>OY728157.1:393995890-396495890 GCA_963277665.1 Viscum album
GTTTTATAAGGTTTTTAGGGGTTTTATTGTTTTTAGGAGTTTTAGGGTTTTATTTTATTTTATGGGATTTAGGATTTTTAGGTTTTTAATTAGCTATTTGTATTTTTAGGTTTTTAAGGTTTTATTAAAGATTTTTAGGGTTTTAAGAGTTTTTACATTTATAGGGATTTTTAGGGTTTTTAATTTTTTATGGTTTTATTGTTTCTTGGGATTTTTAGGGTATTATGTTTTTTATTGGTTTAAAGGTTTTTGAATATTTTATGTTTTTAAGGGTTTTATGAGTTATTAAGTTTTTATTTTTTCTATGTTGTATTCAAGGTTTTTAGGGTTATTTCATTTATAGTGATTTTAAGGTATATTTAGGATTTTTATGGGTCATTATAGTTTTTGAGATTTAAGGTTTTTTGTGTTTTTATGGGTTTTTAGAGTTTTTAAACATTTTTAAGGGTTTAAAATTGTATTATAGTTTTTAGTGAATTTTCGGATTTTATGGGTCTATAGGGTTTTTAAGGATATAGTAGTTTTTATCATCTTTATGGTTTTCAGGGTTTTTTGTGAAATTTAATGTTTTAATGGTTTTTGGAGTTTTTTAGGTTTCTTTGGGTTTTAAAGTGTTTTATTGGGTTTTTATGTTTTTTATGGTTATTTGGGCTTTTAAGATTTTAAAAGTTTTTATATATTTTTAGATATTTTTCAATATTTTTATGGATTTTCAGTTATTTTGGTATTTTGAGGTTTACATAAGTTTATAGGGTTTTTAGGGTTTTACTGTTTTAAGTGTTTTTTAGATTTTTTGGTGTTTTAAGTTTTTTAGGTTTTCAGGGTTTTCTTATTTTTTATTTTTTAGGGATTTTTACATTATATGGACTTTTATTCATTTTTTAAGATTTTTATGGTTTTTAGGGTGTTTGGGATTTTGATTTTTTTACGGTTTTTTAGGATTTTCATGTTTTTTGAGTTAATATTTTTTTTTTATTCTTTTATAGTTTTTTAAAATTTTCAGGGTTTAAAGGATTCATGTTGTTTTCAATGAGTTTTTGTGGGTTTTATGGGTTTTACGTTTTATATGGGTTTTTATGTTTTTAGGAGCTTTTTTGGATTTCTAGGGTCATTTACATATTTAGATATTTTTAGTGAATTTTATGAATTTTATGGTTTTTATGGTTTTGGGGGATTATTAGGGGTTTTATCATTTTTAGGTTATTTATGGATTTTATGGTTCTTTTGGTTTTTTTACTTTTTTGGTGTTTTAAAGGTTTTAGAGTTTTTTAATCTTTTAAGGGGTAAATGGGTTCTTATATTTCTTTTATTTTTTAGGGTTCTTATGGGGTATTAGGGTATTTAGGTTTTAGTGGTTTTTATTGTTTTCATGGGTTTTTTTCGGTTTTTTGACATTTTTTTGTTCCTTATTGGTTTTATGTATTTTTATGTTTTTAATGTTTTCTTAGGGTTCTAGTGTTTTTTATGTTTTTATATTTCTAGTGCTTGTATATGATTTTTATTTATTTTTTATTTAAAATATTTAGTGGGTTTTATGGTTGTATGTTTTTTTAGGATTTTTCGTATTTTTTTGGTTTTTAGGGGTTTTAAGTGTTTTTAAGTTTTTAAGTTATTCTTAGGGGTTTCCATTGTTTTTATTGTTTTTAGAGATTTTTAGGGATGTTTTAGTTTTTTTATGTTTTTAATCAATTTTATAGTTTTTGAATGTGTAAATTGTTTTTTAGGGGTTTTAGGGTTTTGATGATTTTTTTTTCTTTATGTGTCTTTTTGAGGTTTTAGGGTTTTTATGTATTTTTAGTGTTTTCTAACTTTTAGGGGTTTAATGTTTTCAATAGTTTTACGGTATTTATGAGTTTTTATTTATTTATTTTATTTTGAGTTTTTTCATGGGTTTGAGGGGTTTTAGGGATTTTTGAGTCCTCTTTAGGTTATTAACATTTTAATAGTTTTCAAGGTTTACTGGGTTTTTAAGTGTTTTTGGGTTTTTCAAATTTTCTTAGGGTTTTTAGGGTTTTTATGTTTTTTTATGTTTTTAGGGATTTTAATATCCTTTTTAGTATTTTTATGGTTTTTTATTTTATAGGGATTTTGATGCTTTTGGGGGTTTTACTATTTGATGATCTTTTAGGGTTTTATCATTTTTATGGGTTTTAATTGTTTTTATTTTTTAATGTTTTCATAGATGTTTTCTAGGTTTTTAGGTTTTTTTCATTTTTAAGGATTCTTATGATTTTTATGTTTCGTTTTGTATATTGAGTTTTCTTTGGGTTTTTTTGGGGTTTGGGGGGTTTGGGGTTAGGTTTTTTGAGTATTAGGGTCTAAAGGTTTTTTGGGATTTTTTAACGTTTTAGGGGTTTAATGGGTTTTTAGTGTTTTTTGTGGGTTTTTACTATTTTATAGGTTTTTATGGTTCTTAATTTTTTTTAGTGGTTTTTAGGTTTTTAGGGTCATTTAGGGTTATTATAATTTTTAATTTTTTAGGGGTTTTATGTGTTTTTTACTTTTTAAGGATTTCTATTTGTTTATCAGGGTTTTTAATATTTTTAGAGATGTTTATGGATTTATTTGTACATTTATGTTTTTTATGGTATTGTGGGATTTTTAGGGTTTTTTGGTTTTTTAGGGTTTGAAGTGTTTTTATGAATTTATTATTTTCTTAGATTTTTTCTTGTTTTTTATGTTTTTTGGGGTATTTATTTATTTTTTAGGATTTTATTATTTTTTAGGATTTTCTTGGATTTTGTTTTTTTAGGGGTTTTGGGGTATTTAGAGATTTTATGAGTTTTATGGTTTTGGGTGGATTTGGGGTTTTAGTTAGTTTTTTTTGGGATTTTAAGGTTTTGTATGTTTTTTAACATTTTTAGGGGTTTAAAGAGTTTTTATATTTTTAGTGGTTTTTAGGGTTTTATGGTTTACGGTTTTTAGGGGTTTTAGAGCCTTTTTGGTTTTGTGCGTATTTTATGTTTTTTATGGATTTATGTATTTTTAGGTTCTTAAGGTTATCTTAGTGTTTTTCAATGTTTATAGGGATTTTTATTTTTTGGTATTTTTAGGGGTTTTAGGGTTTTTAGGTTTTTAGGGTTTAAAGTTTTTATGTTTTTATGTTTTTTATAGGGTTTTTTCGGTTTTTTACCATTTTTTCCTTTAGGTATTTTTTGGGATTTTAATATTTTATGGGTTTTAGGGTTTTTTTGGGATTTTTGATGTTTTTAGGGTTTTGAGGGTTTTGAGGTCTTTTTTGTTGTTTGGTTTTTTATGTTTATTTGGGTTTCTTTAGGGTTTTATGGTTTTTGATTTATTCAATAAAATTTGATTAAAGGGTTTTTAGAGTATTTAGTGGTTTTAGGGGTTTTTATGGTTCTTAGGGGTTTTATTATTTTTTGGGGGTTTTAGTGTTTCTGTTTCTTTCTAGGGTTTTTAGTGTTTTTATGGAATTTTTAGGGGTTTAAATGGTTATTATATTTTTAAGGTTTTGTTAAGTTTTCTCAAGGTTTTTAATGACATTTTAATTTTTAGGTATTTTTAGTGTTTTTTAGGATTTTTATGTTTTTTTTTGTTTTCCAGTGATTTTGAGGGTGTTTTGGTTTTCTATGGGTTTTTAGGGTTTTTATCTTTTTTTCGTTTTTAGGGGTTTTAAGTGGTTTTAGGTTTCTGTGGTTTTTTTTGTTTTTCATGTTTTTTAGGGTTTTATTATTTTATGTATTTTGGTTAAAAAAATAAGTCATTTTTTAGGTTTTTAGGGTTTTTAGTGATTTTGAGGGGTTTAAGGGTTTTTGGTTTTTTTGTGTTTTCAAGGTTTTTGGATTTTTTACGTTTTCTAATTTTTTATATATTTTTATCATTTTTAGTGTCTTGAAAGTTTTTTAGATATATTAGTGGGTTTTGGGGTTTTTAATGTTTTTATGGTTCCTTATGGTTTAGAGGTTTTGTTATTTTAGGGGATTTTTTGTTCTTTTATGTATTTTTGGGTTTTGAAGCTATTTTTATTTTTTTAGCTGTTTAAATAGTTTTTTGGTTTTTCATTTTTTATTAGGATTTTTTAGGGTTTTTTGTTTTTTTTGTTTTTATGTATTTTAGAGATTTTTAGGATTTTTAGGATTTTTGTGGTTTTATGGTTTTGTAGGGTTATTATCATTTTTAGGTTTTAGTGGTTTTATGTGTTTTTGGGTTTTTAAGGTTTCTTAGGGGTTTTTATGACTTTTAGGGTATTTTATGTTTTGAGGGATTTTTTGGATTTTTTATGATTTTACTGTTATTATTGGTTTTCTGGATTTTGAGGGTTTTTTGGGTTTTTAGTTATTTTTGGATTTTATGAGGTTTTTGTGTTTTTGGGGTTTTTTATCAGTTTTTAGGGGCTAAAAAGTTATTTTTTAGTCTTTAACATTTTTAGGGTTTAAATGGTCACTATAGGTTTCTGTGTTGATAGGTTTTTTATTGGTTTTTCAGGTGGTTTCATGTTTTGGGGGGTTTTTGGTTTGTTGGTGTTTTTAGGGTTTTATGGTATTTTTAGTTTTATTAGTGTTCTTTAGGTTTTTTGGGGTTTTATATATGTTAAGGGTTTTTTTCATATACATAGAGATTTTTTTGGTTTTTAGCGTTTTTTATGTTTTTTTATTTTTAGAGGGGATGGAATTTTATTGTTTTTTACGGGTTTTAGGTATTTTCAGGGTTTTAGGGGTTATTTATGTTTGTTAATGTTTTTAGATTTTTAGAGTTTTTTTATGTTTTAAAGGGTTTTAATTTTATTAGGACTTTAAGGGTTTCTTAGTTTTTTTATAGATTTTTAGGGTTTTTCTATTTTATGGATTTGAATAGATTTTAAGTATTTTAATGGTTAGTATGGGTTTTTAGGGTTTTGTGGGATTTTAGGGTTTTTGGATTTTTATGATTTCTTCTGATTTTAGGATTTCAATTTAATGTTTTTTAATGTTTTTAATGTTTTTAGGGTTTTAAACTCCTAATATCCTTAAAACCCTAAAATACTAAAAAACCCTAAACCCCCAAAAATCCATAAAAACCCAAAAACCCCTAAACAAACCTAAAAACCCTGAAAATCCCTAAAACCCAAAAAATAATAAAAATCCAAAAAATAACTTAAAATAAATTCAATCATTGAAAACCCGAAAACCCATAAGAAAATTATAATAGACTAAAAACTCCTAACACCCCTAAGAAACGTAAAGGGATGGCGGTCGAATCTCGAGGTGCCTCTCACTATCGGGTTCCTCTTCGTGACCTCATCGTCCATTTCGTCTCCTACAGCGTGGTCGTTCCTTCTCTGCGGTGATGCTCTCTTTGGTGTTGGTCTCACAGCACTGCCGCTTTTTCAAGTGGTGTGCTCGACGGCTTTGGTCGAAGGATGCTTCCCCAGACGGCAGGGTCAGACCTGGGTTCCACGACTTGCGGCGGTGCAGATTCTTGGAGGCGTGGATTGGCTATTTCCCATCCTTGGCACAGCGTTGCGGGACAATGGTGGATCCGTTCAAATCTAGGACTTCCATCATGCAGCACTTCGGTTCTATGGAGGTGCGGGGAAGATCTGGGCGATACGGTAAGTGGTTTTGCAGATCTTGGTCTCCTTTCCACTGTCAGAAGTGTTCTCGACGGTGTTAGTCTCCGGTGGCCTCCTTAGGCTTCTTGGCAGTAGGGTTCTCCCAATGTCTTCGGTGGTTTGGTTTTCTCTGAACGGTGTCCTGGCCTCTCTGGATCCGTGATGCAGAACGGTGGGTGCGGCGGGATCTGTTATGTACTGGAAGTGACATTCCCGCTTCCATGCATGGATCCAGTTTTCCAGATCAGAGTCTGGGAGGGATTTGCTGGATTTCTTGGCTTTTTGACGAGTTCTGGTGGCTTCGAAAAGTGAAGGTGTAGGTTTGTGCTTATAGTTCCTTAGTTTCGCCTTTGGTTTATGCTGATGATAATGTCTAGTCAAGTTGAGTTTCATCCTGGCTGCTATGGTGGAATGTGTTCTTTTGAGCTATTTCTAGTTTGGTTGTGAGTCGTTGCTGAAACTATATTTGAGGCAAGATGAGATGGAGGTTGATGGCTATGGTGTTGGTTTAGTTTTGAATAGCTATGGGTGAGGGAATTTTGTTCTATGAGTGTGGTAGATGTTGTCCTGTGTGTTGCTGGTTACTGTTTGTTAGGAGGTGAAGATGGTTGTGTTTGGTTGTGGTTCTTGTGTTATGGTTTGATGCTGCTGGTTGTGATTGGCTGTGATTTCGGATTTGGTGTTGTTGTTTGTTAGGGATGGTTGGTTGGGATGTGTTGCTGTTGTGTTGTTGTGATGATTGAATGTGGTGTTGCTGGATGCTGGTACTGGATGGATGTGACATGATGATGCCGCTGTTGTGTCTATTTTTGAGTCTTTTTCTTTCTTTGTTTTTCTTTTTTTGGCATGGGTTGTAAGGGGTTTTTTGGGTGTGGGTCATTTGACCCCTCCCCTCCCTTGTCTATTGTGTCTCGTTTTTTCCTTTCTAATAAATTTGGGGGGGGGGGGGGGAATTGCCCGACCCTCACATCTTCCTTGCCCTAAAAAACCCCCCATCATCCGAAAAAATACTAAAAAACCATAAAAATCCAAAAAAACATAAAAATTACCTAAAAACAAAAAGGAGACTAATAACCCTGAAAACCCCTATGAAAACCATAAAAAAATCAAACCACCTAAAGCCACTAAAAATATAAAAAAATCTAAAAACACTTAAAACCCTAAAAGTCCCTAAAAACCCTAAAACCTTTAAAAACCATAAAATCCGCTAAAAACCTCTAAAAACCAATATGAAACCAAAAAAACCACCAAAAAATCTAATATCCCAGCATACCCCCAAAATATATTAAAACCTCTAAAAACCATTAAAGGACCAAAAAACTAAAAAATTCTCCAAAACCCCAAAAAAACCATCAAAATTTCCAAAATCCCTAAAAATCATAAAAACATAAAAAACCATAAAAACCATAAAAACATAAAAAACCATAAAAATCAAGAAAAATATTAATAAAACCATAAAAACATAAAAATACTTAAAATCTATGAAAAATCAAAAAATGCTAAGAGTTTTGAGGATTTTTAGGTTCTGTTAAGGTTTTAGAATTTTTTAGGTTTTCAGAGGTTTTATGTATTTTTATTTATGTATTTTTAGGTTTTTAGGTTTTTCATAGGGGTTTTTTGGGTTTTTTTAACTTCTATGGATTTTTAGGATTTTTTATGATTTTTGTGGTTTTTTGGGTTTTAGGTATTTTACCATTTTCTAGGATTTTAAGGTATTTTATGGTTTTTTAGGGTTTTTAGTTTTTTTAGTTTTTAAGGAGATTAAGTTTTTTTTGGATTTTAAATTTTTCAAAGGGGTTTTTATTTTTGTTATGATTTTTTAATATTTTATGGATTTTTAATACTTAAAATATTTTCATGTTTTTTATGGTCATTAGAAGTTTTTAGGGTTTTTACAGTTTTAAGGCTTTTTTGGTTTATTATGTTTTATTTGGATTTTGTGTTTTTTTTTAGTTTTTTAAGTTGTTACTATTTTTTAGATTATTTAAAGGTTTTATGGATTTTATTGGTTTTTATATATTTTTGTTTTCTTTGGTTTTTATGGGTTTTTGGGTTTTTCATGATTTTTAAGGTTTTATAGCTTTAGGTGTTTTGGGGTTTTTAGGGTCTTTCAGGGATTTTCATGTATCTTAGGTTTTTTTGGGAATAAAAGTTTCTTGGGTTTTTATAATTTTCTTTGGGATATTATGATTATTACGGTTTTTAGGTTTTGAAATATTTGTAGGTATTTTTCATTATTTTTATGGTGTTTAGGTTTTGCAGGGATATTGAGGGTTTTTATAGTTATTAGTGTCTTTTTGAGGTTTTAATGGTTTTAATCACTTTTTATATCTTTTAATGTTTTAGGGTTTTTAGGATTTATAGTATATTATGGTTTTTATGGTTTTTTACATTTTTTAGGATTTTAGGACTTTTTAAATATTTTTACTGTTTTTAGGGTTTTATGGATTTTTAGGGTTTCTGGGTTTTTTGGTATTTTTAGAATTTTGTGGTTTTAGTTTTTGGGATTTTTTGAGTTTTTTAAGGCTTTAAATTTTTTATATATTTATATTGTTTTTGGGGATTTAATGAGTCTTTTAGTTTTTTTGGTTTCTATGAGTACTTAGAGGTTTTTAATGTTTTTGAAAGTTTTTTTTATTTTTTAGTGTTTTCTAGTATTTCTAATGTCTTTCATGGTTCTTAGAGTTTTTTTGGTTTTTTGGGGGTTTTATATTTTTTACGTTTTTAAATTTTTTGTTAGGTTTTTTAGGTTTTTTTACTTTTTTTAGTATTTTTATATCATTTTTAGGATTGTTATGGTTTTTTAGTGGTTTAGGGAATTTGAGGGTTTTAGGGATTTTAGTTTCTTTTATGGCGTTTAGATTTTTTTATTTTTTAGGGATTCTAAGTGTTTTTGGTTTATAGTATTTTATTGTGGATTTTTCATGATTTTTTGGGGTTTTAGGGATTTTGAGGGTTTCAGGGTCTTTTAGGGGGTTTTAGGGTCTTTAGAGTATTTTATAATTTTTAGGGATCTTATGATTTTTTGATTTTAAAAATTTTCTAAGGTTTTCTTAGGTTTTTTATGATTTTTTTACATTTGTAGGTATTTTTTATATTTTCAATATTCTTTTAGGATTTTTAATGATTTTTTTGGATTTTAAGGGTTTTAAGGGTTTTCATAGTTTAATGGTTTTTTTGGGTTTTAAGTGTTTTTTGAGTTTTTTGAGGTTTTTTTGTTTTTTTTGGGTTTTTAGCATTTTTGGGCGTTTAAAGGGGTTTTAGTGTTTTTAGTGCCATTTAGGGTTTTATGAGTGTTTGAGAGTTTTTAGGAATTTTAAGGGTTTATGTTTTTTATGAATTTTTATGGTTATTAGGGTCTTTTATCATTTTTGAGTTTTTTAAGGTTTTTTTGGGTTACCTATGTTTATATTTTCTTGGGGTTTTTCAGATTTTAGTGTTTCTTATGTTATTAGGGATTTTAATGATTTTTTAGTTTTTTTATTGTTGTTAGGGTTTCTAGGTATTTTATGGGTTTTTAAGATCTTTAAGGGGGGTTTTAAGATTTTTAGTATATTTTGGTATTAAGGGTTTTAAGTGTTTTTAGCTTTTTATTGTTTTCTTAAGGGTTATGAGGGTTTTTTTATTTTTTATATATTTTTGGATTTTAGATATTTTTATGGATTTAAGGTTTTGTGGGATTTTGAGGGGTTTTGGGGTCTTAAGGGTTTTTTGAGTGTTTTTGGGTTTTTATTTATTTTAGTTTTTTAGGGTTTTGATGTTTTTTTAGAGTTTTAATGTTTCTAGGAATTTAACGACTTTTTATAGTTTTTAGTGAGTATTATTATTTTAATGGGTTTATGGGGTTTTTACCGTTTTTTTGGGGTTTTATGGTTTTTATCGCTTTTTAGGATCTTTTTAGTGTTTTTAAAAATTTTTATGGTTTTTTGGGATTTATGTGTTTTTAGGTTTCTATGGTTTTCCTAGAGTCTTTAATGTTTTTTAGGGGGTTTTACGCTTTTTGGTATTTTTAGAAAAATTTTATAATTTTGATGTTTTTTATGATTTTTAGGGATTTCGAGTCTTTTAGGGTTATTAGTATTTTTTCGTTTTAAGGGGTTTTTTGGAATTTTAGGGTTTTTTAGGATTTTTATGATTTTTTAGGGTTTTTATGGATTTTTAGGGTTTTTTGTATTTTTAGAATTTTTTATGTTTTTTGGGGTTTTAAGTTCTTTTAGGTATATAATTTTATATTAGAGATTTTTAGGGTTTTTAGGGTTTAAAAAACGATATTTATGGATTTTTTGGTTTTTTTAGGGATTTTTATGGTTTTATTAGTGTTTTAGGGTTTTTATTATTTTTTAGTTTTTTAGGGTTGTTTAGTTTTTTTGATGTTTTTAATATTTTTAGATGTTTAAAATGTTTTTAGATGTTTAAAATGTTTTTAAAGTTTTTAGAAGGGTTTTAAGTTTATTTGTGGGTTTTTATAGTTTGTTAAGTTTCTAGGGTTTTTTATGGTTTTGAGGGGGTTTGTAGTTTTTAACGTATTTTAGGGGTTTTAGCATTTTTAGATGTTTTAAGTGTTTTTAGGTTTTTATGATTTTCTTAAGGGTTTTTATGGTTTTTATAGTTTTTTATGTTTTTAGGGATTTAAAAAAAATTAGGAATTTTATGGTTTTTGGTTTTTTGGTTTTTTGGGATTTTGGATTTTTTAGGTACTTTTTAGGGTTTTAGGGTTTTTAGTTGTTTTTATGTTTTCAAGTTTTTTTATATTTTTTAGGTTTTTTCGGGTTTTAAGGTTTTCTTAGGGTTCCTCATGGTTTTAGGGTTTTTAGTTTTTTTGGCATTTTAGGTATTTTTTTATGTTTTCTAGGTTTTTATGTTTTTTAGGGATTTTGAGGGTTTTTAGGAGATTTTTGAAATTTTATGGGTTTTTCGGTTTAGGGGTAAATGGTTTATTTTTTTTTTAGTTTTTTAAGGTGTCTTAGAGTTTTTTATCATTTTTAGAATGTTAAAATATTTTTATTGTTTTTAGTGGTATTTTAGGGTTATTATGGATTTTTAGGGTTTTTATGGATTTTAGGGATTTAATGGTTTTTTCAGTTTGAAGGGTTTTTTTCGGTTTTCAAGGCTTTATTGGGTTTTTATAGTTTTTAGGTTTTCTATGTTCTTAAGGTTTTGTCACTTTTTATGATTATTGTGGTTTTTAGGGTTTTTCATGTTTTTATGGATTCTGAGGGGTTTCATGGTTTTTTACGATTTATAGGGTTGTTTAGGGTTTTAGGATTTTTAAGGTTTTAGGGATTTTATGTTTTTTGGTTTTTAAGGTTTTCTTAGTTTCTTTGGATTATAGGGAATTATATGTTTTTGGGTAATTTTATGGTTTTGGGAAATTTTATGGTTTTTTGGGTTTTTAGGGATTCTAAGGGTTTTATGTGTTTTTAGTGTTTTTAGGGTTGTTATGTTTGTTTTGGGTTTTCTGGGTATTTTGAGTTTTTTGGGGTTTTTAATATTTTTTATAGTTTTTTTTGTTTTAAAGAGTTGTTAGTGTTTTCAATGGTTTTTAGGGGTTTTATGGGTTTTGATGATTTTTCAAGGAGTTTAGTGGTTTTTATGGTTTTTTGGGCGTTTTTCGGTGTTTAGGGTCTTTTAACAGTTTAAGATTCTTAGAATATTATAGGTTTTTATTGGTTTTAAGTGTTTTTTTGTTTTAATTTTTTTATTAGGGTCTTCATGATTTTAAGGATTTTTAAATTTTTTATGGAAGTTTTACAGTTTTTTGGATTTTTTTGGTTTTTTACTATTTTTTGGGATTTTAGGATTTTTTAGGTTTGACGGGTTTTAGGGTTCTTTCGGGGATTTAGTGTTTGTATATTTTTTTAGTGATTTTAATTATTTTTAGGTTTTTAAATATTTATAACGAGATTTTAGGGTTTTTAGGTTTTTTACATTTAAGGATTTTAATGTTTTTAATGTTTTTTGGATTTTTAATGGATTCTCTAGTTTTTTAGGGGATTTGAGTTTTTTAGGGTTTTTTATGGTTTTAGATTTTTTTTAAAAAAAATATGTGTTTGATGGTTATTTAGGGTGTTTCGCGGTTTTTAGGGTTTTAAGGGCTTTTGGTTTTTTATGTGTTTTTTTGGTTTTTATCATTTTTGGGTTTTTTAGGGTTTTTAGGAATTTTATCATTTTTTAGGTTTTTAGGGGTTTTAAGGGTATTTAGTTTTTATATTTAATTTTATAGTTTTTCTAGGATTTTATGGGTTTTTTTGTATTTATTGATTTGTAGTGCTTTTTAAGGACTTTTATGGGTTTTTAGGGATTTTGAGGGTATTAGGGTGTTTTAGGGCTTCTGTAGTTTTTTGGGGTTTTAGGTTTCTTTTCTATGTTTTTAGGGATTTTATGGTTTTTAGTGTTTTTTATATTGTTAGGGGTATAAAATTTTTTTAATCTTTAGTGGGTTTTATGGTTTTTATGGATTTTTTAGTATATTATGGTTTTTACATGTTTTCTGGGGTTTTAAGGATTTTTATGGATTTTAGGGTCTTTTATGGATTTTAGTGTTTTTCAAGTTATTTAGGGGTTTTAAATGTTTTTATGTTTTTTGGTTTTTTAAGGTTTTCAATGATTTTTCCATTTTTAGGGATTTTAGGGGTTATTTATTATGACTTTTACAGTTTTTAGGGTTTCTATCGATTTTGATGGGTTTTTTGGGTTTTTTTGGATTTTTAGGGTTTTTAGGATTTTTTTTTAAAAAACATGAATTTTTAGGTTTTTTAGGGGTTTTATTTTTTTTCTTATTAAGATTTTCTAAGAGTATTTTAGGGATTTTAGGTTTTTTATATTTTTTGTGATTGTTTAGGATTTTTATTGTTTATTAGGGTTTTTAAGTATTTTATGGGTTTTTATGGTTTTTAGAGTTTTTTGGTCTTTTGAGATTTTTAGGGTTTAAAGGATTCTTCGAATTTTTTATTCTTTTAGGGGTTAAAGGGTTTTTATAATTTATAGTGGTTTTAGGGTGTTATGGGTTTTTAGGGTTTTATGGTTTTATTTTTTGTAATGGTTTTTAGAGTTTTTTGGTTTAGTATGGTTTTTTAATCTTTTTAGGGTATTTAAGGTTTTTAGGTTTTCTATGGTTTTAAGTTTTTATTGGTTTTTTTGGTTATATTAGAGGTTTTTAGGGATTCAAGGGTTTTTTATATTTTTAGGTATTTTTAGGGATTTTTTAGGATTTTTATGGTTTTTAGGGTTTTTAGGGATTTTGTGGGGTTTGGGGTTATTTAGGGTTTTTATGGTATCTTTTAGATTTTCAGGGTTTTTTGATTTTTGTAGTGTTTCAAATATTTTTTATATTTTTTTAACATTTTTAGGGGATTAATGAACTTTTAGAATTTTTAGTGCTTTGTTAGGGTTTTTATATGTTTTGGGTGATACAAATTTTCTCATAGTGCCATACCTATTCACAAAGCTCACCCTTCTTCATTAAATGACTCTAATATTCTTAAATTCCCTTACCTATAAATACCCTGTTGGGACCAAGTTGGATGGATAAGGAAGTAAGAAGAGTTTTCTATTACAGAGTGTTGTTTTTTGTTGTCAAAGAAGCTAAATCAATTCACTTTGTAAAGGACTTGTAAACTAGACGATGCTTTGATGATATGTATTTCACAAATATCATAAATTAGGATAACTTGTGATGCATGCCTCATGAAGGAAAGGGGGAGAAATGATAATGCCTGTCATATACAGTTTTGATTTGATGGAATGATGCTACTGGAAGATAGGGAAGTTTCAGTACATTCCATTTTAACTCTGGAGGTGATAAATCTAGTCTATCAAAAGATATATATCATGATAGTGGAGTTCATAATGAAACCTGAAGAATGGTTATGAGAAGTAGGGAAGAGATAAATGACAAAGGAACATACAATCTGGAGGTGGTGCAAAATAAGAGTTTAGGTGGCGCCGTTTTCCATTGTTTGCCAAATTTTAGGGCCTGAAAATAAGGAGATGAAGAAATGTATTTTTGGAAATGGATGTTGCGTGCAAGATTGAAGATGGTTCAAATTTTTGCGCTCAAGGCATGATTCAAGGTCAGAACATCGAAAAATGTCAAATGCATGCAGTGTGTGAAAAATTGGGTAGAGTGCGTGAAAATATAAAAGTTGCGTGAAATATTTGTGGGATGCGTGAAATATCCGCGGGATGCATGAAAAAATAAAGTGGTGCACAAAATATCAGCAGGATGTGTGAAAAATAAAGCAGTGCGCGAAATATTGGCTTAGTGTGCAAAATAGAGAAATAAATTTTTTCGCACAAGAGATGTTTCGAGATCCAAATCACAAAAAATGGAAAATGCATGAGGTGTGAGAAAAATTGGAGCATTATACAAAATATGATGTCCCGTGAAAGAGTTTTTATGTGCACAAAGGGGGTTTTACGTGCGTAATAGTGTTTTTCACGTGAAGTTAAAAAGGACTATAAATACGAGGTGACCCCCTCTCATTTGTGTGGCTCGATGCTTAGAGAAATCCTGAGCTCTGAAGTGCGTAAAATTATATGCTAAGTGTGTTGAGTGAAAAGAAAGAGGATTTCGTGAAAAGAGGAAGGGTACGTGAAAAAGTGGAAAGTTGCGCGAAAAAGAAGGTAGCGCGAAAAAGGTTTTCCATGCCAAAAGGGAATTTTTACGCACAAGCCATTTGAATTTCGTGCAAGGTACCCTAAAGGCTGCGTGGAAAAATTGTGGTCTTCACACGTATTCAGTTGTGTGTAAGATAGTTCTTACCTGCTTCTAGGTAAGAAAGTGAATATTTGTACTTCAGAGAATACATATGTTCAATTGTAAAGAAGCACTAAAATACTGTAATTCTCTATTTGTGCTAAGAGGGTGCACACACATGTGCGGATTGTTTTCCAAGTGCTGCAGGAGTGTAACGGTATATCCTACTCATTGTATTCCACATCAAATGATTGTTTTCTAGTGAATTGTGTGGAAATGGATTATTTTCGTACCATACCTAGGACATAGCTACTCTTGTTGAGTAATGAACCTTGTAAATCTTGTGTTCTTGTGGATATGTGTGTTCAGAAGAGAAGAAACTCTTTAACAGGAGCCTAAGGTTGTTTCAAAAATAAGGAAACATAAAAAAGAAAAAGACATCACTGATTCACCCCCTCCCCCTCTCAGTGATACTTAGATCCTGATTGGGAACTTCATACCCCCCTTCAGTTTAACATTTTAGGGATAGTTACCTGAATTTTCGGCCTCTCAGTTTCTCTTAATTGGTGAACCTATGGTGCTTAGCAATCCAAATAAAATATGGATCACCCAAGGTATCCTAGCTTCATAAAATACCCTTCCATATTTTGTTGAATTCCCCCAACTATGGTGTGGATGCCTTTTGCAGAGGGATACACCCTTCCTGGAGGAAGAAGACCATTGGTGGCACTTGTGGCTTAACGAATCACTCTTCTCATGAATCAAAGCCTCACTCTAAGGTATGGTCACCCTGTTTTGTGAATCCT
Source organism: Viscum album (assembly GCA_963277665.1). Taxonomy (NCBI): domain Eukaryota; kingdom Viridiplantae; phylum Streptophyta; class Magnoliopsida; order Santalales; family Viscaceae; genus Viscum; species Viscum album. Next base: position 394,010,946 of record OY728157.1, read on the forward strand.
ACTCCTTTTTGAATCCCATCACCTCTGAAAGGACCCCATGTTATTCAAGACTCACCTTCACAAACCTCTAATCATCATGAAGAACCTCTTCTAGGCCTCCTCATGTGGTCCCCCTTCTCATGACCCTACTTTGTGAAGGTTGAGTTTCCGACCCCCCCCCCCCCCACACACACACACGAATCCAAGAATGGACCAGTTGCTCCTTGAGTCCTCGTGTGACCAGTGCCACCTACTATTGTGTCTACTCATCCACTCCAAGTGTGGATCGAGCCTACCACATTCATTTTTATGCTGAGCATAGTTACTCTAACCCTTGTTTCTCTCAATCATGAGGACTCTAATGTAGACCTTAGGATTAGAAAATCCTCCCATCGTTGTACCTTGGAGGTGCCAACTCCATGACCCTGCCAAAGGTGCATGAGTTGTGATCATGTAAGTCCAAGGGGTCAAGAGTGATTCCACCCACAATAGACCTATGTGATGTAAAACTACCTAGCTCCACATCTTAATATTAACGTGTTAAACTAAACAACAACATCCTTAGCACATGATGTGAAACTATAGAATTACCCTATACAAAAAGAAAAATATTCTTTATGTATCAGTGTCATGGAATGACCCACACACCTCCACCACTCACATCGAATTAGATTCTCCCAGGTAGCTCAATGCATAAGCCCCACCACATTCCAATGAATAGAAATCATCTTTTGGAGGTAAGCTTCAATGTTTAATCCCCCACACCATCCCTCAAAGATGCCCCTTCTATGACATGAACATCCATACTTCATGATGTTAAACCGTATGGATCGGTCTTATCATAGGACTGTAAACTATAGCATCAATGTACATGGTTTTTGATCTCTGTCTTCTGAATAGGGTACGTTGGAAGCCTCCTTGAGTTTCATTCCCAGAAAATGGTAAACTCAAGTGCTCCCTATTAGGTAAAAACATCCCTAGTCCATCTCAAGGGGTGTTCTCATCAACCATCTAGATCTATATCAATGGAATGTATGTTTTATCCATCAAAGGTTTGATGCAAGAGAAGTTCTCACCCATCAACTCAATTTCTCCCTCCTTGGAACACACCTTCCAGGTATGTCTCAAGGATCATTATAATCCATAATACATATATGTATCAAGGGGAGTTCTGATCCATCTATCTAGGGTTCTCCTCAAGGGGAGTTCTCACCCATAAACTCAGGTGATCCCTCATAGGGACACACATCCTTGATCCATCTCAAGGGGTGTTCAGATAAAAAACTTTGATCTATCTCAAGGGGCCTTTGAATCCATCCATTCACGGTCTGCCTCAAGGGGTATTCTCACCCCTCAAATCAGGTTATCCTTCTTAAGTACACACCTCCCTAATCCATCTCTAGGGTAATTCTGATCAACCATCTAGATTATCCTCAAAGGGAATTCTGATATATCCATCCAATATTTTCCTCAAGGTGTGTTCTCACACATCAACACATGTGTGACATATTTCATATGAGGGAAACACCTCCCTGATCCATCATTAGGGAGTCCTGATCAACCTTTTTAATCCACCACAAGGGTTTTTATCAAACATCCATATAGGTTTCTCCTCAAGGGCCATTCCCACCCACCAACCCAAGTGTGATATCTTCTCTCTTAGAAACAAACCTCCTAGATCCACCACCATGTGGAATTCTGATCTATCAATCATATCACCATAATACATTAACCATTTGGCCATCTCAAAATGATATTAAAATCATTCCTCGATCTATCTCAACAAATGAATCGATTTGTCTCCACAATACGTAGAACATATGATGTGAACCAAACAACTACCCCATGCAAAAGTGTGGTATTCATGAGGTAAAAATACTTGTAATAATTATGCATCCGGGATCATTACCTCATGATAGACATAGGATTCCTTGAGTTTTTTTACTGTATGATGATTCATAAGAGATTCCCTCCAAAAAGGAAGAATATAAGTGACTAATTCTCTCAATGTCTATACATGCCCAGAGATTCACAACATGACTACTCTCCTGACCAAATTCTTCAACCCTATCAATATGATAACAAAATTTCTAGATAAAAGTATGGTAATTAACTAGTTTCCATAAACTGATAGAATAGAGAATGAGTATCATCAACATGAATTATATCTATGAGGGAGAACAAAAATAGGTAGTGATATCTAAGGAGGAATCCATAGAAGGATAAACTAACATCACATCATACCATTTTAATCAAGGAGTATACATAACTGATGAAAGTGATTAAATTCACCCACCCTTTTAATGTAGTAATTTAGGGAAATGAAAATGTGTGTCACATGCGGGCCCTAGTGAAAACATCAGAAACAGAAATGGTGAACCCCATATGATATTATTATCCATGAAATGGGGATTTATATCATTCAAAAATCAATGGATTTCCATGTCACTGGATCCATATATTTGGCACCAGGTACCACTAAGTAAATGGTTCTCCCAGCATGGAACTCACCAAATATTGGGGTAGATAACAGTTGGGAATCCTCTATCTGCAACACTATTAGTATGGATCTATCCCCATATTTGGAAGATTGGATGACGTTGGGGCATTAGAAATCAAATTCCATGTACCTATAAAAATGGATAAATATATATTCCATATAGGACTCACAAAGCATGGAATAATTATACCAGTACCTATAAGGTCAAGAAAAATATAGATGTGGAAATACTACAAAACTCCACCACTATCATGACTTTTTTTGTGACTTCAGTTATTGGGTTACCAAACCCTTTTGACCATTATATATCATTCAAAGGAGAGTTATTTCCACCATTTTACATCAATACTAGTAGTATGGGTCATTCTCACAAGGTACATGGCACCCTAGGACCTGTAGTCATCATCACATCACCGACACTGCCACCCCCAAGGACCTCATAGGGAGAAACCACTGCTTGTTCTGATAGTGAACCACGAAAGAGTCCCCCCGAAGAGATATTATAACTCACTCTCTTATTCCAAGGAGGTGGGGGATTCTAGAGTCACCCCAGCTAAAAATACTACTTGGGATCCATTGGGAAGGGCTCCAAGCAGTACCCTTATGTTCTAGGAACAACTAGTCCCTTGGGCCAAAAAACAGGTGGCATTTACCCCTCCTCCACTGGCCCTCCAATGTCCCCTTCTATATCCAACACATCCCTCTATATCATTGCAACATGTGAACAGGGATCTGTCTTTTCCCAATTGGGATCGAGACCCCATCCACCTCATAGGTAGTCTGGGTTGATGATGTTAATTCTAGGAATGGCCTATAATTTTCAAGGGACATCATATATGATTTGATGTTGTGCGTAAGTCCTCCATGCATCATAAAAACCAATGAAAAGGTTCCTAAAATTATTTTAGCAACCAGTACATAGGTCTTCTTTATACTCCTCCTCATCATAGTGGTCTTCCAAGTGTCCATTACCACTGGCAAGATAGTCCTCCTCATACACCATCCAACCAACATGGAGTTCCTCTCCACACTGAGGAAGTACCCTTCCATGAAGTACTATCATAGGGCATAAGGGGAAAAATCATTGTCGAAGGAGAAAACCTGAGAAATGCCAAGTAGTCATCGACATCAGATATCATTCAGATTTTATGGACATAGATGACTTAGTGGTGGTGTTCCAACCTCAAATGTCAGTGTTTTGGGAAAGATACTGATAATTAAGACTTTACATACCATAATCTAAGATCCATAAGATCCCCATATCCCTCTGTAGGTACATATAGGTGGAGGAATGTATTTCCCCTTCCAAGGACTCAAAGTACATCCATCATTTTCATATCCAGCATCCCTTTCCACCTCTACCCAGGACAATGGAGATTTGTTCTAGTAAGGGATGGATCTTTTAGATAGTGAGGACCTTTCTGAGCCATAGATCTTTGATCCACATATGAGCAGCACCACCCTTGAACACGAGGTAGTAGAGAATATCTCATCCAAAAGGGCTGTAATGACGAGGTTGTAATCACCCTCAAGGGATATTCCATCATGTAGTTAACATATGCCTCAAGAAGGGGATCAAATTCCATCCATCCAACTTTGAAACAAAACTAAATTAATACCACCACCCATATCCAATAAATTTCTAATTATATCTTCACCCGATCAACAATAGGGCTTTGAATAAGAGGGTATGTGGGAGCTTCTTGTTTTCGACTAGTTGTTTGTGATGTTATGGTCACCTATAACTACAAACATCAAAATTTTGAAGTACTTTATAGAGGTTAAGGATATGTGTTTCTACCACACTATCTAGGAAATACTTCACTGCCTCTATGGATATCAGTTGGTTTATCCATGAAACTGGGGGAACCTTGAGGATATTGATTGGCAGTGCTGACGAGTTCAGTTGGAAGTAAATCCAGTGTCTTAGTTTCTTATGTTTCCCAACTACTATATTACCCTCTAAAAACATTTCATCTAGAGACTCATAGTGCTACACCAGATTATGTAGGAGGCATCTCTTCAAGTGATGGTTAGATAATGGGGACACTATGTTACTCTCTACTCTATCCATATCCTGTGAAAACCTAACTTACCCATCATCGGATATTGTTATATTATGAGTATTTTAATGGTAAATATGTTCATCCCCAACCCTCTATAGGATCAAGGAAATTGGGGAACCAAAATTGATTTTGAAAGGTAATAACTTCCCCAAGAAACAGTGTAATACCAGACATACCATCATACCGGTGTCTGCACCTACCATCAAAGGTAGGAGTTTGGCCTTGGGTTTTTTGCTAATGGGGAAACATTTTTTCCCATTGAATAATCAACAAGGTTAAAGAGAATTTTGTACCCCAAAATAAATATGATTTTATTCAAAAAATAGAGTTAGAGCCCACTGTATCCTTCTTGCTTCAGCAAATCAAAGAGAAGAAAAGGTTCATTACTGATTTCCTGACTAATTGGTGCCTTGACTACAAATCTACCAAATAGGATCCCATTTCTCCCCAAGTGGGTAGGAAATTCATCCTTTACCATTTGAACCTAGCTGAGTTTCGAAATCCTGAACATCCAGATGTAGAAGGGGTAGGATTTTATGGAAAGAGACTAATATATGAGTTATTGAACCCTCCCAAGTAGTTTGATAACCCTTCTCGGGATCCAGATCATGCCGGTCTATGATACGCTAATCCTACATACCGATTTTATGATCTTGTCAATGCCTTGGTATTTATGAATCCTAATAAATATATAGATCCTCACCAAGATGATTTGATAGCCACACTCACTGCTCTCCTTGAGGACCTTGAGATGTGATAGGTGGTGATCCAACCTAATGGAAAGCCAAACCTAGCATGGTGGGATGACATGCGAGCAATGCTAGATTTTGGTATCCATAGCTTTTCCCTATTCAATTGTATGCGTGACCCATTAAATAATTTATCCCAATTCATCTCACGGTGAATACCTATGTTGGGAACCCTATAGTAGCATTAGGACGTTAAGATCTGGTGTTTCAATCACACATTAGAAGGAACTACATTTTTCTGGTACAGCCTACTACCCACAGGGTCCATCAATGGTTGGGAAGACCATCTTAGAAAGTTCCTCTTCCAATTTAGCTCCACCATGTTCAATATAAGCACCAATTACCTCATAAAATGAAAGAAAATTTCTGATGACTGAGTAATATATTTTTTCCCATGTGGAAATTTCTCACGTAATAACTCGACCCTCTATTGACCCAAGAGAAACTACTAACGATGTGCATGGGGAATGTCAAGACTACGGTGGTCCCTACCCAGTCGATCAGAATTTATCAGGAGGGTTTTAAAATTACTTTGACATGTACTAGAATCTAGAGAAATATTTTCAGCAAGACAAATAGGCATTCCCACTACCCCTTCCAAATCCTACAAAATATCTACCAAAGTAGATACTACAAACACGGTATATGTAGACACCCCCAAACTGATATAGTTGTTTCCCCTATACCTAATTAGTTTTTCTAATTACAATATCCTTACTATGAAGTGCCTATCCCAGTGTAAAATCTATAGGCTCTTCCTCACCAAGACCATCCACCTAAGTGAGATAGTGTGGCTTTGGACCCTCATCAGGCTCCATCCCATCGTTAAGGATAGGATCCCAGAGCCCTCATCCCAAATAGAAGGAACCAAACTTACTATTTTAAGGATTCATAGGTATTATTATATTTCCTTTGTGCCCTGGAGAGGAAAATTTTGAATATTTCATAGTGTATGAGGCCCTATGAAGCTGGACACAATGATTCCCAAACAATTACCCCTACCAAAGTATCCTTGAACATTCCATCAATGGATGTAATTTATTTAGGTATTGGATCTAGGTACAAGTAGATGAAATTTTGGTCAAATTATGAAACATCATGGTGTAGGAAACACACATATTCACCAATCCAAATAGTGACTGTGAGGATTCAAGTGAATGGTAGATAGATTCCAGCTATGAAATGCAGAAATATGATGATTAGTTGGCTCAAAGAGCAGTTTCTCATGGCCATGGAATAATATGTTCCCACCTAGGCAGGACAAAACCTCTTATGGTCATTGAACATCCTCCAACCATTAATTATATATCCACATCACATCCTTCTATGACTCTAAAGATAATGAGACAATGACACAAGTGGAGTCAAAGTCCACTGGCACCAAATCCATTGCTCCCTCTTGGTGACTTCAGGACTCTATGGTTTAGAATTACATCTAGTCTCTGCCCAGCACTGGGAAAACCCTCTGATGATGAGAATGAGTACACCTCCATGAATTATGTTAAGCTGGTAGACCACATCACACTCCTCGATGATGTGTAATACTAGGTAAAGCACCAAGGGTTCGTCGGACAGATGACATAGATAGAGAGGTCAATGATATGTGAACCACTAAAAAACTTCAACTTCATTCTAGTGAGTCCTATAAAAAGGTGTTGCGTATAGCTCAATAAGCATAGTCCTCTCATACATCTCTCTATGGCACAACTCCATATCTACTCATGTAAACTTAGTAGGAATATCAGTCATGACCACACAAGTGATTATACTTTTCCGGAAAAAGGTAGGACTCATCTAGTTGAGAGTCAGTCAATTGTTGTTATGGGTGAGTTAGTTGGTCAATAGTAAGATATTTAAAGTAGTACCCAAAACATAGTGGTACAACCAGTATCATCCATTCTTCCCCCTACTGAGGAACATTCCTTAAGGGAAGAAAAATTTGTTTGGAATGGAAGTATGACATGATAAATAACCTCTCCAACGTACCTATAGGGTTCTCAATTCTCAAATCCTTTCACTTTTTCAAAGTAATATGTGAGGATCTTCTAGAATCCTTAAGGGTACCCCTCTAGTTCGAAGTAGAGATAGATTCTAAAGAGGCCTACTATGTAGAGGAGGTTGAGCGAGGGGAATACCATGCCATCATCACATTCCCTAGAGAGGATGAAGGCACCCTCATCGAGGGCCACATATGACCATTGTACATATTAGACTAGTATAATAGTGTGGAGGTCCACCACTGCATGGTGGACATAGGTTATGGGATTAATCTCATCCTGACCCAGACACTTTACAAGATGGGGCTGACTAAATTAGATCTAAATCCTTCCAACCTGAAGATCTAGTGTTATGGCAGGATAGATCATAGATCATGTGGTAGGATTTGGTTGAAGACCTAGTTTAGAGGCTAAGTTTAAAGTTATGAATTTATGATAGTCTCCCAAGATACCACTAACAACACACTTCTGGGTAGGCCTTGACTTCATTTATATATGGAAGTGCCCTACTCATATCACCAATGCATCATGTACCCCCTCAATGGTCGAGTAGGGGTACTCCAATGTGATGTGTCTCCCTTTCATTCTAGTGAAACCTGATATCTAGAAGCTATATATTACATGAGGTAGGGAAATCATGTTCAAACCAAATAGGTTGAGTGCACAACCATCTCGGCTAGACTGTGGGTAGAATTGGATGATTATTTCATTCTCCTGATTTATTAGCTAGAACCAACAATGTTGGATTTGGGAGTTTATTTTTTTAATAAATTAGGAAAAGGGTCATGACATCCCTATAAGTAATGGGAATCTTTGGATCACATCATACTCTTATATAGGAGAGTCCCATGTGATACCAAAATCCCCCACACCAATAAGGTATCGAGATGTTCACACTATGGACAGCCTTTTGTTTCACTCCAACATGTTTGAAATAGGAGGGTTGAATCACCAAAATCAGACTCATCATTAGTGCTTTGACATCAAGAATAGACCCCGTGATTGAAGACCCAATGGAATTGGTTCAACAGAATTTGTCACCATGGTCTCAGTAGAGAAAGATCCCCTCACTGAGGGCTTCTTATCTTATCAGGAAGACAGTAGTCCCCCCCAAGTCAGATTGAAGGGATGAACCTTATTCTTCTAATTATAACTCCTCATATGACAAAGAGTATTTAGAAGATCCTCCTCCTACATTTAAGGAGGGTTTCTCCACCATTTTTGATGAGTTCACTTAGTTGAACCTCTATACTGAGGAAGATTTGACGACAATGATGATCAGTGTGGATATGCCCTTAGATAAGAATAAATAGTATGTGGCCTTCATGAAACAACACCACAATGTATTATAATAGAGATATGACAAGATTCCAAGGCTATACCCTCAAGTCATTGTCCACTATATTGGTCTCCCAGGAAGTCGCCGTGGGTTCATGAAACCCCCCAGAAAAGCTCACCCCTCTCATGGGGACAAGATTGAGGCCAAGGTTAATAAGATTATCAAATACAACATCATCAGGGAAGTTAGGTACCCTAAATTGATGAACAACGTAATTCTAGTTAAGAAGAAGAATCAACATCAGATTCTATATTCAATTATTAGATCTATATAATCATTTAACAAAGGAAAATTTCCCCTTTTAGGGATAGAGTCGTTGGTCAATGTTACATGTGGTTTCTAGACTCTCTAATTTATGTATGGATACTCCTCATACAATAAGATATGGATAGACCTTGAGGATGATGAATCTACCACTTTCAATGGGCCATAGAGAACCTTTTTCAACGAGGTGATTTCCATTATCCTGAATAATGTAGGAGCCACTTATCAGTGGGACATGCACCACATCTTCGAACTGATCCTTAGGACATTGGTGGAATTATAAATGGATGAATTTATGGTCAAATACTATCAGCATTAGGACTATACTAGAGATCTTAATAAAGTGTTCAGCTTCCTTCGGTCCAGGTATTGGAAGATAAACACCATGAAATGTGTGTTTGGACATACTAATTTAAAGTTTCTCATCTTCCACATCAGATATAGAGGCATTGAGATTGACCTAAAGAATATAATGTCCATCAGCCAGATGTTTCCATTCAGTAAACCTTGTGTGATATGAGGCCTCTAAGGACCCATATCTTGTATACACTAATTCATCATGAATCTGGATGGCATGTGTAATACATTTTAGAGACTCGTGAAGAAAGGAACATTCTACTAGTGGGATGTGGAATTCTAGAACCCCTTTGAGGAAATTAATATGTATATAGAATATCCATTAGTTCTAATGCCACCCATACTTAGGAGGCCTCTAATCTTCTATGTGACATCCCTAGAATGGTCCCTCAGTAACCTTCTCATCTAGAGGAATAATTAAGGTAGATAGAATAGTTTATATTATCATAGTCGCATGGTCCTCAACAAGGAGCCCAAATACTCTCCTATCGAGAAGAGCTTCCATGCACTAGAATTTGTAATGAAGAATTTGTGGAATTATCTACAGTAACATTAGATACTTGTGGTGTACTGAGAAGACCCACTGAAGTATATCCTATATCACCCCATGATGATGGGATGAATGGAATATTGGGTAGTGATCCTTTATCAGTTCAACATTAGATTCATTCTGTAGAAATATGTCAAGGGTAAGGTATTGGTAAACATATTTTCCATATATATAGCCTTTGAATAACTTCCTGTAGACATTGAGTTAGCAGAAAAGGCCATCCTCTTACTGTACCAGGCTATGCTGTGTTGGAAGATGCACATTGATGGTGCTTCCTAAAGCCCAACCAGTAGAAATATCAACAATAGCAAGCTCAAAAGAGTTGAACCAAGGATTGTGTTCATAACCTATACACTGGTTTTCCTAACATACTTTTTCCTATTTTTATAAGGCTACATAAATAAAAAGTTAGACTATCAAGATCTCATCACTAGTCTCAAGATGGTCCTCGAGATTTATGTCACCCACCTACAAGTGAAGGGATACTCAAATATGATCATCAAACAAATTAATAGAGGCCAAATTGTCAGAAATCTAGAGATCATGCCCATATTGGAGCACACTCACAAGTTAATGGCCCGGTTCTCTTTTTATCCAAAAGTGACTCATGTCCCTTGGTCATAGAATGGTCATGCCAACACCCTTTCTAGTTCATCCTCATCTCTTGAAAAAATGACCAGGATAACCTATTTATTCATGGGTCACATCGGAGATTCATTTCTCCCATCATTCCAGATGATGATGATAGGTATTAGGAAAACAATTTTCCTACTGGTTCCCCCATGTCAGAACCCTCGAGTTCCCCCATGGTAGAGAAAACTCTTGACTGAAAAACTACTTTCATTGATTATCTCCATCATAGAATTATCCCACCAGATCGAGATGAGAGTGAGAGAATGTACCAGTGCATAGTGCAGTATCCCCTCTAGAGTAGGCCTATCATTGAATATACTCTATAAATACATGGGTTTGATGAAATTTTACTACATTTTATCAAAGGATGAGAGATCCACTAGTTTGTGAAGATAGTTCATATCACGTCCTATAGTATCCATCAGGAAGGATTGAAGATCTGCCACCAGATTAAGAGACTATGATACTTCTAGAAAACTATGTTCTAGGACTAAATTGAGTATTCTAAGCAGTGTCATTCATATCAATTACATGCCATCTTGTGCATTGACCATCAAAACCTCTCCATACTACTAAGTATTCTTGGAACTTTTTATTATGGGGAATCGATGTCAAAGGACTGTAACCACCAATGAAATCTCATTAGTTCAAATTTATTCTAATAACAATAGATTTATTTTACAAGTGGGAATATGTGATTCCTCTCTTGGAATTCAAGGCCCTATCTATGATCAAGTTTGTGATCTCCCAAGTCATACATCGATTCAAAGTCCCTCATGTTATTCTCATAACAAATGGTACCAACTTCTGGGATGCTGAGATAATGATATTTAATGATAAGTACAATATCCTATCACACCATACTCCTTACTGTCATGTGTAATAATATGAAAATATCAAGTAATTCAACAATACCTTCTCTAACATTTTGTATAAGATGGTGGGATAGAACATGAAAAGTTGTTCAGAAAAGGTCGCCAATGCCCCCTAGGACTATCATAAGATGACCCGAAATTCCACTCTGGTGAATTTATACTCCAGGGTGTATAGAACATTGGTAGTAATTCCCATTTAGGTTTAGGTTACATCATTCTAAATAACTATCTATGACTAGAATATTCAAGACAGAATGCATATGTTTATCTAGCTAAGCCAGAATCCCTAAAACCAAATTGGATCTAGGCCTTGCATAATCTAGAGAGGCACTAGAATAGGATAGTGAGAGTGTTCAACAAGAAGTTTCACCTTATCTCCTTTCTCCAAGGTGATATGGTGATATATCCTATAATTCCAATGATATCTTCAAAGGAAACACCAAATATGGAGAAAAATTGGTATGGTCCTTAAATTATTCACAGGGCTTATTCTAATGCTTCATACTCTTTGATCACAATAGAAAAAGATCATATTACACCTCCAACAAATTTAAATTTTCTCAAGTAGTAATTCATATGAATAGATTTCAACTTCATAGTTTCATGACATTATATTGCATAAAAGCCATCATCTTCACCATACGATGTTAAACAACATGTCCATGTCTTAATCAAATGATATTAAAATGTGTGATTAGTTTGAACTCGATGACCTTAAAATCTTATCGAAAGTCTAATAATCATGAAATTAAACATTTTTTGGTTTTTCTCATAAAATTTTAATGTGGTTTTGGTCCTCCTTGGTTTTCATACACATCATTTTTACCATACCATCACACTACACATGCCCATTTGAGATAGTCACCCCCATGGTTTGGGATCTATGGCCTTAAACTGGAAGAAAATCATAATTTTTTAGTTTTAATACTTAAAACTAAAAATATTAACTTCCAATATGTATGAAATTAAACTATGGTTTTTGGGAAAAAATCACTCAAGGTAATATTGAAGCATTTTTGGGTTGATTGTGTTCTTTGAGAAAGAGGGTTTCCATGGTCAGTTGTGGTGTTCCAATTGTATTGTATAAAAATTTTGTTGATAAATAATCATGAAAAAGGAATGGATGATCTGTAGGAGGTGAAAAATGAATAGATACAAGTTGGTGTCATTTTCTAGTATTTTCCAAATTTTTGGGGTCCAAAATCGTGAAAATTGAGAAATGGAAAAAGAATTTGTGTGTAAGATTAAAGTTGATTTGGAAACTTGTTTAAAATAAATATTTCGTGATTATATAATCAAAATATGTAAAAGGAATGAAGTATTATAAATATTGAAAAATGTCCATGAAAGATGAGGTTGCGTGAAAGAGACTTGCATGCCTAATGTAATGTAAAATTTTGTTTTGAGTGATGCATCAGTGTTTTGTGTAACGCATCAGGGTTTTGAACCCAAGGATTGATAATGCCTATAAATAATAGCTTACCCCCTCATTTTATGTATCTCAACACTTAGAGAGAAACCATTCACCAAATCACTTATTAATTTCATGCAATGTGAGTTTCATGAAAGATTTGGTGTTGCATTCAAGCTATGGAAGTTGCATGAAGGATTGGAGTTATACACAAGATTTGAGTTTTACACAAGAGGTGTTTCATGACAAAAGTTAAATCTTGTGTGCGTAGCATAAAACTTGCGTGAAAATTTTAGTAAGGGTTGTGTGAAGGCATTGAGGTTTCCTAGTAATACTTCAGTAAAGTGGTTTTCATCAGTGGATGAAATTGGGATATCAATAGAAAATATATGTATAGTAGGGGATGCATCCATTAGAGATAATGAAAGTGAAACCTATATGTCTATAAACTGTGAGTTGATCTTCTAAATAATCAGTGATCACACTTCAGTTGAGAGAGAATTGATCTTTCAAATTGTGATTTGTTATAAACCCTTAGGGATAGTGATTTCACTCCAATATTTACAAAAAACAGTGTGATTTTAGTTGATTTGGTATGTTGTAAAAATTTCATTTTAAGCTCCTTGGATGTATCCCAGTGAGGGTGAACAAAGTAAAAAATTGATGTGTCTCATGCATTATTTAATTTCTATTCATACTTTTCTATGAGAAATAGTAGAGAGTGTTTTTTTACAATGAAACAAGATCAAAAGGGGTAGATGTTTTAATCATTCATACTCAGATTCTCCTCCCCTATAAGGGTATTTGAACTAGTGGACCTAATAATTGGTATTATAGGGAAATGTTAATATTATATTTTCTCTTTAAATAGAGGTCATAAATCCAAAAGGGATTCCAATATTTGATGGGAAGGATTTATAGTTCTGAAATAATTGGATGCAACACTACTATTGATCCTTAGAAATGGATGTATTCACAATAGCGATGCACTGTATTTCAACTAATACAAGTAGTGTTACTTTATCAGAAGCGGATATAAGGGAATTGGTTACTGATACCTAAGTAATAGATGATTTAGGGGGATCCTGATCCAATGAAATATATATTAAGGTTATTTCATTTAAAACATCACATGACATTGGAGATAAGATATTGAATATATATGAAGGTGATTCAAATATTAGAGAGGCAAAGTTTAAGGTTCTGTGGAATAAGTAAAAAGATATGAGAATGAACCCAAATGATTATGTTGATGCATTATTTGATAGGGTAAATGTTGTAGTGAAAGACATGTGAGGTCTTGGAGAATTCCTTAATGATATAAATATAGTGAAACATATCTTGAGGAAAAATTCATCTTGATTCAATCGGAAAGTTTTAGTTTTAGAAGATAAAGATATGAAAGAGATGAAACGAGATAACTTACATTATACCCCTATAGAATATGAAATGAGAAATGATGATAATGATGATATGGAAAAAGGGGAAATATAAATATGTGAGATTCAAGGCCATGAATAAGCTCAATATTGAATATTATCATGAAGAAGAAGAGACAGATATGGTGATGACATTCCTTTCTTCAAATCTACAAAGAGGAAAAGTAAAGTTCAAGGGGAAACATCCACTTGCATGATTTATATGTGTAAAGGTTGGTCATATTTCAGTAAGTTGCCCAAAAAATTTATAAGAAGACAATGACAATGAATTTTAAATCCCTATGAAGAAGTCTTCAGCCAAGGAAAGAAAATTTTTAACGAACTTTGTTCAAGAAAAATAATCCTCTTTCACAAGAATGTGACAGTTCAGATGAATTGGAGGTTGAAAAGTGTGAAGAGAAAGATAACTATAAAATGGTGTAGAAAACACTATGGTAGGAGTTTTTGGTAGTACTCAGAAAAAATAAGAAACCATCTTTGATGAAGAATAAGTTAAAGGAATAGTTGATGTGGAGGATGAATTATAAGTATCTCTTGAGGAGATAGATTTTTATAGAGATAAAATGAATAAATAAAATAATGTGGTTCATGATGCCAAACTCTACATGAAGTAGCCGGATGAAGATAATTCTGAGTTAATAGACAAAATTTAGAATATCAAGTCTTTATTTCCAGTGGAATCAAAAACATTTACTGAGAACAAACTAAATATTGAATAATAGAGAAGGGAGATTGATGGATTGAATAACATAGTGAAAGATCATATCAAACGCATTGAAGAACTTGAAAAATAATTCATCGGTCTACGATGAAAAATTAAGGATCAATAAAAAATATTGACTCCCATTTTGACATCATGAAAGAAGCTCGTTCAAAAGACGGTAAATATGGAAGTGGATAATAGAGGTCCAATAGAAAAAAATAGTAAAATCTAAGTGATAAGGCTAGTACAAGGCTTGATCAAAAACATAAAGCAGTCATGGTTGAAGTTAGACCACAAGAACCCACTATGATATTGAAAGTTGATTTGGGTATGAAACAGAAAGAGAAGAATCAGATATTTCAAGGGATAAATTGCAATACAGAAGTAACATGTAGGAATGCACCTTACATCAGGTGTTATTGTTGTAGAAAAATGGGACATTCCCAAGCTTTTTGTTTTTTATCTAGGAGATATAGAAGGGAACAAGAATAATAGTGGTGGCCCAACATAGATCAATACTCTATAATATCCTTTAAGGGACATTGTTATTGGTATGGAGGACTAGGGAACATGGAAAGATATTGTACATAAACCATTCAGAGGAATGTGCCAAAGCAGAATCAAAGTAGTCACAAGCAGCAAATCAATAAATCAACATGTGATTTGAAAATGAAAAATAGATTTACATCTTTGCAGGATGAATCTGGTCCATCATATTCTAATGAAGATCATGTTTTACAGTGGTTGCTGAAATTTCCCATAAAGTATCTAATCGTTTTTATGTATGGATCCTTGACAGTGGGTGTGTATACCATATGATGGGGAATAAGGATCTTTTTATAAGAATAAATTATTAAAAAGAAGGATTTTTCATATTTGGAAATGATTATGGCTTGAAGATAATTGGTTTGGGGAAGGCTAGGTTTGGGGGAAAAGAAATGAGATGTGCTGATGTCTTAGTAGTGGAAGGTCTCAATCACAACTTGTTAACTGTTAGTTAACTATGTGACTTAGGGAATTCTATAAGATTTACCAAGAGGATGTACATCATTAATGGAAGAGGTGGTGCATTTGTTCTAAAGGGAAAAAGGACAAAGCTAAATCTATACCTTTTATGTGGGGAAGAAGATATGTTCCTTTTATCCAGAGAGGAAGAAAAGAAGTTGTGTCATAAACTACTTGGTCATCTATTAGAACCCTCCCTAGAAGATATGGTAATGTCTGATGTGTCTAGAGACCTCCCTAAGACACCATGTGATCATACTCATATGTTTGATGCATGTCAATAAGGTAGTATCATCATAAATACGTACAAGGTAATGGAATAGAAGTCAAAAAAGTGCTTGAACTGGTGCATGATGACCGTTTTAGACCTATCTTGCCTAGAGCCATTGATGGGAAGAGATATTACATTCTTTTAATTTATGATTATAGTATAATGTCATGGGTATTTTTATTTCCCACATGCCTTATGTGTTTAGTTTCATAAAAAAGTAATGGAGGGAATGTGAACATATGCTTGGATATAGAATTTTAATGTTTCTTGTTGATAATGGTATAGAATTCACAAATAGTCCAGTGGAATACTATCTCGATAAACATGGGACACAACATCAAGTTTATTTAGTGAGAAATACACAACATAATAAAGTGGTTGGGATTAAAAAATGTATCATCAATAACATGGAAATAATGATGCTTATTGAAAAATACCTATAAGAGAAATTTTTGAATGATGCAGTATTGACATTGATCTATATCTCTTATAGGGATCTGTTGTGGATAAAGGAAGGAAATACTATATATAAGATGTGGTATATAAATAATTCATTGTTAAAATACTTCTAAATATTTGGAAGTATGTGATTTATTCTCAACAAAGAAAAACACCAGAAATTTGAGTCACATGGAGAAGAGCGGATATTATTTGGCTACTATGGAAAAAGAAAAGCATATAAATTCATTAATAATAGACTGTGAAAAGTAGTTGAGAGTAATTATGTAACTATAGTGGAAAATGAAGAGAATATTCAAAAACACCATGAATAGTTTCTTGATGAAATTTATAATGAGGAAAGAAACTCATGAAGAGTAGAAGTGGAAGATACTGATTCAGAATAAGACACTAATGATGAGAAGGAGGAATTCAAGTATGTGTCTATGAAGAAGCTGAAGATTCAAGTTGAAATTTATTGGAAAGTTATCACTGGTGATCAAATAGAACTTTTTAAAACTAGAAGGATGAAGTAATTAGAGTAGGAATATTTACTATCTTAAGTAGATCCTAAATGTTTTGATGATGTTACTGGAGATGAAAATTGAGTTCAGGTATTGAATAATGAGCTAGACCAGATTAAGAAGAATTAGACATAGTAGTTTGTTTCGAGGCCAATAGATAAGAATATCATCAGGACTAAATGGGTATTTGACCACATGATTAATGAAGATGGAATAATGATTCAAAACAAAGCATGACCAGTGTGAAAAGGGTACTCCAAGATAGAGGGTATCGATGTTTATAAGACATTTTCACATGTTCAATGGTTGGATACAGTCAGATTATTCATTGGCCATTATTATGTAAGAGATGTTCAAAATGTTTCAGAAGGATGTCAAGTCCTCATTTTTTAATGGGGTTTTGGAAGAATAATTTTATATTTCATATCCCTATAGCTCATTCATGAAGAGGATTAAAAGGATTTTTGGCTGAAGAAGGTTCTATATGGGCTGAAGCAAGTAGCAAGAGCACTGTATTCAGGACTAGATTTGTATTTGAAGAATCATTTTTTTCAATGTGGTGTAGTTTATTAAAATCTATTTGTGAATAATGATAGTAATCAAAGGATGATGTTGATGGTGTATGTTTATGACATAATCTTCAGTGGATCAGATGAAGCACAGTGAAAACATTTTTTTGAATTCATGAAGAGTGAGTTTGAAATGTCAATGATTGGTGAACTAACATTTTTACTTGTTTTACAGGTGACACAAGGAAGTAATGACACATTCATTTCTTAATCAAATTATTACAAGGAAGTTTTGATAATGTTTGTAAAGGATAATTCCAAAGAGAGGAAGACTACAGTTTCTACCTGGACAAAAAAAATCAAAATTTTATATTGGCAATGTAGTTAATATCACTGAATACAGGAAAATTATTGGAATTTTACTGTACTTGAAAGTGACAAGACCTGATATTATCTTTTACACATTCCATGTAGCGAGATATCGATGCAATCCCAAGGAAATATGCAAGATTTAAGTGAAATGAATACATTGGTATATTAATGGAACTATGGATTTTGGTTTGATGTAAAATGACAGATCTCAGTCAGAGCTTTTAAGATATACATATGTAGATTGGGCCGGTTCCTCAGATGACATGAAATCAATGTTAGGAGGTGCTTTCTATCTTGTTTAATTGTGTATTTCATAGTTAATCAAGAAAAAAGATTGCATTTCATTGAGTACTGTAGAAGTTGAGTATATTGTGATCACTCAAGTATGTAGACAGTTTTTATGGATGAAGCATCATCTTGATGTTATGAGTGTTGAAGTGAAGTCTTCAATCAGAATCCATTGTGATAAATCAAGTTCTATCAATCTTAGAAAAAATCAAGTTCACCAATCAAGGACAAAGCACATTGAAATCAAATGTCATTTTATCAAGGAGAAGGTACAACATGGGATTTTGGAGTTGGAGTATGATCCTATAGAACTACAAGTTGTAGAAATTATTACAAAGGAATTACACAATGAAGAGTTTGAGAGGCATTAACTAGATTTGGGAGTCCATTTGACTCCTTGCACTTAAAAAGGTGTGGATGTGGGATAACCCCCTCTCATCAAGTTATGATGTGTTTTCCCTAATTTACTGATATGTGTTATTTACCTTTTTATATACCAAAAGGGGTAAACTTTGGTTTCTTTGACAAAGTGGGGGAATGTATGAATATTCAAGGGGAAAAAATGTGGCTAAAGAAGAGAGAAAATGTATTTTTCAATGACATGGGAGAAGCTCATAGGTGGAGTTGTGAGATAGGGGGAGTATCAAGATAGGGGAGAACTAAATATGACAATACAAAAAGTGATCAATAAAAGAATATATATCATGAAATTATAGGTTTGTGATTAAATTAGTTGATTGTTTACATGAATTTTTATTAGGAATTATGTGATTCATTGATGAACTTTCCATTATACTCTTGTTTCTCACGCCATGCATTTCTCATGTGGGATTAGATAATGTGTTGAGTAAATCCAAGATCTCTATCTAAATCGCATGATGTGAATGGTGGTAGAATATGGATGAAGCTATAAAGAGGTATAAATTTATGAAATAGTTTTCAACAAACCCAAAAGAAGAGATTGTTGGGAAAAAATCCTCAAGGTAACATTGTAGCATTTTTTGGGATGATTACGTTTGGTGACAATGAGGGTTTACTTGGTCAATTGTGGTGTTCTAGAGGTATTTTTGAAAAACTATGTTGAAAAAGAACCATAAAAAAGGAATGGATGATTTATAGATGGTAAATAAGAGCAGATACAAGGTGGCTCTATTTTCCATTGTTTTCCATGTTTTTTGGGTCGAAAATTGGGAAAATAGAGAAATGGATAAGAAAGTTTCACACAATATTGAAGGTGATTTGGAAACATGTGTGCAAGTCATATTTAAGGATCATATCATCAAAATATGTAAAATTCATGAATCATGCAAAATATAGAAAAATGTGCATGAAAGATATGGTAGCGTGAAAGAGGCTTGTGTGCCCAATGTGCCATCAAATTGTGTTTTGCGCTACGCGTTAAGGTTTTGCGCATAGGGGTCGAAAATGCCTATAAATAAGAGGTTTCCCCCCTTATTCGATGTAGATCAATACTTAGAGATAATATGATCTCTATATCGTGCAATAAATTTGTTTAAAGGGAGTTACGCGAAATATTTAGTGATGCACGTAAGCTAAGGAAGTTACATGCAAGATTAGAGTTGCGCACAAGATTAGATTATTACACCATAGGTGTTTCACAATAAAATTTAAATCTTGCATGCATAGCATAAAAATGTGTGCAAGGAATAGTAAGGGTTGTGTTGAATTTTTGATTTTTCCAAATAATAGTGCGGCAAAGTGGTATTCATCTGTGGATGAAAGTGGTACATCAATCGGGGATCTACATAAAGTAGAGGATGCATTCATTAGAGATAATGAATGTGGTACCTACAAGTCTATAAAATATTAGTGGATCTTATGAATAAGTAGTGATCACACTTCAGTTGAGATTGTAGTGAGCGTTCAAATTGTGATCGGTTGTAAACTAGAAGGGACAGTGATTCCACTCCAATATTTGTAAAAAGCAGTGTGCTTTTAGTTGATTAGGTACATCAACACATTGTTGTTGTATGTTCCTTGGATGTATCCTAATGAGGTTGAACCAAGTAATATTTTTTGTGTCTCATGCTTGCTTTAATTTCTATTCATACTTTTCTATGGGAAAGAGAGAGAATAAAGTTTTGTTTAACAATGAAACAAGATCAAAAGGGGTAGTTTTTTTAATATGACATACCCTGATTCACCCCCTCTTAGGGTATTTGACTTAGGGGACCTAACAACAGTCTTACCCAGAACAATTTTGGGATTTCTATACCTCAGATATGATCTTTTACTTTATCAAAATAGGATACCCATATGATAAATGGTGGGTGAATAAGCGTTATCAATGAATGACTGTAAACTGTGATTTTACCCCATCTTGAACTAGGATTCTTCTAAAATAAGGGATGATATCTACCCATTTATAAATTGGTATTCCTCATACAATAAGTATGGGATGGTAGAAAAACCTTATCCCCTGCTCTCAATATGGTATACCCCATGAAAACTATGGGATGCCTCATTTCCCTCACTAGCATGGATTTCCCCCAGTAGTGTTGGTCTCTTACAACACTATGTTCCAAAAATACATATAGATTGTTTCCCATCATTATGGGATATGATGGGACACATATAATTATATTCAATTGACCTAGTTGAAAAATTATCCACACTTCAGCCCATCAACATTATTTACTATTCAAGCATTATGACCATAATTTGTGTTCCATGTGATTCTTGATACTTTTGTGGTACATAGTCCTCCTTGTATCCATTCACATTAGATTTCACCTCCTTTGTGTCACCCATGAACCCTTGGAAAAAACACTTCTCCCCATAGTATAAGAAACATGACTCTAAATTGTTTTCACGGTCAAGACTGTATGACCTTAAACTGTGTGTTCCATTCCATGTTTCATAACTACGTATGGATTGATTCTTATCCTTATGAAATATATAGCGGTTCTTAGACTTCTCATATTCAGTCCCATCCACATATTCATCAAATCCTTACACCATGTCACCCCATTATGGTCTGATATTTAATAGCTTTAACTAATATCCACCCCAATTCCAAGCCTCGTGAACTTAAACTCTATACGAGCCTTCTTAGAAAGGTTTAGTGTGGTATTAGACCTTCATTCACATCAGTTTTGTCACTCTACCATGCCGCACATATCCATCTATGATGCTCACACAATATTCATTTGTTGGTCCATGAAATATGACCTTAAACAATTCTCAATACATTGGATTTAATCCCACTTTTTGAGATGCCTCATTGGCATGATCGAATGTGTTGTGGCATGAAAATTATAGTATTGAATCCCATATAGACATTCCCTCAATCCATCTTCATAATTTGAGTCTCTCTTGGATTATATTTTCATCATCCATAAAATCTAAATGGAACCCCCTAATGGAAGGGTGTCTATCCAAGGTTCACTAACCACCCTATTCCAATTTTCTATTATATATCTAGTATAAAATAGTGAATCCTATGTTTTTAATTTGATCGGTATTTGATTCTGTATTTTCTTTCCCCATTATTGAGTCGTGCAGTTATGGTAATTGTGTTTTGAACATGGTCAATATTTGATCTCTACCCATTGGTCTCCCCTTATACATATCTTGTAATTCTAAACTTACCTCCTTTTCTACCTCCCTATGTCTTAGTAGAATTCCAACACCCTTAGTGCTAACCCTCTGTGAATTTACGCTCATCGAGTAGGTGGGTCAGTTTCACTAGGAAATTATCAACCTGGTATATTCTCACCCCCATTGTGAACTTCCTCCTATTAGTTAAATTCCCTAACCACTCATTTTTTCCCACACCAAACATGACTTAGTGGGTATTGGAGTCTTGGTGGGGTGTGTACCGATGTGGTTGGGCTGCACAAGATTCATGGTCAGAGCACTATGACTTAAACTAGGAGTCCAAGTCCATGAATCATGACATTAAACTGTATGAATGTATTTATAGGGATGTTTTGTATGGTTTTTGGAATCCTTGTCTCTTTCACGTTATTTTTCCCATCCCTCCATTCTATATATCTCTGATTAAAAAGATCCTATGGTCTGAAATTTATGACCCTAAATGACGATAAAAACCCAATTCCAAGCATCATGATGTTAAATTATGTGCAAACTTTATTAGGAATTTGTTTTTTAGTATTGGTCCTCCTTGGATATTTCACATTTAATTTTTCATGCCACTACACTACACATATCCATTTAATATGCCCATCATATTCTCAATACTCCATGACCTTAAACTAAGAGACCCTCGTAGTCCAAGAATTATGACTTTAAACTATATGATTTTTCCCTATTGATACATGTGTGGTATATAGGACTCTCATCCCTTATTCACATTGGGTCATACCTATTTCATTCCACACAAGTACCATTGATATGAACACATTTACAGTCCACATATCATGACTTTAAACTGAATTCCCTTTGTCCACGAAACATGAATTTAATCTGCTTTCCATGGTCTATAAAATAGGACCTTAATCTATTTTAAACCAGCTTTGGGATCATTTCACATGATGCAATTCCTCATCGGCTCATTCACATTGGGTTTTAATTATTACACCATATGAACATCCTTAAACCCCCCCCCCCCCTTCATCCCATGGTCTAGATCATATGACCTTAAACTATGTGTCACCTCTTAGAACTATGTGTTTCTGGATTCCCATCCTAAATGGATATATAGTAATGCCTAGACTATCCATTGTTGGGACCAGCTATATATTCACCAGAAACCATATGATATATGTGGTGTGATCACCCCAAAATGTTTCATGGTCCTCCTTCTAGTTATAAGACCCATTCTGTCATGATGACCCATTAATGGGTCAGTATACCCTTATATCCTGATACGAGGAAGGAACATCCTTAGCACATGATGTTAAAATGTAGTCTTACCCTAATAAAGTTTGGGATACCTCTAAATAATAATGATCCTACCTTGTATCAAACCAAGAATACCATATGAAAAATATAGGATGAACGAATACAAAATCCTCTTCGTATGACATCAAACTATAGCCTTACCCTAAATAAATATGATATTCCCCATGTCCAAGTATAAGAAGATTAAATAATATCATTTGATATGGTAACCCATTGTCGACCACAGTCTTCTACAGTTTCATGTTTTAAGTCTAAGATTCAAGACTCTAAACTATGTGATAATCCATCCAATAATATGTGGTGTGGTAATAGGCCTCTATGACCCTCATTAAAGTCATGTTTTTTATCTATCCATTCCTAAAATATCCATTTGGAGCATCCAATGGTCTGAACTCTATTGCATTAAACTAAAGATAAAATCCAAATTCCAAACATCATGACTTAATACTAGGTGTGGTTTGTTTCATGGATATTTTATACATAATTTTGTAGAAACCTAGGACAATCCATTCATGTCATGTAACTTTCCTTC
Organism: Viscum album; assembly: GCA_963277665.1. NCBI lineage: Eukaryota > Viridiplantae > Streptophyta > Magnoliopsida > Santalales > Viscaceae > Viscum > Viscum album. Next base: position 394,034,634 of record OY728157.1, read on the forward strand.
ATGGTCCCATACTTTCCTTTGAGACACTCTCCCAATGGTTCATGCAACATGACCACAAACTATTTGCAATAGGTCCAAACTCCATGACCTTAAACAAAGAGTATGGCCCATGAAACACCTCTATAAAATGTATGCAACCCACCCCTGATTCAATTTCTCATTTAAAGGTCTCCCGTCAGGTTTCCATCCATCTCTATCAACCCCAATGGGATGAAAATGGGATTCCATCAAAACCTGACATAAGGAAGAGGTGGTGGGAATCTCAGCGCATATGCCCTATATACCACATCTCAAACAAATGATGTTAAACTATGAGATTCATCTTGATCACATGATATTAAACTGTACAATGTCTCATCCACACCGTACAACATAAAACTTACTTTTTTCCCTCATTATATGATGTAAAATTGCAATAAATCTTAGGCCCTCATCCAATTGTCCCATTAATGTGGTTCTAGTCATCTACCACATCATTAATTGAGCATAACTCAGCCTCCAGGATGACACTTCCCCTAAAAGATATGTTTGACTTTTTGATCAGATCGATATGCCGACACCAATGTGCTCTAATACAAGGTGGTGTAATTAAAATAGTGTTGGAATACATTTAAGAATTAAATAACTTAGTTTACAAGCTTTGTGTTCCCCTCATTTGGATCCTCATCCTCTTCCACATATGATGGGACCTCGTAACAGCATGTTGTTTGTCCAAGACCCACCTACCGTCTCAGGTCAACACCCCGATGTACTTTGGATGATATCATGAGACATGTTCTGTTCAACTATTGACCCTCATTTTTCCCCCATTCCAGGATAATGGTACAAATTATTTGTTTCAAACATGGTCTATAGTTATCCTTTATCAATATTCTACCATCATTATGTTCTAGGTTTTAGGAATTGTGATTCACACTCATTATTCCACTTTGTTTAGGTCAAATTCAATACCCCACTACATTACCCCATTTATGAACTAGACCACATTGGAAAATTATGTCGGTTGTTTAGAGAGACCCATTATCCAGTCTCCCCTATTCTCACTCACCCCAAAAACTGTCATATAAATGAGAAATCACATGATCATCCCTTGTTTCTCACACTGAACATGGCTCACGTGATCTTAGGGATTGATTTTTCATTGTCCAAAAAATATGATCAATGTTTGATAATAAACAAGGAGATATGTTTGAGCATGAAGGATCTAAAAACGAACCAATGTTTTAGAGGCTCATCCCCATATTTCATCCTCTTCTTTGCAAACTCCATTTTAAATTGACCTCATTGATCGAGTGATCGAGATTAGATAATATTTTCTGAGTAGCCTCCTTGATTTCCTATAGCTCTACAAGGTGTTCATTCTCCTCATCATCCTTGGAATGGACATGTTTGGCTCTAATGTACTACCTATTATATTCATCCTAACACTCACCCACCAACAACATCACCTCCCCCACCTTGGCCTCTACCACCTCCAACTGGGCCTTCAGTCAATTTAAAACCTTGGAATGGGTAGAATTGACCATCGCATGCTCCCGCTCTAGCCTCTATAGGTGGGTGATCTATCTTTTTTCCTCTTTAAGAACCTAGGAGTCCTCTACCTTGTTCCACTTCTAGGATAGGTTGAGTGTTATCCACTATGCATATTCCCACTTGAAAAGGAAATCCCAGGAAAACATGTGTAGGTTGCCGGAGTTCACCCCATCAGTCCCCAGAATGACCAACCAAGGGAGGAGTGATCCCACCTATTGTGTTAGTTCATATATCTGTGTGTGGGTGAAGAAATTTTATACATACCTCCATACCTTACGGTGCATAAATTGATCCTCATCATCATCCTCTGATCTAGAATCTTAAAAAACATCAAGCAGTGTAGGCTCATGTGGATGAAATACCACCAATATATTATCGGTTGGATCCTCTAGGTGTAAGACTTCAAACATGAGTGTTTGGATAACTATTTCATCTTCAGGTTTTAGTGGCTAGAGATCTACACCATATAATAGTTCCTTGCCAACCTCTTCATTAGTCGGGGAAGCATTTTCTACCCCTAGTGGCACCTCTGAGGTGGGAACGACTTTCACGACTTCTTCAGATGCCCCTGTCGATGGAATAATCTCAGCCTCAACCACCATGGTCTCCACCAGTGGAAATTATGGACTAGACACATCCAACGCAGTCTCCCCAACCACTCCAATCACCATCACAATTTTCACCACCTCCATTGTGAATTTGGATCCAACAATCACTCCTAGTGCCACCTCAATGACAATATCTACCACTAAATATCCTTTTACTAGCCCTATCTTGGGCCCCACCTCACCAACCTCCATCAAGGGAACTATATCAAAAGTACCATCCAATGGCGCCTGAGTGGTTGTATCATTCTTCACAGCCTCATTGGCCATATGTATCAGGATAATATCCTATTCCATCACCACCATATCTTCAAGTGTTATTAATAAAAGTGTGGATGATGGAAGCTATGTCCTGAGCACCATCAAATCTATCATTCCATGATTCATCAGTCAGGAATAATAAGGAAAATAAAAAGAGTCAAGAACATAAAGGATAAAGATACATGTGTTAATTATAAAGTCAATTGATGATATCCGAAAGGTTCACAGGTAGTACCTTCAATAAGGTTCCCTCTATGACCACTCCATCAGTTGTAAGCACCGATGTTTTTCCACCCATAGCTATTATACTAGGAAGGGACCCCACACTTTCCCCTAGAAGGGTTGAGGTCTCATATCCCTCCTTATGTCTATCATAGACCTCTCCCTCCCCATTCTTCATTCATATGCAAGTTGAAATGAAGTTAAGAAAGAGTTTGAAGAATAGTATATATCTAGAGAACATAAGATCCAAATATTTACCAAGTTGGTGGAAGCACTTCCTTCTGTAGGAGATCCTTGGTATGCATAGCTTCCCCAAGAATCATCTGACTCCTCTGGTAAATAAGCATGTACAACTATGTCATCTTACAACAATTGTGGTGAGAGTCTTTCTTAAATAACACCTTCATTCGGTTTTTCAGTGGATACACAATGACCCAAAAATTCACAAGGTCCTCCAAATCCAATATATATTGTTTTGCCTTGTCCCAGGAAAAATGGAATTAGACTTTCACATGAACAATTCCAGCAAGACTCGTACCTTATCTATTGAGATGCTTCCATATTCCATGGTTACCATAGAATATCCTATAGATGTCCTAGTTTTCCTAGGAATTGGGGAAGAAAAAATCACTAGGGATGTCAATGAATTATCACTACTTCCCATGATCTTTTAAAAATTCCATTGGGACCACCCCATAAGGCTCACCTTACACATATTTAAACTTTTAATGAAGCATCAATCCTACTGCTTCTCCTCTTCCTGCGACCCTTTCCTATTTGAGTCCATAGACTATTGAACACGTTATTGTTGCCCTACCCATAGGGCCAGCTCTGCTTCCATGGCGTATTATAACTACCACTCATCCATAGACATTTTGTTGAGGGGACACCCCTTCATTGGTTCGGGAAGATGTCCACCTCGGTATATCCCTATGATATGCACTCTCCCAGCTCAACTCATAGTTATGGTTAATCCCATACACGAAATCAGGTGGTGATAGATCATGTTGTATCTTTCCATCCTCACATGTGAACATGCACCAAATATTCATCAACACCAAAGGATGGAATTCATGATTAACCTATGAGTATAACATCAATGTTAGACTATGTAGACACTTGAACTACCTTTCAAACTTGTGTGGATGGTATAGTTTTCATATTAGCCCACAGTCAACTCTAGCTACAAGTACGCCACCTCAAAAGGTACAAAGGTACAATCTATACTCCATGGATCCTATTATTTAATCGGTAACCACCCCCATTGGTAGGGGAAATGGGTAAAATATGAAATGATCTTCCATCAAAACCATCTACAACATGTCCATAAAAATCAAATTGAATGGGAGACTACTTGAGATATTCTGTAGGGATTCACTTTTCATAAATCACACCTTGGATAGAGATCCCAATTATATGATGAATGTTTTAGAGGCTAACACCGACCTCCCCATGGTTCATATGAAAGGTGTCGGTCCACAGTGACCATCTACTCAATAGTTCAGGAAACATTTCTTGAGGGTGATAAACACCAAACTGTGAATCCCATTCTAGTTCATAGATCTCTAAACACATAATCACTCCTTCAAAATCATAGTATCAATCACATTCCTAGTAGGCCTAGGCCCACTCATCGGCGAAATTTCCTCCCAGGAATAAGTCCCAGTTGTCATTCCATCCGTTGAGTAGATTCTGAAAACCTACCTTAAGTATCATCTCATATTGTGATTGGGATACCTCATCCTCTATATTCAACCCATAAATGTTATTGGTGAGGTTTTAGATAAGTTATACTATAATTGGTTCACAACCCTTCTATATGTGCCCTGTAACAACCCTATGCCACTGGTACAACCCCAGTACTCCTCTGAACCAGTATGCATATTCATCTACGCTCACCAGTGGGACCAATACAAAATCTCTAAACCCAAATCCATATATTGGAATCCTCTTACACAGGGGGTACTTCCTCTAAGACTCCTTTAGTAGAGTTATCAATGTTATGTGTTCTAAGGAGCTTCAAATGCTCTCACCAATCATGATGGTCCCAAACATTTCTTCCCTCCAAGCAGTGGTGATGTTATCTCCCAAAGAATCCATTTGATTCTAGACTTAGATAGTTACTTGATTCTGGTTAGAAACATTCTATCATTAAGTTAATTCACGAAGACCTGGATCACGTAGGATGTTTCATGAATATATAGTTTGCAGAGTATGGTTTTCTGAAAGCGTTTGTCAAGCTAAGCGTACCGAGACAATTATCTTCATGATCGATGGGTATCAGGATTAAAATTGATCATGAAGAGTTTTATCTCCATGAAAAGAGATAATGATATTTTCTCATCATATAATTTGTGTGGATTTGAGAGGACCCCCTTCATAATTTATAGGAATATTTCTGGCTCGTGCCTCATGATGCTCTTCATAGAGCACCCATCATAAAATGATATATGCAAGAAAGATTTGTGAGTGACATTAAAAAAAGTGAGTTTATTTCCAATTTTTGATGATTTTACCTCATAATATGACCCTCATTTTCCCTATTAGATCAAATTATGGTGGGAGATTTTTTGACGCTATAATAATCATGTCATGATAATGGTCAAGGAATGCATGACCGATTCATAGAGAATCTGAGCCAGAAAATCCCAAAATCCCTATAAAGGGTCTTGTATTCAAATCCTAGAATATTTGGGAATAGTTGGATATCACAAAGAATATTGGATGAGATGAATCCTTTGCAAACATGTGAATACCCAATGTTAATCCTCCATGCAATGACTAGTAGAATTTTGGAGTGCTTCACGAATGTGTAAACGGTTGATGGGGTCTTTTCCAGTCCAACATTCAGACTCACAGATCCACGAATATTCGTGGATCTCATCCTTATTTGAAAAATTCATTCAATATTAATGAAACCTATATATTATAAAGAACCCATTTATAATGATGTTTTAGGGATGGTCACCCTACCTTTCAAATTATTAATTTCTCTAATTCACGAACCTTCTGAGCTTCGCGATCCAAAGTGAATATATATCACCCAAGGTATCATAGCTTCACCAAACAACCTTCCATGTATTCTTGAATGCCTCCACCTATAGTAGGTATGCCTTTCATGATGTAATATTCCTTTAATTAAGGAATAATTCCCTCTATGACACTAAAGGCTTCATGAAGAATTCAGCTTTCACTATTGGAAAAAACATTTAACACGTCGGTATTTTTCACGTCGGTTCTATATAACTGACGCGATAAATCGATAGGAATCCAATTTTTACGATGGTTATAAAATAACCGACGTAAAAAATACTGAGATCAGCTTTATCATGTCAGTTATTTAATAACCACTGTGAAAATCCAATCTGTGTGCTTTATCACATCGGTTAAAAAATAACCGACGTGATAAAGGAAATCTCAGCAATTTATCATGTCTGTTATCAAAAGAACTGACATGATAAAGTGCCATTTATCACGTCAGTTATAAAATAACCGATGTGATAAATTTTTTCTACATCGTTTATTAAATAACTGATGTTATAAACATAAAAAAATTTGTTTCTCATGTTGTTTATAAAATAACTGATGTGATAAACCTTTTAAATGATTTATTACACCTCGTATTTAGTCATTATGTTTTCTTTGATCTGGAGACCTGCAAATCGTCTCTCCCACGCGGAAAACCTAGAAAGTATTCTTCAAAGTTGTGACCTCCAGCCTCATTTTTCCAAAATCATTCATCGTCTTTATTTTCAAAAGATATATCAAGTAGACTCTCAACACTAAAGTAAGCTTCACACGACTCAGTTTCAGTTTTTATTCGTCGTGATTTCGTAAAATATTTTTTTGAGATGTTATTTTTATATATTTATTCTTGCTATCATGGTAAGTTTCATAGTGTTCATTTATATCGTGATAAATTATTTTTTGGTAAATGAAACCATGGATGTGATATCATGAAACTTTATGATTTTTGTGTGTTTTATCATGTGTGTGTGTACGTACAGGGGGTGTCGAAGGGGGGGGGGGGGGCTATCTAGAGGGGTGGGGGATGTACAAGGGGTGGGGTGTCCATGGGGTGTCAAAGGGGGTGGGGGTGGTGTCCAGTGGGGTACAGGGGCTGTCCAAGGGGGTTGGGGTGTCCAAGGGGTGGGGGGTGGTGTCCAGGGGGTGAGGGGGCTATCCAAGGGGGTAGTGGTGTCCAGGGGTGGGGGTGGTGTCCAGGGGGGTGAGTGGGCTGTGCAAGGGGGTGGGGGTGTCTAGAGGGTGGGGGGGGGGATTCCCAAAGGGGTGGGGGCTATCCAAGGGGTGGGGGGGGGGGATTTCCAAAGGGGTGGGGGTGTCCATGGGGTGACAAAGGGGATGGTGGTGGTGTCCAGGGGGTGAAGGGGTTGTCCAAGGGGGTTGGGTTATCCAAGGGGGTGGGGGTGAGGGGGGTGAGGGGGCTTTACAAGGGGGTAGGGGTGTCTAGGGGGGTGAGCGGGTTGTCCAAGGGGGGTAGGGGTGTCTAGGGGGTGTGGTTTTCTTGGGGGTGGGGGCTGTCTAGAGGGGTGGGGGCTGTCCAAGGGGTGGGGGTGGTGTCTCTGGGGGTGAGTGGTTTGTCCAAGGGGGTAGGGGGTGTTCGGGGGTGGGGGTGTCCATGGTGGGTGGGGGGGTGTCAATAGGGGTGGGGGTTGTCTAGGGGGGGGGGGGGTTGTCCAGAGTGGTGGGGGTGTCCAAGGGGTGTCAAAGGGGATGGGGGTGGTGTCCAGGGGGTGTGGGGGTTGTCCAATGGGGTTAGGGTGTCTAAGGGGGTGGGGGTGGTGTCTAGTGGATGAGGGGGATCTCCAAGGGGGTAGGGTTGTCCAAGGGGTGGGGGGGTAGTGTCCAGGGGGGGTGAGTGGGCTGTCCAAGGGGGTAGGGGTGTCCAGGGGGTGGGGGTGTCTAGGGGGTGGGGGTTGTCTAGAGTGGTGGGGGCTGTCTATGGGATGGGGGGCTATCCAGAGGGGTGGGGTGTCCATGCGGTGTCAAAGGGGGTGGAGGTGGTGTCCAGAGGATGTAGGGGTTGTCCAAGGGGGGGCGAGGGTGGGTGTCCAGGTGGTGGGGGGCTGTCTAGGGGTGGGGCTGTCCAGAGGGGTGGGGTGTCCAGGGGGTGTCAAAGGGTGTGGGGGTGGTGTCCAGGGGGGTGGGGGCTGTCCAATGGGGTTGGGGTGTCCAAGGGGGTGGGGGTGTCCATGGGGTGAGGGGGATTTCCCAGGGGGTAGGGGTGTCCAAGGGGTGGGGGTGGTATCCAGGTGGCTGAGTGGGCTGTCCAAGGGGGTAGGGGATATCCATAGGTTAGGGGCTGTCCAGAGGGGTGGGGGTGTTGTTTAGGGAGTGAAGCCTGTCTAGTGGGGTGGTGGTGTCCAGGGGGTGTCTATGGGGGTGGGGGTGGTGTCCAATGGGGTTGGGGGTTGGAAAACCCCCTCGCCCACTAGACACCACTCCCCCACCCCATGAAACCACCCACCTCCATGGAAATCCCCCCTCCACCCTCTGGATAGCCCCCACCCCCTGTACACCCTGGACAACCACCTACCCCCATGGATAGCCCCCCTGGATAGCCCCCAACCCTCTTGGACACCCTCTTGGTATATATATATATCCCAATAGTTTCATTGAAACCATTGGAATATTTTTACTTCAGGTAGTCTATACCAATGGTTCTTGTAAAATCACTGGTATAGGGCTATTGCAACGACCATCATGCCAACAGTGTGTGAAACCGTTGGGTACCCCAACGATTTTAGGGTTTATCCCAATGGTATCAAATCATTGGGATCTGTGTAATTTTTAGTAGTGAATATATACATATTTTAATATTTATACTTCATATTTGTTTTACGGAAGGGTGAATTTGGTATCCAGTTGCACCAGGATGTATTATTTGTGTACCTTAAGTAGAAAGGATCTAAGATGAATTTAAAACTATTATATCAAACTATATTTTATTTTTAAAATTATTTTCATGTATATATTTTTTTTCAAATACACATATATTGGTTTTATATTTCAAAATTGTTATTACTTTCAAATTATGAGATTTTTCATATAAATATATATTTTTCATATCTTAACAAGATGTATAATTTTTATATTTGTTATAGGTTAGTAATGAGTTGAAGTTGGATTATGGCACACCAAATGAGTAATGAATATGAGGATGGTGTTGATGCCTTTTTGGAATTTTCTAAACAAAATTTTCCAATCTATGATTTTTTTTGTCCATGCGTGAAATATTTGAATATAAAGATGTTGAAAAGTAGAGAGATCAAAGATCATCTGATTTGTCATGGTTATAATCTGAGTTACAGCCCTTGTATTTGGTATGGTGAAACATGATAGAATGTTAGATCTATTGATGATGATGATTCATAAGATTGTAACTCTGATGGAATTGAAGAAATGATTCGTGATATTGTAGTATAAGAAATTGAGATAGAACCGACGGTTGTGTGTCTATATGGTGATGCTGAAAAACCATTGTATCCTGGTTGTATGAATTTTATGGTTTTTTGGTGGTGTTAAGATTGATTAACCTGAAGGTAAAAGATGGATGGAGTGACAAATTTTTTTCAAAGCTTCTACAATTAATGAAAGAAATTATTCCAAAAGATAACAATCTTTCAGATTCACATTATAAGGCCAAGAAAATATTATTCCCAATGGGGTTGGGATACAAGAAAATACATGCATGTCTGAATGACTGTATGATATATAGGATGGAATATGAATTTATGTCAGAGTGTCCAAAATGAGGGACATCACAGTATAAGTTGAAAGAAAAATCAGAAGCTGATGTAGAGATTACAAATATACCTTCCAAGCTATTTTGGTATCTTCCAATAATTCATCATTTGAAATGTTTTTTTTTGCTAATTCCCATGATGAAAAAAAGTTATGATGGCTTGCTGATGAGTGGATAATTCATTAAAAAATATGTCATCCAAAAGATTGTCCACAGTGGAAGAAATTTTATGCGCAGTATCCTAAATTTGGAAATGAAATTAGAAATCCCATACTAGGGTTGTGCACAGATGGAATGAATCCATACCAAACCCTCAGAAGCACACATAGTTCATGGCCTATTTTATTGGAAATTTATAACCACTCTCCTGGAGTTTTTATGAAGTGAAAATATGTCACGTTGAGTATAATGATCTCTGGTCCAAAGCAACCTGGAAATGATATTGATGTTTTCTTATCACCATTTATTGATAAATTTAAACTTTTAGGGGAAGTTGTTATTAGGGTTTATGATTCCTATAAAATGGATATTTTCAGCTGCATGCAGTACTTATGTTCACTATAAATGACTTCCCATCATACAGAAATTTGTTTGGATATAGTGTTAAGGGGAATAAAGTATGTCCAGTTTGTGAACAACAGACTACATATTGTCAATTGCATTGTGGGAGGAAAATAGTGTACATGGGTCATCGAATGTTTTTGCCTATGGATCACTCTTATAGAAGACTAAAAAAAGGCATTCAATGGCTAACAAGAATTTGATAATTCTCCAAAACCTTTTTCCCATGATGTGTATTTTGAGAGGGTTGAAAAACTTGATGTGACTTTGGGAAAGACACAGAAATATGGTAATGATAGACATATTTGGAAGAAAAGGTCAATATTTTTTGAGATAACATATAGGAGATATCATGAAGTTAAACATAATATTGATGTCATGCATGTGGAGAAGAATATATGCGATAGTTTTATTGGAACATTATTAGACATTAAAGGAAAGATAAAATATCGGTTAAATGCAAGATTAGACTTATTATCAATGGAAATACATATGGAGTTATCTCCCACACCTAATGGAAGACGAACATTTCAGGGTTTTTTGGGATTTTTATGGTTTTTAGGGGTTTCAACTATTTTCAGATTTTTATGTTTTTTTATTTTTTTAGGTTTTGAAGGGTTTTTACATTTTTTGGTAATTTTTTTGTATTTCTAGGATTTTTGGGATTTTTAGGGGTTTTAGGGATTTGAGGGGTTTTAGGGGTTTTGATATTTTAAGGGGTTTTAGGGGGTTTTAGGTTTTTCAAGTGTTTTAAGTTATTTTAGGTTTTTTTTTGTTTTCTTAGGGGTTTTTAGGGTTTCAGGTTATTTATGTTTTTTGGAATTTCAATGGATTTTTAGGATTTTATGGTTTTTAGGGGTTTTTAGGATTTTGAGGGGTTTTGGGATTTTTATTGTTGTTTTTGGGTTTTAGGGTAGTTGTATGTTTTTTAGGGATTTTAAGGGTTTTTATTGTTTTTAATTTTTTTTCTAGGTCGGAGTGTTATTATATTTTTAGTGTATTTTTATGATTTTTGGGGTTTTTAGGGTTTTAGGGTTTCTTATGGTTTTTAGCATGTTTTTTTGATTTTAAGGGGATTTTAAGTGTTTTTTATGTTTTAAGGTTTTCTTTGGGGTTTTTCACGATTTTGATGGTTTTTTAATGTTTTTATGGATTTTCTGGGTGTTTTATTTGTTTTTATGGTTTTTTAGGGATTTTAGGGAATTTGAGGGATTTTAGAGTTTTTATTATATTTATGATTTTTATGTTTCTAAGCGTTTTGTAGGATTTTAGTGATTTTAAGTAATTTTAGGTTTTTAAGGATTTATTAATGGTTTTTATGGTTTTAGGGTTTTTTTACATTTTACGGATTTTTAGGTATTTTTTAGTAATTTAATGGTTTTTATGGGTATTATGTATTTTGAGGGTGTTTGGGGTTTTATTGTTTTTGGGGGATTTACTGTTTTTTAGGGGTTTTATGGGTTTTTACTATTTTTTACATTTTTATGGGTTTAAATGATTTCTAGAGTTTTTAGTGTGGTTTTAGGAGTTTTAGGGTTTTTAATGGTTTTAGGGTTTTTTTTTGTTTTTATGATTTTTTATGGTTTTTAATGATTTATAGGTTTTTTATGGTTTTATGAATTTTTACTTTTTAATGTTTTCTTATGTATTTTCTGGGTATTAGGGTTTTTTTTATTTTTTTGGGTATTTTTAATGATTTTTAGGATTTTCATGGTTTTGTGGTTATTAGGGATTTGATAGTTTTTAAGATATTTCGGTGTTTTTTGGGTTTTAAGTTTTTTTTTTGAGTTTTTTCTTTTTAAGGGTTTTGATAGTTTTTGACATTTTTAGCGGTTTAAAGGGTTTTTAGTTGTTTTTATGGGGTTCAATGGTTTTAGGGGTTTTTAAGGTTTTTAGGGGTGTTAGTGTTTTTAGTGTTTTTTGGGGGTTTTTTGGATTTTTTTAACGTTATTTAGATTTTTAGTGGTTTCAAGTGTTTGTAGGTTTTTAAGTGTTTCATAATTTTTTAGGGTTTTAGATTTTTAATTTTTTTATGGATCTTTAGGTGTTTTTTGGATATTTAATGTTTTTAGGGTTTTTAGGGATTTTGAGGGGTTTTTGAGTTTTTTGAGTTTTTATGATTTTTTAGGGTTGTTAGAATTTTTAGGTTTTTTAGGTGTTTTAAGTGCTTTAGGGTATTAAGGGTTTCATAGATTTCGTCAAGATTTTTTTGGGATTTTTTTACATTTTTATGGTTTTTTAGTGTTTTTTGGATTTTTATGGTTTTAGTGGACTTATGGATTTTGAGGGTTTCTGGTGTTTTTTAGGGGTTTTTGAGTTTTTATGGTATTTAGTATTTCAGGGAATTTTTTGAGTTTCTTATGGTTCTTACGGGTTTTTTGAGTTTTTAACATTTTATGGGAATAAATGTGTTTTAGAGTTTTTAGTGGTTTTTAATGTTTTATAGGTTTTTGAGGTTTTTTATGGTTTTTGGGGATTTTATAGTTTTTTGATTTTTAGGTGTTTTTAGAGTTTTTACGATTTTTTTATTTTTAGGGTTTCTAGGGATTTTAAGTGTTTTTATATTTTTAATGATTTCATATGGTTTTTAGGGCTCTTATATTTTTTATGTTTTTGGTGTTTTTTAGGATTTTTTTAGGGTTTTTATGGATTTTTAGGGATTTTGGTGGTTTTTATGGTTTTTTATGGTTTTTATGTTTTTTTGTGTGTTTAATTTTATTATTTAATGGATTTTATGGTTTTTTAGAATTTTTATTAAAATTAAAATAGAAATTAGTATATAAATTAAAGGAAATTGAAACACAACAAAATCACTTAAAGGTAAAATGAAGCTAAGTTCCAAGAAACATCGAGTAAGCAACTGGATGAAATTCCAGAGAAACCTCGCAATTCCTGTCAAAACCAATACACGAAAAATCGGATTGAGATAGTCCTTCACGTTAAACCAAACGATACACATTAGGGTTACCTATACCTTAAACCAATAAATAATCTCCTTAAAATATCATCATTCTCTTTAAAATATCATCACATAAAATCTCAAAAGGGGTGTCTTTTCCTTTGAATATATGTCCAATGTTCAAATTACAAACCAATTGTGGCATCAATAACTCTTAAGTAAAACTCACATGAAAACATCATAATCTCTAAATTTATATAAATCTTGATCTGATACTAATTTTGATTAACCAGTAACAACTATACCCTGCAATCCATCCAGATCCTCATCCCCCAAAGCAACACTTGCTCCCATCTTTCAAACAACAACCAAACCCTATCAACAAAACCTTCGCACCAGCAACCCAAAAACCAAAAGCAGCCTACTCCACTCCAAAACAACTCCCCACAAATAAGAAACTAGCTCATTTCCAACTGCACTAGCCAACATCCCATTCACTAGTGAACATCACCAATAGCAACCAGGACTCTAGCAGCAACCCACTCTATATCAATAGATCGGGCACCTCCTAGCCTAACAGATCCTACACCACCAAGAAAACTAGATCCTTCTCAAGCCACTAGAAATGGAACCAAAATATAAAATATAGTCACCAACACCAGTCTATTCTACTCCAACAACACTCCCCACCAAAGAAACATCCTAAAATCCAACATAACTAATCAACAACCCATACACCATCTCGAAACTCCAAACAAAAACTAGGATCTAGTAGAAACCCACTCCACTGAAACACAACCACTGACACCTCCTAGCCAAAAATAACCACACATGAATCCCCTACACCCCACCAGCACCAACCACCCCACATCCTGCTCTATAGCTCCAGAAAACCAACCATAATCAGCCATACTAGGGATCAAAATAGCACCCACCAACACAACTGACCCGTAGCCCCGACACCATCTCAAGACCCACAACAAGATTCCTAGTATCAAATTCCCTCTTCATGTGGCAACACTGAGTAACTAAAACACCCTCCATTAGTAAACACCAACCCATGCATGACCATCAACACCCAAATTCCCAAATCTAGTAACAAACCACTCCTTCACCCTTCACCCAAACTAGATCCACCATCCCCATCCACATGGAAGAATCAACAAACATCAACGTCTAGTAGTACTACTCACCACCAAATAGATAGCACCACCATCTAGAAATCCAAATACAAATAGAAAAAATAGGAAATCCTCATAAAATCCAATAGAATAGCATAAATCCACTGAGAAAAATAGTAGAAACCTTGATCATGGTCACCATTAAACCCTATTCTCTAACCAATGAATCACATGCTCCCAGATTCCAATCAACAGCTAGCCCTCAATAGAATCGGCTCACCAGAAACAAAAAAAGACCACTCGACACTGACAGAACTCCCCAAAATGAATCATCCCACTCTACTCAAACAACACCAACCAATAGCACATGTACCGGTGAAGGCCCATAAATAAACTAGTGAATCAGTTGAAACCAACTAAGCAACAACAACAACACAAACACCTTCTAGACAACAACAATGTCCATCCACAAAAAATTGACACAAACCAACAATACGGGCCACCAAAAACAACCTAATCCACTCTCAAAATGCACCCCATAAAAGAAACATATTTTACCACATCAACAAAACCATCCAACTACCCCAACACCGGACCATAGACCCCAACCATAATAAGGATCCTGCAGAAACACATTCCAAAGAAATATGACATCCAACACATTTAAGCCAACACCGGCCACACCTGTAGCCGCTTACCCAGATAGAACCAACCACCCCAATTTTTGTTCCCTCCCAGTATCTCCCAACACCCCTCAAAAACATTTACCAGCAGCTCCATCACCCCAAATCGTCATCCAACATCTGAAAAAACCCTTACTATCCACACCAACTCCTAGAACCTATGACATTACTCAAAAACCTATGGTCTAGATCTAAGTAGAAAACCATCCATAAACTAGAATCAAGGCCCAGAACAAGTAACAAAAACAGCAGCCGATCTCTCCACCCCAAAATCACTCTCAACACCTAAGAGCTATAGTACCAACACCCAACTTCCAAATCCCAAAAACTGACATCCTCGCCTGACAAGTAGGAAGACTCAAGCCAACCTAGAACCGGCATCATACAACTCCCTCAAATCCACTATAACCCCCCCCCCCCTATAGCACCAACATCTCTAAACCAACTCCAAATAAGAAAGTCCACACCCATGAACCTGAGACAACTCTAACCCACACAAATAATTAGCATCAACCCTCACCCCACCACAATGGATCACCACCACTGGAACAAGGACACCATAAATCAACATACAAAATGTAACAAGAAACCCTGTAAAGACCTATGACAAACTAGTACCCCAACACATAGAAGTAGAAAAGAACACAAAATAAGAAACCCTTCAAGTGTGAATCCCCTAGACGTACCTCCATTCTTAGAGAAGTAGAATGATCGAATCATCCATGTTGTCTACCACCCAGAAGGAAGAGATAAAAATCCAATTGATTAGACTGAAAAGTGGCTCTAACCTCTAAACAAAATCTAATAACTTCCAAACTAGAAAACACCGACTAACATACCATCAACCTGCAAACCAAAAATAGGATCGACATCGACTGATGATTCCACATCCAGTAAACCAAAGAATCATGAATGCCGAGAAAATATATATATGATGACGAAGGCTCACCGATCATGAACCCTATGTCAAAAATAATATGAAAAACTATTTTGGAACCACCATATAATGGGAAGCTAAGAAACCACCACCCTGGGCAATTAGTATTACCGAACAAGATCACTAAAAACCCGAAGCACCAAATAAACTTCATTAATGACATAGATGAAGGAACATAAATGAATTTAATTAACTTCACATTGCCAAATAAGACACAATAGGACGGAAATCCAACCGTTGTGATAGAAAATAATAATTCCTTGGTCCTTGAAAACTCAAACCATGGACCCCTGATAGGATAAGAACCCATCACGTGGGATAGAGTGGGTAAGAAACTAGCTCCAACACCAACCTCACATGCCAACTGTAAACCCACATTTCACTGAGGAACACTGACTACAAACCCCAAACTAAGCTAAAAAAATCTATCAAACTAAGAAATCCATTGGCTACTAAATCCAGTATGAGTAACTGATGTACCTCAAATCAGACAACATGAAAACATGAATCACCACTGAAAAACAGCTTCTACTTGACATAGTAATTTAAAAAAATGTACCTATATTCTCATGATGAACCATAGAGAATGATAACTCATCCCAAAAACCACAACCCCCATAAAACCATTATGAAACCTAAAAAACCAACCACCCTCACAAAAAACGATACGAGAGTGGCCAACGAACATACATCTAGTTGAACCTAATACGACCCCAACTGATGAACCAAAACCAGCACAAACTAAGGGCCCTAACATATCCACTAGTAAAGATGGAGGCAAACTAGGAACCCTACTATGGACCAAAAACCGGAAATGAACCAAAACACAATTGAACAAAACCCTTAATCTAAGATTCCATTGAAGAACCATTCAACAAAGGCAATCAAGCTGATTCCACTTGAAAACTTAATTCTAAAACACATCACCAAATCCATCATGGGCATGGGGCTCTCAAGAGTTACGAGCATTAAATCGAGATACCTTTGGATTTTCAGGTTTATTTAGTTTTTTAGCGCTTTTATGTTTTTAGAGTTTTTAATGTTTTTAGGGTTTTAAAGGGGGTTTAGAGCCTCTAGTCTGTTTTTAAGGTTTTATGGGGGTTTGGGGATTTTTTATTTTTAGAGGTTTTTATGGGTTTAAGGGTGTTTTGGATCTTTTATTGTTTTTACAATTTTTAATAGTTTTTGTTTTTTTAGGTTTTATGTGTTTTATGTTTTATAGTTTTCTTATGTTTTTTCTATTTTTTATGTTTTTATGGATTTTTATGTATTTTTAGTATTTTTTTGGTTTTTTTATTTTTAGGGATTTTGAGGCTTTTCCAATTTTAGGGCGTTTACTGTTTTTAGGTTTTTAGGGGTCCTATGTGTTTTTAGTATTATAATATTTTCTTATGTATTTTTATGTATTTATGATTTTTTACTTTTTATTGATTTTTATAGATATTTAGGTTTTTTATATTTTTCTACGGTTTAATGATTTCAAGTGTTCTTTGGGTTTTTACAAATTTTTATGTTTTTAGGGGTTTTAAATATTTTTAGGAGATTAAAGTATACTAAGGGTTTTAGGGTTTTTTAAATTTTTTAGATTTTTTTTAGGGTTTCTAGAATTTTTTCGATTTTTATGGGTTTTAAGTGTTTTTAGGTTTTTAAGCATTCCTTTGGGTTTTTAGGATTTTTTTATATTTTGATAGATTTTGTAGATTTTTAGGATTTTTATGGGTTTTAAGGTGTTTAGGGGTTTTAGGTTTTTTATGGTTTCTTAGGATTTTTAGTGTTTTATGTTTTTTTTGTGTTTTTTGGGGTTTTTTGAGTTTTTTAGGGTTTTTAATATTTTTTGATATTTTTAACAATTTATGGGATTAATGTATTTTTAGAGTTTTTAGTGGGTTTAATGGTTTTCATGGTTTTTAGGAGTTTTATTAATTTTATGCCTTTTATGATTTTTAGGGTTGTTAGAATCTTAGGGTTTTTAAGGGTTTCATGTGTTTTTTGGGTTTTAAGGTTTTATTTGGGTCTTTCAGGGTTTTTATGATTTTTTATGTTTTTAGGGATTTTTTGAGTTTTTTTAGGATTTTATGTTTTTAGTGTTTCTTTGAGATTTCGAGGGATTTTGAGGGGTATTAGGGGCATTATGATTTTTTGGATTTTCTAGGTTTTTTGAGTTTTTAGAGGTGTTAAGGTTTTTTATATTTTTTTAACATTTTAAAAGGTTTGAAGGGTTTTTAAAATTTTTAATAGTTTTAGGGTCCTTAATTGTTTTTAGGGGTTTTAAGGTTTTATGGGATTTGGGGGGTTTTAGTGTTTTTTTTGTTTTTAGGGGTTTAATGAGTTTTTCAGATTTAAAGGTTTTCTTAGGTGTTTTCAAGTTTTTTTACATTTTAGGTATTTTTCCATTGTTTCTATGATTTTTATGATTTTTAATGGTTTTATGGATTTTGAGGGTTTTTATGTATTTTATGGATTTTTTGTTTTTTTGTTATTTAGTGATTTTTTCATTTTATAAATGGATTTATGATTTTTTAGAGTTTTTAACATTTTTAGGTGTTTAAAGGGTTTTTTTATAATTTTAAGTGAGTGTGTATGGTTATTATAGGGTTTTTAGGATTTTTAAGGTTTAATAGGCTTTATGGGTTTTAAGGTTTTAAAGGTATTTTTAGGTTTTTAGGGCAAGGAAGATGTAGAGGCTAGGCTATTCACAACCCCAATTTTTAGGCTTTTTGGGTTTTAGTATTTTTTTAATTTTTTATGGATTTCAATTATTTTTTGGTTTTATGGTTTTCACAAGGTTTTCAAAGAAAAATATGTTTTTTCATTTTTTAATGGGTGAAAAATAAGGAAAGATAAGAAGGGTATTGCATATATGGGATGGGAAATAATGATATACGCATATCGTGTCAACCATAGCTCTGATACCAAATGATGTAGTATTATTGGGGTGGCTTGATATTCACGACGTAGGGTGGTGGATTATGGATAATGTTAGAGACAAAGTGGTTTATGATGGGTTTGGATAGTGGAAGAAGGTAGACAACCAATGATATATGAAACGTGACCAACTACTTATACAACACAGTCATTGGAGGGATGTGATGGCCAATCCACACACCAACACACTTGGGTTGAGGTATGAAATTGGGGGATTTTAAATCTTATATAAAAATTATAACTTTTATATTGACAAGGAAATAATACACAAGAACAATGGAAGAATGTAACGATCCTCACAATGGAGAGAATAAACTTCTATATTTTCACTAATGCAAAAATTATTGAGAAAATAATTTCATTGGGAAAGCTATTTATAACTAAGGGGTGATACAATATTCTAGGGTATAATACCCATAATTCATAACGTTTATACCTTCTAGGTTGATTTATAGTAAAAAAGATAAAGTATACCAATCAATTTTGGGAAAAGTAGCACATAACTTTACAACTACATCCCACCAGATATGACATTGAGTACCTAGACAATTAGATTTGACTTTGGTTTCCAAATATGCCATTATAGAATTCTCCATGTGATCAAGGCTTCCAAAATTCTTTCAACCATGTGGGCCAAGAATTAAACATCATGTTTGGTCTTGAATAAGTGAGATAATGGGCCCAGTTTCTCTATAAATGCAAGGAAATATCCATTTCACATTTAATAAAGTGATATGGGGACCCATTGTAGCATCCAACTTTCTTTAATCTCCCTCATGTCATTAAGCCTTGCAAACCCAACTCCCCCACTGGGGTAATCGATTCGGTGCCATTAATATGGTTCTCATCAAGTTTTTATATTTTTTAGAATATTTTAATGTTTTTTGAGTTTAAAGGGTTTCAGAGTTTTTAGTTTGTTTCTAGGGGTTTTAGGGTTTTAGGGTTTTTAATGATTTTTATGAATTTTTATGGGTTTTAGTGTTTTTTAGTGTTTTTATATTTTTTTAGTTTTTTATGGTTTTTATGTTTTTTATGTTTTTAGGGTTTTCTTAGACGTTTTGGGGGATTTTAGTGAATTCTATGTTTTTTTTTGTATTTATAGGGTATTTATGATTTTATAGTTTTTAGGTTTTTTAGATATTTTTAGGGTTTTAACGGTTTTGGTTTTTTGGGTGTTTATAGGGGTTTTTTGAGTTTTTTTGGGGTTTAAAGGTTTTTTGATAAATTTTTTCCATTTCGAGGGTTTTAATGGGTTTTTAGAGTTTTTAGTAGGTTTTTATTGTCTTTTTGGGTTTTTTGATTTTTAAGGATTTTAGGGGTTTAATGGTTATTAGGGGTTTTTAGGGTCTTTATATTTTTTTTAGGTTTTTAGGGGAATTAAGTACTTTTAGGGTTTTGAGATTTTCTTAGGGTTTCTAGGATTTTTACATTTTGGGCACTCTTATATATTTTTCTTATGATTTTATGGGTTTTTAGATATTTTGAAGCGTTTAAACTTTTTAGTATTCCTATTATTTTTATGGTTTGTAGGTTTATAGGATTTTGTGAATTTTAGAGCATCGAATAATTTTTAGATTTTTTAACATTTTAGGGATTTAAATTGTTTTTATAGTTTTTAGTGGTTTTAGGGTTTTTATGCTTTTTAGGGGTTTCAGGGGTCTTATAGTCTTTAGGGTTTTAATGGATTTCATGGTTTTAGAGATTTTTACATTTTTTATAGATTTTAAGTGTTTTTTGGTTTTTAAGGATTTTTAGAGGTTTTTAGAGTTCTTAGGGGTTTTTTAATTTTTTGGGATTTTAGGTATTTTTTGGATTCCTAGGTATTTTTGGTATTTC
The DNA here is from genome assembly GCA_963277665.1 of Viscum album. Lineage (NCBI taxonomy): Eukaryota > Viridiplantae > Streptophyta > Magnoliopsida > Santalales > Viscaceae > Viscum > Viscum album. Next base: position 394,054,983 of record OY728157.1, read on the forward strand.
GAGTAATTGTAGGGTTTTTAGGGTTTTCTATTTTTTTGGTTTTTATGAGTTTTTTAGTTTTTAACGTTTTTAAGGCCTTTTAGAGTATATTAATATTTTAGGGGATTTAAAGGGTTTTTATATATTTTAGTGGTGTTTTAGGGTTTTTATGGGTTTTTAGGGATTTTTATAGTTTTAGAGGTTTTTATAGCATTTAGGGTTTTTAGCATTATTTAGGATTTTTATCGATTTTATGTATTTTTAGGTTTTAAATGTTTTCTTAGAGATTCAATTTTTTTATTTTTTTTATGATTTTCATGGATTTTTTAGGATATTGACTAGTTTTTAGGGTTTTTTAGTGTTCATAGAGAATTTAAAGGTTTTTAGGGTTTTATAGTTTTTATGGTTCTTTTAGATTTTTATTATTTTTTTTATTTTGAGGGTTCTATGGATTTTAAATGATATTTTATTTTTTATGGGTTTAAAAGGTTTTTACATTTTTTAGTGGGGGTTTTTAATTTTTTTGGTTTTCTAATGATTTTATGTGATTTCATGGTTTTATGGGTTTTAGTGATTTTTCGGGGTTTTATCTTTTTAGGTGTTTTATGGGATTTAACTATTTCTATGTTTTTAGGGGTTTCTTGGGGTTTTCAGGGGTTTTGGAGTTTTTATGTTTTTAGGGATTGTTAGAGTTATTTAGGAATTTATATTTTTATGGATTTTAGGGACATTGATGGCTTTGAGGGTTTATATGGTTGATTTTAAGGGTTTTTGGCTTTTTAGGGTTTTATTGGGGGTTTTTTTGTTTTTCAGGGTTTTTAGGGTTTTAGGTTTTTTATGGTTTTTGTGGTTTTTAGGGGTTTTATGTTTTTTATGGTTTTATGGTTTTTTATAGAATTTAGTTTTTTTTTGGTTTTTTAGGGTATTTAATTTTTTATAGGTTTTTAATGTTTTATTATGATTTTTCTAGGTTTTTAGGGTTTTTGACATTTTTAGGGATATTTAGGGATATTTTAGGGGTTTTATTGTTTTTATGTATATTAATGATTTTCAGGGTTATTATGGGTTTTATGGTTTTTATGATTTTTTAGGGGTTTTAGGATTTTTATAGTTTTTTAACATTTTTAGGGGTTTAAAGGGTTTTTATTGGTTTTTTTTGTTTTTAGGTTTTTATGGTTTTTAGGCTTTTTTGTTTTTAGGGGTTTTATGTGTTTTTAGTTTTTTGGGGTTTTCTAAGGGGTTTCCAAGTTTTTTAGGTTTTTTTAAAATTTTTGGGATTTTTGGTATTTTTTAGTAATTTTAGGGTTTTTATTGTTTTTAAGTATTTTGAGGGGTTTTAGGATTCTTAAGGTTATTAATGTTTTTGTGTTTCTTTGATTTTTTTTTGAGTTTTATGTATTTAAACTTTTTTATAGTTTTTAATGTTTTTACGGATTTAAATTGTTTTTATATTTATTGTTGGTTTTTAAGGATTTTATGTGTTATTATGATTTTTAAGGATTTTTGGGGTTTTTATGGTATTTCTAGTTTTTAGATTTTTAAGGGTTTTATGATTTTTATCAATTTTAGGTTTTTAGGGGTTTTAATATTTTTTAATTTTTTATGTTTTTTTATTGTTTTTAGGAATTTATGAGGTTTTTAATTTTTTTGCGTTTTAGGGATTTTTTAGGATTTGTATGGTGTTAAGGGTTTTTAAGGATTTTGAGGGTTTTTAGGGTTATCGTGTTTTTTTTCGTTTAAGGGGTTTTGTTTTGTGTTTCTAGTGATTTTATAGTTTTTTATATTTTTTAACATTATAGGTTTTTAAATGGTTTTAGAGTTTTTGTGGGTTTTTATGGGTTTTTAGGGTTTTTTAGTTTTCCAAGGATATTAGGGGGTTTTATTATTTTTATGGTTTTTATGGGTTTTATAATTTTATGTTTTAGGTGTTTTAAGTGATTTTAGGTTTTAACTGTTTTGTTAGGATTTTTTTGGTTTTTTATGTTTTTATTTATTTATATGGATTTTTAAATTTTTTATGGGATTTTTGGTTTCTTTAGGGATTTTGAGGGATTTTGAGGTTTTTTATTGTTTTATGATTTTTTTTATTTTTTATTCAGTTTTTTGGGATTTTATGGATTTTTAGTATATTTTAACATTTTTATGATTTTAAACGATTTTGAGAGTTTTTAGTGGTTTTTAGGGTGTTTATGGGCTTTTCTAATTTTTATGATTTTAAGTGCGTTTACTGATTTCGAGGATTTTATGGTTTTTAGAATTTTTTTGGTTTTTAAGATTTTTATGTTTTTTTAGGTTTTTAATATTTTATAAGGATTATTTTGGTTTTAGGGTTTTTTGTTTGAAGGTATTTTTATGGATTTTTAGTATGTTTTGGGGTTTTAGGGGTTTAAAGGATTTTGAGGATTTTTTGGGGTTTTAGGGGTTTTATGGTTTTTTTAGGTTTCAGGGTTTTTTGAGTTTCTTAGGTTTTTTAATGTTTTAATTTTATTAATGGTTTTAGGGTTTTAATGGGATTTTGATGTTTTAGTTGGTTTTTTAGGGCTTTTAGGCATTTAAGTATTTCACCAATTCTATGGTTTTTATGTGTTTTAGGGTTTTTTTGTGTTTCTAGGTTTTTTAGCATTCTTTGGTTTTTATGGTTTTAAGTGTTTTTAGGTTGTTTTTATTTTTCTTAGGGTTTCTTGGGGTTTATGGTTTTTTATTATTTTATGAATTTTTAGGGATTTTTTGGGATTTAATGTTTTTGGGGTTTTGTGGATTCTTAGGGTATTTGGGTTTCATAGGGTTTTAATATATTTTGGTTTTTTGGTTTTTAGTATTTTTTTGTGTTTTAAGGTTTTTAAGATTATGAAAATGTTTTTAGGGGTTTAATGGAATTTTAGATTTTTTATTTGTTTTGGCTGTTTTAGGGTTTTTAATGGGGTTTTAATGGGTTTTATGGTATTTAGGGTTTATTTTGGTTTTAGTATTTTTAGGGTTTTTAGAGTTTTAGGGTTTTTATGGGTTTTAAGATTTTTTAGGATGTTATGGTTTTCTTAGGGATTTTCACGGTTTTTTGGGTTTTTAAAATTTTTGGGATTCTTTTTTGTTTTAATTTTTTATGGCCATTAGTGTTTTTATATATTTTGAAGGTTTTAGGGTTTTTCATGGATTTTGTTGATTTATGGTTTTGGTTTTTACGGTTCTTTTAGTTATTTATGGTTTTGTAGGGTTTCTAGAGTTTTTTTAAAATTTTAAGGGTGTAAAGGGTTTAATGGTTTTTCCAGGATTTTAGTGGGTTTTTAGGGTTTTTTCGTTTTTAGGGGGGTTTTATATTTTTAGGGGTTTAAAGGTTTCTTATATTTTTTGGTGTTTAAGTGATTTTAGGTGTTTTAATGTTTTCTTTGTGTTTTCAAGGCCTTTATAGTTTTTATCTTTTTATTTGGATTTAGGTCTTTTTTAGGATTTTTATGTTTTTAGGTTTTTTAGAAATTTTGAGGGTTTTATGGGTTTTATGGGTTTTTGGATTTTTTTAGTTTTTTTAGTTTTTTAGGGGTTTTAAGGTTTTTAAGAGTTATTTTATCTTTTTATGGGTTTAAATGGTTTTTAGAGTTTTTATAGGTTTTAGGGATTTATGGGGTTTTAGGGTTTTTTTAATAGTTTCAGGGGTTTTAGGGTTTTAGGGTTTTCAGGGTTTTTTTTCAAAATTTTAGAATTTATATGTTTTTATGGTTTTATTACGTTTTTTAGGTTTTGTACATTATTATTTATTTTAGGGTATATAGGATTTTATGGGTTTTATGAGTTTTCTATTTTTTTTACTATTTTTTAGGTTTTTAGAGTTTTTAACATTTTTTGTGATTTAATATGATTTTAGCGTATTTAGTGGTTTTTTTCATTTATGGGTATGTTGGTTTTTATGGGTTTGAAGGGTTTTATGGTTTTTATGGTGTTTAGGGTTTTAGTGACCTTTTATAATATTTAGCATTTTTAGGGTTTTTATGTGTTTTTACTTTTTAAAGATTTCATAGGGGCTTTCATGGTTTTTAGGTTTCTTTAATTTTTTTATGAAATTTTATGGCCTTTTTATTATTTTATTGTTTTTAGGGATTATATAGGTTTTTATGGGTTTTAGGATTCTTAGGGATGTATTGTTTTTTTGGTTTTCAAGTTTTTTTTGAGTTTTTTAGGGATTTACGGGGTTTTTGAGTTTTTTGGTGTTTTAGGGTTTAAAGTGTTTTAGAGTTTTTAGTGGGGGTTTTTGGATTTTATGGGTTTTATGGTTTTTATGGCTTTTAGGTGTTTTAATATTTTTTAGGGGTTTTAGTATTTTTTAGTGTTTTTAGGGGTTTTAGTGTTTATTAAGTTTTCTAGGGGTTTTCAGCGTTTTTAGGTTTTTAGCTTTTTCTTAGTGTTTCCTAGGATTTTTATGTTTTTTTGGATTTCTATGGATTTTAAAGTGTTTTTATGGTTTTTAGGCTTTTAGGGATTTTTAAGGTTTTAGGGTTTTTATTGTTTTTTTAGTTTCTAGGGTTTTTTGTGTTTTTTAAAAGTTTTAAGGTTTTTATAGTTTTTAAACTTTTTTATGGATTTAATGGGTTTTTTGAGTTTTTTGAGTTTTTTTAGATTATTGGGTATTTAGAATTATTTAAGGGTTTTAGGGGTTTTTAGGGTTTGTATCATATTTAGGGTTTTTAGGGGTTTTATGTGTTTTTAGGTTTTTATAGGGGTTTTCAGGGTTCTAAAGTTTTTATGTTTTTTTTGAGATTTCAATTATTTTTTAATATTTTTATGGTTTTAGTGTTTTGATGGAATTTAAGGGTTTGGAGGTTTTTTAGGGTTTTGAGAGTACATTTGGTTTTTTTAGTTTGTATGCTTTTTTAAATTTTTTTGGGTTTTTTGTTTTTCTTAGTGTCTTTAATGTTTTTAGGGATAAATGTTCTTTAGAGTTTTCATGATTTTTAGGGTTTTTATGGGTTTTTAGGATTAATATGATTTTTATGGGTTTTTATGTTTTTATGGGTTTTTAGGGTCTTTATATTTTCTTTGGGCTTTTAGCATTTTTTAGATTTTTAGGGGTTTTAATTATTTTGAAGATTTTATAAATTTCTTAGATTTCTTAGGGTTTTTTATATTTTTAGGGATTTTTAGGGATTGTTAGGGATTTATATAATTTTTATGGTTTTTAGGGATTTTTCGGGTCTTTACGGTATTTATTTTTTGGCGGTTTTAGGTATTTTTTAAATTTATTCAGGTTTTATGGTTTTTAGAGTTTTTAAAGTTATTAGTGGTTTAAAGGGGTTGTAGATTTATTTATCTTTTTGGGTGTTTTATGGGGATTTAGGGTTTTAAAGGTTCTTAGTGGTTTTATTAGTATTTATAGTTTTTATGGGTTTAAAGTTTTTTGTTATTTTTTATGGGTTTGTAGTGTTTTTAGGTTTTTATGGTTTTCTTATGAGTTTTCTAGGTTTTTAGGGGGTTTTACCTTTTTAGGTATTTTTATGGGCTTTTAGGATTTTTATGGTTTTTAGGGTTTTAAGGAATTTTGAGGGGTTTTTGGGTTTTTGGGGGTCTTAGGTTTTTTGTTAAGTTTCTAGGTATTTTAATATTATTTATAGTTTGTAAAAAAAATTAGGGGATTAAAATTTTTATATCTTTTTGGTTTTGGGTTTTTATGGGATTTTAGGGGTTTTTATGGTTTAAAGGGAATTCAGGGGGTTTTAGGGTTTTTTTTGGGTTTTAAATGTTATTCGGGCTTTAGGGGTTTTATGTGTTTTTATGGTTTTAAATTTTTTCTTATGGGTTTTCATGGTTTTTAGCATTTTTTAGGTTTTTAGGATTTTTTTGGGATTTTTAGGATTTTTATTAGTTTTAGGGGTTTTAGCGTTTTTTTGGTTTTTTAGTTTTTCGGGGTTTAAAGATATTTGTTAGTTTTTAATGTTTTTATGGGTTTATAGAGTTTCTAGAGTTTTTAGTGAGTTTTTAGGTTTTCATTGGGTTTTAGCAGTTTTAATGTTTTTATGGGTGTTTATGGTTTTTAGTGTTTTTAGGTTTTTATGGTTTACTTATGGTATGTTGGTTTTTCTATGAGTTTTTATGTATTTAGGATTATTTTGGTAATTTTTAAAAATTTTCTAGTTTTAGGTTTTTAAGGGATTTTAAGAGGGGGTTTTGGGGTTTTCAGGTTTTTTTTAAAATTATTTAGGGTTTTAACTGATTTTTTAGTGTTTTTAACATTCCTATAGTTTTAAAGGGGTTTTTATCAATTTTAGAGGGTTTTGGAATTTTATTTGGTTTTAAGGATTTTAAAATTTTTAAGGGTTTTATCATTTTTATATTTTTAGATTATTTTTTGAATTTTCAGTGTTTTTTAGGTTTTTAGGGGCTTTAAGTGTTCTTATATTTCTATGGTTTTCTTATGTGTTTTCAGGGTTTTTAGTTTTTTTTTCAATTTTCGGCATTTTTTTTGTTTTTTTAACAATTTTATAGTATTTATGGGTTTTTGGAATTTTGAGGGGTTTTAGGGGTTTTATGGTTTTAAGCATTTTTAGGGATTTTTGGGATTTAAGTATTGTAAGGATTTTAAGGTTTTCTTATGGGGTTTTAGGATTTTTAGTGATTTTTACGTTTTTAGGGTTTTTTTTGGCCTTTTTTAGGTTATTATGGATTTTTGGAATTATTTGGAATTTTGAGGGTGTTAGGGGGTTTTAGGGTTTTTATTGTTTTTAGTGTTTTTATAGTTTTTTCAGAGTTTTTAATGTTATTTTGAGTTTTCTTAATGTTTTTCATGGTTTAAAGGGGTTTTAGAGTTGGGGGGGTCATAGGTTTTACGAGATTTAAAGGGTTTTAGGGGTTTATAGTTTTTTTGGGATTTATTAGGATTTTTGTTTTTTTTTCATTTTTTAGGTTTTTTGTCCTAAGTGATTTTATGTTTGATGGGTTTTTATGGTTTTTAAGTGTTTTCGGGGTTTTTTTTTACCTTTTTACCTATTTTTAGGTATTTTTATGAATTTTATGACCTTTTATGTTTTTTAGGTTTTTTTAGGGATTTTGAGGGTTTTAGGGGTTTTACGGTTTTATTGGTTGTTACAGATTTTAGTGGTTTTTAATATTTTTAAGAGTTTAAATTTTTTAAGGTTTTAGTTCCTTTTAGGGTTTTTATGGGGTTTTTGGGTTTTTTATGGTTTTTATGGGTGTTTATGGTTTTTAGGGTTATTTATGTTTTTTAACATTTTAATTTTTTAGGGGTTTTAAGTGTTTAAGTTTTTTATATATTTCTTTGGTTTTAGGGTTTTTTATTATTATAGAGATTTTTAGTTATTTTAAGGATTTTTATGGGTTTTATTGGTTTTATATGTTTTGAGGGGATTTAAGGGTTTTATAATTTCTTTACTGTTTTTACTGTTTTTTTTAATTTTAGAGGTTTTATGATATTTTTAGGCATTTATGGTTTTCAAACGGGTTTTTAATGTTTTTAGGGGTTTTTATGTTTTTGTGTATTTTTTAAGACTTTTATGAATTTTATGGTTTTTTAGGGTTTTTGGGTGTTTTAGGGGATTTTTATGTTTTTTAGGGTTTTCAATCATTTTAGAGTTCTTAAAATTTTTAGGGGTTTAATGGTTTTTTAACCTTTTTAGTGGGGTTTTCAGGTTTTTATGGGTTTTGAATATTTTTTATGGTTTTTAGGGGTTTTATAGATTAAAGGGTTTTTAGGATTTTAAAGGTTTTTTATTTATTTTAGTGGTTTAAAGTGTTATTTTTTAGGGTTTTCTTATGGTTTTTAGGGTTTTTATGTTTTTAGGTATTTTATAGGATTTTTATGGATTTTAGATACTTTTATGGGGTTTTTGGTTTTTTTTTTATTTTTTTGGTCATTAGGTTTTTAGGGGTTTTTAGTTTTGTATTGGTTTTAAGGGTTTTACTGTTTTTTAATATTTTTGGGGGTTTAAAGTGTTTTTATAGATTAAGTGGTTTTTACGGTTTTTGGGTTTTAGAGTTTCTAAGGTTGTTTAAGTATTTTATGGATGTTAGAATTTTAGTGTTTTTAGGGATTTTTAGAGTTTTTAGCATTATTTATGTTTTTTGGTGTTTTGAGTGTTTATTGTTTTTTAAGGTGTTCTTAGTGGTTTTTAAGGTTTTTATGTTTTTATAAATAATTTAGGGATTTTTTATAATTTTAATATATTGTAGTTATTTTGAGGGTTTTTAGGATTTTTTAGGTTTTTATAGTTTTTTGGGGGTTTTAGTGGTTTTTTGGAGTTTTTTAGGTCCTTAAAGGTTTTTGAGAGTTTATTAAAATTTTAAGAGTTTAAAGGGGTTTGTATTTTTAGTGGGTTTTTAGTAGTTTTATGTGTTTTAGTGTTTTTATGCTTTTTAGAGATTTTATAGTTTTTATGGTTTAAATGTTTTGGACTCTTTATAAGTGTTTTATCATTTTTTTTCTTTTATGGTTTTCTTAAGGTTTTTAGTTTTTTTACATTTTTATCTATTTTTAGTTATTTATTAATATTTTTATGGTGTTTAGGTTTAAGGGATTTTTAGAGTATTTTGGGATTTGGGGAATTTAGCATTTTTTTGGTTTTTTGGGGTTTGTTTTTTGGTTTTTTATATTTTTAAGGTTTTTCAAATTTTTTTAAAAAAATAGTGGTTTAAAGGGTTTTTTAGTTAATAGTGGTTTTTAGAGTTTTTTGTGTTTATAGTGTTTTAAAGGTTTTTATGGTTTTTTAGTAAATTTATGGTTTTTAGGGTCTTTGGGGGGTTTTAAAGTTTTTCTTCTTTTGTTTTTTGTTTTTTTATGTATTTTTGTGTTTTTATGATTTTTCTAGGATTTTTTCATGGTTTTTTAAGTTTTTAACATTTTTAGGGATTTTAGGTATTTTCTAGGATTTTTATAGTTTTTAGTGTTTTTAGGGATTTTTAGTATTTAGGAATTTCTAGAGTTTTAATATATTTCTATTGTTTTAAGGACATTTTGACTTTTCTAGGGTTTTTATTGTTAGTATATTGTTTTTAACATTTTTATGGGTCTAAAGGGTTGTTATATTATTCAAATAGTTTTTAAGGGTTTTATGGGTTTTTAGAGTTGTTACGAGTTTTTAGGGTTTTATAGGTTTTTAGGGTATTTTTGGTTTTTTGAGGTATTAGGGTTTTTTAATTTTTAGGTTTTTAGGGGGCCTAAGTGTTTTTTCGGTTTTTTTGGAATTCATTCGGGTTTTCATGGATTTTATGGGTTTTAACGATTTTAGGAATTTATAGGAATATTTTAAGATTTTTATATTTTTTTAGGACTTTAGGGATTTTGAGGAATTTTAGTGATTTTTGGTTTTTATAGTTTTATGTTTTTTGGGTTTTATTATTTTAAAAGTTATTTTGGGGTGTAAAGGTTTTTTATGGATTTTAACGATCTTAAGGGGTCAAAGGGTTTGTAGAGTTTTAGTGGTATTAGGGGTTGTATGGGGTTTTGGGGTTTTTAAGGGTTTTAGGGGTTTTAGGGTTTTTAATGGTTTTTAGATTATTTTTCCATTTTTATGTGTTTAAATTGTTTTTAGAGTTTTTAGCTGGATATTAGGTTTTTAATGGGTTTTTAGGGTTTTCATTATTTTAGGGATTTTTATGTTTTTTACATTTTTAGGGATTTTAGCATATTTTAGGTTTTTTGGTTTTGAGGGGTTTGAAGTGTTTTTAGTTTTTTATGGTTTTCATAGGGTTTTAATGTTTTTTTAAAAATTTTAGGTATTTTTTGGTTGTTTACTATTTTTTATGATTTTAGTGACTTTGAAGGATTTTTGGGGGTTATAGGATTTTTTTGGTTTTTTGGGTCATATGAGTTTTATTTTGAGTTTTTTGTGGTTTTTAATGATTTTCTAGTTTTTTATGAATTTCAAATTTAAAGGGTTTTTAGAAAATTTAGTTGGTTTTTTGGTTTTTAGGGTGTTTTAGGTGTTCTTAATGATTTTCGGGGGTTTATAGTTTTTACAAGTTTGATGGTATTTTATGGCTTTTAGAATTTTTTTATTTTATGTGGAGTTTTAAGTCTTGTTAGGTTTTTCAGTTATTATTAGGTGTTTTTCAGGGTTTTTATAGTTTTTTTTCTTTTTTAGGGTATTTTGTGTATTTTGGATTTTTATGGGTTTTTTTTGGGTATTTTGGGTATTTTGGTTTTTTGCGGTTTTTATGGGTTTTTGTTTTTTTTTTGGGTTTTGGGGGGGGGGGTTGTTTTTTTGGTTTTTAGAGTTTCTTAAATTTTTGTGGGTTTAAATTATTTTTAAAGTTTTATTGGTTTTAGGGATTTATGGAGTTTTAATAGTTTTTTATAATTTATATGGTTTTTCGGTTTTTAGGGTTTTTGACGTTGTAAGCTTTTTTGAGGTTTTAAGTGTTTTTTGGTTATTTAGGTTTTATTATGGGTTTTTAGGGTATTAATGTTTTTTAGCTTTTTAGGTATTTTTTGGGCTTTCATACTATTTTTATTTTTTTAGGGTTTTTATGTATTTAGAAAACATTTAGTTGATTTCAATGTTTTAGTGTTTTTTGGGTTTTTATGGTTTTCTAGTTTTTTAGGGTTTTTTAGGTTTTAAGAGTATTTAACAATTTTAGAGGATTAAAAGGTTTTTAGTGTTTTTGGTGGGTTTTTAGGTTTTTTTAGGATTTTTAGGGTCCTTTAAAATTTTAAGGTTTTTTAAGATTTTAGGGATATTATGGTTTTATGGGTTTTTTAGGATTTTAGAATTTTTTATTTTTTTAGGTGTTCTAATTGTTTTAGGTATTTATGTTTTTCATAGGCGTTTTCAAGGTTTTTAGGGGTTTTTTTATGTATTTTTAGGCATTTTTAAGAATTTTATGGCTCTTAAGGGGTCTTTTGGGATTTTGAGTGTTTTATTGTTTTTAGTATTATTGGGTTTTTATGGGTTTTTCTTTTGTTTTTAGGGTTTTTAAAAAAAATATAATGATTTTTATGGTTTTTAGAGTTTTTTAACGTTTTTTAGGTATAAGGATTTTCTTATATTTTTATTGGTTTTTGGGTTTATGGGGTTTTAATGGTTTTTTGGAGTTTTATGGTTTTTTGGGTATTTATGATTTTTATCGGTTTTATTGTTTCTTATGTTTATGGGGGTTTTAGGTTTTTTATGGTTTTAAGGTTATCTTATGGGATTTACGTGTTTTTTGGGTTTTTATGTTGTCATGTATTTTTTAGGGAATTGATGTATTTTTATGGTTTTAGCGTTTTTAGGGATCTTGAGGGTTTCAGGGGTCTTCCGGGTTTTGTCGAGGTTTTATGGTTTTTATTGTTTCTTTTTTTCCATGGAAATTTTTAGTTTTTAGGATATTTATGGTTTTTATATTTTTTATGGATTTATAGGGTCTTTTTAGTTTTAGTAATTTCTAGGGTGTTTTCTGGGTTATTATGCCTTTTAGGGTTTTATGGTTTTTAGGGTTTTATGGTTTTAGTGTTTTTGATGTTTTTAGGTATTTTTAGTGATTTTAGTTTTTAAGGGTTTCTTAGGGTTTTATTAGGGTTTTAGGGTTTTTAAGTTTTTATGTATTTTTATAGGATTTTTATGGGTTTTATAGGTTTTATGGATTTTGAGGAGATTTAGGGTTTTTTAGGGGTTTTAAGGTTTTTATGTTTTTTTGGTTTGTGGGGGGTTTTTTTTAAGGTTTTAAAGGTTTTTTATAATTTTGTAACATTTTAAGGGGTTTAATGGGTTTTTATAGTTTTTTTTGGATCTTTAAGGGTTTAATGGGGTTTTAGGGTTTTTATGGTTTTTTGGTGTTTTATGGTTTTTAGGATTATTTTGGGTATTTGGAATTTTTAGATTTTTTATTTTCTTTTACTGTTTTTTGATTTTTTTATCATTTCATAGTGATTTTTTGGGTTTTAGGGGTTTTTATATTTTTAGGGGGTTTTAATTATTTTTAGATTTTTATGGTTTTTTTTGTTTTTAGGTATTTTAATGGTTTTTTGGATTTTCAGGGTTTTTATGTTTTTTTGGGTTTTTTAGGTTTTAGGGTTATTAAGGTTATTTATATTTTTTTAACTTTTTTAAGGGATTAAAGGAATTTTAGAGTTTTCTGTGGATTTTAGTGATTTTATGGGTTTTTAGGGATTTAAGGGTTTTATGGGTTTTATGGTTTTGAGGGGTTTAGGGTATTTTAGTGATTTTAGAATTATATATATATTTTTAGGGGTTTTAAGGGTTTTAGATTTCTTAATGTTATTTGGGGTTTAATGTTTTTTTAGATTTTTTTCGTAGTTCTTGGGGTTTTATGGGATTTTAGGGTTTTTATGGTTTCTAGAGGTTTTATTATTTTTAGGGTTTTTAAGGGTTTTTTGTGTTTTTTTCATCTTTTATGATTTTTATGGATTTTAAGTATTTTAGGTTTTGATGGATTTATTTGTGTTTTTTCATGTTTCTAGGGTTTTATATGTTTTTAGGGTTTTTAGGGATTTTTATGAATTTATTGTTTTTATGGTGTTTATGGATTTTTGGATTTTAGGGATTTTTTGAGTTTTTTTTGGGTTTTAATGGTTTTTAGAGTATTATAAAATTTTTATGGGTTTAAAATATTTTTATAGTTTTAGTGGTTCTTAGGGTTTTTTAGGGTTTTTGGGTTTTTAATGTTTTTAGGGGTTTTTATTATATTAGGTTTTTTAGTGTTTCTTAGAATTTTTGAATTATTTTCAGGTTTTGATGTGTTTTAGGATTCTAATATTTCTTAGAGATCGATCGAGTTTTTTACATTTCAGGGGATTTTTAGGGAATTTTTATGATATTTAGGAGTTTATAGGGTTTTTTTGGGACTTTAAGGTGATTTAGGGGGTTTTTATGATTTTTATAGTATTTTTTATTGTTTTTCTATTTTTGTTGGGTCTCAATGATTTTTAAGATATTTTAACATTTTTAGGGGTTTAAATGGTTTCCATAGTTTTAGTGGTTATCAGGGGTTTTAGGGGTTTTATTCGGTTTTAGGGTTTTTAAGGTTTTTTGGGGTGTTTATGGTTTTGAGGGATTTTAGGGATATTTAGCGTTCTTATCATTTTTTAGGTTTTTAGTTGTTTTATGTTTGTTTAGATTTTTAAGGGTTTTAAGTGATTTTTAGGGTTTTTTTAAATTTTTAGAGATTTTAGGAATTTTTTATGATTTTTATGGTTTTTAGGGTTTTTAGGTTTTTTATGGTTTTTTTTGGGGGGGGGGGGGGGGGGGTTAACGTTTTTTTATATGTATGGTTTTAAACTATTTTGTGTGTTTTAGTGGTGTTAGTTTTTTTGGGGATTTTATTGTTTTATATGGTTTCTAGGGTGTTATGGATTTTTTATTTTCGGTGTTTTTAGGTTTTTTAATTTTTTTAGTGATTTTTATGTTTTTAGGGGTTTTAAGTGTTTTTAGGTTTTGAATGTTTTCTTAGGGGTTTTCAATATTATTTGTTTTTTTACATTTGTGGGGATTTTTACAGATTTTTTTGATTTTTATGGTTTTTTATGGGTTTTAGAGATTTTAGGGGGTTTTAATGGCTTTAACATATTTATGTTTTTTTTAGTGTTCAATATTTTTTCCAGTTTTTATTATTTTTAATTTTTTTTTGAGTTTATAAATTTTTAGGGATTTAAATGGTTTTTATAGTTTTTAGTGGTTTTCATTGTTTTATGAATTTTAGTTTTTTTATGTTTTTTAGGGGTATTTATTGTTTTTTGGGGGTTTTATGGTTTTTAACGTTTTGATGTTATTTATGATTTCAAGTGTCTTTATGTTTTCAATAATTTCTAAGGGTTTCTTTAGATTTTTTATGTTTTTAGGTATTTTATCCCTTTTAATAATTTTGATGGTTTTCAGGGTTTTTAGGGTTCTAGGTATTTTGAGGGGTTTTAGGGTTTGTAGTGTTTTTATGGTTTTTTAGTTTTTTTGGTTTCTTGGGTATTTTTGAGATTTTATTGGGGTTTTATGGGGTTTTATGGGGTTTATGGTTTGTTATTTTATTAATAGGTTTATGGTGTTTAGGGTTTTGGGGTTTTGGTGTTTTTAGTGTTTCTAGGGTTTCTAGGGTTTATGTGTATTTTGGTTTTAAGGTATTTTTATATTCTTTCTGGGTTTTTAGTGTTATTTATGTTTTTAGGGAATTTTATGTAATTTTTAGGATTTTCATGTTTTTAAGGTTTTTTGGAAATTTTAGGATTTTTAGGGTTTTATGATTTCTTTGGGGTTTTGGGGTTTTTTCTATGTTTTTTATAGTTTTAAAGGTTTTTTGAGTTTTGTAACATTTTTATGGGTTTAATGGGTATTATATTTGTTAGTGGACTTTAGGTGTTTTATGGGTTTTTAGAATTTTTATGATTTTTTGGGGAGTTTTATGATTTTTAGGGTTTTTATCAGGTTTTTGGGGTTTTTACAGTTTTAGCATTTTTTACATTATTAGGGGTTTGGAGTGTTTTTATATTATTTATATATTTTTAGGGTTTTAGGTTTTTTACTATTTTTTTGTTTTTTCACATTTTTATTGATTTTTAGGGCTATTTAGGGTTTTTAATGTAAGAACTCGGATCTCCGTTTTTGGTACGCCTTTCCTTTTTCTAGAGTTTTTGAGAAAAATAAAGTTTCTGGAAATTTTTGAAGTACATGCCATGTACTTTCTGTGTACACGTCGTGTACTCTTTTTCCGCTCGAAGTCGTGTACTAGCCATGTCCGGGCCGCGCACATGGTGTGTAGGGGTGACGTGGTGGCCGATTTTGGCGGAGTACGGAAAAACCCACTACACGCCATGTACTTTAAATGTACAGGATGTGTCCTTTTCTTTTTTTCATTAAATGGATCGGGGTCGCGCCTAATCACGGAAAACATCTTCTTCTCAATCTTCTTCGTCCGAGAGCGACCGTACGGCCGTAGATATTCTTAGAGCCACCCTTCCTCCATCTGTTCTCCGTTTCTATCACGGTTGATTGCGTTGGAAGCGCAGTGGTGAGCTCTTCCCTCTACTTGAGCCTTGTTTTCCAATTCTTTCTCCTTATTAAGTTATCTAAGGTTGAACGTTTTGTGCATTTTCTCAGATCTACGACGTTCTAGAGAGAATCAGTCATCGTGGTTCAAGTATATCGATCCCCTAGAATCAAGGTAGTTGGTTGTTTCCTTTCTGTAGAAAGTCGATGAGTATTTTGTGCAAATTCCTCCAATACCCTTGAAAGGGGTATTGCGTGTTCCTGTTTTTCCCTTGTTGTATTGTCTGCTTTTCTTGATTGCTAGAGTAGATGTTTTTCCTGTGCTTATGGTAGATTTTAATGTACTTTGGATGTTTTTTATGCTTGTTTTGCCTGTTTGACGTTTTCCAGTTGTCATGCCAAGTTGTAGGATAGTGGAACTGTTGCCTTGTTATGCTGTTGAGCCTTAGATTGATAGCCAAGTAGTTCTTGAGGTTTACATGGATGATGCACGCACGCTGAGCATGTTTTATTTACACACAGGATTGTGAGAACCTAGTGTAGTATACCATAGAAAGAATGGACGTAAGGGATTCTCCAGAGTGTCTTTTAATACGATGCGAGACCACAGGGGGAATTGACGATGAGTGGTTCCTCATAGAGTCTGTAGTTCCTCGACGTGGGCCACAGGGGGAATAAGACGTTGAGTGCTTCCCCAGAGAGCCTTTAGCACGATACGAGACTATAGGGGGAATTGACGGTGAGTGTTTCCTCATAAAGTCTACTCTTAGCTGAACCAGAGGGGTGAGACTGTGCGTGCCTCCTAGAGGGTTTCTAGTACTTATAGGTTGAACTATAGGGGTTATTCTATGAGAGCTACCCAGAGGATTACCTATTTTTCTTCTTGTTGTTGGTTGTTTATTGTGTGCTTTATATGCTAGAACTGTGGATTGTAGCTGCTGTGTGCTTTTTTATTTACTGCTTCCTGCACTTTTACTTACCTTGTATTCATTGACTATTTGGCACAGATCTTTCGGTGATTTCCTACTGGGATTGTATCTCACACCCTATTTGGGTCATGCTTTTGGGCCCAAGAAGACTTTGTTGTTGCAGGAATAGATAAGGGTAAGCTCCCTTCGACTTCCAGTACTTCATTTCTTGGAGCTGGAGAGAAAGGGACCAAGCTTAGGCTTGCGATGCTGTAGGAGTTGTTGTTATTTTAGTACTTTGTTTTTTTACGTGTATTCCAACACGTTGTTGTGTTTGATATTTTCCTTATAAACTTGTACCTACTGCATAATTATCATCATTACTATATACTCATTTCTTCCACTATTTGATTTCAGTTGTTGCGTATTGTTTACTGCTTCCGCTATTTACTGTTAGTTCTTTTCTTGTATACCTTACCAAATGAGGGCATAGTTTCCCAAATAACTTACCAAGGCCCTCGCTGCTAGTCGGTAGCCTCTGGAATTGAGGGAAATGTGCTTGAGGTCATGTGGTGAACCGGGCATGGGGCACCTCTGGGTGGCTTCCGGAACCGGGACGTTACAAAGTGGTATCAGAGGGGTTTCCTTTCTATTGATTTATTGTTTGGAGCCTTTAACTAGTGGAGGGGTTTCCTTTCTCTTAATTTACTGTTTGGAGCCTCTAACCGGTACTTGGTATTAAGTTGTGATCAGGAGTAGCTAACCCATGTACAGGGAAAATCCATACTACCTCATTAATTGTAGTTTTCTAGTTTTGAGATTTTACGGTTGATAAGATTTCACCTAGATTGTTTCACTTGCTTTGTGTTGTTATTTTCTTGACGATTGCGGTTCTATTTTGGTCGCAAACCAGATTAGATGAGGGTATTCCATCTCATGCATCATATAGGAACTTGTAGAAATCGCATGCCGTGCATTCTTGCCATGCCATCTAGGGTGCATTAGCGATTGTATGCTGTTGTGATAGACTTTGTGTAGATTATGCATGATGTTTTGATATATGCTTGATAGAATCTATACTACCTTGTTAGAGGATTTTTTGTTTTATACTTTACTTAAATGAAAAAAAAACTTTTGATTCTTGAGGTGTTATGGGACCTCTCGAATCGGAAATTGGTGGATCATGATCCTGTTTTCTCTTGTCTATGACTGTAGGAGATTCCAAGCATTGATTCGTGGGGAGTATGGGCCCTCGCGAATTGGAAATTGGCACCTCCTTGCCTTGTTTTTTGTGTTTTCTGGGATTTCTTGCAGTTTCTGAGCTACTGCCCAGAAAAAGACCATAATAAATAGTGTGTACTTTTTGACTACACTCCATGTAGTTTTAGACCGTGTCACTGACCGTGTGAGCAGGGACAGATAGTTTTAAAAATAACTTCAGGAACACGTCGTGTATGGTAGGTACACGCCGTGTAGTTTGGAGCCATGCACCCGGTCGTGTCACTAACAACAGAGGTCGGGGAAACTCGAGTAGAACACGCTGTGTTGTAAAGGAACATGTCGTGTAGTCCTGTCCAAGTACCCGGTCGTGTCTCGAACAACACGGGTCGGCGTTACCTTCTCTTCCACACGCCGTGTTGTTTTCAGAACACGCCGTGTTGTCTTGTTCAGGTACCCATCCATGTCACGAACAACACGAAATGGTGTCACCTTCACCGATACACGTTTTTTTTGTTCGGAACACGCCGTGTAAGGTTTAGACACGTAGACGGCTGTGTGTTTAACAACACGGGCCTCCAAAGCCTTGTATAGTACATGCTATGTTTGTTCAGAACACGCCGTGTAGTCTTGGGTTAAGTCGGACCGTGTGGGTTAGCCATGTAAAGAGACTCGGGCAGGGGAATAGTTTTCGAGTACACTCCGTGTGTGGGGTCAACACGAAGTGTAGTTTGAGGTGTTACACGACTTGTAGGGCAGGGGTACATTCCCATGTTAGTAGCTTAAGAAGACATGCCATGACGTTTTTATAGACGTCGTGTAGTCATGTTTTGTAAACTTGTGTATTTTCCTTCCCCTATTACCATTTTGTACTCTTGTGTTCTCTGTCCTTGTTTTTCTGATCTAATGTGTACTTTTGATCTTTCAGAGCTATGCCTCCGAGACATCCTCCGATTTTACGTCTTTCATCAGGAAGTGATCAGACGCTAGATATGGATGATCAGGGACTTCCTGTCGATCCTCTAGTTGGGCCAGACATGGCACTGGCAGTCATACCTGTTGTAGGCGCTGATGCGCAGTTCATGGAAGATTATATGAGGATGATACAGACCATTCAGGGAGCACCGCCTCTTTCCTAGACTGTGGCAGACATGACGTGGGTTTTTCAGCAGCATCATCCTCCAATGTTCTCGGGGGAAGGAGGACCTCAGGCTACAGAGTCATGGCTAAAAGCCATGCTGAATATCTTCGAGCATCTGGAGACACCTCCAGAGAGGTGGGTCAAGATCAATACCTACATGCTATGAGACTCCACCAAGAGTTGGTGGGATGTGATCTCACAGGTGGGTCATCAGCAGGTTATGGATTGGGAGGAGTTCCAGTGCGTGTTCTACGATTACTTCTACCCAGAGACCCTATGGTCCGATCAAGCCTGAGAGGTCATGAGCTTAGAGCAGGGTACTCTTTCTACCATGGAGTATTCCTCTCGTTTCACCGAGCTACAGCGTTTCACACCCCTCCGGTATGGGAGTGGGGTGTTCTTAGCAGAAAATTTTGAGAATGGTCTCAACAGGGATATCCTCTTGCAGGTGAATCTATTCCAGTTGACTTCCATCACTTCCATTGTCAACCAGACAGTGATTTTGGAGCGTAATATGATAGACTCCGGAGCTGTGAGCCAGGGCGGTTCTTCTTCCAAAGATAGTTTTCCACTATATGACAGCTGGAAGCGACGTAGAGAGTCTATGCACGGTGATCCGAGGAAGCGAGATGCATTGTCAGGAAGCCAGGTGATATGCTACCAGTGTGGCCGGTCAGGGAACACGAGGCCGCAGTACTGGAGAGACCCCATGGAGTGCCGATCTTGTGACAAGATGGGTCACCTTCAGCATTTTTTCCAGGGTTTCTCACTAGTAGCTGGTGACCGAGGTTCTTCCATGACTCCTCGTTCAAGAGCAGCACCATAAGTTTATCACCAGTCGGGGAGCTGGAGTTCTTCTAGCCATTCAGGGCGAGGTGGAGGTCGAGGTCATGGCAGTCAGCCACCAGTCACTGAACACCTATAAGGTGGATTAGCTCAGAGTGGTCATCCAGTGGCGCAGGGCCGTGGTGAAGGCCAGTCTTTTTCCATGGAGCAGACCTATCAGAAGCAGTATCCCGACCCTTCTATATTTCGAGGTACGATTTTAGTAGCCTCAGTTTTATCTTCATCCCTTTTCGATACTGGTGCTATGCATAGATTTATCTCTGTTGCTGTCATGGAGAGTCGTGGGGGCTGCATCTTTTATTCTACCGACTTGTTGACACTAGACACACCTTCGGGGAAGAGGACATCTAGTGTATGTCAGTTTAGAGAGTTCCCTCTCGAGGATACAAAGTATCATTTCTTATGGGATCTCTACGTCTTATAGATGACAGGCTATGATTTCATTCTCAGGATGGACTGGTTGGTTCCCTTCTAGGCAGTCTCCAACTGTTATCGCCATAGAGTGAGTTTCGTTTCACCAGAGGCTGAATCTTTTCGTCACATAGGTGAATGGGATGTTCAGGCGAGTCGACCAGGTCTCAAGCATCATGAGATAGGAAGAGTGATAGCCCAGATTTCTAGTCTATATCTGGATGATCAAGGGACATCGCAGTTGGACTTTCCTCCAGTGGTGGATCATTTCATGGACGTCTTTCCAGAGGACTTTTCGGGTTTGCCACCAGAGTGTGAGGTAGAATTTTTTATTGAGCTCGTGCTAGGAGCATCACTGGTGTCCATTCCTCCTTATAGTATGGCTACACCTGAGTTTTTGGAGCTTAAGAAGCAGTTGGAGGAGTTGCAAGAAAAGGGTTTCATCCAACCTAGTACTTCTCCTTGGGGTTCGCCTGTCCTGTTTGCGAAGAAGGAAACCGTACCCTTCGGATTTGTGTGGATTATCGGAAGCTGAACCAGTGGACGGTCATGAACCGATATCCCTTGCCGAGGATCGATGACCACTTTGATCAACTTCGAGGATCCCGGGTGTTCTTGAAGATCTACTTGTGGTCTCGTTATCATCAGTTGTGCGTTAGACCATCAGATATACCTCTGACAGCCTTTAGGAGTGGGTATGGTCAAAACGAGTATATAGTCATGCCGTTCATTCTCACAAACGTGCCTGCAGTTTTCATGGCACTGATGAACTGAGTGTTCCATCCTTACTTGGACTCTTTTGTTGTGGTCTTCATGAACGATATCTTGGTGTACTCTCGCACTCGACACAACCATGCCACACATCTTGAGATTGTTCTGAGTACACTGAGAGAGTAGTGGATTTACGCTAAACACTCGAAGTGCCACTTTTGGATGGATCAGATTCACTTGTTCGGTCATGTAATCTCAGAGTCAGGAGTACCTATAGACCCAGAGAAAGTGAGAGATGTAGTTTCCTGGGAGAAGCCGATGAACTTTTTTGAGGTATGGAGTTTCCTAGGGCTGGCCGGATTCTACAGATACTTCATTCAGAAATTCTCATGACTAGCAGCACCATTGACGGCTCTGACCAAGTAGGGGGTGATGTTCTTATGGTCAGATTCTTGTAAGTCAGCCTTTTAGGAGCTGAACGGAAGATTGACGTCAGCACCGATACTAGTCTGTCCAGATCCAGGCAAGATCTACACTATTTATTGTGTTTCTTCAGGTATTGGGCTGGGAGCTTTGCTTATGCAAGGAGATGGAGTCGTTGCGTATGGGTCTCGGCAGTTGAGGCCAAATGAGAGGAACTACACTACGCATCATCTGGAGTTGGCATCTATTGTTCATGTCTTATGCTGTTGGAGACACTATCTTCTGGGAGAGCACTTTGTGGTCTTCACCGACCAAAATAGACTCAAGTATATCTTCACCTGCATGATCTGAAATTGAGCCAGCACAAGTGTGTCGAATATCTTCAGTCATTTGATTTTGAGCTTTCCTATACGTCGGGAAAGGTCAACGCAGTGGAAAATGTTTTGAGCAGGAGAACTCAGGTTCAGGCGGTTCAAGAGGCCAGCAGTGACTGGCAGCTGATGGCTCTATTTTCTGAGATGCATCTGGAGGTGCATTACAGACAGGGACAAATGTTTCTATCTTCTGTAGCTGTAACCTCTACACTACTTGATCAGGTATGGATGAGGTAACTATCAGACTCAGAAGGCTTAGTCCTGCGGGAGAGTGTGTCAATAGAGGACCACCTTCCTAGATGGATAGTGGGAGAGGATGAAATCTTGCATTTTCCGAGGCGCATATGGGTACCAGAAGACATAAGCGAGGAGATGATGCGGGATTTTCATTCCTCTGTTTAGGAAGTTCATCCTGGAATCACCAAGATGTATCAGAATATTCATTACTAGTACTGGTGGCCTGGTATGAAGAAAGATGTTGCTGGTTGTGTCATGAGATGTTCTACTTGTCAGCAGGTGAAGGTGGAACATCAACGACCAGCAGACCTTCTACATTAATTATCCCATTCCAGAGTGGAAATGGAATGATGTCACGATGGACTTTGTGACAGGGTTTCCAAGGTCGCCCGGAGGTAACGATGTTGTTTGGTTTGTCATCGACATGCCTATAAAGGTTTCTAACTTCTTACCGATCAAGGAGACCATTAGTGTTGAAGATCTGGGATGGTTGTACATCTGAGAGATTGTACGTCTACATGGGGTTCCACACTCCATTGTTTCAGACAGGGATGCGTGTTTCACCTCTCGGTTCTGGCAGGGAATTCATAAGGCAATGGGTACATAGGTACTTTTGAGTACAATATTCCATCCCCAGATAGATGGCCAGTCCGAGTGTATGATCTAGGTGCTAGAGGATATGCTTAGAGCTTGTATCCTATACTTTGGTGGTTCTTGGGAGAAGAATATTCCTCTGATGGAGTTTTTCTAAAACAACAGTTTTCAGGCGACCATTCAGATGGAACCATACAAGGCTTTGTACGGTAGGCCATGCCAATCACCCTTATACTGGCTGGAGGAAAAAGTGGCAGCTTTGCTAGGACCTCATCTTGTTCAGGAGACTTTGGACCAGATAGAGTTGATTCGAAAGAGGATGGCTACAACACAGTCTCGACAGAAGTCTTATGCTGATCAGTGGAGACAATATCTGGAGTTCAAGGTCAGGGATCAGGTATTACTGTGTGTCGCACAGAGGCTGGGATACAAGAGTATTCGGAGGCTGGTTAAGCATTCACCACGGTACGTCAGGCCGTTTGAGGTTTTGGAGAGAGTTGGGCCGGTCTCCTATCAGTTGCAGCTACCCCAGAGGTATCAGGCCATGCACGATGTCTTCCACATCTTTCAGCTCTGATGTTACTTTTTAGACCCGTCTCATGTCTTTCTGCCTGAGGAGGTTGAGAATGAAACAGATGCATCATTTGAGGAGAATCTCATCTAGATTGTCGATCGCAGTATGAAGGTTCTCCGTGGGAGGTCTGTCCCTCTTATACGGGTTCTTTGGAAGCATGGTCGAGTACAGGACGAGACCTGGGAGAGGGAGGCCGATCTACGATCGCAGTGGCCGGAGCTATTCGGGGTTTCTTCTTCTATGCCTTACTAGGGAAATTAGAGGACGAATCTCTTTAAGGGAGGAAGTTTGTAAGAACCCGGATCTTTGTTTCAGGAACGCCTTTCATTTTTCTTGAGTTTTTGTGAAAAATAAAGTTTCTGGAAATTTTTGAAGTACACGCTATGTACTTTTTGAGTACACACCGTGTACTCTTTTTCCACTTGAAGTATTGTACTGGCTATGTCCGGGCCACACAAATGGTGTGTAGGGGTGACGTGGAGGCCAATTTTGGAAGAGTATGGAAAAATCCACTTCATGCTGTGTAATTTATAAATACATTCCATTTAAATTTCTTTTTTTTTCATTAAACGAACTGGGGTCACGCCTAATTGAGGAAAATGTCTTCTTCTCCAGCTTCTTCGTCCGAGAGCGACCGTACAACCGTAGATCTTCTCGGAGCCACCGTTCCTCCATACATTCTTTGTTTTGAGCACAGTTGATTGCGTTGGAAGCTCAGTGGTGAGCTCTTCCCACTGCTTGGGCCTTGCTTTCCAATTCTTATTCCTTATAAAGTTATCTAAGGTTGAACATTTTGTTCATTTTCTCAGATCTATGACGTTCTAAAGAGAATCAATCATCGTGGTTCATGTATATCAATCCCCTAGCATCAAGGTAGGTGGTTTGTGCCATTCTGTAGAAATTCTATGAGTATTTTGTACAAATTCCACCAATACCCTTGAATGGGATATTGAGTGTTCATGTTTTCCCCTTGTTGTATTGCCTACTTTTCTTGATTGCTAGAGTAGATGTTTTTCTTGGGCTTATTGTAGTTTTTACTGTACTATGGATGTTTTCAATGCTTGTTCTTCCTGTTTGGCATTTTCCAGTTGCCATGCCTAGTTGTAGGTTAGTGGAACTATTTCCTTGTTATGGTGTTGAGACTTAGATTGATAGCCAAGTAATTCTTGAGGTTTACTTGGACGATGCACGCGGGCTGAGTATGTTTTATTTACACACATGACTGTGAGAACCTAGTGTAGTAGACTATAGGGAGAATGGATGTAAGGGCTTCTCCAGAGTGTCTTTTAATACAATGCATGACCACATGGGGAATTGACGATGAATTCTTCCTCAGAGAGTCTGTAGTTCCTTGATGTGGTCCATAGGGGGAATGAGATGTTGAGTGCTTCCCCAGAGAGTCTTTAGCATGATACGAGACTATAGGGGGAATTGATGGTGAGTGATTCCTCAGAAAGTCTACTCTTAGATGAACCAGAGTGGTGAGACTGTGCGTGAATCCTAGAGGGCTTCTAGTACTTGTAGGTTGAACCATCGGGGTTAGGCTGTGAGAGCTACCCAGCGGGTTACCTATTTTTCTTCTTATTGTTGGTTGTTTACTTGTGTACTTTATATGCTAAAACTATGGATTTTAGCTATTTTTTGATTTTCTGTTTATTGATTCCTGCACTTTTACTTGCCTTATGTTTATTGACTATTAGGAACAGATCTTTGGGTGATTGCCTTCTGGGATTATATCTCACACCTTGTTCAGGCCATGCTTTTGGGCCCAAGCAGACTTTGTTTTTGCAGGAATATGTAAGGGCAAGCGCCCTTCGACATCTGGTACTTGATTTCTTATAGATGGAGAGGAAGAGACAAATCTTAGTCTTGCGATGTTGCAGGAGTTGTTGTTATTTTAGTACATTGTTTTTTGAATTTTATTTCAGCACGTTGTTGAGTTTGCTGCTTTCCTTAGAAAATTATACCTGCTGCATCATTATCATCATTACTATATATTCATTGCATCTGCTGTTTGATTTCAGTTATTGTTTATTTTTTACTGCTTCCACTATTTACTATTAGTTCTTTTTTGTATACCTTACCAAATGAGGGCATAGTTTTCCCAATAACTTACCGAGGCCCTTGCTGCTAGTTTTTAGCCTCTGGCGTTTGGGGAAATTCACTTGAGGACATGTGGCGAACCAGGCACGGGGCACCTCTGGGTGGCTTCCAGAACAGGGATGTTACATTTATGGTTTTTAGGATTTTTAGTGATTTGAGGGCTTTTATGGTTTCTAGGGTTTTTGGGGTTTTTAGGGGATTTCAAGTTGTTTTTGGGTTTTAATGTTTTTTATATGTTTTAACATTTTTTGTGTTTAAATTGTATTTAGAGTTTTTAGTGCTTTTATTTTTTTAGGGTTTTATGAGTTTTTATGTTTTTAAGGGTTTTAAGTGGTTTTATTGTATTAGGTTTTTTACGGTTATTTATCGTTTTGTGTATTTTTTAGCTTTTAAGGGGTTTTGTGTGTTTTTAGGTTTTCACAATTTTATTAGTGTTTTTTGTGGTTTTTATATTTTTTATATCTATTTTGTTTTTATATATTTTTAGGGATTTGTTAGGATTTTTAACGATTTTTTAATTTTTTTGGATTTTGAGTGATTTAAGATGTTTTGGTGTTTTTTGTGGATTTTAGGTTTTTAGTTTTTTCATGTTTTTAGGTTTTTATATTTTATAATTTTTCTTGGGTTTTAAAGGATTTTAGAGTTTTTTAGTGGTTTTATAGGTTTTTAGGGTTTTTTTATTTTTAGAGGTTTTTTGTGTTTGGTGTTTTTATTGAATTTTTTGTTTTTAGAGGGTTTTAGGTTTTTTTTTGGAATTTTAAGTGTTTTTATGGTTTTATTAGGGGTTTTTAATGTTGTTGGTTTTTTTATATTTCCAGCTATTTTTATCTATTTTTAAGTATTTGTATCGGATTTGGGGTTTTTAGAGATTTTAAGAGTTTCTATGGTTTTTTAGAGTTTGTGAAGTTTTTTTGAATTTTTTGTTTTTAGTGTTTTTTGAAATTTTAGGTTTGTTATGGTTTTTAGTTATATTAAAGTTTTTAAGGGATTAATGGTTTTTTACATTTTTTAGTAGAGTTTTAATGTTTTTGTGGGGTTTTATGGGTTTTATGTTTTTAAGGGTTTTGAGGGTTTTGAGGGATTTTAGTGTTTTTAGGTTTTCTAGTGGTTTTATGTGTTTTTAGGGTTTTAAGGTTTTCTTAGGGATTTTCAAGGTTTTTAGTTTTTTTACAATTTCATGCATGTTTAGAAATTTTTTAAGAATTGTATGGTTTCTTTGGGTTTTTAGAGAATTTTAGGGTTTCTGGGTCTTTAAGTGTTTTTCATTGAGTTATTAGGGATTATAAGGTTTTTTAAATTTTTTAATGTTTTTATGGTTTTAAATTTGTTTTATAGTTTTGAGGGATTTTAAAGGGTTTTATTGGTTTCTCGAGTTTTTAGAGTTTTAGGGGTTTTAGTGATATTAGTGTTTTAGATGTTTTTTGGTTTTTATAAATTTTTAGGGTTTTTATTTGTTTTAAGTGTTTTTTTTCTTTTTAAGGTTTTATTAGTGGTTTTCAGGGCCTTAGTTTTTTTTTATGTTTTACATGATTTTTTGAGATTTCTAATGTTTTTAGGTAGTTTTTTTTTATTTTTTAGTGTTTTTAAGGGGTTTTGAGTATTTTAAAAAATTTAGGAGTTTAAAGGGCGTTTAGTGTTTTTAGTGGTTTTAGGGTTTTTACAGGTTTTATGGGGTTTATATGGTTTTTTATGGTTTTTAGGGTTTGGGGGTTTTTAGAAATATTTAGAGTTTTTAGAATCTTTATGATTTTTAGGGGTTTAATGTGTCTTTATATTTTTAAGGGTTTCTAAGGGTCTTAAAGTTTTTTAACATTTTTAGGTATTTTGAGTGGTTTTTTAGGATTCTTATTGTTTTTCATTGTTTTTGGGGACTTGTGGCATTTTTGTTTATTTAGGGTTTTTGGTTTTTTGGGGTTTTCAGTGTTTTTGGTATTTCTGGTTTTTTTGAGTTCTTAGGTGGTTTTATAGTTTTTATCATTTTTAGTGGTATAAATGTTTTTAGAGTTTCTATTGGGGTTTTAGGGATTTTATGGGTTCTTAGGGATTTTATGGGGTTTTATCGTTTGGGGTTTTTAGGGGATTTTAGGATTATTTTGGGTCTTAATTTTTTTTATGTTTAAGGGCTTTAAGTGTTTTTATATTATTAAGGTTTTCATATGGATTTTTAGTATTTTTAATGTTTTGTTATATATTTAGTGATTTTAGTGATTTTTTGGTTTTTATGGATTTGTAGGGTTTTTAGGGATATTGAGGGTTTTTGGGTTTTTAGGGGGTTTTGGGTTCTTAGTGTTTTTTGAGTTTTTTAGGGTTTTTATGGGTTCATAGAGTTTTTAATATTTTTAGGGGTCTGAAGGGTTTTTAAATTCATTAGTTTTTTAGGGTATTTATGATGTTTTTATGGGTTTTTAGGGCTTTTATGTTTTTAGGGGAATTTAGTGTTTTTAGCATTTTTTATGTTTTTAGGGGTTTAAATAGTTTTTTGTTTTTTTTTGTTTTTCTGAAGGGGTTTTAGGATTATTTTTGTAGGGATTTTTAGGGATTTAATTATTTTTGGAGTTTTTAGGGTTTTTAGTGATTTTAAGGGTTTTATTATTTTTAGGGTTTTTATGGTTTTTTTTATTTTTTAGGGTTTTATGGTTTTCTAGAATTTTTTATCATTTTTAAGGGTTTAATGGTTTTTATATATTTTTTGGTTTTTTATGGGTTTAAGGGGTTTTTTTATGATTCCGGTGTTTTTAGTTTTTAAGGTTTTCTTACAGTTATTCGTAGTTTTTAGGGTTTTCTACATGTTTATGGATTTTATGGATTTTTTTTGTTTTTCTGGGATTTTAGGGTTTTTTAATCATTTTTAAGGTTTTGAAAAAGAATTAAACATTTTTTGAGGTTGAATTTTGTTTGTATTTTTGAGTTATTTTTTAGGTTTTTATGAGTTTTTAGGGTTTTTTGGGGTTTTAGTGTTTTTTTTTCATTTATAGTGGTTTTTATGGATTTTATGGTTTTTGGGTTTTTTAGGGTTTTTAGAATTTGTTGGGGTTTTTAGTGTTTTTAGTGTTTTTAGTGTTTTTAGGTTTTAAGGTTCCATGAAGTGTTATTTGGGTTTTTAGGGTTTATTAAATTATTTTAGATTTTAAGGGATTTTTATAATTATTATGGCTTTTTAGGGAATATAAGAAATTTGAGGGTTTGGGTTTTTTAGGGGTTTTAGGGTTTTTCTGGTTTTGTTGCATCACCAGAATTGTGAAATGTGTAAATGTAGACGAATAAGTGAAATATAGATATAGTGAACAATGAATAAAGACAACCCCACCTTCCAAGGTTTCTTGAGGATTAAATATAAATTAACAAGCAATGGAGATGCACAACCAATTCTGGGAAAAGGGAAGAGGATGAAGAAATAAGGATACAAAACAAGCATTAAAAACCCATTAGATTCATGTTCTCCCATTATAATGGAGTAAAATTAAAATTTAATGCCAAATTAAGGGATATTAAATTGACTCAAATTGAATTACAAGTCCCGAAGCACTCAAATGGGACATAAAAATAATAAAAAACACTTCCCCATGATATTTAATGACCCCACTGAGTAAATTAGTGAAATTTTTTCTGAATGATGCTTTTTTATTTCTAGTTTCCTTCTCTCTATTAATGTTATGCTAAAAATTTCAATAATTTTCCATGAGGAAAAGTCATTTTGGTCCCCAAATAAGTTTCTTGTGTCCCACCATGGAGTTGGATGTCACAAAGTTCTGGCTGGACTAATTCAAATAATAATTGGGTTTAAAACTTTTGTCAAGCATAAATTTTTTCTCCATAGGTTCAATCTAGTCTATATCATTACTCCATGGTTTGAGATTATTTTACCTCAAATCCATGGCATTGTCTTCATCAATTTATGGGGACAAGTCACCAATGTTGAACATTTCAGAATCACAACCCAAATCATAATGTAAATTAATTTTTTTTTGCATTGTTTCCCACTCATATAAGAATTTTTATTCTACCTTCAGCTCATGGAACCAACTTGATTTTCATTTTGGATGGAAATATATCCTTATGAAGTTGAATCCACACTTTGTCTCTAGGTTGTAAAATGACATGCTTCCAATTCTTGTTGGACTTCCTCTTATATACTTCATTTGACTTCTCTATTTCATAATTAATAGATTCATAAAGCTTCTTCATATATTATTCCTTCTACTCTATGTCAATATTCACCTGAAAATTAAGAGTTGAAGAGAAAAATTATATAATATAAATTTTATTGATTACATCAACCACATAGAATGAAGAATTTCAAGTGGTATAACTAGGATATTTATTGTATATAGATTCATATTATGAAAATAATAAATCCCAATATCCCTAATTCTTGTTCACCAAGGTTCTCATAATAGTGCACAATATTTGATTGGTAAATTGTATTTTTCCATCAGTTTGAGAGTGATATAATGTGCTAAAAATAATATTTGTACCAAATTTCCCCAATAATTTCCTCCAAAAATTGATGATAAATTTACTGTCTCTATCTGAAACAATGTTGTGAGGAATTCCATGAAGGAAAACAATCTCTTTAAAAAACAATTCTTATGCATTCACTACATCTTAAGTATTATTTCAAGGTATGAAATGAGTCATCTTATAAAATTGCTAAATAAAAACCATTATTTAATATTTACCTCACGAAGTCTTTGGTAAATCCATAATGAAATCCATGTTATGTTCTTCCCATGGCTTCTCTAGAATAGGTAACAGAGTGTACAAACCGGGCTTGAAATGAATCTTTTCTCTTTCACACGTCCCACATATAGAAATAATTTATTATAAATATGATTACATATTCTTCTCATAGAAATTATCCTTTAGTATCTCGAAGGTTTCTTAGATGCCAAAATGACTATCAAGTCCCCCTTCATGTGCCTCCTAAATGAGAAAGTCCCTATAATCACACTTTGGAACACACAACTTGTTTTTCATAAAGATAAAACAATCAAGTATAGTGTAATACTCAATAAAAACATTTTTATATTAGATTAAAATATAATATAACTCCATATCATATTGATAATATTATTTCATAATCTAAAATCCATGAACTCGAGCATCTAGAATGGTAAGTATGTCATAGCTTCTTGTTAAAGCATCTACCACCGGGTTATCATTCAGCTTATTGTATTTTGACAAAAATTAGAATTATTTAAATAATTCCACCCACTTTTCATGCCTCAAAGTCAACTATTTTACCTTCGATAAATCTAACAGTCTATTTTTTAGCATATAGAACAAACTATTTTGGTCTCATATAATAAGACCAATGATCTAGGGATCTCAGAATCACATAAAAGTTATTATCATAGGTGTTGTAATTAATCCTTGAATCATTCTTTCTCATTGAAATGTGCAATAAGACAATTTATTTGGATGATAACAGCACCCATCCTAACTCCACTTACATCACACTCTACTTCAAAGACTTGATCATAATCAGTTAAAGAAAAAACGAGTGTTCCAAACAAAATATTTATAACAATTTTACATTCTTCATTTTCTTCCATTGACCACTAAAATTTCCCATATTTCAAGAATTCAGTGATAGTTTCCATGATAGTTCTTTTTTATTGATTTCACAACATGAGATTTATTGATAAAGAGGATATATTTGGGTGATTCTAGAATAAAATTTTCTAGATGAGTTTGAGATGGATTCAAAGGAGAAATTATGATATTCTTTTCCCTATATTGGAAAGAATACATATTCGTCCTCCCATAATATTTCACATCCATATGAAACTGCCAATTCCCTCTGAAAAAAATGAAAAGCATCCCTTGGAATGACATTACACAATACCTCATCATCCTAGTTCATACCAATGTAAAATTAAACAAAATTCTTTTTTTACTTGGAGTGTGTTACCATTGTTTAACCAATGCAATTTGTATGACTTATGATGATTCTGAGTTGGATGCTTCATTTTCTTTACCATTCTTACTGGAGAAACATTTGTATAGATCCCAATATCAATAACCACCATTTATACTCACTTATTAATGGTGAAATAATTTTGGAATATTTCTTTTTATTAATCTTATTTCAGGAAGATTGGATCACAAAAAACTCTTCATAGAACAAGCATGTTACACACATCAGCTTGTTCCACAACATTATATTCATTTTTAGATTATTCAGAGACATGTTCATATTCTTCAATTTCCCTTTAAATAACATCCATATCCTTTATATAAATAATTTTATATTTATGTAAATTGGATTGAAAATGACTATACCCATGGAATTTGAAGCACTTTTGATTTCCATATTCAAACGAGTTGTATTTTCCTTTTGGATGTTTTATAAACTTATCTTCCCCTTTATCCATCATATTTTTATTTCCAAATTCCTCATCACCAACCAAATTTATTATAATAAATTCCATTATAAAAATATATAACTCAATTTTAGTTCCTGAGTGTTGGTACCTTTATGTCCATCCTTTCCTCTTCCACCTTGACAGTCATCCTGGAAACATCATCACCTGATAAGAATAGCTATAACTCCACTAAATGAGAAATTTATTCATTCAATCCACCGAAAAAACATTCAATATTTTTTATCTTTGTACTCTAGAATATAACTTCGCATAAATAAACGATCAAGCTCAAAAATTTACAATTCAATAATTGTATCTCCTTGATGCAATATATGCATTCAGAAATAATGATTATGCTTGTAATTCTCATGCTGAAATCATCTTCCAAAAATTTTCTGCAACTCTCCTATGAGCATATTATTTATTTTCCATCACATTCCCATTGTTTCTCCACATATTCCCACCAAATAGATGCATAATATTTAAACTTTAGAATTGTTACCTTGTGCTTATTCTCATTGGAATAATTCGTAAATTTGAAGAGTGTTCCAATATCCCGCATCCAATCTAGAAAATCATCTGGATTCATACTCTAATAAAAATATAGAATTTTGATATTAAATCATATTTCAATATATTCGTCTTCTCTTATTATTCTTCATATATACACCTATGAATTGACGTAATCATATCTTTTTTTACAATATCCATAAAATGAGGATTGGTTTCACTTATTATGTTGAGATGGACATCGGGGATACAGATGTGGTGGATGATAATTGCATCATCACTCTCTCAATAACTGATAAATTTTCACATTTATTTGAGTAATTCATGATCATAGATAAGTGTTGGAAATTTTCCATGGATAAAGTGGAGTAGAATATTCAATATTACGAGACATGGTGGAGAGTAATAATAAGAATGTGATAGAACTTACTCATTGGAACCTGTTACTCTAATACCAAAATAATGCATCACAAAAATCATAAAATTAGTAGGTGAAGATGGAGTTGTAAAGTGTCACTTAAATGAGAAAAGATCATAGATAACACCACCCTTGAAGTTTTCTCTAACATTAAATACAATGTCACAAGTAATGGAAATGCACCACTAATTCTGATAAAAGGGAATAAGCTAAAGCAAGAAGGATTCACAACAAGCAACAACAAATTTTCAGATTTAATTTCACCCTTTTAATGTAGTGAAAACAAATTTTAAATACAAACTAAAGAGAGGAAAATGAACCAAATATAATTATTAGGCCTTGGGACTAAATATGGACATAAAAAGAATAAAAAATCACTTCCCCGTGTTATTTAATGACCCCACAAACTAGAGTAGTGAAATTACTACTTAAGGATTATTTTTTCTATATTCTCTACCATATTTAATGTGATGTAACAAATTTCGTTTATTTTACACATGGATAAGTAATTTTGGGCCCCAAATAAGCGTGTTCCATCCCACAATGGTGTTGGATGTAAAAAATTATGGGCTGGTTCAATTCGAATAAGAATTGGTCTTAAAATGTTTCTCAAGGACAAATTATTCTTATTGGGTTGAATCTGATTTATATCACATTTTTGGGGTCTTTACTTTTTATAATTTTTAAGGTTTTAAGGTTCATCATAGTTTTCTAATATTTTTCGGGGTTTAAATGTTTTTTATAGTTTTAAGTGGTATTAGTGTGTTTTGGGGTTTTAGGGGTTTTAAGGTTTTTGGTGGTTTTTATGATTTTTGGGTTTTTATGTTTTTTTAGTGTTTAAGGGATTTTTTCATTATTTGGTACTTTAGAGTTTTTAAGTGTTTTTAGGAAATTACGGTTTTATTAGGGGTTTTCAGGTTTTTTAGGGTTTTATACATATTTTGGGACTTTTATATATTATTTCAGTGTTTTATGGTTTTAAAGTGTTTTTAGTGATTTTGATGGCTTTGGGTTTTTAGGGGTTTTCTGTGTTTTTAGGGGTTTTAAGGTATTTTATAATTTTTAACATTTTTATGGATTCAAATGGTTATTATAGTTTTATTATTTTTTTGCTTTTTTATGTAGTTTTAGTGTTTTATGGTTATTAGTGGGTTTTTATGGTTTTTAGGGTTTTTAAAATTTTTTGCGTTTTTTTCGTTTTTGGGGGGTTTTAAGTGTTTTTATGTTTTTAAGGTTTTTAAAAGAGTTTTTATGTTTTAGGGATATTTAGATATTTTTTAGGTTTTTATTTATTTTTGGGTTTTTAGGGATTTGGACGGTTTTTTCCTTTTAGGTATTTTGGGTTCTTATGGTTTTTTGGATTTTTTATATTTTTTTTTTGTGTGTTTTTTGTGGTTTTAGAGTTGTTAACATTTTTATGGTTTTAATGAGTTTTTAAATTTTTTTGTTTTTTTAGGGGTTTTATAGTTTTCTTAGGGTTTTTAGGGGTTTTGGGGTTTTTAGGGTTTTTATGGGTTGTTTGTGTTATTAGGGGTTTTAGTGTTTTTTAGGTTTTCAAGGGGTTTCAATTGGTTTTAGGATTTTAAGGCATTCTTAGTGGTTTTCAAGGTTTTTAGTGTATTTACATTTTTAGGGATTTTAAGGGATTTTTAGGGATTTTTATGATTTTTATGCTTTTTAGGGATTTGAGAGTTTTAGTGTCTAGAGTTTTTATGATTTTTTTGGGGTTTTAGGGTTTTTTTGAATTTTTATGGGTTAAATGGCTTTAGTTTTTTTCATACTTTTTAAGGTTTTAATGTTTTTGGTAGAGGTTTTAGTGGTTTTATGGATTTTATAAGTTTTTAGTGTTCTTTAAGGTTTTTAGGTGTTTTATGCTATTTCGGTTTTTAGGGTATTTTTAGGTTTTTAGTTTTTTTAGTGTTTTTAGGTTTTTTAGGGGTCTTAAGTGCTTCATAATTTTTAATATTTTCCAAGGGGTTTTCAAGGGTTTTTATGTTTTAAGGGATATTTAGGTTTTTTTTGGTTTTTTTGGTTATTATGGTTTTTTTGGTTTTTTGGGATTTTGAAATTTTTATAGATTTGGAGGGGTTTTATGGTTTTATAATTTTTTAGGGGTTTCAATATTTTTTTTGATATTTTTAGGGTTTTATTATTTATTATGATTTTCTTAACATTTTCTGAGTTTAAAAGTTTTTAGTGTTTTTAATGATTTTTAGCAGTTTTATGTGTTTTTTGGGGTTTTTAATGTTTTAGGGGTTTTATGGTTTTAAGGGTTTTTTGGGTTTTTAGTGTTTTTTAGATTCATAGGGGTTTTATATTTTTTAGTTTTAGAATTTTTTCTTAGTGTTATTCATGGTTTTTAGGGTAATTTTTGTAAGGTAATTTGGTTCTTTTTTATGATTTTTATTTTTTTAGGGATTTTGATGGTTTTGATGGTTTTTTGGTCTTTTGACTTTTTTATGTTTTTTATGGTTTTAGATATTTTTATCATTTTTGGGGGGTTTAAAGGGTATTTAGTGTTTTAGTGTTTTTATGGTTTTAATTGGTTTTAGGGTATTTTATTGTTTTTATGGGATTTATAGTTTTTATTTTTTTAGATTGTTTAAGTTTGTTTTGGTTTTTTTTTGGATTTTTAGAGTTTTAAGTGTTTTTATGTTATTAAATAATTATTACTGGTTTTTAGAATATCATAGGGTTTTTACATTTTTAGGTATTTTTAGGGATTTTTTAGGATTTGTATGGTTTTGTGGTTTTAGAAATTTTGAGGTGTTTTAGGGGGTTTATGGGAGTTTTATGGTTTTTTTGCAGTTTTAGGGGGTTTGGATGAGTTTTTAGAGCTTGTAATACTTATGTAGAGCTTTTAAAAGTTATTAGGAAAAGAAGGCGCGGGCCAAGAGGAGAGCTTGGCACCTCAATTTATAAAAAGTTTTTAGGGGTTTAAAGGAGTTTATATATTTTTACTAGTTTTTAGGCTTTATAGATTTTAGGTTTTATATGGTTTTTAGGGGGCTTTTGGTTTTAGGAGTTTTAGGAATTTTTAAGAATTTTATCATTTTCAGTTTTATTATTGGTTTTAAGTGTATTTTTGTTTATAGGGGTTTTTTATGGGTTTTCAATCATTTAGAGTTTTTTAAATTTTTTGAGATTTTTGGGATTTTTATGATTTTTAATGGTTTTAGGGTCTTTAAGGTATTTTTAGTAATTAGGTTTTAAGGGGTTTTAGAGACTTTTAATTTTTTTAGAGTTTAAAGCGTATTTAGTGTTTTTAGAGTTTTTATGGGTTTTATATTTTTTAAAGGTTTTTAGGGTTTTATGGATTTTTAGGATTTTTAGGTGGTTTATGAAAATTTTATTTTTTGGATTTTTATTGGTTTTTAGTGTTTTTTAACATTTTTAGTAATATAAGTGTTTTTAGTGTCTTTTAGGGTTTTGATGGGTTTTAAAATT
The DNA here is from genome assembly GCA_963277665.1 of Viscum album. NCBI lineage: Eukaryota > Viridiplantae > Streptophyta > Magnoliopsida > Santalales > Viscaceae > Viscum > Viscum album. The sequence goes on from OY728157.1 coordinate 394,090,154, forward strand.
TTTATTTCTATTAAGAGTTATATCGTTTTTAGGGTTTTTTACTATTTTTACTATTTTTGGTTTTTAATGTTTTATTGGATTTTTTAGTGGTTTTAGGGTTTTTTTATATTTTTAGGGATTTATAGAGAATTTTTTGGATTTTTATGGGGTTTTAGGGTTTATAGGGATTTGGGGGGGTTTTAAGGTTTTTTATGGTTTTTAGGGTGTTTTTCCTTTTTGGGTGTTAGGGGTTTTATTTGAATTTTTAGGGGTTTTAAGGTTTTTTAGAGTTTTTAATATTTTTAGGGGATCAAAGTGTTTCTAGATATTGTAGTGGTTTTGAAGGGTTATTATGCGTTTTTAGGGTTTTAGGGTAATTATAGTTTTTAGGTTTTGTATTAGTTCTTAGGGTTCTTTAAGGTTTTTATATTTTTTGTGTTTTTATGGGTTTTTATTATTTTGGTTGTGAAGGTTCTCACAGGGGTTTTCTGAATTTTAGAGTTTTTTAAATTTTAAGGGATTTTTAGGTTTTTTTATCTTTATGATTTCTACTATTTTAATGGTTGTTAGTATTTTTATGGATTTAAGTGTATTTCTATTTTTTGGGTTTTAGGGTTTTTATGGGTTTTTGGGTTTTTAGGTTTTTTTCTATGTTTTTTATAGTTTTAACGGTTTTTTGAGTTTTTTTTAATGTTTTAGGGGATTAAAGTGTTTTTAGAGTTTCTAGTGGGTTTTATGGTTTTTAGTGTTTTAAATTGTTTTAGGGGGTGTTATGGTTTTTAGTGGAATTAAGGGTTTTTTAGTGGTTTAGGGTTTTTAGCGTTATTTTGGTGTTTTATGGGTTTTAAGTGTTTTTAGGTTTTTGGGGTTTTCTTGGGGTTTTTTTAGGGTTTTTAGGGGTTTTTTTTATGATTTTACGGATTTTTAGGATTTTTATAGTTGCTAGAGGTTTTGGGGTTTGGGGGGGGGTTATGGTTTTTTTAAAATATTAGTGTTTTTTTGTGAATGTTATCGGTATTTAGTTTTTTGGAGCTTTTAACTGTTTCAGTTTTTAAAGGGTTTTTATAGTTTTTAGTGGCTTTGAGTTATTATATGGTTTTTAATGGTTTTTATGGGTTTTAAGTGTTTTTAGGGTTTTAGGGTTTTTTCATTTTTTAAGTTTTTAAGTGGTTTTATGTTTTTTAGGTTTTATGTGTTGTTAGTTTTTTGATGTGTTTTTATGTTTTAGGGGTATATAATATTTTTTAAAAAATTTTATGGTTTGTTAGTTTTTTATGGATTTTGAGTCTTCTTAGGGATTTTTAGGTTTTTTATGGTTTTATCTTTTTTTTGTGTTTTAGTTGTTTTTTTCAATATTTTAGTGTGTAAAGGTTTTTTATAGTTTTTAATAGTTTTACTATTTTAATTGGTTTTTATAGTTTTTATGGTTATTAGTGTTTTAATTGGTATTTAGGGAATTTATTGATTTTCAGAGGTTTATGGTTTTTAGGGGTTTTGGGGGGGGGGGTTAGAGTTTTTTTTATAGTTTTTAAATTTTTTAATATTTTTATGGGGGTTACGTATTTTTAGTTTTTAGGGTTTTATTATGGTTTTTAGGGGTTTTTAGCGTTTTTTTTGTTTTTAGAGATTTTGAATACTTTTTTGGGTTTTTAGAGATTTTGATGATTTTAGGGTTTTTTAGGGTATTTGGTTTTTTGAGTTTTTTATGGTTTTTGTGTTTATTTAGAGTTTTTAACATCTATACAGGTTTAATTGGTGTTTATATTTTTATTGTCTTTTAGTGTTTTTTGGGTTTTTTATGGTTTTTATGGTTTTTTTCGTTTTTTATTGTTTTTAAGGTTTCTTAGAGTTTTTAATATTTTTTGGTTTTTAGATGTTTTATGTGTTTTTAGTTTTTTTAGGTTTTTTTAGGTGTATTTGAAGGTTTTTATGGGATTTTACATTTTTAGGGTTTTTAGGTATTTTTTGGATTTTTGGGTTTTATGGATTCTTATATTTGTTTTATTTTTTAATGGTTTTTAAGAGTTTTTTAACATTTTACGGGTTTAAACAATTTTACATTTTTAGTGGTTTTTAGTGTTATGTTGCTTTTTAGGGTTTTTATGGTTTTTATGGTTTTTTAGGGTTTTTATCATTTTTTGAATTTTCAATATTTTAAGTGTTTTAGGATTTTATGGTTTTTGTACAGGTTTTCAGGGTTATTAGGGTATTTAACATATTTAGGGAAATTTTGAATTTTTTTTCAAATTTTTAGGGTTTTTAGGTTTTTAGGGATTTGAGTGTTTTAATGGTTTTTAGGGTTTTATGTTTTATGTTTTATGTTTTCTTTGGTTTTTAGTGTTTTTTTTGAGTTTTTTAGGGTTTTAATGTTTTTAGAGTTTTTAGTGGGGTTTAGGGATTTTATGAGAGTTTTTGGATTTTTTCGAGTTTTTAGGGGTTTTAATGATTTTTAGTGTTTTATGATTTTTATGGGGTTTTATGGTTTTTAATGTTTTTAGGTTTTTAGGGGTTTTAAGTGTTTTTATGTTTTTAGGGTTTTATTATTTTTTATGCTTTTAGGGATTCATTGGGACATTCATGGGTTATTACAGTTTTTTGGGATTTTGAGGTTTTTAGTGTTTTTATGGGTTTATGGTTTTTTTAGTTTTTACTTTTTTTTTATTTTTTAGGGTTTTAATTATTTTATATTTTTTTAACATTTTAGATGTTTAAAGGGGTTTTAGAGTCTTTAGTGGGTTTTAGAGTTTTTACGGGTTTTCATTCTTTTTTAATGTTTTAGGGATTATTATGGGTTTTGGGGTGGGGGTTAGGATTTTTATGGTTATTCAGGGGTTTTTTCTTTTTTAGTGTTTTTAGGTATTTTTTAGGGACTTTTAGGGAATTATTATGATTTTTATGGGTCTTTAGGTTTTTAGGCATTTTGAGGGGTTTTAGTGTTTTTAGGGTATTTAAAGTTTGGTGGGTAGTGTTTTTAGGGATTTTTTGGTTTTTAACGTTTTTTATATTTTTATGTGTTTAAAGTGTTTTACAATATTTAGTGGTTTTTTGGGTTTTTTTGTTTTAAAGTTTTTTAGGGGATTTATGGTTTTTAGTGGTTTTAGGGTTTTTAATGTCACAATACTGATAAATTAGGTCATACCAATAATTTTAAACCATTTGTATATGCTAGAAAACTATTGGTATAGCCTATACCAATGTTTTTCTAAACCATTGGGAGTTTTGGTGTGGGTATAGGCCTACACCAATGATTTATGCAAAACTGATGGTATAGATCTATACCAATGGCTTAGAAACTGGTGGTATAGGTCATCATCCTATAAATAATACAAATGTTTTAGAAACATTTAGTATATATTATTTCACCATTCTAGAAAGTAGACCCCCACTCCATTTCCCAATAACCTCCAACATTATATAGAGTTTCCTCCCCTCCTTTTCCCAAAGCAACAGCGCATACATAAACACTACAATACCATATACATAATTAAAAAACTAATAAAAATCTCGAAAATAAAATACAATACACTATAAAATATTTAAAAAACTAATATATAACATATGCAGAATAAGGTATGATGAATTAATATAGATAAAAGTCATTCATATCCAATTATTCATGTTATCATTATTAAAAAACACCACACTAGAAAACACAACATTTTGGAAATCACAGTAAGATCCCCACACTGGTCCATCACATGCATAAATAACCAAAAAAAATCACCATTTATCACAAACCAATATACAAACAATGATAACATAAGAAAATAATTAATGCATTCAACCAGTGATAATAATCATTCAAAACATCATATATATTCATTAAAAACTAATCATCAATCATTAAATGTCATAAATATAAGTAAAAATGTGAAGGATAAATATCTCCCTCATCACTATCACCATCACTACCATCATCCCGACCATCATCATCTCCATCATCCTCACCATCATCATCACCATAATCCTCACTATCATCATCGCCAGGTTTATCATCATCCTGAACACCACTAGAACCACTGACCGGTACACTATATAACATATTCATCATCGACGTATATTGATATCATTCCACGATAGTATTTGATAAAATTTATGGGAATAAGACTTCCATAAATTTTATTAATTTTTTCTGGGACCTTTGATTCCATTCATGCGCTTGTATGACCATTTTTTACTCTTTTACCTCAAAATGAGCTTGTTCTTATCATGGATTTGTTGTTTCTAACTCAATGCTACCAGAACTAGCTGCTGAAGTGAGGAAATATCTAGTCAGTACAATAATCTTCCCTTTTCTACAACATGCACTGCAATGGATATCATATCACAAACCCCTATTGTAAATCAATCTTTTGGCCTAAATTTATCAACTTTATACTCATCAAGGGCCTCCAAATAAAACTATTACAAATTTAAATGGACTATTTAGTTGAAATTTTTTTATTAAAATTTTAAATCAACAAAGCAATGTTTACAATTTTATACTATGTTGTTTTATTTACCACACTTCCATTTTTCTTCTTTATTCTTAAGAAATTTTTTTCCCAAGGCATTGATCCTTCAATATTCAAAACCCATCTCTATAATTACATTTAATATATAAAACCATAAATGAAAATAGGATATTAATAATTAATTGTATAACTAAAATAAAATGTATATACTCGATGTTGCATAGTTATATTCTATAATGATTGATTACTTTTTTATGGTATAATATCAGTTGTTTAACAAAGAAAATTTGTTTAATAAATTGGGAGAAATATAAATATTATTAAATAATTAATTGATTAATTAAATTACAGTGGAATTTAAGGATTCTTGTTTATATATATTATTTCCATGAATACAATGTGAATGTAATTATAGAATAATTGAAATGGAATGTCTTTATTGAAAAAACTAACCAATATTAAATTATTATATAAGATGGTAAAATGGAAAGGTTAAATATATGCAATATGTTCTCCTTTTTGTTTTTCTATGTTTCTATGATTTAATTTTAAAGGGGTTAAAATAAGTATAATAAAGATAAATTTTTCATTAATGGATATTGATGGCAGCATGTAGTCAATATTGGTGTTTGTTTTTGTTAAAAAGACACATGAATGAATTATATTTATTATTTATTTAGTTTAATAATGTTAATGTTTAGTTATAATGAGATTACGTAAAATTCACAAATTATGTTCTCATAAGACTAAAAATATTTTTTTGTATTGAAAAGGTGTGTATATTGTTTTCCATATGGTTTAGGTAAAGGGAAAAGAGGTTTCATTTATTTTATGTTTTTATTATAGTTCATTTATTTATTAATAGATTCTTGATGTTTGGTAATTAAAATGGGAATAATTTTTCAAATCCCTGTGAGGAATTGTAACATACCTTGAGGTAGGTGGTCATAAAATTTTTTGTGCTTATAATTCACTAATGTAGTGTGTTATGGTTAATAAAATAATTGAATTTAGTTGTTTTCTGATTGTTTCATATAAAATTAGATAATAATTCCAAGAGGTATTTTATAACATTATTTTGATAGATTAATAATGAGAAAACATGTGAAATTTTTTTATGTTTAGCTTAGAATACTTTAGGTAATTTTGTATGTTATGGAATAAAATGAGTTGTGTGATTTAATAGAGACCTTAAGTGGAATAAAATGTTTTATGATGTTTCTTTACTAAATTTATGCTGTGAAATTTTTATTATATGGTATTTAATAATAATTCCATATAATTTAAAGGGGTAAATTATTGTAAAAGTGTTTAATGGTGATAAAGGTGTCAATTTTTTAATTAATAACACTAAATATTATCTATTTGTTTGAATTTATCATTTTAATAGTGTTGTATTATGGTTATTGATCATTAATGATATAAAATGATTTATTTAAATCATAATATGGCATGTTTAAATTTAAAAGGTATTTAACATGATGTAATTTCTTTTTTGGGTTGAATGACTTGGGTACATGATGTACTTCATATAATGTATTTTAGAAATTAACTCATGCTTTTTCTTGTTTTGAATATTTTTTCTAAACATTAAGATTTATAAGCACTCTCTTAATATCATATGATTCATGTATTTAATTCTCTACTATTTCAAATCAAATTTATAATACGTTGGTAAAATTATTCCTATCTCAGTGATAGTTTGAATAAACATATATTTTTCTAAGAATATGATGATTTTTGGTCCCTTTCAAATTCTAAAATTCTCTTTTATAATTCTAGTTTGGTAAATTATTGATTCTTTATGTTCATAGTGGATCTACATCCCCTTTCCCTATGAAGATTTTTTATGGTTTAATATTTATAACTTTTTTCTTTTATTTTGTGTTTAACTTGTGATTATATAATATATGTGCACTATTTAATGATTAAATAATTTCATGTGAGTTTTTTGGCATGGAAAACTAGTTCATGTGTTATATATTAATATTCTATAATTTTATTGTGACATTCATATTCTAATGTTGTTTCTAAGTGCTGGAATTATTGATATCCGTGTTTAAAGTGATGAAATAAAGATAATGATGGTAAAATAAAATTTTTAAATGATATAATATTTGATTAAATGATATAGGTGAATAAATGAGGACTAAAATTAATTTAAAATTGAATAATTAGGTGGGTTAAGTGTTAATAATCATGATAAAAATTAATATTATATGTTTAAGGATTTTATTTTATTATTTTGATGATTTTTTTATGATGGTTCTGTTTAAAAAATTATTTCCCCTGTAATGAGTATATTTTTAAATGAAAATAATAGTTTAAGAGTAAACACACTTAATTAACTCAAAGATTTAGTTATGTGTCAGTTGGATGTGTGTTGTGAGTTTGGTGTATTTTTCTATGATATGTAATTTGTTTTAAGCTTTGATAAAAATACCTCTATCAAATGGAGAAAAGAGTGGGATATCATCCAAAGATCAATCTCTAGAAATCTCAAAGAAAATGGTACCATCTATCCTAGAAAATTATGATTATGCTAATTCTAGTTTTATGTATTGTGTATGATTAAAAACAAATAAAAAGGTGGATGGAGAAATTTTATTGGGAACCTATAATTTGATCTATATTCGATGTGATCAAGTGTGGTTGAAGCTAGTCCTTAAGTATTACCCAAAATAATAGTGTTTTTTTAAAAGCATCATTGAATCAAATCTGGCTAACGTTTAATTAAAATAAGAAAAATGTTTTTTGCTACCTATGGATCTGTAAAATATTTGGCCCCATAGTACATGATTTTTGGAATAATATATAAATATTTAGAGTTCAATGAAATACTACACCAATGGGAATAATGGATAATGTGATGTAAAGTACACATAAGAAGGATAAAAATATTTTTCACTCAAATAGTTATGGATGCTTAGATAATTTTTGTAGAAAATGAAATCAAGGTATTTTTTGTAAAGATTAATGCTTGTGAACTTCATCCAATAATGTTTCAAAAAATACTGAGAAGATAAATCCAAAAAATTAGAATCTGTGAATAAGAGAATAAGTGCTGGTTTGGATATATGGGGGTTTTTTTAAAAAGTAATTTATTAAGAATAAAAAACCCAATAGTAATCAGAATAATGTTTCATAAAAAAAAGAATATGATATTTATATTATATCAGAAGAAGAAATGTTTTGGACTATTTTAAACAAGCCTTGAGTGCTTGTAATGATGGAATTATGTTAATTCAAAATAAATAGTCAATCTAATAAGGAAGATAGAGGATTTTTTTGTGGACATTAATGATAATCCATGTGAATGTTCCATTAAATATAACCATGCTTCTAAATAATACATGATAATTTATATACCCCAATTTTAAATGGAATGGTATATGGAGGAAAAAAAATAATGTTAATGTTCTAGATAAAACAATGGATTCAAAATGAAGAATAAATTGAATTTTTTGAGATTTTTTCAAGAGAGGATGGCCCAAAAACTCATGAGATTCCGTGTGAGGGCTTACGTAGGCTAGACATAATTCAAAGTACTGTTTGAAAATATTTACAACTCAAATAGATATTATAAAGAATATGAAACTTATACCAGGTGTTCCTTATAATTTTATTTCAATATTTTCATGTTAGTAGATTACCTTAAGAAGAAATAATAGATTGGTTAATTTTATCTTTTCACCATCAATCATCTAGTTTATTCATTAATGTATAGAAGGTGTGTTGTATTTGTGTTAATCAGATTTATTTTCTATTCTGACAAAAAAAAAATTTCTAATTGGTTTTAAGTTTCTAAAATGTTTAGACATGTTTTATATCATTGACATCATTAATAACTATTCCCCACCATCCACTTACCAATAACTACATAAGAGGCAACCCACTATCCCTTCCCATAGTACCATAACTAACACATATAACATTCACATATTATTAAGAGGTTATATAGGATTCCACAAGAAAATATTCTATATTAAACACCATTTTACACTTCCTTATAATAAATATATCTTCAACATATACCAAACTATCTAATTATTCAATATAGTTTTTAAAAAAAAATTATAATGAATCCATATAATTTACAATTGAAGAAATTTTATTCCCACAACTTATTAAAATGGAAAAATTATAAACATGTGTCATAGCATCTTCCTCTCATTGTATAGCATCCTAGTTCACCCAAAATGTGGAGTTATTTCATAGCATCCTTGTTTTTTTATTTCTTGTTGACGCTTCCTAAAAAATAACTTTCAATAATAAAAAACTAAGTATTAATGAAAATCATGGTAATTTTCATTCAAAAACATCAAATTTTAATAATACCTTCAACTCTTTACTCTAAAAAATAGCAATAATTTCCAAATAATGTGCTACGTGACAATAATTCAGGATAGGTGTGGCCTATAAATCCATACCAACTATATAATTCTAGCCACTACAAAACTTTTGATTATATTCAATCCATAACTGACCAAATTTCATGAGTTGCACTGTCATCACAACCTTTGCATCAGGAAAAATATAACGAATATGGAATCAAAATATTAATTTATATTAATACAATAATAAAATAACATTAAATATATTCAATTTTCTTACCCATATTTGTTCCCATGAAATATCCTTCACTTTATTTGGAAGGTTTTTGAGGTGAGTGTTCGGACAAGAATGATGTAAGAGTTTTTAGAAAGCATCTCAATAAAAATACTAAATTCTCAACCTATATTTCCAATCATTTGACTGTACATGTTTTACTCAAACATTAGATATGTGCAATAGTTTTACACCACATGCATACTTATACTCCCACAGTGCCTAGTGTAAGGTCTGGTAGTGAACGAAAAAAATAAATATTATATCAATACATCTTAAAATGAAAATAAATTATGGTAAAAGACTTTTCTAGGGTTCTATATATACATATGAGGTAGTTTTACCAGTGGATTCCACTCGATCCCAAGTCTCTGTAGGATCGTCAACCGATACAGAAGGATTGGGACCCAATGTCTGCTCTAGAGGCCCAAAATGTGTCAGAGTATAAGTCAAAGGAGCATTAATGTTGAAGATTAGGGAGAATGAAGAAGAAGGAAAATAAGATAGAATATAAATCTAGGTATATGTATAATATAGATGGGAATTAGGAACCATAATCATATATGGGAATAAAAGGTGAGGAGGATCAGATGAAAATGGTGGTAAAAACATAGGACCCCTAAATATACTAGGTTCCTCAAACGAAACTGCATGTTATTAAGGTGTGATGGATGGTATATTAATGGAAGTTATATGGTCTGATAAGGTATGCGAAGTGGTTTACATAGCTCCAGTACCACCACCCCTCACATTGTCTGGCTGAGCAGTGGTATTACAAGGCTTGTTGGAGAATAATTATCTCCAAGGTTATAGATCATGATTAATAGTTAAATAAAAAATTAATCACATGAAATTATATTTTATTTATATATATATATATATATATAATAAAATACTCACAATAAGAAAACAAAGGAGGGATGCCCATCTCTCTAATTTAGTGATTATTTTCTGTCATCCTTTTCCATTCTATATCATCAATTTTATTCATTTCATGTATTTAAAAAAACAAACAGAATTAATTAAGAAATACCAATTGTAAAATTAAATAAAGTATACAAATTGATATAAAAAAATCATTTTATATTTAGTTATATGAATATAAAAACATAAAAGGCATGTCATTGAAAAACCAATAAATTCAAATTAGCATGTTTAACATGGGTGGGATATAGTTTTATTATATTTTCAATTAAATAAAATTCAATTTTGGTTTGTTCATTTTGTTCATTTTGATTAATTGATTAGGTCATTTTTCTATTTTTTTTATTAGGTTATTTGGTTCATATTTTGTGTTAGGTCATTTTTCCATTTTTTGGTTACATCATTCATTTATTTTATTTGGATTTTTAATCTAATTGGTTTAACATGATTCAATTCAATTAATATTTTTTCAATTTAATTGTTTCGTTTTGGTTTGGATTGGGCGGTTTAAATAAATTAAATTCAGTATTAGAAAGTGAAACTCAAAGAAAATGACAAAGAGTTTATATTAAAAATTCACATGATGTTCTAGATGGATATAAAATACTTGTAATCAATACTAAATAAATTTTAATAGTACCAACCTTAACAACCCAGGTGGAGGAAAACCAAAATAATAGAGAACATAGATAGATGATTCTATATCTTTCACACAAAAACATCAAGTTCATAATCAACTTTGAAAATTGAACTATTAGAGTTATTATAAGTAATAAATTAATCAGAGCTAATGGATTTAGGGATGGTGTCAATTTTATCACCATCATAATAAAAAATATGTCTTGGGATTACTTCAATAATGAAACTAAATTCAGTTTGTGAATGATTTTTCATATAAAAAACGTGTTTCTCCATTTATTTCAATATACATGGCTCAACATTTTTAAGAGTGAGAGTCATGTAAATAACTCAAAATCCAAAATCATCAATAAATGTTTCATTCTTCATCATCGATTCAAACCACTTGAATTTTATCATAGTGACTCAACCATGATAGTAATAATCCAATATTAATATTTACTCAATGAATCCATAATAAGATACATTTTCAAATGAAGGAATAATATCTAATTAATTTGCATAATAGTGTATTATGATAGTTACCATAACACCATCATGTTGTGTTCTCGTATTCATTTCTCATTTAGTAATAATAAATTTTTACCCATTGATCAAAATTTATTTTAATTCAAAAACCACACAATTTAGACCAAAATCCAAAGATCTTGTTTTTTTAGAGACATAGTTGGTAGGAAAAATCAATACCTAAAATATAAATTAATATTAAAATTAACTAAAACATAATTTTATTAATTTACTAAATTAATACATCTACCTTCAATTTCAATGAATCATAAAACTATTTTCTATTCAAATTATCTATCCTTATCAAAGATAAATATTAATGATTTATATTTATAATTTTTTTATTCTACTAAAAGAAAAAAATATTTTAATACGTATGTACAATTATATGAGATGATATAAAAAATACATGTTCAATTTATATACTTTGTGTATTTATAGAATAATTCATGGTTAAAAAAATGTGTTGTGTGCCATCTCCTTCTCTTAAAGAATTAATGTGGTCAATGTATGTACTTTAGGAATTCCACCTATTTAGAGATGTGATGGAAAACAGGGCTCAATTTTCTTATATTTCTCTTCTTAATTTCTCATTGGTATGTTTCATCTCTTAGTTACATCAGACAAATACATTGAACAATAACACATATAGTTTTGATGCATGTAACCTTTCTTGATAGAACCTTTGGGATGATTTCTATTTTGGACATAAGACTTTAAAATGTACATATTTATTTCAGTTTGATACATCCAATTAAAATAAATATGTCCTCCATGAAGTATTTTAGTTGGTCTATGGAAATATATTTGCAACATGAATGTAAAAAATGATGGAGTTAATATTTTCAGTAACTCAAAAAAAGGTTCCTCTTACAAAATATTTTATAATAAATTCTTGGAAAACATCTTAGCACAAAGTTCTCTATAAAAATGGTTCAACTGAATAACTTACACACTTACATTATTGTATATTAGATTCTATATTTCTATTGGAATCAACTCATGTAGAATAATGGATTAATAAAAATTACTCAATGATTTCATTATCAACTTTATTCTATTGAACCATTTTGATATGTTTCTGGAATAGACATGAGAAACTATAATATTATCTATTACTTATCAAAATTGATTTTTTTTATATGTTTCAAAAAATAATATGCACATAGAAATTTCTATTTACATTTATGGATACACATGAGATAAAATTATGGCCTGATACACTAATCGACCAAGTCCTGATGAGATTTTAAATCATCTTTTATCATTCGATTTTCATTTAAAATAATTTATAGAAACATTTCACATATAAAATTTTCAATGTGAATTATATATAATTAGTGATGTAACAAATTGTTTGACCAATAAATAAACTAAAAAATGATACATTTCTTATTCAAATTTCAATTGGTTTTAGTGGAAACATTATTACTCTTTCTAGATTTCATTTGAACCTCCCTGAAAGAAAATATGACTTTGTGAAATTCGGTAAGCACGTTATTTTCAGATATACACTGAGGTGATTTTCGGTCTCCATGGTATTTTCAAAACATAGGCGATTATTCCTATATAGATAATCCATTGGAATAAATCATTGATGTCCGATAAAACTAAAACTATGGTGATATTTAAGACTTATGGATATTTTATTATTTTTACAAACATGATATGATAATTTTCCCTTCGTGATCCATCTAGAAATCATTGCATAATCTAGAAAATTATGTATCATCCATGTATGAACATCACATATCTAAAATATGTCTTTCATAAATTCATGTATGTTTGAACATTTACGGTCCATGTATTTTAAAACTCTCTTATTTATGGTTATATGTATACATAAATATCATTTTTGGGATCAAAATTTAAAAATATGATTATAATCATAAAATTGATTGGTTTTTTCATATACGTCCATGGAGGAAGGTTATAAATGTGTATTAAAATTGTAAATGTTTTATGTAAAGTTATCACCTTCCCAAATGTATTAAAACCATTACATGATAGACACAACCTTACATTACACTTGTGAACTACAAAATTAGGATATCGAGAATCAAATCTCTTTCGTGAAAATTCATTTACAAGATGATAAAATACACCATTATCCTTTTTTCTCCTGGTATCATTCTATAAAAAATTTATTTATATTTCATCAAGCATGAAATGATTCTAGGGTTCAGAAATAAATGGAATGTGTCACATTAATTTTCTTGGAACATGTGATGGTGTTCCATCATCATTTAGATTCCATTGGGATGTGCCACATTTTATACAATCATTCCATTCAGTAGTTTCTTCATAGAATAAGCTACAATATTTTAGGCAAGAATTAATTTTTTTAGAAATTTCAATCTCATCAACAATATTCCATTATATATAATGGTTAATGGTAATATGTGCATCATTTGGAAGTAATATCATTAAAAATATAAGAATATAATAGATGGGAGTATTAGAAATCCCATACATGGTTTTCCATTGAAATATTTAGATTAAAAATCATAAATTTACATTTTACCATATTATTGATATACTATATTAATGGAAACATCATTAATTTTTTTCACCCTATAAACATCATCATTTTCATTAAATTCATCTTGTTCTCTTGCATCAAATCATTCTTGGGTTTTCATCCTTTATTTCTCATGATTATGATTAAAAGGAAACTAGTCATCTAATAAATTCTTTAATCCAATCCTCTCGTTCAAATCATTAACATTTTCATATTTACTTTTCTCCCAATTTTAATACTAGACATAGTATTTTTTTTTGAAAACTATATTTGGTTATATAGTGGATAAATTATATATGAATTAACCAAAGTCATCAAAAATAATCATAACATGGGTATTTTATGAGTCAACTATTTAAAGGATTGTTAAATGAAAAATATAAAAATCTATCGAAATTGTTTTAAATATTTCTTGAGATCCAATTAGTTTCATTCATCCAACTTCAATCTGTTTTGTAAAAAATGTTATATGTAATGTTTTAAAATAAATTATATAATATTGAAGATAAATCCGAAATATATTTAAGGAAACAAGAATTGTATACTTTATATTAAATGATAACTCACACACTAGTCTATATGGGAATCATAATATAAAAGAAAAATATACTATATATATAACAAAATACTATAAATATAAAACCATGATATTAAATTCAATTATATGAACAAGTAATAACTATAGATAATTCTACCCAAAATTGTGTTTATAATTTCTATTTTTATTTTTCTTTTATTATATTCACTTTTTAACTAATATTATCATTATTCAATAAATTCATGTCTATAATATTACTATCTCTAAGTAACCATCTTCTGTACCACACAGAAATTTTTAATTTAAGTGAGATAAATCTATAATTAGTGGTTTCTCATATCTAGGGATATTAAAGTGAATCATCCTCACCTAGAGATCAATGAAAAATGGTAATATTATATATGATATAGGGATGATTATTAATTGGATATCTACAAGGAATGAACTTTATTAGAAGTGTCTTGGTATCCAGGACGGTTTTTAGGGAAGGATAATTTAGATTCCTACCCATGTAGATTTTTTATTTTTTGGTTTTCAATGGGATGGTTGAAGATGACTCTAATTGGGTATATCTTATATGGAGAAAATTTGGGTTGATACTGTGGATTATAGATTGATTATAGGGTTTTGGGTTTGAATGCTTTATAATTTTGAATGAATGAGAGATCCTATTTTGAAAATGTGTGTTGTGTAATTTTTGATTAGATGGGATTTACATAAATGGTTATCATGGTTATTAGTTTAATAGAGTGATCCTAGGTTCGGTTTCATGTGACTCATAGAGAGTGGGACTAGATTCTCTATCAAGTTACATAAGAGTGTGAAACCAATGAGGTTTTATATAAGCTAAGTGAAAATAACACACATGGAATGTGTTTTTCCTTAGGAAATATGGATTGGGTAGTATGGGAGTATAAAACAATAATGTTTAAATGATATGGATGTTGCATGTGTTTTGGGCATGAGGTTTTTATTGTGTTATGGAATATGGAGTATTTATTTTTTGGTATATGGACCAATTTTTTCCATGGGTTTTAAATTAAATTGATTTAAAGTGATTAATGTTTTGTTTTTGAGTGATGGATCTTTATCCTAGTATAGTTCAAAGGATATGTTGTAGACCATCTACAGGTGGTTAGTCATAATTTCCATGTAGTATGGTCACTCGGTGACTTAATTAGTATTTAAGGAAATTTATAATAAATTTAATAGTTATTATAAATGTTGCAATTTGTTTTTTAGTAGTTCTTGTCATGAAATAGGGACCCATGTGTGAGGTAAATAACTAGTAAACATGGACGGTTCTACAAATTAATGACCAAGTGGTGCTTGAAGAGGGAATTGCTTCGCGTATAAAATAAGTGGTCCTTTAAACCTACCCCTTAGTATTATAACAGTTTTTATATTTATTTTGATGTGTTTTTTCGATCAAAATTGTGAAAATGGACCTTTTTGAAATTAATTAATTATATATTTTATTATGATATATGGAGTTTAATTGAATAATGTTCCAAATCCATGGGAGAACATGAGAACTAGCTTAACTGCTCACCCATAGTGAGTCAATGATTTAATTATGAAATTATACCTTATGAAATAAAAATATTTATGTGTGTTATTTAAATGTTGTGCAGTTGAGTGAATAAATTTATGAGGCATAAAGGACCTACAGATAGGAGCCTTAGTGACTCTCCTCTTCAATAGAGAATAATGACAGACTAGAGATAAGTGAGAAACTATAGACAAGGGGGATTATTATAGTGATAAATCCATCTCATATTTAGGGATGTTAAATTGAATCCTTTTTCACCAGTTAGTGAAAAAATTAAAATAAAAAATGATAATGGGAAAAAAATTTAAAGAGAGTAAAATTAGGTTCCACATATAAAAAATTAAAGGTTTATAATTATAGTGAGAAAACCATCACTAATGAAGTCCCATAGAGGGATTGATCTGAGAAAATAATCCACTGAAAAAAAATTATATAGGGGGCAGTAGTCCATGTAGAAACAAATAAAGAATGAACAACCTGAATATTAACGAATTTTGCTTAAATATAGTTTAGATAACCATTATTTCAACGATCCTAGGTAGATTTAAACATATAAAAATAAATTAAATGTGTAAAAAATGAATCGACCATAGTGTTTTAGATCTATAATAAAAATGAAATTGATTGTTTATATATTAGATAAATGATTTGGAAGTCTTGGTTTTAATAATGAAGAAGAATGAAACTTAATTAAGAAGAGAGGGGAGATCAAGGTTAGTAGGGATGAAACCTGAATGTCAAATAATGGGGCTCTTGATGAAAATGAGATGGAAGGATGAGACTGTGCGGGCTGTATTTAAGGAAATCATATATGAATGGTTATTTAAAAGTTTTGGAATAAAAATATATATACCAACAATTTTAAAAAACTATTGTTATATAGTAATATATAAAAATGGTTTTTAAACATTAGGATAGTATTAACATAAATATCCTAACCCAGTTTGTTTTATGAACCATTGGGATATGAATACCAAAACCAATGGTTTTTGAAAACCATTGGTATAGATCTTTGGGTGTATCTATCATTATAAGACGTTTTTCCAGGGTTTTTAGTGTTTTATGTTTTTAAGGGTTTCAAGTGTATTTAGGTTTCTATTATATTCTTAAGTTTTTTAGTTTTTTTATTTTGTAGTAATTTTTATGGATTTTAAGTATTTTTATAGGTTTTATGGATTTCATATTTTTTCTTTGTATTTTAAGTGATTTTAGTTTTTAAGATTTTCTGTGGGTTTTGAGGGATTTTAGTGTTATTTATGTATTAGGTACATTTATAAATTTTCATTATTTTTTTGGGGGTGTAGGGTTTTTATGAATTTGGAGGGTTTTTAGGGTTTTTAAATATTTTTAAGGGTTTTTATGATTTTGGGGGTTTTAGGGTTTTTTTTTTGATTTTTAGGGGTTTTAAGGTTTTTTAGAGATTTTTAAAATTTTAGTGGATTAAATTGTTTATAAACATTTTAGTAGATTTTTTTCTTGGTTTTAAGGGGGTTTAGAGGTTTTTGGGTTTTTAGGGTTTTAATGGGTTGGGGGGTTATGGTTTTTAAGGGTTTTATGGTTTTTAGTGGTTTAGGGTCTTTTATGATTTTTAGGGGTTTTAAAGTTTTAAGTTTGTTAGGGGTTAAAATTGATTTTAGGTTTTTAAGTTTTTTTATGGATTTTCAAGGATTTGAGAGTTTTTTATATTTTTAGTGATTTTTTGTGTTCCTTTGGATTTTTTTAACTTTTTAGGTATTTTGAGGGGTTTTAGTTTGTTTCGGGTTTTGGGTAATTAAAATTTTTAGGTTTTTAGTGGTTTTATGTTTTTTTAGTTTTAATGTTTTTCATAGGATTTTTTCAATGTTTTTAAGGGTTTTTACATTTTTAGGGTTTTTTATGGATTTTTTATGATTTGATAGTTTTAGGGTTTTTATGATTTCTTAGGGATTAGTGTTTTTTATAGTTTTATGATTTTTTTGTGGTTTACAGTTTTTTATTTTTTAAGGTTTTATTGTTTTTTGGAGTTAAATAATGTTTTAGGGGTTTAAAGGAGTTTTATATTTTTTTAGTGGTTTTATTTTGTTTTTGGTTTTAAGTGTTTTTAGGGATTTTAGGGGTTCAGAGTTTTAGGTTCTTTTTAAGGGTTTTTTGGGATTTAGTGTTTTTTATGGATTTAAAGTGTTTTTAGTTTTTAAAGTTTTCTTATGGGGTTTATGTGGTTTTTAGGAATTTCTATGGTTTTAAAAAAATTTAGGGATTTTTGAGGGTTTTTATGGTTTTTAGGGTTTTCTCGGATTTTGAGAGATTTATGATTTATAGGGTTTTACATTTTTTTTGTTTCAAGGATTTTAATTGTTTTTTATATTTTATGGTTTTCTCATGGGTTTTAGGTTTTTTAGGTTTTTTTATTTTTTTGGTTTTTTTAGGGGTCTCTTAGGATTTTTATGGATTTCCGGGTTTTTAGGTTTTTGAGGTTTTTTAGGGTTTTTTTTTCAGTTTTATAATTTTTTTGGATTTTTGGTTTTTATGGATTTTTATGATATTTCAGGGTTTCTATGATTTTTATATTTTTTAACGTTCATAGGGGTTAAACGGTTTTTTAGTGTTTTTAGTGCTTTTTGTGGTTTTATGGGGTTTATGGGTTTTTAAAGGATTTTAAGGGTTTTATGGTTTTTCAAAAAATTTAGGGTTTTTTAGAAATTTTTTGGTTTTTTTCTGGTTTTCACTATTTTTAGGGTTTTTTAGGTTTTTAGGGGTTTTCTGGTTATTTAGTGTTTTTTAAGTTTCGAGGGATTTGTAAGGCTTTTTTAGGATTTTTATGGATTTTAGGGGTTTTAAAGACTCTTAGGGGTTATAAGGTTTTTAGTTATTTTAGAAATTTTTAGGATTTTAGGGGTTTTGAGTGTATTTAGGTTTTTAATGTTTTCTTTGGGTTTTCATGATTTTTAGGTTTTTTTATTTTTTTGGGGTCTTTAAGGATTTTTATTTATTATTATAGTTTTTTTGGGTTTTAGGTATTTTTAGGGTTTTTAGGTTTTTTATTCATAATATTTTTGTGTATTTTGGTATTTTTATGGGTTTTTTGTGGTTATAGGGTTCTTATGATTTTTTAGATATTGTTAACATTTTGGGGTTTAAAGCATTATTATATTTTTTATTGGTTTTAGGGTTTTAATGGGGTTTTAATATATTTTGGTTTTTATGGATTTTACGTTTTTAGGGGTGTTTGGGTATTTTAGGGGGTTTTGGGGTTTTTAGTCATTTTAGGTTTTTAGGGGTTTTATGTGTCTTTAGGTTTTTCAGGTTTGCTTAGGGTTTTCATGTTTTTAATGGTTTTTACCTTTTAGGGTTTTAGGATTTTTTTAGTTTTTAGGGTTTTCAGGGATTTTGGGGGGGGGGGGTTAGGGATTTTCAGTTTTTTTTTTGATTTTAGGGTTTTATCTGTTTATAGGTTTTAAGGATTTTTATGGGATTTGATGATTTTTATGGTTTATTATGTTTTTATGGGTTTTTGGGATTTAATGGATTTTTTAATATTTCATGGGGTTTAAGGATTTTTGGAGGTTTTAGGATTTTTAGGATTTTTATTAGTTTTTTATTTTTAGGGAGTTTTTTTGGGTATTTGGTGTCTTAGAGTTTTTAATGTTTTAGGGTTCTAAAGTGTTTTTATATTTTTTTAGTTGTTTTTAGGGTGTTATGGGGTATTATGGCATTTAGTGGGATTTAGTTGTTTTGGGGTCATTAGGGTATTTTGGTTCTTTTTAGGGGTTTTAGGGTTTCAGTGTTTTTATGTTCTTAGGGTTTTAGGTGTTTTCAGGATTTTTAGGGGTTTTAGGTGTTTTTAGAATTTTTAGGGGTTTTAGGTGTTTTCATATTTTAAAGGTTTTATTAGGGGTTTTCACTGTTGTTAGTATCAAGACTCATCCCTCGGGGCCCGTGCTGTGACTAGCCCAAGCCCTCTTTCCATAGGCTAGGGGTTGAAGACTGGCACCAGAAAGGTATTTCCCTAAAATGGGAAGACATTGCCTCAAAACCGGTACACACACAAATAGGGCACATTGCGCACAAGTAAAACACAACTGAATGAGAAAGGTACAATAAGTAAAAACCACCACATATTGTAAAAGTATGTACATAAGTAAAGGGGTCGTAATACAATCCTAACTGATATGGAAATAAAACCAAAAAGGAAAATATATCATATGGTCGTCTGCAAAGGATCCTACCTAAAGGGTAAGTATAGCTCATCACTGCGGCTCTCCACATCCACCGGTCACCTTCGGACACTGTCAAGTCCTGCCCCCTTAAGACTCAATCAAATATTACCATCGTCTTCCCAAGACACAATAATGTGTGGGTGAATCCATGTAGGGGTGAGTATAACAATATCTAGTAGGGGCCCTAAGACCCCCAATGTCCTCTTAGAATTCTACAAAGGAAAAACCACAAATTATAATTTCAATCACAAAGCACAATAAAAAGACAACTCACACTAGGTATATTCTAGGTTAGTAACAGTAGAATCATTAGTCTCATCGTAGAACACCTCAGATTCTAGAGAACTCCTCCTCTATCGAGTATGGTGGGCCTTCTAAATCACACAAAGTTGCTTCCAACTAACCATCAACTACTTAGGTACTCCTCCCCATCAGGTACGGTGGGTCTGCTAGGTCAAAAAGAGCCACTCCCCACTGTGGCTTTCTTAGGTACTCCTTCTGTCAAGTATCATGGGTCTGTCAGGTCACACAGAGTTTCTCCCCACCTCGGCCTTGCAAATTCGCATAGAGGTGCTTCCCACTAGGTCGTCAAGCCATACAGAGTATAAAGTCAGTAGTCTTCAGGTCTCAACTATTCACAGGGTTCCACACATAGCATTCTTGGTAGAACCGCTCCCTAATCCATTGGTCATATTTCAATGGGAAAGAAGTCACTAGAATAAGTAACTCGGTGATCTGCCATGTCATAATGGTTCCATCGCAATAGACAGCACATCAACCAGATGCTTGGTTTATAAGTTATATGATTTTTTTTTTCGAGGGCCTGGTTGGATTCTAGTATGATCCAACCCGGAAAAACTCCAACTTTCTTTGATTCTCTCATTGAGTATATAAAAAGGACCGCCTCATCCTAAGGGTTCCTTCACCATAGACAGTTCGTAAAATGGGTGTCCAATTTAGGAGATACGCCCGTTTAAGCACAACTGGGCAAAAAGGGGTCCGAGTACTATCTAACCCAGTTGAACCGACCTGACCTGGCCCGAAGGGGGATGATCTTGGCCCAGTATGGTAGGGTGTGATCCGGCCGACTGGGTCATGGGTCGTCCCACTGGACCATGGACTCACCCATTGGCAGTGGGCTAGGCCAGCTGAACGGTGGGTCCAGCCTGACCCACCTAGCAGGGCACGACCGCACTAGGCCGCAGAACTACTTGGCATGTTGGCCGATCACAAGGGTTCCACTCCCCTCCTGAATGGATTCATCCATTTAGGTCTTGAATGCCATGGTGCCAGTTGGCGCCGCACCTCCTGGCCGGTTCGTGTGGACCGACCAGTTACAGACCCGCGGGCAGGGGTCTGCCCTCCATCGATCCCTAAAACCATGACCCTCCTCCGCGGCACACCATGTCAATGCGCCACCCAACTCAACAGCAGCGCCAGATGGTGCCACACCACCTGGTCGGTCCGCATGGACCAACCCGCAATGGACACGCAGGCGCGGGTCCACCCTCTACCATAGCTCAAAGCGATGAACTTCCTTCGCAGCGTGCTTCCATAGTGTATCGTCTCACCTCAATGCATATGGCACTGTCCGGCTACTTCTTTTGTCTGCATTGATGCCTTTAGGGCCATATTTCCTTTATGGATGACGGGTTCTGGTAGTTTCATCCCTCATTCACTGGTGATGCCATACCAGTGTAACTTTCGTGGGCCACCAGTGAAGCTCTAATGGTCTGTTTTTATTCTCTTCTATGCTTATTGGCCTCCTGATATGATGACTACGTTGCGCGGCCCTAGAGTCCCCCTTACTGTCATATCTTCCAGTCACCCACGAAGAACAAAACCATAACAGAGTTCAGTAGAGGGTCAGGGCCTTGTTTATTTGGAACGCACCCTCCACATTAGCATAATAACACAAGAAGAATTTCAAGAAACGAAACAAATCTTAGGTAAACAATGAAATCCCCTACCTTGTTTCTGTTATAAGGTGCTGCAGGTGAGGAAGTAGGGTCTGCGAACAAAGGTGTTCGTTGGCGCTTATCATTATCCTTTGATTCCCTCAATTACCATATCTCGATCACCATTCTTCATCGGAGCGGGAATTCGTTGGAATTTTTCTAGATCTTCCTCTCATAGCTCTCCCAAAACCCAAGCCTAAGCATTGGTTAAATAGAAGAAAAGAGTGGAACAATGCACCACACATTTAATGGGGTCCATTAATGAGTTTAATTAATGACCTATTAATTATCTTAACAGTTCAGTTACTCATCCTATTAATTCTCCCAGTAGTGCAGTTACACAACCTAAGGGTCAACCCATTAAATGGTCTGACATTGCACTAAAGTCCCACCATTGTTTGTCCAATGGTTTCAAAAAAATAAAATAAAATAACCCTTTGTTATTTTATTATTTTTTTATAAAGTCCAAGAAAATAACTTTTTCTTATGACCATTTACAGTCAAAGTTAGGATTACCTTATGTTAGTATCTAAAATGTAGATTCAAATGTCCCCTTATATTTTTAATCGGAGCACCGGTTCAAAAGATATAAAATGTCACCCACACGTTTACTGAATGTACCAGAAAAAAAGATCAAAAATCCATTCTGGGATCTTTGGGTATTGGAATCACGCACCGCTAATTTTCGCAAACTCGTAATAATCCTAAATAATTTAAAAAATATGGAAATTCAGGGTCATTACATTCTTCCCACCT
This sequence comes from Viscum album, assembly GCA_963277665.1. Taxonomy (NCBI): domain Eukaryota; kingdom Viridiplantae; phylum Streptophyta; class Magnoliopsida; order Santalales; family Viscaceae; genus Viscum; species Viscum album. The sequence goes on from OY728157.1 coordinate 394,112,786, forward strand.
TATGTATTTTTGTCCCCGAAATCTACCAAAAAATCTAGGGAAACAATTGGGGTACTAAGCACGTATCTGAGCCTCCCACTCCCATGTGCTCCCTAGAGATTCTCGTTCTACCAACAGACTCACACTAGAAGAATCGACCACCCATGAAGGTACTAATATTCTCAATCTTATATCTTCACTGGGAACTCTACAAACATCTCCCCGTTGTCGATGTTCAGATCACCCGAGAAGATAATGTGTGATGGATCATGCATGTACCTCCTTAGCTGTGACATATGGAAAATATTATGCACCTGATGCATCTGTGGGAGAAGATCTGGATGGTACACCACCTCACCTACTCTGCTGAGGATCTGGAAAGGATCGATGAACCTCAGAGATAGATTTCTACCCCATCCAAACCTCTTAAATCCTCATCTTGGTGAGACCCGTAATAATTCATGGTCTCCTTCATCAAACTCCAAGGGTCTTCGTCTCCTATAGTCATAAGACTTTTTTCAGATCTATTCATTATTCATCCGATCCTGGATGATATGAACCTTCTCTGTGGTATCATATACCATCTTTGGACCCATAAGTGCTGACTCCCCTAGGTCTGTCTAGCGTAGAGGTGATATGCAATTTAACCTATACCGAGCCTCAAATGGATACATTATGATGGTGGAGTGATAACTGTTTTTGTATGAAAACTCCACCAGAGGAAGGTGGTCCTACCAACTACGACCAAAATCAAGGACACATGCATGAAACATGTCCTTGAGTGTCTTTATGGTCCGCTCCATCTGACCATCTGTTTGAGGGTGAAAGGTGGTGCTCTAGAGTAGCTGCGTCCCGAATGCCTCTTGCAATCCCTTCCTCAAGCGGGATGTAATATAGTCACTATGATCCGAGATGATCATTGATGGCACCCCGTAAATCCGTACAGTCTCTTGTATGTAGAGAGGTCATATGCCCTCTATTGATCCCTACTTTTTGATGGGTAGGAAGTGGGATGCCATAGTGAGTGGGTCAATAATCACCCAGATGGAATCATGTCCTCTAGACATATGTGGTAGCCCTGTCATGAATACCATGGAGACACCATCCCACTTCCATTACTACACCTCAAGTGGCTGAGCTAAGCCTACTAGTACCTGATGCTCAGCCTTCCCTTGCTGACAAGTGATGCATCGTGATATGAACTCTACCACAGTTTTCTTCATCCCTGGCCACCAATACTAATGTTGAAGGTCATGGTACATCTTCTCAACACTTGTATGTTCTTCTAAATGGGATGTTTGGAACTCCATTAACCCCTCCTATTATAGTATCACTAGTACTATGGTGCATCCTTTAAAGAGGATGATGTGTTCCCCACCTTCAGAAAATCCTTCAGTAGACTTTCCTAAGGATATCTGAGCATGTTGGGCCTCGCAGTCAATATCCCCAAGTTGACCCTCCCAAACACGCTGAAGAAGTGGGGGAGTAAAAATCATAGAATTGAGGTAAGATGCTCCATATCTATCCATGAAGTATATCTGCAACGATGCTAGATGCTCTATTGCATCACTCATAAACTGTTGTCTAGACCTCCTTCTTAGTGCATCAGCTACTATGTTCCCCTTCCCAAGAGTGTAGACTAACTCAATGTTGTAGTCCTAGAGGAACTCCATCCATCACCGCCGTATCAGGTTCAGGTCCTTCAATGAGAAGATATACTTGAGGCTCTTGTTATTGGAGTAAATAGTAAACCGTTCGCCCATCAAGTAGTTCCACCACATCTTTAGCACAAAGACTACTGATGATAACTCCATGTCATGGGTAGAGTAGTTCTACTTGTGTTGTATCAACATTCATGAGTCATAGGTGATCACCGATTTCTTTTTCATCAAGACACAACATACTCTAGTCACAGATGTTTCACAATATGCTACATACCGAACACCCTCTTCTGGTAGCATCGTGATATGGCCACTCTTCAGTATCCGCCTCAGCTCTTGGAAACTCAGATGACACTTCTCCATCCACAGGAACGGATATCCCTTCTTTATCAAAGCTGAAAAGAGTGCCTATACCCTAGAGAAGTCAGGTACAAATCTCCAGTAGTACCCAGCCAATCCCAGTAAATTCATCACCTCGGTCACACTCCTAGGTGGATCCCAATAAAGCACTACCTCTATCTTTGAAGGATCCACTGAAACCCCATCCTCTAATATAACATGCCCTAGGAAGTGGACTTCCCATATCCAGGACTATAACATAGAGAGATTTCCATAAATCTGGTGCTCTCAGATTGTATCCAGAACTATCTGCAGGAGCGTGGCATGATCCCCCTCCATCCCCAAGTACACCAAGATGTCTTCAATGAAGACTACCACGAAGTGATCAGGGTAAGGATGGAAGATCTTGTTCATGATCCCCATGAACACTACCAGACCTTTGGTCACAGCGAAGGGCATCAACAAGAAGTCATAATGTCCATACTGACATCTGAAGGTTGTCTTTGGTAAGCCCTCATCCTGTAACATGAGTTGATGATAGCTTGATCTGAGGTCTATCTTTGAAAACCACCATTCTCCTTTAAGCTGGTGGAAGAGATCATTGATCCTTGGCAGAGGATACTAGTTTTTAGGGTCACCTGGTTCAGGCACTGATAGTCCACCCAAAGCCTCAGACTCCCATCAGCCTTATTGGTGAACCAAATAGTGGTCGCCTAAGGAGAAACACTTGCCATAAAAATACCTTCATTTGTAAGTCTTCTAAATATTCACTCAGCTCACAAATAACTATAAGGGATATCCGATATGCTGGTGTGGATATCAGTGCCATCCTGGGGTACAAGTCGAAGTAAATGTATACTTCTTTAAGAGGCGGTAGTCCTGAAACTTCATCAAGGAATACATTAGCATACTGTTCCACCACCACTTGATAGCTCGGACTCCACTCGTCCACTACATCGATGGTGAGGCTAGCTAACTTATGATTGATTGGTTGTACCCACCTCCAAGAAATTACATATTGTGGTAAAACTGTTTCCCTCTCACCTGTGAAGGAAAAAATGATCCCATCCTCGTGGATACACTGCACTTTGGGCCTAAAAATCGATCTAATCATGGACTATGGATAGCCAGTCCATACCGAAGATGACGTTGTAAGGACTCAATGATACTACTAGAAGATATAATCTGAAGATCTCGCCTCCTAGAGTGATTTCACACTATCTTCACCCATGTCTAATAATCTAATCCTTTATCGTAGGAGTCTCTAATCATAAGTATCGAGCCAATGACTTCATAAGAATCCAGGAGTTCCGAACATGTGTCGTGGTAAGAAAATAGTGAATGTCACCTGTTTCTATAAGAACTATAGCTAGGGTGGAGTAGACACAAATTGTATCTCTAATCATATCCAGAGTGCCGAGGTCGTAAGTCTATGATTCCTGGAGCTGATCTTGCCCATTTCCGCTTGCTCTCTGAGGTAAGGGTGGACCACTTGGGGGTGGTGGCAGTAAAACCTTGAACCGCCGTCCACCACCTGCCACTCGGCCAACTCCCATGCCCCATCCACCACCCTAAGAACCTCCTCACTTGAACCGTTGTTGTAGTATCGACAACCCCTCAACCATCTATTGGTCATCCGTACAACGAGTCATGCAGTCACATGGCGTGTGTCCCTAAACGCCACATGAAAAGCAAAGACAAGCCCCCATCTGACTCCCTCTAGCCAGGGAGCCTCGCACTGCCAACCCTAAGTCTCGGGGTCAGCCTCAGAAAGACCTCTCCTACATGGGCCCATGAATCTATTTTATGCTACCTGCCGAAGACTTTTATACCTGGGGTCTACTGGAAACTCCCAATGTGGGTGCATGCTCTACCAAGAATCTCTCCATCAGAAGGGCTTGTTCTAGAACTCCGTCCTAGGTAGGGATGCTGAGAGACACCACTGAAACCCTGATCTCCTACCTGAGTCCATGCTCGAAGGCTCGATCCCTGAAGAAAGGGTCTCACACCATGTATGTGGAGTAGTAGGAAAGCTTCGTGAACCACGTCGAGTACTCGACCACTATCATGCTACCCTGCTATAGGTGGATAAGCTCCTAAATGTGTATGCAGCACAATGTCTTATGAAAAACTCCTCCAGAAAACGCCTCTATATGTCAACCCATGTGAGGGTCACCTCATCGTGAGTCTAGATGATAAAACTACACCATCTCCCTACCAAGACCTACAGAAGTATTTCTTCCAAGATCTCCATCTGTTCAGGTGGTGTACTCACTAAGTGGAAGACCCGTATCACAACCTCAATCCAGTCCTAAGTGATCTGAGGATCTATCTCTCCTCTGAACCTAGGAGGTCTCTATCACTGAAACTCAAAGAGGGCATTGAGCCTACGAACATCCTCTACCAGAACCACCGATAGTAGATGCTAACAATCGAGTGGTGGTAGAATTGGTGCACCACCTGGTAATCCCGTCTCAAGCACTTGTCCTTGAATAGATGCCTTGTCGTTAGGTGGGATATCCTCACAACCTCGTATCAGGATCCTGACCGGTCTTCCTTGTAAAGGAACCCAGAGATAGATAAATATTTACCACAGTTAGAAGGTTATACCTGGTGACCTGACTTTTATTCAAATAAAGGAGGTACTTATGCAACCAGTGTTTTCATGTATTGAGCTTTAAAAAGAATTCATGGTGCAAGTGTATGGATACGTGGGCTGCTACACCAACACTAGGCTCCCAAAATCTGAAAGTCAGACTCGTAACACTTAACACTATTGCCCCAAAACAAAACATCAGACTCCCAGCCTTTAAGGGGGAACTGACTGCCCTTTGAAACAACTTTGTCAGGACCCATCCCCCAGGGCCCATGACGTGACTAGCTGAAGTCCTCCTTCCATAGGCTAGGTGTTAGCGACTAGAAAAAGAAAAGAATTTCCCTAAAATGGGAAGGAATTGCCTCAAAATATCTATACACACAGACATGGCACACTTCTCACATGTAAAATACAATGGAAGAAGAAAGGTATAACCACAAATAGAAACCACCACAGAGTGTAAAATTAAGTACTGATGTAAAGGGGATAGAATACAAGCACAACTAAAATGGAAATACAACAAAAAGGAAAAATAGATCATGAGGTCATCTGCCAAGGATCCTTCCTGAAAGGTAGGTATAGCTCGTCACTGTGGCTCTCCATGTCCAACGGTCACCTCCATACACCATGAAGTCCTAGATCCTCGAGACTCATTCAATGATGCCCATCATTTGTACAAGATATAACAAGGTGCAAGTGAATCCATGCAGGTGTGAGTATAAAAATACCCAGAAAGGACCTCGATACCCTATAAGATCTATTATCATTTCACAAAGGAAAAACCAAAAAGTATGATCTCAATCAAAAGCACAAGCAAACGACAGATCACACCAGGTATATTCTAGGGTAGTAATAGTAGCATCATTATTATTATCATTGAACACCTACGATACTGGAGAACTCCTCCTCTATAGAGTAAAGTGGGCCTACCAAGTCACACATAGGTGCTTCCCATTAACCTTTAACATTTTAGGTACTCCTCCCCAATGAATATCATGGGTCTTCCGGGTCACACAGAGCCACTCCCCACCATTTCCAAGTGAGGTACTCCTCCTGTTGAGTAAGGTGGGTCTTCCTGGTCACACAATGCCTCTCCCTTCCGTGGGCCTACAAAGTCACAAAGTGGTTTTCCAACTGGGTCTTCAATTCACACAGAGTCGAAAGTCAATAGTCTTTAGGTCTCTGCCAGTCATAGGGTTCCGAATGTAGCAGGATTGGGAGAACCACCTCTCAATCCATCAATCATATTTCATCATGCACGAAGTCCCTAGAAGAAGTAACATAATGATATTCCATGTCATAAGGGATCCCTCTCAACAGCCGATGCGTCAATCGGACACCCGATTTGTAAGTTATAAGCATTTTTGTGTTGAGGGACCGGTTGGATTCTGGAATGATCTAACCTAGACAAACTATAGCTTTATCCAATTCTCTCATGGAGTATCTCAAAATGATCTCCTCATCCTAAGGGTTCCTGCGACATAGACAGTTCATCAAAAGGACGTCTGGTTTAGGAGATATGCCTGTTTAAGCATAACTGGGAAAAAAGAGGTCTGAGTACGGTTCGACTCTGTTTGACCAACCCGACCCATCCCACTGGGCCTAGAACAAAGAGGGATGGTCTCGGCCTAGTATGTATGGGCCGGGTCGGGACAGATGGGCCGCAGGCTTGGCCCGCGGGGTTATGGGCTCCACCCGCGAGGCCATGGGCTTGGTACGCTGGTCGCATGCGAGGTCCGCTAAACTGCGGGTCTAGCACCACCCACCTGAATGGGCATGGCCTGCAAGGCCATGGAACTTCTTGACCTGCTGGCTGAGCACGTGTGGTCCACTCTCCTCCCAAATGGCTTTGACTGTTCGGGTCTTCAAAGCCGCGATGCTAGTTGGCATAACACCTCCGGGCTGGTCAGCGTAGACCGGCCCGTTATGGACCCGCAGGCGTGGGTCTGCCCTTTACTGCTACTCGATGCAACGACCCTCCTCCATGGCACGATTCCACAACATTCCACACAAATCAGCAGCGGTTCCAAACATCACTATACTACCTTGTCGGTCTGTGCAAACTAGCCCGCAATGATCCTGCGGGTGAGTGTCCGCCCTCCGCTACATCTTGAAGTTGCGACCTTCCTTGGTGGCGCACTACTGCAGTGCGCTGTCCTGCTTCAATACGGATGTCGCTGGCTGGTATCTAATTTTTTTCCATGGCGACGTCAGGCACCACCATTCTTTCATAGCCTAGGGTGCCAGTCATCGCCTCCCTCGGTCGTTGGCACCATCATGTCGGTGTACTTCAGCGGGCCATCAGTGAAGCTCTAATGGTCTGTTTTTATTCTTATCTGCGCCTATGGGCCTCCTGGGACAATGACTACATGGTGTGGACCTTGGTTCCACCTTTCCTCCATATCTTCCAGTTTCCAATGAAGAATGTAACCATAACCGAGTTTTTCATAGGGTTTAGGCCATGTTTGTTAGGCTCATTCCCTCCGTATTAGCATAGTAACACTGGAAGAATTTTAAGATGGAAACAAATATTAGGTAAACAATGAAACCCCCCTACCATGTTTCTGTTGGAAGGCACCGTAGATGATAAATAGGGTCTGCATCCGAAGGTGTTCCTCGGTTCTTTCCATCGTCTATCGATTCCTCCAATGACTGTCGCTCAATATCTGTTCTTCATCGGAGTGGGAAGTCTACGGTGTTTCAACATATCTTCCTCTCATAGCTCTCCCCAAACCCAAGAACAATATTTTATTAAATATAATAAAAGAGGGGAACAATTCACCTCACAATTAATGGGGTTTATTAATGAGTTTAATTAATGAAACTATTAATTGGTGCGGTTACGGAACCTATTAATTCTTCCAGTGGTGCGGTTACACTACCTACAGGTAAATCCATTTAATGGTCTAACATTGCATTGTGTTCCAACCACCATTTCTCTAATGGTTTTAAAAAAAGTAATATAAAATAAACATCAGTAATTTTATTATTTTTTTTGTAAAGTCCATGAAAATAAATTTTTTGTCCGACCCTTTTTTATCAAAGTTAAGCTTCACATAAGTGAATCCTAACACTCTAGATTCAACGATGCCCTAATATTTTAAATCTGAGCACCAGTTCTAAATATAAAAAATTTCACCCGCAAGTTTACTGAACATACCTATAAAAACATTCAAAAACCCATTATGGGCTCTCCGGGCCTCAGAATCACGTGCCACTAATTTTCACAGACTCGTAATAATCCCAAATAATAAAAAGTATATATATAGAAATTTTGGGTCTTTACATTTAGGGTTTTTTACATTTTTATTTGTTTTTATAGATTTTTAGGAATTTTATGGTTTTTAGGGGTTTTTGGGATTTTGAGGGGTTGGGGGGCTTTTACGGTTTTTAGTGATTTTTGCGTGTTGTAAATTTTTCAGGGATTTTAGGTTTTTTGAGTTTTTTAATGTTTTTTAGGGGTCCTATGGATTTTTAGGGGTTTTTTATGTTTTAGTGAATTTTAGGGAATTCTTAGGATATTTATTATTTTTAGGGTTTTAGGGATTTTGTGAAGTTTTAGTCTTTTTAGGTTTTTTTGGGGTATTTGTGATTTTTTTTTGAGTTATTAGGGATTTTTTACTTTTAGAGTTTATATGGTTTTTTTAAAAAAAATTAACATTTTATAATACATAATGTTTTCTTTGAGATTTTAGTGAATTTTAGGGGTTTTATGTGTTTTTATGTGTTTTATTGTTTTTTATGTTTTAGAGTTTAGAAGATTTATAGGGGTTTTAGTGTTTTTTGGTTTTTTGGTGATTCAATTTTTTATGTTTTAAGGTATTATTAGTATTTCATAGGGTACTTAGGGTTTTTTAATATTTTATAACATTTTTTGTATTTGTTTTGGGTTTTTATTATTTTTATGGTTTTTAGTGATTTTGAGGGTTTTTAGGGGTTTTAGGATATTTATGGGTTTTAATGTTATTAGCGTTTTAAGGGTTTTAGAGATTTTAAGTGTTTTTAGGATTTTACGGTATTCTTATGGTTTTTCATGGTTTTTAGGGTTTTTTAATTTTTTTGAGATTTTTTTGGATTTTTAAGTATTTTATGGGTTTTTACGATTTTTAGGGATTTTAGGGGGGTTTATGGTTTTTAAGGTTGTTTAGGTTTTTATTGTTTGTTTGGGTTGTTAGGGTTTTTTTAGTTTTTTTAGGTTTGTAGAGTTTTTTAATGTTTTTAAGGGTTTTAAGGGTTTTTAGAGTTCATAGTGGTATTTTAAGGTTTTATCGGTTTTCAATTTTTTTAGAGTGTTTATGGTGTTTAGGGTTTTTAGGGGTTTTTAGGGTTTTAGTATTTTTAGGTTTTTAAGGGTTTTAGTTTTTTAGGTTTTTAATGTTTTCTTAGGGTGTTTCAGGGTTTTTAAGGTTGATTGACTTTATAGTTATTTGTAGGTATTTCTATTTTTTGTTATGGTTTTTAGGGATATTGTGGTTTTCCAGAGGTTTTTAGGGTTTCTACGTTTTTATGCTTTTTTTTGGGGTTTTGAGGGGTTTTGTGATTTTTTAATGTTTTATATAGTTTTTAAACGTTTTTAGGGGAATAAATAATTTTTAGAATTATTGTTGGTTTTAGTGTTTTTATGGTATTTTGGGGGTTTTAGGGTTTTTTGTCGGTTTTAGGGTTTTAGGGTCTTTTTAGAGTTTTTTTGGGGGGGGGGGGTTAGTGTTTTTTTGTTTTTAGGGGTTTTATTTGTTTATTTTGGTTTTTACGGTTTTCTTAGAATATTTCCCCGTTGTTAGGGTTTTTTATGTTTTTAGGTATCTTTTGGGCCGTTCTATATTTTAATACTTTTTAGGGTCTTAGATATTTTTATTGCTTTTAGGGGTTTTATAGTTTTTTAGTGGGTTTATAGTTTTTTAGATTTTAATTTTTTTTCAATGGTTTTAAGTGTTTAAGGGTTTTAATGTTTTCTTAGGGGATTTTAGTTTTTTTTACATTTTTAAGGTTTTTAGGATTTTTATGATTGTAAATATTTTTATTATTTCTAGGATTTTTAGGGATTTTGAGGGGTTTTATGGGTTTTTAGGGTATTTAGGTTTTTTATGTTTTTTGTGTTTTTTGGATGTTTTGAGTTTAATTTGGGTTTTTAATGTTTTTTAAAGTTATTTAATGCTTATAGGGGTTTTAAAGTTATTTATTATTTTATTGGGTTTTAGGGATTTTGTGGGTTTTTAGTTTTTTTTGAGTTTTTTAAAGGTTGTTATGGTTTAAGGTGTTTTTATGTTTTTTTAGGGTTTTCAGTGTTTTTTAGGTTTGTATGGGTTTTATGCATATTATGGTTTTAGTGTTCTTAGGTATTTTTAGGGATTCTACCATTTATATTGATTTTGATGGATTTTATATGTGTTTTTTGTTTTTTAGTGTATTTTAAAAATTTTGAGGGGTGTTAGGGTTTTTAGAATCTTTATGTTTTTTTTGGTTTTTTGGTTTTTTGGTTTTTTGGGTTTTTTGAGTTTTATATTGTTTTAAGGTTTTTTAGAGTTTCTTAACATTTTTATGTGATTAATTGGTTTTATGGGTTTTTAGGGTTATTATGGTATTTAAGGGTTTTACGGTTTTTAAGATTTTTATGGTCATTGAGGTTTATGGTTTGTAGTGTTTTTTTAGGATTTTAGGGGTTTGAACTATTTTTAGGTTTTCCAAGGGGCTTTTATGTTTATTTTGGACATTTAGGTATTTCTAAGGTTTTTATAGTTTTTTATGTTTTTATATGTTATGAATGTTTTTAATGGTTTTTATGGTTTTTATGGGTTTTATGTTTTTTTGGGTGTTTATGGGTTTCTTTTTTGTTTTTAGGGGTTTTAAGGTGTTTTGTGTCTTTTAACATTTTAAGGGGTTTAATGAGTTTTTATAGTTTTTTTTGGTTTTAAGGGTTTTAAGTATTTTTAGATATTTAAGGTTTACATGGTGTTTTTGAGAGTTATATGGTTTGTTATATTTTTAGGGATTTTTAGGTATTTTATCACTTTGGTTTTTTTTGGTATTTTGTGGTTTTATAGTTTTTAGCATTTTTAGGGGTTTTAATTTTTTTATGTTTTTAAGGATTTCATAAGGGTTTTCAGCATTTTAGGTTATTTTTTATGATTTTTGGTATTTTAGGGATTATTATGATTTGTATGGTTTCTTAGATTTTATATGGATTTTGAGGTGTTTTAAAGGTTTTTAATGTTTTTATGGTTTTGGGGGTTTTAGAGTTTTTTTAGTATTTAGGGTTGTTTGTTTTTTTGTAATTTTAAAATTTCCAAGTGGTCAAATGGATTTTATAGTTTTTAGTGGGTATTATGGTTTTTATGGGATTTTAGCTTTTTAAATTTTTTTAAGGTTTTTTTTTGTTTTCATTGATTTTTAGTGTCTTTTATGGGTTTTTTGGGATTTTAGTACTTTTAGGATTTTAACTTCTCTAAGTGTTTTTATATTTTTATGGGTTTTAGGACTTTTAAGGATTTTTAAGGATTTTTGGTTTTTTATGGATTTTAGGGACTTTTTAAGATTTCTATGTTTTTAGGGTTTTTAGGTATTTTAAGGTTTTTATTGTTTTATATGGTTCCTAGTGGTTTTTAGGTTTTTTAAACATTTTTTATGGGTTTTAAATGTTTTTAGGTTTTAATTTTTTCATAGTGTTTTTATGGGTCCTAGGGTTTTTTTGGTTTTTATGTATGTTTTATAATTTTTAGGATATTTATGGGTTTGAGGTGTTTTAGGTATTTTGATGGGTTTAGGGGTCTTAAGGTTTTTATTGTTTTTAGGATTTTTTAAGGTTTTTAAGGGTTTAAAGGGTTTTTAGAGTTTTAGTGATTTTTAGGGTTTTTATGGGGCTTTAGTTTTTTTATGGTTTTTTGGGTTTTTAGGGTTATTTTAGTGTTTTATAACTATTTAGGTGTTTAAATTATTATAAGGTTATTAAGGTTTTCAAAGGGGTTTTTAGGTTTGTTGAGGTTTTTTATGTATTTGTGGATTTTTATGTGTTTTATGGATTTCTTAGTTTCTAGGGATTTTGAGGGATTTTATTGTTTTTAAGATTTTTATGGGTTTTTTGAGGTTTTTATTGTTTTTAGGGTTTCAAGGTTTTCTTAGGGATTTTAGGTCTATTAAAGAATTTCCTTCCTTTCTTATAATTTTTATGATTTTAAGATATTTTCGATATTTTGATGATTTTTAGTTCTATTTAGATTTTTATTGTTTTTTATGTTTTTATGGGTTTTATGGGTTTTATGGGTTTCAGGGTTTTATGACCTTTTTAGGGTTTTTAGGGGTTTTAGAATTTTTTAAGATTTAGGGTTTTTAATTTGTTTTGGGGGTTTTTAGGTTTTCCTATGTTTTCAAGGGTTTTTTTTTTACATTTTTAGGAATTTTTAGGGCCTTTAGGATTTAAAAGGGATTATAGGGATTTTGAGGGGTTTATGAGTTTTTTGGAATTTAGGGTTTCTAGGGTTTCTCACATTTTTAGGTTTTTAGGGGTTTTAAGTGTTTTAGGTTATTATTATCTTATTAGGGGTTTGAGGGGTTTTTTGGGGGTTATTTACCTTTTGGGGGATTTTTTTGAAATATTTAGGTTTTTATGGTTTTAGGGGTTTTATTATTTTTTTTGGTTTTATGGTTGTTTTTAATTTTTTAAGGTTTTTTAAAAAAATTAGGGGTTTAAAGTGTTTTTAGAGTTTTTAGTGGGTTTTTATGTTTTTATAGGGATTTAGTTGCTTTTAAGGTTTTTATGGGTTTTATGGTTTTTAAGGGGTTTTAGAGTTTTAGTGTCTTTTTAGGGATTCTTAGGTTTTTTATAATTTTATGGTTTTTAGGGGTTTTTAGTTTTTTAAGGTTTTCTTAGGGGTTTTTATCATTTTGGGGTTTTTTTAAAAAATTTATGTATTTTTTTGGGTTTTTATCATTTTCATGGATTCTTAGGGTTTTTTTTTTATCATTTTTGGGTTTTTAGGGGTTTTAGCATTTTTTGGGATTTTAGGGGTTTTATGTGTTTTTAGGTTTTTAAGGTTTTCTTAGGGTTGTTTCAGATGCTTTCACTGGGGTCTGTATGCGCATTAATGCATGTTTCCATTCAATTTCCCCATATTCCCACTTTCCAAGGGTTGTTGTATTTCATCACATTTATAAGAAATGTCTTCTCCTTGATCCAAATAGGATGATGGGATGTCGGTTCTTTATCCCATGGATTCCTCCTTGGAGCTCATTGCCTAGTCCAGGTATCCCTCATATATTAAAGTCATGTTTATGGAATTTATTCTCAGCACCAACTCCTTGTGTAAACTGATTAATTACACTTCTTTTATCTCTATTGGTAAGAAACTATCAATAAAGAGAGTAGGTTGGTTGGGAATCACTATGCGTGTCTAAACAATAGGTGCTTTGGTCACCTATATCTTCCTCTTAGGAGGGAATCTCATATATAGAATCTTAGGTGCAGAACCCAAGGAATATCATATTGATCATGGGGTAACTAATTCCAGGGGTATAAGTCATCCAAGGATTTATATCTTAGGAAACCCATACTTATTCACGGGTTAAGTATTTTTGGTAAGCTTCTATGTTCTACATTCTATGGAGATAGATCTGAAATTCCTAAAGAGACCGATTAATGTACAAGTTTTATTTCTTATGGAGATGTGATTGGGTTGATCACAATGCCCCATGGATGTGGATAAAGGAGGTGTTCCATTAAGAGGGAAGATGTCACACCTGAATAGTTTATTGAAGGATCAAAACACCTCATGGAGTCAGATCCAATGTTCTATGTCAGAATTAAATATGGTGGCAGATCTAAAAGGTGTGTCCCTAGGAGGAAAATGTCACACCTAAGTATACCATTGTCGAGATTGAACATCAAGGTGGTGTCCTACATACCCTATTTTTTCAATCATCGATCAAAAACCATATAGTTTGATGTCGTGGTTAAAGGTCATGTGAAAGCACTGATCCATATAGTTTAACATCATGTGATAAGGATTCTCATGTCGTGAAAGGAGATTCGACGAGAGATGTTGTGGGGCTTACACATAAAAGCTACCCATGGTATCACCACTACAAAAAACGGGCAAGGGATGCGCTTCACTTTTATCAACACTAAAAAAAGTGATGATATAGGGGGCCTTTATCAGCCCTGAAAAAAGCGCTGATAAAGGGTCACTTTTATCAGCAATAAAAAAAGTACTGATAAAGTCCCCCTTTATCAGAGCTTTTTTTAGCGCTGATAAAGGCCCCCCTATATCAGCGCTTTTTTTAGCGTTGATAAATGGGACCCCTTTATCCGCGCTTCTTTTAGTAGCGCTGATAAAGGGGGGATTTATCAGTGCTTTTCCCGAATGCTGATAAATGTCAAGTTTCAAAAAATAATATTTCCTGAAAAATAATATTTTGTTATATAAGTATATTTATATTGATATAAATACAATATATATATTTTTAAATATGTTATAGATACGTATAAATAGACTATTACATTTAATATATAAGAAATTTAGTGAAAATGGATTAATTTTTTTTTTAAAAAATATTATTAATCAATAATTTTATAATTATTATCCACCAATAGTCATGTAAAAACACTTTGAGTTTAAAAAAAATAAATAAATTAATAAAAGATCAAAAATATGTTGAAAAAAATAACTCAAACTTCAAACGGCCATAACTTTTGACCCAGGTGTCCGTTTGAGCTCTACGTCATATAAAATAGAATCTTACGATGAGATATATGCACTAGTAATCTAGACGAAGCCTTTGTCACATTTTTGAAGCCCAAAAAGGCCCATATGTCCTCCAAAACTGAGTTTTAAGTTGGGATACCCCGATTTTTTAACATTCAAACAAGTATAACTTCTGATCCGGATGTTTGTTATGCCTGTACCACATATCATATCGAAGATTGATTCATATTCTTCGATTTGATTGGTTGTGGTGTTGAAATGGGGTTCTATATTATATGTTAGGATTGTTTTAACATTATATGGCTTTTCAAATACACATATATTTGTATTTATTCGTAAATATATATGTGTTTGTGTGTGTGTGAGTGTCTATGTGTGTGTATGTGTGTTGTATATATGTATATATGTATTTATTTATTTATTTACTTATAAACGCACATCAAAATCATATTTTTTGATAAATTTATTTAAAACCAATCTTATATGTACATTCTATGGCTTTTCAAATACACATATATATGTATTTATTCATAAATATATATGTGTTTGTGTGTATGTGTGTCTTTGTGTGTGTCTGAGTGTTGTATATATCTATGTATGTATGTATGTATGTATGTATGTATGTATGTATTAATTTATTTATAAACACACATAAAAAACATATTTCTTCATAAATGTATTTAAAACTATTCTTATATGTATATATTAATATACAAATAAATATACGTATAAAAAATTATAACAAAATATATATATATAAATATATTAATATACGAATTAATATATATATACTAATATATGAATAAATATATTTATATTAATATGAATCTATATCAATATATGAATAAATAAAACTATATATAAATCATTAAATAGAGAATAAAATAAAATGGCTTAGTGGTAAAGGTGCAGCTGCGAAAGGGGGTAGGTCGCGGGTTCGAGTACGGGTGGAAGCGAAGGGGTTGCACATGTATGAGGATGCGCAGGAAGGGCAGTGCACGGGAGACCTCCTAGTTCTATTAAATGGGGGTGTCAAGCGCTAATAAAATCACTCCCCACATTATTTAATTTTATTTAATTTTTTATTTTTTGACCTTTATCAACGCTCTGAAAAGTGCTGATAAAGGCCCCTTTTTCGGCGCTAAAAAAAGCGCTGATAAAGGGGGCTTTTATCAGTGCTTTTTTTAGCACTGAATAAAGGGGCCTTTATCAGCTCTTTTCTGAGCACTGATAAAAGGGACCCCCCCTATATTAGCTCTGAGCTTTACAACACTTTTTTAGCACTGTTAAAAGCCGTTTTTAGCACTGATATAGGTCGTTTTTGTATTAGTGTATAGATTTAATCCCACCTGAAGATATGAAATTTGGGTCTTATGCATGGGATCTTTCCATTTCAGATGTATCATCCCATGATGTGGAAGGATTCTATGGGTCTTAAGTATGAAATCTATATGTGTGTGACACTCTATGCCCCAAGGGTGAAGCATTGTGGCCCGAGTGTGAATCTCTGTGGCCCACTATGGGAGTGGCTGGCATCCCATGATGATCATACATGAGGCATCTTGTGTTTGTAACATAGGGTAAGACTATAGTTTTACATCATGTGATAAGGATGTTTTCAGGCAGTTTAACATCATACGACTAGGATATGAAACTATGCAGTTTTATGTCCTGCAGATCGGGTGTGGGTGGGTTTACTCCTCACCCCTTGGGCTAGTGTGACCCTTGCCCATGTTCCATTTAGTGGGGCATGATATTGGAACTTCCGTGGAGGAGTGGATAATCATGAGTTCCACATTATAGTCCCCATGCTTAAAATAAATGGGGTTATAGTACTGAGGATTATAAGGAACAAGTAGGGTATTGATTGCGCTAGAGGAATTGTGTATGTCAAGTAGGGGACCATGAAGTGGTTTCATGAAAATAGGCTGGGTTTTTGGAAAAAATTACATGAGCAGATGGCTCTAGCACAAGAACAATTTGTGGAGTCAAGGTTCATGGTTTCACATAAGTTTTGGTGTAGTGCACAATCCAAGATTATGTATAGTTAAGTTTTATTAGGGGTTTTCAGGTTTTTTGGGTTTTTAAAAATTTTTAGGGATATTTATGGATTTTTTTTTGGAATTTTATGTTTTTTATGATTTTTAGGGATTTTGTGGGTTTTTAGGGCTTATTTGACTTTTTATGATTTTTTTAGTTGTTTGGGGGTTTTATGTATTATTAGGGTTCTATGGTTTTCTTAGGGGGTTCCAGGGTTTTTGACCTTTTTATGTTTTTAGGTATTTTTAGCATTTTTTGGATTTTTATCGTGTTTTATTTATTTTAATGGTTTTAGGGGTTTTATGTTTTTTTTCGATTTTAAGGCATTTTTGAGTTTTATATGGCTTTTATGGTTTTTTAGAGTTCTTTTATGATTTTAGGTCTCTAAAGGGGTTTCATATATTTTAGTAGGTTTTATGGGGTTTATGGGGTTTAAAGAGGTTTTAATTTTTTTAGGGGTTTTATGGTTTTTTGGGGTTTTAGGATTTTTAGAATTTTTTGGTTATTAAAGGGTTTTTAGTGTTTTAATATTTTTATGATTTTCTTTGCGTTTTTTGTGTTTTTTAGGATTTTTTACCTTTTTAGTTATTTTTATGGATTTTTAGGATATTTATGATTATGTGGTGTTTTTGGTATTTTGCGGTTTTTAGGGTTTTGTAGTGTTTTTCGGTTTTTTTAGGTTTTTTTGGGTTTTTTTGGGTTTTTGAGGGTTTAATTTTTTTAGATATTTATGGTTTTCCATCTAGTTTTTAGGGTTTTTATGGTTTTTTACATTTTAAGGTATTTATGGAATTTTTTTTGTATTTTTATAAGTATTTATGTTTTTTTGTGATTTTAAGGGGTTTTTTGGGTTTTAGCGGTTTTGTGGTTTTTTCTGGGTTTTAGGGTTTTTTAAATTTTAGGCAGTTTTTAGTGTTTGTAGAGTTTTATAAAAGATTTAAAGGTTTAAATGGTTTTTATAGTTTTCAGTTGTTTTTAGTATTTCTATGGGTTTTAGGTCTTTTAAAGTTTTTAGGGGTTTTATGGTTTTTAGGTGGTTTACCGTTTTTATAATCTTTTTAGGGTTTTTATCATTTTTTAGGTTTTTATAAATTTAACAGTTCTCTAGGTTTTTAACATTTTCATCGTGTCTTTAGGGGTTTTAGGTTTTTGTTATTTTTAGGTTTCTTTAGGCCGTTTTAGGATTTTTATCGTATTTTATCATTTTTAGGGTTTTTAGGGTTTTTTTAGTTTTAGGGGTTTTGGTATTTTTTAACGTATTTTAATTATTTTTAGTATTTTAAGGTTTTATTATGGATTTTTTATGTCTCTAGGGATTTTTAGTGTTATTTAGGATATTTATTATTTTTAGGGGTTTAGGAATTTTAATTTTTTAGGGTTTTAGGGTTTTATGGGTTTTTAGGGATTATAGTGTTTTTTAGATTATAGGGGTTTTAAGTTCTTTTATGTTTTTTTGGTCTTCATAGGGGTTTTTAGGTTTTTAATGTTTTTTTATTTTTATGGATTTTTACAGATTTTTAATATTTTTATGTGGTTTTTATGTTTTTATAGATTTTTAGGGAGTTTTTGTTTTTTTGGGGTTTTAGAGTTTTAAGGGTTTTTTTTGTTTTTTTGGAGTTTTAGGGGTTTTATGGTTTTTAGGATTATTTTTAGATTTCTGAGGAGTTTTTTTTTGAGTTTTTAGTGTTTTTAACATTTATTGTAGTTTAAAAGGTTTTTATATTTTTAGTCGGTTTTTAGGGTTTCTATGGGTTTTTTACTGGTTTAATGGTTTTAAGGGGTATATATGGTTTTTAGGGATTTTAGGGTTTTTAGTGCTTATAAGTTTTTATAATTTTTAGGATTTTGAGGGGTTTTTAGTGTTTTTAGGTTCTTAATATTTTATTTTTGGATTTCAAGGTTTTTATGTTTTTAGGGATTTTTAAGGATTCATTATGTTTTTTGGATTTTTTATTTTTAGGGATTTTGTTGGTTTTAATGAGTTTTTAGTGTTTTTTGGGTCGTTATCATTTTTTAAGTTTTAGGGATTTATTTTTTTGTTTCGTGTTTTTAAGGTTTTATTATGATATTTCTTGGTTTTTATGAGTTTTTACATTTTAGGGATTTTTTCCAAGGATTCTTATAATTTATAAGGATTTAGGGATTTTGAGTTTTTTATGCGTTTAATGGTTTTTATTAATTTTTTTGGTTTTTAGTTTTTTTGGGATTTTAAGGTTTTTAATTTTTTTTAGAGTTTCGAAATGTATTTAGTGGTTTAAAGAGTTTTTTGGGTTTTTATAGGTTTTTATATTTTTTTTTAGCTTTTTCGGGGGATTACTAGTTTCTTCTGAGTTTTTTGGGTTTTGGGTCCTTTTTTGGGATTTTAGTGTTTTTAGGTTTTTAGAGGTTTTACGTGTTTTTAGGATTTAATGGATTTCTTATAGGTTTCTAGGGATTTAGGTTTTTTTTATGATTTATTGTATTTTTACGGGTTTATATGAATTTTAAGGTTTTTAGATTTTTAGGGAATTTTAGGGGTTTTATGGTTTTAGTGTTTTTTTATTTTTTGTGTTTTTTAATGTTTTTAACATATTTAGGTTTTTTTGGGGTATAAAGTTTTTTAGGTTTTTATGTTTTTGTGAGGAATTTTTTGGGTCTAATGGGTTTTTTTGTTTTATGGGATATTTTGGTATTTTTTATTAATTTTTATGGGTTTTAGGTTGTTAGGGATTTTGAGGGGTTTTATGTTTTTATAGATTTTTGGGGTTTTTAGGGTTTTTAGTTTTTTAGTACATTAAGTTCCTTACAGTTTTTTATCCTTTTTAGCGGATTAATGGGTTTTTATAGTTTTTCGGGTGGGGGGGGAAGTTAGTGTTTTTATTTCTTTTTTGGATTTTTTTTATTTTTTGGGGTCTTAAGGTCTTTTTTGGGTTTTTAGTATTTTTAGGTCTTTTGGGGTTTTATGTGATTTTGGGGTTTTAAGGTTTTCTTAGGGGTTTTCAGGGTTTATTGGGTTTTTTATATTTTGATTTATTTTTAGGCGTTTTATGATATTTATGGTTTTTAGGGTTTATAGGGATTTTGAGGGTTTTTAATGTTTTTAGGGTTTTTATGAGTATTTTAGGAATTCATGGTTTTTTGAGTTTTATATCATTTTTAATTTTTTTATAGTTTTTTTGACATTTTTAGGGTTTCTAGTGTATTGAGTGGGTTTTTTAGGCTTTTATAGGTGTTTATGGTTTTTGGGGATTTTTTTTGGTTTTTAGGGGTTTTTGAGGATTTTTGGGTTTCTAGTGTTTTTTAGGTTTTTAGTGTTTTAATTGTTTTTAGGTTTTTATGGTTTTCTCCGGGGTTTCTAAGGTTTTTTACATTTTAGGGGGGTTTTGGGTTTTTTAGGATTTTTTGTTTTTTTGTGATTTTAAAGGATTTTGAGGGATTCTAAGGTTTTTTATTGTATTAGGGCTTTATAAAAATTTTCATATTTTAGGGTTTTTGTTCAGTTTTTTAGAGTTCAAGGTTTTTAGAGTTTTTTTACATTTGCGTATAATGAGTTTTAGAGTTATTATTTTTTTAGGGTTTTAGAGTTTTTTTACAGTATTCAGGGGGTTATATGGTTTTTAAGGGGTTTTGATTTTTTTTCTTGTTTTTACGGTATTTTAGGATTTTTTTATGGTTTTTAACATTTTTTGGATTTTAGGGGATTTATTTGTTTTTAGTTATTTAGGGTTATATTTGGGTTTTTTCAGGTGTTTAGGTTTTTTTATGTTTTTATGTATTTTAGGTTTTTTTATGATTTTTATGGTCTTGCGGTTTTTATTGATTTTGAGGGCTTTTTAAGTTTTTATGGGGTTTGGGGGTACTTTTATGTTTTTTGGGTTTTTAGGTTTTATGGGTTTTATGTATTTTTAGAGTTTAATGGTTTTATTAAGGTTTCTCTAGTTTTTCGGTATTATTTTTATTTTATGGGATTTTTTTGAATTTTTATGTTTTTTGGGGTTTTAGGGATTTTGAGTGTTTTAGGGGTTTTGTTTGTGGCATTATTGGTTTTTTTTTAATTTTTAGGGTTTACTTTTTATATATTTTTTATGATTTTTAGGTGTTTAAAGGGTTTTTAGTGTTTCTAGTGATTGTTATAACTTTTAAGGTTTTCAGGGGTTTTGGGGGGTTTTATATTCTTTTTATGATTATTAGAGTTTTTATAAATTTTATAGGTTTTCGGTATTTTTAGTGTTTTTTGGTTCTTATGGTTTCTTAGGGGTTTTCCATTGTTTTTTGGGGTTTTAATATTTTTAGGTATTTTAGGTATTTTTAAGATTTTTATGTTGTTATAGGGTTTTTATCATTTTAGGGGTTTTGATAGTTTCTATCTTTTTAAAATTTTCTTTGATGTATTTAGAGTTTTTAAGGGTTTTTATGTTTCTAGTGATTTTAGGGATTTTTAGGGAATTTTATGGTTTTTTGGTTTTTTGGGATTTTTAGGTATTTATAGTTTTTACGGTTTTTATGGGTTTTAGGTAATTTAATGTTTTTCGGGTTTATGATGGTTTATAGGGATTTTTAGAGTTTTTGGGGATTTTTAGGTTTTTTAGTGTTTTGAGGTGTTTTTTGGGATTTTAAGTGTATTTCTGGTTTTTTGGTTTTCTTAGGTGTTGTTAGGATTTTTAGGGTTTTTTATATTTGTAGGGGTTCTATGTATTTTTTACGAATTTTATTATTTTTAGGGATTTTGATAGTTTTTTGGGATTTTATGGTTTTTAGTGTTTTCAACATTTTTTAGCTTTTCTATTGTTTTATGTTCTTTTAGGTTTTAATGTTTTGTGAGGGTTTTCATGGATTTTATGATTTTTTACATTTTTTGGATTTTTTAGTGCCTTTTTAGTATTTTATTTTTTATTTTTACGGTTTTTTGAGATTTTCGGTATTTTTAGGGTTTTTTCTATTTTTTGGAATTTATGGAATTTTTTGTGTTTTTTATAAATTTAAAGGGTTTTAGAGTTTTTTTTTTGAATTGTTAGGGTTTGAAAAGGCTTTTATAGTTTTATGTGTTTTGTGGTTTTTATAGGAATTTGTGTTTTTAATGTTTCTTATGGATTTTAATGATTTGTATGGGGTTTTAGGGTTTTTTGGGCATTTTTACGGTTTTTATGGGTTTCAGGGTTTTTTGGTTTTTAGGGTTTTTAATATCTTTTGGTTTTTGTGGTTTTCATTGTTTTTTTTTGTGTTTTTAAGGTTTTCAATGTTTTTAGTGATTGGGGGGTGGGGGTTATTATTTTTAGGGATTTTAGGGATTCTGAGGGGTTTTAAGGGGTTTTTAGATTTTTAGTGCTTTTTTGGGTTTTAGGGGGATTCAAGAGTTTTCGGTTTTAATGTTTTCTTAGTATTTTTATTGGTTTTAGGGTATTTTATGTTTTTATAGATTTTTTAGTCTTTTTATGGTTTTAGGGTTTTCAGATATTCTCATGTTTTTAAGGGGTTTTTCAGGTTTTTAGGGTTTTATTAATTTTTGGGTTTTTTTTTGTTTTTTAGTTTTTATGGGTTTTTAGGTTTTTAGAGTTTTTTAAATGTTTTTCAAGGTTTTAATGGGGTTTTAGAGGTTTAGTGGTTTTTATAAATTTTATAGAGTTTTAGGTGTTTTTATTTTTTGAGGCCCATTAATGTTCTTGGGGGGTATCAGTATTAATGTTTTTATGATTTTTTGTGTTTTTCAGTTTTATTGTTTTTTAGATGTTTTTAGTGTTTTTAGTTTTTGAATTTTTCTTAGGGGTTTTCATGGTTTTTAAGGATCTTTACATTTTTAGTATTTTAGTTATTTTTAGGATTTTTATGGTTTGTAGGATTTTTATGGAATTTTAAGGGGTTTAGGGGTTTTTTTTGGTTTTTATGGATTTTAGTGTTTTTAATTGTTTTTAGGTTTTTATGGGTTTCCAAGGGGTTTCAGGTTTTTTAGAGTTTTCAATTTTTTTTAAATAGTTCTAGTTATTCTTTACAATTTTTAACATTTTTATGGCTTTTGGGATTTTGAGGGGTTTAAAGTTTTTATGTTTTTTGGGGTTTTAGGGTTATTTATGTTTTTTAGGGATTTTAAGGGTTTTAAGATTTTTAAGGATTTTTTATTTTAATGTGATTTTATAATTTTTAGTAGGCTTTAAAGTTTTAATTAGTTTTTAGGATTTTTAATATTTGTAGAGGTTTTTATGGTTTTTCGAGAGTTTTGTGGTTTTTACATCCTCTTTTTTATTTTTTAGTGTTTTTAGCATTTTCCGATTTTAAGGGTTTTTAGGGTTATTAGATTTTTATTTTCTATTTTTTGGTTAGTAATTTTTAAGGATGCTAGTTTTTTTAGGTTTTTATTGATTTTTAGGTATTTTTGGTATTTTTATTAGTTTTTAATGTTTTATGGGTTTTTAGGGCTTCTTAGGATTTTTAGGGTGTTCAGTGTATTTTTGGTTTTTTAGGTTTTTTATGTTTTTTTAGGATTTTATTATTTTCATATGATTTTTTGGGTTTTTAGAGTTTTTTACATTTTTAGTGATTATTCTGGGTTTTTAGTTTTTTTATCTTTTAGGTGTTTAATTGTTTTTATATTTTCTTATCATTTCTTGGGGTTAAAAGGTTTTTAGGGTTTTTATTGGTTTTTAGGCTTTTTTAGGGTTATTTACAGTTTTGAGAGTTTTTTTATATTTTTTAAATTATTTTTAGGGTTTTATGGTCTTTTTGTATTTTTAGGGTCATTAACATTTATTAGGGTTTTTAGGGATTTTAAGGGTTTTATTTTTTAGGGTGTTTTTAGGGTTTCTATTTTTTTTGATTTTTTTTACAATGATAGGGATTTTTATAGATTTTATAGGATTTTTATGGTTTTTAGGGTTTTAGGAATATTTAGAGGTTTTAGGGGTTTTTTATCATTTTAGGTTTTTTTGGGTTTTTAGCATTTTTTTTATTTTTTAAAGGTTTAATGTGTTTTTATGTTTTTATGGTTTTCTTAGGTTTTTAGAGTTTTATGGTTTTATGGATTTTTTGGGATGTTTTATAATTTTTATTATTTTAAGGGGTTTTAGGGATTTTGAGGGTTTTTAGTTTCTTTTGAATTTAAGGGTTTTTCGGGTTTTTTCAGTTTTAGGGGTTTTTTTACTTTTTTTGGTATTTACGGTTTTTTTGAGTTTTATCATTTTTAGGGATTTAATGGTCTCTTTGAGTTTTCAGTGGGTTTTTTGGGTTTTAATGCTTTTTTGCAAGGTATGGTTTTATATGGTTTTTAAGGTTCTTAGGGGTTTTTATAGTTTTGAGGGTTTTTTATATTTATAGGGATTTTGAGGGGTTTTTATGGTTTTCATGATTTTTATGGGTTTTATGGTTTTTAGTGACAGTGTTTATTTTATGGGTTTTTAGGGATTTGAAGGGTTTTAGGAATTTTGTATGATTTTTGGGATTTTAAGTGTTTTTTATTTTTAAGGATTTAATTGGGTTTTTAGGGTTTTTATGGGTTTTTATCTTTTTTTATTTTTTATGGATTTTTAGAATTTTTATGGTTTATAGGGTTTTTCGGGATTTTTATTGTTTTTTTGTTATTTTGGGTTTTAGATTTTTTTTAAATTTTTAGGTTTTTGATGTTTTTTAGAGTTCTTATATTTTTTGGGGGTTTTGGATTTTAAATATTTAACTGGTTTATTTGGTTTTTTGGGTTTTTATGGGTTTTAGGGGTTTAGGGTTTTTATGGGTTTTAATGGTATTTTTATAGTTTTTAAGGGTTTTATAATTTTAAGGTCTTTTAGGGGTATTAATTATTTTTAGGTTTTTAAAGTTTTTTTTGTTTTTTCATGGTTTTTATTGTTTTTATATTGTAGGGATATTTTATGAATTTTTGGATTTTTATGGGGCTTTAGGATTTTTTTGAATTTTAAGAGTTTTTAGGGGGTTTTTAGGTTTTAATGTTTTTTAGGGGATTAATGTTTTTTATAGTTTTTAAAATTTTTAGGGATTTAAATGTTTTTTTTGTGTTTTTAGTTTTTTAGGGGTTTATGGGTTTTTATTGTTTTTATGGGTTTTATGTTTTTTATGTTTTTTTGGGTGTTTATCATTTTTAGGTTCATAGGCGTTTTATGTGTTTTTAGGTTTTGTGGTTTTAAATGGTGTTTTAAGGGTTTTTTGGGGTTTTTATGTTATGAGGTTTTTTTAGGATTTTTATGGATTTTCACTATTCTTATAGATTTTGAGGATTTTTATGCTCTTTGGGGGGGGGGGGGTGGGGGTTTGGGTATTTTTGGTTTTTATGGTTATTTTAGTTTATAGGATTTTTAATGTTATTTATATTTATTTACCATTTTATGGATTTAAAGGTTTTTTTATTTTTTTAGTGGTTTTATGGGTTTTTATGTTCTTTTGTATTTTTATGGTTTTTATAGTTCTTAGGAGTTTTAGGGTCTTTTAGGATAATAAGGGTTTTCATAATTTTTATGGGGTTTAACTGTTTACAGGTTTTTAATGTTTTCATAGGGTTTTTTGCGTTTTAGGGGTTTATGTTTTGTTGATTTTCCTGGATTTTTTAGGATTTTTATGGGGTTTTAGAATTTTTAGGGATTTTGTTAGTTTTTAGGATTTTTATTGTTTTTAGGGTTTCTAGAATTTTTAGGTTTTTTAATGGTTTTATGTTTTTATGTTTTTTGTGGTTTTCTTATTTTTTTCAGTGTTTTCAGTATTTTTTATATTTTTAGGCAGTTTTAGGCAGTTTTTATTATTTTTATGGATTTTTTGGATTTTGAAGTTCATTATGAGTTTTTTGGGGTTTAGGGTTTTTATGTGGTTTTTAGAAATTTTTAGGTTTTAAGGGATTTTAAGGGTTATGTATTTGTTCAATGTTTTAGGGGTTAAATTTTTTTTAGAGTTTATATTGGGTATTTATGGTTTTTTAGGTTTTTAGGGTTTTTACAATTTTTAGGGATTTTTACGGTTTTTAGGGGGGTTTGTGGGTTACCGGGTCTTTTTATAATTCTTAGATTTTTTTGTATTTTAGTGGTTTTAAATATTTATAGTTTTTAATTATTTCTTAGAATATTTAGGGATTTAAGGGTTTTTTTAGTTTTTATGTATTTTTATGGATTTGTATGGTTTTTATGGGTTTTAGGAACTTTGAGGTTTTTTTTAAGGTTTTTAGGGGTTTTCTGATTTTTTTGGGTTTTAAGTCTTTTTTCATTTTCTACGGGGTTTTCAAGATTTTTTTTGGTTTTTAACTTCTTTATGGAATTTTAGGGAATTTTAATAATTTTTATGGTTTTTATGTATTTTTAGGGATTTTGAGTTTTTAGGGGTTTTAGTATTCTTTAGGGTTTGTAGTGTTTTTTTATGTTTTAGGGTTTTTGGTGTTTTTAAGTTTGTAAGGTTTTCATAGGGTTTTTAGTTTTTTTAGTGTTTTAACATTTTTATAGATTCTAGGGATTTTTTTTGAATTTTTAGGGGGATTTAGGGCGTTTGAGGGGTTTTTGGACTTCAATTGATTTTTAGGGTTTTAAATGTTTTCAGAGTTTTTAATGCTTTTAGGGGTTCAAATGTGGTTTTTAGTTCTTACTAGTTTTTATGTGTTTTAATGATTATTTATGGGTTTTATGGATTTTTATGGTTTTTAGGCGATTTTGGGTTTTTATGGGTTTTCAGGGTTTTTAGTGTTTTTAGGTTTTTAGTGGTTTTATGTTTTTTAGGTTTTCAAAATTTTCATAGGGTTCTCAGTGTTTTTAGTGGTTTTCATGTTTTTAATCAGTTTTAATTATTTTTTGTGTTTTTTATTATTTTTATGGTTTTTAGGGATTTTGATTTTTTTTAGGGATTTAGGGGATTTATAGCTTTTTGGGTTTTTAGCGTATTTTAGTTGTAAGAGGTTATAATTATTTTTAAGTTGTTAAGGTTTACATTGGGGTTTTCAATGTATTTATGATTTTTATCTGATTTTTATGGATTATTTGGGTTTTTTAGATATTTATGGTTTTTATATTTTTAGGCTTATTTAGGTGTTTTATGGATTTGTAGTGTTTTTAGGTTGTTATGGTTTTTTGGGTTTTTAAGGTTTTTTTTTTGAGTTTTTTGAGTTTTTTTTTCAAAATTGTGATTTTAAAGGGGTTTTAGAGTTTTTAATTGTGTTTTACTGTTCTATGGGGGTTTTTTGGGACTTTAAAAGTAATTAGGGGTTATTTAAATTTTTTGGGGGTTTTGTGGTAGTTGGATCTTTTTAGGGTTTTTAGATTCTTAAGGGTTTTTTATAATGTTTAGGGATGTTATGTGTTTTTATGGTTTTAAGGTTTTTTTATGGTTTTTAGGGTTTTTAGGATTTTTTATATGTTTAGGGATTTTGAGGGTATTTAAGTATTTTAGGAGTTTGGGAGTTTAAAGTGTTTTTTATGTTATTAAGGGTTTCTTAGAGGTTTTAGGGATTTTGTGATATTTTATGTTTTTAGGTATTTTTATGGATTTTTTATGATTTTTATAGTTTTTATGGTTTTAGTGTATTTAGGGGCTTTAGGGTTTTTAATAGTTTTTGTGATTTTTATCGATTTTTGGGTTTTATGGTTTTTTATTTTTTTAGGGTTATAATGTTTTATAGTGTTTTTATCATTTTTAGGGCTTTAAAATGATTTTAGAATTTTTAGTGGTGTAAAGGTTTTTATGGGTTTTTAATGTTTTTAATATTTTTTTGGGGTTTTATAATTTTTACGAATTTTAAGGCCTTTTTATTTTTAGGGGTTTTATCATTTTTTAGGTTTTTAGGGGTTTTAATTGTTATAAGATTGTAAGGTTTTTTTTTCGGTGTTCAGGTATTTTAGGGTTTGTATGATTTTAAGGATATTTAAGGATGTTTTAGGATTTTATGGTTTCTAAGGTTTTTTGGGATTTTGTGGGTTCATAGGGATATTTAGGGTTTTTAGAGTTTTGTGGTTTTTTGGGGATTTTTCTTGAGTTTTGGGGGATTTAATATTTTTTGTGTTTTTAACATATTTAAGGGTTAAAGGTTTTCAAAAGTTTTAGTATTTTTAGGTTTCTTATATTATTAAAGGGGTTTTAAGGTTTTTATGAGTATTTATAGTTTTTTTGGGTTTTTAGGATTTTTAGGGTTTTTAGCATTCTTTGGTTTTTAGGGATTTTAAGTATTTTTAAATTTGTATGGTTTTCTTAGTGGTTTTAGGGTGTTTAGGATTTTTTACATTTTTATGCATTTTTAAGGATTTTATGATTTTTTTTAAATTTGACGGATTTTAAAGAGTTTTAAGGAATTTAGGGGTTTTTTCTAGTTTTTACAGTTTTAAGGAATTTATTATTTTTTAAAATTTTTAGGGGTTTAAATGGTTTTTAGAGTTTTTATTATTTCTTAAGGTTTTTATTAGGTTCTTAGGTGTTTATGGTTTTTGGGGGTTTTTGGGGGTTTTTTGGTTTTTAGAGATTTTGGGGTTTTAGCCTTTTTTATATTTTATAGGGGTTTTAAGTGTAATAATGTTTTTAATGTTTTCATAGGTTATTTAATTGTTTTTGGGGTTTTTATATTTTTAATGATTTTAGAGGATTTTGTATGTTTTTAGGGATTTTTTTGGTTTTTAGGGATTTTTATGGTTTATATTTTTTTTGATTTTTTGTTATTTTTTTATTTTTTGTGTCTGACAGACTTTATATATTTCTAATGTTTTTGGTGTTAATAGATTTTTTAGAGTTTTTTTTTGTTTTTAGAATTTTTAGGTTTTTTAGGGGTTCAAAGTGTTTTAGGTCTTTAATATTTTTGTAGGTTTTTTACATTTTCATTCATTTTTAGTGTTTGTTTAATTTTTTTGGAGTTTTTGGGGTTTTATGGACTTTGGGGGTTTTTATCATTTTTTATGATTTTAGTGGTTTATAGTGTTTTTTTTGTTTTTATGATTTTATTAGGGTTTGATGACGATCATGGAACACATGAGAATCGATTGGTTAAAGGAAAACATGATGAAGAGAGTGGAATGCAGATGATTTCCCAAGACCAATTGTGGGGATTTGGTTGCCCACGGAAAAGGGAGCAGACCAAGAGAATAAAGGAGGTCTCAAATGTGTTAATAATGGGATTTTTAGGGGTGGCCAAATACCCATACTTGGGGTAAGAATCGTATCTTGTATTTATATTAATTAAGTCCCAAACAATATTTCAAAGATGCATCCCTTGGTGTGCTATATATTTCAAGCCCACCCCACCATGGAATCTTCAATGTTAGAAGTGATGGGATATATATCTTTACATTCCAAAAGGGTGTGATACTTGTACCATAAAGTCAACCATGTGATAATATTTTCAGAAAATAATTTAGGATTTTTGACATCAGGAAACTAGGTTTTAGCCATTTGTTTCACTTTGATGGCTATAAATATCCACCCCTTTGTACTGTTTGAACACCATATCTGAAGGTAATGTAATTATGGTGAGTTTTCCTTGCATCTTTTTTGATCTTTATTACTTATTGACTTATCAATGTATTTTTCATCCTTTGTGGTTTCCAAGGGCTAGATTTCTTAGAGAAAAGTTCTCTTTGGGTTCTACCTTGGATAACTATCTCATTTATTCCTTATTTACACCATTTATAACCCTTTATCACTTGTTTTATGGTATAGATCTGGGTGTTCAACACCTGAATGTTGAAAAAGGTTCCTAGGACAAATCCTAGAAGGTATTTTATTTTGAATCATTCGGGATCATAACCTAATTGTAAGAAATCAGGTTCATCATTTTTTATCACTTTTCCCATCTTCGTTACTCTTTAAATTGGGCCAACATAAATTATGGTCCATTTATTTCTTCACCATAAAACATTATTTCTTTTGAGTTATTGAATTATTGTATATTAATCATATATTTTAGAAGATCATATTTATTCTCCATCAAGAATCATTGAAATCAAATCCATAAATCATGAGATACAACATGTTCAAATTTTGGGATAAATTCAATAATTTTAAAACCATGCATGTAAAAAACCTATGTTTAATGTACATCACCCTTTATTTATGTGTTTTAGTTATATAAAATATGTGGGTTATGTTTTGGGAGGATAAAGGTAGCATTAGATTTTTTTGGGATTTTCAGGAGTTGCACAGTTTGGGTATGGTTAAAAGAAACTGTGAAACACCTCTGAGAAACCGTGCAACTAAAACAGTGGACACTATAGAGGGGAACAATTAGGTAAATTATTTATACAAATGGTATTGATGCATAGTAAAAACCATAAAATGATGAATATTTGGGTTATATCGTGGTCGATGCATGGATTTTCTAACCGTTCGAGCCAACACTAGGTGGTGTGTTTTGGGTAGTGGGTCATATATGATTAGTGCCCAATTTTCCTAACCACACACTGTAACCATAAACCATGAAAAATTAAATCCAAAAATTTTTAACCTAATATTATTCACCTACTAAAACACTCATTTTTCCCTAACATAAATTCCTCTTCCTCCCAAGGCGGTGGGGTCCATTCCTTTTGATCCAGGAGCAATTACTGGTTGAATCCAAGTGTGTTGGAGACCCAAATTTGTTCTTATGTTCTCGTTATTTATCGTATTCCTTAGATATATTCCCATTATATCTTTTAAGACCACATATCTAGTCCTTTGGAGATATATCAATTTTCTATTATGTCAATATATATGAGATATGATATTTTTTATTGAAGGGAACAAGATCTATGTTGAAATATTGAATATTTAAGTTGGTTTGTTTAAGTTATTGTGTCATTGATTGTTTTTTCAATATTTGGGAGGTATTTTCCTTCTTTCATAGATCCTATTCATTAGAAATTGAATAAATGATTTCTTATTGATTTAATTTCTTGAAATTTTGGTAAAATAATGGTTTGATTTGATGGGATTCTAATTTGAATTTTTGTTTTGAACATCATGGGATTTGGATGAATTTTTGGGAAACCATTTTTCAAAATTTTAAAATGGTGATTTTAAAATTATGTTCGGTTGATGAAAGCAATGTAATTATTGATATGATTTTATTGAAATGGGTTGATTTGATTTGGTTATAATTTTTTTGGAATGAGTCGAATGGGATGTCTAATAATTTTTAACAATTAGGAGGGATGCCCCTGTATATTTTTATTAAACCACCAAACACCTATTTTTTCTGAGAAGAGGGATCCCATTACCTAACCTGTTGTCCCAATAGGGATACATCATAGAATTTTACCCAAGTGAACTAACCCAGAGGTCGATGACCTTCAGGTCTTTTCTGATCATTTCTCATCATTCTTCTGCGTCCCATACAATGCCACAGGCACCATCATCCTACCTAAACACCAGTCGACATCAGTCATCGAGTGCCACTAAACCACCAAAATTGACCCTGCCTCACACCTACTCTTTTGGATGCATACCGTGGTCCACTAAGATATTGAGGTCACTACTCTACTCGTTTCCACTGCAATATTCCTATCATCACTGTTTGATGACCATCACCACATCTCAATTTCCTAGGCAACCTATTTCTATCATCACCATGCCTGTCGCCTCCCATACATTCTTTATAATAAAAAATAACAATTCTCTCTGAACACATACATTAGTGTAATATTTCCACACTACAGACTTCCCCAACCATGCGTTATGCCCCCCACAATCACACCACTCTATTTTATCTCCATAAATAGAGACCGAAAGAATTTTAACCCTGCTATGACGTAGAATTATGAGTTAAAAATAAAACTACGACAATAACCAATAACAAATGGGATAGATAATAGTCATGATATACCACCATAAAAGGGAAAGAGGATGGATGTGATGTTCCAATATCAATGGTAACACCAAATTTGTGTGTGTGTACTTTTTGTTGATGTGTGTGGACAAGGAAATGTTTATTCCAAATCCTTAATTGAAAAATTATTAAAATATTTTCTGATGTTCCTTTAAAAATAATTATTATTTTTTGTTTTATTCCATAAAAAATAATTGTATTGATGGATTGTTTAATTCATTTCCTTGGAAAACTGTTTTGGTTGGATATAAACCACTTTAATTTTTTAAACAATTTTATATAAATGAAAAAAAACATGTTAAATCATAGTGGATTGAGTTGGGAATTCACTGGGAAAATGCTATGGAGTTTTATAATCACCCCTTCATGGGCACTATGGTGCATTGATAGATGTTATATATTGAGACACAAGTAAGATTAAGGTATACTAATTATTTAGTGATGATTTTTGATACCTTGGGTTGGGCTTGTGGATTTGGATATTGGAGTAGATTGGGAGTTTTTGTTGGTTTATTTGGTGTCATTTTTTTTTAATTTGGTTCTATTGGTTATGTCACAATGATTTCACTTGTACTCTAATATTTACATTTCATTTAGTCTTGTATTAGCTTTATTTTTGGTACTCATTTATCATAATGAAGCTTTTTTGTTATGTATATCATTTGTTTGTTCATTTTATCTTAAAAGGAAAAATAATCACCCATTTTTTTATTTGGACCTTATAATTTATTTCTGACCTTTAGTGTCTTGGGGATTTCACATGAGGCCTAATATATCCCCCATCACATGAAAAGATAATAAAGAGGGGCGAGACGTTACAAATGGTATTATCTTGTTTTTTCCATGACCTTGAAATCATATTGGTCCATCTATTGGGATGGTAGAAAAGATATTGGATTTTCGTAACATGATATGTGAAGCATAAAAATTCATAGATAATTTCTTAATACTGAAACTCAAGTTAACAGGGAGTTCAGAACATGAATGTTTTAAGGAACTTCTAGGAGTTGTTACCTCCTCATTTTGGGTTATTTTATTAAGAATATCATAACATGTGTTGATGTAAATTATTTCCCACTATATGTACATAATTCAATTTGAGTAATTATTTATGATATTGTGAAAGAGTTTTTATTTTTTAAAATAGTTAAAAATGGTTTTATTTTCAAAATCATGGTGGAATTTTCAAAAATGGTTCAAATGTGAATTTTTTTGAATTTTGGAATGTCTTTTTGTGATATGTGTGATGTAGTAAATCGGAAATTTCTAATCCTGAAATTTATAGAGAGTGATATTAAATGGATTTTTCTTTTGGTTACAATTAAGAGAATTTTGTGGGCACCTTAGAAACCAACTGGAAGAGGCTAATGAGAATTTGGTTCCACCTATGAAATGGGTGAACTGAAAGTTGGTTCATATTATTGTCCTAGAATTTTAGGTCGTATATAGAGGGGACATAAAAAATGGATCATAGAAATTAGATCATTCAGTTTAGTTCCGAAAGAAGAATCCAACAATCTTTTAGGGTGGGTAAGAACTAGAAAAATAATAAGTGTGGCCAAATAAAATGAATCTAATATTTGATTACCTTAGCACACTAGCTATGCTGAAGCTGAAGTTGGAAATGTACATGATGTAAGAAATTGCACGTCATTGGTGGTATTTAGATGTTCATGATAAATTGGACTAATAAATGACATGGGAGTATTTTAAAGAATTTTATAACAAACAATTATATCCCTATACTTTATTGATTGCAAGAACAAAAAAATTATTCAATTTGAAACCAGACAACCTCATAGTGACATAGTATGCAAATAAATTTATAAATTTAGTCTGCATTGTACCTAGAGTTTCTGAAAGTGCATCCTTGAAGGTAATAATTTTTTAATTAGGGATGAGTAGAGTGATTAGATAAATGAATTTCAAGCATTATATATCAGATTATATTGATATGGTCAATATAGAAACAATGGAAGAAATGGATATCTCATAAAATATGATTTGAGGAAGTATGTTAAAACATGTGGGGTCTGGTGGGAAGTATAATGATGAGAATTGGATGAAGAGGGAAACCTATATCCATGGTGGTGGTATGAATCAAAATCCAAGGGAAAGATTAGTGAATCTTTCTGCTAAACAAAGGGTACACCAAATTTTTTTAATTTGGTTATATTGATCACATAAAGAGAGATTGTACAGAACCACCTAGAGTATGTACCAATTATAATAAATGGTACATCTATGGTTTTATTTTCACAGATATTTAAGGTCAAGTTCTCGGGATAGATCTCATGATTCTTCGGCATATTATGGATTGAAGAGTTGAGTGCAGCAAAACAACTCTATTCAGAAAACAAGAGAAAGCCATAGAGATTCTATAAATATCATGACTCCTCAACCAGGTAAATCTAAAGAGGGTAATAAAGAAAAAAGTATAGTGACTATGAAATTGTATTTATATGAGAAATTTATCAGGGCTGATCAATAAAAACCTTATACATTGATAGATTTGATTATTTTTAATGCTTCCCTTATGAATGTTTTCTTTGATATGCGTTTATCACATTTGTTTATTTTCTTCTTCTTCTATTGATCTTTTGGGATTTCATGTGGATTTGATACCCTCTATTTGAAACATAAAACTCTTCTTTTACAATATGAATATCTATTTTTTAATTATGTTCTATAAATATTGATGGGGATTAATTGATTTGGGTCTTCTCTATACTTGAGATAGATGTTTATGACTTAATCCTGGGTATGAATTTTTTGACAATGTTCAAAGCTCACATCGACTATTTTATGCAAAGGGTTATTTTTACAACTAATGATGGCATCGAGAATCTATTTAGATTAAATTATATTTCAAAGAAAAGTATATATGGATTTTTTCACTAGTAGTTGGAACTATCTCATATTAATTAGAAGCCTTGACCTTGGAATCTATGGATGAGATTGAGAATAGAGTTTTTCCAAAAATCATTAATCAATTACCCAATAGTTTTAAAAACATTTTCTCAATGTTTCCACCCTTAATAGAAGTATAATTTACAATTGATCTATTACCAAATAAAATTCCAATATCACTTTCATCTTATTGTATGAAACCAATATAATTTAGGGAATTGATATTCCTGTTGGAAGGTATAGAAAAAAGGGTTCATTCATCCTACTACATCTCCATGAGAAACACCGGTTCTTTTGTGAAAAAATGTGAAGTAACTCTTAATTTTTTTATAGATTATAGTAATATTATTCATGTTAAAATAAAGAATTGGTATCTCCTTCCACACATTTGTTACTTTTTGATAAATTTTGGGGAGCCCTGCTATTCTCTAAAATTGATTTTCATTCAGGATATCACTGGTTGTGGGTTCGGAAGGAGGATATTCCAAAGACATATTTCAGGAGAAGATATGGAATTTATTTGTGTGTTGTTATTCCTTCCGGTCTTATGAATGCATCATTTTTCACTGTGACATTGTTGAATCAGATATTTCAAGGGTATATTGATTATTTTGTTGTTGTAATTTTTGGATAACATAATAATGTATTTATTGATATTATTTTATTGAAATGTGTTGATATTATTTGGGATTAATAGATGAGAATGAGTTGAATGTGATGGATATTTTTTATAAAGTACCACCATCATAGGGATAGAGTACGGATGTGAAGTTCCACAGTGAATGGTAACACTAAGCTTGTGTGCATGTTTATGTTGAGTATGTCTGTGGATAGGGAAAATTTTATGCCAATTAATAAATTTAGAAAATTTTAAAATACTTGTTTATGTTCTTTTGAAAATTATTATTTTTTATATATTATTTGAAAAAATGGTTTTGAAGTCTTGTTTGATTTTTTTCCTTGGAAAATTATTATCGTTGGATATAAAATGATTTAAATTGTTTTTAAACAATTTTATAGAAATGTGATAAAATGTTCGATCCAATTTTAATGAGTTGGGAAGTGATTAGAGAAATTATACTAAACTTTATAATAACCCCATACTTTGGAACAATGGTGTGTTTAAAAATGTTGTATATCAAGACACAGGTAAAGGCAGGGTATCCAAAGTTCTTTAGTGATTATTATTGATACCTTGGTTTAGTATTTTGGATTTAGATCAAGGAGAATATTAGGAGTTGTTATTGGTTTCTTTGGTGTCATTTGGTTTTATATCAGTTGGTTTAATTTTTTATGTCCCATTTATTCCACATGTACTAGGATATTCTCTTTTTGATTAGTCTTGTATTGGAATGAATTTTAAAACTCATGGATCATTAAGAATTTTTTTTGTTATGGTTATCATTGGATAAGTCATTTTATCTTAAAAGGAAAAATCATCCCCCAACATTTTAGGAGGTCCTTGGCCTTTAATTCCATACTTTTGTATTTAATGATGTCACCTAAGGCCTAATATCTCCACCATCACGTCTCAAGACAATGAGAAAGGTTGAGATGATAAAACAAAAACATCACTTTAATTCCATTCGATGTTTCAAATTATTACTTCCATTAAATTTTCATATTGAAAATTAATCATTTTTATGTTGAATTTACTCAAACAAATCCCCAATAAATGTTCAAAAAACTACAATATCGGGAGTCCTACATCCATTTATAATTTTTCTCCATTTGTTATATCCCCATTAACATATTTTCCTCTTGAAACCATTTTTATTTTTATCATAGAATTATAGACTGGGATTTCTACACTCTAATGATCCTTTAGATATGTTCGAATTGGTGTGGAACACTATATGAATCAATTTGAGTGGTAAAAGGAAGGGTTGTTAATTTTTTTTGAAAAAACGAAAATTGAGTAAACAATAAGAGAACATTATATTTTCTAGTGTAAACACATGATGGAGTGTGAGACGTTCATATTCCATTATCATCATATTTTCTTACAGGATTATTAAATGGAAGAGGTGAGTACCATCAATGAAACTGACATTAAGTTGTTCATGATCGATGTACACGAACTTTTACAAATGTTGTATATGAGGATATATGAATTTCAGTACCCTTCCAATTATAGAGCACCACCAAGGTGGTGGGTCCTGGAAGAATGGGATGAGTTCTCCAATTTTCTTGAGTCATAAATTTGATGTAAAAAACACCATTAATAGAACCCATGATTATAGAGGAGTAATGTTGGGCATCCCTTCATTATATGTAAGAATGATCCTAAAACATACTTAGAATGGGAACAAAAGGAAAAGAATGGTTTTTCAATACTATTAAGAGGAAAATATGGTGAATTTAGTGGAATTTTAATTCACTATCTATGATTGTTTTTTGTGGGACTAGCTAAAATTGTGTTGAGGAAAAGGTAGAGAAAGACCCATCAAGAATAGAGAGGAGATGAAACTGGTAATGCGTAAGAGGTTTATTTATATCCACTATTATTTTTATTTTATCCTCATGTTGTAGGTTTTTATATAAGGAGATATGATTATTGTGGAGTATCATATAGATATTAAGATCCTAATGATTAATGCCAATATTGATGAGGAGTGAGAGGCCACCATGGATAGGTTTGTGAATGGACTCAACCATGATGTTAAATACATAGTGTATATGCACCACTATTTGGATATGAAGGATCTTGTTCACATGGCTAAAATAGTTGAGATGCAAGTAAAGGAAATAAGGATTCACCCTATATATTACGCTAACTATTAAAATCTTCTTTTTATGTTTAACAATTAAAAACCAAAAGAACATGTAATAAAAAACAAAAAGTATTCAAAGGAGTTGACCAAAACAAAACCATTATTTCTAGAATAAAATTGTAAAATGGAGGGTATGGTTGGTTCCAAATAACATAATATCAATTGTTTTAAATGTAAAGTATTTGAACATTTTTCATCACAATTATCAAATTATAAGACCATGACTATTTTGAATAACGACGATTTTATTAGTGATAGCTTAATAGAAGATGAAATTCATCCACATGAGGAATTTTCAGATGTGGAAATTGATATCCCTATACATGGATAAATTATTACGGTAAGGTTTTCTTTTATTTCTCAATCTGAAGGAGAACATCGTCAATAGAAAATGGAGCACATTTTTCATACTTGATTCCTATTCAAAGATAAGTTATGTAGTATTATCACTATTGGGGGTAGTTTCACAAATGTATCAAGTGGTTTGATGGTTGATAAATTGGGTTTAGCTACGACCTGAAATCTTTGGACTTATATATTATAATGGTTAAATAATATTGGGGATGTTAATGTGGCTAAGAAAGTTTGAGTTCCAATTTCTATTGGGATGCATTAATACACAGTGATATATGATGTTTTTTTCATGCATTCTTATCATATCTTATTAGGAAGGAATTTGAATTTTGATAGGAGGGTCACAAATGATGGTTACACTGACCGATATTCTTTTGAGAAAAATGGTAGAAATGTGACACTTACATACTTATGGTTGTTGGAAGAATACCAAGAGAAAGTGGGGATTGAGAGAGATTATGAAAAGAGATGAAAATAAAATAAAAATAATGGAATGTTTTGAATTATCAAGAGTGAAAAAGTAGTGATGGGTGTCATAAAAATAAATGAGGGAAATAAAAAAGTTGAAAAAGAGTGAAAATAAGTGTTTTGAGGGAAAAGTGAGTTTATTTTAAAAAAAATAGAGATAAAGAAAGCTTTAGTGTGATATGAAACTCTCATGCTTTTATTAAATGGAGAATGTTTTACCAATATCTCTCTTAACCCACAAATTTCTTCTTATATCATGTCTTTATTATAATAATATGGTGATTGTGCAAGGATGTGTTGGAAAAAAGATACATTTATCTAGGTGGTTTGGTATGGAAAAACCTTATAAAATGGAGGTTCTTAATGAAGAAAAAATCAAAACCTAATCCAAGAGGATATGAAACTTACCAGGTATTATACAAGACTAATGATAATTACCACAAGATTGAGTTACCCAACGGGTATAGAAATGTTAATGTTGCTGATCATTATCCCTTTGGAATTTCATATTTAAGGACAAATCCTTTTTTGGGGGGAGGGGATGATAAGGATCATAGAACATAAGAGAATCGAGGGTTTGAAGGAATACTTGAGGAGGAGGGTGGAATGAACATGACTGCATAAAACCCACAACGAGGAGTAGGGGGCCCAAGGATAAGGTAAAATACCAATAGAATGAAGGAGGCCTTAAATCGGATAATCATGAAATTATAAGTGTAGTCCCAATAACATTTCTCTAGATAAGAATCCAAGACTATATTTACATTAATTAAGGCCCAAACATGATTTTAAAGACCCATCCCATGGTGTGCTATGATTTTCAAGCCCACCCCACTATAGAATATTCAATGTCAATAGTGTTGGAACATGTTGTCTTTACATTCCAAAAGGGTGTGATACTTGTCCCTTAAAGTCATAGGCATGTTCCAAAATTGTCAAAAATATAATTTTGGTTTTCCTACTTTTGGAATCTATGTGTTATACTTTTATATCACTCTATGGAAATAAATAAAAACCCCGTGTGCTCTTTGAACATCGTGAATTAAGGTAATGTTATTATGGTGAGTTTTTCATGCAACCATTATGTTATTGATTAATTTTTTACATATCAAAATATTGGACATCATTTTTGGATCCTTTTTGATATATTTATTAGATACAAGTTCTTTTTGGGTTCTATCTTGATAAAGTATCTCCTTTATTCCTCATTTCAACCATTTATATCCCTTTTAACTTATTTTCTATCAGAGATCTGGGTTCTCAACACACGAATGTTTTGAAACATCTCTATGACACTTCCTAGTGGTTCTTTGATCATTTATCAGGGATTTCTAGGGTTTCATGGGTTTTATGTTTTTATAGATTTTTAGGTATTTTTATGGGCTTTAGGGTTTTTAGGATTTTGAGTGGTTTTTTGGTTTTTAGGGTTATTTTGAGTTTTTTAGGGTTATTACATTTTTATATTTTTTTAATTTTTTAGGTATTTAAAGGTTGTAAGAGTCTGTAGTGGGGTTTTAGGGTTTATTTATTTTTAATGTTTTCTGTGTTTTTGGAAGTTTTATGGTATTTTTGGGGTTTCTAGAGTATTTAAATATTTTAGGGTTTTTAGGGGTCTTCATTGTTTTTAGGTTTTTATGTTTTTATTAGGGAATTTTAGGGGTTTTAGGGTTTTTTTAAATTTTTAGGGAATTTTAGGGAATTTAGGGAATTTTGTATTTTTAGGGTTTTTATGGAATTTGAGGGTTTTTAGGTTCTTATGGATTTATTATGTTTTTCCTGTTTTTTATATTTTAAGGGGGTTTTGTATTTAAAATTTTTAGGGGTTTAAAGTGTTTTTAGAGTTTTTTTGGTTTTATGGTTTTTTATGGTTTTTAAGGATCTTATTGGGTTTCCTTTTTTATGCTTTGAACATTTTTTATGTTTTTAGGGGTTTTAAGTGTTTTTATATTTTTATGGTTTTCTTAGGGGTTTTCAGGGTTCTTAGGTTTTTCACAGTTTTAGGGATTTTTAGGGCCTTTTTAGAATTTTTATGGGTTTTTGATTTTTAGGGATTTTGAGGGGTTTGAGGGGATTTAAAATATATTACGGATTTATAGGGTTTTTTTTGGGTTTTTGGGTTTTTGGGTTTTTATGTTATTTATGGGTTTTTAGAGTTTTTTTAAAATTAATAGAATTTCTAAGGCCTTATAGAGTTTTTAGTAGTATTTAGGTTTTTTTTGGTTTTTTTGGGTTTTGTATAGTTTTTATGGTTTTTAAGGTTTTTATGAATTTTTTTTGGTTTTTAGGGGTTTTAGGGTTTTTCGAGTTTTTTAGGTTATATGGGGTTTTATTGTTTTTATATTTTTATTTATTTTATTCAGGTTTTTAGGGATTTAGAGTTTCTTAAATTTTTTGGGATTTTTAAGGATTTTTTAGGAATTTATGGGTTTTTAGGATTTTATGGATTTTCAGTGTCTTTAGGGTTTTTAATATTTGGTTTTTGGATTTTTGTTTGATTTTAATTTTTTTAGGGTTTCTAGTGTTCCCTATAGTTTTTAATGATTTTAGGAATTTAAAGAGTTTTTTAGTTTTAATTTTTTTAGGGTTTTTAGGGTTTTTATGGGTTTAAATGTTTTAGGGGATCCTATGGTTTTTAGTATTTTATTTTTTTTTAGAATTTTTATATTTTCAAGTGGTTTTAAGTGTTTTTAGATTTTTTAGTTTTCTTAGGGGTTTTAGGGTCTTTTATCTTTTTAGGTATTTTTAGGGCTTTTCAGTTTTTTATGGGTCTTTAGGATTTTTAGGGATTTTGAACATTTTTAGTGTTTGTAGTGTTTGTTTGGATTTTTTTGGAGTTATAGTGGTTATAATTTTTGGGATTTTATGGACTGTAGATTTTATTTAGCAACTTTTGGGGTTTGATGGGTTTTTATAGTTTTAGTGGGTTGTTTGGGTTTTTATGGGTTTTTATGGGTTTACTATTGTTTTTAGGGGTTTTCTGGTTTTTAGGTTTTTCATGTTTATTAGGGATTTATAATTTTTTTGGTTATTAGGGATTTTAAGTGTTTTTTGGTTTTTAATGTTTTCATTTGGTTTTCAGGGTTTTTAGTGTTTTTTAAATTTTTAGGTGTTTTAGGGGTTTTTTAGGTTTAAAATGTTTTTAGGGGTTTTATAGGTTCTTAGGGTTTTTGGGTCTTTTGGGGTTTTTTGGGTTTTAGGGTTATGTAGTGTTTTTTAAAGGTATTCAGGGTGTTTAGAGTTTTCAACATTCATAGGGGTTTAAAGTGTTTTTGGAGTTTTTATTAGTTTTTAGGTGTTTTATTGGTGTTAAAGGGTTTTAATGTTTTATGGGTTTTTTTTGTTTTTTAGTGGTTTTATCGGTTTTTAGGGTTTCTATCATTTTTATAGTTTTTAGGGGATTTATTTCTTTTATATGATCTTATTGTTTAATTAGAGGGTTTCAATGTTTTTTGTGTTTTTTACATTTTTAGTGATTTATAGGGATTTGTTATGATTTTTTTGTGTTTTAGGGATTTTATGAATTTTGATTGGATTTAAGATTTTAATGGTTTTTTGGATTTTAGGGTTTTTAGAGTTTTAAGGGTTTTTAGAATTTTTTAAAATATTTATGGGTTTAAAGTGATTTTAGAGTTATAATAATTTTTACACAGTTTTATGGGTTTTAGGGTTTTTAAGGTTTTATGGTTGTTTTTTGTTATATGGTTTTTATGGTTTTTTGGTATTTTATAATTTTTTAAGGTTTTAAGTTGTTTTAAGTGATTTAATGTTTCTAAGGCTTTCATGGGGGTTTTCAAAGGTTGTTGGTTTTTTTATGTTTTTTGGGTTTTTTGGGTTGTTTTGGGGATTTTAGGTATTTTTATGTTTTTAGTGTGTTTATGTTTTTTAGGATAATTTTGGGTTTTAGGTTTCTTGTGTGTTTTTTGTGGTTTTAAGTGTTTTTAGTGTTTTAAACATTTTTTTGGTGTTTTAAGGGTTTTTAGAGATTCTAGTTGGTGTTTAGGGTTCTTTTGGTTTTTATGGTTTTGAGAGTTTTATGGGTTTTAGGGTTTTTAGGGTTTAATCATTTGATAGAGATTTTTCCATTTTTTAGGGGTTTTTTGTTTTTGTTAAGTTTTAAAGGTGTTATTAGGGTATTTAGGGGTTTTTGGGTTTATTACATTTTTATAGATTTTCCAGATTTTTTATTATTTTTATGAATTTTTATGTTTTTTATGGATTTTGAAAGTTTTTAGGGTATTTTATGGTTTTGAGGGGGTTTTGGGGTTTAAGGGTTTTTTTTAGGGTTTTAATGGATTTTATCTTTTTAACTACATTAAGGGTATAAAGGGATTTTAGAGTTTTGGGTGGTTTTAACGGTTTTTTGGGTTTTGGGGTATTTATAATTTTTATGATTTTTATTGGCTTTATGGGTTTTTTCTGTCTTTTTAGTGTTTAAGGGTTCTTAGAATTTTTGGGTTTTTAGGCGATTAAAGTGTTTTTTGGTTTATAAGTTATTTTAGGGGTTTTCAAGTTGTTAGGTTTTTTTTCTTTATATGGATTTTTAGGGTTTTTTGAATTTTTAGTGTATTTTAGGATTTCTAAAGACTTTGAGGGCTTTTAGGGTATTTAAGGATTTTTAGGGTTTTTTGAATTTTTTAGGCCTTTTGGGTTTGAAGTATTTTTAGGTTTTTAAGGTATTATTATGATTTTTTGGGGCTTTATAAGGATTTTTATGTTTTAGGGGTTCTTAGGGAGTGTTTACGATTTTTATGGTGTCTTAGGGTTTTTATGGATTTTAAGTGTTTTTGGCATCTTTTTTAGTTTTTTAGGGTTTTAAGGATATTTAGAACATTTTTACATTTTAGGGGTTTAAATGGTTTTTAAGGATTTTTGTGTTTTTAAGGGGTTTTATTAGGTTTTAGTTTTTTTAACGTTTAAAGGATTTTTTGGTATATATGGATTTTTGGTTTTTTACATTTTTTAGAATTTTTTCAATTTCCTATGTTTTTTGGGGGTTTTAAGTGTTTTTATGTTTTTAATTATTTCATATGGTTTTTAGGGTTTTTGGAGGTTAATATATATATTTTTGGATTTTTAGGTTTTTTATGGTTTTCTTTAGGTTTTTAGGTATTTTTAGGTTTTTATAGTTCTTAGGGGTTTTAGTATATTTTGTGTTTTTTTGTTTTTAAGGGATTATAGAGTTTATTAACATTTTTAGTGGTTCAATGGGTTTTTAGATTTTTAGTGATCTTATGGGTTTTATGGGTGGTTAGGGTTCTTTATTTATTAAGGGGTTTTATGGGTTTAAGGGATTTTTAGGGGTTTTAGAGTCTTTGTTTGGTCTTTTTAGGGTTTTATCATTTTTACGTTTTAATTGGTTCTATGTTTTTTTTAATTTTTTAATATTTTCATAGGGATAGATAGGGTTTTAGGGTTTTTATGTATTAGAGGCTTTTAGGAATTTTTTATGATATTTATAATTTTTTGGTTTTTAGGGATTTTAAGTTTTAGAGGTTTTTAGTGTTTTAGGGTTTTTAGTTTTTTTATATTTTAGGGGTTAGCAGGGTTTTTCAGATTTTAAGATTTTTTGTGGGTTTTTAAGGGATTTAGTGTTTTCTAAATTTTTGGGATTTCTAAGGATTTAGAGGATTTTTATTGATTTTTAATGTTTTTTGAGATTTTGATGGATTTTATAGGTTTTAGGGGTTTCTGTTTTTTTTGTTTTTTGGGTTTTTTTTGGATTTTTTAGGGTTTTCGTTGTTTTAGAGTTTTTAACATTTTTGTGGCATTAAATGGATTTTAGTGTCTTAAGCAGTATTTATGGATTTTATTGGTTTTTAGGGTATTTTGTTTCAATGGGTTTTTGGGTTTTTGGGTTTTTATGGTTTTCTTTGGGTTTTTCATTGTTTTTAGGGTTTTTTAATTTTTTTAGTGATTATTTGATATTTTTGTTTATTTTAATATTTGTTTAGGGGTTTTAGTTATTTTAATGCTTTTTAGGGTTTTTATGTTCTTTTGGGTTTTTTGAGTTTTTTGGGGTTTTTTGATTTTTAGTGTTTTCAAAACATATTTAGGGAAAGGAAGATGCGAGGGTCGGGCTATTCCCGAACCCCCCAAATTTATTAGAAAGAAGAAAAGAGACCCATCAGACAAGGGAGGGGAGGGGTCAAATGACCCACACCCAAAACCCCTTACAACCCACGCAAAAAAGGAAAATTCAAAAAAGAAAACAAGAAAAAAAAACCAAACTGAAAACACACAACAACAAGTAGAAACCATCACCATCACTAGTATCAACCAACATCTAGCAGCTCACCACCAAGAAACGACCAGCCTCCAATCTCACCAAGTCCAACATCTAGCATAATCCAGTCATCATAGCCACAACATCACTTATCAGCATCTCCAACAGCATCACCCAGCCAAACAGAACAATCCATAACACCAACCAGACGCCATACCCCATCAACTCTTCTTTCCTACCAATAGCCAGCACAAGCGGATGCCCACTGCCAAACTCGCCGCAGCAAGCCATACCTGTCAGTAACTCACAGCCAAACCTCCAGCCACATCCAACCTCACAGCCAAGCCAGCCACCAGAATTGCCATTATAGAAACCAAAAACTCCCATCCAATCTGCTTTCATCCAAGACACATCAGGCATCCAACAACACCAATTCTAGAAAACATTACTGGCATCATCCCACACTAAAACCCATAGTAGCTTCAAAACCAAAAAAAAAGAACCCATCCCTGCCAGCAGCTCATTTAGAACCATTACCAGAACACGACCAACGATCCAAGCCACCGGAAAAGAGAACCAAAGCAACAGATTGAACCCACAGAGCAAAAAACACAATCTAATGGCACACCAAAACCAGAGAAACAACGCCAAGACAGAGAAAACATACTAGATTTGAGTCGACGATAAGGAAGCATCCACGGAACAGAACCGAAG
The DNA here is from genome assembly GCA_963277665.1 of Viscum album. NCBI lineage: Eukaryota > Viridiplantae > Streptophyta > Magnoliopsida > Santalales > Viscaceae > Viscum > Viscum album. Next base: position 394,157,273 of record OY728157.1, read on the forward strand.
TGGAGGAACAGAAGCTGTCGCCGCATCAAGCACCAATCGCATGCTTCAATCAAAGATCTACCCGAAACACATCCATTGCGCAAACCGCTGCATCTTCGGAACAAACCATTGACCCACAGATCTGGAAGCCCGCACCACCAAGCCAAGCATTCCACTAACAAGCCGAAGCAAAACCTTTCGAAACCACCATCTTCCGCAGAAAATCATATGCCAAGACCAGTCATCGTAGCAAACAATGCACCAGAAAACTCCCACTACCGAAGAGACCTTGTCCGCCACTGAGACCCTTTCAACCGTTAAACTGTCTGTGGGAGCCCCATATCCACGCACACGATACATCGAAACCATCCTCAAAAACTTCCTCCCGAGAGCCGAGATCCAACACCAGATCGCGCTGGAGACTCTAGAGAGAAACTCATCACCAAAGAGCCACTCCATGAAAAGCCAAACCATGATTGGATCTGAAGTCGAAGGCACAAAATTTACCGCTCGGGAAATATGAAGCCGCTAAAGACAGGATCCCACCACCGCCTTGTAGCTAGAGAGTGCATCCAAAGCACATAGATGCTGAGATCTCCATCTACAAACAGAAAGAGACGAAGATCTAGCACCGAATCCCTAATCGGATGCCAGGAGAAACCCTTGAAGAAGCGTCGATCGGGAGAGAGGTCCAGGAGAGTGTGCCGCCATCTTCTTTCTCCTAGGGATTTTTCTTTCAAAACATATTTAGGGATTAAATGGGTTTTATAGTTTTTTGTGGGTTATTATGTTTTTTATTTTCTTATAGGGTTTTTGAAGGTTTTTAGGTTTTTTTATTGTTTTTATGATTTTTAGGGTTTTAGGGGATTTAAGTGTTTTTAGGTATTTAAGGATTTCTTAGGTCTTTTCAGGGTTTTTAGGGTTTTTATGTTTTTATGTATTTTTGGTATTTTTAGGTTTTTTATGGTTTTTTGGGTTTTTTGGGATTTTGAGTGTTTTTTGGGGTCTTAAGTTTTTTAGGAGTTTTATGTTTTTGGGGGGGATTTAGGGGGAATTTATTTGTGTTTTTTTCAGAGTTACAAGGTTAATTAGTTTTTTTTACATTTTTAGGGGTTTAAAATGGGTTTAAAGCATTTTTGGGTTTTTAAAATATTATGTGTTTTAAGATTTTTTTTATGGTTTTAGGGGTTTTATTCATTTTAGGGGTTTTACTATCTATTAGGAGTTTTATCATTTTTTTGTTTTTTAAGGTTTTTAATGTTTTTAGATTTTTATGGTTTCTTAGTGGTTTTAGAGTTTTTAGTGTTTTTTACATTATTTAGGAATATTAGGGGGTTTTTACGATTTTTATGTTTTCTTAATATTTTAATAATTTTGTGTGTTTTTAAGGTTTTTTTATTATTAGGGTTTTTAAGGTTTGTCGGGTTTTGGGGATTTTATGTGTTTTAGTTTTTTATGGTTTTCTTAGGGTTTTTCAGGGTTTTTGGGTTTTTTTCATTTTTTTTGGATTTTTAGAGTTTTTTTTGTTTTTTTAGGGTATTTTTGGGTTTTTGGGGAATTTTAGGGTTTGGGGGGTAGGTTTTTTCGGGTTTTAATGTTTTTTGGGTTTTAGTGCTTTTATTAGTTAATATGGTTTTATGGGTTTTTAATGTTTTTAACCTTTTGGGGTTTAATGTATTTTTAGAGTTTTCAGTGGTTATTTAGGGTTTTTATGGATTTTTAGCGTTTTAAACTTTTTAGGGTTTTAAACCTTTATTAGGGTTTTAGGGATTTTAGAGTTTTTTGGGTTTTAGCACTTTTATGGGCTTTATAAATTTATAGATTTTAAGGTTTTACTAGATTTTTTTTAATTTTTTTTAGGGTTTTTGACATTTTTATTAATTTTTATCGATTTCTATGATTTTTATTTTCAGGTTTTAGTTATTTTGAGGGGTTTTATGTTTTCTCAAGGTTGTTACGAATTTTATGGTTTTTTGGTTTTTAGTTTTTTTGATTTTTAAATATTTTATGGGTTTTAGAGTTGTTAATATATTTAGATTTTAAAGGGTTTTTAGAAAATTTATTGTTGTTTATAATTTTAGAGATTTTTAATTTTTAGGGGGGTTTTATGGTTTTTAGGTTTTTAGAGTTTTTATGAATTTTAGAGTTTTTTGGGTTTTTTAGGTTATTTTGGGTTTTTTATGTTATTTATTTTTTAGGGGTTTTCGGGTTTTTTAGGGTTTTTATGCCCTTTTTGAGTTTTGGTGGAATTTTATGGTTCTTTTGTTTTTATGGATTTTGTGGTTTTCATGTTTTTTTTTATATTTATGTTTTTTTTTGCGTTTTTTATTTTAAAGGGGTCTAAAATATTTTTAGATATTTTTTATGGTTTTAGGGTTTTTAAGGGTTTTTAAGGGTTTTAAAGTTTTTAGGGGTTTAAGGGTTTTTAAGGTTTTTAGAATTTTTAGTCTTCTAGGGGTTTAATGTTTTTTTTGGGTTTTAAGTTTTTCTTAGGGGTTTTAGTGTTTTTTACATTTTTGGGATTTATTGGGATTTTTATGTATTTTTATAGATTTTTAGGGTTTTTAGGGACTTTGAGGGGTTTTTTGGTTTGTTTGGGTTTTGTTTTTTTATGTTTTAAGGCATTTTTAAGATTTTTTGTTTTTAAATGTTTTTTGGGGATTAAAGAGTTTTCAGAGCTTTTAGTAATTTTTAGGTTGTTTATGAGTTATTTCATTTTTTTATGATTTTTATGGTTTTAGGGTTTTATATTGTTTTATCAATAGTTTTTAGGTTTTGATGGATTTTATGTGTATTAGGTGTTTTTAGGTTTTAAAAGGTTTTCTTAGAGTTTTTCTTGGTTTTTAGGGGTTTTTACATTTTTACGGGTTTTTAAGAGTTTTTTAGGTTTTTTATGTTTTTTTGGAGTTTTAGTTATTTTGTGGGATTTTAGGGTTTTTAAGGTTTCTTGGTTGTTGTGGGTTTTTTAGGATCTTTTGGTTTTTTTATTGTTTAGGGGTTTCATGGTTTTTAGTGTTTTTAACATATTTATGGTTTTAAAGGGGTTTTTGAGTTTTTAGTGGTTTTAGGGTCTTTAGGGGTTTTAAGTTATTTTGGGTTTTTAGCATTTCTAGGATTTTAAGGGTTTTAAGTGTTTTTTGGTTTTAATGGTTTTCTTCGAGTTTTTTTGCGTTTTTAGGGTTTTGTATGTTTTTATGGATTTTTAGGCAATTTATGTATTTTTATTATTTTTTAGTGTTTTAGGGATTTTGTGGAATTTAAGTAGTTTTTAGGGTGTGTTGGGTTTTTACGATTTTCTTAGGCATTTAGGGGTTTTAGAGTAATTAGGTGTTTTAATTTTTCTTAGTGTTTTTTATTCATTTAGAGAAATTTAGACATATGAACAAGTAAGATTAGTCCCCCAAAATTAAATAAAATCGTAAGGGTAAGGAATTATAAATGAAATCTAGGGTCAAACAACCCAAAGACAAAAACTACTTGTCAAACAGATCAACATCACCACCATAATAGAAGTCAACAAATGCTCCATCATCCATTGTCTCTCATACATACTCCAAGTCTTTGAGTTTCATGAAGAGTACCAAATACATGTCCCAAAGTCTTTTTTCTCCAATGAATGTTGATCATAGGAAGAAAGCATGTCGGACCTCCCTTGCTTTATATCTTTATCATTCTTTTTAGCGGCCATAAAATAGGTCGTGGTAGCCATGGTCTTTGTCAAAGAGGATTTTTCCTTCCTTGGCCTCCTCTTTGGGGGAGTAGAGATGAAACCCATATAAATATTCTACTTTATATGAAGCATGCCATCACTGGCCACGTTCACCGCCTCAGGATTGTTACCACCATCCTTGTTGTCACCATCCGCAAAAACATACACCCATCTTCTCTATTGGAGCTTCCCTTCATGTCCTTCAAATTTAGGAACCCCATCACCTGTGGCATTGGACTGCACTAAGCAACATCCCATGAATTGGGGTGTCAAATTATTATCATCTAGGGCCATATTAGCCAGAACTAGAAAATGCCTTTCTTCATACCTATCAATGGTAATCTGGCCCAGAAGCTTTCCATCCTGCCCTGTGAGATGCATGATAGCCTCATCGGGGATCACAAGGGTAGGATTATCTGTTGGGACTCCATCAACAACTTCCACCTCATAATAAACATTAGAAATCAGACTAGAGTGAAAGTCCTTATGCCTATTATAAGAGGCATGCACCGGAGGTAGGTCATGCACCTCATCCCGCTGAAGAAAGTCATAACCATATAGATTCAACATCTTCACCTTGTTATGTTACTCATTATCATTACATAAAATAGGAACAGAACCTCATAAGAGGGTAGAATTACCCAAAATTTACTCAGGTTTGTTCGGCAAAGAAAATACAAAGTCATATTTTAATCTACTAAAAACATCAGATACCAATGGATTAGGTGATGTAACCTGCAATGGCTTCATCAATTACATGTCAATAGTAGCTGGGAACATAAAAGTATGAAAGGGACCAATAGATTAGAGTTTTTATTTTTTTATGAGTTTTTATGGTTTTGAGGATATTTAGGATCTTTTTACATTTTAAAATTTTTAGGTTTTTATAAATTTTTAGGGGTTTTAGAAGTTTTATGTGTTTTTAGGTTTTTATGGTTTTCATAGGGATTTTCCAGGATTTTAGGGTTTTTTTGTTTTAAGAATTTTTATGGAATTTTTAGTTTTTAAATTTTTTATAGTTTTTATGGATTTTTTGGGTTTTTAGGATTTTTATGGTTTTTGGGCTATTGGGGGGTTTTAGCATTTTTATGTTCTTTATGGGTTTTAAGTGCTTTCAGGGTTTTAAGGTTTTCTAGAGGTTTTCATTGTTTTGATTGGATTTTATATTTTTTTATTCTTTAGGGATTAATTAGTATATTTATCATTTTTTAGAATTTTTAGGGTCTTTTGTAATTTTTCAATTTTGATTGGTTTTTTGATTTTTTTGGGTTTTAGGGTAATTTTACATTTTTTTGGGGTTTTAATTTTTTTAATATTTTTTTCAATATTTGGTATTTAAGGTTTTTTATAGTTTATGGTGGTTTTTAGGGATTTTATGAGTTTTTATGGATTTTATGGTTTTTAGGGGTGTTTATGTTTTTAGGGATTCCTAAGGTTTTTATGCTCTTTTTTGGGTTTCTAGGGCCATTAACATTTATTATGATTTTTAGGGTTTTGAAGGGTTTTTATTTTTTATGGTTTTATTATGTATTTTTAGTGTTTTTATTTGTTTTATTCCTTTTAGTAATTTTTTCTAAATTTAATTGATTTTTATGGATTTTATGGATTTTTAGAGGTTTTAGTGTTTTTAGGGTTTTTTTTTGGGTTTTTTGGGTTTTTTGAATTTATATATTTTTTTAGTTTTTTATTTGTTATAAGTGTTTTTTGGTTTTTATGTTTTTCATATGGGTTTACAATGTTTTTGAATATTTGTTAAAAAAATTAGGGTCTTTTTGGTTTTTTATGGTTTTGGGGTTTTTTTACTTTTTATGGTATTTATGGTTTTTATTGTTTTTTAATTCTTTAAGAGATTTAAAGGTTTTTCATGTTTTTGGTGGGTTTTCAGAATTTTTATGGGGTTTTAGTGGATTTTAAGCCATGAATTTTAGGGTTTTCAAGGTTTTAAGGGGTTTTTTATGGGGTTTAGAGGTTTTTATGGGTTTTAGGGTCTTTTATGGTTTTTAAGGTTTTTAATGTTTTTAGTATTTTTAGGGGTTTTATGTTTTTTATGTTATTACTATTTTATTTGGTTTTTTCAAGGATTTTAGGGATATTTATGTTTTTATGTATTTTTTAGGATTTTTATGGTTCTAAGGAATTTTTGTATTCTAGAGTCTTTTAGGGGTTTTAGGATTTTTTGGAATTTTAGAGTTTTTTAGGTTTTTTGGGGATGCAACTATTTTTAATATTTTAAGAGTTTCTTATGGGTTTTATGTGTTTTTATGGGTTTTTTTATTTTTTTATATTTGTATAGTTTTTAGGATTTTTATGGTGTATAATAATTTTCAGGTATTTTAGGTTTTTTTGGTAATTTTACATTTTTTGGATTTTGTTTTCAGATTTTTTGGGTTTTAAATGTTTTTAGATTTTTTAATGACTCTAAGGTTTTATAGTTTTTAGTATTTTTATGGTTTCTTTGGGGGTTTTACGAGTTTTAAGGGTTTACGAGGTTTTATGGGTTTTAATGGGTTTTTAGGGCATTTTTAGGGGTTTTAGCCATTTTATGTTCTTTATGAGTTTTAATTTTTTTAGGGTTTTAATGTTTTCCTAGGGTTTTATAGGTTTTTATAGTCTTTAATTTTTAAGAATATTTATGTATTATTAGTATTTTAATGGGGTGTTTGGGCTTTTTGGGATTTTGAGGGTTTTAGGGGATTTTTTGGTTTTTAGTGTCCTTTCGTTTTTTTAATTTTAAAGGGTTTAATGGTCTTATAGAGTTTCTCACATTTTTAATGTTTTATAGGGGATTTTTAGTTTTTCTTGGTTTTAGGTATTTAATTTTTTTAGGGGTTTTTTGGTTTTTAGGGTTTTTAGGGGTTTTTATGTTTCTATGGGCAGAAGAGGTGCGAGGATAGGCTATTCCTGTCGCAAAAAAGTATATTAGAAAAAAGAAACTGCAGAAAAGGGAGGGGAGGGGACAATAAAACCACACCCAAAAACCCTAGATTCCTCCAAAAAACACAAAATCCCCCAAAAAACCCAAAAGACACACTAAGTCAGAAACGGAAGAAAAATAGAAGCATCTCCCCCAGCATCTCGCAGTCAAACAACAACCAGCATCTCGAAGCACAATTTTCATCCATCATAACTCCCTTGACAATCACATCCACCTCCAGCATCATAGAGCCACCATCATCAAATTCATAAGTCTCACCTTCACCACCTCACGGCGAAGCAATAACCAGCATCAAATACCAGCATCTTTCTTCACACCCACCTCCAAGAGCACATCCACAACTTCCATAAGCAAGACAAGATATAGTACCAATAAACAGTACCAATATCCAGAATTCACCTCGATTAACAATCAATTCATTAGCAACCCCAGAATCACCAGCACCAACCTCTGGCAGCTCCACCGCACCAGGAAGGTCCATCTCCATCAGTGCAGAACCACCGGCGTCGCAAGTTCTGGTCTCAGCAGAGGTCTATCGTCTACTCTGAGTTGCTGCTTCATTGTTCTGTTTCCTCCCCAATGGCGCTTTATATTTTGATGGTGACTTCATCTAAAGTGGTGACAACTCAAACTTGGTGTTCTTTTCCTTTCTTCGGTCTGCGAAGAAGATCTAGGTTTTTTTCGTCAGCCTAGTCTCTAATTCATGCTATTGATCCTGGTTTGTTTGCGTTCTGTTGTGATCTTGTGTTGGTCTATCATTTCTTATTTTTTAGTGTTTTTAACATTTTTCTGGTTTTATATGGTTTTTTATGATTTTAATATGTTTTTAGGGTTCCTAATTATTTTTGGGCTTTTAGGGGTTTTCAATGTTTTTAGGGATTTTGTGGGTTTTAAAAGTTTTTTTAGGGTTTTTAGAATTTTTAGGATTTTATTGTGGTTTTAAGTGTTTTGGGTTTTTTATATTTTTTTCTAATTATTATTAGATTTTTTTATGTTTTTAAATAAATTTATGGATTTTTTATTATTTTTATGAGTTTTTATGGTTTTGGGGAATTTTAGGGTTGTTAGTGTTTTTTAGTGTTTTTGGATTTTTATTGTTTTTTGAGTTTTAGGATTTTTTGCAGTTTTTAAGGGGTTTTAATGTTTTATATAGTTTGTTAACATTTTATGGGTTTAAATGGTTTTTAGAGTTTTTATTTGTGTTTTATCGATCTTTATATTTTTGTGTTTTTATGATTTTCAAGGATTTTTATAGATTTCAACGGTTTTTAGGGTTTTATCATCTTTATATGGCTTTTTGTGTTTTTAGATTCTTAGGGGTTTTAAGTGTTTTTATGCTTTTAATATTTTATGGGGTTTTTAGGGTTTATATCTTTTTAGGAAATTTTAGGGATTTATTAGTTTTTTTAGGGTTTTAGGAACATTGAGGGGTTTTTATGGTTTTTAGGGTTTATAATGGGATTTTAGGATTTTTTTTGGGGTTTTACGTATTTTAAGGTTTTGTTAGGGGGTTTCAAGGGTTTTATGGATTTTTATATTTTTAGTATTTTTAAAGATTTTTTATTATTTTTATTGTGTTTAGGATTTTAGGGTTTTTTTGTTTTAAGAATTTTTATGGAATTTTTAGGTTTTTAATTTTTTATAGTTTTTATGGATTTTTTGGGTTTTTAGGATTTTTAAGGTTTTTTTTGGCTTTTGGGGGGTTTTAGCATTTTTATGTTCTTTATGGGTTTTAAGTGCTTTCAGGGTTTTAAGGTTTTCTAGTGGTTTTCATTGTTTTGATTGGTTTTTATATTTTTTTATTCTTTAGGGATTAATTAGTATTTTTATCATTTTTTTGAATTTTTAGGGTCTTTTGTAATTTTTCAATTTTGATTGGTTTTTTGATTTTTTTGGGTTTTAGGGTAATTTTACATTTTTTTGGGTGTTAATTTTTTTAATATTTTTTTTAAATATTTGGTATTTAAGGTTTTTTATAGTTTATGGTGGTTTTTAGGGATTTTATGAGTTTTTATGGATTTTATGGTTTTTAGGGGTGTTTATGTTTTTAGGGATTCCTAAGGTTTTTATGCTCTTTTTTGGGTTTCTAGGGTCATTAACATTTGTTATGATTTTTAGGGTTTTAAAGGGTTTTTATTTTTTATGGTTTTATTATGTATTTTTAGTGTTTTTATTTGTTTTTTTCCTTTTAGTAATTTTTTCTAAATTTAATGGATTTTTATGGATTTTATGGATTTTTAGAGGTTTTAGTGTTTTTTAGGGTTTTTTTTTGGGTTTTTTGGGTTTTTAGAATTTATATATTTTTTTAGTTTTTTATTTGTTTTAAGTGTTTTTTGGTTTTTATGTTTTTCATATGGGTTTACAATGTTTTTGAATATTTGTTAAAAAAATTAGGGTCTTTTTGGTTTTTTATGGTTTTGGGGTTTTTTTTACTTTTTATGGTACTTGTGGTTTTTATTGTTTTTTAATTTTTTTAAGAGATTTAAAGGTTTTTCAGGTTTTTGGTGGGTTTTCAGAATTTTTATGGGGTTTTAGTGGATTTTAAGTCATTAATTTTAGGGTTTTCAAGGTTTTAAGGGGTTTTTTATGGGGTTTAGAGGTTTTTATGGGTTTTAGGGTCTTTTATGGTTTTTAGGGTTTTTAATGTTTTTAGTATTTTTAGGGGTTTTATGTTTTTTATGTTATTACTATTTTATTTGGTTTTTTCAAGGATTTTAGGGATATTTATGTTTTTATGTATTTTTTAGGATTTTTATGGTTCTAAGGAATTTTTGTATTCTAGAGTCTTTTAGGGGTTTTAGGATTTTTAGGAATTTTAGAGTTTTTTAGGTTTTTTGGGGATGCAACTATTTTTAATATTTTAAGAGTTTCTTATGGGTTTTATGTGTTTTTATGGGTTTTTTTAATTTTTTTATATTTGTATAGTTTTTAGGATTTTTATGGTGTATAATAATTTTCAGGTATTTTTGGTTTTTTTGGTTATTTTACATTTTTTGGATTTTGTTTTGAGATTGTTTGGGTTTTAAATGTTTTTAGATTTTTTAATGACTCTAATGGTTTATAGTTTTTAGTATTTTTATGGTTTCTTTGGGGGTTTTACGAGTTTTAAGGTTTTACGAGGTTTTATGGGTTTTAATGGTTTTTAGGGCATTTTTAGGGGTTTTAGCCATTTTATGTTCTTTATGAGTTTTAATTTTTTTAGGGTTTTAATGTTTTCCTAGGGCTTCATAGGTTTTTATAGTCTTTAATTTTTAAGAATATTTATGTATTATTAGTATTTTAATGGGGTGTTTGGGCTTTTTGGGATTTTGAGGGTTTTAGGGGATTTTTTGGTTTTTAGTGTCCTTTCGTTTTTTTAATTTTAATGGGTTTAATGGTCTTATAGAGTTTCTCACATTTTTAATGTTTTAAAGGGGATTTTTAGTTTTTCTTGGTTTTAGGTATTTAATTTTTTTAGGGGTTTTTTGGTTTTTAGGGTTTTTAGGGGTTTTTATGTTTCTATGGGCAGAAGAGGTGTGAGGATAGGCTATTCCTGTCGCAAAAAAGTATATTAGAAAAAAGAAACTGCAGAAAAGGGAGGGGAGGGGACAATAAAACCACACCAAAAAACCCTAGATTCCTCCAAAAAACCCAAAATCCCCCAAAAAACCCAAAATACACACTAAGTTAGAAAAGGAAGAAAAATAGAAGCATCTCCACCAGCATCTCGCAGTCAAACAACAACCAGCATCTCGAAGCACAATTTTCATCCATCATAACTCCCTTGACAATCACATCCACCTCCAGCATCATAGAGCCACCATCATCAAAGTCATAAGTCTCACCTTCACCACCTCACGGCGAAGCAATAACCAGCATCAAATACCAGCATCTTTCTTCACACCCACCTCCAAGAGCACATCCACAACTTCCATAAGCAAGACAAGATATAGTACCAATAAACAGTACCAATATCCAGAATCCACCTCGATTAACAATCAATTCATTAGCAACCCCAGAATCACCAGCACCAACCTCTGGCAGCTCCACCGCACCAGGAAGGTCCATCTCCATCAGTGCAGAACCACCGGCGTCGCAAGTTCTGGTCTCAGCAGAGGTCTATCGTCTACTCTGAGTTGCTGCTTCATTGTTCTGTTTCCTCCCCAATGGCACTTTAAATTTTGATGGTGACTTCATCTAAAGTGGTGACAACTCAGACTTTGTGTTCTTTTCCTTTCTTCTGTCTGCGAAGAAGATCTAGGTTTTTTTCGTCAGCCTAGTCTCTAATTCATGCTATTGATCCTGGTTTGTTTGTGTTCTGTTGTGATCTTGTGTTGGTCTATTATTTTCTATTTTTTAATGTTTTTAACATTTTTCTGGTTTTATATGGTTTTTTATGATTTTAATATGTTTTTAGGGTTCCTAATTATTTTTGGGGTTTTAGGGGTTTTCAATGTTTTTAGGGATTTTGTGGGTTTTAAAAGTTTTTTTAGGGTTTTTAGAATTTTTAGGATTTTATTGTGGTTTTAAGTGTTTTGGGTTTTTTATATTTTTTTCTAATTATTATTAGATTTTTTTATGTTTTTAAATAAATTTATGGATTTTTTATTATTTTTATGAGTTTTTATGGTTTTGGGGAATTTTAGGGTTGTTAGTGTTTTTTAGGGTTTTTGGATTTTTATTGTTTTTTGAGTTTTAGGATTTTTTGCAGTTTTTAAGGGGTTTTAATGTTTTATAGTGTTTGTTAACATTTTATGGGTTTAAATGGTTTTTAGAGTTTTTATTTGGGTTTTATCGATCATTATATTTTTGTGTTTTTATGCTTTTCAAGGATTTTTATAGATTTCAACGGTTTTTAGGGTTTTATCATCTTTATATGGCCTTTTGTGTTTTTAGATTCATAGGGGTTTTAAGTGTTTTTATGGTTTTAATATTTTTAAGGGGTTTTTAAGGTTTATATCTTTTTAGGAAATTTTAGGGATTTATTAGTTTTTTAGGGTTTTAGGAACATTGAGGGGTTTTTATGGTTTTTAGGGTTTATAATGGGATTTTAGGATTTTTTTTGGGGTTTTACGTATTTTAAGGTTTTGTTAGGGGGTTTCAAGGGTTTTATGTATTTTTATATTTTTAGTATTTTTAAGTATTTTTTATTATTTTTATTGTGTTTAGGGTTTTATGGGTTTCTGTGTTTTTAGGGTTTTTAAACTTTTTAGTTTTTTAGGAGTTATAAGTGTTTTTTTATTTTTAGGGTTTTCTAAGGGGTTTTGTGGTTTTTGGGGTTTTTTACATTTTTACTAATTTTAGGGATTTTTTAGATTTGTAGTTTTTGGAAATTTTATATGGAATTTAGGTTTTTTGGGGTTTTATTTTTTCTGGGGTTTTAGGGGGTTTAATTATTTATTTAGGTTTTTTATGGGTTTTAGTTTTTATAACATTTTTAGGCATCTAAATGGTTTTTAGGGTATTTTTATGTGTTATAAGGATTTTTAGAGGTTTTAAGGTGTTTTATTGTTCTTATGGGTTTTAGGGTCTTTTTTGGATTTTTTAAACTTTTATCATTTTTAGGGTTTTTAGGTATTTTATGTTATTTATGTTGTGAAAGTTTTAATTGGGTTTTATTGGGTTTTCACATTTTATAAATTTTTAGGTATTTTTTATGATTTTATGTAATTTAAATATTTTAATCATTTTTAGGGTTTTTAGGGGTTTGGGGGTTTCAAGGTTTTTAGCATTTTTAGATTTTTAGGGGTTTTAAGAGTATTTAGGTGTTTAGGACTTAATTTTGGGTTTTCGATGTTTTTATGTTTTTTCTCTTTCTTATGGGTTTTTTGGGATTTTTGGGATTTTTTGGTTTATAATGGTTCTAGGGATTTTAAGGTTATTTAGGATTTTTTAAACTTTTTAGGTTTTTGGTATTTTTGGGTTGTTAGGGGATTTTTGAAATATTTATGGTTTTAATTAATTTTAGGGATTTTTTAACATTTTTAAGGGTTTATAGGGGTTTTATAATTTTTAGTGGTGTTTAGGGTTTTTAGAGGGTTTTAGGGTTTTGTGGTTGTTAGGGGTTTTTATAATTTTTAGTGGGTTTGGGGGTTTTTGGGTGTTTTTAGGGGTTTTTAGTGTCATTAGAGTTTTTAGGATATTTAGGGGTTCAAATTGTTTTTAGGTATTTATGGTTTTATATTGATGTTTCCGTTGTTTTTAGTTTTTTATGATTTATAGAACTTTATGGATTTAATATAATTTTCATATTTTTTACGGTTTTAAGATATTTTGAAGGTTTTAGGGTTTTTAGGGTTTTTAGCATTTTTAGGTTTTTAGGGATTTTAAGTGCTTTTTGGTTTTAAAGGTTTTTAGGGGTTTTATTGTTTTTTACATCTTTAGTTATTTATTATACATTATATGGTTTTTACGGGTTTTTTAAATTTTAACAGTTTTTTAGGTTTTATTGATTTTGGGGTTTTTAGGGAATTCTGGAGTTTTGAGGGGTTATAAGTTTTTTTAGTTTTTTTAACATTTTTAGTAGTTAAAAGGGTTTTAAGAGTTTTTAGTGGTTTCATGATTTTTATGGGTTTTTAGGTTTTTAAAGGTTTTTATGGGTTTTACAGTTTTCAGGATTTTAAGGTATTTTTTTGTTTATAAGGGTTTTAAGTGTTTTTTAGTTTTTAGGGGTTTTATGTGCTATAGGTTTTAAAGTTTTATTATGAGGTTTCAATGTTTTAATGTATTTTAATATTTTTATATATATTTTGGGATTATTTTAAATTTTATAGGTTTTTTGGTTTTATGGGGATTTTGAGGGTTTTTAGGGATATTTAGGGTTTTTATGGTTTTTATTTGTCTTGGGTTATTTTTTTTAGGGTTTTAGGGTTTTTTATAGTTTGTAATTTTTTTTTGTTTTAAAGTGTTATAGTGTTTTAGTAGGTTTTTGGGTTTTCTGGGGTTTTTTGGGGTTTAATAGTTTGTATGGGTTATAAATTTTTTTGGGTTTTAGGATTTTTTGGGGTTTTAACATTTTTTAGGTTTTTAAGGGTGTTAAGTGAATTTAGGTTTTTTAGGTTTTCTTAGGATTTTTTAGGGTTTTTAGTGTTTTATGAAATTTTTAGTTATTTTTAAGGTTTTTTAGAATTTTATGGTTTTATAAGATATTTAGTGATTTTTTGGGGGTTAAGGATTTTTTAGGGTTTTGTTTTTTTTTATTTTTTATTGGGTTTTTAGTTTTTTTGGTGTTTTAGGTTTTTTAGTCTTTTTTACATTTTTATGGGTCTAAAAGGTTTTTAGAGTTTTACTGATTTTAGGGTTTTTATATGGTTTTTAGTTTGTTAATGATTGTTGGTTTTTTTATTGTTTTTAGAGTTATTATGGTTTTTAGGGGTTTTAAGAATTGTTTGGTTTTTAAGGTTTTATTAGGGTATTTTAGGGTTTTTAGGAGTTTTTATATTTTTATGGATTTTTTAATTATTTTTATTAGTTTTCAGTAATTTTGAATGTTTTTATTTATTTTAATGTTTTTATGTTTTTTAGTTTTTTAAGGATTTCCCCCTATTTTTAGTTTTTTTAGTGATTTTTAACACTTTTAAAAGTTTAAAGTGTTTTAGTGTTATTTTGTGGTTTTAAGGTTTTTATGGGTTTTTGCGGTTTTTAGGTGTATTATGGTTTTTAGGTTCTTTGGGATTTTTTAGGAGTTTAAAATATTTTAATTTTTAAGGTTTTCTTCATGATTTTAATTTTTTTATTTATTTTCTGGGTTTGTTTAGTATTTTTATGTGTTTTTTTTTTGGTTTTTAGGGATTTTGAAGGGTTTGATGAGTTTTTTTAGATTTTTTGAGGTTTATGGGTTTTTATTTGTTTTTGGGTTTTTATGGGTTTAATTTTTTTAATGTTTTCAAGGCTTCATTAGGGTTTGATAAGGATCATAGAACACAAGGGAATCATGGGGTTGAATTCGGACTTGATGATGAGGGAGGAATTAAACTAATTTCCCAAGACACCTGGTGTGGATCTGGTGGCCCAATGATAAGGGAGAGGACCATTAGAATGAAGGAGGCCTTGAATGGGTTAATCATGGAATTTCAAGGGGTTTCCCAATACCCATTATTGGGGTAATCATACAAGATTATATTTACATTTATTAAGTCCCAAAAATTCTTCTAAATACCCATCCCATGGTGTGCTACAAATTTCAAGACCACCCCACCACGAAATCTTCAAAGTCAAAAGTTGTGGGATATTTGTATTTACTATAAAAAGGTTGTGATTATTATCCCTTAAAGTCATAATCATATACTAAAATTTATAAAAGAATAATTTAGGCTTCTTGACTTATGGAAACTAGGTTCTAGACTTTTGTATCACTCTTTTTGATATAAATAGCCACCCCTTGTACTGTTTGAACATCATGTATAAAGGTAATTTTATTATTGTGAGTATTTCTTGCAACTTTTTTCTTGATTAATTATTGAATTATTAAATAATTGAATATCCTTTTTGGCGTCTTGTGTATATAGTTATTAGAGACAAGTTATCTTTGGGTTCTACTTTACCCAACTCTCTCCTTTATTCCTTATTTCCTCCATTTATAACCCTTTTTACTTTTTTTTTGTTATAGATCTAGTTGATCAACACATGAAAATTAAACAAGGTTCTTAGAAAATTCATTTAAGGTCTGGAATCATGTAAAATTTTGTATCAGAGCATTATTTCAATAAGTAGGGTTCATTATTTTTTATCCATTATTCCATCTTCTTTTCTCATTGAATCATGCCGACCTCAATTTTGGTTTATTATTTATTCACGTATAAACATTAATTATTATTTATCTTTTTATTTATAGTATATTAGTCATGTAGTTTATAAGATAGTATTTATTATCCATATGGAATCATTGAAATCAAAGTTATAAATTATGAGATATAGTAGGTTCGAATTTTGGGACAAATTCTATAATTTTAAAACTGAGTGTGTAGCACCCCTGGTTTCATGTACATGACCATTTATTTATGTATTTTAGGTATAAAAAATTATTGGGTTATGTTTTAGGAGGTTCAAAGGATATTTTTAATGTTTTCATTATTTTCTAGCGGTGCACGGTTTGAACATGGTTAGTAGAGACCATGCAACACCTCCGAGAAACTATGCAACTAAAAAAGTGGAAACCAGAGAGGTGAATGGTTTATCCAAATGATATGGATTCCAAGTAGATTACATAAAATTCAAAAAAAAAATTATATCATATTCAGAAAATTATTTTTGTTAACCTTACGACCCAAACTTATGAGGTGTACTTGGGGGAAGTGGGTAATGCATGGTTAACACACAATTTTCCTAACCATGCACCCTAATCGTGGACCATGGAATATTAGATCTGAAAGCTATGGATATATTCTTATTTACCTCATAACCCACTCTTTTTCCCCAAACATTAATTCATCTTCCTACTATTGTGGAGGAGATGATTCATTTTTTATTTTTGAGCAATTCCTAGGCGAATCTAAGTACATTGGAGATCTAGATTCACCGAAAAGTGACCGTTCATCTTTATTTTCCTTATATCTATTTCCATTACATCTTTTTGAACCATGGATATAGTTATTTGGGGATAGATCAATGTTCTATTATGTCAATATTAATGTGATATACTTATTTTTATAGAAGGGATCTAGATCTAAGTTGTAATCTTGAAGATTTAAGATGTTTTATTAAATTTTTATGTCGTTATTCATTTTTGCCTAAGTTTGATGGGTAGTTATATTATCTCTTAAATCCTATTTATTATAACATGAATAATTTATTTCAAATTGATTTTATTTCATAATTTTTTTTGAAAATAATGTCGTGATTTCATGGAATTCTTGTTTGAATAATGGTTTTGCAAATCAAGTGAGATGGATGGATTTTTAGAAAAATATTTTATATTATTTTAAAATGTTTATTTTAAAATTATGGTTGGTTTATGTAAGTAAATTATTTTTTATATGATTTTATTAAAATGGTATGTTATTATTTGGTCATAATGGTTGAGTATGAGTTGAATTTGATGGATAATATTTTTTAACAAGTAAGAGGGAATCCCCTCTATATTTTTATTAGACCTCCAAACACCATATTTTTTTATAAGAAGAGGGATCCCATTACATGACCTATAGTCCCAATTAGGATTACATCATTAAATTTTTCCAAATTTAATTGACCCAGTGGACCATGACCTAGTGTTCTTTTCTGACCGGTGCTCATGTTTCATTTCCATGTAATGCACTTTTGTTGGGACCATCATCACACTTCCACACTAGTTGACATTGTCCATCAAGTGTTGTTGAACCACCAATGTTGAACCCTTATAATTACTTCTCTCCTTTATGTATACTTTGATCCACTGAGATACTAAGGTCAAAGCTCCCCACCAAATTACCAAGCATCGAAATAATAGAGAGATATTGAAAGGGAAGGGGAAGTTCAGGAAATCTCACCCATGTAGCAGCAATCGGGGAACTCCTCTTCAGATGAAAGTCAAAGCTCCACTGAAAAAGGGAGAAACGAGCGCTATTTCACGACTGAGGATCTGCCAACTAGGCAAGGACTAGGTCTTCCTCCAAGGCAAAGAGAATCATGATGTAGGAGCTATCGATCAAGCCCACAGTTGCCCGAGTCCTAAGATTCCAGAAAGCTGATACGAACCTGTCAAAAGTGACCACCAGGGGTCGCCGCATCAGGAAGCTTGCAACCAGAGTCAGTCGATGCAGGTCCAGAGCCTCATTGAACTCCCAAATCCATAGGGGAAGTTGTGGATGACCTTCTAAGAACTCCATAACCTTCGTGAAAAGCACCGTTTTTGGGATGGAGGGTAGCAAGCCAAGAGAAGAGAGCGACGAAAAAGAGAATTCCTTTGAGTGAGGGGTCCGCCCCCGCAGAGAGGGGGGGAGGTGCGTCATTTTCCATTGTCTTCAACCTGGGATGAAGCTGCCATCTCAAAGAAGTGAAAACGCTAGAATCTCCAGAGTCGCCAAATTCGTCATCTCCCTTCTTTATCTTAGCATTTTCTATTGTTTTTAGAGATTTTGAAGGGTTTTCGGGCTTTCATTTTTTATTGGTATTAGTATTTTTTGAGTTTTTAGGGTTTTATTATATTTCATAGTTATTTGATGTTTTTTGGGGTTTAAAGGGGTTTTAGTGTTTTTAATGGCCTTTTAGGGTTATATGGGTTTTTATGATTTTTATGGGTTTTTATTGTTTTTAGGTGTTTTAGGGTCTTTTATGGTTTACTTAGGGTTTTTAACATTTTTTAGGTTTTTAAGAGATTTAATAGTTTTTTGGTTTTTTTGGTATTTAATAGTTTTTAGTTTTTATGGTTTTCAAATATATTTCATGGTTTTTTATGTTTTAGGGATTTTTCAGGCTTATTTAGGAGTTTTTTGATTTTTAGGTTTTTTAGGGATTTTGAGGGGTTTTAGGTGTTTTTAGGGGTTTTATGGTTTTTATAGTTTTTAGGTTTTTAGGGTTTTTATGTGTTTTGTTAATATTTTTCATATAATTTCTCATTATTTTTAGGGTTTTTATGTTTTAAAAGATATCTTGTGATTTTTTAAGATTTTTATGGTTTTTGATGGTTTTTAGGGATCTTGGGGGGTTTTAGGGTTTATATGTACTTTTTGATTTTACTGGTTTTTGAGTTTTTCGGCTCTTTTAGATATTTTTAATGTATTTAGGGGTTTGAAGTGTTTTTACTGTTTTTAGTGGTTTTTAGGGATTTAAAGGGTTCTTAGGGTTTTTTCAGTTGTAGGGAGTTTTATGGTATTTGGGGATTTTGTGGTTTTAGGGTTTTAGTGTTTTTGGGTTTTTAGTGATTTTTTGGTGTTTTTAAGTTTCTAATGATTTAATAGGTTTTTAAGTTGTTTATATTTATATGGATTTTTAAGGATTTTAGTGTTTTAAAGGATTTCAGATATTTTGAAGGGGTTTTGGATTTTTTATGGTTTGATGATTTTTTTTATTTTTTAGGTATTTTTGAGTTTTTCAAGGTTATTAAGATTTTTTAATTGTTTTTTAAATAAAATTAGTGTTTTAATCGGTTGACATAATTGTTTATTGTTTTTTGTGTTTGTAGTTGTTTTTGGGTTTTTCGAGTATTAAATGGTTTTAAGGGTTTAATAGTTTTTATGATTTTTTTTAGGTTTTTTAGTGGGTTTAAATTTTTTATGGCTTTTAAGGTTTTATAATAATTTTTCTAGGTTTTTACAAGTTTTATATTTTTGTTGATATTTAAGGAATTTTATGTTTTTATTGGTTTTTAAGGTTTGTAGGTATTTTAAGGGTTTTGTGTTTTTTAGGGTTTTATTTTTTTTAACGTTTTTTGTTGTTTTTATGGATTTATAAATAATTTATTGGGTATTAGGGTTTTTAGGGTTGTTTACCATTTTTAGGGTATTTAGGGGGTTTTAGGGTTTTTTAGGGTTTTTTTTCATTTTTATGTTTTTTATGCTTTTTTTGTGTTTTAGAAATTTTTGGGGGTTATTCATCATTTTATCAATTTTAGGGGTTTTTGGGATTTTTTTTCTTTTTTTAGATTTTTTGGGGTTTTTCTAGTTTATCTATTTTTGGCAGGTTTTTCTGATTTTTTATGGTTTTTGAGGGTTTTTAGAGTTTCTTAATGTTTTTTGGTGTTTGATGAGTTTTTAGAGTTTTTAATGGGTTTTTAGGGTTTTTATAGTCTAATAGATTTTTTAATATTTTTAGTGTTTTTATGTGTTTTAGATATAGTAAGGGTTTTTAGAGTATTTGGGGTTTTAAATATTTTTTATGTTTTTATGTGTTTCATGTGTTTTATGTTTTTAAAGTTTTCTTAGGGTTTTCATGATTTTTATATTTTTTTTTACATTTTTATGTTTTTAGGTATTATTTAGGTTTTTTAGTGTTTTTATGGATTTTGAAGGGTTTAAATTATTTGTAGGGTTTTTATATATTTTAAGGTGGGTTTTTAGGGGTTTAGGGTTTTTAAGGGTTTAATATTTTTTACTGGTTTTTATTATTTTATAGGTTTAAAGGGTTTTAGAGTTTTTAGTGATCTAAGGGTTTTTTTAGAGGTTTAGGGTTTTTAAAATTTTTTGGGGTTTAATATTACTTACAGTTTTAGGGGTTTATGTGATTAATTGTTTTTTAGGTTTTTAGTTATTTTATGTTTTTTTAGGTTTTCTGGGTTTCCAATGGTTTTTTAATTATTTTTCAAGTTTTGTATGTTTTTAGGTATTTTGAGGTGTTTCTTTTAATTTAATGTGTTTTTAGGGTTTTTATGGATTTTGATGTTTTTAGGTATTTTAAGGAATTTTTTATTTTATGGTTTTTTTGGCTTTTGTGGTTTTTTTAGTTTTTTTGGGATTTTAAGGTTTTTTAGAGTTTTTAATACTTATGGGGTTTCAAGGGTTTTTATAGTTATATTTTTAAGGGGTTTTATGGGTTTAAGGGGTTTAAAAGTATTTTAGGTGTTTTAATGGTTTTTATGGTTTTTAGGGGTTTTAGGGTTTTAGGGTTTTAGGGTTTTAGGGGTTTTAGTGTTTTCGTGATTTTTCAGGGTTTTAATGTTTTTAAGTTTTTATGGGTTTGAAGTTTTTTGAGGGTTTTTATGTTTTCTTATGTTTTTTCATGGTTTCTAGTGTTATTAAAAATTTTAGATATTTTTTGGGCTTTTTAATATTTTTATGGGCTTTAGGAATTTTCGGGATTTTGAGGGTTTTGAGTGTTTTTTAGAGTTTTCATTGTATTTATGTTCTTTGGGTTTTTTTAGTTTTTTAGGAGGTTCACAGGTTTTAAGATTTTATTATCAAATTTAGGACTTTAAATCATCATTAGAGTCATTAGTTGTTTTAGGGTTTTATGGGTTTCAAGGTTTAGAAGATTTTTAAGGGTTTTTTGGTTTTTAGGTGTTTCAGGGTTTTAAGTGTTATTTATGTTTTAAGTATTTTTAAGGTGTTTTTTTATTTTTTGGGTTTTCTTATTTTTTTTAAGGTTCTTAGATTTTTTTTAGTTTTTTGTGTTTTTTTAGATTTTAATTTTTTTAGTGTTTTTAGGGATTAGGAAGTGTTTTGGGGTTTCTGTATTTTATTGGGTTTTATGTGTTTTTGTAGTTTTGGGGGTATATATGGTTTTTTAGTTTTTTTAACAATTTATTGTTCTAAAGGGTTTTTTGAGATTTAGTGGGTTTTATGGTTTTACGTATTTTTTTGGTTTTTGTGGTGTTTATGGATTTTATGTTTTTAGGGATTTTATGATTTTATAAGGTTTTTATCATTTTTATATTTTTTGGGGGTTTAAGGGTTTTTATGTTATTAAGGTTTTCTTTGGATTTTCTCAGGTTTTTAGGGTTTTTAGGGGGTTTCACACTTTTTGGGATTTTTAGGGATTTTAGGTTTTTTATGGTTTTCTGAAATCATGAGGGTTTTTATGTTTCTTATAAATTTTTTTTTGTTTATGTTTTTTATTAAGTTATTTTATAGGGTTTTAATTTTTTACATAGTTTTAACCATTTTTAGGGGTTTAAAGGATAAATAGAGTTTTCAGTGGTTTTCAGTGGTTTTTAGGGTTTTTATGGGTTTCTAGGGTTTTTAGTGTTTTAGTGGTTTTTAGGTTTTTAGGTTCTTTGGGTTTTTAAGACTTTATAGGTTTTTATAATTTTGTTGTGGGATTTAAGTGTTTTTATATTTTTGTTGTTTTGTTAGTGTTTTTCAGGGTTTTCGGATTTTATACATTTTTATATATTTTTTGATCTCTTATAATTTTTATGGTCTTTAATAATTTTGAGTTATTTTAGGGGTTTTCAGGTTTTTTGGACTTTTGGGTTTTTTTGGGTATTTATGTTTTTTACAGTTTTAATGGTTTTAATATTTTCTAAATGTTTTTTCTGGTTTAATGGGCCTTATATTTTTTATTGGGGTTTTATGGTTTTTATGGGGTTTTTAGGGGTTTTTAGGATTTTTAGTGGGTTTTATGGTTTTAGGGGTTTTTATGGTTTTAGGAAATTTTATAGTTTTTACGGTTTTTAGCATTTTAAGGGTTCTTAGGGGTTTCATGTTTTTTCATGTTTTTAATTTTTTCTTATGAACATTTATGGTTTTATGGTTTTGGTTGTTTTTTGGATTTTTAGGGCTTTCATAAGATTTTTATGGTTCTTAGGGTGTCTAGGGATTCTGAGGGTTTTAAGGTTATTTAGGGTTTTATGGTATTTTGGGATTTTATGGTTTTCTATGTTTTTTAGGTTTTTAAATGTTTTTAGAGTTTTTAAACATTTTTCAAGGTTTATAATTTTTTTATTATTTTATTGGGATTTTAGGGTTTTATGGTTGTTTAGAGTTTTTAATGCTTTTAGGGGTTTTATGGTTTTAGGTATTTTGGGGTTTTAAGTTTATTTTCTGTTTCTTTTATGTTTTTTATCATTTTTAGGATTTTTAGGGGTTTTAACTTTTTTGGGTTTGTAAGGTTTTCCTAGGATTTTTCAGGGTTTTTACATTTTTTTTATATTTTTAAATATTTATTAATTGTTTCTGTGTTTTTCTATGATTCTTAGCGATTATTAGGGTTTTAGGGATTTATGGGTTTATGTTTTTTAAATGTATTGGGTGTTTTTTAGTTTTTTAGGATTTTAATGTTTTTTTATAGTTTTTTAATATATTTATGGGTTTAAAGGGTATTTAAAGTCATTAGTGGGTTTTTTAGGGTTTTAATGGTTTTTAGTGATCAATTTTTTTAGGGGTTTAAAGTTATTTAGGGGTTTTAGAGATTTTTTGATTTATTTGGATTATTATCATTTTTTTGGATTTCGGGGTTTTAAATTTTTTTAGGTTTT
Organism: Viscum album; assembly: GCA_963277665.1. NCBI lineage: Eukaryota > Viridiplantae > Streptophyta > Magnoliopsida > Santalales > Viscaceae > Viscum > Viscum album. The sequence goes on from OY728157.1 coordinate 394,179,704, forward strand.
TGGGGATTTATAAGGGGTTTTAGTTTTTTTATGTTTTAGTAATTTTTAGTGATTGTTATGATTTTTATGGGTTTTAGGTTTAGTAGAATCTTGAGTGTTTTTGGGCATTTTAGGGTTTTTAGGGTTGTTATGTTTTCAGGAATTATTTTATATTTTAGGGTTTTTAAGTTTTTTTATATTTTTTTTTTATCAATTTTTGGTCTTCAAATTATTTTTAATGTTTTTAGTGGGGGTTTAGGGCAAGGAAGATGTGAGGGTTAGGCTATTCCCCCCCCCCAATTTATTAGAAATAAAAAAAAAGAGAAAGAACAGACAAGGGAGGGGCGGGGTCAAACGACCCACACCCAAAAACCCTTAACAAACACACGCTCAAGAACCACAAAAAAAGAAAGATAAAAAACACACAAGAAAAAGAATGATCTAAAAATATCCGATAGCAGCTCCCAGCCAATCAACAACCAGCAGTAACACAAATACAACACCTTCAACATCTCCCATTCCAGTAGCATCGAGCATCCAGAACCACCAGCATCCAACATCACAGAACCACCAGCTTCCGACACCACAGAACCATCAGCATAAGAATCACAAGCCTAACCTTCACCAACATTGAGCAGCTCACCACCAAATAGCAACCAGCATCCAATCTTACAAAAACCAGAAACCATCAACTTCACAAAATAACTGGCTACCCCCAACAGAAAATAACCATTAGCACCAAAAGCACCCAACCACCAGTAACCAGAGATCGTATCCAGAAAACAACTATCCTTATTCTTCCCAAAAACTAGTAACCAACACCTCCCATCATCACTTCAGGGTGAAGCAACACCCCTTTCCAAGCACCAGAAGCAACAATCACCTTCAAACCAGTAATCAAATAGCATCTCACACTATCCAACAACCACCAGTTTAGCTTTTATTTTTGGTCTTTTAGGGGTTTAATTTGGTTTAGATTTTTTGGTTTTTTAGGCATTTAAATGTTTAAAGGGTTTTTATGTTTTTAGGTATTTTTAGAGATTTCACAGTGTTTTAATGTTTTTAGTGGTTTATGGATTTTGAAGTTTTTTAGGGGTTTTATGGTTTTAAGGGTTTTTTTGGTTTTTAGTGTTTTTTGAGTTTTTAGGGATTTTAGGGGTTTTTTTTATTTTTTTGTGTTTTTCTTTGTTATTAAATATTTTAACATTTTTACGGGTTTGAAGTGTTTCATTTTTATTGAAACATAGGGGATTTTAAGGATTTTAAGAGTTTTATGGTTTGTTTGGGTTTTTGTGGTTTTTAGCGTTTTAGGGATTTTTAGAGATTTAGTGATTTTTAGTTTTTTAATAGTTTTAGTAGTTTTTTGGATTTAAGGTTTTCTTAGAGGTTTTCATATTTATTTTATGAGGTTTTTCACATTTTAGGTATTTTTATAAATTTTTTGGATTATTGTTGTTTTTTAGTGTCTTTATGTTTTTTGAGGGTTTTGGGATTTGGGGGTTTAAGGGTTTTTTGGTTTTTTTCACTTTTATGTTTTTTGATATTTATATGGTTTTATGGATTTTAGAGTTTTTTAATGAATTAAATGGTTTATAATATTTTTAGTGTTATTATGAATCTTTTGTGGTTTTATAAATTTTTATTGTTTTTATGGGTTTTGGGGTTTTTAGGGTTTTAGGGCTGTTTTGGAGTTTAAGCATTTTTAGTGTTTAGGTGTTTTAGGGGTTTAATGTGTTTTTATGATTTTAAGGTTTTCTTAGGGGTTTTTAGTGTTTTTTACATTATTAACGATTTATAGGGCTTTTTTATAATTTTATGGGCTTTTAATATTTTTCTGAATTTTGGGGGGTGTTTAGGTTTTTATGGGTTCTGGGGGTGTTTATTATTTTTTAGGTTTTTATGTTTTTTAGGTATTTTAGGTTTTTTATAAATTTCTAGGTTTTGAAGGGGTTATGGTTGTTTTAAGGTTTCCATTGTTTTCATAGGGTTTATCATGGTTATTTCGGGTTCATACGATTTTAGGGGTTTTTATGGTTTTTTGGTTTTTTGTTACTTTTAGGGATTTGGAGGGGATTAAATATTTTTTTGGGTTTTTATAATTTTTATGATTTTCAGGGGTCTATGGGTTTTAGAGTTTATTATAATTTTTAGGGCATTAATAATTTTTTAGATTTTTTAGTGTCTTTTACTGTTTTTGGGGTTTTTTGATTTTTACTATTTTAGGGGTTTTATGGTTTTTAGGGTTTTATGGCGATTAGGGAACTTTTGGAGTTATAAAATTTATTAGGGTTTTGGGGTTTTATGTGTTTTTAGGTTTTTAATGTTTTCTTATCCGTTTTTATGGTATCTATGGTTTTTACTTTTTATTGATATTTAGGGTAATTTTTGGATTTTATAGGGTTTTAGGGTTTTTAGGGATTTTGAGGGTTTTAGGGTTTGTTAATGTTTTTAGGTTTTTATGGTTTTTACAGTATTTAATGTTTTTATTTTTTAATGGTTTTTAGAGTTTCTAGATGATTTTTGGGGTTTTATGGGTGTTTTGGATTTTTTATAGAATTTATAGATTTTATGGTTTTTTGGTTTTGGGGATTTTTTAGGGTTATTGTTGTTTTTATGTTTTTAGTGTATTTGGTGTTTTTAGGTTTTATGTTATTTTTATGGTTTTTAGGGGATTCAGGGTTTTTTATGTTTTTAGGTATTTTGGGTCCTTTTAGTATTTTAATGGATTTTAGGGTATGGGGGGATTTTGGGGTTTTTTTTTGCATTTTAGGTTTCTTTTATTAATTTAATGGTATTTAAGAGATTTTAAAAGTTTTTATTGGATTAAATGGTTTTTAGAGTTATATTGGGGTTTTAGCGGTTTTATTGGTTTTAAAGTTTTGAAGGTCCTTATGGGTTTTATAGTTCTTAGGGTTCTTACGGTTTTTAGGGTTTTTTGGTTTTTTGGTTTTTTTGGTTTTCTAGTGTTTTTAGGTTTTGTTTTTTCTTTCGGGTTTTTCTATGTTTTTATGGTTTTTAAAAATTTTAGGTATTTTACTGAATTTTTTGGATTTCAATGGTGTTTGGGGTTTCTGGGATTTTATGCATTTTATGGGGTTTTATGGTTATTTGGGGGTTTAGGGTGTTTTTTTAGTTTTCTTAATATTTAAGGTTTTTTAAGGTTTTTAATTTTTTTTATTTTAATGGGATTTAGAGTATTTAGTTTTTTTTGGAGGTTTTTGGGTTTTTAATTGTTTTAGTGGTTTTATGGTTTTATGGGAATTTTTGGTTTTTTGGGGTATTTAGGGTTGTTTTTATGGGATTTATGTTTTTAGGGTTTTTAGGATTTCTTAGGGTTTTAAGGTTTTAGGGGTTTTTACATTTTTAGGGATTTTGAGGGATGTTTTAGGATTTTTATGGGGCTTTATAGGATATAGGGATTTTGAGGGTTTGAGTGGTTTTTTCGGTTTTTTCAGTTTTTTTGGTTTTTTTGGTTTTTGGGTTTTTCTTGTGAATTTAGGGGTTTTTTAAGTTTTTTAGAGTCGTTTACATTTTTTCAGTTTTTAAGGGTTTTATGAGTTTTTAGTTAGTTTTATTGTTTTTACTGGTTTTTAGGGTTTTTAAGGTAATAGGGGTTCTTTTCATTTTTTTGGTTTTTAGAGTTTTCAAAATTTTTTCATATTAGGGTTTTTTGGATTTTAGGATTTTTTTATTTTTAGGGGTTTTATCAATTGTTAGATTTTTAGGGGTTTTATGTGATTTTATGTTTTTATTATTTTCTAAAGATTTTTATGGTTTTTATGTTTTTTACATATTTAGGGATTTATTCTGTTTTCTGGATTTTTATGGTCATTTAGGGATTTTATGGATTTTGAGGGATTTTAGGGGGTTTTATGGTTTTATAGTTTTTATGATTTTTTTGGGGTTTTAGGAGTTGTTTGAGTTTTTTACTGGTTTTCAATGTTTTTAGATTTTTTTCATCATTTTTAGGGGTATAAATGTTTTTATAGTTCTTAGTGAATTTTTTGGTTTTTATGATTTCGAGGGGTTTTGGGTATTTTAGGCGTTTTATGATTTTTTAGGTTCTTTAGTGCTATTAGGTTTTTATGAGTTTTATTAGTTTCTATTTATTTACATCTTTCATTGAAATTTTTATGGAATTTTAGGGTTTTAAAAATTTTTGGGATATTTATAACTTTTTTATTAATTTATGGGGTTTCTGTATGTTTAGGGAATTTGAGGGTTTAAGGGTTTTTTAGTGTAATGACCGAAAGTTCTTTTATGGAACTTCCCTTCTTATATTTATGAAAACACAACATAATGAACTACTAAGTGATAAGTGACCTTTAAACATAAGTTTTTCACTTCTGTGTTTGGAATTTTGAAAATACGACATACACGGTTGTGTTCAAGATGATTTTTTTGAGTCTAATGAAACAAAAATAATTTTTGGTGAATAGTGACCTACCCTTATGAATAGTAACATTCCCTTATGAATAGTAATACGACCCTTATAAATATTAAATCATCCAACATAAGAGTAAAATTACCTATGAATAATAAAATAAAATTTAGACGTCTTTGAAAGTGACAAATTGACCTCAGTAAACATTATTGTATTTTGTAAGTCATAAATAAATAATTATAATTAATTAATTTATTTAAAGGAAAATTTATTTCCCTAAAATTTATTCATAAATTATTGAATGAATTTCTTATAGATTTTAGATAATTTTATAAGACCCTACGTAATTTCGGAAAGCACTATAAAATCAGTTTTAATCTTAAAAACTATTTATTTTTAGTAAATTATGATTTTAATTAAATATTAAATTAATAATATTTAGAAAATTATTTTTGAAAAATTGACTTCATTTTTGGATTCTACACGTCGATAACTGGTTGGGGTAAATTTTTGGGATTTTTCTGAGATACTTGAATTTTTTATGAATAATAGAATCTGATAATTTACAATAAATGCTAAATAATAGATTAATTGAGTCATTGATGATGATCTGCTGATGTAATACCACTTGGTTTGGGATCATATGATAAAATTACTATTCTTATTCATTCAATACTCACTATTCAATTTCTTAGGGGAAATTAATAAACTAATGAATTTTATATTAAGGAAACCCCTCTCCCCTCCACTATAAAAGCCACAATTCACACCCTCATTTCCTCACACCTATCAAGCTCCAAGCCTTCTCTAAACTCTGCCCAAAAACCTTCCCTATCCCCTCCCCCACGTCCAAGAGCTGATGGTATCATCAAAGGACCAAGCTTAAGCCCTTAATGACGTTCTCAAGAAGAGGATTCACGAGGTAATTTCTCTCCCTCTTCTCCTTTAATTTCCTTTCAAGTTCAAATTCATTTCTTGATCTCTCCCCACCTATATTCATCAAAATGATATTTTAACTCTAGTATTATACATTTACTATAATTTTATGATTCTAATGGGATATTATATAATCCAACCCCCTTTCCCTCTTCCTTTTATTTTTATTAAATAGAACGTTGTTCGTGAGGTGTTAATTTATCACCTTCAAGAACGACATGATTTCTTCTTCCATTTATACCTTCATATCTGGTAATGAAACCATTTTTATGGTTGGCCCAGAATATCTTATATGTATTATATTATATTTTATGTTCTAGAAATAACCTATGGCCATATTACTAAGTGATAAGTTAAAACAAGTTCTTTGTGATCCAAAAACCGCCAAAATTGACCCAAATAATCATCATTTAATTCTTATATAATGATTCATCCACATGGATCTAATATAATTAATTATAAGATCATTCATACTTCTGTAATATCATTAATGACATGTAATATCATTTCTGGATGTCTACTCATGTTCTACCCAAACATCAATTTAAGAATACAGGTGAACCACCCAAGAAAAACCATAAAAACGAACATCCCCGAACAATGTTTTTAAACTCTATAAGTCATACAAAGGAACATAATATGACATAATGAAACCCAAATTTGCCCTATTAATGTACTCATGGTTTTGTATTTCTAATTAATGAATATAATGTCATTATACAGGACATTAAATAGAAGGAAGAATTCGAGTACAAGGTAAGGGGAAATTCTCAAACGCAACTTTAATCCTTCGTGTTCTCCATCTTTCACTGCATTTTTTATATGGATAATCATTAAAGATCATTTGTTCATAATTATCTTAACTTTTCTGGGATATACATTTTTTCTACTAAAGTTTATTTCAATCAAAATGTTTTCCAAAAGAACTCATCTTTGAAGAACTCACCTTTTACCTCTCATTCAAGGTTGATGGTTCTTATATCAAGTATGTTGTTCCCTCTTTCTTTTGGGAACCCAAGGTTTATGAATGTGTTATGATGAGATGAAACCCATTCCTTTTCATGGGTTAGTTATGTTCATTTATGTTCATTGTGGCATGCATGATAAATGATAATGTTATGATGTGACGGGTGTGCCCAGAATTATATAGCGCAATATGAATGTTTAAATGTGACGGGTGTGCTCGGAATTATATAGCACTCTAATGCATTGGGTAAAGTGATTAATATCATGATTAAATGTGAAATTATGTGTGTACAAGATTCTAGCTTGGTTCAAAAGTATGTGTGATAGTTAACCACTAAGACATGGCGTTTCATTTTTATGCATTTCCACATTTCAAGTATATTATTTATGCTCATCTCATGTTCATGATCTTTTTCCTATGTTATGATTATGCTCACCCCATGCTATATTGTTCTTATCTATAATTTTACTGGGATTATAGATCACCCCTTTTGCTGTATATCCTCTGGTGGCTACATGTACTAAGGAGAATACAAGTTCCAATAAGAATCTAGAGAAGAAGAAATTAAATAAATGTTTAAGCTTGATGTTGTAATTGTTTTGTACGGTCCTAGTTTGTTCAAGACAATAAACCTTTGGATCCTCAATGCGTAATACTATTATGTAGTTTATCTTTGAAATGATGTAATAGTAATGTATGAAAATGTCTGTTCACTATAGTTGGTACCAGAGGGAAGGTTTAGTTAATTTTGGAATTAGGATTAGTGAACCCTAGAGAAACCCTATAGCATGAGACTAAGTAAAAATATGCACAGAAGAATATTTACATAGGGTTCCCATATTTTATGTTTTTGGAATAAATTGTTTAAATGAATAAGTCAGTCATGAATTTTTTACTTTTGTTTTGTTCTAACAATTTCTATTTTAGAAAATGGTGGGAACCAGGAGAAATCATGCCAACAACTCGTGCGAGGGCCAACGAAACGATTTCCCGAACAACATCCCCAATGATTTGGGAGGTGCAGTTCAAATCTTCATGGTGATTCTTACCCAATTATCTCAGGTTATGAACAATAACAATAGTAATGGGGAACGTCCTCCTTCACCAAAGATGGAGAAACTGGTTATCAAATGTTTTATGCGGCAACGACCACCGACGTTTAGTGGATCTTCTGATCCACTAATTGTAGAACAATGGGTCAACTGCATGAAGAAGGTCTTTTGTGTGCTTCACTGTTCTGATATAGAGAATGTGACTTTAGCAGTTTATCGTCTAGATGAAGAAGCTGATCAATGGTGGTCTTTGATTAAGAATAATTATCCAATGGAGGAAATTGAAGATATGGAATGGGAAGACTTTAAGAAAATGTTTCTTAATAAGTATTTCCCACTAACTCTTCGCACGAAGATGGAGAGAGAAATCATTGAGCTCAAGAAAAAAAGAAGTAGAATCTATCACAACCTTTGAAGAAAATTTCACAAGGCTCGCAAGGTATACTTCGAGTTTTGTTATCAACAATGATAGAAAAATTGATAGATTCTTTAGTGGATTAAAACCACACCTTCTAAAGGCTCTTGAAATGCGAGACTTTGGGAGTTATGAAGAATTTATTCGATGTGCCCTCCTAGTGGAGATGGAGTTTGGGGAATGGTCCCATGGCAATGTGGATAAGAAGAGAAAGATGGAGTTTCATGATGGTGGATCTAATGATAAAGGTGGGAAGAAAAATCAACCACCCACATGCAAAAAATGTTGGAAGTTGCACAATGGGAACTACCTCAAAAGGATGTGGAAATGCTTCAAGTGTGGGAAAGAAGGACAGCATGCTCAAGAGTGTCGAAAAGACCTGAAAAAAAGGATAATATAGACAATGAAAGGAGAGAACCACCCATGGTTCAATGCTACAACTGTAAGGAGCTAGGGCACTGTGCAAACCAGTGCAGTATGCCTCGAGCTCTCGAGGGTAATCAGCGTCAGCAGCCACCAAATCCAAAGACACAAGGGAAGTCTTATTCCATCACTACTGCGGAGGTGGAGCATGATAATGAAGTCGTACAACGTACACTTCCTATTCACTCAATAATGGAAAAAGTCTTATTTGATTCTGGTTCTATGCATTCCTTTATATTTTGCATGTTTTCTAGAACTATAGAATCGATGCCCCGAATCCTTGAAGAAGAGATATCTGTAAAAAAACCAAGTGGTGAAATCATTGCAACCTAAGTGTTTGACTCTTCCCCTGTTGGCATATATGGGATGATTCTTCTGAAAAATCTCATAATAATTTCGTTGGTGGAATTCTACGCTATAATGGGAATGGACTGGCTCTCTTTATATAGAGCGCATAACAACTGTAGGGAAAAGGAAATATCTTTTCCTGTTCTGAACCATCCCATGCTCCTCTAAAAATGCAAGTAAGTTCATGAATCTCCTTTGAAAAATCCTTCAATGGTGTTGGTGTTGATTCCCTATGAGGAAGCATACCTCACCCAAATGTTTGAGTCAAAGGAAAGTTCCAACCTTGAGGAAATGCCCATCGTGAGGGAATACGACGATGTATTTCCCAATGAGTTATCCAGAATTCCCCCAGATCGTGAGGTATAGTTCTCTATTGAACTCATACCTGGAGCTACTCCTATCTCGAAGTGTCCCTATAGGATAGATCCTATCAAACTAGAGGAGTTAAAGAAGCAACTGTAAGAGCATTTGGATAAAGGGTTCATATGCCCTAGTGCATCACCTTGGGGTGTGCCAGTTATCTTTGTGAAGAAGAAGGATGGAACAATATGGTTGTGTATCGACTATCAGGAACTCATCAAGATCACCATAAAGAAAACAGTATCCTCTCCCAAGGATTGATGACTTTTTCAACCAGTTGAGAGGAGTTCAATACTTCTCAAATGTGGATATTCATTCTAGATATCATTAGGTAAAGGTGAAGAAGGAAGATATTCATAAGACTGTCTTCTGAACAAGGTATGGGCACTATGAGTTTTTGGTGTTTCCCTTTGGACTAACTAATTCCTCTGCAATCTTCATGGATTTGATGAATAGTGTCTTTAGACATTACCTTGAAAAATTTTTGGCAGTGTTTATTGATGATATTCTCATCTACTCAAAGAGAAAGGTGGAACATAAAGAACATATAAGACTTGTGATGGTGACATTGTGAAAGGAGATGTTGTACGCCAAGTTCAGCAAGTGTGACTATTGGATGAAGCAAGTCACGTTCTTGGGACATGTAATCACAAGTGAGAGAATTTTTTTGGATCCTTCAAAGACAAAGGTGATTAAGGAATGTACCAGGCCCTCTAGTGCCACAAAAATCTGTAGTTTTCTTGGATTAGTTGGGTACTACCAACTTTTTGTGAGAAACTTCTCACGATTGTCAAGCTCGCTAACTAAGATAACAAGGAAAGTGGTAAATTATATCTGGACGGAAGAATGAGAGGGAAGATTCAAGGAGCTAAATAGAAGGTTGATTACTGTAGCTGTAATCACACTACCGAAAGGTGGAGAAAGTTTTGTGATATACAGTGATACTTCAAAGAAAGGATTGGGTTGTGTACTCATGAAGAATTGTAATGTGATAGCCTACGCCTCATCATAGTTGAAGATCCATGATCTGAACTACCCGAAGCATGATCTAGAGCTGGAAGCCATTATTTTTTCTTGAAAATATGGCAGCACAACCTTTATGGTGAGAAGTTTGAAATATAAACTGACCACAAGAGCCTAAAGAATATATTCACACAAAAGGAGCTCAACATGAGTCCAATGATATGGCTAGATCTAATCAAGGATTACAATTTCTCTATTCACTATCATCCTAGAAATTCGAACAAGGTAGCTGATGCTCTAAGCATAAAAAAACCCGCTACTCTATCCATGTTACGGATTGAGAAAGACCATATCTTCTTAGATATGAAAAGGATGGATTAGGAGATCATAAGGGCATGTGATACATCCTACCTTTCCCAATTTGTTGTGTAACCGTCCATCCATGAGAAGATTAAGGAAGCACAAAGGGATGATGTGGAGATACAAAAGAGGTTGAATACAGTAATGGAAGGGAATTTGAAAGAGTTTCATATCGATGATGATTGTGTGATTCGGTTTGGAACATGGCTTTGTGTGCCTTCATCACCTGGGATAACAAAGGATCTATTGGACAATTCACATAGCTAAACATTCTCTATCCATCTTGGGAGTACCAAGATGTACCATGATCTCCGAGAACATTTCTGGTGGGATAAGATGAAAAAGGAGATTGCGGAATATATATCAAGATGCTTGGTATGCCAGCAAGTTAAAGCTGAGCGACAAAAGTCCAAGGGTATGATGCATCCATTGCCTATACCCATGTGGAAATGGGAAAACATTACTGTGGACTTTTTCAAGGGTATCCAGAAGATATCAATGTTAAATAATGTGATATGGTTTGTGGTTGACCGACTCACCAAGACTACCCATTTTATCGCTACTCAGGAAGATCTCTCACTTGAAAAAATTGCAAAGATATATTTGAAGGAAGTGGTGAGACTTCACGGTGTTCCACTCTCAATTGTCTCTGACCATGATCCAAGTTTCACATATAAATTCTGGAGGAGTCTTCAACATTCTTTGAGTACTGAATTAAATTTTCAGCATGGCCTATCACTCCCAAACTGATGTCCAGTCTGAAAGGACTATTCAGATGCTTGAAGATATGCTAAGAGCCCGCTCACTTGAATTTAAAGGTGGTTGGGATCAGCATCTCCCATTGGTTGAGTTCTAATATAACAATAGCTTCCACTCGAGTATTAATATGGCTCCGTACGAAACTCTTTATGGGAAGCGGTATAGAACTCCAACCTGTTGGGATGAAGTTGGAGAATGAAAGCTGCTTGGACCCGATCTTGTTCTAGAGGTGACAGAGAAGGTTCAAGTCATCCAGAAACACATCAAAGCTTCTAAAAGTCGGCAAAAGAGCTATGATGAAAACCGTCTAAGGGACATGGAGTTCGACGATGGTGATAAATTCTTCTTTTGAATATCTCTATGGAAGAGAGTCATGCGATTCAGGGAGAAAGCGAAGCTAAGCCCAAGGTATATTGGCCCCTTTGAGATCCTTGACCACATAGGAGTTGTGGCCTATCGTCTTGCACTTCCACCGAATATGGCTCAAGTTCATGATGTGTTTCATGTATCACTACTGAGGAAGTACATACCAGACCCCTCAGATGTACTAAACTCAGAGTTGGTGCAGTTGGAAGATGATCTCTCCTATGAGGAGCGGCTAGTAAAAATTCTGGATCAGAGAGATAAGGTTCTATGAAACAAGACAACCCATCATGTCAAAGTGTTGTGGAGGAACGATATGTTCGAAGAAGCAACTTGGGAACCATAAGAGGCAATGAAGGATAAGTACCCTCACCTTTTTGTGTAAAGTGAAATTTCGAGCGTGAAATGTATTAAGGGGGGAAGAATGTAATGACCCAAAGTTTTTTTTATGGAAATTCCCTTCTTATATTTATGAAAACACAACATAATGAACTACTAAGTGATAAGTGACCTTTAAAAATAAGTTTTTCACTTCTGTGTTTGGAATTTCGAAAATCCGACATACACGGTTGTGTTCAAGATGATTTTTTTGAGTCTAATGAAACAAAAATAATTTTTAGTGAATAGTGATCTACCCTTATGAATAGTAACATACCCTTATGAATAGTAATATGACCCTTATGAAGAGTAAATCATCCAACATAAGAGTAACATTACATTTGAATAATAAAATAAAATTTAGACATCTTATAAAGTGACAATTTGACCTTACTAAATGTTTTGGTATTTTGTAAGTCATAAAAAATAATTATAATTATTTAATTAATTTAAAAGAAAATTTATTTCCCTAAAATGTATTGATAAATTATTGAATCAATTTATTATAGATTTTATATAATTTTATAAGAATCTACGTAATTTCTGAAAGCACTATAAAATCAGTTTTAATCATAAAAACTATTTTTAAGTAAATTATAATTTTAATTAAATAATAAATTAATAATATTTAGAAACTTTTTTTCAAAAAATGGACTTCATTTTTGGATTCTAAAGGTCGAAATATGGTCAGGGTAAATTTTTTGGATTTTTCTAAGATACATGAATTTTTGATGAATAGTAGAATCTGATAATTTACAATAAATGCTAAGTAATGGATTAATTGAGTCATCGATGATGATCTACTGATGTAAGCCCTCTTGGTTTGGAATAACATGATAAAATTACTATTATTGGTTATTCAATACTCACAATTAATTTTATTCTGGGAAATTAATAAACAAATGAATTTTATATTAAGGAAACCCCTCTCCCCTCCACTATAAAAGCCACCCTTCACACCCTCATTTCCCCACACCTCTCAAGATACAATACTTCTCTAAAATCTGAACAAAAACCATCCCTAGACCCTCCCCCATGTTCAACAGCTGATGGTCTCATCAAAATACCATTCTTAGGCCCTTAAGGAGGTTCTCAAGAATAGGATTCAAGAGGTAATTTCTCTCCCTCTTCTCCTTTAATCTCCTTTCATGTTCAAGTCCATTTCTTGATCTCTCCCCAACTATCTTCATCAAAATGATATTTTAACTCCATTATTATAAATATAATATAATTTTATGATTCTAATGGGATATTATATCATCCAACCCCCTTTCCCTCTTTCTTCTATTTTTATTAAAGAGAACGTTGTTCGTGAGGTGTTAATTTATCACCTTCAAGAATGGCATGCTTTCTTCTTCCATTTCTACATTCAGATCTGGACATGAAACCATTTTTATGGTTTAACCAGAATATATTATATGTATTATGTTCTATTTTAAGTTCTGGAAATAAACTATGGTCATATTAATATGTGATAAGTTAAAACAAGTTTGTTGTGATCCAAAAACCGCCCAAATTGACCCAAATAACCATCATTTAATTCTTATCTAATGATTCATCCACATGGATCTAATATAATTAATTATAAGGTCATTAAAAATTCTTTAATATCATTAATTACATGTAATAAAATTTCTGGATGTTTACTGATGTTCTAACCAAACAATAATTTAAGAATACAAGCTAACCACCCAAGAAAAACCATAAAAACGAACATCCCTGAACAATGTTTTTAAACTCTATAAGTCATCCAAAGGAACATAATATGATATAATGAAACCATAATTAACCCTATTAATGTAAAAACTGGTTCTTTATTTCTAATTAATGAATACAATATCATTATACAGGACTTTAAAGAAAAAGAAGCATTCAGGTACAAGGTAAGGGTAAATTCTCAAACCCAACTTTCATCCTTCAAGTTCTCCCTCTTTCACTCCATTTTTGATATGGTTACTACTTAAAGATCATTTGTTCATAATTATCTTAACTTTTCTTGGATATACTTGTTTTTTAATAAAGTTTATTTCAATCAACATGTTTTCCAAAAGAACTCTTCTTTCAAGTACTCACCTTTTACCTCTCAATCAAGGTTGATGGTTCTTGTATCAAGTATGTTGTTCCCTCTTTCTTTTGGGAACCCAATGTTTATGAATGTGTTACGATTATATGAAACCCATTCCATTTCATGGGTTAATTATGTTCATTTATGTTTATTGTAGAATGCATGATAAATGATAATGTTATGATGTGACGGGTGCTCCTGGAATTATATAGCGCAATATGAATGTTTAAATGTGACGGGTGTGCCCGGAATTATATAGCCCTCCAATTCATTGGGTAAAGTGATTAATCTCATGAGTAAATGTGAAATTATGTGTGGAAAAGATTATATCTTGGTTCACAAGTATGTGTGGTAGTTAACCACTATGACATGATGATTTATTTTTATACATTGCCACATTTCAAGTCTTTTATTTTTTCTCCTCTCATGTCCATGATATTTTTTATATTTTATGATTATGCTCACCCCATGCTATATTGTTCTTATCTATACTCTTACTGGGCATCTAGCTCACCCATTTTGATGTATATCTTCAGGTGGATACATGTACAAAGGATAGGACAAGTGCCAATAAGAAGATAGAGAATAAACAATTAAATAAATGTTTAAGCTTGATGTTGTAATTGTTTTATACAGTCCTAGTTTGCTCAAGACACCAAACCTTTGGATCCTCTATGTCTAATACCATTATTTTGTTTTTATTTTAAATTATGTAATAGTAATGTAAGAAAAGGTCGGGTTTCTATGTTTATAGTTATTTAATTTTTACGAGTTATTTTATTTAATTTTTAAGGTTTTTATATATTTTAGAGTTTTTTAACATTTTTAGGGGTTTAAAGGGTTTATAGTGGTTTAGTTGTTTTTTAGGTAATTTATGAGGTTTTGGTGAATTTTATGGTTTTGATGTGTTTTTATAGTTTTTTCGGGTTTTAGGGGTTTCTGTTTTTTATGTTTTTAGCATTTTTATGTTTTTTAGGGGTTTTAATTTTTTTATTTTTTATTGATTTCTTAGGTTTTTAGGGTTTTTTACATTTTTATGTAATTTTATGGGTTTTTTAGGATTTTTAATTTTTTGGTTTTTGAAGATTTTGAGGGATTTTATGATTTTTTGGGATTCTTTTGGTTGTTTTTGTTTTAGGTGTTTTTTGAATTTTTTGAGTTTTAAATTTTTTTTGAGCTTTACAAACATTGTTATAGGTTTAAATTATTTTATATTTTTTGTGGTTTTTAGGGTTTTAATGGGTTTTTATAGTTTTTTAATGTTTTTTTGGGATTCTTATGGTGTTAAGGGTTTCTATAGTTTTTTAGGGTTTGTAGCGTTTTATAGGTTTTATTGACAGTGTTTTTAATGGTTATATATCTTACTATTTTTTTTCAAGGATTTTTATGTTTTTAGATATTTTTTGGATTTTTTATGTATTTTTATTGTTTTCAAGGGGTTTTGATATTTTTAGGGATTTTAGGGTTTTTAAGGTTTTAGGGTTTTAATGATATTTTGGGTCTATATAAGGATTTTTTATTTTTTTTATTATTGTTAAGGGTTTTTATAGCTTATAAATTTTTTGAAAGAGGTTTTAGGGTTTTAGTTGCTTTTATGGTTTTATGGGTTTTGGGTAATTTATATGGTTTTAGCGATTTTATGGGTTTTAAGGGTTTTAGTGTTTTTAAGTATTTTAAGGGTCTTTAGTGTTTTTTATGTTTTAAGGGTTTACATAGGGGTTATCGGGATTTTTAGGGTTTGTCATGTTTTTAGGTATTTTTTTGTGTTTTTTAGAGTTTTTTGGGTTTCTAGGTATTTTGAGAGGTTTTATGGTTTTTTGGGGTTTTAATTGTTTTGGGGGGTTTATTTTTTCAAGGGGGGGGGGGGGGGTTAGTGTGTTTTTGGTGTTTTTAGGGTTTCTGTAGTTTTTATGGTTTTTAATGTTCTTAGTGGTTTAAAGGATTTTTAAAATATTAAGTGATATTTTTGGGTTTTCTATGTTTTAAGTGGGTTTATGGTTTTTATGAATTTTCATGGGTTTTAGGGGTTATTAGGTTTTTAGTTTCTATTAGTGTTTTAGCATTTTTCATATATTTTAGTGTTTTTAGGATCTTTTAGGTTTTTATTGTCTTTAGGGGTTTTCATATTTTTAGGCTTTTCTAGTGTTTAGGTATTTATAGGGGTGTTTAGGATTTTTATGGTTTTTTGTGGTTTTAGTGATTTTGAAGGTTTTTAGGATTTTTCTCTTTTTACAGTTTTTATGGTATTTTGGTTTTTTAGGGTTTTTAATGTTTATTCAAATCTATTATTTTTATTAAAATATTATAGGTTTTTTATAGTTTTTTCCCTTTTAAGGTTTTAGGGTTGTTATGTTTTTAAGGATTTTAGGGGTTTTAGGGGTTTTTATGGTTTTTATGGTTTTTAGGTTCTTTGGGATTTAATTGTATTTATATTTTTAAGGTTTTCATAGTTGTTTTTAGGGTTTTTATTTTATTAATATTTTTAGGGATTTTTATTCATTTTATGGTTTTCTAGGGTCTTAGGTATTTTGAGGGCTTTTAGGGTATTCATGGGTTTTTTGGGTTTTATTGAATTTTTGATTTTATTATCGTTTTTAAAGTTTTTTGGGTATTTTTATTTTTTTTGGTTAAAATGGTTTTTATAGTTTCTAGTGGGTTTTAGGGATTCAAGGGGCTATTGGGTTTTTAATTAATTTATGGGATTTTATAGTTTTTAATGTTTTTAGGGTTTTTAGGATTTTTAGCATTTTTAAGGTTTTTTTGGGTATTAAGTGTTTTTGGGTTTTGAATGTTTACTTATTATTTTTCAAGGTTCTTATGTTTATTTATATTTATAAGGATTTTGAAAAAAATTTAGTATCTTTATGGGTTTTATTGTTTTTAAGGATTTTGTGAGGTTTTAGGGTTTTTTAGTAGCTTAGTGGTTTTTTGGGGGGTTTTTGATGTTTTTAATGAGTTTTTAGTGTTTTAAAGGGTTTTTAGGGGTTTTGAACCCTTTTAGGGGTTTAAAGGCATTTATAGTTTATAAAGAGTTTTTATGTTTTTTTGTTTTAGGGTTCTCTTAGCTTTTAGGGTTTTATGGTTTTTAGCATTCATAAGGTTTTTAGCATTTTTGGGTTTTTTAGGTTGTAAGTGTTTTTATCCTTTTATGGTTTTCATAGTATTTTTTTATTGGTTTTATAGATTATTATGTTTTAGGGGATTTTATATTTTTTATTTTTGTGGGGACTTTTGGTTTTTCATGTTTTAAGGGTTTTTACTATTTTTAAGAGTTTTTTGATTTTTTTTATTTTAGGTGGGTTTTAGGGTATTAAATGTTTTTAGAGTTTTCAAACAATTTTTGGGATTAAATGGTTTTCGAGTTTTTTGAGGGTTATTGGGTTTTATGGTTATTAGGGGGTTTTCTAGTTTTTAGGGTTTTTATGTTTATTTATGTTTTTTTGGTGTTTGATGCATTTTTTATGTTTTTTTTTGGGATTTTAAGTGTTTTTGGGGTTTTAGGTTTGCTTAGGGGTTTTTTGGGTTTTTGGGGTTTTTGGGGTTTGTTGCATTTTTTGGGAGGTCGATTTCATTTTAGGATTTTTACGGTCTTATCATTTTTAGGATTTTAATCGTTTCTCAGGTATTTATGGGTTTTATGGATTTTAGAGTTATTTTTGTGTTTTTAGGGTTGTTGTTTTTATTTATTTATTTTAATGTCTTTTGGGGTTTTTTGGTTTTTTCAGTTTTTAAATTCTTTTTAGTAATTTTATAGATTATTATGTTTTGTAGTGTTTTAAGTGTTTCTAAGGTTTTATTTTTGGTTTTTTATGTTTTCTAGGGTTTTATACAATTTTGGGGATTATAAGAGAATTTTTAGCATTTTTATTGTCTTTAGCATTTTTAGGGATATTGAGTGTTTTCTGGTTTTTGGGGTTTTTATGGATTTTAGGGTTGTTAGTTTTTTTTTGAGTTTTTAGGGGTTTATGTTTTTTAAAAATATTCAACCTTTTTATTTAGTTTAATGATTTCTTGAGCATTAATGTATATTTGTTGGTTTTATGGGTTTTTAGGTTTTTTTAACAATTTATGGGGTTAATGATTTTTAGTGTTTTTTGGGTTTTTTAGGCTTTTAGTGACTTTTGGTTTTTAGGGGTTTTAATTGATTTTTTTTGTTTCGATTGTTATCTTAGGGGTTTTTAGGGTTTTAGGGGTTTTAAATTTTCTATGGATTTTATGGGCTTTCATAGGATTCTTATGGGTTTTAGAGTTTTTATTGATTTTACAATTTTCTTGTGTTTTTTAGGGTTTTGAAGATTTCTATGGGTTTTTTTAGGATTTTTTATTTGCTTTTTTGGATTTTTACGGATTTTTAGAGTTTTTTAATGATTTATGGGGTTAAAGGGTTTTTAGAGTTTTTACTGGGATTTTAATGTTTTTGGGGGTTTTTTGGATTATACAGGTTTTATGGGTTTTATGGTTTTAGATAGTTTTAGGGATTGGGGGGGGGGGGGGGGGTTAGGGTTTTTATCTCTATTTATATATTAGGGGATTTAAGTAATTTTAGGTTTTCCTTGGGGTTTTTAATTTTTTTAGAGTTTTTTACATTTTAAGGAATTTGGGATTTTTTATGATTTTATGTGTTTTTATTTTTTTATGGATTTTTAGTTGTTTTAAGGTTCATTATGATTTTTAAGATTTTTTATGGTTTATATAATTTTTATGTTTTTATGTGTCTTATGTGATTTCATGTTTTTAAGGTTTTGTTAGGGGTTTTTAGGGTTTAGGGTTTTTTATGAGTATAGGGATTTTTATGATTATTTTGGTTTTAAGGGTTTCTAGCGATTTTGAAGGGTTTAGGGTTTTTTTAGGCTTTATGGTTTTTTGGGTTTTGGGTTTTTTTGTGTTATTTATGGTTTTCATGGTTTTTTAATGTTTTTATCATTTTTAGGGGATTAATGGGCATTCATTTTTTTTTTGGGTTTTAGGGTTTTTAGGGGTTTTATAGTTTTTCTATTTTTATGTTTTTTAATGTTTTAGGGGTCTTTGGGGTTTTTATGGTATTTATATTTTTTAGGTTTTTGGGGTTTTATGTTTTTTAGGTTTTCTAAGGTTTAATTATTAGTTTTCATGGATTTTAGGATTGGTTATGTTTTTAGATATTTTTAGTATTTTTAATGTTTTTTGATTTTTTAGGGATTTAAAGGGTTTTTAGTGTTTTTTTAGTTTCTTATGGATTTTTTTTGGGTTTTGAAGTTTTTTAGTTTTATAGGTTTATTATTATTATTTTTTTCTATCATTTTAAGGGGTTTAAGTGTTTTTTTAAGGTTTTTAGTGATTTTCATGATTTTTAGGGGGTTTTAGGGTTTATTAAGAATTTAGGGGTCTTATGGTTTTTAGGATATTTTTTGGTTTTTATGGTTTTAGAATTTTATAAATTTTAGGGGTTTATGTTTTTATAGGATTTAGTGTTTTGTTAGGGGATTTTAGGGTTTTGGGGTTTTTTTAGGGAATTTTGAGTTTTTTTTGGAATTTTTTGGTTTTTAGGGGTTTTAGGGATTTTGAATGTTTTAGAGTTTTTTACGGTTTTATATTTATAATTTTTTGGGTTTTTAGTTTTCATTTAGTTTTTAGGGTTTTAATATTTTTCAATAGTTTTTAGGTTTTTATTCGTTTTTATGGCTCTTAAAAGTTTTTATGGGTTTTAATGGTTTTGAGGGTTTTAGGGTTTTTAAGAGTTTTATTTTTTTTATAATTTTTTTAGTTTTTCAATTTCTTCTTTATATTTTTTAGGGCTTTAGGGTTTTTTACATTTTTGTTGGGTTTCAAGGATATTTTATGACTTTAGGGGTTTTAGTTATTTTGTGGGTTTTTGGGGGTTTTATAGGTTTTTATAGTATTTTTTAGTTTTTACATATTTTATTGTTTTTTAGTTTTCTTACATTTCACATGTTTTAAGAGTTTTAAGATTTTTTAATGATTTTTATGATTTAAATTTATTTTTAAGGTTTTTAGCAGATTTATTTTTTTAGGTATTTTAAGGGTTTTTATATATTTTAGTATTTTTAGTTTTTTTATGGTTCTTATATATTTTAATATGTTTATGGTTTTCTTAGTGGTTTTATAAGGATTTATGGTTTATTTAAATTTTTTTTGATATTTATAGCTTCTTATAATTTTATGGTTTTTAAGGATTCAGGGGGTTTTTTTGTTTCTTTTGGGATTTTAGGGGTTATTAAAAAATATAGGGGTTATAAGGGTTTTAATATATTTTAAACAATTTTATGGTTTTAAACAGGTATTTTAGTTTTTAGTTTCTTTTTATGGGTTTTATGGGTTTCCCTTGTTTTTAATGTTTTTAGTGGGTTTTTGGGTTTTGGGTGTTTAGGGTTTTTATTGTTTTTAGTGTGTTTAGGATTTTAATGTTCTTAGGGGGTTTAAGTGTTTTGTGTTTTTAATTTTTTCTTTTTTATTTTCAGGGTTATCAGTTTTTAAAGTTTTTAGGGATTTTGGGGTTATTTAGGTTTTATGGGCATTAGGGTTTTTAGGGATTTTGAGCGGTTTTATGGGGCTTATATTTTTTAGGTTTTTTTGGTTTTTTTGGTTTTTATGGTTTTTATAGTTTTTTTAATGATTCAAGGGTTGAAAGGGTTTTTAGAGTTTTAGTGGGTTTTTATGTTTTTATGAGGTTTTAGGGTATTTTATGAGGTTTTGTGGTTTTTATGGTTTTTATGGTTTTTATGTGTGTTAGGGGTTTTAGGGACATTTAGAAGTTATAGTGTTTTTAGGTATTTCTGGGTTTTAAGTGTTTTTTGGTATTTAGGGATTTTTTAGAATTTTTAAGGGGATTTAGGGTTTTTTATGTTTTGAGGGATTCTTAGGGACTTTTAGGGATTTCAGGATTTTTTAGGGGTTTTATGTTTTATTTTTGATTTTCAAGGTATTATTAATTTTTATTATTTTAAATGTTTTTAAATTCTTTTAATGTCTTTAGTAGTTTAAAGTGTTTATAATTTTTTTTGGTATTTAGTATTTTATGGGTTTTTAGTTTTTTAACGTCATCAGGGTTTTTTGGATTTTTTGGTTTTTTTTATTTTTGGGTTCTTTTTGGGTTTTAGAATTTTATTTTTTAGCAGATTTAAGTGTTTTTAAGTTTATAAGGTTTTCTTAGTGTTTATGGTTTCCATGGTTTCTTATGTCTTCAGGGATTTTTAGGTATTTTTTAGATTTTTTATGGTTTTAATGGTTTTAATGATTTTGAGGTGTTTTAGGGATTTCAGTGGTTATGGGATTTTAGGGTTTTGCATTTTTTTGTAGTATTGTTTTTATTTTTCTAATGTTATTCAGGTTTTTAGAGCCTTTTTACATTTTTAGGGATATAAAAGTTTTTTTAAAAAAATACTAGTTTTTAGGTTTCTTATGGGTTTTAAGGGTATTTTGGGTTTTTATGGTTTTTATGGGTTTTTACGGTTTTTAGGGTTTCTATAATTTTTTCGGTTTCTAATAGATTTATGTTTTAATAGTTTTTCAAGGTTTTATTATAGTTTTTATGGGGTTTAGGGGTTTTTTATATTTAGGGGGTTTTAGTGTTTTTTCGATCTGTTTTGGTTTTTGGGGTTTTTTGAATTTCATGAGTTATTAGGAATTTTTTATAGGTTTTATGGGTTTTATGTTTTTTTGTTTTTTGGGGGGTTTCAGAGTATTTTTTGTTTTATAGTTTTCATATTTTATAACATTTTTGGGGATTAAATATTTTTTAGATTTTTAGTGGTTTTAAGGTTTTTATGGTGTTTTGGGGGGTTTTATTTTGGTTGGGGGGGGGGGGGGGGGGGTGGGGGTTTGAGGTTTTTTTCGTTTTAGAAATTTTAGGTTTTAACGATTTTTATGTATTTTTAAGCTTGTAAGGTTTTATTATGGTTTTTCAAGATTTTTAGTGGTTTTTACATTTTAATGTATTTTGTGGGATTTTATGATTTTTATGGTTTTTATTGTTTTTAGTGATTTTGAGGGGTTTTAGGGTTTTTGTTGGGTTTTATGGGGTTTTTTGGGATTTGGGGTTTTTTTTGTTTTTAGGGTTTTAATGGTTCTTTTGAGTTTTTTAATGTTATTTATGGGTATATAGGGTTCTTAAAATTTTCATAGGTTTTTTAGGGGTGTATGGGTCTTCAGTTTTTTATGGTTTTATGGGTTTTAGGGATTGGGGGGGGGGGGGGTTCAGTGTTTTACAATTTTTAGTGTTTTTTAGGTTCTTAGGTTTTTTAATTGTTATAAGGTTTTTATGTTTCTTTATGGGTTTTTTAGGATTTTTAAGGTTGGTTACGTTTTTAAGGAATTTTTTGACTTTTTTGGATCATTATGGTTTTAGTGTTTTAAAGCAGTTTTGATGATTTTATAGTTTTTTTGGGGGTTTTATGGTTTTTTATGGATATTTTGGTTTTTTCGGTTTTTTTAGATTTTCTAGGTTTTATAAGGGTTTTTAGAGTTTATTAAAAGTTTTAGGTGTTTGAAGGTTTTATACTGTTTTTTCTAGTTTTTAGGGTTTTTATGGATTTTTTAGGGGTTTTAATAATTTTAGGGGTTTTTTGTTTTTATAGTTATTGGGTTTTTAGGGTTATTATGTTTTTTTTTGAGTTTTAAATGTTTTCGGAATATTTTCATTTTTAGTGGTTCTAATTTTTTTAGGGTTTCATTATTTTCTTAGGAAAATTCATGGTTTTAAGGTTTTTATGCTTTTAGTTATTTTTGAGTTTTTTTAGAGTTATTGTATTTTTATGCTTTTAGGGATTTTTTTGTGTTTTAGTCGTTCTTGGGGTTTTATGGTATTTTTTTGTATCTTAAGGTTTCCTCTATTTTTTAATGAAATATAACCATAATTTAAAATTAATTCAAGTGTTTGGATCATTTTATTGTTCTAATAATATTATTTTTAACCCTTAATTACATAATTTACATTTTATTATGTAAAAATTACTGAGGTTACTATTCATATTGAATAGAAATAATAGATAACTATTTACAATTTTTTACTGATTTATTAAAAATATGGATTTCATTTTTCAAAATTCATAATATAAAAAATTCATGATTTAATTTAAAATTAAATCAAAAAAAAATATGATGCCAATTTTTTTTTCCAGAAGAATTACCTTTTTATGTATAAAATTTTTTATACTAAATTCAAGTATAAAATTAATTTAAGAAACCATAATTGGATTATTTTCAATAATAAGTAACTATTGGTATTTTAAAACAAATCCAAAATATAATTTCACTTTAAGAGTACTTTTAAGAAAACAAAACTTTCCATAAAAATCTATATTTTTTAATATTCAATGAAAAATCAGAATTTTTAGGTATTAGGGATTTTGAGGGGTTTTAGTGTTTATAGTGTTTCATTGGATTTTAAGGCTTTGAATTTTTTTAGTTTCTTCATAGTTTCTTAGGGGTTTGTAGAATTTTTATGGGTTTACATTTTTAGGGAACATTAAGGCCTTATTGGATTTTTATGGGTATTTCATATTTTTGGGATTTGAGGGGTTTCGTTGTTTTTAAGGGGTTTTATGATTTTTTCAGGTTTTAGGTTTCTATGAGTTTTTTTGGGGTTTTAATTTTTTTTTGAGTTTTTTAATGTTTTAGTGGTTTAAATAGGATTTAAATTCTTTTGGGGTTTTTACTGTTTTTAGGATATTTATGGGTTTTGGGTGTTTTAAGGGTTTTTTAGGTTTTTTAGGGATTTCTTGGTTTTTTATGGGTTTGAGTGTTTTTAGATTTCATAGGGGTATTTTTAGGTTTATTAGTGTTTTTTCATTTTTAGAGATTTTTAGGACATTTATAGGGTTTTTATTTATTTTTTGGATTTTAGGGATTATGAGAGATTTAGGGGTTTTATGGTTTTTATAATTTAATAGGGTTTTTATGTTTTTGTTATGTTTTTAATTATTTCTTAATGTTTTTCAATATTTTTTGGGGTTTTTATGTTTTTTTGTATTTTTACGTATTTTCAAATATTTTTATAGTTGTTTAGGGGATTTCAGAATTATGAAGGTTTTTATTAATTTTTAATGATTTTATGGGTTTAAAGGGTTTTTATAGTTTTTACGAGTTTTTTATGTTGTAGGTATTTTTAATTTTTAGTCGTTTTTTGGTTTTTAGGGGTTTTGAGGGTATTTTAGAGTTCTTTTTGGTTTTAATCGTTTTTAGGTTATTTTTGTGTTATACATGTTTTTAGGTTTTTATGGTTTTAATTGGTTTTATCTGGATTTTTAGGGGTGTTTTATGATTTTATGGGGTTTAGTGGTTTTTAGGTTTTTTTAAGGATTTTGAGGGGTTTTAGGGGTTTTAGGGTTTTCTATGGTATTGAACATTTTTAGGGTTTTCGGGGTTTTAAGTGTTTGTTAAAATTTTAAGGTTTTCTTAGAGCATTTTAGTGTTTTTTATGATCTTATGTGTTTTTTAGGAATTTTTAGGAATATTATGGGGTTTTTTGGATTTTATGGATTTTGGGGTTTTACAATTTTTTGGGTTTCTTCGGTTTTTATGGTCTCTTATGTTTTTAGAGTTCTTTTATATTTTTTTTGTGTTTTATAGTTAATTTGTTTTTAACATTTTTTGGGGTTTAAAGTGTTTTTGGAGTTTTTATTTGGTTTTAAGGGTTTTCATGGGGTTTAAATAATTTTTATGGTTTTTTGGGTGTTTTATTATTTTATGGGTTTTTATGGACTTTATAGTTTTTAGGATATTTAAAGGGTTTTTAGGAATTTTTATGTTTTTTTGGTTATTAGGGGGTTTAAGTGTTTTTATTATTTTAATTTTTCTTGAGGTTTTAGGGATCTTATTGGTTTTTAGATTTTTAGGTATTCCATGAAATTTTTAGGATTTTTATGCTTTTGGGAGGGTTTTAGGAACTTTCAGGGGTCTTTAGGGGTTTTAGCATTTTTTAGGTTTTTAGGGGTTTTACCTTTTTTTAGGTTTTTAATGTATTCTTATTGTTTTTCAGGGTTTTTAGGGTATTTACATTTAGGTACTTTTAATTATTTTTTAGGATTTTTATTTTTTTGGTTTTTTGGTGATTTTCATGGATTTTATGGTTTTTAGGTTTTTTAGGTTTTTTGTGTTTTTTTCTATTTTTTATTGTTTTTTTGAGGTTTTTTAGATTTTAATGGGTTTTTAGAGTTTCCAAAAATTTAGGGGTTGAAAGGATTTTTTTGTGTTTTTAGTGGTTTTTTGGGTTTATGGGGTCTTATATGTTTTATGGTTTTTAGGGGTTTTATTATTTTAATGGGGTTTTGGGGTTGTTAGAGACGCTTTAAGGTATTTAGGGGTTTCATCAGTTTTTATGTTCTTTATGGGTTTCTATTATTATTATTATTTAATTGTTTCTTAGGGGTTTTAACAGTTTTTGGGTTTTTCATGTATTTATGGTTTTAGGGATATTTTTGTAATTTTAATGGTTTTAGAGTTTTTTTTGGATATTGAGGGTTTTTTGGGTGTTAAGGGGTTTTATCATTTTTATGTTTTAGGGCTATTCAGTGTTTTTATGTTTTTAATTTTTTCTTAGGGTATTCATGTATTTTAAATGTTTTTGGTTTTTTAGGTTTTATATGGTTTTTTTGGGTTTTTAGGGTTTTTATTATTTTTTTGGGGTTTGGGGTTTCTTTAGTTCTATAGGTGGGTGGGGGGAGGGTGGATTGTGGGGTTGTGGGATGGTGTGGGGTGGGGGTGTTGGGGGGGTTTGGGGGGGGTGGGTGTGGGGGTGGGTGGGGGGGGGTTGTGGGGTTAGGTGGGGTGGGTGGGGGGGAGGTTGGGGTGTGTGGGGTTTTTTATTTTTAGGATTTTAGTTGTTTTAATTATTTTTATTTTCTTAATATATTCTTAATATTTTCCTATTTCTGAGAATTTTTAATGTTTTTATTACATTTTAGGGCATTTTTAGTATTTTTTTAGGGTTTTTAGAAATTTTTTTGGCCTTGAGGGGTTTTTAGGGTGTTCATTGTTTTTATTGTTTTAAGGGCATTTAAGCGTTTTTATTTATTAAGATTCATTAGTGTTGTGGTGTGAGTTTTCAGTTTGTTTTAATGTTTTAGTGATTTTTTTTGATTTTTTAGGATTTTTATGGTATTTTTTGTTTTTAGGGATTTTTAGGGCCTTTAGGGTTTTATGTATTTTTATGGTTTTATGGGTTTTAAGTGTTTTTAGTGTTTTCATGTCTTAATATGGGTTTTAGGGTTTTTTATGCTTTTAGGAATATTTAGGGATTTTGTTGGATTTTTATGGGTTTTAGGGATTTTGAGGGTTTTTAGGGTTTTTTAATTTTTTATAAATTTTTAGGGTTTTTAGAATTTTTATGGATTTTTCTGTTTTTGGGGGTTTAGGGGTTTTAGGGGTTTTTTTAGAGTTTGTGGTTTTTATAGTTTTTTAATGTTTTGGTGGGGGGGTGGGGTTGGGGTGGTGGTGGGGTGTGGGGGGTATTAGGGTTGGGTTGGTTGAGGGGTGGTTGTGGGGGTTGGGGTGTTGGGGGTGATGTTTTATTGTTCTTAATGTTTTTAGGGGTTTAAGTGTTTTAGTTCAATAATATTTTCTTAGTATTTTTCATCCTTTATATGGTTTTTACATTTTTACGTATTTTAATGGATTTTTTTGGACTTTGAGTTTTTTTAGTTTTTTGGGAGTTTATTTTTTTTTACATTTTTAGTGATCTAATGTGATTTTAGAGTTTTTATTGGTCCTTATCAATTTTATTGGGGTTTATGTGTTTTAAGAAGAATTATGGTTTTAAAATGTTATAGGGTTTTTAGGGTTTTTACTGGGTTTTTAGGTTTTTAGGGGTTTTAAGTGTTTTTAGGTTTTTAAAGTATTATTATGAGTATTCAAAGGTTTTCAGGTTTTTTTATTATTTTTTGGATTAATTTGGGATATTTTATGATTTTTATGGGTTCTTAGTGTTTTATAGATTTTGATGATTTTACGATTTTTTAGGGTTTTAAGTGTTTTTATGGCTTCTGGCGTTTTAGGGATTTTTAGTTTTTAAGGGATTGAAATATTTTTAGAATTTTTAATTTTTGTAGAGTATTAAATTTTTTTTATAGTTTTTAGTATGTTTTAAAGGTTTTTATGGGGTTTTAGGGTTTTGATAGTTTCTGGTGGTTTTATGGTTTTTAGGGTTTTTATTATTTTTCTGGTTTTTTATATGTTTTTTAGATTTTAATATTTTCATAATGTTTTTAGGGGTTTTAAGGGTTTTTTTTACATTTTGAGGAAATTTTAGTGATTCATTATAATTTTTATGGTTTTAGATATTGTGGGGTTTTAGGTTTTATAGGGTTTTTATATATTTTTTGGTATTTAAGGTATTTTCGATTTTTTACAGATTTTTTTTTTTATATTTTTTAATTTTTATGGGTTTAAAATGTTTTTAGACATTATAGTGGATTTTTTGTTTTTATGTTTTTCTTGGGGGGGGGGGGTTTATGGTTTTTAGGGTGTTTAGGAGTTTTGAGGGTGTGTAGGAGTTTATGGTTTTTTTGGAATTTTAAACTTTTTTTTGCAGTTTTAAGGGTTTTATAGTTTTAAAATTATTTAGATATTTAAACAGGTTTTGGATTTTTTAATCAATTTGGAGGTTTTATGGGTTATTTTGTCTTTTTTTGGGTTTTTAGTGAATTTTATGGGTTTTAGGGGTTTTTCGGTTTATAGGGCTTTTTAGGTTTTTTAGCATTTTTTGGGTTTTAGAGGGTTTTATGTTCTTTTAGGTTTTCATATTTAATCAGTGATTTTAAAGGGTTTTTTGTGCTTTTTATTTTTAAGGATTTTTAATTTTTTTATGGATTTTTGGTTTTTAGTTACAGTACTAGAAAGTCTACCTTTCCCAACACTTCTATACCAACGGTTCAAAAGAACCGTTGGTATAGATGTTCTTTACCAAAAGTTATAATAAACCATTGGCGAAGGTGTGGTTAGGGAGGGATTTTCCAACGGTTTTTAATAACCGTTGTGAAGTCCATGCTTTCCCAACTGTAATTAGAAACCGTTGGGACCCCCCCCCCCCCCCAAATTCACACAAACAGAACCCACGACTCCCAGACACGCCCCATTTAAATAAGCACATTCCCGGATCCTAGAAGCGGTCGCCCAGGTGAACCTCTTCCATCCGACCAGCTCAAAATCCCCCATTCAGGTTAGACTCCTTCAACCTCTTCTCATGTTATCTAAGGATATCGTTATATTCTCAAAATTTCTCCATTTATTTCTATATTTTGAATGATCACGTTGTTTTTCCCTATTTCTAGGGATTTTGGAAAAATTTATGATTCACTACTCCCTTCACAAATTATGTACTCAAGTCACTACATCAATGTACACATATTCCAATTAATTTTTTCCTTACACATATACATTTATATGGTCATGGTCTCTTTCTTGTGTTCTAATTTTAATGATTCAAGTTCTTTTTTTAATCTCAATGCTCCAAATATTACAGATTCATGTATATGAACTCATAATAAATTGTTTGTAATATTTATTCATAGAATTTCATGAAAATCACTCCTTTCATTATGTCCATGTCAAACATGAAGATCTTATTCATCTTCATTTTGTACACTATGTGTGTTACATAACAAGTATGTATCATGTATTTATCAAAATATTTATATATATAAAATGACACACTTTTCACTTATCCTTTGCACAATAGAACATATGAAGTATCTTATTGAACTTTGAAAAATAGTATGTGGTCCCTAATTATTTTTCACATAAGAAATAAGAAATAATTAACCGTACAATCCAATGTTCATTATAAATAAAATATCTACAAATTGAACTCTCGGTGGGACTTATCCTTCTCCCATGTAGTAATTCTTCCTTCCTCATGAAACTAATTCACCGAAAAACCCTTTATATTTTTTCTCCAAGACCACAGAAAACCCCTTTATATTTTTTAGTTTTCTCTTTAATTTATCATATCATTATATTAAAATGTTATATAAATAGACTGGATAGTTATAGACCTATCGGTGGTCACCTGCATGAATTTTATCTCACACATTGTTCGAGATACCATTGGGTGCCCGGATAAACTACATGATTATATGTTTAGACAAGGGAAAACACCATTTTAAAGATGTATGACTACTCACATGACATAGGATGGAGCATGTAGAAGATGATTGGGTTGTAGCTCAAGAAGCTAGGTCAAATTTTATAATTTATTGAGCCTCTTGAATAGTACTACTTCCTACTAGTTGTAACTATGATTTTCTTCTTGATACATGACATACATTACCATCATTCGGTTTATGATTCTGTTATTAGTTGGTATTAATGATTTGGTTATTTTCATCCATTTCCAATATTTTCCCAATGTTATATTTCTTCTACATTAACTGATAATATTAAAATTGTGAAACTTTGGTAATGAGAGAACAGTCTCCCTCATACACACCAAAGGCTCTCACTATTAGTAAATAACATTTGGAATTTTGTTAGATTTGCTTGAGGCCATGTAGCCATCTGGGTTCGGGTCACTAATGAGTGGTATCCTGGTTTCAGACATCAAAATTCTTGGTTATCCTTTTTATAGGTGTTTCTAATCACATCCATACCTATAACTATTGATGGTCCCTCTCCCAAATCAATTGGGATATGATTTAATGAATACACCCTACCAACCTATGATCTATGGCACCAAACCTAGGATCCTTTAGTCCATGGTTAAGGTGAAACTTGAGGAGGCCATAACTACTATTGATGTGATCCTCATCCTAATACTCATCCTGATCTCACAGAAGAAGTTAAATTATAAAACTCATGTACTCCCAACAAGACCCTTAAGGATTATGTATTCCTTAATCCACTTCGAATATCTTATTGGGAAATCCTTGAATATAGGCATTAGAAATTATGTATCTTATTTTCTTATATACATTGTATTTTTTTTTTGTGTTTCATAATATGATTCTCATATAGAGTAATGTGTCAGTTATGATTTTATATAAAGTAAAAAATTTTCAAAGATCAAGCAAGATAGTCTGATAGAAGGGTCACAGTGTTGGAAGAACAGGTTCAAACGAGGGAGAAAGAATTTATGAAACTAATCAAACATTTATCTTCATCACTTCCACCAGAAGCCAGCGCGGCTTTTCAGACATATATGCTATCGATGGGTGCATTATCCAGTGCACCAGGTGGCAGTTCTAGTGACGGTCGAGAAGATTACGTTCCTAGTGATGACGAGGATGTTGAAGAGGACGAGGGAGAGGATGAAGATGAGGACGGGGGCGAGGATGGGGACGAGGGCGAGGATGGGGCTAAGGAAGAGGATGGGGTCAGGGATGAGCATGGGGACAATGACGAGGATGACGACGAGGACAAAGATGGCGGCGAGGATGTGGCTGATGATGGTAGTGGTGATGGTGATGGTGATCAAGGGTAGATTGATCCATTAAATTTTTGAATTCTGTATAACTCTTTATTTATTAACCTAGTTTTTCACTCTGGTAAGGATATTTTTTAATTCAATATAACTCTTTATTTTTTACTAAATATGGAAGCATAATGATGTTATAATGGTTTGGAGGTGAGTGATGCTATATGAGATTTTATGGGTTATTGTGACAAGTTTCTTTCCCTTTAATTTATTGGTTTATAAAACATAAGTTGGTGCTGCATATATTATGTAATTGGAATTGGTAAAGTAAAATGTTGGTCTCAGATTTCTAAGTTAGTTATTTTGATGGTATTATCTATCAAAAGTCAATATATCTCTATTTACTATGGGTGTATTTACTAATTGACTAATATATTTATTAAACAGACTGTGTAAAACACATTTCCCACAATACGAAAGCACCAAAAAAATCATATATAGACACTACTCACCACAAGGTACCCATGGGAGACACCCCTTGAGGTAGAGTCCCTCTCGTAGCCTCTTTAATTTAAGAATGCTATAAATTGAATTTAGCTTCTTTCATAATTCTACATAATTATATTGAATTTCATATCTTGAATAAGTTTTATTTAATATAATTGTTTCAATTGATAAATAAAGTCATGTTTTATAATAAAACCCCTCCAACAGAGGTGTTTTGTATGCGAAAACTCACATATTTAGTTCAGGGTGTGATAATTTGACTCTCAATCAGAAGTTTCAGCTACATACTACCACTTTTTAAAAAAAATATAATATATATATCTTTATCATTCCACAATCCCGAATCAAGAATCTGTCTTTTATAACATAAGATAAGTTTCTATAATATGAAGGACAACTATATAGGATTCATTTAGAATCCTGGCCGGAAGATGATGCCCTGCGGATGTCACTAGACCAGGCCAAAACATTGCGGTCACGCCGCGGTAATACCGTGAATTGGTCCTGCTCCAGGATGACACCCAGTAGAGGTTTATAGTCCTGTATCAATTCTATTTATGATAACAAGGTAGGGTTTTAGATAGATTACCCATCATCCTCCCTAAACCCCAGACAACCCCCCCCCCCCACCCCACCATCCTCCCTGGACACCGGACAACCCCCCCGGATAGCCCCCGGACACCCCCCACCCCCCCCCCCATCCTCACTGGACCCCGGACAGCCCCCCGGATAGCCCCCGAACAGCCCCCCCAACCAACCTCCTTGGACTCGAGATCCCAATATATGCTCTCTTCAAGATTCACCCTAAATCCCAACTGAAAAGAGGGTTTTAGAGCTTTGGAAGAAGATGAGGGAAGAGTTCAAACCCTAATCGAAAAGAGGAACAACTAATATGATTAAACTCACCCAGATCTTCAATCCGCACATGACAACACTCAAAACTCCAAAGTGATGTGTACAAGTTAACCCCGCCTCAATCCGATGTGCGATGTGGCTAGAACCACTCAAAGTATATCACTTTTCTTTGAAATGGACAATATTTTTATTGAAAACAACAACTGACATATAAAAAACTAACCATACGCATTCAGATTCGATTTATTCATTAGGACAAGGATCCATGGGTCATTTTTTACTTGTACGAGTCAACCCGACCTGAATCTGAGAAACGGTGTGGCCGGTACCACTCAAAGTGTCTTTATTTTGTTTAAAATGGATAAACTTTTTAAAAAAACAACTGGCATATAGAAAAATAACCAAACTCATTCGGATTGTGTTGATACTTTAGGAAAACGATCCATGGGTCATTTGTGATGTGTACGAGTCAACCCTGACTCAATCTGATGCGTGGTGTGGCTGACACCACTCAAATTCTATATTTTGATTCAAAAGGACATCATTTAAAGTGAATACAACAACTGACATACGGAAAACTGACCAAAGGCATTCAGATTCTGTTGAAACATTAGGAAAATGATCCATGGGTCATATGTGATGTGTAGGAGTAAACCCCGCCTCAATATGAGGGCTATTATGGCCGACCAAACGCATTCGGATTTTGTTGATACTATCTGAGGCACAGTGTGGCCAGTACCACTCAATGTGTCTCATTTTTTTCTTGGAAATGGAAAACATTTTAAGTGAAAACAACAAATGGTATATGGAAAACTGAAAAAACACATTTGGATTTTATTGATACTTTAGTACAATGATAAATTGTTCATTTGTGATGTGTATGATTCATCCCTACCTCAATCTGAGGCACGGTGTGGCCGGTACCACTCAAAGTGTATTTATTTTGTTTAAAAGGGATAAACTTTTATGTAAAAACAACCGGCATGCAGAAAAGCAACCAAATGCATTCAGATTGTGTTGATAATTTAGGAAAACGATCCATGTGTCATTTTTTACGAGTTAAAGTCAACCCCGCGTCAATCTAAGGTGCGGTGTGGCCGGTACCACTCAAAGTGTCTCTCTTTTGTTTAAAAAGGACATAATTTAAGTGAATACAACAACTGACATACAGAAAACAAACCAAAGGCATTCAGATTTTGCTGAAACGTTCAGAATACGATCCATGGGTCATATGTGATTTTTACGAGTCAAACCCACCTAAATCCGTTGGCCGGTGTGGCCGGAACCACTCAATCTGTCTCAATTTTATTTGAAATGGATAGGATTTTAATTGAAAACAACAACTGTCATACAAAAAACTGACCAAATGCAATCTGATTGTGTTGATAATTTAGTAAAATGATTCATGAGTCATTTTTGACGTGTAAAAGTCAACCATGCCTTAATTTGAGGCTCGGTGTGGCTGAAACCACTTGAAATGTCTCTCTTTTGTTTAAAATGGACATGATTTTAAATGAAAACAATAACTGAAATTAAGAAAACTAACGAAACACATTTAGATTCTTTTGAAACTTTAGGAAAACGATCCATGGGTCATTTTTTATGTGTACGAGTCAACCTTGCCTCAATCTGAGGCGCGGTGTGGTCAAAACCACTCAAAGTGTCTCACTTTTCTTTTGAAATTGACAACATTTTAAGTGAAAACAACAATTGGCATAAGAAAAACCGACCAAATGAATTCATAATCTATTGATACTTTAGGACAAGGATCCATGGGTCATTTGTGACGTGTAAGAGTCAACCCCGCCTCAATATAAGGAACAGTGTTTCCGAAACCACTCAAAGTTTCTTTCTTTTGTTTAAAATGTATACTCTTTTAAGTAAAAACAACTGGCATTTGGAAAACCTACCTGACACATATGGATTGTGTTGATACTTTAGGAAAATGATCCATTAGTCCTTTTTTATGTGTAAAATTCAACCCCTCCTCAATCCGAGGCGTGGTGTTTCCGACACCACTCAAAGTGTCTCTCTTTTGTTTCAAAATGACATTATTTTAAGTGAATACAAAAACTGACATACAGAAAACTGACCAAAGGCATATTAATTATTTTTAAACATTAGGAAAAATATCCATGGATCATATGTGACATGTACAAGTCAATCCCACCTCAATCCAAGGCACGGTGTGGCCAGTATTACTCGAAGTGTCTCACTTTTATTTTAAATGGACATGATTTTAAGTGAAAACAAAAACTGGCATACGGAAAACTGACCAAACGCATTCATATTGTGTTGATACTTCAACACAACGATCCATGGGTAATTTTGGACTTGTATGAGTCAACCCCGCCACAATCCGAGGCACGGTGTGGTGAGTACCACTCTAAGTGTCTCACTTGTATTTGAAATGGGCAACATTTTAAGGGAAAAAAACAACTGGATTACGGAAAACCAACCAGCTGCATTCTGATTGTGTTGATACTTCAACAAAACAATACATGGGTCATTTTTGACATGTATGAGTCAATTTCACTTCAATATGAGGCACAGTGTGGGTATCACCACTAAAAGTGTTTCACTTTTCTTTGAAATGGACAACATTTTAAATGAAAACAACAATAGGTATACATAAAACTAACCAAATGAATTCAGATTCTATTGATACATTAGAACTGGGATCTATGGGTCATTTGCGACATGTAAGTGTCAAACTCAACTCAATATGAGGCATGGTGTGTCTGGTACCACTCAAAGTGTCTTTCTTTTGTTTAAAATGGACACTCTTTTAAGTAAAAACAACTGGCATATGGAAAACCAACCAACCACATTTGGATTATGGTGATACTTTAGGAAAATGATCCATGGGTTATTTGTGACATGTACGAGTCAACCTTTCCTCAATATGAGGCACAGTATGTCCAGAACCACTCAATGTGTCTCTCTTTTGTTTCAAAAGGACATCATTTTAAGGGAATACAACAAATGACATATGAAAACCCAACCAAAGGCATTCTAATTCTAATGAAACTTTATTAAAATGGTCCATGGGTCATATGTGACGTGTAAGAGTCAACCCCGCCTCAATCTGAGGGCTGGTGTGGCTAGAAGCACTCAAACGAGCTCACTTTTATTTGAAATGGATATGATTTTAAGTGAAAACAACAACTGGCACACTTAAAACTGACCAAACGCATTCAAATTCTATTGATACATTAGGAAAACGATCCAGGGGTCATTTGTGATGTGTACGAGTCAACCCTTCCTCAATCTGAGGAATGGTGTGGCCGACCCTACACAAAATGTATCTCTTTTGTTTAAAATGGACATCATTTTAAGTGAAAACAACAACTGACATATGGAAAACTAACCAAACGCATTTATATTCTATTGAAAATTTATTACAACAATACATGAGTCATTTTTTATGTTTATGAGTGAACCCCACCTCAATCTGAGGCGCGGTGTGGCTGGAACCAGTCAAAGTGTCTCACTTTTCTTTGAAATGGACAACATTTTAAGTGAAAACAACAACAGACATGAAAAAACTAACCAAATGCATTCGGATACTATTGATACTTTAGTAAAAGGATCCATGGGTCATTTTTGACATGTACGAGTCAACCTCACCTTAATCTATGTCACCATGTGGTCAGTACCACTCAATGTGTCTTTATTTTGTTTAAAATGAATACACTTTTAAGTAAAAACAACATGCATATGTAAAACCAACCAAATGAATTTGGATTGTGTTTATAATTTAGTAAAATGATCCATGGGTCAATTTTGATGTGTAAGCGTCAACCCCACCTAAATATGAAGAGCAGTATGGCTGGAACCACTCAAAGTGTCTCTCTTTTGTTTCAAAAGGACACCATTTTAAGTGAATACAACAACTGATATTTACACTCATCAACGATAGTCGCAAACTCTTTTTCATGACTTGGGTAGTTTCACTCGTGGGTTCATAAGTGATGAGATTCATAAAAAATACATTTTCACTATATATTATAAAAAATACAAGTTCCATGGAAAATGCATCAAAAATCATTACATACCCAAATCTAGGAGAAAAACGGTATTTGAGCCAATTTTAAACTCTTATTCAACTCTAATAAGTATTTCCCAGACTATTCTTCCTATTAGAATTTAAAGGAAAGGTGGAGGGGCTGTGTAGGTTGGGGGGGTTGTGCAGGGGTGAGGTAAATTACTACTAGAAGAGTGGTTGTCATGTGACGATTGAAATGGGTGTAAATAATGTTTGAGTTATTGAATCTGTTTTTATCTATACTGGATGATTATTTTCATATGAAGATTGAAATTGGTAATTGTAGTACATGACATGGATAGTAGAGTTTATTGGTTTTATGTGTTTTATTTGTGCTATTTTAGGTGTTTTTATGCTATTTTAAGTCGGTTTATATGTGGTTTTGTGCTATTTTTTATGTAGGTGTATACTGGAGGGGCTACTGGAGGGGCTATTGTGCAATAGTTCTGGAAAAACACAATACCAATGGTTTTAAACCATTGGTATACTTTGACCAAAATTTAAAAACTATCCCAATAGTTTAAAACCATTGATATAGTGTTTAGTCTTCAATATATATCAATGGTTTCAAGAAACCATTTGTAAAAATTTTATACAAACAGATACCAATAGTTAGCATACAACTGTTGGTAAATCAATACATAAAGTGGGCTATACCAATGGTTTAGATCAAACTATTGGTATAGGGCTTTCCTCATGGCTTACTGCCCAACGGTTTGAAAAACCATTGGTATAGGCTATACCAATGTTTTCCCAGCCTATACCAATGGTTTAAAACCGTTGGTATAACATTCATTTCTAGTAGTGTTATTTATATTTTTTTAGGATTTCTCAGGGTTTCATAGGGTTTTATCATTTTTAGGTTTTCTATAATGTTTATGTGTTTTGGGGGTTTTAATATTTTCTTTGGTTTTTTTGGAATTATTAATTTTTATAGATTTTTAAGGATTTGTTTAAGATTTTTATTGTTTTTATGGTTTTCGGGATTTTGAGAGTTTTTAGGGTTTTTTTAGGTTTTTATGAATCTGATGGTTTTTTTTGATAATTTTAGGTTTTTTTGAGTTTTATAGTATTATTAAAGTTTTTATTTTTTTAAAAGATTTAGTGGTGTAAAGGGTTTTTAGTGTTTTTAGTGATTTTTATGGGTTTTAAGGGTTTTATGGTTTTTAAGGTTTATATGGGATTAAATGGTTCAAATGTTGTCTTTGGTTTTTAGTAGGGTTTTTTTATCATTTTAGTGGTTCTAGGGATGTTTTTCTGAATTTTTTATGGTTTTTAGGGTTTTTATGGATGTTGAGGGTTTTTATGATTTTTTGGGGTTTTTTTTGTTTTTTTCGGTTTTCAAGGGTTTAAATGTTTTTAGATGTTTTAACATTTTTAAGGGGTTATAAGATATTTAGAGTTTAAGAAGGGTTTAAGTTTTTATGTGGTTTTATGGTTTTTAAGGGTTTTTGAGTTTTTTTGGGGGGGGGGGGGGTTTAGGGGTTTTAGTGTTGTTTTAGTGTTTTAGGGGTTTTAAGTGTATTAAGGTTATTATGGTTTTCTTGGGTATTTTCAATGGTTATAGGGGTTTTTATGTTTTTATATATTTTTTGTCCCTTTTTTGTACTTTTATGGGTTTTTTGGGACTCTAAGGGGTTTAAGGTTTTAGGGTTTTTATCATTTTTGGGTTTTTATGATATTGTTTTTAGTTTATTATGGTTTTAAGGTGTTTTAGAGTATTTTAATGTTTTAGGGTTTTAAAGGGTTTGTAATGTTTTTTGTCTGTTTTAGGGTTTTTTTCCTATTGTTTCATTCTTTTTGGGGGTTTATGGTTTTATATTTTTTAAGGGTTTTTAGGGTTTTTATTTATTTTTAAAAAATTTAAGGGTTTTATGTTTTCTTAGGTTTTTATTGTTTTCTTATGTTTTTCCTATGGTTTTAGGGTTTTTACATTTTTATTGATTTTTAGGTATTATTTAGGATTTTTATGTGTTTTAAAGTGAAAGGAAGATGTGGGGCCCGGCTTATAGTTTGTTTTGTTTTTAGGATTTTTATGGGTTTTATGATTTTTAGGATTTTAAGGGTTTTTAGGGTTTTTAGGGGTTTTTGTGTTTTTTGTGTTTCATGTTTGTAAGGGTTTAAATTTTTTTAGGTTTTTAAGGTTTTCATAGGGTTTTTTCCTATATTTTAATGGGTTTTTATGTTTTATGGATTTTTAGTGTTTTCTTATGTTTTTTAATGTTTTTTAGTGTTTTAGGGATTTTAATGTTTTTTGGGTTTTATGATTTTATAGTTTTCTTAGTTGTTGTATATTTTAGTAATTTTATGGGTTTTTAGATATTTTAAACGTTTTAAGGGTGTTAAAATGGTTTTCTTATTTTTATTGGGTTTTTAGAGGTTTTATGGGTTTCTAGGATTTTATAGGATTCAGGGGTTTTATTATTTTTAAGGATTTTAGGATATTTAGAATTTTTTTGGTTTTTATGTGTTTTATGTGTTTTTAGGATTTGAATGTTTTCTTATATTTTTTCAGGGGTTTGGTATTTCTGTACATTTTTTGTAATTTTAGGGATTCATTGGTTTTTTATGTTTTTTAGGGTTTGAGTGATTTTTAGAGTTTTTAGGATTCATTATGGCTTATAGGGGTTCCGGGGTTCTTAGGGTTTCTTTGTGTTTTTTATGTTTTTTATGTTTTTTTGAGTTATATAACATTTTTATGGGTTTAATGTATTTTTAGAGTGTTTAGTGGTTTTTGATAATTTTTATGGTTTTTTTTGGGTTTTTATGTTTTTTATGTTTTTTATGGATTTTAAGGATATTTTTGGACTTTTCGGGCTTTTTAGGATTCTGAAGATTTTTGGGGTTTTCTTGTTTTTATGGATTTAGAGTTTTTTTGGATTGGCTTAGGGTTGTATAGTTTTTAAGTGTTTACAACATTTTTAGGGTTTTAAGGGGGTTTTAGATTTTTAGTGATTTGTTAGGGTTTTTTATGTTTGTTTTTAGTTTATGTTTTCGAGGTTTTTATGGGTTTTAGGGTTTTTTAGAATTTTTATCACTTTTTAGATTTTTATGGATTTTATGTTTTTTATGGGTCTCTTAGGGTCTTTCATGATTTAGGGTATTTTGTGTCTTTTGTAAGTTTTAGGGTTTTTTAAATATTGTTATGGTTTTTAGGTTTTTAGGGATGTTGAGGGTTTTAGAGTTTTTTTGACTTTAAGGTTTTTATGGTTTTTGGGATTTAGGGAGGTTCTAATTGTTTTTTTGAGTTTTTAAGGTTTTTAGTGTTTTAATCATTTTTTTCTTTAGATGGGTTTTTTTGTAGTTTCTTGTTATTGTAAGGGTTTTTTGGTTTTTTAAGGGATATGATATTTTTTGCGCGGTTTTTATGGTTTTCACAGATTCTAGGATTTTCCTAGGGGGGTTTAGGTATTTTATTCGTTTTTTAGTTTTGAAGAGAGGTAAGTGCCTTTTATATTTTCTCAGCATCATTGAGGGTTTTTGAATTTTTAATAATTCATGGGATTTTTTGGACTTTTTAGATATTTATGTTTTTAGGTTTTTAGGGATTATTAGAGATTTTAGGGTTTTTTACTGTTTTATGTTTTTTGTGGTTTTTTGGGGTTTTAGCTTTTTTTGAATTTTTTTAGATTTTTATTTATTTTGGGTTTTTCATCATTTTTTGGGGTTTATGTTTTTTAGAGTTTTTAGTTGTTTTAGGGTTTTTTATGTTTTTGGGGTTTTTATGGATTTTAGGTTTTTTTAGAATTTTTAGTGTTTTTAGGTATTTAGGAATTTAATGTGTTTTATGTTTTATGGTTTTATTTGGGGTTTTTAGGGTTTTTAGTTTATTAAGGTTTTTTAGAATTTTTATTGCTAGTTTAGGATTTTTATGTTCTTTAGGGTTTTTATTAATATTGAGGGTTTTGTGGGTTTTATGGTTTTTTAGCTTATTTAGGGGTTTCTTGAGTGTTTTTATGGGTTTAAATTTTTTTAGATTTTTTAAAGTTTTATCGGTGTTTAAAGGTATTTTAGAGATTTTAGTGGGTTTTATGGTTTTAATGGGTTTTTATTAGTTTTTATGGTTTTTAAAAAATCTTATGGGTTTTAGAGTGTTTATATTTTTTAGGTTTTTTATAGTGTTCATGGTATTTTAGATTTTTAGGGGGTTTAAGTCTAATTATTCTATTAGGTTTTTTTAGGGGTTTTCAATTTTTTTTACTTATTTAAGAAAATTTAGGTATTTTTTATGTTTTTTATAGATTTTGGGTATTTTTGGGATTTTGAGGGTTTATGGGTTTTTATGGATTTTTGTGGTTTTGGGTGTTTTATGGGTTTTATGCTTTTTAAGGTTTTATACATTGTAGGGGTTTAAATGAGTTATAGTGTTTTTAGTTGGATTTAGGGTTTTTACGAGTTTCTTCGATTTTTAATATTTTTAACAGTTTAATGGTGTTTCTTATTTTTAGGTTTTTTATGTGGTTTAAGGTTTTTAACATTTTTAGATTTTTAAGTGTTTTATGTCTTTTTAAGATTTTAAGGATTTATAATGGGGTTTCAATGTTTTTATGGTTATTTATTTTTTGTGTATTTTTTGGGGTTTTTATGTATTTTAATGGTTTATTGGGTATTGATGGATTTTAATGGGTTTTAAGAGTTTTATTTTTTTAGGATTTTTTGGGTTTAAGTGGATTTTTTTTGTTTGTAAGGTTTTTATCATTTCTTAGATTTTGTTAATGTTTTTATGGATTTAAAGGGTATTTAAGGTTTTTATTGGTTTTTAGTGTTAATATGGGATGTTTGGGTTTTTAATGTAGCAAGGGTTTTTACAGCCTTTAGGCCTTTTAGGAACTTTTATGTTTTGTATGTTTTTAGGGGTTTTAAGAGTTTATAGGTTTAAAATGATTTATTATAATTTTTATAGTTTTTTTAGTGATTTTAGGGTGTTTTTATTATTTTTATGCGTTTTAGGTATTTTTAGGAATTTTGTGGTTTTTTAGCATTTTAGAGTTTTCAAGGGTTTTTGGAGATTTTAGGTTTTCTATGGGTTTTAAGGGTTTTTACTTTTTAAGGTTTTCTTAGGGGTATTTAGTTTTTTAGGGGTTTTAATGTATCTAGGTATTTTTAAGGATTTTTTTGATTTTTTGGTTTTTTTGGGTTTTTAGGAATTTTATGGGTTTTATGGTTTTCTATGGGTTATTAGTTTTTATGGGCTTTTAGGGGTTTTTTGAGTTTTTCTGTGTCTTAATTTTTTTTGATTTTTTTATGATTTTTAGGGGTTTAAAAGGCATGTAGAGTATATAGTGGTAGGTTTGGGATTTTAGGGGGTTTAGTGCATTTTATGTGTTTTAGTGGGTTTTATGGTTTTTATGATTTTTTTTGTGTTTTTAGAATTATTTTGGGGTTTTAGGGGTTTTAAGAGTGGTTTGGTTTATAAGGTGTTGTTTGGAGTTCTCAAGGTTTTGGGGTTTTTTTATTTTTTTGGGTATTTTTTGGATTTTTTGGATTTTTTTATTATTTCAAGGCTTTTAGGGATTATGAGAGGTTTTAGGTTTTTTTGGGGTTTAGGGATTCTTTCAGTTTTAGGGTTTTCTGTTTTTTTTTGTTTAATGGATAATATAATTTTTTTAACATTTTTGGTTTTTAAAATGATTTTATAGTTTTTAGTTGTTTTAGTGTTTTTGGGGGTTTTTGGAGTTTGTAAGGTTTTTTTGGGTTTTATGGTTTTTATGGGTTTTAGGGTTTTTATTATTTTCAGGACTTTAGGGGTTCTCTGTGTATTTTGGGTTTAAATAATTTATTAAGGGTTTTCAGGGTTATTTTTGGTTTTTAATGATTATTACGATTTTCATACTTTTTTAGGTATTTTATGGGTCTTCATGGTTTTTAGAGATTTGGAGGGTTTTTACGCTTTTTAGGGTTTATTTATTTTTGGGGATTTAAGGGACTTTTTATATTTTTATGGGTTTATGATTTTTTAGTGATTTTAATATTTTTAGGGTTTTAAAGGTTTTATAGTGTTTTATTAGGTTTTATGATTTTTATTAGTTTTCAGATATTTTTAATGTTTATTTTTGGGTTTTATGATTTTTTTGGCTTTTGCGAGCTCATTTAGGGTTTCTACAAATTTTTGGTTTTTAGAGGATTTATGTTTTTTTAGGTTTTTATTTTTTTTCTTAAAGGGTGTCAGGGTTTTGTACTTTTTAGCTATTTTAATTATTTTTTAATATTTTTTTGTTGTTTAGGGTGTTTAGGGATTTTGAGTTGTTTTATGGGTTTTATGGGTTTTATGTTTTTTTGGATTTTTGGGGTTTTTATGATTTATAGGGGATTTGAGGGATTTTGGATATTTTTATAAATTTTATTGGATGAAAAAAAATTTCGTGTTTTTTTGAAGTTTTTTAGTGTTTTCATGAGTTTTAGGTTTTTTATGGTTTTTGGGTTTTTTCAGTTTTAGGTTTATTATAAATTTAAATGGTTTTTTTTATTTTTAGGTTTTCAGGGGTTTTATGTATTTTTTGGGTTTTATGTTTTTCTAAGGGTTTTTCCTAGTTTTTATGGTTTTTTACATTTTTAGGGATTTTTTGGACTTTTTAAGAATTTTTATTGTGTTTATAGTTTGAGGTTTTTTTTTGTTTTCAGGGTTTTTATGGGTTTTTTTGTTTTTATAGATATTTTTTATTTTTATTGGTAGTTGATTATTTGGTGTTTTTGTGGTTTTTTTGAGTTTTTAACATTTTTAGGTTTTTAAAGTGATTTTTCACTTTTTAGTGGTTCTTATGGGTTTTTAGGGATTTCTGGGTTTTAAGGTATTTACGGGTTTTTATGGTTTTTAAGGGGTTTAGTGTTTTCAGTGTCTTTTAGGGATTTTAATATTGTTATCTTTTATGGGGGTTTGATGTTTTTTTGGATTTTTTTGACATTAAGTATGGATAGATTTTTAAAATTTTGAATGGTTTGATAAGGTTTTTTTGTGTTTTACTAGGTTTTAAGGTTTTTATTGATTTTTAGGGTTTTCAGGGTTTTACGGCATTTTTAGGGTTTTTAGTGACTTTTATGTTTTTAGAGGTTTTAAATTTATTATCATTTTTAAGGTTTTTTATGGTTTTCAGGGTTTTTATTTTGTTTTTTACATTATTAGGGACTTTATAATTTTATTGGATTTTAGTGTTTGTATGGATCTTGAGGGATTATAGGATTTTTAGGGAACTTCTGGTTATTAGGGTTCTTATCATCTTAGATTTTTATGTATTCTATGTGTTTTTGGTTTTTATGGTTTTCATAGGGGTTTTCAAGGGTCTTTTGGGTTTTTATGGATTTAGGGATTTTCCAATATTTTTAATAACCTTATGGGATTTTATGGTTTCTGGGATTGAGGGGAGGTTCTTGAGTATTTAGGGTTTTTAATGTTTTAATGATTTTTTGGCGTTTTAAGTGTTTTTATGTATTTAAGGATTTTCTGGTTCCTTATAGTTTTTTAAATTTTATTTGTTTCAAGGAGTTTTAGAGTTTTTAATTGTTTTCATGATTTTTATGGGGTTTTAGGATTTTTATTTTTTTAAGGTAATTATTAAGGTTATTAGATTTTTTTAAAAACATTAGGGGTTTATGTTATTTTAGTTTTTTTTCTGTTTTATTAGGGTTTTTAGAGTATTTTTTGGTTTTTAAATTTTAAGGTATTTCAAGGGGTCTTTTTTATTTTTATGGGGTTTTAATGTTTTCTGGGGTTTTGAGGGGTTTTATCATTTTTTATGTTTTTCTGGGTTTTTAATTTTAATGATTTTAGGTGTATTGACTATTTTTTCGGTTTACGGTTTTCTTAAAGGGTTTTAGGTTTTTAGGGGTTTTTATGCTTTTAGGGATTTTTAGGATTTTTTTTGTGTTTTTAGGGATTTTAGGGATTTTGAGGGGTTTTAAGATTTTGAGGATTTTTAGTGTTTTTATGGGGGTTTAGGGGTTTTTTTTGAGTTTCTAAGGGGTTTTTAAGTTTTTAGTGTTTTTAGGGCTATGAAGTGTTTTTGGATATTTTTTGTGTTCTCGAATTTTTAATGGTTTTTTATGTTTTAATGTTTTTTAGTGGGTTTAAGTGTTTTTATGTTTTTAATT
This sequence comes from Viscum album, assembly GCA_963277665.1. Lineage (NCBI taxonomy): Eukaryota > Viridiplantae > Streptophyta > Magnoliopsida > Santalales > Viscaceae > Viscum > Viscum album. The sequence goes on from OY728157.1 coordinate 394,223,296, forward strand.
TTTTCTTTGGTTTTAGGGTTTTTCTCATTTTTAAGGATATTATTATTTTTTGGGGTTTTGGGGGTTTTGGAAGTTTTTTGGTTATTATATGATTTATGTGTTTTTAGGTTTTAATTTTTTTCTTATGGTTTTCTATTTTTTTTATGTTTTTTACATTTTTAAGGATTTTTAGAATTTATATGGGTTTTCAAGATTTTAGAGATTTTAAGGGGTTTTGGGTATTTAGGCTTTTTAGAGTTTTTATGGTTGTTAGTCTTTTTAGGTTTTTTTCGGTTTTATAGTTTTTAATGGTTTTTATATTTTCATCATTTTTAGGGTTTTAAAGGGATTTTTTTAGTGGGATTCTTATTTTTTATTAGTTTTTATGCTTTTAAACATTTTTTAGATTTTTTGGGGTTTTAAGTCTTTTTCATTTTTAGGGTTTACTTAGAGTTTTTCAAGGGTTTTAGGGTTTTTTACTTTTTATGTATTTTTAAGGAATTTTTTATTATATAAATTCTTCTTAGGGATTTGTAGGTTTTTATGGTTTTTATAGGTTTTTAGGGTTTTTACCGTTTGTAGGGTTTTAGGGTTTTCAAGTGTTTTTTGGTTTTTAGGGTTTTTTCTAGGGTTTATGGTTTTTTTTTCTTTAGTATTTTTATAGTTTTATTTGATATTTACGGTTTTTAGTGTTGTTAGAAATTTTGAGGGATTTATGGATTTTATTATTTTTTGGGATTTTAGGTTTTTTAATTTTTTTGGGTTTTGATTTTTTTTAGTATTTTTAACATTTTTGGGGGGTTAAGTGTTTTTAGAGATTTTGATGATCTTAAGGGTACTTTAGATTTTTATGGTTTTTATCCTTTTTAGGTTTTAGGTGTATTAAGTGTTTTTATGTTTTTTTGGATTTCATAGGGATATTCCAGGTTTTTAGTGTTTTTACATTTTTAGGGATTTGTTTGAATTTTCATGGATTTTTTTGATTTTTATCAATTTTTAGGATCATTGGGGTTTTTAGGGTTTTGTGGTTTTAGAGTTTTTATATATTTTAGGAGTTTAAATGATTATATGTATTTAAGGTTTTCCTTGGGGTTTCAGGGGTTTTTAATTCATTAAGGAATTTATTGGGTGTTATTAGGATTTTTTAAGGTTCCACTTATTTTTAGGGTTTTAATGTTTTTTTATTTTAGGGGTTTTTTATTTTTTTAGAGTTTTAATGGGTTATTATATTTTTAAACAATTTTAGGATTTTAAAGGTGTTTTTTAGTTTTTTCTGGTTTTTAGGTTTTTTATGGGTCTTAATGGTTTTTAAGGATTTTCAGGTTGTAATTGTTTTTAGAAGTTTTTAGTGTCTTTTTAGTGGTTTTATGTTTTTTTAAATAAATTCTGTTTTTAGGGGTATTATGTTTTTTATAGTTTTTGCTGGGATTCATAGGGATTTTGATGTTTTTTTTTGGTTTTATAGTTTGTTTATCATTTTTAGATATTATTATTGATATTTTAAGATTATTAGGATATTTCAGTTTTATAGTTATGCTGAGGGTTTTTTGTGTTTTTTTATAGTTTTTATCATTTTTTAAGTTTTTAGTATTTTTTTAGTGTTTCTACAGTTTTTATGGATTTTGATGTTTTTATGGTTTTTATAGTTTTTTGGTTTTTTGGTTTTTTAGTGTTTTAGGGGTTTTTTAAGATTTTAGGGGTTTTATGGTTTTTATAATTTTTATATTTTTTTTGTTTTTAAAGGGGTTTTAGAGTTTTTAAAGGGTTTTAGTGTTTTAATGGTGTTTTAGAGTTGTTTATGTTATTTATGGTTTTTAAGGTTTTTAGTGGTTTAGGGATTTTAAGTTCATTTTAGGGTTTTTAGATATTATAATTTTTTTTTAAATTATTTAGTGGTTTTATTTTTTAATGATTTTCTTATGGGGTTTCAGAGTTTTAAGGGTTTTACTGGTTTTTGGGTATTAGAGATTTCTATGTGTTTTTAGGGATTTTGATTATTTGTTGGGTGTTGGTGGATTTTTAGGTTTATTTAGAATTTGTGTAGTTTTAATTGTTTTGAGATTTTTAATGTTCTGTTTGGATCTCTCATGGTTTTTAGGTTTTTTAATTTTTTTTGGATTTTTAGGACAATTTTAGGTTTTTATGGTTTTTGGATTTTTAGCGATTTTGATGGGTTTTAGGGTTTTTTGGGTTTTTATGTTTTTTGGATTTTTTTTTGTTTTTATGGTTTTTAGAGTTTTTTAACGTTTTTGTGGTTTAAAAGGTTTTTTGTGTTTTTTTGGGGGGGTTAGGGTTTTTTTACTTGTTTTAGTTTTTTTAAGGTTTTATGGGTTTTTATGGTTTTGGGGGGTTTAGTTTCTCTTTAGGGATTTTAGCGTTTTTAGGTTTTTAGGGGTATTAAGTGTTTTATGGTTTTCATGTATTTCTTAGGGAATTTTAGGGTTTTTAATGTTTTAAGGGATTATAAGGATTTTATGTTTTTTAGGGTTATTAGAAATTTTAAGGGTTTTAGGGTTTTTAGCTTTTTTAGGGGTTTTATAGCTTTTACCTTTTTTATTTTTTAGGGGTTTTAATCATTTTCATGTTTTTCATGTTTTCATTGGGTTTCATGGTTTTTATGGTGTTTTATGTTTTATATATTTTTAGGTATTCTTTAATATTTTTATGGGTCTTTAGGGAATTTGAGGGTTTTTAGTGTTTTAGGCATTTTTATGGGTTTCAGAGTTTTTTTGTTTTTTAAATATTTTAAAAGTATTTAGGGTTTTAATTTTTTCTTAAGTATTTTTTAGATATTAAGGTTTTTTTACATTTTTTGATAATTTTTAGGATTTTTATATTTTTATGGGTAGTTGGAATTCGACAGTTTTTTTTATTATTTTTATGATTTTTGGGGTTTTTAAGGTTTTTTGAGTTTTTTCTGTTTTATGACCTTTTATATATTTATTAACATTTTTAGGGGTTTAAAGGGTTTTTAGTTTTTTTAGTTGTTCAAGGGGTTTTATGAGCTTTTTGGGTTTTTAGGGATTTGAGGTGTTTGATGGGTTTTTATGGGTTTTTTGAGTTTTTGGGTTTTTAGGATCCTTTTATGGTTTGTAGAATTTCATATGTCTTTTAGGGGTTGTAAGTGTTTTTAGGTTTTTAGGGTTTTCTTAAGGTTTTTCAAGTTTTTTTTGTTTTTTATGTTTTATGGGATTTTATGGTTTTTATGATTTTTATGATTTTTTGGAGTTTTAGGAATTTTTATTGTTTTTAGAATTTTTATATTTTTAGTGTGTTTAAGGTTTTTTAATTTTTTGGTTTTTAAGTTGTTTTAATTGTGTTTAGGTTTTTGTTGTTTTTATATAGGGATTTTGGGATTTTAGGTTTTCTTAGGATTTTAGTTTTTTTGTGTTTTTTATGGTTAAATGCCTTTTATAAATTTTTTTACATTTTTATTGGATTAAAGGGTTTTTATATTTGTTTTTTTTAAGGGTTGTGATGTTTTTTGTTTTTATTGGTTTTTCTAGTTTTTATGGTTTTCAGGGGGTTTTACAATTTTTTATGAGTTTTATATGTTTTTAGGATTTTAAGGATCTCTTCGGGTTTTTAGGATTTTTTTCATTTTTAGGGATTTTTAGGGATTTTTATTATTTTTATGGTTAATATGAATTTTCATGTTTTAGGTATTTTCGGAGATTTAGGTGGTTTAGTGTTTTTAATCATTTTTAGGTTTTTTGGGTTAGAATTTTTTTTAAAGTAATGTTTTCTATGGGTTTTTTCAGGGTTTTAAGGGATTTTTATATTTTTAGGTATTTTCTTGTATTTTTTATGATTTTTATGGTTTTATTATTTTTAAGGAATTTGAGTGTTTTTAGGTTTTTAAGGATTCTATAATTTTTTGGGTTTTAGGGTTCTTTTTGTGTTCATTAGGATTTTGAAGGGCTTTAATATTTTTTAAACATTTTTTTGGAGTATAATGGTTTTTTATTTTCTAATGGGTTTTAAGGTTTTTGAGGGTATTTAGTTTTTATGGGATTAAGGGATTTTATGGGTTTTAGTGGTTTTAGGGGCTATATGTTTTCTTATGGTTTTGATCATTTTTTATTGTTTTTGGGGTTTTATGTGTTTTTAGGTTTTTAATGTTTTCTTTGGTATTTTTGGGGTTTTTTGGGTATTTTACATTTTTAGGGGTTTTAGTTCAATTTTAGGATTTTGATGATTTTTAGGGGTTGTAGTGAACTTGAGGGTTTTATGGTTGTTGGGTTTTAAGGGGTTTAGAGTAATTTTTTTGTTTTTAGTGGTTTTGATCATTTTTCATATTTAAGGTTTTCTTAGGGGTTTTAGGGTGTTTTATGTTTTTGGGTATTTTTAGGAAATTTTTAGGTTTTTTATTTTTTAGGGTTTTTATATATTTTTTGGTTTTTAAAGGTTTTTTTTTTCAGTTTTAAAGAGTTTTATTATTATTTATAGTATTTTATAATTTTTAGGGGTTTAAAGGGTTTTTAGATTTTTATAGGGTTTTAGGGTAGTTATGGATTTTTGGTGGGTTTACAGTTTTACAGTTTTTATGAGTTTTTGTTGTTTTATGGTCTTTTTGTAATTTTTTTGGTTTTTATAATTTTTTTATATTATTAGGGGTTTTATGTGTTTTTATGTTTTTAATGATTTATTACAGGTTTTTAGTGTTTTTTGGGTCTTTTACATTTTTAGTTTTTTTGGGGATTTTAATGATTTTTATGTATTTTTAGGGTTTTATGGATTTTTGGGGTTTTAGGGTTTTAGAATTTTTAGGGGTATAATTTTTTTTTAGGTTTTAAGTCCATTGTAGGAGTTATGGGGTTTTTTAAATTTTAGGGATTTTTCCTATTCTTAATGATTTTTATGATTTTTAGGGTTTTTATGGGTATTTATGGTTTTTTGGGTTTTTGGTTTTTTAGGGGTTTTTTGAGTTTTAAGAATTTATTAATGATTTTAAGGGTTTAAAGGTGTTTTAGATTTTTTATTAAATTTTAGGGTTTTTTGGGTGTTTGAGTTTAATGGTTTTTAGTGGTCTTACTGAGTTTTAGGGGGTTTTCAGGGTTCTAGGGTCATTTTAAGGAATTTTATGTGTTTTAGTGTTTTTTAGATTTTTTGGGGTTTTAAGAGATTTTATGTTTTTATGTTTTTCTTATGGGTTTACATGGTTTTTCGGGATTTTATCTTTTATGTTTTTTTTTTGATTTTTAGGGGATTTTTTGTTTTTTAGGTCTTTAGGAATTTTTAGGCTTTGGGTTTTTAGGGTTTTATCGGTTTTATGTGTTTTTAGATTTTATGGTTTTATTATGTTATTTTAAGATTTTTATGGGTTTTTAGGTTTTTAGGATATTTTATGATTTTTATGGCCTTTATATATTTCATGTATTTTGTGGATTTTTTTGGGAATTTTTTTTAGGTTTCTTAGAGTTTTTATGGGTTTTATGGTTTTTAAATTTGTTTAATGTTTTTTAGGGTTTTTATGGGTTAAAAATGTTTTTATATTTTTTTATTTTTTTAGTGGTATTAGGGTTTTAATGGTATTTTTAGGGTTTTTGATAATTTTATATGATTTTTGGTTTTTAAGGATTTCTAAGGTGTTTCAAGGTATTTAGGGGTTTTTATGTATTTAGGAATTTTTAGGGATTTTATTTTTATTTTTATGGGTCTTCAGGGGTTTTAAATATTTTTAGGGGTTTTATGGGTTTTTAGTGGTTTTATGTGTTTTAGGGGATTTTCACTTTATATTATTTTAGGTATTTTTATGTTTTTATGTTTTTATGGTTTTTTATAGATTTTTCAGTTTTTAGGGTTTTTTACATTTTTAGATATTTTTAAGGTTTTTAGGATTTTCTTATTTTTTATGAGTTTTTTGGATTTTGAGGGGTTTTAGTGTTTTAGGGGTTTTAGATTTTTTAGGGTTATGGGTGTTTTAAGTGTTTTTAGTATTTTAATTTTTTCATAGTGTTTTTAACAATTGTTTGGGTTTTTTATGTTTTTAGGTATTTTAAGGGTTTTTTTAGGATTTTTACGGGTTTTTTGGTTTTCTATGGATTTTGAGGGGTTTTAGGGGTTTTAGGGGTTTTATGGTATTTGGGTTTTAGTGTTTTTTACATCATTGAGTTTTAATTATTTGTAGAGCTTTTAATGTTTTTGGGGATTATATGGGATTTTTAAATTTTTATTGGTTTTAGGGTTTTCATTAGTTTTTATAATTTTTAAAGGTTTTAGGGGTTTATGGTTTTTACGATCTTTTAAAGTTGTTAGGGTTTTTAGAATTTTTATGTTTTTAGTGATTTTATGTGTTTTTAGGGTTTAATGGTTTTTTGGGGTTTTATGGATCTTTTGGGTTTTTATGTATTTTTTGTAATTTTTGGGGATTTTTAGGATCATTATGGGGGTTTTGGGTTTTTGGGATTTTGAGGTTTTTCCATGATTTTTAACATTTTTTTAGGTTTTTAGGGTTTTTATGTGTTTTTAGGTTTTCAAGGTTATCTTAGTATTTTCTAGGGATTTCAGGTGTTTTACATATTAAGGGAGTTTTATGGATTTTTTTGATTTTTAGGGTTTCATAGGGATTTTAGTGATTTTGAGCATTTAAGGCTTTTTGGGGGTTTTAGGGGTTTTTAGGGTTTTTAACTTTTTTAGTTTTTATGAGTTTTTAGTGTCTTAGTTTTTTAATGTTTTATTAGGGGTTTTAGTGTTTTTTATGATTTCGGTATTTTAGTTATTTTTCTATGTTTTTATGGGTTTTAGTGTTTTAGGAATTTTGAGGGTTTTAGGGGTTTTATGGTTTCTACGGGTTTTCTGGCTTTTGGGAATTTAGGTGTTTTTCTATTTTTTAGGGAATTAAAAGGGTTTTAGAGTTTTTTAATGCTTTTAGGGGTTTATATATTTTAGTGTCACTTATGGATTTTTAGTATCTTATGGATTTAAGGGGTTTACGGTCTTTCATGTTATACAGGGTTTTAGCATTTTTTAGGTTTTTATGGGTTTTTTAGTTATTGTGTTTTTCTTAATATTTTTCATGGTTTTAGGGATTTTTATGTTTTCTAGGTTATTAGGAAATTTTTTATTTTTTTTTTGGTTTTTAATCTTTTTAGGGATTTTGAGGGTATTTGGGGTTTTTTAGGTTTTTAGGGTTTTTAGGGATATTAGTGTTTTTAGGTTTTTAGGGGTTTTAATTGTTTTTATGTGTTTGAGTATTTCCAAGGTTTTTTCAAGGTTTTTTTTGGAAATTTTAACATTTTTATGGATTTTTTCATCATTTTTAGGTTTCTAAGGAATTTTTTGAGTTTTTAGGGATTTTGATGGGTTTTATGGTTGCTTGGTGTTTTAATTTTTTTTTCTATGGGGTTTTTTAGTTTTTTAGAGATTTAAGGTTTTTTAGAGTTATTTAACGTTTTTAGAGGTTTAAATGGTTTCTAGAGTTCTTTTGGATATTATGGAGGTTTAGGGGTTTTAAGTGGTTTAGGGGTATTTATGGTTTTATTTGGGTCTTTAGGGAATATTAGTGTTTTAAGGGTTTTTTATCGATTTTTTAGGAATTCTATTATTTGTATAGAAATTTTGGGTTTTAATTTTTATTTAGGGCTTTCAGGGTATTATGATTTTAGCAGTTTTAGGGGTTTTATTGTTTTTAGGACATTATGGTTTTCTAAATGTTATTCTCGGGTTTTATGATTATTTATGATTTTAGGGGTTTTTCTTCTTTAGTTTTTATGTTTTTTTGGGAATTATTGGGTATTTGGTTTTTATTGGTTTTTACGGGTTTTGGAGTTTCTTTTAGTTTTTATTATTTATAATTTTTTATAGAGTTTATAATGTTTTTTGGTGTTCAAATATTTTTCAGTGTTTTTAGTGTGTTTTATGTTTGGTTATGGGTTTTCAGGGTTTTATGGTTTTTATGGGGTTTTATGGTTTTATGGTATTTTTGGGTTTTTAGGGTTATTTGTTATTTTGGGGTTTTTTGGAGTTTTAATTGTTTTAGAGGTTAATTTTTTATTAGGGGTTCTCAAGGATTTCATGGGTTCTATTTTTTAGGGATTTTTTGGATTTTTTTTAGAATTTTATCGGTTTTTTTGGATTTTAAAGGGATTTAGGGTTTTTTGTCTTTTTAGGGTGTTTATTACTTTTAATTTTTATGGATTATTACTGTTTTTAGTTTTTTATGGTTTTCATAAGGGTTTTTAGAGTTTTTGGGGATTTCTACATTAAGGGATATTTTAGGATTTCTACGGGTTTTTAGGGGGTTTTAGGGGATTTAGGTATTTTGAGGGGTTTCAGGGTTTTTAAAGACTTTTTAGGGTTTCAGTTTGGGGGGGGGGTTGGTTTTTGTTTTTGAGTTTTTATGGTTTTTTAGACCTTTTAATGTTTTTGGGGTATAAAGTGGTATTATATATTTCAGTGGCTTTTTAGGGTTTTATGCATTTTAGGGTTTTTAAGGGATTAAGTAATTTTATGGTTTTTAGTGTTTGTGTTTTTAGTTTTTTAAGGATTTATGATGTGTTTTCATGGTTTTAGGTGTTTTATGTTTTAAGGGGTTTTTAGAGATTTTCATGTTTTTTTATTTTTTGGGATTTTTACGATTTTTAGGTTTTTCGGTGTTTTATGGTTTTTAGGGTCTTTGAAGATTTTTAGGTTTATAGGGGTTTTAAGTGTTTTTAAGTTCTTAAGGATTTTAAAGGGTTTTTAAGTCTTTTATGGTTTTAAAATTTTTAGGTATTTTTAGGATATTTATGGTTTTATAGGGTTTTTAGGGATTTTTTATATTTTGGGGGTTTTATGGATATTGGGTTATATGGGGTTTTAGTGTTTTTTCTGTGTTTTTTTAGGTTCTCAATAATTTTATAGTATTTAATGGTTTTATTGTGTTTAAAGGGAGGTTTTTGAGTATTTAGTTATTTTTATGGGTATTTTAGGTTTCTAATTTTATAGGAAATTATGTTGTATTTAGTGGGGTTTATGATTTTAGAGAATTTTAATAGTTTTAATTTTTTTTAATTCTTTTTGGGGTTTTAGGGGTTTTAGGTTTTTTTCTGTTTATGATTGTTTCTAGGTTTTTTGGTTTTTTACGTATGTAGGGAATTTTAGGGAGTTTAATATTTTTATTGTTTTATGTGTTTTAGGTTTTGGGTTTTTTTAGGGTTTTTTGGGTTTTTAGAATTTTATGTTTTTTGGGGAATTAAGGGATTATAGTTTTTGTTTAGGTTTTTCAGATTCTTTATAGTTTATTACATTTTTTAGGATTTTTTAAGATTTTTTGGGGGTATTTTTATAGGTTATTTAGTATTTTTAGATATTTTTTGGGTTTTAGGGTTTTTAAAAGATTTTTGGTATTTTTTTTGGTTTAAATATTTTATTTATTTCTTTAAAATTTCTATGGGTTTAAAGGGTTTTTAGAGTTTTGAGTGTGGGTTTTAGTATTTTTATGTTTTTTAGGTGTTTTTATCTTTTAGGTTTTTTCATATATTTTAACGGTTTTTAGGGTCTTTTTAGGGGTTTTAGGGTTTTTTTATTTTAAAGGATTTTAGGGGTTTTAATTTCTTTTAGGATTTTTTGTTTTTATTTGGGTTTTTTTGGGTTATATAGTTTTTATATTTTTATTTATTTTTGGAATTTTTTGGGATATTTATAGTTTTTAGGGGTTTTATGGATTTTGAGAGTGTTTAGGGTTATCATTGTTTTTAGAGTTTTTAGATTTTTGTAGGGTTTTATGGGGGTTTAATTATTTTTAAATTTTCAATTTTTTCATTGTTATTTTTATGGATTTTAGGGAGATTTACATTTTTAGGAATTTTTAGAGATATTTTATTAAATTTTTATGGTTTTTTATAATTTTTAGAGATTTTGAGTGCTTTTGTGGTTTTTAATTTTTTTTAGGGATTTAGTTTTTCAGTGGTTTTATGTGGTTTTAGGTTTTTATTTTTTTGGATTTTTTATGTTTTTATGATTTATGGGTTTTTTATAACTTTCATGGGTTTTAAGGTTTTTATGGATTTCGAGGGGTTTTAAGGGTTTTATGGTTTTTGGTTTTTATCATTTTTTGAGTTTTTTTAGGTTTTTATGTTTTTTAGAGTTTTTTTTGATTTTTTTTGCATTTTAATGGGATTCTAGAGTTTTAGGATGGTTTTAATGTTTTTATGGTTTTTAGGGTTTTAAAGGGGTGTATGGGTTTTTATGATTTGAAGGGATTTATGGTTTTTATTGGTTTTAGGGTTTTATGGTCTTTTGTGGTATTTATGGTTTTTAGTGTTTTTAGTTTTTTTGTTGTATTATTTTTTTAGGGTTTTAAGGTTTTCTTGGGGGTTTTTAGGGTTTTTTTTGAGATATCAACATTTTTAGGGATTCTTGGGCTATTTTGGATTTTTATGTTTTTTATGGGGTTTAAGGAATTTTAGTGGTGTTATGGTTTTTATGGTTTTTAGTGGTATTAAGTATTTTTTATGTTTTTAGGTTTTTTAAATATTTTTAGGATTTTAATGTTTTCTTAATGGGTTTTTAAGGTTTTCAGGTTTTTTTCATTTTTATGGATTATTAGGGATTTATTTTTTGAATTTTTGTAGCATTTAGGGTTTAGGTATTTTGAGGGGTTTAGGGTTTTTTTTTTGAATTTAGGGTTTTTTTTTCATTTTTTCATTTTTTTAGTTTTTAGAGTTATTATTTTTGTAGAGTTATCTTAAATTTTAAGGGATCAAATTGTATTTTTGATTTTTAATCATTTTTAGTGCATTGTAGGGGTTTTATGGCCTTAGGTGTTTTTTCTTTTTTTAGGTATCCAATGTTTTCAAAGGGTTTTCAGCTTTCTAAGGTTTTTTAGGTATTTCAATGGATTTATAGGATTCTAATTGTATTAGTGTTTTTTGGGAATTTATGGGTTTTTTAAGGTTTCTAGGATTTTTTAGTGGTTTTATGTATTTTTAGTTTTATTATGGTTTTCGTTGGTTTTTTTATCGATTTTAGGGTTTTTTTAAATTTTTAGTGATTTGTATGGTTTTTAGTATATTTATAGTTTTTAGTTTTTATTAGTATTTTAAGTGGTTTTAGGGTTTTTAGGTTTTTTAGGTTTTTATTCTTTTTTATCTTTTTAGGGGTTCTTTTTTTCTTAGGTTTCCATGGTTTCCTTAGGGATTTTCAGGTTTTTTAGTATTTTTTATATTTTTAGGGGTTTTATAGAATATATAGATTTATATTTTTTATGGGTTTTAGGGATTTTTATGGTTTTAGGAGTTTATATGATTAATTTAGGTTTTAGGGTGTTTTTTTGTGGTTATAGGGGCTATATGTTTTTAGAGTTTACATATGTGTTAATGGTTACAAAGGGTTTATTGAGGTTTAGTGTTTTTTTAAATTTTCAATAGGTTTTAGGGTTTTTAATGTTTTTAGGGCGAAGGCAGATGAGGGAACCAGGCTATTCCTAAGTCCCCCAAATTTTATTAAGAAAAAGTCAGTGTGGACCGGGGAGGAGAAGGGTAATTTGACCCACACCTGAAGATAATCCCCAAAGATGAAAACAAAGAAAGAAAAAATAAACGAAAAAGAAAAGACACAGAACCACCTCTTCAACTATTCAACACCACCTCTTCATGAAAATCTATCACCAGTATCATAGAACCTCTAGTACCAAAGACATATACGTTAGTATCCACACAATCCATCCAAGAAATCATTTAACATCTCAGCTTCGAAAGGCCATCACACATCCAATCAGTCAGACAATAAACATAACATCCTAACCAATCAACGCCCATCGTAATACACCCAACAGTGCAACCAACATCATCATACTACCTGCATCCACAGGACCACTCATATAGATCAAAGGCCAAAAACATATTACCACCACTACCAAACTCATAAACCTTATAGCCAACACCCCCTTCAGTAGTTCTCTTCCAAGAAGTATCCAAAACCCAACTCCTCAATTTCTAACAACCAACACCTCCAAGCCAGGAAGATTCTAGAATATCTCACCTAGCAGAAGAACCACAGGACCACCAACTTCCATGCCTCACACCATACCACAACACCCATAACTCCTTGTGCAGACCCATAACCAAGAAGACCATCATCTCCAATCTAACAACCATCACCATCCGCAACTCACATCCAAAAAAGCCACACCAATGCACAAGAAATCATGCAGACACAAAACAATCAGAAACCAAATAAATATAGAAAACATCACTACACCTTCTGTTCAAACTGATGAAGACTATATCTATAGTCCTACAATGAAGGGGGGGTGCACACCACCCCCAAGATGGCATAACACCCACCGCTTCCACCGTCCTCCGTCGTAAAGCCAAGGAATCAATCAGAGAAAACGAATACAAACATATAGCTACATAATAAGCTAAAGACATCCCCATGGTTTCAAAATTCTAGACCGCATCACCCCTACCAGATCTGTTGAGAAAACGTCACTAATCCTCCTCAAGGTCTTCCACACCCGCCATAAACCGTCACAGATCAGGGTAGAAAAAGAGCTGGATCTAGCGAAAGCTTCCCTAGAACCTCTCCATGCCCTGAATAGAAAGACATAGGGATCTGATAAACCCATATATTTCCGCATCGCAATATCCTACCGATGAGTATTTATAAGGATTTTTAGGAGTTTTAGGGTTTTAGGATTTTTTGGGATTTAACATTTTTTACCTTTTTAGGTGTTTTAAGTGGTTTTATGTTTTAAATAATTTCATAGGTATTTTTTTAGATTTTAGGGTTTGTATGTTTTTAGGGTTTTATGGCCTTTTTAATATTTTATGGTATTTTAGTCTTTTAGTGATTTTTATAAATTTTAGGTTTTTTGGGTTTTATCATTTTTTTAGTTTTTTAGGATTTTTAAGGTATTAGAGTTTTAGTGTTTTTAGGCGATTAAAGTGTTTTACGTGTCTTTAGTGGATTTTTATTGGTTTTTATGGTTTTATGGGGTTTTATGGTTAAATGTTTTTAGGTTTTATTATTGATTGTAGTATTTTTAGGGTTTTTATGGGGTTTTGTGATTTTAAGAGTTTTTTATAATTTTAGGGATGTTAATTATTTTTGAGTTTTTAATGTCTTCATATGTTTTTTCATGGTTGTTAGGGTTTATTACATTTTTATGAATTTTTTTTTTCATTTTTACGAATTTAATGTTTTTTACGATTTTTAGGGATTTTGAGGGTTTTTAGGGGTTTTAGCAGTTTTTAGGTATTTAGTTGTTTTAAATGTTTTTAGTTTTTTAATGTATTCATAGTATTTTTTAATGATTTTATGGGTTTTTTATGTTTTTTTTCTATTTTTAGGGATTTCAAATGATTATTATAGTTTTTATGGGGTTTTAAGGGTTTTTGGGTTTTTTTGAGTTTTTTAGGGTTTAAGGGTTTTTATAGTTTTTAAACATTTTTTGGGCTATAAATAGTTTTTAGAGTTTTTTTTATTTTTATGTTTTTTATGGGTTTTTTGGTGTTTTTAAGGTTTTTAGTGGTTTTTAGGTGTTTTAAGAACTTGTAGGGTTTTGAGAATTTTTTATGTCTTTAGGGGTTTAAAGTGTTCATTGGTTTTAATGGTTTTCTTATGTTTTTTGGGGGGGGGGGGTTTATATTTTTTAGGGATTTTTAATTATTTTTAGGATTTCAATGATTTTATGATTTTATTGATTTGTGGAGATTTTTTTTTGTATGAATTTTAGGGGGTTTTGGGTTTTTATAGTTTTTTAGGGTTTTAGGGTTTTAAGTGTTTTAGGGTTTTTAGGTTTTCATTATGGTTTTCAGGGGTTTTATGTGATTTTATTTTTTTAGGGTTTTTATGGATTTATTTTGGGATTTTATGAAATTTTAGGGTTATTACAGATTTGGAGGGTTTTAAGGTTTATATAAGTATTATGGTTTTTTTGAAATTTTAGGGTTTATTTAGTTTTTTAGTGTTTTGGATGTTTTTATAGTTTTTAATATTTTAATGGTTTTAAATAGTTCATAGAGTTCTTAATTGTTTTTTATTTATTTTTACCATTTTTATGTTTTTACAGTTTTTGTCGGGTTTTAGGGTTTCTAGTGTCTTTTTATGGGTTTAGAGTTTTTTTTCATATATTAGGAATTTTAGGGGTTTTAAGGTTTTCTTATGATTTTTATGGGTTTTTTGGGGGTTTTTTACATTTGTAAGTATTTTTTAGACCTTTTTTTAATTTTATGGGTTTTTAGGGTTGTTTCATATTTTAATGGGTTTCAGGGATTTTTTTGGGTTTTAGGGGTTTTATATGATTTCAGGGTTTTAATGTTTTCTTAGGGTTTTAAAAGGTTTTTCTTGGGTTTTGAGTTTTAAAATATTTTTAGGTATTTATAGTTTTTTTTATGTTTATACGGTTTTTAGGGATTTTTAGGAGTTTTAAGGGTTTTAAGGGGTTTTTTAGTTTTTATCGGATTTTAAAAATTTTAGTGTTTTTAAGGGTTATTAGTGATTTTATCATTTTTATTGTTTTAAAGGGTTATTATAGTTTTTAGTGGATTTTATGGGTTCTATGGGTTTTTATGTTTTAAGGTTTTTATGGGTCATAGGTGATTTTATTATTTATATAAGTTTTTACAGTTTTAGCAACTCTTTAGGGGTTTTGAGTTTCAAGCATTTTTAGATTTCCTTGTGGGTTCTGAGATATTTTAGGGTTCAAATGTTTTTAAGGTCTTGCAGAGTTTTTATATTTTTATTTTTTTAGTATTTTTATGGATTTTTAGGCTTTTATGGTATTTATGGGTTTTAGGGATTTTGTTGTGATTATGGTTTTTATGATTTTTAGGGTTTTTTTTATTTTTTTAGTTTTTTCGGGATTTTAAGTGTTTCTAGGTTTTTAACATTTTATTTGGGGTTTTCGAGGTTTTTAGGTGTTTTTTAAAATTTAGGGATTTTTCTGGATTTTTTTTTGTTTTTTATGGGGTTTCAGGATTTTTAGGGATCTTGTTGAGTTTTGGGGTTTTTTAAATTTTTAGATTTTTAAGGAATTGTTATTTTTTTTATGGTTTTTACAATTTTTTTATACTTTTAGGTATTTTGATTGATTTTTTTTTATTTTATTATTTTGTTAGGTTTTTTGGGGTTTTAAGGGGTTTTATGGTTTTATTGGGATTTTTGGGATTTACGGTTTCTTTGAGTTTATTGGGTCTTTATTATTTGTAATAGTATTTAAATATTTTCTACATTTCAATGGGGTTTTAGATTTTGTAGTGGTTTGTTAGGATTTTTATGGGGATTTATGTTTTTTTAGGTATTGAGGATCTTTTATAGTTTTTATGGGTTTTTGGATTTTTTAGTGATTTTAGCACTTTTGTTGTTTTTTGGGACAAGGTCGGTGTAGGGCCTGGCTATGCTTGACCCCCCCCCCCAAATTTATTAAAGGAAAAGAAAAGCAGACAAGGGAGGGGTGGGGCCAAACAGCCCACACCCAAAAATCCCTGGACCCCCAATGGCACTGAATCCCCAAAAGACCCAAAAAACTAGAAAGAAAACAGTGGGAACTACATATCAACGTCCTCCCTAAAAGGGTCCCCATCAGCACCATAACCAGAGGAAGAATCTGATTCCACCAAATCCTATTCAGAAGATTCATATTCCTTTAATAAGGTCGTGTAATACTCCTAGAGACATTGTTGTTCCACATTTAGTTGTGCCTTGCTAGAATGACTTCCCCTGCTAGAGTCATCCTCTTTAGCTTGGTAAAAGGCTCTCGTGGAAACTGTCCTCAGCAAAGACAAATAGTCCTTCCTTGGTTTCCTCCTACAGGGACCTGAAGAGACCTCCACAGATTTGTTTTGCTTCCCATAAGTAATAGCTATCTCCAGCAAGGCCCTCCCCTTGATGACCATATTCATGTTTTGCTTCGTCCTTCTACGATCCTCCTGGATAAAATCTTGATCCAGAATGAAGAAGGATTCCTTATTAAGGGAACATACAGAAAGAACCCTACATTGCAGCACTTTGGAAACCACCGTTGAATCCTAAGAAGCGGAAAAAATATGGGGCACCCCACCAGTAAGTACCTGCTGGAAGTTCCCCTAGGTATCTTGCTTTCATCCCCCTGGACAGAGCCTGCGGTCTCCAGCCACTTCATTTCCCTTTTACCCAACTCCCCAGCTCAATCTAAGGACCCAAGAGTATCCAGCATCGACTCAGCTTGACCAGCACTAAGGACCACACAACCTCCACTGCACCTAGCAGCATCAACCTGCTCCTCACTTGGAATCTGTACAGCCAGCCTTACATTACTAGCATCAACAACTAGAGACCCTTTCCCCTCTTTCCCAGGAGTATTTTTCACCTTCCCCTCATTCACATCCAAATCATCACAATTTTGACCAAGAGCCTGTGACTCCCTAATCTCATGCTCATCAATACCACCTGATTTCTTAGTGATTTCTAACAGTATCTCATCTTCACAAGCCTTCTGGGCCACACTCCCTCCATCCCCATCAGTAACAACAGCCTGCACCCCACTCTCTTATGCATCAGACCTCTCACTCCCATCAACAAGTGCAAACCCTTACACCTCTCCCTCAATCTCCATCCCCTCAAAGAGATTGATGATTGTAAAGACTTCCTGCCTCTGCTTTAGACTACTATCACAAGGCTTGGGATTTTATTAGTTTTTACACTTTTATGGATTTTATGTATTTTAATATTTTTATGGTTTTTAAGGTTTTTAGGAACATTTTTAGGGTTTTAGTGTATTTATGGTTATTTGGTGTTTATTGTTTTTTGTGTTTTTAGGGATTTTATGCGTTTTTAGGTTTTTAGGGGTTTTCAGTGTTTTTTATGGTTTTAGTGGTTTTATGTTGTTGGTAAGTGTTAGGGGTTTTTTAAATTTTTCTGGTTTTTAATGTTTTTTTCAAGTTTAAGGGTTTTTATGGTTTTTATGGTTTATATGGAATTTTTATCATTTTAGGGGTTTGAATGTATTTTAGTGTTTTTAAAATTTTTAAGGGGTATAAGGGTTTTTTATATTTTTTTAGTGTTTATTTATGGTTTTTATGGGTTTTTATGTTTTTAGGGGTTTATGGTTTTTAGTGGGTTTTAGGGTTTTTATGGCCTATTTGGTGGTTTTTAGGGTTTTTTTTTAATTTTTAGTGTTTTTAAGGGATTGCTATTGTTTTGGTTCTTAATTTTTTCTACTTTGGTTTCAATTTTTTTTAGGGTTTTTTACATATTTATGGATTTTTAGGCATTTTTAATAATTTTATAGTTTTTTTGATTTTAAGGTATTTTAGTCGTTTTTAGTGGTTTTTAGGTCTTCTGGGAGTTTTAATTATATTTGTGTTTTTCTATTTTTCATAGGGTTTTTACTAGATTTTAATGTTTTTCATGTTTTATGGATTTTGAGGGGTTTTTAAGGATTTTTTTTATTTTTTAGTTTTTTTATAAATTTTGATTGTTTTAGTGGTTTTTATGGTTTTTTGAACTTTATGGTTTTTTAGTTTTTCTTGTCTATATGAGATTTTATTTTTTTTAGTTGTTCAAAGGGTTTTTAGAGTATTTTGGGGATTTTTATTCTTTTAAGTTCTTTTATGGGTGTTATATGTTTTTATGATTTTTAGGGGTTTTAGGCTCTTTTATGATTTTTTTGGGATTTTAGAGTATTTTTGGTTTTAGGGGTTTTAAGTGAATTTATATTTTTAAGAATTCATAAGGTTTTTAAGGTTTTCAAGAATTTTAGGGGTTTTTACATTTATAGGGTTTTAGGAATTGTTGAGGATTTTTATGGATTTTTATGGTTTTTAGTGATTTTATGGGTTTTTGGGGTTTTAGGGTTTCTTGGCATTTTTGGTTGTTACAGTTTATATATTATTTTAGGTTTTTATGGTTCTCATATGGGATTTAAATGGTTTTATGTTTTTTTACATTTCGAGGGATTTTTATATATATATTTTGATTATTATTTGTTTCTAGGGGTTTCAATGGTTTTTATGGTTTTTACAGCTTTTGAGGTTTTTAGGATTTTTTAGGGTTTTTACCCTTTTTTTATGTTTTTAGGGGTATTAAGTGGTTTTAAGATTTTATTTTTTTAATTAGGATTTTTAAGGATTTCATGGTTTTTACATTTTTAGGGATTTTAGGTGGTTTTAGGCCTTTTTGGGTTTTAGGGAATTTCACATTTTTATGGTTTTATAGGATTTTAAGGTTTTTAGGGTTTTCTGGGGTTTTAGGATTTTTTTTGTTTTTAGAGTATATAATGATTTTTATATTTTTTTAACATTTGAGGGATTTAAAGGGTCTTTACAGTTTTTAGTGGGTTTTCTTATTTTATGGGGTTTAGAGTTTTTTATGAGTTTGAGTGGTTTTATGGTTTTTATGGTCTTTTAGGGTCTTATGATATTTTTAGTGTATTTTTTGTGTTTTTTAGTTTTCTTATGGATATTAAATGTTTTTTTTGGCTTTATAATTTCTTATGGGTTTTTAGGGTTTGTTGGATTTTTCATGTCTTTATGGAATTTTTGTGTATTTTAGGATTTTTATGCCTTTTAATGTTATTAGGGATTTTGAGGGGTTTTAGGGATTTTAGTGTTTCATTGGTTTTTAAGGATTTGAAGTGTTTTAGGTTTTTAATAGTTTTTTAGATGTTTTTAGCATTTTTAGGGTTTTTACATTTTTAGGGAATATTAAGGACTTATCTGATTTTTATGGGTATTTGATATTTTTGGTATTTTGAGGGGTATTGGGGTTTTTAAGGGATATTACGGATTTTTGGGGTTTTAGGTTTGTTTGAGTTTTTTTTGGGTTTTAATTGTTTTAGTTTTTTAAAAATTTTAGGGTTTTAAATGGGATTTAGATTCTTTTGGGGTTTTATGGGTTTTAAGGTTTTTTATGGGTTTTTGGGGTTTTAATTGGTTTAAGGGTTTTTAGGGTTTTAGGGGTTTCAGTTTTTTAGATTTCTTAGTGGTTTCTTCTATTTTTAGGTTTAATGGTTTTCATAGGGGATTTTTTGGGTTTATTAGGTTTTTTTTACATTTTTAGGGAATTTGTTAAATTTTATGTTTATTTATTTTTTTCTTTGGATTTTAGGGATTTTGAGAGTTAAGGGGTTTTCAGGGTTTTTTGAATTTTTTAGGGTTTTTATGGATTTTAAGTGGGTTTAGTTTTCAAATGTTTTTTATATTTTTTCATGGTTTTTTGTGTTTTTACATTTTTGGTATTTTTATGGATTTTCAAATATTTTTATGGTTTACTAGGGGATTTTATAATTATGAGGGTATTTTGTATTTTTTTAATGTTTTTATGGTTTTAAAGGGTTTTTATAGTTTTTACTGGGTTTTTATGGTATTTCTTTTTTTATAGATTTGTGGGCCTTTTAGAGTTATTTTGGGTTTTTAGCGTTTTTCGGTTCTTTTGGTGTTTTAGGTGTCTTTTAGGTTTATATGGGTTTCATATGTTTTTTGATGGTTTTTAGGGGTTTTTATGATTTCAGGGGTTTTTATTGGTTTTTAGTTATTTATGGTTTTTAGGGATTTTAAATATTTTGAGGGGTTTTAGGGTTTTCTATGGTATTTACCATTTTTATGTTTTTTATGGTTTTAAGTGTTTGTTAAAATGATAAGGTTTTCTTCATGTTTTTCAGTGTTTTTTAGTGATTTTTAGGGATTTTTATGAATATTATGGTGTTTCTTGATATTTTTGAGATTTTTGGCTTTATTGATGTTTTGGGTTTTTATGTTTTCTATGGTGTCTTATGTTTTTAGGGTTTCTTTTTTGATATTTTCTAATTTATGGATAATTAGTTTATTTAATGCATTTTGTGGTTTAAAGTGTTTTTGAAATTTTCAGTTGGTTTTTAGGGTTTCTATAAAATTTTAATGTTTTTAATGGTTTTTGGGTGTTTTAAAATTTTAGGGATTTTTAGGGATTTTATAGTTTTCAGAATATTTTAAGGGTTTTTAGGATTTTTTGTGATTTTAGGTTATTGGGGGTTTAAGTGTTTTAGGATTTTAAGGTTTTCTTAGGGTTTTTAGTGATCTTAGGGGGTTTTTATATTTTAGGTATTCTTAACTATTTTTAGGATTTTCAATCTTTGGGGGGTGGGGTTTAGGATCATTCAGGGTTATTTAGGATTTTTTGTATTTTTTAGGTTTTTAGACGTTTTACCATTTTTTGGTTTTTAATGTATTCTTAGTATTTTTTATGGTTTTTAGGGTTTTAAAATTTTCGGAATTTTATTTATTTTTTATGTTTTTTATTTTTCTATTTTTTTGGCGATTTTGAGGGTTTTAATGGTTTTTAGGGTTTTTAGGGTTTTTAGGGTATTAGAGTGTTTTTTATTTTTTTACTGTTTTTTGTGTTTTTTTGGATTTTAATGGTTTTTTAGAGTTTTCAAAATTTTAGTTTTTTATTTTTTAGTTTTTTAGTGGTTTTTAGGGTTCTTTTCGGTTCTTATATGTTTTATGATTTTTATGTGTTTTTATTATTTAAAGGGGTTTTTTGGGTAATTAGGTACTCTTTATGGTATTTAGGGGTTTCATGTTTTTTTATGTTCTTTATGGGTTTCAATTATTTTTATTATTTAATTTTTTCTTATGTGTTTTATAGTTTTTATGGTTTTTCAGGAATTTATTGTTTTGGGGATTTTTTATTTATAATTTTAATTGTTTTAGGGTTCTTTTTGGGATTTAGAGGGTTTTAGGGTTGTAAGTGGTTTTAGAATTTTTATATTTTCAGGGTATTAAATGTATATAGGTTTTTAATATTTTCTTAGAGTATATCAGGTATTTCACGGATTTTAGGATTTTTTGGTTTTGTAGGATTTTTTTGGGTTTTTAGGGGTTTTATGTTTTTTTGGGTTTTTTAGTTCATTAGGTTTTACAAGTATTTTTAGTTTTTTACATTTTTGGAGGTTTAATGGTATTATAGAGTTTTTAGTGGGTTTTATTGATTTATGTATTTTAAGGGATTTAATTATTTAGTGGTTTTTGAGGGTTTTAGATTTTTAGGGGTTTTAGGGGTTTTTTGCATTTTTTATGATTTTTAATTGTTTTAGGTATTTAAATTTTTTAATGGAATCTTAATATTTTTCATAATTTTTTGGAATTTTAATTTTTTTTATTGGATTTTAGGGATTTATTATTACTTTTTATTGTTTTTAGTGTTTTTATGGATTTTATGGGCCTTGTGGGATTTTAGAGTGTCCATATTTTTTAGGGTATTTATAGAAATTAATTTTTTTTATGTTCTTAAGGATTCATTAGTGTTTTTCTAGATTTCAGGGTCTTTTATGCTTTCAGTGATTTTTTTGTATTTTTTTGGATATTTATTGTATTTGGTGTTTTCATGAATTTTGAGGGTTTTAGGGTTTTAATATTTTTTTTGGGTTTTTATGTGTTTTAAGTGTTCTTAGTGTTTTAATGTTTTCATATGATTTTTAATGTTTTTGTGTTTTTAGGTATTTTTATGGATTTTATAGAATTTTTATGGGTTTTAAGGATTTTCAGGGTTTTAGGGTTGTTAGGGGTTTTAGGGATTTTTAGAGTTTTTTTGTTTTTAGGGGTTTTCGGGTTTTATGGTGTTTTCATGGGTTTTTAGGGGTTTTTTGTTTTTATATTTTTTATTGTTTTTTAGTAATTTCTAACATTTTTAGCTGTTTAATGGTATTTTTGAGTTTGGGTGATTTTTTTGTCTTTTTATGGGGTTTTAGTGTTTTTATTGTTTGAGGGGTTTTATATCATTTTTAGGGTTATTTAGGGTTTTTATTTTTTTAGTTTTTAACGAGTTTGGTGGGTTTTTAGGATATTAATGTTTTATTTGGGGTTTTTCAGATTTTAATGGTTATATCATTTTTTTGGGAATTTTAGGGCTTTTAAGGATTTTTATGTTTTTTAGGTTTTTAGGGATTTTCAGTATTTTGTGTATTTTTAGTGTTTTAGGAGCTTTAGGGGTTTTATTGTTTTTATGCATTTTTTACTTTTTAATATGTTTTAAGCGTTTATAGTTTTTATGGTTTTTATCATCTTTAGGGGTCTTTTTTTCTTTTAGTTTTTAGGTATTTTTTGAGATTTTTTAGTATTTTTATAGTTTTTAGGGTTTTAGGGATTTTGATAATTTTTAGTGTGTTTATTGTTTTAGGGTTTTAGCTTATTTTAGGATTTTTTGGATTTTAAGGGGTATTATGATTTTATTGGTTTGTGAGGGTTTTCATTATTTTTAATAGTTTTTATGATTTTAGAGATTTTTAGAGTTTTTTAGGATTTTTATAGTATTTAATGTTTTTAGTGACTTTCAGGATTTTTAGGGGTTTGGGATTTTTAGTGGTTTTATAGGTTTTATTTTATAGGGGATTTAAGTGTTTTTTAGGTTTTCATTGGGTATTTCCGTGTTTTTAGGGGTTTTGCATTTTTAGGATTTTTTTGGGATTTTTTGGGATTTTTATAGTTTTTCTAGGTTTTAAGGCATTTTGAGGGTTTAGTGACTTTTTAAGGTTTTTTGGGTTTTCAGGTTTTCTTTGACCTTTCAGGGGTATTATGGTTTGTTTGATTTTGTTAAAATTTCTTGGAGTTTAAAGAAAATTTAGATATTTAAGTGGTATTTATGTTTTTATTGGGTTTTACGGTTTTTATGGTTTTTGGTTTTTATGGTTTACAGGGGTTTTAGGGTCTTTAGGTATTGATAGGGTTTTTTAAAATTTTAATGTTTTTAAGTTTTTTAAGGAATTTATTTGTTTTTAGGATTTAATGTTTTTCATAGGGTTTTACAAGGTTTTTACAATTTTATGGATTTTAGGTGATTTTAAAAAAATTAGGGATTTCTAAGGTTTTTAGGGTTTTAGGGTCATTGGGGGTTTTAGTCTTTTTTTTTGGGTTTTAAGTGTTTTTATATGTTTGAGTTTTTTTTAGTATTTTACTAGGTTTTTTGGGTTTCTTTTTGTTTTTAGTGATTTTAAGTTATTTTGGTATTTTTTATGGGTTTTTGGCTTTCTGTAGATTTTTAGGGGTTTTGGGTTTTTGGGTTTTTGGGGTTATTAGCATTGTTTATTTTTTTAGTAATTTTATGTGTTTTTTAGGTTTTAATGTTTTCTTTGTTTTTTTAGATTTTTTAGATATTGAGGTTTTTTATGGGTTTTAGGATTTTTAGGGATTCTTGAGGGGTTTTGGGGTTTTTAGGGATTGAAGGGTTTATGGTTTATTTTGGGTATTAGGTTTTTTTTCGAGTTTTTATATTTTTAATGATTTTATAGTTTTTCACTGTTTTATGAAATTTAAATATTTTTTAGTGTTTTTAGATTTTTATAGTTTTTATGGGTATTATGGGTTTTATGGTTTTTAGTGGTTTTATTGGCTCTTGGGGTTTTTTATGGATTTTAGGGTCTTTTTAATTTTTTTATTTTCTAGAGTTTTTTTTATTTTTAGGGGTTTTATGTATTTTTAGGTTTCTATGGTTTTTTGGGGGGTTTTAATGGATTTTATAGTGGTTTACATTTTTATGTATTTTTAGGTATTTTTTGGATTTTTATTATTTTTATGATTTTAGGGATTTTGATAATTTTAGTACATTTTAGGGTTTTTAGTGTTTGTATGATTTCTGGGTTTTTAAGTGTTTTGAGGTTTCTAAGTGTTTCTTATTTTTTTATTGATTTTATATATATTATTTTTCTAGATATTAGGGAGTTTTAGTATTTTTATTGTTTTTAGTGATTTTTGGGATTTTGGGGGATTTTACGGTTTTATGGTTTTTGTGGTTCTTTTAGGTTTTTATGGTTCTTACTCTTTTTACGTTTTTAGGGCAAGGAATATGCGGAGGTCAGGCTATTCTCGACCCCCCCCCCCCAAATTTATTAGAAAAAATATGCCGTAGAGCATACACAACAGACAAGGGAGGGGCATGGTCAATCAACCCACACCCAAAAACACTGGACAACCCCACAAAACCCAAGAGTACCCAAAAAACCCATAAGACACGCAAAACAAAAAACAGAAAAATCATAAATGAACGATGGTCTCTAAACACATCACTCAACCAGAGAGTAGCCAGCATGAATCATCACCAAAATCATCAACCATCACCTCCTTACTAAACAAATCAATCTATAGAAAAATAGAAGCAGCACCTTCAACACCTCCTATCCAACCAGCAATAAACATCCAACTTCACTGTCTCAGCCTCCATCACCTCCTTGCCAATCATACCCAATGCAAACAACACATAACCACCAGCATCCAACATCGCAATAGCCATCGCCAAACAACAACATCTTTCTTCACACCCACCTCTAGAACCACATCTGCAACACCCAAGATCAAAGCAACATCTAGAACTGCTAAGCAGCATAAAATGACAACATCCACATTAATTCACAACCAATCCAGCTAAAATAAAAAAAAAACACTATCTCCCACACCATCCTGTGCAACCACACTGAGTAGGTTCAACTCTTTAAGGAAAGCAGATACCAATGTCCAGTCGCTCATCATCCAGTAAGCAAAGGTCCAACCAAAAACCACTAGTAAATCATTGGAAAACCAACATCCAGCAACAAACACCAAACAACGACTCAGAATATAGAAACTATCTCCTCCTTCCCAGATGGGTACGACCATCCCATTCCTATACCCATTCTGAAACACCCAGAGCTCCTTAAACTCATCCTTCAGCAACAATAATAACTATCAACCGAACCAGCCACAACTCAAAAACCCATAGTCCAGCGTATTAGATGGAACAAAACACAAAATGACCAGACCTTCAACAGTAGAAAGATCCAAGGACAAGTAAAAGTAACAAGAGAATAAAACCTGCATCTTCTCCCTCTTCATACACCATGAACCATCGCAATGCCAAAAAATCCAGCAAGATCCTCCTTGGGTACAAAAGAGGAGCATAGTTCCGATCACATAATAGTGAAAGACACCTCTAAGAAGTCGCAATGCCCACCAAACCCAACTTTTACTGAATAAAATCCAAGCCTCTCGTAGATGAAGCCACCAAATCATCATTCCACACCAGAGATGAGATCAAAATCACCGAACTACAAGATAGATGAACAGCCAAAATCTAACCTAGATATGACAATCAAACCTGGAAATTGGGCCAAGCACACCTCTGCCCAGTCGTCGAAGCGCTCATCACATCTCACGAGACCAGAGGGACCTACGCGACCTTAGATCTGGAGTCGTCTCTGAGAGTTTCTTTGTTGTTGACCGGGAAGGGGCCAACTGAGAATGCCTGACCTTTCCACCAACTCGTCAACAAGAGCAGCTGCAAAACCTAAGCCAAACAATCTGCCGAGATCACACCCAAACCAACGAGAAATTGACAACTCCTCTAAGGAGCAACAATGATCCATCAAGGGAAGGGGGAGACGATGAAGGAGATCGCGAAGGGAGAGCACCTAGAGACTCATCCGCCATCCTTATTTTTCTTTAGGTGTTTTTCTTATGTTTTTAGGGGTTTAAAGGGTTTTTAGTATATTTTTGTGGTTTTAGGGTTTTTATAGATTTTTAGGGTTTTTCAATTTTTATGGATTTTAATGATTTTTGGGGGTTTCAATATTTTTAGGGGTTTTATTGTTTTTTGGGGTTTTAGGGGTTTTAAGGGATTTTATGTTTTTTAGGGTTTTTACCATTTTTCAGTTGTTTTAGAGGTTTTAAATTTTTTAGTTTTTTAAGGTTTTCATAAGGGTTTCATGTTTTTAAGGTTATTATGTTTTTTTTATTTTTATTGATTTTTAGTATTTTTATGGTTTCTACAATTTTTAGGGATTTTTAGGGGTTTTTGGGCTTTCATTATTTTTATTGGTTTTAGTGTTATTGTATTTTTTAGGGTTTTTATTATTTTTTATAGTTTATTTGATGTTTTTATGGGTTAAAGGGGTTTTAGACTTTCTAGTGACTTTTTAGGGTTATATAGATTTTTAGGATTTTTATTGTTTTAAGGGTTTATATTATTTTTTGGGGTTTTAGCATATTTTATGGTTTATTTAGGGTTTTAACATATTTTAGGTTTTTATGAGATTTAATAGTTTTTAGGATATTAGGGTATTTAATAGTTTTTAGTTTTTATGTATTTAAATGATTTTAATGGTTTTTTATGATCTAGGGTTTTTTTAGAAATATTTAAGATCTTTATGTTTTTTAGGTTTCTTAGGGATTTTGAGGGTTTTTTGGTATTTTTAGGGGTTTTAAGGTGTTTATTATTTTTAGGTTTTTAGGATTTTTATGTGTTTTTTGGTTTTAGTTTTTTCATAGAATTTTTCATTGATTTTAGGTTTTTTATGTTTTAAGGGATATCTTGGGACATTTTAGGATCTTTATGGGTTTTGAGTGTTTCTATGGATCTTGAGGGGTTTTTAGGGTTTATATGTACATTCTTATTCTACAGTTTTTTGAGTTTTTCTGCTCTTTTAGATATTTTTAATGTATTTAGTGGTTTGAAGTATTTTTACCATTTTTAGTGGTTTTTAATGTTTTAATGGGTTCTAATGGTTTTTAGCGGTTATATGGAGTTTTATGGTATTTGGAAATTTTGGGGTTTTAGGGTGTTACTGTTTTGAGGTTTTTAGTGATTTTTTGGTGTTTTTAGGGTTTTAATGATTAATTAGGGTTTTAGATAATTTATGTTAATATGGATTTTTAAGAATTTTAGTGTTTTTAGGGATTTTAGATATTTTGAAGAGGTTTAAGATTTTTTAGGTTTTGATGACTTTTTTATTATTTAGGTATTTTGGAGTTTTTCAAGGATATTAAGAATTTTTTATAGTTTTTTAAATAAAATTAGTGTTTTATTAGGTTTTCATATTTTTTATTTATCACTTTGTTTTTATTGGATTTTGGTATATTTTTTTACTAAATGGTTTTTAGGGTTAAATGTTTTTTTTATGGTTTTTAGCATTTTTAGTATTCTTAGTCGGTTTAAAATTTTTATGGTTTTTAAGGTTTTATAATCATTTTTCTAGGGTTTTACGGGATTTCATTTTTTTGATTTTTAATTCATTTTATGTTTTTAAGGGTTTTTATGGGGTTTTAAGGTTTGTAGTTATTTTAGGGGTTTTATGTTTTTTAGGGTTTTTTGAATTTTTTTTAGTATTTTTGGGTTTTTTTGATATTTTTAGGGATTTAATGTTTTTTATAGTTTTTTTGAGTTTTTTATGGATTTATAAATATTTTTGTGGGTATTATGGTTTCTATGGGTTTTTAGGGTTGTTTAAGATTTTTATTGATTTTTAGGGTATTTAAGGGATTTTAGGGTTTTTAGGGTTATTTCATTTTTATATTTCTTGAGTTTTTTATGTTTTATGGATTTTTTTGGGATTATTTATCATTTTATGGGTTTTAGGTTTTTTTGGGATTTTAAGTGTTTTTATATTTTTTTGGGTTCTTTGGTTTTTCTAGTTTTGGGGGGGTTTTCAGATTTTTTATGGTTTTGAGGTTTTTTAGAGTTTCTTAATGTTTTAGGGTGTTTAATGAGTTTTTAGAGTTTTTAGTGGGTTATTTGGGTTTTTTATCGTATTCTAGATTTTTTCATGTTTTTTAGAGTTTTTATGGGTTTTAGAGCTTGTAAGGGTTTTTTGTGTTTTTAGGGTTTTATATCTTTTTTATGTTTTTATAGGTTTCATCTGTTTTATGTTTTTATGGTTTTTTAGGGTTTTCATGGTTTTTATATTTATTTACATTTTTCAGATTTTTAGTAATTTTTAAGGTTTTTTTATTTTTAGTGTTTTTAGTGATTTTGAGGGGTTTTAATTATTTATAGGGGTTTTAGATATTTTATGGTGATTTTTAGGGTTTTTTTAGGGGTTACATATTTTTTATTTATTTATCATTTTTTTGGGTTTAGAGGGTTTTAGTGTTTTTAGTGGTCTTAGGGTATTTTTGGAGGTTTAGGGATTTTAAAATTTTTAGGGGTTTATATTTATTAGGGTTTTATGGATTTATGGGTTTTACTGTTTTTAGGTTTTTTAGTTTTTTATGTGTTTCTAGGTTTTATGGTTTTCTTAATGTTTTTAATTATTTTTCATGTTTTGTATGTTTTTAGGAATTTTATGGTATTTCTTTTAATTTACTGTGTTTTTAATGTTTTTATGGATTTTTATGTTTTTAGGAATTTTTAGGATTTTTCTTGTTTTATTTTTTAGGATTTTATGGTTTATTTAATTTTTTTGGGTTTTAATATTTTTAGAATTTTTAATGATTTTTGGGTTTAAAGGGTTATTATAGTTTTAGTGATTTTAGGGGTTTTGGGGGTTTTTTGGTTTTAAGGGGTTTTAAAGGATTTTAGGGCAAAGAAGGCGCGGGCCAAATTGAGAGCTTTCCACCTCAATTTATAAAAAAGAAAAATTACAAAACATTATAGGGGGACTTGTACATTCTGGTGCGGGTAGTGCCCTTCATTTCAGAGACTACATGAGACGTGCAAAACAAAGGAGCAGTGAATGACCACTGTGAGTGGCATTCTTCAATAGACATCTTGGAAAGAACATCAGCCACCATATTGACTTCTCTATATGCATGAGTGATTTTGAGACTCTGGTTCTTGGATAGGCTAAGGCATTCAATCCATTGGGGTAGAAGCCGCCATGGAACCTTCCTTGAGTTTTGGTGGAGAGCCTCCACTACAAGCATCGAATCTGATTAGATCCATAGATGCATCCACCCAAATTGATTTGCAAAATGAACAGCCTTGACAATAGTCGAAATCTCTACCTCATAAGCGCATCCATTCCTAATGAAATGATAGAAGATACCTTTGATAAAACCTCGATAAATACGGAAAACACCACCACAACCTGAAGGGCCTGGTGAGCCTGTTGCCACACCATAAACATTATCTCTGATCCATGATGGGATTGGTGGAATCCATCTAATGTACTTCATCATCATCGGTTTTTTGCACCTTCCAGGAACACCAAGAGTGCGGAGTGTAACAAGATCATTGAAGCAGTTGTTAATCGTACCTGATTGAATACACCCATCCATTTGAACAACACTATGCATGGTAATAATACCCTCATGTGTGGAGAATAATTTCTCACAGCACATAGGATGGCAACAATTGTTGCAGATGCAGCAAGATGGAGATTGTGAAGTTTCTCACTACAACTGAAATCTATAATAAAGAGCCTCCTTTGGGAAAAGGTTAATGGGGGTAAAAGGAGACCAAAGACATCTTTCATGTAATTTCATAGTCTGCGTGCAAGATTTCATTCAACAAAAAGGTGTTGAATACTTTCAGCACCACGCAAAAAAATTTAAAGTATTTTAGGGGTTTTAATGGTTTTTAGGGGTTTTTTATGATTTTAGTGTTTTTAGGGATTTTTGGTTTTTTTGCGATTTTTTTTATTTTTTTATGTTTTAGGGGTCTTATGTGTTTTTATGGTTTTTATGTTTTTCCAAGGGGGATTCAATGTTTTCTATTTTTTGGGATTTTTAAGGATTTCTTAAAATTTTAATAGATTTTTGGTTTTTAGGGTTTTTTAGGGGTTTTAGTGTTTTTCGAGATTTTTGGGTTTTTAGAGTTTTTATGTTTTTAGGTGTTTTAAGTGTTTTTAGATTTTTTATTTAATCTTGGGGTTTTTCATGGTTATTATTGTTATTAATATTGTTAGGTATTTTTTGGGCTTTTTAGTATTTTTATGGTCTTTAGGAATTTTCGGGATTTTGAGGATTTTTAGTGTTTTTTATAGTGTTCATAGTTTTTATGTTCTTTGGGGGTTTTAGGGTTTTTATAGTTTTTAAGGGGATCATGGTTTTTTATATTTTTCCACAAATTCGGGTCTTTAAAGGGTTATTAGAGTTTTTAGCCCTTTTAGGGATTTATTGGTTTTAGGATTTCTATGATTTTTAAGGGTTTATTGGTTTTTAGGTATTTTAGGGTTTTTAGTGTTTTTTAGGGTTTTAATATGTTTAAGGGGTTTTATTTAAGTTTTCTTATTGTTTTTAAATTTTTTAGGGTTTTTTAGATTTTTGGGTATTTTTAAATTTTAATTTTATATAGTATTTTTAGGGATCTGAACGGGTTTTGGGTTTTTATTTTATTTTATTGGGGTTTATGGGTTTTTATTGTTTTTGGGAAATTTTATGGTTTTATAGTTTTTTAACACTTTATGGGTCTAATGGGGTGATTGAGTTTTCAGTTGGTTTTTAGGGTTTTATTGATTTTTGGGGTTTTTTTGGTTTTTAGGGATTTTATGTTTTCTAATGATTATATGGTTTTTAAGGTTTTTTTAAGTTTTATGTTTTTTGGGGGTTTAAGGGTTTTTATTTTTTTGAGGTATTATTTGGGGTTTCCGTTGTTTTTAAGGCTTTTAGGGGTTTTACTATTTTAGAGATTTTTAGGGATTTTAGTTTTTTTAAGGTTTTCTTAAATCATGATGGTTTTTTAGATTTTTTATAAATTAATTTGTTGTTTATGTTTTTTTTGAGTTTTTTATGGTTTTTAATTTTTTTCCTAGTTTTAACCATTTTTAGGGGTTTAAAGGATAGTTTTAGTTTTTAGTGGTTTTTAGGGTTTTAAAATTTTTAGTGGTTTTATAATTTTATGTTTTTGGGGTTTTTAGGACTTTATAGGTTTTTTAGCATTTTTTTGTTGGATTTAAGTGTTTTTAATTTTTTATTGTTTTGATAGGGTTATTTAAGGTTTGAAGGTTTTTATGTTTTTAGGTATTTTTTGATCTTTTAGGTTTTTATGGTTTTTTAGGTTTTTAATAATTTTGTGTGGTTTTTGGGTTTTTCTGTATTTTTTGGTCTTTTGGGTTTTTATGGGTTTTTAACTTTTTTAAAGTTTTTTAGAGTTTTTAAATGTTTTTAGCAGTTTAATGGGCCTTATAGTTTTTATTTGGTTTTATGGTTTTTATCGATTTTTTAGGTTTTTTAAGATTTTTAGGGGGGTTTATGGATTCAGGGATTTTCATAGTTTTAGGGTTTTTATAGTTTTTATGGTTTTCACCAATTTAATGTTTCTTAGTGGTTTAATGTTTTTCCATGATTTTAATGTTTTCTTTTGAATTTTTATGGTTTTATAGTTTTTTATATTTTTTTGGATTTTTAGGGATTTCTTAGGAATTTTATGGGTTTTAGGGTTTTTAGGGATTTTGAGGGTTTTAAGGATATTTATGGTTTTTATGGTATTTTGGGATTTTATGGTTTTCTATGTTTTTTAGGTTTTTAATGTTATTAGCGTTTTTAAACATTTTTCTGGGATTATAATTTTTTACAGTTTTTAGTGAGTTTTTAGGGTTTTATGTTTGTTTAGAGTTTTTAATGCGTTTAGTTGTTTTATGATTTTACGGATTTTTGGGGTTTTAAGGGTTTTTAGGGGTTTTCTGGTTTTTAGTGTTTTTAAGTTTTTTAAGGGTTTTAATATTTTTGGGTTTGTAAGGTTTTCTTAGGTTTGTTCAAGGTTTTTAGGGGTTTTTACATTTTTATATATTTTTTATAGATATATTAAAATTTTATGGTTTTTTATGATTTTTAGGGATTTTTGGGTTTTAGGGATTTATTGTTTTACGGTTTTTAGGTGTATTGGGTTTTTTTTTAATTTTTGGGTTTTAATGATTTTTATACTTTTTAAACATATTTAGGGGTTTAAATGGTATTTGAAGTCTTTAGTAGGTTTTGGGGGTTTTAATGGTTTTTTGTGTTTAAATGTTTTTAGAGGTTTAATGTTATTTATGGTTTTTAAAGAATTTTCAGATTTATAAGGAATTTTTTCATTTTTCTATGATTTTGGCGATTTAATTATTTCAAGGTTTTAGGGTTTTATTAGGGGTTTTAGGTTTTTTACATTTTAGTGATATTTAGGAATTTGTAGTATTTGTATGGGTTTTAGGTTTATATGGATTTTGAGTGTTTTTAGGCCTTTTAGGGTTGTTATGTTTTTTCATTATTTTATATTTTAGGGTTTTTATGTTTTTTGATATTTTTCTAACATATTTAGGTCTTTTAAATGTTTTAAATGTTTTTAGTGGGGTTTTAGGGTCTTAACATGTTTTTAGGGTTTTTTATGGTTTTTGGGGTTTTTATGGTTTTAGGGTTTTTTTGGGTTTTGATTTTTCTATGTTTTTTGGGGGTTTTAGTGTTTTTAGGTTTTAAATGTTTTTTTTTGTTTTTTGGTTTTTTTTGTATTTTTAGTTCTTTTAGTATTTTATTATTTTTATGGTTTTAAGGGATTTTGTGGGTTTTAGTTTTCTTACGTTTGTTAGGTTTTAAAGTATTTTTTTGTGTTTTTAGGGGTTTTTTTAATTTTTTTTTGGTGTTTTATGGTTTTTTATAATTATTAATATTTCTTGAGGTTTTATTTATTTTTTGGTTTTTTATTGGTTTTTAGTGTTTCTAAGGTCTTTATGAGGTTTTATGACTTTTAGGTTTTTATGGTTTTTAGGGTTTTTAGAGATTTTTTTGGTTTTAAGGGTTTTATGTGTTTTAGGGTTTTAATGTGTTTAAGGGTATATCAATGTTTTAGGGTTCTATGAATTTTTATGGAAATTTTATATTTTTTATTGTTCTTAGGTTTTTTAGATATTTTTAACCTTTTTAGGGGTTTTACGATTTTTTTTGGAATTTATGGTTTTTAAGAGTTTCTATGGATTTT
This sequence comes from Viscum album, assembly GCA_963277665.1. Lineage (NCBI taxonomy): Eukaryota > Viridiplantae > Streptophyta > Magnoliopsida > Santalales > Viscaceae > Viscum > Viscum album. The sequence continues at coordinate 394,255,792 of OY728157.1, forward strand.
ATTGTTTCTTAGGGTTTTTATCATTTTAGTGTATTTTAATTTTTTTAGAGTTTTTATTAGTTTTTTGGTTTTTTAAGGTGTTTAGGGTTTTTATGGTGTTCAGTGTCTATTTGGTTTTAGGGTTTTTAAAATTTTTAAGGGTTTTTCGAGGATTATGTTTTTCTAGGTTTTTAAGATTTTCTTATAGTTTCTAAAGGTTTTTCATGATTTCAAGATTTTTATGGATTTTATGGTCTTTTTAGTACTTTTATGGATTAGGAGTGTTTTTAGGGTTTTTATCCTTTTTATGGGTTTTTTTTTGGTTTTTTTGAGTATTTAGGGGTTTTAAGATTATAAGATGTTTTTTATAATTTTTATTAGTTTAAATGATATTTTGAGTTTTTACTTGTTTTTGGGGTTTTATGGGTTTTCAGGGTTTATAATGGTTTTAGGGGATTTTAGGGTTTTTAAGGGTTTTAGGGGTTTTATCATTTTTTATATTTTTAATGGATATAGTTTTATGGGGTTTATTTAATGTTTTTTAAATCGTTTTCAATGTTTTAGTGTTTTTTTTAATTTTTATTGGAATTATATAGATCTTTAATATATTTATGAGTTTTCGAGATTTTTAGAGAATTTGAGGGGTTTTGTATTTTTTTAGAGTTTTAGGGGTTTTTGGAGTTTTTTATGGTTTTAATGGTTTTTAGAGTTTTTTATATATTTATTGGTTTAATGGGTTTTTAGAGTTTTCAAAATGGTTTTTATTGTTTTAGTGTTTTAATGGTTTTTAGGGGTATTCGGTTTTCTTATGAATTTTTATTTTTAATGGTTTTTATGGATTTTTTAATTTTTAGGTTTTTTGGGGTTTTATTTGCTCTTAGGTTGTTAAGGTTTTCTTAGGGGTTTTCAGGAGGTTTTGGTTTTTTTTTCATTTTTATGGATTTTTATAAATGTTATAGTTTTTATGATTTTAATGAATTTTGAGGGTTTTTTGGTTTTTTAGGGATTGTAGTGTTTTGTTGATTTTTGGTTTTTAGTGTTTTTTCAGTTTTAATGGGTTTTCAGGTTTTTAGGGTTTTTTAATGTTGTTAAGGGTTAAAGGGTTTTAACAATATTAGTGAATTTTTTATGTTTTTTATGGGTTTTAAGGTTTTTTACAGTTTTTAGGTTTGTTATGGTTTTTAATCTTTTTAGGCTTTTTATGTTTATTTTTGGTTTCTTTGAATTTTTTAGGTTTTTATGGGTTATAAGTGTTTTTAGGTTTTTAAGGTTTTCCTAGGGGTTTTCAAGGTTTTATGTTTTTTAATGTTTATATGGATTTTCATAGAGTTTTTATGATATTTAGATATTTTGGTGTTTTATGGTTTTTTGGGGTTTTATGATTTTTAGAGGGTTTTCGGGGTTTTATGGTTTTTGTTGATTTTTTAATATTTGTTTAGTTTAAAGGGATTTTATAGTTTTTAGTTGTATTTTTGGGTTTTTATGTTTTTTAGGGTTTTATTGGTTTGTAATGGATTTTAAGTGTTTAGGGATTTTAGTGCTTTTTAGTGTTTTTTAGTTTTTTCAGGGTTTTCATCATTGTTTGGTTTTTCAATGGTTTTTTGTGTTTTATGGTCTTTAACGACATTATATGGGTTTTCGGGGTCTTTTTTAGTTTGTAATGTTTTTATAGAGTTTTTTGATTTTTTAGATTTTAATTGTTATTTAGGGTTTTTAGAGTTTTTTGGTGTCTTAGTGATTTATTTTTGGTTTTTTGTTTTTTTAGTGTTTTTCTGAGTTTTTTAGGGTTTGAAGTTTTTTATATCATTTTAACATTTTTAGGGGTTTAAATGGCTATCAATATTTTTAGAGAGGTTATTTAGGATTTTTAAGGGTTGTTTGGGTTTTTATGGATTTTATGGGTTTTATGGTTTTTATGGTTTTGGGGGTTTTTTTAGGGTTTTACTGTTTTTTAGGTTTATTATGGGGTTTAAGTGTTTGCAGGTTTTCATAAGGACTGGGAGGATTTCACATGGGGTTTTACGTTGTTATAGGTTTTTATATCTTTTTTAGAATTGGGGGGGGGGGGTTGAGGGGTTTTGGGTAGTTAGAAGGTTTATAATTTTTTGTGGTTTATATGATTTTTTTGGTTTTAGGGTTTTTTGAGTTTTTTGGGTTTTTAGAGTTTTTAGTGGGTTTTAGTGTTTTATTGGTTTTTAGAGTTTTTAATGTTTTTATGATCTTTTAGGGTCAATTATTTCTTTAGTGTTTCTGGGTTTTCTTTGTTTTTAGGGGTTTTAAGTGTTTTTAGGTCTTTATGGTTTTTTAGGGTTTTCAGGGTTCTTAGGGTTTTTATGTTTTAAGGGAATTTTATGATTTTTTATGATTTTAATGTTCTTTTGGTATTTTTTTGGTGTTAGTATTTTTATTGTTTTTTGGGGTTTTTATTTTCTGTGGTATTTTTGGTTTTAAGATTTTATGAGTTATTTGGGGTTTTAAGGTTCTTATTTTTTTTTATGTATTAGGGATTTAAGCTGGTTCTTTAGTTATTAGTAGTATTTAGGGTTTTATGGGTTATTTGGATTTTATAAGGATTTAGGGGGTTTTATAGTTTTTAGGGTTTTATGGTTTTTAGAATTTTTTAGGCTATTATAGGTTTCAATTGTTTTTAGATTTTTAATTTTTTCTTGTTGATTTTTAGGGTTTTCATTTTTTTTTACATTTTTATGGATTTTCTTGGATTTTATAGGAATTTTATTCAATTTTAAGGTTTTTTCTGGTTTTTAGGGCTTTTGGGTTTTTTGGGTTTTAATATATTTTGTATGATTTTAGGGGTTTTAATGGTTTTTCAGAGTTTTTGATGTTTTTATGGGTTTAAATGTTTTTTATATTTTTTATTGGCTTTATGGTTTTTATGGGTTTTTAGGATTTTTAAGGGTTTTAGTATTTTTATGGGTTTTAGGGGGTATTGTGGATTTTATGATATTTAGGGTTTTTAGCATTTTTTACTTGTTTAGGGTTTTTTATGTTTTTAGTATTTAGAGTTTTCAATTTGTTTTTAGGGTTTCTATGGTTTTATAGATTTTGGATTTTCTTTGTATTTTATGGTTTTTAGGGTATCTAGAGATTTTTTATATTTTTTATGTTTTTCGGGTATTTTGGTTATCTGTTGTTTTTTTTGTGTTATTAGGGGTTTTTTTTGAGTTTTTTTTGGGGTTTTTAAGATTTTGTAGAGTGTTTAATGATTTTATGGGTTTAAAGTGTTTGCGTATTTTTTAGTGTTTCTATGGGTTTTAGGGGTTTTTTATTCTTTTTTGGGGTTATATTATTTTTAGTAGTTTCTAGTGGTTTTAGTGTATTTTAATGGTTTTTTGGGTGTCGATCATTTTAAGGTGTTTTTCGTGTTTTAAGTGTTTTTATGTTTTTAGTTTCCTCTTAGGGGTTTTTATAGTTTTGTGCAATTTTTATGTTTTAGGTATTTTTAGGGATTTTTACGTTTTTATGTTTTTTAAGGGTTTTTGGGGTTTGTAGAAATTTTAAATAAATTAGGAGTTTTTAGGGTTTTAATTGTTTTTTTTGGGTTTTCGAGTTTTTTATTTTTTACTATTGTTTGATTTTTTATATTTTTTTAATGATTTAGGGGTTTGAAGGGTTTTTAGCATTTGTAGAGTTTTTATGTGGTTTTAGTAATTTTTAATTATTTTAGGGTTTTATGGTTTTAGGGTAATTTAGTGTTTTTTCCATTTTTATCATTTTTTTGATTTTAGGTGTTTTATGTGTTTTAGGTTTTTATGGTTTTCTTAGGGTTTTCATTAAGGATTTAGGGGTTTTTTCAATTTTATATATTTTTAGAGGTTTTTAGGTTTTTTATTTTTTTAATGGATTGAGGTATTTTGAGGGGATTTAAGTTTTTTATGGTTATAGGGTTTGTTTGGTTTGGGGGTAGTTTTATTTTCTGTTTTTTAGGATTCTTAAGGGTATTTATAGTTTTTATTATTTTAGGGGGTTTAATTTATTTTGGGTTTTTATCGATTTTTATGATGTTTAATGGTTTTTTGGGTTAAGAAAAGATTTAGGGGTTTTAAAGGTTTTCATGGGTTTTATTGTTTTTAATTTTTTTTGGGTTTTTAGTTATTTTTAGTTTTTATCTGTTTTAATTGTTTTTAGAAATTTAGATTTTCATAGTGGATTTAAGGTTTTAGGGTATTTTTGGTTATTTTTGGTTTTTATTATTTTTTCATTTTTTATGGTTTTCTTTAGTTCTTTAATATTTTTAGAGGTTTAATGTTTTTTTTAATTTTTAGTGGTTTTTAGGTGTTTTATGTATTTTTAATTTTCTTTTTGTTTTAATGTTTTTTTGGTGATTTATTGTTTTTTAGGGGTTTTAACATTTTGTAGGCTTTTCGGGTTTCTGTTCTTTTTAGGTTTTTAAGGATTCCATTAGGGTTTTTAGGGTTTTTAAGTGATTCTAAATTTTCAGGTATTTATTGGGATTTCTTAGGATATTAAGGGTTTTTATGGTTTTTTGGAAATTTTATGAATTTTATAGTTTTTAATGGTTTTTAGTTATTTAATGGTATTTTTTTGATTTTGTGTTTTTTATTTTTTAGGGGTTTAATGGGTCTTTAGAGTTTTTAGTGGTATTTTATTATATATATAGGGTTTAATTTTTTTTTTATCTATTTTACGGTCTTTATGGTTTTTTAATGTTTTTAGAAGGTTTAGCATTCTTTGGTTTTTTAGGGGTTTCATTTTTTTAGAATTTATTTGGTTTTTTAGGGTTTTAAAGGTTTTTAAGGGTTTTTATGTTTTTTGGGATTTTTAGAGATTTCTAAGGGTTTTTATGTTTTTGGTGGTTTATGGATTTTGATGGGTTTTAGGGGTTTTATGGTTTTAAGGTTATTTTTTGTTTTTAGTGTTTTTTTGAGTTTTTAGGGGTTTTAATGTTTTTTTAATTTATTTGGTTTTTCAGGGTTTTTTATTTTTTACCTTTTTTAAGGGTTTAATGGATTTTTATATTCAGTGGTATTATAGGTACTTTATTGGGTATTATTGTTTTTATGGTTTGTTTGGGTTTTTATGGTTTTTTGGTTTTTAGTGGTTTTTAGCAAATTTTAGTTTTTTAATAGTTTTAAGCGTTTTTAGGATTTAATGTTTCCTTAGGGGTTTTTATATTTTTTCCGATGTTTTTCACATTTTTGGGTATTTTTATTAATTATTTGGATTATTGTTGTTTTTTAGTGTTTTTATGTATTTTGAGGGGTTTTAGGGATTTGCGAGTATTAGGATTTTCTTGTTTGTTTTCACTTTTATGTTTTTTGACTTTTCTGTGATTTTATGATTTTTAGAGTTTTTTAATGATTTTAATGGTTAAATGGTTTTTAAAAATTTTAGTGCTTTTATAGATCTTTTGGGAGTTTATGGTTTTTTATTATTTTTAAGATTTTTATGGTATTTAGGGTTTTAGTGATGTTTGGGAGTTTTAGCATTTTTAGCGTTTATGTGTTTTAGGAATTTCATGTGTTTTTATGATTTTAAGGTTATCTTAGGGGTTTTAAGGGTTTTTTACATTATTATGGATTTTTAGGTATTTTTTAGTATTTTTTGGGCTTATAGGATTTTTCTTAATTTTGAGGGGTGTTTGGGGTTTTTATGGGTTTGAGGGTTTTATTATTTTTTATTTTTTTTATAGTTTTTAGGTTTTTTAGATTTCTTATAAATTTCAAGGTTTTCATGGTGTTTTGAGTGTTTTAGGTTTCTATTGTTGTCTTAAGGGTTTTCCTGGTTTTTAGGGGTTCGTACTATTTTAGAGGTTTTTATGGATTTTTTAGGTTTTTTATGATTCTTAGGGATTTTGAGGGGTTTAAATATTTTTTAGGGTTTTTATAATTTTTATGATTTTTTACGTATCTAGGGGGTTTTTGAATTTTTTAGGGTTTTTATGGGTTTTTTATTTTATTATGAATTTTAGGGGGTTAATGATTAATTAATGTTTTTTGTGGATTTTAAAATTTTCAGGGGGTTTTTATATTTTTATAATATTTTAGGGTTTTTATTGTTTTTATGGTTTTATGGGGAGTAGGGTACTTTTTGGGTTAATACAAATTTTTTGGGTTTTAGGGGTTTTATGTGTTTTTAGGTTTTTAATGTTTTCTTCTGAGTTTTTATGGATTTTTCTTTTTACAGATATTTAGGAAATTTTTGGATATTAAAGGGTTTTAGGGTATTTAGGTATTTTGAGGGTTTTAGAGTCTTTTTATGTTTTTAGGTTTTTTATTGTTTTTACAGTATTTAATGTTTTTAGTTTTTTAATTGTATTTAGAGTTTTAGTGTCTTTTTGGGGTTTTTTGGGTTTTTTGGTTTTTTATGGATTTTGGAGATTTAATGGTTTTATGGTTTTGGGTATTTTTTAGGTTTATTTTTGTTTTTATGTTTTTAGGGTTTTAAGAGTTTTTAGGTTTTTCCATTTTTCTTATGGGTTTTCCTGGTTTTAGAGTTTTTTATGTTTTAAGGGATTTTTGGCCTTTTAGTATTTTAATGGTTTTTTGGGTTTGGGGGGATTTTGGTGATTTTTAGGGGTTTTTTTGGGTTTTAGGATTTTTTGTTTTTATAGTTATTTTAGAGTTTTAAAAATTTTTAGGGGTTTAAATTGTTTTTAGAGTTATATTGGGTTTTTAGGGGTTTTATGGGTTTTAGTGTTTTTAAGGTCTTTATAGGTTTTATGTGTCTTAGGGTTCATAGTGTTTTTATCGTTGTAGGGTTTTTAGTGTTTTAGGGTTGTAGGGTTTTTAGGCTCTTTACGTTTTTAGGGTTTTCTAGTGTTTTTAGGTTTTATGGTTTCTTTCGAGGGTTTTATTCGTTTTTATGGTTATTTAATTTTTTAGAGATTTTTAAGAATTTTTTGGATTTCTATGTAGTTTGGGGGGTTTTGGGATTATTTGGGTTTTGTGGGGGGGGGGGGTTATGGTTTTTATGGTTTTTATGGTTTTTGGGGGTTTTTGGTGTTTTTAGAGTTTCCTTAGTTTTTAAGGTTTTTAAAGGATTTTAAATTTTTAATTATTTTAATGTTTATTAGAGTCTTTATTTATTTTTTGAGGTTTTCTGGGATTTTAATTGTTTTATTTGTTTTATGGTTTTAAGGGTATTTTTGGTTTTCTTAGGGTTATTTATTGTTTTAGGGGTTTTTACATTTTTAGGGATTTTGAAGGATGTTTTAGGATTTGTATGGTGTTTTATAGGATTTAGGGATTTTTAGGATTTGAGGGGTTTTTAGGGTTTTTTGTGTATTTAGTTAGTTTTTAGGATTTTTATTTTTTAGGTGTTTTGGGGATTTTGATCGTTTTTATTTTTTTTCGGGGTTTTGGGTTTTTTTAGTTTTTTATAGTTTTTTGAGTCATTTTGGGCGTTTAATGGGATTTTAGAGTTTCTAAAATTTTAGGGATTAAGTTGAATTTTTATTGGATTATAGGGTTTTATGGGGTCTTATATGTTTTATGGATTTTAGGGGATTTATTGTTTAATGGGGTTTTTTGGGTTATTAGGGATGCTTTAGGGTATTTAGGGGTTCCATCAGTTTTTTATGTTCTTTATGGGTTTCAATTTTTTTTATTATTTAATTGTTTCATAAGGGTTTTAAGGGTTTTATGGTTTTTCAAGTATTTATTTTTTGGGTATTTTTTTAGAATTTTTATGGTTTTAGGGTTTTCAGGTATTTAGAGGTTTTAGGGTTTTAAGGGCTTTTAGAATTTTTTCTGTTTTTAGGGGTGTTAAGTGTATTTAGGTTTTTAATTTATTCTTAGGGTATATCAGGGATTTCATTGTTTTTTGGATTTTTATGTTTCATATGGTTTTTTGGGGGTTTTTTTGGGTTTTTTAGGGTTTTTATGGTTTTTTGGGTTTTTTGGGTTTTATTGAGTTCTTTAGGATTTTATTGGTTTTTAGTGTTCTTAAACATTTTTAGAGGTTTAATGGGATTATAGAGTTTTTAGAGGGTTTATGTGCTTTATGTGTTTTTAAGGGCTTTAATTTTTTTGGGTTTTAGAGATTTGGGGTATTTTGGGTTTTTTTATTTTTTAGAATTTTTAATTGTTTTAATTATTTTTTTAATGGAATCTTAATATTCTTCATATTTTTTATGATTTTTAATGTTTTTATTGGATTTTAGGGATTTTTATTATTTTTATTGTTTTAGGGTTTTTTGGAATTTTTTGGTCCTTGAGGGGGTTTCTTGTGTGTTCATCTTTTTAAGGGTTTTAAGAGCATTTATGAGTTTTTTGGTTCTTAAAGTTTCCTTACTATTTTTGACATTTTCGAGTTTTTTTGTTTTTAGTGATTTTTATGGATTTTTTAGGATTTTTGTTGTGTTTTTTGTTTTTATGTATTTTGAGAATTTTAGGGTTTTAAGAATTTTTATGGTTTTTATGGGTGTTAAGTGTTTTTAGTATTTTAATGTTTTCATAGGGGTTTTTTGGTTTTTATTTTTTATTTTTGGATTTTTGATGATTTTGTGAGATTTTTATTGGTTTTAGGGATTTTTTGGGTTTTTAGTGTTGTCAGGGGTTTTAGGGATTTTGAAGGTTTTATTTTGGTTTGTTAGGGGTTTTAGGTTATTTTTTTATAGTTTTTATGGTTATTTAGTGATTTATAACATTTTTAGGGGTTTAATGGGTATATAGACTTTTTAGAGTTTTTTTTTTGTCTTTTTTGGGTTTTAGTGTTTTTATATTTTTAGGGGTTTTTATGGTTTTGAGGGGTTTTCAAGTTTTTACGTTATTTTTATTTTTATTTAGGTTTTTAATATTTTTTAGTTTTTATGTGTTTTTAAGTGTATTTTGGTTAGTAATTTCTTATTAGGGGTATTCATAATTTTAATGGTTTTTATGTTTTTTTGGGAATTTTAGGGCTCTATTAGGATTTTTATGTTTTTTAGGTTTTTTAGGGATTTTCAGTAGTTTGTGTAATTTTAGAGTTTTTAGGGGCTTTAGGGGTTTTTTTGTTCTTGCTGATTTTTATATTTTCATGGGTTGTATGTTTTTCTAGTTTTTTATGTTTTTTTATCATATTTTGATGTTTTTTCTCTTTTAGGTTTTTTGGTATTTTTAGATAATTTTTTAGATTTTTATAGATTTTTAGTGTTTTTGGGATTTTGATCATTTTTAGTGCCTTTAGGGTTTTACGGTTTTAGCATATTTTAGGTTTTTAGGGGTTTTAAGGTGTATTTGGATTTTATGGGTTTGTGACAGTTTTCATTTTTTATAGAGTTTTAATGATTTTAGGGATTTTTAGGGGTTTGGGGTTTTTTATGGGTTGTCGAGGTTTTTAAGGGATTTATGTGTTTTTTAAGGTATTTATAGTGGTTTTTAAGGTTTTAGTGGTCTTTACATTTTTAGTATTTTTTAAAAGATTTTTATAGTTATTATATTTTTAAGGCATTTTGAGGATTTTGAGGGTATTTATGGTTTTTTCCGGTGGTAAGGATTTCGTTGAGTTTTTAGTAGAATTATGGTTTGTTATAGTTTGTTAAAATTTCTAGGGTTTTAAAGGATTTTTTGAGATTTTAGTGTTTTTTAAGGTTTTTATTGGGTTTTATGGGTTTTATATTTTTTTGGGTTTTATGGTTTACATGGGTTTCAGGGTCTTTAGGTCATTATAGGGTTTTTAGGATATTAATGTTTTTAAGGTTTCTAGGGGATCTATGTGTTTTTAGGGTTTTATGTTTTTCTTAGGGTTTTACAAGGTTTTTATGATTTTATGGATTTTAGGGCATTTTGAAAAACAAATTACGAATTCCTATGGTTTTTAGGGTTTTAGGGTCATTAGGGATTTTAGGGATTTTTTTATTTTTTTGGGGGTTTTAATTTTTTTTGTTTAAGGTTTTCTTTGGAGTTTACAATGTTTTTAGGGTTTTTTTGTTTTTACTGATTTTATGGGATTTTGGGATTTTTTATGGTTGTCTGGTTTTTTTCATATTTTTAGTGGTTTTGGGGGTATTGTGTTTTTAGGGTTCTTAGATTTGTTTATGTTTTTATGGATTTTATATGTTTTTTGGGTTTTAATTTTTTATTTGGTTTATTTTTTTTCATTTTTTAGCTATTAATTGTTTTATGGTTTTTAGGGGTTTTATGGATTTTTTAGGGGCTTTTAGGGTTTTTAGGGATTATAGGGTTTTTATGGTTTATTTGGGATTTTAGATTTTTTTAGTATTTAGATTTTTAAATATTTATGATTATTTCACCATTTTAACCAGTTTAAATCATTTTGAGTGTTTTTAGATTTTTATGGTTTTATGGGTATTATGGGTATTATGGTTTTTAGTGGTTTTATTAGTTATTTGGGGTTTTTAGGGGTTTTAGGGTCCTTTTAGTTTTTTTGTGTTTTTTTTTGTTTTTTTTGTTTTTAGGGGTTTTATGAATATTTATGTTTCTAAGGTTTTCTTAGGATTGTTGATGGATTTTATAGTGGATTACCTTTTTGGGTAGTTTTTATGATTTTCTTGGTTTTTTATTATTTTTAAGGTTTTATGGATTTTTAATGTTTTAGGACATTTTAGGGTTTTTATAGTTTTTAGGTTTTATGGTTTTTAAGTGTTTTGAGGTTTCTATGGGTTTATTATTCTTTTAGTGTTTTTATATATATTTTTTTATTTTGTAGATATTTGGGAGTTTTAGGATTTTTATGGCTTTTTTGGGTTATTTTGGGATTTTGAGGGGTTTTATGGTTTTCAGGGTTTTATGGTTTTTATTGTTATTTAGCATTTTTAATGGTTTTTAGTTTTTTTAATGTTTTCATGATTTTAAAGGGTTTTTAGAGTTTTTAGTGGTTTTAGGGTATTTATGGGTTTTTATTATTTTTAGGTATTTATGGGTTTTATGATTGTTTGTTGTTTTCTGGTTTTTACGGTCTTTTTAGTGGGGTTTTTAGGGTTTTAATTATTTTTAAAATTTTATGGGTTTTAAGTGTTTTTGGTTTTCATGGTTATTAAGGGTTTTCAGGGTTTTTTGGGTATTTTATTTTCATCGAGATTTTTTGGGGTTTTAAGGGGTTTTATATGGTTTTTTTGGGATGTTAGGTGTTTTTAGGGTTTTTATGGTTTTTATGGTATTTAGGGTTTTTATGGTCTTTATGGTTTTTACCATTTTCAGTTATTTTAGGTGTTTTATTGGTTTTTATGTTTGAGAAGTTTTCTTATGGGTTTTCCTATTTTTAAGGTTATTATATTTTTTGGAATTTTATGGATTTTTAGTATTTGAATGGTTTCTATGGTTTTTATGGATTTTTAGGGGTTTAGGGCTTTCATTGTTTTATGGGTATTGGAGTTTTTTGAGTTTTTAGGGTTTGTATTATTTTTCGGAGTTTATTTATGATTTTAGTGTTTTAAAGGGGTTTTAGAATTTCTAGTAGATTTCTTAGGTTTATATGGGCCTTAAATATTTTTAAGGGGTTTATAGGGATTTAGGATTCTTCTATGGTTTTTAGGGTTTTTAACATTTTTTAGGTTTTTAGGAGATTTAATAGTTTTTAGGCCTTTAGTATATTTAATAGTTTTTAGTTTTTATTGTTTATTATTATTTTTCATGGTTGTTATTTTTGTATGTTTTATGGATTTTTCGGTCTTATTATGGAGATTTATGGTTTTTAGGTTTCTTATGGATTTTTAGGTTTTTAGGGGTTTTATGGGTTTCAAGGTTTTTATTGTTTTTAGGGTTTTTTGGGTTTTTATGAGTTTTTTGGTTTCATGTTTTTTGCAGGTTTTTTCTTTATTTTTAGGGTTTTTAGGTTTTTAGGGAGATCTTGGTATTTTATAAATTTTCTATTGTTTTTGAGTGTTTTTAGGGATCTCGAGGGGTTTTAGGATTTATATGTACTTTTTGATTTTAGGGTTTTCAGATTTTTTCTGTTCATTTAGAGATTTTTAATGAATTTAGGGGTTTAAAGGGTTTTTACAGTTTTTAGTGGTTTTATAATTTTAAAGGGTTCTTAGGGTTTTTATGGGTTATAAGGGGTTTTATGGGTTTTTGGATTTTTGGGGTTTTAAGGTTTTAGTGTTTTTATGTTTTTAGGGATTTTGTTATTTTTTTTGGGTTTCTACGACTTTATTATGATTTTTGGGTTTTTATGTTTATTGAAATTTTTATGTATTTTAGAGTTTTTAGGGATTTTAGTGATTTTTAAGGGGTTTTGGATTTTTTTAGGGTTTGACTACTTTTTTACTTTTTAGGTATTTTTGATTTTTTCAAGGTTACTATTTTTTTGTAGTTTTTTATATAAAATTAATATTTCAATTGGTTATCAATGTTTTTAGTTTTTTTTCTTCTGGTTTTTAGGGGTTTTTTGGTTTTTTAGGTATTTATTGGTTTCAACTGTTTGATGGCTTTTAGGGTTTTAGGTTTTTTAGCATTTAGGGTTTTTAGTGGGTTTAAGTGTTTTATGGTATTTCATGGTTTAAAATCATTTTTTTTGTGTTTTAGAGCATTTTATATTTTTTTGATTTTTAGGGAATTTTTTTTGGGGTTTTATGTTTTGTAGGGATTTTAGGTTTTTTATGTTTTTTAGGTTTTTCTTGGTTTTTTTGGTTTTTCGGGATTTTTTTTGTGTTTTTTCCATTTTTTAGGGATTTTATGTTTTTTTTAGTTTTTAGGTTTTTTATGGATTTATAAATATTTTAATGGGTATTAGGGTTTCTATGGTTGTTTAAGGATTTTAGGTATTTTTATTGTATTTAGGGGATTTTATAGGTTTTAGGGTTTTTTGCATTTTTATATTTTTAGGGTTTTTTATGTATATAGGGATTTTTGGGATTATTTATCGTTTTATGGGTTTTAGGGTTTTTATTGGGATATTTAGGGTTTTTTAGATTTTTTTTGGTTTATATGGTTTTTCAGGTTTTGGGAATTTTTCTGATTTTTTATGGTTTTTGAGGTTTTTTAGAGTTCCTTAATGTTTTTGGGTGTTATGATTTTTTAATGTTATTAATTGTTTTATAGGGGTTTATACTATTCTATATTATTTATTTTTTTAGTGTTTTTAGGGGTTTTAATGTTTGTAGGGGCTTTTAGAGTTTTTAAGGTTTTTTAATCTTTTTTATATTTTTATGGGTTTTATCTGTTTTAGGTTTTTAAGGTTTTCTTACGGTTTTCATGGTTTTTAGGGGTTTTTTACATTTTTTGGATTTTTAGGGCTTTCCGGTTTTGTTTGGATTTTTAGTGTTTTTATGGATTTTGAGGGTTTTTAATTATTTTTTGGGTTTTAGATATTTTATGGCGGTTTTTAGGGGTTTTAGGGGGGTTTTAGGGGTTTTATATTTTGTGTGTTATTTATCATTTTTATGAGTTTAAAGGGTCTTAGATCTTTTAGTGGTCTTAGGGATTTTTGTGGGGTTTAGGGTTTTTAAAAAATTTATGGGTTTTATATTCCTTATAGTTTTAAGGGTTTAGGGGTTTTAGTGTGTTTTAGGTTTTTTAGTTGTCTTAATTTTTTTCGTTTGTATGGTTTTATGATGGGTTTTAAACATTCTTGGTCTTTTTTTAGGAATTTTGAGGGATTCCTTTTAATTTCATTGGATTTTAGGGTTTTTATTGATTTTTAGGTTTTTAGGGCTTTTAATGATTTTTTAGGTTTTATGGTTTTTTAGGATTTTATGATTTTTTAGTTTTCTAGGGTTTTAAAGGTTTTTTAGAGTTTTTAATGCTTTTGGGGTTTAAGGGTTTTTATAGTTTTAGTTTTTTAGGGGTTTTATGGGCTTTAGTTTTTTTAATGTATTTTGGGGGTTTTAATGGGTTTTAGGGTTTTTAGGGGTTTTAGTGTTTTTAGGGACTTTTTGGTTTTTTAGGGTTTTTGCATTTTTATGTTTTAGGGGTATTGTATGTTTTTAGGTTCTTAATTTTTTCCAAGGGGGTTTCATGGTTTTCTATTTTTTAGGGATTTTTATGGATTTTTTATAATTTTAATGGATTTTAGTGTTTTTAGGGATTTTTAGGGGTTTTAGGGTTTTTAGGGAAAAGACGGCGTGGGCCAAGCGGAGAGCTTGGTGCCTCTATTTATAAAAAAGAAAAAGTATAAAACATTATAGGGGGACTTGTACATTCGGGTGCGCGTAGAGCCCTTCATGTCAGAGACTACATGAGACGTGCAAAAAGAAGGAGCAATGAATGACAACCGTGAGAAGCATTCTTCAATAGCCATCTTGGAAAGAACATCAGCCACCATATTGACTTCCCTATATGCATGAGTGATCTTGAGACTCAGGTTCCTAGATAGGCTAAGGCAATCAGTCTATTGTGGTAGAAGCCGCCATGGAACCTTCCTTGAGTTTTGGCAGAGATCCTCCACTACAAGCATCAAATAGTATTCGATCAATAGATGCATACACCCAAATTGATTTTCATAATGAACAACCTTGATAATAAGACAAATCTCAGCCTCATACGCGCATCCATTCCCAATAAAATGATAGAAGATACCTTTGACAAACCCTCGATATTTACGGAAAACACCACCACAACCTGAAGGACCTGGTGAGCCTGTTGTCGCACCATCAACATTAACTTTGATCCATGATGGTATTGGTGGAATCAATCTAATGTACTTCATCATCATCAGTTTTTTGCACCTTCCAAGAACACCAAGAGTGTGGAGTGTAACAATATCATTGAAGCAGTTTTTCATTGTACCTGATTGAATACACCCAGCCATTTGAACACCAATGTGCGTGGAAATAATACCCTCATGTGTGGAGCATGATTTATTCCGAAACATAGCATAATTTCTCGCAGCCCATAGGAAGACAACAATTGCTGAAGATGCAGCAAGAATGAGATTGTGAAGCTGCTCACTACAGCTGAAATTTTTAATAAAGATCATCCATTGGGAAAATGTTTCAGGGGTAAACAGAGACCAAAGACATCTTTCATGTAATTCCATAGTCTATGTGAAAGATTACATTCAGCAAAAAGGTGTTGAATGCTTTCAGCACCTCGCAAACAAATGCTTCAGGTTGAAACAATCTTTCATATGGCTTTTTGCAGCTTACCATGCATAGGCAGCATGTTTCTCCAAATCCTACAAAGAAGAAGAAAGTGTCTAGGGGGAATGAATTGACACTTGTATTTCATAATCCATGAGAGGGGATTCAGGCCTTGCCGGCATTTATGCTTGTAAAACTCCCTTGTAGTGAGCTGACCAATCAGATTCGGCTTCCATATGAGAGTATCCGAATCAATGTAGTTGTAACGATGAATCTGGGAGATGATGTGTGGTGGTAGAAGTCCATCTAGCTCCATCAGCCTGGAGTTGAGATCATTGATAGACATGTGTTACAGAGCCTAAGGTACCTGGATGATTTCATGTGGAGGAAGATCAAGCCACAGGGTGAGACAACAGTTTAGATTGGAGTGACATGAAACATCCCAAATAGATTGAGAGATAATGTCTTGGTATTAGGATTTAATTGTGGTCCAGACAGAGGAGAGCATATACCCAGTGTAACCATTTCACAAGTGAGCAGTAAATCTTTCTTTAAGAAAATCCAGCTCACCTTCCTTGTGTACGAAGAGGTTCAGGTAAATTTGGCAAACAAGGACTCATTGAAAACCCTGAGATCTTTAATTCCAAGACCACCCATTTTAATGGTTTTAATGCATTCTTTCCATGCAAAAGTTACCAATTTCTTTTCATTAATGCATCTTGTCCATGCGAAGTTCTGAATCTTGGCTTGAAGAGACTTGATCAGACTTACTGGCCATCTATATATAGAGATGGAATGAACAAACATTGAGGTGATGACAAAATTGATAAGGCATACTCTACCTGCTTGGGACAGGGACTTTCCCTTCCATTTAGCCAGCTGTTTTTTGATGTTAACAGAGATGCTTTCTAAGTGGAAATGCTTTTCCTTTCCCCTAAACAAGGAAACCCCAAGGTAATTGAATGGAAAATATCCTTTTTTGATGCCAAGACATCTAATGATTCTGTTTTTCCTTACAGAGGAGCTCCCTTTCCCAAAGACAATAGATGATTTACTCCAGCTGATTTCCTGTCCATCAACATCTTCATAATGATTAAAGATTTTCTGGATAGATGATATAGTTCACATATTAGCCTGCTCGAAGAGAAGGATATCGTCAGCATAAAAAATATGTGAGGGTACAAAGGAGTCCTTGTTATCTTTGATAGGACAATAAAATACAGTCATCATTTCATTAGTAACAATATGACTCAGATAATCTTCTTCAAGTGCAAAGAGAATCGCAGAGATTGAGTCTCCCTATCTGACCCCTCATGAACATTAAATGAATCCTTTTTGCACCCCATTAACCAGAACATAGATTCTGGCACTCTCCAAAATAGAAGAAATCATACTGATAACTTTGGATGAAAATTCATACATACTCAAAAACATGAAAAAAGAGTGCCACTTAATGGTTTCAAATGATTTGGATATATCTAATATTAAAGTAAAGGTCCCATGTTTGGATTCTGTTCTCATGATATTCACTCATTCAGATGCCATATATAAACAATTTTGAATGCTTTTCCTAGGAACAAATCCAAATTGATTGGGTGTGATGATGGTTCCAACAAACTCCCCCAGCCTGGTGACGATTATTTTGCTAATAATCTTTGGAATGGTGTTTCCAATGGAAATTATATGAAAGTCACCAATATCAATAGCAGCTTCTTTTTTGGGAAGTAGAGAAATGAAATTGGAGTTGGTTCCAAAAGTAATTTATCCAGAGAGAAAGAACTCCCTGACAGCATTGGTAATTTTTGCATGAAAAATATCCCAATAGAAAATGAAGAATTTTTTTGTAAATCCGTCCGGTCCAGGGGTGATCTCAGAATTGAGTGAGAATAGACAAGATTTAACTTCATCCCTAAGATGAGGAGAGGATATATTATTGTTCTGTGAGTCATTCACACACTTCTCAATACAATCGGAAATCAATTCAGAAGGAGGAGTATTATCATCATTATATAGAACTTTAAAATGATCAACAACAGCATCAGAGAGCTCTTTATCCTCAACCAAGGTTGTTACATTGATTCAGATATAATTAGGTCCTTTATGAACCCTTTTCTCACGTTGCAAGAGATGAAAGAACATTGAGTTTCTGTCACCATCCTTGAGCCATCGTGCATTGAATTGATTTTTTTCTAGATTCTCTTTAAGAGCAAGAAGATCATCAAGATTTTTGTGAAACTCAAGTTCCTCACGAGTATGAACATCCTCTTATTGGTTGTTTTCTTAGAAAACCTCCAGATGAAATTCTGCATCCTTAACCTCATCATCAATTCTAGAGAAAGAGATCTTACTCCAAACTTTAATAAGGCTTTTGATTCTCCTAAGCTTTGAGACAACCACAAAATAAGGACTACCATGGAAGGTGGAATTCAATCCATCATGAAAAACTTCCTTACAACCTGGAATTGAAATCCAGGCATTGTTGAACTTGAAGGGTAAGGGAGAGTGCCTCCTGGTGTCCTCCTGAATGGAGACAACTATGGGATTTTGATCAGAGTTAAATTTAGGAAGAGTGAATCTTGAGATGTCCAATGGAGCACAAGTATCATTGACATGAATGAAGCACCTATCAATTTTACTCGCTTTCCTCCCATTTACAGTGACCCTTCCCCAAGTGAATTTGGATCCCACCATAGGAACTTCAATGAGGTTTTATTGATCAACACAACATTGAATATCATGAGTAGAAGAATGGGAAAAATGAGGGCCAGTTTTTTCATCTGGACTCAGAACAACATTGAAGTCACCAGTGATGATCCAGTTATGGTTCATATTCTCACTGAGGGCAGATAATTCATCCCAAATATCTCTTCTTCTGATGTAATATCAAGAGGAAAAAACAAAAGAGAAGGAGGAAGGAGTATCCTGCATCCTGGTGTGAACTGAAATTACTTGATGAGAAATCTCAAAAGACTCGAGTTTCAAGTCATTGTGTCGAAAAACCGATAATGTTACAAGGTTACCAACACCTCTGTTGTGATCAATAAAATATTATCTGAGTGATTCCCAATTGAAATCCTTCCAGTTATCAAAACTAATAAGAGGCTCAGTAATGGCCACAAGTGATGGATTTTTGGCAGTGAGAAAATGTCGAAGGGCTACTATAGTGGGAGTGTTCCTAATCCCCTGACAATTCTAGAAAAGAAGCTTCATTGATTGAGGTTTGTGCAACCTCTCTGGCGAGACAGGATTCGGGTTTTTAGGGATTTTGGGAGGTTTTAGGGTTTTGATGTTTTTAGGGGTTTTAAGTGTTTTAAGTGTTTTTATGTTTTCTTAGGTTTTTTCATGGTTCTTTGGGACATTAAATTTGTTTTGTATTTTTCTAGGAATTTTAGTGTTTTTATGGGCTTTAGGGGTTTTTGGGATATTGGGGGGTTTCATTTTTTTTAGATTTTACATAGTTTTTATGTTCTTTAGGGTTTTTAGGGATTTTAAGATTTTTAGGGGGTTCAAGGTTTTTTAAAATTTTTAACAAATTTATGGTTTTTAAGGGTCATTATAGTTTTTAGTTGTTTTAGGATTTTATGGGTTTTAGGGTATCTAATATTTTGAAGGGTCTATTGGTTTTTTGGCATTTTAGGGTTTTTAGTGTTTTTTTAGGTTTTTTTAGTAAATTTATGGGGTTTTATTTTTTTTTTGTTTTTTTGGTTTTCTTATTGTTTTTCAATCTTTTTAGGGTTTTTGTAGACTATTTGGGTTTTTTAAATTTTAATGTTTTTAGTGTTTTTGAGATTTAGAAGGTTTTTGGGGTATTTTGATTTTATTGGGTTTTATGAGTTTTTTCAATTTTTTGGGAATTTATGTTTTCCTAAAACCCCTAAAAACATAAAAATTAAAACCACCCAAAAATTCCTTAAAACCCCTTATAAACCAAAAAACAATACACGTCCCTCAAACCCTAAAAACCATAAAAATCCGAAAAAATCATTAAAAATCACTTTAAATGTAAAAAACCACTTTAAACCCTTTAAACCCCTAAGGAAACCTTAAAACCCTATAAACATTACAACCCCTAAAAACCAAAAAATGGTAAAATCCATAAAAATCCATAAAAGGTACCTACAAACCATAAAAACTGTAAAAACCTTAAAGAACCCTAAAAACCCATAAATACCCGAAAACCAGTAAAAATTCTTAAAACCAATAAAAAATAAAAAAATTCCTGAAAAATCCAAAAAAAACAATTAAAACCAAAAAAAATAATAAAAAAATAATATCTCTAAAAATCCATGAAAATCC
Organism: Viscum album; assembly: GCA_963277665.1. Lineage (NCBI taxonomy): Eukaryota > Viridiplantae > Streptophyta > Magnoliopsida > Santalales > Viscaceae > Viscum > Viscum album. The sequence continues at coordinate 394,275,008 of OY728157.1, forward strand.
CTAAAAATCCATGAAAATCCCTAAAAATACCTATAAAGGTAAAAATTTAGAAGTCCCTAATAATTCATTAAAAAAATAAAAAACATAGAACCACTAAAAACTGGTAAAATGATAAAAAATCTGAAAAACCTAAAAGGACCTAAAACACAAAATCCCATAAAACCCATAAATATCCATAAAACCACTAAAACCCATAAAAAACCCAAAAACCAATATAAACCCTAAACAACAAAAAACTCTGAAAAACTGTAAAACAAAAAAAAAACTAAATACTGAGAAAACTCATAAAAACATTGAAACCCCATTAACACCCACAATATCCATAAAATCCCAAAAACTATAAAAATTGTAAAAACCCCTAAAAATACAGAGAAAAAAACCAAGAGAGAGGAAGATGGCGGCCTCCTCTCCCAGAGGTTCTCCCATGTCACGGCGCTTTCCAGGTCCTGGAGATTTGACATTGCTAGATCGGCTTCCCCATGTTGGTTGCGGTTTTCTTCGGCGGTTCCTGGTGGCGTTGGTCTTCAGCGACCTTAGGCAGTGCTCGATGGCGTCGGATTTTGGTGATGATGTGTCCCATGGCGATGGGATTTCTGCTTTTAGTTTGTTAGATCTGGAGGATGTTGTTGGTTTTGGGCTTCTCTGTCTCAGATCTGTGTGGTCTGGGTTGAGATCTAGCGAGGCGTGGTGTTTCAATGATGGTGTGGAACTTCAGCTTCGGCGCGCCGGATGGGTTCGACGATGGTGCAGGATAGCTTCGGGTGCGGTGTTGCGGCTCTTGGATTGGGATGGTGGGGGTTTTCCCCCGTTGTCCTACGTGGCTGCAGGTGCAGATAGAGCGTGTGGTTATGCGGATCTGGGCTTAGAAAGATTTATGTGGCTTCTCTGGTGCTGGAGGCAGAAGGCATAGTGCTAGCTTTTTGTGGTGGTGCCGGACCTCGGTTTTTCCAGATATACTGGTGATTGTTATACGCAGATGATCCTGTTTGAGGTTGCGGAGATGCTCTCCCCATGGATGGGTCCATGGCTTCGAAGCTTTCAACGGTTGATGAGTTTTCATTGGCCGCGTGGCTCCTGGCCTCTTCCATGACGATTTGTGGGGGTCTGGAGATCTGTGCTTGAGCTCCAGTCTTGAACTAGGGTATGGTTTCTTGCTCATAATGGTTCTTTATATTTGTGGTCATCTCCCGCTACTATGGTTTTTCTTTGGTTCTGCTGTGTTCTGGTCCTTTTGGTTGTCAATGGTTTCTTTGATGGATTTTTTGGATTGAATCCTTTGCACTACAAGTTTTCCTGCTTTGTGGATGTGGATGGATGGGATTAGAACCACTACTGGTGTCGGTTCATGAAGTTGGGGTGCTGGATACTGGGGTTTAGTTCGGGAGGTGTCTGCTGTGGTATGCTGGATGTGGGCGCTGCTGTCCCTGTTAACATGCTAGGTACTGTTAATGGTGTGTATGGAGTTGCTGGTTGGTGTTTGTTGGGAGGTGATGATGGCCGTGTTTGGCTGCAGTGCTCATTTTGTGGTCTCATGCTACTGGTTCTGGCTAGTTGTGATGTCGGTTACGATGCTGTTGGTTGCTGGGGCTGGTTGGTTTTGATGTGTTGCTGCTGCTGTATTTCTCTGATGATTGGATGTGGTGCTGCTGGATGCTGGAATGCGCTGGATGATGGAAGTTGTGATGCTGGATGTGTGGACACTGCTTGGTTGTGCAGTTTGGTATTGGTGCTTGATGATGTTGTTGGCTGGACAAGATGTGTGGACGCTGCTGTTGTGTTTTGTTTTGTGTATGTTCCTCTGTTTTGTTTTCTTTTTTGATTTTCCTTTTTTTTGGTCTTTTGGTGTGATGTGTATTTGAGTGTGGGTCGTTTGTCCCCTCCCCTCCCTTGTCTGTAGGTCTTTGTGTCTATTCATTTAATAAATTTTTGGGGGTTTCAGGAATAGCCTAGACCCGATCCTTCCTTTTCCCTAGAAATACAGAAAATCCTAAAAATACATGAACAACCATATGAAAACCCAGAAATTACAATCACATAAATCCCAAGAAACTAGAAACACTAAAACCCTACAAACCCTAAAACACCTAAAAACCCCTAAAACCACTCCAAATCCAAAAAACCCAAAAACTCATCAAATAACATTAAAAGTCCTAAAAATCCTTAAAAACATAAAAAACCCAAAATACATTAAAAATCTTATGAAAATAATAAAAACCTAAAAACACTTAAATCCCCTAAAAACCAAAATATGATAATAACCCTAAATTTCATAAAAAGACCCTAAAACCCCTAAACCCCATAAAAGTTGTAAAACCACTTAAAACTATAGAAATCCCTAAAACCCCATAAAACATATAAAAACAATAAAAAATATAAAAACCTAAAAAATAATAAAAACTTAAAAAACCCGAAAACATAAATAAACCATAAAAACCCTAAAACCCTCAAAATTTCTAAAACCGTAAAATGCAATAAAATTATAAAAATCAATAAAATTCCTGAAAATGTAAAACAACTATAAAAACACTGAAAATCATTAATAAAACACTAAAATCTTAAAGACACTTAAAACCCCTAAAAACATCAAAAACATTAAAAATCGTAAAAACTGATAAAACACTCAAAATCCCAAAAATAAATAGAAAAATAAAATAGAAAAAAATATAAAAATCCCTAAAAACATAAAAAATAAAAAGGTACCTGAAAAACCCTAACAAAACCTTAAAACCCTAAAAATACTTAAAACCCCAAAAAAATGATAAAAACCATAAAATTTCATAAAACCCCTAAAAATTACAAAAAACATAAAAACCATAGAAAACATAAAAACCCATAAAAACTATAAAAACCCACTAAAAATAGAAAAATACTATAATCCCCTAAATATTTTTTACAAATCTACAAATCCTTAAAAACCATAAAAATTTTCAAAAACCCCCTATGCCCCCACATAACCATAAAAACCCAAAACATCTTAAAACCCTAAAGGCCGTCAAAATCTGTAAAACCCCTAAAAACTAAAAAAATTGAATAAAATCATTACACATCCCAAATGATTTAAAAAACCATAAAAACCAAGAAACCCCATATGAAAGGGAAAAAAACCTAAAAACACATAAAACCCCAAAAAACCCAAAAAGGGATAAAAATATTAAAATCCCTAAAAGCCCCAAAAACATAAAAACCCTAAAACCCTCAAAAACCAAAAAAAATTCTTAAAAACCTAAAAACACATAAAACCCGAAAGACATTGAAAATGCTAAAACCCCAAAAAATCATAAAATACACTAAAATCCTTGAAATAATAAAACACCAAAAAACATCAACAAACCCTAAGATACCATAAAAACCTTTAAACCTACTAAAAACTATGAAAACACATTAAAACCCAAAAAAAAACACTAATTTTATTTAAAAGTCAAAAAATATCAAAAATCCCAAAAACCCAAAAAACCATAAAACCCAAAAAATCATTAAAATCCATAAAAAACAAAAAAAAACCTAAAAAACCTAAAAAATTTATAAAACCCCTTAACAACCCTAAAATCTTTAAAGAAAACCTTGAAATCCAAAAAACACATAAAAACACTAATAAACCTAAAAATTATAATATACCAAAAAACCCAAAAAACCATAAAAAATCTTAAAACTCCTCAAATTCCCTAAAAACACTAAGACCATAAAAATTGTAAAAAATCCCAAAAATAAATAAAGAAAAACTTTCAAAACTAAAAACCCTAAAAGTCCCTAAGATCCCTAGAATCCCATAAAACCTATAAAACCCATAAAACCCTACAAAACCCTACAAAAGAAAATTAACCCATAAGAACTCTAAAACCCAATAAAAACTCTAAAACCCCTGTAAATCCTAAAAGGTGTTAAAAATTATGAAAAAACCTGAAAATCCCCAAAAATCTATAAAAACCATAAAAACAAAAAAAAAACAAAAAAACACTAAAAACCCTAAAAACACTAAAACCAATGGAAATCCATAAAAACCCTAAAAATGATATAAATTGTAAAATCACTAAAAATAACTAAAAATATAAAAAAATAAAAACAATAAAAAACACTAAACAACCCATTAAAATGAAAAAACTGAAAAAAAAAATATAAAAACAAAAAAATTCTAAAACCTTAAAAACATTAAAAACTCTATATCCCTAACAACCATAAAAACCCCTAAAAACCATACAAAACCCTAATAACCAATAGATCCCCTAAAAATCAACAAAACTTCTTAAAATCTATTAATACCCAATATACATTAAGAAAATCTTAAAAACCATAAACACATAAAAAACAAAAAAAAAACTAAAACACAAAAAAACACTAAAAGTCTAAAAACCCTAAAAACCTTTAAATTCATTAAGAAAAATTAAAAAAATAAAAAACCTAAAATAGACAAAAAAATCACTAAAATTATAAAACTCCCACCAAACCCTAAAACCCTTTAAACCCCTAAAAACCATAAAACCAAAAAAATCAAAACCCATTAAAATATAATAAATTAAAAAACCCTAAAAAACCATAAAACATAAAAATCCCAAAACCCTTTAAAAACCCATAAAACATTAAAAACCCATAAAAATATAAAAAGGCCCTAAAAATCCCTCTAAATATAAAATCCCTAAAAACCCCTACAACAACTAAGAAAACCATAAAAATCTAAAAATATTAAAACAACCAAAAAACCTAAAAATTTATAAAAACCCAAAAATCCCCAAAAGACCCTGAAAACTCTATAGGACCTAAAAATCATAAAACCCATGAAAACATTAAAAAAACTTTAAAAAATATAAACACTTAAAACCAAAAGAACTCTTAAAACCCTTTAAACCCCTTAAAATGTTAAAAACTCAAAAAGACCTTAAAACCCCTAAAAAAACCATAAAACCCCAAAAATCTATAAAGCACTAAATCCCTAAAAACCCTCAAAAGAAATGAAAAACCATAAAAACAATAAGAATACAAAAAAACTCCAAAAAGTATCTAAAAAAATTAAAATCCTAATGGCCTTGATAACACAAATAAAACCTTAAAAACATAAAAATAATTAAAATAAATAAATACAAAAAATATTCCTAAAACCCTAAAAACCAAAAAAAACTCTAAAAACCATAAAACCCCTAAAACCACATAAAAAAATAAAAAACCTAAATACCCATAAAAACCCTAAAACAACTAAAACTCTAAAAACCCGTTAAAACACAAAAAATGCTAAAAAACACTAAACCCCTTAAAACACACAAAAAAACGATAAAAAATCTAAAAAGCCTTAAAACCCCTAAAACCAGAAAAAACCCAAAAAACCAAAAACCCAAAAAACCTATAAAAACAATTAGAATTCCCAAAAACAGTAATTTTCTAATAATTTATAAAAAATATAAACACATAAGAAACCATAAAAACCCTGGAAAACCCTAAGAAACCCTTAAACCCCTCAAAAAACATAAAAATAACTAGAAAAGTAAATGTGAAAAAACCCTAAAACCCTGAAAAATACCATAAAAACTCTAAACTAATAAAAAATATAACAACATGTTGAAACCTTAAGGATGATAAAAAACTCTAAAAAAATTTAAACCCTTAAAACTCAAAATCTCTTAAAACACCACCCCAACCCCCCTCAAAATAACTAAAACCCAAAAAATGACAAAAAGCCCAAAAAATCAATAAAAATGTAAATAACCCTAAATACCCCAAACAAAACATTTAAAATCCTAGAAATATAAAACACTAAAACCCCTAAAAACCCTAAAAACACTAAAAACCCTAAAACCCCTTAAACTGATAGATATCCTAAAAAACCATAAAACATTTAAAATGCCTAAAAAAGCCATAAAACCATACAAATCCTAAAAAATACCTAAAGTCCCTAAAGTCATAAAAATTGTAAAAACCATGAAACACCCTTAGAAATTCGTAAAAATCTAAAAACACTTAAAACTATTTAAAAACCCTAAAAACCCTAAACCCCTAAAAATACCCTAAAAATCTGAAAAACCTTAAAAAACCCTAAAACCCCATAAAAATATTAAAAATTATAAAACCCATAAAAATCTTAAATGACAAAAAACACAATAATCCCTTTCAACCCATAAAAAATTAAAAACCTCTAAACCTCTAAAAACCCAAAAAACCCATAAAAACGAAAAAACCCAAAAAAATAAAAAACAATAAAAACCATAAAACCCCTAAAAACCTCTAAAAACCTAAAAACACATAAAATCAAAAAAATCATATAAATATCCCTAAAAATCCATAAAAATGTAAGAAACCCTAAAACATTAAATATTCTTATGAAAACCATAAAAACTATAAACACTTACAACCCCTAAAAACCCAAAATGGTTAAAAATCCTAAAAAATGTAAAAAACCCTTAAAACCCTCAAAATAAAAAAAACCCATATAAAACATAAAACACATAAAAATCCCCTTACATACCCAAAATGTAAAAAACACTAAAATAATGAAAAACGCTGAAAACCCCTTAGAAAAACATAAAACCCAAAAAACACTTAAAACCCCTAAAACGCGAAAAACCCTTAAAAAATAAAAAACCCTAAAACCCCTCAAAATCCCTAAAATCCCTAAAAACCATAAAAATTATAAAAAATCCAAAAAAATACCAAATAATGTAAAAAACATACATACTCTGAAAAATAGAATGAAAAATGTGAAAACCTAAAAACATACAAAACCCCTAAAAACCTAAAAACTCTAAAAACCCTAAACCACCAAAAAAAGACCATAAAATTATAAAAAACCATAAAACCCATAATTACCTTCAAATCCTTTAAAACCAATGAAAATATTAAAAACCACTATAAAATATAAAAATCCTTTACACCCCAAAAATGTTAAAAACTGCAATAAAATTGAAAACCCTACAAAGTACCATAAAACCAAAAACAAAAACAAAAAAACCCCTAAAAACCCTAAAAACACTAAAACCCCTCAAATTATCAAAAAAAACAAATAAAATACCAAAAATAACCAAAAACCCCTAAAAATGCCAAAAATAAAAAAAACCCTCAAACCCTAAAAACCCCTAAGGAGAGCATAAAACATAGAAAAACATAAAAAACCTAAAAATCACTAAAAATAAGAAATACCCTAAAACCATAAAAATATATCAAATCCAAAATAACCAAAAAAATCCTAAAATTCCATAAAAAATCATAAAGTAGTAAAATACATAGAAACCCCAAACATCCATAAGAAAACATTAAAAAAATAAAATAAACATAACACCCCAAAAATCCTAAAAATGTTAAAAATATTAAAAATCATAAAATAACCTAAAAACCCCCAATCCATAAAAAATATAAAACCCCCTAAAACCATTAAAAACCTAAAATCCCTAAAAACTACTAATAAATCTAAATTCCATTTATTTCCCTAAAAAAATAATAACTCTAAATCCACATTAAAACATTAAAAACCTAAAAAAACACTAACTACCACAAAAAATCAGAAAAGAGCCTAAAAACCCATAAACCCCTCAATATCCAAATAAAATAAAATAAAAAACCTATGAAATCCCTAAAACCCCAATAAACCTATAATAAAACATTAAAAACCAAAAAAACACTTAAAAATTCTAAAACTCAAAAAACACTAAAACCATAAAAACCATGTAAAACCGAAAAACCCCTAAAATAAAGAAAAAAACTCAAATTACCTAAAGACCCTAAAAACCATAAAATAATAAAAACACATTGAAAACCCAAAAAAGCCTAAAAACCCCTATGTATCTATAAAAACCTAAAAAATCTTAAGACCCCTCCAAAACCTAAAAAAAGATAAAATCCTAAAAATCCTAAAAAAACAAAATACCCATAAAAACCACAAAACCCCTTAAGACCATTAATAACCCTAAAACCCATAAATACACTAAAATCTACTCAAATCCATAAAAACCATTTAACAACCTAAAAATATTAATAACCCTAGAAAACTGTAGAAACTTGAAAAACCCTAAAAACACCAAAAATTTAAAATACACATAAAATCATTATAAAAACATTCAACACAAAAAACCCCTAATCACCCATAGAAATAAAAAATCATTCAAAATCCCTAAATCCATTTAAAACATCATTAAAAAATCCCTAAATTTCCATGAAATATGTAAAACCCCCAAATAATCCTAACAATCCTATGAAAATTTTAAAAACCTTAAAACCCCTTTAAAACATAAAAAAATATAAAAACACTTAAAATCTTTAAAAATTGTAAAAAACACAAAAAACCTTTAAAACCCTAAAACCCCATAAAACCCCATAAAACCCCTAAAAATCATTAAAACTCTTTTAACCCCTAAAAATGATAGAAAACTATAAAAACTAGTAAAAACCCTAAAAAATAGAAAAAATAACCCTAAATCCCACCAAAAAACTGTAAACCCTCCAAAACCATTGAAAACTATAACACCCATAGAAATCCCAAAATACCTAAAACCGCATAAAATTCAATAAAAATCTGTAAAAATCTATAAAAACATAAAAATAACAATAATATATGAAAAAACCTATAAAAACCATAAAAACTAGAAATATATTTAACCCAGAAAAATTAAAAAATGATAAAAAAAATTAAAACCCCCCTGAGAACCATAAAAACACATAAAAAAATAAAAACTCTAAAAATCATTAACTTCTAATAAAATTAAAAAAACTATAGAACCTAAAAAAATACAAAACTAAAAACCCCTAAAACTATAAAAGAAACAATAAAACCCCTAAAATCCATGAAGACACTAAAAAATATCAAGATCCCTAAAAACCCAAAAAAACCCCATAAAAATACTAGAAATCCCAAAAAACATAAAAACCCTTAAAAAATATAAAAACACATTAAAACCTAAAAACACATAAACCCCCTAAGATACTAAAAACTCTAATAATACTAAAAAATAATCACTATGAAAACCCTAAAAAACTCTAGAAACCCCCATAATCCTTAAAACCCTAAAACCCAAAAAAATCTAAAAAAATCACTAAAAATAATAAAAACAACAAAACCCTAAAAACGTAAAACCGATAAAACCCTAAAAAGACCTAATAAAACCTTAAACCCCCAAATAAACTTAAACCGTTAAAAAACCAAAAAACACCAAAAAAACCCCCTAAAATAAAACAAAACTCTAAAAATATATGAAAACCATAAAACACATAACCCCCATAAAAACCAAAAAACCCATAAAAACTATAAAAACCATATAAAAACTATAAAACCATTAAACCCCAAAATATATTAAAAAAATATTAAAAACATTAGATCCCCCCAAATAACTAAAAACATCCATGAAAACCCAAAAAACCCATATAAATCCTAAAATCCCTAAAAACATCAAAATTACTAAAATACCTAAAACCCCATAAAAATACGAAAAACCCCAAAGTCCATAAAAATGTAAAAAATTCCTAAAACCCTAAAAATCTCTAAAAACATTCTAAACAATAAAAAACGTAAAAACCCTAAAACCTAAAAATTATGAAAACCTAACAAACCCCTAGAAACCCAGAAATCCAAGAAAACATAAAACCCTTAAAACCATAAAAATCATAAAAAAATACCTAAAATACTTAAAATTGTAAAACACCAAAATAACACTGAAAACACCTACTAAAACCATGAAAACCAAAAAAAAAACATAAAACCCTATAAATAAAAATAAATGCTAATGATTTTGCATACCCCTTGAAAGACCCAAAAATCCAAAAACCCCTAAATACCAAAAAAACCTAAAAACCCATAAATACCCATAAATACAGATAAAGCGCCTAAAACCCCACTAAAAACATAAAAAGCCCTTATATACAAAAAAGATGTTATAAAAACTCTAAAAAACCTAAATCCATAATAAAAAAAAACCTTAAAAAAACAAAAAAACCAAAAAATACTTAACACCCTAAAAGTCCTCAAAATCCCTATAACCCAAAATAGCCAATAAAATTCTTAAAAGCACAATGAATCCCCCAAAATGTAAAAAAACCTAAAAACACAAAAGAACACTAAGAAAAACATAAAAACCTAAAAACAATGAAAGACCCTATGAAACCTAAAAAACACAAATATACCCTAAAGACATAAAATCCCTAAAAAGCAAAAAATGTTTAAGAACTCTAAAACCCATAAAACCATAAAAATCACAAAAAATATAAAAATCCTCTAACCCCCAAAAATTTTAAAACACTCTAAAACACCGTTAAAACCATAAAACACAAAAACCCCAATAAAATAAAAAAAATGTAAAAACTAGGAAGATCTTAAAATTCACTCAAAGTCCTTAAAAATAAAAAAAACCACAAAAATCCTAAAAACTCCGAAAAAATCCCAAGAAATTCCTAAAAAGAAAAAAACCATAAAAATGCTAAAAAACCTAAAAAAACTAATAAAAAAATGAAAAACACATACCCATGAAACTTATAAAAACGCTATAAACCCAAATAAATCAAATAAAACTTGAAAAATAATAAAACCTTTAAAAAAATTAAAAACCCAAAACTCGTAAAAACTGAATAAAACCACTAAAAGCATGAAGAACCCTTTAAAACCATAAAATGATAACAAAAAACAAATATACATAAAACCCTTAAAAACTAAAAAACCCTTAAAATGAAAAAAATACCCATAAAACCCTTAAAACCCGAGAAAACCCAAAAACCCTCAAAATCAATAAAACAAAAAAAAACCATAAATTCTAAAAAAAACCTAGAAATATCTAAAAACATAAAAATTCAAAAAACCCATAATTATACCAGAAAATCCTAAAAAAAATAAAACCCTGAAAAACTAAAAAATACTAAAAACACTAAAACCCCTTGAAAACTCTTAAGATTCCTAAGAATCTTAAAAATCCATAAAATCATTAAAAATATTAAATATAATAAAAATCCATAAAAATATATTAAAATGTAAAAATATCAAAAAACCCTAAGAAAACCATAAAAACCTAAATAAGTATAAAACCCCAAAAAAATAAAATCTAATAAGAACCCTATAAAACATTATAAAGTCCCTAAAACTCTAAAAATCCATAAACAACATAAACCCCTAAAACCATAATAAACTAAAAATCCATCAATCCCTTAAAATGTAAAAAAATTATAAAACCTTTAAAACCCAAATAAGACTCAAAGAAACTCTAAAAACATAAAAAACCCCATGAAAACCATTAGAATATAAATAAAACCTAAAAACCCCAAAAATCCCTAAATATCCTAGAACCCATTGAAATCCTAAAAATGTTAATAACCTTAAAAAAATAAAATAACTAAAAATCCTAAGAAAAACGTAAAACCGAAAAGCACTTAAAAAACATTAAAAACATAAAATATATAGAAAACCTAAAAAAGCCGTAAAAAACAAAAAACCATAAAAACTAGAAACCCCCTATAACATAACGACCCATAAAAGTTTATAAAAACATAAAACCCTAGAAACTCTAAAAAACATTTAATCCTCTAAAAATGTTAAAAAAACATAAAAAATTTTAAAACCCTAAAGAACTCAAAAAACCCTAAAACACAGAAAAAACTAAAAAAATAGAAACGACACAAGAAACCCAAAAAACCCAAAAAATCTATAAATTCCCTAAAAACAAAAAAAATGATCAAAATCTATAAATCCATAAAAACATAAACTACAAAAAAAACCGTAAAAACACTATGAAAACATTAAAATCAAAAAAACACTTAAAACCATAAAAAACCAAAAAAAATGTTAAAATATATATAAAAACCCTTAAAAAGAACATAAAACCCCTAAAACCCCAAATACCTAAAAAACCCCTAAAATCACTAAAACCAATAAAAATTATGAAAACCAATAAAAACTCAAACAACCCTTTTAAACCCAAAAAATGTTTAAAAACTCTTAAAACCCTATAAAACTCAAAAAAACCCTCAACACAAAAAATAATAAATATTCGAAAAACCCTAAAAACCATAACACCCTCCAAAATACCAAATTAAAAAAAACCATAAAAATCCCAATAAACCTCTCAAAATATCTAAAAACACTAAAAACAAAAAATAAATCCTTAAAAACAGAAAACATTTAATACACCTAAAGATCGAAAAAGGGATAAAAGCCATAAAAAACCATAAACCCACTAAAACCCTTAGAAATCCACAGTCACCCTATACACCCACTAAAAACTCTAAAAACCCTTTAAACCACAAAAAATATCAAAAAATCTAAAAAACCTTAAATCCCCTACAAAACTCAGAAACTCCCAAAACCTAAAATACCTCTAATAACCATAAAATTCTTAAAACCCTTCCAAATCCCTAAAATGATAAAAACCCTAAAGATGAAAAAAAAAGTATTAATAATACCTAAAAACATAAAAACCCCTAAAAATGCTAAAAAACTAAGAAAAAGCCTAAACCCCCCTTACAACCCTAAAAAATTTAAAAAACTCCTAAAACCCCTCGAAAAAAAATAAAAACCTAAAAGACCCATAAAGTCCATAAAAATATGAAAAAAACTAAAATTTGTGAACAACCATAAGAAGAACATAAAATCCTAATAACATTTAAAACCCCTAAAAACCTAATAATGCAATAAACCCTAGAAAACTTTTAAAATTCCTACAATCTATAGAAACCCATAAAACCCCATAAAACCCCTAAAACCCCATAGAACCCTATAAAACCCAAAAACATCTAAAAACTATAAAAATCCACTAAACCCCTAAAAATGTTAAAAAAAAACTAAAACCATTAAAACCCAAAAAAACCCCTAAAAGCATTAAAAACTATAAAAACCCTCTAAATCCACAAAACCCCTAACATTATTAAAATAATTAAAATCCAAATGAATCACTAAAAATAAAAAAAATCCTAAAATATCTAAAAACATTTTGAAACCCATAATAACATTAAAAAAATGTAAACCCCTAAAAACATAAAAAATGATAAAACCCCTAAAAACCCCTAAAGTAAACTAGAAAACCAAGAATCTCTAAAAACCACTAAATACTATAAAACTCCTAAAAGCCATTAAAAATAGAAAAAATAAAACAAACCATAAAATTCACTAAAAACTCTAAAAACCGTTGAAACCACTAAAAACATGAACAATATATAAAAAATTTTAAACCCTTAAAACTAAAAAATCCATAAAAATCCAAAAAACCTTAAAACACTAAGAAACCTAAATACAACTAAAAACCCTAAAAATCCTAAAAACCACTAAAACCCATAAAAATCCTAAAAATACTAAAAACTATAAATATCCTAAAAATCGCTGAATATCATAAAGACATAAAAAACTAAAAAACTATGATTAACCTAATGAAATCCCTAAAAAGCAAAAAACACATAAAACCACTAAAACACTAAAAAAATCTAAAAACCTGAAAAACCCCTAAAACTGCTCAAAATCCCAATCAATCATAAAATATGATAAAAATCCATAGAAAATCATAAAACTCACTAAAAATATAAAGATGATAAAACCTAGAAAACACCTATGAAAAAACGTAAAAACGTAAAAACACTAAAAACCCATAAAAAACCATAAAAACTCTAAAAACATGAAAAATTATCCTAATAGACAATAAAACCATAAACCCCCAAAAAACATTAAAAACCACAAAAAACTAAAAAACCCAAAACAACCTTGAAAAGCTATAAAACCCCTAAATATCATATCCCCCCCAAAACCTCAAAATCCCTAAAAACCATAAAAATAATAAAAATAATATAAAAACATAAAAAAACATAAAAACATAAAATCCATAAAAACCCTGAAGAAACCAAATTAAAACATTATTCTTAAAAGCAATTAAACCCCCAAAAAACATAAAAACCCAATAAGACCCTAAAAACCCAATAAGACCCTAAAAACCCAAAAAACCAAAAAACCCTCAAAATACCATAAAACACCATAAATTCCACCAAAACTCTAGAAACTATAAAAAGGCAATAAACCTCTAAAAATTTAAAAAGTCTAAAAATCACTAAAACCAATAAAAAATCATAAAACCCAAAAAAAAACCATTGAAACCCTAAAACCCCTAAAAACCCTCAAAATCCCTAAGAACCCAAAAATCATGTAAAATCCATATAATACATAAATATCCCTAGAAGTGTAAAAACCCTAAAACCATGAAAACACCCTAGAAAACCCTAAATTCCTAAAAACATGTAAAACCATTATTAAACATAAAAATACTTAAAAACTGAAAACACCTGAAAAGACACAAATATACATAAAAACCACTAAAACCCATTAAAACCCCTAAATTTCATAAAATCTCTAAAAACCCACAAAAACTTTTTAACACCCAATAAACCTAAACCCCCTAAAAACCCAAAACCCCCTAAAACCATAAAAACCCCTAAAAACTCATAAAACCCCTAAAACACAGTAAAAACACTAAAACCCTTTTAGACCCCTAAAAATGCTGAAAAAAATAAAAAATCATAAAACCCCTACAAAATGATAAAAACCTAAAAACCCAAGAAACCCATAAGAACCCTAAAAACACTCCAAATCACTAAAACAATAATAATGTAAAAAAATCCTTAAAAAGACGTAAAAATCTCTAAAATCCTAAAAATAGAAAAAACACCAGAAAAACACTAATAAAACCATAATAACCAAAAACTATTAAAAACCATAAAAATTTAAAAAAAATGATAAATCTTTAAAAAACATAAATACCCTAAATAACCCTTAAAACCTTAAAAAATTCTTAAAATATTTAAAAATTGAAAACACTAAAACTGTAAAACTTCTTTATACCCCCAATAACCATAGAAACCTAAAACCCATAAAACCATTAAAACCCTCAAGATTATGAGGGTTTTAATAATTTTTGGGTTTTTATGTTTTTTTGGTATTTTTAGGGAATTTCAAATATTTTTTTTGGTTTTCTAGGAGCTTTCAAGATAATGAGGGTTTTATGGTTTTTTAAATGTTTTTAAGGGTTTAAAGGCTATTTAGAGTCTTTATTGGGGTTTTATGGTTTGGGGTTTTTTTATTTTTCTAGGGTTTTTGTGGTTTTATGGGGTTTTGAGGGTCTTTTAGAGTTCTTTTTGGTTTTCTTCGTTTTTTAGGTTCTTTTGGTGTTTTACGTGTTTTCTAGGTTTTTATGGTTTTATTAGGGTTTTTCAAGGTTATTAGGGTTTTCTTATGATTTTAGTGGTTTTTAGTGGTTTTTAGGCTTTTTAAGGATTTTGAGGGCTTTTAGGGTTTTCTATCGTATTTACCACTTTTAGGTTTTTCAGAGTTTTAAGTGTTTGAAAAATGTTTAAGCTTTTGTTAGGGGTTTTCAGTGTTTTTTATTATTTTATGTGTTTTTAGTGATTTTTATGAATATTATAGGGGATTTTTGGGGATTTTTGGGATATTTGTGTTTTATGATTTTTTGGGTTTCTTTGGTTTTTATGGTCTCTTACGTTTTTAGAGTTTTTTTATTTTTTTTGTTTTATAGTTAATTTTTTATAATTTATTCTTGGGTTTAAAGTGGTTTTGGAGTTTTCAGTTGGGTTTTTGGGTTTTATGGTGTTTAAATATTTTTTAAAGTTTTTGGGTGTTTTAATTTTTAGGGGTTTCTAAGGACATTATAGTTTTTAGGATATTTGAAGCGTTTTTAAGATTTTTTTTGTTTTTTAGGTTATTAGGGGTTTAAGTGTTTTTAGTATTTTAGGGTTTTCTTGGGGTTTAAATTATCTTGGTGTTTTTTAAATTTTTAGGTATTTTAAATGATTTTTATGATTTTTATGCTTTTTGGGGCGGTTTTAGGAACTTTCAGTGGTCTTTAGGGTTTTTAGAATTTTTAGGTTTTTAGGGGTTTTAACTCTTTTAAGGATTTTAATGTATTCTTTTTTATAGGTTTTTTACGGTTTTTATTTTTAGTTACTTTTAGGTAGTTTTTGTGATTATTATTTTTTTAGAATTTTTGGGGATTTTGATGGTTTTTATGGTTTTAAAGATTTTTTATCTTTTTTCGGTTTTTTTATTTTAAATGTTTTTTTAGTTTTTTGGGATTTTAATAGGTTTTTAATGTTTCTAAATGTATAGGGGTTGAATTTTATTTTGTTTCATTAGTAGTATTTAGGGTTTTATGGGGTCTTATATGTTTTATGGTTTTTAGGGGTTTTATTGTTTAAAGGATTTTTTCTGTTATTAAGTATACTTCAGGGTATTTAGTGGTTCAATCAGTTCTTATTTTCCTTATGGGTTTCAATTTTTTTTATTATTTAATTATTTCTTAGGTATTTTAACGGTTTTATGGTTTTTTATGTATTTTTGGTTTTTAGGATTTTTTTAGAATTTTTATGGTTTTAAGGTATTTTTGGGATTTAGAGGGTTTTTAGGGTCTTAAATAATTTTAGAATTTTTATGTTTTTAGGGGTGTTAAGTGTTTTTAGGTTTTAAATTTATTCTTAGGGTATATCATGGATTTCATAGTTTATTGTATTTTTAGGTTTTTATGGTTTTTTATGGTTTTTTAGTTTTTTATGGTTTTTATGGTTTGTTTGGGTTTTTATTATTTTTTGAGTTCTTTAGGATTATAATTGTTTTTAGAGTTTTTTTAGGATTTTTAGAAGTTTAATGGGATTACACAGTTTTCAGTGGGTTTAGGTAATTTAGGTTTTTTAAGGGATTTAATTTTTAGGGGTTTTGTGGGTTTAGAACATTAGTTTTTTTTTGTTTTTTAATTTTTTAGGTTTTTTAAATTTTTTTTATTTTTTTTATTTTTTTAATGGAATCTTAATATTTTTCATATTTTTTAATATTTTTAATGTTTTTAGGGTTTTTTTAATTTTTTAGGGTTTTTAGGAATTTTGTGGGCCTTGACGGGGTTATAGGGTGTTCATCTTTTTAAGGATTTAAAATGCATTTTAGCGTTTTTAGGTTCTTAATGTATCCTTAGTATTTTTGGAGTTTTCTGGGTTTTTTATCTTTTTAGTGATTTTTATGGATTTTTATAGATTTTTTAGGATTTCTATGTTATTTTTTGTTCTTATGGATTTTGAGGGTTTTATGGTTTTAAGAATTTTTATTGTTCTTATGGGTTTTAAGTGTTTTTTGTGTTTTAATGTTTTCATAGGAGTTTTAGGGTTTTTATTTTTTTGGGATTGTTAGTGATTGTGTAACATTTTAATGAGTTTTAGGGATTTTTAGGGTTTTTAGGGTTGTTAGGGTTTTTTGGATTTTGAGGGTTTTTTGGTTTGATAGGGGTTTTTGGTTGTTTATGGGGTTTTATTTGGTTTTTAGGATCTTTCTTTTCTTATGGTTTTTATGGCTATTTAGTGATTTCTAATAGTTTTATGGGTTTAACGAGTTTTTAGAGTTTTTGGAGTTTTTTTATTTTTCTAGGATTTAGTGTTTTTGTAGTTTATGGGGTTTTTATGGTTTTGAGGGGTTTTCACGTTTTTACGGTATTTTTAGGGTTATTTAGGGTTTTAATTTTTTTTTCATTTTTAAGTTGTTTTAATTGTTTTAGGGTAGTAATTTCTTATTAGGGTTTTTCGTGATTTTAATTGTTTTTATGTTTTTTAGGAATTTTAGGGCTCTATTAGGATCTTAATGTTTTTAGGTTTTTTAGGGATTTTCATTATTTTTTGCATTTTTAATGTTTTAAGGGGATTTATCGGTTTTTTTGTTATTGTAGATTTTTTGGTTTTGAGGGGTTTTATATTTTTCTTGTATTTAAATTTTTTATTATCTTTAGGGTTTTTTCTCTTTTAGGTTTTTAGGTATTTTTTAAGATTTTTTATGATTTTTATAGTTTTTTAGGGTTTTTCGGATTTTGATCATTTTTAGTGGATTTAGGGTTTTAGGGTTTTACCATATTTTAGGTTTTTATGGGTTTTAAGATGTTTTAGGATTTTATGATTTTGTGAAGGTTTTCATTTTTTAAAGAGTTTTTATGATTTTATTGATTTTTAGGGGTTTTTGGGGTTTTATGGGTTGTAGAGGTTTTTAGGGGATTCTAGTGTTTCTTATGGTTTTCATATGGGATTTTAAGGTTTTAGAGGTTTTTACATTTTTATTATTTTTTGGGATTTTAAATGATTTTTATAGTTTTTAGGGATTTGTGGCATTTTGAGGCTTTTGAGGGTTTTTTGGATTTTTGGGTAGTAAGGATTTCATTTAATATTTAGTTGTATTATCGTTTGTTATAGTTTCTAAAAATTTCTAATTGTTTAGAAGAGATTTAGAGATTTTATTGTTTTTTAATGTTTTTATTGGGTTTTACGGTTTTTATGGTTTTTTTTGGGTTTTATGGTTTACATGGGTTTTAGGGTATTTTTGTCTTCATAGGGTTATTTTAGGACATTAATGTTTTTAATGTTTTTAGGGGACCTATGTGTCTTTAGGTTTTTAGGTTTTTCTTAGGGTTTTACAGGGTTTTTATGATTTTATTCATTTGTAGGGCATTTTAAAAAAATAGGGATTTCTAGGGTTTTTCGTGTTTTAGGGTCAATAAGGGTTTTAGCGTTTTTTTGTGGTTTTATTTTTTTTGGGGGTTTGAAGTTTTCTTAGGAGTTTACAAGGTTTTTATGGGTTTGTTTGTTTTTAATGATTTTAAGGGATTTTAGGATTTTTTATGGTTCTTTGGTTTTTTGTGGATTATTAGGGGTTTGGGGGTATTGGGTTTTTAGGTTTCTTAGCTCTGTTTATGTTTTTATGGATTTCATATGTTTTTTGGGTTATAATTTTTTTATTTGTTTTTTTAAAAAATTTTAGATATTGGGGGATTTTTATGGTTTTTTTGGGTTTTTTGGGATTTTTGAGGGGTTTAGGGTTTTTTAAGGATTTTAGAGTTTTTTTGGTTTATTTGAGGATTTAGGTATTTTTAGTTTTTAGGTTTTTTATATATTTTATAGTATTTCATTGTTTTAAGCTGTTTAAATCATTTTGAGGGTTTTTAGATTTTTATCATTTTTAGGGGTATTATGGGTTTTATGGTTTTAAGTGGTTTTATTGGTTCTTAAAGGTTTATAGGGATTTTAGGGCTCTTTTAATTTTTTAGATTTTTTAGTGTTTTTACGTTTATTAAGGGTTTTATGTATTTTTATGTTTCTAAGGTTTTTTTATGATTTGTAATGAATTTTATAGTGGATTTAATTTTTTTGGTATTTTTAGGGATATTTTTTGGATTATTATTTTTTTTTGGTTTTTATGGATTTTTAGTGTTTTAGGACATTTTATGGTTTTTTAAGTTTTAAGGATTTTCAGGTTTTTAAGTGTTTCATGGGTTTTAATGGTTTCTTATTTTTTTTAGTGTTTATATATATATATATATATATATATATATATATATATATCTGGGAGTATAAAGAATTTTATGGTTTTTTGGGTTATTTGGAATTTTGAGGGGATTTAAGGTTTTCAGGGTTTTATGGTTTTTATGGTTTTTTGGTTTTTTATGGTTTTTAATTTTTTTATAAATTTTATGGTTTTAAAAGGTTTTTAGAGTTTTTAAGGTTTTTAGGGTTTTTAATGGTTTTTAGGGTTTTATGGGTTTTATGATTTTTTGGTGTTAGAGGGTTTTTACGGTATTTTTAGTGGGGTTTTTAGTGTTTTAATTCTGTTTGAGGTTTATATGGGTTTTAAGTGTTTTAAATTTTCATGTTTTTTAGGGGTGTTCAAGGTTTTTTGTGTTTTTTATTTTTTTCGTATTTTTCTAGGTTTTTAGGGGTTTTATAGTTTTTTATGTTTTTTGGGATTTTAGGTGTTTTTATGGTTTTTATGGTTTTTATGGTTTTTAGGGTTTTTAGTGTTTTTATGGTTTCTAGGGGTTCTACCATTTTTTAGTTATTTTAGAGGTTTTAATTGTTTTTAGGTTAGAAATTTTTTCTTATTGGTTTTCTTGTTTTTTAAGGTTATTATGTTTTTTGGATTTTTATGGATTTTAAGTATTTGTCTCATTTCTATGGTTTTTAGGGATTTATAGGGGTTTTGGGCAAGGAAGATGAGAGTGTCGAGCTATTCCCGACCCCCCCCCACCATGTTTATTAGACGAAAAATGCACTGCAGACAAGGGAGGGGAGGGGTCAAACCACACACAGCCAAAAATCCTTTACAAACCCCAAACCCACACAACCCCAAAAGGAAAGACCAAAAACACACCAAACCAAACAAAGCAGAAAAACAAAAAAAACTCTCCAACATCACCTCCCAGCCAAATAGAAACAAGAATCCATCAGCACCAAAACTAGAAATCATCCACTATTATCCAGCAACATCAAAACCATATTCTGCAATTTCATCAGCCCGGTTTCAGTATCACAAAGTCACAACTGTCATCCTCTGTCATCCCCACATCAAATGCCATCATAACAAAACCCATCAAACGAAGACATCTTCCAATAATCAGTGACCAAAAACCAGCAGCATCCACCACCAAAGAACACACACAACAGTATAAAACCAACAGCAAGAGAATTGCATATCAGGAAAACAGAAAAGAAGCAGGACCCCAGGCCTCCCCCCTCCAGGCCACAGGGGCCGATCCCAAGTAGACCATAGAATCATAGAACCGCCAATGGGCCAAGAAGAAGCTGGGTGGGGAGACCACTCTATGACTGTAACCGGAACCCAAACATAAGGAGGAGCCAGCAGCATCCGGCAACCATCAACCCGGAGGAAGCGATGGACACACGTGAGCTGCAATGAGATCCCGAGGGAGAGCCAAAATTGACACCAGGAACACCACGCCCAACGCCAAGCTCTTGACGCCACAAAAACCCCTAGATCTGGAAGGGAGGACACTGAATTGAATAAACTAGTGCCAACCAAAATGAGAGAAGGATCCCAAAGCATGGAGATTTGGGGTTGTCGATGCACGAGCCGGAGCCAGTAGAGAGAAAACCAAAGCCGAAGCTAGAAATCGGAGCCCCAAGCGTGAAGAGGCCACCACTGGGACAAAGTCATGATGTGTGGGAGTAAATTCTATCAGTGCAAATCCAGAAAGAAGTTGCGGTCACACGGTCCAGACCACACCGTAGGGGGAAAGAAGAAGAAGCGAGGAGGAAACCTAGTGGTGCGAGGGGAGAGGATATCCGCCGCTCCGAGGCCTTCATTCCTTCTCTTAAGGGTTTAGGGATTTCGTTTTTTATGGGTATTAGTGTTTTTTAGTTCATTAAGGGTTTTTATTGTTTGTCAGAGTTTTTTTTTATGATTTTAGGGGATTAAAGGGGTTTTAGAGTTTCTATTTGCTTATTAGAGTTATATGGGTTTTTAGGTTTTTAAAAATTTTTAAGGGTTTTTAGGAGTTTTAGCATCTTTTATGGTTTTTAGGGTTTTTATCGTTTTTAAGGTTTTTAGGAGATTTAATAGTATTTATGTTTTTTAGTGTATTTAATAGTTTTTATTTTTTTCTGTTTCTAAATATTTTTCATGGTTTTTATTTTTTTTATGTTTAATGGATTTTTCTGTCTTATTGAGGAGGTTTATAATTTTTAGGTTTTTTAGGGATTTTTAGGGTTTTTATGGTTTTTAGGAGTTCTAAGGTTTTTATTATTTTAGGGTTTTTAAGGTTTTTATGAGTTTTATGGTTTTATGATTTTCCTAGTTTTTTCTTTATTTTTATTGTTTTTGTGTTTTAATGGATATCTTGGAATTTTTTAGGATTTTTATGGTTATTGAGTGTTTTTAGGGATCATGAGGGGTTTTATGGTTTATAATTTACGTTTTTTTGAGTTTTTCTATTCATTTATATATTTTTAATGTATTTAGGGCTTTGAGGGGTTTTTACATTTTTTAGATATTTTTTGGTTTTTTAGGTTTTTTGGGTTTTAGTGTTTTAGTGTTTTTAGATTTTTAGTGATTTTTTTGTGTTTTTAGGTTTTTAAGGATTTATTAGTATTTTAGGTTTTTTATGTTCATAGCGATTTATATAAACCCCTAAAAACATTTAAAAACTATAAATTTCCTTAAAACTCTTAAAACTCAAAAAATAACCCTAAACCCAAAAGAACCAAAAAAGCCCTTAAAAAAACTAAAACCCGCAAAATCAAAAAAAAACCTAAAAATGTTAAAATATTTAAAACCCATAAATATCCCTAAAACCATAATAACCATGAAAACACTAAAAATCCTAAATAAAACCATAAAATTTTTAAAAACACATAAAACAATAAAAAAACTTAAAACACTAATATCTTTAAAAACACTAAAAAACATAAAAACCATAAAAACCATAAAAACCATAAGGACCCATAAAATATATAAACACTCTAAAAACTATAAAAATCCTAAAAAGACCTAAAAATTCTAAAAATATAAAAACCCTAAAAAACCATTAAAACCTAAAAACAATTCAATCCTCAAAAAACATAAAAACTAGTTAAACCCCAAAAAACCCTTAAAAATACCCTAAAACCCCAAAAATTCATAAATACCATAAATACCACTAAAAAAATTTTAAAACCTTAAAACCCCATAAAAATCCAAAAACCACTAAAATTCAAAAAAAGTATAACCCATAAAAATGTTAAAGAATATAAAAAATCATAAAACGCTAAAACCCTAAAAACCCAAAAAATACCTAATAACATAAAAATAATGAAAATCCAAAAAAACACATAAAAGACCTTAAAAACTAAAAACACTTATAAAACCTAAAAATTTTAAAAAACCTAAAAACCCTGAAAACTCTAAAAACACCGAAAATCCTGAAAAATACCTAAAAATCCATAAAAACAATTTAGAATCCCTAAAAATATGTAAAATTTTAAAAAGTTCAAAAAAAAATAAAAAACACAAAATAAATACTTAAAAATATGAAAACACTTAAAACCCTAAAAAACTAAAAACACCAATAACCTTAAAAATCATAAAAATATCTCAAAAATGATTAAAACCTTATAAACTCTTAAAATATAAAACCCATAAAAATACTAAAAACCCACTAAGAAGATTGAAACCCCTTTAAACATATAAGAAGATTAAAAGACTCCAAAAACCATTAATACACACAAAAAACATAAAAACCCATAAAAACCATAAAATACAAAAAACCCTAAAATCTATAAAACCCTAAAATCCCCAAAAAACCAAAAAAAATTATATCCTAAAAATCTCTAAAATCATTGAAAATGTTAAAACCCCTAAAAATTTTGAAAATCCCACTGAAAATAATTCTAGTGAATTTTTTGTGTTTTTATGGGTTTTAATGCTTTTTACGGTTTTAGGGGTTCTTAATATTTTTAATCCTTTTAGTGTTTTAGTGTTTTTTGGTTTTTTGAATTTTTTAGGTATTTAAGGGTTTTATGTGTTTTTTTGTTTTTAAGATTTTCCTAGGTGTTTTTAGGGTTTCAGTATATCTTATCAGTTTATGGATTTTTATAGATTTTTTGGATTTTGAGGGATTTGGGGGGATTAATGGTTTTTTGGGGTTTTAGGATTTTTAAGTTTTTTTGGGTTTTATGGTTTTTTTGATTTTTTTTATTTTTTGGGTTTAAAGGGTATTTATAGTTTTTAGTTGTTTTAGGGGTTTTATATATTTTAGTGTTTTTATTGGTTTTTAGGGTGTTTTATGTTTTTAGGGATTTTATGGTTTTTTAGTGTTTTTAGTTTTTTAGGGTTTTTAAAATTTTCAGGGTTTTCAATGGTTTGGTGTGTTTTTAGGTTTTTAAGGACATTATAGGAATTTCCAGGGAATTTTTTTGTTATTAATTTTTTTACATAATTTTTGGGATTTTTATGATTTTTATTGTTATTTCCGGCTTTCAGGGTTTTTTGGTGTCTTAGAGTTTTAATTTTTGTTTCTTGGGTTTTTAGTGTTTTTTCTCAGTTTTTAGGGTTTGAAGGGTTTTTATATATTTTTAACATTTTCGGGGTTTAAATGGATATTAGTGTATTAGAGGGGTTTTAGTATTTATATAGGTTGTTAGGGGTTTTAAGGTTTTTTTTGAAATTTTAGTGGTTTTAGGGGTTTTATGAATTTTTATGGTTTTTTTTTGGGTTTTTATGTTTTTTTGGAGATTTATTGTTTTTTAGGGTTTTTAACATTTTTAGGCTTTTAGGGATTCTACTGTTTTTAGGTTTTTAAGGTTTTTATTGGGGTTTTAGGGTTTTTAAGTGATTCCACGTTTTCATGTATCTATTAGTTTTTTTTATGATTTTAAGGGTTTTTAGGGGTTTTAGGTAATTTTATAAATTTTATGGTTTCAAATGGTTTTTAGTGATTTAATGGTATTTTTTCGTTTTTCGGTTTTTTTAGGGTTTTAAAGGTTTTTATATTTTTTAAAATTTTTAGGGGTTTAATGCGTCTTTAGAGTTTTTAGTGGTATTTTAGTATATTTATGGGGTTTAATGTATTTATTGATTTTAGGGTCTTTATGGGTTTTCTGTGTTTTTAGGTGGTTTAGCGTTTTTTAGGGGTTTAATTTCTTTTTAATTTTTTTTGGTTTTTTAGGGTTTTAAAGGTTTTTAAGGGTTTTTTAGAGAGTTTTAGATATTTCTTATGGTTTTAATGTTTTTAGTGTTTTATGGATTTCGAGGTTTTTGTGGGATTTTATGGTTTTAAGTGTTATTTTTTTGGTTTTTAGTGTTTTTTTGAGTTTTTAGGGGTTTTATAATTTTTTTTATTTTTTGGGTTTTTCATGGATTTTAAAGTTTTATCATTTTTAAGAGTTAAAAGGGTTTTCATTTTTAGTGGTATTTTATGGAATTTATGGGTTTTTAGTTTTTTTATGGTTTGTTTGGTTTTTATGATTTTTAGGGTTTTTAGGGTTTTTAGCGATTTTTAGTTTTCAATAGTTTTATGAGTTCTTAGGATTTAAGGTTTTCTTATGGTTTTTAATATTTTTGGGGGATTTTCACATTTTTAGGTATTTTTTTTTAATTTTTTGGGATTATTGTTTTTTAGTGTTTTTTAGGTGTTTTAGGGATTTGGCTGTTTTTTGGTTTTTTGGGTTTTTTGAACAATTATGTTTTTATAGGTTCCTAAGTTCTTATGATTTTTAGAGTGTTTAATGATTTTAATTGTTTAAAGGGTTTTTAAAATTTTTAGTGCCTTTATGGATCTTTTGGGGTTTTATGGGTTTTTATTGATTTTAGGGGTTTTAGGGGTTTTAGGGTTTTAAGAATGTTTTGTTGTTTTATCATTTTTAGCATTTATGTGTTTTAGGGGTT
The DNA here is from genome assembly GCA_963277665.1 of Viscum album. Classification (NCBI taxonomy): domain Eukaryota; kingdom Viridiplantae; phylum Streptophyta; class Magnoliopsida; order Santalales; family Viscaceae; genus Viscum; species Viscum album. Next base: position 394,300,128 of record OY728157.1, read on the forward strand.
TTATGTGTTTTTATGATTTTATGATTTTCTTAGGGGTTTTTAGGGTTTTTGCATTATTAGGGATTTTTTAGTATGTTATGCGCTTTTATAATTTTTCTGAATTTTGAGTGGTGTTTGGGTTTTTTATAGGTTTGGTGGTTTTTATTATATTTTAGGTTATTATTGTTTTAAGGGTTTTTAGGAATTTTAAAATTTTCTATGTTTTCCTAGGGTTTATAGTGTTTTTAGGTTTTTATTTTTTTCATATGGGTTTTAATGATTTTTAGGGGTTCTTACGATTTTAGGGGTTTTATGGAATTTTTTGGTTTTTTAATGATTTTTATGTATTTTGAGTGGTTTATTGATTTTTAGGGTTTTTATAATTTTTTTTATTTTTTAGGGATCTATAGGTTTTTTGAGTTTTTAGGGTTTTTATGGGTTTTAGATTTTATTATGAATTTTAGGGGCATAATGATTTTTAGAGTTTTTAGTGGATTTTACAATTTTTTGGGGGTTTTGGATTTTTTTTAATATTTCAGGGGTTTTATTGTTTTTAGGTTTTTAGGGGGATCATGGTACTTTGGGGGGTAATAAATTTTTAGGGTTTTAGGGGTTTGATGTGTTTTTATATTTTTTATATTTTCTTATGGGTTTTGGTGGATTTATATTTTTACAGATATTTAGGGAATTTTTTGGATTTTCAAGGGTTTTAGGGTATTTAAGGATATTAATGGTTTCTGGTTTTTTTATGTTTTGATGCTTTTTATGGTTTTTACAGTATTTAATGTTTTTAGTCATTTAATGTTTTTAATATTTTTCAGTGTTATTTTGGGTTTTTATGGGTGTTTTTTGTTTTATTTTCGATTTCATAGAATTTATGGTTTTGTGGTTTGGGGAATTTTTTTAGGGTTATTGTTTGTTTTTATGTTTTTAGGGTTTTAAGAGTTTTTAGGTTTTTACTTTTTTTCTTATAGGTTTTCCAGGTTTCCGAGTTTTTTATGTTCTTAGGGATATTTGGTCCTTTTACTATTTTAATGGTTTCTTGGGTTTTTGGGGATTTAGGGGGTTTGATAGGGTTTTTTGGATTTTAGTTTTTTTTAATTTTAATGATATATTAGAGTTTTAAAAATATTTTTGGGGATTAAATGGTTTTTAGAGTTATATAGGGTTTTAGGGGTTTTATGAGTTTTATATTTTTTAAGGTATTTATAGGATTTATGGTTCCTAGGGTTCTTAGGGTTTTTTGGGTTTTAGGGATTTTTGGGTTTTTAGTTTTTTAGAGTTTTCTATTGTTTTTAGGTTTTAGGGTTTCTTTCGGGTTTTTCTGTGTTTTTATGGTTTTTTAAAATTTTTGGGGAATTTTATGGAAACTTTTGGAATTCTATAGTGTTTGGGGGTTTCGTGGATTATGTGGGTTTTGAGGGGTTTTTTTGGTTTTTTTGGGTTTTTTTGGTTTTTTGGGGTTTTTGGGTATTTTTTGAGTTTTCATAGTTTTTAAGGTTCTTAATGGTATTTAAATTTTTTATTATTTGAATGGGTTTTAGAGTCTTTAGTTTTTTTTTGAGGTTATTTGGGATTATTTATATTTTAATGGATTCAAGGTTTTTATAGATTTATGGGTATTTTATGTTTTTGGGTGTATTTAGTGTTGTTTTTAGGGGATTTATGTTTTTTTAGGGTTTTTAGTTTTTCATAGTGGTTTTTAATGGTTTATGATGTTTTTACATTTTTAGGGATTTTGAAGGATGTTTTTTTGGATTTTTATGGGGTTTTATAGGATTTAGGTATTTTGGGGGTTTTAGGGGTTTTAGGGATTTTACTGTTTCTATGGTTTTTTTGGTTTTTAGGGTTTTTTGTGTGTTTAGGGGTTTTGAGGTTTTTTAGAGTTTTTTACATTTTCAGGGTTCTTATGGGTTTTTAGAGTTTTTAGTAGGTTTGATAGTTTAAATTGGATTTTATGGTTTTTAATGTTATAGGGTTTTTTTTATTTTTTATTTTGGGTTTTTTGAGTTTTCACATTTTTTAGTTTTCGGTTTTTTTGGATTTTAGGATTTTTTGATTTTTTAATGTTTTTATCATTTATATATTTTTATGGGATTTTGTGATTTTAGGTTTTTAATGTTTTATTATGATTTTTATGGTTTTCATGTTTTTTACATATTTTGGTATTTCTTGTCTTTTCTGGATTTTTATGGTTATTTAGGGATTTTGTGGATTTTGAGGGTTTTTAGGGGTGTTTATGGTTTTATAGTTTTTATGGTTTTTTTGGGGTTTTAGGATTTGTTTGAGTTTTTCAGTTGTTTTCAGGGTTTTAAAGTTTTTTCATCATTTTTAAGGGTATAAATGTTTTTTAATGTTTTTAGTGGTTTTTTCGATTTTTATGGTTTCGAGGGGGATTTAGGGATTTAAGGGGTTTTTTGATTTTTTTAGGCTCTTTAGTGTTTTTAGGATTTTAGGGGTTTTATTTGTTTCCATTTATTTACATTTTTCATAGAAGTTTTAAACATTTTTTTGGTTTTTAACATTCTTGGGATATTTATAGATTTTTTAAGAATTTAGGGGTTTTTTGTATGTTTAGGTAATTTTAGTTTTTAGGGTTTTTTAAAGTTTTTTTTATTTTTATGAGTTTTTTGTAATTTTTATGGTTTTTAGTTATTTTAGAGTTTTTTTAACAGTTTGAGTAGTTTAAAGGGTTTATAGTGGTTTAATAGTTTTTAGGTTATTTATGTGTTTTTAGTGTATTTTTTTGTTTTTAGGTGTTTTTATAGTTTTTTGGGGTATAGAGGTTTTCTGGTTTTTTGGTTTTTAGTAATTTAACATTTTTTAAGGCTTTTACTTTTTTTATATTTTTATTCCTTTCATATGGTTTTTAGGGGTTTTTACATTTTTAGGTGATTTTAGGGGTTTTTTAGAATTTCTAATTTTTTGACTTTTAATGATTTTGAGGGATTTAATGATTTTTAGGGATTTGTTGGTTTTTTAGTTTTAGTGCTTTTTCGAGTATTTATGGTTTTAATTTTTTTAGAGCTTTTCTAAAAATTTTATAGGTTTAAATTATTTTATACTTTTTGTGGATTTTAGGATTTTTATGGATTTTCAGATTTTTTTTAATGTTTTTGGGTATCTTATAGATTTTAAGGTCTCTATAGTTTTTTAGGGTTTGTAGTGTTTTATAGGTTTTTAGGACTTTGAGTGTTTTCAATGTTTATATATCTTATTGGGGTTTCTCAAGGGTTTTTATGTTTTTAAGAATTTTTATTGTTTTTTTGTATTTTTTTCAAGGGGTTATGATATTTTTAGGGTTTTTATGGTTTTTATGGTTTTAGGGTTTTAATGTTATTTTAGTTTTTATTGGGATTTTTGTGTTTTTTGTTATTTTTATGGGTTTTTATTGCTTATACTTTTTTTTAAAAATAAGTTTTAGGGTTTTAGTGGTTTTTATGGTTTTATGCGTTTTGAGGAATTCTTCCAGTTTTAGGTATTTTATGAGTTTTTGGGTTTTTGAGGTACTAGGGTTTTTAGTTATTTTAAGGGTCTTTGGTATTTTTTATGTTTTAAAGGTTTTATTAGGTTTTATCAGTATTTTTAGGGTTTCTTATGTTTTTTGGTTTTTTTGAGTTTTTTTTATTTTTAGGGTTTTTTGGGTTTCAAGGTATTTTGAGAGGTTTTTGGGTGTTTTGGTTTGGGGGGGGGGGTATTATTTGGGGGGGGGGGGGGGGTAGTGGTTTTTGAGTTTTGTTGGGTTTCTATGGTTTTTATAGTTTTTAAGGTTCTTAGTGGTTTAATGGGTCTTTATAATATTAAATTGGATTTTTGGTTTTTTATGTTTTAGGGGGGTTTAAGGTTTTTATGGGTTTTTATAGTTTTTAGGGGGTTTTAGTTTTTTACTATATTTTAGGGTTTTAGGGTTTTATGTTTTTTTAGGTATTTAAGGGTTTATTATGGGGTTTCATGTTTTTAGGGTTTTTAAGTGTTTTGGTAGTTTTAGAGGTTTTTAGGATTTTTATGGTTTTTTGTGGATTTAAGCATTTTGATTGTTTTTAGGATTTTTATTCCTATTTTTACGATTTTTATGGTATTTTGCGTTTTTTATGGTTTTTAAGGTTTTTTAAAATCTCTTATTGTTATTTATGAATTATAGGTCTTTTAGAGTTTTTTTCCTTTTACAGTTTTATGTTTTTTTAGGTTTTTAAGGATTTTAGCGGTTTTAGGGGTTTTAGGGTTTTTAAGTTCTTTTTGATTTAATTGTTTTTAGGTATTAAAGGTTTTCGTAGTGGTTTTTTTGGATTTTTTGGGTTTTTTATTGTTTTAGAATTTTCAGAGATTTTTAAATCATTTTATCGGTTTTTAGAGTTTTATTTGTTTTGAGGGCTTTAGGGTTTTAGGGTATTCGTGATTTTTTTGGGATTTAGGTATTTTTTGATTTTATTTATAATTTTTATGGTTTTTAGGGTATTTTAATTTTTTATAGTTAAAATTATTTTTAGAGATTTTAGTGGATTTTTAGGTATTCAAGGGGCTCTAGGGTTTTTTAATGAATTTATGGGGTTTTATAGTTTTCAAATTTTTAAGGGGATTTTGGGTTTTTAGGGTTTTTTGCATTTTATGGTTTTTTAAGGTTTTAAGTGTTTTTTAGTTTTGAATGTTTTCTTAGTGTTTTTCATGGTTCTTAAATTTATTTATATTTATAGGGATTTTGAATAAATTTTTTTTATTTTTATGGTTTTTATTTTTTAGGGATTTTGTAGGGATTTAGGGTTATTTAGTGTTTTTAGTGGTTTTATGCTTTTTAGGGTTTTTCAATTGTTTGTTGAGTTTTTTAGGGTTTTAAGTGGTTTTATGGTTTTTGAACATTTTTTAGGGGTTTAAAGGGATTTATAGTTTATATAGTTTTTATGTTTTTTCGGTTTTTAGGATTTTTTAGTTTTTAGAGTTTTATGGTTTTTAGGGTTCTTATGGTTTTTAACATTTTTTGGGTTTTCATAGGTTTTAAGTGTTTTTAGGTTTTTATGATTTTCTTTGAGTTTTTTATCTGTTTTAGGGATTATTAAGTTTAGGGGGTTTATTTGTGTGGTTTTATGGTTTTTGGGGTTTTTAGGGTTTTTACTATTTTTAAGAGTTTTATGGTTTTGTTTTGGAATTTTAGGGTATTTAGGGTATTAAAGGTTTTTTTGAGTTTTTAATAATTTTGAGGGATTAAATGGTTTTCGTGTTTTTAGTGGGTTTTTGGGTTTTATTGTTTTTAGGGGTTTTTAGGATTTTTAGAGGGTTTATGGTTATAATGGTTTTTTAGTGTTTTAAGAATTTTTTATTTTTTGGGATTTTAAGTGATTTTTATGATTTCTGAGGGGTTTTTTTGGTTTTTTAGGTTAGTTACATTTTTTGGGATCACGATTTATTTTTAGGATTTTTATGGTTAAATCATTTTCTGGGATTTTAATGGTTTCTTGGGTTTCTATCTGTTTTATGGTTTTTATGGTTTTTTGGGGTTTTAATTTTTTTAGTTTTTTAGGACTTAAATGATTTTTATACTTATATATGTTTTTATGTTTTTAAATGGAGTTTAGAGTTATTTGGGTGTTGTTAGGTTAGTTGTTGTAATTTATTTGTGTTAATGTCTTTGGGGGTTTTTTGGTTTTTCTGGTTTTTAACTGTTGTTTAGGATTTTTAGAGTTTATTATTTTTTTAGTGTTTTGAGTGTTTCTAAGGTTTTATTATGGGTTTCTATAGTTTCTAAGAGTTTTTACAGTTTTAGGGATTATAAGATATTTTTTAACGATTTTTATGGTCTTTAGCATTTTTTTGGGATTTTGAGTGTTTTATGGTTTTTTGGGATCTTAGTTTTTTAGTTTTTATGTGTTTATGTTTTTTAAAATTTTTAAACGTTTTCAGTTGTTTAATAGTATTCTGAGTTTTTTGTGGGTTTGTAGGGTTTTTATAGGTTTTTTGGTTTTTTTAACGTTTTATGGGGTTAATGGATTTTAGTGTTTTTAGGGTTCTTTTAGGTTTTTATTGTTTTTTGGATTTTAGGGGTTTTAATTTTTTTTTATTTTTTAATTTATTCTTAGGGTTCTTAGGGTTTTATTGGTTTAAACATATCTATGGATTTTCTAAGCATTCAAAGGATTCTTATAGGTTTTTAGAGTTTTTATGGATTTTACATTTTTTTTTTGTTTTTATAGTTTTACGGATTTTTGTGGTATTTTATTTGTTTTAGGATTTCTTTATTTCGTATTTTAAGATTTTTATGGGATTATTGATTTTTTAAAGTTTGATGGGGTTAAAGGGGTATACAGTTTTTAGTGGGATTTCAGAGTTTTTAGCGGTTTTGGCGATTATACAGTTTTTATGGATTTTATGGTTTTAGATGGTTTCAGGGACTTTTTTGAGGTTTTTATGGTTTTTAGCACTCTTTATGTTTGTTGGAGTTTTAAGTACTTTTAGCTATTCATTGAGGTTTTTAGGTTTTTAGGGTCTTTTATATTTTAAGGATTCTTGGGATTTTTTTTAATTTTTATAAGTTTTCAATTGTTGTATGGATTTTCATGGATTTAGGGTTCTTTAGGAATTTTATTGTTTTTTTGGTTTTTATCATTTTTATGTTTTTAGGGGTTTTATATATTTTTAGGATTTTAAGGTTCTCTTAAGGGTTTTTAGGGTTTAGGGTTTTTATGAGTTTAGGGGTTTTTATGATTATTGTGGGTTTAAGGGTTTTTATGGATTTTGAGGGGTTTAAGGTTTTTAGGGTTTATGTTTTTTGTGGGTTTTTGGGTTTTTTTCATTATGTTTTTATGGGTTTTTAGAGTTTTATCATTTTAATAGATTTAATGGGGTTTTTGTGTTTTTTTAGGTCTTAGGGTTTTATAGTTTTTTTATTTTTGTGTTTTTTAGTGTCATAGGGGTTTTTTATGGATTTCATATTTTTTGGGTTTTTGGGGATTTATGTTTTTTAGGTTTCTAAGGTTTTCTTATTAGTTTACATGAATTTTAGGATGGTTTATGTTTTTATATATTTTTAGTATTTTTAGAGATATTTAAGTTTTTTATGGATTTAAAGGGTTTCTAGTATTTTTTAGTTTCTTATGGATTTTTTTGGATTTTTTAGTTTTTTAGTTTAATAGGTTTTTTATTATTTTTTATTTTTCTATCATTTTAATGGGTTTGAGGGTTTTTTAGGGTTTTTTGTGGTTTTTATGATTTTAGGGGGTTTTATGGTTTATTAAAAATCTAGGGGGTTTATGGTTTTTTGAATATTTTTTGTTTTATGGTTTTAAAATTTTAGCGTTTTTAGGGGTTTATGTGTTTTTTGGATTTATTGTTTTCTTAGGGATTTTTAGGGTTTTGGGGGATATTTAAGAAATTTTGAGTTTCTTTGGATTTTTTATTTGTTTTTAGGGGTTTTAGGGATTTTGAATATTTTAGGGATTTTATGGGATTTATATTTATATGTTTTTTGGGATTTTAGTTTTTATTAAGTTGTCTAAAGTTTTTATATTTTTTTAGTTTTTTTTAGGTTTTTTATTTGTTTTTATGATTTTTAAAGGGTTTTATTAGTTTTGAGGGTTTTGAGGGTTTTAGGGTTTTTTGGAGTTTCATTATTTTAGGTTTTCTTGTAATTTAAGTGTTTTTAGGTTTTCAATGATTTCTTGGGATTTTTCAGGTCTTTAGAGTTTTTTACATTTCTGTGGGTTTTCAAGGATTTTTTTTATGTTTTTAGGTGTTTTAGGGATTTTGTCAGTTTTTGGGGGATTTATGAGTTAAATTGGTTTTATGGGTTTTTATATTATTTTTTAGTTTTTATGGATTTTATAGATTTTTATATATTTTAACATTTTCCGTGTTTTAATAGTTTTAACATTTTTTAATGTGTTTTATGATTTAAATTTGTTTCTAAGGTTTCTAGGAGATTGTATTTTTAGCGATTTTATGGTTTTTTTATATATTATAGTATTTTCTAGTTTTTTAGGGTTTTAATTTTTTTATATATTATTATGGTTTTATTAGTGGTTTTCAGTGGTTTAATGGGTTTTAAAATATTTTGGGATATTTATATTTCTTATGATTTTACAGTTTTTAATGATTCAGAGGGTTTTATGTTTCTTTTAGGATTTTAGGAGTTTAAAAAAAAAAAGGTTTTTAAGGGATTTAATATATTATTAACAATTTTATATTTTTAAATAGGCATTAGAGTTGTTAGTTTGTTTTTTGGGTTTTTATGGGTTTTTTTTTGTTTTTTAGTGGGTTTTTTGTTTTTGGGTCTTTTGGGTTTTTTAGTATTTTTAGTATTCTTAGGATTTTAATGTATTTAGGGAGTTTTAAGTGTTTTATAATTTTAATTTTTTTCTTTGTTATTTTTAGGGTTTTCAGTTTTTTAGGTTTTTATGGATTTTTGGGTTATTTAGGTTTTTTGGGTTTTTAAGTACTTTGAGGGGTTTTACGGGGCTTATAGTTTTTATTTTTTTATGGGATTTTAGGTTTTTATGATTTTTTTGGTTTTCTAGGGGTATTATAGTTTTTTATAGTTTTTTAATTATTTAAGGTTTTAAAGGGTTTTAAGAGTTTTAATGGGTTTTTATGTTTTTATGGGTTTTTGGGGAATTTTATGGGGTTTTGTGGTTTTTATGGTTTTTAGGTGTTTTGGGGTGTTAAGGTCATCAGGGTTTGTAATGTTTTTAGTTATTTAGGGGTTTTAAGTGTTTTTAGGTTTTTATAGATTATTTTGGATTTCTAAGGGGATTTAAGGTTTTTTATGTTTTGAGGGATTTTTAGGGATTTCAGGATTTTTTAGGGGTTTTATGTTTTTTATTGGATTTTCATCGTATTTTGAATTTTAATTGTTTTTAATGTTTTTAATGTTTTTATGTTTTTATTAGTTTAAAGTGTATTTAGAATTTTAAGGGTTTTTAGTGTTTTATGGGTTTTTAGTTTTTTTACCTTTTTAGGGGTTTTTTGGTTTTGGGGGTTTTTTGATTTTTGGGTTCTTTTATTGTTTTAGAATTTTATGGTTTTTAGTGAATTTATGTGTTTTTATGTTTTTAAGGTTTTCTTAAGGTTTATGGTTTTTATGGTTTCTTATGTTTCTAGGGATTTTTAGGGATTTTTAGAATTTTTATGGTTTTAGTAGTTTTTATGGATTTTGAGGTGTTTTAGGTTTTTTGGTGTTTTTGGGATTTTAGGGTTTTGCCTCTTTTTCATTTTTATTTTGAATTTTATAATGTTATTCAATTTTTTAGAGTCTTTTAACATTTTTAGGGATATAAAATTTTAAAAAAAAATTACTTGTTTTTAGGTTTTTTATGGGTTTTAAGGGTTTTTAGGGTTTTTGAGTTTTTTTATGGTTTTTAGGGTTTTTTATGTTTTGATGGGTTTTTTAATGTTATTAGGGTTTTTATTATTTTTTAGTTTTCTAAGAGTTTTATGTTTTCTTATATTTTCAAGGTTTTATTATTGTTTTTATGGGGTTTTAGTGTTTTTATCAATTTTATGGGTTTTTAGTGTTTTTTTGAACTGTATGGGTTTTAGGGGGTTTTGGTATTTATTGAGTTATTAGGATTTTTGTTTGGTTTTGAGGGTTTTTTTGGATTCTATTGTTTTATGGGGGGTTTAGTAGTATTTCTTGTTTTATAGTTTTCATATTTTTAATGTTTTTAGGGATTAAATGTTTTTTAGATTTTTAGTGGTTTTATTGTTTTATCGGGTTTTAGGGTGTTTTATGGTTTTTAAGGGTTTTTGGGTGGGTTATGTTTTTTTTGGTTTTAGAAGTTTTAGGTTTTTAATGGTTTTTATAATTTTCTATGCTTTTAAGGTTTTATTATGGGTGTTCATGCTTTTTATTGTTTTTTACATTTTTAAGTATTTATTGGAATTTTATAAATTTTAGGGTTTTTATAGTTTTTAGAGATTTTGAGGGGTCTTAGGATTTTTTGGGGATTAATGGGGGGGATTGTATTTTTTGTATTTTTTAAGTTTTTTATGGTTTTAATGGTTCTTTTGAGTTTTTTAACTTTATTATGTGTTAATGGGGTTCTTATAATTTTTGCAGTTTTTTAGGGGTGTATGGGTTTTTAGGTTTTTTATGGTTTTTATGGTTTTTATGGTTTTTAAAAATTTGGGGGTGGGGGTCAGTGTTTTACAGTTTTTTAGTGATTTTTAGTTTCTTAAGGTTTGTAATTGTTTTTAGGGTTTTACGTTCATCTTAGGGATTTTTTTAGGATTTTTAAGGTTGTGTACGTTTTTAAAGATTTTTTTGAGTTTTTTTTGGATTTTTATGGTTTTTAGTGTTTTAATATAGTTTTGATGGTTTTATAGTTTTTATGGGGTTGTATGGTTTTTATGTATATTTAGGGTTTTCAGGTTTTTTAGGTTTTTTTATGTTTTATAAGGGTTTTTAGAGTTTGTTAATATTTTTAGGTGTTTGAGGGTTTTATACTTTTTTATTGGTTTTTAAGTTGTTTATGGATTTTTTTAGGTTTTTTATGAATTTAATGGGTTTTATGTTTTTAAGGTTATTGAGTTTTGAGGGTTTTTTTATGTTTTTGGGGGTTCTATGTTATTTTATGCTTTTATGTTTTTCAAATGGGTTTTCATGGTTTTTAGGGGTTTTTACGCTATTCAGGATTTTTAGGTATTTTTTAGGATTTTTATGGATTTTTTATTGTTATTTTGGTTTTAAATGTTTTTTTGGTTTTTAGGTTTTTTATTGTTTTATGGTTTTTTTTGGTTTTTTTTAGTTTTTAAAGGTTATTAAGGGTTATTATTGTTTTTGAATATTTTAGGGTGTTTGATGGGTTTTTATTGTTTTTAGCAATTTTTTGGGTTTTATGGTTTTTAGGGTTTGGGGGGGGGGGGTTTAGGGTTCTTAGGGCTTCTGGGGCTTTTATACTTTTTCAGGTTTTTTTGTTTTTTTAGTTTTTTTTGGAGTTTATGGAATTTATAGTTTTTTAAATGTATTAAAAGGTTTAATGTGTTTTTAGGGTTTTTAGTGTGGTTTTATGATTATAAGGTATTTATTGTTTATAAAGTTTTACGGGCTTTTAGGGGTTTTAGGTTTTTTAAGGGTTTTTAGGGGTTTTAAATGTTTTTTGAATTTTTTGTTTTTATGGGTTCAAATTTTTTTATGGTTTCATTCTTTTCTTATTGAAATTCATGGGTTTTTATTATTTTAGGGTTTTTTCTTATTTATTAATGAAATGGAATTATAAAATAAAATTAATTCAAGTGTTTGGATCATTTTATTATCCTAATAATATTATTTTAACTCTTAATTACATAATTTATCTTTTATTGTGGTAAAAATTACTAAGGTGACTTATCGTATTGAACAATAACAAAAGAGAACTATTTACAATTTTTTTACCTATTTATTAAAAATATGGATTCCATTATTCAAAATTTAAAATATAAAAAATCCATGATTTAATTTAAAATTAAATCAAATAAATATGATGCGAAAAAAAAATTTAGAACAAATTACCTTTTCAAGTATAAAAGTTTTTATACTAAAATCAAGTATCAAATTAATTTAAGAAACCATAATTGGATTTTTTTTTTAAATAATTAGTAACTATGGATATTTTAAAACTAATCCAAAATATATTTTAACTTTAAGAATACATTTAAATAAAAAACAATTTTTCTTTATAATCAATATTTTTCAATATTCATTGAAAAATTAATCTTTTTATGTTTATTAGGGATTTTTAGGGGTTTTAGGGTTTTTAGTGTTTCCTTGGTTTTTAATGCTTTGAAGTGTTTCAGGTTTTTAATAGTTTCTTAGGGGTTTGTATAATTTTCATGGTTTTTACATTTTTAGGGAACATTAAGTCCTTATATGATTTTTATGGGTATTTTGGATTTTGGTGATTTTGAGTGGTATTCGGGTTTTATGGACCTTTTGGGTTTTAGGTTTCTCTGAGTTTGTTTGGGGTTTAAAATTTTTTTAGTTTTTTTAATGTTTTGGAGGTTTAAATAGGATTTTGATTCATTTGGGGTTTTTAGGGTTTTTAGGATTTTTAAGGGTTTGGGGGATTTTACTGTTTTTTAGTTTTTTTAGGGTTTTCTTAGTTTTTCAAGGGTTTGATTGTTTTTATGTTTTTTACGGTTTTTTTGTTTTTAGGTTTTAAGGTTTTCAAATGGGTTTTTGGGTTTATTAGTGTTTTTTACATTTTTATTGATTTCTATGACATCTTTAGGGTTTTTATTTTTTTCTTGGGATTTTAGGAATTCTGAGAGTTTTAGGTGTTTTTAGGGATTTTAGAATTTGTTATGGTTTTTAGGGGTTTTAAGTGTTTTTAAATTTTTTAATGTTTTCTTATATTTTTTTAAGAGTTTTTGGGGTTTTTATGTTTTTTTTGTTATTTTTATGGATTTTCAAATATTTTTTATGGTTTTCTATGGGAATTCAAGAATATGTGGGTTTTATGGATTTTTATTGTTTTTAAGGGTTTAAAGGCTATTTAGAGTCTTTACTGGGGTTTTATGGTTTGGCGTTTTTTATTTTTTTAGGGTTTTTGTGGTTTTATGGGGTTTTGAGGGTTTTGAGGGTCTTTTAGAGTTCTTTTTGGTTTTCTTTGTTTTTTAGGTTCTTTTGGTGTTTTAAGTGTTTTCTAGGTTTCTATGGTTTTATTAGGTTTTTTCAAGGTTATTAGGGTTTTCTTATGATTTTAGTGGTTTTTAGTGGTTTTTAGGCTTTTTAAGGATTTTGAGGGCTTTTAGGGTTTTCTATCGTATTTACCATCTTTCATGTTTTTCAGAGTTTTATGTGATTGAAAAATGATTAAGGTTTTCATAGGGGTTTTCAGTGTTTTTTATTATTTTATGTGTTTTTAGGGAGTTTTATGAATATTATAGGGGTTTTTTGGGGATTTTTGGGATTTTTGTGATTTACGATTTTTTGGGTTTCTTTGGTTTTTATGGTATCTTAGGTTTTTAGAGTTTTTTTATTTTCTTTTTTTGTTTTATAGTTCATTTTTTAAAATCTATTCTTGGGTTTAAAGTGTTTTTGGAGTTTTCAGTTGGTTTTTACTGTTTTTATGGGGTTTAAATATTTTTTAAAGTTTTTGGGTGTTTTAATTTTTAGGGGTTTCTAAGGACATTATTGTTTTCAGGAAATTTTAAGGGTTTTTAAGATTTTTTTTAGGTTATCAGGTGTTTAATTGTTTTTAGTATTTTAAGGTTTTCTTGGGGTTTTAAGTATCTTAGTGGTTTTTACATTTTTAGGTATTTTAAAAGATTTTTATGATTTTTATGCTTTGGGGGGGAGGGTTTAGGAACATTCAGGGGTCTTTAGGGTTTTAGAATTATTAGGTTTTAGGGGTTTTAACTCTTTTAAGGATTTTAATGTATTATTATTCTTTATAGGTTTTTTAGGGTTTTTATTTTTAGGTACTTTTAGGTAGTTTTTAGGATTATTATTTTTTTATATTTTTTGGGGATTTTGATGGTTTTTATGGTTTTAAAGAGTGTTCATGGTTTTTTTCAGTTTTTTTATTTTTTATTGTTTTTTTAGTTTTTTGGTATTTTAATGGGTTTTTAATGTTTCTAAATGTATAGGGGTTGAAAAAAAAATTTGTTTCTTTAGTAGTATTTAGGGTTTTATGGGGTCTTATATGTTTTATGGTTTTTAGGGGTTTTATTGTTTAAAGGATTTTTTCTGTTTTTAAGTATACTTCAGGGTATTTATTGGTTCCATCAGTTCTTCTGTTCCTTATGGGTTTCAATTATTTTTATTATTTAATTATTTCTTAGGGGTTTTAACGGTTTTATGGTTTTTATGTATTTATGGTTTTTAGGAATTTTTTAGAATTTTTATGGTTTTAAGGTATTTTTGGGATTTAGAGGGTTTTTAGGGTCTTAAAGGCTTTTAGAATTTTTATGTTTTTAGGGGTGTTAAGTGTTTTTAGGTTTTAAATTTATTCTTAGGGTATATCAGGGATTTCATAGTTTTTTGTATTTTTAGGTTTTTTATGGTTTTTATGGCTTTTTAGTTTTTTATGGTTTTTATGGTTTGTTTGGGGATTTAGTATTTTTTTGAGTTCTTTAGGATTATAATTGTTTTTAGAGTTTTTTTTGGATTTTTAGAAGTTTAATGGGATTATACAGTTTTCAGTGGGTTTAGGTAATTTATGTTTTTTAAGGGCTTTAATTTTTAGGGGTTTTGTGGGTTTTAGAGCTTTAGGTTTTTTTTGCTTTTTTCATTTTTTAGGATTTTTAAATTTTTTTAATTATTTTTGTTTTTTTAATTGAATCTTAATATTTTTAATATTTTTTAAAATTTTTAATGTTTTAAAGTATTTTTGGGATTTTTTAGTATTTTTATTGTTTTTAGGGTTTTTAGAAATTTTGTGGGCCTTGACGGGGTTATAGGGTGTTCATCTTTTTAAGGATTTTAAATGAATTTTTGCGTTTTAGGTTCTTAAAGTATCCTTAGTATTTTTAGATTTTTCTGGGTTTTTTATCTTTTTAGTGATTTTTATGGATTTTTATAGATTTTTTATGATTTCTATGGTATTTTTGTTGTTATGGATTTTGAGGGTTTTTTGGTTTTAAGAATTTTTATGGTTCTTATGGATTTTAAGTGTTTTATGTGTTTTAATGTTTTCATAGGAGTTTTAGGGTTTTTATTTTTTTGGGATTGTTAGGGATTTTGTAATATTTTTATGAGTTTTAGGGATTTTTAGGGTTTTTAGGGTTGTTAGGGTTTTTTGGATTTTGAGGGTTTTTTGGTTTGATAGGGTTTTTGGTTGTTTATGGGGTTTTATTAGGTTTTTAGGATCTTTCTTTTCTTATGGTTTTTATGTCTATCTAGTGATTTCTAATAGTTATATGGTTTTAACGAGTTTTTAGAGTTTTTAGGGTATTTTTTATTTTTCTAGGTTTTAGTGTTTTTGTAGTTTTAGGGGTTTCAATGATTTTAATTGTTTTTATGTTTTTTAAGAATTTTAGGGCTCTATTAGTATCTTAATGTTTTTAGGTTTTTAGGGATTTTCAGTATTTTTTGTATTTTTAATGTTTTAAGGGGCTTTATCGGTTTTTTTGTTATTGAAGATTTTTAGGTTTTCAGGGGTTTTATATTTTTCTAGTTTTTAAATGTTTTATTATCTTTAGGGTTTCTTCTCTTTTAGGTATTTAGGTATATTTTAATATTTTTTATTATTTTTTTGGTTTTTAGGGTTTTTTGGGATTTTGATCATTTTTAGTGTATTTAGGGTTTAAGGGTTTCAGCATATTTTATCTTTTTATGGGTTTTAAGATGTATTCGGATTTTATGATTTTGTGAAGGTTTTCATTTTTTAAAGTGTTTTTATGATTTTATTTATTTTTAGGGGTTTTTGGGTTTTTTATGGGTTGTAGAGGTTTTTAGGGGATTCTAGTGTTTCTTAAGGTTTTCATATGGACTTTTAAGGTTTTATAGGTTTTTACATTTTTATTATTTTTTGCGATTTTAAATGATTTTTATAGTTTTTAGGGATTTGTGGCATTTTGAGGAATTTGAGGGTTTTTTGGTTTTTTGGGTAGTAAGTATTTCATTTAATTTTTAGTAATATTATGGTTTGTTATAGTTTCTAAAAATTTCTAAGTTTTTAGAGGAGATTTTGATATTTTATTGTTTTTTAAGGTAATTATTGGGTTTTACGGTTTTTATGGTTTTTTTGGTTTTTTTGGGTTTTATGGTTTACATGGGTTTTAGGGTATTTTGGTCATTATAGGGTTATTTTATGACATTAATGTTTTTAAGGTTTTTAGGGGATCCATGAGTTTTTAGGTTTTTAGGATTTTCTTAGGGTTTTACAAGGTTTTTATGATTTTATTCATTTGTAGGGCATTTTAAAAAAAATAGGGATTTCTAGGGTTTTTCGTGTTTTAGGGTCAATAAGGGTTTTAGAATTTTATTTGTGGTTTTAAATTTTTTGGGGGTTTAAAGTTTTCTTAGGATTTTACAAGGTTTTTATGGGTTTTTTTAATTATTTTAAGGGATTTTAGGATGTTTTTTGGTTTTTTGGTTTTTTGTGGATTATTAAGGGTTTTGGGGTATTGGGTTTTTAGGTTTCGTAGCTTTGTTTATTTTTTTATTGATTTCATATGTTTTTTGGGTTATAATTTTTTATTTGTTTTTTTACATTTTTTAGATATTGGGGGATTTTTATGGTTTTTTGGGTTTTTGGGATTTTTGAGGGGTTTAGGGTTTTTTTAAGGATTTTAGAGTTTTTTTGTTTTATTTGAGGTTTAGGTTTTTTTAGTTTTTAGGTTTTTTATATATTTTAAAGTATTTAATTGTTTTAAGCAGTTTAAATCATTTTGAGTGTTTTTAGCTTTTTATCGTTTTTAGGGGTATTATGGGTTTTATTGTTTTTAGTGGTTTTATTGGTTCTTAGAGATTTATAGGGATTTTAGGGCTCTTTTAATTTCTTAGATTTTTTAGTTTTTCTAAGGTTATTAAGGGTTTTATGTATTTTTATGTTTCTAAGGTTTTTTTATGATTTTTAATGGATTTTATAGTGGATTTAATTTTTTTGGTATTTTTAGGGATATTTTTTGGATTTTTATTTTTTTTGGTTTTTATGGATTTTTAGTGTTTTAGGACATTTTATGGGTTTTTAAGTTTAAAGGTTTTTCAGGTTTTTAAGTGTTTCGTGGTTTTAAGGGTTTCTTATTTTTTTAGTGTTTATATATATATATATATATATATATTTAGATATTTGGGAGTATTAAGATTTTTATGGTTTTTTGGGTCATTTGGAATTTTGAGGGGTTTTAAGGTTTTCATGGTTTTTTGGTTTTTTGGTTTTTTATGGTTTTTAGTTTTTTTTATAAATTTTATGGTTTTAAAGGGTTTTTAGAGTTTTTATGGGTTTTTGGGTTTTTAAGGGTTTTTTGGTTTTTATGGGTTGTATGATTTTTTGGTGTTATAGGGTTTTTACGGTATGTTTAGTGGGGTGTTTAGTGTTTTAATTCTGTTTGAGGTTTATATGGGTTTTAAGTGTTTTAAATTTTCATGGTTTTTAGGGGTGTTCATGGTTTTTTGTGTTTTTTATTTTTTTCATATTTTTCTAGGTTTTTAGGGGTTTTATAGTTTTTTATGTTTTTTGGGATTTTAGGTGTTTTTATGGTTTTTATGGTTTTTAGTGTTTTTATGGTTTTTAGGGGTTTTACCATTTTTTAGTTATTTTAGAGGTTTTAATTGTTTTTAGGTTATAAATTTTTTCTTATTGGTTTTCCTGTTTTCCTGTTTTTTAAGGTTATTATGATTTTTGGATTTTTATGGATTTTAAGTATTTGTCTCATTTCTATGGTTTTTAGGGATTTATAGGGGTTTGGGCAAGGAATATGCGAGTGTTGAGCTATTCCCGACCCCCCCCCCCCACCATGTTTATTAGAAGAAAAATACACTGCACACAAGGGAGGGGAGGGGTCAAACCACACACAGCAAAAAATCCTTTACATAGCCCAAACCCACACAACCCCAAAAGGAAAGACCAAAAACACACCAAACCAAACAAAGAAGAAAAACAAATAACTCTCCAACATCACCACCCAACCAAACAGAAACAAGAATCCATCAGCACCAAAACTAGAAATCATCCACTATTATCCAGCAACATCAAAACCATATTCTGCAATTTCATCAGCCCAGTTTCAGTATCACAAAGTCACAACTGTCATCCTCTGTCAGCCCCACATCAAACGCCATCACAACAAAACCCATCAAATGACGGTATCTTCCAACAATCAGTGACCAAAAACTAGCAGCATCCACCACCAACGAACACACACCACAGTAGAAAACCAACAACAAGAGAATTTCAGATTTGGAAAACAGAAAAGAAGAGGGACACCGGGCCTCCCCCCTCCAGGCCACAGGCGCCGATCACAAGTAGACCATAGAATCTTATAACCTCCAATGGGCCCAGAAGAAGTTGGGTGGGGAGACCACTCTATGACTATAACCGGAACCCGAACTTAAGGAGGCGCCAACCGCATCCAGCAACCATCATCCCGGAGGAAGCGATGGACACACGTGAGCCGCAATGAGATCCTGAGGGAGAGCCAAAACTGACACCAGGAATGCCACGCCCAACGCCAAGCTCTTGAAGCCACAAAAACCCCCAGATCATGAAGGGAGGACACTGAATTGAATAAACCAGTGCCAACCAAAACGAGAGAAGGATCCCAAAGCCTGGAGATTTGGGGTTGTCGATGCACGAGCTGGAGCCAGTAGAGAGAAAACCAAAACTGAAGCTAGAAATCGGAGCCCCAATCGTGACGAGGCCACCACTGGGACAAAGTCGTGATGTGTGGGAGTAAATTCTATCAGTGCAAATCTAGAAAGAAGTTGCGGTCACAGGGGCCAGACCACACCATAGGGGGAAAGAAGAAGAAGCGAGGAGGAAACCTAGCGGTGCAAGGGGAGAGGATATTTTCCGCTCCGAGGCCTTCATTCCTTCTCTTAAGGGTTTAGGGCTTTCTTTTTTTATGGGTATTAGTGTTTTTTAGTTCTTTTAGGGTTTTTATTAATTTTCAGAGTTTTTTTATGATTTTATGGGATTAAAGGGGTTTTAGAGTTTCTAGTTGCATTTTAGGGTTATATGGGTTTTTTGGATTTTTAAAATTTTTAAGGGTTTTTAGGGGTTTTAGAATCTTTTATGGGTTTTTAGGGTTTTTAACATTTTTTAGGTTTTTAGGATATTTAATAGTATTTATGTTTTTTAGTGTATTTAATAGTTTTTATTTTTTGTTGTTTCTAAATTTTTTTCATGGTTTTTATTTTTTTTATGTTTTATGGATTTTTCTTTCTTATTGAGGAGGTTTATAATTTTTAGGTTTGTTAGGGATTTTTAGGGTTTTTATGGTTTTTAAGAGTTCTAAGGTTTTTATTTTTTTAGTTTTTTTAAGGTTTTTATGAGTTTTATGGTTTTATGTTTTTCCTAGTTTTCTTTTATTTTTAGTGTTTTTATGTTTTAATGGATATCTTGGAATTTTTTAGGATTTTTATGGTATTTGAGTGTTTTTAGGGATCATGAGGGGTTTTATGGTTTATAGTTTACAGTTTTTTGATTTTTTCTATTCATTTAGATATTTTTAATGTATTTAGGGCTTTAAAGGGTTTTTACATTTTTTAGAGATTTTTAGGGTTTTAATGGGTTCTTAGGGTTTTAGGGGTTATATGGGTTTTTTTGGTTTTTTTGGTTTTTTGGGATTTAGTGTTTGAGTGTATTTATATTTTTAGTGATTTTTTTGTGTTTTTAGGTTTTTAAGGATTTATTAGTATTTTAGGTTTTTTATGCTCATAGCGATTTTTATGTATTTTAGTGTTTTTTGGGATTTTAGGGATTTTGAAGGGGTTTTGGATTTTTTTAGGGTTTAATGAATTTTTTATTTTTTAGATATTTTTGGGTTTTTCAAGGTTACTATGTTTTGTATATTTTTTTAATGAAAACTATTTTTTTTAATTATTTTTCAGAGTTTTTAGTGTTTTTAGTGTTTTAAGTGTTTTTGGGGTTTTCGGGTATTTAATGGTTTTAAGGGTTTTTAGCATTTTTAGGGTTTTTTGTCGGTTTAAGTGTTTTATGGTTTTTAATGATTTATAATCATTTTTATAGGGTTTTTTGGGTTTTTTTATTTTTTTGATTTTTAAGGATTTTTTGGATTTTTTAGGTCTTTATTTGTAGTAGGGATATTAAGTGTTTTATTTTTTCAGGGTTTTTTTTGGTATTTTGGTTTTTTGGGATGTTCGTTGTTTTGTCAGTTTTTAGGGGTTTTATTTTTTAAAATTTTTTAACGTTTTTATGGATTTATAAATATTTTAGTGGGTATTAGGGTTCTTATGGTATTTTATGGTTGTTTATGGTTTTTATGGATTTTTAGGGTATTTAGGGGATTTTAGAGGTTTTAGGGTTTTTTTCATTTTTAGGTTTTTAGGGTTTTTATTTATTTAGGTATTATTTATCATTTTATGGGTTTTAGGGTTTTTTTGGGGATTTTTAGGGTTTTTTGGATATATTTTGGGGTTTTATGGTTTTTTGGGTGTTGAGGATTTTTTTGAATTTTTATGGTTTTGAGGTTTTATAGATTTCCTTAATGTTTTTGGGTGTTTAATGAATTTTTAATGTTTTTAATGTGTTTCTTGGGGTTTATGTTATTCTATATTTTTTATGTTTTTTAAAGTTTTTATGGGTTTTAATGTTTGTAGGGGTGTTTATAGTTTTTTTTCTTTTTTAATTTTTTTTATGTTTTTCTAAGTTTCATGTGGTTTAGGTTTGTAAGGCTTTCTGATGGTTTTTGTGGGTTTTTGGGGTTTTCTTATAGGTGTTTTATATATTTTATAGCGGTTTTTTAGGGTTTTAGGGTTTCATAGGGGTTTTATATTACTTAGTTTTTTTATTCATTTTTAGGGGTTTAAAGGTTTTTAGAGTTGTTAGTGGCCTTAAGATTTTTTTTGGGGTTTAGGGATTTTAAAATTTTTATGGGATTCATATTCCCTAGAGTTTCAAGGGGTTATGGGTTTTAGTTTTTTTTTAGGTTTTTTAGTTGCTTTACGTGTTTTTCATTTTTATAGTTTTCTTATGGGTTTTAATAAATTTTTAGGTCTTGTATGTTTGTATTAATTTTGATGGATTTATTTTAATTTCATGGGTTTTTAGGGTTTTTATTGATTTTGAGGTCATTTTAAGGATTTTAAGGAATTTTCTGGTTTTAAGGTTTTTAGGATTTTAGAGTTTTTTAGTTTTCTAGGGTTTTATGGTTTTTTAGAAATTTTAAGGCTTTTGGGGTTTAAATAGTTTTTAAAGTTTTTGTGTTTTAGGTGTTTTATGGGTTTTAGGTGTTTTAAATTATTTTAGGGGTTTTAATGGTTTTTGGGTTTTTTGGGGGTTTTAGTGTTTTAGGGATTTTTTTTTGTTTTTTAGGGTTTTTGCATTTTTTTTGTTTTAGGGGTATTATGTGTTTTTAGGTTTTTATGGTTTTCCAAGGGTGTTTCAAGGTTTTATATTTTTTAGGGATTTCAATAGATTTTTTATAATTTTAATGTATTTTAGTGTTTTTAAGGATTTTTAGGCGTTTTAGGGTTTTTAGGGATTTTCAGAGGTTTTACCATTTTTATGTTTTTATGGGTTTTAAGTGTTGATAGTTTTTTCATGTTTTCTTAGATTTTTTCATGGTTTTTAAGGTTATTATAATTTTTAAATATTTTTCAAGTATTTTTAGTGTTTTATGGCTTTAGTGATTTTTGGTATTTTGAGGGTTTTTAGTGCTTCTAGAGTTATCATAGTTTTTATGTTCCTTGGGGTTTTTATGGTTTTTTATGTTTTTTAGGGGGTTAAAGTTTTTTAAAATTTTGAACAAATTTATGGATTTAATGGGTCATTATACTTATTAGTTGTTTTAGGATTTTATGGGTTAAGGTTTCTAATATTTTTAAGGGTTTTTGGATTTTAGGAGTTTAAGGGTTTTTAGTGTTTTTTAGGTTTTTAGTATTTTTATGTGGTTTTTTTTTAATTTTTTAGGTTTTAATTTGTTTTCAAGGTTTTAGGGTTTTTTAGAATTGTTTCTTTTTAGTAGATTCTAAAGTTTTATAGTTTTTTTTGATTTAGAAGGGTTTTGGGGTTTTTTAATCTATTGGGTTTTAGGTTATTTTTTAGATTTTTGGGATTTTATGTTTTTCTAAAACCTGTAAGAACAAAAAAATATAACAACCCTAAAATTCCATAAAAACCCTTATAAACCATAAAAAATCCATGTAACTAAAACCCTCTAAACCATAAAAATCTTAAAAAATCATTAAAAATAACTAAAAATGTAAAAAAACCATTAAACCTAGAGAAACCCCTATGAAAACTGTAAAAATCTATAAACATTACAACCCATAAAAACAAGAAAAACGCTAAAATCCCTAAAAACCATAAAAGGTACCTACAAACCCTAAAAACCCTAAAAACCATAAAGAACCCTAAAAAACCACAAAAACCCTAAAGCCGGTAAAAATTCAAAAAAACCTTAAAAGCTGAAGAATTCCCTAAAATCCTAAAAAACAATTAAAACCAAAAAAATAATAAAAACTTAAAATCCCTAAAAATCCATAAAAATCCCAAAAAATTCCTATAAAGGTAAAAAATTGGAAGACACAAATAATTCATTAAAAAAAATAAAAAACATAAAACCACTAAAAACTTATAAAATGAAAAAAAACCTTAAAAAACCTAAATAACCTAACACACTAAAGCCCCTAAAACCTATAAAAACATTACAAACCAATAAAAACCATAAAACCCATAAAACCCATATAAACCTTAAACAACTAAAAACTCTAAAAAATTGTAAAACCTCTAAATACCCAAAAAAAACCTAAAGACTAGAAAAACACATAAAAACACTGAAACCCCATTAACACCCTGAAAATCCCTGAAAATCCCAAAAACCATAAAAATTGTAAAAACCCTGAAAATACATAAAATATTAAAAATAAATGAACAACCATAAGAAAAACCTAAAATTACAAAAGTACATAAACCCCAAGAATCCAGAAAACTCATTAAATAACATTAAAATCCCAAAAAATTCTTAACAATATTAAAAACACTAAATACATTTAAAATCATAAGAAAACATTAAAAACCTAAAAACACTTAAATCCCCTAAAAATCCAAAAAAATATAATAACCTTAAAAAAATAAAAAAGACACTAAAGCACTAAAACCCCAAAAAACAAAACGACTTAAAACTATAGAAAACCCTAAAAACCCATAAAACATATAAAAACAATAAAAAATATAAAAACCCTTTAATCCCCCAAAAACATTAAAAAACTATAAAAATCATAAAAATAATAAAAATTGAAATACCCCAAAAACAGAATTAAACAATAAAAACACTAAAGACCCTCAAAATTTCTTAAACTGTAAAATACAATAAAATTTTAAAATTACATTTGATTCATGAAAATGTTAAGAAACTATAAAAACACTGAAAAACATAAATAAAATCGTAAAAATCTAAAGACACATCAAATCACTAAAAACATCAAAAAATTAAAAATTATAAAAACTGATAAAACACTCAAAATCCCCAAACAATCCTACAAAAGAATTAAAAAACTTAAAAATCCCTGAAAACATAAAAAATTAAAAAAACCTTGAAAAAACCTAACAAAACCTTAAAATCCGAAAAATACAAAACCCCCAAAAAATTGATAAAAACAATAAAATTTCCTAAAACCTCTTAAAACTAAAAAAACCATTAAAACGACAGAAAACATGAAAACCCATAAAAACTATAAAAACCCACTAAAAATAAAAAAATATTATATCACTGAAATCTTTTTTACAAATCTAAAATCCTAAAAAACATAAAAATCTCAAAAAACCCCATGTGCCCCCGCAAAACAATAAAACCCCAAAACACTCTAAAAACTCTAATGGCCATCAAAATCCTTAAACCCCTAAATACCATAAAAATTTAATAAAATCATTACGAATCCCAAAAGATGTAAAAAACCATAAAACCCAAAAAACCCATATGAAAAGAAAAAAAATATAAAAACACTTAAATCCCCTAAAAACCTAAAAAGCAATAAAAACCTAAAATAACCTAAAACTCATAAACCCCCTAAACCCCCTAAAAATATATAAAAACTATAAAAACTATAAAACCCTAAATATATTAAAATCCATAAAATCCCCAAAAACATAAAAACCATTAAAACCCTCAAAAACCTAATGAATCCTCAAAAACCTAAAAATACATAAAACTCTCAAAAACATTAAAATGCTAAAACCCCCTAAAAACCATAAAATACCCAAAAACCCTAGAAATAATAAAACACAAAAAAACATCATAAAAACCTAAAATACCATAAAAATCATAAAACCTACTAAAAACTATGAGAACCCATTAAAACCCTAAAAAAATAAAAAACTATAAAAATTGTAAAAAACCCTAAAAATCTCAAAAAACCAAAAAAAAAACAAAAACCCTAAAAACCCTAAAAACCCAAACAAAACCCTAAAAACCATCAAAATCTATAAAAACCCAAAAGAAACTATAAAAAGATAAAAAATTCCTAAAAACCCTTAACAACCCTAAAATCCCTAAAAAACATTTAAATCCAAAAAAAATTAAAACCACTAATAAATCTAAAAACTATAATAAACCAAAAACCCTAAAAACCATAAATAACCTAAAACCCCTAAAATTCCATAAAAACCATAAAAAAACATGAAAATCTATAAAATAATTAAAGAAAAACATTCAAAACTAAAAAACCCTAAAAGTCCCTAAGATCCCTAAAATCCCCTAAAACCCTAAAAACCCAAAATAACCTATAAGAACTGTAAAACCCACTAAAAAATCTAAAATAAATCTAAATACCTAAAAATGTAAAAAAATATGAAAAAACCTTAAAACCCCCCCAAAAAAATAAAAGAACAAAAAAACACGAAAAAGCATAAAAACATTAAAAACCATGATGACACTAAAACCCATGGAAATCCATAAAAACCTGAAAAATGATATAAATCCTAAAACACCTAAAAATACCTAAAGACATAAAAAATACTAAAAACCCCGAAAAACACTAAACAAACCATTAAAACCATAAAATAGATAAAAACATAAAAAAAATGCTAAAACCTTAAAAACCCAAAAAACTCTATATCTCTAACAACCATAAAACCCCCTAAAAATCTTACAAAACCCTAATAACCAATAGAACCCCTAAAATTCAACAAAAAAACTTTTTAAAATCCATTAATCTCCTAAAAACATTAACAATATCTTAAAAACCATAAACACTTAAAAAATTAAAAAAACAGAAACCCAAAAAATAATAAAATCTTAAAAAACCCTTAAAACCTTTATATTCATTAAGAACAATTAAAACAATAAAAAAATAAAAATAGCAATAAATTCCCTAAAATTGTAAAGAACCCACCAAAACCTAAAACCCTTAAAACCCCTAAAAACAATAAAACCAAAAAATACCAAAACCCATAAAAATATAAGAAATTAAAAACCCTAAAAAACCATAAAACATAAAAACCCCAAAAACCCTTAAAACCCTAAAAACACTAAAATCCCATAAAAATATTTAAAAGGCCCTAAAAATACATTGAAATATAAAATCCCTAAACCCCTTAAAACAACTATGAAACCATAAAAATAAAAAAAATATTTAAACCACCAAAAACCTAAAACTTTATAAACACCCTAAAATCCCCAAAAGACCCTAAATACTCTATACCACTTAAAATCATAAAAATCCTGAAAACATTAAAAACCCTAAGAACCAAAAAACACTTAAAACTAAAAAAACTCTTAAAACCCTTCAAACCCCTAATAATGTTAAAAACTATGAAACACCTTAAAACCCATAAAAATTAAAAAAATCATAAAAAATCAAATATCCATAAAATACTAAAACCCTAAAACCTAAAAAATACCTTAAAACACTAAAAAACAATAAGAATACCAAAAAATCTCAAAAAAGTACTTAAAAACAATAAAACCCTAAAGGCCCTGAAAACAAAAATAAAACCTTAAAAACCTAAAAACAATTAAAACACATGAAAAGCTAAAGTATTCTTAAAACCTTTAAAACCATAAAAACCCATAAAAACCATAAACCCCTAAAAACCCATAAAACTCACAAAAAACCATAAAAACCCAAAGAATCCATAAAAACCCTAAAACAACTAAACTCTATAAACCCTTAAAACCCCTAAAATGTTAAAAACACTAAAAACCCTTAAAACACCCAAAAATAATAACAAACGCTTAAAATCTTTAACACCCCTAAAAAACAGAAAAATAACACAAAAACCAAAAAAAACTACAACCTGTAAAAATATTTAGAATCCCTAAAAATATAAACACATAAGAAACCATAAAAACCCGGAAAAACCCTAGGAAACCCTTAAAACCCTCAAAACACGTAAAAATAGCTAAAAACTAGAAGCGAAAAAACCGTAAAACCTGGGAAAGTACCATAAAAACCCTAAACCACTAAAAAATATAAAAATCCATTAAAACCCTAAAAATGATAAAAAAAACAACCTTAGAAATTAGTAAAAAAATAAAAACCCTTAAAACTCTTAAAAAACACCAAAACCCATAAAACCCTAAAAATACCGTAAAAATCCTAAAAACCCTTAGAAAACCATAAACCACCATAAAAACCTCAAAAATATTAAAACCCATAAAAATCCTAAAATGACTAAAAACCCAATATCCCCTTTCAACCCATAAAAATTTTAAAATCCTCTAAACCTCTTAAAACCCAAAAACCCATAAAAAACAACCAAAAAAATAAAAAACACTAAAATCCTTAAAAACCATAAAAAACCTAAAAATATTAAAAACCATAAAAATTCTAAAAAATCAAAAAACATTTAAAATACCTAAAAACCCAAAGAAACCATATAAATCCAAAAAAAACCTAAAGTCCCTAAGATCATAAAAATTTTAAAAATCACAAAACACCTTAAAAACCATAAAAACCTAAAAACCCTTAAAACTCCTAAAAACACTAAAAACCCTAAAACCCTAAAAATAATCTAAAAATACTAAAAAACATAAAAACCATAAACCCTGATAACAGACCTTAAAAATCTTAAACCGCATGAAAATCCTAAAATGGCTAAAAACTCTATAGTCCCTTTCAACCCAAAAATATTTAAAAACCTCAAAACCTCTAAAAAAACCAAAAAACCCATAAAAACAAAAAAAACCCAAAAATATAAAAAACACTAAAAACCATAAAACCCCTAAAAACCTAAAAATCCTTAAAATAAGACAAATCATAAAAAATACCTAAAAATCCATAAAAATGGAAGATGTGCGAAAACCCTAAATATTCCTAACAAAACAATAAATAACTATAAACACTTAAAACCCCTAAAAACCATAAATGGCTAAAAACCAAAAAATAGTTAAAACCCTAAAAACCCTAAAAATCCAAAAAAACCATATAAAACATAAAAATCATAAAAAACCATTATTTCCCAAAAATGTAAAAAAAACCAAAAATAATGGAAAACGCTGAAAACCCCTTAGAAATGATTAAAACAAAAAATAACACTTAAAACCCCCAAAACACTAAAAACACTAAATCCCCAAAAAACCCTAAAACCCCTCAAAATTCCTAAAATCCCTAAAAACCATAAAACCCTAATAAATCTTAAAAAATACCTACAAATACCTAAAAATGTCAAAAATATAAATACTCTAAAATATACTTAGAAAACTGTAAAAACCTAAAAATGTATAAAAACCCATAAAAACCTAAAATCTCTAAAAACCCTGAACAACCAAAAAAAGACACTAAAATTTAAAAAAACCCTAAAACCCATAATTTCCTTAAAATCCTTTAAAACCCATTAAAACTGTAAAAAGCACAAAAAATATATAAATCATTTACACCCAAAGAAATAAAAATCCATAAAAACAAAAAATAAAGAAAATCATAAAACCTTAAAAACACTAAAACACCTCAAATTATAAAAAAACAAAACGAAAAATACCAAAAAAAAATACCCATAAAACATTTAAAAATACCAAAAATCAGCAAAAAAAACCCTAAATCACTCAAAACCGCTAAAAAAGCTTAAAACATAGAAAAACATAAAAAAATCCAAAAATTACTGAAAACAAGAAAGACCCTAAAACTATCAAAATACATCAAACCCCAAAAAACCATAAAAATCCTAAAATTCCATAAGAAACATAAAAATGTAAAATCACTAAAAACCCCAATAAACCGAAAGAAAATATTAAAAACATAAAAAACACTTAAGACCCAAAAAATCCTAAAAATGCTAAAAATACTAAAAACCATAAAAGAACCTAAAAACCCCATGACCTTAAAAAATATAAAACCCACTAAAAACATTAAAAACCTAAAATCCATAAAAACTACTAATAAATCTAAAATCCCTGTAAACCCCTAAAAACATTAAAAACACTAAAACCACATTCAAACATTTCAAACCTAAAAAACCACTGACTACCCTAGAAAACCAAAAACACCCTAAAAACCCATAAACCCCTCAAAATCCAAAAAAAATTAAAATACTATGAAATCCTTAAAACCCCATAAAAATGTCAAAAACATAAAAACCCTTAAAACCTGTAAGAAAACATTACAAACCAAAAAAACAGTTAAAACCCCTAAAAACCCAAAAAACACTAAAACTATAAAAACCATGTAAACCATAAACTCCTAAAAATTTGTAAATAAAAATTCCCTAAATACACTAAATACCATAAAATACTAAAAAATCAGTGAAATCTAAAAAAACCCAAAAACCCCTAAGTAAACCATAAAAACATAAAAAACATAAGACCCATACAAAACCTATAAAATACTAAAATGCTAAAAAACCTTAAAAAACAAAAAACCCATAAAAACCCTAAAACCACTTAAGACAATTAATCACCCTAAATCCCATAATGACACTAAAATCTACTAAAATTTATAAAAACCATGTAACCACCTCAAAACATTAAAAACTCTAGAAAACTATAAAAACCCTAGAACACCCAAAAATACAAAATTCACCTAAAAAATTTATAAAACACTTACATCACAAAAAAATACCTAAACACCCATAGAAAAAAAAATCCACGAAAATAAGTAAAACCATTTAAATAATCCTTAAAAAATCCCCAAATATCACAAAAAAACCTAAAACCCCCAAATAATCATAAAAATCCTATTAAAATTTTAAAAACCCCAGAACACTTAAAACCCATTAATAAATAAAACAAGATAATAACACTTAAAATCCTTCAAAACTGTAAAAACATTGAAAACCTTTAAAACCCAAAAAACCCAAAAAACCCCTAAAAATTATTAAAACACTTTAAATCCTTAAAATTGATAAAAAAATTATAAAAAACCCATAAAAACCCTAAAAACGAAAAAAAATATACCTAAATCCCACAAAAAACTATTAAACCGCTAAAACCATTGAAAACCATAAAACCCTATGAAATACCAAAATACCTAAAAACCGATAAAAATCATAAAAATTAATAAAAATCTCTACAAACATAAAAATAACTACAATATATGAAAAATTCAATAAAAACCATAAAACCTAGAAACTCATAAAAACCACTAAAAATATAAAAAACATTAACCTTTAATAAAATTAAAAAAACTCCAAAAAACCTTCAAAATCTTAAAAAATAAAAAAATCCCTACAACTATAAAATATATCATAAGACCCCAAAAATCCATGAAGACACTAAAAAATATCAAGATCTTAAATACCCAAAAAAACCCATAATAAAACTAAAAATCCCTAAAAATCCCTAAAAAAATAAAAACCCAAAAAACCCTAAAAAATATAAAAACCCATTAAAACAAAAAAATAGGTAAACCCCTTAAGAAACTAAAAACCCTTAATAAGACTAAAAACCATAATCACCATGAAAACCCTAAAAACCCTAGAACCCCACCCCCCATAATCCATAAAACCCTAAAAACCCATAATAACAAAAAAAAATCACTAAAAATAACTAAAAAAAATAAAACCCTAAAAACATAAAACTGATAAAACCCTAAAAATGCATAATAAAACCATAAACACCAAAATAAAATTAAACCCCTAAAAAAACTAAAAACACCAAAAACCTAATAGAAAACAAACATTAAAAATCTATGAAAACCTTAAAACACATAAACCCCATGAAAACCAAAAAACCCATAAAACTCTAAAAACCTAATAGAACTATAAAAACCACTAAACACCTAAAAATATTAAAAAACTATTAAAAACATTATATCCCACTAAATAACTCGAAACAACAATGAAAACCCAAGAAATTCATATAAATCCGAAAATCCCTCAAAACATAAAAATTAAAAAATACCATAAACCCTATAAAATTAATAAAAAACCCCAAAGTCCCTACAAACATAAAAAATCCCTAAAAACCGTAAAAATCCTTAAAAACATTAAAAACAATAAAACACTTAAAAAACCGAAAAACCTAAAAATTCTAAAAACCTAAGAAACCCTAAAAACCCAAAAAAACATAAAACCCTCAAAAAACATAAAAATCATAAAAAATACATAAAATCCTTAAAAAATGAAAAGTACCCAAAAAACACTGAAAACACCTACTAAAACCCTAAAAACCCAAAAAAATATAAAACCCTATAAATCGAAAAAAATGATAAAAACCCTACAAACCCCTATAAACACCCTAAAACCCATGAATACCAAAAAAACGGAAAAACCCATAAATACCCATAAAGTTCCTAACACCCCACTAAAAACTAGAAAAACCCTTATAAACCCTAAAAATTTTAGAAATACTCTAAATACCTTAAATCACTAATAACAAAAAAAACTAAAAAACCTAAAAACCCAAGAAATCCTAAAAAATACATAACACCCAAATAGACCTGAAAATCCCAAAAACACAAAATAGCCCATAAAATTCTTAAAATTGCTAAGGATCCCTCCAAATGTAAAACCCCCTAAAAACACTAAAGAGCACTATGAAAAACATAAAAACATATATATGTTTTAAAACCCTAAGAAACCTAAAAAGAAAAAAACACTAAACACCGAAATCCCTGAAAAACCATAAAAAGCAAAATAAAAGTTTAAGAACCCTAAAACCCCTAAACCCTAAAAACCACTAAAAATATAAAAACCCTCTAAACCCCAAAAATTCAAAAACACACTAAAACACCTTTAAAACCGTAAAACAAAAAAATTACCAATAAAATAAATAAAATATAAAAACTTTTAAGACTGTAAAATTCCCTCAAAATCCTTAAAAATAAAAAAACACAAAAATCATAAAAATTCCCAAAAATTACCTAAAAAGAAAAATCCCTAAAAACTAATAAAACCTTAAAAACCCTTAAAAACTCATGAAACACCTAAAAACTCTATTAACCGTAATAAATCTAATAAAACTATAAAAACCATAAAACCCCTAAAATCAATAAAAACCCCAAAACTCGTAAAAACTGAATAAAACCACTAAAAACATGAAGAACCATTTAAACCCCTAAAATTTTAACAAACACTAAATATATATAAATCGTCTAAAAACCAAAAAACCCTTAAAATACAAAAAACCCACATAAAAACCGATAAAACCCAAAAAAACCATCAAAATCCATAAAAACAAAAAAACTGTAAAATTCCAAAAAAATACCTAAAAATGTCCAAAAACACAAAAACCCTAAATCCTTAATTAAACCATAAAAGCCTAAAAACAAATAAAATCCCTAAAAACATAAAAAACATAAAAAACACTAAAACCCCTTACATACTCTAAAGATTCCTAAAAGCCCTCAAAATCTACAAAATCGTTAAATATAAAAAATATAATAATAATCCATAAAAATACATAAAAACAAAAAAACTCAAAAAATCCTAAGAAAACCCTAAAAACCAAAATACACTTAAAACCCAAAAAAACTAAAAACTGATAAGAACCCTATAAGACATTAAAAAGACCCTAGTACTCTAAAAATCCATAAATAACAAAAACACCTAAAACATTAAAAAACTAAAAATCATTCAATCCCTTAAATGTAAATAATTTATAAAACCATTAAAACACCAAAAACTCCAAGAAACTATTAAAACAAAACAACCATGAAAACCATAAAAATATAAAAAAACCTAAAAACACACAAATTCCTAAAAACCTTAGAACCCATAAAAATCTTAAAAAATGTAAATGACCTTAAAAAATAGAATAACTGAAAATCCTAAGAAAAATGTAAAACCTAAAAACAGTTAAAAACATAAAAAATATAGAAAAGGTAAAAAGGAATTAAAAAATATAAAAACCATAAAATCTAGAAACCGCCTAAAACATAACAACCCCTAAAAATTAATAAAAACATAAAACCCCTAAAAACTATAAAAAAAACTTTAATCCGCTAAAAATGATACAAAACCTAAAAAAAATTTAAAACCTAAAAAACTCAAAAAAACCATAAAAACACAGAAAAAAAATAAAAAAACAAAAAGAACCATAAAACCCAAGAAACCCACAAAATCATTAAATACCCTAAAAAAATTCCTAAAAATCTCTACAATCTGTAGGAACCTAAAACACAAAAAACCCCTCAAAACAGAAAAATTCCTAAAAACCACAAAAATCCATAAATATCCATAAAAATCCCTAAAAACCCTAAAAACCTTAATAAATCCATAAAAACTAAAATCACTTAAAAACCCTAAAAATTAAAAATAATAAAAACCCTAAAAACTATGGATACCATTAAGAACATAAAATTATTAAAACCATTAAAACCTCCCCAAACCCCATAAAACAATAAAAACCACTAAGAACTCTAAATACCCTTTAAAACCTTTAAAAGATTAAAAACTCTAAATATTAATGAAATCCCATAAAACATAAAACACCCCCCTAAACCCCCAAAAAATTCCCTAAAACCCATAAAAACCAAAAAAGTATCCTATAAAATCCCTAAAACATAAAGAACACAAAATACACTAAAAATTACTTAGAATAACTTAAAAACCTATAAAAAAATTAAAACCTCTAAAAAACCTAAAAAATTTTAAAACCCCTAATAACCCTACAAACCCTATAGACCCTCAAAATAACTAAAAACCATAAAACCCATAAAAATAAAAAATAAATCTAAAATCTGAAAGAAAATAAAAAACCCTAGAAACATAAAAATAATTAAAACACCTAAAACCCTAAAAACACTAAAACCCTAAAATACCCTAAAGACACTAAAAATCCCTAAAAATATAAATCCCCATAACAAAATATAAACCCCATAAAAACAAAAAAAACACTACAAATATGAAAACCTAAAAACTATAGAATACTCTAAAAAACCTAAAAAACTCAAAAAACCAAAAAATCCAAAAAACACAAAAAATTGAAAAAAAAACAAAAAAAATGATAAAAACCATAAATACACTCAAAATTAGAAAAAATGCTAAAAACACTAAAATATCCTTAAAAACCATAAAAATATAAAAAAATAAAAACCATAAAACCTATAAGAAATCCTTACAAAAATAAAAAAAATTAAAATCCATAAAAACCTAAAAAATGGTACATCCCCAAAAAAAATCATAAAAACCACTAAAACCCAAAAAAACACCTAAACACATAAAAACAAATAAATACTCGTTAAAGCCCTAAAAATCACTTAAATCTCTAAAAACTCTTTAAACCCCTAAATTCCTTAAAACCAACTATAAATATTGAAGACCTAAAAAACTATCAAAACCGTAATAACCCTAAATAAATTAAATTCCCTAAAAACCATAAAACACCTAAAATCAATCAAAATCCCAAAAAATCCAAAAAAAATAAAATTCTTATAAAGTCCAAAAACTCCCTAAAACAAAAAAAACCCCTAAATTAACAGAACAAACCTATGAAAACCATAAAAACCGTAAAAACCTTAAAACCCATTCAAACATGAGAAATGGTAAAAACCCAAATAACACTAAAAACCCTACAATGCATGAAAGTACATAGAAACCCTAGAACCATAAAATTCATAAGAAGCTATAAAATTACCTCAATGTAAAAACACAAAAACCCTAAATCCTTTGACAAAACCTAGAAAATCTAAAAACACATAAACTCCTAAAAACCATAAATAGTAAAAAACGTTAAAAACCAAAAAAACGAAAAGAGTCATAAAAACCCCTAAAAACAATAAAACCACCAAAAATCATTAAATAAAAAACCCAATAAAACCCTTAAACCCCCCCAAAAAATATAAAACCCCTTTAAACCCCTAAAAATGTTTAAAAACAATATATAGCTTTAAAACCCTTAAAACTCCAAAAATAACCCTAAAACACAAAAGAACCATAAACACCCATAAAACATAAAACCCTCAAAATTCCAAAAAAAACACTAAAACGTTAAAATATTTAAAATAAATAAAGATCCCTCAAAACATAATAACCCTGAAAACACTAAAAATTCTAAATAAAACCTTAAAATATTAAAAAACACATAAAACACAAAACAAAACTCAAAACACTAAAAACATTAAGAACCCTAAAAACCCTAAATACCCTAAGGCCCCTCAAAATATATAAACACCCTAAAAACTATAAAAATTTTAAAAAGGCCTAAAAATAAAAAAAACGTAAAAAACCCTAAGAAAACCATTAAAACCTAAAAACAATTGAAACCAAAAAAAACCAAAAAACTAGTAAATCCCCAAAAACCCTTAAAAATACCCTAAAACCATAAAAATACCTAAAAACTATAAATACCTCTAAAAACCTTTTAAACCCTGAAAACTCTATAAAACAACTAAAATCACTAAAATTCTAAAAAAAACTCTAAGCCCTATGAATGTTAAAAATATATAAATAATCATAAAACCCTAAAACCCTTAAAACCCTAAAAATCCCTAAAAACGTAAAAACAATGAAAATACTAAAACCCCTAAAAGAACATAAAACCCAAAAAAACCTATAAAACCTAAAAATATTAAAAAACCTAAAAACCTTGAAAACCCTAAAAACACCCAAAATCCCTAAAAAATATAAAATCCATGAAAGCAATTTAAAATCCCAAAAAATCTGTAAAAATAAAAAATGATAAAAAAAACATCAAAAACACCAAATAAATCCTTAAAAATCTAAAAATACTTAAAACCCTAAAAACCTAAAAACACCAAAAACCTTAAAAAACCTAAAAAATATCTCCAAAATGATAGAAACCTTATAAGCTCTTAAACCATAAAACCTATAAAAACACTAAAAACCCACTATGATGTTCGGAAACCCTTTAAACCTATGAAAAGGTTAAAATACTCTGAAAAACCTTAAATTCAATAAAAAACATAAAAAAACATAAAAAACGTAAAATTCAAAAAACCCTAAAAGCTATAATACACTAAATCCCCTAAAAATCCGAAAAATCCCCAAAATCATGAAAAATGTAAAAAACCCTAAAAGGAGAACTGAAAAAAATAAAAACCTAAAAACAATAAAAACCCATAAAAAAAATAAGAAAAATTTAAAACCCTAAATAACCTTAAACCGAAAAATTCTCTAAACCCCTAAAAAATAATTGAAATTATAAAATGTTCTAAAAATACCTAAAAATTTAAAATACACTAAAACCCCAAAAAATCCCTAAGATAACTTTATAACCTAAAACCCCTAAAAACCCCTAAACAACCTAAAGAACCTTAAAACCCCAAAAAGATCATAAAAACCCTACACCCCTAAAAACCATAAAAACCATTTTAAAAACAATCAAAATCCAAAAAACAACGAAAAACTCTAAAAACCATTTAAACCACTAAAAATGTTAGAATTCTATAAATCCCCTAAACCTGAAAAAAAACCCCAAAAACCTAAAAACCATAAAACACATAAAACACATAAATCACTAAAAACCCTAAAACCCCTCAAAATCCAAAACACAAAACCCTTAAAAAATCCCTGAAAATTGATAAAAATGTAAAAAAATCCTAAAAACATAAAAACCCTTCAGAAAACCTTCAAACTATAAATATACTTCAAATCCCTAAATACCTTAAAAACTCTAAAAACCGTGAAACCCTAAAAATCAAAAATCCCCTATAAAACATAAAAACCCATAACAAAAACTAAAAAATCTAGAAACCCTTGAAACCACTAAAAATAATAAAAAACTCTATAAACCAGAATAACCTTAATAAATCAAAAAACCCCTAAAACCCCAAAAAACAAAAAACCCCTCAAAATGACTAAAACTTTAAAAACCATAAAAATAACAAAAAAAGGAACTGAAAATACCTAAAAATGTAAAAACCCTCCAAACCCTATGAAAATATTAAAAACAAAAAAAATACATAAACCCCCTATAAACCAAAGAATTGCTAAATATCATAAAATCCTATAACCCTAAAAATCCATTAAAACTATTAAACCATAATAATAAAAAAAGTTAAATAAAAAATAAAAAACCCCTCAAAACCCTAAAAACCCCTATGAAAACCTTTAAAACCTAAAAGCACATAAAACCCCTAAAAAACCTAAAACCGCTAAAAACCCTAAAACCCCTTAAAATACCATAAAAACATTAAATTCCCTAAAATTATAAAAATTCATAAAAAATATTGAAAAACCCTAAAATCCAACAAAAACTCTAAAATCCTTTTAAAACCATAAAATGATAAAGAACTATAAAAAACCAAAAAACCCTAAAAAACAATAAAGACCCAAAAAACCCAAAAAACCAGAAAAACCTAAAATCCCTAAAAAAATAAAAACCCATAAAAACCAAAAATATGTTTAAAAGTACCTAAAACATAAACCCCCTCCACCTCCACTAAAACACATAAAACCCCTATAAAAACCTCAAAAACCTAAAAATGCATAAAACATATAAAACCCTAAAAAATGCTAATGGCCCAAAAAATACATAAAAACCCTAAAAACCCCCGTGAAATCTGAAAACCCCTAAAAATACATAAAAATATTAAAAAATACCAAAAAACATGAAAAACGTAAAAACCCTTAAAATCCCAAAAAAAATTATAAACCTAAAAACACTTACAACCCCTAATAACAATAAAAAAATACTAAAATACCTAAAATGTCCTAAAAACCTAAAAGCCCCTAAAAATAAAACCCCTAAAACAATTCAAAAACATAAAACCCTAAAACACAATGAAACTACTAAAAACTTCCAAAACCATTAAATCCCAAAAAATGTTATAAAACACTACAGAACCTAAAAAAACCCAAAAAAACCCAAAAAAATACTAAAACCCAAAAAACTATAAAACCCCTCAAAATCCCTCAAAATCCTATAAAACCATAAAAACATGAAAAATTTGAAAAAATATCTAATAACATAAATATCCTTAGAATACCTAAAAACCTCAGAGAAAAAAATAAAACATAAAAACATTTAAACCCCTAAAAACATAAAAAACACTAAAAATCCTAAAAACCCTAAAAACCCTCAAAATACCTAAAAATCTTAAAACCATAAAAATAAATAAAATCCATAAAAATCAATAATAATTTCAATACCCACAATAACCTTGAAAAAACCAAATAAATCCTTAAAAACTGTAAACCCTTAAACACCTAAAAACATTAAAAAAATGCAAAAAACACTAAAAACCCATAAAAAGAACCTAAAAACCATAAAACCCCCTAAAACCCATAAACCCCCATAAATCCCATAAAACCCCAATAAAACCACTAAAAAATCTACAAAACCTTTAAACCCCTAAAACATTAATAAATTCTAAAAAAACTCAAAACCCCTAAAACCCATAAAAACCTAAAACTCCTCTAAATCACTAAAAACCTAAAATACATGAAAAACATAAGAAACCATTAAAAATATAAAAAACACATAAAATGAATAAAACCCTAAAAATACTCCAAAAAATAAAAACCATAAAAATTTGACAACCCTATAAACTAATAAAACCCATAAAAACCCACAATACCCACAAAACCCCCTAAAAACTCCAAAAACACTTATACCCCTAAAAATGGTAAAAATTGTTAAAAAATCAAACACCCTAGAAAAATGAAAAACCCACTAAAAACTATAGAAATCCTAAAACATCAAAAAAACAACAAAACCCTAATAACCCAAAACCACTTAAAATCCTTAAAAACCCTGAAAACCCTAAAACCCATAATATCATAAAAACCCCTTAATTTCCCAAAAATATGTAAAAACCCAAATATCCATGAAAACCCATAATAAAAACAGAAAACCCTAAAAATAATTAAAACCTTTAAAAATATAAATAACACTAAAATCCCTAAAAACTGAAAAAAAACAATCAAAATCTTGGAAAACCCCTAAAAACTCAAAAAAAACCCTGAACACCCCTAAGAAAACATTAAAACCCTAATAACACTTAAACCCCTTAAAATAATAAAAAGCCTGAAATATAAAAAAAACCATGAAACCCCTAAAATTTTAAAACCACCAAACACCCATAAAAACCCATAAAAACCCACTTAAACACTAAAAACCCTTCAACCCCAAAAAATTAAAAGAATCTAAAAAATTAAAATAAAAATAAACACAAGAAACAACTAAAAACTCAAAACAAATAAAATAATAATAAAATACCACATATATCGAAATACTCTAAAAATAATAAAAATACATAAAATCCCTAAAATTCATTAAAAAGTAAAAAAACACAAATTCTTTAAAATCCTAAGAAAACCATAAAATACTAAAAACACTTAAAATCCCGAAAAACTCTAAAAATGATAAAACCTTTAATCCACTAGACCCCTAAAAACAAAAAATACTAAATGATCCTTAAAAATCTCTAAAAAAATAAAAAACCCTAAAACACTGAAAACCCCTAAAACACTGAAAACATCATCAAATCCATATATGTAGAGAGTTTATTAAAGGTTAATACAACTCTATAGGGTAAATTTCACTATGTGCTGTTAGATTTTCTTACTCTCGGCTCAATCTGGTTGGATAATTCCATGCTGGAGATAATCAATGAAAAGAGTTGTCCAGTCAGTAGTTTCCTCTACCACGGGAGAAACTGAGAGTTCTAACATGGGAGCTCTATTAGAAAACTAGTTTTACTACTTTTTTTCATCATCATCTGGAATGATGAGAGAAATGAATCTCCGATGTGACAGATGAATAAACAGGTTATCTGGGTCTTTTTTGAAAGAGATGTGGATTAACTAGAAAGGGTGTTGGTTTGAACATTTTATGACCAAGGGACATGAGTCACTTCCATATGAGAAGAGATCTAGGCTATTAACTGGTTGGTGCACACCAACATGGTAATTATCTCTAGATTTATGATAATTTATCCGCTATTAGTTTGTTTTATGGTCATATTTGAGTATCTCTTCACTTGTAAGTGGGTGACATCAATCTCGAGGACCATCTTGAAACTAGTGATGAGATCCTGATACTCTACCTTATTATTGATGTAGCCTTTTTAAAATAGGAAAATGTATGGTAGGAAAACTAGTGTTTAGATAATGAAAACAATC
This sequence comes from Viscum album, assembly GCA_963277665.1. Lineage (NCBI taxonomy): Eukaryota > Viridiplantae > Streptophyta > Magnoliopsida > Santalales > Viscaceae > Viscum > Viscum album. The sequence goes on from OY728157.1 coordinate 394,339,097, forward strand.
CTTGGTTCCTCTCTTTTGAGACTGGTATTTTTGCGATTTCTACTAGTAGGGCTCTAGGAAGCACCATCAATGTGTATCTTCCAACACGGCATAGTCTGATACACTAATAGGATGGACGTTTTTTCTAATTCAATGTCTGTGGGATGTTCTTCATGGGATATATGGATGTCCAGGATTTCTACAAACATCCAACACTTAACATATTTCTTAGAACAACCCCGATGTCGAACTACTAAAGGATAACTACAAAGCATTCCATTCATCCTGTTATCATGGGGAGATATAGGATATACATTAGCAGGTATTCTCAAGACACCACTAGTATCTCATGAATTTTTAGATAATGCCACAACTTCTTCACTACAAAAATCATCACATTGAATTTATTCTCTATAGAAGAGTATCTAGTTCCCTTGTTGAGGATCATGCGACTATGATAGTATACGCTTTTCTATCTCCCTTAATTACTCTTCTTGGTGATTAGGTCATTGAGGGACCATTCTAGGGAGGTCATGTAGAGGATCGTATGCCTCCAAAATATCAGTGGAATTAGATCCATAGGCAATTGTAGATACTTCTTTATTTCCTCAAAGGTGGTATAGCATTACCCATCCCACTGGTAGAAGGTTCCTTTATTCATGAGCATCTAAAAGGGATTAAACATGCCATCTAGATTCATGATGAACCGACGTATACATGATATGTGTTCTTATAGACCTCATATCTCCCGAATGTTACTTAACGGATACATATGGCTGATGGCCTCTATCTTCTCTAGGTCAATCTCAACTCATTTCTATCTGATGAATAAGATGAGAAAATTCTCATAGGTAAGCCTGAACAAACATTTCAAGGGGTTTATCTTTAAATTAATTGAGAGAAGAAATCCATACACATTATCAATATATTTAATATAGACCTAACATCATCATTAGGCCCATTTTTATTGAATGAAAAAAAAGACAAGAATCGCACCTGGCCTAAGGAGGTCTAAAATGGAGTAAGATTTGACAATAAATTCATCCATGTAAAATTTCACAAATATCCTAATAATCAGTTTGAATATGTGTTTCATGGACCCCTGATAAGTGGCTCCAACATTCTTCTAGATAAAGGGAATCACCTTGTAGAAAAATGTTCTATGTGGCACTATAAATGTGGTAGATTCATCATCCTTAGGGGCGAATCAGTTCTAGTTGTACTAGGTGCATCCATCCATAAATAAGAGAGCCTTGAAATGAACTGTATCATTGATCAGTAACTCTATCCCCAAAAGGGGAAAATTTTCCTTTGGTAAATGGATGTGGAGATATCAGAAGTCAATATAGAATTCGATGTTGATTGTTCTTCCTAACTAGAACAATGTTGTCCATCCATTTGGGGTACTGAACATCCCTAATGAAGTTGTATTTGATAATCTTCTCAAACTTGGCCTCGATCATGTCTCCATGATAGGAGTGAGTTTTTATGGGAGTTTTCTTGAACCCACAATGACTTCTTGGGAGACCAAGACAGTTGGAAATGACATAAGGGTCTAGCCTTGGAATATCATCATAGCTCTAGGAGAATATATTGTGGTGTTGTTTTATGAATTCCACATACTGCTACTTCATTTCTATGGGTATAGCCAGAATGGTCATCATTGGACTCGAATCTTCCTCATTATCAAGGTTCACCTGAATCAACTCATTGAAAATGGTGGAGACACCCTCATCAAATGAACGAGGGGCATCTTCCAAATCCTCTTCTTTATCTGAGGAATGATAATTAGAACGATAAGGTTCATCCATTCCATCTGACTCATGGGGGTACTAATATCTTATTGAGAAGATAAAAAACCCTCAGTGGGGAGATATTTATCTACTGAGACCATAGTGAAAATTTCTATTGAACCAATTCCACTAGTTCTTTGATCGTAGAGTCCATTTTTAATGTCAAAGAACTAATGGTGAGTTGGATTTCAGTGATTCATCCATCCAATTTTGAACATGTGGCGGTGCTACAAAAATAGTGTCCATAGGGTGAAACGTTTAGTACCGTAGAGGAGTGGGGGACTCTGGTATCACCTGGGACTCTCCTATGTAAGAGTACAATGTGATCTGTAGATCATCCTTCCTTATAGGGATGTCATGCCCCTTTTATCATAGATGAAAAAAAATAAAATCCCAGATCCAACATTGTGGGTTCTAGCTGATGAATCAATAGATTGAAAGAATCATCTAAGTCTACCCATAGTCTGGACGAGATAGATGTTCTCTCAACCTATTTGGTTTGAACTTGATTCCCCTTCCTCTTGTAATAGTTGGCTTCTAGATAATACCCTTCAAAGGAATCAAAGGAAGATACCTCACATTGGAGTACCCCTACTCAACCATTGAGGGGGTACTTGATGTATTGGTGACACGAGGAAGGGACTTCCACATACAGATGAATACAAGGACTACCCAGAAACATGTTGTTGGCGATATCCTGTGAGACTACCATTAATTAATCACATGGAACTAAGCCTCCAAACTAGGTCTTCAACCAAATCCTACCACATGATCTCTTATCCATCCTTCCTTAACCCTAGATATTCAGGTCAGATGTATTGAGATCTACTTCGATCATCCCCAACTTGTGGAGTGTCTAGATCAGGATGGGATTAATCCCAGAACCTATGTCCACCAGATAGTAGCAAACCTCCAAACCAATACACTAGTCTGAGATGTACAATGATCATATGTTCCCCTCGATGTGGGTGCCTTCATCCTCTCTAGATAATAGTATCATGGAATGGTATTCTCCACACTCAACCTCCTCTACATAGAAGGACATTGCAGAAGCTACTTCTACTTTGAACTGGAGGGGGATCCTTGAGGATTCTACAAGAGCCTCACATATTCCTTTGAACAAGAGAACTGATTTGAGAATGAGATCCCTACTATTATGATGGATAGGTTCTTTAAAATTTCATACTTCCATTCCAAAAACATGTTTCTTCCTATAGGGTATGTTCCTCAGTAGGAGGGAAAATGGATGATGCTGGTTGTACCACTAAGTTCTGTCTTGTACTAGAAATATCTTACTATTGACCAACTAACTCTCCCACAAACACTATCGACTGACTATTAATATGATGTGGCTGAGCATTGGTTGGACGAGTCTGATCACTTGTGTGGTCATGAATGATATTTCTAGTATGTTAATGCAGCCAGATGAGGAGTTGTGTTAGACATAGAGGAATGAAAGGACTATGCTTGTTGAGTTATGTGCAACATCTTTTTCCATGTATCACTAGAATAATGTCTGATAATTTTAGTAGATCACATGTCCTTGACCTCTCTATTGAAGGAATTGGTGTGTGGAACCCTGGGTGATTTACATAGTATTACTCATCATTGGGTGTGTGATGTGGTCTACCAGCTCAACATTATTCATGGAGGTGTACTCCTTCTCATCATAAGAGGGGTTTTCTAGTGCTAGGAGAAACCTTGGTGTAATTCCAAACCATAGAGGCATGAAGTCACCAAGAGTTAGAAATGGATTTGGTGATAGTGGTGGAATTTTATTTCCCTTGTGTCATTGTATCCTAATCTTCTATGATAGAGAAGTTTTTGACATGGATGTAGAAGCAATAGTTGGAGGTGGTGCAATGACCATAGGAGTTTTTGGCCTACCTAGGTGGAAAAATATTATTCCATGGGATGGATAAACTTCTCTACAGGCCAACCAATCATTATATTTCAACATTCCATAGCAGGAAGCTATCTTCCATTCAATTGAACCCTCATTGTCATTGTTGTTCTTGGTGGAGATGTGTGTTACCTGCAACGAGATGTTTCCTAATTTGACCAATTTTTTTTCCCCTAGATAAAATAATAGAATACATATCATCCATTTATGGCATGTATGAGGATTATTTGGTTGGGGTAATGGTTTGGTAGATCAGTGTGTCCAGCTTCATGGGGCCTCAAACACTATGGAATATTCACAATTCCCCTCTCTAGGGATCTAAGGAAATATAATGATACTTGTGCACTGTTAAAAGAGTAGGTTTGGTTCCTTCTATTTGGGAAGGGTGCTCTAGGAGCCTATCCTTAACGAGTGGATGTATCCTAATGAGGGGATCAAGCCACATTCTCTCACTTAGGCAACTAGGATTGGTGGGGAAGAGCCTAAATATTCTACACTGGGAGAGTCTATTCATGGAAAGGCTATTACACTCTAAAAAATTCTTCATGTAGAGGGGCCAAAAAATATAGATGTTTGGGGGAATCTATCTATACTGCGTCTATAGTCTCTACTTTGGCAGATCGTCTTGTAGGAGCTAGAAGAGGTAGTGGGCATGCTAGTTTGTTGTGGTGAAAATATTTCTCTATATTATAGTACTTATTAAAGTAATCTCATAACCCTCCAAGGAAATTCTTAGTGATTGGGGTAGGGACCACCGCAATCTTGACATTCCCCATGAACATTGTTAGTAGTTGTTCTTAGGTCAATAGCTAGTTGAATTGTTATGTGAGGTATTTCCACATGGGGACTACATGGGGACAAAATCTATGATTCACTCGTAAGAAATTTTCTTTCATTTTATGAGTTTAAAAATTCTTATCTTACACATGGTTGAGAAAAATTGGTAGAGGAACTTTCTAAGAAGGTCTTCCCAACCATTGATTGACTATATGGGTAGGTGGATGTATGAGATGAATGTAGTTCCTTATAATGTGTGGATAACACACCAGATCATGGAGGCCTCATGCTAATCCAAGGTTCTCAACATAGGTATTCAACTTAATATTAAGTGGGATAAAATATTTAATGGGTCACATATACAATTAAATAGGGAAAAGCCAGGTTTCCCAAAATCATGGGTTGCTCGCATGTTGTCCACCCATGCTATGTTTGGCTTCCCATTAGGTTGGATCACTACTTGTCACGTCTCTAGGTCCTTAAGGAGTGCAGATAGAGTGGATATAAAATCATCGTGGTGATGATATATGTATTGATAAGGATTCCTAAATACCAAGGCATTAAGAAGATCGTCAAATTGGTGTAAAGGATTAGTGGCTCATAGAGAAGCACAACATGGATCCCGAGAAGGGTGATCACACAACTTGGGAGGGTTTGATAACTCATATATTAGTATATTTCCATAACATCATACCTATGATCCATTTAGATTCACAATATTTCCAAACACAGCTAGGGTCGAATGAGAAAGGAGGAATTTCTTCCCCAATAGGGGAGAAATGGGATCCTATTAGGCAGTTTTGTAGTCAGGGCACCAATTAGCCATGAGCTCAGTAATGAGCCTTTTTTACTCCTCATTTTTCTAAATCAAGAAGGATACTGTGGAAACTAAATCTGTTTCTGGAATAAATTCATATGTATTTGATTGTACAAAATTATCTTTAACCATGTTGATGTTTTGATGGGAAAACAATGTTTCCCCTTCAGTGGGATCCCCAAGGCCAAGCGCCTACCTTTGATAGAAGGTGCAGAAACCTATATGATGGTCTTTCTGGAATTGTGTTGTTTCTCAAGGAAGGTCTTACCTTTTAAAATCCATGTTGGTGCCCCAATTTCCCTGATCCTCTAGAGGGTTGGGTATGAACATGTTTACCATAACTACACTCATAAATGAACTATATTTGACGATGAGTATGTTTGATTTTCATAGGATAGGGATAAAGTGGAGAGTATCATACTATCCCCATTCCCTAACCATCACATGAAGAGATGCCTCCTCCATAATTTGGTGGAGAACTATAGGGATCTTGATGCAACATATTTAGAGGGTATGATAGTATCCAAGAAACATATGGAACTGAGCCACTGGAAGTACTGCCTACTCAATCTGTCAGTACTGCCAATCAATATCCTCAAGGTTCATGTGGCTTCCTGGATAAACCAACTAATATCCATAGTGGCGGTGAAGTATTTACCAGATATTTTGGTAGAAACACATATCTTGTCCCTCAATAAAGGACTTAAAAATGTTGAATTTGGGTGTTACAGGTGGCCATAACATCACAAACAACTAGTCAAAAACTAGAACCTCTCATAACCTCTTATTTAGATCCCTATTCTTGATCTGACCAACATCTAATTAGTTCTTCATGGGAGATTGGTGGTGGTATTAATGTGGATCAATTTCGAAGTTGGATGAGTGGATGATGTGCCCCTTCTTGAGGAAAATTTTCACTACATTCTCGAATATCCCTTGATGGAGGTTCCAACTACATCATCACATCCCTATAGGACGAGATATTCACCACTACCTGGTTTTCAAGGGTGGTGACACTCATATGTATATTAGAAATTTATCACTCAGAAAGGTCCTCGCTATATAAAAGAACCATACCTGACCAGAAAAACTCTCCATTATCCATGGTATAGGTGGAAATGGAGACTGGAGATGACAATGTTGGATGTACTTTGAGCCCTTGGAAGGGGAAATATTCCTCCACATACATGTACCTACCGAGGGATCTAGGGATATTATATACCTTATCTCATGGTATGTAAAGTCTTACCTATCAAGATATTTACCGAAACACTCAAATTTGAGGTTGGAACACCACCATTGAGTCATCAGTGTCCTCAGAATCTGAAATATTAATGAGGTCAATGACTACTTATCATGTCTCGGGATTTCTCCTTTGACAATGACTGTTCAACCTTATGCCATGGGACAGTTCTTCATGGAAGGGTACCTCCTCAATGTGGGGAGGACCTCCACACTAGTTGGTTGGTTCATGAGGAGGACCATCATACTAGTTGAAATGGACACGGGGAAGACCTCTGTGTTGAAGAGTAGTATGAAGAAGACCTCTGTACTAGTTGCTGAAAGAATTTTGGGGACCTATTCTTTGGTTTTTGATGGTACGAGGCAGACCTCCACACTTCATCGCATCATCATATGAAGTCTTGTAACAATTATCGGTCATTACTGGAATTGACAGAGTCAACGTGGACTACCTATGAGGTGGATGGGGTCTCGATCCCAATTAGGAATAGATGGATCCATATTCACATGTTGCAAGGATTTAGAGGGATTTAAAGACTATGGAAGGGTCCATTGGAGCCATGGAATAGGATTCCCTTTATGATAATTCTCCTGATCCTACCCCTAATTTTGGTGTCTGGTGCTTCAAACTGGGGCCAGTGGAGAAGGGGTAAAAGCCACTTGTTCATTGGACCAAGGTACAAGTTGTTTCTAGTACTTATGGGGAATGGTTGGAGCCCTCTATAGTGGATCCCAGGTAGTAGATTCATCTAGGGTGACTCTAGAATCTCCCACCTCGTCGATGTAAGAGAGTGAGTTATATGATCTCTTGGAGAGACTCTTGAAGTAGTTCACTATCGGAACAGGGAGTGGTTTCTCCCTGTGAGATCCTTAGGGGTGGTAATGTTGGTGATTTGATTATTATTGTAAGTCTTAAGGGTTTATATCCCTTATGATAATGACCCCCTCTTACTCGTATAGATGTAAAAGGGTGGATATCACTCTCATTTCATTGATATATTAGTGTTTAAAATGGTTTGGTAACCTGATTGCTGAAGTCGCAAAAAAGTCATGAAATGTGGGAGTTTTGTGGGATTTTCAAATCTATATTTCTCTTTCCCTGGTTCCTATGGGCACTAGACTAATGATTACCTTATATGTGAGTATTGTATGGAATATAGATTTATCAATCAGTACAGGTACATGGAATGTGATTTCCAATGCCCCATCTTCATCCAATCCTCCAAATATGGGGAGATATCCATGCTGACAGTGTTGCAGATAGAGGATGCCCAACTGTTATCCTCCCCAATCACTAGAGAGTTCCATGATCAGACCACCATTTACATACTGGTACCTAGAAAATGATATTTGGACCCAGTGGCCTGAAAATCAATTGATTTATTGAATGGTACTAATACCCATGTTAATGGTAATAAAATCATGTTGCGTTCACCATTTCGATTTCTGATTCTTTCACTGGGGCTCGCATGTGACACAAATTTTTATTTCCCCACATTACAACATTAAAAAGTATGGTTAATTTAATCACTTTGGTTAGTGATGTCTGCTCCTAGATCAAAATTGTATGATGGGATGTCAGTTTATCCTTCCATGGATTCCTACTTGGATATCATCACCTAGTTTGGTTCTCCCTCATAGATTTAATTCATGTTCATGAAACTCATTCTCGATTCTATCTCTTTGTGGAAACTGGGTAATTACACATATTATATCAAGAAATGTTGTTATCATGTTGACAGGTTAGAAATCATCGGACAGAAGAGTAGTCATGTTGAGATTCACTGGGCGTGTATGGATATTGGGAGAATTAGTTACCTGTATTCTTCCTTTTTGGAGGGCATCTCTTATGATGTAGATTAAGGAGAAAACCCCAAGGAATCCTAGGACTATCATGAGGTAACAATTAGAGAGGCATAATTCTTCCTAGAATTTTTACCTTAGGCATCCCACACTTATCCATGGGCAGTTGTTTAGGTAACATCAAAAGTTCTACATCTTCTGGAGATAGATCAAGATGATTGGTAGACGGATTAAGGAATGAGTTTAACATCATTTAGAGATATCCAAAAGGTTAATGTCTTGTAGTGACATTATGGATAGATCAATATGCCCCTAGGTGGTGGATCAGGAAGGTGTGTCCCTAGGAGAGAAGATATCACACCTAGGTTGATGGGTGAGAACACCCATTGAGGAGAAACCTCTATGGATGGATGAGAATTCTCATTGAGGTGGATCTAGATGGTTGATCGGGATTTGAATTATGATGGATCATGGAGGTGTGTCCCTCAAATGGAATATGTCACACATGTGTTGATGGGTGAGAACACCCCTTGAGGAAAACCTTTGTTGGATAGATCAGAATTACTATTGAGGCTGATCTAGATGGTTGATTAGAATGCCCCGTGAGACAGATTAGGGAGGTTTTTACATAAGAGGGATAACCTAATTTGAAGGGTGAGAATTCACCTTAAGGAAAAACCTAAATATATAGATCCAAAGGCGCCTTTAGATAGATCTTAATGGTTGATTAGAAGAACCCTTGAGATAGATCAGGGAGGTGTGTCCCTAGGAGGGATCACCTAAGTTGATGGGTGAGAGTTCCCATTGAGGTGAACACTAGATGGATGGATCAGAACACCCATTGAGAACTATCTTGATTGTGGATCAGAATAAACCTTTAGAAATATCAGGAAGGTGTGTTTCAAGGAGGGAGAAACTGAGTTTATGGGTGAGAACTCCCCTTGAGGACAACCCTAGAATGATGGATAAAAATTTCCATTGATATGGATCTAGATGGTTGATGAAAACACACCATGAGATGAACTAAGGAGGTGTTTACCGAATAGGGATCCCCTGATTTTACCATTGGATGGGATTGTAACTAAAGGAGTCTTCCCACGTACCCTCTTTAGAAGACAAAGATATAAAACCATGTACATTGATGCTAGAGTTTATGGTCCTATGGCAGGACCGATCCATACGGTTTAACATCATGCAGTATGGATGCTTGTGTCATAAAAGGAGAAACAATGAGAGATGGTGTGGGAGATTACACATTGAATATTCCATTAAAATATGTATTCTATTCATTGGAATGGTGTGGGGCTTATGCATTGTGCTACCCAAGATAATCTAATTCCATGTGAGTGGTGGAGGTGTTGGGTTCATTCCATGACACTCATACACAGAGCATATTTTTATTTTTTCAAATGGTAATACTATAGTTTTATATAATGTTCTGAGTATGTTTTCATATAGTTTAACATTACAAGATTATGACATGAATCAATGTAGTTTTACGTCACATAGGTCTAACGTGGTTGGAATCACTCCTAGACCATTGGGCTTACATGACCACTTCTCATGCACCTTTGGTAGGGGAACGACATTGGAACTGCCAAGGTATAATGACTACAGAATGTTCCAATCATGAGGTTAACATTAGAGTCCTCTTGATCGAAAGCAACAGGGGTTTGAGTAACCATGTTGTGAATAAAAAGGAATATGGGAGGCTCAAGCCACACTTGGAGTGGATTGGGTAGACACAACAGTTGGTGGCACTGGTCACATGGGGATTCAAGGTGTAGTTGGACCAGTCTTGGATTCGTGTTTGGGGCCTGGGAATCCACCTTCGCAAAGGAGGGTCATCAGAAGGGGGGACCCATGAAGATTCCTATAAGAGGTGCATCGTGATGACTGGAGGTTCATGAAGGTGAGTATTTCATAGCTTGGTGTCCTTGTAGAGGTGAGGGGATTCACAAAAGAGTAGGCTTCACAAAACTGGGTGACCCTACCTTAGAGGGAGGCTCCGATTCATGAGAACTGTGATTCACGAAGCCTTAATTGCCACTGAGGGCATTCCTTCACGAAGGGTGTATACCTTCATGAAAGGCATCCACACCATAGGTGGGGAATTAAACAACATATAGAACGGTGTTTTACAAAGCTAGGATACCATGGTTGATCTACATTTTCTTTGGATTGCAATGCTCCAAAGGTTCACCAATTTGGAGAAATTCGGAAGCTGAAAATTCAGGTAAGCATCCCAAAAATGTCAGACAAAAGGGGGGGGGGTATTTATTGGCAATTTATTTCGAGAATACTAGAGGAATTTCATGAAGAAGGGTGAGCTTCATGAATTGGTGTGGCACTACGAGTCCGAATTTCGAACTCGCTCAGACACCGTCAACTGTTTGTATATTCATGAAGCACTCTGTGACTCTGAAAAGTTGTTGCGTGGAAGATTACAGTCAAGTCACTGTGAGTTCGTGAATTATTCACCTAGGCTAAGGAGCATTGTGAGCTCCAACTATTTGTGAAGAAGTTGGGCTTCATGAAGGAGACCCTTAAAAGGAATTTTAGGCAATTTTGGCATGGATTCTCTCTAAACCAGCCGTTCATTCTTCAACCATACCCATGACATGTGAATTTGGGCATCAAAAAACCCTAAAAACATTAAAAAACCTAAAACACATAAAAACCCTAACAAACCACTAAAAATTAAAAAATTCCTCTAAACCCCTAAAAATGTTAAAAAACACTAAAATATATTTGAAACACTTCAATACTCAAAAAACCGTAAAAAACCATAAAAACCCTAAAATCCAAAACCCCACAAAATCTCTAAAACCCCTAAAAACTATAAAAATCATAAAAATATCCCTAAAAATACGTAAAAATATAAAAAAACCCTAAAACCCCGAAAAACCACTAAGAAAACCTAAAAAACCTATAAAAACATAAAATACCTAAATACCTAAATACCCTAAATACCCTTAAAATCCTATAAATACCATAATAAACCACAAAACCCTAAAAACAATAAAAAAATAAATAACCATAAAACCTAAAAACCCATAATGCCCTAAAAACCACTATAAATTCTAAAAACCCTTTAAACCCCAAAAATGTAAAAAACTCTAAGAAACCTTTAAACCCTAAAACACTCAAAAGACCTAAAAAATCTAAAAAACCCTAAAAACCCATAAAATATTTATAAACCATAGTAAACCATAAAACCATACAAATATAAAAATCCAAAAACCCCTAAAAATCCTAATAAATCCTTAATAAATTTTAAAACATAAAACCCCTAAAAACCCAAAAAATACTGAAAATTTTAAAAATCCCTAAAAACTATAAAAAACCAAAAAACCCATCATATTCCATAAAAACCCTAAAAACCGTAAAAATCCTAAAAAAGCCCTAAAAATCCCTAAAATTGAAAAAATCACTAAAAATGTTGAAAACCCATAAAATATAATAAAAAAAATACTTAAAACCCCTAAAAATATTCAAAACACTAAAAACACTAAAAGGCCCTAAAAACAAAAGAATCCATAAAACACCATAAACCCTATAAAACCCATAAAAAACTCAAAAAGCCTATACAAACCCTAAAACCAATAAAGACTCTAAAAACCTTTTAAACCCCTAAAAATGTAAAAAATTCTAAAAACCAAAAAACCCAAAACAACCCAGAAAAAACCCTAACCCCCCTTAAAAACTACAAAACCCTAAAAAACCCTAAAAACCCTTAAAATCCCTAAAAACCCTAAAAATCCATAAAAATCCTAAAAATGAACTAAAAACCCAAATAATATTAAACCCCCTAAAATCCTTGAAAAACAATAAGAAGGACATTAAAAACTAAATACACATTAACCCCCTAAAAACTGAAAAAATGCTAAAAACCCTAAATACAATAAAACACCTAAAATTGCTAAAAACCATAAAGACACAGAAAAAACCTTAGACAAGTAAAAAAAACTAAAAACCACTAAACATCATAAAAATCCTACAAACCCCTAATTTTTTAAAAAAATCTAAAAACCATAAAACCATAAAAACCTCAAAACCCCCACAAAATCAAAAAAAATCATGAAAACCAGAAAAACCCTAAAAAAAATAACTAAAAATTAATAAAATGTAAAAAAACCTAAAAACCCTTAAAACACATAAAACCCTTAAGAAAAATATAAAATTCTAAAAAAATTAAAATCACAAAAGAACATAAAAACACTAAAATCCCTAGATTTCCCTAAAACACATAAAACCCAAAAAACCCTTAAAATCCATAAAAACTCTAAAAAAATCTGAAAAAGCTGTAAATATCCCAAAAATTGTATGAAACCTTAAAAAAACTGAACAATCCTAAGAAAAAAAATTAAAAACCCAAAAAACATAAAACCCCCAAAAACCCAAAAAATTCTAAAAACCTTAAACCCCTTAAAAGACCCTAAAAACCCTAAAACCCACTAAACACCTTAAAACATTAAAATCTTAGAAAACACCTAAAAACAAATGAAAATTTTATCAACTCTTCAAACACAAAAAAATTCTAAATATAAAAAATATTAAAACCCCTAAAAAACTCAAAAAACACAAAAAACACAAAAAACACAAAAAAAATAAGAACCCTAAAAACCTAAAAACCCCTAAAACCCTCAAAATCACTAAAAACCCAAAAAAACCATAATAATATTCTAAAACACTAAAAATACATAAAAACATAAAAATCACTAAAATACCTGAAAAACTAATAAAGCTGTAAAAACCTAAAAATCATAAAACCCCTAAAAACCGTAAAATTTTTAAAACCATAAAACCCCTAAAAATTGTTAAAAACCCCAAACACCCCAAAATCAGTAAAAACCATGATAATCATAAAAATCACTAAAGAACATGAAAACATAGAAACCCTAAACACCCAAAAAAACCCTAAATATGTAAAAACATTAAAATCCCTAAAAAACATAATAAAAGGTGAAAACCCATAATAACCCTAAAATACCTCTAAAAACTATAAAAATAATTTAAACCTATAAAAATGTTAGAAAACTCTAAAACACCATAAAAAACTAAAGAACTCAACAAAACCCTTTACCCCTAAACCATAAAACCCCTAAAATACCTAAAACCCCATAAAACCCCTCAAAATCCCTATAAAACCTAAAAACCCTAAAATTCATAAAAAATACATAAAATAACGAAATACATAAAAAACCCTAAAATTGTGAGAAACCAAAAGAAAACCATAAAAACCTATAAAACACTAAAAACCCTAGAAAACCTAAAAATAGCTAAAAACCCTAAAAACTATAAAAAGTCCCTAAAAACAATCAAAATCCCAAAAAACAAAAAAAAGATTAAAAATCCTGAAAAAGATCTAAAAATACTTAAAAAAATAAAAAACCATAACATCCTTGAAAATCCCTATCAAAATCATAAAAACATAAAAACATAAAAACAATTAGAACCTCTAAAAAACATAAAATTGCTAAAACCCCGAACATACCTTAAAAACTGTTATCCCCCTCAAAACCATAAAAATGCTAGAAACATTAAAAAAACTATAAAAACCCAAAAATAACCTAAAGCCCAAAAAAATATCTAAAAACCTTTTAAGCATATAAAAATTTTAAGAAACTCAAAAAAACCATAACAACCTTAAAAAACACCTAAAACCCTATAAAATAATAAAAACCCTAAACCCCCAAAAAACCCTCAAAATCTCTAAAAAACCTAAAAATCTAAATAAATTTATAAAACCAAAAAAACCTTGAAGAACCCTAAGAAAACCAAAAAAACCTAAAATCACATAAATCCCCTAAAAACCTAAAAACCTAAAACCCCTAAAATCCTTAAAAACGCTAGAAAAATATAAAAATCCTGAAAAATCCCTAAAACATAAAAAACCACTAAAAACATAAGAAAATATTAAAAAACTAAAAACACTTAAACCCCCAAAAGAACCTAAAAGAATCCAAAAACCTTAAAAGTCCATAAAAACCATAAAACCCCTAAAAACAAAAAAACCATAAAACCCATAAAAGCCTTTAGAACCCAAGAAACCCAAAAATCACAAAAACTCTAAAAACCCATTAAAACCCTAAAATATTTTCAACCCTATTATCCTTAAAACCCCAAAACACACAAAAAAAATCCTAAAACCCAGAAAACCATAAAACCCAAAAAAACATTAAAACCCGTAAAAACCCTAAAAATCCCTAAAAACCATAACAAACCCTAAATATCCCAAAAAATCCCATTAAATCCCTAAAACCAAAAAATCCTTAAAAACCAATAAAAACCTAAGAAATCCTAAAAAACCCAAAACACATAAAACAACTAAAAACCTTAAATTTTCTAAAAACTCTAAATCCCTAAAGACCCTAAAACCCCTCATAATTCATAAAAGATATAAAAACCATACAAATATTAAAAATTCCCAAAAATCCCTACAAACATAAAAAACTATAAAAACTCCCACTATAAATTCTTAAAACCCTTAAAACCCTAAAAAATTTAAAAACTATAAAACACCTTCAAAACCTAAAAAACTCATGAAAACCCCTTAAAACCCCAGAAAACCATAAAAACCCAAAAAGATCCAAGAAAACCTAAAATGATCAAAATACTTAAATACCGTAAAAACCATTACAATACAACATTTTTAATAAAAATGTTAAATACAGTAAAACCTTGAAAAACCATAAGAAAACATTAAAACCCCAAAAAACGTAAAACCCCTTAAAACCATTAAAAAAATAAAACCATAAAAAAACCCTAATATGACCCCAAAACCCTCAAAATCCATAAAATTATAAAAACCATAAATGTATTAACAAAATTCTAAAAATCTATAAAAACCAAAAAATTCATAAAAATGCTAAAAAACCCTAAGAAAACATTAAAACCTAAAAATCATAAAACCTCTACAACACCAAAAAATGCAAAAAGCCGTAAAAGACAACAAAATCCATAAAAACCTATAAAAAACTCAAAACCCATAAAAACATTACAAACCATAAATGCAATAAATACCCTAAAAACCATGAAAACTCTAACAAACCTGTAAATATAAGCAAATATTTAAAACTGTAAAAAAACCCTTAAAATCAAAAACATTATAAAACCACCCAAAAAACCAAAAAAACCTACACCCCTAAAAAATCCCATAATCACTCAAAATCCTTAAAATCATTAAAAACTATAAAAATCATAAACAATACATAATATCCCTAAAAATGTAAAAATACCAAAAAACTATAAAACCCCTAAGAATACATTAAAGACCAAAAAACACCTAAACCCCTAGAAAACCTAAAAAATAATAAAAACCCTTAAAAATCTAAAATGACCATAAAAACCATAAAACCATGAAACCCTAAAAACCATAAATATATTAAAAATCCCTAAAAACTCTAACAACATAAAAAACTCTAAAATTTCTAAAAACCCTAAGAAAACCCTAAAAATCAAAAACCACTAAAAACCCCTAAATACATAAAAATTTCAAGAAACTCTGAATTCCCTAAAACCCTAATACCCTTAAAATGCATAGAAACCCATTAAAACATAAAAAACTATAAAGTCCAATAAAAATTATAAAATCCACTAAAATTGAAAACACCCCTTTAAACACCTAAAACATTAAAAAATATAAAAAACAATAAAAATCTAAAAAATTCAAAAAAACCTAAAACCACCAAAAAATACATAAAATCATAAAAACTATAAAACCCTAAAAACACTCAAAATCCCTAAAATACCAAAAAAACCATAAAACCCCTAAAAATCCATTAAAATCCATTAATAATAAAAAGCCCCAAAACCTAGGAAATACCTAATAAAAATTTCTTAACCTAAAAAAACTTAAAACCCATAAAAACATAGAAATTGATAAAAACCCCCAAAATCAATAAAATCCCTAAAAACATAATGATCCTGAAAATCGCAAATAATATCTAAATACGTAAAGAACCCTAAAAAACCAAACTAGAACTTCAAAAACTAAAAATAATTTAAACCAAAAAATCCTAAAAAAAAGATAAAAATTCCAAAATCTCCTAAAAATCGTAAAACCCCCTACACCCCATGAAACCCTATAAAAACCATAAAAAGTTGAAAAATCAAAAAACTCCACTAAAAACAAAAAAAAAACTTCACACCGCTAAATATTTAAAAACTCTAATAAACCTTAAAAACCCTAAAAAACTAAAAAAACCCCAAACCACTCAAAAAACCAAAAAACCCTTAAAAACACTACAAACCCTCAAAATCACTAAAAACTCTAAAACACATAAAAATACTAATGAAGCCCTAAAAGTCCATAAAATAGATAAAAACATTTGAAAACCTGACAACCCATAAGAAAACCATAAAATCCTTAAAAACATTAAAACCCATAAAATCATAAAAAACACAAAATACCATAATAAACTTTAAAAGACCCTAAAACCCCTCAAAATCCCAAAAGACCCAAAAAACAATAAAAACAACAAAAAAATATCTAGAACCCCTAAATTCCCTGAAAACATAAAATCAACTAAAAAACCTCAAAAAACATAAGAAAAACTTAAAAATATAAAAATATAAAACCCCTAAAAAACCTAAAAATGTTAAACACCCATCAAAACCCTAAAAACCATAAAACACCCAAAATCCCCAAAAACCATAAAAAACCTAAACACCCATAAAAAACTAAAATCATAATAAAATATATAAAATCCATTTCAACCCCTAAAATATAAAAAAACTCTAAATATTAAAACTACTAAAAAAAACAGACCTAGAGAACCCAAAAAAACTCAAAAAATACAAAAATCCCTCAAAATCCCTAAAACACATAAAAACCCATAAAATCCAAAAATATCTCCCAAAAATCCTAAAAATGTTAAAATCCTATAAACTCTAAAAACTAAAAGAAAAAATTAAAAGCCTAAAAATAATTAAAACCCTGAAAAAACCAAAAAATGCAAAAAACCAGAAAAAATTATAGTAGACCCTAAAAAAACTAAAAACCTTCAGAATCCCTAAAAACCCTAAAACACACAAAAATACAAAATGAAAATACCTAATAATATAAAAAACTAAAAAAAACTAAAAACCCCATTTAAAAACTTAAAAACCCAAAACTATTAAAACCTCTAAAGAGCATAAAAAATGCTAACAACCCTAAAAGAAATTTAAAACCCTAAAACCACTAAAGACCATAGAAACTATAAAAAACCTAAAACCCCTAAAAACCATAAATATTTAAAAAATAAAGAAATTATTTAAACCCCTATAAATATTAAAAACTCTAAAAAACCATTATAACTATAAAGACACAAAAAACCCTAAAAACCCCCAAAACCATAAAACCCTAAAAAACTCGAAAACCCCTCAAAATACCTAAATAAAGTAAGAGGAAGATAATATGTTGTCAATCTATTCCGAGATCTATCTATATGGTCTATGTTCTCTAGGGATTCCTCCTGGAATCCTATTTGGTGGTTTCAATTTGCAGATATTGTACCGCTCCCTTATGTATTCACCCTCTTATACTCGGAGTGGGCACTGAGGTTAGGTCATGGCGGTGGCCTTTTTTTGCAGTGGAAAGGGCTTAGGATTCATGTGGTGTTACCTTCTTCTCTGGATTCCTTACGTAAGGGTATGCATAAGGGTTTCCTATTGGCATATCAGATGTCTCGGAGATGGGTGTGACTGGTTTCGAAAGAGGTGCATCACGATGTACTAGTTTTCTCAGTCGTTGCTGATGTGGTCCTCTCATCTACTTCTAGATATTATTTTGGGAGGGTTATGGTGGCCTTTTTTTCATTGCAATGGAATAAGGAAGATGTAGAGAGAACTGTGTCAACTTGGTGGAGGTGTGCTCGGTGCTGTTGGGTGGGATTTCATATCTGGTTGTCATCAGTTTGCACTGAAGATGCATGTTCAAGTTCGATATGGTTCCTCAGCTTCGTCTTCTTTTCATGTTATTGATTCAGGTTTGTTTATGTTGTGTTTCGTTCTAGTTTCTATGTTGGTATATGGATTATTGAGGTCCCAAAGTAGTTTCCTTGGTCTCGCGTATCTTTGTGAAGGTTTTGGTTTGAGCCTTTTGCATTTAAGGATCTGTTGTTCATGACATATGTGTCTGGTTGGTTCATGTTTTCTCTTTGGCTACTTCCCTGGTTGTGGATAGATTTGTTCTGATGGTGCTGGTTGATGGATTTGATGTACAGTGTTGGGTGATTTCGGGTCATGTTGTGCAATTACTGGGTTGATGGAGGGGCTATTTGGATCTAAAATTGCACAAGTAGTTATGGGTACTATGGAATGGTTCTAGGAGTGGGTGATGGTTGTCCTGTGTTGATGGCTCTGCTGCTGGGTGTGAAATGCTAGAAGCTGACTAGCTAGGAGGTGCCTATTTCTAGAAACTATGTTGTTAGGTGATGGTTACAACATGACTGGGACCAATTGATAGAGGTACTGGTTGTTAGAAATTGATATCCTAGATGCAGGTTTCTGCTAGGCTAAGATATGATGCAGATGACGTATTTGACTTTGGTGTTGGTGTGTCTATGTTATGGGAGGTGTATTTGTTTCATGAGAAGGCATTGGATGCTGGAAAATGTGCTGCAAATGCGGGTTACTGCTTGGCTGGGAGGTGCTCAAGGCGATGATTTTGCATTACTGTTGTGTTTGATTATTTGAGTGCTTTTTGGGCTTTGGGGGGGGGGGGTTGTATTTCTTGGGGGTATCCTGGGTTTTTTGGTGTGGGTTAATTGAATTCGCCCCTCACCTTTTTTCTTTATCTTTTTTCTAATAAATTTTGGGGGTCCCAGAATAACCTGGTTTTGCGCCTTATTTGCCCTAAAAACCCTAAAAATCCATAAAAATCCTAAAAAAGAACAATGAATTCCAAAAAACACTAAAAAACAAATATTTTCTTAAAAACCTAAAAAATCTTGAAACCCCTAAAAACCAAAAAAACATAAAAACCATAAAACACATAAAAACCCATAAAAATCTTAAGAAACCACAAAAAATCTAGAAACCCATTACACCGCAAAAAATATTAAAAAACATTAAAAACCCTTAAAAAACAATCCTAAAACCCCAAAAAGAAAGGCCATAAATCCCAAAACCACATTAAAACCCTATAAAACCCCTTAAAATCCCTAAAATCTATAAAATCCCATAAAAATCCATAAAAAACTAAATAAATCCTTAACAATCCCTAAAAATGTTAAAAACTATAATAACCCTAAAAAATCTAAGAAAACAATAATGAAATAAAAACACATAAGCCACAAAAAAACCTAAAAACCACTAAATACCCTATAAAACATTAAAAACCATAAAACCCTTCATAATCCTTAAAAATCCAAAAAAACATGAAAATCCTAAAACATCCCTAAAAAACATAAAAATGTAAAAAACCTTAAAACCTCAAAAAATCTTAAGAAACCCAAAAAAATTTATAACAATTAAATCCCCTAAAAACATGAAAAATGCTAAACAAGCTAAAAGTCATTGAAAACCCCAAAACCACTAAAAACCATAAACCCATAAAAACATTCAAAAATTCTAAAAATTCTAAAAACCACTAAAAACTCTAAAAACCCTTTAAACACCTAAAAATTATAAAAAACACTAAAAATCCACAAAACCCTAAAAAACTCAAAAAAACCTAAAACCCAAAAGAAAACATCAAACCATAAATACCCTAAAAACCCCGAAAACCCTAAAAACACTCATAATCCAAAAAAACCATTAAAAACCCACAAAAATATAAAAATCCCTAAAATACCTAAAAAGGTAAAAACCCTTATAACCCTAAAACCCTTAAGAAAACCATAAAAACCTAAAAACAATTAAAATTACTTGAAAAATTAAAAAATGATAAAAACCATAAAAATACACTAAAAGACCCAAAAACCATAAAACCCATTTAGATCCTTAAATCATCAAAAGACATAAAAATCCTAAACTTTCCAAAAAAATCCCTTCAAACATAAATAACACTAAAAACCCTGAAAACCCCAACATCAACAATAAAAACCAAAAAAGACATAAAACCTATAAGAAACCTAAAAATAGATAAAAACCCTAAAAGATCCTATTAAAATTAGAAACCACTGAAACCCATAACACCAAAAAAATCTAAAAACCATAAAAACCCATAAAAAAATAAAAACCACAAAAAACCTGAAAAACCCGAAAAACCCATAAAATGTTAAAAACACTAAAAACCAAAAAACCCCCAAAACACAAAAAACCTAAATAAAAAAAACATAAAACCCATAAAACCCCTAAATAACACTGAAAAAAATCAAAATACCTAAAATCTATAAAAAAAAGAAGAAATCCTAAAAAATATTTAGAAATCCTAAAAAATGTTAAAAAACCAAAACACCCAAAAAAACCCAAATTAAACCTCAGAAACCTGAAAAAACATAAAACCCTAAAAAACTAAAAATTGGTAAAAACCCGAAAACCCCTAAAAAGACCCAAAAAACCATCAAAGCCCCCAAAATCACTGAAAATACTAAAGAACAGTTATATTTATCCAAAATGTCTAAAAATCCTCAAGAAAATCAAGAAACTCTAAAACCCTAAAAAACCATAAGAAAACCATAAAAACCAAAAAAACACTTTAAACCCCTAGAAAACATAAGAAATATTAAATGCCCAAATAAAACATAAAAACCCTATACCCCTAAAAAACATATAAACCCGGAAAATCATTAAATAACCCTATAAATCCATAAAAATTGATAAAAGGCCTTAAACACTATAAAATACCTTTGAAATTACCATAAAACTTAAAAACTATAAAAAACCTTATAAACCCTATAAAAATCAAAGAACCCCTAAAAAAATACCCTAAAACCCCAAAAAACAATTGAATTTCTTAAAATCACAAAAAAAGCACTAAAATCCCTACAAATGTAAAAACCCCCAAAAAACACTAAAAAATATATGGAATCCTTAAAATACAAAAAACACATAAAAATCTAAAAACCCCAAAGAAATGAAAAAAACTCTAAGAAACCCAAAAAATTACCTAAGACCCAAAAAATCATCAAAATAACTAAAACCCTAAAAATGATGAAAATCAAAATAGCATAAAAATGTAAAAAATCAAAAAAAAACCATAAAAGCCATAAGAAAACCGTAAAACCCCATGAACATTTAAAACCCCTAAATACATAAAAAATTGATAAAAACCCTAAAACACTAAAAACATAAAAACTCCTAAAATATTAAAAAACCCTAAAAACCCATTAAAACTCTAAAAGATCTAAAAAGTCCAAAACCCCTTTAAATTTTTTAAATTGTGAAAAATATCTTAAAAACCTATTAAACCCTTAAAAACTCAAAAAAACCTAAATAAAAAAACAATAAGAACCCCAAATCCCCTAAAAATGTAAAAACCATCAAAATCTGTAACAAACCTGAAAACCAAAAAAATCCTAAAAGCCCAAAAAATACATAAAAACATCAAAATCCTAAAAAATCTAAAAACCCTAAGAAAATACTAAACACATAAAAACTCTTAAACCCCTAAAAAACATAAAAAATGATAAAAACCCTAGAAAACCCTGAAACCATCAAAATTCTGAAAAACATAAAAACCCATAAAATTCATAAAAAGCCAAAAAATTCCTAGAAACCTAAATAAATTAAAAACTCTAAAATAACCTTAGAAAATATTAAAATTTTAAAAATCCTAAAACCCTTAAAAAGGATAAAAACCATAAACATCGCCAAAAACCATAAAAACAATTAAAAACCTAAAAACAAACCTAAAAACCTAAAAACCACTATAAAATCTGAAAACAATTTAAGCACTCAAAAAACTAAAATCTATAAAAACCCATAAAACGATCAAAATAAAAAAAACATAAAAACCAAAAAAACATAAAAACCCCCAAAAACCCTAAAAGCCCCAAAATACGTCAAAATCCATAAAAACTAAAAAACCAAAAAAAAAATTCTAAATAATCCCTAATGATGTAAAAAAATATAAAATCCCTGAAAAACTATAATAAAAACATAATAACCTAAGAACACTTAAATGCCCTAAAATCCTAAAAAATATAAAAAACTCCAAAACCCCTAAAATACCCTAAAAATCATTTAAATTCCTAAAAACCCAAAAAACCATAATATCCTAAAAAATACATAAAAGTTCCCAAAAATATAAAATAACTGAAAAACCCTTTAAAAACACTAAAAACCTAAATAAAATTATTCCCATAAAAAACTAAAAAATATTTAAAACCCTAAAGACCGTAAAAATCATAAAAACCCCTAAAAATAAAAAACCGCAAAAAACCTAAAAAACCTAAAAACCTATAAAATTCCTAAAACCAACTAAGAAATTTAAGAACACTTTAATTACCTAAAAAATTATAAAACTATAAAAACCATTTGCAGTCCTAATAAACTCAAAACACCCCTAAAAACTAAAAACCATAAAAACCCAAAAAATCATGAAAAAGCATAAAACCTCTCAAAATATTTTAAAACCCTAAAAACCATCAAAATCTTAGAAAGTACATTAAAATACATAAAAATTTAAAAAACTTTAAAATCCCTAAGAAAACCTTTAAAACCTAAAAACAAATTAGAACCATAAAAGATTTAAAAAATGCTTAAAATCCTAAAAAACAAAAAAGGCCCTAAAAACCACAAAACCCTCTAAATCACTGAAAAGCCATAAAAACCGTAAAAATCCTAAAAGTACATATAAATATCTAAAATTATATAAAACTATAAGAACTCTGAAAACCCTATGAAAACCTTAAAAACCTTAGAACACATTAAACAACTAACCCACCCCCCCCCCCCAATTTCTAAAAACCCTAAAAGACCCAAACCCCCGCCCAAAAAAAAAACTAAAACCACAAAACCCCTAAAACAAAAAAACCCAGGACCCATAAAAAACTAGAAAACCACAAAAAAGCTACAAACACTTTAAACATCTAAAACCATAAAATATACTAAAAACATTAATCCACTAAAAAACTAAAGAAACCATAAAATCTCCCCAAAAAACATAAAAATAATAAAAATCCAAAACAACCCTGAAAACACTAAAAATTCATTGAGACCCAAATAAACCAGGAAAGTCCTAAAAATGAATAAAAATCCTTAAAAACATAAAAAACCATAAAAACCCTAAAAAATATGAAGAAAAACATAAAAAAATAAAAAATGTAAAACTCTCAAAAAACATAAAAAACATTAAAATACCTAAAAACCCCTTTAACAAACACCATAACCCAAAGATACATTTAAATCCTTAAAAACCCTAAAACCCCATTAAAAATTAAAAAATTTCAAAAACTCTCTAAAATGTAAAAAACCCAAAAAACTAGGAAAACCGTAAGAAAACCTAAAAACCTAAAAAAAACATAAAAAATATAAAAACCCTAAAAGAACCAAAAAAATCAAAAAAATCCCTAAAAACATAAAAACTGTTAAAACCCATAAAACCCTAAAAACCCATAAAAACACAGAAAACCATTAAAAACTCTAAAAACCACTTTAAACCCATAAAACCATTAAAAAACTCTAAAAAACCACAATATACTAAAAAAATGAAAAAACCAAAAACTCCCGAAAAACCCTAAAAATCTCAAAATCCCTCAAAAGCCTTAAATACCCTAAAAACAAAAAAAACCCAAATAAAATTACTAAAAATGTAAGAAACCTAAAAAACATAAATCCCCTAAAAACCTAAAAACCCAAAATCCTAAATAAATCCTTAAAAGACCATAAAAACCCTAAAACCCCAGAAAATTCATAAGATTCTTAAAAGCCGTAAAAATACTAAAAAATATCTAAAAATACCTAAAAAATAAAAACCTATAAAACTTGAAAAACCCAATGAAAACATTAAAAATCTAAAAACACATAAAACCACTAATAACCTAACAAATTCTGAATACCCTAAAAACCCAAAAAACCCAAAAACCATAAAACCCCAAAAAACAGTAAAACACACTAAAAACCATTAAAACACTAAAACCCATAAAAACTCTATAAAAAAACTCTAGAAACCCATTGAAATCCCAATAATGTTAAAAAAATGGAAAAACATGAAAACCAATAAAACATAAAAAACCATAAAAACCATAATACCCCTAATATAATAGAAAATCAATTAAAACCCTAAAACCATAAAAATCATAAAAACCCTAAATTAATCTAAAAACATAAAAACTCCTAAAAATCATGAAAACCCTAAGAAAATAATAAAAATATAAAAATAATAAAAACCCTAAGAAATAATAAAAAGTCCCTAAAAACACTAAAATCCCTCAAAATCTCTAAAATCCCTAAAAACCATTAAAACAAATAATAATTATAAATCACTAAAAACGTATAAATCCCTACCCACTGAAAATTTATAAAAAAGCATGAAAACTTAAAAACACTTAGAAAATATAAAAAGGAACAAAATCTAAATATTGAATAAACCATTAAAACCATAAAAACCTTAAAATTCACTAAAACCCCTAAAAATCAAAATTCCCACTATACTCTCTAAAAATCCTTTAAACCACTGATTTTTTTAAGAAAAACTAAAATCCCAAAACACTAAAAAACATTAAAAAACCCAAAAACCCAAAAACCAAAAAACTAAAAAAACCTCTCAAACCCTAAAACCTATAGAAATGATCAATGTCCTTAAAAAACAAAAAAAAACATTAAAATCCTAAAAATACCTAAAATCCAAAAAAATGTAAGAAACCCTAAAACCTAAAAACACCTCAAACTCCCAAAAAAACATAAAAATGTTAAAAAAACCTTAAAGACCATAAAACCCAAAGAACCCTATAAATCCATAAAACCCTAAAGCCCATAAAAATCATAAAATAGCCATAAAAATCCCAAGATATAAAAATCCTTAAATACCTTGAAAAAATGTAAGAAACCTTATGAACCTAAAAATTATAAAACCCCTAAAAACTGTAAAGCTAAAATCTCATAAAATCCTTTAAAAACCAATAAATACTTGAAAACCAATTTAAATACCACAAAAATTAAAAAATAACTCTAAAAACCCTTAAACCCCTTAAAAACTAAAAAAAACCCACCTATACCCCTCCAAAAAATCCATCAAACCATTTAAATCCAAAAAACCCCTAAAATCCCTCAGAATCCCAAACAACCCTAAAAAACCATAAAATCTTAAATATTCCATAAAATCCCTATAAAAATAAAAACCCCTAAATCTCAAAAAAACCATAATAAAAACATAAAAACCAAAAAAACTTTAAACCTACAAAAAACATAAAAAAATATAAAAAACCTAAAAAACGTAAAACACCTTCAAATCCCAAATCCCAAAACGTACTTAAAAACCTAAAAAACAATAAAAATCCGTAAAAGGCCCCTAAAATTACTAAAATCATAAAAAAACGTTGAAAACCCTAGAAAATCCCTTAGAAAACCATAACAATCTAAATCCACATAAAACCCCTAAAAACCTAAAAAAATTATAAAACCCTAAATGACCGTAAAACCCGTAAAACTCCCTAAAAACCATAAACTCCCCAAAACCCTTAAAATCCCCAAATACCCATAAAACCCGTAAAAACCCAGAAAAAACTCTAAATACCCTTTAAACACCACAAAACATTAAAACAAATTAAAAACCATTAAAACTCTAAAAAACTCAATGAAATCCTAAATACCCAAAAAACCATAAAAACTCAAAAAATCCCTAAAATCACTCAGAATCCATAAAGTTCTAAGAAACCATAAATTCCCTAAGAAATATGTAAAAATACCTAATAACATAAAAAACTTTAAAAACCTTGAAAAACTTTAGGAAAACATTAAAAACCTAAAAAATCTTAAAACCCTTAAACAGCTAAAAAACAATAAAAAACCTAAAACCCCCTAAATATACAAAAAAACCGAAACACCCTAAAAATCCATAAAAACCTAAAAAATAATAAAAAATACTTAAATTACAAAAAAACATAAAAACCCCTTAAAACCTAAAAAAAACATTAAAAACCTAAAAACACTTGAGACACATATAAAAATAAAAAAAACTCCATAAAAATTTCTAAAAACCATAAAATCACTAAAACTTATAAAAAAAACCCTAAAACCCATAAAAACCCAAAAAAAACAAAAAAACACTAAAACCCATGTAAACCACTAAAAACTTGTAAAAAAATTAAAACCCTATAAAATGAAAAAAAACCTAAAAAACAATAAAAACTATAAAAACCATAAAAAACCCTAAAAAACCTAAAATTCCTAAAAAACCCACAAGCCTTGAAAACCCCAAAAAATAATTAAAATCACAACAAATTCCTAAAAATCATCAAAGACGTAAAATACACTAAAATTCCTAGAAAAATATAAGAAAACTATAAGCATTTAGAAACACTTAAAACCCCTAAAAACATAAAATAATAAAAAACATAAAAAACCTAAAATTATATAAAACCTAATAACCATCAAAATCTATAAAATCCCTAAACACCATAAAAAACCTAAAAAAGCCCTAAAAATCTCAAAAAACGTAAAAACCCTTTAAAACATAGAAAAAACATAAGAAAACCTTAAAAATCTAAAAAAACATTGGAACCTTAAAACCAAGAAAATGATAAAAACCATAAAAGATCGTAAAAAACATAAACCCCTAAAAACCATAAAAACACCAAAAATCATTAAAAACACTAAAAACCCATAAAACCCCCAAAGCCACTAAAATCATTAAAAAACCATTTAATCCCTTAAAACATTTAAAATCTCTAAAAAACATTAAAACTAACTAAATACTCAAGAAACACCCATAAAACCCAAAAAGGACATTTAAAAACATAAAAACCCTAGAAAACCCTAAAATCCCTAAAAATTACTAAAAACCCTCAAAATCAAGAAAATAAAAAAATACCAATAAATCATTAAAAACATAAAATTGTTAAATGCCCACCAAAACCCTATGAGAACCTTCCAAACCTAAAAACACATAAAACCTCTAAAAAACATAAAATACACAAAAACTTCTAAGGACCCTAAAAGACCCTAAAAACATACGAATTCCTCAAAATCCCTAAAAACCCTAAAAAACAAAAAACAATCCTAGAAACATACAAAAAAAACTGAAAACGTTAAAACATGAAAAACCTAAAAACTAATAAAACTATAAAAAACATATATTTATCCCTAAAAAAACCTAAAAATGATAAAATCCCTAAAAGACAAGAAAAACCCCTAAAACCCCTAAAAAATCAAAAAAACCCTTAAAACCTTAAAAAACCCAAAAAACCAATAAAAATCCTAAAAGTCGACTAAAAACACTAAATACCATTTCATAACCTAAAAAATATAAAAACACTAAAAAACCATGAAACCCTAAAAAAATAAAAAAAATTCCAAAAAAACAATAAAAAAATAAAACCATAAAAACCCATAAAAACCATAAAAATCCTTAAAATCCTAAAATCCATTAAAATCCTAAAAAATACTTAAAATCCATATAAATTTAAGAAATCATATAACCATAAAAAACCCTAAGAAAACATTCATAACCTAAATATATTAAAACCCATAAAAAACCTAATACCGCCAAAAAAACAAAACACCCAAAATCCCTAAAAACCCTCATAATCCATGAAAACCCAAAATTCACAGAAAAACCAAAAAATATCTAAAAATTCCTAATAATGTAAAACCCCATAAAACACGCTAATGAACACAAATAAAACCATAAAATAATAAAAATACTTAAAATCCCAAAATATACTAAAAACACAAAAACCCTAAAATACTATAAAACCCCACAAAAATCGTAAAACCCACTCAAAACCCTAAAAAACCCTAAAAACCAAAATAATCATAAATAATTAATAAAAAATAAAAAAACCTTCAAACCCCTAAAATATTTACAAAATCCAAAAAAACCTTTAAGAATCTAGAAAACTAAAAAAACCATAAAACACAAAAAAAACCATTAAAAGACTCAAAATCCCTAAAAATCATAAAAAACAATAAAAATTATAAAGAATTAATAAAAATGACTAAAAGGATAAACCTCCGTAAAAACAATAAAAAATATACGAAAAACTTGGAAACCTAAAAACACTTAAAGCCCCCAAAAACATAAAAAATCATAAAAACCCTAAAAAGCCATAAAAAATATAAATATGAAAAAACCTGTAAAAACCCGATAAACCCATTAAAACCATAAACCCACTAAAAACTATAAAAACCCTTTAAACTCCTAAAAACATTAAAAATTAAAAAAACAAAAAACTGAAGAAACTCACCCCCAAGAAAACCCATTAAAACCCTTAAATTCAAAAAACCCTTTAAAATCCCTAAAAACCCTAAAATCCATTCAAATCCAAAAAATACCAAAAAATACAAAAAATATGTAAAAAACCCAGATAATCCCTAAGAAATCAATAAAAAGCTAAAAACACTTAAAACCCTTTAATACCTAAAAAATGTTAAAAACCTAAAAAACCCATAAAGATCCTAAAACCCCTAAAAACCCAATAAATATATAAAAAACCTTAATAACCATAAAAATACTAAAAAATTCTATAAAATTCCTAAAAACGTAAGAAAACATAAAAATCAGGAAAACCCCCAAGAAAATTATAAACCTAGAAAACACATAAACACCTAAAATACATTCAAAATGTTAGAAGACTCTAAAAAACATAAAAACTCCTAAAAACCATAAACCCCTAAAAACAATAAAAACCAAAAAACCAAAAAAAACCCCTAAACATAATGAGGAATACGAGTTTCTGACGCTCCTTAAACTTAATGAGGAATACGTGTCAGGGTGGGATGACTCTGACTCCTACTTTGATGATGCGGCCTCTGGATATGGTGCAGATGGTGACCCTTGCGACGAGGCTTTTGTTTCGGACATTGGTGGTGATGTTGACTAATTTTTTTTTTCTTTTTGGTCTTTTTTTTTCTTATTTTTTATTCCTCTTTTTTGGGTCTTTTCATTTTGAGTTGTAAGGGTTTTTGGGTGTGGGTCATTTGACCCCTCCCCTACCTTGTCTGTTGTGTCTCTTTTCTTTCTAATAAATTTGGGGGGGGGCCGGAAACAGCCCGACCCCCACATCTTCTTTGCCAAAAAACCCTAAAAGGCACTAAAAGCTCTAAAAACACTTTAAACCCCTCAAAATGTTTAAGAAACCTCTAAAAATAAAAAAACCTCTAAAAAATTCTAAAAATCATTGAAAACCCATGAAAAAACATAAAACCTCGAAAACCCTAAAACAACCTCTAAATCCTAAAAATAATTAAAAACCCTAAAAGACCATTAATAAAATAAAAAAACCATAAAATGTAAAAAACCATAAAAACCCTAAGAAACCCTTAGAAAAATTTAAATCTCGAAAAAATCTTAAGATCACTAAAAAACATAAAAAAACTCTAAAGACCCTAAAAACCCTAAAAAGACTCTAAAACCCTCAAAATCCCTTAAACACATAAAAATTATTAAAAAACCCATAAATAAATACTATAAATGAAAAAACACATAAAACCCCTAGAAAACCTAAAAATGTTAAACACAAAAAAGACAATAAAAACACTAAAACGCTTAAATTTTCTAAAAACAATAAAAACCGAGAACAATCCTAAAAATTCCATAAAAATAATAAGAAATGTAAAAATCCCAAAAACGTAAAAAAAATTAAAAACCTAAAAAAACATAAAAACTCGAAAAAACCAAAAAATCTCTAGAAACCTTAAAAGTTCCTAAAAATACTTTAAACACCTAAATAATTTTTTTAAAAAAATATATAAAAACCTATATATACCGTAAGAAAGAAAAATAAATAATAACACATTAAACCCTGAAATACATTGTAAAACTCTAAAAAAATTCAAATCCCTAAAAAACTAAAAAAAACCCACAAAAATGAAAAACCATAAAAAAGTCTAAAAATCCTAAAATCTGATAAACCCAAAAAATCCATAAAACCCAAAAAGCCGTAAAAATCATAAAAAATACCTAAAATCCAAAAAAAACATAAAAACCCCTACAAACCATAAGTAACCTTAAAACCGAAAAACACAGAAAACCATTAAAAGATCAGAAAAATCTTAAAACAATAAAAACTCCACAAAATACAGAAAACCAATTAAAACCATCAAAATCATAAAAAACATAAAAACCATAAAAATACTAAAAATCCCTAAAAATATTTCTAAATGTAAAAACTCTATGAATCATGAAAAACCCTAAGAAACCAATAAAAACCTAAAAACCCTTTATTCCCAAAAAAACCTAAAAAACAGTAAATACCCTAAAATACCCTAAAAACACCAAAACACATAAAACCATAAACCCATATAAATAAAAAAACACGAAAACACAAAAAAAACCTAAAAAGAAGAAAATATAAAAACCCTTTAAATCCCTAAAACCATTGAAAACACTAAAAAAAATTAAACCCCTGAAAAACAAAAAAATACATAAAACCCCAAAAAACCTAAATAACCAAAAAAAACTATAAAAATGGTAAAAACCCTAACAATTCTTAAATAACCTAAAAAAGAATGAAAATCATAAAAAACATTAAAATACCTAAAAATTAAAAAACCTTAAAAACCCTAAAAACCCTAAGATAAATTTAAAAACCATAAACAATTAAACCACCTAAAAAACTAAAAAAACTAGAATCCTAAAAACTCCTGAAAATACCCAAAAAATTCTAGAAAAAGTTAAAATCCCTAAAACCCAAAAAATCCATAAAAATCCTAAAAAAATCATTAAAAATCCATAGAAGTTAAAATACAAAAAAACCATGAAAATTCCTAAGAAAAACGTATTACTCTAAAATGACAGAAAACCCATAAAAACGTAAAAATATATAAATCCCTAAAAGAACCTAATCTTTCTAAAACCCCCTGAAAAACATAAATCCACCTACAAATCTTAAAAATCCTAAAACCCATAAAAACACAAAAAACCCACTAAAAACTCATAAGAGCAGTTTAGATCCCTAATAAACATCATAAAATCTAAAAAAAATAGAAAGTATAAAAAAATTCCAAAATATACACACTTAAAACCCAAAAAACTTCTAAAAATCCTAAATATCCCTAAAGACTTCGAAATCCCAAAAAAGCCCTAAAAAATTATAGAAATAAAAAATCCCTAAAAATCCATAAAAAACTAAAAAACCATAAATTCCATGAAAATAATAAGAAAAAAATAAAAACTTAAAAAACATAAAACCCCTAAGAAACCATAAAAACACTAAAACCCCTAAATAAAACCTGAAAATTCCACAAAAAACATTAAAACCCTTAAAACAACTAAAAACCCTAAAAACCAAAATAATCCTAAAAAATATCTAAAAATCACTAAAAACATTAAAAACACTAATAAACATGAAAATACCAAATAAAACATTGAAAACATAAAAAACTAATAAACCCTAAAAAACCTAAAGACACTAAAAGCACTAAAAACCATAAAAAACATAAAAACACCTAAAAACCATAAAAAACACCAAAACAAATAAAAACACTAAAAAACTGATAAAAACACTAAAACCCCTGTGAATTCCAAATAATGTTAGAAAATGAAGAAAAAAACCCTTAAAACCACAAAAAATCCCTAAAACCACTAAAAATAATTAAAATCATAAGAAATACCTACAAATATATAAAAATAAAAAACCCAAAAAATCTTGATAAAACCCTAATAAAACCTTAAATACTTAAAAATAATAAAAACCTTAAAAATCCTAAAAGGTCCCTAAAACACAAAAACCCCTCAAAATCCTTAAAATACCAAAAAACCATAAAAATACCAAATAATCCCTTAACATTTCTAAAAGCGCAAAAAATCCTAAAACCCTAAAGCACATAAATACTTCAAAACAATTAAAAGCCCCAAAAACAGTAAAAAATAGTAAAAACCATAAAGACCCTAAAATTCCTGAGAACCCCAAAAAACTCAAAAAATCGTTAAAACCTAAAAAATCTATAAAACACATAAAAAATCTAAAATACCACTAAACTATCAAAAAACCTTTAAAACAACTAATAATGTTAAAAAATCTAAAACACCATTAAAACCCTAAAACTCTATAAAATCCTTTAAAAACCAATAAATACTTGAAATCCAATTTAAATACCACAAAAATTAAAAAATAACTCTAAAAACCCTTAAACCCCTTAAAAACTAAAAAAACCCACCTATACCCCTCCAAAAAATCCATCAAACCATTAAAATCCAAAAAACCCCTAAAATCCCTCAGAATCCCAAACAACCCTAAAAAACCATAAAATCCTAAATATTCCATAAAATCCTTATAAAAATAAAAACCCCTAAATCTCAAAAAAACCATAATAAAAACATAAAAACCAAAAAAACTTTAAACCTACAAAAAACATAAAAAAATATAAAAAACTTAAAAAACCTAAAACACCTTCAAATCCCAAATCCCAAAACGTACTTAAAAAACCTAAAAAACAATAAAAATCCGTAAAAGGCCCCTAAAATTACAAAAATCATAAAAAACGTTGAAAACCCTAGAAAATACCTTAGAAAACCATAACAATCTAAATCCACATAAAACCCCTAAAAAACCTAAAAAAATTATAAAACCCTAAATGACCGTAAAACCCGTAAAACTCCCTAAAAACCATAAACTCCCCAAAACCCTTAAAATCCCCAAATACCCATAAAACCCGTAAAAACCCAGAAAAAACTCTAAATACCCTTTAAACACCACAAAACATTAAAACAAATTAAAAACCATTAAAACTCTAAAAAACTCAATGAAATCCTAAATACCCAAAAAACCATAAAAACTCCGAAAATCCCTAAAATCACTCAGAATCCATAAAGTTCTAAGAAACCATAAATTCCCTAAGAAATATGTAAAAATACCCAATAACATAAAAAACATTAAAAACCTTGAAAAACTTTAGGAAAACATTAAAAACCTAAAAAATCTTAAAACCCTTAAACAGCTAAAAAACAATAAAAAACCTAAAACCCCCTAAATATACCAAAAAACCGAAACAACCTAAAAATCCATAAAAACCTAAAAAATAATAAAAAATACTTAAATTACAAAAAAACATAATAACCCCTAAAAACCTAAAAAAACATTAAAAACCTAAAAACACTTGAGACACATAAAAAAAGAAAAAAAACTCCAAAAAAATTTCTAAAAACCATAAAATCACTAAAACTTATAAAAACCCTAAAACCCATAAAAACCCAAAAAAAACAAAAAAACACTAAAACCCATGTAAACCACTAAAAACTCGTAAAAAAATTAAAACCCTATAAAATGAAAAAAAACCTAAAAAACAATAAAAACTATAAAAACCATAAAAAAACCCTAAAAACCTAAAATTCTTAAAAAACCCACAATCCTTGAAATCCCCAAAAAATAACTAAAATCACAACAAATTCCTAAAAATCATCAAAGACGTAAAATACACTAAAATTCCTAGAAAAATATAAGAAAACTATAAGCATTTAGAAACACTTAAAACCCCTAAAAACATAAAATAATAAAAAACATAAAAAACCTAAAATTATATAAAACCTAATAACCCTCAAAATCTATAAAATCCCTAAACTCCATAAAAAACCTAAAAAAGCCCTAAAAATCTCAAAAAACGTAAAAACCCTTTAAAACATAGAAAAAACATAAGAAAACCTTAAAAATATAAAAAAACATTGGAACCTTAAAACCAAGAAAATGATAAAAACCATAAAAGATCTTAAAAAACATAAACCCCTAAAAACCATAAAAACACCAAAAATCATTAAAAACACTAAAAACCCATAAAACCCCCAAAGCCACTAAAATCATTAAAAAACCATTTAATCCCTTAAAACATTGAAAATCTCTAAAAAACATTAAAACTAACTAAATACTCAAGAAACACCCATAAAACCCAAAAAGGACATTTAAAACATAAAAAACCCTAGAAAACCCTAAAATCCCTAAAAATTACTAAAAACCCTCAAAATCAAGAAAATAAAAAAATACCAATAAATCATTAAAAACATAAAATTGTTAAATTCCCACCAAAACCCTATGAGAACCTTCCAAACCTAAAAACACATAAAACCTCTAAAAAAATAAAATACACAAAAACTTCTAAGGACCCTAAAAAACCCTAAAAACATACGAATTCCTCAAAATCCCTAAAAACCCTAAAAAACAAAAAACAATCCTAGAAACATACAAAAAAAACTGAAAACGTTAAAACACGAAAAACCCTAAAAAACTAATAAAACTATAAAAAACATATATTTATCCCTAAAAAAACCTAAAAATGATAAAATCCCTAAAAGACAATAAAAACCCCTAAAACCCCTAAAAAATCAAAAAAACCCTTAAAACCTTAAAAAACCCAAAAAACCAATAAAAATCCTAAAAGTCCACTAAAAACACTAAATACCATTTCATAACCTAAAAAATATAAAAACACTAAAAAACCATGAAACCCTAAAAAAATAAAAAAAATTCCAAAAAAACAATAAAAAAATAAAACCATAAAAACCCATAAAAACCATAAAAATCCTTAAAATCCTAAAATCCATTAAAATCCTAAAAAATACTTAAAATCCATATAAATTTAAAAAATCATATAACCATAAAAAACCCTAAGAAAACATTCATAACCTAAATATATTAAAACCCATAAAAAACCTAATACCGCCAAAAAAACAAAACACCCAAAATCCCTAAAAACCCTCAAAATCCATGAAAACCCAAAATTCACAGAAAAACCAAAAAATATCTAAAAATTCCTAAAAATGTAAAACCCCATAAAACACCCTAATGAACACAAATAAAACCATAAAATAATAAAAATACTTAAAATCCCAAAATATACTAAAAACAGAAAAACCCTAAAATACTATAAAACCCCACAAAAATCGTAAAACCCACTCAAAACCCTAAAAAACCCTAAAAACCAAAATAATCATAAATAATTAATAAAAAATAAAAAAACCTTCAAACCCCTAAAATATTTATAAAATCCAAAAAACCTTTAAGAATCTAGAAAACTAAAAAAACCATAAAACACAAAAAAACCATTAAAAGACTCAAAATCCCTAAAAATCATAAAAAACAATAAAAATTATAAAGAATTAATAAAAATGACTAAAAGGATAAACCTCTGTAAAAACAATAAAAAATATAAGAAAAACTTGGAAACCTAAAAACACTTAAAGCCCCCAAAAACATAAAAAATCATAAAAACCCTAAAAAGCCATAAAAAATATAAATATGAAAAAACCTGTAAAAACCCGATAAACCCATTAAAACCATAAACCCACTAAAAACTATAAAAACCCTTTAAACTCCTAAAAACATTAAAAATTAAAAAAACAAAAAACTGAAGAAACTCACCCCCCAAGAAAACCCATTAAAACCCTTAAATTCCAAAAACCCTTTAAAATCCCTAAAAACCCTAAAATCCATTCAAATCCAAAAAATACCAAAAAATACAAAAAAAATATGTAAAAAAACCCAGATAATCCCTAAGAGATCAATAAAAAGCTAAAAACACTTAAAACCCTTTAATACCTAAAAAATGTTAAAAACCTAAAAAACCCATAAAGATCCTAAAACCCCTAAAAACCCACTAAATATATAAAAAACCCTAATAACCATAAAAATACTAAAAAATTCTATAAAATTCCTAAAAACGTAAGAAAACATAAAAATCAGGAAAACCCCCAAGAAAATTATAAACCTAGAAAACACATAAACACCTAAAATACATTCAAAATGTTAGAAGACTCTAAAAAACATAAAAACTCCTAAAAACCATAAACCCCTAAAAACAATAAAAACCAAAAAACCAAAAAAAACCCTAAACATAATGAGGAATACGAGTTTCTGACGCTCCTTAAACTTAATGAGGAATACGAGTCAGGGTGGGATGACTCTGACTCCTACTTTGATGATGCGGCCTCTGGATATGGTGCAGATGGTGACCCTTGCGACGAGGCTTTTGTTTCGGACATTGGTGGTGATGTTGATTAATTTTTTTTCTTTTTGGTCTTTTTTTTTCTTATTTTTTATTCCTCTTTTTTGGGTCTTTTCATTTTGAGTTGTAAGGGTTTTTGGGTGTGGGTCATTTGACCCCTCCCCTACCTTGTCTGTTGTGTCTCTTTTCTTTCTAATAAATTTGGGGGGGCCGGAAATAGCCCGACCCCCACATCTTCATTGCCAAAAAACCCTAAAAGGCACTAAAAGCTCTAAAAACACTTTAAACCCCTCAAAATGTTTAAGAAACCTCTAAAAATAAAAAAAAACCTCTAAAAATTTCTAAAAATCATTGAAAACCCATGAAAAAACATAAAACCTCGAAAACCCTAAAAAAACCTCTAAATCCTAAAAATAATTAAAAACCCTAAAAGACCATTAATAAAATAAAAAAACCATAAAATGTAAAAAACCATAAAAACCCTAAGAAACCCTTAGAAAAATTTAAATCTCGAAAAAATCTTAAGATCACTAAAAAACATAAAAAAAACTCTAAAGACCCTAAAAACCCTAAAAAGACTCTAAAACCCTCAAAATCCCTAAAACACATAAAAATTATTAAAAAACCCATAAATAAATACTATAAATGAAAAAACACATAAAACCCCTAGAAAACCTAAAAATGTTAAACACAAAAAAGAAAATAAAAACACTAAAACACTTAAATTCCCTAAAAACAATAAAAATCGAGAACAATCCTAAAAATTCCATAAAAATACAAAGAAATGTAAAAATCCCAAAAACCTAAAAAAATTAAAAACCTAAAAAAACATAAAAACTCGAAAAAACCAAAAAATATCTAGAAACCTTAAAAGTTCCTAAAATTACTTTATACACATAAATAATTTTTTTTAAAAATATATAAAAACCTATATATACCGTAAGAAATAAAAATAAATAATAACACATTAAACCCTGAAATACATTGTAAAACTCTAAAAAATTCAAATCCCTAAAAAACTCAAAAAACCCACAAAAATGAAAAACCATAAAAAAGTCTAAAAATCCTAAAATCTGATAAACCCAAAAAATCCATAAAACCCTAAAAGCCATAAAAATCCTAAAAAATACCTAAAATCCAAAAAAAACATAAAAACCCCTACAAACCATAAGTATCCTAAAAACCAAAAAACACAGAAAACCATTAAAAGATCAAAAAAATCTTAAAACCATAAAAACTCCACAAAATACAGAAAACCAATTAAAACCATCAAAATCATAAAAAACATAAAAACCATAAAAATACTAAAAATCCCTAAAAGTATTTCTAAATGTAAAAACTCTAAGAATCATGAAAAACCCTAAGAAAACAATAAAAACCTAAAAACCCTTTATTCCCAAAAAAACCTAAAAAAAAGTAAATACCCTAAAATACCCTAAAAACACCAAAACACATAAAACCATAAACCCATATAAATAAAAAAACACGAAAACACAAAAAAAAACCTAAAAATAAGAAAATATAAAAACCCTTTAAATCCCTAAAACCATTGAAAACTCTAAAAAAAATTAAACCCCTGAAAAACAAAAAATACATAAAACCCCAAAAAACCTAAATAACCAAAAAAAACTATAAAAATGGTAAAAACCCTAACAATTCTTAAATAACCTAAAAAAGAATGAAAATCATAAAAAACATTAAAATACCTAAAAATTAAAAAACCTTAAAAACCCTAAAAACCCTAAGATAAATTTAAAAACCATAAACACTTAAACCACCTAAAAAACTAAAAAAACTAGAATCCTAAAAACTCCTTAAAATACCCAAAAAATTCTAGAAAAATTTAAAATCCCTAAAACCCAAAAAACCCATAAAAATCCTAAAAAATTCATAAAAAATCCATAGAAGTTAAAATACAAAAAAAACCATGAAAATTCCTAAGAAAAACGTATTACTCTAAAATGACAGAAAACCCATAAAAACGTAAAAATATATAAATCCCTAAAAGAACCTAATCTTTCTAAAACCCCCTGAAAAACATAAATCCACCTAAAAATCTTAAAAATCCTAAAACCCATAAAAACACAAAAAACACACTAAAAACTCCTAAGAGCAGTTTAGACCCCTAATAAACATCATAAAATCTAAAAAACAATAGAAAGTATAAAAAAATTCCAAAATATACACACTTAAAACCCAAAAAACATCTAAAAATCCTAAATATCCCTAAAGACTTCGAAATCCCAAAAAAGCCCTAAAAAATTATAGAAATAAAAAATCCCTAAAAATCCATAGAAAACTAAAAAACCATAAATTCCATGAAAATAATAAGAAAAAAATAAAAACTTAAAAAACAGAAAACCCCTAAGAAACCATAAAAACACTAAAACCCCTAAATAAAACCTGAAAATTTGACAAAAAACATTAAAACCCTTAAAACAACTAAAAACCCTAAAAACCAAAATAATCCTAAAAAATCTCTAAAAATCACTAAAAACATTAAAAACACTAATAAACACGAAAATACCAAATAAAACATTGAAAACATAAAAAACTAATAAACCCTAAAAAACCTAAAGACACTAAAAACACTAAAAACCATAAAAAACATAAAAACACCTAAAAACCATAAAAAACACCAAAACAAATAAAAACACTAAAAAGCTGATAAAAACACTAAAACCCCTGTGAATTCCAAATAATGTTAAAAAATGAAGAAAAAAAACCCCTAAAACCACAAAAAATCCCTAAAACCACTAAAAATAATTAAAATCATAAGAAATCCCTACAAATATATAAAAATAAAAAACCCAAAAAATCTTGAAAAAACCCTAATAAAACCTTAAATACTTAAAAATAATAAAAACCTTAAAAATCCTAAAAGGTCCCTAAAACACAAAAACCCCTCGAAATCCTTAAAATACCAAAAAAACCATAAAAATACCAAATAATCCCTTAACATTTCTAAAAGCGTAAAAAATCCTAAAACCCTAAAGCACATAAATACTTCAAAACAATTAAAAGCCCCAAAAACAGTAAAAAATAGTAAAAACCCTAAAGACCCTAAAATTCCTGAGAACCCCAAAAAACTCATAAAACCGTTAAAACCTAAAAAATCTATAAAACCCATAAAAAATCTAAAATACCACTAAACTATCAAAAAACCTTTAAAACCACTAATAATGTTAAAAACTCTAAAACACCATTAAAACCCTAAAACTCTATAAAAACTACTTAAAAAACATAAAAACCCCCAAAAGCCTTAAACAACCCTAAACCCCTCAAAATCCCTAAAACCCTAAAAACCATAAAAATGAAATTTTTTTCTTCTAAAAATGTAAAATATCATCAAACCCATAAAAACCCTAAGAAAATCTTTAAAATCAAAAAACACTTAAACCCCTAAAATGCCTTAAAATACCTAAAACATTTAAAACCCCTAAAATTCAACATAGAGAATGAAAATTCCGCCGCTCTCTCATGGTCTCTCCCGCTCGATGCGGAGATCTTCAAGATTAACTCTCGGAACCCTTCTCTTCGGCTCCATAGATCGCTTCCAGATCAAGATTTGTGATGCGGATAGAGTTTAGTGGCTTTCATCCCTGGTGCGATGGTGGAAGAAGAGGCGGATGCTTGTTGGTGGAGGGATCTGGTGGGTTGTTGCTGGGAAAGGAAATGACAATTTGGTCTGGTTTGGAGCAAATCTGGTAGATCTGGACCTACCTATTCCTTGGAAACTGTCTTTGTTGCTCCGTGGTGGTGGCATTGATGGTTTCTCGGTGGTTTTGGAAAATTCTGCGAGGTCGATGTTGAAGTCAACCTTGGCTCCAGATCTGAAATTACGAACTATTTTCTTTGTCTTGCTGCTTCGCTACTTGGTTTTGTCCCTGGTGGCGCTCTGATTCTGGTACATTTTTCCCCAAAGGTTTGGATTCTACTTTTTTTGGATGCACCGGTGGCCTGTGTTTTCCAGTGGATATAACTTGGTGGGCGTTTCTTGTTCTGCTACTACGGCTTGTTCTGCTTGTCAAATGGCTTGATGGCTGGGCATGCCCGTTGGTTAGGGGTCTGCTCGAGTCTCTGGTTACGATGGTTCTAGATTTATCGATGCTTTTTTTGCTGCTGGTGAATTCGATGTGTACTGGTGCGAGAGTTAGGGTGATTGGCATTGCTGGTTTGTGTTGTGCGGAAGGAGAGTTTGTTTTCCGAAACTAGCGATGTTGGTTACTACTTGCTGCAGGGCTAGAGCACGATAAAGCTATTGGTTTTTGGTCTCGTGCTGGCATTTTCAAGTTGATGGAAATGGATCTTCTTGATGGGGAGGTTCTATAAGATATGGATGATTTTGGGTTCGCACTGGTTTTGGTTGATCTTCTTGGAATGAAGACATTTTTTGCTGGAAACACTGTTATGGATTGTTTGTTGTTTGGCTGTAATGAGATGAAGCTTGTGGGATGTAATTTGGTGTTGTTGGTTCTGTGGTCCATGTGTTGTACCATCTTGCTAGGGAGGTGCTGGCATCTGAATTTTGTGAATAAAGAGGATGTTTGCTGTCTGGATGCGAATTTTGTTCACTGGTGGTTGTGTGTTTTTGGTGCTGGTGGTTATGTGCTGTTAGTGGAAAGTCGTTTTGGTGTGAAGGTGTTGGTTTCTGGTTCTTGTGAGATTGGATACTGGTTGTTGTTTGGTGGTGAGCTGCTGAATGCTGGTGAAGGTGAGGCTTGGGATTTTGATGCTAGTGGTTCGGTGGTATTGGATGCTGGTGGTTCTACATTGTTGGATGCTGGTGGTTCTGGATGCTGGATACTGCTGGGATGGGAGATGATGAAGGTGTTGTGTTTTCATTACTGCTGGTTGCTGATTGGCTGGGAGATGCTGTTGGATACTGGTTGATGATGGTGATGAGGATGGTTTATCCTTGGTGTTGTTTGCTTTCTATTTGGGTTGGTTTTGCTTCTTTTCTTTTTTGAATTTTCTTTTTTGGTGTGGGTTGTAAGGGGTTTTTGGGTGTGGGTCGTTTGACCCCACCCCTCCCTTGTCTATTGGGACTCCTTTTTATTTCTAATAAATTTTGGGGGGGCGGTAATAGCCCGACCCTCGCATCTTCCTTGCCCAAAAATGCCTTACAACCATTAAAACCATAAAAGTCCCTAAAATGACACAAAATCCCTCAAAATCCATAGAATAATATAAACATTAAAAATAATAACAAAATTATAAAAATCCATAAAAATGTAAAACATCCTAAAACCACTAAAAACCCTAAAAACCCATTAGAAAACTCTAAAAATCTAAAAAAAGATAAAATCTATAAAAAACCTAAAAAATGATGAAAGTCATAAAAGACTCTAAAATTAATAACAACATCTAAAAACCTCCAAACCCTAAAAAAAATTAAAAACCATAAAAAAATCACCCTATAAAATACATGTAAAATTTGTAACAAAAATTTACATCCAAAAAATATTAAAAACTCTAAAAAACCTCAAAAACATCAAAATACCATAAAACCTCAAAAAACCCAAAGAAAAACCTAAAACCCCTAAAAATTCCAAAATCCCTAAAAATTCATCAAAAACTTAAAAAAACATATAAATCCTCAATAATACCTAAAATTCCTAAAAAAGAAAAAATGACTAAAAACCCAAAACCTGAAAAAAAAAAAACAATAAAAACCTAAAAACAACTAAAACCCCTAGAAAAACAAAAAACCAATAAACACACATAAAAAAACTAAAAAGACCATAAAACCCCTAAAAGCCCCCCAAATGCCTAAAAAACCTACAAACCATAATGATTCTAAAAATCCCTAAATTCCTTAAAAACATAAAAAACCCTATAGTATTTTAAAAAACATGAAATACCATAATGCGCTAAAACCATTAAAAACCCTAAATCCCTTAAAAACAAAAAACCCGAAATGTCCCATAAAAATTGTAAAACCCACTAAAAAACCATTTTAACCTTAAAACATTAAAAACTCAAAAGAACCATAAAACTCTAAAACAATCCACTAAAACCCAAATAGACCACAAAACTCAAAAAAATCTAAAACCCCCTAACAACTCTCAGAAAACCTAAAATACCTAAGAAACCATAAAAGACTTATAAATCCATTAAAATCCCTAAAAACATTAAAACCACTATGAAAACCTTATTAATCTAAAAGCACTTAAATTCCAAAAAAACAAATAAAATCATAAAACCCCTAAAAATTAACATAAACCTTAAAAACCATAACAATCATAAAATTCCTAAAAATCCATAAATATGGAAAAAAACCTAAAACCCCAATGAAAATCATCAAAAACTAAATAAAATTTAAACCTATAAAAACCATAAAATATTTCAAAAACCCAAAAATCCCCTCAAAACCATAAGAAAACCTCAAAAACATAAAAATAATTAAAAATCCTAAAAACACCAAATTCCATTAAAACCGAAAAAGTCCCAAAAACACTCAAAATTCCTAAAAATAATATAAACCTAAAAATGACCTAAAAATGACTAAAAACATAAAAACCCCTAAAAACCTCAAATAACTATAAGAAAATCTAAAAAACATAAAACCCCTAAAAACCTATAAATGTTAAAAACCCTAAAATACCATAAAATATAAACAACTTCTCGAAAACCCTAGAATCCACAAAAACCATAAATAAAATAAAAACCCCAAAAAACCTTAGAAAAAATTAAAACTATAAAAACCCTTTAAACCCATAAAAATGATAAATTGTTTTAAAAAACATTAAATCCCTTAAAAAGGTCAAAAAACAGAAAATCCCCCAAAAGAACAAAAAAACAGTAAAACACTAAAAACTCATAAAACCCTCAAAATTCTTAAAACACCAAAAAAGTGCAGTAAAATCCAAAAAAAACAAAACCCTAAAGATTTAAAAAAGCCAAAAAACTCTAAAAACTGCAAGAATAACTTAACAAACAAAAAATAATTAAAACCCCCCAAATACCTAAAAATTCTAAAAACCATAAAAACCATAATGGACCCTAAAACTATTATGAACATTCAAAATCCATAAAAATCCTAAAAATCCCCAAAATCTTAAAAGTGGCCCAAAAATCCCCAATAACGTAAAAACCCATAAAAACATGAAAACCCCATATAAAACCATAAAAAACCTAAAACAATTAAAACCCCTAAATAACCTAAAGAATGCTAAAACCCCTAAAATAAATTAAAATCACTAAAATCACCTAAAGACCACAAAAACCTATAAAACCTTTCAAAAATCTAAAAACCCATGAAAACCTAACAAAAATTTATAAATAAAAAAATGCTTTAGATCCATACAAATATTAAAAACTCTAAAAACCCATTAAAATACTAAAAAACTAAATAATTCTTAAAAACCACCAAAATCGTATAAACCCTAAAACCCTAAAAAACCAGAACACCCACAAAATCCCTAAAAACACTAAAAACCCACAAATATCAGAAAAAATAAATATAAACCTCTAAGTACCTAAAAAACATGAGAACTATATAAGAACCCTAAGACTACCTTAAAAACATAAAAAATATTAAAACCACCAAAAACCATAAAAAAACCAAAAACCAGAAGACCCCTAAAAATGCGTAAAAATCCTAAAAAATCACTAAAAAAACTAAAATCCTATGAATCCCCATAAAAAATTAATGAACTTTAAAAAACATATAAATCATATAAATCTTAAAAAACCTAAAAACCCCAAAAGAAAAGTCATAAAACCCTAAACCCCCTTAAAATACCTAAAACACCACAAAATCCTTAAAATCCATAAAAAACAATAAAAACCTAATAAATACGTAAAAATACATTTAAATGTAAAAACCATAAAATTGTTGAAAAACTCTTAGAAAACCATAAAAATATAAAAACACT
Organism: Viscum album; assembly: GCA_963277665.1. Lineage (NCBI taxonomy): Eukaryota > Viridiplantae > Streptophyta > Magnoliopsida > Santalales > Viscaceae > Viscum > Viscum album. The sequence goes on from OY728157.1 coordinate 394,383,257, forward strand.
TAAAGCACCAAAAACTTAAAAATCACTAACCTAAACCCTAAAAGACCATAAAAGCCATAAAAACCTTTATAATCCCTAAAACCATAAAAGACAAGAAAATCCTATAAATCCTAAAAAATACATAAGAAAACAATACAAAACTAAAGACTCTTAAAACTCTTAAAAAACCTAAAAAATTATAAAAACGCTAATACAGATTTAAAAACCTAAAACTACTAAAAACCATAAACCCCTTAAAATCTTAAAAAATTAAAAAAACCCCATAAATATCCTAGAAACCACTAAAAGCTCTAAAAAACTTGTAAATGACTAAAAATGTTAAAAACACTAAAAAACCATAAAAACCCTAAAAAATAAAAAACCTATAAAACCCCAAAACCATAAAAAACTAAAAACCCCTAAAAACCCTAAAAATCTAAAAAATGTTAAAAACCATAAAAATACCCTAAAAGTACAAAAAAATACTAAAACCCCATAAAATCCCAAAAATTTTAAAAAACCTAAATAATCCTAAAATGGCATAAAAAATCCCTAAAAACATAAAATTCTTTAAAACCCAAAAAACCCCAAAGAAAACTATAAAAAGAAAAAAACACCGAAAACCTCTAAAAAACACTAAAAACCCTTGAAGAACCTAGAAATATTAAAAACAAGTAAAATAACCTAAAAACCATAAAAATCTAAAACCTTTAAGAACAAAAAAACCCATAAAAATCCTGAAAACCACTAAAAAGCCTAAAAAACCTAAAAACCATTTATTCCCCTAAAATGTTAAAAATAATTCAAACCATAAAAACACCAAAAAAATTAAAAAACGCTAAAAACCCAAAAATCATAAAACCCAAAAATCTTTGAAAATCCAAAAAACACTCAAAATCCTTAAAATCCCTAAAAACCATAAAATTACTAAATAATATTTAAAAATTCCAAAAAAACATAAATAACCCTAAAAACCCTAAAAACCATAAAAACCCAAAGAATACTTTAAAAACCTAAAAACACTTAAAACCCTAAAAAACTAAAATAATGAAAAAAACAAAAAAAAAACAATAATGAGTCCCTAAAAACATTAAAACCCTCCAAATCACTGAAAATCATAAAAAACCCATTAAATTACTCAATAATCTCTAAAAATTCTCAAAATTCAAGAAACTATAAAAACATTAAAACCCTAAGAAAACCTTTAATTAAATAAAACACTTAAAACCCCTAAAAAACTAAGAAACAATAAAAACACAAATATAACCTAAAAACCATCAACCCTTAAAAACCATAGAAATCCCTAAAACCCATAAAAACCCTAACAGCACATAAAAACCATAAAAAAATCATTAGACACTCTAAAAAACTTTTAAACCACAATAACCGTAAAAAACTATAGAAAAATTAAAAAATCCTAAAAACATAAACCCCCCCTCCCAAACCCCTAAAAAACCATGAAACCCCTACAAACCCAAAAACCCCAAAAACCCCTCAAAATCACTAAAAACACTAAAAAGCACTAAAATACCTAAAAATGTCAAAAACCCTAAAAACCATGAAAACCATAATCAATCCATAAAAACCTAAAAACAATTAAAACCCTAAAAACAATAAGAAATGAAAAAATACCTAAAAACCCTAAAATAAATTAAAACAATAGAGCCCGTAAAAATCCCTAAATCCCCAAAAAACTATTAAAATCATGAATATACCTAAATTTTTTAAAAACACTTAAAATCTTGAAAAGAAATAAGAAAACCATAAAAACCCAAATAACATTTTAAACCTCTAATATCCGAAAATGCTAAAACCCTAAATGTCCATAAATACTCCAAAAACCCCAAAACGTAAAAACCCAAAAAACATTAAAAAATACTAAAACCCCATAAAACCCTAAATCAACTAAAAAGTATAAAAACCATTTAAATATATAAAAATTTACGAAACACTAAAAAATCATTAAAATATTAAAAAACCCTAAAAACCATAAATCCAAAAAAATAATAAAAACCCTAAACCCCTTAAAATCGTTAAACCCATTAAAATCTTTTAAAAAGGTGAAAACCCAAAAAAAATCCTAAAAATCACTAAAAATATATAAAAACATAAAAACCCTTAACACTCTAAAAAATAATATGAAATACAAATTACCTAAATACACTTAAACACCTAAAATACCTAAAAAATCTAAAAAACATAAACAACCCAAAAAAGACTCCAAAAACACTAAAACCATTAAAGTCCCTAAAAACCTAAAATCCCATATAAAATCCGAAAAATCATAAAATTCCCTAAAAATGTAAAAAAACAATAAAAAAACTGGAAAACTCTAAGAAAAGATTAAAAATATAAAACCACATAAAAACCCTAAAAAATTATAAAAAACCCTAAATATCGCTAAAAACCATAAAAACTATTAAAAAAATTAAAAACAACCATAAATCACTAAACCAATAAAAACAATAAAAAAACATTAAACTCCTAAAATCATAAAAAAAATAAAAAAACCCTTAAATCCCATGAAAATTTAAAAAACAATTAAAACCCAAAAAAACCATTAGAACCCCTAAAAACTCCAAAAATCCCCCAAACACCTCAAAATCCGTAAAAAACAAAAACAAACATAAATATCCTAAAAATTCCCTAAAAATACCTAAAGATGTAAAATTAGATAAAATACCTAAAAAACCCTAAGAAAAAACATAATAACCTAAAAACCCTTAAACCCCTAAAATACTATACAATGCTAAAAACCATAAAAACTCTAAAGGACCTTAAAAATTCTAAAACCCTGTAAATCTAAAAAACCATTAAATACCCTAAAATCCTAAAAAATCACTAAGAATACCCAAAAACATATAATACCTAGAAAACCCTAAGATAACATAAATAATATAAGAATAATTTAAACTCATAAATAACTAAAAGACACTAAAAACCCTAAATACCATAAAAATCATTGAAATCCCTAAAAACAATAAAAATCACTAAAAACATAAAAAAAAAATAAAACCTATAAAATCAATAAAAACCCAAAAAAACTCCAAGAACCCTTTAATCCACTAAAAATTTTATAAAAATATAAAATACATTTAGGTCCCTAATAATTCAAAAAACCTTAAAAACTAAATTCCATAAAAAACCCAAAAACCCTAAAAACACTAAAATATCTCGAAATTTTTAAAAACCCTAAAAACCAAAAAAATCCAAAAATTACTTAAAAATCCATAAAAATGTAAAAACCCATAAAAATTCAATGAAAACATTAAAAACAAAACAACACTTAAAACCCCGAAAAGATATAAAAATGCTTAAAACCGTAAAACCTCGAAAGGTACATAAAAAATACAAAACCCTCAAATCCATAAAAGACCTTATAACCCATAAAAATCCTAATAATATATATAATTATCTAAAAACATAAAAAACCATAGAACCCTAAAAATACATAAGAAAAACATGAAAACCTAAAAAACATTAATCCCCAAAAAGACCTGAAAAACCCTAAAAACCATAAAACACCCTACAAAAATAAAACCATAAAACCCCTAAAAACATAAAAAAACCACAAAACCCTAAAAACCATAAAAATTAAAACTAAAATATAAAAACCCTTTAAACCTCTAAAAGCATAAAAAACACTAAATACCTTAAAACCCTAAAAAACCTTAAAATCCCAAAAAAACATAAAATACCTATAAATCTTTAAAAATCTCTAAAACCCATAAGAATTACTAGGGTCCCAAATAAACCATGAAATCCTAAAAGACATTAAAAATCCTTAAAAATGTAAAAAACCATAAAACTCCAAAACCCCTGATAAAATCTAAAAAACATAGAAACGCATAAAACTCCAAAAAAACCTAAAAAACACAAAAAAAAATAAAACTATTAAAAGACCGTAAAAACCCTAAAATACGTTAAAATCCCTAGAATCCCTAAAATCCTTAAAAATCTATAAAATCCTAAAAAATCACTAAAAATATATAAAAGGTAAAAAACCCGAAAATATGGGAAAACTATAAGAAAACCTTAAAAACCTAAAAAAAATTAATAAGAATATTAAAAAAATCTAAAACCCCATAAGAACAAAAAAAATCCTAAAACCCCATAAAAACATAAAAACCCATAAAAAAATTAAAACCCCTAAAAACCAATAAAAACCTTAAAATGATATAAAAACTATAAAAACCCTTTAAACCCATAAAAACCATCCAAAAATATAAAAAAATAAAAAAGACAAAAAACTCAAAAAAAAAACAACAGAACCCCAAAAAATCCACAAACTGCTAAAAACCCTAAAAATCCAGAAGCCCTAAAATTTCCTAAATATCCTAAAAACCCATAAAAAATCCCTAAAAATTTATATAAAAGAAAAAGACCCTATGAAACCAAAAAAATAAATAAAAACCAAAAAAATAAAAATGCTTAAATCCCCTAAAAACCTAAAAACACAAAAAGTCTAAATATATCCTTAAAGACCTTAAAAACACTAAATATCCCTAGAAACCCTAAAAAACCCATAAAAATACTAAAAGATATCTAAAAAACCTAAAATCATAAAAGTCCCTAAAAACATTTAAAACCCTTAAAATCATTAGAAACCTATTAACACTTAATACTATTAAATAACCTAAAATATGATAAAAACCCTTAAAACCCTAAAACCCCTGAAAACCCCTGAAAACCATAAAATCCCCTAAAAACTGTTGTGAAAGAAGATGTGTCTCCTGGAACTTTCCCTTCACTATTACTATCACTGCCGCCACCTCTCCTTGATGGACCACCACTGCTCCTTGGCGACACTGTCTATCTCTTGGTGGTTTGGGTGTGGTCTTGACAGATCGTTTGACTTGGTGTTAGATGCAGCCTCTCTCGTCAACAAGAGGGTGGGAAGGTTTAGAGTTCTCGATTGGCCCCTTATTTGTTGATGGTTAATATAATCTCAATGCCGACTTTAGATCTGAGGTTACAGTGGTCTCTCTGGTTTGGAGACGGTGAAAGGTGGGTGTGAAAGGCATTCCGATGACTGGGCAGTGGAATGCTTGGTCTGAAACATAGATATGTTTTTCAGATCTAGGTTCGGTCTTGGCTGTTCAGATCTCTAGATGTTTGGTAATTTGATTCTCATCTATGGTGCGGCGAGACATTCTGGCGGCTTCGTTTGGGATGGATTTGGCTTTGCATTAGAGAAAGGTGAGTGTGGCGGGTTTTTCATCTTCTTGACGGTGGTGTGCACGGTCCGACACTCGGACCTGTGCATCTCGTAAGAAGCTGAGGAGGGGATTGCAGTTTTTTTGGCATCAAGACAAGTTATGGTGTATGAGGAGGGCTAAGATACATGTTTTTTGTTCTAGTTCCTCAGCTTTGTACATTGGTCTTGCTGCTGATGAAGGTCTGGTCAATTTGTGTTGGGTTGTTCTTGATATTTTGGATAGTGGACTTATGAGTTGTGGATGGTTTAGCTTTCAGTTGTTGTTGTTTCTAGATGTTGGGTTCTAGGAGTAGGTGCGGCAGAATGGGAGTGGGCATGAGTGTTGGTGGTCTTGTTTTTTTGCTACAGTGGGATGTTAGAAGTTTACTAGTCGGGAGGATATGGTTGCTGGAATCTGATTTTCTAGATGATGATTGTTGCTTGTTACTGAGTTTTCTGTTAGGTGCTGCTAATGTTGGCTGATGGTCTTGGCGTGAGTTATTAGGCAATGTCTGGTCTTGCTGCATGATTATTAGGTAGCCGAAGGGGCTGGTTGGATTTGGGTATGAAAAAGGTGGCATGGGTACTGCAAATTGGTTCTAGGCATGGGTGCTGGTGTTCTTGGGTTCCTGAATGTGATGTTGGATCTGATATGCACAAAGTTGACTGGCGAGGAGATGCTGGTTGTGGGATAATGAGCTGTTGCGCAGTGGTTGTTGTTTGGCTGAGTACTATTGAAGGAGGTGTTGGATTCCATCTGTGCTGCGGGTGGCTTGTTTTGGTTGTAGTTCGGTTGATGTCCTCTTGTTGTTTGTACTGATGAATGTTGATGAAGTTGCTGCTTATGATTATGGTGCTTCCGGATGCTGGTTTCCAATTTTTGATTAGCAGGGAGGTGACGATGGGGACATATATGATTTTATGCATTGTTGGGATTTTGTGTGTTTTTTGTTTTTTTTTGGGTTTTTCAGTTTTGTGGCTATTAAGGGTTTTTGGGTGTGGGTCATTTGACCCCTCCCCTCCCTTGTCTACTGCTTCTTTTTTCTAATAAAATTTATGGGGGGGGGGTCGGGAATAGCTAGACCCCCGCAACATCCTTTCCCTAAAAACATTAAATAAAACTAAATCCAATAAAAAATATATAAAAAACTCAAAAAACCCTTTGAACCCGAAATAATGTTAAAATAAAAAAAATCATAAAACCCCAAAAACCAAAAAACCCATAAAAACCATAAAACCCCTACAAACCTCTAAAACTAAACTAATTCTATAAAACCCTAAAAAACCCAAAAAAATCCTAAAAGTCCCCAAAAAATATATAAAAACATAAAAAACCTATGAAAACCATAAAAACCTAAAAACACTAAAAGCCTAAGAAAATCCAAAAAGACCCAAAAAACACTAGAAACTATCAAAATCCCAAAAAAATCATAAAAACCAATAAAAACTAAAAAACAATAAAAATCATCAAAAATTTAAAAATCCAAAAAAACTGAAATGTGATGAAAAAATCAAAAAAACCTAAAAACACTTAAAACACATAAAAATGTGAAAATACCTAAAAAAAAAACCATCAAAACATTGAAAACCCCTAAAACCCATACAAAATCTAAAAAACCACTAGAAACTCTATAGATCCTTTAAACCCCTAAAAATGTTAAGAAACCCTAAAAAACCTAAAAACTCTAAAAACCGTAAAAAAATTCAAAAAACCAAAAAAAACCATTAAAACTCTCAAAACCCTAAAACCCCAAAAACAATCAAAGTCTCAAAAAACATAAAAATCCTAAAAATAATTAAAAAAACCTAAAATTGTGAAAAAAACATAAAGTAATCCCCGAACCCTCATGCTGTGGTGCTATTTTTAAGGATAACTATGACATTTTCCTGGGTTATTTTTAGGACTCCTGTGGTTTGAATTCATCTTTTGAAGTATAGATTCTAGGAATCATTCACATTGTTGACTTTGTAGAAATGAAAGGTTGGAATAACCTTTGGTTGCAATCTTACACTTTCACTATTTTGAAGGACATCAGAAATGGTGAATTGTTTATTTAATGGAGGATTTCAGCAAAATGGATGGATTTCATGAATACACTTATGTCTCTCAACTTCATTATCACTCATGATTTCCATGAGGCCAATATAGTGCAAATGGGCTTGCTATCATGGTCATTGGTGTGACCCTCACTTGGTCAAATGCAATCCCAGCTACTTTAATTTATTTCCATGAAAATGATTGTAAAAATATTTTACGCTTTCAACTCTTGTAATTTCTTTAAAGAATGAATACCTTGGTTGTTTGGTTGAGGCACTTCTTCAAAAACTAAAATATAAAAAAACCTTTAAACCCTTTAAAAACCTAAAAATCTACCTAACCCCCCAAACCATAAAACCAAAAAACCCAAAAAACCACTAAAAACACTCAAAATCCCTAAAAAACCTAAAATCCCATAAAAATTCTAAAAAATATCCAAAAATACCTAAAAATATTAAAAACCCTAAAACCCAGAAAAACCCTAATAAAGACATAGAGGCCTGAAAACACTTAAAACAACCAAACGACCTAAATATTTATGAAAAACCCAAAAAACGAAAACAACTTGAAACCCTAAAACCCCTATAAGTTCCTAAAAACCCTAAAATCCTATAAAAAACCTAAAATCCCCACAAATTACTAAAAACATAAAAACCACTAAAAACCTGGAAAACCCTAAGAAAACCATAACAACATAAAAACGATTAAAACCCCTAAAAACCAAAAAAATTATAAGAACCCAAAAGACTGTAAAACAATAGAACCCCCCAAAAACCATAAGGCCTCTCTCTCCTTGTCTCTCCCTCCCGACGCGGAGATCTCTAGGGTTCCCTCTTGGAATCCTCTTCAGCAGCTTTGTCGATCTCTTCCAGCTCGGGATTTGTGATGCGGATGACTTTCTATTCGAGTGGCTTCCTCCCCTAGCACGATGGTGGAAATAGAAGCGGATGGTTGATGGCGCTACGATTTGGTGGCTTGCTTCAGGAAATGGCGGTAATGGCATGGTCTGGATTTTGCTTCGTTTTGGATCGGTTTTGTTAGATCTGGTTCCTACTTCTCCTCGGTCGTCGACGCTGATGCTCCTTGGTGACGACGATGATGGCTCTACAATGATCTGGGCAAAGTCTAAGAGGTCAAGGGTGAAGTCAAAGAAGGCATGATGGATGTCTCGACGACTGGACAGTGGGGTACCTGGACCGATTTTCAGGTTTGATTATCAGATCTGGGTTTTATCTCATCTGTTCAGGTCTCTTGGTGTTTGTGGATCTCATCTTTGGTGTGGAAAGACGCTCTGGTGGCTTCGTCTGGGAGAGATTTGGATTCGTCCTGGTGATAAGTGGGGTTTTCGGGCTTTGCGACTTCTTGGAGATGTTGTTTTCGGTTCTGTGCTCAGATATGTGCTTCTTGTTTGGACCCGAGGAGGGTCTTGCTGGCCTTTCTGGCATCTCGATGGGTCATGGTGGACAAAAATGGAAAAAATGCTGGTTTTCATTCCTGTTTCCACTGTTTTGTTCTTGGATCTTACTGCTGATGAAGGTATGGTCATATTGTGCTATGTTCGTTCTGATATGCTGGCTGGCGTGTTCTTATGTTATGGCTGGTTTGGTTTTGAGCTGCTGTTACAACTGAATGATGGTCGTTGGATTCTGAGTTTTTATATGAAGTTTGCTGCTGGTTGTTGGTTCCTTCATAAGTTGCTGCTGAATTTTGGTCGGATATTGAGTTGCTGGATGATGAGCTACTAGTCTTTGGATACCACTTCCCTTGAGTGGAAGTGGTGGGTGCTGGAAATCTGGTATGGTGGTGTTTCTTGGTGTTGGTTTTGCTGGTTGCTGAGGTGGAAGTGGGATGTTGGCTGTCGGAATCTGATGGGATGGACGTTGGATGCTTCTTGGCTAAGAAGTGATGTTGATGATGCTTTAGAGGTGATGAAGTTGCTGAGTATGGTGATGGTGCTGTTGCTGCTGGATGTTGGTTCCTGCTTGGTTGGAACTTCTGCTGGACCTTTCTTGCTTGGCATTTTGTGTTTTTTCTTTTTTGATCATTCTTTTTTCGGGGTCTTTTGTGTTTTGGGTTTGTAAAGGGTTTTTTTGGGTGTGGGTCATTTGACCCCTCCCCTCCCTTGTCTGCTGCGTTTTTTTTTCTCATAATTAATTTTGGGGGGGTCGGGAATAGCCCGATCCTTGCATCTTTCTTTCCCTAAAAACCATAAATCGAAAAAAATCCTTCAGAACCCCAAATACTCGTAAAAACTATAAAAAACCTCTATATACATTAAAAACCCTTCAAACACCTAAAACATTAAAATATATTAAAAAAACATTAAAAACCTAAAAAACTAAAATACCTCTAAATTCGCAAAAAATCATAATAACACTAAAAACCCTAAATATCCAGAAAAAAAATCAGAATCATTAAAATCCTAAAACCCCCATATATTTTTTTACAAAAATCCAAAAAAATCCCAAAAAAGTAAAAAACCCTAGAAACCATGAACAACCATTAGAAAACCATGAAAACCTAGAAATTCATAAAACCCCTAAAAACCTAAAAAAACTCTAAAAACCATAAAACACCTAAAAAGACCCTAAAACCCTAAAATCCTAAAAATCACTAAAAACAATAAAAACCATAAAAATCATTAAAATCCATAAAAACATAAAAAACCCTCAAAAAACCTATGAACACATAAAACCCATAAAAACTAAAAAAAATAAAAAAAACCCAATAAAAACCTAAAAACCACTAAAAACCATAAAAATCCTCCAAAACCATAAAAAACCCTAAAAACCCATAAAACCCTAAATCACTAAAAACTCTAAAAACCCCATAAACTCCTAAAAGCATTAAAAACTCCTAAAAACATAAAAAACATAAAAAACTCAAAAATACCCTAAAAACCATAAACACCCTTAAAACCCTAAAAAATCACAAGAACCCCACAACTCCATAAAACCCCTAAAAATAATAAGACTCACAAAAAAAATAAATAAAAATCACCAAAGATGTAAAATACCTTAAACATCATGAAAAAATATATGAAAATCAAAAAAATTTAAAAACAGTCAAAACCCCTGAAAAACCTAAAAAATGTGAGAAAACTTAAAAAATCTAAAAGTCTATAAAACCTAAAACCATAACAATTCTTAAAAACCCACAAGACCATAAAACAAAGTCCCTAAAATCCACAAAAATTTAAAAAACCCTTAAAATCCTGAAAAACCCTAAGTAAACCTTAAAATCCTAAAAACACTTAAAAACCATAAAAACCTAAAAATGCTAAAACCCCTAAAAGATATTAAAGACCATAAAAACCCTATAAAACATAAAAACACAATAAATCATAAAAATCCCTCAAAACATATAAAACCCCTAAACCACTAAAATTTAAAAACCCTTTACATCACCTAAAACATTAATAGTATATAGAAAAAATTAAATCACCTACAATGCTCATAATACACCCTAAAAACCCAGAAAAACTGTAAAAACACCCAAACCCTAAACACCCTCAAAATATTCAAAAAAAGATAAAACAAAAAATATACCTTAAAACATAAAAAACACTAAACACCTTCAAAATCACTAAGAGAACCTTCAAAACCTAAAACACAAAAAACCCCTAAAAACCCTAAAAACAAAAAAAAATCCCTAGAAACGTATGAAACCCTCAGAATCCATAAAAACCCTAAAAACAAAAAAAAATCAAAGAAAATCCCTAAAAATCCCAAAAAACGTTAAGACCCAAAAAACCCTGGAAACCCTAATAAACCAATAAAAACCTAAAAACACTTTGAACCCCTAAGAAACCTAAAAAATGATATAATTCTTAAAAGATCATAAAAACCCTAAAAACCATAAAACCATAAAATATCCAAAAAACCAATAAAAATACTAAAACACCACAAAAAAACTATACAATCCCATTTAAACCCCTAAAAACTAAAAAAATCTCTAAAAATCATTAAAAACCCAAAAAATGAAAAAAAAATTCATTGAAAACCTAAAAATTCCCCTAAAACCATAAAAACCCTAAAAAACCTCAAACCCACTAAAAATCCATAAAAAACCTAAAACACATAAAAATACTAAAAAATATCTAAAGATCCCTTGAAACGTAAAAAACTTATGACAAAAAAACCTAAGAAAACATTAATAACTTAAAAATATTTAATCCCCTAATCAGCCTAAAAATGCCAAAAACATTAAAAACCCTATGCCCCTAAATCCTTAAATCTTTCAAAACATCTAAAAACCCTAAAAACCCTAAAAATTCTATAAAAATTCCTAAAAATGTAAAAACCCTTAAAAACCTTAATGAATTCTAAGAAAACCTTAAAATAGAAAAATACATAAATCCCCTAAGTGACCTAAAAACACTAACACCCAAAAAATCCTTAATAAGCCTAAACCCCCCCAAAAAACTATAAAAACCCTAAAAACCATAAATAATCACTAGAAACTCTAAAAACCCATCACACCCCTAAAAGCATTACAATATTTAAAAAACCATAAAAACAAAAAAAAGAACTAAGAAAACCCCTAAAACCCCAAAGAAAGTATAAATACCATTAAAACACTAAAAACCCATAAAAGGCCAAAAAACCCCAAAAATCATAAAAATCCATAAAAATAGTAAAAATTGCCAAAAATCCAAAAAAGCATAAAAGTACCGAAAAACTGTGAAAACACCTAAGAAAATCTTAAAAACCTATAAACTCATAAACCCAAAAAACAAAAAAACCAAAAAACCCTAAAAACTGTAAAAAGACCGTAAAATCCATTAAACCATAAAACCCCAAAAAAAAATAAAATTTTTATAAACCCATTAAAACCATACAACCAAATAAAAACTCTAAAAACCCTTTAAACCACAAAAAATTTAAAAACTATAAAAATCATAAAAACCCTAAAAAACACAAAAAATATAAAAACCCAAAAAACAAATAAAACCCCTCGACACACCAAAACCTTTCAAAATCCATAAAAACACTAAAATCCATAAAAATTATAAAATATACCACAAATTAAAAAAATCTAAAAAACCAAAAAATCCTGAAAACCCCGAAGAATAAAATTAAAAAACAAAAAGCACATAAAACCTATGAAAATCGAAAACACACTAAAAACATTAATAGTCTTTAAAGACCCTAAAACCAATGAAAATGCTCAAAAAACTAGAAACCCTAACTCCATAAAAATAATAAAAATTAAAAAATCCCTAAAAATGTATGAAACCCTAAAAATCTGGAAAAACCCCATGCAAACTGTAAAAATCTAAAAACACATAAAAGACCTAAAAACCTAAAAGATCTAAAAATGCAAGAAGGCCATAATAATCATAAAATATCTTAAAAAATAAACCCTTAACACCATAAAAACCCTAAAAATCCTTAAAACCATAAAAGGCACTAAAAACTCCAACGTCGCTTTAAACCCCAAAAATGTTAAAAAACTCTAAAAACAAAACAACCCAAAAATAAAATATTTTAGACAAAAAAACATAAAACCCCTAAAAAATATAAAAACCCTCAAATTCCCTAAAAAAATAATAAACCATTACAAACCTAAAAATTACATAAAAATACCAAAAAATGATAAAAACCCTAAAAACCTAACAAAACCTAAAAAGCCTAAAAACCCAAAATAAACCAAAAAAATCAAAAAACCCAAAAAAACCCTAAAATACTAAAAACACATAAATATAATAAAAAATATTAAAAAGTCTAAAAATTTATAAATACCCTAAAAACTCACAAAACTATAGGAATCCATTAAATCACCAAATCATTATAAAACTACAAAAAAAATTAAATCTCTAAATAACTCAAAAAATCCTAAAAACCTAAAACCATAAAAAAGATAAAATTATTAAAAATCTAGAAACACTAAAAATCCCTAGGATTTCTAAAAACCATAAAATATTATAAAAATTTTCTAAAAGCCCAAATAACATAAAAACCCACAACAACCCTAAAAAAACATAAAACCTAAAAAATATAAAACCCCTAAAAGATCTAGAAAATGATTAAAACCATAAAAACCCCATAAAATACACTAAAAACCATAAAACTCTCAAAATATTTGAAAAACCTAAAAACCCTAAAAGACCATAAAAATCCTAAAAATTCTAAAAAACCCTAAAATTCCTTAAAAACGTAAAAAACATAACCATAAAAACAATAAGAATAACATAAAAAACATAAAATCCCTTTATACCCATAAAAACTTAAAATGACAAAAAACTTGAAGGACCCTAAAAAACACAAAACACCAAAAAAATAAACCCCTAAAAACAATAAAAAACCCAATTCCCACAACAACACTAAAAAAAATCTAAAAACACATTAATTCTCTAAAAACATAAAAACTATAAAAACTTTAAACACATTAAAAACAAAAATTAAATTTTGATAACAAAAATAACTATAAAAAGAAAAAAATTATTAAAAACTCTAATTAACGTAAAAATTCCTGTAGACCATAAATAACCATGAAAATGTTAAAAATGCATAAAAATCACTACAATTGTAAAAAACCATAAAATCCATAAAAACCTAATAAAAATTTAAGAACATAAAAAAAATTAAACCCCGTAAAAAAAACACAAATTAAACCCCTTAAAAGACCCTAGAAACCCTAGAAAACATTAAAATCCCAAAAAACCCAAAAAACCAAAAAAATACTTAACAATCCCTAAAAATCCAAAAATAAAATAAAAAACCAATAGAACCTAAAAACCCTAAGAAAACATTACAATCCTAAAAACACTTTAATCCCCTAAAAACCTAAAACATTCTAAAACACAAAAAGAACCCAAAAACCATAAAACCTCTTAAAAACATAAAACCATCTAAAAATATTAAGATACCCTAAAACCCATAAAGACCAAAAAACCACTAAATACTCAAAAAAAACTTTAATCCCCTAATAAAATTTTGAAAATATATTAAACCATAAAAATTAGAAAAAAACTCAACCACCAACCTAAAAACCCAAAAAAACCAAAAATTCTCTAAAACACTAAAAATCCCCAAAGCCCTAAAAATACCTAAAAAACCTAAAAAACGATAAATAAATCCCAAAAATTTCACAAAAATGTATTAAACCCTATAAACAATGAAAAAACTATGAAAAAATTAAACACCTAAAAACAATTAAAACCCCTAAAAACTAAAAACGCTAAAACCCATAAATAAACCCTAAAAGATCCTAAAACCCCAAAAACCACAAAATCTCTAAAAAACCTAAAAACCCAAAAATATCTTAAAAATATCTAAATACCACTAAAATTATAAAAACCATTATTTTCCATGAAAAAATGTAATAAAACATTAAAAACCTAAAAAACATATAATCCCAAAAAAAATAAAAACACTTAAAACCATAAAACTCTCAAAATCATAAAAACATCGAAAACCCATAAAAACCCCTAAGAACCATAGAAACACCCAAAAGCTAGAAAAGAATATAAAAACCAATAAAAATATAAGAACCCTTTGAATACCCAATAATTTTTAAAAAATAAAAAAACCTAAAAACCCCAAAAAACATAAAAACCTTAAAACCCTAAAAACCATAAAAACCCTGAAACCCAAAAAATCACTAAAACCCCTGAAAACCATAAAAATCATAAGGAATCTCAAAAAAATACTAAAAAAACCTCCTAAATATCTGAAAAAACCCCAAGAAAACCATTAAAATCTAAAATGATAAAACCTTTATGAATCGTAAAAGTCCCTAAAATAGTAAAACCCCTCAAAATCCATAGAAATAATAAAAAACCATAAAAACAATAAAAAAATCCCCCAAAATCACTAAAAATTTAAGAAACACATAAAACCTTAAAAATACTAACAAAAAAATAAAACCATAGTAACACTTAAAACCTCTAGAAATGCTCAAACCCTAAAATCCTGAAAACCATTTAAAACTATAGAAATCAATAAAAAATTAAAACCCCTAAAAACACTAAAAACACTAAAACTCGTAAAATACATTAAACCCTTAAAATGTTAGAGAACTTCAAAAACACTTACAACCCTAAAAAACTAAATAAAATCCCTAAAAAATAAAAAAATATCAAAAAACTCTAAAACCAATTAAACCACCTAAAAATACAAAAAACTATTAAAAACACTAAGAAACATAAAAATACTAAAATACCTAAAAATAACTAAAAAATTAAAACACCTTAAAACACTAAAAAATATACTAAAATCATTAAAACCTAAAAACACTTAAAGACCCTTAAAAACCTAAAAATCAAAAACCCTAAATACACTAAATACTCCCTTAAAACTCTAAGGACCCTCAAAATCCCAAAAACCCATAAAAAACAGTAAAAAACCATAAAAATACTAAAAGAGCCCTAAAAATACCTAAGAAAAACTTAAAAACCTAAAAAAATTAAAACTTATGAAAACCTAAAAATGATAAACACTCTAAAAGGTCGTTAAAAACACCTAAAAACCATTAAACCCATGAAAAAAATAAAAAACCAAAAAATCCATGGAAAACATAAAAAACAATACAAACATAAAAACCATAACATCCATAATGATCATAAAATTTCCTAAAATCCATAAAAATGTAAAACCCTAAAACCCCTAAAAACCATAAGAAAACTTTAAAAACCCAGAGCCCTAAAAAATATAAAAACCCCTTAAAAACATAAAAACACCAAAAATCAATTAAAAACTATCAAACCCACAAGAACCACAAAAAAACCTTTAACCCCTAAAATATTAAAAACTCTAAAAAACCATATAACCTGAAAAAAATAAAAAACCCCCAAAAAACCAGGAAACCCAAAATACCCAAAATATCCCACAAAACTATCAAAATCCATAAAATATATAAAAACCATAAAAACATTAATATATATTAAAATTACTAAAAAAATAAAAAACCCTAAAATCCCAAAAAAAAAATCCTTTGAAAACCTTATTAACCTAAAAAAACTTAAAACCTATAAAAACCTAGAAAATGATAAAAAAACATCATAATGAATAAAATCCATAAAAAAATAAATATCATAAAAACCCTAAAACACCCAAATATGTAAGAAACCATACAAACACAAAGAAAACATTCAGAAACTAAAAACACTTTAAACCCATAAAAAACTAAAAAATGATAAAAACCCTAAAATTACATAAAACCCTAAAACCCCTTAAACACCCCAAAACCCCCTAAAAACCATAAAAAACCCAAAAAACACAAAAAACCTCACTAAAAACTATAAAACCCATTTAAGCCCCTAAAAACATCAAGAAACTCTATACAACCTTAAAAACACTAATAAAACTAAAAAACACTAAACTCCACTAAAAAACTAAAAAAACGCTAAAAAACCGATAAACCATCAAAATCACTAAAATTGTAAAAATCCACAAATATCCAAATTCAACCTTAAAAATCTATAAAATTGTAAAAAAATTAAAAATAAAACCGAAAAACCCTAATAAACCCGTAAAAACAAAAAAAAATTCAAACCCATACAAAACCTAAAAAAAATCAAATACCATTAATCCCAAAAAAGACCTTAAACCCCTAAAAATTCCTAAAAACTATAAAAATAATTAAAATCCTAAAAAAACCCTAATAATACCTAAAAAAATAAAAAATCATAAAAACCAAAAAAAACCTAAGAAGTTATTAAAAGCCTAAATCACTTCAAACACCTAAATAACAAAATTGTGTTGAAAACCTTAAAATAACCTAAAATCCATAGAATCATCTAAAACTCTAAAACCCCCAAAACCTTGAGAAATAAAAAAACCCTTAAAAACAAGAATATCCACTAAAAACTAACAAAATCCATTTCAACCCCTTAAAACGTTAAAAAATCTAAAAAAATTAAACCCCTAATAATAAAAATAAAAACCTAAAATTACACGAAACCATAAAAACCCTAAAAACACTAAAAAATCATAGAAACCCAAAAATACCTAAGACACCAAAAAAACCAAAAAAAAATCTAAATAATTTCTTAAAAATATTGAAAACCATAAAAACTATGAAAAAAAATTAAAATACTAAAAAAAATTAAAATCCACTAAAAACTGAAAATGCTAAATACTGTAAAAACCCTAAATAGACATAAAAACCCTAAAACTCTAAAAATCCCTAAAACCCTAAAAACCCTAAAAACCCTAAAAACCACAAAATCCTAAAACATACCTAAAAATCCCTAATGACGTAAAAACCCTAAAATCCCTGAAACCCCATAGAAAACCATAAAACCTAAAACACTTAAAACCACTAAAAAACCTATAAAATTCTAAAATCATAAAAGATATTAAAAACCATAGACCCCCTTAAGATCATAAAAACCCATAAAAACATTAACAAACCCTAAAACACATAAAAACATAAAAACATTAAAAACTCAAAAAAAATCCTTTAAACACCTTCAAATATTAATAACTCAAAAAACACATTTAAATTAAAAAAACATAAAAACCCATCAATACGAAAAAACCATAAAAACCCTAAAAGCCTAAAAAACCTGAAAACACCTCAAAATCCTTAAAAATCCTAAAAACCCATAAAAATCATGAAATGAACTAAAAATCCATAAAATGTAAAAAACCCTAAAAATACAGAAAAACCTGAAGACTACCTTAGAAACCTAAAAAACATAAAACCCCAAAAACCATAAATCATATAAAACATTAAAACCCCTGACACCCTACTAAAACCTTAAAAATCACTAAAAATTTAAAACCCCACTAAACCCAAAAAACACATTTAAAAACATTTAAATGCACAAAAAATTAGAAAAATCATAAAAATCCAAAAGGAAAATCCATAAAAACCCTAAACCCCCTAAAAACCCCAAAACCCTTAGAATCCTAAAAAAAATAAAATTAAAATAAATACCTAAATATACATAAAAATTTAAATAAAAATAAACCCCTAAAAACTTATAAGAAAACCATAATAACATAAAATTATCAACACCCCAAAAATACATAAAAATTGCTGAAAACCCTAAAAACCCTAAAGGAGGCAAATAAACATAATACCAGTCATAAACTCTAAAAAAATAAAAAGAAAAAATTCTATTAAATCCCTAAAAATCTCTAAAATGTAAAAACACCTAAAATTCCTTAAAAACCCCCATGAAAAACATAAAAATTTAAAAACACTTTAAACCCCCCAAAACCCTAACAAATGGTAAATATGCTAAAAGGAAATAAAAAAACAAAAACCACAAAAATTGATAATACCCCTAAAAATATAAAAACTCTAATAATTTTAAAAACCCTAAAAACACAAAAAATATTAAAAAAACTATAAACACCAAAAAACACCCAAAAAAACCTAAGATACTCAAAAAACCCTAAAACCCCAAAAAACCATAAAAATAAAAAAATCCCTACAAAACCAAAAAACCATTAAAAACCCTAAATACCATAAAAATAGATAAAAAAACAAAATAAATAAATAAAAATAAATAAAAATGTAAAAAACAATAATAACCCTAAAAACCACAAAGAAAACAATAAAAACCTAAAAACTCTTAACACCCCTAAAGACATAAAATTTGTAAAAACAGAAAAATTCCATATAATAAACTAAAACCCATAAAACCTTTTTAAATACCTAAAACCCTAAAAAACAAAAATAATCCTATAATGGTTCAAAACATATCTAAAAATGTAAAAAAACAATAAAACCATGAAAACCCTAAAGAACGCATAAAATTGCAAAAACATCGAACAGACACTAAAAACTCTAAAATACTAAAAAAAACCCACTTAAACCCCCTTAAACCGATAAAAAATCTAAAATCCTTTAAAACCCCTAAAAACCCATAAAAACCTAAAAAATAAATACAATAAAATTCCATTAAAACTCTAAAAACATTAAAATCACTAAAAACCATAAAACTCCAAAAACTCAAAAAAAAACCTAAAAAACATTAAAACCCTAAAAAACCCAAAAAATACTCAAAAACCCTAAAATCTGTAAAAACCATAAAAATCCTAAAAATTCATAAAACTGTAAAAAACCCTAAAAACCCCTTAAAAACCAAAGAAAACCTTAATAACCAAAAATACTTAAAACTATAAAAAATTTCTAAAACCCTGAAAAACCATAAAATGTACCTAAAAACATCAAAACATTCAAAATACCTGAAAATCCTAAAAACCCATTAAAATCTTAAATAATCACTAAAAAATAAGAAAAATTCAAAAAACTCTAAAACCCTAAAAAACACTATGAAATCCATAAAAACATAAAAACACTTAAAACCCCTTAAAGGCATAAAAATGATAAAGAACCAATTAGTACCTTAAAATCATAAACCCCGAAGAATACTAAAACCCTAAATACAGTAGAAACCCTGAAAAATATTAAAAACCCAACAAACCCAACAAACCCTAAAAGCCAAATCAAAACTCTAAAAACCTTTTAAACGTACATGAACAATAAAAACACTAAAAACCCATAGAAAACATAAAAAATTCAAAAAATAACCTAAAAAACAAAAAAATCCAAAAAAACCCTAATACCCCAAAAAATCGTAACAAAACCCTCAAAATCCCTACAAACCCTAAAAACCCAATACCAACCCTAAAAACACTAAAATCCCTAACCATGTAAAAATCTTAAGAACCCTAAAACCCCAAAGGAAACTTTAAAAACCTAAATAAACATAAAACAGCTAAAAATTTAAGAAACATAAAAACCCAAAAATTCCTAAATGACCATAAAACCCTAAAAACCCTCAGAATCACTAAAATCCTAAAAAACCTTGATAGTCATAAAATCCCTAGAAATAATAAAAACCCCCAAAATCCTGAAAATCCTTATGAAAATCATAAAACTGAAAATTGTTTAAAATCCTTAAAAACCAAAAAATGATAAAAACCATAAAAGTCCATAAAAACCTAAAACACCTAAAATCATAAAAATCACTAAAACCATAAAAACATCTAAAACCCCATAAAAAATAAAAAATTTTAAAATAATTTAAATATCTAAAATTGTTAAAAAACTCTAAAAACCCATTTTAAACCCAAAAAAACTCTATCCCCCCTAAATACCCAAAAAATTAAAAACCAAAAAACCCCTAAAAATATATAAAAATCTTAAAAACTCACTAAAAATAACTAAAAATATAAAAATTCTAAAACTCTAAAAAAAACCCTATGAAAATACTTAAAACCTTGAAACCCTTAAACCCCTAAAATCCTAAAAAAGAATAAAAACCCTATAATACCCAAAAAACCCTAATGACCCTAAAACCATCAAAGCCCTTAAAAACCTTAAAACCCATAAAAATTCCTAAAAAGACTAAAAATAACTAAAAACATAAAAAACACTAAAAACCATAAGAAAACCTTAAAAATAAAATAACACATAAAACCCCCTAAAAACCCTAAAAACCATAAAAACCATTGAAACCAAAATACCACTTAAAACCTAAAAAACCCTAAAATTCCTAAACCACTATAAAATATAAAGACAATTTATCCCCATAAAAAATTATAAATCTCTAAAAAACCTTAAAAACCATAAAAACTAAAAAAACCATAAAATCCCAAAAACCCTCAAAATCGATAAAAATCAAAAAAACCATAAATACTGTAAAAGATCCCAAAAATCCTTAAAAACATAAAAAAAACAAAAATTAAAAAAATGATAAGAAAACCAAACAAACATTAAAATACTTACACCCCCTAAAAAACCTAAAGGTGCTAAAAACCATAAAAAACACTAAAAGATACTAAAAACCCTAAATACCCTCAAAATCACTAGAAATGCTAAAATCCATAAAAATCCTAAAAGATTCCTAAAAATACCCAAAAACATAAAATACTCATAAAAACCTAAGAAAAAAAATTAAAAACCTAAAAACAATTGAAACCTCTAAAATCCAAAAAATGCAAAAAACTCTTAATGGACTTAAAAAGCCTAAAAACCACTAAAAACAATAAATACCTCTTGAATCCTAAAAAATATAAGAAATTATAAAAACCTTAAAAACTGAATAAAACTCTAAGAACCATTTAATCTCCTAAATGTTTTATTAAACTCTATAAACATTTATGTCCCTAATAAACTCAAAAATCCCTAAATACTAAAATCCATAAAAAACCTAATAACCTTAAAAAACTCTAAAAACCCCCAAGATCATTAAAAAACCTTGAAACCATAAAAATATTAAAACAACCATGAAAATCCCAAAAAGTATAAAAACCATAAAAATCCTTAGATAACCATAGACAAATAAAACACTTAAAAAGCCATAAAATATCAAAAAACTCTTAAACCATAAAAAACCCTAAAAATACCCTAAAAACCGGAAAACCAATTAAAATCCTAGGAAAACCAAAAAAACCATAAAAATCGTAAAAATAGATTTAAATTCAAAAAAAACACTAAGAACGATTAAAATACCTTAAGAAAAACTTTAAAACCTAATAACACTTTGTGCTCCTAAAAAACCTAAAAATTTCTAAAAACCATAAAAGACCATAAAAACTGAAAACATACAAAACCATAAAACACTTAAAAACCATAAAATACCAAAAAACCCCATAAAAATCGTATACAACCACAAAAAAAGTCTATAAACCCATTTAACCACTAAAACCTTAAAAAACTCTTAAAAACCTTAAATCCATAAAAATTCCAAAAAATTCTTAAAATCCAAAAGAACTATAAAAAATCATAAAAATCCAATAAACCATAAAATCCCTAAAGATTCCTAAATACCCAAATAAACCATGAATATCCTAAAAAAATAAAACAAATTACTTAACATGTAAAAAACCAAAAAACCCCCAAAAACCCTAAGAAAAACATAAGAACCAAAAAAAACATCAAACCCCGAAAAATCCTAAAAACAATAAAAACCCTAAAAACCCCTTTAAAGACCATAAAAACCTAAAGACCCTTTAAAATACCTCAAAAAAATAAAATATCAAAAAAATTATAAATAGCCTTGTAAGATATATAAAATGTAAAAAACCAAATAAACATGAAAATACCCTAAAAAATAAAAACAAAAAAACACATAAAAACAATAAAAACCCTAAAAACTGTTAAAAATTCTAAAAGAAACGAAAAATCCTATAACCCCCTGAAAACATAAAAACCCATAAAACCCTTAAAAACCATAATAACCATAAAAATCCAATAAACACTAAAAACCTAAAAAACCCTTTAATCCCCTAAAAACATTCAATAAACTATAAAAAACCATAAAAACTAAAAAACCACTAAAACCACTAGAAAAAACTAAAAAAATAAAAACATGTAAAAAACCTAAAAAGACCATAAAAACCTTGAAAACCTCCAAAATACCTAAAAAAACTACAAATCATAACGATACTAAGAATCCCTAAAACCCTTAAAAACACAAAAAATCATAAAAACCTTGAAAAACCATAAGAAAATTTTAAACTCCTAAAAACACTTAAAAACCCTAAAAACCTAAAATATTTTAAAAACCCTGAAATACCATAATAACCTAAAACCCTTAAAACCCATAAATTCCTTAAAAACATTGAACACTAAATGTGGTATAAAAATCGTAAAACCCACTAAAAAAGAAAAAAACCTTTAAAACCTTAAAACATTAAAAACTATTCAAAACCATAAAACTCTAAAAAAACCTCAAAACCCCAAAAATACCATAAAACCCTAAAAATTCAAAAAACCCTTAAAAACACTCAGAATACCTAAAATACCTGTAAAACCATAAAAGACCTATAAATCCCTTAAAATCCCTAAACAACATTAAAACCCTTAATAAGACATTATTAATTGAAAAACACTTAAATTCCAAAAAAAAATGATGAAACCACTCAAAATAAACATAATCCTTAAAAACCATAACAATCCTAAAATTCCTAAAAATCCTTAAATATGCAAAAAACCCTAAAAACCAAAAATAAATCTTCAAAAAATTAATACACTTTAAACCTATAAAAACTCGAAAAAATTTTAAAAACCCAAAAATATTTTAAAAATACATAAGAAAATCTTCAAAAAATTAATACTTTAAACCATTAGGTTTATACGGTATTTCGAGTTCTTTGTATTTTTATGGTTTTATTTTTATTTTTTAGGGTTTTATGTTTTTTTCATGGTTTTATTGTTTTCAATGGTTTGAAGGGGTTTTAGAGATTTTAGTGGTTTTTTTATTTTTTTTATGGGTTTTTAGGTATTTTAATGGTTTTTAATGGTTTTATTTTTTTAAGGTGTTTTAGGGGTCTAAGGTCTTTTTAGGGTTTCTTAGGGTTTTTAGTGTTTTTTAGTTGTTTTGGGTTTTATGTGTTTTTATGTTTTTAATGATTTATTAAGGTTTTTAGGGTATTTAGGGATTTTTACATTATTAGGGATTTTATGTTCTTTAGGGATATTTATGGTTTTTTTGGTTTTTTATGGATTTTGAAGGATTTTGGTGTTTTTAGGGTTTTATAAGTTTTTATTAATTTTTTGTTTTTAGTGAATTTTAATATTTTTAGGTTTTTATGGTTTTCATTGGGTTTTTTAGGGTTTTTATGATTTTTTATGTTTTGATGGATTTTTTGGGTTTATTAGTATTTATATAGTTTTTAGGGTTTTAGGGATTTGGAGTGTTTTATGGTTCATTAGGATTTTTATGGTTTTAGATATTTGTTCAGTTTTTATGAGTTTTAAATTCCTTAGTGTTTTTTTAAAAAAATTAGGGTTTAATGGGTTCTTAGATTTTTTTTGTAGTTTTTAGGGTTCTTATTGGTTTTTTTGGGGTTTTTAGGTTCTTAGGGGATTTATGGATTTTTAGAGTTTTAGGGGTTTGTTCATATGTTTTTGGGTTTTAATGTCTTTATATTTTTTTAAAATTTTTAGGGTTTTAAAAGGGTATTTATAGTTTTTAGTTTATTTAGGATTCTTATAGGGTTTTGGGGTTTTTCAAGTTCTTAGGGTCTTTATTTTTTTAGATGTTTTTTTGTGATTTAATGGCTTTTTAGGATTATAAGGGTTTTTAATGTTTTTGGGTGTTAAGTGTCTTTAGGGTTTTTAGGTTTTCATAGGGGTTTTGATGGATTTTATGGTTTTTAGGTTTTTAGTGATTTATAGGGTTTTTAGGATTTTTATAGTATTTGGGTTTTAGGAATTTTTAGAGTTATTAGTGTTTTTAGGGATTTAATATTTTTATTATTTTTTTGGTTTTGGGGTTTTCCCATGTTTATTAGGGTTTTAAGTGTTTTTTATAGTTTTTAACGTCATTGGGGGTTGAATTGTTTTGTGTATTTTGTAGTTTTTATGATTTTTATGGGTTTTTAGAGGTATTTAATGTTTTTAGGTGGTTTTTATGATTTTTGTTTTTTAGGGTTTTTAACATCTTTTAGGGTGTTTAATTGTTTTTTATCATTTTTTAGATTTTTTGGGGTTTTAATTGCTTATAGGTTTCTGAGTTTTTCTTAGGGGTTTTGAAGGGTTTTAGGGATTTTAACGTTTTAATGACTTTTAAGGTATTTTTTTGTTTTCTTTTGTTTTTAGTATTTTTAGAATTTTTTGGGGTTTTAGAAATTTTTATGGTTTTAAGGGTTTTTAGCATTATTAGGATGTTAGGGGTTTTAGTGTTTTTAATTTTTTTTATGGTTTTCTTATTGATTTAGGGTTACTAGGGTGATTTATATTTTTCTGTATTTTATGTTTTTTTTAGATTTTTATGGATTTATAGGGTTTTTACAGATTTTGAGGGTTTTAGTGTTTTTAGGGTATTTATAGGTGTTTGGGGTTTTATGATTTTTTTTGTTTTTGTATTGTTTTATGTTCCTCTATAGTTTTTTTATTTCTTCATGGTTTTGAAGGATTTTTAGTGTTTAATGGGGTTTTATGGTTTTATGCCTTTTTAGGGTTTTAAATGTTTTTCGAGGTTTTTTGGGGTGATGTTTTTTTACTCTACTTTTTTGTGTTTTTTAGAATTTTTTTCAGACTTTAGGTACTTAAGGATTTTATATGTTTTTAGGTTTTTAAGGTTCTATAAGGTATTTTTAATGTTTTTAGGGTTTTTTTCATTTTAGGTATTTTAATCTTTTTCTATCTTTTTATAGCTTTTAGGGATTTTTGGGTTTTGAGGGGTTTTAGGGTTTCTCGGGTTTTTGTCTTTTTTTTGGGGTTTCATGGGGTTTTAGAGTTTTTTTTGGTTTTTAAGGTTTATTATATATTTTTTAATGTTTATATGTGTTTAAAGGGTTTTCAGAGTTTTTGGTGGGTGTTAAGGGGTCTCCTTGGCTTTTAGGGTTTTCATAAAAATTATTGTTTTTTTGGATTTTTAGGGTTTGAGGTTTTTAGGGTCTTTTAATGTTTTTTTATTTTTTATAGTTTTTAGGGGATTTAAGTGTTTTTTGGTTTTTTTGGGTTTCTTAAGGATTTTAGTGTTTTTAGATTTTTATGTAGTTTAAGGGATTTTCCAGATTTTTTGGTATTCTAGGGTTGTTAGGGAATTTGGGGGTGTTTTATGTTTTCATGGGTTTTATGGGTTTTTAGATTTTTTAATGGTTTTCAGTTTTTATGTGGTTTTGTGTGTTTTTAGGTTTTTTATGGTTCCTTTAGAGGTTTTCATAGTTTTAAGGGTTTTTTACATCTTTATGGATTTTTAGGGTTTTGGGGGATTTAAATGGTCTTTTTGGGTTTTTTGGATTTTGATGGTTTTTATTGTATTTAAGAGTTTTTAGGGGTTTTATGTTTGTTTTTTATGGTTTTAGGGGTTTTTTATTTTTTAGGGTTTTTAATATTGTTATATTTTTTAATTTTTTTAGTTTTTTGTAGGGTTTTAAGTGTTTTTTGGTTTTTTAGGGGATTTAAGGGTTTTCATGGTTTATAAGGGTTTCTTAGTTTTAAGGGTTTTAGGGTTTTTAGGGTATTTTACGTTTTTTTGTTTTTATCATCTGTAGGTTTTTAAGGATTTATAGTGTTTTTTGGTTTTAAAGGTTTTGCTAATGTTTTTAGTGTTTTTTGTTTTTTATGTTTTTTTGGGATTTCTAGGGAATGTTTTGTATTTTTATGGGTTTTTGGGTTTTTTTGGTATTTTGAAGATTTTTAGTGTTTTTTAGGATTTTTAGAGTTTTTTATCATTTTTAGGTTTTTGGGGGTTTTACGTTTTTTTATTTGTTTAGGTTTGCTTAGATATTTTTTGGGTTTTTAGGGATTTTTACAGTTTTAGTGGGTTTTAAGGATATTTAGAGATTTTTTTTTGGATTTTTGTGGGTTTTACGGTTATTAATGATTTTGAAGGTTTTATGGGTTTTATGGTTTTTATTATTTAGTGGGGGGAGACTTTATTTTTATCATTTTAATTTTTTTAGATTTTTTATAAATAATTATTGTTTTCATGGGGTTTAATAGTTTTTATTGGTTTGAAGGTTTTTATAGGGTTTTTGGGTTTTTTGGGTTTTTATGGTTTTAGGTTTTTTATGGTTTTTAGGGATTTAGTATATTTTTAAGGTTTTTAGGGGTCTTATTTCTTTTAATTTCATTTTTATCATTTAATTGTTTTATATTTTAATGGTTTTATTAGGTTTTTTAATTTTTTTGGAAATTTTAGGTCTTTTAGGATTTTAATGGGTTATTTTTGGTTTTTTGGGATTTTGAGGGTTTTAGGGGTTTTTATTCTATTTTTTGTTTTAATGGTTTTTTAAATTTGTAGTTTGTATGGTTTTTTATAGATCTTATGGTTTTTAGTTGATAAAATAGTTATTATGGTTTTTAGTTATTTTTAGGGGTTTTATGGGTTTTGGAGGTTTTATGGTTTTTAGGGTTTTTATGATTTTTGGGGGGTTTTAGGATTTTGAGCTACATTTTTTATTTTTAGTGATTTTAATTGTTTTAGGTTTTAAATTTTTTTCTATGGGGTTTTTAGGGTTTTGAAGTTTTTTTCTGTTTTTATCCATTTTTAGGAATCCTTTATATTTTCTATGGATTTTATGGTTTTGAGGGATTTTGAGGGTTTTTAAGGGTTTTAGTGGTTTTAGGATTTTTAGTTTTCTAAGGTTTATTATGGTTTTTCAAAATAATTTATTTTTTAATGTTTTATTGTAGTGTTTTTCTTTGTTTTTAGGATTTTTTATATTTTTAGTTATTATAGGGAGCTTTTTGGATTTTTATGTTTTTAAGGGTTTTATGGATTATTTTGATTTTTAGGGTCTTTAGGGTTTTACGATTTTTCGGGGTTTTTTGGATTATGTTAGATTTTTAGGGGTTTAAGGTATTTTAGAGATTTTTATAATTATTTGGGTTTTAATTTATTTTTAGTGTTTTTAGTGGGATTTTATGATTTTATGGATTTAAATGTTTTTAGGGATTTTATGTTCTTTAGGGATATTTATGGTTTTTTTGGTTTTTTATGGATTTTGAAGGATTTTGGTGTTTTTAGGGTTTTATTAGTTTTTATTAATTTTTTGTTTTTAGTGAATTTTAATATTTTTAGGTTTTTATGGTTTTCATTGGGTTTTTTAGGGTTTTTATGATTTTTTATGTTTTGATGGATTTTTAGGGTTTATTAGTATTTATATAGTTTTTAGGGTTTTAGGGATTTGGAGTGTTTTATGGTTCATTAGGATTTTTATGGTTTTAGATATTTGTTCAGTTTTTATGAGTTTTAAATTCCTTAGTGTTTTTTTAAAAAAATTAGGGTTTAATGGGTTCTTAGATTTTTTTTTTAGTTTTTAGGGTTCTTATTGGTTTTTTTGGGGTTTTCAGGTTCTTAGGGGATTTATGGATTTTTAGAGTTTTAGGGGTTTGTTCATTTGTTTTTGGGTTTTAATGTCTTTATATATTTTTAAAATTTTTAGGGTTTTAAAAGGGTATTTATAGTTTTTAGTTTATTTAGGATTCTTATAGGGTTTTGGGGTTTTTCAAGTTCTTAGGGTCTTTATTTTTTTAGATGTTTTTTTGTGATTTAAGGTCTTTTTAGGATTATAAGGGTTTTTAATGTTTTTGGGTGTTAAGTGTCTTTAGGGTTTTTAGGTTTTCATAGGGGTTTTGATGGATTTTATGGTTTTTAGGTTTTTAGTGATTTATAGGGTTTTTAGGATTTTTATAGTATTTGGGTTTTAGGAATTTTTAGAGTTATTAGTGTTTTTAGGGATTTAATATTTTTATTATTTTTTTGGTTTTGGGGTTTTCCCATGTTTATTAGGGTTTTAAGTGTTTTTTATAGTTTTTAACGTCATTGGGGGTTGAATTTTTTTGTGTATTTTGTAGTTTTTATGATTTTTATGGGTTTTTAGAGGTATTTAATGTTTTTAGGTGGTTTTTATGATTTTTGTTTTTTAGGTTTTTTAACATCTTTTAGGGTGTTTAATTGTTTTTTATAATTTTTTAGATTTTTTGGGGTTTTAATTGCTTATAGGTTTCTGAGTTTTTCTTAGGGGTTTTTAAGGGTTTTAGGGATTTTAACGTTTTAATGTCTTTTAAGGTATTTTTTTGTTTTCTTTTGTTTTTAGTATTTTTAGAATTTTTTGGGGTTTTAGAAATTTTTATGGTTTTAAGGGTTTTTAGCATTATTAGGATGTTAGGGGTTTTAGTGTTTTTAATTTTATTATGGTTTTCTTATTGATTTAGGGTTACTAGGGTGATTTATATTTTTCTGTATTTTATGGTTTTTTTAGATTTTTATGGATTTATAGGGTTTTTACAGATTTTGAGGGTTTTAGTGTTTTTAGGGTATTTATAGGTGTTTGGGGTTTTATGATTTTTTTTGTTTTTGTATTGTTTTATGTTCCTCTATAGTTTTTTTATTTCTTCATGGTTTTGAAGGATTTTTAGTGTTTAATGGGGTTTTATGGTTTTATGCCTTTTTAGGGTTTTAAATGTTTTTCGAGGTTTTTTGGGGTGAAGTTTTTTTACTCTACTTTTTGTGTTTTTTAGAATTTTTTTCAGACTTTAGGTACTTAAGGATTTTATATGTTTTTAGGTTTTTAAGGTTCTATAAGGTATTTTTAATGTTTTTAGGGTTTTTTTCATTTTAGGTATTTTAATCTTTTTCTATCTTTTTATAGCTTTTAGGGATTTTTGGGTTTTGAGGGTTTTTAGGGTTTCTCGGGTTTTTGTCTTTTTTTTTGGGGTTTCATGGGGTTTTAGAGTTTTTTTTGGTTTTTAAGGTTTATTATATATTTTTTAATGTTTATATGTGTTTAAAGGGTTTTCAGAGTTTTTGGTGGGTGTTAAGGGGTCTCCTTGGCTTTTAGGGTTTTCATAAAAATTATTGTTTTTTTGGATTTTTAGGGTTTGAGGTTTTTAGGGTCTTTTAATGTTTTTTTATTTTTTAAAGTTTTTAGGGGATTTAAGTGTTTTTTGGTTTTTTTGGGTTTCTTAAGGATTTTAGTGTTTTTAGATTTTTATGTAGTTTAAGGGATTTTCCAGATTTTTTGGTATTCTAGGGTTGTTAGGGAATTTGGGGGTGTTTTATGTTTTCATGGGTTTTATGGGTTTTTAGATTTTTTAATGGTTTTCAGTTTTTATGTGGTTTTTGTGTGTTTTTAGGTTTTTTATGGTTCCTTTAGAGGTTTTCATAGTTTTAAGGGTTTTTTACATCTTTATGGATTTTTAGGGTTTTGGGGGATTTAAATGGTCTTTTTGGGTTTTTTGGATTTTGATGGTTTTTATTGTATTTAAGAGTTTTTAGGGGTTTTATGTTTTTTTTTATGGTTTTAGGGGTTTTTTATTTTTTAGGGTTTTTAATATTGTTATATTTTTTAATTTTTTTAGTTTTTTGTAGGGTTTTAAGTGTTTTTTGGTTTTTTAGGGGATTTAAGGGTTTTCATGGTTTATAAGGGTTTCTTAGTTTTAAGGGTTTTAGGGTTTTTAGGGTATTTTACGTTTTTTTGTTTTTATCATCTGTAGGTTTTTAAGGATTTATAGTGTTTTTTGGTTTTAAAGGTTTTGCTAATGTTTTTAGTGTTTTTTGTTTTTTATGTTTTTTTGGGATTTCTAGGGCATGTTTTGTATTTTTATGGGTTTTTGGGTTTTTTTGGTATTTTGAAGATTTTTAGTGTTTTTTAGGATTTTTAGAGTTTTTTATCATTTTTAGGTTTTTGGGGGTTTTACGTTTTTTTATTTGTTTAGGTTTGCTTAGATATTTTTTGGGTTTTTAGGGATTTTTACAGTTTTAGTGGGTTTTAAGGATATTTAGAGATTTTTTTTTGGATTTTTGTGGGTTTTACGGTTATTAATGATTTTGAAGGTTTTATGGGTTTTATGGTTTTTATTATTTAGTGGGGGGAGACTTTATTTTTATCATTTTAATTTTTTTAGATTTTTTATAAATAATTATTGTTTTTGATGGGGTTTAATAGTTTTTATTGGTTTGAAGGTTTTTATAGGGTTTTTGGGTTTTTTGGGTTTTTATGGTTTTAGGTTTTTTATGGTTTTTATGGATTTAGTATATTTTTAAGGTTTTTAGGGGTCTTATTTCTTTTAATATCATTTTTATCATTTAATTGTTTTATATTTTAATGGTTTTATTAGGTTTTTTAATTTTTTTGGAAATTTTAGGTCTTTTAGGATTTTAATGGGTTATTTTTGGTTTTTTGGGATTTTGAGGGTTTTAGGGGTTTTTATTCTATTTTTTGTTTTAATGGTTTTTTAAATTTGTAGTTTGTATGGTTTTTTATAGATCTTATGGGTTTTAGTTGATAAAATAGTTATTATGGTTTTTAGTTATTTTTAGGGGTTTTATGGGTTTTGGAGGTTTTATGGTTTTTAGGGTTTTTATGATTTTTGGGGGGTTTTAGGATTTTGAGCTACATTTTTTATTTTTAGTGATTTTAATTGTTTTAGGATTTAAATTTTTTTCTATCGGGTTTTTAGGGTTTTGAAGTTTTTTTCTGTTTTTATCCATTTTTAGGAATCCTTTATATTTTCTATGGATTTTATGGTTTTGAGGGATTTTGAGGGTTTTTAAGGGTTTTAGTGGTTTTAGGATTTTTAGGATTTTTAGTTTTCTAAGGTTTATTATGGTTTTTCAAAATAATTTATTTTTTAATGTTTTATTGTAGTGTTTTCCTTTGTTTTTAGGATTTTTTATATTTTTAGTTATTATAGGGAGCTTTTTGGATTTTTATGTTTTTAAGGGTTTTATGGATTATTTTGATTTTTACAGTCTTTAGGGTTTTACGATTTTTCGGGGTTTTTTGGATTATGTTAGATTTTTAGGGGTTTAAGGTATTTTATAGATTTTTATAATTATTTGGGTTTTAATTTATTTTTAGTGTTTTTAGTGGGATTTTATGATTTTATGGATTTAAATGTTTTTAGGGATTTTTATGTTTTTTTGTGTTTTTTTGGTTTTTAATTATTTAATACGGGTTTTCAGAATTTTAGGGGTTTTTAATTATTATGGAATATTTCAAATATTTAGGTTCTTTATGGGATTTTGCGGTTTTTAGTGGTTTATAGAGTTTTTAGTGTTTCTATGTTTTTTTTTATTTTTGGGAGTTTTATAGTGTTTTAGAGTTTTACAGTTTTTTATATTTTTTAACTTTTTAGTGGTTTTAGGGTTTTATGTGTTTGATAGATTTTATGGTTTTTATGGGTTTTAATGGATTTTAAGGTTTTATGCACTTTTCAGGGTGTTTTTAGGAGTTTTCACAATTTTAGGTATTTATGGTTTTTTAATGTTTTAGGTTTTAGGATTTTCTTAGGGTTTTTTTACGGTTTGTGTGATTTTTATGTTTTGAGGTATATTTAAGGATATTTTTGGAATTTTATGTGTTCTTTTTGTTTTTAGGTGTTTGGTGGTGTTTTAGGGTTTCTTGAGTTTTATATCCTTTTAGGGTTTTTAACTATTTTTTGATTTTATGGGTTTTAAATGTTTTTAGTTTTTTATGTTTTTCTTAAGTTTTTTCTGGTTTTTTAATATTTTTAGGTATTTTTCATGTCTTTTTGTAGTTTTTAGGTTTTTACATTATTTTAAAGGGTTTTTTGATTTTATAGAGTTTTTTAGGTTTTTGTGTTTTTGTGTGTTTTTTGTGTTTTTAGGATTTTTATGGTGTTTTAGCTTTTTTTACATGTTTTTAGGTGTTTAAATACTTTTTAGGGTTTTTATTGGTTTATACAGTTTTTATCAGATTTTAGGTTTTTTATTTTTTCGCAGGTTTTATGGTATTATTAGGTTTTTAATGTTTTGAGGGTCTTTTGGGGGGTTTTAGTGTTTGTTCGGTTTTCATGGGTATTATGGGTTATTAGGTTTTTAAGGGTGTTATTAGGGTTTTTAGTCTATTTAGGGTGGGTTTTTACAATTTTTTTTTGTATTTTTTAGGCTTTTTTAGGTTTTTAAATTTTTTAGTGATTTTGGGAATTTATGGGTTTTATGGTTTTTTCGGTTATCGTGGTTTTTATGGTTTTCTAAGTTTTTTTTAGTATTTTAAATAGTTTTCAGTGTTCTTTCTATGATTTAGGGTTTTAATGTGTTTTTATTGTTTTTTTATGGTTTTATGGGTTATTATGATTTTTAGTGGTTTTCAGGGATTTAGGTTCGACAAATAATTTTAGCATTTTTTAGGATATAATGGATTTTAAGTGTTTTTAGGTTTTTAATGTTTTCGTAGATGGTTTATTGGTTTTTAGGGTGTTTATGTCTTTACTTATTTTTATAGATTTTTGGGATTTTATAGTTTTTAGGATATTAGGGATTTTGAGGGTTTTAAGCATTTTTAAGGATTTTTAGGATTTTACAATTTTACATTTTAGCATTTTTTAGGGTTTTTGGCTGTTTAATTGTTTATTTTTGGTTTTTAATATTTTCTTAGAGTCTTTCGTGGATTTTAGGTATTTTTTGAGATTTTTTATGTTTGTTATAGGATTTTAGTGTTTTTAGGTCTTTTGTGGGTTTTTATGGCTTTTGGGATTCTAAGGTTTTTTTTGGTTTTTACAATTTTTAAGTATTTTTATGTTTTTAGGGTATTAGAGGGTTTTAATGTTTTTAATTTTTTTATGATTATTAAGGGTTTTAAAAGTATATAGTGTGTTTTTAGGAATTATATGGGTTTTTAGAGATTTTATGGGTTTTTTGTTTTTTTGGGGGTTTTACAGATTTTAGGGTCTTTTTTAGGTTTATTGAGAGGTTTTATAGTTTTTATGTTTTTCAGGGTATCAGTTTTTTTAGATTTTAACGGTTTTCTTATGGTTTTTGGGGTTTTATGGGTTTTTATATTTTTATATATCTATAAGACATTTTAATGTTTTTATTGTTTAAGGGATTTTACAGATTTTGTTGATTTTTAGGTTTTTATGGTTTTTATTATTTTTATAACATTTTTGGGGGTTTAAATAGTTTAAGATTTTATAGTGTATTTTTGGGTTTTATGGGTTTTAGGGTTCTAATGATTTCAGGGGTTTTATAGTTTTTAGGCGTTTTTAGGGGGTTTATGTTCTTTTTTGGGTTTTTAGGTTTTTACTGTTTTTTGGGGTTTAATGGGTTTAAGTTTTTTATGTTTTTAAGGTATTAATTTATTTTTTCTAGAGTTTTAGGGTTTTTTTATTTTTTTACTGATTTGTTGGGTTTTTTAGGATATTAGTGTTTTTAGGATTTTTGGGCACTTTGAGGATTGTTTGGTTTTTTAGTGTTATTGGAGTTTTTTTTGTTTTTAACGGTTTTAAGTGTTATTATGTTTTTATGGTTCTCCTATCATTATTCAAATTTTTAGCATTTTTTATGTTTATAGTTTTTTGGGGTTTTTAAGAATTTTACCGGTTATTTAGGGTTTTAGGGACTTTAAGGGGGTTTAGGGTTTTTATGGATTTTTTAGGTTTTAGGGTTTTTTTGGGTTTTTATGGTTTAATGGGTTTTTAGGGTTTTTAATAGATTTTAGGGGTTTATAAGGTTTTTAGATTTTTAGTGGGTTATGGGGTTTTATGGGGTTTTGGGGGTTTTAATTTTTTTAAGGGTTATTATGAATTTTCAAGGTTTTTAAGTATTTTAGGGTATTTTTTGGATTTCAAGTTTGTTTAACATTTATTAGGTTTCTAGGGGTTTTACGTTCTTTTATGTTATTATGGTTTTCTTAGGGTTTCTTAGGGATTTTATATTTTTTTATATTTTTAGTAAATTTTTGGGATATTTTTTTATTCTATGTTTTTTAGGTTAGTTTAGGATTTTGAAGGGTTTTAAGGTGTTGAGGGTTTTAGATCTTTTTATGGTTTAGATACTTTTAATCTTTTTTTAGGATTTTTATGGTTTTATTGTTTTTATGGATTTTGTGGGTATTTATTTTTTAGGTTTTTTAGTGTTTCAAGTTTTTTTAGGTTTTCAGGGGTTTTAGTTATTTTTAGGTTTTTCAGTTTGTAATTATTTTTTGGGGGGTTTTAGGTTTTCTAGGTTTTTAATGGTGTTTATGTCCTTTTATGTCTTTTTATGATTTTTATAATTTTTAGGGATTTTAATGTTTTATGGTTTTTAGGGTTGTTATGGATTTTTTGGTTTTTTATAGTTTTTTTAGTTTTTTGGGTTCTAAAGGATTCTTAATGTTTTTAATGATTTTATGGGTTTAAAATATTTTTATATTTTTATTTATTCTTTTAGGGTTTTGGGGTTTTGGGGTTAATGATTTTTGGGACTTTTAAGGATTTTAACATTTTTAGATTACAAAAGGATTTTAAGTGGTTTTAAGTTTTTTAGGTTTTCTTGGGGTTTTTTGGGGTTTTTTATGATTTTTTAATGTTTTTAAGAATTATTATGGATTTTTTGGATTTTTTGGATTTTTAGAAATTTTATGCATTTAGATGGTGTTTATGGGTTCCTATGGGTTTTTGGGATTTTATAATTTTTAGGTTTTCAGGTGTTTTATGTGTTTTAATTGGTTTTATGTTTATTACATTTTCTTAAGGATTGCAGGGTGTTAAAGATTTTTAAATTATTATTTATTTTCTTTGTTTTTCTAGAATTTTTATGATTTTTATGGATTTTAGGTATTGTAATGTTTTTTAGGGTTTTTAGGTTTTTTAGTATTTTCAGGGTTTTCATTGTTTTTTGGGTTTAATAGTTTTTTTTAGTTTTTAATATTTTTAGACTTTTTTTACAATTTTAGGGTTTTAAATAATTTTAAGATTTTATGGTGGTTTTATGACTTCATAGGATTTTGGTGGTTTTTAATGTTTTTAGGGGTTTTATTATTTTTAGGGGTTTTTTGGTCTTTTAGTGTTTTCATAATTTTTATGTTTTTAGCAGTTTTAAATTTTTTAGGTTTTTAATGATTTTTATGGGTTCCTATAGTTTTTGGGGGTGTTTGATTTTTATGGATTTTAATGGATTCTTCAGGAATATTATGGATTTTTGGATTTTCAAGATTTGAAGTTGTTGTTTCTTTTTGTTTTTTAGGGGTTTTAGGTGTTTTAGGATGTTTGGTGGGTTTTAGGGTTTTTTTGAATTTTTATGGATTTATGAAATTTTTAGGTTTATAAGGGCTTTTAGGGTTTTTGGCATTATTTGGTTACATATGGATTTTAAGTGTTTTTAGGTTTTTGAGGTTTACATGGGTTTTTTGGGTTTTTATGATTTTTATGTTTTTAAGAATTACTAGGTCATTTTAGGATTTTTATGGATTTTTAGTGATTTTAGGGAATTTGATGGTTTTTAGGGTTTTTAATTTTTTTTAATTTATTTTATGTTTATTAGTACTTCTTAAGGATTTCATGGTATTAGGGGTTTTTAATTTTTTAAATATTTTCATGGTTTTTCCATGATTTTTATGGTTTTAAAGGTTTTTAGGTTTTCTATCGATGATTTGGATTTTTGGGGTTTTCATGGTTTTTATTGATTTTTGGGTTTTTGAGTTTTTGTTGTGTTTTAAATGTTTTTAGAGTTTTTTTGACATTTATAGGGGTTTAAATATTTTTAATATTTATATTGGTTTTATGGTTTTTTGTGTTTTTTGGGGCATTCAATGTTTTTAGTGCAAGGAAGGCACATGACTAGGCTATGGTAGCCCCCCCCCCCCAAAATTTATTAGAAAAACAGATAATGCAAACAAGGGAGGGGTGAAGTCAAATGGCCCAAACCCAAAACTCCTAAGACCCCCCTAGAAAAAAAACCCAAAGAAACTGGCTCCACATAAGGGAATCAATTCAGTTAATATCCTCAAACCAAGTCATAAATAGAGACTATACCATAAGGGTCACCATCTACACCACAGCCAAAAGCCACATTTAAGTAGAAGTCAGAGTCTGCCCCCCACCCCCATGTCCATCAATTCCGATCCAAACTCAAATTCCTCCTGATGTCTAAAGAGTTCCAGATACTTCTCTCTGATTCTTTCTTTCTTTGAGGTGCATGGAGGTATCTCCTTCTTGTTCACTTTGACTTTCAGAGTAGCTTCCTTTGAGGAAGATCAGGTAGCCATGTGTCGATGAAAGGTAGAGTAATACCTCTTCTTCCTCATTTTTGAGGGCAAAGGTGAATCTATCATAAAGAGATTCCTTCCCTTATAGAATGTTGTCACATGCCACACATGATCCCCCCTTATATTTTTTCCGAAGATTGGACCCAAGGTCTTTAACACTTGTAGAGAACCCTTTCGACTTATTTCCTTCCTCCTTTAGAGAGGAAACCCCATCCATGGCCGTTTATCTCTTAAACTGGGTCATATTGGAGTTTTTCCTGCGGTCATCCCTAGAAAAAATATTCACTAAAATTTTAGCCTCATCAGTGATGCAGACACTTGGTCATTCCACCAATACCATGTCGTGCAGGACCACACATTAGGACACATCCGCAGAAGCTCCTCCATACCCCACCATGGATAGTCATGAGTCGGGAGCCATACATCCTTCACCATTGGTGTTGGAATTCCCATGCATAATGTGACCAACCATAGCCTCAACAAAATATTCATCAACCTCCTCATTGTGAGCTCATGTAAAAACCCGCATGCCATTCCTCCCATTTCCACTGCACCCATGGATCTGTACAGAAGAGTCACCCAAACTCTAGTTAGGTGATCCATCATTAATGCACAAGGCCTTATTCTCAACCAAATTATGTTGATGCTCATTCAAAGCCACCTCCCCCGACTCAACTACCTCCTCTTGCTGAAGAACCCCCTTGCATATCATGTCTACCAGCCGACACAATAGAGTACATACCCTCCAACCTATTACCCAGAGTGACACCATCCATAACCGCAAGATGATTGCTACTATCTAGCCCACTACCTTTGCTCAAGGTCACTACAATCCTACTCAGGGGCTGCTTCAGGAGGGTCTCAAGAAGATTCTACATATTCCCAAATCTAGCTATCTCTTCCTGCTCATCCACTACCTCCTGCTTTGATCCCTCAGTAATTAACTACTGCCGTCTTTCCCACTATGGTAGCTCAATGATCTACTTTCATCATTGTGCATTACCTCTTCACTAACCCCTCCCTTTCCACCCCAATTCCAAGAAAACATTACACCCTTGACACATGAACCGGCCTATTCCACCTCCTTATCACAACCAACATTCATATCCATTTTAGGAACTTAAAAATCGCACTAAACTTTGGCTTGGGAGGAAAAAGTATTGGTTCCATCAGCACTGCCACCTCCTGCACCTCCACCAAGTCTTGACATCCTTCTCCAAACTCCACCGGAGCTAGATTCTCGCCACCTCTTTCCTTGGAACTACAACTATAATCCTAATCATGATTCACAAGATTCCAACATGAAGAAAACAATTCCACACATGACTCAAAGACCATAAGATTCTTAAATTGGAGCTCCTCACCAATAACAATCCATATAATGTCTATCGGTTCTTTAGGGGATTCAATTCCAACAACAGCTCTCAGGGCAACAGGGTGACAGAGTGAGAAAAATGCCTCATTCCATC
Source organism: Viscum album (assembly GCA_963277665.1). Taxonomy (NCBI): domain Eukaryota; kingdom Viridiplantae; phylum Streptophyta; class Magnoliopsida; order Santalales; family Viscaceae; genus Viscum; species Viscum album. Next base: position 394,421,294 of record OY728157.1, read on the forward strand.
TTCAAGTTTATGCATGCTACGAAAGAATAATATCATCCCCAATTTCAAATCGAATCATGATATGATCACCTTTAACAAGACAAATTGTTGTGCAGTCCTAGAGATCCCAATTCTCAAAAACAATCCTGTCAAAAACATCAACCAGGGGGAACTACTTTAAAAAACACGAAACCAATGTCAAACGCTGCAATGAAGAGGCTTAATTAAACTACTAGATCAAAATATGGGGATTGTGATGACTGTAAGAATGTTCCCACATCATAGGGAATATTTCAATTAATATAAAAGGAGGAAAATAATTAGAAGACGATAATGGGACGAAGGTGCGATAATCATCGACCCCCATAGAGGGGGGAGGGGGAGATGCAGAGGTCTCTGTCTTCATCATGCTGGATGGGAAGGGGAATTTCCATAATGATTCAGATGAGGAGGTTCCATCCTCAAGGTTTTAAGGGTTTTTATTCTTTTTAGTGGTTTTAGGGGTTTTAGGGTCTTTTAGGGGTATTAATCATTTTTAGGTTTCTTAGTATTTTTTAAATTTTTTAGGTTTTTAAGGATTTCTGAAGGGTTCTTATGGTATTTAGTGTTTTTACATTTTTATGTATTTTTATAGATTCTTTAAGAATATTATGGTTTTTAAGGTGTTTAGAGATATTGAAGTTTTTTTTATTTTTTAGGGTTTTTAGGGGTTTTATCGTTTTTAGGGGTTTTAGGGTTTCTTTGAAATTTTTTAGGGTTTTTGGTTTTTATTTGAGTTTTTTTGGATTATTTGGGGCTTATAAGATTTTTGATGATTTTAGTGGGTTTTAGGTTATTTATGGGTTTCTATGGGGTTTAAGGTTTTAATATGTTTGTATGTTTTTCTAGGGATTTAGTGTTTTGAGGTTATTTTTTAGGGGGTTCTAAGGATTTTATATTTTTTATATTTTTATGCTTTTTAGGGGTTTCTATTGTTTTAGGGGTTTTAGGGTATTTTAGGGGTTTTTTATTTTTAGGTTTTCAAAGTATTTTATATTTTTCTATGTTTTTATGGTTTTTGTAGGATTATTCTTGTTTTTGACGGTTTTTTCATTTTTAGGGATATTAAGGAATTTTTAGTATTTTTATGGTTCTTTTGGGTTTTTAGGGATTTTGAGGGTATTTTTGGGTTTTTTGGGTATTTACTGTTTTTTGGGTCTTTGGGGTTCTATGTGTTTTTGGGTTTTAAGTTTTTCTTAGGTTTTTTTATGGTTTTCATGAATTTTTTTGTTTTTATGGGTTTTCAGGGGGGTTTATGATTTTTATGGATTTTATGTTTTTTTATGTATTTTTGGGGTTTTACAGTTTTTTGAGTTTTTATGATTTTTTGGATATTTAGGGTTTTTTTGAGTTTTTAGGGTTTGTATAGTTTTAGTATTTTTTATTATTTTTACGGGGTAACTTTTTTTATAAATTTTTTATGTTTTATGGGGTTCTATGAATTTTTACGGTTTTTGGGGTTTTGTGGTTTTTAGGGATTTTTTTTTGTGTTTTACGGACATTTTGGTTTTTTAGTAATTTTTAATGTTTTTTCTTGTTGTATGTAGTTTTATTATTTGAATGTTTTTTTGGTTTTTTAGTAATTTTTTATGTTTTTAGGGATTTTTACGGAATTTTTAAGTTTTTATTGTTTTTAGGGGTTTTGTTTTTGAGGGTTTTAAATGTTTTTTCGGTTTTTTGGGTTTTGAGGTTTTTTTAATTTTTAGGGTTTTAAGGGGTTATGTATTTTTTAGTATTTTTATATTTTCTTAGTGTTTTAAATGTTATTTATGTTTTTATTGATTTTTTTTGGAATTTTTATGTTATTTACAGTTTTAAGGGATTTTATGGATTTTTACGGTTATTATTGTTTTTATTGTTTTTTAGAATTTGTTTCCTTTTTTAGGGGTTTAAATTATTTTTAGGTTTGTAATGTTTTCATAGGGTTTTTAGTATTTTTAGGGTATTTTGTTTTTAGTTATTTTAGTGATTTTTTATGATTTTTATGGTTTTTATTGATTTTGAGGGTTTTTAGGGTTTTTAGTTGTTTTATGGGTTTTTTAGGTTCTTAGGGTTTTTTATTTTTTAGGGTATTTATTGTTTTTTGGATTCCATAGATTTTTTAATGTCTTTAGAAGGTTTTTAGAGTTTTTAGGGTTTTATTGTTTTTATTGGTTTATGGGGGTCTAAATGCCTTCTGTAATATTTTGTTTTTAGCATTTTTAGGTTTTTAGGGGTTAAGATTTTTTTAAGGATTTATTATGGTACTTCATGGTTTATCGATATATTCATTTTTTTGTATTTTTAGGTATTTTTAGGCTGTTATAGTTTCAGGGTTTTAGGGATTTTCAGGGGTTTTAGGGTTTTTTGTGTGTTTATAGATGTTTTTAATATTTTTCCAGTTTTTAATGATTTTAGGGTTCTAAAATAGGTTTATATTTTTATTGTATTTTAGTGTATTTAGGTGATTTCTATGGTATTTCTGGTTTTTTGGTTTTTAGGGGATTTCATGTTTTTAGTTTTGTTTTACGATTTTTATGGGTTTTTGGGTTTTTAGGGTTATTTGGGGTTTTAATTGGTTTTTGGTTTTCACATTTTTCTTAGGAGGTTTTGTTGTTTTAGTAGTTTTATTTACTTTTAGGGAATTTTAGTTGTTTTTTAGGATTTTTACAATTTTTTAGGTTTTTAGGAATTTCGAGGGGTTTTAATGTTTTAATGGATTTTTGGGGTTTTATGGTTTTTTTTGAATTTTTAGAGTTTAAATATTTTTTGGATATTTTTTAACATTTTTAATATTTTAAAGGGTTTTTTCGAGTTCTTAGTTGAATTTTAGTGTTTTTATTAGTTTTTATGGTTTTAAGGGATTTTTTGGATTTTTAGGGATTTAGTGTTTTTAGGTCATCTAGGTGATTTAAGTGTTTTTATGTTTTTAAGTTTTTATTTGGGGGTTTTCAGGGTTTTTAGGGGTTTTTATTTTTTTAGGGGTTTTAGGGATTTTTTATTTATTTATTTTCTTTTAGGGGTTTTAAGGATTTTTAGGGGTTTTAATGTTTTTAAGTATTTCATGGTTTTATGTGTTTAATATGTTTTGTGGTTTTCTTAGGGTTCTTTAAGGTTATTAATTTTTTTTAATTTTTTAGTAATATTTATGGATTTTTTTTATGATTTTAATGGTTTTATGGATTGGGGGGTTAGGGATTTATGAATTTTAGTATTTTTTTTAGGGTTTTTACGGGTTTTAATTTTTTTTATGGTTTTCACAGGGGATTTCTGTGTTTTTAGGGTTTTTTACATGTTAATGGATATTTATGGATTTTTTTAGGAATTTCATGGGGTTTAGGGTTTTTTGGGTTCTTAGGGATTTTTTGGTTTTTATGATTTTTATTTATTTTGTGATTATTGGTATTTTTGAGATTTTTGTGGGTTTTATAGTTTTTAATGATTTTAAATATTTTTCGTGTTTACTATTTTTATATTTTTATTAGGTTTTAGTGTTTTTAAGGTTTTTTTCAGAATTTTAAGGTTTTTATGGAGTCTTAGGGTTTCTAAGATCTTTTAGATTTTTTAACTTTTTTAGAGGTTTTAGGGTTTTAAGTGTTTTAGGATTTTAAGGTTTTATTATGGTTTACTATGGTTTTTAATTTTTTTTTAATTTTTATGTTTTTAGATATTATTATTATTTTTATGTTTCTAGGGTATTTAGGGATTTTGAGGTTTCAAAGGTTTTTAGTGTTTTTATGTTTTTTAGGATTTTAAGGTTTTCTTATAGTTTTTCAGTGTTTTAGGTTTTTTATATTATTAGGTATTTTTGGGGATTTTTTCATTTTTTTTGGTTATTTTGGTTTTAAGGGCTTTTTTTATTTTTAGGGTTTTTATAGTTTTTTGTGTTTTTATTGTTTTTTGATGTTTTTTACGATTTTATGGATTTTTGGAGTCTTTTATGATTTTCAGTGTTCTAGAGGATTTTTATAGTTTGTAGTGGGATTTTATGGGGTTTTTGTGTTATTAGGTGTTTATCGTATTTATGGTTTTTTTGGATTTTATGGGGTTTTAGGGTTTTAGGGTCTTTTATTGGTTTTTAGAGTTTTTATCATTTTTTTGGTTTTTAGGGGTTTTATGTGTTTTTAGGTATTTAAGGTTTTCATTAGGGTTTTCAGGGATTTTAGGGATTTTTTTCGATTTAAGGGATTTTTTGGAATTCTTTATTTTTTTATGGTATTTTGGGGTTTTTAGGAATTTTGAGAGTTTTTAGTGTTTTAGGGTTTTTATAAATTTTTAGGTTTTTGGGGTTTTTAAGTGTTTTTAGGTTTTTATGTTTTTTTGAGGGGTTTATTGGATTTTTATGGGTTTTTACATTTTTAAGGAATTTTATGGATTTTAAAGGATATTTATGATTTTTTGGGGTTTTAATGATTTTGGGAGGTTTTAGGGTAATGTATGGTTTTATAGATTTTTTTTTTGTGATTTCATGCTTGTTTTTATTTTTTAGGGATTTTACAATTTTTCATATTTGTTATCATTTTTTGGTGTTTAAAAAAATTAATGTTTTTAGTTGGTTTTTATGGTTTTTATTGGGTTTTTTGATTTTTATGGTTTTATAAGTTTTCCATTTTTAGGTGTTTTAGGGTTTTTAGATACTTTTTAGGGTTTTATGGGTTTTAGAAGTTTTTAGGTTTTATGGGTTTTAAGTGTTTTTCGGTTTTTATGGGATTCTTAAAGGTTTTCATGGTTTTAGGAATTTTTACACTTTTAGGGATATTTAGGGATTTGAATGATATTTATGGTTCTTTAGGATTTTTTGGGGATTTTGAGGAGGTTTTGGGTTATTTAGTGTTGTTTTGGATTTTTTAGGATTTCAGAGCTTTTGGGTTTTTTTTGTGTTTAAAGGTTATTTAGTGTTTTCTAACATTTTATAGTATTAAAGGGTCCTTACTGTTTTTAGTGGCTTTTAGGGTTTTTATGGGTTTTAGGTTTTTTATGATTTTTAGGGGTTTTATTTTTTTAGGGGTTTATGTTTTTGGGGTATTTTATGGATTTTAATGTTTTTAGGTTTCTTTGGAGTTCTAATTTTTTTAGTGTTTCAATGTTTTATTATGGTTTTTCATGGATTTTATGGTTCTTTAATTTATATGGATTTATATGGATATTTATAATTCTTAAGGTTTTTTAGTATTTTAAAGGACTTTTTGGATTTTAAGGTTGTAATATTTTAGGGTATTAGCATTTTTTAGGGTTTTTATGGAATAAAAGTGATTTTAGGTTTCAAGGTTATCTTAGTGCCTTCTAATATTTTTAGGTTTTTTATGTTTTTACTGATTTTTATGGAAGTTTTAGGATTTTTATTCTTTTTAGGGTATTTTGGGATTTTGAAAGGTTTTAGGGGTTTTAGGGGTTTTCTGGGTTTTTGTGGGTTTTTGGGTTTTTACTTTTTTCAGGGTTTTTATAGTTTTATATATAATTTTTACATTTTAGAGTTTTAATGGGTCTTAACTGTTTCTAGTGGTTTTTATGGGTTTTAGGGTTTGTTAAGTTTTTTAAGGGTGTTTTGGTTTTTAGGTTTTTTGTGTGTTTTATGGTCTTTTTTATTTTTCGAGTTGTTATCATTTTTTATTTTTTAGGTATTTTAATTGTTTTTAGGTTTTAAAGGTTTTGTTGAGTTTTTCATATTTTTAGGGTTTTTTATATTTTTAGATAATGTTACAGATTTTTTTGGATTTTTATGTTTTTAGATATTATAAGGGTTTTAGGGTTTTCAGGATTTTTAGGATTTTTAGGATTTTTAGGATTTTTAGGTTTTTTATAGATTTTAAGTTTTTTTATGGTTTTAAGGTTTTCTTATATGTTTTTTTAGGTATTTAAGGTTTTTAATGTTTTTAGGTATTTTTATTGATTTTTATGAATTTTACAGTTTTAAAAAAAATCAAGGTTTTTATGTGTTTTTAATAATTTTATTGTTTTTGGGGATTTTAGATTTTTCTAGATTTTACAGTTTATAATGTGTTTTAATGTGTTTTTTGATGTTTTTAGGGGTTACAAAGATTATTAGATTTTTTAGAGGGTTTGGGAATTTTTATGTATTTAGGGACTTATAAGGTTGGGTGGGTTATATTTTTTACAGATTTCTAGGATTTTTTGATACCTTAAAAATATTTAGTGTTTTTGAAGATTTTTAGTGATTTTTTGTTTTTTAGGTTTTTATGTTTTTCATAGGGGTTTTTAGGGCTTTTCGGGTTTTTCATGTTTTTAAGGGTTTTTATGATTTTAGGAATATTTTGGGATTTTTATGTTTTTTATTTGGTTTTATGTATTTTTATGTATTTTTAGTGTTTTTCATTATTTTTAGGTTCCTTAGGGGTTTATTAGGTTTTTAGAGTTATTAGGTTTTTTAGGGATTTTATGTGGTTTTATGTTTTTTTGTTTTTCTTAGAGGTTTCCAGGATTTTTAGGGGATTTTTAAATTTTTAGGGTTTTTTATGATTTTTTAGGTTTTTATGGTTTTTATGGATTTTGAGGTGTTTAGGGGTTTTTATGGTTTTTTTTGGGTTTTTAGTGGTTTTTTTAGAATTTTAGTGTTTTTATGTTTTTTATAATTTTTTAAAAAATTTATGTGTTTGAAGGGGTTTTAGAGTTTTTTTGTGTATTTAGGGATTTTTTAAGGTTTTAGGGATTTTTATGGTTTCATGTGTTTTATGGTTTTTAGGTGGTTTTGGGGTGTTTTAGGGTTTTTTTAGTTTTCTTGGTTTTTATTGTTTTTATGTAATTTCAGTTTTTTTTGTTTTCTTAGGGGTTTTGATTGTTTTTTAAGACCTTTAAATTTTTGTAGATATTTGTGGATTTTTTATGAATTTAATGGGTTGAAGGTGTTTTTGGTATATTGATCATATTAATGGGTTTTTGCGTTTTTTGGTTTTTTAGGGATTTTAAGTATTATTTGAATTTAATGGTTTTCTTAGGGTTTTTTTAATTTTTTTTGGGATTTTACAATTTTTGGGTATTTTATGGTTTTAAAATTTTTATGGCCTTTTAGGGTTTTTATTGATTTTTAGTGTTTTTTTGGTTTTTTGGGGTTATTAGAGTTTATATGTTTTTTGGGTTTTTATGATATCTTAGGGGTTTTAAGGGTGTTTAGTGTTCTTAATGTTTTATGGGGTTTTAATGGCTTGTAGAATTTTTAGTGGTTTTAGAGTTTTTATAATGGTTTTTTGGTTTTTATTGGTTTTGGGGGGTTTTATGGTCCTTTTCATTTTTTAGGGTTTCAAAGGGTTTTTATCATTTTTTATGTTTTTAGGGGATTTAATTGTTTTAGGTATTTAACGTTTTCTTAGGGTTTTAAGAGTTTTTTATGTATTTTTCTGATTTTTTAGTATTTTTTTGTTTTTTTGGGTTCTTAATAATTTTGAGTGTTTATAGGGTTTTTGGGCTTTTCGGGTTTTAAGGGTTTTTTTAGCATTTTTAAAGTTTTTAATGGTTTTAAGTGGTTTTAGGTTTCTAATTTTATCTTAGGGATTTTCATGGTGTTTACACATTTTTACATATTTTGGAATTTTTACGGATTTTTGGATTTTTATGAATATTTAAGGTTTTTAAGGACTTTGATGATATTTAGAAATTTTTAGGGGTCCTATGGTTTTTATGCTTTTTTGGGGTTTTAGGGGGGGTTAGTTTTTTTTATTCTTCTGTTTTCTACAGTTTTTTAAATTTTTTACCGGTTTAAATGGATTTAGAGATTTTAGTGGTTTTTAGGATTTTTATGATTTTTTAGTGTTTTTGAGGTATTTAGCTATTTTTTGGAATTTAGGGGTTTTAAGTTCTTTTATGGTTTTTCGGGTTGTGATGTTTTTATGTGTTTATTGGTTTTAGTTGTTTTAGGTTTTTAAGGTTTTCTTACATGTTTTTACATTTTTAGGGATGTTTTGATATTTTTAGTATTTTTATTTTTTTTGGATATTATGGATTTTGATGGGTTTTATGGTGTATTTGGGTTTTTATTATTTTAAGGGTTTTTAGGTGTTTAATGTTTTTTAGATATTTATTGATTTATTATGGGTTTTATGGATTTTAGTGTTTTTTATTATTTTCAGTACTTTTATGATTGTTATTGTCTATTAGGGTTTTGAGGGGTTTAATGGTATTGAAGATTTGGTGAGGTTAATGGTTTTTTAGTTTTTTAGAGGTTTTATGGGGTTTTAGTGTTTTTTAATGATTTAGGGGTTAAATATTATTTTAGAGTTCCTTGTGAATTTTTTGTGTTTTGATGGGTATTTATGGTTTTTAGGTTTTTAAGGGTGTTTATGTTTTTTGGAGTATTTTTTGTTTTTACGGTATTTTTAGGTTTTTAGGTTTTTTAACATTTTTAGATTTTTTAAAAAAATTAGGTTTTAGGGTTATTTAATATTTTTAGGTTATTATGGTTGTCTTAGGGTTTTAAAGGGTTTTAGGGTTTTTAAGAGTTCAGAATTTTTTTATAATTTTTAGTGTTTTTAGGGTTTTCCGTGTTTTTAAGGTTTTAGGGATTTTTATGGGTTTTCTCATTATTTTTAAGTTTTTAGGGGTTTTAAATTTTTTTTAGGTATTTATGGTTTTGAATGGTTTTTCATTGTCTTTAGGGTCTTTTTACATTATTATATTTTTTTGGAATTTTTTCATATTTTTACAATTTTATTGGTTATTTGGGATTTTGAGGGATTTGAGGGTTTTTTGGGTGTTTAGGATTTTTATGGGTTTTTCTATTTTTTGTGGTTTTTATAATTTTTTTGAGTTTTATAGGGTTTTATTATTTTTATAGTAATTTAATTTTTTAGGGGTTTAAAGGTTTTTAGATTTTCTAGAGAATTTTTTAGATTTTTATGGGTTTTTAGGGTTCACAGGGGTTGTATTATTTTTACAGGGATAATGGATTTAGTGTCTCTTTAGGGTTTGTGGGTTACTAGAATTTTTAGCTTTTTAGAGGTTCAAATTGTTTTATATTTTTATGTTTTCTTTGTGATTTTCATTGGTTTTAGGAAAGTTTTGTTTTATTTGGTATTTTTAGGTCTTTTCTATGATTTTTTGTTTTTTAGGGATTTATAAGATTTTGAGGGTTTTTAGGGTGTTTTAGGTTTTTTCATTTTTTTTAAGTTTTTAGGGGTTTAAAGAGTTTTTTTTGTTTTTTATGGTTTTCCTAAGATTTTTTGGGTATTTTGTCATTTTTTTGGGAATTTTAGGAATTTTTAGGATTTCTAGGATTTTAGGGGTTTTATTGATTTTGCAGGGCCTTTTAGGTTTTTAGGCTGTTTAAATTTTTTTGTATTTTTAGGGTTTTATTTTTAGTTTTTAGAGTTTTTTGTTTTTTTCATGGTTTTATTGTTTTCAAGGTTTTAAAGGCGTTTTATAGATTTTAGTGGTTTTTTATGTTTTTATTTGTTTTTAGGTATTTTTATAGTTTTTAGGGGTTTTATTTTTTTAGGGGTTTTAGGGGTTTTGTGTCTTTTTTGGGTTTCTTATGGTTTTTAGTGTTTTTCAGCTGTTTTGGGTTTTAAGTGTTTTTATGTTTTTAATGGATTATTAAGGTTTTTAGTGTTTTTTGGGATTTTTACATTTTAGGGATATTTATGGGTTTTTTGGGGTTTTATGGATTTTGATGGATTTTTGTGTATTTTGGGTTTTATGAGTTTTATTAATTTTTTTGTTTTTAGGGATTTTTAATTTTTTTTGGTTTTTATGGTTTTCATTGGGTTTTTTAGGGTTTTTATGATTTTTTATGTTTTGATGGATTTTTAGGGTTTATTTGTATTTTTATAGTTTTTAGGGTATTAAGGTATTTGGAGAGTTTTATGGTTTATAAGGATTTTTATGGTTTTAGCTATTTGTTCAGTTTTTATGAGTTTCAAGTTACTTAGTGTTTTTTTTAAAAAAAAGGGTTTTAATGGGTTTTTAGATTTTTTTTAGTTTTTAGGGTTCATATTGTTTTATGGGGTCTTTTTGTTCTTAGGGGCTTTATGTATATTAAGAGTTTTAGGGGTATTTTCATATTTTTTGGGGTTTTAAGGTCTTTAGAATTTTTTTTAAAATTTATAGGGTTTTAAAATGGTTTTGAGAGTTTTTATTTTATTTAGGATCCTTATAGGGTTTTGGGTTTTTCATGTTCTTAGGGTCTATTTTTTAGATGTTGTTTTGGGATTTAAGGTCTTTTTAGGATTTTTAGGGTTTTTAATGTTTTTGGGTGTTAAGTGTCTTTAGGTTTTTTAGGTTTTCATCGAGCTTTTTGATGGATTTTATAGTTTTTAGGTTTTTAGAGATTTATAGGTTTTTTAGGATTTTTATAGTATTTATGGGTTTTAGGGATTTTGAGTGTTATTAGTGTTTTTAGGGATTTAAGGTTTTTATTGATTTTTTTGGATTTGGGGTTTTCCCATGTTTATTATCGTTTTAAGTGTTTTGAAGAGTTTTTAACGTCATTGGGGGTTGAATTTTTTATGAGCCTTTTGTAGTTTGTTTATTTTAATGGGGTTTTAGAGGTTTTTAAGGTTTTTAGGTGGTTTTTATGTTTTTTGTGTTTTTACAGTTTTTAACATCTTTTAGGGTGTTTTATTGTTTTTATCAATTTTTAGATATTTTTGGGGTTTTATGTGACTATAGGTTTTTGACTTTTTCTTAGGGGTTTTTAGGGTTTTTAGGGATTTTATTGTTTTAATCTCTTTTAAGGTTTTTTTTTTGTTTTCTTTTGTTTTTATGGTTTTTAGAAATTTTATGGGGTTTTAGGAATTTTTAGGGTTTTCAACATTATTAGGATTTTAGGGGTTTTAGTGTTTTTATTTTTTTTATGTTTCTATTATTGTTTAGGGTTTCTAGGGTGATTTATATTTTTATGTATTTTTATGGGTTTTTTATTTTTATGGATTCATTGTGTTATTACAGATTTTGAGGGTTTTTAGTGTTTTTAGGGTATTTATAGGTTTTTGGGGTTTTATTCTTTTTTTTAGGGTTTAATGGTCATCTATAGTTTATTGATTTCTTCATGGGTTTTAAAGATTTTTAGTGATTTAATGGGGTTTCAGGGTTTTATGTGTTTTTTAGGGTTTAAATGTTTTTCGAGGTTTTTAGGGGTGATGTGTTTTTACTCTATTATTTGAGTTTTTTAGAATTTTTTTCATTTTTTAGGTATTTTAGGATTTTATATTTTTTTAGGTTTTTAAGGTTCTATAAGAAATTTTAAAGGTTTTTCAGATTTTAGGTATTTTTTCATTTTCTAGATATTTATAGCTTTTAGGGATTTTGGGAATTTGAGGGGTTTTAGGGTTTCTCATGTTTTTATCGTTTTTTTTTATTTCATGGGGTTTTATAAATTTTTTATGGTTTTAAGGATTATTATATATTTTTTAACGTTTATATGTGTTTAAATGGGTTTTAGAGTTTTTGGTGGGTTTTAAGGGGTTTCCTTGGTTTTTAGGGTTTTCAAAAAAATTTAGTGTTTTTTTGGGTTTTTGGGGTTTGGGGTTTTTAGGGTCCTTTAATGTTGTTTTTTAGGTTTTTAGTGGCTTTAAGTGTTTTTTGTTTTTTTATTGTTTTCTTAAGTATTTTTGTGTTTTTACATTTTTATGTAGTTTACGGGATATTCCAGATTTTTTGGTATTCTAGGGTTGTTAGGGATTTTGAGGGTGTTTTATGTTTTCATGGGCATTATGGGTTTTTAAAATTTTTAATTGTTTTTAGTTTATTTATATGTTTTTAGGTTTTTAAGGTTCCTTTAGAGGTTTTCAAATTTTTAAGGGTTTTTTACATCTTTATGGATTTTTAGGGTTTTGAGGGATTTAAATGGTCATTTTGGGTTTTATGGATTTTGATGGTTTTTAGGGTACTTAAGAGTGTTTAGGGGTTATATGTTTGTGTTTTATGGTTTAGGGATTTTTTGTTTTTTCAGGTTTTTAAAGTTGATATATTTTTTGATGTTTTTAGTTATTTGTAGGGTTTTCAGTGTGTTTTGTTTTTTTAGGTGATTTAGAGGTTTTTATAGTTTATATGAGTTTTCAGTTTTAAGCGGTTTTAGGTTTTTTAGGGTATTTTTAAGTTTTTTTTGTTTTTATCATTTGTAGGTTTCTAGGGATTTATAGTGTTTTTTGTTTTTAAAGTTTTTTTTGGTTTTTAGTGTTTTTTATGTTTTTTTGGGATTTCTAGGGCTTGTTTTCTATTTTTATGTTTTTTGGTTTTTTTGGTATTTTGATGATTTTTAGAGTTTTTGTGTTTCTAACATTTTCAGGTGTTTGGGGGTTTTAAGTGTTTTTATTTTTTTATGGTTCCATAGATATTTTTAGGGTTTTTAGGGGTTTTTCATTTTTAGTGGGTTTTAGGGATATTTAGAGATTTGTTTTTGGATTTTTATGGGTTTTACTGTTATTATGGATTTTGAAGGTTTTTATTGGTTTTATGGGTTTTATTGTTTGGGGGAGATTATATTTTTATCATTTTAATTTTTTTATATTTTTTAAAAATTATTATGGTTTTAAAGGGGTTTTATAGTTTTTGTTGGTTTCAAGGTTTTTATGGTGTTTTTGGGTTTTTTGGGCTTTCATGGTTTTAGGTTTTTTATGGATTTTATGGTTTTAGTATATTTTTAAGGTTTTTAGGGGTTTTAGTTCTTTTTATTTTATTTTTTTCATTTAATTGTTTTATATTTTAATGGTTTTATTAGGGTATTTAAATTTTTTAGGAAATGTTAGGTCTTTTAGGATTTTCGTGGGTTTTCTGGTATTTTGAGGGTTTTAGTAGTTATTTATTCTTTTTTTTATGGTTTTTTAATTTTGTAGTTTTTATGGGATTTTTTAGTTTTTAAGGTTTTTAGATGTTTAAATAGTTAATATGGTTTTTAGTTATTTTTTTGGGGTTTTATGGGTTTTGGGGGTTTTTATTGTTTTTTGTGGTTTTTATGATTTTTGGGGGGTTTTAGGATTTTTAGCTACATTTTGGATTTTTTATGATTTTAAGTATTTTTAGGTTTTATAGGTTTTATTTGGGTTTTTAGGGTTTTAAAGTTTTTTTTTGTTTTTGTCCATTTTTAGGGATCCTTTATATTTTCTTTGGATTTTATGGTTTTGAGGGATTTTGAGGGGTTTTAGGGGTTTTAGAGGTTTTAGGATTTTTAGTTTTTTGAGGTTTATTATGGTTTTTCAATATCATTTATTTTTTAATGTTTAATTGGGTGTTTTTTCTAGGTTTTTAGGATTTTCTATATTTTTAGGTATTATAGGGATCATTTCAGATTTTTATGTTTTTAAGGTTTTTATGGATTATTTTGATTTTTATGGTCTTTAGGGTTTTGGGGTTTTTTGGGGTTTTTTGGTTTATGTTAGTTATTTTTGGGGTTTAAGGTCTTTTAGAGATTTTTATAATTAATTTATTTTTAATGTATTTTTAGTGTTTTCAGGGGGATTTTATGATTTTATGGTTTTTAATGTTTTTAGGGATTTTGATGGTGTTTTGTGTTTTTTTGGTTTTTAAGGATTTCATACACGTTTTCAGGATTTTAGGAGTTTTTAATTATTACCGAATTTTTCGAATATTTATAATTTTTATTGTATTTTATGGTATTTAGTGGTTTATAGCGTTTTTAGTGTTTCCAACTTTTTTTTATTTTTAGGGGTTTTTTAGTGTTTTAGTGTTTTATGGATTTTTATATTTTTTAGCTTTTTATTGCATTAATGGGGTTTTAGACTTTTTAGTGGTTTTAGTGTTTTATGTGTTCGATGAATTTTATGGGTTTTAGGGGTTTTAATGGATTTTAGGGTTTTATTCACTTTTTAGGGTGTTTTTTGGAGTTTTCACAATTTTAGGTATTTATGGTTTTTTAATGTTTTAGGTTTTTGTATTTTTTTAGGGTTTTTTAAATTTTGTGTGGTTTTTAGGTTTTGAGGTATATTTAAGGATAATTTAGGAATTTTATGTGTTTTTTTTTTAGGGGTTTTGTGGGGTTTTAGGGTTTCTTGGGTTTTTAGGGCCTTTTAGATTTTTTAACTATTTTTTACAGTTTTATGGGTTTAAAATGTTTTAATGTTTTTATGGTTTTCTAAAGTTTTTTTAGTTTTTAATGTTTTTAGGTATTTTTCATGTGTTTTTATAGTTTTTAGTTATTTACAGAATTTTAAGGGTTTTTTGGTTTGGTGGAGTATTTTAGGTTTTTGTGTTTTTGTGTGTTTATTGTGTTTTTAGGATTTTTAAGGTGGTTTAGCGTTTTTTAAATGTTTTTAGGTGTTTAAATACATTTTAGGTTTTTTATTAGTTTATACAGTTTTTATCAGATTTTAGGTTTTTTATTTATTTTTGGGGGTTTTATGGGTTTTTTAGGTTTTTATGGTTTTGAGGGTCTTTTGGGGGAGGTTTAGGGTTTGTTTGGTTTCATAGGTTTTATGGGATTTTAGGTTTTTATGCTATTCATAGGGTTTTCAGTGTTTTTAGGGTGGTTTTTTACAATGTTTTTTTTTTTGGATTTTTGAGGCTATTTTAGGTTTTTAAATTTGTTAGTTATTTTATTGAATTTGTGGGTTTTATGGTTTTTTTGGTTTTTGTGGTTTTTATGGTTTTAAGAGTTTTTTCAGTTTTTTAAATAGATTTCAGTTTTTTTCTAGGTTTCAGGGTTTTAATCGGTTTTTATAGTTTTTTATGGTATTATGGGTTATTATGATTTTTATGGGTTTTTAAGGTTTATGGTTCTACAAATATTTTTTGCATTTTTTAGGCTATAATGGATTTTAAGTGTTTTCAGGTTTTTAAATTTTTCATAGGGGTTTTATTTGTTGTTAGGGTTTTTATGTCTTTAGGTATTTTTATATATTTTTTGGATTTTATAGTTTCTAGGGATATTAGAGATTTGGGGGGTTTTAAGCATTTTAGGGGTTTTTAGGATTTTACAATTTTAAAATTTTAGCATTTTTAGGGTTTTTGGCTGTTAATTTTATTTTGGTTTTCAATATTTTCTTAGAGTCTTTCGTGGATTTTAGGGATTTTTTGAGATTTTTATGATTTTTATAGGATTTTAGGGTTTTTAGGTATTTTGTGGGTTTTTATGGATTTTGGGATTCTAGGGATTTTTTTGGTTTTTAAACTTTTTAAGTATTTTATATGTTTTTTGGGTATTAAAGGGGTTTAATGTTTTTTAATGTTTTTAAGAGTTTTAAGGGTTTTAAAAGTATATAGTGTGTTTTTAGGAATTATATGGGTTTTTAGAGATTTTATGGGTTTTATATTTTTTGGGGGGTTTTACGGATTTCAGTGTCTTTTTTGGTTTATTGAGATGTTTTATTGTTTTTATGTTTTTCAGGGTATTAAATTTTTTTTTAGATTTTAAAGGTTTTATTATGGTTTTTAGAGTTTTGTTGTTTTTTATATTTTTAGATATTTATAGGACTTTTTAATGTTTTTATTGTTTCAAGGATTTTACAGATTTTGTTGGTTTTTATGTTTTTATGTTTTTATGGTTTTTATGATTTTTAGAGTATTATAAATTTTTTAGGGGTTTAAATGGTTTAAGATTTTTTAGTGGTTTTTAGGGTTTATGGGTTTTAGGGTTCTAATGATTTCAGTGTTTTTATAGTTTTTATGCGTTTTTAGGGGGTTTATGTTCTTTTTTGTGTTTGTAGGTTTTTACTATTTATTCGGGTTTTAATGTTTTTAAATTTTTTATGTTATTAAGGTTTTAATTTAAATTTTTCTAGGGTTTTAGGGTTTATTTATAATTTTACTGATTTTTTGGGTATTTTAGGATTGTAGTGTTTTTAGGATTTTTAGGGACTTTGAGGACTATTTGGTTTTTAAGTGCTATTAGAGTTTTTTTTGTTTTTAAGGGTTTTAAGTGTTTTTATGTTTTTATGGTTCTCCTTTGATTATTCAAATTTTTAGGGTTTTTTATGTCTTTAGTGTTTTTTGGGGTTTTTAGGAATTTTACGTGTAAATTGGGGTTTTAGGGACTTTAAGCTGGTTTAGGGTTTTTATGGATCGTTTAGGTTTTAGGGTTTTTTTTTGTGTTTTTATGTTTTAATCAGTTTTTAGGGTTTTTAATCATATTTAGGGGTTTATAGGGTTTTTAGAGTTTTTAGTGGGTTATGGGGTTTTATGGGGTTTGGTAGTTTTAATGTTTTTAATGGTTATTTTGAATTTTTTATGTTTTTAAGGGTTTTAGGATATTTTTAGTAATTTTTTGTGATATTTTATTTATTTTATGTGTATTTAGGTCTGTTTAGGATTTTGAGGGGTTATAAGGTGTTGAGGGTTTTTTTGGGTTTTTTTGGGTTTTGTTGTTTTTTTTAGTTTTTAGAGTTCTCAAGATTTTTTAGAGTTTTTTAACATTTTAATTGGAATAAAATGTTTTTATATTTTTCAGTGGGGATTAGTTTTTTGTGGGTTCTATTGTTTTAAATGTTTTTATGTTTTTATGGTTTTTAGTTATTTTGAGCAACTTTTAGGGATTTTTATGATTTTATATTTTTTAGGGGTTTAAGTGTTTTTAGGTTTTAAAGGTTTTATTAGTGTTTTCAGGGATTTATGGTTTTTTAATTTTTTAGGGATTTTTAGTGATTTTTATGGGTTTTTTGTATTTTTATAAAATTAGACGTTTTTTTTCCGTTTTTTGGGGTTTTTTATGTTTTATATTTTTTTTCATTTTTATGGGTTTTAATGTGTTTTTTTAAGGTTTAGTATGGTTTTTAGGTTTTTTTGTGTTTTATCATTTTTCAGTATTTTTAGTGTTTTTTAGTATTATATTTTTTAGTGTTTTTAGGGACATTGAGGGTTTTATTATTGATTTTTTTTTTGTCATTATAGGGTTTTTTTGGGTTTTTAGTGTTTTTATGGTTTTTTAGAGTTTTTTAACAATTTTACTTGTTTAATGGTTTTTTTGAGTTTTTAGTGGTTTTTTGGTTTTTTATTGGGTTTTAGGGATTTTAAGGTTTTTTAGAATTTTCAGGGTTTTTATGGTTTTAGGGGTTCCAAGGGTTTTAAGCACTGTTTTATGGGTTTTATAATGTTTTTATTTTTAAGGGGTTTAAATATTTTAGTTTTTTCTGGTTTTGTTTGGGATTTTTAAGGATTTTAGGGATTATATGTTTTAATGTCTTTTTTGGGCTCTTTGTAAATTTTATGATTTTTTAGGGTTTTTAGTGATTTTGAGGGGTTTTATGATTTTCTAGGGATTTAGGGTTTTATCTTTTTTGAGTTTTTTTTTGGGTTTTTGTTTAATTAAGTATTTTCAGAAACTCCCAGCTCAGCAGCAACCAGCCTCCAGGATCACAATTTCCATCATCCAGTGCATTCCAGCATCCAGCAGCACCACATCCAATCGTCACAGTAATACAGCTGCAACAACACGTCCAAACCAACCAGCCCCAGCAACCAACAGTACCCAAACCGACATCGCAACCAAGCACAACCAGCAGCATGAAACCACAACATGAACACTGCAACCAAATGCAGCCATCATCACCTCTCAGCAAACATCAACCAGCAACTCCATACACACCATTTCCAGCAACTAGCATGTAAATAGGGACAACAGTTCCCACATCCAGCAAACCACAACAGACAGAGCCCGAACCAATCCACAATATCAAGTTCTCCAAATTCGCAGTAGTGGGAGGCGACCGAAAATCTGAAGAACCAGCTCGAGCAAGAAGCCAAACCAGAACGCATACCTTTATCGTAGACACTAGCGGAGATGCAAAGGCACTGAACCACACCAACCTAACCAGTTCCGCACCCGGAGAAGCCAGAACAACCAGCCCACCCAGCCATGAGAACCAGATCCCGATCTGCCTTGCCGCCACCGCAACCATGCTGCTATAGGCACCACGAGACAACAAGACAGAGGGGACCAACCACCAACAATGCCTGATCCGCAAATCTCTCTACTGTTGTAGCCCTCATTTCTATTGAATCATCTAATGAAGCACCAGATCGGCAAGCTCTTCCCTGATCCACGACCAATAACCAATAAGGAAAACAACCACCATGAATCTGTTTGTGATGCCACATACCACAAACCAAGTGGCCCAAGAAGACCGCACAACCTCTGAAAAATCCAAATTCTAAGCACACAAAAGCCGATCCATGCCTGGATATGACACCAAATGCGCAAGCATAGACATCTCCTGGGGAAGTAGAGACCGTCAAAACCAGGAACCCACCGACTCCTTGAGACCGAGAAGTGCCTCCAGAGCACGCCTTCGCCAAGAAACCATAAAAAGAGAGGATCCATAGACGAATCCCAAAGTAGAATCCTGAGGAAACCCTTAGAGAAGCAACGAATTAGAGGGAGAGCTGGGGGAGTGCGCCACCATCTTATAGATATTGTATTATAATTTAAGGGGTTTTAGGGGTTTTCAAGGTTTTTTGTGTTTTTTATGTTTTTAGGTATTTTTAGTGATTTTTAGGAATTTTATTTTCTTTTAGGATTTTTAGGGATTTTTTCTATTATATAGTTTTTATGGTTTTTATGGTTTTGTTTTTTTTTTCAGGTTTTTTTTTGAGTATTTAGGGTTTTTTGTATTTTTCTAGGGTTTGGGTGTTTTATGGGTTTTTTTGTGTCAATTAATATTTTTGGGGGATTTTATAGTGATTAGGGGTTTTTAGTGTCTTTAGGGTTTTTTAGGTTCTTTAAGGGTTTTAGGGGTTTTAGGTGTTGGTAATATTTTAAGGGTTTCTAAGGGGTTTTCAGGGGTTTTGGGTTTCATGTTTTTTTGGGGATTTTGGGGATTATTTTTATTTTTAAAGGTTTTTAGGGTTTTTAGGGATTTTGAAGGGTTTTAGGGGTATTTAGAGTCTTTGTGGGTTTTTAGGGTCTTGGTATTTTTAGGTTTTTAGGGGTATTAATTGTTTTTATTTTATTTTTGTTTTTAGGGTTTTTTTAGGATTTAGGAATTTATAATTTTTTTGATGATTTTGGGATTTTTATTATTATTTTAATTGGGTGTTAGTGTATTTCGGGATTTTGAGGGTTTCTAGGGATTTTAGTGTTTTTAAGGGTTTTTAAAATATTTTAAAAATTTTAGGGGTTTAATGGGTTTCAGGGGTTTTAGTGGATTTTTGGTTTTTATGGGGTTTTATGGTTTTTTGGAGTTTTATAGTTTCTAGGTGGTTTTGGGTTTTTACATTATTTTTATAATTTTTAGGGGTTTTTTATTTTTTTGTTTTTAGGGGTATTAATCTTTTTAGGTTTTTAATGTATTCTTAGGGGTCTTCAAGATTTAATAGTTTTTTGTGTTGTTATGGATTTATTTTTATTTTTATTTTTTTATGGTTTTTATGGATTGTGGGTCATCTATTTTAATCATTTGGGGGGGGGTTATTTTTTTTACAAATATTATGGTTTCTTAGTTTTTCATACCATTTTTAATGGTTTAAAGGGTTTTTAGAGGTTTTAGTTTGTTTTTCAGGTTTATATGGCGTTTTAGGTGGTTTAGGTGGTTTTATGGTTTTGAAGTTTTTTGGGTTTTTAGAATAACTTATATGTTTAATCATTTTTAGGTTTTTTTAATTGTTTTTAGTTTTTAATGATTTTCTTATATATTTTATGGGTTTTTATGATTTATTTAATTTTTTTTTTTTGGATTTTTATGGATTTTTAGGAGATTTATCGTCTTCTAGGGTTTTGGGGGATTTTGGTGGGTTTAAGATTTTTGGGGTCCTTTTCTCCTTTTTAGCTTCATTATGGATTTTAAGTATTCTCAGCCTTTCAAGGTTTTATAAGGGGGATTAAGGGTTTTTTGATTTTTACATTTTTAAAGATTTTAGGGTTTTTTTGTGTTTTTTGGGTTAAGAGGGATTTAAAGGGGTTTGATGGGGGGGGGTTAGTTTTTTTAAGGTTTTGTGGGTTTTTATGGTTTTTTGGAGTTTTTTAGGATTTATATGATTTTAATATTTGTTATTATTATTTTTGGGATTAAAGGGTTATTATTTTTTATGTTTTTAAAGTATTTAGGGGTTTTGATTATTTTTAATGGTTTAGTGGTTCTTATGGGTTTTAGGGTTTTTATGGTTTTTAATGTTTTTATCATTTTGGGGGTTTTAAGAGTTTTTTAGTTTTTATATTTTTTGTAGGGGTTTGTAGTTCTTTGGGATTTTTATGTTTTTAGGAATTTTTAGTGATCTATAGGAATATAATGGGTTTTATGATTTTTTTGGGATTTTTGGGTTTAGTTTTTTTCTTCTTTTTTATGGCTTGGAGGGTTTTTACTATTTTTAGTTTTTAGGGGTTTAAATTGATTTTAGTTTTTATGGTTTTATTAGAGTTTTCATATGTTTTTAGGGTTTTTTATATTGTTAGTGGGTTTCAAGGATTATTTATAATTTCTATTGTTTTTAGTGGTTTTAAGTATTTTTAGGTTTTTTTGTTTTTATATATTTTTATTTTTCATGTAATTTGAATTTTTAAGGGTTTTATGGTTTTTAAGGGTTTTTTAATTTTCTTATGGTTTAAGGGGTTCTAGAATTTTTAGTGGTTGTAGGGCTTCCATGGGGTTTTATGGCTTTAGGGTATTTTTATGGTATTTAGGGTTTTTAGGGTTTTTGAGTCTTTTAGGTGACTTGGGTATTTATGGTATTTAGCGGTATTAAATGTGTTTATATTTAAATGGTTTACTTGGGGGTTTTTATGGATTTTAGGGTTTTTTATGTTTTTAGGGATTTATTGGGTTTTTTATGTTTTTTAATTTTTTAGTGTTTTTTGGGGTTTTAGATTTTTTAGGGTTTTTAAAAGGATTTTATGATTTTTCTGTTTTTATGGATTTTTAGGGTTTTTTAATTTTTTGTTTTTAATTTTTTCAATTTTATTAAAATATTTATTTTGGGTTTAAAGGATTATGTAGAGTTTTTAGTGGGGTTTTTATGGTTTTTATGGGAGTGTTTGGGTATATTAATGGTTTTTGTGGTTTTATGGGTTTTAGGGTGTTTTAGAGTTTTTTTTTGGTATTTAGGGTTTTTACAATTTTTTATGTTTTTGGAGTTTTTAATTGTTTATAAGTTTTTATAGTTTTCTAATAGGTTTTACGGTTTTTATGGTTTTTTTTGTTTTAGGGGTTTTAATGGTTTCTTAGTATTTTAATGTTTTTTGGGTTTTAGTAGTTTTGAGGATATTGAGGGGGTTGTAGGGCCTTTAAGAGATTTAGGAGCATTTTTATCTTTGTGCATTTTTGGTGTTTTTGGTGTTTTTGGTTTTTATGGATTTCTTTGTGTATTTTAGGTTTTTAGGGTTTTTTTGTTTTTAGGGTTTCAGGGAATTTTTATAATTTTTATCGATATTAGTGTTTTTATGGATTTTGATGGTTTGAAGGTTTAAGGGGTTTTTAGTTTTTTTGGGTTTTTAGTGTTTTTACTGCTTTTTATGTTATTATAGATTTTAATTGTTTTTACGTTTTTAGGGTTTTCTTACGATTTTTCATAGTTTTTTACATTTGGAGGGATATTTGGGGATTTTTAGGAATTTAATAGTTTTTAGTTGTTTAGGGATTTTGTGGGGGTTTAGGGTTACCAATGTATTTCATGTAGATTTAGGGTTTTTTGTTTGTTTTAGGGGATTTACGGTTTTCTAGATTTTTTAAATATTTATGTTTTTAAAGTAGTTTTATATTTTTCAATGGTTTTTGTGGTTTAATGGTATTTTAAGGTTTTAATGGGTTTGAGGAATTTTAGGGTTTCTTTGCGTCTTCTTCTGATTTTTCAGTGTTTATAGGATTTTTAGGGGTTTTAATTATTTTTAGGTTTTTACCGGTTTCTTTGGGATTTTCAAGGATTAACAGTTTTTTACATTTCTTGGTATTTTTTGTGTTTTTTTGGATTTTTATGGTTTCATGTTTTTTAAGGACTTTGAGGGTTTTTCGGGTTTTTTGGGATTTAGGTATTTTTCAATTTTTTAGGGTTTTTTTAGTTTTTTAGTTTCTTAAATGTTTTTATTTAACATTTCTTGGTGGTTAATGTGTTTTGAGAGTTTTTAGTTGTTTTTTAGGGTTTTATGGGTTTTAAAATTTTTCTAGAGTTTTTACATTTTTAGGGGTTTTAGGGTGGTTTTAACTATTTTCATATTTTTAATTTCGTCTTAATGTTTTTTAAGATATATATCATTTTAAGGATTTTAGGAATTTTTAGGGGTGTTTTAGGATTTTTATGATTTTTAAGGTTCAGATGGATTTTTAGGGCATTAGGGTATTTAATGGTTTTTGGGGTTTTATTGCGGTTTTAGGAATTTTTTATTTTTTATGTTTCTTATTGTTTTTTATATTTTTGTAATGTTTATGGGTTTAAATGTTTTTATATTTATGGTGTTTTTATGGTTTTTATGGGTATTATGGTTTTTTTAGGTTTTTAGGGTTCTTATGGGTTTATTATTTTTTGGGATTTTTGGGTATTTTTTGGTTTTTATCACTTTTTTGGTTTTTTGGTGGTTATAATTTTTTTATGTTTTTATGGGTTTTAAATTTTATTTTTATTTTTATTGGTTTTTTTGATTATATAGAAATTTAATACTTTCTAATATTTTTATGGGGTTTTATGGATTTTTGATCATTTTAGGGATCTTAGGGTTTTCGTCATTTTTTTGTTTTTAGAGGGTTTTTGAGTTTTTTAGGGTATTTACTTTTTTTAGGATTTTTTAATATTTTTAGAGTGGTAAAGGGTTTTTAGAGTTTTTAGTGGTGTATATGGTTTTATGGGTATTTTGGGGTTTTTAGGTTTTTAGGTGTTTTTTAGTTTTAGAGACTTTTTATGGTTTTTATATTTTATCGATTACATAGGGTAAAGTAGGCTCGGGACCAGGCTATTCCTGGCACCCACCAAAATTTATTAAACAAAAAGACACAAACACTGCAGACAAGGGAGGGGAGGGGTCGAACGACCCACACCCAAAAACCCTTACAACCCACGCCAAAGAAAGAAAAACAAAGAAAGAAAAAGACACAAAAACAGACAAAATCACAGCATCATCACGTCACATCCAGCCAGTACCAGCATCCAACAGCACTACATCTAGCGTTAACCAGCATCTAGCAGCTCATAGCTATCCAACAACCTGCATCCAGACTACAGCAGCAAACAACATCCAGCAGCAGTAAACAGCCAACCAGCATCCACAACAAACCAGCATCCAACATCCTCATTTTTAGACAGCTAGCACCTCTTTCGACCACCAAACATCTCCCAGCATCCCACTTCCACTCCAGCAGCACAGCAACAAACTCATCCACAGCAGCAGAAAATACCAAACAGCCACATGTCATCCAGCATTTACCATACACCATCCACTCAAAACCTCCCATTTCAAACCACCACAACCATTCACCATCAGAAAAGTAGACCATAACACCATCCAGCCAACCAACACCAGAACAGAATCCAACACCAACAGCAAAACATCACAGCCACGCAGCATAACCATCCCATCCGATCAAGCTCTCCCCAGACAACCATTCCATCAAACCAACTCGCCAGCACCCACTTCAAATCAAATCCTCCATTGAATGTCAAAAACCAGTGCATTGATCCACAACCAAAGCTTATAAGCAGCAGCAAGAGACAAAGAATTAGAAGAAGAACCAAAGCCTCCCTCCTCCAAGAAACATGACCCGAACCTGAGCACACCAAGCCATACCTGCAGCCGACATCGAACCAGGAAGACATTTGAGGGTCCGGAAGCATGCCGGGGTTGACACCGCGCCCTCCAGATCTGGGGCAAGGCAAACGAAATGGAGGAGCCCTGCAATCAAGCCGGCGTCGGGACCACCAGATCTGCAACTGATCAGGAGCTGGAAGGGGGAGTAGAAACTGAAGCCGGGTCTCGAACCAGGCATGCCAGAAGCCGACTGGTGACCATGAGCCGGGAGGGGAACCTTCGAAGCAGCGAAACCGGGTCCCGAAACAAGGCACACCAGGAGTTCGGAACGAACCTGAAGAACGAGAGGGGAACCTTCACAGCATTTCAGAACCCGAAACCAGGCACCAAGAAGCAATATCAGGAGGTTGGGCACGCATCGGGCAAGCCGGGAAAGATCCCCCCTTCCGAAGACCCAACACATCAGATCTGGAGCAATACGGGCGCGACTAAGCCACCACCGCACCGACCAGAACATGCAAAGCCAACACCAGTAGTTGCCGAGCCAAAGTGGGACAGGAAGCACCGAGGTCAGACCTCGCCGGAGGAGGAAAGAGGAAGAAAGCAGAGGAAAACCTAGGCGGTGCGAGGGGGAGAAGAGAGTCGCCGCCCATAGGCCGTCCTGTTCCTCAATTACATAGGGGTTTATACCGTTTTTATGTTTTTATAGTTTTTTAGTGTATTTTATCGTTTTTACATCTTGGGGTATTTTTTGGGTGTTTTAAGGATTTTTAAGATTTTATGTGCTTTTATAGATTTTGTTGTTTTTTAGGATTTTTATAGTTTGGGGAATTTTAAGGGTTTTCTTTTTTTAGTGGTTTTAGGGTATTTTAGTGTTTTATACATTTAAATCAGTTTGATGGGTTTTTAGTGTTTTTAGTGGTTTAGGGGTTTTATGAGTTATTATTTTTTTAGTGTTTTAGGGGTTTTAATGGGTTTTAGGGGGTTTAGGGATTTTAGGGTATTTTTAGGGTTTTATGGTTGTTAGTGTTTTTTAAGTTTTTTAAGGATTTTATGTGTTTTTAGTTTATTATGTTTTTTTAGGGGTTTTAGGGTTTTTTACATTTTAGGTATTTTTAGGAATTTTTAGAATTTTTAGGGTTTTTATTGATTTTAGGGATTTTGGGGGTTACGTTTTTAATGGTTTTTATTATTTTCCTTAGTTTTTAGTTATTTTTAGTGTATTTTGTTTTTCAAGAATTTATTAGGTGTTTTTAGGGATTTAATGGGTTTCTTTGTATTTTGTGATTTTTTATGGATTTTCTAGGATTTTTTTTATTATTTAGGGTTTTAATGATTTTGAGAGTTTGTAGCATTTTTAATTATTTTAGGGTTTTGGGTTTATTTGGTGCTTTAGGGGTTTAACGTTTATTTGAGTTTCTAAATTTTTTATGCGTGTAAGGATTTTTGGAGATTTTAGTCTTTTTTTTGGTTTTTTATGGGTTATTTGGTTTTATGGTTTTTAGGGGGTTTTATCATTTTTGAGTCTTTTTAAGCTTTCATTACTGGTTTTACCATTTTTTATAATTTTTGTGGTTTTATGTGTTTTTTTGTTTTTAATTTTTTTCATAGTGTTTTCATCATTTTGTGGGGTTTTTTTATGAATTTTGGGATTTTTAATGGAATTTTATTGTTTTTATGGGGTTTTGTGGTTTTTAGGGTTTTGAGGGGTTTTAGGGTTTTTTATTTCATGGCCATATAGGGGGTTTTCATAATTATTTGATGGATTTAAAGATTTTTTTTTAATGGTTTAATGGTTTT
This sequence comes from Viscum album, assembly GCA_963277665.1. NCBI lineage: Eukaryota > Viridiplantae > Streptophyta > Magnoliopsida > Santalales > Viscaceae > Viscum > Viscum album. The sequence continues at coordinate 394,446,651 of OY728157.1, forward strand.
TGGAGTTTTAGATGTATTTTAGTGTTTGTATGGGTTTCAGTGGTTTTTATGGTTTTTATTGTTTTTATGGTCTTAGGTGTTTTTATGATTTTAGGGACTCATAGGGTATTCAACGTTTTTTATGATTTTTGTGGTATTATTTAATTTTTCGTTTTTAAGGTTTTCTTTTGGGTCTTCAATTTTTTTAGGGTGGTTTACATTTTCATTGATTTTTAGAGATATTTAAATATTTTTAGGGTTTTTAGGGTTTTTACTAATTTTTATGGTTTTATGATTTGTACTATACTTAGGTTTGTTAATATTTTTTTTGGATTTTTTCATTTTTTATTTTTGTAGTGTTTTCTCATTTTTAAGAGTTATTTAATTTTTTTAGGGGTTCAAATTTTTTAAGTGTTTTAGTGGGCATTAATTTTTTTATGGGTTTTGAGGGTTTTTAAGGATTTTATGAGCTTTATGGTTTTTAGGGGGTTTTTAGGGGGTTTTAGGGTATTAGAGTATCCTAGGGTTTTAGGGTTTTTATCTCTTTTTTGTATTTAGGCGTTTTAATTTTTTTAGGTTTTAAGGTTTTCTTAGTGGTTTTTAGGTTTTTCATTGTTTTTTGGGTTTTTTACATTTTTAGGGATTTTTAAGATTATTAGGATATTTATGTTTTTATAGATTCTTAATGATTTTGAAGGGTTTCATGTTTATTTATGGTTTTAGCGGTTTTATGTTTTTTAGGGATTATATTTTTTTTAATATTTTATGGGTTTAATGATTTTTTCAATTTTTTAACTTTTTAGCGATTTAAAGTGGTTTTAGATTTCATAGTACTTATTTATGATTTTTTTGATATTTAAGGGTTTTAGTGGTTTTTATGGATTCTAGGGGTTTTTGTGTCATTTGTACGGGGGTTTAGGGATTTTATCATTTTTAGGTTTTTAGGGGATTTAATTTTTTTTTCTTGTTTTTTTGGGGTTTTAAGGATTTATATATTTTTTAAGGATTCTAAGGCTATTTTATGAATTTTTTGGTTTTTATTATTTTTAAAGATTTTGTGGGTTTTTGGGTTTTTTTGGTTTTTAACATTTTTTATGTTTTTCGTGGTTTTAAGTGTGTTTAGGTTTTTAGGTTTTCTTAGGGGGTTTTCAGTGATTTATGGGTTTTTATGTTTTTATGGATATTTGGATTTCTTAAGGAATTTTAATGTTTTTTAGATTTTTATGAATTTTGAGGGGATTTAAGGTTTTTTTTGTTTTTTTGGGTTTTAGGGTTTTTTTCAAAATTTTAATGTTTTTTGGGGTTATTAGGGTTTTTACACTTTTTTAGTGATTTTTATGGTTTTTATGTATGTTTAGGGGTTTTAAGGTTTAAAGGGTATTTTATGGGGTTTACGTGTTTTTTTTTTGGTTTCTTGGGTCTTTTGGGGTTTTATCAATTATAGCGTTTTAGGGGTTTAATTTTTTTTAGGATATCAAGGCTTTCTTAGGGGTTTTTAAGGTTTTTTGGGTTTTTAAAATATTTAAGGAATTTTATGGATTTTTTAGGAATTTTAATGTTATTATAATTTTTTGGGATTTTGGGTTTTTTTGTTTTATTAGTTTTTGAGGTTTTTATTTTTTTAGTTTTATTAATTTATTTGATGATTCAAGTGTTTTAGGGTATTTATTAGGTTTTTATGGGTTTTAAGGGTTTTTGGGTTTTATGTTTTTTAGGTGTTTTGAGGGGTTTTAATTTATTTTTGGGTATTGATAATTTTTAGGTTTTTATGGATTTTAGGTGTTTTTTTATTATTATGGGTTTTTGGGTTTTTGGGATTTTTACAGTGTTTAGAGTATTATTGTAATTTTAAGGTTTTTATTTTTTTTGGGTTTTTTAGAGTTTTACATGTTTTTAGGATTTTCTGTTTTTCTTAAGGGTTTTCGTAGGCTTTAGGGTTTTTGATTTTTTAGGTATTTTAGGGTTTTTAGGTTTTGTTAGGTTTTAGTGTTTTTATGGTTTTTTTGGGTTTTAGGGGGATATAGTTTTTAGGGTTTTTAGAGTATTTTAACATGTTCGGGGGTTTAAATGGTTTTTGAGTTTTTACTGGGGTTTTCGGGTTTTAAGGGGTTTTATGGTGTTTTAATGTTTTAGGGGTTTTATGGTTTTTTGGGGTTTACGAGCTTTTAGGGTCTTTTATGGGTTTTTAGTGTTTCTATGTTTTTTTGTGGTTTTATGTGTTTTTAGGTTATTAAGGATTTCATATTGTTTTTAAGTTTTTTTGAGTTTTTAATCTTTAATGGATTTTTGAGGATTTTTTGAGGTTTTTTATAGATTTTAATAGGATTTATGTATTTTTAGGGTTTTTAGGGGTTTTTGGGTTTTTAGCAGTTTTAGGATTTTTGGGTTTTAAGTGTGTTTTGTTTTTATGGTTTTTAAGGTGTTTTAATGGTTTTTAATGTTTTAAGTGGTTTGTGGATTTTTTAGGATTTTCTATGTTTTTTTTGTATTTGATGGTTTTTTAGTATTTTTGGTATTTTTGGGTTTTTAGAGTTTTGAAGGGCTTTTGAGTTTTTAGAAATTTTATGGCCATTTTGAGTTTTTAACATTTTTAGGGTTTTAATGAGTTTTCAAAGAGTTTAGTGGTTTTATAATTTTCTATGATTTTAGGGTTTTTAAATACTTTAAGGGGTTTTATTATTTGTAGCTGTTTTTGAGTTTTGGGGGTGTTTTAGGATTTTACGGGTTTCTATCAGTTTTAATGGTTTAGCTATTTTAAGTGTATTTTAGGTTTTTATGTTTTTCATAGGCTTTTTTAGGGTTATTTATGTTTTTTTAAATTTTTAGGGATATTTGGGATTTTTTATGCATTTTAATGTGTTTCAATGAATATTAAGTGTTTTAGGGTTGTTTTGGGTTTTCAATTATTTTTTAGGTATTAGGGTTTTTTTGAGTTTTTTAGGAATTTTTAGGGTTTTATAGTTATTTAACATTTTTATTGGATTAAAGGGATTTTAGATTTTTTTTATTTTTAGGGTTTTTTATGTGGTTTTATATTTTTTATGATTTTATGGTGTTTTAGGGGTTTTAGGGATTTTGGGGTCTTTTAGGGTTTTAGGATTTTCAGTGTTTCTATGTTTTTGGTGGTTTTAAGTGTTATTAGGGTTTTATGGTTTTATTAAGGTTTATCATGATTTTCAGGTTTTTTTAATGTTTTTAGGGAATTTTACGGAATTTTTTCATTTTTTATGTTTTTTACGTTTGTTATGGATTTTGGGGGGTTTTATGGTTTTTAGAAGTTTTATTCGTTATTTTCGTTTCTAGGTTTATTTTTTAATTATTAGGATTTTATGGTTTTTTATATTTTTTTAATGTTTTATAGGATTTGAGGGTTTTTATAATATTAGTGGTTTTAGGGGTTTCTAGTTTTTAAAATATTTAGTGGTTTTCATGATTTTTATGGGTTTTTATGTTTTTTAAGGTTTTTATCGTCTGTTAGGATTTTTACAGGTTAAAATTGTTTTTACGCTTTGAATGGATTCTTAAGGGTTTTTTTATTTGTTGTGTTTTTTATTTTTTTAGGTGTTTTTAGGGGTTCTTTTATTATTTTATGGTCTTTTAGATATTTTTATGGTTTTTACGATTTTTAGGGTTTTTTTGAAGGGTTTAAGGTTTTTAGAATTTTTTAGGTTTTTAGGGGTTTTATTTGTTTTAAGGTTTTTTATTTTTTTCTTATGGGTTTTGAAGAATTTTAGGGTTTTTACCTTTTTATGGTTTTTAGGAATTTTTTTAGGATTTTTGTGGGGTTTTAGGGTTTTTAGGTATTTTGATGGATTTTAGGGGTTTATTTGGGTTTGGGGGTTTTTATAGTTTTATAGAGGTTTTAGGAATTTTTTTTGTTTTTTAGGGTTGTATGGTTCTTTATAGTTTTTATCATTTTTAGGGGTTTATAGAGTTTTTAAAGTGTGCTTTTGATTTTAAGGGATTCATGGGTTTTAAGGGCGTTTTATGCTTTTAAGGGGTTTTATGGTTTTAGGGTATTTTAGGTTTTTTAGGTACTTTTAGGGGATTTAGGGTTTTTATTGGTTTATTGGTTTTTATGGGATTTAAGGGTTTTTAGGTCTTTATGGGTTTTAGGGGGGTTTTGGTTTTTTGAGTTTTTATGTTTTTAGGGATATTTTAGGATTTTTATGGTTTTGTGTCATTTTTAGGGTGTTTTAGGGTTTTTAGGTTTTTTAGGATTCAATGGTTTTTACAATATTTTAGGTTTTTAGGGGTTTTAGTTGTTTTTACGGTTTTAATGATCTCTTTGGGTTTTTATGTTATTTTGTATTTTTCACGTTTTTGGGGTTTTAGGGATTTTCATAGGATTTTAAAAATGTCTAGGGTTTTAAGAATTTTTAGGGGTTTTAGGATTTTTTAGGGATTTTAGGGTTTATGTGTTTTTCTTTTTGTTTTTAGGGACTCCTTGATTTATTAGAGGTTTTATGGTTTTAGTGTGTTTTTATCATTTTTATGTGTATAAAGGGATTTTATTGTTTTTAGTGGCTTTTAGGGTTTTTATGTGTTTTGGAGGTTTTTAAGGTTTTAGGCATGTTTTTTTATAGGGGTTTTGGTGTTTTTGTGTATTTTTCGTGTTTTTCAGGTCTTTAGTGTTTTTGGGTTTTTAGGGGATTTAAGGGTTTTTTGGTTTTTAAGGTTTTGTTAGGGGTTTTTAGGCTTTTTATAATTTTTTTTCATTTTTAGTGTTTTTAGGGATTTTGGGATTTTCTTGGGTTTGTATTGGATTTCGGGTTTTTTGGCATTTTGATGGTTTTTAGGGGTTTAAGGTTGTTTAGCAGTTTTTTTTATTTTTTAGGGTTTTTATGTTTTTTAGAAATTTTTATCATTTTTATGGACTCAAATAATTTTTATAGTTTTTTGTGGTTTTTAGGGGTTTTATGGGTCTTTAGTTTTTTCGTGTTTTAATTGATTTTGTAGTTTTTAGGTTTTTAGGGTTTTTAGTATATTTTAGGTTATTTAGAGTTTTTTTATTTTTTAGTGGTTTGAATTGTTTTTTTATTTTTTATGTTTTCTATGTTTTTTCAGGGTTTTTACGGTTTTTATGTTTTTAGAGATTTAAATTTATTATTTAGAATTATTATGGGTTTTTATGGTTCTTAGGGATTTTGAGCGTTTTAATGTTTTTATAGGATTACGGGTTTTGGGGGTTTTTTTGCATTTTTTAGGTATTTAGGGGTTATAAGTTTTTTTACGTTTTTTAGGGTTTCTAATGGTTTTTAGGGTTTTAGTTTTTGTTATGTTTTATGGATTTTTAGTGATTTTTAAAATTTTTATGATTTTTTTTTGTTTTTTGGGTTTTTTTGTGTATTTTTGGTTTTTTGGGTTTTAGAGTTTTTATGTTTTTCTGGAATTTTTTTGAGTTATGGTTTATTTAGTTATTTTAGAGATTTATGTTTTTTAGAGTTTTTTAATGTCTTTAAGATGTTTGATAGGGTTTTAATGTTTTTATTGGTTTTAATGTTTTTATACGTTTTAGGGCTTTTATGGTTTTTTGGGGTTTCTAGGATTTTTTAACATTTTTCATATTTTTAGGGGTTTAAATTGCTTTTAGATTTTTATTTTTTTCGTAAAATTTTTCAGGGTTTTTTTTTGTTTTTTCGTATATTTAGTTTGGTTTTCAAAATTTTTCTGGTTTTTTAGTAATTTTTGGAATTTTGAGTTTTTTAAAGTTTTTAAGGGTTCTTAGTGTTTTTTAGGGTTTTAGTGTTTTTTATGTTTTTTAGGTTTTTTTATGTTTTTATGGTTTTCTTAGGGTTTATCAAAAATTTTATGGGTTTTTACATTTTTTGGGGTGTTTTGGAGATTTTGAGTAATTTAATAGTTTTTATGTTTTTAGGGTTTTAAGGGTTTTTTGAATTTTTAGGGTTTTTTAGAATTTTTAATAGTTTTTAACATTTTAATGGCTTAAAGTGTTTTTAATGTTTTTAGTGGTTTTAAGGGATTTATTTGTTTTTTTTGTTTTTTTGGTTTCGGGGTTTTTTTGTTTTTATATTGGTTTTTGTGTTTTTAGTGTATTTTTTGCGCTTTTAGGATTTTTTTTATTTTTTAGGAGTTTTATGTTTTTTAGGATTTTAATGTTTTTAGGGGTTTTCAATGTTTTTATTGTTTTTTTGTTTTTATGGATTTTTGGGATTTTTTTTGTATTTTTATTAATTTTTAGGGGTTTTAAAGTTTTTTATGGTTTTTAGGGTTTTTAGGGTATTATGGTTTTTTGGGGTTTTTAGGGTAGTTTTATTTTTTATGGTTTTTAATGGTTTTTAGAGTTTATTAGAATTTTTATGGGTTTAACGAGTTTAATGAGTTTTCTTGGGTTTTGTGGATTTTTATGTTTCTAGGGGTTCTGTGGTTTTTTGGGTGTGTAAGGGTGTCTCAGGCATTTTAGGGTTTTTATTATTATTAGATTTTTTGGGATTTTAAGTGTTTTTTGGTTTTTAAGGCTTTATTAGAGGTTTTCATGATTGTATAGTTATTACGTTTTTTAGAGTTTAAGGGATATTTTAGGTCTTTTATGACTATTTAGTACTTTTATGGATTTTGAGGGTTTTTATCATTTTTTGTGGTTTTTAGATTTTTTGATGTTTTTTTGGTTTTTAGAGATATTTAGTGGTTTTTTATGGTTTTCATAGAAAGTTTTATTTGGTATACGATCTTTCACATTTTTTAGGTTTTTATGTTCTTTTAGGGATTTAGGTGTTTTATGGTTTTTATATTTTTTAGTTTTTAGGGATTAAAAGTGTTTTTAGGTTTTTAATGATTTTATTTGTTGAAATGTTTTTAGAGTTTTTAGTGATATTTAGGAATTTTATTGGTTTTTGTAGTTTTCATGTTTTTAGGGGTTCTATAGTTTTTAGGTGTTTTAGAGGTTTTAGGTTTATTTAGGGTTTTTAGCATTTTCTAGGTTTTTAGGGGTCTAATGTGTATTTAGGATTTTATGGTTTTCATAGTTTATTTTTAGGTATTTAGGGGTTTTTACATTGTTACAGATTTTTAGGTTTTCAAGGGTTTTAGGTTTTTAAGGGGGTTTATGGTTTTTTAGTGTTTTTATTGTTTCTAGTCGATTTATATTTTTTGTCTTTTTTAAGAATTTCATAGGGGTTTTCCGAATGTGTAGGTTATTTAAATTTTTAGTGATTTTTAGTGATTTTTTTTATTTATATGATTTTTTAGGGTGTTCTATAATTTTGACGGTTTTAGTGGTTTTAGGGTTTTTATAGTTTTATAGATTTTTTTGGGATGTTGTGTATTTTTATATTTTTAGGGTTTACGTGTTTTTTTGTAGTTTTTTTAGATTTTTAGGTGTTTAATGAGTTTTTATAATTTTATTGGTTTTTACCTTTTATGTGGTATATGTGCTTTTGAGGTTTTAGGGTTTCTTATTATGGTTATTGGTTTTATGGGTTTTTTGAATATTTTAGGGTCTTTTACGATTTTTAGTGTTTTTAGTTTTTATTAGGGGTTATGATTTTTTTGGTTGTAACGATTTTCTAAGGGTTTTTAATGGATTTCTTAGGGGTTTTCATGGTTTTTCTTGGTTTTCTAGGTTTTTTCATTTTTAGGTATCTTTAGTACCTCTTTGCTATTTTTATTATCTTTGAGGGTTTTTAGGAATTTTTTGTGTTTTTTGGTTTTTTGGTTTTTTGGGTTTTAGGGTGTTTATTGAGTATTTCAGGTGTTTTATTATTTTAAGAGATTTTAATGTTTTGTGGAGATTAAAGGGTATTTAGAGTTTTAGTGGTTTTACTGTTTTTATGGGTTTTTTGGGTTTTATATAGTGTTTAGGGTTTTTTGGTGCATAGAGGTTTTTAAGGTCTCTTATGATTTTCTGCATTTATTGGGTTTTTTATAGTTCTAGTTTTTTATAGGTTTTTATGCTGTTCTTAAGGATTTTTTGGGTTTTCAAATATTTTAGAGGTTTTTAAAATTTTAGGTATTTTTATTGTTTCTTATAATTTTTTGTTTTTTATGTATTTTAGGAAATTTGATGCTTTTTAGGGGTTTTTACGGATTTTAGGAATTTATCATTTTTAGGGTTTTAGGGGTTTTAATTTTTCTTAATTTTTTAATGTTTTCTTATGGGTTTTTCAGGCTTTTAGGTGTTGTTTATGTTTTTTTGGGATTTTTAGGGTCTTTTTAGTATTTTTTGGGTTTTTAGAGTTTTTTGGGATTTTAGGGTTTCAAGAGTTTTTAGGGTTCCATGGATCTGACAATTATTTTGGTTTTTAGGTTTTCCTTTTGGGTTTTTAGGGTATTTATGTTTTTTTATAACTTGTAAACATTATTAGGGGTTTAAAGGGTTTTTATATTTTTTAGTGGTTTTTATGGTTTTTATGGCTTTTTATGTTTTTAGTGGTTTTAATGTTTTTAGGGTGTTTTTGGGTTTTTGGTGTATTTTTATGGTCATTAGGTTTTTAAGACATTTTAGGTTTTTAAAAGCTTTAAGAATTTTTATGGTTTAGAAGTATTCTTAGGGGTTTCGAGGATTTAAAGTGTTTTTATGTTTATTGGGATTTTTAGGGCATTTAGGATTTTTATGGTTTTTATGGATTTTGGGGAAATTCGAGTATTTATTTAAGGGGAGGGGGTTTATTTTTTTCAGTTAATGGGGTTTTAGTGTTTTATTCCATTTTATGGGTTTAAAGGGTTTTTTGAGGTTATAGTGGGTTTTTTACAGTTTTATGGGTTTTTAATTTTTATAGGGGTTCTAATTTTTTTAGCAGTTTTTAGGTATTTAGGGAATTTTAGGGTTTTTATCTTTTTTTGGTTTTTTGTATTTTATGTGTTTTTATGGTTTAATGGTTTTATTAATGATTTTTGGGGATTCTATAATTGTTTTACGTTTCAAAAAAATTAAGTATTTTTTAGGATTTTTATGGTTTTCGAGGTATTTTAAGGAATTGGGGGGTGAGGGTGAAGTATTATGGTCTTTTTTTGATTTTTAGAGTCTAAAGAATATTTAGGGGTTTTATATATTTGTAGGTTTTTATGGTTATGTGAGGGTTTTTAGGGGTTTATATTTATTTATTGATTTTTATGGATTTTTTAGTATTTTTATGTTTTTATAATTTTTAGGGTCTTTAAGGATTTGATGGATTTTCAAGGTTTTTTGTGTTTTCTAGTTTTTGGATTTTAGGGTTTTTTTTATTTTAGGGTTTCTATGTTTTTTTAGAGTTTTTAAAATTTTTTGGTGTTTAAAGCAATTTTAGAGTTTTAGATGGTTTTTAGGGGTTTAATGGTTTTTTTTTGGATTTTTAAGGGTTTAGGAATTTTTATGGATTTTTAGTTTTTTACCATTTTTATGGGATTTAATCATTTTCTGGTTTTATGGTTTTCATTTGTGCTTTCATTGTTTTTTAATTTTGAAGAGTTTTTACTGAATTGTTGGAATTTTATGGGGTGTTAGGGTTTTTAAGGGTATTTTTTGGGTTATTTATTTTTTTAGGGTTTTGAGGGTTTTTAGCTTTTTTATACTTTATGAGTTTAAATTAATTTTATATTTCCAATATTTTCTTATAGGTTTCTTAGATTTTTCTGTTTTTTAATTTATTTGTGGTGTTTAGGTATTTTTTTTAATACTTTTTATGGTTTTTATGGGATTTTGAGGCTTTTTGAATTTTTAGGGTTTTTTAGGGTTTTTTTTTGTTTTTAGTATTTTTGAGGTTCTAAATTTTTTAGGGTTTTAAGATTTTTTAATGTTTTTTGTGGTTATATGGGTTTTTTTAATTTGTAGTGGTCTTTATGGGTTATTTAATTCTTTTATTTTTTTATGGTTTTTCAAGGTTTTAGGGGATTTAGAGTATTTTTCTGTTTTTAGGGTGTTGAGATATTTAACTATTTCCAGGGAAATTAAATTTATTTATATTTTAATTGTTTTATTAGGGGTTTTCATTGGTTTTATGTTTGTTATGGTTTTAGGTATTTTATGGGGTTTTTAGGATTTTATTCTTTTTTAGGGATTTTGGTGATTTTTAGGGTTTGTGAGGTTTTTAGTGTTTTTATGGTTTCTTTGTATTTTTATGGGGTTTTTGTTTTGGTTTTTTTGATTTATAATATTTTTATAGGTTTTTTTCATTTTTAGGGGTTTAAAAGGCTTTTAGATATTTTAGTGGGTTTAGGGTCATTATGTGATTTTAGGGGTATTAAGGTTTTATAGAGGTTTTATGGTTTTATGGGATTTTAGAGTTTTTACGGTCTTTTATGGTTTTTATAAATGTTTAGGTTTTTAGGGGTTTTATTTTTTTTATGTTTTTATGGTTTTCTTAGTTTTTTATGGTTTTTTTGGGTTTTATGTGTTTTCTTAGATTTCAGGGGTTTGAAGCTTTTTTAGATTATTTTTATCGTTTTTAGGGGTTTAAATTGTTTTTTGAGTATTTAATGGGGTTTCAAGGTTTTAATGTTTTTTTAGGTTTTTTATGGTTTTAGAGGTTTTTATGGTTTTTTTGTAGGTTTTAGGGTTTTTAGGGTCTTTTAGGGTTTTTAGAATTTTTAGGTTTAAGTGTTCTATGTGTTTTTTGGTTTTTAACTATTTCTTAGTTGTTTTGGTATTTTGTGAGTTTTTAAATTTTTACTGAATTTTAGGGATTTTTCAGGTTTTTTGGGGATTTTTATGTGGTTTTGGTATTTTAAAGATATTTATGGGTTATTATGGGTTTTAGTTTTTTTAGGGGTTTTATAATTTTATTTTGTTTTTAGGGTCTTAAGTGTTTTTTTCAATGTTTTCTTAGGTGTTTACGAGGTTTTTTTCTTCAATTTTAGTAATTTTATAGATTTTTTATGATTTCAATGGTTTTTTGGGAATTTTGCGGGTTTAAGGTTATTTCCACTTTTTTTTGGAGTTTGTAGGGTTTTTTAGTTTTTAGGATTTTTATCATTTTCTAGAGTATTTATCTTTTTTGGGATTCAATGGGTTTTCATATAGTTTAGTGGTTTCAAAAATTTTATGGGTTTTAGTGGTTTTTAATGTTTTTAGGGTTTCTTTTTTTATGGGTTATAGGGTTTTTTACTCTCTTTTAGGATTTTAACCGTTTCAGTCTTATTTTAGATTTTTTTGGATTTTTATGTGTTTCTAGGGATTTTAAGGGTTTTAGGGTTGTTTTTTGTTTTTTTTTGGGTTTTATGGATTCTTTTGGCTTTTATGATTTTTGGGCGTTTTTTAGGATTTGTATGAGTTTTAGAGTTCTTTAAAATTTGTAGGGGTTTGAAGGGATTTCAGAATTTTTTTCATTTTAGGGTTTTATTGGGTTTTATATTTTTTTTTTGGATTTTAGTGTGTTTTATTTATTTTAAAGGGTTTTAGGGGTTTATGGTGTTTTTAGGGGTTTTAGGGTTTTTTTAGGGTTTTTAGGGACTTTATCTTTTTTAGGATTTTTGGAGGTTTTATGTGTTATTAGGTTGTTAAGGTTTTATCAAGGTTTTTCATGATTTTAGTGTTTTTATATTTTTTGGGATTTTTTTGTTGATTTTTAATGTTTTTATGAGTTTTAACGTTTTTATAGATTTATGGGCTTTTAGTGTTTTATAGGGTCTTATAGTTAAATTTTTTAGGATATTTTCAATTTTTAGAGTTGTTAAGGTTTTTTAGAAATTTTAATGTTTTTAGGGGATTAAAGAGGTTTTGGTATTTTTAGTGGTTTTTAGGGGTCTATGGGTTTTAAAAAATTTAGTGGTTTTATGGTTTTTATGGGTTTTAAGGTATTTAATGTTGTTAGAGTTTGTTATGTTTTTAGGTATTTTAATTGTTTTTTGGGATTTAAGGTTTTTTATGGGTTATTTTATTTTTTAGTGTTTTTTTTTGTTTTTAGGGATTTTTAATGTTTTTAGGGTATTTATGAGTGTTTTAGGCTTTTTTGAATTGTTTAGGTCTTTTGGAATTTTATGATTTTTTAATTTTTTAATGATTTTTTTTGAGTTTTCAGGGTTTTTAGGGTTTTTAGGGTTTTTACTTTTTTATGGATTATTATAAATTCCTTAGCATTTTTTGGGTTTTAGGGTTTGTAGGTTTTTTGAGGGATTTTATGGTTTTTTTAGTCTTAGGTTATTTATTGTTTTTTGTGGGTCTTGGGGTTTTTGAGTTTTTAAGGTTTTTGATGGTTTTTTTTATAATTTTAATGTTTTAGGGGTTTAAATAATTTTTAGAGTTTTTATTAATTTTCATCAGGTTTATGGGTTTTAAGGGTATTTTTAAAGTTGTTAGGTGGTTTTATGGTTTTTAAAGAGTTTTTTAATTTTTAAAGACATTTAGGGGTTTTTAGGGTTTTTTAGTGTTTTAGATTTGTTTGGTGTTTATGGGTTTTATGGTTTTTTAGGTTTTTAAGTTTTTCTTTGGGGGTTTTTAGGGTTTTGGGGGGGTTTATGTTTTTTTGGGAATTTTTAGAATTTTTATGGTTTGGTGGTGTTTTTAGGGATTTTGAGGGTTTTTAGGTTTTTAGTGTTTTTACAGTATTTTAGGGTTTCAACTATTTTTAATTGTTTTGGATTTTAACATTTTCTAATAATGTTTTAGGGTATTTTGGGTTTTTATGTTTTAGGGGTTTTTAGTTATTTTTTAGGATTTTGATGGTGTATAGGGTTTCAGGAATTTTGAAGGGTTTTAGTGGTTTTGAAGGGTTTTATGCGTTATTTTATTTTTTAGTGTTTTTTGAATTTTTTTGAGGTTTTAGGGTTCTTAGATTGTTTTTATCATTTTTAGATATTTAATGGGATTTTAGTGTTTATATAGGCATTTATAGTTTTTATGTGTTTTTATAGTTTTATAAGGTTTATAGGTTTTATGGTCTTCACGGGTTTTAGGTTCTTTTCGGTTTTTTTTTTGATCATATCATTTTATGCTTTTTGGGGGTTTTAAGTGTATTTAGATTTTTAAGGTTTTCTTAGGATTTTAGGTGTGGTTATGTTTTTTTGTTTTTACTGATTTAAGGATTTACAAGGGTTTTTATGGTTTTTAGGGTTTTAATGGATTTTGATGGTTTTTAGGGTATTTAGGGGTTCTTATAGTTCTTATGGTTTTTTTTCATTTTTGGGGGTTTTTATGATTTTTATGGTTTTTATGGTTGTTTAGAATTGAATACCATTTTTATGGTTTGAAATACTTTTTAGAGTTTTTAGTGGTTTTTAGGGGTTTTATGCTTTTTAGGGGTTTTATAGTTTTTATGATTTTTAGGGTTTTTCCAATATTTTATGTATTTTTGAATGTTTAGGTTTTTAGTGGGTTTACGTGTTTTTTGTTTATTATGGTTTTCTTAGGGGTTTTAGGTTGTTTAGGGTTTTTATGTTTTTAGTGATTTTAAGGAATTATTTAATATTTTTATGGGTTTTCATGGTTTTTATGGACTATAAGTGTTTTAGGGGTTTTTAGGGTTTTAGGTTTTTAGGTTTTTTAGTGTTTTTATGGTATTTAAGGGTTTTAGGTGGTTTTAGGATTTTAAGGGTTTCCTAGGGTTTGTTATTTTTTACATATTTTTAGGGATTCATAAGGATTTTTATGATATTTCAGAGTTTTTAGTTAATTTTTTATGATTTTTGGTATTTTTGAGGTTCTATGTTTTTTTTGTTTTTCAGGATTTATTGTTTTTTATATTTTTTAATGTCTTTTTGTATTGTATGGTTTTTTTGAGGTTTTATTGGTTTTATGATTTTTAAGGTTTTTAGGGGTTTTACAGTTTTTAGGGGATTCAAGGGTTTTTTTCTTTTCTTATGTTTTTAGGGGGATGATTTGTTTTTAGGTTTTCATAGGTTTTTTATTGGTAATTAGGTTTTAGTGTGTTTTTTGTGATATTTAGGTATTTTTTCAATATTTTTACAAATTTTTATTGTTTTAATGTATTTTAAGTGTTTTTAGGTTTTTAAGGGTTTTTATTTTTTTTAGGGTTCCTGTGTTTTTATGGTTTTTAGGTTTTTTTTTGTTTTAATGGTTTTACTATGGTTTTGTAGTTTTTAGGGGTTTTTACATTTTTAGGATTTTTAGGGATTTTTTAGAATTTATATAGTTTTTAGGGTATTTAGGTATTTTTAGGCTTTATAGGATTTTTTGTGTATTTATAGTTTTATTTGGTTTTTTGGGTTTTTAGGCTATTTTGAATCTTTAGGGTTTTAAATGTTTTTTAATGTATTTATCATTGTTAGGGGTTTAAATGCTTTTATCGTTTTTAATGGTTTTTGGGGTGTTTTGGGTTTTTGGGTTTTTTATGTTTTTAGGGGGTTTTATGATTTTTATGTTTTTTAGGGGTTTTATTGTATTTTTTGTGCTTTTATGTTTTTTATTTTTTTAGTTTTTTAGGGATTTTAAATTTTTTTGATTTTTAATGTTTTCTTATGTGTTTTTATGGATTTTAGGTTTTTATGCATCTTTTATAATTTTCTAGTATTATTTGTATTTTTAGGTTTTAAGATATATTTTGGTGTTTTGAGTTTTTTTGGGATTTTGGGGTTTTGTGGGTTTTTAGGGATTTTGATTTTTTATGTGTTTTAATGTTTTTTTTGAGTTTTTAAATTTTTTAGTCATTTAATGGGTTTTAAGTATTTTTATTGGTTTTTTGGGTTTTTATGGATTTTTATGGATATTTATATTTTTTGGGATTTTAATGTTTTAGGGGGGTTTAAGGGTGTTTATGTTCTTTAATGGTTTTTGATGATTTTTAGTTTTTTATTTGTTTTATATGTTTTTAGGTTTTTAAGGCTTTAGTAGGGGTTTTAACTGTTTTAGGGTTTTTATGTTTTAGTGAGTTTTATGGATATTTTAGTATTTTTATGAGTTTTTAGTGTTATTAACGTTATTTGGGACATTTAGGGTTTTATGTGTTTTTAGGTTTTTTGAAGATTTATGTGATTTTATTTTTTATGGATTTCTTATGAGTTTTTAGAGATTTAAGGTTTTTTATGTTTTTAAGGACCCTTAGGGAATTTATGGGATTTATTGAGTTTTGGGGGTTTTATGGTTTTTAGATTTTTTTAGTTGTTTAGGGTTATAATATTTTTAGTGATTTTAATTTTTTAGGGTTTTAAAGGGTTTTTAGAGTTTTTTAGTGGATTTTAGGGTTTCTATGGGTTTTTAGGGTTTTAATATTTTTAGTGGTTTTATTTTTTTATGTGTTCTAGGGGATTTATAGGATTTCGTGTTATTAGCATTTTCTAGGTTTTTAGGGGTTTTATGTGTTTTTAGGATTTTTAGGTTTTCTTAGGGGTTTTACCGGATTTTCAGGGTTTTTATGTTTTTATAGATTTTAGGTGTTTTAGGGGTTTTAAGGGATTTTGGATTTTCATTGTTTTCATGTTCTCTATGGGTTCAAAAAATTTTAAGGTGTTTAAGGCTTCCTTTGGGTTTTAATGGTGTTTACGAGTTTTATGTTTTTGGTGATTATTTTGTATTTTTTAGTATTTTTATCATTTTTTAGGGTTTTCAGGGATTTTGATGGATTTATGGGTTTTAGGGTTTTTAGGGTTTTATTGCATTTTTTGGGATATATTTTATTTTTATATCTTTTGGGTTTTCATATATTTTTGTGTTTTTTACTATTTATAGGGGTTTAGAAGGATTTTAGAGTTTTTAGTGGTGTTTTATTTTTTATGTATTTTAATTATTTTTAACGTTGTAGGTGGTTTTATTATTTTTATTGGTTTTCTGGGTTTTTTTGGTTATTTTAGGGTATTTTAGGGTTTTTGGTATTTTCTAGTTCTTAGGCGGTTTAATTATTTTAGATATTTGAGGTTTTACTTACGTTTTTCGAAGGTTTCATGGGGATTTTCATAGTTTTTCATGGTTTTGAGGGTTTTTTCATTTTTATGGTTTTATTGAATTTTTAATATTTTTTTTGTCTTTTAGGGGTTTTAGGGATTTTTTTTGGGATTTAGGGGTTATAAAGGTTTTTAGGGTTTTTTGTTATTTTGGGTTTTTTAGTTTTTCTGTTATTTAAAGGATCTTTAGAGTTTTTAACATTTTGTGGGGTTTAATGGGTATTTAAAGTTTTTAGTGGTTTCGTTGTTTTTATGGGTTTTAGTGTCTTTAAAGGTTTTTAGGTGTTTTGTGGTGCTTAGGGGTTTTAGGGACATTTAGTGTTTTATGTGTATTTATGTTTTTTTAGGGTATTTAGCTATTTGTAGGTTTTTAATGTTTTCGTATGTGTTTTCAGGGTTTCTAGGGTTTTAGGGTTTCTTTCGTTTTAGTGATTTTTATGGTTTATTATTATTTTTATGATTTTTTAGTGTTTTTACAGATTTTGAGATTTTAATGGGTTTTTATGATCTTTATGGTTTTTTTCATTAAGTGTATTTATATTTTTAGGGGATATAATTTCATTTAGTTTCTTAAGGTTTTCTTAGGGTTTTTGGGGTTTTAGGGGTTTTAATGTTTTTTGGGATTTTTAGGCCTTTTTTAGTATTTTAATGGGTTTTTAGGGTTTTATGTATTTTAGGCTTTCTATGTGTTTTAGTGTTTTTAGGATTATTATTGTTATTTTGGGTTTTAGGGGGTTTTTGAAATTTTAGGTTTTAACTGTTTTTTAGAATTTTTTGACATTTTAGGGATATGAATGGGGTTTTAGCATTTTTAGTGGGTTTTATGGTTTTATGGGGTTTTAATGTTTTTAGGTGTTTCCTAGTTTTTAGTGGGTTTTAGTGTTTTTAGGTTAATTTTACTGTTCTTATGGTTTTTATGGATTTGTTGGTTTTTGGGTTTTTCTTTGTTTTATTCAGATTTGATGGTTTTTAGTTATTTTTTTGGTTTTTATGGTTTTCAATTGATTTCTTTTCAAGGTTTTCTTAGGGGTGTTAGGTTTTTTTATATTATTTTTGGGGTTTAGGTATTTTAATGAATTTTTATGGTTTTTAGTGGATTTAGGTATTTTTTATATTTTTAGGGTTTTTAAGGCTTTAGTGTTTTTACGATTTATTTTAGGGTTTCTGGGTTTCTAATGGATTTAAAGTTTATAAGAGATTTTTATGTTTATTATGGTTTATGGGGGTTTTTTATTTTTAAATGTTTTTAGGGTTTTTGTGTGTTTTAAAGAATTTGAGGTACTTTTATGGTTTTGGGGGTTTTTGGGTCACTAGTGTAGAAAACATTTTTTACATTGGTTATTTTTCATTTTTTACGTCGGTTTTTAGCCGATGTTAATACAGACGACATTATAAATATTGTTTTTTACGTCGGTTATTTAAAAACCGATGTAAAAAACATAACATCGCGGTGTTTATCACGTCAATTATTAATTAATCGATGTGCAAAAACCAGGGGGGAGGGTTTATCACGTCAGTTATTATATAATTGACGTGATAAACCAGTGGGGGATGTTTATCACGTCGGTTATATAATAACCGACGTGATAAACCATTTCCTAGGCCTTTATCACATCAGTTATGTAATAACTGACGTGATAAACCAGGGGGGTTTATTAGGTCGATTATTATATAAACGATGTGATAGAACAGTGCGGGGGATATTTATCACATCAGTTGTTTAATAACCGACGTGATAAACCCCGAGGACATGGTTTATCACATCAGTTCTATAATAAATGATGTGATAAACAATTCCGGGGGTGTTTTTATCACGTCGGTTATTAAATAACCGATTTGATAAACCATTCCAGAGGTGTTTATCACGTCGGTTATTAAAATAACTAACTTGATAAATCCTTCCCCATTCCATTATCATGTCTGTTATAAAATAATCGATGTGGAAGACCAATTTTTTTTAAATGGAATGCAGTCCTCTGTTCTCCACAGAAACAACCAGAAACCAAATCAACAATTCGTACCACAAAAATAGAAGTAGACCAAAACAAGAACCAAAGAAAAATTAAGTATTTAAATTTATAACATTTAAAACATACCCCACTGGACAGCCCCCCACCACCCCTAAACATCCCCCCCTCACCCCACTAGACAGCCCCCACCACACCCCTGGACTACCCCCTGACCCCCTGTACAGTCCTAAACAACCTGGGACAAACCCCCACCATCATGTATACACCCCCACACCCTGGACGACACTCCCACACCCCTGGAAAACCCTCCCACCCCACTCACCCCACTGGACATCCCCCCACCACACCCCTGGACTGTCCCCCGACCCCCTGGATAGCCCTGAACACCCTTGGACAACCCCCCCACACTCATGTATACCCCCTACCTCTGTGAAGCACTCCCACACCCCTGAAACATATGAAAAAGATACCAAAAACAAACCAGAACCCCCTCACCCCACTAGACTGCCCCCACTACACCCCAGGACACCCCCACACCCCTAGACATCACAACCACCCCTGGACATCCCCCACCCTCATGTATACTCCCACCCCCTGGACAACACTCCCACACCCCCGGACAGCCCTCCCACACCCCTGAAACAAACCAAAAAGTTACCAAATACAGACCAGAACGCCCCCCCCCCCCCCAAGCCACGGGACAACCCCCACCACACCCCTGGACACCCCACCACACCCCTAGACACCCCCACAACCCTGGACTTCCCCCTACCCCCTGGACAGCCCCCAACACCCATGGACAACCCCCACCCCTGGACACCCCCACCCCCTGGACCCCCCCCCCCCCCCACACCCCTGGACTTCCCCCACCTCCTGAACAGCACCCAACAACCCTGGACAACCCCCCCTCCCCCACCCTCATGGACTGCCCCACAACCCCCTGGGCAGCCCCTCTCACCCCACTACACTGCCCCCACCACACCCCTAGACACCCCCCACAACCTGAGACTTCCCCCGACCCCCCGGAACGCCCCCACACCCCTGGACATCCCCAACACCCCCTATACATTCCCCACACCCCTGGACATCCCCCCCCCATCCCCCCACACCCCACCCCCCTGGACATCACTCCCACACCCCTGGACATCCCTACCACACCCCTGAAACAGACCAAAAAGTTACCAAAATAGACAAGAACCTCCTCACCCCACTAGAATTCCCCCACCACACCCCTGGACACCACCAACCCCCTGGAAAACCCCCCACCCTCTAGGAAACCCCCACCTCTGGACATCTCCCCCACCCCCTGGACAACCCCCACACCCCTAGATGACCCCCACCCTCCTGGACACCCTCCCAAAACCATGGACTTCCCTCACCCCCGGGACTGCCACCCACCCTTCTAGACACCCCCCCCCCCCCCCCCCCTCACCCCTGGACTGCCCCTCCCACCCCCAGGACTACCCCCACCCTCCTGAACACCCACTGGACACCCCCACCCTCCTAGACACCCCCTTGGGGGGCACGCCCCTGGAAGGTACTCATCACTCCCACATGTGAAGCTTGAGCTCTCAAAATGTTCCATATTTGGGTGTGATGAATACCTTCCTACGACATTCAACCCCCCCCCCTAGGGATGGCGACGCCTCCTCTCCCACCCCCTGGACTGCCCCCCCCCCATCCCCACAAACACCCTGGACCCCCCACCCCACCCCACTGGACAGCCCCCGCCACCACACTGGACAACCCTCCCACACCCCTGAAAACTCCCCTCACCCCACAAGACACCCCCACCCTCCAGGACACCACCTAGACAGCCTGCCACTCCCCTGGACAGCCCTTCCACCCTCCTGGAAACGCTCCCACCCCCTGTACTTCCCCCCACTCTCATGGACACCCAGGACCATGAACACCCACCACACCCTTGGAACACCTCCCCCCTAGACAAGAATCCATGCCAGAAAAACCATCATAAGTAGACCAAAACTAGAAGTAGATAAAAAGTAAACATTCACATATATAACATTCAAAACATACACAATCAAAATAAAAAAAAACTAAATCCAATTTAAACGACTACCAAATACACAATTACAACGACAATATTCAAAATTACATTTTATACTACAAACAACTACATTCAATCAAACCTGTAAAATAATTTGACCACTCCACTTGTAAGGGTTTGATGTCTTCAGTAGTACAGGGTTGAGGGTCATCAAATAGCTACAAATGAAAAGGATATTACTTAACGTGTATAATGAATATATCAAATTGAAATATTATGTCAATGTTTAAAAGGAAATCTTACTATGTCAAAGTTCACAACTTTCCTAGTTGTTTTATTTCATACATAAATGTTAACATATAATATCCACATTTTATGATGCCTTGTTGTTCATGAAAATTATGTTTGAATGATTGTAAATTCAATATATTATTTTTATGTAATTAATCAAAAAGTAAAAAATATAAATGGATATTTACCTTCACATTTACATATTTGCTATTTTCACTTCTTTTATTTGTGTTTTTTAGAAAGTAAACTCATCCCCTTTTAGAAAATAATAAGAATGGGGTAAATTTAAAATTCAATATAATATATAAAAATATTGAGAAATTGAAACTTACTTTTCTAATATATTTTCAAAACATTACCGCATGTCATCATGGACAGAGCATATCCAATAAAGTGTTTTCTCCCTTGGGAAAAAACCCCTTATATCCAATCATCACTGATAAAAGAAGATTTAAGGTTAGTGGTTTTTATGTTAAAAGATAATGAACTCTTTGAGAGAGATGTGTTTTATACCTCTCACAAAAAGGCATTATCCAACATTGTGTGACTATATTTTGTACAAGTCTTTCAGAAATATAAAGCATTCTTTGTTTCTCATCCAATGCACATGCTTTAGTGGAAATCAATTGCGGGTCCATGAATCCATATACATTTGTCAGCTCATTCCTCTCACATATTTTATAAATATACCTAATACAAAACAGACATATGTATACATTTTTAATAAATATAACGCAGGGAAAAGGTGTTAAGACTTACCTGGAAAATATTTTCACCATGTTATGCCCAACATATCTCAAGTAACAAGCTACATGATATCAGTTTTCATAATCCCCATAGTTATTGAACGTCCATAAACATGAGCTTCAATTGGAAACTCATAGTAAACCGCCCACAAATATGAATATATTGACTATCTGTCAAGACTACTAGAATCTGTATCTGATGTCATATCCATTTGTCTTTGTTGTTGTCTATACAGTATTTCTTTTCCTTTGAAGTATTCCTGTAAAAATAAATAGAAAAATATATTAGTTTTCAAATGATAAAACAACTTTAATAAAAAAATAAAATAAATGATATAACATTCTTACCTCTATCGTAATGAGTCAAAGAAGTCTGGATGGCCAAATTAAAAAATGGCCGATACTATTTCCAACTGTCGTCACCTCATCTGTAGGTAATGGTACTCGAGCTGATCTATATATAATATCATGTACAGTGACCCTCTGATTCTCTACCTCTAATTGTTGATGATGAACTGTATCTCCTATACAATATACCAACTCATATGCATCAATATGATGTTGACAATCATCAACATACAACTTGCAATAATTATGAAGCTGTGGCGGAGGAGTAGGATAAAAATGGGGTCTGCAGGCTGAGGTGGGGGAGTGGGAGCTACTGGCGGAGGTGGAGGATAAATAATGGGGTCTGTAGGGGGAGGTGGAGGAGTGGGAGCTGCAGTCTGAAATTGTCTTTACATGTCTGCAAAAATAGACTATACCGATGCTCTAATATTTTCCTCCATTGTCACATTAATATTATGAACTTCAGCCTCCAAGGATTATATTTTTTTATAAACACCCTCAATGTTAGAAGTTGAAGAACATGGCAAAAATTTTCTTACTAATACACCTATCGGATATCCTTTTACACGAACAAGATGTTCGGGCTTTCCCAATGCTACATGTAAAATATCTTGCCTCCAAATAGCTGTAAATGCCCCCTGTGAGCTCTGCTCCTCAAGAGAGTCCTATATTAATTAATTGAACATTTCTAAAAATATTGATATTATATGAAGAAAATAGATAACTTAAATAAATAAAATATATATCTTACAATCCTCTCAGCTACGATTCTCGATTCTTCCGAAATATATTGCCCTTTTTTGCTCATCCGAGCTCTCTTCCATTTTTCATGTCTAGATGGAGGGGATGGATGGTCCACCTCTCCAGAGCTTGAAGACTCATCTCTTAGTTTTTGAAATTTTTTCTCCATCATTTGTTCTTCAAAAAATTCATACCCTCCCCGAGATTAACTCTGAGGGTATACATTTTTAGATTGGATCTCCTTCTATGCATTCCTTGTTTTCCGTAAAATAATAATAATAAATCATTAAAAAACATTAATATTATCATTTATATAAGAATGATTATAAAATTTTACATTGACCTTACCAAAAATGACTCTTTTCTTCTACTTTCAACAAACTGTCTCTATGTGTCTTCATCTATAAAAGGATATATACGACATGGATTTTCATAACTTCTATGACCAAAAATGAAATCAGATGAGAGGGTTGATTCGAAATCCCTCCATCTCCTGGCAGTCATCGATAATCATTTCTTCCTGACTCCTCCATTGTTATGAATATCAAATGTCATCTGATTAAGAATAGGTTAAAATATTATATATACTAGTAAAATTTAAAGAATTGTCAAACAATTGCAAAATATCTTACCAAAATCGTCACCCACAACTGAGAGATTATCGCTTTATCCACACTTCTCCAGTTATCATAAAAAATGCTTACTTTTCTCTTAGCCTGAATGGATACAAAACTCGTAAAATAATTTTCATTTGGACCTCTAGGAATATCATCATCATCAAACTCAACGAGTATCCTCGGATCCTACATTTGGGCAGGTGCTAATTTTGGTAAACGTGTGCGCCCACATTTACTAACTCTTGAACTCTTTTTCGTAATAGGATAATATGAAGAAGATTGGGGAACATCAAGAGGAGCATTTGAATGTTCCTCCCCAGAGGTATGAATAATATTCTCATCTCCAGAATCATGTGGTTGATCAACTGAATGATTTGTCATTATCCTTCAAATCAAAAAAAACATTAGTTAAAAAATATACAAATTCAAATATTTTAATACTACTATAATTTTAAAATAGAAAATTGTACTAACTTACATAATAGTAAACATTGTTAAAATGGTAAGCATGTTAAGCAATGGTAAAGATGGTAAAGATGGTCAAGATGGTAAACATGGTAAACATGGTAAACCTAGTAAACCTAGTAAATAGGGTAAAGTAATTTTCACCGAAAAAAAATTCATGTAATGGTAAACATGATAAAGTAAACTAAAGAAACTTAAAACAAACAAAAACTTATACTTATTTTGTTTTAATAAATGATTTAATAAATAAAAAACTTGCAATATAAAACAATTTATAAAAAAAATAAATTTAAAAAAGAAATAAACATATGTTACATGTAATTTTAGGAATGTACAAATGAATTGTTTTCCCAAATTCCTACGTCATGATCGTTCCATATGGAAAAAATCATGTCTTCAACATGATCATAATTATGTTATGTTAATATTTCCATGGAAGTAGGGATCTCACATAAATTAGAATGTTCATTAATTTCATCCTCACCAACATATTGTTTTTTCCCTTGTAAAACAACAGCCCACTGCATATCTGATTGATCTAATACATAGAATTTTTTTTGCATGTGCTTCCATTATAAAAGAATCAGCTGTGTCTTCCAATCTATTCAGATTAACAAGTGTCATTCTAAATTCATGATGTCTGACACTGTTGTTACCGATAAACCATTTACAGTTAAAAACACGAACTTTAATATTAAATTAATCAACCTCCCATATGTCTTCAATCACTCCATAATATGCACTTGATGCAGAAATTGGGTTTTTTCCTTAGCACTCGAAAAATGCATTGCTTCTGCAAACACCAATACACCACTATTCTGAAGTGAACTTCTGTTATCTTGATCCATCATATGAAATATATAGCCATTAATTCCATAACCGGACCACGTTATCACATTTAAACATGGACCACCAACTATCCATTTTAATGTCTCTAATAAATCTGATCTACCAAGCAAGGTATTTTTGAACCATGACAAAAATGTTTTGTTTTGCTCATTCAAAATCCACATTTCTTTCTTATTTGGATGACATTGTTTCAAATCATTAATATACAATGTGATATATTGTTGAGCATAAGCTATGTTATTCAAGATGTAGGATTCTAACTTCTTCATCTGTTCAGCTGACACTGATTTTACGTTCAATCCACGAATCCCCTTTCCCTCAATATTAACTCATTCATGGCGAGATGGAGGCAAACCTATGTGCTGAGCCTCAATCAAGTAGCTCGTACAAAACTATGCAACCTCTTTAGAAATATACTTTTCAATGATGGAGGCTTCAGGTCGATATGTATTCTTAACATACCCCTTCAATATTTTCATATTCCTTTCAAAAGGATACATCCAACGAATATATACAGGTCTACAAAGCTTTATTTCTCGAACAAAATGAATCATTAAATGCACCATTATATCAAAAACAGTTGGAGGAAAATAAATTTCCTATTGACAAAGTATAAAAATTGCATCCTTTTCCAAAATATTCAAAGCATTCACATCAATCACCTTATTACAAATTGAATTGAAAAAATAACACAACTTCATTATAGTCTTTCTAACACGGATGGGAAATATTCCAAGCAATGCAACTGGTAGAATTTTTTGCATCATGATGTGACAATCATGTGATTTCATACCTATCAACTTCAAGTCCTTCAATGAGACAAATTTTTTTAAATTTGAAGAATAACCTTGAGGCACTTTGATATCATGAAGAAACTGACAAAATCTAATTTTCTCCCTCTTCGATAATGTATAAAAAGTCAGGGGAAGAAATTTTCATCTTCCTTTAGGAGTGAGATCTAACTCCAAACGTATTCCCATTAATATTAAGTCTAATCTTGCATTCAAACCGTCTTTTCTCTATCCTTTAATAACTAACAATGTTCCAATGAAACAATCACAGATATTCTTCTCTATGTGCATGTCATCAATATTATGTTTAACTTCATGATATCTCTAATATGGTAGCTCAAAAAATATTGACCTTTTCCTCTAAATATGTCTATAATTACTAGATTTATGTGTCTTTCTCAATGTCACATCAAGGTGTTTCACCCTCTCAAAATACATATCATGGGATAAAGGTTTTGGAGCAATATCAAATTCTTATGAGCCATTGAATGCCTAGTCTTCTATAAGGGTTATCCATAGGAAAAAACTTTTGATGACCATGTACACAGTTTTTCTCCCCTGATGAAATTCAGAATATGACGTCTGTTGTTCGCAAATTGGACATGCTTTATGCCCTTTAACACTATATCCAAAAAAAATTCCATATGCAGGGAAGTCATTTATAGTGAACAAAAGCACTGCATGTAGATGAAAATATTCTATTTTATAAGAATCATACACCCTAATACCATCAACCCAAAAAAGTTTCAAATCATTAATCAAAGATGAAAAGTAAACATCAATATCATTGTCCGGTTGCTTTGGACCAGAGATCATTATATTCAATATGAAATATTTTCTCTTTATACAAACTTCAAGAGGGAGGTTATAAATTACAAAAAAAACAGTCCATGAACTATGTGTGCTACTGAGGGTTCGGTATGGATTCATTCCATCTATGCACAACCCTAGACTGATATTTCTAATTTCATTTCCAAATATAGAATACTGCTCATCAATTTTCATCCATTGTAGACAATCAGCTGGATGACGTATTTTTCCGTCACATAACCACTCATCAGCATGCCATCCTAACATTTTTTCATCATGTGAATTAGAAAATAAATGTTTGAAATGATAAATTATAGGAATATACCAAAATACCTTTGAAGGGATATTTGTAATCTCTATATGAGCCTGTGATTTTTCTTTCACCTTATACCGTGATGCCCCACATTTAGGACACTCTAACAGATATTCATATAACTTCTTATATATAATACATTCATTTGGATATGCATGTATTTACTTGTATCCCAATCCCATCAGGCATAATATTTTATTGGCCTTATAATGTGAATATAGAAGATCTTTATCTTTTAGAAGAATGTATTTCATCAATTGTAACAGCTCTGTAAAACTTTTGTCACTCCATCAATGTTTTGCCTTCAGGTTAATCAATCTTAACACCGCCAACAAAACTGTAAAATCTGTAAAACCAGGAATAATGGTTTTTCATCATCACCATATAAACGTGCCATTATTAGTTCTAACTCAAATTTTATCTACTGCAATATCACGAATCATTTCTTCAATTCCATCGGTGTTACCATCTTGCGAATCATCATCATTAGTGACATTTCGTCCAGTTTCACTATGCCAAATCCAATGGCTGTAACTCAGATTAAAACCCTGAAAAATCAGATGATCTTTTATCTCTATACTTTTTAACTTCTTTATATTAAAACATTTCAGGCATGGACAGAAAAAATTGTCACTACTTGGAACATTTAGTTTAGAAAATTCCAAAAAGGCATCAACACATTCCTTATATTCATTGCTCGTTTGATGTGCCATAATACAATTCCAACTCATTATTACCTATAACAAATATCAAAATTATACATCTTTTTAAGATAAGGAAAATATATGTTAATGTGAAAAAAAATAATTTGAATGTAAAACAATTTTGAAATATAAAAAAATCAATGCATATTTAAAAAAATATGCTTAAATATGATTTTAAAAAGAAAATATACTTAGATATAGCCGTTTTAAATTCCATTGAAACAATACAATCATCATAGTCGTTAACTGGTCCAAATATATATAAACTAATAGAATCATATTGAAACACTAATATCCCTGAAACAATACAATCATCATGTCATAATCTTAGAAACCACGATATAGTAGTCAATCCCAACTGACACTTATCCCCCACCCCCTTGGACACCCCCTGGACACCACCACCCCCTTGGATAGCCCCCACCCCTTGGACACCACCCCCATCCCCTTGGACACCCCCTGGACACCACCACCCCCTTTGATAACCCCCCCACCCCATGGACACCACCACACCCTAGAACAGCACCCCCACCCCTCCTGGACACCCCCACCCCTCCTGGACAACACCCACCTCCTACCACCTTGGACAACCCCCTGGACACCACCCAACCCTCTGGACAGCCCCCCTGAAAACCCCCCAAACACTCTGGACAGGACCCCACCCCCTTGGACAGCCCCCACCCCCTTATACACACCCACCCCCTTGGACCCCCCCCCCCCAACACACCCCGGGACTGCCCCCCCCCCCCCCAACTCCAAGGACACCCTGGACAACCCCCAACCCTCTGGATAGCCGCCCAAACCCTCTGAACACCACCCCCACCCCCTACACCCTTGGACAACCCCCTGGACACCACCTAACCCTCTATACAGCACCCCCCACCCCCCCCCCCCCCCCCCACCCCCCTCGAACAACCCCCAAACCCTCTAGATAGACCCCCACCCTGATGGACATCCCCCACCCCCTTATACACCCTCACCCCCGTGGACCCCCCCCCCCCCCCCACCTCCATGGACACCCTGGACAACCCCACGAACCCTCTGAACACCACCCCACCCCCTTGGATAGAACCAACCCCTTGGACATACCCCACCCATCTGGATAGCCCCCACCCTCTGTACATCCCCCACCCCTCTAGATAGCACCCCCACCCCTCTAGAGAGCACCCCCACCCCTTCTGGACACCACCCCCACCCCTACCCCCTTGGACACCTCCCTAGACACCCCAACCCTCTGGACAGCCCCCCCCCCCCCCCCCCCCCGGACAACCGCCGAAACCCTCTGGATAGGCCCCCACCCCTTGGACAACCCCCCCCCCCCCCCCACCGACCCCCTTGGACATCCCCCAGCCCCTTCAACACCCCCACTCCCTTAGACCCCCCCCCCCCCCCCACACACACACACACCCCTGGACTGCCCACCCCCCCACCTCCATGGACACCCTGGACACCCCCACCCCCAACCCTCTGAACAGCCCCCTGAACCCTCTGAACACCACCCCCACACCCTTGGACACCCCATGGACACCACCACCCCAGTGGATAACTCCCACCCCTCTGGACAGACCCCACACCCTAGACAGCCCCCCCCCCCGCCACTCAAGACAGCACCCCCACCCCTCCTGAACACCACCCCCACCCCCTACCCCCTTAAACACCCCCAACCCTCTAGACAGCCCCCAACCCCCTGACAACCACCCAAACCCTCTGGACAGTCCCCCACCCCTTCGACAACCCCCCCCCCCCACCCCTTCAACACCCCCACCCCCTTGGACCCCCCCCCCACACACCCCCTGGACTGCCCCCCTCCTCACCTCCATGGACACCTTCGATAGCCCCCAACCCTCTGGATAGCCCCCAACCCCCTGGACAGCCACCAACCCTCTTGACAACCCCCAAAACCATGGGATTTTAACCTCAAGCTACAACTTTTGGCATATCTAGGGATTTTAACCTCAAGATACTAGTTTTGGTATCATGTCATTATTCAAAATGAGAAACATGAACTGTATCACCTACTAGTATAAAATGCTCTATTGTGCAATGAATCGGGTTTTAATAGCATATGAATACATATAATAGTCCACGAAAATAAGCGACGTAAATAGATTATGGAACAAAAAAAAGTGATACCCAAAATAGAAACAACCAAGGATCCAAAAAAAACATTCCACCATGAAAAACCATATATAATTATTATATAAATCACACTGGTACACGGAATGGGTGTATCACAATGGTTTACAAATAAATTACAATAATATAGATGAATGAGATCATTAGTTGTCAATGACAACAAAAATTACCATCAATGTCGGGCATCCGCGAAACAAAATACAAATGAAATAGAAGTAGGTGAGGCTTACGTGAATATTACGAGTCGATCTAATTGATCTGGTGATCATAAATAAGTTGATGATGGTAAAATAAGGTAATAGGGTTCAAAATCCAAGAATCTATGCTAGTTTAAACAAAAAAATCACAAAACATAAATATAGACTATCCGGGAAAAAAGAAAATGAAATAAAGTCATGGGAGGCTTATTTGAGTGTTGCGAGTAGAGATGATAGATCCAAGGAGAGTAAATATGATAAACGAAGATGAAAAAATGAGTTTAATGAAACGAGATTGAAGAGTCGATTAGGGTTTTTCGCACGAGAGAGATGAGTCGTCTGTCTGTCGATCGAAAAATAATAAATGACAATCCACGGGGCGTGTTAATTTTTTAAATGTTTTATAACGTCATTTATTTAATAAACGATGTTATAAAATATTTTTATTAAATTTATTACATCAGTTATTATAATAACCGACATTATAAATGTATCAGATACCGCATTTTTTAAGTCGGTTATTTTAAAACCGACGTAAAAAAAGCCGCGTGTTGGTTTTTTATGTCGGTTATAGAATAACCCACTTACAAAACAAATTAGAAACCACAATTTTTATGTCAGTTATTTTATAACCGATGTAAAAACTATCGGGTGTTGGTTTTTTTACGTCGACTTTAATATAACCAATTTTAAAAATTCTGCGGGTTGGGTTTTTACATCTGTTATCAAATAACCGACGTCCAAAAGGCCATAGATGCCTCCTTGTTTACGTCGGTTATAAAATAACCGACGTAAAAAATTCATGGATACCTCATTTTTTACATCTATTATCAAATAACCGATGTAAAAAATGTCGCGCTTTGGTTTTTTACGTCGGTTAATTTATAACCGATGTAAAAAAGGAACACGCGGGATTTTTGAGGTTGGTTATTAAAATAACCGACCTAAAAAATTTACTCTCCTTATTTCTTACATCGGTTATTTTATAACCGATGTAAAAAACCATGTATCATCGATTTTCACGTCGGTTATATATAACTGATGTTAAAAATGGTGACATTAAAAACGTTTTCTCCACTAGTGGTTTTATGTATTTAAGTTTTTCACAGAGGCTTTCAGGGATTTTTTGGTTTTTTTTATTTTTTGGGATTTTTGGATATTTTTTAGGATTTTTATCTATTTTTAGTGATTTTAATCTTTTTTTGGTTGTTTTGGGTTGTTATTGTTTTTTTATGAATTTCTTGGATTTTATAGGGTTTTTTGAGTTTTTTATGATTTTTAAGGGTTTTAGCGTTCTTTATAATTTTTAGGGATTTATTAGGCTTTTATATTTTTTCTGGTTTTTAGAGTTTTATAGAGATTTATATTTTTATGGAGTTTAGGGTGTTTTATATATTTTAAGGGGTTTAGGTTTTTTAGGGGTTTTAGGATTTTTAGGATTTTTAATGATTTTAGGATTTTTGGGGGTTTTAAGTATTATTAGGTTTTTATGGTTTTCTTATATTTTATCATGATTTTAGGGTATTAAATTTTTTAGATAATTTTCGGGAATTTTATTTTTTTTATGGTTTTCAGGGTTTTTATAGATTTCCAGGGCTTTTTGGGGTTTGAGGGGGTTTTGTGGTTATTTTTATTTTTCAGGTTTTCATATAATTTTTAGTGTTTTTTAAATTTTTTATAGTTTTTTATATTTTTGAGGGGATTAAAGTGTTTTTAGAGTTATTAGTGCTTTTAAGGGGTTTTAGGGGTTTTATAGTATTTTTCTGTTTTTAGGGTGTTTAGCATTTTATATGTTTTTAGGGAAAGAAAATTGTTTTTTTGTTTTAATGGTTTTATTAGAGATTTCCATTGGTTTTAGGGTTTTTATGGTTTTTAGTATTTTATGGATTTTTAGGTTTTTAATTCTTTTTTATGGTTTTTGGTGATTTTTAGGGTTTTTAGGGTTTTTATGGTTTTTAGGATTTTTAGGATTTTTATGGTTTCTCGGGATTTTTATGTGGTTTTGAGTTTTTTTTTGGTTTTTAATGTTTTCAATAGGTTTTAATATTATTAGGGTTTCAAATTGTTTTTAGTGTTAGTAGTGGGTTTTAGGGTTTTTATGGGGTTTTAGGGTTTTTATGTTTTTATAGGTTTTATGGTTTTAGGGGGTTTTAGAGATTTTAGGGTCTTTAATGATTTTTATAATTTTTTAGGTTTTTAGGGGTTTTAAGTTATTTATGATTTTATGATTTTCTTAGTTTTTTATGGTTTTTTTCGGTTTTAGGGGTTATCTTAGTTTTAGGGTTTTAATGGTTTATTTTTATTTTTTTATCATTTATAGGGGTTTAAATAATTTTTGGAGTATTTAATGGGCTTTTAAGGTTTTACGTATTTTTAGGTATTTTTAAGGTTTTAGTGGTTTCTATGGTTTTTTGCAGGTTTTATGGTTTTTAGGGTCTTTTAGGGTTTTTAGCGTTTTTAGGTTTTATGGGATTAATGTGTTTTTTGGTTTTTAACTATTTATTAGTGAATTTTGGTGTTTTTTGAGTTTTAAAATTTTAATGGATTTTAAAGGATTTTTCATGATTTTTGTGGATTTTTAGATTTTTTTGGTATTTTGAAGATATTTATGGTATATAATGCGTTTTAATTTTTTTAGGGATTTTAGTATTTTTTTGGTTTTTAAGTGTCTTAAGGGATTTATTCATGGTCTTCTTAGGCGTTTTAATGTTTTTTTACATTTTTAGTTATTTTATGTATTTTTTAGGATTTATATGGTTTTGGGGGGGTTTGTGGGTTTTAGGGTATTTCTTTTTTTTTTTTGAGTTTTTAGGGTTCTTTCAGTTTTTAGGATATTTAACAATTTTTAGATTATTTACCTTTTTTGGGATTTAATGGATTTTTAGAGAGCTTAGTGGCTTCATAATTTTTATGGGTTTTTAGAGGATTTTAATATTTTTATGGGTTTTTAGGTTTTTTATCCGTTTTATGGTCTTTAGTGTCTTTTAGTTTTTTAATAGTTTCTAGATTTTTTTGGATTTTTTGGGGTTTCAATATTTTTTTTTTGTTTTTTATGTTTTTCTTAGGGGTTTTTAGGGGTATTGTGGGTTTTTACATTTTTATTGGTTTTTGGAGATTTGTTTGGATTTTTATGTGTTTCTAGGGATTTTAAGGGTTTCAGGGCTATTTTTTGGGGTTTTGCGGGTTTTATGGATATTTTTTGGTTTTACAGTTTTGTTGAGTTGTTTGGGTATTTAAGGGTTTTTGAGCTCTTTAACATTTTTAGGGGATTAAAGAGATTACCGATTTATTTTTGGATTTAAGGGTTTTAATGGGTTTTAAATTTTTTATGATTTTTTGGATGTTTTATGTATTTTATGGGGTATTAGGGTTCTTAGGGTGTTTTTAGGGTCTTTGGGTATTTTTATGGTTTTTTGGAACTTTAATGATTTTAGGTTTTTTTGAGATTTTATGTGTTATTAGGTTTTTAAGGTTTTATTATGGTTTATCAAGATTTTAGGTTTTTTATATTTTTTGTGATTTTTTGGTAATTTTAATGTTTTTATGAGTTTTAAGGTTTTTATCGATTTTGAGGGCTTTTAGTGTTTTTAGGAAGTTTTATGGTTAATTTTTTTATAATTTTTTTTTCAATTTTAAGAGTTGTTATGTTTTTTTAGAGATTTTAATGTTTTTAGGGGATTAAATGGGTTATAGTGTTTTCAGTTGTTTTAGGGGTCTAGGGGATTTAAAAAAATTTGTGGTTTTATGGTTTTTATGGGTTTTATGGTATTTAGGGTTTTTTGGGTTATTAGAGTTTTTTAGGTTTCTAGGTATTTTATTGGTTTTTATGGTTTTAATGTTTTAATGGGTTTTTTTATTTTTTTATAATTTCTTATAATTTTAGGGATTTTGAATTTTTTTAGGATTTTTATAGTATTTCTAGTGTTTTATGCCTTTTGGCATTGTTTAGGTTTTTATGAATTTTATTCTTTTTTATATTTTTTAAGGATTTCTCTTGGGTCTTCAGGGTTTTTAGGGTTATAATGGTTTTTAGAGGGGTTTTAGGGGGTTTTAGGATTTTTAGGTTTTTTACGGTGTTTATGGTTTTTATGTCCTTAGGGGTTTTATGGTTTTTAGATTGTTTTGGTGGTTTTAGGTTTTTAAACGATTTTAGGGATTTTGAGGTCTTTTGGCGGTTTTAGGGATTTTTAGTGTTTTAAGTATTTTTATTTTTTTAGGGTTTATGTGTTTTCAGGTTTTTAATGTTTTATTTGGGTTTCCATGATATTTTACATTTTTTAGTATTTAAAGTGATTTTTTGGATTTTTAAGGTTTTTAGTGTTTTTATGAATTTTGAGGGTTTTTATCGATTTTTTTGGTTTTTAGGGTATTTTTAATTTTAAGGGGATATTAGATATTTTATAGTTTTTAATAATTTTTGGTTTTTAAATGGTTTTTGGTTTTTTTGTTGTTTTTTTTGTGTTTAGGATTTAAAGAGTTTTTTGGGTTTATTGGGTTTTTAAAATTTTTTGGTTTTAGGGGTTCTAAGTGTTTTTAGGGGTTTAAATATTTATTATAGTTTTTTTAGGGTTTTAGGGTTTTTTACATTTTTAGGTATTTTTTAGATTTTTTTTTTGTTTTTGGGATTTTTAAGGGTATTATGGTTTCTTGGGTTTTTATGATTTTTTGGGTTATAACTATTTTTTGGGATTTTTCTATGGTATTGAAGGTTTTTAGTGTTTTTTATCTTTTTTATAGTTTTCGATGGTTTTTTGGGTTTTTATTGGTTTTTAGGGGTTTTATTGGTTTTTAGGGTTTTTAAGGATTTCATGGTTTCATTGGTTTTTAGGGGTTTTAGTGCATTTAGTGTTGATTTAGGGGTTTTTAATGTTTTAATAATTTTTTGTGTTTTTTGGGGGTTTTAAGTATTTTAGGTTTTTATGGTTTTCTTAGGGTTGTTCTGGGGTTTTAGGGTTTTTAAAAAATTTAATGCCTTTTAGGGATTTTTTATGTTTATGAATTTTTTTGGTTTTTGGGGATTTTGATGGTTTTTATGATTTCTTAGTGTTATTAGAGTGTTTTACGGTTCTTAGCAATTTTAATATTTTTTTGGGTTTAAAGTGTTTTTAGGGTTTTAAGGTTTTCTTAGGGGATTTAAGGGCCTTTTAGTTTTTTAGTGATTGTTATGATTTTTTGGGTTTTTAGGGTTTTTATGGATTTTGTGGGTTTTTAGTGTTTTTCTGGTTTAAGGATTTTTTTGGTTTTAATGGTTTTTATTTTTTTAAATATTGTTTACATTTTTATGTTATTAAAGTGTTTTGAGAGTATTTTTTTAGGGGTTTAATGGGTTTTAAGGATTTTTATAGTTATAGTAGGTTTGATGGTTTTAGAGTGTTTAATGGGTTTTTCAGACTTTTACAGGTTTTTACTGTTTATTAAGTTTTTAGGGATTTATAGTGTTCTTATATTTTTATATTTTTCTTAGAGTTTTTTTTAGGGTTTTTTTACCTTTTGAGGGTTTTTAGGTATTTTTAGGATTTTATGGGTTATAGGGTTTTTAGGGTTTTTTAGAGTTTTGAGGGGTATTTTATTGTTTTTGGGTTTTTTGGTTTTCCATGGTTTCTAGAGTTTTTAATTTTTTTAGGTTTTATAAGTGTTTTTAGGATTTTATGGTTTTCTTAGAGTTTCCTTGATGGTGTTTTAGAGGGGGGAGGCATACACGCTGCTTCTAAGGAATCGTCTCTCACTATTACTCTCTTCTTCATTATTCCCTCCCCTCTTAGGTGTTTTGGCATTTTTTTATATTTTTAGGGGTTTTAAGGGTTTTTTTAGGGTTTTCTTAGGGGGTTTTCATGTTTTTTAGGATTTTTATGTTTTAGGGTTATTTGGGAATTTTTTTTGAATTTTTTGTGTTTTAGAGATTTTGAGGTTTTAAGTGTTTTTTAATGATTTTTGAGATTTTAGATTTTTTTTGGTTTTCAGGGGTTTTAAGTATTTTTAATTTTTTAAATTTTTCTCAAGTGTTTTTAGTTTGTTTGGGGTATTTATCATTTTTTGGGATTTTAGATCCTTTAGAGCATTTTCATGGTTTTTCATTGATTTTATAGATTTTGAGGGTTTTATGGTTTTTAGGGTATTTATTATTTTTTGGGGTTTTATGGTTTTTATAGTTTTTAGTGGGTTTTATGGGATTTATGGTGTTTTATATTTTTTATTGTTTTTAAGCGTTTTTGGAGGTTTTTATGTTTTTTGTATTTTTCAGATTTGTTGGTTTTTGGGGTCTTTTAGGGTTTTAGGAATTTTAACTTTTTTTTTAGCAGCTCTATGGTTATTTTTGTTTTTTAACATATTCTTAGGGATTTGCATGCTTTTTATTTTTTTTATATTTTCCACATTTTTTAGGATTTTTATGGGTTTGTATGGTTCTTAGTGATTTTTAGGCGGTTTAGGGTTTCTTATGGAATCTAGGGGTTTTTATGGTTTTTAGTATTTATTAGATTTTTAGGGGTTTTAAGTGATTTAATTTTTTTATGGTTTTAATCGGGTTTTCTAGGTTTTTTTGGCGTTTTTAATGATTTATGTGATATTTAGTGTATTTTATAACTTATATGGGTTTTCAGGTTTTTAGGAATTTTTTGGGGTTTTATGGTTTTTTAGGTTTTAAGATTTTTTTTGTGGTTTTTTAGTTTTTTTTGTTTTAGGGTTTTAATTATATTTTATGTTTTTTTCTGTTCTTATATTTTTTGGGTTTTTTTATTTTTTACATTTTAGGGATTTATTTGTATTTTTATGATTTTTATGGTTTTTATGGTTTTATGGGTTTTAATGGATTTTGAGGTGTTTTAGGTATTTTTAGGTTTTTAGGATATTAGGCGGTTTTATAAGATTTCGGTTTCTTAGGGTTTTAACTATTTTTAGGTTTTTAATGTTTTCACATGTGTATTTATGTTGTCACGAATTTTTAGGGAAGTTTAGGATTTTTATGGGGTTTTTTTGTTTTTTTGGATTTTTTGGGGTTTTAGGGTATTTATGGTTTATTGGTTTTTTGGGTCATTGGGGTTTTTTTGCAAGTAAAATTGAATGAGTATATAAAAATGAAAAAGGAATTGAAGTACAAGAATATCACTCAAATGGTAAAAAAATGTATCCTAAAGACCAACAATGACAGAAAACAAGGAAGCAAAACCTATGCCCAAACATGCATTCTGCACTCCACCAACCCTGTCCACATGAAAGCGTCAACAATAATAAAAGTAAAATGACAGTCCCCCCACCAAGTAGATAGAAACACCAGAAATCAAAACCAAATCATCTATAAAAGAGAATGAAATCCCCATGAAATCCAGGATAACAACACAATGCCACCAAGAAAACCAGTAGACCCCTCTAGCCCTATCACCACTTAATACTAATCTCTCACCACTAAACCCTATGTTTTGAGAACTCAATGAATATAAATTTCTAAGAAAAACCATCTCACTAGAAATAGAAACAGACCAATCCCACTAGATACACACCCCACCATGTAGTGAGCCACTCCAATCGAGAAACACAATCAAACATCACCTATACCAACTAAAACCCCTGCAACAACTAGTGCTCCAGTAGAAACCTACTTAATTGAAACAACACCAACATAACCATAAAACAACACCCACACCATCTTAAAAACCCTAATAATAACTAGGATCTAACAGAAACCTTATTAACAGCAACGTGACCTCTAACACCTCCTAGACAACACCAGCCACACCTACAGCCCCAACATCAATCCATCACCAACTACACCACTTCATGTTCTACCCTAGAAGCTCCCAGCACCCTCAAAAACATTTCCCAATAGCTTGAGCACCCCATGTCATCACAAAATAGCCTAAAAAACCCAGTTGTCCACACCACATCCTAGAACTCATGACATCACTGAGTACCCTACTATACCAGCTCCAAGTAGCAGACCATCCCTGCAGTGGCATCAGAACCCATAACTAGCAACAAAAACATCATTCTTCTACTCCACACCAATGTCACCACCAACACCAATGTTCCAGGACACCAACACCCAGCTTCCAACTCCTAGCAGCCAGTGTCCTCACCCCAACAAGAAACAATCCTTAAGTCACTCCAGAACTCGGATCAGACAACACCCTCAAAGACACCAGCATAGACACCCCGTATCCCTAACATCTTCAAAACAATACCGAACATGTATTACAAACCCCTTCATCTAAGACAACTCTGAACCATACAAAAAAATTGAATTAACACACATCTGACCATAAATATCACTCCGGCTAGAACAAGGCCCCCAAACATTATCCAATAGAATTTATACTTCAACTCCACAATGACTCGTGACAACTGAGGACCCTATCATGAAGAAGCAATATATAACACCATCTAAAAAACCCTCTAAGAGAGAATCCCCCATCCATTATTCCATTTCCAAATTAGCTTAATTATTGGAGTGAACATCTCATCAATAACTTGGTAGGAAGATATGAAAACCAAATCGAGCTGAACAATGAGTGCCACTGGCCTCTTAACCAAATCTAACAACTGAAGAACATGGAAACATTGCCCAACCAACCATCAAACACAATATATAATATAATATAGACACTATCCAACAAACCCTCATCCTAAAAAATCGAATAACCATGAATTTCGATATATTAATGATATAAAGATAAATGCACATTGATCACGAATCCAATGCTAAACAAGATCTGAAAAACTCATGTAGATCCTCTACATAACATGAAGCTGGAAAACCAAAATCCCATAATAGGATAAAAACCCATCACATTCCCCAATGTAGGGAAGAATCAAGCATGATCACAAACCTCACATGCCAATCGTGAACCCACACATCACTAGGAAATATTGAGTGAAAATCCTAGTACCAATCCAAAAACATTTCCCAAACCTAAAATGATGATGGACCACGAATCCACTACCAACAACCTAAGAACCTCAAACTAGATGAAGGGAAAACCTGGATCACGCACAAATAGAGCATCCAACTTGACACAGGAATGTAACCCACTTAATCCACACACTCCTAAAGAACTTCTAGGAAGAATAAATAATCTCAAAAACCATAGCCCCTAGAAAACCATCGATGAACATGCAATATCTCCCACCACCCCCTAAAACCAAAGGAATGATATAGGATTATGAACCAACAACCAAAGGAACATGAGATAACCCCATTATATGAACCAAAACCACCATGAAACCAAGATAACCAATAGAAATATCATTGAAGACTATGGAGAACTTTGTTCCCTACCACCTACTACAAACCAGTAATAAACCAAAACCATCTTGGCCAAAAACCTCCATCGAAGATACCATCAACAAACCATTTAACGAAGGAAATCATGTTAAATCCACCAGGAAAACTGGTTCCAAAACAAGTTAATGAATCCATCATGGGATTTGTTCTCCCAATATCTATGAGAGCTCGATTTTTATCCCTTTTTCAGGGTTATTTAGTTTTTAGAGTTTTAATATTTTTTAGATTAATTTATAATTTTCAGGGGTTTATAAGATTTTTAGAGTTTTTTGGGTTGTAGGGGTTTTATGGTTATTAGGGATTTAATAGTTATAAGGTGTTTTAGTGTTTTTATGTTCTTTTATGGTTTTTAGGAGTTTTTATGTTTTTAGGGGGTTAATTATTTGTAGGTTTTTATGGTTTTCATAGGGTTTATCATGTATTTTTTGAGTTTTTATATTTTTAGGAATTTTTATGGATTATTTTTTTTATGTTTTTTAGGGGTTTTAGGGATTTTGATGGTTTTTATGTTTTTTGGGTTATTTAGCGTTTTTTGGGTTTTTTGGGTTTTTTGGTGTGTTAGTGGTTTTTTTAGTTTTTAGGATCTTTATGGTTTTTTATAGTTTTAGTCATTTTTAGGGGATTAAATTATTTTTAGAGTATTTATTGGGCTTCATATTATTTATTTATTTTTTGTATTTTTAAGTATTTATGGGTTTTGTTGTTTTTATAGGATTTAGGGTTTATACTATTTTTTGTGGTTTATTATTTTTTGTTTTAAGGATTTAATTATTTTTATGTTTTTGATATTTTCTTAGGGGTTTTTAATGTTTTAATGTATTTATTTGTTTTAGTTATCTTTTTGGATCTTATATGATTTTAAGGGGTTTTAAGGGGTTTTGGGGATTTTGATGATTTTTAGTGTTTTATAAGGTTTTTATGGTTTTGATGGTTTTTTGGGTATTAATGGTTTTTTTTCTTTCTTATGTTTTAAAGGGTATGTAGTTTTTTTTATCATTTTTAGGAGTGTAAAGGGTTTTTAGTGTTTTTAGTGGGTCTTAAGATTTTAATGGGATTTTATGGGTTTTTATGGGTTTTAGGGGTTTTATGGTTTTTAGGGCTTTTAGGTTTTTAGGGGTTTTAGAGTATTTAGGTTTTTAAGTGATGAGGTATTTTCATGGTTTTCATAGGTTTTTTTATGTTTTTTAGTGTTTGATGTTTTTTGGATAATTTTAGGGGTTTTTTAGGATTTTTAACAATTTAGAGGATTTTATGGATTTTTGGGATTTTTGGGGTTTTTTTTTGTTTTTTAGGGTTTTTTATTTTTTTTATATTTTTAATGTTTTTTAATTTTTAATTGTTTTTTTTGGTTTAAATGTTTTTTAGAGATATTAGTGGTTTAGGGTTTTTTAGGGTTTTTAGGGTTTTTATGTTTTAGGGCTTTTATGATTTTTAGTAGTAAAATGTTTCATATAATTATGCATCTTGATCAGTGGTTAAACCATAAAGGCCTCAAATTTGAGTATTTACTAATGAAATAGGACTTTGCTAATGGTAGGGAGTAGGATCTGTAAGGAAGAGGGGCTACAATGGTGGAGGATGATAGTCAGCGGAGTCAAGACATTTCTTTAGGAAGTGGTTGGTGATTCGAAGTCTGAGGTGGTGACATATCTGTAGTGGAAACAAGTGTACAAATTGAGGAAAAATTTGGGACATCATCAGAAGGTAATGGTCATGAAGGTACCATCAGAGGTGATGAAGGTTGATAGTGATTAACATACATCAGCATAGGATGGTGAGGGGCATGGTTACAATAGGTTCAACTACAATAGGCATGTGGTGGTGGTCACACTCTGGTGTAAATGATGTTTGGCTTGACGGTGCTATGTTATGGAATTTAAAATAGACTTTCAGGGATGATATATTATGGTTTATTTCCATAGGTCTGCATGGTTATGTAATGAGATTCCTCTCATCTTATATAATTAGAGAGGTTATCCGGTTTAATAAAATAAATTAGGACTTCCCCCTACCTATTAAAAATGATATTTTTATGGGTTTTGTGAATATTTGTGGGTTTTAGGGTATTTTTAGAGAGTCTTATGGTTTTTAGCAATTTAGGTTTTTTGGGTTTTTTAAATTTTATAGGTTTTAACGGTTTTCTGAAGGGTTTTTACTGTTTTTACTGTTTTTTACATTTTTAGGGATTATTAGGGAATTTTATGATTTTCATGTTTTCTAGGGTTTTTAGGTATTTTGATAAGGTTTATGGTTTTTAGAAATTTTTAGGTTTGTAGGATTTTTTAGTGTTTTTAGGTTTCTACGCTTTTATTAGGGTTTTATGGGTTTTATGGTAATTTACATTTTTAATGATTTTTTAGGGATTTTTTAGGATCTTTATGGTTTTAGGGTATTTGGGGATTTTGGGGGGTTTTGGGGGGTTTAGGTTTTTTATGGTGTTTTGTTGTTTTTAGGGTTTTGTTTTTGGTTTTTTAAAGGTTTTTAATATTTCTTTGAGTTTTTAACTTTTTTTAGGGATTTAAAGGGTTTTAGAGTTATTAGGGTTTTAGGGTTTTTATTATTTTAAAAATATTTTTAAGGTTTTTATGGTTTTTAGCATTATTTTGTTTGAGGGGGTTTTTTTGTGTTTTTAGGTGTTTAAGGATTTCTTTGATTTTTTAGGTTTTTAGGGTTTTTTACATTTTTAGGGATTTTTTGGGGAGTAATATGATTTTTATAGTTTTTATTTTTTTAGGGATTTTGTGGGGTTCAGTGTATTTTGGTATATTATGGTTTTTAATGGTTTTTGTGTTTTTAGGTTATTAGGGGTTTTATGTTTTTTAGGATTTTATGGGTTTAAAAGGGTGTTTTAGGGATTTAGGGATTTTATATTTTTAAGGATTTTAAAGAATAATTTATAGTTTTTATGATTTTTATGTTTTTTAAGGATTTTGTGGGGTTTTAGGGTTTTTAGAGTTCATTAGGTTTCTTTGGGGTTTTTACGGTTGTTTAGGTTTTTTGGGTTTTTACGGTTTTTAATGTTTTTAACATTTTTAGTGTATTTATGGGGTTTTTAAGAGTTTTAATGTGTTTTATAGGTTTTTATCGGTGTTAAGTATTTATTAATTTTATGTTTTTTTATTGTTTTAGGTTTTGATAGGGTTTTCAGTGTTTTTTTTTTGATTTTTTACATTTTTAGGCATTTTTAAGTATTTTTTAAATTTGTATGGTTTTTTAGGTTTTGATGGATTTTGAGGGCTTTGTTTTTTTTTGGATTTTATGGGATTTTTTTGTTTTTTTAATATTTTAGGGAATTTTTTAATTTTTATGGTCTTGAGGCTTTTTAGAGTTTTTGACATTTTTAGTTGTTTAAAGGGTTTTTTGACTTTTTAGTGGGTTTTTTGGGGTTTTTGAGTGTTTAGTGGGTTTTTTGGTTTTGAATTCGATTTTATGGTTTTTATGGTTTTTATGGTTTGTATGGTTTTTATGGTTTTGAGATGTTATTATGGGATTTAGGGTTTTCAGGGGGTTTTATGGGTTTTATCAATTTTTATGTTTTTAGGGGATTTAAGTGTTTTTATTTCTTCATAGTTTTCGTAGTAATTTTAATGTTTTTTGGGGTTTTTATTATTTTTATGATTTTTAGAGATTTTTATTATTTTTATGGGGTTTTAGGTTTTTAGGGATTTTGGGGGTTTGGGGGGTTTTAGGGTTTTTAGGGTTTTTGAGGGGGTTTTTCATTTTTTATGTTTTTATTGTTTTTAAATGTTTTTACGTTGTATGGTTTTCTTATATTTTTCACGGGCTTTTTAGTTTTTTACATTATTAGATATTTTGTGGGTGTTTATGATTTTTAGGGGTTTTTAGGGACATTGAGGGGGTTTAGTGTATTTTAGAGGTTTATGGTTTTAAGAATATTTGTGATATTTTTAAGGTTTTAATGTTTTTAGAGTTGTTTTATAATTTTATGTATTTTAATTTATTTCTAGAGTTTTTAATGTTTTTACGGTTTTTAGGGTATTTAAAGGTTTTATGGGGTTTTATGGTTTTTAGGGTTGTTAGGGTTTTTATTGTTTTTTATGTTTTTAGGGATTTTAATTATTCTTATGTTTTAAAATTTTTCTTAGCGTTTTAATAATTTTTATATATTTTTATGTTTTTATTGGTTTTTATGATTTTCCTGGTTTTTAGGGTTTTAGGGATTTTGATGTTTTTTTGGGTTTTTATTATTTTTATAGTTTTATTTATTTTTTGGTATTTAGGTATTTTGATTTTGATTTTATTTTGGGTTATAATTTTTTTAGTGTTTTTATTAACATTTCTAATGTTTCAATGGGGTTTCAATGTTTTTAGGGGTTTTTTGGGTTTTTTGGTTCAAAATATTTTTGGGGGGTTTTATGGTTTTAAATTTTTTTAGTGTTTTTACAATCTTTAGAGTTTTTGTTTCTATGTGGTTTTTAGTGTTTTTATGTTTTTATGGTTTTTTTAATGTTATTCTTAGTTTGTTTGGTTTTTTACATTTTTAGTGATTTATTGGGGGTTTTAAGGGTTTTTATGATTTTTATGGGATTTAGGCAAAGCAGGTTTGGGATTAGGCGTTCCCGGTCCCACAAAATTTATTAACAAAAAAAAGAAAGTACAAGGCTTTATGGGGAGGGATTGCACAACCGAGCGTTCCAATCACCCTTCATGTCTGAGTCCACGAGGGGAGTACAAAAATATGGTGCTACC
This sequence comes from Viscum album, assembly GCA_963277665.1. Taxonomy (NCBI): domain Eukaryota; kingdom Viridiplantae; phylum Streptophyta; class Magnoliopsida; order Santalales; family Viscaceae; genus Viscum; species Viscum album. The sequence goes on from OY728157.1 coordinate 394,489,371, forward strand.
AATGACCACATGGAACATCCATCCTCAATTGCTTTCTTGGAGAGCATGTTTGCCACCTTGTTTGCATCCCTATATGCATGTGTGACCATAATGTTCATCCCCTGAGAAATTTTCAGAGACTCAACCTATTGTGAGAGGATCCTCCATGGGATTGTCCTTGTTTTTCTCTTAAGGGCTTCCACTACCATCATCGAGTCAGTTTCAATCCATAGCTGCTTCCACCTAAAGTGGGTTGCAAACCGGACAACCTTAATCATTGCCCAAAGCTCCGCATCATATGCACACCCATTCCCATTGAAGTGATAAAAGCATCCTTTAACAAAGCCTCTGTACGTCTGGAAAATACCCCCGCATCTGGAGAGACCAGGTGCACCCAGGGCAGCACCATCCACATTGACTTTTATCCATTCTGGGATTTGTGGAATCCACCAATTGAATTTAAATTCCTTTGGTTTCCTGCATCTTCCAGAGACTCCGAGAGTTCTCAGCATAATAATATCATTAACATCATTAGCCATCGTACCATCTTGGATATGAGATGCCATGCAGATTGCTTTATGGATCGCCACCACACCAGTGCAGAGGCAGCATGGAGCATTATCAAAAACAACTTTATTTCGGGCTACCCATATAAAGGCAGCAAGGGAGGCAGCAATAGCAAAAAGCAGATTGGAAAAATGTTGACTGCATTGCACACTGAAGACACTGTTGAAACGAGCAGATAGCGTGCTGTCTGTGTAAATTTTTAGCTGGAAAATGCCCTGCAAATACTCCCAAAGACCAGCAGCCAGTCGATAGTTAATAAAAATGTGCTGCAGATTTTCCACATCCTAAAGACAGCATGTTGTTATAGTTTTTTGGGTTTTGAGGGTGGGGGATTAAGTGATTTTAGGTTTATAATATTTTCATAGGGGTTTTCATGGATTTTGTGTTTTTTTGGATTTTAAGGGCATTTAATGGATTTTTATGGGTTTTATGGTTTTTATTGATTTTCCAGTTTTTATGGTTTTTAGAGTTCTTTTATTTTTTAGGGATATTTAACGTTTTTAAAATATTTTAGGTGTTTAATAGGTTTTTGAGTTTTTATTGGCTTTTAAGGTTATTATGGCTTTTAGGGTTTCTTATGGTTTTAGGGTTTTTTTGAAATGTAGGGGTTTAGGGTTTTACTGTCTTTTAAGGATTTTTAGGTGTTTTAGAAATATTTGGGGTTAATGTGATTTTGTATCTTTATGGTATTTTTTTGGGTTTTTAGTGTTTTTTTAGTTTTTAGGGATTTTTTGGATTTTTATGTTTTTTTGGATTTTTTGTGATTTTGATGGTTTTTAAGTTTTTAGGGTTTTTATTCCTTTTTGGTTTTTAGGGTTTTTTGAGTTTTTTAGGGCTTTAATTTTTTTAAAATTTGTATGTGTTGAAAGGGTTTTAATGGTTTTTAGTTGTTTTTAGGGTTTTTTGGGTTGTTATATTTGAAAACAATTTAGGGTTTTTTAGGGTTTTCATCACTGTTTTTATAGGTGTTTTATGTGGTTTTATGTTTTTAATGTTTTCTTATGGTTCTTTAGGGTTTTTAAGGTTTTTACATTTTTAGAAATTTTTAAGGATTTTTTAGGAATTTTATACATCTATGGGTTTTTAAGGAATATGATGGTTTTTTGGGTTTTTTGTTTTTTAGTTTTTTTATTTTTTAGGGTTCTAAAGGATTTTTATAGTTCATTAAAAACATGGTTTAAATGGTTTTAATAATTTTGAGTTGGTTTTAGGGTTTTTAGGGGTTTTTATTGTTTTTATAGTTTTTAGGGGATTTTTTGGGTTGTAGGGACTTTAAAAAGTTTTAATGTCTTTATATTTTAGGTGTTTGAAGTGTTTTTAGGTTTTTTAGGATCTTTTAGAGATTTACAGGGGTTTTAAAATGTTTTATGATTTTTGGGATATTGATGGGTTTTTTTGGAAATTTATGGTTTTGAGGGATTTTAACGTTTTCTATTTTTTATGGATTTTATGTTTTTAAGTTTTATAATGTTTTCTATGGTTTTCTAGGTTTTTATAGTTTTTTACATTTTTTAGGGAACTTTATGGATTATTTAGGGTTTTTAGGGATTTTAAGGGTTTTTAGGGTTTTATTAATTTTGGGGGTTTTTGAATTATTTAAAATTTTAGGGATTTTATTGGTTTTTAGTGTTTTTAAAAATTTTAGTGGTTCGAACGATTGTTATAGTTTTTATTGGGTTTCTAGGGTTTTATGGGTTTAAGGGGATTTTTAAGGTTTTACGGGCTTCTATTGTTTTGTATTTTTTAAGTGTTTTTAGGGTTTTTATTGTTTTTTATCATTTTAAAGATTTAAAAGTGTTTTGTGTTTTTTAAGGTTTTCATATGGGTTTCCTGGTTTTTTAGGGTTTTTAAAATTTTATTGATTTTTATAAACTTTTTAAAATTTTGTGGGTTATTAGGATTTTTAGGCATTTGGGGATTTTGGGGTTTTTTTGGAGTTTTAGGGGTTATTAATTCTTTTATTAGTTTTTAGGGTTTTTAATTTTTTTTTATTTTTTTACATATTCATAGGTTTCATGTTTTTTTATAGTTTTTTTTTGTTTTTAGTGGATTTATGGGTTTTATGTTTTTTAAGGTTTTTAAGGGTTTTGAGGTTTTCTTGTGTTTTATGGGATTTAGAGTATTTCAGGGTTTTAGGATTATTGTCATGTTTTAGGTTTTTTATGAATTTTAATTTATTTAAAGGTTTCTTAGTGTTGTTATGGTTTTTAGGTTATTTTACATTTTTAGTTATTTTTTAGTATTTTTATGTTTTTTTGGGTTTTTAGTAATTCTGCTAGGTTTTAGGGTTTTATAAGTTTTATCTATGGTTTTAGTGGATTCACAATTTTTATCATTTTATGGGTTCTAAGTGTTTTGTATTTTTAATGTTTTTTGTTGCTTTCGGGTTTTTAGGGTTTTTTCATTTTTTAGGATTTTTAGGTCTTTTTTAGGAATTTTATTGGTATTTATGGATTTTAAGTATTTTTAGTGTTTTAATGTTTTTTAGGTTTTAAGGGGTTTTTATGTTTTTAGTATATTTTTTTATTTTCTTATGGGTTTATGTGTTTTTATGTTTTTAGGGTTTTCTTATGGGTTTTTAGAGATTTTAGGGGTTTTACATTTTTTGTGATATTTATGGCTTTTATAGGATTTTTATGGGTTTTAGGGTTTTTAGGGTGTATATGGTTTCTTTGGGGTTTTAGGGTTTTTTTAGTTTTTTATGCTTTTTAATTTTCTTTGTATATTTTTAACATGTTTAGGGTTTTATAGGGGTTTTAGTTTTTTAGTGGATTTTTTTGGCATTTTATGGGTATTTACTTCTTTTTAATGGTTTTTGGGGTTTTGTGGTTTTTATGAATTTTTCAGGTTTTTAGTGTTTTTAGGAATTTTATGGGGTGTAGGGGTTTTATGGTTTTTAATATTTTTAGTTTTTTACGTGTTTTAATTTTTTTAGGTTTTTAATGTTTTCTATGGGTTTTCATGGTTTAGGGTTTTTTAGGTTTTTTGTGATATTTAGGGGTTTTTTAGTATTGTTATGGTTTTTATGGTTATTAGGGATTTTGATTTTTTTAGGGTCTTTATAATTTATAGGGTTTTTTATTGTTATAATTATTTTTTTTGATTTATTAGGGGTTTTATGTGTTTTTAGGGCTTTAAATATTTCTTATATTTCATTAATGTATTTGGGGATTTTTATATTTTGAGGTATTTTTATGGATTTATTATGAATTTTATGGATTTTCAGGGTTTTTTTTGGGATTTTGAGGGTTTTAGTGTTTTTATAGGATTCAGGGTTTTTATGGTTTCATTGGGTTTTAGGCCTTTTGTGGTGTTTTTAGTGTTTAAGGATTTTCATATTTTTTAATATTTTTTGGGTTTTAAAGGATTTTTAGTATTTTTAGTTGGGGTTTTGGGAGTTTATAGATTTTTAGGGTTTTTAAGTGTTTTAGGGGTTTAATTATTTTCAAGGGTTATTAGGGGCTTTGATTGTTTTTAGTTTTTTATGCTTTTCTTAGGGGGTTTCAGGGTTTTGAGGGGTTTTAACATTTTTATGTATTTTTAAAGACTTTTTTAGATTTTTTGACTTTAGGGATTTTAGTGATTTTGAGCATTTTTAGGGTTTTTATGGGCTTTGGGGTTTTAGAATTTTTAGGATTTTAAGGGTTTAAAGATTTTTTTTGTTTTTAATGTTTTCTTTGTTGTTTTCTGGGTACATGGGGTTTTTACATTTTTATGTATTTTTTGGGCCTTTTAAGATTTTTATGGCTTCTAATGGTTTTTATGGCTTTTTTTATTTTGGGGAATTTTTTGTGTTTTATGTGTTTATATATTTTTAGATTTTTTTACATGTTTTTAGGGGTTAGAATGAGTTTCTATATTTTTAGGGGTTTTTAGGGTCTTTATGGGGTTTTGTTTTTTTTATGTTTTTAAAGGTTTTAACGGTTTTTGGGTTTTTGGGGTTTCTAGGGCAAGGAAGATGTGAGGGTCGGGCTATTTCCATCCACCCCAAATTTATTAGAAAGAAAGGAGACATAACAGAAAAGGGAGGGGAGGGGTCAAATGAACCACACCCAATAACCCTTACAACCCAAAATGAAAAGACCCAAAAAGAGAAATCAAAAAGGAGAAATGAAAATACCATAAAGAATGAAAATTAGTCAACATCACCACCAAAGTCCGAAACAAAATCCTCGTCGCAAGGGTCACCATCCGCACCATATCCAAAGGATGCATCATCAAAGTAGGAGTCAGAGTCATCCCACCCTGACTCGTATTCCTCATTAAGTTTAAGGAGCGTCAGAAACTCATCCCTTGTTTTTTCTTGTTCTGGGGAACACTGTTTCTCCTGATGATTAACTTTGATTTTCAGCTTAACCACCTTTGATGATGCCCGGGTAGCCATGGGTCTGGGGAGGGTGGAGTAGTCCCTCTTCACCCTCCTATTCGAGGAGGCATAGGTGTGACCATCACCTTTCACCTGCTCGAGCTCATTGAAGTGCTTCCCCACCTCCATGCCATGATCACGTTCTTGATCCGGGATAATGGATGCTTCCCGATTTAGAGGAAACTCAACAAAATCGTCATGCTGCATCAAGCTCGGAGCCATTAAGGCATGTAATTCTGCACTCCCAACGACAGAATCCAGCAGTCCTTGCCCATCCTCCCTAGGCAGTATCGTCCCCCCCCCCCAACATCATGCAAGTCCAAACAGATAGACCTATCAGCCAGGGAATCTTCATGCACCTCCATGGCAAGCCCTATCATTTCCTCTGTTGTAGCATCTTATCCTTGTTTGTGATCATCCCTTGTTCTAGACCCCTCCCCTTGTCCACCCACATTCCCTTCCTTAGGCATTCTCCCCTGATCAGAAACTTGCTCCAAAAGATCTGTTGCCTCCTGCTCCTCCACCATCCCACAAAGCAGCATGCCAGGGACCACGGTGAGTTCTAGAGAACCCAGACAAAAAGGATCTCCCTGACATGAAGGCATGTTTTCCAGTCCCTGAAAAGCCCTTTTCCCCTGTTCAGCCTCCATTTTCACCTGGCTGGGAGAAGAGACAAAAACCTGTTCATCACCCTCTTCTTTTTTAGACATTAGCCCTTCCGCGGACTCCACCGCCTGCTCGGCCACCACCTTCCTCCTGTCCTGCACCCCCTGCTCATCCATATTCCCCTGCCCAACTTCAGTAGTGACTTCTCCAGCCTCCACATACCTCGCAGTCAACAAAGCGTTCACCTCATCACAATCATTCCCAACACAGATCAAATTCAACACAGTAGTAGAAACCACCAGAGAATCACTATGGGCGATCCCTTTACCATGTCCAGTGGCAGCAACTACCACCCTCTTCTGCGCCTGCTCGACAGGTATATCACGTCCTGCATTTTTAAACGTGGGCTCTTGCACCTCATCCTCACACTCCAGCCCTTCAAAGCGGATAAGAGTTGGGACCAAAGATTGCCTCTGAATCATACTATCTTCAGGGGAAAAAGGAATCCCAGTAGCAGCACACTCCATGCCAAGAAGACCTCCATCGATTGGAAGCATCAAATCACTCCTCAAGCGCCTAAAAATATCACTCACCAAGGGATCTGGTTGACACTAAGAAGCCACTTGAGCTAAATTGATAGCACCTACTGCATCCCCGGGGCCCTCCAGCACAACTAGACTCACCCCAAACCCATGCTGCCCACTACCACAACGAGCCTCTTGATCCAGGACACATGAAGGTGGTTGTGCCACTAGCCCATGTGCAACCACCTCCCCCGCCAACTCCATCGGGCCAGACCCATTGCACCATACCGCATCACCCGAAGCCTGTGACTGCTCCAGATTTCTAGCCCACCCCTGCTCCTCTAATTCCCCATTGCACAACCTTAAGGAATTGGAACCATCCTCATTCTGGATTATGACCTCTTGAGACCTCACAACCAATGCGTCCGCAAGGTCACTGGTATCTGATTGTCGTGACAATTTCCTCGTAAGAGGATTCCCTGTCCCATCACTACTATGCTCCTCCACCATCACAACCTAATCAGCTGACCCAGCCATCCCAATATCCCTTTCCAACGATCCGTTGCTGCTAAATCCTCGTCTGAAAGAAGAAATACAATGACCCAAATTCCTACATCCAGAACAGAATAGCACAACCAACTCAAACACCACCGGATGTTTATAGCGAAACTCCTTTCCAACAGTGATCCACACAAATTCCGTTAGAGGCTTTGAAACATCTACTTCAACACAGATTCTTGGGGAAACCGGGTGACATATCACTTTGGTCCGGCTATCAGAACACAAGTATCGACCAACAATATTCCCAATCATACATAAAATGAATGGATTCTGGAACGGAAGAGGGAGCTGCGGGAATCTAACCCATTAAGCAACCAACAACGAGTCACCATTCATATATATGTCAAAACTCCACCTGAAGAGATAGAAACTAGCTCCGTTGAAGCTTCTAGGGGCTGCGGAAAAATCCTAGATCAAATCAGCCTCAGAAGAAAGCCGTAGCATCAAGTGTCGACCATCAAGCAACACTACTGTGGCCCGATTGTGGATTTTTGGTTTGTTATGTGTATATAGGGATTTTTATGTTTTTAGGGTTTTAAGGGGTTTTAATTATTTTTATGATTTAAGGTTTTCTTAGGGATTTTCAAGGATTAGATGTTTTTACTTTTTCTGTATTGATTGATAATTTCTAGGATTTTATGGGTTTTCATGGTTTTGAGAGATCTTGAGGGTTTTTATGGGTTTTTAGGGTTTTTATGGTTTTATGGTTTTTGGAGTTTTTTTTAACATTTTAAGGGTTTAAATTGTATTTAGAGTTTAAATCATTCTTAGGGTTTTATGGGTTTTATGGTTTTATGGTTTTTATAAATTTTTATGGTTTTTAGTTTTTTAGGGATCTTATTGGTTTTTAGGGGTTTCAGTATTTTTAAGGTTTTTAGTGTTTTTAACTGTTTTGGGTTTGTATGAATTTCTTTTGATTTTAAGGATTTTTATGATATTTTAAGATTTTTATTCTCCTTTTGGATTTTTAGGGATTTGGATAGTTTTTTTTGGAGTTTTAGGTTTTTTAGGGTTGTTATATTTTTTAAACATTTTTAGGATTTTAAGGGGTTTTTAGAGTTTTTAGTGTTTTTTAGGTTTTCAATACTTTTTAAGGGTTTTCATGGTATTTAGGGGTTTTATTTTTTTTAGGGGATTTTAGGTTTCTTGGGAATTTTTATGGTTTTAGGGTATTTAGTGTTTTTATGTTTTTAGGGGTTTTATGTGTTTTATGGTTTTTAAGGTTTTATTATGCTTTTTAAAGGGTTTTTGGTTTTAACATTTTATTGATTTTTAGAGTTGTTTTGTATTTTTATAGTTTTTGGGGTTTTTAGGAAATTTGATGTTTTTTTGGTTTTTTATGATATTTTGGTTTTTTCAGGTTTATTGTATTTTTATGGGGGTTTTTGAGTTTTTTTTTGTGTTTTTAGGGATTTTAGAGTTTTTTTTAAAAACAATATTGTGGTTTACTAGGTCTTTAGAGTATTTAGTGTTTTTTTGGGCTTTAGGGATTCATAAGGGTTTTTTTAGGTTTTTAGGTGTTTTAGAGTTTTAGGGTTTTAGGTTCGTTGGGGATTTAGTGTTTATAGTGATTTTAGGTTTTTTTGGGTTTTAACAGTTTTTTGGGTTTTTAGGTTTTCAGTATATTTTTTCATGGTTTTTAGAGTTTTTAACATTTTTGGGATTTTTTGGTATTTTTAGGATTTTTATTGTTTTTATGATTTCTCATGTTTTTAGGGTTTTTTTATGGATTTATGGGTATTTGGGTTTTTATGTTTTTTAATGTTTTTTTAACTTTTTTAGGGTAAGGAAGGATCATGGCAAGGCTATTCCTAACCCCCCCCCCCCCCTAAAATTTATTAGAAAAAGACACTGCAGACAATGGAGGGGTGGGGTCAATCAACACACACCCAAAAACCCTAGACGCCCTGAAAAAACCCAAAATTTTAAATTTTTTGGGGTTTAAAGGATTTTAGAGTTTTTCATAGTTTTTTGGGTTTTCGTATCATTTTAGGATTTTTAAGGTTTTGGGTGTTTTTATGCATTTTAGGTGATTTTGGGGCTTTTTGGGACTTTATACTGTTTTTTTAGGTTTTCGATTTTGTTGGGTTTTACAGGATTTTAGTCCTTTTATGTTTGAAGAGATTTCTTTGGGGTTTTTATAGTTTTTAGTGTCTTCACGTTTTCAAGGATGTTATGGTTTTTTATCAGTTTTATGGTTGATAGGGTTTTTTGGTATTTTGAGGGCTTTTAGTCATTTAAGGGGTTATAGGTTTTAGAATTATCAATTTATAGGGATTTTATGTTTTTATGTTTTATTATGTTTTTCCATGGTTTTTAGAATTTTATGGGATTTGTTAGATTTTTTTTGTTTTTAGGCTTTTTATCAATTTTTTGGGTATTTATTTGTTTTTAGGGTTTTGAGGGTTTTTATGGTTTTTTCTATTTTCTGGGATTTAACTTTTAATTATTTTATGGTTTTTAAGAGTTTTATAATGATTTTAGGGGTTTAAAGGGTTTTTAGAGTTTTAGTGGCTTTTAGGGTTTTAGGGTTTTTTATGGGCTTTTAGTTTTTTTTGTTTTATTTGGGGGTTTTAATGTTTTTACTGGTATTTTTGGGTATTTTTACAGTTTTATGTGTTTAAGTGTATTTTATGTTTTTAAGGGTTTTACGTTTTTTATTTTAATCTATTTTCTTATGGGTTTTAAGGGTTCTTAGGGGTTTTTATGTTTTTAGTTATTTTTATTAATTATTTAGAATTTTTGTTGGGTATTAGTATTTTTAGGGATATTGAGGTTTTTAAAGGTTTTCAGGATTTTTTGGGTTTTGTGGGGTTTTTATGTTTTTAGGGGTCTTAATGTATTGATGTTTTTAAGGTTTTGGTTGGGTTTTTCACCGAATGGGAATTGGGATAAAAATTTGGGCCTATGGGCTATGTAATGGGATACAAGACCACTGGGCCTTCGGGCTATTTAATGGGTTTCCCTCTACCCAGTTAAAAGAGGTCTTTTCTTTTCTTTAATAATAAAATGAGGCTTCAGCCCCATCCCTTTAAAAAAATGGTTTTTATTTTTTTTTGGCTTTTTAGATGTTTTTTGGTTTTTTGTGGTTTTTGGGTTTTTATTTTTATTTTTTAGGGGTTTGATGTTTTTTGGTTTTTTTAACTTTTTTAGGGATTAATGGTTTTCTAGAGTTTTTAGTGGATTTTTGGATTCTTATGGTTTTATGGGTTATTTTGGTGTGGGGTGGGTTATGGTTTTTAGGGGTGTTTATAGTTTTAAGCATATTTATGATTTTTAGGGGTTTTAGTTATTTTTAGGATTTCACTTTCTTTTATGGGATTTCAAGGGCTATATGTGTTTTTACGTTTTTTGTATTTTTTGGGGATTATTTATTTCTATTTTTTTAGTTTTTTTTTTGGTTTTTTATGGGTCTTAGAGTTTTTAGTGTTTTTGTGTTTTTTTGGGTTTTATGGTTTTTCATATATTTTTTAAAATATTTTTTGGTGTTTTAGAGTTTTCTGTTTATTTTTATGGGTGTTATGGTTTTTAAATGCTTTTAAGGGTTTTAGGGTTTTAGTGGTTATTAATGTTTAAGTGTATTTTTAAAATTTTATAGGGTTTTTAGCATTATTTAGGTTTTATGGATTTTATATGTTTTTATGTCTTCAATTTTTTCTTAGTGTTTTTAGGGTTTTTATAGGGTTTTACATTTTTAGTGACTTTTTGGTCTTTTACAAGAGTTTTATTTTTTTATGTTTTTAGGGAGTTTTATGTTTTTTATCATTTTTAGGGTTTTTAGAATTGTTAGTGTTTTATCCATTTTAGGGGTTTTAGGGGTTTAAAGAGCTTTTTGGGTTTTAATATTTTCTTAGGTTTGTTCAGGGTTCTATGATTTTTATATTTTTAGGGATTTCATTGGATTTTTTAAGATTTTAATGGGGTTTTAGGTTTTTATGGGTTCTTAAAGTGTTTTTTTTGTGATTTCTTGTGTGTTTATTATTTTTTGTGTTTTTAGGATTTTTATGTTTTTTAGGGTATTTGATCATTTTTATTAGTTAAATTATTTTTATAGTACTTACTATTTTTTAGGTAATTATTAGTTTTTAAGTTTTTTAAGGTTTTAGGGGGGTTTATGGTTATTAGGTTTTCATTATTTCTTTGGATGTTTTAGTTTTTTTTGCATTTTCATGTGTTTTTGGGGTTTTAAGTGTTTTTATAGTTTTCTTTGGGGTTTCAATGTTTTTAGTGTTTTTTACATTTTTAGTGTTTTTTTTTGGGATTTTTTTTTTATGGTTCATAGAGATTTTGAGTTCTTTTAGGGGGTTTTAAAGATTTTACAGTTTTTATGGGATTTTTGGGTTTTGCGGGGTTTTTTGATTTTTTATAGAATTTAATGGTTTTTATTTTTTTTTTGAAATTTTTTAGGTATTAATGGGTGTTTAGTTTTTTTAGTGCGTATTTAGGGGTTTTATGGGGTTTTACGATTTTCTATGTTTTTAGGAGTTTTGTAGTTTTATTGGTTTTTAGGGTATTAGGGTCATTCAAGGTTTTTTGTTTTTATGGTTTTTAGGGGTTTCAAGTGTATTTAGGTTTTCAAGGTTTTCTTAGGGTTTTCTAGTGTTAGGGTTTTTCAGATTTTATAGATTTTTTCAATTTTTTGGATTTTTAATGTTTTTAGGGTTTAGGGTTCTTTCATGTTTTTACAATTTTTTAGGTTTTAGGTGTTTTAGTGTTTTTAGGTTTTTAAGGTTTTCATTGTTTTTTTCATGTTTTTTAGAATTTTTAATGTTTTGGGTATTTTTGGTGTTTTTCTTAGTATTTTTATGGTTTTTAGGGTTTCTTTGGATTTTACGAGTTTTTAGTTTTTAGTTTTTTTATGATTTTTTTTTCTTAATGGATTTTTCATTTTTTATGGGTATTATGGGTTTTATAGTTTCTTTAACATTTTTATGGTCTTAAAGGGTTTTTTAGAGTTTTCAGAGGTTATTTGAGTTCTTATGGGTTTTTATTCGTTTTTAAGGAATTCAGGTTTTTATGGTTTTTATGGTTTTTGGGTCATTTTATGGGTTTTAGTGTTTTAATTTTTTTTAGGATTTTTATGGGTCATAATTGTTTTTGGTTTTTATGGTTTTCTTATGCATTTTTAATGTTTTCTGTTTTTTACATTTTTAGTGACTTTTAGAGATTGTTTAGGATTTTTATGGTTATTTTAAATTTTTTAGGATTTTGAGGGTTTTGGGGGTTTAATGGTTTTTAGGGGGTTTTATATTTTTTATATTTTTTTGAGTTTTTATTATTTTTAGGTTTTTAAAATTTTATTGGGATTTCTCAGGGTTTTTATGTGTTTTTTTACATTTATAAGGATTTTTAGAGCTCTTTTAGGATTTTTATGGTTTTAGTTTTTTAGGGATTTTGATTTGTTTTATGGGTTTTTATTATTTTTATGGTTTTTATGGTTTTTTGGGGTTTAAAAGTAATTTTTGAGTTTTTTAGGGATTTAAAGTTTTTTAGTGTTTTTTATGTCCTTAGATATTTAATAGGGTTTTAGAATTTTTACTGGGTCTTTGGGTTTTAGGTTTTTTAGGATTTTTATGATTTTTTTGTGGTTTCAAGGTTTTAGGATTTTTTATATTTTTTTAGGGTTGTTATCATTTTTTAGGTTTTTCGAGGATTTATGTTTTTTTTGGTTTTTATGTTTTTCATAGGGTTTTTTTATGTTTTTTGGGTTTTTATGTTTTTTGGGATTTTAATTTTTGTTATCGGTTTTTAGGGTTTTTCGTGAGATTGAGGGTTTTAGGATTTTCTGGGTTTTTAGGGATTTTGGGGATTTGGGTTTTTTTTTTGAGTTTTTTGGGGTTTTATGGTCTCTTATAATTCATTAATGTTTTTATTGGTTCAAATGGTTTTTAGAGTTTATGTTGATTTTTTGGGTTTCAATGGGATTGGTGGATTTGTAATATTAGAAATTTTATGGGTTTTAGGGGATTAAAAGGTTTTTATTGTATTTTAGGGGTTTTAATGGTTTTTTCTTCATTTTTTAGATTTTTAGGGGTGTTATAGGTTTTTGTTTTTTATGATTTTCTTGGTGGTTTTTAAGGTTTTAAGGATTTTTTATGTTTTTTGGGATTTTTTTGTGAATTTTTTGGTATTTTATGGTTGAAGGGTTTTATAGATTTTGTGGGTTTTTAGGGTTTCTAGGGTTTTTAGGGGTTTTAGATTTTTATGTTTTTAGGGGTTTGATGTGTTTTTAGGTTTTTAACGTTTTCATATGTTTTTCAGTGTTTTTATTGGTTTTTAGGTTTTAGGGATTTGTAATGATATTTTAGGATTTTTAGGATGTTTAGGGTGTTTAGGGATTTTTAGGTTTTTTTGTTTTGACGAGTTTCATGGTTTTTTTGGGTTTTTGGGTTTTTTTTGATTTTTTATGTGTTTTATGGTTTTTCAGTGTTTTTCAACATTTTTAGGGGATTAAAATGGTTTATAGTTTTTATTGGTCTTTAGGGGATTTATGTGTTTTACGAATTTTATGGTTTTTTTGGTTTTTTGAGTTTTTATGTGTTTTAAATACTTTAAGTTTTTTAAGGATTTATTTTGATTTTTAATATTTTTACATATTTTAGGTTCTTATGTTATTATTAATGGTTTCTGGGGTTTTTTGTATTTCTTATGTTTTGAGCGAGTTTTATGGATTTGTAGGAAAATTAATTTTTTTAGGGTTTTTAGGTATCGGGGGGTGGGTGTTAATTTTTTTTGGCTTTAATGGTTTATTGAGTTTTCAGAAGTTTTAATGTTTTCTTGAGTTTTTAATTTTTTTAGGGGTTAAAATGGATTTTATAGTATTAAGTGTGTTTTAGGGACTTTATTTATTTTGTGGTTTATAAGGATTTTATGGGGTTTTATGGATAGTTTATGGTTTCTTAGGGTTTAGTGTTTGTAGGTTTTTAGGGGTTGTTAATGTTTTTCTGTTTTTATGGTTTTCTAAGGATTTTGGAGTTTTTTATGATTTTTGTGGTTTTTAGATATTTTTAGGGATTTTTTAGTATTTTTTCGGTATTTTGGGTATTTAGCTAATATGAGGGAATATTATATTATTTTGGTTTTAATAATTTTTATGGATTTTAGCATTTTAATTTATATGGGGTTTTATGTGTGTATAGTTTGTTAAAGTTTTTAGGCTGTTTAGTGTTTTAGAGTTATTTAGGTTTTAAATTATTTTAAGGATTTTTTATGATTTTTATGGTTTTTAGGGGTTTTAGAAATTTTTATGGTTTTTATGGATTTTTATGGATTTTTATGTTCATTATGTTTTTTATGGATTTTTGGGGTTTTAGGATTTTAGGGTTTTTTTAGTATTACAACGATTTTGTGGTTTTTTAGAGTTTTTTAATGTTTCTTAGGTTTAAATACTTTTTATAGTTTTTGGTGTTCCTTTAGGGTTTTTATGGGTTTTTTTGATTTTTAAATATTTTTATCGGTTTTTTGGGTTTTTGGGGTCTTTATGGTTTTTAGTGGTTTTAAATTTTTTTAGGTTTTTTAAGTCTTATGTGTTTTTAGAATTATAAGGTTTCTCATGGTTTTTCAAGGTATTTGTGTTTTTACATTTTTAGGGATTTTAAGGACTCTTTTATGAGTTTTAGGGTTTTTTAGAGGTTTTAGGTGTTTTTAGGGGTTTTAGTGTTTTTAGGGTTATTATGGTGTTTATTGTTTTTTAGGGTTTTGGGTTTTTAGAGTTTTTTAGATTTTTAGGGGTTTTATGTTTTTTAGGTTTTATGGTTTTCTTAGGGGTTTTTATGTGTTTTAGGGTTTTTTACATTTTATAGTTATTTTTTGTTTTTTTATGATTTTAATGGTTTTAGGGGTCTTAGGGATTTTGACTGGTTTTATATTTTTTTGGGTATTTAGGGGTTTTTTAGTTTTTTGGGTTTTTTATGTTTTATAGTGTATTTTAACGTTTATAGTGGTTTAATGGTGATTAGCATTTTTATGGGTTTTTAGAGTTTTAAGGGTTTTGAGGGATTTGTATGGGTTTTGGGTTTTTATGGTTTTTATGTTTTTTAGGGTTTTTAGTGTTTTAGGTTTTTATAGATTTATGTGTTTTGGGGTTTTTATATTTTTTCTTAGTTTTTCTCAATTATTTTATAGTTTTCATGTTTTTAGGGATTTTTTTGGATTTTTTGGGTTGTTAGTTTTTTTTGGATTTGTATAGGTATATGGTTTTTAGGGATTTTAGGTTTTCATCCTTTTTTAGGCTGTTAGGGGTTTTTAATATTATTAGGTTTTAAAGTTTTATTAGGGGCTTTTAGTTTTTTTAGGGATATTTTTTGTTTTTAGTATTTTTTTGGGATTTATTAATTTTTTCATGGTTTTGTTGGGTTTTAGTAATTTTTAGGGATTTTAGATTTTTAGGTATCTTAGGGGTTTTGGGATCTTAAGGTTTTTAGGATTATTTAAATATTTAAGGGTTTTAATGGTTTTTATAGTGTTTTAACATTTTTATTTATTTAATTGTTTTTAGTGTTTTTATTGGTTTTATGGTTTTTATGGGTTTTTGGGTTTTTGGGTTTTTAGCGGTTTTAGGTTTTTTTTTTGTTTTTTGTGTTTTGGGGTGTTTTTTTGGATCTCTAGTGTTTTTTAGGTTTTTATGGGTTTAAAGTGCTTTTAGGTTTTTAGTGGTTTCTTATGATTTCTTAGAGTTTCAAGGTTTTTTAAAATTTTAAGGATTATTTGGGATTTTTTAAGATTTTTAAGGGTTTTTTAAGATTTTGAGGGTTTTTATGGGTTTTTAGGTTTTTTTTGTTTTCATTGTTTTTATGTGTTTTTTCTGGGGTTTATGTGTTTTTTGAGTTTTTAATGTTTTTAGGGGATTAAAGTTTTTATAGATTTTTTTAGTTTTTTAGTGGTTTTATGTTTTTTATGGTTTTTATGGTTGTTAGGGGGTTTTGGGTATTAGGGAATTTTTATGGGTTTTTGGGTTTTAGAGTTTTTTAGATTTTTATGGGATTTAATTTTTTTTAGTTTTTAGGTTTTTATGATGGTTTTTAATGTTTTTAGTGTTTTTTTTGGATTCATATGGATTTTTAAGAGTTTTATTTTTATGGGTTTTTTGCTTTTGTGGGTTTTTAGGGTGTTATCATTTTTTATGATTTTTAGGGGGTTTATTGATTTTAAGGTTTTTAGGTTTTTAGGGGTTTTAATGTTTTGGGTTTTTTTATGTTTTTAGGGATTTTTAGGGATTTTCAGGGTTTTTATGGTATTTAAGGATTTCGGGGATTTCGGGGGCACTTAGTGGTTTTTAACTATTTTTTAGGTTTTTTTGGTTATTTTGGGATTTTAGTGTTTTTTGAGTTTTTTGGGGATTTTTATGTTATTTGGATTTTTATATTTTTTACAAGTTTAATGGATTTTTAGTGTTTTTAGTGGGGTTTCGGGATTTAATGGGTTTTAAGGGTTGTTAATGTTTTTAGGGGGTTTTGGGGATTTTGGGATTTTAGGGTTATTTGGGTAATTATGTTATTTTTGGGGAGGGGTTATGTTATATGTAGTTTTTATGGGATTAAATATTTTTTACTGTTTTACTGTTTTTATTTGTTTATGGATTTTTAGTGTTTTTAGTGGTTTTGTGGTTTTTAATGGGTTTTAGGTTTTTATAGTTTTTAGAGGTTTTAGTTTTTTAGGGTTTTTAGGGTTTTATAAATTTTATTTTATTTAGGAGTTTTATGTGTTGTTATATTTTAAGGTTTTATTATGGTATTCTAGGTATTTAGGAATATTTAAATTTTAGGGATTTTTGGGATTTTTTACGATTCTTATGATTTTAGGGTTCTTACGGATTTATGGTTTTTTTGGGGTATGCTATATTTTTTTAGTTTTTTTTAGGTTTTTAGAGTTTTTATTATATTTTTAGGTGTTTAAATTTTTTTAGGGTTTTAAGTTGTTTTTGGGTTTTTGGGTTATGTTGTTTTCAGGGGTTTACAATTTTTAGGGTTTTAAAAGGTTATAGGTTTTTAGAGGTTTTAAGTGTTTTTAGGTTTTTGATGTTTTATAATGATTTTTTCAGGGTTTTCAAAATTTTCCATGTTTTAGCAATATTTAGGGATTTTTTAGAATTTTTATGGTTTTTATGGATTAATGGTATTTTGAGGATTTTTAGTGGTTTTTGTGTTTTTTTTTCATATTTTAGTTTTTTTATTTTCTATGTTTTATAAGGTCTTTTGAGTTTTTTAACATTGTTATGGGTTTAAAGTGTTTTCAATGTTTTCAGTGGTTTTTTTGGTTTTTATGGGTTTTAAGTGGTTTTTAAGAATTTTTTTAAATTTTTATGGTTTTGGGGGGTTTTCGAGCTTTTAGGATATTTATGTATTTTTAGGGTTTCCAGAGTTTTTTAGATTTTTAGGGGTTTTAAGTGTCGTTAGGTTTTAAAATTTTCCTAGGTTTTTTTTAAAGTTTTAGTATTTATTATGAATATAGTAGTTTGACTGATTTTTTTAGGATTTTTATGGTTTTTAGTGTATTTTTTGTATTTTGGGGTTTTTATGTTTTTAGGGTTTTTTTGTTTTTTAACATTTTCTGGATTTTTAACATTTTTTGGGTTTTTATGGGTGTTAAGTGTTTTTAGGGTCTTAATTATTTCTTAGAGTTTTTTACATTCGAATGGATTTTAATGAATTTTTTGGATTTTTATGGGTTTTTGATTCTTTGATTATTTTTAGGAATTTTACATTTTTTATGGTTTTTAGGTGTTTTTTGTTTTTATTGGTGTTTTAATGTTTTTGGGTGTTATGATTTTTAATGTTTTTAAACATTTTTAGGGGTTAAAAGGGTTTGTAGAGTTTTCATTTTTTTTTTCGGTTTTTATGGGTTTTTAGAGTTTTTGAGGGTTTGAATGGATTTTATGTTTTTTTGGGTTTTAAGGTTTTTAATGGTTTTAAGTTATTATTAGTTTTTTATCCATTTAAATGTTCTTAGGGTTTTATGTATTTCATAGGAATTTTTACGATTTTTATAGTTTTTTACATTTTTAGGGATATTTGGGATTTTTTAGTATATTTATGGTTTTTAAGGATTTTGATGGTTTTGGAGGGTTTTAGGGTTCTGTTTTTAATTTTTGGGGTGTTTTTGGGTTTTTTGAGTTTTTAGGGTTTTAATGTTTTTATACTTTTATAGTTTTTAGAGGTCAAAAATGTTTTTAGAGTTTTTAGTAGGTTTTTTGGGTTTTTAGTGGTTTTTTGCTTTTATAGATTTTAAGGATTTTAGGGAGTTTTAGGGTTTTGGGGTCTTTTAGGGATTTTAAGAATTTTATTGTTTTTTATTTTTTAGGGGTTTTAAGTGGTTTTAGGTTTTCTATGGGTTCTTATTTTTATCAGAGATTTTAGGGTTTTTACATTTTTATGTACTTCTAAGGTTTTTTAGTGTTTTTATGGTTTTTAGGTTTTTTAGTGTTTTAAGGGTTTTTTATGGTTCTAGTATTTTTAGGTTATAAATCGTTTTTAGGTTTTTATGCATTACTTAGGGGTTTTCATGGTGTTTAAGGTCTTTTTATATTTTTTTTATATTTTTGTATATTTTAGAATTTTTATGGATTTTTAGAGTTATTAGGGATTTGGATGGGTTTGGATGTTTTTAGTGTATTTATGGTTTTTCTATTTTTTTTAGGACTATGAATTTTTTGAGTTTTTTAATGTTTGGATGTTTTTTTAGTGTTTTAACATTTTTAGGTGTTTAAAAGTTATTTAGAGTTTTTATTGGGTTTTGGATTTTTATTATTTTTTCGAGTTCTTTAGGGTTTTGGGGGTTTTATTGTTTATTTGGGTTTTAGGGTTTTCTTTCGTCTTTATAATTTTTTCAGTTTTTAGGTTTTTTATTTATTTTTTGGTTTTTATGGTTTTTTAGAGGCTTTCTTGTTTTTTTAAATTATTGAGTTTTTAAGAATATTTATGGATTTTTATGTATTTTTATAATTTTTTTGACTTTTTATGGTTTTAGTGATTTTTAGGGTTTTTAGGGTTTTGAAAGGTTTTTAAGGTTTTTTAACATTTTCGTGGATTATAGGGTATTTATAGGTTTTTGTGTTTTTGGGGTTTTTATGTGCTTTTGAGTTTTTATGGATTTTAGGTGTTTTTATGGTATTTGAGGCTTTTAGGGTGTTTTAAGTTTCTTATGGTTTTAGCGTTTTTATATTTTTATGGGTTTTAAGCATTTTTATGTTTTTATGGTTTTCTTAGGGATTTTCAATGTTTTGGGGGTTATGTTTTTATGGATTTTTAGGATTTATAATGTTTGTAGTTGTTTAGGGATGTTGAGGGTTTTTAGGTTTTTTAATGTTTTAATGGGTTCTTTGGGTTTTTTATTTTTTTTATGTTTTTAGGGGTTTTATAGAAATTTAGTGTTTTTTAACATTTTAACAGGTTTAAAGGGTCTTATATTTTTTATAAGTGTATACGTTTTTTATGGGTGTTTTAGGGTTTTTGGGGTTTAATGGTTTTTAGTATTTTTTGGGGTAATAAGGTTTTTGGGTTTTTAGCATTTTGGTGGTTTTTAGGGGTTTTAATATTTTTTTGGCCTTTAAGGTTTTCTTATGGTTTTTAGGGTTCTTAATTTTTTTTATTTTATAGTTATTTGTAGGGTTTTTATTTTTTTAGGGATATTGATGGTTTTTATGGTTTATTTTGGTTTTTTTGGTTTTTTTACAATTTTTGTGTTTTTTGGGTATTTTGTTTTTTAGCCTTTTTAAACATTTTTAGGGGTTTAAATATTTTTTAATTGTTTTTAGTGGGGTTTTTGGGTTTTGGGGAGTTTTAGGATTTTTAATTTTTTTGGCGTTTTATTGTTTTTAAGGAATTTTTATGTAGTATATTTTTAGTTGTTTTAAGATTTTTTAGGTTATTAAGATTTTCTAAGTGTTTTTGAGGGTTTTTAGGGTTTTTTACATTTTTAGGGATTTTTAGGGTTGTTTTAGTATTTTAATTTTCTTTCATATTTTCAGGAATTTTGAGGGTGTTTAGTTTTTTTTGTGGTTTATTGGGGTGTTAAGTGTATTTTTGAGTTTTCTGGGGTTTTTATGTTTTTTTGATTTTTAATGTTTTTATGTTTTAAAAGGATTCAATTTATTTTTGTGGGTTTTATGATTTTTATGGGTTTTTAGTGTCTTGTATGGTTTTATGTGTTTTTATGGTTCTTGGGGTTTTAGTGTTTTTAGGGTTTCTAGGGTTTTTAGCATTTTTAGAGTTTTTTAGGGTTTTAAGTGTATTTCAGTTTTTTAGGTTTTCTTTTGTTTTTTTCTATGTTTTAGGTTTTTTATTTATCTATGTATTTATAATAAGTTTTAGGATTCTTATCATGTTTAGGGTTTTTAGAGATTTTGTGGGTTTTAGGGGTTTTTACGGTGTTAAGATTTTTGTGTGTTTTTGGGTCATTATGTCTTTTTCTAGTTTTTTATGGTTTAAAGGTTTTTATAGTATTTTAAAATTTTTAAAGGATTATCAAGTTTTTATAGTTTTTATTTTTTAATATTTTTATGGTTTTTAGTGTTTTTAAATGTTTTTTGGGTTTTAATATTTTTAGGTTTTTATGGGGTTTTTATGCTTCTAGTGTTTTATTATTTTTAGGTTATTTGGTGGTTTTAAGTGTATTATGGTTTTTAAAGTTTTCATAGGGTTTTTCAAGGTATTTGGGTTTTTATGTGTTTATGGATTTTTTAGGGGTTTTAGGGTTTTTAGAGTTTTTTAGTGGTTTTAGGGTTTTAGGGGTTTTAGTGGTTTTAAGGTTTTTTGAGATTTAGGGGATTTTTGGTTTTTAGATTTATTTAAAAAAAATTAGGTTTTTAAGTGATTTTAATATTTTTTTAGTGTTAAAAGGGTTTTTATTGGTTTTTGAGTTATTTTATTAGGGTTTTATGGGTCTTTTTTTGTTTTTAGGGTTTTTAGGGTTTCATGATTTTTTAAGTTATTATTTGTTTTAAGTGTTTTTAGGTTTTGAAGGTTTTCATAAGGATTATTATGTTTTTTTCGGTTTTAGTGTTTTTTATTTTTTTTACAATTTTTAGGGTTTCTAGGAATTTTTATGATTTTAAGGTATTTTTGGTTTTTATTGTTTTTTTTGGTTTTTCTGTTTTTTTGTGGTATTTATGGTATTTATTAGTTTTTAATGTTTTTAAGGGTTTAAGGGGTTTTGAGTTTTTATTTTTTAGAGTTTTATGGGTTTTTAGGTGTTTTAAGGTTTTTTATGGTTTTTATAGTTTTATGGTTTTAATGTTTTTAGGTGTTTTTAGGGTTTTCATCATTTTTAGGTTTTTCATGGATTTATGTGTTTTAGGTTTTTAATTTTTTCATAGGTTTTTATGGTTTGTTTAGTTTTTTATATTTTTAGGGATTTTTTTATATTGTTTTATGATTTTATGGTTTTAAAGGTTATTAGAGATTTCGAGGGATTTAGGGGTTTTAGGAAAATGAGGCACAAGACGAAGCATGCTTAGTCCTCCAAAATTTATCAGAAAAAATTAAATGAAAATCATTACAAGGAAGGGTTACAAATACGAGCATGAGGATCACCAATCATATCTGAGTCCACACAGGACTCACAAAAGTGTGGGGGTGAAAAAGGACCATGGTCGAAATGCCGACCTACAGCGACCGTTTGGCAGTCACTGAAGCTGGCCTAATGTCGTCCTCTAGCGACCGCCACTGGTGGTCGCAGAAGCCGGCCGAAATGGCGGCCTACAGCGACCGCCACTGGCGTTCGCTAAAGTTGAAATATTTTTAAAAAAATCATGGTACAGAAAAAAAAACAGCATATAAATCATAAAAAATGGAAAACAAATCCAAACACCATAAACATCAAGATCATCATAAGCAATAAATGATATACGTGCTTCAACGATCCACAACCATCTGCTTTAGAATACTACAATAAGATACAAAGAAAACAACTACACAAAACAAATGTAAATTTGACATATTTATTCAGTTATTATATACATACAATAAAATTAAAATCTGACTTCTCATGGGTGCTATAATAATTTAAAACCACCAATTTAAAAAATGTTATCATTTTTGAATTTGTTTTTCTTATTTTGGAGTCTTTGCTTTAGTTTCTAAAAGTGTTTTGTTGTCTAAAAAGGAAAGTTTTCCCCACGCACCGCATGTCCGATTGAAGTCTCGTCTCCTCCAGCATGTCAATAATAATATTCCTATCGTTTTCATGTGGTTTCAGGTCATTCGAAGCATGTTTGCTCTGAAGTCAATCGTGACACGTTGTTTGGGTCTTTTATGACTCTGGGAACGTGTTTCTGGTCACCGTAGTCAAACAGCACCTCCTATTGACGTGTCGTCTACCCGACCATTTTACAATTCACACCACGGTTGTTTTCGTATGATTTCATGGCATTCTGAGGTCGTTCGGGTGGTTTTGACCACCCAACACGCCCTTTTAGAGCATGTCGAACTGCTGAAAATGACAAATTCGGTCATACCGCGTGTACCGCACGTCCGATGGATGTTTGGTCTCCTCCTTCATGTCACGAATAATATTCCTATATTTTTCGTGTTGTTTCAGGTCATTCGAAGCCCGTTTTCTCTGAATTCAACCGTGACACGCCGTTTTGGTCTTCTATGAATCTGAAAACGTGTTTCCGGACACCACGGTCAAACGACACCTCCGATTAATGTGCAGTCTTCCCAAACATTTCAAAATTCACACTGCGGTTGTTCTCGTATGATTTCATGGAATTCTAAGGTCGTTCGGGTGGTTTTGACCACCCAGCACGCCCTTTTAGAGCGCGCTAAACTGCTAAAAATGACACATTCGGTCATACTGCGCGCACCGCACGTCTGATGGATGTGTTGTCTCATCCGGAATGTCACGAGTAAAATTCCTATCATTTTCATGTGGTTTTAGGTCATTCGGAGCACGTTTTCCTTGAATTCGACCATGACACGCCGTTTTGGACTTTTATAACTCTGGAAACACGTTTCCAGTCACCGCGGTCAAACGACACCTTCGGTTGATGTGCCGTCTACCTGACCATTTCACAATTCTCACCGCTGTTGTTGTCGTATGATTTCATGGCATTCCGAGGTCATTCGGTGATTTTGACCACCCAACGCGCCCTTTTAGAGCGTGCCGAACAGCTGAAAACAACACATTCCATTGTACCACGCGCACTGCACGTCCGATGGACGTGATGTCTCCTCCTGCATGTCACCAGTAATATTCCGATCATTTTCATGTGGTTTCAGGTCATTTGTAGCACGTTTTCTCTGAATTCGACAATGACATGCCGTTTGGGACTTTTATGACTCTGGAAATGCTTTTCTGGTCACCTCGGTCAAACGGTACCACGGATTGACATGTCATCTGCCCAACAATTTCAAAATTCACACCGCGGTTGTTTTCGTATTATTTCATGGAATTCTGATGTCGTTCGTGTGGTTTTGACCACCCAGCGCGCCCTTTACTAGGACGACAAACTGCTGAAAAAGACACATTCGGTCGTACCATGCACACCGCACATCCGATGGATGTGTCGTATCATCCTGCATGTCATGAATAATATTTCTATCATTTTCGTGTGGTTTCAGGTCATTCAGAGCACGTTTTCTCTGAATTCGACCATGACACGCCATTTTGGTCTTTTATGACTCCAGAAATGCATTTTTAGTCACCGTGGTCAAACAACACCTCTGATTGATGTGTCGTTTTCCTGACCATTTCAAAATTTACATCGCGGTTTTTGTCATATGATTTCATGACATTATGAGGTCGTTCGGGTGGTTTTGACCACCCAGCGCACCCTTTTAGAGCGCGCAGAACTGCTAAAAATGACACATTCAGTCATACCGCGTGCACCGCACGTCCGATGGATTTTCCGTCTCTTCCTTCATGTCACGAATAATATTTCTATCATTTTTGTGTGGTTTTAGGTCATTCGGAGCACATTTTCTCTAAATTCGACTGTGACACGCCGTTTTGATTTTTTATGGCTCTGAAAATGCGTTTCCGGTCACCACAGTCAAGAGGAACCTCCGATTGGCGTGACGTCTACCCGACCAATTCAAAATTCACATCGCGGTTGTTTTCGTATGATTTCATGGCATTATGAGGACATTCAGGTGGTTTTGACCACCCAACGCACCCTTTTAGAGCACGCTGAACTGCTGAAAACGACACATTCAGTTATACCGCACGCACCGCATGTCCGATGGATGTGCCACCTCTTCCTAAGTGTCACGAATAATATTCCTATAATTTTTGTGTGGTTTCAGGTCATTAGGATCACATTTTATCTGAATTCGACCATGACATGTTGTTTTGGTCTTTTATGACTCCTGAAATGCGTTTCTGGTCACTGTGGACAAACGACACCTCCGATTGATGTATCTTCTACTCGACCATTTCACAATTCACACTGTGGTTGTTGTAGTATGATTTCATGGAATTCTGAGGTCGTTTAGGTGGTTTTGACCACCCAATGCGCCCTTTTAGAACGCACCAAACTGCTGAAAACGACACATTCGGTCGTACCACAAGCACCACACGTCTGATGGTTATGTCTTCTCCTCCAACATGTTACGAATAATATTCCTATATTTTTCGTGTGGTTTAGGTCATTCGGAGCATGTTTTCTCTGAATTCGACCATGACACGCCATTTTGGTCATTTATGACTCCGAAAACGCGTTTCCGGTCACCATGGTCAAAATTCACCTCTGATTGATGTACCATCTGCCCGACCATTTCAAAATTCACATTGCAGTTGTTTATGTATGATTTAATGGAATTCCGAGGTCGTTCTGGTGGTTTTGACCACCCAACACGCCCTTTTAGAGCACACCGAACTGCTGAAAATGATACATTCGGTCGTACTGCGCACACCGCACGTCTGATGGACCTTCCGTCTCCTCCTACATGTCACGAATAATATTCCTATTGTTTTCGTGTAGTTTCAGGTCATTCAGAGCACTTTTGCTCTGAATTCAATCGTGACACACCGTTCTGGTCTTTTATGACTCCAGAATCGCGTTTTTGATCACCACTGACAAACGAAACCTCTGATTGATGTGTCGTCTACCCGAAAATTTTACAATTCACACCAAGGTTGTTTTCGTATGATCTCATTGCATTACGAGGTCGTTCGGGTGGTTTTGACCACCCTGCGCGCCCTTTCAGAGCGCGTCGAACTGCTGAAAACAACACATTCGTTCGTACCACGCACACCGCACTTTCGATGGACATTCCGTCTCCTCCTGCATGTCAAAAATAATATTATTATCATTTTCATGTGGTTTCAGGTCATTCAGAGCACATTTTCTATGAATTCGACCATGACATGCCGTTTTGGTCATTTGTGACTCCAGAAACGCGTTTTCAATCACCGCGGTAAAACGACACCTCCGATTAATGTGTCATCTACCCGACTATTTCAAAATTCACACTGTGGTTGTTGTCTTATGATTTTATTCAATTCTGAGGACATTCGGGTTGTTTTGACCACCCAACGCGCCCTTAATTTAGAGCACGCCAAACTGCTAAAAACAAAACATTCAGTCGTACCGCGCTCACCGCACATCCGATGGATGTGATGTCTCCTACTGCATGTCACAAATAATATTACTATCGTTTTCATGTGGTTTCAGGTCATTCGGAGCATGTTTTCTATGAATTCGACTCTGACACGCTGTTTTGGTCATTTAAGACTCTGGAAATGCTTTTCTGGTCACCGCGGTCAAACAACACCACCGATTGACGTTTCGTCTTTCCGAACATTTCAAAATTCACACCACGGTTGTTTTCTTATGATTTCATGGCATTCCGAGGTCGTTCGGGTGGTTTTGACCACCCAGTGTGCCTTTTAGAGCACGCAGAACTGCTGAAAACGACGCATTTGGTCGTACCGCACACACCACATGTCTAATGGATGTGCCATCTCCTCATTCTTTTCAAGAATAATATTCATATCATTTTTGTGTGGTTTCAGGTCATTCAGGGCATGTTTTCTCAGAATTCGACCGTGACGCACCGTTTTGGTCTTTTATGACTCTAGAAACCCGTTTCCGGTCATCGCGGTCAAACGACACATCTGATTGGCATGCCATATGCTTGACCATTTCACAATTCACACCATGGTTGTTTTCGTATGATTTCATGGAATTCCTAGGTTGTTCGGGTGGTTTTTACCACCCAACACGCCCTTAATTTAGATCACGCCGAACTGCTGAAAACGACACATTCGGTCGTACCACAGGCACCACACGCCCGATGGATGTGTCGTCTCCTCCTGCATGTCACGAATAATATTCCTATAGTTTTCGTGTGGTTTTAGGTCATTCATAGCACGTTTCCTCTGAATTCGACCGTGACATGCCGTTTTGGTCTTTTATGACTCCAAAAATGCGTTTCCGTTCACCGCGGTCAAACGGAACCTCCGATTGACGTGTCGTCTACCCGACCATTTCACAATTCACATTGCGGTTGTTGTCGTATGATTTCATGGCATTCCAAGGTCGTTGGGGGTGGCGGTGCTGTCCAGAGGTGGGGGCTGTCCGAGGGTGGGGCGGGCTATTTGGGGGGTGTGAGGGGGCTGTCCGGGGGTGCGGGGGTGCGGGGGGATCTCTAGGGTGGGGGGAGGACTATCCGGGTGTGGGGCGGGCTATTTGGGGGGTGCGGGGGGCTGTCTGGGGGTGCGGGAGGTGGGGGTGTTCCGGGTGGGGGGGGGGCTGCCGGGGGTATGGGGGCTGCCGGGGTGGGGGGGGGGGGCTGTCCGGGGTGGGGGTGTCCGAGGGTGGGGCGGACTGTCCAGGGGGGGTCTGGGGGAGCTGTTCGGGGGTGAGGGAGGGGGGCTGTCTGGGGTGAGGGTTACTGTCCGGGGGTGGGGGGCTGTCCGGGGGTGGGGTCGGCTGTCCGGGGTTGGGGGGGGGGGGTGTCCGGGGGGACTGTCTGGGGGTGCGGGGGGGGGGGGGGGGGAGGTGGGGCTATCTGGGGACTACATATAGGGAACCTGAGCTCATTCATCAAAAGAAAGTTTCATGTTTTATATTAGGAATCACGTGGTTTTCTCAAAACTATTACAAAACATGCAATTTAAAACATTAAAGAAATAAATGAACAAAAAATATCCAAATCATTGATCAATTTCATGGTTACTTCTCAATTCGTGCACACAAACATTACATCAGGCCAAAACACACATGATACCACCAAATCAAAAAAATATCACTAGATACCCAACCTATACATCAATAACAACTCCACCAGTAAAAACAGAAAACACACCTCATGAATATGTTGTGTCATGCATGGACATCACTGCTACGTCCATCTGGTGGGACAGGGCCCTACAAAAAATAAACATTATGAATATTTTAATAACAAAAATAATATAAATTAAATAAATAAATACAGTACAAACCTACGTCGTATGATCCCCTACACCATCAACTGGACTCACATATTCCCACAATTCTCTAACCTTAGTGGTCAATTGCGCATTTACCTCCTCGGAAGCGCGCAGCCATGCCTCAAAATCTGTCAACTGCTGTGTCATCTGAGCAAAAGCAGGACCGACAACCGTAGCGTGTGACACTACAGAACTATGAATCATTGTTCCATAGGTCAAACTATATCCATGCATGTCTCGACCAATAATGCGATGAAAGAACTAATTCCTTCACTTGGGAAGATGTCGTTGGTCCTCTGGCAGATGTTCTAACTCAGCTTCAGATTGAGCCTGTGAAATATTTAAATATATATATATATATGTGTGTGTGTGTGTGTGAATATATATATTTATGTAAGTATTTGAAAGTACAATAACTTACTATCAATGCAGAAGCCTCTGGATCATTGCGATCATGAGTCCTCATCCACAACGACATTTTATCAGTCATTGCACCTTGCTCCCGCAACTGTATATGAATCAGAATATAAACACAAAACCATATTAATTAATAGATTAAAAAATTAATAATAAAAACCTCATGTTGGATCTGAGACACGTCATGAATCCCAATCCTATGAGGTGGTCCCTCCAACGCTCGATTTTCAGAATGGCGTGCGGACACCTCCTACATTCAATTCATTCAAATTTCAAACAAATCACACATTCTTTAAAATATATACACACCAAAATAAATATACAAACCGCAACACCCTCAGTAGACCAATATGCGACTAAGTCACACCACTGAGCCGGGTGGACACCTCTCGGGACTTTTTCAAGAATGTTTGGGGCACCCACATTTGGTACTCATTGGTCACTCTTCACTTTTCCTTTATATTCTTTCCACATCTTATGGCATTTTCTCATACACACGGTCCGAGACTCATCGGGGCATTCTTTCAAATTTTTCTATTAAAGAAAAAAATCACACATATTAGCATTGTTTATACATAGAGAATAAAGTAAACTGGTCTTTTTATCTAAACCTCCCTCCAAAGACGATATAATGTGTCCTGAGGGACAGAAGCCCAGTCACGCGTGGTCAATGGAAATCGATGTGGGTCACGTATGATATGACCCAACTAACGAATAAATTCAGGGGAATTATATCCCACAAGATGAAATACCTCATCAAAGGAAATATCAATCGTCGTGTCGGAATTCCATGATAAAATGCCACGACCGGGGCATCTCTTGCAAGAGGAAGAAGAAATAGAGTCTGATCCTGTTGAAATTTTATATGTAATTTGACAAATGTTATAATATATATAGGTTTATTAATTACATATAAAATAGAGACAATGACATTCAAACATACCTCTACCCAGAGACATAGATGCCTCAGATAGATGATGTGGATATGTTGCCTCTTCCCCTGAAATGCCTACAGTCATAGGAAATATTAGTAAGGGGACTATCCAAAGTGTCTAAAAGATAAATTGGATTGTTCTTAAAAAAATCAGACATTTATAATTGTTAATCAAACAAAAATGGATTGAATAATTTGTTGTGAATGAATTTTAAAAAATCAAAAAGTTAATGAAACAGATATACTGATTATGTACAAAACCAATCAATGAATAGCCAAATTTCAGATTGAATTAATAAAAATTCAAGCAGCACATGAACCAGATGAAGAATACCTCAAAGGGAAGATACACCGACAATAACATCAATATATCAAGAGTAAATTCACCATAAATATTTATAACTGAATAAAATTCCAATATTAAGGATTAAAACATACAATGATTTATAAAATGGTTAGATAAGTTATAATATCATACAACATTCCACACTGAATAGCGGGAAAACAATTATACCTTTCATTAAGCATGTAAATCGACCGTTTCTCCTTCAATAGCTTGTCTGATCCAATAAATATCTTCCTCCCATTGAACTATGGTATTTTGATCAAGATGTTGGGAAAAATGGAATAGTCTCAGGTTCATCTTCTTCAAATAAAAACTCTTCTCGCCGAGACATTTTGACAACAACTTGCCAAATTGGATTCAAATGAAAAGTAACGAAGAATACTTGTTCTGCTTGTGATGTCAAAACAAAAGGTTCATTCTCAACTCGTTCATTTCTATATAACATATAGATAAAATTCACCAATGAAAACTGATATTGATCGACTTTATATCCACGCACTGGATCAACCCAATAACACTTTAACAATATGTAATTCAAACTGTGTGTGTATACAACTTAAAGGATGACTATCAATTGACCATAGTAATAACTAGAATAGAAAAATGGACAATCGATGCCACTGTTTTGTGTTGCTCAAATTTTCGTCAACATCTTTAATGCGAAATTGAAAACCATTAGCATCAGTAGCTTAATAACAATGAGCCGTTATAGATGGACCCTCAGCCAGTTGGATAAATTATTTAGTTAGCATTTGTTCCCCTAACTCCCTTAGCATATGAACCTACATAATTTATAAAATTCAATATTGATATATGCAGAATGAAATTAGTATAATACTTCACTCATAATGAAAATCAATTTATACGTACATAATCCTTGAACCAATCATGAAATGACGCATAATGAGATTGTTGAATTTGCAACTCAGTCACATGATACATCCCTTCTTTTATCTCATTAATGTGTTTCCTTCAAATGATAACGCGATGTTTAAATGATAAACTTATGAAAAAAACATGTTACAGTTATACAAGCACATTAATAAGATACTGCATTAATGGTGCAACTAATGGAATATTGAACAAGATATATCGATGTGATTGTATCCACTCGATGTTGTTCATATCAAATGTGGTTCCTTCTCCAAATGGACCATCATGAATCTGAGAGGGCTTATCTAATTTTGTTTCAACATCCGTATGATATTCTGCACAAAAATTAGTACACTCATCCATCAAATAACCATTAGCTATTGATGCCTCCGGATGAGCTCTGTTGCGTACAAATATTTTCAATGTACTCAAATACCGCTCAATAGGTTACATCCACCTAAATTGAACTGGAACAGAAGCCATTACATAATCAGTTAGGTGAACTATAAAGTGGACCATAACATCAAAAAATGAGGGGGGAGTTTCTCAATGTGACAAAGCGTAAGTACAATTCGGTCCTAAATTTTTTTTAAATCACTCATTTTTTTGATTTCTTAAACAAATCTGTCTAAAAAATTACTCATCTCAATCAAAGGCAGAACAACATTGGGAGATAAAAAATCAAAAATTGTGATTGGAATCAACTGATAAAGTAGTATGTGATTGTCATGAATTTTCAACCCTTTCAATGTATTGCTCGTCAGATTCACACACTTTGAAATATTAAAAGAGTAACCATCAGGAACCTTGAGCATATTCAAAATGGAAAGAAATGTCTCTTTCTCCTTTGTAGTCATCATATAATTTTTAGCAGGCATATATTCCTTGTTTCCAACAGAAAACTGTAAATGAAAGTGTTTCCTTAAACCCATTTCATCCAAATCACGACCTACATTAACATGGTCCTTTGATTTTCCACTGACACCCAAAATGGTCCACAATATGTTATCACAATTTTTTTTTCAATGTGCATTACATCCAAATTATGCCTCATCATATTAGTTTTCCAATACAGAAGACTATAAAAAATACTTGTCTTTTTCTAATTGTGATTGCGCTGCCTACCCGTAGCACGAATATTATGTACTAGAGGAGCCACCAAATCCTGAATTTCATATATCGTGCGGATGTTTTCTTCCTCAATCTTCGATAACATTTCGACTCCTATCATGATCTTCAGTGCTGGGCTGAACTCTCTAGAACCATAAAATTCCACTCTGTCATTTCTAAACCGGTTCTGAGGGGGGAGAAAATGTCTGTGAGCCATGTATGCCCATATTTTGGATTGTTTTAGGCATACATTTTTTTTAATTTTATTGCAATAAGGGAATGAAAATCACCCTTTCGTATACCATACAGATAAATTTTCATTATTAGGGAAGCCATTTATTTTCCACAATAAATCAACCTTCATTTTGAACATTTCATTCGTTTCACATTCATAAGTCATCACACCATCGCCCTAAAATACATTCAACTCATCAATCAATGGTTGAAGGTAAACATCAATCTTATCCTCCAGACTTTTAGGTCCATCAATAAGAGTGGAATGTAATATAATTTGTTTCTTCATAAAAATCCATGGAGGAAGATTATACGGAACCAACACCACGGGCCATATGCTATGATTTGAACTAACCATAGACTTTATTGGATTGAAACCATCTGTTGCCAATCCCAATCGGTCATTACGAACATCTTTATCAATGTCGGGATGTCTCTTATCAAAATCCTTGCATGCATGAGAGTCTGCTGGGTGGGTTAACATATCACTTTCATGAATGATTTCTGCATGCCATCTCATTTAATTTGAAACATTAGATGACATAAAAAATCTTTTCAACCTCGGTTTATAGGGAAAGTAATGCATTTGATTTACGGCAATCAGTTTCCCCTATATCGCAATCTGACTTTGATAAGTCTTATTTCCCCTATTCTCTTTCCACTTGGAAGCACCACAAACTCTACAAACATATAAATGGGTAGTTTCCTTTCTAAACAATATACAGTTGTTTTCACATGCATCTATGGTCTCATTTGTAAAACCTAAGTTCTCTGTCAACTAACGAGCATGGTAATACGACACGGGAATCTTAGCATCAATAGGAAGAACCTTTTTCAGCAACACCAAAAGCATGTCGAATGACGTGTCTGAAAAATTATTCAAATTATTCAAATGCAACAAATCCACGATAAATGACTATTTATTTTAAGAAGTACATCCAGAATATAATTCTATTTTCGCATCATCAAGTGCTTCATAAAACCTTTTCAAATCATGATCTGCACCAGAGCAAAGATTTATCTCACTGGTCTCAAGATTCTGGATTTCAATGCCTTTCGGATCAAACCCACGTACCATTTTAGTAAGCATTTCATACATTGGATCTTTCATCCATGCATCAACCTCCATCTGAACTGCATATGTATTTTGACAACAAACTTATTGTTCTCCATGATGATTCCAACTCTTATAATTTTTCAGAAATCCATTAAAGAATAGGCCCTCCCTCACAGTTTATCATGTGAATTGATATCTGTTAGCACATTTTCTACATGGAAAAATAATATAGTAACTTTAAAATCCTCTGGTGAAGTCTATAAACTGCATAATTACATTGAAATATTCTCTAGATGTTCGATTTGGATGATCAATCCAAATCTTATCCATAATAATATCTTATAAAAAACATTTACACAATACTTATTACATTTTCATTATCCAAATAAACTATATTTAAAATAAATAATAATAAATTTTTTATGAACCATTGATAAAATAAAAATGTATGTGAAAGCCCATGTCATACCTGATTGCACTACAAACCTGGAAGGGAGGGGATCCGGTGGCGGTGTTGAAAGGGAGAGGAGAGGCAGTGAATGGGAGCCGGAGCCAAAGGTGGTGCGGCGAGAGAGGGGACGAGCGGCGACGCTGGTGGGGAGCCGGAAGAGAGGAGTCTGTGAAGGGACGAGGGACGGGCAGTAGGGGGTGTCCGGTGTGGGGGGGGTGTCCGGGGTGCGGGGAGGGCTGTCCGGGGTGCGGGGGGGGGGGGGGGGCTATCTTGGGTGGGGGGGATTTCCGTGGTGGGGGGGGGGGGGGGGATGTCCAGGGTGCGAGGTGGGGGATGTCTGAGATGGGAGGGTGTTTAGGGTGGTGGTGGGGGGGGGGGGGAGGGCCGAGGGGGAGGAGGGATGAGGGAGGAGGCCGGAGGGAAGAGGGGTAGGAGACGGAGGGGGCGAAGGCCGGAGTCCAGAGGCTAGAGGCCAGAGGGTGGAGGGACACTAGAGGGGACGGACGGAAGGGCAGAGTGAGGCTGGAGCCAGAGGGCAGAGGGCAGAGGGCGCGTGGAGGGTGGAGGCCAATGAGGGCGACCAGGGTGGGAAGTGGTGGAGGGTAGCAAGGGAATACGGCGAGGTGACGAGGGAGGTTATGTGGGGAGGGAGACGACAGGGGGGCAATGAAGCCCCTTTTTTTGGCAAAGCACAGCGACCTCCAGTGGCGGTCTCTATAGGGCACCTTTAGCGACCGCCAAAGGGGGTCGCCCATGTTAGGGGGCTTCAAATCCCAAAATCATAGTAGTGGATCACCTTCCTATATGAATGTGTGACATTAAGTGACATACCATGGGATTCATTGAGACAAAAAAAATCAATTTGGAAGAAGTCTATAAGGTACCCTTCTTGATTTTCTTTTGAAGCCCTTTGATGCCAACATTGAGTCAGATTAAATACAAAGGTGAGTCCACATAAATTTAATTAAAAATTTGACCACCTTCATCATTGCCCAAAGATTTTCATCTTAAGCAGTTTATCTCTTAATAATGTGGTGTAAGCATCCTTAACGAAGACTTTGTACATACAGAAAATACCACTATATCATTAAGGACTAGATAAATAGAAGGTTGTACCATCCACATTGACATTGATCCATGATGGGATTGGGGGAATCCATCGGATGAACTTCATAGTCAAAGGCTTATTGCACCTACTAGAAACACCATGTGTGGGCAGAATGATCAAATCATTAGGGTAATTATCCATTGAAACAATTTTTATGCTAGATTCCAGAAGAATAGCCTTGGGTATGATCAAAACCCCGTCAAGAAAATTGTACTTTTTGTTAGAGAAAGATTCTACATTTCAAGAATCCAAAATGAAAGAAATGAGAGTGGTAGTGGCTTTAAGTAGAATGTTGTGAAGATGATCCCTAAGAATGATGGAGGTAATAAAATTCAGAAGGTCAAGAAGCAGATTCTAGTTGGTGTCTAGTTGAAGGTAAATACTAAAAGATGTTTGAACATACTGCCAAAGGGCGGATAAAAATATATAGTGAATAAATTGGAGCATCTCATTCTAATCGGCTTAAAGAAAGAGGTGGCATGTCGAGGTCATATACATCCCATTGTTCTCCAAGTTCTCATAAAATGGAATATGATTTCTCTATATTCTACAAAAAATAAGATTCTTTATAGGAGGGATGAATGGTTTCTTAAATTTGAGAAGCTCGGATCGTACATTTGTGCCCTTCATGTAGTTGTGCCGATAAAAATCTGTAGTAGGGAGTTTTCTATTCAGAATCGGCATCCAGATTAAGGTATCTATGTCAATAAAATATATATCTATAAATTTTTAGGGTGATTTAAGCCGTAAGGATCTGAAAAAATCACCAACCCTATGGATAATGTCACTAATGGGTAGGTGATGGATTCTTGGTGGAGCTAGAAGAATACCATACAAGGGCCTATCTAACTAGGTTGTGGTCCCATAGTTCTGGTTCGAATTCTTTGAGACCACCCCTACTGAGAATGTCATGATTCCTTTGAAATAGGATATGATGTCAGGACCTAGAGAATATGCAATGTATCTTGAGTATCCATTATTAATTTTCTAGGTGAATTTTTTACTCAAAAACTCTAGGGCATTATCTTGATATGTAATCAATTTCTAGGTAAATTTTCCATGGATCACTTCATTGAATTTACTGATGTATTTGATGCCAAATTCACTCATGTCAACGGTTTTAGTGCATTCCTTACATGAAATAGCAACCATATTTCTTTCATTAACTCTACCCATCCATGAAAAGATCATAATATTGTCTTTTAACCCCTTAATAGTAGATAATTTCCATAAATAAATTGAGAAAGAATGCACAAACATAGAGGTAATGAAGGAGTTAACCAAGTAGAAACTCCCTGGTTGAGACATGTATTTTTATTTCCATTTAGATAGTTGGTTGGGGATCTTCATTGAAATGCCTTCTAGATGATTTCTTTTCACCTTTTCCCAGAAGAGTGGGATACCATGATAATCAAAGGGTAATAATATCCTTTTTACACCAAGAGTCTTGGAAAATAGAAATTGTGTGTAGATTGAGATCTCTTTTGAAATGAAAATTAATAAAATATTATAGCTAATTGATTGCCTTTTCACCTTTTCATAATGTAAAAATATAATTTTGATTAATGAAAGGGTTATTTTGTTAGATTTTACAAAGAGAAGGATATCATTAACATACAAGAGGTGATGGGGCACATAAATGTATCTTCCTTCCCTTATCATATTTAAAGAATAGTTTGGGTGAATAAAATGATGCAAAAACTCAAGTAATCCACAAAAATTACAAAAGGTTGTCTGATATTGGGTCTCCTATCCTAACACCATGATAGCATTTAAATGACCACTTTGATGATCCATTGATAATGATTGAAATACTATAACCTGTCAAAATGTTAGAGATTATGTTGATGAAGGTGGGAGAGAAACCATATTTTTAAAGGACTCTGAAGATGACGTTCTACATTACGTTGTCAAAATCCTTCAAGATGTCAAGTTTCATAAAAAAATTCACATTTTGGTTTCCTTTTCATAATATTGATACCCTTTGAGACTGTATAGAGACATGTTTCTATATTTTTTCTATGAACAATATTAAATTGTTTGGGTGTGATAATATTTTCCATAAGCTTAACCAACCTCATTGTTTGAAGTTTTCTAATGACCTTTGGAACCCAATGGAAATTGGCTAGAAGTCTCTAATATCAATTGAATTTTCCACCTTTTTAATTATGGAAATTAAGTAGGAATTAATTCCATGGGGGATAGAGACATAGAGTAAGAATTAAATGATGTTGTTTGTGATCTCCACATGCATGAAGTCCAACTAGGTTATGAAGAACTTGTTTTTGAAGACATCCAGACCCCGTACATTCTCTATATTCAAAGATAATAGAGCATATTTAACATTTTCCTATGATGGGGGAGAAATTAAGGTAGTATTATAAATCTCTTATATTCAAGGAAAAATAGATTTTGTAAGCTAGATGTTGTCCCCACTACCAACATCATTGTAAATCATTTTA
Source organism: Viscum album (assembly GCA_963277665.1). Lineage (NCBI taxonomy): Eukaryota > Viridiplantae > Streptophyta > Magnoliopsida > Santalales > Viscaceae > Viscum > Viscum album. Next base: position 394,525,339 of record OY728157.1, read on the forward strand.
ATGTAGTCCACCAAAGCACATGAGATGTCATTATCAGATGTGATAAGATAATAATTTATTCTAAAGGCATCCAAAATTCGCTTGGGTTTATTCTCATTGTGTAGACGATGAAAAACTTGGAGGTCCTATCCCATTTTTTGATCCATTTAAAATTGAATTGGTTTATCATAAGACATTCCTTGAGATCTAGAAGGTCATCCATCTTGGTATGGAGCTGGATCTCTTCATAAGAAGGTGAAATTTTCTACTAATTAGAGATATGGAATTTAGAAGGTTTCCATTATCCAAACCTTGATGTCCTCATCCAGCCTAAAAAAATACATCTTGATTCATTCCCTTAGAGGACCCTTTAGTTTCTTGAGTATTGAATCAAAAATGAAGATGGGGATACCAAAATATGTGTTATTAAATCTATTTATCATCTCATGTATTCATCCTGGGATAGTGATTCAAGTATTATTAAATTTGAATGGCATTGAGGATGACCGCATGTTGTCCATATTAATGTAAAAAATAAGGGGATTATGGTCCTATTTGAATTTGGGTAGGGTGAACCCTAAAAAGGAAAAGGGGGAGTCCCAATCATTGATCTGAGAGAAGAATCTATCAATATTTCTTTCTTCCTAACCATTAACTACAAATCTTCCACATTTGAAGTCCTCTCCCAAAATTGGATCTTTAGTGAAGTTTCAATGATCTATACATTAGAAAAATCATGAGAAACTATCCAATATAATTTAGATCCAATACTTTCATTCGGTATCAAAATAGAATTAAATTCACTAATAATAATGAAGTTCTGTTCCATAACATCATTCAGCTGTATCAATTTTCTCTAAAGAGCCCTTTTCAGATATGCCGAAAGGATGAATAAATGAGAGAGAGGGTCAAGTCAGCACCATTGGAGCAGATATTAAGAGAGATGGGCTGAGGGATCATCTCAAAATAAAGGAGATAGATAACATCGTGCTTAAGAAACCAAAGGGTTTCCATTGCAGCATCAAATCCATTGTGTGAAATGAGAGAGTATCCCAGTGAAGTCCAATTAAAATCCTTCCAATTATTAAATTTCTCCTTGGATTAATCTACACCAACAATCATTGGCTTGTTGGAGAGTATAAAATGACAAAGGGTTATGGTTGTGGGAGATTTCCCAATCCATCATCAATTCTATAACATGATCTTAATTAATTCAAATTCCTACCCCTAGGGTAGGGGGAACCCTAATTTTTAGTATTAGTGATAGAAATAATTCCCTTAACATTATTATTATTTCCCTTTTTCTTGGGTATGATTAATTCTTTTTATGTGGTTTGGATTTGCTGACTTCATCCATATGATCCCCATTTATTGAGGTTGGGGAATCCTCATCATCTTCAGCCTCCATAGATTAAGCCCAGTATTCGCCACTACGATGAGTGAAGTGATTAGTGGAGGATACTACTTTTTTATTGTATCATTTCCCAATGTTCTTTTGGCACCCTTTTCCAGGGTAACTAGAGTAAATGAGGCATCACATGGCTCACTCAGGGATGTATTTTCAGATTAAGATTCCACTCTCATGCCATATTTTAGAGATCCATCATGTTGGGAAGAGGTCAGTACCTATTTAGAGGACTTATACAACCTCTGTGTGGGGGGATAATTGTCCTTATCCTAGACATATAGGGGAATGACCTCCATCTCTTTGATATCGATGCACTATCCAGTAGGTTCTTGAGGCCTCAATGGGTTGGTCATATTCAGAACTGCAACAGAATCCCTCCCATCTGCTTGGGGGGTGGGGTGGGGGGTTGGGTCCAACATCAGTAAGAGTAGTCCGAACTATGATGACAATAGGGACAGAGTCCAAATTAATATGAATCGATGATCTATGATCGATATTTTATTACAGGTTAGAGGGAGTGTTCAACACAGTGTCCGCAAGACATTCCCAAACCACATCAGAAAAAACTAGGTCAGAAGCGGGATTCCTCTTCTTATTCTGTTGGGTAGATACTAAATCTGGATCAAGTCATTTATCAGCACCATTAAAAAGGGTTTTTATTCTTTTAGTTATTTTTTTAGTATTTTTAAGGATTTTAGGTTTTCTAATGATTTTTTATACTTTTATTTGTGTATTTATGGGGGGTTTTTGTTTTAGGGTTTTTTTAGATTTTTACCATTTTTAAAGTTCTTTTAGAGTTTTTTAATGTTCATAGGTTTTTGAAGGTTTTTTTGAGTTTTTAGTTGTTTTTTTATTTTTAATGTTTTTTATGATTTTTATATGTTTTAGAGTTTTTATGTTTAATAGATGTTGTATAATTTTTAGGGATTTTAAGTGTTTTAAGGTTATTAAGGATTGCTTGTGGGGTTTTAAGGGTTTTAGGGATTTTAGGGTTTTAGGGGCTCTCATAATTTTTTAGGATTTTGATGGTTTTTAGGCATTTTGAGGGATTTTATATTTTTAGGGGTTTTAGTGTTTTTAGGTGATTTTTAGGGGTTAGGGGTATTTTATGTATTTTCAGTTTCTATATTTTTATAATGTTTTTGGGGGATTAAAAGGTTTTTAGTGTTATTAGTGAGTTTTTATAGTTTATGGATTTTTAGGGTTTTTATGTTTTTATGGGTTTATGGTTTTTAGTTTTTAGGGTATTTTGTGATTTTAGGGTTTTTAGTGTTATTTTGGATTTTTCTGGGTTTTAAATGTTTTAGGATTTTATGGTTTTCTTTGATTTTTGAGGGATTTTTTTTGTTTTTTACATTTTAGTGGTTTTTAGTTATTTTTTTATGATTTTTAAGGATTTTTAGGTGTTTTAGGGATTTTAAGGGGTTTTAGGGCCTTTTGGGTTTTTATGGTTTTTGGGCTTCTGGGTTTTTTGATTTTTATATGGTTTTTATGGGTTTATGTATTTTTAAGGTTTTGGGGTTTCAAAGGGTTTTTAGAGTTTTTAGTGGTTTTTAGGGTTTTTGTGTGTTCTAAGGGTTTAAAATGTTTTTAGGGGGTTTTTTTATTTTTTTAGGTTATTTAGGGTTTTTATCTTTTTTTAGATTTTTAGGAGTTTTATGTGTTTTTAGGTTTTTATTTTTTTCTAATGTTTTTTCAAGTTTTCTACGTTTTTTGGGATTTTTAGATCTATTTTAGTATTTTTATGCTTTTTTTGTGTTTTTAGGTATTTTAAGGGTTTTATGGTTTTATGGGTTTTAGGTTTTTGGGGGGGGGGGGTTTGAGGGTTTTTTTTTCGTTTTTTAGGGTTTTAAAGGTTTTTTTTGTTTTTAAACATTTTTTGGGTGTTAAAGAGTTTTTAGTGTTTACTGGTTTTAATGGGATTTTAAGGTTTTAGTGGTTTTTTATGGTTGTAGTGTTTATAGTGTTTTTAGAGTTTTTAGCATTTTTTGTTGTTTTATGTGTTTTATGTGTTTTTATGTTTTTATGGTTTTCTTAGGTTTTTTCAGAGTTTTAGGTACTTTTACATTTTTAGCTCTCTTACTTGATTTTTGTAAGATTTTTATTATTTTTTGGGTTGAGGCATTCATTCTGTTTTATGGTTTGTAGGGTTTATTGTTTTTCAGGTTTTAGGGGTTTTTTTGTGTTTTTAGTGGATTTAATGTTTTTTAGCATTGTTTTAACAATTTTAGGGGTTTAATGTGTTTTTAGAATTTTAGTTTTTTACAATTTTATGGGGTTTTGGGTTTTGTATGGTTTTATATGTTTTTATGGAATTTATGGTTTTTAGGGTTTTTAGGGATATTTATGGGTTTTAGCTTTTTAGTGTTTTAGGGTATTTTATTTTTTTTAGGTTTGTATGGTTTTCATAGGGGTTTTCATGGTTTTTTTGGTTTTTTACATTTCTATAGATTTTGAGGGATTTTTAAGTATTTTATGGTTTTTAGGGGTTGTATGAAATTTTGAGGTTCTTTGTGTTTTTTATGAGTTTGGTGGGTTATTTTGGGTTTTATGGGTTTTCTTGAGTTTTTTAGTATTTTGAAGGTTTTTAGTGTTTTTTAACATTTCTTTGGGTTTGAAATTTTTAGTGTTTTAGTGTGTTTTTAGTGTTTTTATAGGGTTTATGGGTTTTAAGGTATTTTTGGTTTTTAGGTGTTTTATAGTTTGTATAGTATTTAAGGGTATTTATGGAATTTTTTGTTTTTAACATTTTTCATTGATTCTTTGGGGATTAAAGAGTTTGTAGGCTTCAAGTGTTTTCGAAGAATTTTTAGGGTTTTTTTTACATTTTTATGTTTTTAGGTGTTTTTTATGTATTTTAATAGTTTTTTGGGGGGTGGGGGTTGGTATTTTGTGGATTTATATTTGTTTACGGGTTTTAGGGGTTTTTTTGTCTATTGTTTTTTAAATTTTTCTGGTTTTTTATGGAATTATAGAGTTTTTTAATTATTTTATGGGTTTAAAGTTTTTTTAGAGTTACTAGTTTGTTTTAGGGGTTTTTATGATGTTATAGGGAATTTATGTTTTTTTAGGTTTTTATGGTTTGGTTACAATTTTTAAATTTTATAGGGTTTTATACAATTTTAGGGATTTTTTATGATTTTATGGGTTATTAGGGTTTTTTTTTATTTTTGTGGGCAGTTGCAGTTTTTATGGTTTTGGAGATGTTATGGTTTTCTTGTGTTTTCAGAGGTTTTTATATTTATTAGGGGTTTAAATATTTTTATTTTTTTAAAAAATTATAGATGTTTAATGGGATTTTAGAGTTTTTAGTAGTTTTTTAGGGTTTTATGGTTTTTTAGGGTTTATATGGTTCTAGGAGTTTTTATGGTGTTTTCGGTTTTCAGTGGTTTTTAGTGTTTGTAGGTTTTCTATGTTTTTTATGTTAATTTAGGTTTTTAAGGTTTTCTTAGGTTTTTTAGGGTTTTTAGGGGTTCATACATTTTTAGGGATTTAGGGAATTTTTATTATTTTTAAGGTGTTTTAGGTTTATTAGGTATTTTTGTGAGTTTTTAAGGTTTATAAGGTTTTATGGGTTTTTAATGTTTTTTTTAACTTTTTAGGAGATTAAATTGGTTTTAATGTTTTTATTGTTTTTAGGTGTATTATGAAATTTTATGGTTTTTTACTGTGTTAAGCATTTTATGGTTTTTATAGTTTTTAGAGTTTGTAGGGGTTTTAGGTTTTTTATTATTTTAAGGTTTTTATGAGTTTTATGTGTTTTTTAGGTATTTATATTTTTCTTAGGGTTTCTAGGGATTTTTATTTTTTTAAAATGTATGCGTAATTTTAGGGATTTTTAGTATTTATATGGGTTTTATGGGTTTTAGTGATTTTGAAAGAATTTGGGGTTTTTTATTATTTTTTATTTTTTTGGGGTTCTAAGAGTTTATTTGAATTTTTAGGGTTTGTAATTTTTTTATATTTTTTTATATTTTATGTGTTTCAAGTGTTTTTATGGGATTATGTATTTTAAGGTATTGTTATGGTATTTTTGGGTTTTTATTTTATTTTGTGTTTTTTTGGATTTGAAGATATTTTAGGTTTTTAAGGTTTTCCTAGGGGTTCTAGGGTTTTTTCTAACTTTTTAGATATTTTTATGTGTTTAAAAGATTTTATGGGGTTTTAGGATCTTTATGGATTTGGATAGTTTTTATGGTTTCTGTTGGGGTTTTTGGGGTTTTCTATGTTATTAGGGGTTTAAAGGGTTTTTATAAATTTTCAACCATTATAGGGGTCTAAAGGGTTTTTAGATTTTTTAGTGGGTTTCCAGGAATTTATGGATTTTTATGGATTATTATAGTTTTTTTGGGGTTTTATAGGTTTTAGGTTTCTTAGGGTTTCATAGGTTTTTTAGGGTTTTCAACGTCTTAAATGGGTTTTATAGGTTTTATGCTTTTTTAGCTTTTCAATATTTTGTTAGGGTTTTTAGGGTTTTTAGAGTTTTTATTTTTTTAGGGTTTTTAGATTTTTTTTGTTTTTAATGAGTTTTAATGGGTTTTAGGATTTTATGGGTTTTTAGGTGTTTTTGGTGTTTTTGGGTATTTCATGGGTTTAGGGTTTTTATGGTTTTTTGGGGTTACTGTTTTTTTGGATTCTTTTAGGATATTAATGTTCTAAGATATTTTTATTTATTTTATGGGTTTTAGAGGTTTTTTTGTTTTTATGATTTTTAGGGGGTTTTATATTTTTAGGGGTTTTAGGGTTTTTAACATTCTTTTGGTTTTAGGGGTTTTAGGTTTTCTTAGGTTTTTATGGATTTCATATGGGGTTTTAGAGGTTTTAGGGTTTTTTATGTTTTAGGGATTTTTAGGGATATTTTATACTTTTTATATTATTCAGGTGTTTTAGGAATTTTAAGGGTTTTTATCATGTTTATAGTTTTTTTAGGTTTTAGGGTTTTTTAGTATTTTGGTGTTTTAATTTTTTTTTAGAGTTTTTATACCATTTTAAGTGGTTTAAAGGTTTTTTAGAATTTTTAGTGGGTTTCTTGGATTTTTATTGGGGTTTATGGTTTTTATAGTTTTTAGTAGTTTTATGGTTTTTAGGGAATTAATATTTTATTATTAATTTTAGTGTTTTTAGCATTTTTAGGGTTTTATGGGTTTAAAATGTTTTTAGGTTTTTATGGTTTTCATTGTTTTTTTAGTATTTTTTATATTTTAAGGGAATTTTGGTATTTTTTAGCTTTTTTATTGTTTTTTTGTTTTTAGGTATTTTGATTTATTTTAGGAGTTATTAGGGTTTTAAGGTTTTTTCTGGGTTTTTTTGGTTTTTAGGTTTTTTTTGAGTTTTTAATGGTTTTAAGGTTTTTCGGGGTTTTGTTTATAGTTTAGGTGTTTAAAGTTTTTTTATTGTTTTTAGTGGTATTTTAGGTTTTTTATGGGGATTTAGGGTTTTTTTGGGGTTTAGAGGATTTTTAGTTGTAGGGTTTTTTATAGGTTGTAGTGTTTTTTTAGGGTTTTTAGCATTTTTTTGGGTTTTTAGGGATTTTAAGTGTTTTTTGGTTTTTAAAATTTTATTAGAGGTGCTCGTGGTTTTTTGGTTTTTTTATATTTTTGGTATTTTTATGATTTTGATGATTCTTATGTGTGTTTAGGGGTTTTAGTTATTTTAAATTGTTTTAGGGATTTTAGGGGTTTTCATTGCTTTTTACGGGGTTTTTTTTATAGTTTTCATGTTTTTTCATAGAATTAACATTTTTTGGGGGGATTGAGTGGTATTATAGGTTTTAGAGTTTTTAGGTATTTTATGGTTCTATAGGGTTTCTTCATGTTTTTAGGGGTTTTATGGTTTTTAGTGTTTTTGCCATTTTTTGGTTTTTAGGATATTTGTTTGTTTTTTAAATTTTAATGTTTTCACAGGGTTTTCTCGGTTTTTACGTTTTTTTATGTTCTTATAGATTTTTTCGGTATTTTTTATTTTTTATTTTTTTTTATTTTATGGATGTTCATGTTTTTAGTGTTTATAGAGGTTTTAGGGGTTTTGTGGGTTTTGTGCGGTTTTAGAGGTTTTTGAGTGTTTTTTGGGTTTTTTGGGGGGTTTTAGAGTTGTAACGTTTTTATGGGTTTATTTTTTTTTTGTATTTTTTGTGGTTTTAAAGTTTCTTTTTGTTTTTAAGGTTTCTAAATTTTTATGTGTTTTTATGGTTCTTCATGTCTTTAGGTTTTATTAAGATTTTTAGGTTTTTAGCATTTCTTATGTTTATATGCCTTTTACGTTGTTTAGAATTTTAAGGTTTTCATAGGCGTTTTTAGGTTTTTTAGGTATTTAGGGTTATTTAAGGATTTTTTTATTGTTTTTATGGATTTTGATGATTTTTAGTGTTTTTAGGATTTTTAGAGATTCAATGGGTTTTCTGGTATTTTTGGGTGTTTTTGATTTTTTGATATATTTTATGGTTTTTATAGATTCTTAGGTTTCTAGGGGATTAAAAGGTTTTTTTATATTTTTTTGTTTTTAGGGTTTTTAATAGTTTTTAGGGGTTTTAATGTTTTTAGTGGTTTTTATGGGTTTTAGGGGTTTTAGAGTTTTCTTGATTTTTAGGGGTTTTAAGTGTTTTTTGGATTTTAGGGTTTTCTTTGGGGTTTTAATAGTTTTTGGTGATTTTTATTTTTCTAGGGATATTTTGGGATTTTTTTAGATTTTATAGGTTTCTATGGATTTTAGCTATTTTTTTGGGTATTAAGGTTTTGAAAGGTTTTTAGGGTTTTTATCATTTTTTGAGTTTTTAGTGTTTTTCTTGAGATTTTTGAGTTTTCTGGTTTTTTAGATATTTTAAATATTTTTAGGGGTCTTAAGGGATTTTTGAGTTTTTAGTCGGTTTTTAGGTTTTTCTTTGGTATATTATGTTTTTATGGGTTTTATGATTTTTAATATCTTTGGTTTTAGGGTTTTTTATTTGGTTTAGCATTTTTAATTCATTTAAGGGTTTTAAGTTTTTTTTATGATTTTAATGTTTTCTTAGACCATTCTCAAAATTTTTAGGGATTTAATTTTTTTATGGATTTTAGCTATTTTCTAGGATATTAATAGTTTTTAGGCCCTTTATATATCTTGACGGTTTTTCAGGTTTTCTAGGGTTTTAAGGGTTTTCATGTATTTTTTGGGTTTTTTGAGTTTTTTAGGGTTTTAGAGTTTTTTATAGTTTTCAATGTTTTAGGGATTTTGAGTTTTTAGTGGGATTTTCGGTTTTTATGGGTTTTTAGGATTTCTAATGTGTTTTGGGTATTTATAGGTTTTATGGTTTCTAGGGGTTTTAGGGATTTTTTTTCGTTTTTATGTTTTAGGGGGTCTAATTGTATTTAGGTATTTCATGTTTTTATGGGTGTTTAGGGATTTTATGATTTTTTATATTTTTATGTATTTTTAGAATATTTTAGAAATTTAATGGTTTATAGAGGTTTTTGGGATTTTGAGGGATTTTATGGGTGTTATGTATTTTATAGTTCTTTAGGTTATTTTGGGGGTTTTTAGTTTTTAGGGGTTTTACAAGTTTTTATAAATTTTTAACTCTTTTATGGGTTTAAAATAATTTTATCATTTTTATGGCCTTTATGGGATTTATGGGTTTTCTTTTATTATGGGACTTTAGGCGTTTTTATAGTTGTTCTGGTTTTAGGGGTTTTAGTGTATTTCACATTTTTTGGGTTTTTAGAGGTTTTAAATGTTTATGGGGTTTAACTTTTTTTTACGGGTTTTCAAGGATTTTAGGGGATTTTATTATTAGAGGTATTTTTATGGATTTTTAATATTTTTTTATTCATCTTAGTGTTTTTAGTGTTTTATATGGTTTTAGAGGTTTCTAGTTTTTAGGGGGTTTTATAGTTTTTTGAGGTTTTAATTTTTTATGGAGTTTTTAGGGTTGTATGTTTTTCTGTTTTTTATCTATTTTTGGGGCTTGTTCTGTTTTTTAATATTTTTAAAAGGTTTTATTGGTGTTATGTGTTTTTATGGTTTTTATGGAATTTACTGTTTTTAGGGTTTTTGACATTTTTATGTTGTTATGAGTTTTATGTGTTTTTAGGTTTTTTGGGTTTTCTTATCCATTTTTAGAGATTTTAAGTTTTTCTTACATTTTAGGGATTTTTTGTGATTTTTTATCCTTATTATGGTTTTAATTGTTTTTATGGATTTTGAATGTTTTTAGGGTTTCTGGTGTTTTTTATATTTTTTGAGGTTTTAGAATATTTTTTCATTTTTTAGGGTTTAAAGGATTTTTTGATTTTTTTTATGTTTGTAGGGATTGAAAGGGGTTCTATTGTTTTTATTGTTTTTATAGTTTTTATGTATTTTAGGTTTTTTATAGTTTTTAGAGGTTTTTATGGGTTTTAGGGTTTTTATAAACATTTAGGTTTTTAGGGTTTTAAAGTGTTTGAAGGTTTTTATGGATTTCATAGGTTTTTTATGGTTTTGGAGTTTTTTTTTGTGTTTTTAGGGATTTTTGGGATTTTTATTTTTTTATGGTTTTTAGGGTTTCTATGGATTGTGAGGATTTTTAGGGTTTTTTAGGATTTTCAGGGTTTTTAAGTTTTTTGAGTTTTAGGGGTTTTTTAGTTGTTTAGGGTTTATATGGGGTTTAAAATATTTTTACATTTTTAGGGGTTTAAACCATTTTGGGAGTTTTTTTCTGGTTTTTATGGTTTTTATCTATTTTTAGGGGTTTTAAGGTATTTAGTGGTTTTATGGATTTTACGGTTTTAGGGTTTTTAAGGATTTTATTATTTTTATAATTTTTAGCTTTTTTATGGATTTTAAGTGCTTTTAGGTTTTTATAGTTTTCTTATGGTTTTAGGGTTTTTATGAATTTTTATGTTTTTAGGGATTTTCTATGCTTTGTTAGGGGTTTTTATGTTACTTGAAGCTTTTAAGGATCTTGATGGTTTTTATGGTTCTTATAGTTTTTTGGGTTTTTCGGTTGTTTTTATTTTTTTTTATGTGAAGGTTTTTAGAGTTCTTTAATGTTTTTAGGGGCTTAATGGGTTTTTAGAGTTTCATAGGTTTTTAGGTGTTTTATATGGTTTTTGGTTATTTTGTTTTTTAGGGGTTTTCAGGGTTTCAAGTGTTATTACATTTTTATGGTTTTTTAGGTATTTGTTAGGTTTTTATTGGTTTTTAGGTGTTTTAGGCTTTTTGAATTTTTAGTGTTTTTTGGGTTTTTATCGTTGTTGAGGTTTATGCTATTTTTATTTTTTGGGGTTTTAAGGTTTTTTTTGTTATTTAAATTTTCTATGGGTTTAAAGTGTTTTTAGTGTTTGTTGAGGTTTTTATGGTTTTTATGTGTTTTAAGGTTTGTTCTAGTTTTAGGGGTTTTTATGGTTTTAGGGTTTTACGGTGTTTTTAACGATTTAGATTTCTTAGGTGTTTTATGTTATTTTAGTTTTTTAGGTTTTTTTACAAATTTTTTGGGTTTTTATGATTTTTTACATTTTTAGGGATTTATTATTTTTAGGTGTTTATGGTATTTATGGTTTTTACGTATTTTTTAGGTTTTTAAGGATTTTTATTGGTTTCTAGGTTTTTATCGGTTTTTTGTTTTTTATTTTATAGGTTTTGTAAGGTTTTATTGTGTTTTTAATGTTTTTAGGGGTATAAAATATATTTAGAGTTTTAGTGGGTTTTTAAGGTATTTTATTTTATTTATGGGTTTTATTATTTCTTTGTATTTAGGGGTTTTTGCATTTTTTTAACTTTTTGAGATTTTTTGTGTTTTTATGTTTTTATGTTTTTCTTATGGGTTTTCAAGGTTTTTATGATTTTCTATAATTTTAAGGATTTTTAGGGATTTTGATGTATTTTTATGGGTTTTAAGGGGTATTATGGATTTTGAAGGGTTAGAATGGTTTTTGGAGGATATTTGTTTTTTTTTTGTGTTTTAGGGTTTTTTTGGATTTTTACGGTTTTTATGATTTTTTAGAGTTTTTAATGTTTTCAGCCGCTTAAAGCATTTTTAGAGTATTTAGTGGGTTTTAGGGGTTTTATTGGTTTTAGGTTTTTTTTTATGAAGTTTAGGGTTTTATGGTTTTATGTGTTTTGAAGTTTTTAGGGTTTTTATTGTTTTATTGATTTTTTAGGGGATTCAAGTGTTTTCAGGTTTTTATGGTTTTCCTAGGGTTTTCATGTTTTTTTTGTTTTTTACATTTTAATATATTTTTAGGGATTTTTAGTATTTTTATTATTTTTATGGTTTTTAGGTATTCTGAGAATTATTACGTTTTATATGGTTTTATGGATTTTTTTGTTTTTTGGGGTATTTTTTGAGTTTTTGTTGATTTTAATGGTTTTTAAAAGTTTTGTAAATTTCATATTGGTTTAAAGTTATTTTAGAGTTTTTAGTGGGTTTTAGGGTTTGGTTGAGTTTTTAAATCTTTTAGCCTTTTAGGTGTTTTATGGTTTATATTATTTTTAGGCATTCTTGTGGTTTTTAGCTTTTTCATAGGTTTTTAGGTTTTGTAGGGGTTTTAGGTTATTTATGTTTTCTAAGTGTTTTCAAGGTTTTTTTTTTGGAATTTTTACAGTTTTAGGTATTTTTAGGACTTTTATGATATTTTTGATTTTATTGTTTTTCTTGGAGTTTGGGGTTTTCTTGGGTTTTCTATAGGTTTTAATTTTATTTTGGTATTTTTGTTATATTTTTAAAGTGTTAAATGTATTTTTTTTCTTTATTGGTTTTATTATTATTTTTGGGATTTTATGGTTTTTTATGGGTTTTAGGGGTTTTAGGGTTTTTTAGTTTTTTCATATTTTTTGTGATTTTAAGAATTTTTAGGTTTTAAGGTTTCATTATCTTCCTTATGTGTTTTATGGTTTCTTACATTTTGTTTTTTTATTAGTTTTTTAATATTTTTATGGTTTTTAGGGATCTTGAGGGTTTTAAAGTTTTTAAGGGTTTCAGTGTTTGGGGTTTTAGGGATTTGTTTTCGTTTTATTGGGATTTAAAGGTATTTTTAGGTTTTATCATTTTAAGCGGCATAAAGGGTTTTCATAGTTTTTAGTGGTGGTTAGGGTTCTAATGTTTTTTATGGTTTTTAGGGATTTTATAGAATTTAGTGTTTATAATGTTTTTAGGGTTTTTAGTGTTTTTAGGTTTTTAGGGGTTTCCATTATTTTAAGGATTTAAGGTTTACTTAATATTTTTTAGGGTTTTTTTATTTTTTCACATTTTTATAGTTTTTATGGATTTTTTGGAGTATTATGGTTTTTAGGGACATTTGGGTATTTATTTTATATGGGTTTAATGGTTTTTTTGAGTTTTTTAGGGATTTAAGGTTTTTTTATTTTTAATTAATTTTTAGGGGTTTATAGGGATTTTAAAATTTTAGTGGGTTTTATGGTTTTTATATCCTTTTTAGATTTTTAGTGGTTTTTATAATTTTCTAGACATTTTATGGGTTTTAAGTGTATTTAGGTTTTTTGGGATTTCATAGGGGTGATCAGGTTTTTAGGGTTTTCAAGGTTTTGATGGATTTTTAGGGATTTTTAGGATTTGTATAGTTTTTAAGGTTTCTTGTGACTTTGATGTGTTTTAGTGTTCTTAGGTGTTTTATGTTTTTTATGGTTTTTTGTGTTTTTATGTTTTTAGGGGTTTTAAGTATTTTCAGGCTTTTATGGTTTTCTTTCCGTTTTTTCATGGTTTTTTCGGGTGTTTATATATTTTCGGGAGTTTTAGGGTTTTTGGGATATTTATGGTTTTAGGATTTTAGGGATTTTAATCAATTTTAGGGTTTTGTTGGGTTTTTGAGTTCTTTTTTGTTTTTTTAGAGTTTTTTTTATTTTTTAGGGTTTTTAAGATTTTTTATTATTTTTAATGTTTTAGTAGTTATAGTTTTTTTTGGTTTATTAGTGGGATTTATGGGTTTTAATAGTTTTATAAATTTTTATGGTTTTTATGGATTTTTGGGAATTGGGTGGGGGTGGGGGTTAGTTTATTTTATGTTTTTATGGGTTTTACGTTTTCTTGTATTCAAGGTTTTCTTAAGAGTTTTCAGGGTTTTTAGGAATTTTTTATGTTTTTAGGGACTTTTATGGATTCTTAATTTTTTTTTTGGTTTTTAAGGATTATTGGGATATTAGGGTTTTTTGGTGGTTTATTAATTTTTTTGGGTTTTATGGTGTTTTTTTTGGGTTTTAATGGGCTTTTTACAGGGTTTTTAGATTTTTTTCAATGTTTTTATAGGTTTAAATAGATTTCATAGTTTTCTCTATTTTCAGTATTCTATATGTTGTCCCCACTTCCATCATCATTATACAAAATTTTAAAGTAGTCCACCAAAGAATATGATATGTCATTATCTGATCTGATAAGAGAACCATTTATTCTAATGGTATTTTGAATTCACATGGCTTTCTCTCCTTGTGTAGCTGATGAAAGAACTTAGAGTTTCTATCCCCATCTATGAGCCATTTAACATTAAATTGGTTCTTTACAAGACTTTCCTTGATATCCAGAAGTTCATCCAACATGGTATGGCACTGGAGATCTTCACATGAAGGTGAAATTCATAGCATATTAGAGATCAGAAAAATAGAAAGAAAATGTTCATCAGTCTTGATGTCCTTATCCATCATTGAAAATGAGCTCATGATCCATTCCCTCAAGATAACCTTTATTTTATTAAGCATGGAAGCCAAAATGAATAGGGTTATACTAATATATGATCTATTACATCCATTTATAATCTCTTATTTTATCCTGGGATAGCGAGCCACACATTATTAAATTTGAATGGCATTGGGGATGTCCTCATGTTTTCTATCTTAATGTCCACAATAAGGGGATTATGGTTTGAGTTGAATTTTGGTAGAGTGAACCTAGAAAAGTAAATGGGGGATCCCCAGTCATTGATCAGAGAAAAGTGTCTATCAATCTTTTTTCCTGCCACCGATTAACGTTGAATTTTTACCTTGTGAAGTTTTCTCCAACAATTGGAACTTCAGTGAGGTTTCAATGATCATTACATCAGAAAAAATCATGAACAACAGTTCTAGATAAGTGAGAGACAATCGTTTGATCCGGTCTCAAAACAGAATTAAATTCACTGATAATAGTCTAGTTCTTGTTCACAACATCATTTAGCGGCATCAACTTTCTCCAAAGAACCATTTTTTGGATACACAGATAGTATGCATAAACTAGAGAGAGGGTGACTGTGGCACTATGGGAGAAGACAATGAGAGAGATGAGCTGAAGGGTCATCCCAAAATAAAGGACATGGATGTTATCATGATTAATAACCCAAAGTGTTTCCATGGAAGCATCATATCAATTATGTGAAACAATAGAGTATCCCAGAGAAGGCCAATTAAAAGACTTAAAATTTTCAAATTTAACCTTGAGTTTAATAATACCAACAATCATTGGCCTGTTGGAGAGGAGAAAATTCATAAGTGTTGCGGTCATGGGAGAGTTCTCAAGCCTCCCCCAATTCCAGAACATGATCATCATTATTCAAATTCCTACTCCTAGGGAGAGGTGATCCCTATTTTTTAGAATTTTTATGCAAGGACGTCCCTTTCCATTATTCTTCTTTTCCTTTTTTCATAGGCCCTATCTATAAGATTCTTGGGTGGTTTGGATTTGATGACTTCATCCATCCAAGCCCCATTCACAGGGACTTAGAATCCTCAACATCTTCAGCCTCCACAGAGTCATCTGACTGTTCCCCACTAAGGGTAGTGAAGTGATTAGTGGAGGATACTCATTTTTTGATTTTATCACCCCTCCAATGTTCTTTTGGAACCCTTTTCTGGGGGCACCATCGTAATGGAGGTATCACATTGATAACATAGAAATGGATTTTAAAATAAAGAGTCGGCTTTCATTCCATCTTTTAGAGTTCCATTATTTTGCGATGGGGCCAGTACCTATCAAGAGGACTAAGATAACCTCTGTTTGGGGAGAGAATTAAACATCTCTGGAAAATGGAGGGGAATGTGCTATATTTATTTGATATAGATGCACTAAACAGTAGGTTCTTATGGACTCTGGGGGTTGGGCACATCTAATACTATATCATAATCCAACCCCTCACCTTGGGGGGGGGGGGGGGGGGGGGCTTAGGTCCAACATCACTAAGAGTAGTTGGAACTATGTTGATAATTAGGATAAAGCCCACATTAACCAGAATCGCCAATCCTGGCTTAGGATTTCCTTTCAGGTTGGGGGGAGTTTTCCGGATAGTTCATAAGGACATAGCACAATTACTTTAGATAAAGCAGGTACAGAAGTAGGATTCTTGTTCTTAGTATGGATGGGAGAAGATAAATTTGACTTGAGGTGGGTATCAACATTATTCATAAGGGTTTTTACATTTTAGGTATTTTTTAGTATTTTAATGGTTTTCAGGGGGTTTAGTATTTTTAGTTGTTTATAGATTCTTTTTGTGTCTTTATGGGGTTTTTTTGGTTTTAGGGGTTTTTTAGTTTTTATGGGATTTAACGTTTTTTAATTTTTTTTTAATATTATAGAGTTTTAAAGTGTTTTTGGAGTTGTTTGAGATTTTTGTGGTTTTTATTTAATTTTAATGTTTTTATTTGTTTTTACATGTTTTTAGAGTTTATACGTTTTTAATAATTTTTTTGGTATTTAGGGATTTTAAGTATTTTTGGGGTTTTAAGGTTTTCTTAGGGGTTTTTCGGGTTTTAGGGTTTTAGGGTTTTTATGGTTTTACTATTTTTTTCAGGGTTTTAGGGGATTTTAGGATTTTTAGGATTTTTATTGTTTTTTATGGATTTTATTTTTTTTATGGTTTTATGGTTTTTTAGTGTTTTTGGGTTTTCGAGGAGTTTTAGGTTTTATTATTTTTTTTAGGATGTTCTTATTATTGATGTTTTTGTTGTTTAGAGTTTTTTAGTTTTTAGTGATTTTTATATGTTATGGGTTTTTAGGGTTTATAATATATTTAGGGGTTTTCTGATTTTTGTTTTTTTTTTGGGCTTTTAGGGTTTTTAGTGTTATTTAGGAATTTATGTGTTTTAAATTTTTTTGTTTTTAATATTTTTATTATTGGTTTCAAGGGATTTTTTTTTCTAAATTTATGTATTTTAAGTGAATTTATATAGTTGTTATAGTTTTTTTGATTTTTTAGGGATTTGGAGGAGTTTTTAGGGGTTTTAGGGGGTTTAGGCGGTTTTTTTGGGTTTTAAGGTTTTTTGGGTTTTATGGTTTTTATTGTATTAGGTGTTTTTATTGTTTTTGGGTATTAAAGGGTTTTTTTTGAGTTTTTAGTTGTTTTTATGGTTTTTGTGTGTTTTTTACCGGTTTTTTATGTTTTATGGGGTTTTTATTATTTTTATTATTATTTGGTTATTTATGGTTTTTATCTTATTTCTTGATTTTTTGGGGTTTTATGTGTTTTTTGGTTTTTAATGTTTTCTACGGTTTTTATAGGGTTTTCTATGTGTTTTATGTTTGTAGGGTATTTTAGATCTTTTTTAGCATTTTTAGGGGTTTTTAGTGTTTTTATGGATTTTAACGATTTTTAAGGTTTTAGTGTTTTTTTGTTTTTTTGGGTTTTAAAGGGTTTTTTAGGGTTTTAACTGTTTTTTAGTTGTTAAAAAACTTTCTTTTTAGATTTTTTAGTGTTTTTCAAGGGTTTAATTGGTTTTTACGGTTTTTATGGTGGGGTTTATGGATGTAATGTTTTTAGTGGTTTTATGGTTTTTAGCATTTTTAGGGGTTTTATGTGTTTTTATGTTTACAAGGTTTTCATTGGTATTTTTAGGGTTTTAGGGCCCCTAATAGTTTTATGTATCTTTCTTGATTTTTAGTTTTTTATTTTTTTTAGGCTTTTAGGGATTTTTCTGTTTTTATGGGTTTTAAGGTTTTATTGTTTTTTGGGGGATTGGGGTTTGTTTTTGTGTTTTAAGGGGTTTTAAAATTTTTATGTGTTTTGTAATAGATTTAGGGGTTTAAAGTGTTTTTATAGTTTTAGTTTTTATGGTTTTTTGGAGTTTTAGGGGTTTTATGGTTTTATATGTTTTTATGGCCTTTATGGTTTTTAGGGTTTTTAGGGGCTTTAGGGGTTTTATCATTTTTAGTGTTTAGGGGTTTTAATTATTTTTATGATTTTATGGTCTTCTCAGGGGTTTTCATTGTTTTTTTTGGTTTCTTACATTTCTATGTATTTTGAGGGATTTTTTAGGATTTTTATGGGTTTTAGGGGTTTAAAGTATTTTTGGGGTTGTTTGGGGTTAAATGGGTTTGGGTTTTTTTGGGGGGTTTTAGGAGTTTTAATGAGTTTTTTAGTATTTTTATGGTTTTTAGGATTTATTAAAAATCTTATGGGTTTGACATTTTTAGTGTTTTTAGTGAGTTTTCGGGTTTTAATGGGGTTTTAAGGGGTTTTAAGGTCTTTCTGGTTATTATGGGTTTTATAGTATTTCAGGGGTTTTATGGTATTTCAGGGTTTTAGCATTTTTAGGGGTTTTAATAATTTTTAGGTTTCTAATGTTCTATAAGGGTTCTTAAGGGGTTTTCATGTTTTTAGGGATTTTAGGTGTTTTATGGAATTTAATATTTTTTAGGGGATTTCGGGATTTTGTAGATTTTTATGGTTTTTATAGTTTTTAGGGGTTTTATATTTTTCTATTTATAGTTTTTTAGGGTTTTATGGCCTTTTAGAGTTTTTGATGTTTTTATTGGTTTGAAGGTTTTTTAGAGTATCTAGTAGGGTTTTGGGTTTTAATGGTGTTTTAGGGGTGTTTAAGGATTTTGGGGGGTATTTATGATTTTAGGGGTTTTTAGAGTTTTTCAAATTTTTATATTTTTTAGGTTTTTAGGGATTTTATTTGTTTTTAGGAATTTATGGGTTTGATACATTTTTTAATGGCTTATAGAATTTTTTACATTATTATGAATTTTTTAGTACTTATGGGTTTTTGGGGTTATTCGGGTTTTTGAGGGGATTTAGGGTTTTTAGGGTTTTATGGATATTATGTTTTTTTTATTTTTTGGGTTTTTGTGTTTATTAATGTTTTAAGGGTTTAAGTTTTTTTTTAAAAAATTTTAGGTGATTAAATGGATTTTTGTTTTTTTATCTGCTTTTTAGGGTTTTATTGGTTTTTATGGTTTCAAAGTTTTTAGGGGGTTTATGGTCTTAATGGTTTTCAGGGTATTTTTTGGTTTTTTGAGGTTTTTAGGTTTTATGTGGGTTTTATGTTCATTATGTTTTTTATATTTTCTTATGGGTTTCCCAGTTTTTATAAGTTTTTACATTTTTTAGATTTTGGGAATTTTTCGTATTTTTATGGAGTTTAGGGTTTTAGGGATTTTTTAGGGTTTTTAGGTTTTTAGGGTTTTCTTGGTTTTGAATTTTTTTTACAAATATAGGGGTTTAAATGGGTTTTAGTGTTTTTATTGTTTTTAGGTGTATTTTAAAACTTTAGGTTTTTTCAGCATTTTTGGGGTTTTATCGTTTTTATAGTTTTTAGGGATTGTAGGGGTTTTAGGGTTTTTATATTTTTTATGTTTTTAGAGGTTTTATGTATTTTTAGGTATTTATTTTTCTTGTAGTGTTTCTAGGGATTTTTATTGTTTTTTAATTTTTTAGGGAATATGATTTTTTTTGAATTTTTATGGGTTTTCGGGTTTTTTAGGGATTTTTAGGGATTTTAGGGGGGTTATCATTTTTTTATATATTTTTGGGTACTTGTTGTTTATTTTATTTTTTATGGTTTTAATGGTTATTAGTTTTTTTTTAAAATTTTACGATTTTAAAGGTTTTTTAGAGTTTATAAGGATTTTATGGGTTTTTAAGGAGTGTTGTGGTTTTTATGGGTTTTTAGGGTTTTTTGCTTTTTTGGTTTTTTATGAATTTTAAGATATTATGTTTTTTAATGTTTTCTTATGGGTTCTTGGTTTTTTATATTTTTAGTAATTTTTAGGGATTTTAAGAATTTTATGGGGTTTTAGGGTTTTTATGGATTTTGAATGTTTTAATCGTTTCAAGGGTTTTTATGGTTTCTATTTGGGTTTTAGGGAGTTTTCTATATTTTTACAGTTTTGAAGGTTTTTTAAATTTTTTATCCTTTATATGGGGTTTAGGGGATTTTAGATTTTTAGTGGGTTTTTTAGGATATATGGGGGTTTAGGATTTGTTATGGGTTTTAGGGGTTCTATGGGATTTAGTTTTTTAGAGTTTCTTAGGTTTTTAGAGGTTTTTTGTTTTTATGTGGGTTTTAGGGGTTTTATATTTTTTAGGTTTTCATGGTTTTCCTAGGGTTTTTTGGGTTTTTAATGTTTTGATGTTTGTAGGGATTTTTAGTGATTTTTTAATATTTTTATGGGTTTTTATGTGTTTTAAGGATTTTGAGGGTTTTCATGGTTTTAGGGTTTTTATGGTTTTTTGGGATTAATGTTTTTTTAGTTTATTGGGGTTTTAATTTTTTTTATAGATTTTTAAATTTTTTATGGGTTTAGAGGTTTAGGGTTTTTAAAGGTTGTTCTGGGGATTTATATTTTTAGGGGTTTTAGGGTTTTTTCAGTTTTTAAGGTGTTTGGAATTCCTTAGGTTTTATGGGTTTAATGTTTTTTAGTTTTTTAAGGTTTTCATATGGTTTTTCTGGGGTTATCATATTTTTTATGCTTTTATGGATTTTTAGGTCTATTTTATTATTTTCTTGTATTTAGTGGTTTTAAATTTTTTAGCATGTTTATTGTTTTTTTGGGGATTAGGGGTTTTTTTTGAGTATTTTGGTGTTTTAAGGGTTTTTAGATTTTTTTTTACCATTTTAAGTGGATTAAAGGGTATTTAGTGTTATTAGTGGGTTTCGCGGGTTTCTGTGGGTTTTTATTGTTTTTATAGTTTTTTGGGGTTTATGGTTTTTAGGGATTTTAGGGTATTTTTGAATTTTAGAGTTTTTATTATTTATATTATTTTAGGGGTATAAAGAGTTTTAAGATTTTATGATTTTCTTTGTTGTTTTTAGGATTTTTTACACATTTAGGGATTTTTTTGATTTTTAGGGGTTTTTGTTTATTTTAGTTTTTGGTGATTTTGATTGGTTTAATGAGTTTTTAGGGTTTTGGGTTTTTATAAGATGTTTTATTATTAGATTTTTTTAATGTTTTAAGGTTTTTAGGGGTTTTCATTACATTTTTAGGGTTTTGAATGGGGTTTTATAGTTTTAGGTGGTTTATTGGATTTTTATGGGGTTTTAGGGTTTTAATGGTTTTAGAGGATTTATGGTTTTAGGGTTTTTATGGGTTGTAGTGATTTTTTCTGGTTATTATTTTTTTTGGGGTTTTAGGTGTTTTATGTGATTTACAATTAGTTTTTTAAATTATTTTTGGAATTTTAAGGATTTTTTTTGGATTTTTATGTATTTTTAGGATTTTAGGGATTTTAACGAGTTTTAGCGGTTTAGGGGTTTTTCAAGGATTTTTCGGGGGTTTTTAAGGTATTAAGGCTTCTTCACAATTTTAACATTTTTACGAGGGGGTTTTAGTGCTCTTATAGGTTTTAGAGTTTTTAGGGATTTCATGTGGTTTAGGTTTTTTCTGTTTTTTTAGGGTTTTATGGTTTTTATAGTTTTTTTGTTTTTAGCATTTTTAGGTTTTTAGGATATATATGTGGTATAAAAATTTTAACGTTTTCATAGGGTTATTCTAGTTTTTAATTTTTTTTATGTTCATGGGGATTTTTTGTGAATTTTGGGTCTTTATTTTTTAGGTTTTTTAGGGATGTTGAGGGGTTTTAGGGAATGTAGGGGTTTAGGGTTTCAACTAGTTTTGGTGGATTCTAAGTGTTTTTTGAGAGTGTTTTTTGGGTTGTGGGAGTTATAGTTTTACTATTTTTATGGGTCTAATGGGTTTTATGATTTTTATTGGTTATAGATTTTTTATGAGTTTTTAAGTTCTCTAGTGTTTTTATGTGTTTTTATGGGTTTTCATTTTTTTAGGGGTATTTAGGGACTTTTAGTTTATTAGAATTTTTTAATTTATAGGTATTTTTAGTTTTTTAATCTTTTAAGGTTTTCTAATGGGTATTTAGGGTTTTTAGGTTTTGAGGGGTATGTAGGATATTTTTTTATTTTTATGGTATTTAGATATTTTGATGTTTTTTAGTGTTTTTAGGGTTTTTAGAGATTCTATTGTTTTTTTTCCGGATTTTTGGGTGTTTTTTATTTCTTGATGTGTTTTCATATTTTTTATATATTTTTACGTTTTTAATGTATTAAAGGGATTTTAGATGTTTTTTTGTTGTTTTTAGGGGTTTTAATGTTTTTAGTGGATTTCAGAGAATTTAGGGTTTTGGGAGTTTTTTAGATTTTTAGGGGTTTTATGTGTATATAGGTTTTTATAGTTTTCATAGGGGTTTCAAAGGTTTTGGATTCTTTCATGTTTATAGGGATTTTCAAGGATTTTTTATGATTTTATGGGTTTTTAAGCATAATATTGATTTTTATGGTTTTTAGGGTTTTTAATGGTTTTTAATGGTTTTTAGGGGTTTTTCCAATTTTTTTTGTTTTTAGGGTTTTTTTGTGTGTTAGGGATTTTTGGGTATTTAGATCAATTTTAAAAATTAATTGGTTTTAAAGGGGTTTTAGTGTTTTTAATGGGTATTTAGGTTTTTATGGGTTTTTTGGGATTATTATAGTTTTAGGGGTTTTTTGTTTTTAAGAATTTTTTTTGGTTTTTATGGTTTTTATTATTTTTAAAAATTTTAAAAATTTTAAGGGTTTTTAGCCCTTTTATGATTATAAGGTTTTCTTAGAGTTTTCTAGGTTTTTTTATATGTTTTTACATTTTTATGGAATTTAAGGAATTTGATGTATTTTTATTGTTTTTAGGACGTTTAGGTATTTTGAGGGTTTTTCGGTTTTTATAGAGTTTTAATGGTTTTCAAATCTGTTTTGGGTTTTAATGGGTTTTTGAGTTTTTTAGGGTTTTAGAGTTTTTTATTGTTTTTATATTTTTAATGGGTTTAAAGGGGTTTTGAGTGTTTAGTGGGTTTAAGAGTTTTAATGGGTTTTTAGGATTTTTAATGTTTTTACTATTTTTAGGGGGGTTTACGGTTTTATGGTTTTAGTGACTTTTAGACTTTTATTTTTAGGAGGGTTTAATTGTTTTTAGGTTTTTAGATTATTTAGGGGTTTTCATGGATTTTATGGTTTTTTAAATATTTATTGATTTTTAGAACCTTTAAGGAATTTTATTGTTTTTTCAATATTTTAGGGATTTTGAGGGTTTTCACGGTTTTCATATTTTTTATAGTTCTTTTGGTTATTTTGATTTTTTTAGTTTTTATTGTTTTTACAAGTTTTTATAAAATTTTTACTCTTTTATGGGTTCAAAATACATTTATATTTTTTATGGTTTTTATTGTTTTTAGAATTTTTAGGGGATTTTACAATTTGTATGGTTTTAGGTGTTTTTAGTGTTTTTAGCTCTTTTTAGGTTTTTAGGGGTTTTAATCATTTTTATGGTTTAATGTTTTCTATGTGGTTTTCAAGGTTTTAAGTGGTTTTTATGATTTTAGGATTTTTTTTGGATTTCTAATATTTTTATAGTTATCTTGTGGTTTTTACTGATTTTGAGGGTTTTAGGGGTTTCTAGTTTTTTAATGGTTTTTGTAGATTTTTGGGGTTTTCATTTTTTATTATGTTTTTTGAATTATAAGGTTTTTTAGAATTTTTAAAACTTTTTTAGTCTATTAAATAGTTTTTAATGATTTTAGTGGGTTTTAGGGTTTTTATGTGGTTTTTTATGATTTTTATGGTTTTTAGTGTTATTTAGGATTTTTAGAATTTTTAGATTTTAGGGGTTTTATTTGTTTTTAGTTTTTTAAGGTTTTCTTAGGCCTTTTAATGGATTTTATGTTTTTCTTCCATTTTTATTTATTTCTATGGATTTATTATTAATTTTATTGTTTTTTTGGGTTTTTATGGATTTTTATTGTTTTTAGGGTTTTTGGTGTTTTTTAAATTTTGTGGGGTTCTTATGATTTCTTTAGTTTTTTAGGGTTCAAATAATTTTTAGAGTTGTTTATGTTTTTAAGGGTTGAAAGGGGATTTATATTTTTTATTATGTTTGTGGTTTTAGGGTTTTTTGGTTTTATATGATTTTTAATGGTTTTTTTTATTTTTATGGTTTTAGGGTTTTTAAGGGTTTTAGCATTTTTTAGGTTTTTGGGGTTTTAAAGTGTTTTTAGGTTTTTATGGATTACATAAGGTTTTTAGGGTTTTAGGTATTTTATGTTTTTATATATTTCGTTGGGAGTTTTTATATATTTATGGTTTTTAGGGTTTCTAAGGATATTTAGGATTTTTAGGTTTTTTTAGGTTTTTAAGTTTTTTGGGTTTTAGGGGTTTTTTAATTATTTAGTGTTCATTAGGGGTTTAAAATGTTTTTAACATTTTTATCGGTTCAAAATATTTTGGGAGTTTTTAATAGTTTTTTATGGTTTTTATCATTTTTAGGGTTTTTAGTGTATTCAGGGGTTTTATGTTTTTTAGGGTTTTTACTTTTTTTCATTTTTAGGTTTTTTTTAATGTTAAGTGTTTTTAGGTTTTCATTGTTTTCATTGTGATTTAGGGGTTTTATGGGATTTTATGTTGCTAGGGACTTTCTTGGCTTTGTTAGGATTTTTATGTTTTTTAGTGATTTTAAGGATCTTGGGGGGGGGTTAAGGTTCTTATTGTCTTTTTGGTTTTTTGGGTTGTTTTTTTTGTTTTTTTAATGTGAATGTTTTTAGAGTTTTTTAATGTTTTTTGGGGTTTAAATGGATTTTATAGTTTTATTCAGTTTTTTGGGGGTTTAGGGTTTTTTTAGGTTTTTAAGGTTTTGGGGTGGGGGTTAGGTGTTTTTCAGTTATAAGGGTTCTTATAGTTTTTAGGTTTTAAGGGGGTTTAAGTGTTTTAGGTAGTTATGGTTTTTATGGGTTTTATAGTTTTTAGTGTTTTTACATTTTTTTATCGATTTTTATGGAATTTTTATGATTTTATGGGTCTTTAGGTTTTTTTAGGGTTTTTTGGATTTTTTAGGGTTTTTATGATTTTTTTGGGTTTATGATTTTTTTAGTATTCTGGGATTTTAAGGTTTTTTGTGTTCTAGTGTTTTTAGGGGTTTTCTCATTTTTTATTTATTTTGGTGGTTTTGATTGTTTTTAGGTCTCTTACAGTTTTTTAGATTTTTTAGGGTTTTTAGGGTTTTATAGGGTTTTTTGGGTTTCTGGGGTTTTTTGTTTTTCTAGAGTTTTTTATTGTTTTAGGGGTTTAAATGGTTTTTAGTGGTTTTTATTAAATTTTTAGAGGTTTTAGGGATTTTAATTTTTTGTGGATTTAGGGTTTTTTTATTTATACAGATTTTTAGGGGTTTTAGTGGTTTTAGGGTTTTTAGGGTTTTTACGTGATTTTAGGTTTTTAGGTTTTTTTAGTGTTCTTCAGGGTTCTATGAATATTTACATTTTTCATGATCATTAAGATTTTTTATTATTTTTATGGGTTTTTAGGGTTTTAGGTATTTTGAGAGTAATTATGGTTTTTAGGGTTTTTATGGAATTTTAGGTTTTTTGAGTTTCTTTTATTTTTTTTGGGTTTTATGTTTTTTAGAGTTGTTAACATATATAGGGGTTTAAGGGGTTGTAGTGTTTTTTGATGTTTTTAGGGATTTTATGGGTCTTTATAATTTTCAAAGTTTTTAGGGGATTTTATTATTTTTAGGTTTTTATGGATTTTTTTCCTTTTTTGGTTTTTAATATTTGTTTTGGGTTTTTAGTCTTTTAAAAAAAATTTAGGTTTTTTCATGGTATTTATGTTTTTATTTATTTTTAGGGATTTTTAGGGATTTTTTTGATTTTTATGGTTTTTGGTACTTTTAAGAACACTGAGGTTTTTAAGGGATTTAGGGTTTTTATGGTTTTCTTATTGTTTTATGTTTTTTTCAGTTTTTTAGGAATTATGGTTTTTTAGATTTTCTTATCAATTTTTTGGTTTTAAGTGTTTATTATTTTTTTTTGTTTTTTTTTGGTTTTTAGGGGGTTTACGGCTTTTATTATTTTTGGAGGTTTTATGGATTTTTGGTTTTTTAGGTTCTCTAGGAATTTTTAGGGTTTTTATGGGTTTTTAGGGTTTCAGATATTTGTAGGTTTTTTTATGGTTTTTAGGGAATTTATGGATTTTTATTTTTTTTGTGTTTCTTTAATTTTTTAGTTTTTTATTGTTTTTAGAGTTTTTAACATTTTTAGGGGTTTAGGGGCTTCTAGAGTTTTTAAAGGTTTTTAGGGGTTTTATGGGTGTTTAGGGTTTTTCAAGGTTTTTTAGGTTTTTATTTTTTTAGGGTCTTATGGATTTTTTTCCTTTTGGGTTATTTGTATATTTTATGTGTTTTTCGGTTTTGTATCTTTTCATTGGGGTTTTCATGGTTTTCTTGTTTTTATGGTTTTTTAGGATTTTTTTTATATTTTATGGTTTTTAGTTCTTTTAGGTACTTTGAGTGCTTTAAGGGATTTAATGTTATAGGGTTTTTAGGGTTTTATGTTTTTTTGAATTTTGTAGGATTTATGGTTTTTATATTTTTTTAACATTTTTTTGTTTTGAAGTGTTTTTTGAGTTGTTGGTGGTTTTTTGGGTTTTATGGGTTTTTAGGGTTTTTATGGTCTTCTGGGATTTTATAGATTTTTGGGATTTAGGGTCTTTAGGGTTTTTTGGGTTTTTTGGGTTTTTAAAGTGTTTTGGGGTTTTAATTTTTTTTGATTTTTATATTTTTCAATAGTTTTCAGTGGTTCACTACTGGAAATGGGTGTTTTCCCAATTCATTATCCCAATGGTTTACAATAACTATTGGGAAAGGGAGGCTATACCAACAGTTTAACCAAACCGTTGGTATATGCCTGTTTGTAGGAGCCTTTACCAACGGTTCTCTATAACTGTTGGTAAAGCCTATTTTTAAGGGTATTTTACCAACGGTTCTATATAAACTGTTTGGATATGCACTCTTTCCCAACTGTTTTTAAAAACCGTTGGGAAATGTTTTCCCCAATTAGCAGCTCCTCCTCATTAGCGAATCAAACTGAATGTGCAGCAGCCGCTTGCCATCCTCGCTCAAATTCCCCCATATAAACTGCTAAATCTCCATCATATTCATCTCAAATAATGTATTTTCATCTTTCTATACATAAAATCTTTAAGTGTTACCTTATTATTATTTTTATTCATCAAATATTTTAGTTTTGTTTTTTGATTTTGATGTGTATGTTTTTTCTGTTTTTATTTAACCTAGATTTTCTCCATCCCATTAGATTCATTTAATTAATTAAATATTTAACCCTCCATCGGAGTTGAAACATCTTTGATTCATTGTGGTTGGATTCCATATTTTCTAACTATGTATTTTTATGCTTTTTCTTCATCTTGTAATTAATTGTTACTTGAGAATTCATTTATATGTGTTTATTAATTTTTAACAATGTTTCTATGAATGTTTTCCTTGAAATTCCTTGTGAAATATTATTTAATCCTATTCTCATTGAATTGAACAAGTCAAGAATTTGATGACTACAATTTTAACATCTTTCAACTGTTTATGAATTATTCAATTTCATGATTGTTTAGATTTATTTTCAAAGAATATTTAAATAATGAATTGGTGAAATAGATACTTTGTCTCGATTTTTTATTCAATGAATGAAATAAATTGATTTGAATGAAATGAGTTGAACTATTTAATGTGTTCTAATTAGTTTCAAATGATTGAATTTGTGAAATGACATTGAACCCTCTTGGAATGAGGGGGTGAGGGGTGTTGTTCAGAGGGTGGGGGTTGTCCTAGGTGGGGGCTGTCCGGGGAGGGTGGGGGGGGGGGGGCTGTCCAGGGGTTGGAGGGGCTGTCTGGGGTGAGGGGGTGTCCTGGGGTTTGGGGGGCTTTCCGGGGTGAGGGGGGTATTCGGGGGGGGGGGGGGGGGGGGGCTGTCCGGGGGGGGGGGGGGGAGGATGTCTGGGGGGAAGGGCGCTATCCAGCCGGGGGTGGGGGGTTGTCCGGGGTGTTGGGGGAATGTCCGGGGTGGGGGGGGGGGCTGTCCGAGGTGGGGGGGGGGGCTCTCCGGGGTGAGGGGGGATGTCTAGTGGGTCAGGGGGGCTCTCCAGGGGTGAGGGATGTCTGGGTTGGGGGGGGTGTCCGGGGGGTGGGGCGATTTCTGGGGGTGGGGGCTATCTGAGGCCGGGGGGTGGTCTGGGGTGGGGGGGCGTGCTGTCCGGGGGGTGGGGGGGGGGGGCTATCTGGGGGTTGGGGGGGCTTTCCGGGGGGACTGTCCGGGGTGTGCGGGGGGGGGGGGGGGGGGTGTCCGAGGTGTGTAATATATACATCTTGTTACCATGTTTATCAAATGAAATAATAGAATTTTCCATTTTGTTTTTGAATAAATTATTATTTTATTTGTGTCATATTTTTCAATAACAAAAACATTATATGAATTTCTGATAGAATTTTCTTATCTTTTATTGGATTTGAAACATTTTATCAATAATTATATAGTATTCATTTAATTTATAAAAGGAATATTAATGATTTTTTATGATTCATGTTTAGAATAATAAAATGAAAGTATGTTATCTAATTATATAAAAATTAAAATATTATCCATCGGAATATATATTATTGCTTCAGAATCTAATCATGAATCACTATTAGATTATTCAGAAGCACTCTTATTTTATTTATGGAATTTCATGGATTTTTTATTTCATAAAACCTTCCTAAAATAAATTTCCATAGATTTCATATTGTCTTTCAACTATGTTTAGTCTTCCATGATATTCCTACGCATCACAGAATCATAATATCAAAATTCTTTAGAATTTACCTCATTGTATTATTATTTTAATGTGTTTTATAAAACCTGTTCTGTTGTACTGATACCTTTTTATCTTTCTTGAATAATTTCCAGGTAAATATTTTGATCAAAAAATGACTGATTTATATTCTTCTCTACATTATTCTTAAATTGGAATACTTATTTTTTTAATTTCCTATTTATATGTAGAAACAAATAACAAAGAATTTTTTTTTTCAAAGGATTATTCTCCCATGACACATTTTCAATTTAAAATAAATACTAGAAAAATGTACCAATATGATATTTTAATTTAAATTCCATGATATATATATATATATATATTATTTAATGGGTTACATGATTCCATTGAATCAGGGTGATAAAAATGTGATAATTTTTAGAGCATCATCGGTTCAAGGAATTAGTTCTCCATTAGTTACAACATTTTATAAAACATCTATTTGTTTTCCTTTTTATCTAGAAAATTCCGTCTCATTCCATCATTCTATGTGTATCAAAAATAATATTATATATATTATATTTGAGGGATCACACCTTGTCTATTTCATCAAAGGAAATAGATATAGAAGTGAATATATCACAAAGAATCTTGGGTCGACCCTAAACTAGTCACTTGAGTCAAAACATGCATTTTATGGTCAAAACATGCGTTTAATTGTCAAAAGGACAAAACATGCATTTAATGGTCAAATTCATGCTGAACGACATCAGAATTACTTGAAATCACATGAAAACACCATAATTATTATTTTTGAGGTATACGAGGAGATTCACGTCATTCGGACGCGCGGTTTCTTTGTCAATGCTGAATTTGTGTTTTTTAGGCGTTTGGCCAGCTTGAAAAGTGTGCATGGGGTGGTCAAAACTAGCAGAACAACCTCGGAATGCAATGAAATCGGATGACAACAAAGTTTGGGTGAATTTTGAAATGGTCGGCTAGACGTCATGTCTATCTGAGGTGTTGTGTGACTGCGGTGGCTGAAAACGCACTTCACGTGTCGTAAGTGGCCCAAAAATGCTTTTAACAGTCAAATGCATTCTGAACAACATCATAATGACCTGAAATCACACGAAAACACCCTAATTATTATTCTTGAGGTGTATGAGGAGACGACACGTCATTCAGATGTGCGGTTTGCGTGTCACAGCTGAATATGTGCTTTTTAAGTGTTTGGCCCACTTGAAAAGCATGGGTGGGGTAGTCAAAACTGGTCGAATGACATCAGAATGCCATGAAATTAGATGGCAACAAAGGTTTGGTGAATTGTAAAATGGTCGGGTAGAAGTCACATCAATCAGAGGTGTCATGTATCTTCGGTGGCCGAAAATGCTCTCTGCGTGTCGTAAATGGCCAAAACATGCATTTAATAGTCAAATGCATATCGAATGACATCAGAATGACTTGAAATCACACAAAAACACCCTAATTATTATTCTTAAGGTGTATGAGGAGACTAAATGTCATTCAGACACATAGTTTTCATGTCATAGCTGATATGTGCTTTTTTAGGTGTTTGGCCCGCTTGAAAAGCATGCGTGGGGTGATCAAAACTAGCCGAAAGACCTTGGAATTCAATGAAATCGGAAAAAAACAAAGAGCAGGTGAATTGTGAAATTTTCAGCTAGACGTCACATCAATCGGAGTTTTTGTGTGACTGTGGTGGCTGAAAATGCACTCCTCATGTCGTAAATGGCCAAAACACGCGTTTAACGGTCAAATGCATGCAGAAAGACATCATAATGACTTCAAATCACACGAAAGCACCCTAATTATTTTTAATGAGGTGTACGGGGAGACGACACATCATTCAGACACGCGGTTTGTGTGTCACCCCTGAATATGTGTTTTTTAGGTGTTTGACCCGCTTGAAAAGAGTGTGTGGGGTGGTCAAAACAGGCCGAACGACCTCAAAATTCCATGAAATCGGACGACAAAAAAGGGTTGGTGAATTGTGAAATGGTCGGATAGACGTCATGTCAATCGGAGGTGCCATGTGACTGCGGTGGCCGAAAATGCACTTCACGTGTCGTAAATGGACAAAACATGTGTTTTATGGTCAAATACATACCCAACGACATCGGAATGACTTGAAATCACATGAAAATACCCTAATTGTTATTTGGGATGTGTAAAAAAAGACGACACATCATTCAGATGAATGGTTTGTACGAAAAGATTGAACATGTGTTTTTAAGTGTTTGGAACGCTTGAAAAGCATGTGTGGGGTGGTCAAAACTAGTCGAACGTCCTTGGAATAATATGAAATCAGAAAAAAAGTGTGGGTAAATTTTGAAATGGTCGTCTAGACAACACTTCAATCAGAGGTGTCGTGTGACCGCGGTGGATTAAAACGCACTCCGCGTGTCGTAAATGGCCAATACATGCATTTAACGGTCTAATGCATACTGAGTGACATCAGAATGACTTGAAATCAAACAAAAATACCCTAATTTTTATTCGTGAGGTGTACGAGGAGACGACACATCATTCGGATGCATGGTTTACGCGGCACAACTGAATATGTGTTTTTAGGTGTTTGGCTCTCTTGAAAAGCATGCGTGGGGTGGTCAAAACCGGCCAACCGACCTTGAAATGCCATGAAATCAGATGAAAACAAATAGTGGGTGAATTGTGAAATGGTCGGATAGTCGACACATCAATTAGAGGTGTCTTGTGACCACGGTGGCCGAAAACTCACTCTACATGTCGTAAATGGCCAAAACATGCGTTTAACACCCAAATGCATACCTAATGACATCAGAATGACTTGAAATCACACAAAAACACCCTAATTTTTATTCTTGAGGTGTATGAGGAGACTGAACGTCATTCGAACGAGTAGGTTTCACGGCACGACTGAATATGTGTTTTTTAGGTGTTTGGCATGCTTGAAAATCATGTGTGTGGTGGTCAAAATCGGCTGAACAACCTCTGAATTCCATGAAATCGAAAAAAAAAGGTGGGTGAATTGTAAAATGGTCGGCCAGAAAACACGCCAATAAGAGGTGTTGTGTTACCGCAGTGGCTGAAAATGTATTCCGTGTGTCGTAAATGACCAAAACACGCATTTAAGTGTCAAATGCATACCGAACGACATCACAATGACTTGAAATCACATAAAAACTACCTAATTTCTATTCTTGAGGTGTACGAGGAGACAACACGTCATTCCGACGCACGGTTTTCTCAGCACGGCTGAATATGTGTTTTTTAGGTGTTTGGATCTCTTGAAAAGCATGTGTGGGGTGGTCAAAACCGGCCGAACGACCTCAGAATGCCATGAAATCGGAAAAAAACAAAGGTAGGGTGAATTGTGAAATGGTCGGATAGACGACAAATCAATCAGAGGTGTCGTGTGACCGCGGTGGGCAAAAACGCACTCCACGTGTCGTAAATGGACAAAACATGTGTTTAATGCTGAAATTCATACCGAACGACAACAGAATGACATGAAATCAAACAAAAACACCCTTATTTTTTTCATGAGGTCTGCAAGGAGATGACACATCATTCGGCCGCGCAGTTTGCACAGCATGGCTGAATATGTGTTTTTTAGGTGTTTGGCGCACTTGAAAAGCATGCCTGGGGTGGTCAAAACCGTCTAAACGACCTTGGAATGCCCTGAAATCGGACGAAAAAAGGGTGGGTAAATTGTAAAATGGTCGGCCAGACGCCACCTCAATTAGAGGTGTCGTGTGGCCTCAGTGGCCGAAAACGCACTATGCGTGTCGTAAATGGCCAAAACACGTGTTTAACGGTCAAATGCATACCGAACAACATCATAATGACTTGAAATAAAAAAATTCCCTAATTTATATTCTTGAGGTGTACGAGGAGATGGCAGGTCATTCGGACGTGCGATTTTTACGGTATGGCTGAATATGTGTTTTTCAGGTGTTTGGCATGATTGAAAAGCGTGCGTGGGGTGATCAAAATTGGACGAATGACCTCTGAATGCCATGAAATCAGACTAAAACAAAGGGTGGGTGAATTTTGAAATGGTCGGCCTAATGATACGTCAATCAAAGGTGTCGTGTGACCGCAGTGGCCAAAAACGCACTCTTCTTGTCGTAAATGGCTAAAACACGCGTTTAATGGTCAAATGAATACCGAACGACATTAGAATGACTTGAAATCACACGAAAACACCCTAATTATTATTTTTGAGGTGTTTGAAGAAACAACACATCATTCAGATGTGCGATTTTCACGGCAAGACTGAATATGTGTTTTTTAAGTGTTTGGGGCGCTTGAAAAGTGTGCATGGGGGTGGTCAAACCCAGACGAATGGCCTCATAATGTCATGAAATTGGACGACAACAAAGGGTGGGTGAATTGTGAAATGTTCGGCCACATGTCACATCAATCAGAGATGTCGTGTGACTGGAGTGGTCGAAAACGCACTACGCGTGTCGTAAATGGCCAAATCATGCGTTTAACGGTCAAATTCATACCGAACGATATCGAAATGACTTGAAATCACACAAAAACACCCTAATTTTTTTTGTGAGGTGTACGAGGAGACGACACAACATTCGGATGTGCGGTTTGCACGACACGACTGAATATGTGTTTTTAGGAGTTTGGCGCGCATGAAAAGCATGCGTGGGGTGGACAAAACCGCCCGAATGACATCAGAATGCCATGAAATCAAACGAAAACAATGGGTGGGTAAATTTTGAAATGGTAGCCCAGACAGCATGTCAGTCAGAGGAGTTGTGTTACCGCGGTGGCTGAAAACGCACTCTGCTTTTCGTAAATGGCCAAAACATGAATTTAACACTCAAATGCATACTGAACGATATCAGAATGACTTGAAATCACAAAAACACACCCTAAATTTTATTCGTGAGATGTATGAGGAGACGAAACGTCATTAGGACTTGCGGTTTGCACGACACGACTGAATATGTGTTTTTATGTGCTTGTTGCGCTTGAAAAAGCATGTGTGGGGTGGTCAAAATCAGCCAAACGGCCTCAAAATGACATGAAATTTGACAAAAACATATCATGGGTGAATTGTGAAATGGTCGGCTAGACGGCATGTCAATCAGAGGTGTCATGTGATGGCGGTGGCCAAAAACTCACTCTGCATGTCGTAAATGGCTAAAACACGCATTTAATGGTCTAATGCACACCTAAAGGCATCAGAATGAATTGAAATTGAACAAAAACATCATAATTATCATTCTTGAGGTGTAAGAGAAGACGAAACATCATTCGGATGCGCAGTTTGCACGAAACAGCTAATTATGTGTTTTTAGGTGTTTGGTGCTCTTGAAAAGCATGCATGGGGTGGTCAAAACCAACCGAATGACCTCAGAATGCCATGAAATCAGACAAAAACAAAGGGTGGGTGAATTTTGAAATGGTCGGATAGATGACACGTCAATCAGAGGTGTTGTGTGACCGTAGTGGCCAAAAATGCACTCTGCGTGTCATAAATGGCCAAAACATGCGTTTAACGGTCAAATGCATACCGAACGACATCAGAATGACTTGAAATCACACGAAAACACCCTAATTGTTATTCATGAGGTGTATGAGGAGATGGCAGGAAACTCCCCATATAGGTATCAAAACTCCCCGATCTTTGAAAATTCCTTCAACCTCTTCAATCAATCAATCATTTACTTCTAATCTGTATGTCCTAATGTTATTCATCTATTTTTTCTATTTTTATTTGGTCTAAACTAGATCTCTTTCTCTTTACCCAGGCTGGTAACTCATTCCTCTATAGAGATCCATCTGAAGTCAATAAATTTTTTAGTTCTACACTCCAGATCTGTAAGTCTTAACTTAGATTTAATATTTTTCATCTATTATTATTTGTTTCTCTTTTTATTTGACGTAAACCAGGTGGTTCCGTGTGTGGCATGACATACCCAACAATTGCATTTTGATTTTTTTCTATTTTCATTCTACAATTCAAGTGTCATGATTATATGAATCAAATTGATTTTAATTCATCATATCCACTCCTTTTATGTAGTTAGTGAATCGTATCGAGGCATGGTGTGGTCGGTACCACTCAAAATGTCTCACTTTTATTTGAAATGGACAACATTTTAAGTGAAAACAACAAATAGCATAAGGAAAACTGACCAAAATCATTCGGATTATGTTGATACTTTTGTAAAACGTTACATGGATCATTTTTGATGGGTATGAGTCAACCCCACTTTAATCTGAGGCACGATGTGACCAGTATCACTCAAAGTGTCTCACTTTTGTTTGAAATGTACAACATTTTATGTGAAAAGAAAAACTATCATACGGAAAACTGACCAAACGCTTTCGGATTGTGTTTATACTTTAGGAAAATGATCCATGGGCCATTTGTGACGTGTACGAGTCAACCCTGCCTCAATCTGAGGCATGGTGTGGCTAGTACCACTCAAAATGACTCACTTTTATTTGAAATAGACAGGATTTTATGTGAAAACAACAACTTGCATACAGAAAACCGACCAAATGATTTCATATTGTCTTGATACATTAGGACATCGATCCATGGGTCATTTGTGATGTGTTAGAATCTAACTTGCTTCAATTTGAGGCACTGTGTGACCGGTATCACTCTTAGTGTTTCTCTTTTGTTTAAAGTGGACAACATATTATGTCAAAAGAACTGACATACAGAAAACCGACCAACTTATTCTAATTGTGTTGACACTTTAGAACAATGATACAAGAGCCATTTTTTATGTGTATGAGTCAACCCCGCCTCAATCCGAGGAATGGTATGACTGATATCACTCAAAGTGTCTCATTCTTATTTGAAATGAAGAGTATTTTAAGTAAAATCAAGAACTGGTATACGGAAAAACTGATCAAATCCATTCATATTGTGTTGATACATTTGGAAAAAAAATCCATGGGTCATTTATGTTGTGTATGAGTCAACCCCGACTCAATACGAGGCACGGTGTGACTAGTACCACTCAAAGTGTCTCACATTTATTTGAAATAGACAAGATGTTAAGTGAAAACAACAAATGGTATACAGAAAACAGACCAAACACATTAATATTGTGTTGATACATTAGCACAATGATCCATGGATCATTTTTGAAGGGTACGAGTCAACCCCGCCTCAATCTGAGGCATGGTGTGATCGGTATCACTCAAAGTGTATCACTTTTGTTTGAAATTGACATCATTTTAAGTGAAAACCACAAATGGAATATGGAAATCTGACCAACGCATTTGGGATGTCTTGATAATTTAGGAAAACAATCCCTGGGTCGTTTTTGATATGTAACATTTAACTCCTCCTCAATCCGAGGCAAGGTGTGGTTGGTACCACTCAAAATGTCTCACTTTTATTTAAAATGGACAACATTTTATGTCAAAACAACTGACATACGAAAAACCGACCAAACGTATTTGAATTGTGTTGATAATTTAGAAAAATGATACATGAGTCATTATATATGTGTACGAGTCAACCCCGCCTCAATCCGAGTCAGGGTGTGACTAGTATCACACAAAGTGTCTCTCTTTTATTTGAAATGGACAACATTTTAAGTGAAATCAACAATAGGCATATGAAAAACTGATCAAACACATTAATATTGTGT
Organism: Viscum album; assembly: GCA_963277665.1. Taxonomy (NCBI): domain Eukaryota; kingdom Viridiplantae; phylum Streptophyta; class Magnoliopsida; order Santalales; family Viscaceae; genus Viscum; species Viscum album. The sequence continues at coordinate 394,561,141 of OY728157.1, forward strand.
TGATATTTTAGGAAAATTATCCATGGGTCATTTTTGATGTGTAATAGTTACCCCTTCCTGAATCCAAGGCACGGTGTGATGGGTACCAGTCAAAGTGTCTCACTTTTGTTTGAAATGGACATGATTTTAAGTGAAAACAACAATTGGAAAATGGAAAACTGACCAAATGCATTCATATTGTGTTTATACTTTATCACAATGATCCATGGATCATTTTAGATGGGTACGAGTAAACCCCGCCACAATCCGAGGCACAGTGTGACTGGTATCACTCAAAGTGTCACACATTTGTTTGAAATCGACAACATTTTAAGTGAAAACAAAAACTGACATACGGAAAATATTCATAAGGCTACACATATATTATTTAAATTAAGGGATAAAAAATAAAATATGGTCTATTGGTCATACGTTATTAGAAGAAAAAATTCACAAGGCATATATTGAAACACAATGGGTCATATTATATATAGAAAAACATGAATTATTTTAGGAGCAAGTCTCGACATCCCATCATAAACATGAACCAACACTCATGTTCTAATTCTCAATCATTGGTCTTTCATTCTATACAATAACATAAAACAAATAAATATCATATATTGATTTCATATGAAACCTATGAACACTCAAGCATACCATATAACAAATTGGTCAGCAAGGCTACACATATATTCTGGAAAAATAAGTTTCAAAGTCTCATAGAAATACCCCAATTTTGAGGAATATATATATGGTGACACCATAGCCCTATGGATCACCTCAATACCATCCTCAAACAGTGGGATTTAGGACCAATCCAAAGTCCCTTTGGGAACCCAATACCAAAGACTTAATTGAATATTCATACCCACTACCCATGATGGGGATTCATCTCACATCACATCCAGGAGAGCAAATTACAATTTTCCACATACCACCTTATTCTAATTGAAAAGTATATGGAAAACATGTAGGCTATTCTAGTAACCGATCTTATATACGGAGATTGGCCAATGTCTCCCACTAACACATCAATAACCATTTATTTCATTTGAATTTCTAAATATCTAAAAATTTTAATTCTGAATTGAATTTTAAATTTTGAATACTTTGGATGGGTATTTTGTATTAGTGTTGTTGCAAGTCTGGAGAGGGGGAGGTGTGTTGCTAGAGAGTTGTGTTGTTGTAGGACTGGAGATGGGGGAGAGGGGCATACTGATTTAGAGTTGTGCAAATTTATACCAATGGTTTTCAAAACCGTTGGTATAGATTCTATAATATAACTATACCAACAGTTTTGTTATAACCGTGGGAATAGATTTATACCAACGGTTATAACAGAACCATTGGTATAGCCTTATGGATTGCCATATCCCCTCTATAAAAATGGTTTACAACTGTTGGTATAAGTTTAACACACATATACCAACGGTTTCACAAACTATTGGTATATGTAATAATTAACACACATATGCCAATGGTTTTTAGCAAACCACTGGTATACCTTCTATTTTGACACCTGTACCAATGGTTTTCACAGAACTGTTGTATTAGGCCTATTGTCACGGCTTACTTGGCCACGGTGGAGGGAACCATTGGTATACTATATATCAACGGTTTTCAGGCCTTTACCAATGGTTTTGAACCGTTGGTAAAGTGTAAAATTCTAGCAGTGGTTTTATGGGTTCTTTTTTTTTACAATTTTAGGGTTTTTTATAATTTTAAATAATTTTATGGTTTTTTGGGTTTTTAGGGATTTTGTGATTTTTTTGTGGTTTTTGGGATTTTATGGGTTTTATGGTTTTTAGGTTTTTAGGGTTTTTTATGTTTTTAGTGCTCTTAATATTTTTAAATTTTTTTAATGGTTTAAAGGGTTTAAATGGTTTTTATATTTTTATTTAATTTTTTTTGTGGTTTGTATGCTTTTTTATTTTTTTTAATATTTTATGGGTTTTAGGGTTAACTAGTGTTTTAGCATTTTTAGTTTTTTGGGGTTTTATGTTTTTTATTTTTTTATGTTTTTAAGGGGTTTTTTGGATTTTTCAAATTTTCTTGGGTATTTTATATTTTTATAAATTTTTAAGGATTTTTTAGTAATTTTATGGCTTTTTTGGGTTTTTGGTATTTTCAGGGGTTTAAAGGGTTATTGGTTTTTTTTTGTTTTTTGGGTTTCTATGAATATTTAGTGTTTTTTCTTAAAAAGTTTTGGGGATTGATAATATTTTATTGTTTTATGTGTTTTTAATGTTTTTATGGGTTTTGGGGTTTTCGGGGTTTTAAGGTTCTTAGGAGTTTTAGAGGTTTAATTGCTTTTAGGGTTTTTAGAAATATGTAGGGGTTTTTATGGTTTTTAGGTTTTTATGTTTTTGTAAGACTTTTTAATATTTTTATGGTTTTCTTGGAATTTTTCTGATTTTTACATTTTTGGGGGTTTTAGGTATCTTTTTAGATATTTTTTGTTTTTAGGGTTTTATAGATTTTTAGGGGTTTTAGGGTGTTTTAGGGTTTCAGGGGGATTTAAGCTTGGGGGATCTATTTGTAGGGGTTTTGTAGCTTTTTATAGTTTTTTAACATTTTTAGGTGTTTAATTGGATTTTAGAGTTTTTTGGGCATTGTTAGGGGTTTTATGGTGTTTAAGGGGTTTTTAAGGGTTTTAAGGGTTTTTTTTGGTTTTTAGCATTTGTTATGTTTTCTAGGGGTCTAAATTGAATTTAGTTTTTTAATTTTATCTTAGATATTTTCAGGGGATTAGGTTTTGTTACATTTTTATGGATTTTTTATGATTTTAATGGTTTTAGGGATTTTATGGATTTTGGGGGGTTTTATGTTATTTGGGGTTTTAGGGGTTTTAATGTTTTTAGACTTTTTCAAATTTTATGTGTTTAAAGGGTGTTTATATTTTTAGTGGGGTTTTAGGTGTTTTATGGATTTCAAGGGTGTTTTATGGATTTTAGATATTTTTATATTTTTAGGGGTTTTAAGTTTTTTTAGGGTCTCTAACACTTTTACGTTTTTAGGGGTTTAATGTGTTTTGATATTTTTAAGGTTCTATTTTGGTTTTTTTAGGGTTTTAGGGTTTTTATGTTTATCATGATATTTATGGTTTTTTAGTATTTTTATGGGTTTTTATGGTTTTTATGGAGTGTTTTGTTTTTCAGGTTTTTAGGATTTTATGGTTTTTGGGGTTTTGTTTTCTTTTGAGTTTATAGGGTTATAATGGGTTTTCAGTTTTTTTTAATGTTTTTTAAATTTAAAAGGTATTTAGAGATTTTAGTAGTTTTTAGTTCTTTATGTGATTTCAATGATTTTAAGGATTTAGGGTTCTTTAGGTGTTTTAGGGTTTTATGGTTTTTAAGGTTGTTTGGGGATTTAAATGTTAAGGGGCTTGAAGTGGTTTTAGGTTTTTTTGGATTACATCGGGTTTTCAAGGTATTTCGTTTTTTTTCGGATTTTTAATTATTTTTATGATTTATATGTTTTTAGGGTTTTAGGGATTTTGATAGTTGTATGTGTTTTCAAGGTTATAAGTGTTTTTATGGGTTTTTTACTTTTTTTGGGCCTTTTTTTATTCTTTTAGTTTTTTTATGTTATTATTATTTTTACATTTTTGGGGTATAAACGGTTTTAAAAGATTTTATTATTTATGGTTTTTATGATTTTTATTGTTTTTTAATGTTTTTAGGGGTTTTGGTATCTTTAGGTTTATTAGGGATTTTATGTGTTTTTCTTGTTTTAATGTATTCATAGAGGTTTTCAAGGTTTTAAGGGGTTTTTATATTCTAGGAATATTTTAATGGATTTTTATGTTTTTTATTGTTTTTAGGGTTTTTAGGTATTTTGAGGGTTTTATGGGTTTTTGTGTTTCTCATTTTTTGGATTTTTAGGGTTTTTGAGCATTTTGGTTTTCTATGGTTTTTTAGAGATTTAAACCTTTTTATGATTTTGTTGGGTTTTTAGAGTTTTTAGTAGGTTTTTAAGGTTTTTAGAGATTTTTTCTGGTTTTAAGGGGTGTTTATGGTTTTTAGGGTTTTTAGGGTTTTTTATGTTTTTAGTAGTTTTAATGGTTTTAGGTTTTTAATTTTTTCTTCGTTATTTCAGGGTTTTTGGGTTTTTCAAATTGTTATGGATATATAGGAATTTTTTTAATTTTATTTGGTTTTATGGTTTTATGATATTTTGATGGTTATAACTTTTTTTAGGGTTTTACTATTTTTTTTGTTTTTTGGGGGTTTTATGGATACATTTGAGGGTTTTTTGAGTTTTTATTAGTTTTATATTTTTTTTATCATTTTCCAGGTTAAAATGGGTTTTTTAATTTTTTCTTTGGTGTTTTGGGGATTATGGGATTTGGGGGGGGGGGGGGGGTTATTGTTTTTAGGGGGATTGTGGGTTTATGTTTTATTGGGGGTTTTTTTAGTGTTTTAGTGTTGTTTATGTGTTTAGCGGTATTAAGATTTTTTAGGTTTTAAAGTTTTCTTAGGGTTTTTAGGGTTGTATGATATTTTACTTTTGGGGGATTTTTGGGATTCTTTTAGTTTTTTTTTGTTTTTAAGGTTATTACGGATTTTGAGGAGTTTTATGCTTATTTTGGATTTTTTATTTATTTATGGATTTTATTTTTTTTAGTTTTCTAGTTTTTTTTGGGATAAATTTTTTTAGAGTATTTAGTGGGTTTTAGTTTTTTATGGGTTTTAGGAATTTTAATGTTTTTAAGGGTTTTATGGTCTCTATCATATTTTGGGTTTTTATCCTTTTTATAGTATTTAATGTTTTAGGGGTTGTAAGTGCATTTGGGGTTTTACGGTTTTCTGAGTGGTTTTTATGGTTTTTTTGTTTTTAGGTATTTTTATGGCCTTTTATGATTTTTATGTGTATTTAGGGTATTTAGGGATTTTGATGTTTTTTAGGGTTTTTAGGGTTTTTAGGGGTTTTATGGTTTTTGTATTTTGTATTTATATTTTTTAGGGTTTATAAGTTTTTATATATTTTATATAAGTTTTTAGTGGTTTAAATGGATTTTAGTATGTTTCTAATATTTTTAATGTTTTTTGTGTTTTTCTAGGTTTTGGTGATTTTTATGGTTTTTAGGGGGTTTAGGGTTTTTATTATTTTTATGTTTTTTGGGGATTTTACTTTTTTTTTGGTTTTTAAAGATTTATTTGGGGTTTTTAGAGTTTTGAGGTTTGTATAGGTCTTAAGGGATTTTTAGGGATTTTTTGGGGTTTTGGGGGTTTTAGAGATTTTGAAGGTATTTAAGGGTTTTAATGGTTTTAGGGTGAGGTTTGGGTTTTCTTGTGTTTTTAGGGGTGTTTAGGATTTTTATACATTTTAATGTTTTTATGGGTTTAATGGGTTTTAAATATATATTTTTTTATTTTTAGGGGTTTTTTGGGTTTTTAGGGTATTATTACGTTTTTAGGGGTTTTATGGTTTTTAGGGTTATAGGGTTTCATAGGATTTTACCATTTTTAGGTTTTTATGGGTTTTATGTGGTTTTAGTTTTTATGTTTTTCATGGGGTTATCTTGTTTTTAACGGCTTTTACATATTAATTTTTTTTTGTGATTTTATAATATTTTTATGGTTTTTAGCGTTTTTAGGGATTTGGGGGGGTTAGGGTTTTTATGGATTTTAGCGTTTTTTGGTTTATTTTGGTTTTTTAGGGATATTTTGAGTTTTTTGGGGTTTTGAGATTTTTTTATTTTCCATGGTTTAGTTTCTTTTAATGTTTTTAGTGATTTTAGGTTTTAGGGGATTTATGTTTTTTATGTTTTTATTGAATTTTTAGGTGTTTACAGTTTTTTTTATTTTTTTTACATTTTTATGGACTTTTTAGGATTTTTAGGATTTTTATGTGTTTTAGTGATTCTATGTGGATTTATGGATTTTATTGTTTTTATGGTTTTTTGGAGTTTTAGGGAGTTTTCTATGTTTTTTAGGGTTTTATGTATTTTTGAGTTTTTTTACATTTTTAGTGGGTTAAAGTGGTTTTACAATTTTCAGTGGGGTTTTAGATGTTTTATGGGTTTTAGGGTTGTTTATGATTTTTAGGGTTTTATAGACTGTAGGGTTTTAGGGTTTTTTATGGTTATTATGGTTTTTGTGTTATTATTTTTTTAGGGTTTTTATTTTTTTTATATTTTTATGGTTTTCATTGGGTTTTTTATGGTTTTTAGAATATTTTTTGTTTTTTGGGATTTTTTGGGGTTTTTTATGATTTTATGGTTTATGGTATTTAAGGGATTTTGAGGGTTTTAAGGGTTTAGGGTTTTAAGGGTTTTTATGGGGTTTTAGGGTTTTTATCATTTTTTAGTTTTTATGGGGTTTATGGTTTTTTGATGTTTTAAATTTCATTAAGGGTTTAAATGGTTTTCAAATTTTTAGTGGTTTAGGTTTTTTATGGGTTTTTAGGGGTTTAAAAGGTTTTAGGGGTTTTTACGGGTTTTTGGTTTCCAATTTGTTGGGTTTTATAGGGTTTTTAGCATTTTTTAAGAGTTTTAAGTGTTTTTAAGTCTATATGGTTTTCATAGAGTTCATAGGGTTTTTATGTTCTTTTATATTTTTAGGGTATTTAGGGTTTTGGATGTTTTTAGTGTTTTTTAGTGTTTTAGGGATTTTGAGGGTTTTTAGTGATTTTAAGGTTTTATGGGTTTTTAGGGTTTTTATGTGACCCCAGAAGTCTGAAATGAGTAAGTAATGATAAATACATGAAAAGTAAATGAAATGAATAAGGCATAAAGTTAACTCCACCAGCCAATGTTTCTCCAATCATATTGATAATTTCACCATCTTTCGAGAATCATGACCAATTCTGGGCAAATAGAAGAGACTAAAGCATGAAAGATGAACAACAAGATTCAAAAATACGTGAGATTCTAGTTCCCCCAATACAAATGAGTGAAACAACATTATAAAGACAAAAAAATAGTAGAAAATGACCTAAATAGAATTATATGGAATGGAGGACTCTAAAGGTGTATAAAAAGCATAAAAAACAATTCCATATTCTATTTAATGACCGCACAAAATATGTTATCAAAAATAATTCATAATGATTAATTTTTTAGTTTCTCTCTCTTATTTAATGTTATTCTATGAATTTTCTTCCTTTTCCATGTGGATATGTCATTTTTGGACCCGAATAAGTGTGTCGTTTCCCACCATGGTGTTGGATGTCGAAAGTACTGGATGGTCTAATTAAAATAATAATTGGGCTTAAAATTTTTATCAAGCCCAAAATTATTATCCTTGGGTTTCATGTGATCTATAGAATTTCCCCTAGTTAGTGAGTATTTTCCCCCAAATCCATGGCATCACCATATTCAATGTTTGAAGAAAATTCCCCAATATTGAATGTTACCAAAATGTATCCAAAATCGCCAGGTAAATCGATTTTTAATGAATTGTTTCCCACTCATTCACGAACATTGAATTAAACTTCAGTTCATGGGGTGACCATTATTTTCCATTTGGAAGGAAATGTCTCTTTATGAATGTGAATACATACTTTATGTATAGGTTATAAAATGTCTTGCTTCCAATTCTTGTTATCTCACATATTCTATACTTCACTATACTTCTCTATTTGAGCTTGAATAGATTGGTGAATCTTCTTCATATGGTTTTCCTTCAAGTCTACCTCAACATAAAACTAAAAATAAAGAGGAAAAGAGAAAAATTATATGTATAAAATCAAATTGATTCCACAGACCACTTAGAATGGATAATATAGAGTGGTAGGATTAAGAGATTTATTGTACACAAATTCAGCTAATAGAAGCTATAAATGTCAACCCCTCATATTCTTGTTCAATAATGTTCTCATAATAGTTAACAATTTACAATTGGTAACTTTTATTTTCGCATCAGTTTTAGGGTGATGGGAAGTGCTAAAAATAAGCTTCATTCCGAATTTCCCCCAATTTTTCCTCCAAAATAGCTGATAAATTTTGGGTCTCTATTTAAAATAATATTACGATGAATGCCATGAAAGAAAACCATCTCTTTAAAAAACTATTTTTCTACTTTCACATCATATTATATCTTATTGAAAGGTATGAAATGATCCAACATAGAAAATTGATCAACAATAACCATTATTGAATCATTACCTCACTGAGTCTTTGGTAAATTCAAAATGAAATCCATGCGGAGATCATCCCATGGCTGCTCCAAAATAGAGGAAATAGTGTATTTACCAAGCTTGAAATTACTCTTTTCTCTTTAATATGTCCCACATCTCAAAATAATTTCTTGGAAATATGATTTCATCTTATTCTAGTAGAAATACCCCTTTACAATCTCTAAGGTTTTGTGGATGCCAAAATTACTCGAAATTCCCCCTTCATGTGCCTCCCGAGTTAGCAAGTCACGTTAAAAACCAATTGGAACACATATCCTTTTTATCTTAAATAGAAACCCAATATTTAAAATATAATCAGCCTCAAATACATTTTGACATTGGATTAAAATAGAAATTAAATCCCTATAATGCTGATAATATTCTTTCATAAGATGAAGTCCAAGAATTTAAGCATATAGAATGGAAAGTAATGTATACTTTCTATGTAATGTTTCTACCATGAGGTTATCTTACACCTTATAATATTTTTACAAAAATGAGAATAATTTCAAGAATTCCAGCAACTTTTCAGCCCTCAAACTCATCTTGTGTTGACTATTGATAAATCTCAATTCCCGGTGGAGAAAATGATGAAAAAACTATTTTTCTCTCAAATAATGAGACCAATTATCTAAGGATCCCCCCATCGCATAAAAATAATTATAATTGGTGTCATAATTACTATTTGAATCATTCAATTTCTCACTGAAATATGAAATAGGATGATTTATTTTTATCATAATTGCATCTATCATTACTCTACTACATCACACTCCACTATAAAGTCTTTATCAAAATCTAGTAAATCCAAAACTGGTGATTCACACAACTATTTATTAATGATTTAAAATACATAATTGTATGAATTTGACCAGTATAATTTCAAAATTTTCAATAATTTAGTGACAGGTTCCCTGATAGTACTGAAATAGGAAAAAATTATGATAAAAAGATGTCAAACCATGAAAAATCCTTATTTATGTGATGGATTCTAATTTTGGATAGGACATGATTGCATCATCTTTAGATTGATCCACCAAGATTCCTTCTTTAGATACTATATATCTGAAGAACACAACTTGTGTTGAAAATAAAATTCACTTTTATAGCTTTCCATATAGCATTTGTTCCCACAGAATTCCAAATACATACTGAATATTATCTACATGGATCACCACATCCTTGCTATAAATCAAAATGTCATCTAGATAGACAATAATTGATTTTCCAATAAATGATTTCATAACATCATTTATTGATTTCTTGAACATAATTGGATCATTTGAGAGGTTGAATATCATGACCAACTACTCAAAAAATCAACTATTGGTATTAAATGATGTTTTCCACTCATCCCCATCCATCATTAAATTTTTATAAGGGTTTTAAGGTTTTCTTAGGGGTATTTATTTATTTTATGTGGTTGTAAATTTTATGAAATTTTCTCTACTTTTTTAGGTTGTTTATTGATTTTTAGGGTTTTTAGGTATTTTTAGGGGTTTTAGGGTATTTTAGGGTTTTTTTTGAGTTTTTAAGGGTTTAAAAAGCATTTTATGGTTTTTTTAGATTTTATGAATTCTATGGGTTGTAATATTTTTTAGTATTTTTTTGTGCTTCATGGAATTTTTAATAATTTTCGTTGTTTTATGGTTTTTAGGTTTTTGGGATGTTGATGGATTTTATGGGGTTTTAGTGTTTAAAGGTTTTAGGGATTTTAACTATTATTAGGATTTAAAGGTTTTCTTAGGGTTTTTCATGGATTTGGGGGGTTTTTAAAAATTTTGTGTTTTCTATGTGTTTTTAGAAATGATTTTTTTAAAGGTTTTTTAGGGATTTTGAGGAGGGGGAGGGTTTAGGTTTTTTATTATATTTATCATTTTTTATGTTTTTAGGTGCTTTCACTGTTTAATGGTTTTTACGGTTTTCTTAGGTGTCTAAAGGGGTATTAACGTTTTCATGCATTTTTATTGATTTTTAGGGATTCTTTTATGTTTTTTAAGAGTTATTATTGGTTTCTTGTGTATTTATGGGATTTAGGGGTCTATAATTGTTATAGTTTTTAGGATTTTTCTTGGTTATTTTGGTTTTTATCTTCTTTACAGGTTTTATGTATTTCTTGTTTTTAAGGGTTTATAAGGACTTTTTAGGAATTTTTTCGGGTTTTACTTTTTTAGGGATTTATAGGGACATTTTAGAATTTTTATGGTTTTTAGTGTTCTTAGGTATTTTGAGGGTTTTAAAATTCAATAGTTTTTTAGGTTTTAATGTTTTTTCGGGTTTTTAGGGATTGTTTTTATTTTTTTGGTTTTTACCATTTTTATTGGTTTGGATGGTCATTAGAGATTTTATTGGTTTTTAGAGTTTTATGGGATTTTAGGATTTTAAGGTATTTTGGTGTTTTTTATTTTTAGTGTTTTTAGATGTTCATGAATATTTTAGGATTTTAGTAGTTTGGGCATTTTTTCAGGGATTTTAAGTGTTTCTGGGGTTTTATCATATTATTAGGGGTTTCTAGGTTTTTACGGTTTTTTACTATTTTAGAGAATTTTATGTCTTTTTTAGGATTTTTAGGGTTTTTGGATTTTTGGGTTTTAGAGATTTTGTAGAATTTATGTTTTCTGGGGTTTTAACATGCTTTAGGTTTTTTATAGTTTTTAGGTTTTTTTTGGATTTTTATGTGTTATTAGGATTTTTTGGGTTTCTTATGGGCTTCGAAGTTTTCAGCGTTTTTATATTTTTTTTACATTTTTATGTATTTTTATGTATTTTTAGGTTTTTATGGGTTTTGGGGTTTTTTTTGGTTTTTTGGTGTTTTATGGTTTTTAAGGGGTTATTGATTTTTGTGGTTTATTTGTTTTTTATGGTTTTTTACGGGTTTTAATATTTTTTTAGAATATTATTTTTTTAGGGGTTTAAAGGGGTATTTTTTATTTTAGTACCATTTTATGTTTTAATGGGGTTTTAGGGTTTTTATGGTTTTAGGGGTTTTATGGGTTTTATGGTTTTTAGTGGTTTTTATGTTTTTATGTTTTTATGGAATTTTAGGTTATTTAGGGTTTTAGCGATTTTAATGTTTTTTTGGTTTTAAGTGTTTTAATGTTTTTATGGTTTTCTTATATTTTTTAGGGTTTTTATTATATTTTTATTTTTTTCAATTTTTAGTGATTTTTTTGGATTTTTATGATTTTAAGGATTTTGAGTGATTTTGGGGGGTTTTACTGTTTTAACGGTTTTTAGGGTTTTTAGGATATTTAGTTTTTTTAATTTTTATTGGTTTTAAGTGTTCTTTTGTTTTTTTAAATTTTATTAGGTTTTTTTAGAAATTGTAGGGTTTTTATATTCTTAGGGATTTATGGATTTTTTTATTTTTCCGTTTTTGGGATTTTAGGTTTTTTCGGGGTATTACGGTTTTAAAAGTTATAGAGTTAGTTTTGGAGTTTTAGGGGTTTTTCAGTTTATTAGGGTTTAATGGTTAATAGTTTTCTTTTACATTATTGGGGTTTCAAATGGTTTTTTTGAGTTCTAGTGGGTTTATATGGTTTTAGGGGTTTTTATGTGTTTTATGGTTTTTAGGGGTTCTACAGTTTTTAGGTGTTTTAGGGTCAATTTAGGATTTAGGGATTTTGGGTATTTATTTATTTATTTATGGGTATTAAGATTTTTTATATTTTTATGGTTTTATAATGTTTTTTCTAGTATATAATTTTTTTTATGTTTTTGTGGTTTTTAGTGGTTTTTAGATTTTTTTTTAAATTTTTTTTGGTTTTATAAGTTTTTAGGGTTTTTAGTATTTTTAGGTTTTTTAGAGTTTCAATAATTTTTAGGGTTTTAATTTTTTCTTAGGATATATTAAGGGTTCTAGGGTTTGTTATTTTTTTTACAGAATTTTGGGTATTTTTTAGAAATTTTAGGTGTCACATGTTTTTAGAGATTATGAACGTTTTTTGGGTTTTAATAGTTTTGAGGCCCTTTATGGTTTTTTGGTTTTTGTGGTTTTTTGATTTATTTATGGGTTTTTATGTTTTTTAGAGTTTTTCATATTATTAGGGGTTTAAATTGGTTTTAGAGTTCTTAGTTGATATTTTTTATTTTTAGTGGTTTTTAGATTTTCAATGTATTTAGGTGTTTATTTTATTTTTTGGGTTTTTAGGGTCTTTTAGGGTTTTTATTGTTTTATAAAAATTTAGGATTTTTAGGTTTTATGTGTCATATGTTTCTTTGGATTTTTTTGGGGTTCTCAGGGTTTTTGGCATTTTTAATTTTATAAGGATTTTTTGGGATTTTAGGATTTTTTTTGGTTTTTATGGTTTCCATGGTTTTTAGGTATTTTTAGTATTTTTAATCTTTTTATGTTATTTATGTTTTATATATTTTTTAGGTTCTCAGGGTTGTTATGTGTTTATAGTTTTTTATGGTTTTCTTAGGGGTTTTATGAATTTTTAATATTTTTTTATTGCCTTTTAAGTTCTAAGGATTTTTTAATTGTTATGGTATTTAGGGTATTTGGGGATTTTTAGATCATTTAGGGATTTTTTGAGTTTTTAGAGTTTTTATGGTTTATAATATTTTTCTTTAATTTTTTTTGTTTTTTATGAATGTTAATGTTTATAGAGTTTTTAATTTTTTGGGGGTTTAAAGGGTTTTTAGTGTTTTTAGTGGTTTTTAGGGTTTTTATGGTTTTAGGATTTTTTATTTCTTTTTGGTTTGTTATAATTTTTAGGGGTTTTAGGGTTTTAGGGTCCTTTGTGGGTTTTTAGGAAATTTTTCATTTTTAGAGATTTTAAGGTTTTCTACATTTTTTGATATTTTTAGTGCTTTTTTTGGATTTTTATGGGTTTTTAGGGATCCTATAGATTTTGAGAATTTTTTGGGTTTTTAAGAATATTATAGATTTTAGGGTTTTTAATGTTTTTTTTATTTTTAGGGGTTTTAGGTGTATTTTTTTAAGGTTTTCTATATGTTTTCAGAATTTTTAGGTTTTCTATGTTTTTATGGGTTTTTATTGATTTTTTTAATTTATAAGGATTTTTAGGGTTTTTTGTGATTTTGAGTGGTTTTTACGGTTTTAGGGATTTATGGTTTTTTTGTGCCTTAGGGTTTTTTAGTTCTTAGGGGTTTATGGGTTTTATAGTTTTTAATATTTTATGGTTTAAAAGGGTTTTTAGAGTTTTTAATGTATTTTGGGTTTTTATTGGCAGTAGAGATTTTAAGGTTTTTAATGGTTTAAGGGTCTTTTAAGTGGTTTTAATGATTTTTTGATTTTTTAGTTTTTTAATATTTTTAAGTGTTTTGAAAATTTTAAGGTTATATTAGGATTTTTTAGGGTTTGATGGTTTTTTTATATTTTTTGGTGTATTAATGCTTTTTCATATTTTTATGGTATTTAAGATTTTTATGGATTTTTAGGGTTGTTAGAGTTTTTTAGGGGTTTTGTGTTTTTGAAGTTTCTATGGGTTTAAAATGTATTTATGTGTTAAAGGGGATCATATGAGATTTCAGAGTTTTTTGGGTTTTTTATGTTTTAGAAATATTTAATGTATTTTCATATTCTTATAGATTTTTATGGTTTTTAGGGATTTTGATTGATTTTGGGTTTTTTGGGGGTTTAGGGTTTTTATGATTTAATAGGTTTTTCCTTGGATTTTTGAGTTTTTATGGGATTAATGTTTTTTATAATTATTTAATATTTTGAGTGGTTTATAGGGGTTTTAGTGTTTTTAGTTGTGTTTTACGATTTTTATGGGTCTTAGGATTTTAGGGGTTTTTAGGGTTTTCATTTACTTTTAGGTGTTTTAATATATTTTATGGTTTTTTAGTTTGTTTACATTTTTTTAGTTTTTTAATTGTTTTTAAGGTTTTCTTAGCGTTTTTTTGATTTTTAGGGTTTTTACGTTTGTAATGGTATATAAATTTATAGATATTTTTAGAGGGTTTTTTAGAATTTTTATGGTTTTTTTGGATTTTTAGGGTTTTATGATTTATTAGGGTTTTTAGAGGTTTTTAGGGGATTTAATGTTTTTTAGTTTTTAAGGGTTTAAAGTGTTTTTATCTTTTTAAGGTTTTATTGTGGTTTTTAGGGGTTTTATTTTTGTGGGATTTTTAGTGGTGTTTTATGATTTTTATGGTTTGTAGGTTAGTTTGGGAATTTAAGGGTTTTTATGGTTTTTATCATTTTTTAGGAGTTTTTTCTTTGGGGGTTATATTTTTAGGATTTTTAGGGGGTTTTAGATTTTTTTAATGTTTTAATTGTTTTAAAGCATTTTGATAGTTTTTAATGGGCTTTTTAGGTTTTTATGGGTTTTTATGTTTTTTACGGTTTTAGGGTTTTAGGGCCTTAGGGTCTTTTTAGTGTTTTTAGAGGTTTTAACTTTTTTTTTGGTTTTTAGGGGCATTAATGGTATATATATTTTTAGATTTGATAGGGTTTTCTGGGATTTTATAGGTTTTTTCATTTTTTGGGATTTAAAAAAAAATTAATGATCTTTATAGATTTTATAATTTTAAGTGATTTTTATCATTTTTATGGTTTTAGGGCTTTTTATAGTTTTTAAATGTTTTAATGGTTTTTACGATTTTTAGGTTTTTTAGGGGTGTTATGTGTTTTTATGTTTTTAATATTTTCTTACGGGTTTTCAAGGTTTTTAGGTGTTTTATATTATTAGAGATTTCGAGGGTATTTTAGATTTTTTTTTGTGTTATTATAATTCTTGGATTTTTTGGGGGGGTTTTATATTTTTAGGGGATTTAATGTTTTTATGAGTTTTTGAGTTTTTTTCTGTTTTTTGAGTATTTAGGGGTTTTAAGGTTTTTTAGAATTATTTAATGTTTTCAAGGGTTTAAAGGGTTTTTAGAGTATTTATTGTTTTTAGTGTTTTTATTGGTTTTATCGGGTTTTCCTATTTTTATGGTTTTAATTGGTTTTATGGTTTTAATAGTTTTGAGGGTTTTAGGGTCTTTATGGTTTTAATGGGTTTTAGCATTTTTTAGGATTTTAAGGGGTTTTAAGTGTTTTTATATTTTTATAGATTTCATATGGATTTTCAGGATTATTAGTGTTGTTTATGTTTTTAAATATTTTTATGGAATTTTTAGTTTTTTATAGGTTTTTATGTTTTTTGAGATTTTTGAGGGTTTTTTTATTTTCACGAATTTTAGGGTTTTTAGTGTTTTTAGGATTTTTAGGTTTTGTAGGGGTTTGGTGTTTTCTTAGGTTTAAGGTGAGTTTTTCAGGGTTTTTAAGGTTTCTATATTTTTAGATATTTTTACTGATTTTTTATGATTCTTATAGTTTTTATAGGTTTTATAGATTTTGAGGGGTTTTAAGGTTTTTTTTCTCTGTTTTTAGATTTTTTAGTGGTTTTATTGATTTGTTTTAATTTTTTAAGGTTTTAGGGTTTTTATAGTTTTTTAACATTTTTATGGTATTAAAGTGTGGTTGGAGAATTTATCTGTTTTCTTGGGTTTTATGAGTTTATAGGTTATTTATTTATTTATGGGTTTTATGATTTTTAGGGATTTTAGGGTCTTTATTGGTTTTATGGTTTTTAGCATTTTTAAAATTTTTAGGGGCATTATGTGTGTTAAGGATTTTATGGTTTTCTTAGGAGATTCAGGGTTTTAGGTTTTTCTTATTTTTTTAGGGATATTAGTGATTTTTCATAATTTTTATGGGTTTTTAGGGTTTTCAGGGATACTAAGGGGATTAAGCATTTTTTTGGGTTTTTAGGGTTTTTAGTTATTATGTAATATATAGTAAATGTAATAATTTTTTGGCGTATAATATTTTTTAATTATTTTCTTCATTTGTAGGGATTTTTTAAATTTTTGGGACTTTTATATATTTTTAGGACTTATTTGGGATTTTATGATTTTTTTGGTGTTTTATGGTTTTAGTAGTTTTATGGTTTTTTGGGGGTTCTAAGGATTTATTGAGTTTCTAGGGATTTAAGGATTTTATATTTTTTTAATAATTTTGGAGGTTTATAGGGTTTTTTATTATTTTCGTGGGTTTTAGGGTTTTTTCTGTTTTTAATGGTTTTTTATGTTGTATGGGTTTTATGTTTTTAAGGGGTTTTAGGGTTTTTAATGTCGTTTTTGGGTTTTTAAGGTTTTTTCATTTTTAGGTTTTTAGGGGTCTAAAGTGATTTTTGGTTTTTAAATTTTTCTTAGTTTTTTATGAATTTAATATGTTTTAGGAATTATTAGTGATTTTGTATTAATTTTATGGTTTGTAAGGTTTTTTAGGTATTTTGAGGTTTTTTAATGTTTTTGTGGAGTTTAGCATTTTTACGGTTTTTAGGGGATTGATGTTTTTCAGGGTTCTAATGTTTTCTTATGTGTGTATATTGTTTTTAGGATTTTTAACAGTTTTTTGGGATTTTTGGGGATTTTTAATATTTTTATGGGTTTTTGGGTTTTTGGGGGTTTTCGAGGTTTTGGGGTTTCTTATTTTTTTTTTGAGTTTTTAGTGTTTTTATTTTTTTTAGAGTTTTTTTAATGTTTTTAGTGTTTTAAATTATTTTTATTGTTTATAGTGGTTTTTATGGTTTTTATGGTTTTTTGGGTTTTATGGGTTTTATCTATTTTTATGGTTTTTAGGGTTCTAGGGTCTTTTATGGTTTTTAAATTTTTAACCATTTTTAGGTTTTTTGGGGTTCTAAATTTTTTTTTAAATTTTCATGGTTTTCTTCTAGTTTCGTAGGGTTTTTAATGTTTCTTACATTCTTAGGGTTTTAGAGATTTTTTAGAAAATTTATGCAGTTTAGGGTTTTAAGGATTTTGAGGGGTTTAAGGTTATAGAGGTTTTCAGGGTTTTTAGAATTTGTTATGTTTTTTAGGGGTTTGAAGAGTTTTTATGTTTTTATGTTTTTCAAATGATTTTTAGTGTTATTTTAGACATTTATGAATTTTTGGATTTTTTTTCAGAATTTTAAGGATTCTATTATTTTTTAAGGTTTTGGGTTTTTTACAGTTTTTTATTAATTTTATTATTTTTAGGGTTTTTGGGTTTTTAGGATTTTTTTTTAAAATTTTTATGGTTTTAAGGTTTTGAAAGTTTTTTTATATTTTATGTGTTGAAGAAGTTTATTATAGTTTTTATGGTTTTATGGTTTTTATAGGTTTTAGGCGGTTTTATAGTTTTTTGGGTTTTAGGGTCTCTAACGGGTTTTAATGATTTTTATGTTTTTTTGTAGTTTTATGTTTTTTTGTTTTTAAGGCATTCTTAGGGGTTTTTAGAGGTTTTAGGGCATTTTTTAGGGAATTTTTGGTCTTTTAGGGATTTATGGTTTTTATATTCTTTAAAGATTTTGTGGGTTTTTTTTGGACATTTTAGTGTTTTAGGATTTTTAGGGTTTTTAGGGGATTTATGTTTTTTATATATTAGGGTTTTCTTATTGGATTTCAAGGTTTTTATTACTTTGTACATTTTAGATATTTTTTGGGTTTTAGTATTTTTTTTGGTTTTTTAGGGTTTTAGCGATTCTGTTTGTTTTTAGCATTTTAGGTTTTTACTATTTTTTGGGTTTTAGGGGTTTTCCAGTTTTTTAGGGTTTTTATGGTCTTTAGAATATTTTAAATTTTTAGGGCCTTAGAGGGATTTCAGAGTTTTTAGTTGGTTTTATTTTTTATGGGTTGTTAGGGTTTTATAAGGCTTATTGGGGTTTTATAGTTTTATAGGTTTTAGGGTTTATAGGGTTACTTTTAGGTTTTTTGGGTATTTAATTTTTTAGTGAAATTAATTATTTTTAGGTTTTTAAAGATTTATTAAGGGTTTTTAGGGTTTATTTTGTTTTTAAGGATTTTTGTGATTTTTTAGGATTTTATGGTTTTGTATTGTTTTTCAATATTTTGAGTGTTTTTTGGGTTATTTTGGGTTTGTATGGTTTTATATGACTTTTTGTGTATTTAGGTTTTTAGGGCTTTTAGGTATTTTTTGGTATTTATGGTTTATTATTGGTTTTCTTGGGTTTTTTTAAAATTTCTAATGTTTATATGAATTTTAGGGCATTTTTGTGATTTTTATGGTTTTAAAGTCTTGAGGGATTTTGATGGTCTTTTGGGTTTTTAAGATTTTTAGTGTTTTATGGTTTTTTTGTTTTTATTGTTTTAAGGTTATTCATATTTTTGATGTTTTTGGGGGATTAATTTTTTCTTTGGGTTTAAGTGAATTTATAGTATTTTTTTGACTTTTTAGTTATTTTATTTGTTTTTAGTTTTTTATTGTTTTTAGAGATTTTTTTTGGGTTTTAGGGTCTTTTTAGTATTTTTAATAATTTATATATTTTTTGGTTTTTTAGGGGTTTATGTGTTTTGGGATTTTTAATGTTTTATTTGGGGATTTCAAGGTATTTAGTATTTATTTTTATTTTTAGGTATTTTTAGGAATTTTTTAAGATTCTAATGGTTTTAGGTTTTTTAGGTATTTTGAGATTTTTTACTATGTTTTATGGTTTTCAAGGTATTTATCATTTCATACGTTTTCGTGGGTTTGTAAGTGTTTTTAATTTTATATGGTTTTCTTAAGAGGATTCAATGTTTTTAGGTTTTATAAAATTTTAGGGATTTTTTTCAGTTTAAGTTATTTTTATGGATTTTTTAGGAATTTTATGGTTTTTTGGGATATTTAAGGTTTTGAGTGTTTTTATTGTTCCTTGTGTTATTAGCGTTTTTTAGTTTTTACAAGATTTTAAGGTTTTTAACAATTTTCTAATTTTTTTATTTGAATATTTTTAATATTTTCTAGTTTGTTTTATGGTTTTATGGTTTTAGATGTTGTATCGGTTTTTTAGGTTTTTGGGGGTTTAGTGTTTTTAGCATTTTTTAGCTTTTTTTTACAAAAATGTGATTATTAGAGATTTTCTGGATTTGTATGGGTTTCAAGGATTTTAGGGATTTATAGGGTTTTAGGGATTTTAGTTGATTTTATTTTTTTAGGTTTTTAGAGGTAATATGTGTTTTTATGATTTAATAGTTTTGTTTGGGGTTTTTAGGGTATTTAGGTTTTTTTGCATTTTCAGTATTTTTAGTTCTTTTAATGATTTTTTTCATTTATTTGGGGTTTTAATAATCATGAAGGGTTTTTTGGGATTTTTTTACTTTATGGGTTTTTTGGGTTTTTATGGTTTTTAAGGTTTTTTATGTTTTTAAGTGCTTTTATGGTTTTAATGTTTTTATGTATTTTTATTAAATTTTAGGGATTTTTTAGGTTTTTTTAGAGTTATTAATGGTTTCTTGGGTATTTATGGGATTTTAGGGGTCTATGATTTTTCGGGTTTTTAGGATTTTTCTGGGATATTTGGTTTTTATCTTTTTATAGGTTTTATGTATTTTTAGTTTTTTAAGGGTTTCTAATGATTTTTTAGGAATTTTTTCATGTTTTTTACTTTTTTAGGAATTTATAGGGACATTTTAGAATTTTTATAGTTTTTAGTGTTCTTAGGTATTTTGAGGGTTTTAAAATTCTTTAGTTTTTTAGGGTTTAATGTTTTTTGGGTTTTTAGGGACTGTTTTTATATTTTTGGTTTTTTTGTTTTTTACCATTTTTATAGGTTTGGATGGTATTTAGATATTTTATTGGTTTTTAAAGTTTTATGGGATTTTAGAATTTTAAGGTGTTTTGGTGTTTTATGTTTTTAGTGTTTTTAGGTGTTAATGAATATTTTAGGATTTTAGTAGTTTTGGAAAAAATATATTTAGGGATTTTAAGTGTTTCTGGGGTATTGTCATTTTATTATGGGTTTCTAGGTTTTTAGGGGTTTTTACTATTTTAGGGATTTTTAGGTATTTTTTAGGATTTTTAGGGTTTTTATGGATTTTTGGGTTTTTTAGATTTTGTGGAATTTAGGTTTTCTGTGGGTTTAACGTTCTTTGGGGTTTTTATAGTTTTTAAGGTTTTTTTGGATATTTATGTGCTATTATGGTTTTGTGGGTTTCTTATGGGGTTCAGTGTTTTTATGGTTTTTAGTTTTTTTACAATTTTTTGGTATTTTTATTTCTTTTAAGGTTCTTATGGGTTTTTGGGGGTTTTTGGTTTTTTGGTGCTTTTATGGTTTTTAATGGGATTATGATTTTTATGGTTTATTTTTGTTTTTATTGTTTTTTACAGGTTTTAATTTTTTTTTGAGAATATTAATATTTTTAGGGGTTTAAAGAGGTATTTTTTATTTTAGTACCATTTTATGTTTATATGTGGTTTGAGGGTTTTATGGTTTTATGGGTTTTATGGTTTTTAGTGGTTTTTATGTTTTTATGTTCTTATGGAATTTTAGGTTATTTAGGATTTTTAGTGACTTTAAAGTTTTTTTGGGTTTTAAGTGTTTTAATTTTTTTATGGTTTTCATATGTTTTCTAGGGTTTTTTTTGTATTTTTTATGTTTTTTTTTGGATTTTTAGATATTTTTTTTGGAATTTTATGATTCTAAGGATTTTGAGTGATTTTGGGGGGTTCTACAGTTTTGACGTTTTTAGGGTTTTTAGGATTTTTAGTGTTTTTTAATTTTTAAGGGTTTAAGTGTTCCTTTGGTTTTTAACATTTTCATTGGGGTTTTTAGAAATTGTAGGGTTTTTATATTCTTAGGGATTTAGGGATTTTTTTATTTATCCTTTTTTTGGGTTTTTAGGGATTATTTAGTTTATTAGGGTTTTATGTTTACTAGTTTTTTTAAATTATTGGGATTTCAAATGGTTTTTTAGAGTTATAGTGGGTTTATATGGTTTTTAGGGGTTTTTAGGTGTTTTATGGTTTTAAGTGGTTCTACAGTTTTAGGTGTTTTAGGGTCAATTTAGGATATAGGGATTTTGAGTGTTTTTTATTTTTGTAGGGGTCTTCTGATTTTTTAGGTTTTTATGGTTTTATTATGGTTTTTCTAGGATTTAATAATTTTATGTTTTTGTGGTTTTTTTTAGATTTTTTTAAAAAAAATTTTGGTTTTATAAATTTTAAAGTTTTTAATATTTGTAGGGGTTTTTAGAGTTTCGATAATTTTTAGGGTATTAATGTTTTTCTTTGGATATTTTAAGAGTTCAGTGGTTTGTTGTTTTTTATAGAATTTTGGGTATTTTTTATAAATTTTTGGGGGTTTTTATGTTTTTAGGGATTATGAATGTATTTTGGGTTACAATAGTTTTGAGGCTCTTTATGGTTTTTTTTGATTTTGGTTGTTTTTGTGTTATTTATGGGTTTTTAGGTTTCTTATAGTTTTTAATATTTATAGGGGTTTAAATTGGTTTTAGAGTTCTTAGTGGTTTTTAATATTTTTAGTGGTTTTTAGGTTTTTAAGGTTTTTATGTGTTTATATGGTTTTTAGGGTTTTTAGGGTGTTTTGGGTTTTTATGGTTTTATCAGAATTTAGGATTTTTATGTTTTATGTGTTTTATGTTTCTTTGGTTTTTTAGGGATTTTCAGGTTTTTTGGGGTTTTTAAATTTATAACGATTTTTAGGGATTTTAGGATTTTTTTGGTTTTTATGGTTTCTATGGTTTTTATGTATTTTGAAGATTTTTAATCATTTTATGTTTTTTATATTTTTTAGGTTCTTAGAGGTGTTATGTGTTTATAGTTTTTTATGGTTTTCTTAGGGGTTTTCTAAATTTTTAATATTTTTATGGTCTTTTAAATTCTAAGGTTTTTTTTTAGTTTTATGGTTTTAGGGTATTTGGGGATTTTGAGATCGTTTAAGGATTTTTAGAGTTCTTAGAGTTTTTATGGTTTATACTATTTTTATTTATTTTTTTGTTTTTTATGAATGCTATTGTTTATTGAGTATTTAAATTTATTTTTGGGGTTTACAGTGTTTTTAGTGTTTTTAGTGGTTTTTAAGGTATTTATGGTTTTAGGATTTTTTTTATTGTTTTTTGGGTTTTTTATGATTTTTAGGGGTTTATGGGTTTTAGGGTCCATTGTGGGTTTTTAGGTAATTTTTTATTTTTAGAGATTTTAAGGTTTTCTATATTTTTTGATATTTTTAGTGCTTTTTTAGGATTCTTATGGGTTTCTATGGATCTTATGGATATTAAGAGTTTTTTAGGTTTTTAAGGAATTTATAGATTTTAGGGTTTTTAATGTTTTTTTGGTTTTAGGGGTTTTAGGTGTACATAGTTTTTTACGGTTCTCTATATGTTTTTGGGTTTTAAAGGTTTTCTATGTTTTTCTGGGTTTTTTATGATTTTTTTGATTTTTAAGAATTTTTAGGATTTTTTGTGATTTTGAGTGGTTTTTAGTGTTTTTGGGATTTATGTGTATTTTTTGCCTTAGGGTTATTTTAGTTTCTTAGCTGTTTATGGGTTTTATAGTTTTTAATATTTTAGGGTTCTAAAGGGTTTTTAGAGTTTTTAATGTACTTTGGGTTTTATGGGTAGTAGGGATTTTAAGGATTTTAATGGTTTAAGGGTCTTTCTTTAATGTTTTTTTTTCATTTTTTAGGTTTTTAAGTGTTTTAAGTGTTTCTAGAATTTTAAGGTTATATTTAGTTGTTTTAGGGTTTTGTTATATTTTTTGGTATATTAATGATTTTTCATATTTTTATGGTTTTTAGGATTTTTATCGATTTTTAGGGTTGTTAGAGTTTTTAGGTGTTTTGTGTATTTAAGGTTTCTCGGGGTTTAAAATGTTTTAATGTCTTAAATGGGATCATATGGGATTTTAGGGTTTTTTTGGGTTTTTTATGTTTTTAGAAATATTTAATGTATTTTCCTATTCTTATAGATTTTTATTTTTTTTGGGAATTTAATGGATTTTGTGTATTTTGGGGGTTTAGGGTTTTTATGATTTCATAGGTTTTTAATAGATTTTTGAGTTTTTATGGGTTTACGGTTTTTTATAATTTTTTAATATTTTCAGTTGTTTAAAGGGGTTTTAGTGTTTTTAGTAGGGTTTTAGGATTTTTATTGGTTTTAGGATTTTAGGGGTGTTCAGGGTTTTCAGTTACATTTAAGATTTTTAATATATTTTATGGGTTTTTAGTTTGTTTTGAGTTTTTTAGGTTTCTAGCATTTTTAATTGTTTTTTAGGTTTTTAAGGTTTTGTTAGCGTTTTTAGGATTTTTAGGGTTTGTACATTTTTAATGGTATTTAAATTTTTCGGTATTTTTAGAGATATTTTTAGGATTTTTATTGTTTTTATGGATTTTTAGGGTTTTAGGATTTATTAGGGTTTTTCGAGGATTTTAGGGGATTTAATGTTTTTAGGTTTTTAAGGGTTTTAATTGTTTTTATATTTTTAAGGTTTTATTGTGGTTTTTAGGGGTTTTATTTTTTATGAGATTTTTAGGGGGTTTTATGATTTTTATGGTTTTTATGATATTTTGGGAATTTGAGGGTTTTAATGTTTTATCAGTTTTTAGGGGTTTTTTTCTTTGGGAGTTATTTTTTTTGGGATTTTTAGGGGGTTTTAAATTTTTAAATTTTTTTTCTTGTTTTAAGTCATTTTTATAGTTTTTATGTTCTTTTTAGGTTTTTATGGGGTTTTTTGTTTTTTAAGGTTTTTAGGGTTTTAGGGCATTAGGTTATTTTTAGGGGTTTTAGAGTTTTTCTCATTTTTTGTTTTTTGGGGCATTAATGGTATTTATTTTTTTATGTCTTTCTTAGGGTTTTCTAGATTTTTATAGGGTTTCTCATTTGTTGGGATTTAAAAAAAATTAGGATCTTTATAGTTTGTATAATTTAAGTGATTTTTTTTCATTTTTATGGTTTTTAGGGATTTTTATAGTTTTTAAGGTTTTTAAAGGTTTTTACCATTTTTATTTTATTTAGGGGTTTTATTTGTTTTTATGTTTTTAATATTTTATTATGGGTTTTCAAGTTTTTTAGGGGTTTCATTTGTTAGATATTTTGAGGCTATTTAATTTTTTTTGTGTTTTTATGATTCTGGGAATATTTTTGGTGTTTTAGGTTTTTTAGGGGATTTAATATTTTAACAGGATTTATATTTTTTTGGTGTTTTTTGAGTTTTTTGGGGTTTTAATGTTTTTTAGATTTATTTAATGTTTTAAGGGGTTTAAAGGGTTTTTAGAGTATTTATTGTTTTTAGTGTTTTTATTGATTTTAAGAGGTTTTAAGTGTTTTAATATTATTATACATTTCATATGGATTTTCAGGGTTATTAGTGTTTTTTATGTTTTTAGTTATTTTTATGGAATTTTTAGTTTTTTATAGGTTTTATGTTTTTTAGGATTTTTGAGGGTTTTTTTTGTTTTTGACGGATTTTAGGGTTTTTAGTGTTTTTAGGATTTTTAGATTTTTTAGGGGGTTTTATGTTTTTTAGGTTGAAGGTGAGTTTTTTTGGGTTGTTAAGGTTTGTATATTTTTAGATATTTTTATGCATTTTTTTATGATTCTTATTATTTTTATAGGTTTTATGGATTTTGAGGGCCTTTAGGGTTTTTTTCTCTGTATTTAGATTTTTTTAGTGGTTTTATGGATTTGTTTTAATTTGTTAAGGTTTTAGGGTTTTTAGAGTATTTTATCATTTTTATGGTATTAAAGTGTAGTTGGAGAATTTAGCAGTTTTATAGAGTTTTATGAGTTTTTAGGTTATTTATTTATTAATGGGTTTTATGATTTTTAGGGATTTTAGGGCTTTTATTGGTTTTATGGTTTTTATCATTTTTTAGGTTTTTAGGGGCATTATGTGTGTTAAGTATTTTATGGTTTTCTTAGGAGTTTCAAGGTTTTAGGTTTTTCTTATGTTTTTATGGATATTAGTGATTTTTTATAATTTTTATGGGTTTTTAGGGTTTTCAGTGATACTGTGGGGATTAAGAATTTTTTTGGGTTTTTAGGGTTTTTAGTTATTATGTAATATTTAGTAATTTTAATAATTTTTCGGTTTATAATATTTTTTAGTTATTTTCTTCTTTTGTAGTGTTTTTTTTTAAAATTTTAGCATCTTTTATATATTTTTAGGACTTTTTTGGGATTTAAGAATTTTGTGGTGTTTTATGGTTTTTACCAGTTTTAGGATTTTTGGGGGTTCTAGTGATTTATTGAGTTTTTATGGATTTAAGGATTTTATTTTTTTTTAATAATTTTGGGGGTTTATAGGGTTTTTTATGCTTTTCCTGGGTTTTAGGGTTTTTTTTGTTTTTTGGTTTTTAGTGGTTTAAAGTGATTTTTTGTTTTTAAAATTTTTTTAGTTTTTTTATGATTTTTATATGTTTTCGGAATTATTAGTGATTTTGTATTAATTTTATGGTTTTTAATTGTCTTAAGGGATTTTGAAGTTTCTTAAGGTTTTTGTGGTGTTTATCATTTTTACTATTTTTAGGGGATTGTTGTTTTTTAGGTTTCGAATGTTTTCTTATATTTGTATATGGTTTTTATGATTTTAAAATTTTTTGGGATTTTTTAGAATTTTTAATATTTTTAGGGGTTTTTGGGGTTTTGGGGGTTTATAGGTTTTGGGGTTTTGGGTTTTTTTGTGTGTTGAGTTTTTTATGTTTTTTTAAATTTTTCATAATATTTTTAGTTTTTTAAATTTTTTTATAGTTTTTAGTGGTTTTTAGGGTTTTTATGGTTTTATGGGTTTTATGGGTTTTATCTGTTTTTATGGTTGTTAGGGATTTAGGGTATTTTAGGGTTTTTAAGATTTTTACCATTTTTAGGTTTTTTGGGGTTTTAAATGTTTTTGAATATTCATGGTTTTCTTTTAGTTTCTTAGGGTTTTTAAGGTTTTTTACATTCTTAGGGTTTTAGGGTTTTTTAGAAATTTTATGCGGTTTTAGGGTTTTTAAGGATTTTGATGGGTTTATGGTTTTAGAGGTTTTCATGGTTTTTAGAATTTGTTATGATTTTTAGGGGTTTGAAGCGTTTTTATATTCTTAAGTATTTCAAATGATTTTTAGTGTTATTTTAGATTTTTATTTATTTTTGTTTTTTTTACAGAATTTTACGGATTTTATTATTTTTTAGGGTTTTGTGTTTTAGGGTTTTTTATGATTTTTAGTCTTTTTAAGGTTTTTTGGGTTTTTAGGAATTTTTTAAATTTTAATGGGTTTTAAGGTTTTGAATTTTTTTTTATATTTTATGTTGTTTAAGAAGTATATTATAGTTTTTTTGGTTTTATGGTTTTTATAGGTTTTAGGCGGTTTTGTAGTTTTTTGGGTTTTAGGGACTCTAATGGGTTTTAGTGATTTTTATGTTTTTAGTATTTTTTTGTGTTTTTAAGGCATTATTAAGGGTTTTTAGAGGTTTTAGGGCATTTTTTACGGAATTTGAAAACTTTTAGGGATTTTTGGTTTTTATATTCTTTAAGAATTTTGTGTGTTTTTGGACATTTTAGGGTTTTAGAATTTTTATGGTTTTTTGGGGTTTTCTGTTTTTTACATATTAAGGTTTTCTTATTGGATTTTAGGGTTTTTATTACTTTCTACATTTTAGATATTTTTAGGGTTTAGTATTTTTTGGTTTTTTAGGGTTTTAGCGATTTTGTTTGTTTTTTTTTCATTTTTAGGTTTTTACTATTTTTTGGGTTTTTAGGGGTTTATAAGGCTTATAGGGGTTTTATGGTTTTATAGGTTTTTGGGTTTATGGGGGTTATTTATTGGTATTTTGGGTTTTTAATTTTTTAGGGTTTTTAGTAAAATTAAGTGTTTTTAGGTTTTTAAAGATTTTTTAAGGGTTTTTAGGGTTTATTTTGTTTTTAATGATTTTTGTGATTTTTTAGGATTTTATGGTTTGGTAATGTTTTTCAATATTTTGAGTGTTTTTAGGGTTATTTTGGGTTTCTATGGTTTTATATGACTTTTAGTGTATTTAGGTTTTTAGGGGTTTAGGTATTTTTTGGTTTTTATGGTTTATTATTGGTTTTCTTTGATTTTTTTAATTTTTTAATGTTTTTAAGACTTTAAGGGCATATTTAGGATTTTTATAGTTTTAAGGTTTTGAGGGATTTTGATGGTCCTTGGGGGTTTTTAAGATTTTTAGTGTTTTATGGTTTTTTTTGTTTTTAGGGTTTTATGGTTATTCATATTTTTTGATTTTTTTGGGGGATTGATTTTTTCTTGGATTTTAAGTGTATTTTTAGTATTTTTTTTGAGTTTTTAGTTATTTTTTTGGTTTTTGTGATTTTTATTGTTTTTAGAGATATTTTTTGTGTTTTGGGGTCTTTTTAGTATTTTTAATATTTTTATATTTTTTGGTTTTTTAGGGGTTTATGTGTTTTGGGGGTTTTAATGTTTTCTTTAGGGGATTTCAAGGTATTTAGGATGTATTTTTATTTTTAGGTATTTTTAGGAATTTTTTAAGATTCTAATGGTTTTAGGTTATTTAGGTATTTTGTGAATTTTTAGTATGTTTTAGGGTTTTCATGGTTTTTAGCATTTTCTATGTTTTCAAGGGTTTGTAAGTGTTTTTTATATGGTTTTCTTAAGAGGTTTCAGTGTTTTTAGGTTTTTTAAAACATTATGGATTTTTTACAATTTTAGTTATTTTTAGGGATTTTTTTTTTGGAATTTTATTGTTTTTTGGTATATTTAAGGTTTTGCGTGTTTTTATGGTTCCTTGTGTTATTAGGGTTTTTATGTTTTTACAAGATTTTGTGGTTTCTCACAATTTTGTAATGTTTTTGTTTAAATATTTTTTAGATTTTCTAGTTAGTTATATGGTTTTATGGTTTTAGATGTTATAAGGGTTTTTTTAGGTTTTTAGGGGGTTTTAGGGGTTTTTAGTATTTTTAGCAGTTTTTAGGTTTTTTAAAGAAAATTGTGATTACTAGAGATTTTCTCGATTTTGATGGGTTTTAGAGATTTTTGGGATTTATAGGGTTTTATTACTTTTAGGGGTTTTTATATTTTTTAGGTTTTTAGAGGTAATATGTGTTTTTATGATTTAAATTCTTTCTTAGGGGTTTTTAGAGTTTTTAGGGTTTTCCATTTTAGGTATTTTTAGTTATTTTTGAGGCTTTTTTTCATTTATTAGGGTTTTTAGTAATCATGATTAGTTTTTTGGGTTTTTTGGATTTTAGGGGTTTTTTGGTTTTTTATGGTTTTTAACGTTTTTTAAGGTTTTAAGTGATTTTATGGGTTTTAAGGTCGTTTAGGGATTTTATGGTTTCGAGGGTTTTTACGTTTTTTAGGGATTTTATGTGTTTTTTGGATTTTAAGGTTATCTTACCATTTTTTCAGTGTTCTGTGGGTTTTTTACATTTTTAGGGATTTTTAGGGATATTTTTACTATTTTTTGGTTTGTATTATTTTTACGGAATTTGAGGAGTTTTAGGGTTTTTTACAGTTTTTAGAGTTTTTAATATTCTTTGGGGTTTTAATTTTTTTCTGGTTATTAAGGTATTTTTATGGGTTTTCATTATTTTTAGGGTTTTATGTGTTTTTATGAATTTTATGTATTTTTTAGTATTTTTATGTTTGTTTAGGGTTTTATGATTTTGATGGGTTTTAGGGTTTTTTAGGGTTTTATGGTTTTTTATTCATTGTGGTTTTACGGGTCTGTTGAGTTTTTAGGGGTTTAATGATTTTTTATATGTTTTAATGTGTTTAAATGTTTTTATGTGTGTTTTAGGATTTTATGATTTTTAGAGGTCTTATGATCTTTAGTTGTTTAAATTGATTTTATTTTCCTAAAATGTTTTTTAGTGTCTTTTAGGAGTTTCAAGGTTTTTATCAATTTTTATGTTTTTGGGGGGTTTAAAATGTTTTATATTTTTAAGGATATCAAATGGATTTTAGGGTTTTTCAGTTTTTAAGAAATTTATTTATCTATGATGTTTTAGGGATTTTTAGAATTCTATGGGTTTTTATGTGTTTTTAGGTATTTTGATGTTAATTTTTTTTAGTTATTTTAAGGTTTATATGGATTTTATTATTCTTTATTTTTTATGGGTTTCAAGTGTTTTTAAATTTTTATGGCTTTCTTAGGGGATTTTAGGGATTCCAACATTTTATATACTTTTTAGGATTTTTAAGGGTTTTTAGGGATTTATAAATTTTGATGGTTTAGAGGGTTTTTCAGTTTTTTTTTGGTTTTTATAATTTTTTATTATTTTTAACGTTTTTAATATATCTTTAACAAATTTTTAGGTTTAAATATTATTTAGGTTTCTTAGTGGTTTGTAAGGGTGTTATGGTTTTTTGGGCTTTTATAAATTTTAAGAGTTTCTATGGGTTTTGGTTGTTTTAATGTCTTTTAGGGTATTTATGGTTTTTAACATTTTTTTTGGAGTTTTATTTTTTTTTGGATTTTAACATTTTCCTATTTTGTTTTAGGTCTATTAGGGTTTATTTTTTGTTTTTAGTGATTTTATGGATATTTAGAATTTTTATGGACATTTTGGTTTTTGGTATTTTAATAGTTTTTTGGGGTTTTTATATTTTTAGCATTTTAGGGTTTTAAGTGTTTTTAGGTTTTTAATGTTTTTGTAGGGGGTTTTCCTATTTTTTTTGGGTATTTTTCATTTTTCAGGATTTTTTGGGATTTTTTAGTATTATTATGGTTTTAATGGTTTTTATGGTTTTTTTGGTTTTTAGGGATTTATAGGGTTTTAAGGGATTTTAGGGGGGTTTTTAGGATATTAGGGTATTTAATGTTTTTTACAGTATTTATGTTATTTTAGAGTTTTTTAATGTTTTCGGGATTTAAAATATAATAAGAGTTTTTAGTGGGTTTTAGGTATTTTATGGGTTTTTTGAGTTTTTATGATTTTCAGGGATTTTTATGGATTTTAGGGTTTAAAGGTTTTTAGTGGTTTTACTGTTTTTATTGGTATTAGGTTTTTAAGGTCTTTCAGGGTTTTTTAGGGTTTTATTATTTTTAGTTTTTTATCAGTGTTATGTATTTTAATGTCTTTATGGTTTTCTGAAGGGTTTTTATGGTTTTAAGGGTTTTAAAAATTTTAGGGATTTTTATATGGTTTTTATGGTTTTTTATAGTTTTTAAAAGTTTTAGGTGCTTAAAGGGTTTATTTAGTTTTTATTTTTTATTGTTTTTTTGGGATTTTAGGGTTTTTAATGTTTTGGGGGTTTTAGGGGTGTTTACGGTTTTTGTGTTTTTTAGGGGTTTTTGTTTTTTAGAATTTATAGGTTTTTAAAGTGTTATATTTTTTTAGTTTTTTAAGGTTTATTTAAGGTTTTCATGGTTTTTATGGTTTTTTACATTGTTAATTAATTCCATGGATTTTTTTATTATTTTTATAGTTTTAGGGCTTTTATGAATTTTGAGGGTTTTGAGGGTTTTTTGGGTCCAAGGTTCTCACCCCTTTTTAGGTTTTTAGGGGTTTTGACTATTTTTATGTTTTTAAAGTTTTATTTGGGGTTTTTAGAGTTTATAGGGTTTCTTAAATTTTAAGGTACTTTGGGTATTTTTAGGATTTTTTTGATTTTAAGGAATTTTTAAGGATTTAGGGTTATTATTGATTATTTTGTTTATTTGTGTTTTTTAAGATTTTAGGGTTTTTATGGTGTTTTTGAGTTGTTAACGTTTTTTGGGGCTTGATGGGTTTTTTGATTTTTTATTGGGTTTAGGGTTTTTATGGTTTTTTGGGTTTATTTGTTTTTATAGGTTTGTATGGTTTTAAAGGGGTTTGGGGGGATTATTGGTTATTTTTAGTGTTTTTTATGGTTTTTGGGGGTTTTAGGTATTTAAGGGTGTTATATTTTTTTAGGTTTGTATGGTTTTCTTAGGGTTTTATGGGGTTTAGGGGGTTTTTATGATTTATTGATTTTTAGGGATTTTTAGGATTTATTATGGTTTTTATGGATTTTGAGGGGTTTTGGGGGTTTTTAGCGTTTTTGGGTTTTTATCATTTTTAGCTTCTTTAGGAGTTGTATGTGTTTTTTGTTTTTTTAGAGTTTTTATTGATATTTATGGTTTTAGGGGTTTTTTATTTTGTAGGGTTATTTAATTAATATAAGAATTTATACGGTTTTTAGTGTTTTTAGTTATTTTTATGGGTTTTATGGTTATTTGGGTTTTAGTGCTTTTTAATTTTTTAGGGTTTTAAATGTTTTCTATAGTTATTTTACATTTTTAAGCATTTAAAGGGGTTTTATATTTTTTAGGGGGTTTGGGGTTTTATGGGGTTTTAAGGTTTTTAGGGGTTCTACAGTTTTTTTTGGGTTTTGGTTATTTTTAGGGGTTTTTAGAATTTTTAGGGGTTATAACTGTTTTTTGGATTTTATGTCTTTTTTTGGATTCTTTTTTTATAATTTTTAGTATTTCAATTTTTTTTGATTGTTTTTGGATATTTTATGTTTTTTAAGGTTTTTAGGGTTTTTATGGATTTTGAGTGGTTTTAGGCTTTCAATGGGTTTTTAGTGGTTTTAACGTTTTTAGGTATTTTAGGGGTTTTTGCATCTTGAGGGATTGAAAGGGATTTTTTAGTATTTTAATGGATTTTTAGTATTTTTAGTGATTATGATGGTTTTTGGCTTTCTTATAGTTTTTAGGGTTTTTATGGTCTTTTTGTGTTATTAGTGGTTTTTTTGTGTTTTTAGGGTTTTTCTGGTTTTTATATTTTTTGATGATTTTAGGGTTTTAAAGGGTTTTTAGATTTTTTAGTGGGTTTTTTTTGGTTTTATGGGTAATTATTTTTTTAAGGTTTTAGGGGGTTTTCGGGGTTTTAGGGGTTCTAGTTTCTTTAGGGGTTTCTTTAATTTTTACATTTATTTTTATTTTTATGGTGTTTAGTGTTTTTATATTTTTAAGGTTTTCATAGGGTTTTCTAGGTTTTTTATGATTTTATACATTATTTGGGATTTTGTTGGTTTTGGGGTTTCTTAGGGATTTTAATGATTTTTAGGGGTTTTTGAGTTTATAGGTTTTTTAGGGTTTTAAGTGTTTTTATGTTTTTGTTATTTTTATCGTGTTTTCAGGATTTTTAGGGATTTTTACATTAATAGGTATTTAAAGGGAATTTTTAGAATTTTAATATTTTAGGTTTTTAGGGATTTTGAAGAGGTGTTTTTGGTTTTTGAGGGTTTTTATGGGGTTTTTTGGGTTTTTTGGGTTGTTAGGATTTTATTGAGTTTTTTCTGTTTTATAGTTTTTTTGAGTTCTCTACTATTTTTGGGGTTCAAAGGGATTTTTATTTTTTAGTGT
Source organism: Viscum album (assembly GCA_963277665.1). Classification (NCBI taxonomy): domain Eukaryota; kingdom Viridiplantae; phylum Streptophyta; class Magnoliopsida; order Santalales; family Viscaceae; genus Viscum; species Viscum album. Next base: position 394,593,289 of record OY728157.1, read on the forward strand.
TGCTTGGGTTTTATGGGGTTTTATTGTTTTTAAGGCTTTGTTGGTTTTTAGTGGTTTTTATGTTTTTAGGGACATTTTTTTTAGTTTTTAGATTTTTTTAGGTTTTTAGGAGTTTAAATTGATTTTAGGTTTTTATTGTTTTCTTAGGGGTTTTTAGGGTCTTAATGGTTTTTAGAATTTAGCTCATTTTATACATTTTTTTATTTTTTAGGTTTCTTAGAGTTTTTAGTGATTTTGAGGGTATTTCAGGTTTTTAGGGGTTTTAGGGGTTTTTAGGATAGTTACTGTTTTTTAGTTTGTTAGGGGTTTTAAGAGTTTGTAGGATTTTAGTGGGATTTATGTTTTTATGGATTTTGAAGGATTTTTATAGGGTTTAGGGATTTTAGGGATTAGGAGGGGTTTTACGGTTATTTAGTGTTTTATGGTTTTTTGTTTTAGTTGGGTTTTTTGAGTTTTTTTGGGGTTTAAATGTTTTTCCCAGTTTTTGAACTTTTTTGGGGTTTAAATGGTTTTTACGATTTATATTGGATTTTAGGGTTTGTGTGGTTTTTAGGTTTTTTATGTTATTTAGTGTTTTTAGGGGTTTTTCAGGTTTTGTGGGGTTTTGGTCTTTCAATGTTTTTTTGTAGTTAGCATTTTTAATTTCTTTTTGGTTTTTTAATTGTTTTTAGGCTTTTTATATTTTCTTAGGGGCTTTCTAGTTTTTTGATATTTTTTATGTTTTTAGGGTTTCGTAGCTCTTTATTATAATTTTTATGTGTTTTAGGGCTTTTGATGTGTTTTTTGGGTTTTTAGAATTTTTTATTTTATAGGTGTTTTAAGTTTTTTTTTTGGTTTTAATGTTTTCTTAGGGTGTTTCAATATTTTTATAGGTTTTCTATGTTTTTAATAATTTTTGGTATTTTTATGTTTTTATATGGTTTTTAGTTTTATTTTGGATTTTGAAAGTTTTTTAGGGTTTTTTTTTGTTTTTTTGGGTTTTTAGGGGTATTCTGAGTTTTTAGGGGTTTTAGGTGTTTTTAGAGTTTTTTAACATTTTTATGGGTTTAGAGGTTTTTTATGATTTTTAGTTATTTTACGGATTTTTATGGGTTTTTAGGGTATTTAATATTTTTTGGTATTTAACGGTTTTTAGGGTTTTTAGTGTTTTTGGGATATTTTTTTGGTTTTTGGGTTTTTGTTGTCTCTTAAGGGCAAAGGAATGCTCGGGTCTAGGCTATTCCTGGCACCCCCCAAAATATATTAAAAGAAAAGACACAAAGACCTAAAGATAAGGGAGGGGAGGGGTCAAAAGACCCACACCGAAAAACCCTTCACACCAAAAGACCCAAAAAATGGAAAATCCAAAAAGAAAACAAAATATAGAAATAGACACAAAACAAAACACAACAGCATCATCCACACATCTTGTCCAGCCAACACTAACATCCAACACCAATACCAAAAAGCACATCCAAGTAGCGTCCACCCATCCAGCATCACAACTTCCATCATCCAGCGCATTCCAGCATCCAGTAGCACCACATCTAATCATCACAGCAATACAGCAGCAACAACACATCAAAACCAACCAGCCCTAGAAACCAACAACACTGAAACCGACATTGTAACCAACCACAACCAACAGCATGAGACCATAACATGAGCACCGCAACCAAACGCGGCCATCATCACCTCCCAACAAACACCAACAAGCAACTCCATAAACACCATTTCCAGCAGCTAGCAAGTTAACATGCACATCAGCGCCCAAATCCAGCATACCACAACAGACACCTCCCAAACCAAGCCCCAGTATCCCTCACCCCAACATCAAGAACCAACACAAGAAGTGGTTCATGTCCCATACTTCCACAGCCACAAAGCAGCAAAACTTGTAGTGCAGAGGATTCAATCCAGAAGATCCAGCGGAGAAACCATTGACAACCAAAAGGACCAGAACACAGCAGAACCAAAGCAAACCCATAGTATCAGGAGACGACTGCAATTCCAAAGAACCATATTGAGCAAGAAGCCATACCATAGCGCAAACCTGCAGATCAAGCGCAGATCGCCAAACCCCCACAAATCTTCGTGGAAGAATCCATGGGCCACGCAACCGATGCCAACCCATCCACCGTTGAAAGGTTCGAAGCCATTGACCCATCCATGTGGAGATCATCTCCGCAACCGCAAACAAGATCATCTGCGTATACCAATCACCAGAAGATCTAGAAAAACTAAGGTTCGGTGCCACCCCAAAAATCCGGCACCACACCTTATGCCTCCAGCACCAGAGAAGCCACATAAATCTTTCAAAACCCAGATCCGCATCACCATGCGCTCTATCTGCACCTGCAGCCACGGAAGACAACAGGGAAAACCCCACACCATCCCAATCCAAGATCTGAAACACCGCACCCGAAACCGTCCTGCACCATCGCTGAACCCATCCAGCATGCCAAAGCTAATGGTCCACACCATTATCAAAACACCACGCCTCACCAGATCTCCACCCAGACCACACAGATCTGAGACAAATAAGCCCGAAACCAACAACAGCTTCTAGATATGACAAACCAAAAGCCGAAATCCCATCGACATCGGATATATCATCACCAAAATCTGACGCCATCGAACACCACCTATGGTCGCCAAATACTGATGCCACTGGGACCCGCCGAAGCACAACGCAACCACGATGGGGAAGCCGATCCAGCAAAGTGTAATCTCCAGGACCTAGAGAGCACCGCGGTGGGAGAGAACCTCTGGGAGAGCAGGCCTCCATCCTCATAATTGTTTCTTATGGTTTATAGGGCCTGTCACTTAAGGGTTTTTATTGTTTCTTGGGATATTTAGGTTTTTAGGTGTTTTTCAGTTTTTAAGGCTTCCTTGTGATTTTTTAGTGTTAGTTGGGTTTTTTACATTTCTAGGGATTTATTTGGATTTTTAGGGGTTTTTATTATTTTAAATAATTTTGAGGAATTTCATGTTTTATAATTATTTATAATGTTCTTTGGGGTTTTTAAGATTTTTTAGGGTTTTAAGCATTTTTTGGTTTTTTATGTTTTTAGGGTTTTCACATGGTTTTTAATCATTTTTAAGGTTTTATAAATTATATGGATTTTTGGAGATTTTTTTGGATTCTTTGACACTTTTGAGTTTTTAGGAATTTTGAGGGGTGTTAGGGTTTTTTGGGGATTTTATGGGATTTTATGGGTTTTTAAGGTTTTTATGTTTTTTATCTGTTTTGAAGGTTTTTTAAATTTTTTTTAAATAATTTAGGAGTTTAAATGGTCTGTAGAGTTTTTAATGGGTCGTAATGGTTTTGATGGGTTTTTAATTCATTTATGACTTTTAGGGGTTTCATGGTTATTAGGGTTTTTAGTGTTTTTATGGTTTTTATCATTTTAAAGGTTTTACATGTTTTATGTGTTTTTAGGTTTTTATAGTTCCATTATTTTATTTTTTTTATTTTTTTATTTTATGTTTTAATGGATTTTGGGGATTTTTTAAGATTATAATGGTTTTTAGGGGTTTTCAAGGATTTTGATGGTTTTTAGTTTATTTAGGGGTTTAGGGTTTTTATCATTTTTTAGTGATTTTATGTGCTTTTAGGTTTTTATGATTTTCATAGGGATCCTTAAGGTTTTTAATGGTATTTAAATTTTTAGGTATTTTTATGGATTTTTTATGATTTTTATGGTTTTTATGGATATTTTGGGTTTTAGGGTTTTGGTGAAATTATGTTTTTTTGGGTTTTTGGGGGTTTTCAATTTTTTATAGTTTTAATGATTTTATATTTTTTTATATTATTAATGTTTTAAAGTTTATTATAGTTTTTATTATAGTTTTAATTATTTGAGTGGTTTTTAGTGTTTTGGGGATTTATGGTTTTTTGTGCCTTGGGTTTTTTTTAGTTTTTTAGGAGTTTATAGGTTTTATAGTTTTTAATATTTTAGTGTTTTAAAGGGTTTTTAGAGTTTTTAATGTACTTCAGGTCTTTATGGGTAGTTTGGATTTTAAGGTTTCTAATGGTTTAAGGGTCTTATAGGGGTTTTAATGATTTTTTCATTTTTATGGTTTTTAAGTGTTTTAAGTGTTTCCAAATGTTTAAGGTTATATTTGGATGTTTTAGGGTTTTAGGGTTTTTTATATTTTTTGGTATATTAATGGTTTTTCATATTTTTATGGTTTTCAGAATATTTATGGATTTTTAGGGTTTTTAGAGTTTTTATGTGTTTTGTGTTTTAAGGTTTCTCAGGGTTTAAAATGTTTTAATGTCTTAAATGGGATCATATGGGAATTTAGGGTTTTTTGGGTTTTTTATGTTTTTAGAAATATTTAATTTATTTTTGTGTTCTTATATATTTTTATTGTTTTTTGGTATTTTGATGGATTTTGTGTATTTTGGGGGTTTAGGGTTTCTATGATTTCATAGGTTTTTAATGATTTTTGAGTTTTTATGGGTTTACATTTTTTTATGATTTTTCAATATTTTTAGTGGTTTAAAGGGGTTTTAGTGTTTTTAGTAGGGTTTTAGGATTTTTATGGGTTTTTGTTTTTTATGGGTTTTTAGGGTTTTCAGTTTCTTTTAGGGGTTTTAATATATTTTATGGTTTTTTAGTTTGTTTAGAGTTTTTTAGGTTTTTAGCATTTTTAATTGTTTTTTAGGGTTTTAAGGTTTTTTTAGCGTTTTTTAGGATTTTTAGGGTTTTTACGTTTTTAATGGTATTTAAATATTTAGGTATTTTTAGAGAGTTTTTTAGTATTTTTATGGTTATTATGGATTTTTAGGGTTTTAGGATTAATTAGGGTTTTTAGAGGTTTTTAGGGGATTTAATGTTTTTAGGTTTTTAAGGGTTTTAAGTGTATTTATATTTTTAAGGTTTTATTGTGATTTTTAGGGTTTTTATTTTTTTGGAATCTTTATAGGGTTTTATTATTTTGATAGTTTTTAGGATATTTTGGGAATTTGAGGGTTGTAATGGTTTTATTAGTTTTTAAGGGGGTTTTCTTTGGGGGGGGGGTTATTTTTTTGTTGGGATTTTTATGGGGTTTTAGATTTTTGAAATGTTTTTCTTGGTTTAAAGAACTTTTATAGTTTTTAATGGGATTTTTAGGTTTTATTGGGTTTTTTGTTTTTTAATGTTTTTAGGGTTTTAGGGCCTTAGGGTATTTTTAGGTGTTTTAGAGGTTTTCTCATTTTTTTGGTTTTTAGGGGCATTAATGGTATTTATTTTTTTATGGATTTCTTTTGGTTTTCTGGATTTTTATAGGTTTTTTCATTTGTTGGGATTTCAAAATAAAATTAGGATCACTATAGTTTTTATAATTTAAGTGATTTTATTTATTTTTATGATTTTTAGGTCTTTTTATAGTTTTTAAAGGTTTTAAAGGTTTTAACCGTTTTTAGGTTTTTTAGGGGTTTTATGTGTTTTTATGTTTTTAATATTTTCTTAGGGGTTTTCACAGTTCTTAGGGGTTTTATATTATTAGATATTATGAGGGTATTTTATATTTTGTTTTTCTATTTTTATGAATCTCATAATTTTTTTGGGTTTTTAGGTTTTTTAGGGGATTTAATGTTTTTACGGGTTTTTGAGTTTTTTTGGTATTTTTTGAGTTTTTAGGGGTTTTAATGTTTTTTAGATTTATGTAATGTTTTCAGGGGTTTAAAGGGTTTTTAGAGTATTTATTGTTTTTAGTTTTTTTATTGGTTTTATGAGGTTATCAGGTTTTTAAGGTTTTTATTGGTTTTATGGTTTTAATAGTGTTGATGGTTTTAGGGTCTTTTATGGTTTTAATGGGTTTTAGCATTTTTTTGGATTTTAAGGGGTTTTAGGTGTTTTTATATTATTATATTTTTCTTATGGATTTTCAGGGTTATTAGTGTTGTTTATGTTTTTAGTTATTTTTATGGAATTTTTAGTTTTTTATAGGTTTTTGATGTTTTTTGTGATTTTTGAGGGTTTTTAGGGGTTTTATGTTTTTTAGGTTTAAGGTGAGTTTTTTAGGGTTTTTAAGGTTTGTATATTTTTAGATATTTTTACGAATTTTTTTTATGATTCTTATTGTTATTATAGGCTTTATGGATTATGAGGGGTTTTAGGTTTTTTTTCTCTGTATTTAGAATTTTGAGTGGTTTATGGATTGATTTTAATTTTTTATGTTTTTAGGGTTTTTAGAGTTTTTTAAAATTTTATGGTATTAATGTGTAGTTGGAGAATTTAGCGGTTTTCTAGGGTTTTATGAGTTAATTGGATATTTATTTATTTATGGGTTTTAAGATTTTTAGGGATTTTAAGGTTTTTATTGGTTTTATGGTTTTTATCATTTTTTTTGGTTTTTAGGGGAATTATGTGTGTTAAGTATTTTATGGTTTTCTTAGGAGTTTCAGAGTTTTATGTTTTTCTTTTTATTTTAGGGATATTAGTGATATTTTATAATTTTTATGGGGTTTTAGGGTTTTCAGGGATACTGAGGGGTTTAAGAATTTTTTTTGGGTTTTTATGGTTTTTAGTTATTACGTAATATTTAGTAATTTTAATAATTTTTTGGTTTATAATATTTTTTAGTTATTTTCATCATTTGTTGGGTTATTTAAAAATTTTATGGACTTTTATATATTTATGTACTTTTTTGGGATTTTATGAATTTTGTGGTGTTTTATGGTTTTTAGTAGTTTTATGATTTTTTGGGGGTTCTAGGGATTTATTATGTTTTTAGGGATTTAAGGATTTTAGATATTTTTAAAAAATTTGGTGGTTTAGAAGGTTTTTTATTCTTTTCATGGGTTTTAGGGTTATTTTCTGTTTTTAAAAGTTTATTATGTTGTAGGGGTTTCATGTTTTTAAGGGGTTTTAGGGTTTTTAATGTCGTTTCAAGGTTTTTAGGGTTTTTTAGTTTTTATGTTTTTAGTGGTTTAAAGTGATTTTTGGTTTTTAAATTTTTCTAAGTTTTTTTATGATTTTTATATGTTTTTGGAATTATTCTTGATTTTGTATTAATTTTATGGGTTTTAATGGGTTTTAGGGATTTTGAGGTTTCATAAGGTTTTTTTTGTGTTTATCATTTTTACAGTTTTTAGGGGATTGATGTTTTTCAGGGTTCTAATGTTTTATTATATGTGTATATGGTTTTTAGGATTTTAACATTTTTAGGGATTTTTAGGGATTTTTAAAAATTTTAGGGGTTTTGGGGTTTTGGGGGTTTTATAGGTTTTGGGGTTTTGGGTTTGTTTTTGAGTTTTTAGTTTTTTTATGTGTTTTTAGAGTTTTCATAATATTTTTAGTGTTTTAAATTATTTTTACAGTTTTTAGTGGTATTTAGGGTTTTTATGGTTATTTGGGTTTTATGGATTTTATCTGTTTTTAGGTTTTTTAGAGATTTAGGGTCTTTTAGGGTTTTTTAGATTTTTACCATTTTTAGGTTTTTTGCGGTTTGAAAAGTTTTTGAATATTCATGGTTTTATTTTAGTTTCTTAGGGTTTTTAAGGTTTTTTTAATTCTTAGGGTTTTAGGGATTTTTAGAAATTTAATGCGGTTTTAGGGTTTTTAAGGATATTGAGTTGTTTATGGTTTTAGAGGTTTTCAGGGTTTTTAGAATTAGTTATGTTTTTTAGGGGTTTGAAGAGTTGTTATGTTTTTATGTTTTTCAATTTATTTTTAGTGTTATTTTAGATTTTTATGTATTTTTGGACTTTTTTCAGAATTTTAAGGATTTTATTATTTTTTAGGGTTTTGGATTTTTAGGGTTTTTTATTATTTTTAGTCTTTTTAATGTTTTAGGAGTTTTTAGGATTTTTTCTAATTTTTTATGGTTTTTAAGATTTTGAAAGTTTTTATTTATATTTTATGTGGTTTAAGAAGTTAATTATAGTTTTTTTTGGTATTATGGTTTTTATAGGTTTTAGGCGGTTTTATAGTTTTTTGGGTTTTAGGGTCTCTAACGGGTTTTAGTGATTTTTATGTTTTTAGCAGTTTTTTCTGTTTTTAAGGCATTTTTAGGGGTTTTTAGACATTTTAGGGCATTTTTTTAGGGAATTTTAGGAATTTTATGGATTTATGGTTTTTATATTCTTTAAGAATTTTGTGGGTTTTTAGACATTTTATGGTTTTAGGGTTTTTATGGTTTTTAGGGGTTTTGTATTTTTTACATATTATGGTTTTCTTATTGGATTTCAGGGTTTTTATTGCTTTTTACATTTTAGATATTTTTAATGTTTTATAATTTTTTTGGTTTTTTAGGGTTTTAGCAATTTTTTTTTGTTTTTTATGTTTTTAGGTTTTCTCTATTTTTTGGGTTTTAGGGGTTTTTTCAGTTTTTTAGGGTTTTAAGGTTGTTAGAATATTTTAAATTTTAAGGGAATTAATGTGTTTTTAGAGTTTTTGTTGGTTTTATTTTTTATGGGGTTTTAGGGATTTATAAGGATTATAGGGGTTTTATGGTTTTATTGGTTTCAGGGTTTATAGGGTTATCTATAGTTTTTTTGGGTTTTTAATTTTTTAGGTTTTTTGGTGAAATTACGTGTTTTTAGGTTTTTAAAGAATTATTAAGGGTTTTTAGGGTTTATATTATTTTTAATGATTTTTGTGAATTTTTAGGATTTTATGGTTTTGTATTGTTTTTCAAGATTTTGAGTGTTTTTAGGGTTAATTTGGGTTTCTATTGATATATATGACTTTTAGTGTATTTAGGATTTTAAGGGATTAGGTATTTTTTGGTATTTATGGTTTATTATTGGTTTTCATTGATTTTTTTAATTTTTTAATGTTTTTTAGACTTTTAGGGCATTTTTAGGATTTTTATAGTTTTAAGGTTTTGAGGGATTTTGATTGTCTTTAGGGTTTAAAAGATTTTTAGTGTTTTATGGTTTTTTTGTTTTTAGGGTTTTAAGGTTATTCATATTTTTTGATGTTTTTGGGGGATTAATTTTTTCTTGGAGTTTAAGTGTATTTTTAGTAATTTATTGATTTTTTAGTTATTTTTTTGGTTTTTAGTGTTTTTTATTGTTTTTAGAGATTTTTTTTGTGTTTTGGGGTCTTTTTAGTATTTTTGATATTTTATATTTTTTTGGTTTTTTAGGGGATTATGTGTTTTGGGGTTTTTAATGTTTTCTTAAGGGATTTCAAGGTATTTAGTATTGATTTTTATTTTTATGTATTTTTAGGAATTTTTTATGATTCTAATGGTTTTAGGTTATTTAGGTATTTTGAGATTTTTTTAGTATGTTTTAGGGTTTTCAATGTTTTTAGCATTTTTTACTCTTTCAAGGGTTTGTAAGTGTTTTTAAAATTATATGGTTTTCTTATGAGGTTTCAGTGTTTTTAGGTTTTTTAAAATTTTAGGGATTTTTGAAATTTTTAGTTATTTTTAAGGATTTTTTAGGAATTTTATTGTTTTTTGGGATATTTAACTTTTTGAGTGTTTTTATGGTTCCATGTGTTATTATGGTTTTTTTAGTTTTTATAAGATTTTAATGTTTTTCACAATATTTTAAAGTTTTTATTTAAATATTTTTTAGATTTTCTAGTTATTTATATGGTTTTATGGTTTTATATGTTATAAGGGTTTTTTTGGTTTTTAGGGAAAGGAAGATGCGAGGGTCAGGCTATTCCCCCCCCCCAAATTTTTTAACAAGGAAAAAGAGATACAGCAGACAAGGGAGGGGATGGGTCAATCAACCCACACCCGAAAACCCCTTATAATGCATGCAAAAAGAAAATAAAAAAAAGAAAACAAAAGGAAAAATCACACACAACCAAGCTGTAACCACCACTTTCCAGCATCTCACAGCTTCCCAACAACCAGCATCCAAACTCAGAATGACTAGCATCCAACACCAGCATTCAGCAGCACCACATCCAATCTTCATAGCAACACAGTAGCAGCAATTTATCTAAACCAACCAGCCCCAGTAAGCAACATCACCAAATCCAGCATCACAGCCAAACACACCCAGCAGCCTCACACCACAACACAAGCGCAACCGAACGCAGCAATCACCACTTTCCATCAAACAGCAACCATCAACTAGAAGCACAACAACATACTCATCCACAGCAGTACTGAAAACCAAAAAACCACACATCATCCAACATTCACCACTAACCACAAACTCATAACCAACCAAAGGCCCACATCCAGTCGTACAAGGTCCAGCACCCATCACCTTCTCACCAAGAAGGTCCCTCTCCAGCAATATAGAACCATCAGCAGCAACAGAACAAAAACCAGCACCACCCAACAGAATAGATATAAAACATCCACATCGAAACCAAAACAGTATCCCAAAACCCACTCAGTTGAAACAGCAATTCAATGACAGGCCAGCCACCAGTAAACCACACGCAGACCAGCAGATCGAAGCGAACACAACAAAGTTTGATCATACCTTCTTCAGCAGCAAGGTCAAACAAGGTACCCCAGATTTGAGTTATCGTTAGAGAGGAAACTGGACCTTGAGGCAGCATCTTGTGTCGCCAAAGAAACCCTCTCTGCATTTGGATCAGCCTACGCCACTGACCCATCCATGGAAGCCTCCGGTCAACATTCGTAACTCCGATTGACGCCTGAAGCTCATAAAAACCAGCCCTCAAGGAGCTATCTGCAACGTCCCAGTAGCCCACAGAGCCTCCATAAACGCTAAAGCCCGAACACACAGAAATCCTCCAGAATCGGGGCTCCATCAAGGACGAAACCAAGTAGCGAAGCAGCAAGACAACGAAAATACGTCGGAATTCCAGATCTGGAGCCAAGGTTGACTTCGACGTCAACCTCGCAGACTATACCCAAACCACCGAGAAATCATCAATGCCGCCACCACAGAGCAACAAAGACAGCGTCCAAGGAAAAGGAGGGTCCAGATCTAACAGATCTTCTCCAAACCAGACCAAAACATCATCGCCTTTCTCAGCCACGACACGCTAGATCCCTCCGCCAACAAGCATCTACCACGTCTTCCACCATCGCACCAGGGAAGAAGACCTCTGAGCTCTATCCGCATCACAAATCGTGGTCTGGAAGCAATCCAATAAACCGAAAGATGGATTCCGAGAGGGAAACTTGAAGATCACCGCGTCGAGCGGCAGAGACCAGGAGAGAGCGTCGACATCCTCTTCTTTCTTTGGTTTTTAGGGGTTTTTTTGTGTTTTTAGCATTTTTTAGGTTTTTTAAAAAAATTGTGATTATTAGAGATTTTATGGATTTTTGTGGGTTTTAGAGATTTTAGGGATTTATAGGGTTTTAGGTATTTTAGGGGATTTTATTTATTTAGGTTTTTAGAGATAATAGGTGTTTTTATGATTTAAAAGTTTTCTTAGGGTTTTTTAGAGTTTTTAGGGTTTTTCCATTTTAGGTATTTTTAGTTCTTTTTAAGAATTTTTTCATTTTTTAAGGGTTTTAGTAATCATGATGGGTTTTTTGGATTTTTTGGATTTTATGGGTTTTTTTGTTTTTTTATGGGTTTTAAGGTTTTTTATGGTTTTAAGTGATTTTATAGGTTTTAAGGTCTTTTAGGGGTTTTATGGTTTCGTGGGTTTTTACATTTTTTAGGGATTTTATGTGTTTTTTGGATTTTAAGGTTATATTACTATTTTTCAGTGTTCTGTGGGTTTTTTACATTTTTAAGGATATTTAGTAATTTTTTTACTATTTTTTGTTTTGTATTAATTTTAATGAATTTGAGGAGTTTTAGGGATTTTTACAGTTTTTAGAGTATTTAATATTATTAGGGGTTTTAATTTTTTTTCTGGATATTAAGGGGTTTTTGTGGGTTTTCATTATTTTTAAGGTTTTCTATGTTTTTATGAATTTTTATAATTTTTTATTATTTTTTTGTTTATTTAGGATTTTGTGATTTTGATGGGTTTTAGTGTTTTTTAGGGTTTTATTGTTTTTTTATTCACTGTGGTTTTAGGGGTTTGTTGAGTTTTTAGGAGTTTAATGATTTTTTATATGTTTTTATGTGTTTAAATGTTTTTATGTGTGTTTAGGGTTTTTATGGTTTTTAGAGGTCTTATGATTTTTAGGTGTTTAGATTGATTTTATTTTCCTATAATGGTTTTTAGTTTCTTTTAGGAGTTTTAGGGTTTTAATCAATTTTTATGTTTTGGGGGTGTTTAAAATGTTTTTTATTTTTAAGGATTTCATAGGGTTTAAAGGAATTTTCAATTTTTTAAGGACATTATGCTTCTTTGATGTTTTAGGGATTTTTAGAATTCTATGGGTTTTTACGTGTTTTTAGGTATTTTGATGTTTATTTTGTTTTTAGTGATTTTAAGGTTTATAGGGATTTTAGTGTTCTTTATTTGTTACGGATTTCAAGTGTTTTTAAATTTTTATGGCTTCTTTAGGGGTTTTTATGGATTCCGACATTTTATGTATTTTTATGTACTTTTTAGGATTTTTAAGGGTTTTTAGGGATTTATAAATTTTGATGGTTTAGAGGGTTTTTCAGTTTTTTTGGGTTTTTATAATTTTTTATTATTTTTAACGTTTTTAAGATTTCTATAACAAATTTTTAGGTATAAATATTTTTTAGGGTTTTTAGTGGTTTGTAAGGGTTTTATGGTTTGTAGGTTTTTTATAATTTTTAGGTGTTTTTATGGGTTTTGGTAGTTTTAAGGACTTTTAGAGTATTTTATGGTTTTTAACATTTTTTTGGTGTTTTATATATTTAGGTTTTTAACATTTTTCGATGTTGTTTTAGGTCCATTAGGGTTTTTTGTGTTTTTAGGGATTTTATGGATATTTAGATTTTTGATGGATTTTATGGTTTTTTGTATTTTAATAATTTTTTGGGGTGTTAAGTGTTTTTAGGTTTTTAATGTTTTCATAGGGGGGTTTCATGTTTTTTTGGGTATTTTACATTTTTCAAAAATTTTAGAGAATTTTTAGTATTTTTATGGTTTTTATGGTTTTTAGGGATTTAGAGGGTTTTGATGGATTTTTGGGGGGTTTTTAGGATATTAGGGTATTTTTAGTTTTTTACAGTATTTAAGTTATTTTAGTGTTTTTTAATGTTTTCGGGGTTTAAACTTTTATAAGAGTTTTTAGTGGGTTTTAGGTATTTTATGGATTTTTTGATTTTTTATGATTTTAAGGTGTTTTTATGGTTTTTAGGGTTTTAACGTTTTTAGTGGTTTTGTTTTTTTATGGGTATTAGGTTTTTTAAGGTCTTTTAGGGTTTTTAGGGTTTAATTATTTATAGGTTTTTATCAGTGTTATGTATTTTTATGTCTTTATGGTTTTCTGAAGGGTTTTTATAGTTTTTACGAGTTTTAAAAATTTTAGGAATTTTTATGGATTTTTTTTTTGAATTTTTATGGTTTTTTAGGTATTTGGTGGTATTTTTTGGTTTTTAGGGTTTTTTTTGGTATTTAGAGATTTTTCAATTTCTTTGGTTTTTTCGGTGTTTTAATTATTTTTAAGTTTTTATGGTTTTCCTAGGGTTTTAGTGTATTTACATTTTTTTGGTATTTTTAGGGGTTTAGGGTTGTTATAGATTTTGAGGTTTTTTAGGATTTGATTGGGTTTTCAGGGGTTTTATGGTTTTTTTTTATTTTTATAAGGTTTTTATGGTTTTTTATAGTTTTTAAAAGTTTTAGGGGATTAAAGGGGTTATTTAGTATTTATTTTTTAAAGGTTTTTTTTGGGATTTTGGGGTTTTTAAGGTTTTTGGTGTTTTAGGGCTGTTTACAGTTTTTGTGTTTTTTAGGGGTTTTTGTTTTTTAGAATTTTTTGGTTTTTAAAGTGTTTTTTTTTTGTTTTTTTAGGTTTTGTTAAGGTTTTCATGGTTTTTATGGTTTTGTACATTGATAAAGAGTTTCAAGGTTTTTTAATGATTTTTAATGTTTTATGGTTTTTATGTATTTTTCGGGTTTTGAGGGTTTTTTGGTGTCATGGTACTCACCTCTATTTAGGTTTTTAGGGGTTTTGACTGTTTTTAGGTTTTTAAAGTTTTATTGGGGGTTTTTAGAGTTTTTCGGGTTTCAAAAATTTTTAGGGACTTTGGTGTTTTTTAAGATTTTTATGGTTTCAAGGAATTTTTAAGGATTTAAGGTTATTATGGTTTATTTGGTATATTTATGTTTTTTTAGATTTTAGGGTTTTATGGTGTTTTTGAGTTTTTTAACATTTTTGGGGTTTGATGGGTTTTTTTAGTTTTTATTGGGTTTAAGGTTTTTATGGGTTTTTGGGTTTTTTTTTTTGTTTTTATGGGTTTGTATGGTTTTAAAGGGGTTGGGGGGGGTATTATAGGGTATTTTTAGTGTTTTTATGGTTTTTGGGGGTTTTAGGTATTTAGGGGTTTTATGTTTTTTTAGGTTTTTATTGTTTTCTTAGGGTTTTATGGGGTTTTAGGAGTTTTTATGTTTTGTTGATTTTTAGGGATTTTTAGGATTTATTATGGTTTTTATGGTTTTTAGGGATTTTGAGGGGTTTCAGGGTTTTTTGGGTTTTTTGGGCTTTTGGGTTTTTATCATTTTTTAGCTTCTTTGGGAGTTGTATGTGTTTTTTGTTTTTTTAGAGTTTTTAGTGATATTCTGGGTTTTAGGGGTTTTTTATTTTTTTGGGTTATTTAATACATTTTAGAATTTATATGGTTTTTAGTGTTTATAGGTATTGTTATGGGTTTTATGGTTCTTATGAGTTTTATGGTTATTTGGGTTTTAGCGTTTTTTTTATTTATTTTTAGGGTTTTAATGTTTTTCTATAGTTATTTTACATTTTTAAGCATTTAAAGGGGTTTTATATTTTTTAGTGGGTTTGGGGTTTTATGGGTTTCTAAGGTTTTTATGGGTTCTATGGTTTTTATGGTTTTTGGTTATTTGTAGGGTTTTTTAAAATTTTTAGGGGTTATAAATGTTTTTTTGGATTTTATGTCATTTTTGGAGTTTTTTTTATAATTTTCAGTTTTTCAATTTTTTGTTGATTGTTTTGGGATTTTTAATGTTTTTATGGTTTTTATGGGTTTTATGTATTTTGAGAGGTTTTAGGGTTTTAATGGGTTTTTAAGGGTTTTAATGTTTTTTAGGTTTTTAATAGTTTTAAGTGTTTTCGAGTTTTTAATATTCTCTTAGTTTTTTTAGGTATTTTAAGGGTTTTTTCATCTTGAGGGATTGTAATGGATTTTTTCATATTTTAAAGGATTTTTAGTATTTTCAGTGATTATGATGGTTTTTGGGCTTCTTATAGTTTTTAGGGGTTTTATGGTCTTTTTGGGTTATTAGTGGGTTTTTAGTGTTTTTAGTGTTTTTATGGTTTTTAGATTTTTTTGACAATTTTAGGGGTTTAAAGGGTTTTTATATTTTTTAGTGGTTTTTTTTGGTTTTATGGGTTTTTATTTTTTTAAAATTTTAGGGGTTTTTTGGGTTTTAGGGGTTCTAGTTTCTTTAGGGGTTTCATTAATTTTCACTTCTTTTTTGTTTTTTTGGTGTTTATTGTTTTTAGATTATTAGGGTTTTCATAGGGTTATCTAGGTTTTTTATAGTTTTATACATTATTTGTGATTTTGTGTGTCTTGGGGTTTCTTAGGGTTTTTAAGAATTTTTAGGGGTTTTTGAGTTTTTAGGTTTTTTACAGGTTTAAGTGTTTTTATGTTTTTATTATTTTTATAGGGTTTTCAGGATTTATAGGGATTTTTACATTAATAGGTATTTTAAGGGAATTTTTAGAATTTTAATATTTTAGGGTTTTAGGGATTTTGAAGGGGTTTTTTTTGGCTTTTGAGGGTTTTTATGGGGTTTTTTGGGTTTTTTGGGTTGTTAGGATTTTATAGAGATTTTTTGTGTTTTATAGTTTTTTTGAGTTCTCAACTATTTTTGGGGTTCAAAGGGTTTTTGAGTTTTTAGTGTTTTTTGGGTTTTATGGGGTTTTATTGTTTTTAATGCTTTGTTGGTTTTTAATGGTTTTTAATGGTTTTTATGTTTTTAGGGACATTTTTTATTTTTTTTTAGTTTTTAGAATTTTTAGTTTTTTAGGAGTTTAAAGTGATTTTAGGTTTTTATTGTTTTCTTAGTGGTTTTTAGGGTCTTAATGGTTTTTAGAATTTATCTATTTTTATACATTTTTTTTATTTTTTAGGTTTCTTATAGTTTTTATTGATTTTGAGGGTATTTCAGGTTTTTAGGGGTTTTATGGATTTTTAGGATAGCTGGTGTTTTTTAGTTTGTTAGGGGTTTTAAGAGTTTGTAGGATTTTAGTGGGATTTATGTTTTTATGGATTTTGAAGGATTTTAAACGAGTTTAGGGATTTTAGGGATTAAAAGGGGTTTTAGGGTTATTTAGTGAATTATGGTTTTTTGTGTTAGTTGGGTTTTTTGAGTTTTTATGGGGTTTAAATGTTTTTCCCAATTTTTAAACTTTTTTGGGGATTAAATGGTTTTTACGATTTATATTGGGTTTTAGGGTTTGTGTGGTTTTTAGGTTTTTTTATTTTATTTATTGTTTTTAGGGTTTTTTTAGGTTTTATGGGGTTTTGGTCTTTCAATGTTTTTTGTATTTCGAATTTTTAATTTCTTTTTTTGTTTTTTAAATGTTTTTAGGTTTTTTAGATTTTCTTAGGGGCTTTCCAGTTTTTTGATATTTTTTATGTTTTTTGGGTTTCTTAGTTCTTTATTATAATTTTTATGGGTTTTAGGGCTTTTGATGTGTTTTTTTGGGTTTTTAGAATTTTTTATGTTATAGGTGTTTTAAGTTTTTTTTGGGTTTTAATGTTTTCTTATAGTGTTTCAATATTTTTATACGTTTTTATGTTTTTAATAATTTTTGGTCTTTTATGTTTTTTTATGATTTTTAGTTTTATTTTGGATTTTGAGAGTTTTTAGTGTTTTTTGGTTTTTTGGGGTTTTAGTGTTATTTTGAGTTTTTAGGGGTTTTAAGGGTTTTTAGTTTTTTTAACATTTTTATGGGTTTAGAGGTTTTTTATGATTTTTCGTTATTTTAAGGATTTTTATGGGGTTTTAGGGTATTTAATGTTTTTTTGGGTATTTAACGGTATTTAGGGATTTTATTGTTTTCAGGATATTTTTTTGGGTTTTAGGGTTTTTGCTGTCTCTTAAGGGTTTTAGTGTTTCGTTGGATTTTTAGAGTTTTTTAGAGTTTTTAATTTTTTAAGGCTTTCTTGTGATTTTTCAGTGTTATTTGGGGTTTTTTACATTTCTAGGTATTTTTTTTGGATTTTTTGGGGTTTTTATTATTTTAAGGAATATTGAGGATTTTCAGGTTTTATAATTATTTTTAGTGTTTTTGGGGTTTTTACGAATTTTTAGGTTTTTAAGCATTTTCTGGTTTTTTATGGTTTTAGGGTTTTCACATGGTTTTTAATAATTTTTAAGGTTTTATAAATTATATGGATTTATAGAGATTTTATAAGATTTTTATGACTCTTTTGATTTTTTAGGAATTTTGAGGGGTGTTGGGATTTTTTTTGGGATTTTATGGGATTTTATTGGTTTTTATGGTTTTTCTGTTTTTTATATGTTTTTAAGGTTTTTTAAATTTTGTTAAATCTTTTAGGAGTTTAAATGGTCTATACATTTTTTAATGGGCCTTAATGGTTTTGATGGGTTTTTAATTCTTTTATGGTTTTTTGGGGTTTCATGGTTTTTTGGGTTTTTAGTGTTTTTATGGTTTTTATCATTTTAAAGGTATTTTATGTTTTATGTGTTTTTAGGTTTTTATAGTTCCATTATTTTTTTTTCGTTTTTTATGTTTTAATGGGTTTTTGGGATTTTTTAGGATTAGAATGGTTTTTAGGGTTTTTCATGGATTTTCATGGTTTTTAGTTTTTTAGGGGTTTAGGGTTTTTATCATTTTTTTGTGATTTTATGTTATTATGTTTTTCTTAGGGATTCTTATGTGTTTTATTGGTATTTACATTTTTAGGTATTTTAGGGATTTTTTAGGATTTTTCTGGTTTTTATGGATATTTAGGGTTTTAGGGTTTTGGTGAAATTATGTTTTTGTGGGTTTTAGGGGTTTTTCTATTTTTTATAGTTTTAATGATTTTATAGAGTTTTTTTATATTATTAACATTTTAAAGTTTATTATAGTTTTTAATAGTTTTTTAGGTTTTATGGGTATTTTAAGGATTCTAGGGGTTTTAATAGTTTTATCATATTTATGGTTTTTTATTTTCTTTTTAGTGTTTTTATCGTTTCGTGTGTTTTTAGGGGTTTAATGTATTTATTTATGATTTTATGGTTTCCTTATATTTTTCCTTTTTTTAGGTATTTTTACATTTTTATGGGTTTTTAAGAATTTTTATGAATTTTTATAATTTTTTTAGGGTTTTAGGGTTTTTATGACTTTTATGTTATTTAAGGGTTTTTTAACATTACTTATTTTTTTGAGGGAATTTAATTTTTTTTTATTTTTTTAATGTTTTATTTGGTGTTTTCATGTTTTTTTGTTTTTATGTTTGTTTATATTTATATTGATTTTTAAGGATTTTATAGTTTTGAGGTTTTTTTGGGATTTTGAGAGTTTTAAGGATTTTTTCTGGTATTTGGTATTTTTTAGTGTTTTTTGGGGTTTTGGTTTTTTGGGGTGTTTTCTGGGTATTTTTGTGTTTTTAGGGTTTTTAATGTTTTCTGAATTTTTTAATTTTTTCGAGGTTTATATGGTTTTTAGACTTTTTATTATTTTTTGGGTTTTATGGGTTTTATGGTTTTTTAATATTTTTAGGTGTTTTCATTTTTTTTAGAAGGTGTTAGGGTTTTTATGTCCTTTTTAGGGTTATATAAGGATTTTGAGTTTTTTGAGGTGGTTTAAGTATATTTAAGTATTTAAGATTTTAATAATTTTTTCTGGGCTTTTAGATTTTTTTACATTTTTAGGGATTTTTAGGGATTATTTTAGTATTTTTATCATTTTTATAGTTTTAATGAGTTTTTAGGGGTTTTATGAGTTGTTATGGTTTTAGAATTTTTTAGATTTATATGGGTTATATGGGGTTTTGGGTTTTTTTGGTTTTTTTGGGTTTACATGTATTTTATGGTTGTTTAAATTTTTAGATAATTTTTTGGCTATTTTTGGATTTTTAAAATCTTTAGGAATGTTAGGGATTTTAAGGGGGTTCTGGGGTTTCTGTGGTTTTTGGGGTTTTCGCATTGTTAGGGTTTTATGGTTGTGAGGGTTTTAGGGTTTTTTAGTTGTTAAGGGTTTTATGGTTTCTTAGATATTTTTCACATTTTTAGGGTTTTAATGGGTTTCATGAGTTTATAGTAGTTTTTAGGTCATTTATGGGGTTTTATGGCTTATTACGGTTGTTAGGGGTTTTATTTTTTTTGGTTTTTTGGGGTTTTTAGGTATTTTAGGGGATTTAGTGATTTATGTTTATATGTTTTTATTAGAAATTTTCAGGATTTTATTGTTTTTTACAGTTTTATGGTTTTATATGATTTTTATTGGTTTTAGGGTTTTTAGAGATTTTCAAGGTTTTTAGAGTTTTTAGGGTTTTAACGTTATTTTTTGAATTTAGGGAGGTGTTTATATTTTTAGAGTTTTTACGGTTTTAAATGTTTTTAAGGTTTTAGGAGTTTGAATGGTTTTAGTGTTCTTTCTGGGGTTTTAGCAGTTTTATGGTTTTTAGGGGATTTTTGGTTTTTAGAGTCTTTTATGGTTTTTAGGATATTTTTGGGGGTTTAGGGTTCATAGTTTTTTTAGGTTTTTAGGGTTTTTAGGTGTTTATAATGTTTTCTTATAATACTTATAGATTTTTAGGTTTTTTACTTTTTTGGGATTTTATGGTTTTTATGGATTTTAGGGATTTTTAGGTTATTTAAGTTTTTTGGGGTTTTAGGATTTTTTGTGGTTTTTGCATTTTTTTTCTTTTGGGGGTTTTATTATTTTTAGAGGATTTTTCTAGGTTTTATGGATTTTCATTTAGAGGGATTTTTAGTGCTTTTTTCATTATTGGTTTTAGGTATTCTATGTATTTTTATAGTTTTTAGGGTTTTATGTTTTTTTAGCATTTTCAGAGTTTAATTTGAGATTTTATGGGATTATATGGGTTTTTAGTGGTTTTAACATTTTTTAGGGTTTAAAGCGTTTTTGGGTTTTAGTATTTTCTAGGGGTTTATGGGATTTTATTTTTTTATGGTTTTTATGGGTTTTATGGTATATGGTTTTTTATGGTTTTTAGGGTCTTTTAGGGATTTTAGCATTTTTAGGTTTTTGGGGTTTTAAGTGTTTTTAGTTTTTTGGGGTTTTCAGGGTATTTACTTTTTTTTAAGGTTTTTTATGTGCTTTTAGTATTTTTGTGGGTTGAGGTTTATAAGGATTTTGAGGGGTTTTATATTTGTTAGGGTTTTTAGGGGTCTTAGGGGTTCTAGTGTTTTTTGGTTATTTAGGGTTTTCAATTGTTTTTATGTTTTAAAGGTTTTCTTTGTGGTTTTTAGGGTTTTTAGGGTTTTTTTACATTTTTTTGGGATTTTATGAATTTTATGGGATTTTTAGGGTTTTTTTAGAGTTTAAGGATTTTGTGTTGTTTACGGTTTTAGGGTCTTTACTAGTTTTATGGTTTTTTTAGTTTTTATGGATTTTTTTAGTTTTTAGTGGTTTAAAGGGTTTTAGAGGTTTTAAACATTTTTAGGGCAAGGAAGATTCGAGGGTCAGGCTGGTCCCAGCCCCCCCCCCCCCCCCCCCCCCCTCCAAAGTTATAAAGAAAAGACACAACAGACAAGGAGGGGAGGGGTCAAACGACCCACACCCAAAAACCCTTTACAACCCCAACCCAAAGACCCAAAAAAAGAAAGATCAAAAGGAAATCAGAGAAGGAAAGGAAAACAGATCAGTCAACATCACCACCAAAATTTGAAACATAAGCCACACCATAAGGGTCACCATCCGCACCATATCCAGTGGCTGCATCATCAAAGCAGGAGTCAGAGTCATCCCATCCTGACTCATAATCCTCATTGAGCTTGAGGAGCGTCAGAAACTTCTCCCTATGTTTCTTTTGTTCCAGGGAATGTGGCTGCTCCCAGTTATTAACCTTGACTTTCATCTTAACTGCCTTTGAAGAAGCCCGAGTAACCATGGGTCTGGGGAGAGTGGAGTAATCCCGCTTCCGCCTCCTCTTTGAGGTGATCGAGGTGGGCTCATCATCTATCCCTTTCACCTTGTCAATCTCAAATGAGCGCTCCTCCGCTTCCATTCCATGCACATGATCCAGGATAGAGGTGGCTTCCTGATTAAGGGGGCTCTCAACAAAAACATCATCCTGAGGCAAACATAGATCCACTAAGGTAGGAATCCCCTCATCTTCATTCATGGCCAAGAAGTCAGGCTCATCAGCCAGCTGCAAAAGCCCCTCCTCCCTTGGAACCGCCTCCTACGCAGCAGCACCCCTGTGTTCGGGGTCATCCCCCATCCCAAGTCCCTTCCCCTGCCTGCACCCCAACCCTGCTTCAAGTGCGCCCTCTTGAGAATTTTCCCCCTCCCCAACCGCCCCCTTGCTGCTACCTCCACTTCTGCCACTACAAGTCCATAATGCTCAACACTGTCACTGGCTACATTGCTAAGTAGGTGGACCTGCACATCAGAGCCCACAAACTCCTTCTCATTTCCAACGGGAGGTTCCCCCACCTGCACCCCCTTGCCCATATTCTCACAAATAGCTTCCGGATTCCCAAGGCAGGTATTCTGCCCATCTTGATAATCAAAGTCACCAGCATATGCCTCCTCAATACCAGATGAAAGTAAAACCATTTCAGATAACCTTCCACCTGCCACACCTTCATGACCAGTCTCTCCCACCACCACGTTGGTCACCACTGGGGATACATCTTCTTGTTCTGCCAAACCCCTTTGCTCATCCAGATCCCCATGTGTAGCATCTATCCCCTCTGTCTCAGCACATACCACCAAGCCCTTCATCGTTACGTCCCCTTTCTGAGAGGACTCCCCCAGTTTCATCACCTCCCTTTGTTTCTATTGAGCTACATCCTTCTCAAGCTCTCCCCCCTGCTCAACCAACACTTGCCTCTGATCCAGCACCCACTGCTCAATGACCTTCTTCTACCTAGATGAACAATAGAAATCACTAGCAGCATCTTTATCAAGCACTACTCTAGGATTTTGCAGTCTAGAAACATATTCAACACCATCCTTCCCCACCTCCACATTATTCCCTACTGCCAGAACCTGCATCGCATAATCTCCGAGTCCACCACAACTCAAATCCCGCATTTCAAGTTCAACCACCTCACTGCTTAAGAGCCTATTCTGTTTATGGACACAAAAGAATACCTCCCCCATCTAATCCATCTTATCCCAATCCTTCCTCATCCCTTGGTCCTTCAGAACAACATGTGCCGCAGCTTCACCCTCTTGTGCAATAGAAACCAGACACTCAATCCAATTATGTAGGGAAGTCCCGCATAGGCTTTCCTCCCTTCCTCTGACCTGTTCACTAATGAAGCAATCAATCGAATTCACAACCACTACATTTTCATCGACCATTCCACTACTATCATTTAAATATTCTCGGCCCCAAAGTGAATGAACCTTTCCTAGACACCTTATCACCACCAAAATTGTGGTCGGCTCGTAGGCATGTAAAAATGTCCCTGACCTTTGGCGGAGGAGGTAAGCAAGACTTAGCCTCATGTTTCTATATCAAAGTCTGATGTCCTATGCCTTGCCCCGTTGGGGCCGACATCAAGCCATAAGACCTCTTAATGAATTTCATGTAGGCCCGATAAACATGGAAGATATGCCGGCAGGAGGACCAGAAATCAACCCAGGATTCAATGATCATCGGCTGCCTCCATCAGAGCTCCTCGCCAACAACGATCCACACGAAGTCTATCGGTGCTTTAGAAACATCCACCTCGATAAAAGCCCTCGGAGCCACTGGGTGGAATAGAGCCCGAGTCCTGCTATCAACACAAATAAATCTTCCCACCAAGATCCCCAACATAGAGATAATAGAAAAATTCTGGAAGGGGAGAGGGAGATCCGGTAACATCACCCAGTTTGCCACCATTAGAGAATCACATTGCAAATTAATATCCAAACTCCATCGAAATAAATAGAATCAAGCACCATCACAAAACTGGGGGGCCGAAGACTAGGCATGAATAAGATCTTCCTCATATGCAAAATGAATCAGAATATAAAAGCTGTCAACAAGACCTACAGTAGCACAATCCTGCAGATCCCAAAATTCAAATACAAATCTATCGAAAACATCCACCAGGGCCTCCATTTCGTGAATCGAGCAACTAAAGTCAAATTATGCAATGTAGAGGCTTCATTAAACTCTGAGATCAAAAGATAAAGCTGCAAAATCCCATCACGTAGGTCAGGAACCTTGGGGAAAAGTTTAATCCATGTAAATGGGGGCAGAACGTCTGGGGAAGTGAACGGAACAAAGGGACGATCATCCGCGAGAGGCCCCTCCCCAACAGTAGGGGGAGGGCGGTGCACAAAGTTCGTCGTCGTCTTCAAGGGTGTCGAAGAATACATTCATCACGAGAGAGTGGATGAAGTGGCATATTTAGCTTTAAACATTTTTAGGGGCCTAAAAGGTTGTTTGAGTTTTTAGTGGTTTTTAGGGTTTTTAGAGTTTTTAATATTTTTTAGGTTTTTTATGGGTTTTTACAGTTTTTTTGTTTTTTTGTTCTTTTTTAGGACAGTTAGGGTGTTTATCTTTTGTATGTATTTAGGGGTTTTAATTGTATTTATATTTTTATGGTTTTCATGGTTTTTAATGGTTTTTAGTGTTTTTTATGTTTTTTTGATTTTTTGGTTTTTAGGCCTTTTATTTTTAGAGGTTTTAGGTATTTTGAGGGTTTTTATGGGTTTTGGGTGTTTTTAGTGTTTTTATGCATCTAATCATTTTTAGTTTTTTAGGGATTTATGAATTTTTTACGTTTTATGGTTCTCTTAGATATTTTCAGAGTTTTTAGGGTTTTTATGATTTGAGTAATTTTTGGGATTCCTTCAGATATTATAGTTTTTAAGGATTTTAGGGTTTTATGGTTTGTTATAGATTTTAGGGATTTACTGTTTTTTAGGTATATAGGGGGTTTTTATTGAGTTTTTATATTTTTAAGGTTTTTATAATAAATAAACATTTTTTGGGTTTTGATGAATTTTTAGATGTTTTAATGGTTTTTTGTGAGTTTTATTAGTTTTTTGGGTATTTTTAATTTTTTGGGGGTTTTATGGTTTTTAGGGTTTTTAGGGATTTCAGCGACTTTTTCAATTTTTAGGGTTTTTATCATTTTTTGGGATTTTATGGATTTTTTGTTTTTAATGGTTTTACAGTTTTCTTATGGGTTTTTATCTTTTTATGGGTTTCAATATTTTAATGCATTTCTATGTATTTTTTTATATTTTATGGGTTTTTAGGGTTTTTATGGATTTTGATTGTTTTTTTGGGTTTTATAGTTTTCAGTGTGTTTATTATTTTTTATGTTTTTAAAGGTCTTAATTTTTTTTGGTTTTAAGGTTTTCTTGGAGGATTTTAGGGTTTTAGGGATGTTTACATTTTTAGTGATATTTTTTAATTTTTTTGGTATTTCTGTTTTAAGGGTTTTTTTATTATTTTTGGGTTTTTAAAGTTATTTTGGATTTTTATGGATTTTTGGGTTTTTGGGTTTTTTGGTTTTTCGATTTTGTTTGTATTTTATGGTTTTTTATATTTTTTTATAATTTTTAGCGGATTAACATATTTTTTTGAGTCTTTAGTGGTTTTAGGGTTTTAATGGGGTTTTATGGTTTTTTATGTTTTTATGGGTTTTAATGGTTTTTAATGGATTTTAGGGTATTTAAGGTTATTATGGGGTTTTAGTGTTTTTTAGGGTTTTTATTAATTTTATGTATTTTTGGTTTTTTAAGGGTTTCATAGTGTTTTCTTAGGTTTTTAGTATTTTTTACATTTTGAGGTATTTTTTAGTATTTTTTAGGTTTTAGGAATATTGAGGGTTTTTAGGTTTTTAGCATTTTTTAGCATTTTATGGGTTTTTGTGTTTTTTGGTTTTTAAGGTTTTCTTTTAGGTTTTCAGGTGTTTTAGTGTTGTTTTTTATTTTTATGGTTTTTAGTGTTTTTACGAGTTCGTAATTATTTGGATAGATTTTGAGTGGTTTTAGGAGTTTTTAGGGTTGTTAGGTATTTTATTGGTTTTCTGTGTTTTTTAGGGTTTTAAAGATGTTTTGGAGTTTTTAAAATTTTTATGGGAGTAAAGGGTTGTTAGACTGTTTAGTGGTTTCTAAGTATTTTATGGGTTTTAGGAATTTTTAATATTATTAATGGGTTTTATTGGTTTTATGGTATATAGAGGTTATTAGGGGTTTAGGGTTTTTAGTTCTTTTTATGTTTTTAGGGGTATTATGATTTTTTGGATTTAAAGGTTTTCATTGAGGTGTTCCGGGTTTTTATTTTTTAGTGATTTTTGTGTTTTTAAGGTTATTTAGGATTTTTACGGTTTTTATGGATTTTGAGGCATTTTAGGGTTATAGAATTTTTTTGTATTGAATGGGTTTTAATGTATTTATAGTTTTTTAGAATTTTATGGGTTGCAAGGGTTTTTTGAGTTTTTAGTGTGTTTTTAGGGATTTTATGGGTTTTTATGGGTTCTCATGGTTTTTGGGGTTTCATAGTTCTTAGAGTCTTTAGGGTGTTTAGGATCATGTTAAGATTATTTAGTATTTTAATTTTTTTTTGGTTTTGGGGGTTTTAAATATATTTAGGTTTTTTTAGTTTTCTTAGGGGTTATTAGGGTTTTTCTAATTTTTATGCTTTTGGGTATTTTTAGTGATTTTAGTATTTTTATGTGTTTTTTGGGTTTTTTGGGATTTTTTGGGTATTTAGGGGCATTTAGGGTATTTATAATTTTTAGTATTTTTAGTCTTTTTTAGGATTTATAGGAGTTTTAATGTTTTTTGGGTTTTTAGTATTTTTTTTAGAACTTTCAGTTATGTATGTTTTTATTTTTTAATGGATTTTAAGGGGTATTATGATTTTTATGGATTTTAGGGTTTTGGGGATTTTGAGGGTTTTTAGGTTTTTATGGTTTTGTGTTTTTTTGTGGTTTTAGGGGTTTTTTAGTTTTTAGTGCATTAAGATTTTTAATATTTTTTTATGGTTTATGGGGGTTTTATATATTTTTAGTATGTTTTACATGTTTTATAGGGTTTTTGATGTTTTTGGATTTTTAGGGGGTTGAAAGGGGTTTAGTGTCTTTTCAGGGCTTTTTAGGGATTTTAGCATTTCTAAAATTTAGTCATGTTTCAAGAGTTGTTTGGTTTTAAAGGTTTTCTTAGTGTTATCTGAGATTTTAGTGTTTTATGCTTTTAGATAATTTTTGGGATTTTTTTGGATTTTTATGTGGTTTTGGGTTTTTTTTGGATTTTGTGTGATTTTAGGGTTTGTAACGTTTTTTATGTTTTTAGTGATTTTAATTTGTTATTGATTTTCATTTTTTTCTTATGACTTTACATTTTTTTTAGGGTTTTTTATATTTTTATAGATTTTTAGAGATTTTCTAGGATTTTATGATTTAGGGTATTAGGGATTTTTATTTTTTCAGAGGGGTTAAGGTTTTTACTTATTTTGGGTTTTCAAGATATTTTTTTAGTTTTATAGGAATTTGAAGGTTTTTAATAGTGTTTTTTCATTTTTATGGGTTAAATGGGATTTTATTGTATTTAGTGGTTTTAGGTTTTTTTTTTGTGTTTTTAGGGTTTTTTATGATTTTTAAGGTTTTCTTAATATTTTTTAGGGTTCTTAGGGTTTTCATTTTTTTCGGTATTTAGGGTTTCAGCTGAGTTTTTAGGGTTTTTATAGTTGTTATTGTTTTCTATAATTTTTAGCGGTTAAAAGTGTTTTCAGATTTTTTTGATGTTTATTAGGGTTTTTTATGGGTTTTAGTAATTTTTTATTTATTTTTTTGTATTTTATGGGTTTTATGGTTTTTTATGGTTTTTAGTGTCTTTTAAGGTTTTTTAGGTGTTTTTTTGATTTTATAATTTTTGGGGTGTAATGTTTTTTAGGTTATTTAGGTTTCCTTAGAATTTTCAGGGTGTTTATGGTGTTTATGTTTTTATTGATTTTTATGATTTTTTAGTATTTTTATTATTTTTAGGCATTTTAAATTTTTTTAGATTTTTTAGGTATTAATAATTTTTAGGGGTTTTAGGGTTTTTAGCGGTTTTTAGGTTTTCATGGAATTTATGTGTTTTTAGGTTTTTAAAATTTTCTTATGGTTTGTCATGGCTTTATGTTTTTTTAGGTTATGAGAAATATTTGGAGATTTAGTAGGATATTTATGGGTTTTAAAGGATTTTAGGGATTCAGGGGGGTTTTATTTTACGGTTTTTATGGTCTTTAATTGTTTTTTTCTTTTAGGGATTTTTTGATTTTTTAGGGGTTTTAGGTTTTTTATTGTAGTTTAACACTTTTTTGGATGAAAAGGGTTTTTAGAGTTTCTAGTATTGTTTTTAAGTGGTTTAGAGTTTTTTATGATTTTTAAGGGTTTTATGGTTTTAGGGGTTTTACGGTTTTACAGTGTTTTAAGGTTTCTAAATGTTTTTAGAATTTTTAGGTTTTTAAGTATTTTTTTGTTTTTAAGGATTTCTTTGGGGTCTTCATGGTTTTTAGGGTTTTTTTTTGTTTCTATGTATTTTTATTGGGGGGTGGGTGGTTTATGGTTTTTATTGTTTTTAGAGATTTTGAGGATTTTAGTGTTTTTAAGGGTTATTTAGATTTTTAAAGTGTTTTTGATTTTTTAGGGTTCTACTTTTGTTTACGTTTTAAGTATTTTTTTTTTATTTTTCAGGGTTTTTAGGATATTCATGGGTTTCTAGAGTTTTTATTTTAATTTTTTAGGATTTTTATAGATTTAAGGTTTTTATCTTTTTCAGGGTTTTAATGTTTTTTGGATTTCAAAAGTTACTTAGGGATTTATGAGGTTTTAGGGTCTTTTAGGGGTTTTAGGGTCTTTTAGGGGTTTTAGGTTTTTTAGCGTTTTTATGGTTTCTAGGGGTTTTAAGTGGTTTTAGGCTTTTAAGGTTTTCTTAGCTTGTTTCAGGGTTTTTAGGGTTCTTATTATTTTCAGGATTTTTAAGGAATATTTGCAGTTTTTATGGATTCTAAGGGTTTTATGTTTTTTAGGGTTTATAAGGTTTTTATGGATTTTTGAATTTGTTTCATTTTTATGGGTTTTATGTGTGTCGGTGTTTTTCTGGTTTTATAAGGCTTTTTCAGGGTTTTAGGGTTTTTTTATTTTTAGGGATGTTTAAATCTTTTATGGGTTTCCATATTTTTTAGGGATTTTTAGGTTTTAGGGGATTTTTAAGATTTTTAAGGGTTTATTGGTTTTTTAGTTTTTTAGTTTTAAGGGTTTTAAATATTTTGAGTGTTTCTTAATTTTTTAAGGATTTAATGTGTTTTTATTGTTTTTTGTGGTTTTTATGTTTTTATGGGTTTTTAGGTTTTGTATGGTTTTTACGGTTTTTATTCTTTTTAGGGATTATATTATTTTTTGTGGTTTTATGGGTTTGAAATCTTTTTAAATTTTTTAGGTTTTATTATGGTTTTTATGGGTTTTAACATATTTATATATTTTTAGGCATGTTATGATTATTATGGGATTTTAGGGTTTTAAGGGTTTTTAAGTGTTTTTTGTGTTTTTTATTGTTTTAGGGTTTTTTTTAGGTTTTTCTAGATGTTTTAATTTTTTTAGGGGTTTTAAGGGTTTTTAGAGTTTTTAACATTTTTAGGGGTTTAGATGGTTTTATGGTTTTTAATGGTTTTTAGGGGTTTTTAATGTTTTTATGGGTTTTATGGTTTTTAGGGGATTTAGGTGTTTTTAGGGTTTTTGGTTCTATTATTGTTTTTAGTCTTTTTTTGCATTTTTAGGTTATTTAGGGTTTTTGTTTTTTTACATTTGTATGGTTTCCTTATGGTTTTCGGGTTTTTTAAATTTTTAGGTAATTTCAGTGATTTTTTTGGATTTTTTTTATTTTTTAGGGTTTTTATTGTTTTTAGTGGTTTTGAGGTTTTTATGGATTTTAGAGTTTTTTAGTTATTTATGATTTTAAATGTTTTTAGTCTTTAATGGTTTTTAGCAGGTTTTTGGGTATTTTTGGGTTTTTACATTTTCAGTGGTTTTAGGGTTTTTTGGATTTTTCAAGATTTTTTGGGGTTTTAGTGATTTTGATGGGTTTTATGGTTTTTTAGGGTTATGGGTTTTTATGGTTTTTTGGGGTTTTATGGTTTTTCTATGATATTTTAGGAGTTTTATGGGTTTATAGTGTTTTTTACATTTTTACCGGTTTCATGGGTTTTTAGTGTTTTTAGTGGGTTTTAGGGTTTTTATTGAGTTTTTGGGTTTATTGTGGTTTTTAGGGGTTTTATGGTTTTTCGGGAATTTTTTAGTTTTAAGGTCTATTTGGGTTTTTAGGGTATTAGGAATTTTAGGATTTTTGGGATTTTAATTGTTTTTATGTTTTTAATGTTTTATTAGGGTTTTATGGGTTTTTATGGGTTTTTATGTTTTTAAGATTTTGTGGGTTGTTTATGATTTTTAGGGACCTTAGCGTTGTTTAGATTTTTTAGGGAATTAAAGGGTATTTAGTTTTTTATGGTTTCCTTATTATTTTTCATGGTTTTTTTATTTTTTAAGTATTTAGGTACTTTTAGGTATTTTTCGGAATTTTTAGGATTTTTATGGGTTTTATGGTTTTTATTGATTTTGAGGGTTTTTATGATTTTTAGGGGGATTTTTTGTGTTTCTAGGGGTATTTTTAGTTTTTTAGGGTTATACAGGTTTTTATAGTTTATTAACACTTTTAGGGAAAGGAAGGCTTCTAACCTAGCATGCTTGGCACCCCAAAATTTATTTGAAAAAGAAAAAAGAATAAATGAGAACCAAAGAGTCCAACAACCCAAAACCACAACCGAAAAACAACTACAAATCAAAGGGATCACCATCTGTACCATAGTCAGAGGAAGAATCAACATCAGTCAACTCCAACTCAGATTGCGGATTCTCATGCTGCTTGAAAACGACAGAGTACATATCCCTTAATCTATGCGTCTCCAAAGTCACCTTAGCTTTATTAGAGTATTTATCTTGCTGTCATCGCTTGAAGTCAGGAATATTCTTCAACGTATCCTTAGAGGAGGATCTAGTAGACGCAATCCTTTGAAATCATGAGTAATCATTCCTCAACCACCACTTCAGTGGGGAAAAGGTGAAGCGCTCAAACTTCTCCCCACTCTGAAGAATAATTCCATCACTGGATGAGACTTTCTCACCTCTAACATTCTCAGATTTACTAATTCCATATAACCTTTCATCATCAGAGGCATCCCCCCTTTTATCATGGACTTGTGAACGAATGCCAAGATTCTATATTTCCTCATAGAAATTAACCTTATGTGTTTTTTCTGTAGGTTCCCCCTCACCTGAAATCTGTTCATCCAACTCACAACCACCAAGATGATCCTCTAGGAATATGTTCTCTAGAACCAAACACTCACCAGAGGGGACCTCTTCATTAACCACTAAATCGAAGAGCATGTCTTGATCCTCTCTCTCCTCAGCAACAACACGCTCTCTTCTAGATAGACTACAAAATTCCTCATTCCCAACACACACTTCAAATTCCTCACCATGACTATGTACGGAACACAATAAGATCTACACAATTGAATAATCCACACAATGTGCAGTCTAAACTGGAACTACCACTTTATTTGCCTTTAGACGTGATTTATTAAACTGCCACACAATTTGTTTTTTTAATAGCCGTGACCCCATGCTCTCTCGAGTCCCCTAACACCCCCAAACCCCAACGACCCCCTATGACCCTAGACCTAACCCCGCGACCCCTGAAACCCCATCACCACCCATGATACCCCCACAAGCCCTAGGATCACTCTAACCTGGAGACCCCCATGATCCTAGTGACCCCCACGACCCTAGAAACTATTGCAACCCCGGAGACCCCCCCCCCCCCCAAGCCCTCGACGCATCTCGCCTCCTCTCACCGCACCTCACCACCCATTTCTACAGGTCAATACCTTCACCGCCCCTCTACACAGGTCTTTATACCTTTTTGGTGTAGTTATGGTATGATTCTGGGTTGGTTTGGTTGAATATTAGATCAATTCCAATGTGCATCATTAAATTTTAGTATCCAATGCACTAAAATAGAACAACAGTTAGAAGGAGCTCCAACCCGCGCCATATTTTGCACTAAATCTGGAAATGTTGATAGCGCATGAATATGGGTGCATCAAATATAGCATTTTATTGTGGTTTCACTTCAAAATAGCACTAGAAATGGTGCCTGGTTGGAGCAGAATCACTATGAAATTTTTTCTTTTTCACGCTAAAATGGTGTGGGTTGGAGATGGTCTTCGTTCTTTATTTTAAATATTTTATGGATTTGGTGTGTTCTTGAATTTATATGTTCCTTTTGTGTTGTCATTTTGGTTTTCCACAATATTCTGGATGTTTCCAAACTTGTTGTATGTGATTCCATAATTTAAGATTATTAACTTTATTTAGAATGTTTTATGTGATTCTTAATTGTGTTTTATGAATTTTTTGAATGGATCATAATATGTTTTCCAAGGGTTCTGAGGTGCATGTGGGTTGAAAGATGATTTTGAAAATAAAATTGGTTAGGTTTCATGTGTGCCTTCTTTTTTATTATTTCTTAATGTGTTCCATGAATTTTGTAAATAAGTGTAATTTTTGTTGGATTCTGGAGTATTGAATAAATTATATTGGGTTATATCATGATATTAGGTAATTATGTCTTCTCCACTATGTTATGATAATATAGTGTTAATGCATACTCCACTATATTAGGGGAAACATGTAGTGATATCTGATCTTCTATGATATGATTTACTATGATTATTTATATGTAATAATTTTATGCCACACTCTTTACTGCCTACATTACGATCAATGGATCATTTTTATTATATTATGTTTCCATAATCTTAAAATATGGTATATGTTTGGTCATTTGAGATTACATGTCCTTCTATCATGACATGTGATCAACTCTCGAGAATCCATGGCATTTTTAATAAGTTATTTATTCCGTGCTCATGTTTTCCATAAAATTATATGATCTTACCATTAATGGTATATCGATAAGTTTTGGGTATTTAATATTCTATTTTAATTCCATAAAAATATGGATTTAATAGGTTATCCAATTTTCTATAATTGAAACAAAATTAAATAGAAATTGAAATGGTATATTGACAACAATAATTTTTAGTGTTATTCTAAGAACTATTTTTTGGAAATTTAATATACATTATTTCATTTATCTTAGGAATTTCATGTTTCCTTTGAGTTTGGGAAAATAAATACAACACTCATAATCCTTGGATTCATCTACCATAGTCGTTAATCCTTTCACCTGATGATTCCTGTCATGTTCAACATCTTAGTTCCCCATGTAATTTATAAAGTAGTGAGTGATGTTTAACGTTGGAGTTTGTTCCCATTTCTTATTCTTAACTTCTATTCAATTATTATATGTTGTATCAATCCCTTACCATAGTGATATCAATGTTATGGTATCATTAGTTTGTCCATCTATTTTTATTTACCATGACATTAAAAAAACTACAGCGATAAGATCCTTGTTCTCATCTACTTTTATAGATCTGTTTAATTTTCATGCTATGGTTTTTAGTGGGTGAGTTCATTATTTTCCATATGTATTTATATAGGAAAAACGTCTTTGAAATATTTATATTTTTTTCAACTAGTATATATGAATCTCTTTCTCTATTTATTAATAGTTATGTCTTTTAGTTTTTTAATATTCTATAGGCACGTTGGGATATACAGGGATAAAAGATGGATCACATTAATGAGGAACACACATTAGTATGATACGGGATTGGAAGAGTTTTTAGATTTTTCAATTTCCAATCAATCTGTTGAATGGAGAAAGGATGTCCATGTCCTAATTGTAAATTTAGATTATGGTTGAAGAGAGACGATGTTTATGAACATTTAATATTGAAGAAAATCCCTGCTCAATATTTTTGTTGTTTTTGGCATGGAGAATTGAACATTACAAAAAAATTGATCACTAATTTCAATCCATAGAAAGAGATCCCAACTATGTCGATAATGGAAATTGAAATTCGGAACCTTATAAATGATGAATTCAGCATTGCAAGACCCCAACATTAACATCAAAATATATCATAACAACCAGATGAGGGTGCTATGAATACTAACATGAAAAGTGATGTTTTTTAGACTGTAGGACAACCAATTCAAGATTGTAACATGTTAATGGAACCTCCTCATGATTCTATGGAGACTAATATAAGAGAAAAATTCACTGAGGAAAATACATGTCATGGTATAGTTGATGATAAAAATCAAGAGTTGTATAGTGGATATTTGAAATATTCAAAACATGGTTTGATTTAGAAGTTGTACCATATCAAATTCCTTTTTGGAATTACAAATAAGGCAATATCCATGATATTGGAATTGTTGTGTGATGCATTTACTGAAGAAAAACATCATGATTCTTTTTATGATATGTAAAAAGTTGTTAACATGCTTGGTCTGAATTATACAAAAATACATGTGTGTCCCAATGATTGTATGCTTTATTGGCGATAGGATTCAAGTAGATAGGATTATAAAAAAATATTATTCTATATGAAAGTCAATGAGTGATGTTGAAAGTATGAATCAACATACTACCATAACAAATAAGAAAAGTAACACACTTGTAAAGTTTATTCATTACTTTCCTTTAAAGTCTCGATTGCAATGATTATTAATGTCATCGACAACCGTCAAACACATGCGGTGGTATTCTATATATAATAAAAATGATGGGTTAATGTGACATCCATGAGGTTCAAAATATTATAATAAATTTGATTTATTATATCCATGTTTCCCAGATGATCCTAGGAATGTTTGAATGGGATTGGCTGTCGATGGATTCAACCCATTTTGGACTTTGAGTACCAGTTATAGAAATTGGCCAATTGTTTTTATCCCTTATAATCTCCCTTGTTGGATGTGTATGAAAAAAATTCTTTTATCATTTATATGATTATTCCAAGATAAAAAATTACAAGAAATGATATTGATGTATACTTTTAGCCTTTAATTAAAGAATTACGAGAGTTATCAAGAAACTGTTTTCAGACATATGATGCCTCTTTTAAAAAAATGTTACAAATGCATGCTTCTCTAATGTGGACTATTAGTGACTTACCTATACTTGGGAATTTATCTTGTTAGAACAATTACATGGGTTTGGATTTTCCTATTTGTAACTTTTATTTTTATCCCAAATGACTACCTTGTAGTAGAAAATAGTTCTTCCTATTCCATAGATGTTTTCTCGATGAATCTCATTGATTTCAGCTGAACAGATCAGAATTCAAAGATTTCGTTGATCGTAGACCACCTCCAAAGCTGTTAACCAGATCTATAATATTATCACAACTTGGAAATGTTGAAACAGAATTTGGGAAGGTGCGTCATTTTAATGATATTGGGAAATGAGTTCGAAGTGCATCGTCAAGTGAAACAGTAACACAAAAATGGAAGAAAAAAGTATATTCATCAAACTTCTGTATTGAGAATTTAATTTGTTGTGGTATAATCTTGATATGATGAATATTGAGAATAATGTTTGTGAAAATTTGATCTTAACATTGATTAATGAGCATTCAAGGTCTATGGATCATCTCAATGATCGGAAAGACATATAAGTAATGAACATAAAACGTGATCTCTGGCCAGATGAGAATGACAAGTATGCTTCGCCAATTTTTTCAATGAAAAATATGTATAAAGACACATTCATTCAAATTTTAAAGCATGTGAAGGTATCTTATGGTTATTCAAGTAACATCTCATGTTTTTTGGACTTAATGTTCCATAGGATACATGTATTTAAAAATCACAATTTACATATTTTGTTACAGTAGTTACCACTATTGGAATTGCATAAATTATTACCTGAAAAAGTTATTGTGGTTGTACTCTAATTCTACACATTTCTTACGAAAATATGTGAGAAATTTATATATCTATTTGAGCTTGACAACCATCCAGAGAGGTTTGTATTGACTCTTTGTGCAATGGAGATGATATTTCCTCCTCCATTTTTTATTGTCATGATGCATTTAACTGTTCATTTGGTTGAGGAAGCTAAATTAGGAGGACCCAAACATTATAGATCGATGAATCCAATTAAGATGTACTATATTTATATGTTTTTCAGTAATGTAAACAATTCGTGGAACTTAATTAAATTCATAATTATGTTTGAATGTTTTATTTCACAGATATCTTGGGCATTTTAAGTCGTATGTGTGAAATAAAGATCAACCAGAAGGCTCTATTTCAGAAGGCTATTTGGAAGAGGAGTGTATTTCCTTTTGTTCTAGATACGTGGATGATATGAAAGACAAGATTTAATTGAGTTGGACTTGTTAATGAAACATTTACTGAATCTAAAAAACATGGGAGATCAAAAATATTTTCTGTTATTGGCTGATCAGTTGGGAGGACCTCAAATGTTACACCAAAAAAATGGAATTATTATAGGCACATAGATATGTGTTTCTGAATAGTGACGTTGAAAATAAATTTATTGGAGAGATGAAAATACAAAAAAAAGGAGATTAATGGGAGTCCAAACATGAAATGTGAATGATAAAACGAAAGCTGTTAATAAAGATCTTGTAGAATGGTTTGCACGACATGTAAGTTCTTAAATATTGCAATAAATATGGATATTAGTTTAAATCAAATATGATTGTAAATATAAAAATGTTTTCTTTCTTTATGTCCTGAATAATGATACTCGAGCAGAGTTTTCAGATGATTTAAAGTTTCTTGCTCAAGGTCCTCTAAAACAAGTTAGAATGTTCGACGCTTACAACATGAATGGATGTAGATTTCGTACATTCGATCGAGATAAGTGTTTGAAAACACAGAATTGTGGTATATTTATATTTATTGAAGTGGAATACTATATAAAGCAGACTAATATTATTGAATTAAACTACCATAGATAGTTTTTAGTTATTTTTTTCAATTGCAGTTGCGTCGAAATTATTAGAGGTGTTAAAAGAGATTTCTTGCAATTTACTTCTATAAACTTTCTTTTCTTGATGGTTGTTGGTGATCATGAACTCCATGATCATTATATCTTATCATCATAAGAAAAAATGTTATATTATGTGAATGATGTTGTGTATGAAGGGTGGTGTGTATTTTCTCACGTAAAACAAAAGGGTTTATATGATATGGGTGATGAAGTGAAATATTTGACCTCTGACATTGAATATCATCCATAGTAACAAGCAGACTTATTTGTACATCATGATATTGAAAATATTAGTCTAGAAAATATGGATGAATTGTATGGTGTAATGGAGCATGGAACCGACATGATTTATGGGGAAAATGATAGTATGTAATGTTATACATTCATTTTGCAACCAATTATTTTATTTGTGCAGTCATTCATTCAAATTTTTATGTATATATTTTTTGTTTCTACTATTCATCTATTATCATTTTTAATTTTTTTATACACTATTTTTTTAAAATATATGTTTTGAACATAATTTAGTTTGATTAAATGACAAGAATGACAAGGAGGAAGCATTATATTATTTCGTCGACCACACCTAAAGATGGAAATTCATTTTTCTCCCTCCTTATAAAATCTTAGCCACCATCCACTTGCCCATCTACACTATATCCCACTAAAGAATCTATAACACCCTCTGTGAGCATCCCTTCATCGTCTCAGTCATTACCTCCCCATTCAGGAGCCTCAGCAGTGAGGGAGCAGCGCGCCTCTTCTAGTTGTTCCCAGGGATATTGGAGGTTGACTGTCATAGGTACAAATTTTAATATGAATAAATTTATTGCACTTTTTTTATAAACACTATTTTTTCATTAAAGATAGAAACAATAAAACTATGTAGAAAAATATAACAAGTTCATATGTATGGAATATGATCAAAGATAAGATTGTTTTCCCAATTGATTCCTATGGGGACCCTATAGATGACGTCGCGAGATTACATGGACAGATTCTGGGTCAGCTGGCTATGAAGCTAGTTTCCCCTACTATTTCGTATGATGATTGTAGGAATATGCCTTCATCATGGAAAAATGAAGTTTTTGATTCCAAAATAATGGTAATTTAAATAAATTATGGTATAATTGAATGTCATTTTGTTATTAAATTATAATATTTTCAAAATGAATTTATGTGTATAGATGTTTTTAAACATTACAGTTGGTAATGTGCTAGCACGAAAGAGAACATTGAAAAATCAGGGAAAAAATGGAAAGACATTAAATGGATATTGTGGAATAATGTCAACGATACTTTGTTGAGTCCCCAATAGATGTATTCTAAGTAACCCGATGAGGTCCCCAAAGAGCAATGGATAGTTTTTGTTGACAGACATCATGATGAGAAGCAGATGATATTTAAATATATATTATTATATTAACCACATTTGACATTTATACATGTATATGAAGAGAAAATGACATTGAATACATAACTATTAAATTAAATTTTATTTATTTTAGGATCTTTCAAGGAATAATTCCTCAAGTCGGGCAAAGAAAGTCATCCCTCGCACTACGGGGTCAAAGAGTTTTTTTAGAAGCCAATTGGATCTGGTAATCTTTTCATTAGTTTAAATTTTTATAAGAAAATATTATATGTTTAATATATTAAATTGTTGATTTATCTTTTTATAATAATGTCACAATTTTTAAGACACCCAGAAACCCGAACATAAGTGTGTTTGAATGTTCATAAAAAATCTGATGAAGGTTTTGTTAATGATCCTGTCAAAGAAGTGGGGGTATAAACTCATTTTTCATTATAATAACTTATTATTAGTTGTAAATATGTTAATATATATTGATTATAATATGACTAAAATTTTATCTATATGTAATAATTAAATAACTATGGGATGTCAATCCTACACAGTCCTACTCAGTCTCCCAGTATGACCCATTTTCTAAAGTTCATGGGAAAAAGCATCCTGATCGAGTGCGCATGAGGGGTTTGTGACTCGTAACCTCTGAGAAATTTAGCAGGTCCCTGGGGATTGTAGCTGCATCTACATGTCGTTGTAGTCAGTCCATACCCTGAGATACTCAGAGAGATATTTTCCCCTATGAAAACCAGTTCATGAACATAGGAATAAAATATCTTCTTTGCAGAAATTTGTGATTGATTTATATCAGAAGATGATCAGATCTGCCCCTGGTGATATTTCATTGACAGGTGGTGAGAAGGTAAATAAAAAAAATCCAAAATCATTTATTTTTCAAACATTTCATTGTTTTATGTTTAAATATAAATATACAACTAAATTTAATTTCCAATATAATGTTCTTACAGGTGGTAGCAGGATGTAGAGATTGAGGTGGAGAGGGTGATGAGTTGTGCTCATCATTAGACAGTGATTAGTAGTATTGTTGATATGTTGGAAAAATATTGTAATAATTGGTTTGTATATGTATCATGTGTGGCATAGAGTTTTGACTTATCATTTTCAATACCTAACATTTTCTGGATTTCTCATGTTTCCTTTTATGTATTATGAACCCAGTCTTCCAAGGACACTAGAAATTTACAATCCTAATGTTGTATTAATGGATATTTATATTTATGAATCATATATGGATCCAAACTGGACAGTTCTTGGATACTCCAATACTATCCTATGATCAAATTAAAATATTGGACCACCTATTTCGGATTTCAGATAGATATGGGTTGTGACCAACCTCTTTCAGATCAACTACAGCTTTTCCATCATCTCTTGAATGAGTCTTATCTTAAATAAAGACCACTCTCCCAACTCCACCTATCATAAGAAAGATCTATATGGATGTATATATGATGATTCAAGGGTAAATATATTTCTTTAAACCTAATAACTATTGTTATGGGAATGTATTACCAGTGGAAAATGATTTTACAAAGATCTACCAAAATCATGCACCCAAGCCTGAATCATATCCTAAAGAACCTAGATAACTCTCTCTTCTGATCCATCCATCTATGGATAATAATCTATAATCAATATTTTCTAGGAACCCAACACCTCCAACAATCCTATATAGAAACTGGATGTGATCCTAGGGTCACTATTAAAGAAACATAAAGGGAAACCCATGAAGTCTCACAATCTCTCAGAAATAAAAGTCTTTGAGGTGCCCCACATGTATCATTTTCTAAATAGGTAAGAAAAGCATCTATTTTTTATGTTGATCAATGATCACCCAAATCGCATCATCCCCACTAGGTTTTGGTTGAAAAATAATAATAAACTCCATAGAAATGTCGTCCCACTTATATATTGGACTGGGTTATGGTTGAAACAAACCAGTGGGTTTCTAGTGTCCAACCATAATTTTCTGAAAACTGATACACGATGAGATAAAATATACAATTAGACGCCTCACCCATTCCCACCATTGCTTAAATCTCATGTTGTGATACATCTAGGTAGCTCTAGGGTGTATGGAACAACAAGATCAATGTCTATTTTCCATCACCTCTTAGCTAAAAAAATGGAACAAATAACCTATTATTAAAGCACACAGATTCACTGGGAGACCAACACCACTCACTCTAAGTCTCCCCACTATAAATTATTTTACTAAAGCATTTGAACTTAGTGTTTTTCACCAATAATTTTTAAACCCACTCATCAAAGGATGAGTCAGAATTCATCAAATCCAAGAAAACATTACACCAATTTCTTCCACTCCAAATATCATCTTAGCAAAAAAACTCATAAGAGACCACTCCATAAATGATTCATTCACTGCTTGTGTTATTAATTTTATGCACAATACATCAAAAAACAGAATCCATTTTCTAAGGGTCTATGAAATTTGAGAATAGAAATTATGAAGATACACCACTCCGCCTTTATATCAAATGTTCATATCCCTCTAAGAAAAAATATATTTTAGGTTCTTATGATCTGAATACACCAACACATTTGGTAACATTTGATAAGATGGAATAGAAATGGACACCATACTAGGGAGAAGATCAATGGTAAATTTGACCTCTCACTATGGTCGTAAACTAGAAAAATCATCCTAAAATACAATGGGGTATGCCCACACCATAACAGGAAGTTAACATCCCAAACAAGGTTCATTGATATCAAGTAAAATATTAGCCAACTAGCATGATATAATCCAATTATAATGAAAATAAGCCCCACCCTCCATGATCTAGCATCCCACTCACACTAAAAATCATGAGTGACCCCATTGGAAAATAAAAACTATACAGAATGAAGATAAAATTATATGTGGGACTTAATTAATGTTGATTATGTAAAGATTCCAAGTATCAATTTGAAGATGTCAACATCAAGAACTAAAAATTCACAAAACACCTTGAATTCATCTATCATCACTCGACATGTGGGTGAATTGAAACCATGTTCAGACCTCTTTTACAAAGGTATATAATGATAAAATAAGAACGAAATAAGTTCTAAACATAATTCCAACATGTCAACCAACTTTGACAATATAAAGGAATGATTATCACATGTATCAAACAGATCTAGAACAGTAAAATGTTAAATAGACATCGTAACTCTAACAGTATTTATGCCTTCTTTATATTCATATATTGCATAATATTCCACATAAATCCATCTAGTATTAGCCAAATAAAAATCACCCTTGGCCTAAGGATTAAACCCACCACCATTGGAATCATCGTTATGAACCTTTGAACCCTTGGTGAAATTGTATCCTTCATTACTGCCCTAGGAAATCCATTCACAAAATCACATTAAATGACCAAACTATCAAAAATGATGAAAAGTATTAGGATCTTTCACATAATTAGGATTTTTATTAACGCACCTTTAACACTGTTATATGAAAACTATGTGCTACCCTGATGAATCCCCTAAAACAAATCCTAAATGAAACTGATACCCCTTGCATATTCTTTTCTGGACAAAAAAATACACCATGGGTTACAAACCTATCTTTCTATATATATCTTCATAACATAGACCATATTTTTATACTACCTCTACGAAGGACAGAATACACATGATAGTCAATATTTATTGAATATATGGACTTAATCATAACTAAAAACATTTAGTCTTTAGCTACTCATTGGTGACTAGATTCAGTTTTAGATGCACCAACTCAGAAATATTGAGGGAATACTCTATAATAGTACAATTCACCTTCTCTATAGTTAAAAACTACTGAATATTTCCAAACATAATTCCTTAAGGTCAAAATATTGGTTGAATATTTTCTTGAATAAAGACTAGGTAATTTCATTGTGATCCTTAGCTTACACGATGGAGTCCCACCGACTCCTACCTGGTCCTTCAAGTATATACATGGAGAAACCCACCTTGATGTCCTTTTGAGTATTCAAGAAATTGAGGATCCTCTCAATCTGATCAAGTTATTCCTTAGATTCCGTGGTTTCCTTATCACTATGGAAGATTGGTGGAATAGTACATGCCCCTTATGACATTATAATTAAAATGGCATGGTAACTTTCTCCATGGAATGAGATTCTTCTTTTAGAACTCTTACTATGAAATATTTAGACCATAATGTGGTATCCAATAATATCATATTTCTTCACCCTTATATATTCTTTATCACTATTATGTGCATCCAAATTGAATAAGTGTGTGGATTTGGAAGTGATTTTTTCTTATGAAAATGTTAGTTTCCATGTATTATTTTGGATGTATGAAGTATGTGCATGTGAAATTGGAACGTTTTTTAGGGTACTGGTACTGGGGATAGATAATCAGCACATTTTTTGTATAAATCTACCTTTAGTGGCGGTTTAAACTTATGCTAAGTAAATTGATGATCTTTATCAGCAGTTTTAATCACCTCTATAATTTGGTATCTTACATCCTGTAGTAGTTAAAACCTTTACTAAAAATAATAATATAGTGGTGATTAAAACCTCTTCAAGATAGTTTTCATTTTCCATTAGCATGTCGAGGTGGTTGGTCGTGGTTTTAGCAGTAGTTTTTGTAGAGAAAATGATTTTTTTGTCGTGGTAGTTTTAACCGCGGTGAAAAAAATGCATTTTGTCCGGAAAAAGCACCTATAAACCTACAACCAACCACTTAGAAATGCGATCTATACAAAAATTATTAGAAACCACTACAAAATTGAATAGACCGTTGTGTATTGTATGTCTATACACAATTTAGAAGTAATTTTTTGAAACCACTACCACATTCAAAAAACTACAGCTATGAGACGATTTTCCTATAGTGTGGATGTCCATCCCCACTGGAATCATGCCTAAAGTCATAAGAATAAGGCATGGAAACATCCTTGGATAAATCAATATAATCCAAAGGTACCACCTCCTAAACAACACCTACATCAAGTCTAGAACATGGGGACTGAACAAGAGGGACATACACCTCTAACAACTCAAGTCTCGCTGGAAGAACTTGCCACTCCTACTAATCCATTTTCCATCCCTCATGCCCATATTCTTCTCCATAGAGCTCCTTAGAGTCCAAGACATCAAACCAATTACACAAAGAGATAATATTTAGAACCTACACCACACTTCCACTATTCACTTGACCATCCTTCCCATTAGTGGTGTATCCTCTCCCACCAGAAGTCCCTAAGGGATTCGTTATGGGATGCTCCATCATAGAAGGTGATGTCTTCCCAACAAACATACCCTCCGCATGATCCATTGTACCCAACACATATATAGAAACTCAGTTAAATCTTGAACCAACCATAGAATCATCTCTATTGTTCAAAACATCCTCCAAATCCTTATCACATACATCATCTACTACCAACTCCTTAACACACCAGTTTAGCAATTCAAATTTCAAGTTTAAAAAGACTATACTGAACTTAGAATCTAGGGGAAAAAACTGAGGCTTCTCCAATAGAGGAACCACCCTAGCCACAATAACCTCCTAGGCTTCAACAATAGCTTTACCACCTACACTAGACTCTGCAAAATCTAGCTTCAAACCAACACTATACATGCTACTATGCCTATAGGCCCAAATGAGATGACCCATCTTTTTACAAGAAGGGAAAAAGTCACCCCAAGCTTCAAGAAAAACCAATAGCTTATATCAGAACTCATCACCAACAACGATATAAAAAAAACCAAACCGGTACCTTAGATGCATCGACTTCAACAAAACCTCTTCAAGAAACAAAATTAAAAATAGCTTGGGTCCTACTGCCCAAAAAAATATATCGACCCAGAAGACTATCAAGAATTGAAATAATAGATGGATTTTGAAATTTAAGAGGATGTTCTTGAAATATTACCCATGTTGAGATCATCAGTGAATCGTGATTCGTATGCATAATGAATCTGCATAAAATAATGACAAAATAAGCTCCATATTAGCCTCTAGGGTCTGAGGGCCATGCAATGATTATATCCTCTTCCGTTTAAAATCATATCATGGTGTAGAGACCTTCTATTAACCTTACCATAGAATAATCATAAAGACCCCATGAATAAAAGAAAAATATGTCAAATGCATCAACTGAGGGATGTCGGTTCATAAATCGCACAACCAGCATCAAGATATTGATAGAAGAGGCCTTGTTGAACTCTGGAATAGAAATCGGGATCTATGGCTAACCTTCATAAAAATAGGTCACCTTAGGGAAGAGATAAATATGAGGGAATGTGGATAAAAAATCAGGAATGGATAAAGGAGTGAACGAGGCATTCAATTTTCAATCTTCATCAAGAATCATTGAAGGTCCCTCCCTTGAAGAGGGTGGAGGGAGAGGTGCCACATTCAGCATCGTTAAGGTGGTCGAGGGGAGGAAGCAGTGTCGCCACGTCCGAACTAGTGGGCCTTCATTGGGATTTTTCTAGGGTTTATCAATGTTTTTAGTTGTTTATAGTGTTTTTACAATTTTTATTAATTTTTTAGGGGTTTTATGAAATTTTTAGGAGTTTTATGTTTTTAGGGGTTTTAGAATTTTTTGGGTCGTTTAGGGGTTTTTAGGCTTTTTAGTGTTTTTTGGATTTTATGGGTTTTATTTATTTTATGGGTTTTAAGTTTTTCTTAGGGGTTTTTATATTTTTAGGGTTTTTTTACATTTATATGTATTGTTAGGGATTTTTGGATTTTTATTATTTTTTATGATTTTTAGGGAATTTGAGGTTTTTTAGTTTTTTAGGTTTCATAGGATTTTTATCATTTTTATTGTTTTTTTTTCTTTTGGTTTTATAGTTTTTGAGGGTCTTTTATGTTTTTATGTATTTTAGAGAAATGTTTAGGATTTTTATCTGTTTTATCATTTTTAGGGATTTGAGGGTTTATAACTGAATTAGGGTTTTTTGGGATTTTAGTGTTTTTTAGAGATTGTTAGGTGTTTTAATGGATTTCATAGTTTTTCATGGTTTTATCATGTTTTTATGGGTTTTTACTATTTTTAGGGGTTTCTAAGGTTTTTAGGGTATTTTTTTGGATTTTATATTTTTTGGGGATTTTAGGGTTTTTATTTTTTTAGGATTTTAGGGGTTTTACGTGATTTTAGGTTTTTAATGTTTTCTTAAGGATTTAGAGGGGTTTTAGGATTTTTAATTTTTATGAATTTATAGGTAATTTTTTTTATTTTATTAGGTTTTTAGAGAATTCATGGATTTTGTGGATCATTAGGGTTATTTGGAGTTTTTATGTTTTTATGGGGTTTCACCATTTTTATATTTTTTATGGGTTTTATGTGTTTTTAGATTTTTAAGGTTTTCTTTGGGGTTTCCATGTATTATTTGGTTTTTTTACATTTTTAGGGTTTTTAGTATTTTTTTATGGTTTTTATGGATTTAGGGATTTGGAGCTGTTTTTAGGGTTTTTGGAGGGTTATTTAGTTTTTTGTGTATTCGAGTTTTTGGGGGTTTAATTATTTT
This sequence comes from Viscum album, assembly GCA_963277665.1. Classification (NCBI taxonomy): domain Eukaryota; kingdom Viridiplantae; phylum Streptophyta; class Magnoliopsida; order Santalales; family Viscaceae; genus Viscum; species Viscum album. The sequence goes on from OY728157.1 coordinate 394,638,262, forward strand.
TTTAGTTTTTTTTACATTTTTTGGGGTTTTAAGTATTTTTAGAGTTTTATTAGTTTTTAGGGGTTTTATGGGTTCTGGAGGGGTTTATGGTTTTTATGGGGTTTTGTCATTTTTAGTGGGTTCTAGAGTTTTTGCGGACTTTTTAGACATTTTATAGTTTTTATATTTTTTTTGTTTTTAGGGGTTTTAATTGTATTTAGGTTTTGAGGGTTTTCTTCAGGTTTTTAAAAATTTAATGGAGTTTTAAATATTTTAAAGATTTTATGGGTTTTTAGGGATTTTAGGTATTTTGAGTGTCTTGGGAATTTTTAGGGTATTAATGGATATGTGGGGTTTTCATTATTTCTAGATTTTTATTGGTTTTATTTATATTTATGTTTTTATGGTTTTCTTAGAGTTTTAAGTGTTTTAGGGTTTTTTAAATTTTTTGGGAATTTTATAGGTTTTTATAAATTTTAGTATTTATAAGGTTCTTATGTATTTAGAGGGTTTTCAGTTTTTAAAGGGATTTTACGGTTTTTTATATTTGTAGGTTTTAAAGGTTTTATATATTTTTTTAAAAAAAATTAGTGGTTTAAAGGGTTTTAGTGTTTTTAGTAGTTTTTAGGGTTTTTATTGTTTTAGGGATGTCTATGGTTTTAGGGGTCATTATAATTTTAGGTGTATTTAGTGTTTTATCGTCTTATAGGATTTTTAACATTTTTAGGTTTTTTGTATTTTTATTGTTTTTATATTTTTAAACTTTTATTATAGGTTTTCAAAAAATTTAAGGTTTATTATGTTTATAAGGATTTTTAATTATTTTTATGGTCTTTAGGGATCTTGAGGGTTATTAAGGTTTTTAGGGTTTTTAGAATTTTTATCATTTTTATGTTTTCTTGGGGTTTATGCATTTTTAGGTTTTTAAAGTTCGGTTAAGGGTTTTTAGGGTTTTCAGGGTTTTTCTAAATATTTAGATATTTATGGGATTTTTTTAGGATTTCTATGGTTTTTTTGATTGTTAGTGGTATTATTAACTCTTTTAGGTTTTTTAAGGATTCTTGAATTCATTTAACAATTTTAGGTACTTAAATGGTTTTTAGAGTTTCTAGTGGTTGTTTTGGGTTTTTATGGATTTTTAGTGTGTTTTTGCTTTGATTTTTATGGTTTTTATGGGTTTTAAATGTTTTAGGTATTTTAGGGTCTTTTAGGGGTTTTATGATTTTTATCTTTCTTAATGTTTTTGGTGGATTTTAGTGTTTTTTGGTTTTTATGGTTTTCCAGGGGTTTTTAGGGCTTCAAGTTTGTTTTTCATATTTCTTGATTTTGATTTATTTTTTAGGATTGTTATTGGTTTTATAATTTTTAGGGATTTTGATGTTTTTTATGATTTTTTTAGTGTTTTAGGGGTTTTATATCTTTTATAGCTTTTTTTTTCTTTTTTGAGTTTTTCAGGGTTTTATGAATTTTATAGATTTTTGATGATTTTTGGAGTTTAAATAGTTTTCATGTGTCTAGTGGGTTTTTATGTTTTTTATGTGTTTTTATTTTTTAGTGGGTTTCCATGGTTTTAATGGATATTTAGGGTTTTTATGGTGTTTTACATTTTTTATGTTTTTTAGCATTTTTTAGGATTTAGGCTATATAAGTGGTTATAAGTTATCATGTATTCTTATGGTTTTTCATGGTTTAGGATTTTTTAAATTTTAGGGACTTGTAGATATTTGTTTTTATTTTTTGGGATTTATGGATTTTAGTGATTTTGAGTGATTTATGGATTATTATGGATTTTAGTGGGTTTTAAGGTTTTTAATATTTTAAATTTTTTAGGTGTTTTAGAAATCATTGTCCTTTTAAGGTTTAACTAGAACTTTCTTTATTTTTGTTTTGTTTTTTAATTTTTTATATATTTTTTATTATTTGAGTATTTTTATGGTTTTTAGTGATTTTAGTGGTTTTAGGATTTTTCTAGGTCTTTTCTAGGTCTTTTGGATTTTTAGGGTCTTTTATTTTTTATGATTTATAAGGTTGGTATAGTTTTCCAAAATTTTTATGGGTTTAAATGATTTTAGAGTTTTTACTGATTTTTTTTTGTAATTATGGGGTTTTATTGGTTTTAGTGTTTTTTTGGTTTTTTGGGTTTTTTGGTGTTTTAGTGTTATTTAGGATTTTTTAGGGTTCTTATAATTTTTTAGGCTTTTGGGGTTTTAAATGTTTTTATATTTTTAATATTTTCTTATGGTTTTCCAGTGTTTTATTTTTTTTACATTTTAATGGATGTTGACGTCTTTTTGAGGATTTTAGGGGTTTTATTATTTTGAGAGTTTTTAGGGGTTTTAGGCAGTTTATCGTTTGTAGTACTTTTTTGGTTTTTAAGGGATTAAATTGTTTTTTTAGGTTATTTAGTTTTTTAGCAGTTTATGGTTTATAAATTTTTAGTTATTTTTATGTATTTTTATGGGTTTTAGGGTTTTTAAGGTTTTTGTGGGTTTTTTGGGTTTATTTGTTTTTTTGGTTCTAGGGTTTTTAGAGTTTCATACAGTTTTTTAAAATTTTTAGGGGTTTAAAGATTTATATATTTTTAGTTAATTTTTAGGGTTTTTATGGAACTTTTGGGTTTTCTATGGGTTTAGGGTTTTTATGGATTTTCGGGGGTTTTATGGCATTTTTATGTCTTTTAAGGGTTATTAGAATTTTTAAGTCTTTAGGGGTTTTATGTGTTTTTAGGTATTTATGGTTTCTTAGTGTTTCTTAGGGTACTTAGTTTTGTTTATTTTTTTTTGGGATTTTAGTTATTTTTAGGAATTTTATGGGTTATTAGGGATTTTGATGGGTTTTAGTGTTTTTGGGTTTTTAGTGTTTCTTAGTGTTTCATCATTGTGTTGGTTTTTTTGAGGTTTTATTTGATTTTAGGGTTTTAATGTTATTTAGGGATTTTTGAGTCTTTTTAGATTTTACATTTTATGTATTTTTTATTTTTTAATTTTTTATTTGGGTTTTTATGGTTTTTTAGGTTTTTAGGGATTTTGAGTGGTTTTTGGGGTCTTATGGTTTTTTTGAGATTAAGGTGTTTTTTAGTTTTTTTTGGGTTTTAAGGTTTTTTAATATTTTTAATGTTTTTATGGCTTTAAATTGTTTTTAGGTATATAATTGGTTTTAAGTATTTTTATATATTTTATGGTTTTTTAGGTTTTAGGGGGTTTATGGTTTTTATGGGGTTTTTGGGCTTTTATGGCCTTTTTAGGATTTTTAGGGTTTTTAACATTTTTAGTTTTTTAATATAATTAAGGGTTTTTATTTTTTTAATGTTTACTTAGGGGTTTTTAGTTTTTTAATTCTTACATATGATTTTTAATGTTTTTGTGGATTTTTAGTGATTTTTTAGTATTTTTTTGGTTTTTTGCTTCTTTTGGTATTTAGGGATTCTGAGGGGTTTTTCTGTTTTTAGGGTTTTTAGTGTTTGTATCACATATTTTAGGTTTTGTTTATTTTTTATAGGTGTTTTAAGGTTTTTTGAGTATTTTAATATTTTTATGTGTTTAAAGGTATTTGAGAGTTTTCAGAGGTTTTCAGGGTTTCTATTGGTTTTTAGGTATTTTTATGGTTTTAGGGTTTTTATGGATTTTAAGGGTTTCTAGGGATTTCAATTTAATTTTAGTTATTTGTAGGGGTATTGACATTTTTAAGATTTTTAGGTGTTTTTTTATTTTTAGATTTCTACAGTTTTCTTAGGTTTATTTTGTGGTTTTATGGTTCTTATATTTTGAGGTATATTTTGGTATTTTTAATGAATGTTTATGGGTTTTTAGGATTTTTAAGGATTTGAGAGTTTTTATTGTGTTTAGAGTTTTATGAAATTTTTAGGTTTTTAGGGTTTTTAGGTGTTTTTCATTTTTTAAGGATTTCTTAGGAGTTTTTGAATGTTATTTATTTATTGTCTATTTTTTTCTATATTTTAAGGGTTATTAGTATTTTTTTGGATTTTAGGGTTTTAGGGATTTTAAGGGGCTTTAGGGGTTTTAGGGTTTTATGGTATATTTTTTGATTTTGGGGTTTTTATGGTTTTCAAATTTTTTTTAACATATTTAATGGTTTAATGGTTTTTAAGAGTTTTATAGGTTTTTTGTTTTTTTATAAATTTATTTGGATTTTTAAATTTCTTAAGGTTTTTATGCTTTTTGGTGTTTTTTGTTTTTTAGGATTTTAGGGGTTTTATCATTTTTACGTCTTTATAGGTTTTAAATGTTTAATATTTTAATGTTTTTCTTAGGGTTTTCCATCGGTTTTAGTCATTTTTAGGTTTTTCATGATTTTAAGTGATTTTTATAGGATTTTTAGGGTTTTAAAGATTTTTATGGGGTTTGAGGCTTTTCATGGGTTTTATGGATTTTGATGGATTTTTTAGGCTTTAGGACTTTTTAGAGTTGTTATGGTTTTATGTTTTTTAGAGTGTTCAAAATATTTAGGGGTTTAAAGGGTTTTTATTGTTTTTAGTGATTTTTAAGTGTATTTATGGGTTTTTATGGTTTTAATTATTTTAATGGTTTTATGGGGTTTTTATGGATTTTAGGGTTTTTAGTCTTTTTAGGTTTTTATGGTTTTCTTAGGATTTTTCCGGTTTTTTGGTTTATTATATATTTGGTATTTTACAGATTTTTCTTGGATTTTGATGTTTTTTTCGAGTTTTTAAGGATTTATAGGGTTTAGCGTTTTTTTACAGTTTTTATGGTTTTTATATTTTTTCTGTTTTTAGGTGTTTTAAGTGTTTTGGAGTTTTTTAATTTTTTGTGGGATTAATGGATTTTTATATTTTTAGTGATTTGTATGGTTTTATGGGTTTTTAGGGTTTTGGGGGGTGTTTATGCGTTTTTAAGGATTTTATGGACTCTCTAAGGTTTTGGGGTTTTTGTATCTTTTCAGGGTTTTATGTTTTTTTAGGATTTAAAGGTTTTTTAGGGGTTTTTAGGGTTTTGAGGATTTTTTAGGGATGTTTAGGTATATTTTAGATTTCTAATGGGGTTTTAGGTGTTTTTTGTGTTTTTTTGTTTGTAAGGGTTTCATTTGGTTCTAATGGGGTTTTATGGTTCGTTACATTTTTTTTTGATTTTTTGGGATTTATAGGATTTTTATGATTTTTTAGGGGTTTTAGTGATTTTTAGGTTTTGTAGGTTTTTCAGGGTCATTATGGTTTTTTTGTGTTTTATGGTTTTTTAGTTTTTATGGTTTTCAAGGGGTTTTATTTTTTTTAATTGTATTTAGTGTTTTAAAGGGTTTTTATAAATTTTAGTGGTTTTTCAATTTTATAGAGTTTTAGGGTTTTTATGTTTCTAGGGGTTTATGGTTTCTATGGTTTTTAGGATTCTTAGGGTTTTTACGGTTTTTTATTTTTCTTAATTTTATAAGTATTTTTAGGTTTTTATTCTTTTCTTATGATGTTTCAAGGATTTTAGGGGGTTTTATGTAATTTGGTATTTTTTAGGATTTTTAGGATTTTTTTTGTTTTTTGCATTTTTAGGGATTTTAATGAGTATTATGTTTTTTTATGGTTTCTATGTTTTTACAGTTTTTATAGTCTTTCAGGTTTTTATGGGTTTAATGTGATTTTAGGTTTTTATGTTTTTGTTAAGGGTTTTCAAGGATTTTATGATTTTTTAGATTGTTAATGATTTCTGCGGATTTTTTTGGAATTTTATGGAGTGTCAGGGTTGTTTAAAATTTTGTGGGGTTTTATGCTATTTTTTGTTTTTTTGGATTTTATGGTTTTTTGGGTTTTAGGGTTTTTTATGTTTTTAGGGGTTTTATAATTTTTCGGGTTTTTAAGTTTTTATTATTTATTTAGTTTTATGGTTTTAACCGTTTAAAATAGTTTTTTAAACATTTTTAGTGGGCTAAATATTTTTTATATTTTTTATTTATTTTTGGATTTTTATTGGTTTTTTTATTTTTAACATTTTTGGGGTTTTTTATGTTTTTTAGGGTTTTAAGTGTTTTTATGGTTTTTAGTGGTATTGGGATTTTATGTATTTTTTTAGGTTTCTAGGGGGTATATGTTTTTTAGGTTTTTAAGTTTTTCTTAAGGGTTTCATGGTTTTAAGGTTTTTTACTTTATTTAGGATTTTAATTTTTTTAGGATCATTATGGTTTTTTAGAATTTTTATTTCTTTTTTAGGTTTTTAGAGTATTTTAGGGTTTTTATTGTTTTTTATGTTCTGATCCTTTTTAGGTTTTTAGTGGATTAATGTTTTTTATAAGATTAATTACTTAATAGAGTTTTGGGGGGTTTTACCTTTATTCATATTTTTTATGATTTTTTAGGATATCATGCGTTTTTAGAGTTTTCAGGGATTTGGGGGGTTTTGGGTTTTTTAGGGTTTTTAGGGTTTTCTTGATTTTTATGGTTTTTAGGTTTCTTTTTGAGTTTTTACCATTTTTAGGTTTTTAGATATTTTAAAGGTTTTTAGGGGTTTAAATAATTTTTAACGTTTTTGTGGGTTTTTAGGATTTTATGGGGATTTATCAATTTTTAATGTATTTTGAGGTTTTTATATTTTTTTAGGGTTTTTAAGATTTTTTAGATTTTTTTAGGTTTTTAGGATTTTTTTATAGTTTTTAGGGTTTTATCATTTTTTGTTTTAGGGGTTTTGAGTGTTTTTAGGTTTTTAACATTTTCATAGGGATTTTCATGGTTTTTATGATTTTTTTATGTTAATATGAATTTTTATGGTTTTTTAGTATTTTAATGTTTTTATGTATTTTTATCAATTTTTGGGTTATTAGGGGATTTCCACAATTTTTTCGGTTATTTTGGATTTTATGGTATTTTAGTTTTTTAAGGTTTTTGACGTTTTTTAGAGATTTTAATATTTTTAGGGTTGAACTAGTTTTTTAGTTTTAAGTGGGTTTTATGATTTTTATGGGTTTTAGGAGTTTTATGATTTCTAAGGGTTTTATGGTTTTTAGGGTTTTTATATATTTAGAGTTTTATGTGGTTTATATGTGTTTTTTTTGTTTTATAGTTTTCTTTGGGTTTTAGGGTTTTTAGGGTTTTTTACATTTTTATCGAATTTTATGCATTTTTTTTGGTTTTTTATAGTATTTAGGTATTTTTATGATTTTGAGGGGTTTTAGGAATTTTTAGCAGTTTTAGGGTTTTTTTGGTGGTTTTATCATTTTTGAGGATTTTAGGGGTCTAAAGTGTTTTCAGCTATCTTAGGTTTTATTAGGGGTTTTTTAGGATTTTTTGGATTTTTAAATGTTTAGGTATTTTTAAATCCATTTTTTATTTTTATGGATCATTAGGGTTGTTAGGGATTTTAAGGGTTTTTGGGTTTTTACGGAGTTTTGGGTTTTTATGGTTTTTTGAGTTTTTTTGAATTTTTAGGGGTTTAATGTTTTTTAGAGTTTTTAACATTTTTTGGCATATAATTTTTTTTGAGTTTTTATTCGGTTTTTATGGGTTTTTAGTGTTTTTATGGTTTTTAGGGGGTTTAATACTTTTTATATTTTTTAAGGTTTTATGGTTTATTAGGGTTTTATCTTTTTTATTTTTTAGGGGTATTATGTGTTTTTAGGTTTTTAACATTTTCTAACGGGTTTTCATCATTTTTACATTTTTGTGGAATTTTTAGGTTTTTTATGGTTTTTTATGGTTTTGTGGATTATGAGGGGTTTTTGGGTTATTTAGGGATTTTGGGTTTTTATGGTTTTTTGGGTTATTTTGAGTTTTTTACTATTTTTAAGTGCATTTAGATTTTTTTTTAAAAAAAATAGGGTCCTAAAGGGTTAGTAGTGGTTTTGGGTTTTCATGTGTTTTTATGGGTTTTAAGGATCCTAGGGGGATTTTTGGTTTTTTGGGGTTTTTTTTTTGTTATTTTATGGTTTTTTGTATCTTTTATCGTTTTTAACATTTTTAGGCCTTTTGGGATTTTTTGGGTTTAAAGGTTTTTATACGGTTTTAAGGGTTTTTTAATATTTTTATGTATTTTTAGGGATTTTATAATTTATTTGTTTCTTAGAGGTTTTAATGATTTTGAGGGATATGGTGTTTTAGGGTGTTTAGGGGTTTTAGAGTTTTTCAAGGTTTAAGAGGTTTTATGTGTTTTAATGTTTCTAAGGTTTTAATAGGGTTTATTGAGGTTTTTTGAGGTTTTTAAGGTTTTTTATGTTTTTAGATATTTTTACGGATTTTTTAAGATTTTTATGGTTTTTAATGTTTTTAGGGATTTTGAGGGTTTTTATGGTTTTTTAGATTTTTATCAATTTTATGGTTTTAAAGAGTTTTTTGTGTTTTTAGATTATTATGGGCTTTTTAGGGTCTCCCTTGGTATTTTGTTGGATTTCATGTTTTTTTTGGATTTTGGGGATTTTTAAAATTTTTAATGTTTTTTGTTTTTTAGTTATTTTAAGGGCTTTTAAGATTCTTAAGTATTTTATGATTTTTAGGGTTTTTTGATACTTTTTTGGTATTTATGGTTTTTATAGATTTTCTATATATTTAGTGGTTTAAAGGTTATTTGTAGTTTTTAGTTATTTTTATTGGTTTTTATGGGTTTTCAGTTTTTTTTAATTTTTCTAGGTTTTTTTTGGTTTTGATGGGTTTTAGGTTTTTTATCTGTTTTCGATTTTTTTATATTTTTAGGTGTTTTAATTATTATTTGACATATATGGTTTTATTAGGGGTTTTAAAGGTTTTACGGGATTTTATGTTTTAAGGTATTTTTTGTTATTTTTTTAGATTTTTATGGTTTTAATGGATTTTTGGGATTTAGAGGGGGTTTAGGGGGTGTTTTTAGAGTTTTTATGGATTTTCTTTTTATGTTTTTATCGATATTTGGGGGTTTTAATTTTTTTCTAGGGTTTTAATATTTTCATTGGGTTTGGCAGGGACATCAAGGGTCATTAAAATTTTTGGGGCTTTTTGACTTTTTTTGTACTTTTATTGTTTTTAGGTTTTTATGATTTTTAGGGTTTTTAGTGTGTCTGTGGTTTTTTGGTTGTTTAAGTGTTTTATGAGTTTATAGAGGTTTTATGGTTTTTATATTATTTAATGTTTTTAGGGTTTTTATAGATTTTTATATGTTTTAATGGGTTTTAGGGGATTATATGATTTTTTGGGTTTTTAAAGATTTTGCATTTTTTTTGGATTTTTAGTGTTTTTAATATTTTTTTAGGTTTTATGATTTTCTTCGAGTTTTTCTTGGTTTTAGTTTTTTTAGTTTTTTATGAAATTTATGGATTTTTTGGATTATTATGGGATTATTTCAAATTTTGAGGGTTTTTACGGTTTTTGGGGTTTTTTGGGTTTCGGGGTTTTTATAATTTATTTGGGTTTTAGTGGTTTTTTGGTTTTTTAGAGTTTTCTAATATTTTTAGTGCTCTAAAGTGGTTTTAGAGTGTTTAGTGGTTTTTAGGAATATTTGTGGTTTTAAGAATTTGTTTTTTATTTTTATGGTTTGTACGGTTTTAGGGTATTTATCAATTTTAGGTTTTTATGGGTTTTAACTATTTTTAGGATTTTATGATTTTCTTAATGGGTTTTATTTTTTCTTGGGACTTAAATGTTTTGATGAATTTGTAAGGATTTTTATGGATTTTAGGTATTTTGAGAGTTTTTTTGGGTTTTTTGGGTTTTTAGGATTTTTAGGTGTTTTAAGAGTTAAATTTTAGTTTTATTCACAGAGGTTTTCTGGATTTTTCGATTTTTTATGTTTTAGGGATTTTAAATATTTTTTGGATTTTTATGGTTTTAGGGGTTTTGATGCTTTTTAGGGGTTTTTTATATCTTTTGGTGTCTTATAGTTTTCCATGGGTTTAAGGGTTTTTATTGTTTTTTAATGTTTTGTAAGTGTTCAAAGGGTATTTCTATTTTTATTGATTTTTTGAGGTTTTAAAGATTTTATATTTTTATTTGGTTTTTATGTGTTTTTATGGTTTTTTGGTTTTTTTGATTTTTTAGTATTTTAGGGTTTTTACCATTTTTAGGTGTTTTAGAGGATTTTAATGTTTTTTGGTTTTTTTGTTTTTCCTAGGGGTTTTCATGGTTTTTATGTTTTTTTAATTTTTTGGAATTTTATAGCAATTTTTTAATTTTTATGTTATTTAAGAATTTTAGGGATTTCGAGGGGTTTCGGGATCTTTTATTTGTTTTTGGGCATTGTTTTTTTGTGTTTTTAGGTTTTTTTTTTGAGTTTTTTCAATTTTTATAGTTTTTAGTGTTTTTTAACATTTTTATTTGTTTAAATGGTTTTTAGAGTTTTTCATGGTTTTTAGGGTATTTATGGTTTTTTAGGGGTTTTAATGTTATCTCTGGGTTTCAGGATTTTTTATAGTGTTTTGGGGTTTTTATTATTTTTAGTGTCTTTTAGGTTGTTTTTCGTATTTTAGGTTTATTGTTGGTTTTATGTTTTTTTAATATTTTTAAGGATTTTTAATATTTTTCATGTTTTTTAGGTTTTATATTGTTTTTTGAAATTTTAAGGGATTTTTAAGATTTTTATGGTCTTTATATTTAAATGTATTTGGAAGGTTTTATGGTATTTTAGGGTTTTTAGTGTTTTTAGCTTTCTAAGGAATTTTTAGGTATTTATGGTTCTTTAATATTTTATGTTTTTAAGTATTTTTTATGGTTTTTCGGGTTTTATTGTGTGTTTTTTTAACGATTTTTTTGGTGGGTGGGGTGGGGGTTAGGATTTTATTCTTTTAGGGTTTTTAGGAATTTTGTGGATTATTTGGGATTTTTTGGGTTTTTATGTTTTTTAAGATTTTTTCAACTTTTTAAGCGTTTAAAGGGTTTTAGAGTTAGTAGTGGGTTTTTAGGGTTTTAGGTTTTTTATTGTTTTATGGGTACCTTTTTAGTGTTTTGGGTTTTTCTGCATTTTTAATGGGTTTTAAGTTATTTTATACTTTTTAATGTTTTTTGGGTTTTAATGTGTTTTTATAGTTGTTGTATTTTTTTGAGGTTTAAATGGATTTTTTGGGTTTTTATGTTTTTAGTGGATTTATGGTTTTATGGTTTTAAGGGTTTTATGGTTTTTTAGGTTTTTAGATTTTCCTTATTTTTCTATGGGTTTTAATTGTTTTTTGGATTTTATAGTTTTCATTGAGTTTTTAAGAGTTTTTATGGGTTTTTATGTTTTTATGGATTTTTAAGGCTTTTTTATGATTTTTATGGTTTTTTGGTTTTTATGGTTTTTAAGGGATTTCATGGTTTTGTATTATTCTTAGTTTTTTTCTGGTGTTTATCATTTTTAGGTTATTTAGGGGTTTATGGGTTTTGTAGTTGTCTACGGTTTTCATAGGTTTTTCAGGGTTTTTTTGCATTTTTATGAATTTTATGTATTTTTTGTGATTTTATATTTTTCGGTGTTTTAGAAATCATGAGGGTTTTAAGGGAGTTTTAGGGGTTTTTATGGGTATTTTGGGTTTTTAGTAATTTTTTTTTGAGTTTCTTAAGGGTTTTAATTGTTTTTTTGAATTTTTTTAACATTTTTAGGCATTTAAAGGGTTTTTAGAATTTTTGGGGTTTTTAATTTTTTTATGGGGTTTTTGGTGTTTTTATGGTTTTTAGAGTTTTATGGGTTTTATGATTTTAATTGTTTTTAGTGTTTTTTAGGTTTCTAGTGGTTTTACATGTTTATTGGTTTTTTTTCTTGAAGCTTTTCAGGATTATTACTATTTTTTTACAATTTTTTGGATTTATATGGATTTTTTATATTTTTATTGGTTTCAAGTGATATTGATGATTTTTACAGCATTTAGGGTATTTTAGGGGTTTTAGCTTCTAATCAGATTTTAGGGGTTTTAAAAGTTATTAGGTTTTTATGGTTTTTAGCTTTTTTTTGGGTTCTCAAGGTTATTTACAATTTTAGGGATTTTTCGGGATTTTTTAGGATTTTTATGGTTTTGAATGGATTTTATGAATTTTTAGGGTTTTAGGGTCTTAATAATTATATTTTTTCTTTGGATTTTAAGGTATTTATGGTTATTTTGAGTTTTTTTGGGGATTTGGAAGTTTTATTTGTATTTTTTTTAGCATTTATAGGTTTTTAATGGTTTTTTTGAGTTTCTAGTGGGTTTAATGGATTTTATGGGTTTTGGGGTTTTTAATGGTTTTTGGGTGTTTTTATGGTTTTATGGTTTTTATATCTTATTTATATTTGTTATCATTTTTTAGGGTTTTAGTGATTTTATTCTATTTTATATTTTTAGGTATTTCATAGGGTTTTTAGGGTGTTTATACTTTTTAAAATTTTAGGGTTGTTTATAGATTTTTTTTTGGATTTTTATGGTATTTTAGGATTTTGAGGGATTTTGAGGGGTTTTATGATTTGTATGGTCTTAGGTTTATTATAGGTTTTTTGGGTTTTAAAAGATTTGTTTTTGTTTTTTAATTTTTTTTATGGTATTTTAGTGTTTTTTATTATTGTCATTGGATTATATGGTTTTTTTATAGTTTTTAGATCTTTTTATTGGTTCATTGGTTTCTATATAGTTTTTAGGTTTTTTATGGATTTAGTGTTTTTATGTTCTTTTAAGAGTTATTCGTTTTTAGGGTTTTATGTGTTTTAATTGTTTTTATGTTTTATGGATTTCTTTTAATTTTTCAAGACTTTCAGATTTATTTCCATTTTTAAGATTTTTTTTGGAATTTATAGGATTTTTATGGTTTTTTGGTTTTTGGAATTTTTAGGGCTTTAGGGATTCAAAGGTTTTTGTGTTTTTAGGTGTTTTTTTGGGATTTTTGTATTTATTGAGTTTTTAGGGTTTTGAAGGTTTTTTATAATTTTTTAATTTTTTTGGTGGTCAAAATGGTTTTTATAGTTTTTAGTGATTATTGGGTTTTTATTGGATTTTAGGGATTTTAATAGTTTTTAGTGGTTTTTATGGTTTTAATGGATTTTTAGTATTTTTAGGGTCTTTTAGGCAATTTAGGGATTTTAGTTATATAGAGGTTTTATGTGCATTAATATTATTAAGTTTTTCATTGGGTTTTATAGGGTTGGTTTGATTTTTTATATTTTTTGGTAATTTTAGATCCTTTTTAGTAATTTTTTGTATTTTTAGGGTTTTTTGGATCTGGACGGATTTTTGAGTTTTAGGGACTTTTAGAATTTTAGAATTTTATTTTTTAATGGTTTTATATTTTTTTATGTTTTTAAGTTTTTCATAAGGGGATTTCAAGTTTATAGAGTTTTTTACACTTTTATGATTTTTAGGGATGTTTATGATTTTGTTGGGTTTTTAGTTTTTTTAGGGATATTTAGGTTTTTCATTTGTATACGGTTTTTATGATTTTTACGGTTTTTAATATTTTTATCGTCTTTTGGGTTCTACGGGTTTTTTTTGATTCTATTGTTTTTACGGTTTTTTGGATTTTTTAAACATTTTTAGCGGTTAAATACTTTTTAGATTATTTATTGGATTTTATGTTTTTATGGTTTTATGGTTTTTATGTCGTTTTATGTTTTTTACTTTTTAGGGGTGTTTATTGTTTTTAGCATCATTTTCATTTATTAGGGGTTCAATTTGTTTTTAGGTTTTTAATGGTTTCATCAAATTTTTCAAGGTTTTTAGGTTGTTTATGTATTTAGGTTTTTTATGGATTTTATTGTATTTTTTTTTATTTTCCTTATAGATTTTTAGTGGTTGTAGGGTTTTTAAGGATTTTCAGTGATTTTTAGGGTTTTTTCAGTTTTCTATGATTATTGGGGTTTTAAGTGTTCATATTTTTTTGTTTTTCTTTGGTATTTTTTTTTTGTTTTTTAATGTTTTTATTAATTTTAAGGCTTATTTGGGTTGTTTATGGGTTTTTACCATTTTAGGGGTTTCTGATATTTTAAAGATTTTATGGGTATTTATGGTTTTTGGGGGGTGCTAGGGTTATAAGATTTTTTTATGTTTTTAGGGATCTAAAGTGTATATAGAGTTTTTTTGTGGGTTTTTTCGGTTTTTAGGGGTTTTAGAATTTTTATGGGTTTTAATATTTTTTATGGTTTTTATGGTTTTTATGAGTTTTAAGGGTTTTTCGTTTTTTTGGGTTTTTTGAGTTTAATGTTCTGATAGGTTTTAAGGTTTTTTTTGTGCTTTTTCATGCTATTTTATGTTCTTTTAACATTTCTATGTATTTTTAATTCTTATTAGGGTTTTTAGGGTTTTTATGTATATTGAGGGTTTGTAATGTTTTTTGGGATTTTAGTGTTTTTTGGTTTTTTGGGGGATTTTAGGTTTTTTTATTTCATTGGGATTTTATATTTTTTATATTTTTTAATTTTTTAGAGGTTTATATGCATTTTATTGATTTTGTGCGTTTTAGGGTTTTTTTGGGTTCTTATAGTTTTTTATGGTTTTAGGGGTTTAATTATTTTAGGTGATTTAGGGTTTTTATGTTTTTTTGGGTGTTAAGATATTTTAGGGATTTGAATTTTTTAATATTTTCAGGGGTTCTCAGTGTTTTTATATTCTTAAGGTTTTCTAATTTCCTTTCTAGGTTTTTAGGGTTTCTTTGGATCATTGTAGATTTTTAGAATTTTTTTTAATTTTTATGGTTTTTTGGGATTTTGAGGGTTTTTAGTATTTTTAGGGGATTTAGGGTTTTTATAATTTGTTTGGTTCATTAGGTATTTTATGTGAATTTATGTTTTTAATGTTTTCTTATGTTTTCTTTCATTTTTAGTGATTTTTAGGGATCTTTTAACACTTCTATAATTTTTAGGGTTTTTATTGTTTTTCGTTTTAGAATTATTTTGAGTTATTTTAGGGATTAGAAGGTTTTGTCAGTTTTTAATGGTCTCTTGGGGTTTTAGGGTTTTTAGAGTTCTAAGCATTTTTTAGGGGTTTTAGGGGATTATTATGTATTTTTAGGTTTTTAAGGTTTTCATAGGAGTTTTTTGGGGGGTTTAGGGTTTTTCATTTTTATAGTTATTTTTTTTTGGATTTTTTTGGATTGTTTTGTTTTTTAGGGATTTTATAGATTTTGTGGGTTTTTGGGTTTTTAGGGTTTTTAGGGTTTTTTAGTTTTTTATGGTTTTATTGAGTTTTAGTGTTCTTAGCATTTTTTAGGTTTTTTAGGATTTTTATGTGGATTTAGTAGTTTTGAATTTTCCTTGAGGTTTTTAATGTTTTTATGGTTTTTAGGATAATTTATATCTTTTATTGGTTTTTAGCATTTTTTTTAGGGGCAAGGAAGATGCGAGGGTCGGGCTATTCCCGGCCCCCAAAAATTTATTAGAAAGAAAAAAGAGACACATAAGACAAGGGAGGGGAGCGGTCAACTTACCCACACCCAAAAAACCCTTAACAACCCCAAACCCACAAAAACCCAAAACCCAAAACACACACCAAAGACCAGACACAACAGAAGATTCATCACCTCTCATCCAACTCCAGCATTCCACAGCTCCAAAACCCATGTCAAGCAGTAATCAAAACCTTCATCACACTTACCCACACTCAGCGCCTGCATCTCCCTACCAACAAGCAACCAACATCTCGCAACACATACATCAACGCAAATCACCTCTTTTCCAAGAATATTATCCACCAGCAACTTAGAACCACCATCACTAAAATCATAAACAACAGCCTTACCACATCCTAGCCAACGAACTATGATACAAAGATTCATTTTCAAATAACCAGCATCTCTTTCAATCAACAAGCATCTCCCAGAACCCCTCTTCAGTTCCAGCAAACAGCAACACCAATTCCAAACCTCACAACCATAACAATATTTCAGCAGCCCGCTTCAGTTCCAACAAACAACAACACCAATTCCAAACCTCACAGCCATAACAATCTTCCAGCACCCACCAACTCCAGTTATTATTGAGAGAGGAAGCCAACAACCAGTATCATAGCATCTAGCAGTCATCACTTCCAAGAAAAATAGCATCCAGCAACCAGCAACTTTCACCCACCATCACCCAAGCAAAGGACAAAACAGGGACAACAACGCCCGCATCCAGTATACCACAACAGACAATTCTCGAACCAAACCACAGTATCCAGTGCCCCAACTTCAAGAACCAACACCCGTAGTAGTTTCCATCCATTCCATCCACAACCACATAGCAGAAAAACTTTTAATACAGAGAAATCAATCTAGAAAATACAGAAAAGAATCAATTGACCACCAAATGGACCAGATCACAGCAAAATTGAAGCAATCTTGCAGTAGCGGGAGCCGATCAGAAATCCAAAGAACCAGCTTGAGCAAGAAGCCATACCAGAGTGCATACCTGCATCGTAGACCCCGACAGAGATCCAGAGACACCAAAATGCACCAATGTGACCAGATCTGCACCCGAAGAGTCCAGAATAGCCAACTCATCCAGCCATGAATACCAGATCCCGATCCACCTTGCCACCACTGCAACCATGCTTCTCCACGCACAAACACCTACCGCAGGCAGGAAAAATCTTGAGGAGGGAAAAAAATGTAGATCCGCCAAGACATGACCCCAGTCGACGCCTTCTTGACCAGCACAAGCACCGCCAAAACCGAACATGCTCAGACGCGACCGCACACTAGGGCCGCAAGGCAAACACCGATCTTGGGGAACCATGCCGCGAAGAATCCACCCAAGAGAAGATCATAAATCTCATCACCGCCTATAGGAAATGAAGTCGCTGAAGAGCGCGAACCACCTTAAATCTCGAGAAATCCATGGAAGACCACCACCGCCAAGGACACTCCCAAAATTCACAAGAGGGGAGGAGCAAAGATCCAGAATTGAGGCCATCAGGAGGAATTAGGAGAAACCCTAGCTGTCGTGCAGAGAGAGAGGGAGCACCAGGGGAGTGCACAACCATCTTAGGTTTCTTCCTCTATGGTTTTAGGGGATTTTTCTTTTTTAGGGGTTTTGAGTGTTTTTAGGTTTTTAACATTATCTTAGGGATTTTCATGGTTTTTATATTTTTTTATGTTAACCAAAATTTTTATGGTTTTTTTAATATTTTTATGTTTTATAAGTTTTTATAAATTTTGGGTTTTTAGGGGTTTTCTGCAATTTTTATGGTTCTTTTTGCATTTTACATTTTTTATGTTTTTAAGGTTCAGATGTTTTTTATAGTATTTTAATATTTTTAGGGGTTGAAAGGGTTTTATAGTTTGTAGTGGTTTTTACGATTTTTATGGGTTTTAGGGTTTTTATGGTATTTAGTTTTTATATATATATAGAGTTTTTTGCGGTTTATAAGTGTTTTTCTGTTTTTATGGTTTTCGTTGGGATTAAAGGGTTTTTAAGGGTTTTATGTTTTTATGGATTTTTATTTCTTTTTAAGGATTTATATAGTTTTTAGAATTTTTTGGGATTTTTAGGGTATTTACGACTTTTTTTGGGTTTTTAGGGGTTTTTGGTGGTTTTATCATTTTTTAGGTTTTAGGGGTTTAATGTTTTTTTATCTATTTATGGTTTTATTAGGGGTTTTTTTAGGATTTTATGGCTTTTTATGTTTTTATGTATTTTTAAATCCATTGTGTATTTTTATGGATCATTAGGGTTGTTAGGGATTTTAAGGGTTTTTAGGTATTTTTTGGTTTTTAGGTGTTTAATTTTTTTTATAGTTTTTCACATTTTTTGAGGTATAAAGGGTTCTTAGAGATTTTATTGGGTTTTTAGGGTTTTTATGGGTTTTTAGTGTTTTTAAGGTTTTAAGGGGTTTTAATCTTTTTAGATTTTTTTATAGTTTTATGGGTTTTTAGGGTTATAACTTTTTTAGTTTTTTAGGTGTATTATGTGTTTTTAGGTTTTTAGCATTTTCTAAGGGGTTTTTAGGGTTTTTACAATTTCATGGAATTTTTAGGACTTTTATGGGTTTTTATGTTTTTGTGGAATTTGAGGGGTTTTGGGTTATTTATGGATTTTGGGTTTTTTATGGTTTTTTTCGTAATTTTGTGTTTTTTAATATTTTTAAAGGGTTTTAGATTTTTTTAAAAATTTAGGGTCCTATAGGGTTTGTAGTGGTTTTTTGGGTCTTCATGTTTTTATGGGTTTAAAGGTTCATAGGGGAATTTTTGGTTTATAGGGGTTTTAGGGGGTTTAAGGGTTTTTAGTTACTTTTATGGTTTTTAACATTTTGTAGGCCTTTTAGGGATTTATTCTGGGTTTTATGGTTTTTATAGGGTTTTAAGGGTTTTTTATATTTTTAGGTATTTTTAGGGCTTTTTGGATTTATATGTTTCTTAGTGGTTTTAATGATTTTCAGGGATGTAGAGTTTTCAGGGGGTTCAGGGGTTTAGTGTTTTTAGGTTTTAAGGGGTTTATATGTTTAAATGTTTCTAAGGTTTTATTAGGGTTTATTCAAAAATTTTGAGGTTTTTAAGGTTTTTGACATTTTTACATATTTTTAGGTATTTTTTCGGATTTTTATGGTTTTTAGCGTTTTTCGGGATATTGATGGTTTTTAGGGTTTTTTATACTTTTATCATTTTTTAGGTTTTTAGGAGATTTATGTGTTTTTAGGTTATTATGGGATTCCGATGGTCTCTCATGGTATTTTGGGGTTATTTATGTGTTTTTGGATTTTAGGGTTATTTATGATTTTTATTGTTTTTTGGGCTGTTACTTATTTTGATGGTTTTTATAATTTTTAAGGATTTTGTGATTTTAATTTTTTTTCTGTTTTTTTAGTCTTTTATGGTTTTTATGGTTTTCATAGTTTTTCCACATACGTAGGGGTTTAAAGGGTTTTTTTAGTTTTTAGTTATTTTTAATTGTTTTTATGGGTTTTTTGGGTTTTTCATTTTTCTAGGGTTTTTTTTGGTTTCGATGGGTTTTAGGGTTTTTATGTGTTTTAGAATTTGTTATGTTTTTGGGTATTTTATGTGTTTTTTGGTATTTAAGGTTTTATTATGGGTATTTAGTGTTTTAGGTTATTTTATTTATTAAGGGTTTTTTGGTATTTTTAGGATTTTTAGGGTTTTAATGGATTTTTTGGATTTAGAGTTGGTTTAGGAGTTTTTTAGTGCTTTTATAAAATTTTTATTATGTTTTTTAGGTTTTTTGGAGTTTTAATTTTTTAGGGTTTTAATGTTTTCATTGGGGTTTTCAAGGATTTCAAGGGTCCTTAAAAGTTTTGGGTTTTATACTTTTTTTTATTTTTAGTGTTTTTTTGGTTTTTAAAATTTTTAGGGTTTTTAGGGTGTTTTGTGGTTTTTTTGGGGATTAAGGGTTTTATGAGTTTTTATAGGTTTTATGAATTTTAGAGTATTTAATTTTTTTAGGGTTTTTATATAATTTTCAATGTTTTAAAGGGTTTTAGGGGATAATATGGTTTTTAGGATTTGTACAGATTTTAAAGATTTTGGGTTTTTAGTGTTTTTAATATATTTTTTACGTGTTTATGATTTTAATAGGGGTTTTCTTAGTTTTAGGTTTTTTTTAGTTTTTTATGGATTTTAGAGATTTTTTTATTCATATGGGCTTTTTTGGGATTTTGACAGTTTTTAGGGTTTATTGGGGTTTTCATGGTTTTAGGGTTTTTATCCTTTATAGGATTTTTAGATGTTTTTATTGTTTTTATGGGTTTTATGGTTATTTAGAGTTTTATAATATTTTTAGGGATCTATTGTGGTTTTAAGGTTTTTAGTGGTTTTGAGTGTTTATTGAGATATTTATGGTGTGTAGGGTTTTCAAGGTTTTTAGGGTCTTTTAGGGTTTTTATAATTTTATGGTTTTATGGGTTTTAACTATTTTTATGATTTTATGGTTTTCTTAATTGTTTTTAAGGTATCTTGGTTTTTTTATGTTTTCAGGGATTTGTAAAGATTTTTATGGCTTTTAGGTATTTTGGGAGTTTTTTTGGGTTTTTAGGATTTTTATCATTTTAGGTTTTTATGTGTTTTAAGAGTTGTTAAATTTTTATTTTTGTCCTAGGGGTTTTCAGGTTTTTTATATTTTTTATGTTTTTAGAGGTTTTTTGGGATTTTAAAGATTTTTATGGTTTTAGGGTTTTTGACACTTTGTAGGATTTTTTTGTCTATTTTGGTGTTTTTATAGGTTTCATGGGCTTTTAATGGTTTATATTGTTTTTTAAATATTTATAAGGGTTCAAAGGGTATTTATATTTTTAGAGGATTTTAGGGTTTTATGGATTTTATATTTTTATTGGTTTTTTATGTGTTTTTATGGTTTTAGGGTTTTTTAGATTTTTTACGATTTTAGAGTTTTTATAATTTTTAGGTTTGTCATAGTATTTGAATGTTTATAGGTTTTTTTTTGTTTTTCCTAGGGGTTTTCAGGGTTTTTATGTTTTTTAAAATTTTGGATTTTTAATAGAAATTTTGGGATTTTTATGTTTGTTAGTATTTTTAGGTATTTTGACGGGTTATGGGGTTCATTTTTTTTGGGTTTTGGGTATTGTTTTTTTTGTGTTTTTAGGTTTTTTTGAGTTTTTTGAAATTTTTAGGGTTGTTATTGTTTTTAACATTTTTATGGGATTAATCAGTTTTTAGAGTCATTCATGGTTTTGATGTTTTTATGGCTTTTAAGTGGTTTTAAGGTTTTCTATGGGTTTTAAAATTTTTTATTGTGTTTTGGAGTTTTTAATATTTTTAGAGTCTTTTAGGGTTTTTAGCTTATTTTAGGTTTATTATTAGTTTTATTTTTTTTAATGTTTTTAAGATTTTCTTAAGATTTGTCATGTTTTTTAGGTTCTTTTGTTTTTGGAAATTTTAGGGTATTTTTATGATTTTTTTTAATTTTTAATGGATTTGGAGGGTTTTATGGTATTTTAGGGTTTTTAGTGTTTTTAGCTTTCATAGGGATTTTTGGGTTTTTAGGGTTCTTTAATGTTATAAGTAATTATGTATTTTTTTTGGGTTTTTAGAGTTTTATAGTGTTTTTTTTGTTTTTACAGATTGTGGGAGGGGGTTGGATTTTATGTTTTTTAATGTTTTTAGTAATTTTTTCTCGTTTTTGGGGTTTTTAGGGTCTTTATGTTTTTAATATTTTTTCAACATTTATGGTGTTTTAGACCTTTTAATATTTTTAGGGTTTTAAAGGGTTTTTATTGTTGTTGTAGTTTTTTAAGGTTTAAATGGATTTTTTGGGTTTTTACGTTTTTAGGGGATTCAATGTATTTATGGTTTTATGGTTTTAGGGGTTTTAGGGTTTTTTAAGGTTTCTATATTTTTCGTAGTTTTCCATGGGTTTTAAGTTCTTTTTGGATTTTATAGTTTTCCTAGAGTTTTTAAGAGTTTTTAGGGGTTTTTTTGTTTTTAGGTATTTTTGTGGCATTTTAATGATTTTTTTGGTTTTTTGGTTTTTATAAATATTATCGGATTTCCTGGATTTTAATTATTCTTTGTATTTTTAGGTTCTTTATAATTTTTATATTCACTAAGGGTTTAATGTTTTTTCTAGTTTTCTATGGTTTTTATAGGTTTTATCAGAGTTTTTTAACATTTTTCATGAATTTTATGGATTTTTAAGGATTTTAAATTTTTTTGGTGTTTTAGAAATCTTCAGGGGTTTTAGGGGTTTTTTGGGTATTTATGGGGTTTTTGGGTTTTTAGTATATAATTTAGTTTATTAGGGGTTTTAATTGTTTTTATAGTTTTTTTAACATTTTTAGGCATTTAAAGGGTTTGTAGAATTTTTTGGGTTTTTAATTTTATTACGGGGTTTTTGGTGTTTTTATGGTTTTTTGGATTTTTATGGGTTTTATGATTTTAATGGGTGTTTGTTTTTTTAGGTTTCTAGTGGTTTAACATGTTTTTGGTTTTTGGGATTTTCTTTGAGGTTTTCATGGTTTTTACTATTTTTTACATTTTTGGGATTAATATGAATTTTTTAGATTTTTATTGGTTTCTAGGGATTTTGATGATTTTTACAGCTTTTAGGGTATTTTATCTTTTTAGCTTCTATTGAGTTTTTAGTGGTTTTAATAATTTTTTGGTTTTTTTATGGAATTTAGGTTTTTTCTATGGGTTTTAGGGTTTTTTTGGATTTTAGTGTTTTTTATGGATTTTTAGATTTTTAAGGTCTTATGATTTCTATTTTTAAGGAATTTTTTTGGGTATTTATGGTTATTTTGAGTTTTTTTTGGGGTTTTAAGGTATTTTGGATTTTTAGACATTTATAGGTTTTTAATGGTTTTTTTGAGTTTCTAGTGGGTTATTTGGTTTTTATGGGTTTTGGGGTTTTTAATGGTTTTGGGGTGGTTTATGGTTTTTAGAATTTTTTGAATTTTTAATTTTGTTATATTTTTTAATTTTTTTAGTGATTTTATGGAATTTTAGATATTTATTGTTTTCATATTGTTTTTAGGGTGTTAATACATTTTAAAATTTTAAGGATTTTTAGATATTTTTTTGGATTTTTATGATATTATAGTGTTTTGAGTGATTTTGAGGGGTTTTATGATTTGTACGGTCTTATGGTTAATATGGGGTTGTGGGGATTATTATGTTTTTTTTGGAATTTTATGTTTTTATGGTATTTTAGTGTTTTAATTATTTTCATTGGATTATAGGGTTTTTATAGTTTTTAGTGGTTTTTATTAGTATTGTGGGTTTGTAGGTTTCTCTAAGGTTTTTAGTTTTTTATGGTTTTAGGGTTTTTTAAGTTCTTTTAGGTATTTTTCATTTTTTATGGTTTTAGGGGTTTTAATTGTTTTTGGGTTTTATGGTTTTCTTTGAATTTCTGTAGTCTTTGAGAGGTTTTTTTCATTTTTAAGGGTTTTTTAGGAATTTATAGGATTTCTGTGGTTTATGTTTTTTTTTGTATTTTTAGGGAATTACGGTTTTAATGGTTTATTAGGTTTTTATGGTTTTTTGGGTTTTTAGTGTTTTTTGAGATTTTTGTGTTTTGAAGGTTTTTTATAATTAAAAAAAATAGGGGTCAAAAGGGGTTTTATAGTTTTTAGTGCTTTCAGGGTTTTTATTGGTTTTTAGAGATTTTAAAAAAAATTATTGGTTTTTATGGTTCTAAGGGGTTTATAGGATTTTTAGGGTCTTTTAGGCGATTTAGAGATTATAGGTATTTAGAGGTTTCACTTGCTTTAATATTATTATTATTTTCATTGTGTTTCATAAGGTTTCATAGATTTTTTACATTTTTTGTATCTTTAGAACGTTTTTAGTATTTTTGTGCATTTTTTGGGTTTTTTTGTATCCTGGGGGTTTTTAGTGTTTTAGGGACTTTTAGGATTTTAGCATTTTATTTTTTTAATTATTGTATATTTTTTATGTTTTTAAGGTTTTTTTAGGTGTTTTCAAGTTTTTAGTGTTCTTTACCCTTTTATGATTTTTAGGGATGTTTATGATTTTGATGGGTTTTTAGGGATATTTAGGGTATTTCATATGTATTGGGTTTTTAATATTTTTATGGACTTTTGGGTTTCTACGGGTTTTTTGGGATTCTGTTTTTTAAAGTTTTTTGGAGTATTTTAGTATTTTTAGGGGTTAAATATTTTTTAGAGTATTTAGTGGTTTTTAGGATATTTATTGTTTTTTGGTTTTTTGGTTGTTTTATGTTTTTAGTTTTTTAGGGGTGTTTATGGTTTTTAGCATCATTTTCATTTATTAGGGGTTTAAATTTTTTTAGGTTTCTTAAGGAATCATCAAATTTTTAGTGTTTTTAGGGTTTTTTTATGTTTTTAGGTTTTTTATGGGTATTATAGTATTTTTTTAGTTTTTATTTTTCTTATAGTTTTTAGTGGTTGTACGGGTTTTAAGGTATTTTTATTGATTTTTATGGTTTTTTGTGTTTTTAGGTAAATAGGCGTTTTAAGTGTTCATTTTTTTATTTTTTTCATTGGTGTTTTATGTGTTTTATGTTTTTATTAACTTTTAGGCTTCTTTAGGTTGTTTATGGGTTTTTACTGTTTTTAGAGGTTTTTGAGATTTTAAGGATTTTATGGGTATTTAAGGTTTTTTGGTGGTGTTAGGGGTTTTATATATTTTTTAATGTTTTTAGAGATGTAAAGTGTTTTTAATGTTTTTTGTCGGTTTGTTGGTTTTTATGGGTTTCGGGGTTTTTATGGGTTTTAACTATTCTTATGGTTTTTTGGGTTTTTTTTGGTTTTTAGATTTTTTTTGGGTTTTTGGAGTTTAAAGTGTTTTTAGGTTTTAATATTAGTGATTTTTTTCATGGTGTTTAATGTTTTTATAATTTTTTTAGTCATTTTTAAGGCATATTAGGATTTTTATCGGTTTTTATGGTTTTTAGGTATTTTGAGGGTTTTTAGTGTTTCTAGGGTTATTTGTGTTTTTTGTTTTTTTGGGAATTTAGGTTTTTTTATTTATTTGGGAATTTATGTTTTTTATAGTTTTTTAATTTTTTTAGGGGTTTAAATTTAATTTGTAGTTTTTGTGTGTTTTAGGGTTTTTTGGGGTTATTATGGTTTTTATGGTTTTAGGGGTTTTATTATTTTAGGTGATTTAGGAATTTTATGTTTTTTTGGGTTTTATTGTATTTTAGGCATTTAAATTTTATTATATTTTTAGGAGTTCTAATTTTTTTATGTTCTTAAGGTTTTATAATTTATTTTCCAGGTTTTTAGGTTTTTTTGCGTTTTTTTTTGGATTTTTGGATTTTTTATTAATTTTTAGGGTTTGTCATGTATTTGAGGGTTTCTAGTATTTTTAGGGGATTTAGGGTTTTATAATTCATTGGGGTTTTAGTTATTTTAAGTGATTTTAGGTTTTTAATGAATTCTTAGTGTATTTTTCATTTTTAGTGATTTTTAGTTCTCTTTTAAGACTTCAATATTTTTTAGGGTTTTTAGGGTTTTTTTTGTTGTATAATTTTTTGAGTTCTTTTATGCTTTATAAGGTTTTTTTAAGGTTTTCTAATGTTCATTTATTTTAACGTTTTTTAGATTGCTTCCCGTTTTTAGAGGTTTTATCATTTTTTAATGGTTTCTAGGGTTTTTAGTGATTTTAGGGTTCTATGAATTTTTAGGCTTTTAGGGGTTGGTTAAGTATTTTTAGGTTCTTGAGGTTTTTATAGGTTTTTTTTGGGTTTTATGGTTTTTCATTTTTATAGTTATTTTTTGGATTTTTTGGATTATTATGTTTTTTAAGGATTTTATAGATTTTGAGGGTTTTACGATTTTTAGGTTTTAAGGTTTGTTTAGGATTTTAAGGTTTTATTGAGTTTCAGGGTTCTTATAATTTTTATGCTATTTAGGATTTTTATAGGGATTTAGTAGTTTTTATTGTTTTATGATGTTTTTATAGTTTGTAGGGTTTTTATGATGTTTTATAATTTTTTTGGTTTTTAGCATTTTTTGGTTTAAGGGGTTTTGAGTGTTTTTAGGTTTTTAACATTTTCGTAGGTATTTTCATGGTATTTATATTTTATTATGTTGATAAATATTTTTATGGTTTTTTAGTATTTTTATGTTATGTTTTGTTTTTATCAATTTTTGTTTTTTAGTGGTTTTCTCCATTTTTTGGGTTTCTTTTCATTTTACGTTTTTTAGTTTTTCAAGGTTTTGAGGTTTTTTAGAGTTTTTAAATAACATTAGGGGTTGAATGGGTTTTTTAGTTTTAACTTTTTTTTTACAATTTTTATTGTTTTTAGGGGTTTTATGGATTCTATGTGTTTTATGTTTTTTCGAGTATTTAAATATTTAGAGTTATTTGTGGTTTATAAGTGTTTTTTATTGTTTTCTTTGGGTTTTAATGGTTTTTAGAGTTTATTACGTTTTTATGGAATTTTATTTCTTTTTAAGGATTTTTATAGATTTTAGGTTTTTTTGGATTTTGAGGGTTTTTAGGACTTTTGGGTTTTTAGGGTTTTTTAGTGGTTTTATCATGTTTTTTGGTTTTTAGGGGTTCAAAGTGTTTTCATCTATTTAAGGTTTTATTAAAGGTTTTTTAGGATTTTTAGGATTTTTATGTTTTTATGTAATTTTTTAATCCATTTTGTATTTTTATGGATCATTAGGGTTGTTAGTGATTTTAAGGGTTTTTAGGTATTTTTGGGTTCTTATGGGTTTTAGGTTTTTTTTAGTTTTTAGGGGTTTAATTTTTTTTAGAGTATTTCACAATTT
Organism: Viscum album; assembly: GCA_963277665.1. NCBI lineage: Eukaryota > Viridiplantae > Streptophyta > Magnoliopsida > Santalales > Viscaceae > Viscum > Viscum album. The sequence continues at coordinate 394,664,242 of OY728157.1, forward strand.
TTGGGGTATAAAGGGGTTTTTGAGTTTTTAATGGGGTTCTGGGTTTTTAAGGGTTTTTAGAGTTTTTAAGGTATTTTGGGGGTTTTATGCATTTTATATTTTTTACAGTTTTATGGTTTTTAGGGTTTTATCATTATTTTTTATGGGTATTTTGTGTTTTTATGTTTTTAACATTTTCTAAGGGGTTTTTAGGGATTTTACATTTTACTAGAATTTTTAATAGTTTTCTGGGTTTTTATGGTTTTGTGGATTTTGATGGGTTTCTGGGTTATTTAGGGATTTTGGGGTTTTTATGGTCTTTATGGTTTTTATGGGTTTTGGGTTATTTTCAGTTTTTTACTATTTTAATGGGTTTTATATTTAAAAAAAATATATATAGGGGCCAAAACTGTTTTTTAGATTTTTAACATTTTTTGTGTTTTTGTGAGTTTTATGTGTTTTGAGGTTCTTATGGGCCTATTAGGGTATCTAATGGTATTTTTGGGGTTTTTATGTTTTTTTTGGATTTTAGGGTTTGTAAATATTTTTATTGTTTTTTGGGTTTTTAGTTATTTTGAGGGTTATGAAGATTTTTACGGATTTTATGATTTTTTTGTTTTAGGGGTTTTTTGTTACATTTATTGTTTTTATGGTTTTTATATTTTTTCACATATTTAGGATTCTAAAGGTTTTTGTAGTTTTTAGTTATTTTAAATGGTTTGTATGGGTTTTTAATGTTTTTAATTTATCTAGGGTTTTTTGGTTTTGATGGGTTTTAGGGTTTTTATGTATTTTAGAATTTTTTAGGTTTTTAGGTGTTTTATGTATTTTCTGGATTTTAAGGTTTTATTAGGGGTTTTCAGGGTTTTAGAGTATTTTATGTTTTAAGGAATTTTTTTTAATTTTTACGATTTTTATGGTTTTAATGGATTTTTGGGATTTAGGGGGGAGGGGGTTAGGGGTTTTTTAGTGTTTTCATGGATTTTGTCATTTTATGTTTTTTAGGTTTTTTATGGGTTTAAATTTTTTTAGGGTTTTAATGTTTTCATTGAGTTTTTCAGGGATTTCAGAGGTCTTTAAAATTTTTGAGATTTTTTTGACTTTTTCTTTATTTTTAATGTTTTTTAGGTTGTTGGGTTTTTAGGGTGTTTGTGGTTTTTTTGGGTTTAAGGGTTTTATGAGTTTTTAGAGGTTTTATGGTTTTTTGGGTTATTTAATTATTTTAGTGTATATATAGATTTTTAGATGTTTTAAAGGGGTTTGGAGGATTTTATGGTTTTTAGGGTTTTTACATATTTTATAGTTTTTAGTTTATGTAGTGTTTTTAATATTTTTTTATGTTTTTTTTGGTTTTCTTAGGGTTTTTCGTGGTTTTTTGTTTTTTATTTATTTATGGACTTTAAGGATTTTTTGGATTGTTATGGTTTTTTGGGATTTTGACGGTTTTTATTGTTTCAATTGTATTTTAGGGTTTTAGGGTTTTTATCCTTTAATGGATTTTTAGGGGTTTTTTAGTTTTTGGTGGTTTTATGGTTTTTTAGAGTTTTATAACATTTTTAGAAATCTAAAGTGGCTTTAGAGTCATTATTGGTTTTTAGGTTTTTTATGGGTTTTAAAGGGTTATTGGGATATTTATGGTTTATTGGGTTTTCAGGGTTTTTAGGGTCCTTTATGGTTTTTGGCATTTTTTGGATTTTATGGGTTTTAACAATTTTTAGGATTTTATGGTTTTCTTAATGGGTTTTAAGGTTTCTTGGGTTTTTTATTTTTTAGAGATTTGTAAGGATTTGGGTGGCTTTTAGGTATTATTGAGAGTTTTTTTTGGTTTTTTTGGGTTTTTAGGATTTTTACCATTTTTTGGTTTTTAGGTGTTTTAAGAGTTTTTAAATTTTTATTGTTGTCATAGGGGTTTTTTATGTTTTGGGGGGATTTATGTTTTCATGGATTTTTAGGTATTTTTTGGATTTTTATGGTTTCAGGGTTTTTGATGCTTTGTAGGGTTTTTTTCCATTTAGTGTTTTTATAGTATTATAGGGATTTTAAGGGTTTTAAAAGTTTTTTAATGTTTTTTAAGGGTTCAAAGGGTATTTATATTTTTTGAGGTATTTAGGGGTTTTATTAATTTAATATTTTTATTTAATTTTTATGTGTTTTTATGGTTTTATGGTTTTTTTGTATTTTTAGGATTTTAGTGTTTTTACCATTTTTAGGGGTTTTAGAGGATTTTAATGTTTTTTGGTTTTTTGTTTTTTCTTAGGGGTTTTAAGTGTTTTTGAATTTATTTACATTATTGGATTCTTTATTGCAATTTTAGGATTTTGATGTGTTTTATGATTTTTATTGATTTTGAAGGGTTTTGGGGTAATTTTTTGGGGTTTTGGGCATTGTTTGTTTGTTTTTCTGTTTTTAGGTTTTTTTGAGTTTTTTTGGAATATTTGTGGTTCTAAGTGTTTTTTAACATGTTTATGTGTATAATGGTTTTTTATAGTTTTTCACGGTTTTTAAGGGTTTTAAGGGGTTTTAAGGTTTTCTATGGGTTTAGGGTTTCTTATAGTGTTTTGGGGTTTTTATTATTTTTAGTTCCTTTTAGGGTTTTATCAAATTTTAGGTTTATTATTGGTTTTATGTTTTTTAATATTTTTATGGTTTTCTTAATATTTTTCTTGTTTTCAGGTTTTTTTTTGTTTTTAAAAATTTTAGGGGATTTTTATGATTTTTATGGTTTTTTAATGTATTTGGAGGGTTTTATTGTATTTTCGGGTTTTTAGTGTTTTTAGCTTTCTTGGGGATTTTTTTAGTTTTTTAGGGTTCTTTAATGTTTTATGTTTTAAAGTATTTTTTATGATTTTTAGTGTTTTATTGTGTGTTTTTTTTTACAGATTGGGTGGGGTTAGTATTTTATGGTTTTTAGTGTTTTTAGGAATTTTGTAGCATTTGGGGGGTTTTTAGGGTTTCTATGTTTTTTAATATTTTTTCAACTATTTAGAGGTCTAAATGGTATTAGATTTATTAGTGGGTTTTTAGGGTTTTGGGGTTTTTAGTGTTTTGATGGGTATCACTTCATTTTTGGGTTTTTTCTGCATTTTTATGGGTTTTTTAGGTATTATAGACTTTTTAATGTTTTTATGGGTTTAAAGGATGTTTTTAGTTTTTGTAGTTTTTTAATGTTTGAATGCATTTTTTGTGTTTTTACGTTTTTAGGGGATTTTAGGGACTTACGGTTTTATGGGTTTTATGGATTTTTAAGATTTTTATATTTTTCTTAGTTTTCTATTGGTTTTAAGTGTTTTTTGGATTTTATAGTTTTCCAAGAGTGTTTAGGAGTTTTTAGGGGTTTTTAGGTTTTTAGGTTTTTCGGGAATTTTAAGGCTTTTTAATGACTTTTTTGGTTTTTAGGTTTTTAGGGATTTTAAGGAATTTCATGGTTTTTTATTATTCTTAGTGTTTTAGGGTCTTTATCATTTTTAAGTTCATTAGGGGTTTAATGTTTTTTTAGTTTTATATGGTTTTTATAGGTTTTATCAAGGTTTTTTTTACATTTTTAAGAATTTAATATATTTTTTTTAGTATTTTTTGAGTTTCTTAGCGGATTTACATTTTTTATAGATTTTTTTAACATTTTTAGGCATTTAAAAGGTTTTTAGAATTTTGTGGGTTTTTTAATTTATTATGGGTTTTTTGGTGTTTTTATGGTTTTTTTTGAGTTTTATGGGTTTTATAATTTAAATGAGTTTTAGTTATTTTTTGTTTCTAGTGGTTTTACATGTATTTTTGTTTTTTGTATTTTCTTTGGGGTTTTCAAGGTTTTTACTATTTTCTACATTTTTATAATTAATATGGATTTATTAGATTTTTTATTTGTTTTTAGGGATATTTTTTGATTTTTATAGCTTTTAGGGTATTTTAAGGTTTTTATCTTCTATGGATTTTTTTGGGGTTTTAAATTTTTAGATTTTTTAGGGATTTTAGGGGTTTTTTGGGGTTTTTAAGGTTCTTTACATTTTTAGTTATATTGGGGGATTTCTTATGATTTTTATGGATTTTATGGGTTTTTAGGGTTTTTTAGGGTTTTAAGGTCTTACGATTTCTATTGTTTTTAAGTATTTTTTGGATATTTATGGGTTTTTTGAGTTTTTTGGGGTGTTTAAGGTTTGTTGTATTTTTTAACATTTATAGGTGATTAATGGTTTTTTTTGAGTTTCTAATGGGTTTTATGGTTTTTTATAGTTTTTGGGGTTTTTAATGGTTTTGGGTGGTTTTATGGTTTTTGGGATTTTTAGATTTTTTAATGGTTATTATAATTTTTTAGGTTTTTAGTGGTTTTATGCTATTTTAGATATTTATTGTTTTCATATGGGTTTTAGGGTGTTTAGAAATTTTAAAATTTTATGGATTTCTAGATATATTTTTGGTTTTTTATAGTATTTTAAGATTTTGTACGATTTTTAGGGGATTTATGATTTTTATTTTCATAGGGTCATTATGGGGTTTTTGGGTTTTTGGTGTTTCTTCCAATTTTTTATGTTTTATGGTATTTTAGTGTTTTTTTCTTATTTTCATGGGATTATAATATTTTTATGTTTTTAGTGCATTTTTTTTGGTTTTTTGTGTTTTCAGGTTTCTATAAGGTTTATATGTTTTTCATGGTTTTAGTGTTTTTATATTCTTTTAGGTGTTTTATTTTTTTAGTGTTCTAAGGGTTTTAATTGTTTTTAGGTTTTATTGTTTTCATTGAATTTCTCTATGATTTTATAGTTTTTTCCATTTTTAAGAGTTCATTTGGAATTCATAGGATTTTTATGGTTTTATGGTTTTTTAGTATTTTAGAGCTTTAGGGTTTTAATGTTTTATTGGTTTTTTATTGTTTTTTTGGGTTTTTAGTGTTTTTTGAGTTTTTAGGGTTTCAAATTTTTTTTATAATTTTTTATAATTTTTATGGATCAAAAGGTTTTTTATATTTTTAGTGGTTTTAAGGTTGTTATTGGGTTTTAGTTATTTTTAATGTATTATTGGGTTTTATGGTTTTAAGTGTTATTTAGGATTTTTATGGTCTTTTAATAGATTTAGGGATTTAAGGTATTTAGGGGTTTTATGAGCTTTAAGATTATTAAGTTTTTCATTAGGATTCATAAGGTTTGTTTGGGTTTTTACATTTATTGGTATTTTTAGAACCTTTTTAGTATTTTATTATATTTTTATGGTGTTTTGGATCTGGAGGGTTTTTAAAGTTTTTGGGACTTTTAGGATTTTAGGACTTTTTAATGGTTTTATATTTTTTATGTTTTTACGGTTTTCTTAGGGTTTTCAGGTTTTTGGTGTTTTTACACTTTTATTTTTTATAGGTATGTTTATGATATTTATGGTTTTTTTAGGTTTTTTAGGTTTTTTAGGTTTTTTAGGTTTTTTTAGGTTTTTTAGGTTTTTTAGGGATATTTAGGGTTTTTTATATGTATTGGGTTTTAAAGATTTTAATGGTCTTTTGGATTTCTATGATTTTTTTTGCTTCTATTGTTTTTAAGGTTTTCTATAGTTTTTTAACATTTTTAGGTGTTAAATATTTTTTAATATATTTAGTGGGTTTATGATTTTTATGATTTTTTATTTTTAGGGTATTTTATGTTTTTTATTTTTTTAGGTTTATTTTTATAGCGTCATTTGTATTTATTAGGGGTTTAATGTTTTTTTAGATTTTTAAGGGTGTCATCGAATTTTTCAGGGTTGTTAGATTTTTTTATGTTTTTAGGTATTTTTATGGATATTCGATTATTTTTTTGGTTTTCATTTTTCTTATATATTTTTAGTGGTTGTAGGATTTTTTAGATATTTTTAGTAATTTTATGGGTTTTTGCGTTTTTCTATGTTTATAAATGTTTTAAGTGTTCATATTTTTATGTTTTTATTTGGTGTTTTTTGTTTCTTTATGTTTTTATTAATTTTTAATGCTTATTTAGTTTGTTTATTTGTTTTTACCATTTTTAGGGGTTTTTGAGAATTTAATGATTTTATGGAAATTTATGGTTTTTTTGGGTGTTAGGGTTTTTGTTGTGTTTTTTGGGTTTTATGGGTTTTTATATTTTTAATACTTTTAGTGTTATAATGTTTTTTTAGTGTTTTTTGTGGTTTTTTGGGTTTTTATGGGTTTCAGGGGTTTCAGGGGATTTATGTTTTTTTTATTTTGTGGATTTTAAATTGTTTTTAGGTTTTAATGTTTTTTATTGTTTTTCATGGTGTTTTATTTTTTTTAATGTTTTTAGGTATTTTTAAGGATTTTTTTGGGTTTTATGTATTTTTAGGGTTTTTAGAGATTTTGAGGGATTTTAGTGATATTAGTGTTTTTAGTGTTTTTTTGTTTTTTGATTTCATTTGGATTTTATGTTTTTTATAGTATTTTAATGTTTTTAAGGGATTAAATGGTATTTATAGATTTTGTGTGTTTTAGGGTTTTTTGGGGTTCTTACGGTTTTTTTGGTTTTAGGGGTTTTAATATTTTAGGTGATTTAGGGTTTTGTGTTTTTTTTGGGTTTTACAATACTTTATGGATTATAATTTTATTTTTAATTTTTGGGGTTCTAAGCTTTTTTATTTTCGTAAGGTTTTTGTTATTTATTATCAAGTTTTTTAGGTTTTTTTGCGTTTTTATGGGGTTTTAGGATTTTTATTAATTTGTAGAGTTTTTAGTGATTTTGAGGGTTTTTAATATTTTTAGAGGATATAGGGATATTATAATTTGTTTGGTTATTAAGGGATTTAAATTGAATTTAGTTTTTAATGTTTTCTTAGGTTTTGTTTCATTTTTAGTGATTTTTAGGGCTCTTTCAAGACTTCTATGATTTTTTGGGTTTTTATGGTTTTTAGGATTTTTATTGTTTTTGTGTTATAGAATTTTTTGGAGATCTTTTAGGGTTTAGAAGGTTTTTTATAGTTTTTCAATGTTTTAGTGTTTTAATGTATTTTTTTTCATTTTAGAGGTTGAATCGGGTTTTTATGGTTTCTAGGTTTTTTAGGGGTTTTAGGGTTTTTAGGGGTTCGTTAAGTATTTTTATGTTTTTAAGGTTTTCATAGGGGTTATTTGGGGGTCTTAGGGTTTTTTATTTTCATAGTTATTTTTTTCGATTATTTACGATTATTATGGTTTTTAGATATTTTATAGATTTTGGGGGGTTTTAGGGTTTTAGGGATTTTAGTGTTTTTTCGGTTTTTAGGGTTTTATTGAGTTTTAGGGTTCTTATCATTTTTTGGGTTTTTAGGATTTTTATGGTCTTTTAGTAGTTTTTAATGTTTTTTGAGGTTTTTATAGTTTTTAGGGGTTTTAGGATTTTTTATAGTTTTTATGGTTTTTAGCATTTTTATTGTTTTTAGGGGTTTTGAGTGTTTTTAGGTTTTAACACATTCGTAAGGATTTTCATGGATTTTAGGATTTTTTATGTTAATAGGATTTTTTATGGGTTTTAGTATTTTTTATGTTTGTATGCATTTTTTATCAATTTTTGGGTTTTTATGGGTTTTGCGCATTTTTTGGGTTTTTTTTGGATTTTAAATTTTTTAGTTTTTTAAGGTTATTATTTTTTTATAGTATTTTAATATTTTTTGGGGTTGAATGGGATTTTTAAATTTAAGTTCTTTTTATGATTTTTTTTGGGTTTTATGGGTTTTATGGTTGCTAAGGGTTTTTTGGTTTTTAGGATTTTTATATATTTAGTGTTTTTTGTGGTTTATAAGTTTTTTTTGTTTTTATGGTTTTCTTTGGGTTTTCAGGGTTTTTATGTTTTTATGGATTTTTAGGCCTTTTTTAGAATTTTTATTATTTTTAGGTTTGTTGGGATATTGTGGGTTTTTAGGAATTTTTAGGGTTTTTAGGTGTTTTGGTGGTTTTATCATTTTTTCGGTTTTTAGGGGTTTAAAGTGTTTTCAGCTATTTAAGGTTTTATTGTGGGTTTTTTTGGATTTTATGGATTTTTATGTTTTTTGTTATTTTTAAATCCATTTTGTATATTTATGGATCATTAGGGTTTGTAGGGATTTCAATGGTTTTTAGGGTCTTTAGGTATAATTGGGTTTTTATGGTTTTTTGAATTTTTTGGGGTTTAAAGTTTTTTTTAGATTTTTTAAAATTTTATGAGGTATAAAGGGTTTTTAATGTTTTATTGGGTTTTTAGGGTTTTTATGGGGTTTTAGTGTTTTTAATGTTTTTGGGGTGTTTTATTTTTTTTGATTTTTTAAGGTTTTATGGTTTTTTAGGGTTTTATATTTTATAGTATTTTATAAGTATTATGTCTTTTTAAGTTTTTACAATTTTATAAGGGGTTTTCAAGGTCTTTAAATTTTTAGGGAATTTTGAGGACTTTTATGGGTTTTTATGGTTTTAAGGATTTTGAGGGTTTTTTTGAGTTATTTAGGGATTTTGGGGTTTTATGGTTTTTATGGTTTTTAGGGTTATTTTGAGTTTTTCACTTTTTTAAAGGTGTTTTAGATTTTTTTAAAATATTTACAGGCCTAAAGTTTTTGGTGTTGTTTTTGGGTTTTCATGTGTTTTTATGGGGTTTTGGGTTCCTAGGGGATTTTTTTTTGTTTTTAGGGGATTTAGGGGGTTTTAGGGGTTTTAGTATCTTTTATGGTTTTTAACATTTTGTTGGCCTTTTAGGGATTTATTTTGGGTTTTAATGTTTATATAGGGTTTTTAGTGTTTTTATATTTTTATGTATTTTTTGGGACTTTAGGATTTATATATTTCATAGGTGTGTTAATGATTTTCAGAGATATAGAGTTTTTAGGGTGTTCAGGGGTTTTAACATTTTTCACGGTTTAAGGGGTTTATGTGTTTTATTATTTCGAAGGATTTATTCAGGATTTATGAGGTTTTTAAGGTTTTTGACGTTTTTAGAGATTTTTAGGATTTTTATGGTTTTTAGGGTTTTTAGGGATTTTGAGGGTTTTTAGGGTTTTTAGATTTTTATCATTTTTTGGGGTTTTAGGAGTTTTATGTGTTTTTAGGTTATTATGGGATTATTAGGGTCTCTTGTGGTTTTTTGGGGTTTTTATGTTTCTTTGGATTTTTAGGTTTTTATGATTTTTAATGTTTTTTGGGTTTTTAGTTATTTTTGGGTTTTTAAGATTTTTTGAGGATTTTATGATTTTTTTGTTTTAGGGTTTTTGAGAATTTTATTGTTTTTATGGTTTTTATAGTTTTCCACACATATTTAGGGGTTTAAAGTGTTTTTGTAGTTTTTAGTTATTTCCAATGGTTTTCCTCGGTTTTTAGGGTTTATAATTTTTCTAGGGTTTTTTGGTTTTTTGGGTTTTAGTGTTTTTATGTGTTTTAGAATTTTTTTAGGTTTTTAGGTTTTTTATGTATTTTATTTTATAATTTAATATTTTATTAGGGGTCTTCAGGTTTTTAGGTGATTAATATGTTTTAAGGTATTTTTGGGTATTTTTTAGGACTTTAATGGTTTTATTGGATTTTTGGGATTTAGAGGGGGTATGGGGTTTTTTTTTTGAGTTTTCATGGATTTTATTTATTTTATGTTTTTTATGTTTTTTGGGGGTTTTGATTTTTTTAGGTTTTTAATTTTTTCATTGGGGTTTTCAAGGATTTTAGGGGTCTTTAAAAAATTTGAAATTTTTTGACATTTTTTGCACTTTCAGTATTTTTTAGGTTTTCTGGATTTTTAGTGTTTTTACGGTCTTTGTAGTTTTTTTGGGGAGTTTAAGGGTTTTATGAGTTTTTAGAGGTTTTATGTATTTTTAGAGTATTTATTATTTTTAAGGTTTTTAATGATTTTTAGATGTTTTAAAGGGTTTTAAGGGATTTTATGATTTTTAGTGTTTTTATAGATTCTACAGATTTTAGTTTTTTTTGTGTTTTTTAAATGTTTTATTGTTTTTATGAATTTCTTAGGATTTTTCTTGGATTTAGGGTATTTTAGTTTTTTATGGATTTTAGGAATTTTTTTGGATTCTTATGGGTTTTTTCGGATTTTGAGGGTTTTTAAGGTTTTAGGGTTTTTATCCTTTATTGGGGTTTTAGGGGGTTTTTTTAGTTTTGTGGGGTTTTATGGTTCTTTTATAGTTTTATAATATTTTTAGGGTTCTAAAGTGGTTTTATAGTCTTTAGTGGTTTTTAGGTTTTTAGGGTTCTAATTTTTGTTGGGATTTTTTTGGTTTTTAGGGTTTTCAAGGTTTTTACGGTTTTTTAAGATTTTTACCATATTTTGGTTTTTATGGGTTTTAACTATTTTTATGATTTTATGGTTTTCTTAATGGGTTTAAAGGTTTCTTGGGTTTTTTTATTTTTTTAGGGATTTGTACGGATTTTTATGGATTTTAGGTATTTTGATTGTTTTTTTTGGGTTTTCAGGTTTTTACGTTATTTATTATTTTTAGGTTTTTAGGAGTTTTAATAGTTGTTATGTTTTCATTGTTTTCATAGGGGTTTTTATGGGTTTTGGGTTTTTTATGTTTTTAGTGATTTTTAGAGACCTTTTGGATTTTTATGGTTTTAGAGTTTTTGACCCTTTTTATTTTTTTCTGTTTTTTTTGTTTTTATAGTTTTTTAAAGGGTTTAAGAGTTTTTATAGTTTTTTAATTTTTTACAAGGGTTCAACGGGTATTTATATTTTTAGAGTTTGTTTGTGTTTTTAAGGGTTTTATGTTTTTATTTGGTTTTTATGTGTTTTTAGGGTTTTAATGTTCTTGTGCATTTGTAAGGATTTTAGGGTTTTTATCATTTTTAAGAGTTTTAGAGGGTTTTAATGTTTTTAGGGCTTTTTCTTTATCCTAGGGGTTTTCATGGTTTTCAGATTTTTTTAAAGTTTTGGATTTTTTGGGAGAAATATTGAGTTTTTTATATATTTAGGGTTTTTAGGGATTTTTAGGGGTTTTAGGGTTCTTTTTTTGGGTTTTGGGATTTGTTTTTTTGTGTTTTTTATATTTTTTTAGTTTCTTCAATTTTTACAGTTTTTAGTGTTTTATAACATTTTTATGGGTTTAAAGTAATTTTAGAGTTTTTAGGGTTTTATGGTTTTTATGGGGTTTTAATTTTTTCTATGGGTTTTATGATTTTTTGTAGTGTTTTAGGGTTTTTATTATTTTTATTGTCTTTTTGGGTTTTTAGCATATTTTAGGTTTATTATTAGCTTAAATTATTTTAATGTTTTTATGTATTTCATTAGATTTCTCATATTATTTAGGTTTTTTTGTTTTTGGAATTTTAGGGGATTTTAAATATTTTTAGTGTTTTTATTTTATTAATGTGTTTGGAGGGTTTTATGGTATTTTAGAGTTTTTAGTGTTTTGAGCTTTCTTAGGGATTTTTAGGTTTTTAGGGTTCTTTAATGTTTTAATTTTTATGTATTTTTTTAGGGATTTTCTGGGTTTTATTATGTTTTTTATGGATTTTTTGGGGGGGTTAGGATTATATGTTTTTTTATCATTTTTAGGAATTTTCTTTAATTTTTTTTTTTAGTGTTTTTATTTTTTTTAGATTTTTTCAACTTTTTAGGGGTCTAAATGGACATAGAGTTTTTAGTGGCTTTTTAGGGTTATAGGTTTTAATGTTTTTATGGGGTTCTTTTCAGTTTTTTGGGGTTTTCAGCATTTTTAATGTGGTTGATGGTATTTTAGACTTTTTAATGTTTTTAGGGTTTTAAAGGGCTTTTATAGTTGTTGTAGTTCTTAAGGTTTAAATGGATTTTTTGGGGTTTTTACGTTTTTTGGGCATTTTATGTTTTTATGGTTTTTTGTTTTTCAGGGTTTTAGGGTTATTTTGAGTTTTTAGAGTTTCCATGGTTTTCTATTGGGCCCAAGTGGTTTTTGGATTTTATAGTTTTCCAAGATTTTTATGAGTTTTAGGGGTTTTTATGTTTTTAAGGTTTTTTAAGGCTTTGTTATGATTTTTTGGTTTTTAGTTTTTTTGGATTTTATGGAATTTCATGGTTTTTTATTATTCTTATTGTTTTAGGGTCTTTATAATTTTTAGGTTCTCAATGGGTTTAATGTTTTTTTACTTTTTTATGGTTTCCATAGGGGTTTTCATGGTTTTTTACATTTTTATGAATTTTTTGGATTTTTTAGGATTATATATTTTTTCGGTGTTTGAGAAGAATTTAGGGTTTTTAAGAGTTTCTTTAATGTTTTTATTAATTTTTTGGGGTTTTAGTATTTTTTTGAGTTTCTTTGAGGTTTTAATTGTTTTTAGTGTTTTTTAGTCATTTTTCACATTTAATGTGTTTTTAGAATTTTGTGGGTTTTTAATTTTGTTATAGGGGTTTTGGTGTTTTATCATTTTTTGCAGTTTTATGGGTTTTATGATTTTAATTGGTTTTAGTGTTTTTTATGTTTCTAGTGGTTTTATATGTTTTTTGTATTTTCTTTAATGTTTTCACGGTTTTCAATATTTTTTTACATTTTTGGTATTAATGTAGATATTTTATATTTTTTTGGTCTTTAGGGATTTCGATGTTTTTTACAGCTTCAAGGGTATTTTATGGTTTTTAGATTCTATTTAGTTTTTATGGGTTTTAATTGTTTTTAGGTTTTTTATGGGTTTTAGGGGTTTTTTGGGTTTTTAATGTTCTTTAAATTTTTAGGGATTTTTAGGGATTTCTTAGATTTTACATATTTTTATATATTTTATAGATTTTTAAGGTTTTTTAGGGTCTTATGATTTCTATTGTTTTTAAATATTTTTTGGGTATTTATGGTTATTTTGAATTTTTGGGGGTTTTAAAGGATTGTTGGATTTTTTAGCATTTATAGGTGTTTAATGGTTTTTTGAGTTTCTAGTGGGTTTTATGGTTTTCATGGGTTATAGGGTTTTTAATGGTTTTTGTCTTGTTTTATGGTTTTTTGGTTTTTTCTATTTTTTAAGGTTATTATCGTATTTTACGTTTTTAGGGATTTTATGTTATTCTATATTTTTAGGGTTTTCCTAAGGTTTTTAGGGTGTTTGGACATTTAAAAATTTTAGGGATTTTTATAGATCTATTTGGATTTTTATGGTATTTTTTGGTTTTGGGGGATTTTAGGGGTTTAAAGATTATTATGGTCTTAGGGTTATTATGGGGTTTTTCGGTTTTTAGAGTTTTGTTTCTTCAGTTTTTTATGTTTTTATGGTTTTTAGTGTTTTTATTAGTTTAATGGGGTTATATGGTTTTAATAGTTTTTAGTGGTTATTAATGGTTTTTGTGGGTTTTTAGGTTTTTCTATGGTTTTTAGTTTTTTTTATAGTTATAGTGTTTTCATGTTATTTAAGGTGTTTTTTATTTTTTAGGGTTTCAGGGGTTTTAATTATTATTAGGTTTTATGGTTTTCTTTGAATTTCTCTAGGCCTTAAGAGTTTTTTTCGTTTTTTAAGTATTAGTTTAGAATTTATAGTATTTTTATGGTTTTACGATTTTTTTTATTTTTATGTATTTAGAGTTTTAAATGTTTATTGGTGTTTTATTGTTGGTTGGTTTTTTAGTGTTTTTTGAGTTGGTAAGGTTTTAAAGGTTTTTTATAATTTTTTAAAATTTTTAGGGGTCAAAATGCTTTTTATAGTTTTTAGTGGTTTTACGGTTTTTATAGGTTTTTTGGTATTTTGAAATTCCTTAGTGGTTTTTATATTTTTATAGGGTTTTTATGATTTTTAGGGTCTTTTAGGAGATTTAGGGATTTAAGGTATTTAGGGTTTTATGTGCCTTATGTTTATTAAGTTTTTCATTGGGATTCACATGGTATGTTTTGTTTTTTACAAATTTTGGTCTTTTTAGAACCTTTTTAGTATTTTTGTGTATTTTTAAGGTATTTTGGATCTTGAAGGTTTTTAGAGTTTTAGGAACTTTTAGGTTTTTATCATTTTATTTTTTTAATGGTTTTATATTTTTTATGATTAAAAGTTTTTCTTAGGGGTGTTCAGGTTTTTAGTGTTTTTTAGTATTTTATGATTTTTAGGGATGTTTTTAATTTTTATGGGTTTTTATAGTTTTTAGAGATATTTGGGGTTTTTCATCTATATAGGGTTTTTCTGAATTTTATGGTCTTTTAGGTCTCTGTGGTTTTTTTGAGATTCTATTGTTTTTATTGTTTTTTTGCAGTTTTTAAACATTTTAGCGGTTAAGTATTTTTTAGAGTATTTAGTGGCTTTTGGTAATTTTATGGTTTTATGGTTTTTAGGGTATTTTATATTTTTAATTTTTTAGTGGTGTTTATGGTTTTTAGCATCATTTGCATTTATTAGGGGTTTAATGTGTTTTAGGTTTTTACTGGCTGAGAGGGATAATCAGGTTTTTGCTGAAGGCGTTCACTGGTGTGGTGAATCCCCTAGGAGGAAGCCAGATTTAGGGAAGGCTGTTTTGCTAGGCGTCTAGAAAGGTAATGATCAGATAGAGGACCCCTATTCTCTGGAACTGGGACGGGATGATTTAGCTGGATTGAAGGTTAGTGAAAGCACTTATGGATCCTTTTCAGCTGTTAAGGTTGCTACGACGGCTCCAAACAATTTTCATATTGCAACCCTGGTTGATCCCACTAGGGTGGATGTGCTAGTTGAAGATGTCATGAAGGAGGTAATGGTTGATCAGGGCCCGGGGACTGGGGATGAGTGGATCTTGTCTTCAGCTGAGGAAAGGACTATGGCGGAAGAGGAGACCCAGATCCCTAGGGTAAAAGACACGAATTAGCATGATGCCCCTCTGGTTTTGTCCGGGTGTCCCGACGTGGGGGGGCCTGACACGGAGCCTGGGCTTTCCCCTCCCTCAGAAAGCACTAGCGGTGTTAAGGATCTTCCCAGTGCTCAGATTTTGAGCCCTCTTCTGGGGAATGCAAGCAATGCTGGAGATCAGTCCATGAACCTGCAGAGCGCTATGGTCCTCCATGGTGTTCCCTCTGCTGAAGATCACTGTGTGCTGTTGCATGAGATGTTGTGGGTTGAACGGGAAAGGTTCCCGCTTGAGGATAAAGCTAAGAGGCTTGGGGAGAGGTTTGCTGAGGCTGATTACCAGATAAACGCTACTATGGTTAGGTCAAAGGAGGAAAGAATCAGAAGAGGTACCCAAACTTCTAGGCCAGAATGTAAGAAAGGGAAGGCACCATCGGCTGTTATCGATGGTGTCACTTGTGTGAAGTCAGGTGTTGAATCCAAATCCACCTCTGCCCCTCCGAGGCGAAGACGGAGGAGGGATTATTCTACCCTCCCATGTCCCATGGCAACTGGGTCCTCTTCAAGAGCTATCAGAATTAATCTAAAAGTTAATAAGCAATTACGGCTTTTCAATTTCCGCTGAGCAAGAGAAGTCTAGGATGAAGATACTATCCAGGCTTGGCATGCAAGATGATTTTGAGTCTGGATGGGATTTAACGGACATAGGTGCTGAGTCAGATTTCAGTTTTTCTAATGGGGGTGACGTCTTTGGTGTGGGATTGGGGTATCATGGTGCAGAGCTGGATGATTTTGGTGGCGATGTTGACTAATCCTCCCCTTGTGTGCCTTTCTTTTTGGACTTTTTTGAAGTGTCGTTCTTGCTTTTTTTCTTTCTATTCCTTTCTTTTTATGGACTTTGGGATGAGGATGTAACGGTTTTTGGGTGTGTATCGGTTGATCCCTCCCCTTCCTTGTCTGCAGTGTCTTTGTGTCTTTTTATTAAATAAATTTTGGGGGGTGCCAGGAATAGCCTGGACCCAAGCCTTCCTTGCTCCTATGTTTATAGGGGTTTTAAGTGTTCATAGTTTTATGTTTTTCTTTGTTTTTTAGGTATTTTCATGTTTTTATTAATTTTTAAGGCTTATTTTGGGTTTTTATGTGGTTTTACCATTTTTAGGGGTTTTTAACAATTTAAGGATTTTATGGGTATTTATGGTTTTTTGGGGTGTTAGGGGTTTTTATTGAGTTTTTAGGGTATGATGTGTTTTTAGATTTTTTAAATGTTTTTATGGATCTGGAGTGTTTTCTTAGTTTTTGGTGGGTTTTTGGGTTTTTTATGGATTTCATGGTTTTTATCTGTTTTAATAATTTTTATGGTTATTATGGTTTTTATGGTTTTTAGGGTTTTTAAGTGTTTTATGGGTTTTTAGTTTTTTTTGGTTTTTTGGAGTTTAAAGTGTTTTTAGGTTTTAAGGTTTTTTATTGTTTTAATGGTGTACTATGTTTTTTAATGTTTTTAGGTATTTTTTAGTATTTTTAGGTTTTTTATGGGGTTTTGGTTTTTTAGGGATTATGAGGGTTTTAAGTGTTTTTAGTGATTTTAGTGTTTTTTGGTTTTTTTGGTTTTAAGTTTCTTTTATATATTTTCAATTTTAGGTTTTTAAAAGTTTTTTAATGTTTTTAGGGGTTTAAATGGATTTTACAGTTTTTGGGTGTTTTTGGATTTTCGAGGGTTCTTATGGTTTTTTATGGATTTAGGGGTTTTATTATTTTAGGTGATTTAGGGTTTTTGTGTTTTTTTTTGGTTTCACATTATTTTAGGGATTTTAATTTTAATTTTAATTTTTAGTGATTCTAAGTGTTTTTATGTTCTTAAGGTTTTCTAATTACTTTTATAGGTTTTTAGGTTATTTTCCTTTTTATGGATTTTTTGTATTTTTATTAATTTTTAGGGTTTTTAGTGATTTTTAGGGTTTTTAGTTTTTAGGGGATTTATGTTTTTTTTTATTTGTTTTTTTATTGATTTTATGTGATTTTAGGTTTTTAATGATTTCTTAGGGTTTTTTTATTTTTATTGATTTTTATGGCTCTTTTACGATTTATATGATTTTTAGGGTTATTAGGGTTTTTATTATTTTTGTGTTTTATATTTTTTTGAGTAATTTTAGGGTTTAGAAGTTTTTTTGTAGTTTTTTTAATGTTTTAATGTCTTAATGTATTTTTAGATTTTTTTAGAGTTTTTATTGGTTTTTTAAGGTTTATAGTGTTTTTATGGATTTTAGGGTTCTTAGCATTTTTAAGGGTTTTCAGGGGTTTGTTAAGTATTTTTAGGTTTTTAGGTTTCCATAGAGGTTAATTTGGGGGATTTAGGGTTTTTTATTTTTATAGGTATTTTTTGGTATTTTTTAGGATTGTTTTGGTTTTTTTGGATTTTAAAGATCTTGAGGGTTTTTAGGGTTTTAGGGTTTTTAGGTTTTTTTTAGGTTTCTATGGTTTTATTAATTTTTAAGGATTTTACAGATTTTTTGATTTTTTAATGTTTTTATGGTTTAAATGGTTTTTAGAGTTTCATTGGGGTTTGATGGTTTTTATATTTTTTTAAGATTTTAATAGTTTCTTGGGTTTTTTTTGGGAATTTTAGTGTTTTTAAGGTCCTTTAGTGTTTTTAATGGTTTCTAGGGTTTTAGAGGATTTAAGTGTTTTTAGGGATTTATGATTTTCTTTTGAGTTTTCAAGGTTTTAAATATTTTTTTCTTTTTATGTATTTTATGAATTTTTTATGATTTTTATGGTTTTTAAATGATTTTGATTGTTTTAGGTGTTTTTAGGGTTTAAAGGGTTTTTTTATTATTTCTAGTATTTTTTAGTGTTTTAAAGGATTTAAAATGTCTTTAGGTTTTTAATTTTGTCTTCTGGATTTTATGGTTTTTTTTGTTTTTACAGATTTTTGGGTTTTTTAATGATTTTTCTTAATTTTTATATTTTTAATTGAATTTTATGGTTTTTATGGTTTTAAAGGTGTTTTTATTTTTTTACCCTTTTCATTATTTTATTTAGTTTTTAGGGGTTTTAGGGTTTTTAAGGTTTTTTTTGGATTTTATGGTTTTTATAGGTTTTAGGTTTTAGGGGTGTTTTAGAATTTTTTAGCATTTTAACAGTTTTAGTGTTTTTTATTTTTATTTATTTTTAGAGTGTTTTTTTATAAAAAATTAAAACAATTAAATTCTTTCTAGAGTTTTTTTTTATTTTTTTTGGTTTTTATGTTTTTTTTGTAAATTTTATGGTTTTCAGGGATTTTGGGGATTTTTAGTGGTCTTACAGTTTTTAGGTTTTTTAGGGTTTTAATGTGTTTTTAGTTTTTTAAGGTTTTCTTAGGGTTTTCATGGTTTTTACATTTTTAGGGATTTTTGGGGGTGTTTAGGGTTTATTGAGTGTTTAAGGGTTTTAAGGGTTTTAAGTGTTTTTGTTATGTTTTTATGGTTTTAAGGGGTTTTAATTATTTTTAGTGTATTTAGTGGGTTTTAGGTTTTTTATTTATATTTAGGGTTTTTAATTTTTTTAGGGGTTTTTATGGTTTTTACGGGGTTTTAGAGTTTTTAGGGTATTTTACATTTTTTATGGTTTTAGGGGTTATTAATTTTTTTAGGTTTTTATGGTTTTCCTAGGGTTTTTCAAATTTTAAGTGTTTTTCTCATTTGGAGGGATTTTAGGGTTTTTTTATATTTAATTCTTTTTAGGTTTTTTATAGATTTCGAGGGTTTTAGGTTTTTTAAGGGTATTATGGTTTTTATTATTCTTAGTTTTTTAGGGGTTTCAATGATTTTATTTTTTTAATGTTTTTCTTATGGGTTTTCTAGGTTTTTATGATTCTAAATTTTTAAGAAAATTTTAGGGCATTTTTAGGTTTTTATGAATTTTTATGATTTTTAGGGATTTTGATGTTTTTGGGGGGGTTTTATAGTTTTTAGCGGTTGTATAGTTTTTTTTGGGTTTGGTAGGTTTCAGTTTTGAATGGTTTTATAGTTTTTAGAGTTTAAATCATTTTTGGTTGTTTAAATGGTTTTTTAGTTTTTTGTAGGTTTTCAAGGTTTTTAATGGTTTTTCTAGTTTTTTAGGGGGTTTTACAATTTTGGGGTTTTAAGGGTTTTTAGTGTTTAAAGGGTTTTTAGGTATCTTATAATTTATTTGGGTTTTAATGTTTTCTTATGGTTTTTAATTATTTTTAGTGTTTTTTCTGTTTTTAAGGATTTTTAGGATTCTTATGGTTTTTTGGGTTCTTAAGGATTTTGAGGTTTATTATGGTTTTTAGTATTTTTTGCGTTTTCGTGTTTTTTTTATTTTTTAGGGTTTTCATGATTTTTAGTGGTTTTTTGGTTTTATTGTGTTTTTAATATTTTTTGAGTTTTTTACTATTTTTAAAGTATTTTGTATTATTTAATGTTGTAAGGTTTTTGAATATTTTTTAGAGTTTATAGTGGGTTTTTATGTTTTTATGGGATTTTGGTTTATAAGGTTTTTTGGGGTTTTATGGTTTCTAATTTTTTTGGGTTTTTATGGGATAATGAGTTGTTAGGTTTTTAAGGTTTTCCAAGATTTTTAGGGTTTTCTATGTTATTTCTGATTTTTAGAGATATATAGGATTTTTAGGGTTTTTAGGGATTTTGAGGGGGTTTAGGATTTTTTTGTACTTTTAGGTTTTTTTGGATGTTTATAATTTTTAGGTTTTTAGGGGTTTTAATTGCCTTTATTATTTCCTAGTTTTCTTATATTTTTTTAGTATTTTTAGTGTTTTTTATGTAGATTGGTAATTTAAGTCATTTTTTGGATATTTATCTATGTTTATGGTTTTATGGTATATGATGGTTTTTACGGTTTTTATGGTTCTTAGGGTTTTAATGGTTTTTTGAAAATTTAGGGTGTTTTTATGTTTTTCTGGGGGTTTGAGGTTTTTATAGTTTTTAACATTTTTAGGGGTTTAAATGGTTTTTAGATTTTTGTAAGGGGTTTTTAGGTTATTTATGTTTTTAGGGTTTTATAGTTTGTAGGTGTTTTTTTTTGGGTTTTTAGTGTTTTTCAGTTTGTTTAGATTTTTTATGTGTTTTTATGTTTTTTGGTTTTCTTAGGGTTTTTTATGGTTACTATGTGTTTTTATGTTTTAGTTATATTTAGCTATTTTTATAATTTTTATGGGTTTTTTGGTTTTTAAGTATTTTTTGGTGTTATAGGGTTTTTAGGGTTTTATGGGTTTTTTTTAGGGTATAGAGAGTTTTGAGTTTTTAGGGTTTTTAGGTGTCTTGGGTTTTTTACGTTTCTTAGGAGTTTAAAGTGGTTTTATATTTTTTAGTGGTTTATAGGTTCTTTATGGATTTTTATTGTTTTTTAGCGTTTTTTTTTTGTTTTTTTGGTTTTATGGGTTTTTAGGGTTTATTGGGTATTTTTGGATTTTTTTTGTTTTTTAGGTTTTAAGGTGTTTTATGTGTTTTAATCTCTTTAAGGGTTTTATTGAAATTTTTATGGTTTTAGGTCTTTTTAATGAATTTAGGTATTTTAAGGATATCTTAGGATAGTTATGGTTTTTAGGGTTTTTAGGGACTTTGAGGAACATTAGGGTTTTTAGGAGGTTTAAGTTTTTTATGGATCTTAGCGTATTTAGGTTTTTAGGGGTTTTAATTTTTTTTAGGTTTTTATGGTTTACTTTGGTTTTTTTGGGTTTTTAGTGTTTTTCATGTTTTTAGGGATTTTAATGGATTTTAGGAATTAAATGTTTTTTTAGTGTTTTTAGGGATTTTGAGGGATTTTATGTTTTTTCTGGTTTTTGAGTTTTTATGTTTTATTCTTTGTTGGGGTATTTTGAGTTTCTTAGACACTTCTAGTTTTTTATATTTTGGAAATTTTTTGAGGTGTATAAAGGTTTCGTAGAGTTTTAGTGGGGATTTAGTGTTGTTATGGGTTTTTAGGGATTTTATGATTTCTCAAGGTTTTATGGTTTTTTGTGTTTTTATGTATTTTATGGTTTTTTAGTTTTAGTATTTTTTAGGTTTATCGGGTGATTTTTAGTGTTTTGTCTTCTTAAGGTTTTCTTATAGTTTTTTTTGTATTTTGGTTTTTTATATTTTTGTGGATTTTTAGTATTTTTTTGGTTTTTAGTGGTTGTAGGGAATTTCAGGGTTTTTAGAGTTTTATGGTAATTATCATTTTTAGATCTTTTATGGGTTTTATATGTTTTTAATTTTCTATGATTCTACTAGGGGTTTTCAAGGTCTTTTGGTTGTTAGGAATTTTTTGATATCATTTAGTATTTTTATGTTCTATTTTTGTTTTTAGGGTTTTTTGGGTATTTTGGGTTTTTTGGTTTTTTGGGATTTTATGATTTATCGATTTTGTTAAGGTTTTGAGGTTTTTTTGAGTTTTTATCCTTTTGAGGTTTAAATGGGTTTTGTAATTTTTAATGGTTTTTAGGGATTTATGGGTTATTAAGGTTTTTATTGCTTTTGGGGGATTTATGGTCTTTACTTTTTAGGGGGTTTTAGGTTTTTTTGAGTTGTTTGTTTTTAGGTATATTAATGGTTTTTTCGTTTTTTTGGTTTTCTTAGGGGTTTTCATGGTTTTTATGCTTTTTTTTATGATTTTAGGTTCCTTCAGGGCCTTTTCATATTTTATGGTATTTATGGTATTTATGGGTTTTTATGGCTTCTATAGATTTTGAGGGGGTTTAAAAGTTTTTGTGGTGTTTTGGGGGTTTTAGTATTTTTTTAGTTATTTAGGGTTTTAAATAGTTTTTCGAGTTTTTATCATTTTTAGGGTTTTAATGGCTTTTAGATTTTTTTAGTTTTTTGGTTTTTTATGGGTTTCATAAAGTTTTTAGGGGGTTTTAGGGGTTTTAGGCATTTAAGGACTTTTTGGTTTTTTTAGTTTTTTAGGGGCTTAAATTTGTTTTTGGTGTTTGTGGTTTTCTTAGGGATTTTAAGAGTTTTTAGTGATTCTTTATTTCTTTATGGTATTTAGGAAATTTTTTATTTTATGGAATTTATTTTTGGGTTTTTTGGTTTTTCATTATTTTTAGGGTTTTTAGCATTTTTTAGGGTTCATAAAATTTATTAGTTTTTTAGGTTTTTAATGTTTTTTATGTTTTTCTTAGGGGTTTTAAATATTTTTAGTTTTTTAATGGTTTTGAGGGTTTTCTAGGGGTTTTAGGGTTTTATGGAAATTTTTTGGTTTTTAGGGGTTTTTTTAACAATTTATAAGGGTTTTTAGAGTCTTTTATTGTTTTTAGGTGTTTAAAGTGTTTTATAGGTTTTTTCATAAATTTCCGGTTTTATAGGTTTTTATGGTTTTTAAGAGTTTTATGATTTTTAAGATTATATTTTTTTATGTTTTTTAGTGTTTTCTAGTTTTTTTGAATTTTTTAGGGATTTCCCTGGTTTTGAGGGTTATTTATGTTTTTTGGGATTTTGAGGGATTTCTGTGGATTATTTTGAGATTTTTTTTTGTTTTTAGTGCCTTTAAAATTTCTTACGATTCTATGTTTTTTTATTTTTAGGGATTTATTTTTGAGTTTTTTTGTGGTTTTTAAGCTTTTTATTTATTTAAAATGTTTTTTTTCGTTTTTAAGTGTTTTTTAGTATTTATTTTTTTGTAGGGGTTTTAAAATTTTTAAATTTATTCTAGTTTTAGAGATTTTTAGGATTTTTTAGGATTTTTATGGTTTTTTAGTAATTAGGAGGTTTTAGGGTTTTTTACAATTTTATAAGTTTTTAGATTTTTAGTGTTTTTAGATTTTTTTAAAATTTTAATTGGTTTTAGTTTTTTATGGTTTTCATATGTTTTTTCATTATTTTTATGTTTTTTTCTATTTTTTAATAAATTTAGGTGTTTTCTATGATTTTATGGTTTTTTATGGTTTTTAGAGATTTTTAGGGGTTTAGAGTTATAGGGTTATATAGTTTGTTGGGATTTTGGGTTTTCATGACTTTATTAGGGTTTTAATGGTTTATTAGAGTTTTTAACATTTTTATGGGTTTAAAATGTTTTTTTATTTTTTAGGGGTGTTAGGGAATTTATGGATTTTTAGTGGTTTTAAAGGGTTTTAGTGGTTTTCTAGTTTTTATGGGTTTCTTGTTTTCTTTGTGTTTTTAGCATAATTTAGAAATTTAGGGGTTCTATTTTTTATGGGTTTTAAGGCTTTCTTAGGTATTTTTCATAGTTTTTATGGTTTTTTATGTTTTTCTAGAATTCATATAGATTTTTTTGAATTTTTATTGTTATTACGGATTTTTGGATTTTAAGGGGTTTTAGAGTTTCAATTTTTTTAGTGTTATTTGGATTTTAATGGATTTATGTACTTTTTGGGTTTTAAGGTTTTCATAGGTGTCTCATGGTTGTTTGTTTTTTTCATTTTCTTGGATTTTTATGATTTTCATTGGTTTTTAGTTTTTTAGAGTTTTTATGGATTTTTAATGTTTTATGGGTATTTTGTTTTTTATGATTTTTTTGGGATTTATAGTTTTTTTAGTTTTTAGGGATTTTAATGATTTTTATATTTTTTGATATTTTAGTGATGATTTTAGATGTTTTTAGGGTTTTATGGGTTTTCGTGTCTTTAATATTTTTTGAAATTTTTATGGTTTTTTGGGTATTTAGAGATTTTTAGAGTTTTAGCATCTTTTATGTTTTTAGATGTTTTAAGGGTAATTAGTTTTTTAAATTATTTATTTTTGTCTTATTTGGTTTTTTGGTTATACATTTTTTGAATTTCTTTTATGTTTTTTATGATTTTTATGGGTTTTTATATTCTGAGGGTTTTATGGGTTTTGAGGGTTTTTTGCATTTTTTGGGTTTTCGGGGTTTTTAACTATTTTGTGTTATTTATGTTTTTCATGGGGGTTTTCATGGTTTCTTGGGGTTTTTTTTCATTTTTAGGGTTTTTTAGGGGTTTTAATTCTTTTTACGTTTTTTAGGGGGGTTTGGGGTTTTATGGTTTTTTCATTCTTTTTTTGCACATGGTTTTTTTGAATTTTGTAGAGTTATTATGTCTTTTTGGTGTTTTTATAAATTTTTTATGTGTTTAAATGATTTCTAGAAGTTTTATAAGTTTTATGGATTTTTTGGGTTTTACAGGATTATAGGGGTTTTATGGTTTTTAGGGTTTTTAGCGTATTTTGGGTCTTTATCATTTTTAAGGGATTTAATTTTTTTAGGTTTTTAAGGTTTTCTTAGTGTTTTTCAGGGAATTTAGAGTTTTTTTTCATTTTTTGTGATTTTAGGGATTTCTAGTACTTTTTTATGTTTTAGGGTTTTACGGATTTTGAGGGTTTTTAAAAGGTTTTAGGGTTTTTAGAGTTTTATGGTTATTTTGGGATTTTAAGGGTTCTTTAGTTTTTTAATAGATTAAATTTTAATAGTGATTTTAACAATTTTAGGGTTTTAAATGGATTTTATTGTTTTTAATATTTGTTAGGTTTTTTGGGGTTTTATGCTTTTTATGCGGTTTTGTTGTTTTTATAGTTTTTTTGTGATAGTATAATTTTTTATTATTTTTAAGGTTTTAAGTGTTTTTAGATTTTAAGGTTTTCATAGGGTTTTTCAAGGTTTTTTTGGCATTTTTATATTTTTGAGATTTTAAGGGATTATCAGAATTTTTTTATTTTTTTTTGTTTTTAGGGGTCTTGCAGATTTTGGGTTTTTATTTTTTTTTTTATGGTTTTTGGGGATTTTTTTTTGGATTTAGGGTTTTTTTAAGTTTTGAGGTGTTTTAATATTTTTTTAGAGATTTTATCATTTTTAGAGGTTTAATGGGTTTTTAGAGTTTTATATGATTTTCAGGGATTAATTTGATTTTAGGGTTTTCTACCGTTTTGTTGGGTTTGTGGTATTTAATGGTTTTTTTGGGTATTTATATTATTTTAGAGTTTTTAATGTTTTATGTTTTCATGGTTTTTAATTTTTTTTATGTTTTTAACAATTTCTTATTTGGTTTCAGGTTTTTAAGCTATTTTATGTTTGTAAATATTTTTTGGGATTTTTAAACAATTTTATGATTTTTAGAATGCTTTAGGATTTTGAGGGTTTTGGGGTTTTTTACCATTATTAGGGTTTTTATGGGTTTTATAATTTTTTAGGTTTTGAGTGGATTAAGTCTTTTTAGGTAATTAGCATTTTCTTAGTGTTCTTATGGATTTTAGCGGGTTTTATGTTTTTTGGTATTTTTAGGGATTCTTTAAGAAATTTATGGGTTTTAGGGTTTTTAGGCATTTTGAGGAGTTTTAGAGTTTTTTAGGTTTTTTAGAGATTTTATGAATTTTTGGTGGTTTTAGGGTTCTTTGAGTTTTTCGGTTTTTAGGATTTTTAATAGCATTTTAATGTTTTTATGGGTGTTAAAGGGATTTTAGAGTTTTGAGTGTTTTTTATTTTTATTGGGGTTTCGGGATTTTAGAGGGTTTTAGGGGTTTTTACGTTGTTTTTTTTGTTTTAGTGTTTTTAGGGTTTTCAGCACTTTTTAGTTTTTTAAGGTTTTTGAGAATAAATTTGTTTTTCAGGTATTCTCAAATCCTTTATAATTTTTCCATTTTGTACATTTTAATGTAATTTTAGTGTATTTTTAGGATTATTATTGTTTTTAGGGATTTTAGATATTTTGATGATATTAGAGGTTCTAGTGTTTTTAGCTATTTTTGGGGTTTTAAGTGTTTTTTTATTTTAAATTTTTTCGTGTATTTAAAATTTTTTGTAATTTTTATGGTTCTTTGGGTTTTTAGAGATTTTTAGAGTTTTAGCATCTTTTATGTTTTTAGATGTTTTAAGGGTAATTAGTTTTTTAAATTATATATTTTTGTTTTATTTGGTTTTTTTGGTTATTTTACATTTTTTTGGATTTCCTTTAGGTTTTTTATGATTTTTCTGGTTTTTTATATTCCGAGGGTTTTATGGGTTTTGAGGGTTTTTAGAAATTTTTGGGTTTTTGGGGTTTTTAAATATTTTTGTTTATTTATGTTTTTCATGGGGGTTTTCAAGGTTTCTTTGGTTTTTTATTTTTTTCATTTTTAGGGTTTTTTAGGGGTTTTAATTTTTTTACGGTTTTTAGGGGGGTTTGGTGTTTTATGGTTTTTTCGTTTTTTTTTGCACAAGGTTTTTTGAATTTTGTAGTGTTATTATGTATTTTTAGTGTTTTTATAAATTTTTTATGTGTTTAAATAGTTTCTAGAAGTTTTAGAGGTTTTATGGATTTTTTGGGTTTTACATTATTATAAGGGTTTTAATGGTTTTTAGGGTTTTTAACGTATTTTGGGTCTTTATAATTTTTAAGGGTTTTAATTTTTTTAGGTTTTTAAGGTTTTCTTAGTGTTTTTCAGGGAATTTATATTTTTTTACATTTTTAGTGATTTTAGGGATTTTTAGTACTTTTTTAGTTTTTAGGGTTTTACGGATTTTGAGGGTTTTTACAATGTTTTAGGGTTTTTAGTGTTTTATGGTTATTTTGGGATTTTTTGGGTTCTTTAGTTTTTTAATAGATTTATTTATAATAGTGATTTTAACAATTTTAGGGTATTAAATGGATTTTATTGTTTTTAGTATTTGTTAGGTATTTTGGGGTTTTATGGTTTCTATGTGGTTTTGTTGTTTTTTATAGTTTTTTTGGGATAGTATAATTTTTTATTATTTTTAGGGTTTTAAGAGTTTTTAGGTTTTAAGGTTTTCATAAGGTTTTTCAAGGTTTTTTGGCTTTTTTACATTTTTTGAGATTTTAAGGGATTTTCGGAATATTTTGATTTTTTTATGGTTTGTAGGGGTCTTACAGATTTTGGGTTTTTATTTTTGTTTTTAGGGATTTTGGGGATTTTTTGGATTTAGGGTTTTTTTATGTTTTGAGGTGTTTTAATGTTTTTTAGAGAATTTAACATTTTTAGAGGTTTAATGGGTTTTTAGAGTTTTATAGGGTTTTCAGGGATTAATTTGATTTTAGGTTTTTCTACGGTTTTGTTTGGTTTGTGGTATTTAAGGGGTTTTTGGGTATTTATATTATTTTAGAGTTTTTAAAGTTTTATGTTTTCGTGATTTTTAATTGTTTCTATGTTTTTAAGGATTTATTAATTGGTTTCAGGTTTTCATGGGATTTTATGTTTGTAAATATTTTTTGGGATTTTTAAACAATTTTATGATTTTTAGAATGTTTTAGGATTTTGAGGGTTTTGGGGTTTTTTACGATTGTTAGGGTTTTTATGGGTTTTAGAATTTTTAGGTTTTGAGTGGTTTAAGTATTTTTTAGGTAATTAGCATTTTCTTAGTGTTTTTATGGATTTTATGGTTTTTTATGTTTTTTGGTATTTTTAGGGATTCTTTAAGAAATTTTACGTTTTAGGGTTTTTAGGCATTTTGAGGAGTTTTAGGGTTTTTTAGGTTTTTTATAGATTTTATGAATTTTTGGTGGTTTTAGGGTTCTTTGAGTTTTTCGGATTTTAGGATTTTTAATAGTATTTTAATGTTTTTATGGCTGTTAAATGGATTTTAGAGTTTTGAGTGTTTTTATGTTTTAATGGGGTTTCAAGATTTTTGAGGGTTTTAGGGGTTTTTATGGTTTTTTGGGTTTTGGTGTTTTTGGGGTTTTCAACATTTTTTATTTTTTTAAGGTTTTTGAGAGTAAATTTTTTTTTCAGGTATTCTCAAATTCTTTAGGAATTTTCCATTTAGTACATTTTAATACGATTTTAGTGTATTTTTAGGATTATTATTGTTTTTAGGATTTTTATATATTTTGATGGTATTAGGGGTTCTAGTGTTTTTAGCAATTTTTAGGGTTTTAAGTGTTTTTTGATTTTTAATGTTTTCTTAGTTTTTTAGGGGTTTTTAAATTTTTAATGTTTTTAGGGGTTTTTAGGTTTTTATGGTTTTTAATATTTTTAGTGTTTTGTGGCTTTTTTTAGTTTTAACGGTTTTTATTTTTTTTAGGGGTTTCAGGGGTTTTTTTGAGTTTTTAGTGTATTAGGGTTGTTTATTAGATCAATTTATTGGGAATTAAAGGGTTTCTAGAGTTTTAATTGGTTTTCATTGGTTTTTAGGTTTTTTGAGTTTTAAAATGTTTTTAGTAGTTTTTGGGGAATTTCTATTTTCTAGGTTTTTATGTATTTTAATATTTTTATGTTCTTATGGTTTTATTAGGATTTTTTGAAGTTTTTAGTGTGTTTTACATTTTCTATATTTTTTGGCGGTTTTATGGTTTTTATGTTTTTTTTTGGATTTTGAGGGATTTTTTAGAATTTGAGGGTTTTATGGCCTTTTATGGTTTTTAGGGTTTTTAGGGAATTTAGAATTTTAGGTTTGTTAAGTGTTTTTGGATTTTAAGGTTTTATAAGGGGTTTTCGGCGATTTTAGTTTTCATTATGTTTTTAGAATTTAAGTGATTTTTAGGATTTTTATAGTTTTATAGTATTTAGGTGTCTTATGGGTTCGTAGGGTTTTTAGAATTTTTCTGGGTTTTTGAGTTATGAGGGTTTTTTTTATATTTATAGGTGTTTTTTTGTTTTTGGTTATTTTTTGGGACTTTATTTTGATTTTATAATTTTTAGATTGTAATCATTTTTAAGTGTTTTTATCTTTTTAGGGATTCCTTAAGTTTTGCATTGATTTTATTATTTTTTATTTTTTTAGGGATTTTGAGGGATATATTTTGAATTTTATGTTTTTTAGTGTTTTTATGGATTTTGAGGGTACTTGGGGTATTTAGTGTTTTTTGGTTTTTTCGAGTTTTTAAATGTTTGTAGGTTTTTAAGATTTTAATTTGGTTTTTTGGATTTCTATGTTTTTTGGATTTTTATGTCATGTTTAGGATTTTTATCAGGTTTTGGGGGTTTAGGGGTTTTAAGGGGTTTTGAGATATTTTAGGATTTTTAGAGATTATGGTATTTTTTGGGGTTTTAGAGGTTGTCTTATTTATTAGTACCCTTATTGTTTTGATAGATTTTAATGTTTTTAGAGGTTTAAATGAGTTTTAGTATTTTCGTTTTTTTGGGGTTTTATATGATTTAAGAGTTTTTAATGGGTTTTATGGTTTTTAGGGTTTTGGGTTTTTGGAGTTTTTAGGTTTTTGAGGGTTTTATGTGATTTTAGGTTATCTAGTTTTTCAAAGGGTTTTTTCAAGTTTTCTAGATTTTTTTTGATTTTTTCAGATTTTTTGGGAATTTTTTATTATTATTTTTGGGTTTGTTTTGTTTTTTAGTGATTTGAGGGGTTTTATGGTTTTTATGGTTTTATATGGTTTTGACCATTTTATATATATTTTAGAGGTATTAAGTGTTTTTAAGATTTTATGGTTTTATTAGGGTCTTTCAGGGTTTTTATGGTTTTTTACAATTTTATTAATTTTAGAGATGATTTAGGATTTTTATTGTTTTTTGGGTTTTTAGGGATTTTCAATTTTCTTAGGGATTTTTTTGGGTTTTAGAGTTTTTAGGGTTTTTAGGGGTTTTATATTTTTAAGGATTTTTAGGTTATCTTTGTGGTATTTAGTGATTTTAGGGTTCCTTTATATTATTAAGTATTTTTAGGATTTTTATGGTTTTTAGTATTCTTATGGATTTTAAGGGGTGTATGATTTTTAGTGTTATTATTCATTTTTTGGTTTTTATTATTTTCTGAGTAGTTTAGGGTTTTAAGGATTTGTATCATTTTTTAATCAATTTTTGGCACATAAGAATTTATTATAGTTTTTAGTGGTTTTATGGTTTTTATTTCTTTTATGGTTTTATGGTTTTATAGTGTTTCTAGGGTGTTTAAGGTTCTTAAATTTTTATTGGATTTAAGTGTTTTTAGGTTTTTATGGATTTTTTATGGGCGTTTATTGGTTTTTTTCGGAGATTTACATTTCTAGGGATTTTTTAGTATTTTTATAGTTTGTCTGGTTTTTTGGTTTTTCATGGTTGTTTCGAGTTTCTATCATCTTTTAGGTTTTTAGGGGTTTTATGTGTATTTACGAATTTAATTTTTTCTTAGGGGTTATTAGGGTTTTTTTAGGGTTATAACATTTTTATGCATTTTTTATTGTTTCAACAGATTTTTATGCTTTTTAGGGTTTCTGGGGTTTTTAGGGTTTTAGGGTTTTTAGCGGTTTTTCTGTGGGTTTTAGGGCTTTTTGAGTTTTTAGTGTGGTTATATGGTTTTTATGTGTCTTTAGGGGTTTTAAGGTTTTTTTTGTGTTATCATCATTTTTATGGTTTTTAGGGGTTTTATGTTTTTTTAGTTTATTAAGGTTATCTTAGTAATTTTAATGTTTTTTACATATTTAAGGTTTTTTTTGGAATTTGATGGTTTTTAATGTTGTTATGGGTTTTATTGTTTTTTTGGGATTTAGCAGTTTAATGAGATTTTAGGGGTTTTAGTGAC
Source organism: Viscum album (assembly GCA_963277665.1). Lineage (NCBI taxonomy): Eukaryota > Viridiplantae > Streptophyta > Magnoliopsida > Santalales > Viscaceae > Viscum > Viscum album. The sequence continues at coordinate 394,694,213 of OY728157.1, forward strand.
TTTTGGGTTTTTAGCATTTTAGTGAGTTTTTAGAGTTTTTAATGGGTTTCTAGTGGTTCCATGGGTTTTAGTGTTTTTAAAGGTCTTAAGGGTTTCATGGTCTTTAGGGGTTTTTAGGGTCTTTTGGGGTTTTATAATTTTTATGATAATTAGGGATTTTAATCGTTTTTATGTATTTAGAGTTTTTAGGGTTTTTAGGGTTTTTTTAATGTTTTTATAAATTTTAATAGATTTTAAGGGTTATTTTTTGTTTTTTTTGGATTTTGGGTTTTTGTTTGTTTTTTTAAGTTTTTTAGGAGTTTTAGAATTTTTAGGGGTTCTAAGTCTCTTTTAGGTTTTAGGTTTTCTTAAATTTTTAGGGTTTTTAGGGATCTTTAGGTTTTTAGGTATTTTTAAGGATTCATTATTATTTTTTAATATTTTTTATGGTTTTTAGTGATTGTTGAGAGTTTTTAGATGTTTTAGGGTTTTATGGTTTTTGGGATTTTTTGGGGGTTTTTGATTTTTTTATGTTTTATTAGTTTATATAGTTTTAAAATTTTTAGGGGTGTAAATGTTTTTTAGAGTTTTTAGTTTGTTTTCATTATTTTTATGGGGTTTTTGAGATTTTATGGTTTTGATGTGTTATTTGTTTTTTTTTTAATTTTTTTTAGGATTTTTATCATTTTTCTAGTTTTTTGGGGGGGTTTAAGTGTTTTTAGGTTTTTAAATCATTCATAGTTTTTTCGTTTTTACTTATTTTTATGTTTAATTTTGTTTTTAATAATTTTTTATGTTTTTAGGGATTTATATAGAATTTGGGGAGTTTTAGGGTATTGATTATTTTTGGGATTTATGATTTTTCTTGGGTTTTTAGGGTTTTTATGGTTTTTTGAGTATTTAACATTTTTAGTGGTTTAACGGGTTTTTAGAGATTTTTATAGGTTTTTGGGGTTCTTATGGTTTTATAGGGTTTATATGTTTATTAGGGTGGGTTATGGGTTTTTAGGGTTTATTTTGGATTTTTCAGGTCTTTTGGCTTTTTACATTTTTCCTAGTTTTTTAGGGGGTTTAGGTGTTTTTAGTTAATCATTGTTTTATTATTGGATTTCTAAAATTTTTGGTTTTTTATATTTTTAGATATTTTTATGGAATTTTTTATATATTTATCATTTTTATGTTTTTTAGGGATTTTAAGGGATTTGATTGTATTTTATGGCTTTTTAGTTTTTTTGTGATTAAACATTTTTTAGGATTTTTAGGTTTGTTACGTACTTTTAATATTTTCTTTATGTTTTGTAGTGTTTTTAGTGTATTTTATTTTCAGGTTTTTTTGTATTTTTATAATTTGTCTAGTTTTTGGGATTTTAGGGATTTTGAGGGGTTTATTATGTTTTTAGGTGTTCTATGTTTTTTTTGTTTTTTCATTAGTTTTTTATGTTTTTAGTGTTTTTTTAATTTTTTCAGGGATTTAAAGTGTTTTTAGATTTTTTAGTGGTTTTAGAGTTTTAATGGTGTTTTAGGATTTTTTATGGATTTAAGGGTTTTATGGTATTTAGGGTTTTATGGTTTTTAGTGTTTTTTAGGGTTTAAGGGTTTTTAGTATTTTTCTGTATTTTTAGAGGGTTTATGGGTATTTTATGTTTTTATGGTTTTCTTAGGGGTTTTCCATGTTTTTAGGGTTTTTAAATTTTTATGTATTCTTAAGGATTTTTAGGATTTTTATGGATTTTTAGGATTTTAGGGATTTGAGTTTTTTTACAGGTTTTTAGGGTATTTAGGGTTTCATGGTTTTTTTTAGATTTTAGTATTTTTTTACTGTTTTGTATTTTTATTATTTTTAGGGTTCTTAGAATTTTCAGTGATTTTTTAGGGTTTTTATGGATTTTTAGGGTTTTTAGTTTTTTAGAGTTTTTAGGGTTTTTAGTGTATTTAATGGTTTTTTATTAATTTTGGGCGTTTTAATGTTTTTATGGTATTTTAGGGATTTTAGCATTTTATGGGTTTTCAGGTGTTTTAATTTTTTTATGTTTTTGTGAGTTTCTTTTGGTTTTTTAGTGCTTTTCGGATTTTTTACATTTTTTAAGATTTTTAATGATTTTTTTTATTTTTATTCATTTTAGGGTTTTGGGCGAATTTGAGGGATTTTATGGATTTTATGGTTTTTAGGTTTTTATGGTTTTTAGTTTTTTATAATTTTAGGCATTTTAATTATTTTTAGGTTTTAAGGCTTTCTTTTGGTTATCTTGTGTTTTTATGTTTTTTTTGTATTTATGCATTTTTAAGGATTTGTTTTCGAATTTTTATGATTCTAAAGGATTTTTTTGGATTTTGAGGGTTTTTATGGTTTTTAGGGGATTTTTTTTTTTGTGTTTTAGGGTTTTTTGAGTTCATAGGGGTTTTATGGTATTTTATAATTTTTAATGTTTTTATGGTTTTAAAGGGATTTAGAATTTTTAGTTCTTCCATTGTGTTTTATCGGTTTTCGGGATTTTTTAAGGTTATTATAGGTTTTATGGTTTTTGGGGTTTTGGGTATTTTAGGGTTTTTAACATTTATTAGTTTTTTTGGGGTTTCAAGTTTTTATAGGTTTTTATGGTTTTTCATGGTTTTATGGGTTTTTATGTTTTTAGGGATTCATATGGATTTTTAGTTTTTTTATGGTATTTATTTTAGTGTTTTTATGATTTTTATTTAATTCTAGGATTTTTCATTATTTATATTTTTATGGAGTTTGAGTATTTTTAGGTTTTACGGTTTCTTATGGTTTTTTAGGGTTTTTATGGTTTTTAATGTTTTTACAATGCTTTTGGATTTTTATGGTTTTGGGGATTTTTTAGGGTTTTATTGTTGTTTAGCGTTTTTATTGATTATAAGGGTTTTAAATTTTTTAGGTGTTTAAAGTGTCTTTAGGTTTTTAGTTTTTGTTACTATATATCAGTTTTTTAGTGTTCGTTACATTTTAAGGATTTTTTAGAACTTTTAATATTTTTTTGGTGTTATTGTTTTTTTGGTTATTTTACAATTTTAGGGTTTTTTGAGTTTTTTTTTGGGTTTTAAGGTTTTGTTGAGTTTGTTTAAAAATTTTGGTGGTTTAAAGGGATTTAAAGTTTTTATTATTTTTAACTGTTTTTATATTTTTTTAGAGATTTTATGGATTTTAGGTGTTTTGTTGTTTTTAAGGGTTTTTTGGGGTTTTTAGTGTTTTTATCGCATTTTGGTTTTTTTGTGTTTTAAATGGTTTTATGTTTTAAATTTTTCTTAGGTGTTTTTAGTGTATTAAGGTTTTTTCATGTTTTTAGGGTTTTTTTGGGATTTTTTAGAGTTTGAGGGATTTTTATGGTTTTTAGTGTTTCTAGGGGTTTGAGGGTTTTTATGCTTTTTTTTTGTAATTTTAGAGTTTTTTTATATATTTTATGGGTTTTAATGTTTTTTATAGTTTGTATCATTTTATGGATTTAAATTCTTTTTAGTGGTTTTACTGGGTTTTGGATTTTGGTGTTTTTTTGGTTTTTTTATGTTTTTAGTGGTTTTTATGGTTTTTAGGTGGTTTTAGATTTTTAGGTTCATGTAGGGTTTTAAAATTTTTATGGATTTTTAAGTGTTTTAAGTGTATTTATGTTTTTATGGTTTTTGTAGGTTTTTAAGGTTACTTTTGGGTTTTTTATGTTTTAAGGGTTTTTTTTGGGGATTTTTTATGATTTTTATTGTTTTTAGGGGGTTTATGGTTTTTTGGTATTTTAAAGATTTTTTAGGTTTTTTTTTCTTTATAGTGTTTTTTAAAAAAATTAGTGTTTTCAGGTTTTTTAGGGCTTCCCAGGGTTGTTTTGGATTTCATTTTTTTCTTATGGTTTTGCATGGTTTCTATGATTTTTAACATTTTAGGTATTTTTATTGTTTTTTAGTGGTATAGGGTTTATAGGTTTTTTAGAGGGTTAGGGTTTTAGCGGTCTTATGTTTTTAGGGGTTTTAGATTTTTACTGATTTTTTTTGGGTTTTAAGGTTTTTATATTTTTCTATTTTTTAAATGATTAAATGGGTTTTTTGAGTTTTTTGTAGTTTTTAGGGTTTTTATGGAGTTTTATAGTTTTTAATAATTTTAGTGGTTTTATAGATTTTATGGTTTTTAGGATTTTTTAGGGGTTTTATGTTTTTAGAGGTATTAAGTGTTTTTTGGTTTTCAATGTATTGAATGTTTATTCGGTGTATTTAGGTTTTTTTATGTTTTTACTAATTTTTAGGGATTTTTAATGTTTTTATGGGTTTTATGGGATTTTTTGGGGTTTTAGGGTTTTTATTGTTTTTTGGGATTTTTATGTTTTTAGGGAGAAATTTTGAGTTTTTCCGAGTTTTATGGGTTGTTAGTGTTTTGTAAAAAATTTAGGGGTTTAAATGGTTTTTATAATTTTTATTGGGTTTTGGGGTTTTAAATGATTTTAGGGTTAGTATGGTTTTTAGGGTTTTTAGGGATTCTGAGGGTTTTATTTGTTTTGAAGGTTTTTTGTTATATTTTTGTCCTTTTCATGTTTTTTGAGGGTTTTCAGATTTTTTAGTCTATTATAATGTTTTTCTGGGCTTCAATTGTTTTTAAAATTTTAGTGGATTTTAAAAAATTTATTTATTATTATGATTTTCTATGTTTTCTTGGGTGTTTATGGATTTTAGGGTTTTTATATTTTCTTAGGGTTTTTAGAATTTTTAGGGTTTTTATAGATTTTATGTGTTTTTAGGTTTTTAAGGTATCCTTAGTGATTTTAGGGTTTTTAGTGTTTTTTATTTTTTTAAGTATATTTAGGTATTTTTTAATAATTTTTTGATTTTTGATGGTTTTTATATGTTTTGAGTGTATTTACTTTTTTGTAGTTTTTTGGGGTTTTATTGTTTTTTGGGATTTCAGTTTTCTTATAGTTTTTCAGTATTTTTAAGGTTTTTTAGAGTTTTTAACATTTTTAGAGTTTTAATGGGTTATTAGAGTTTTAGTATTTTTTTGTCTTTGTGGGTTTTTGATTTTTTTTAATATTTGTCAAGGTTTTTATGGGTTTTAAAGTTTTTAGGGGTTTTATCATTTATAGGTTTTTATGGGTTTTAAGTGTTTTTATTTTTTTTAAGGTTTTATTAGGGTATTTTAGAGCTTAAACATTTTTAGGGGTTTTATGTATTATTTAAAAATATTATGGTTTTAGAGTTTTAGGTATTTTGAGGGGTTTTGGGGGTTTTGGGGTTCTTATGGTTTTTATCATTTTTTAGGTCTTTAGTCATTTTAAGTTTTTTTAGGGTTTTAGGGGTATCATTAGGTTTTTCAATGTTTTTTAGGGTTTTCACATTTTTAGGTATTTTATGGGTTTAAATCGGTTTTTAGGGTATTTGGGAGATTTTAGGGTTTTAGTGGTTTTTTGTTTTTTTTTGCTTTTTTACGGTATTTGTGGTTTTTAGAGTTTTTAATGCTTTTATGGTTTTAAAAATATTTTATATTTTTTAGTAGTCTTTAGGGTTTTTATGGGTTTTTAGGTTGTTTATGGTTTTTATTGGTTTTTATTGATCGTAGGGTTTTATGGATTTTAGGGTTGTTTTAGGGTTATTAACATATTTTTGGTTTTTTAAGGTTTTAAGTGTTTTTAGGTTTTAAGGTCATCATATGGGTTTTCAAGGTTTTCGAGATTTTTACCTTTTTAAGGATTTTTAGGAATTTTATAGGTTTTTATGGTTTTTTATTTTTATATATTCCATGAGTGTTTTTAATAATTTTTTAGGTTTTATGGGTTTTAGGACTTTATGGGGTTGACATTTTATGGGTTTTGAGGTCTTTTAGAGTTTTTTTGCTGTTTTTAGGGGTTTAATGTGTTTTTAGAGTTTTTAGTGGGGTTTTATGGTTTTATGGGGTTTTTTTCTTGGCATGGGATTTTAGGGGTTTTAAAGATTTTAGTGATTTTTATTTTTTTAGAGGGTTCTTTGTTTTTTAGGGTTTTTTGTTATTTTGAGCATTTTTATGTTTTTAGGGGGTTTAAATGTTTAAATGTTTTAAGTGTTTTCTTATAATTTTTAAGTTTTTTATGATTTTTTACAATTTTAGAGGGATTTAGGGGTTGTTATGACTTTTTTTTTATTTTTACAGTTTTTAGATATTTTTAATTTTTTAGGGTTTTTTAATGTTTGTAGTGATTTAATCGTCTTTATTGATTTTTAAGGTTTTTTAGTTTTTTTAAGTGTTTTTAGGTTTGTATGTTTTTAATTGGGATTTTCCTCGTTTTAAGGTTTTTTACGTTTTTAGGGATTCTGTGTCTTTTTTATGATTTTTCCCATTTTGTTGGATTTTTAGGGATTTTGAGGTGTTTAATGGTTTGTTTTTGGGTTTTTATTATTTTTATGGGTTTTTTGCGTATTTATGGGTTTTTTTGGGATTTCTATGGTTTTATGGTTTTTAGAGTTATTTAACAACTTTATGGATTTAAATGGGTTTTAGAGTTCTTATTGGTTTAGAATTTTTATGGGTTTTAGGGTTTTTTAAGGTTTTAGGGGTTTTCATGTGATTTAAGTGTATTTTAGGATTTTGAGGGGTTTTAGTATTTTTAGGATTTTTAATGATTTTAAGAGTTTTTATTATTTTTAGTGTTCTTAGGTATTTCAAGCATTTTTTGGGATTTTATTGTTTTCTTCGGGGTTTTCAGAGATTCTAGGGATTTTATGATTTTAGTAATTTTTAGGTATTTTTAAGGATTTCAAGAGATCTCTAGGGTTTCTTTTGATTTTGAGGGTTTAGGGTTTTTTATGGTTTTTGAGTTTTATTGTTTTTTGTGGGTTTTTTCTATTTTCTTTGAGTTATTAGGATTTTTTTGGGTTTTTAGTTTTTTTAATGGGTCATGTTATTTAAGGGGGTTTTAGTGTTTTTAGTATTTTTTCAGATATTCATGGGGTTATATTGTTTTTAACATTTTAGGGGCTATTAGATTTTTAGGGGTTTTAAGGGTTTTATTTTGTTTCTATTTTTAATGTTTTCTTATTGTTTTTATGAGTTTATATGGGTTTTTTATGTATTTAAGGACTTTTAGGTATTTTTTGGGATTTTAATTGGTTTTTAGGGGTTTTATAGTTTTTCAGGTTTTAAATATATTTTAGTTTTTTAAGGGGGGTTTTAGGGTCATAGAATTTATTGGTGTTTTATGGGTTTTAAGTGTTTTAAATATTTTAGAAATTTATTTGGGTTTTCTGGGTTTTTATAGTTTATTATATTTTTGGGATTTCTGAGGATTTGATTATTAGTATTTTTTTTAGAGATTTTAGATATTTTGATGGTTTTTAGGGTTTTTAGGTTTTTTAGCATCGTTAGGTTTATAGAGGAATTTAGTGTATTTATGTTTTTTATGATTTTCGTTGGGTTTTGTCTGTTTGTTTTTTGGTTTTTTTGTTTTCGGTTATTTATTGGGCTTTTTAGGGCTATTTGGGATATTGGGGTTTTTTGGATTTTGGACCAGCTTTGGGTTATTTATGGTTTTATGGTTTTTTCAGGGTATTGAGTGGTTTTTTAGTTTTTTAATGATATTTTGTTTTTTTATAATTTTCTAACAAGTTTTTGGGATTACATGGTTTTAGATTTTTTTAGTTTTTATTTAGGGATTCTATCGGTTTTCAAAAAATGTATGGTATGTTAGGGTTTTAAGTGTTTTTTTGGTTTTTGAAATTTTCTTTTTTTAGGGTTTTTACAGATTTTATGTATTATATATGTTTAGGGATTTTTAAGATTTTTAGGATTTTTATTGTCCTTAGGTATTTTGAGGATTTTTTGTGGGTTTAGTGTATTTAGTTTTTTTAGGGTTTGTTGATATTTTAGTTTTTTATTGGCTTAAATAATTTTTAGTTTTTTAATGTTTTTTTATTGGTCTTCGTTGGTTTTAGGTATTTTTAGAATTTTTATTGTTTTTTAGGATTTTGATGATTATTTTGGGTTTTTAGGTTTCTTTATGGTGTAATGGGGTTTTTAGGGGGTTTAAGGAGTTTATTGAATTTTTAAACATTTTTATTGGTTTGAAGGATTTTTAGAGTTTTAGAGGGTTTCCTAGGTTTATCAATTTTCAGGGGTTTTAAGGTTGTATGTTTTTATGGTTTTCATGATTTTTAAGGGTTTTAGAATTTTATTTTTGGATTTTAGGGGTTTTATGTTTTTCTAAATTTTGAGGATATCATAGGGGGTTTTAGACCTTTTTATGTATTTATGGATTTTAATGGTATATTTTTTATTTTATTTTTTATTTTATGAGATTTTAGGGTCTTTTTAGTTATTTAGTTTTTAGGGATTTTAAGTGTTTTTAGGTTTCTTAGGTTTTCTTATGGTATTTGAGGGGTTTTTTGGGTTTTTTTTATTTTTTTAGGTATTTTTTGGTCTTCTTTAATATTTTTATGATTTTTAGGGATTTTGGGTTTTTGGGTTTTTTCGATTTTTTGGGTTTTTTGGGTTCTCTAGGTTGTTAAGAATTTTCTAGGTTTTCTATGGGTTTTTAGTGTTTTTAGTTTTTTAAATTTTTCATAGGAGTTATCAATAAATTAGGGTTTTTAAAATTTTTAGGGATTTTTTGGGATTTTTTTGGGTTTTATGGTTTTTAGTGTTTTTATGGATTTTGAGGGTCTTATGTTTTTAGGGTTTTTATTTTTTTTTGTGGTTTTTTTTGATATTTTGGTGTTTTAAAGTGTTTTTGTTTTTTTTCATCTTTTTAGGGGTTCAAATGCATTTTACCAGTTTTAGTGATTCTTTTAAGGTTTTCATGGGTTTTTATGGTTTTCCCGATTTTAAGGGTTTTACTGGTTTTTGAGGTTTTGGGGTTTTTTTGGGTTTTTTTATGGACTTGTTTTTCCATTTTTCCATTTTTAGGGGTCTTATGTGATTTCATGTTTTTACGGTTTTCTTAGGGTTTTCATGGGTTTAGGTTTTTATATGTTTTTAGGGATTTTAGGTATTTTTAAGGTTTTCTTAGGGTTTTTTTGGGTTTTTTGGGATTTTGATGGGTTTTGGGTTTTTTAGTTTTTTTATGTGTTTTAGGGTTTTTAACATTTATAGTTTTTTAGGGTTTTATGTTTTTCATGTTTTTTATATTTTTCTAAAGATTTTCCATCGGTTTTAGTGTTTTATGATTTTTTACATTTTTACAGAATTTTAGAGCCTTTATATGTTTCTTATATGTTTTAAAGGATATTGAGGGTTTTTAGTGTGGTTATGGTATTCATTGGGTTTTTTATTTTATTTATTTGTTTTTTTCAGTGTTTTTAAGGTTTTTATAATTCTTCACATTTTAATGGTATAAAAGGTTTTTATAATTTTATGGGGTATTTTATTTTTTCCTATATTCAGAGATTTTTATGGTTTTTATGGGTCATCTGGGTTTTTTGAATCATTATTATATATTTTTAAAGTGATTGGAATTTTTTATTTTTTAAAGGGTTTTATGTGCTTTTAGATTTTTATGGTTTTGTTAGGGGTTTTTAGGGTATTTATGTATTTTACATTTTTATTTATTTGGAGTTCTTTTGGAGGAATATTTTTGGGTTTTTATGATTTTTAGGTATTTTAACAGTTTTTAAGGATTTTGGGGTTTTTTAGTTTTTAAGAGATTAATTTTTTTTTTATGTTTTTTATGTTTTTTAGATTCTTAGAGTTTTTGAGTTTTTCGGTTGTCTCATTTTTTGGTATTTTTAGGGATTTTTTAATATTTTAAGGGTTTTCTGTAGTTTTTAGGTATTTTGAGGGTTTTTAGGGTTTTGTAAGAAGTTTTGGGGTGTTTAAAGATGGTTAGGGGCCGTATGGTTTTAAAGGGTTTATGGTTTTATTATCTTTTTTTCGGTTTTAGGGTTTTAAGCATTTTTTAGGATTTTTGTGGATTTATGTGTTTCTATGATTTTATGGTTTTTTTGTATTTTTTTGGATTTTATGATTTTTAGGATTTTTATAGATTTTTATGGTTTTTAGGGATTTTTAGGGTATTAGGGTTTTTTAGGTTTTATGGTTTTCTTATTCATTTAAAGGTTTTTTTTTGGTTTTTACATTTTTAGGTATTTTAGAGATTATCTACAATTTTTATGGTTTTTAATGTTTTTATGGATTTGAGGGTTTTGGGAGGATTGTATTGGTTTTGTGGGTTTCAGGGATTCTTTTTTAGGGGTTTTAATAGTTTTTAGTGTTTTTAATGTTTTCAGGAGTTTAAAGGGTTTTTGTGTTTTTAATTGGTTTTTACGGTTTTATGGGTTTTCTTGGTTTTTTTAGTATTTAGGGTTTTATTATTTTAATGATTTTAAGGATTTAAAGTTTTTTAGGTTTTTACGGTTTTATTTGTTTTCGATTTTTATGGGTTTCTTAGGGGTTTTTAGAGTTTTTTATGGTTTTTTTGATTTTTAGTGATTTTTTGGAATTTTTGAGGATTTTTATGTTTTTATGGAATTTAAGGGTTATTGAGGGGTATTAGGTTTTTAGGGTTTTCAAAGATTTACAGTTTCTTTTTATTTTTTCCATTTTTGAGGTATTTTAATTTTTTTTGGAGTTTTTATATTTTTAGTGTTTTAAAAGGTATTTAGTGTTTTTAGAGTTTTTAGGGGTTTTTGGTTTTAGAGGTTTTTTGAGGTTTTTGTGGGTCTTAATTATTTTTAGAGAGATTGTAGTTTTTTATGGGTTTTAGAATCATTTTTACTTCATTAGGGGTCTTAAGTGGTTTTAGTTTTTTAAGGTTTTCTTTGGGTTATTCAAGATTTTAGGTTTTTTTGTTTTTATGTATTTTTTTGGAATTTCTATGTTTTATGGTTTTTATGGTTTTTAGGGATTTTGTGGGGTTTTGTAGTTTTTATGGATTTTACGGTTTTTTGGGATTTAGATTTTTTAGGTTTTTAGGGGTTTTTAGTATTTTAATGTTTTCTTACTAGTTTTCAGGGTTTTGGGATTTTACATTTTTTGGGATTTTTTAGGATTGTATAGGATTTTTATGGATTTTTGGGTTGTTGGGGATTTTGGGGGACATTAGGTTTTTTATGGTTTTATTGGATTTCTTGGGACCTTTTGAGTTTTTAGGGTTTGGGAGGTTTTTTATATTTTTTTGGAATTCTTTGGTGTTTTAAGTGTTTTTAGAATTTTAAGGTGGTTTTAGGATTTTTATTAGTTTTAAGGGTTTCTTAATGTTTTTAGGGGGTTTTATGTATTTTTTGTTTTTTATGGTTTTTAATGTATTATGTTTTTTATTTTATTTTAATCTTTTTTAGGGTTTTTAAAGGTTTTAGGGGTTTTATGTTTTTAGATATTTTTAAGGATTTTATGTTTTTTTGTTTTATAGGCTTTTTCATTTTGTCGGTTTTAAGAGGTTTTTGGATTTTTAGGGTATTTATGAATTTTTTTGAATATGACGGTTTTTTTGTTCTTGGTATTTTTATAGATTTTTAATGTCTCTAGGAGTTTCATGTTTTTTTATAATTTGTTTTTGTAGATTGTGTTTTATGTGATTGTAGGGTTTTTTATATATTATGGTTTTTTATGGATTTTAGGGTGTTTAAGGGTTTTATTTTTTTAGGTTTTTAGTGGTTTTAAGTGTTTTTAGGTTTTTAAGGTTTTCTTAGGGGGTTTCATTGTTTTTGGGGTTTTTACATTTTTTTAGTGGTTTTTTGGATTTTTATTATTTTGTGCGGTTTTTTAGAAATTTTGAGGAAATTTATGGGTTTTTGGATTTTTCGGTTTTTTGAGTTTTTTTATCATTTCATGGGTTTTAGAGGTTTATAAAAAAATTCGAGGTTTAACAGATTTTTAGAGTTTCTGTCTGTTTTTGAGGTTTTTCTCTGTTTTTTCGGTTGGATATGTTTTTTAGGTGTTTTATGGTCTACAGGGTTGTTATAGTTTTTTTGATTTTAGAGATTTTATATTTCTTAGGGGTTTTATGTGTTTTTTGGTTTTTAAGGATTTATTAGGGGTTTTTTGGTTTTTGAGTTTTCATGTTTTTAGGAATTTTTAGGGAATCATTCATATTTTGATGGATTTTTATGTTTTCAGGAATTTTGAGGGGGTTTAGGGATTTTTTAGGATTTTATGGTTTTTTGGGTTTATGGGGGTTTTTATATTTTTTTATGGGATTAATGGTTTTTTAGAAAAAAAAATTATTGTTTTTAATTCGTTTAAGGTGTTTTAGTGTTTTTAGTGTTTTTATGGGATTTACGGTTTTTTTCTTGTAGTGGTTTTTATGGTTTTATGTTTTTTAGGTTCATTAGGTTTTTAGAGTTTCTTGAATATTTTGGATTTTAAGGGTTTCAGGTTTTTTTAGGATTATTTTTTTCATATGGTTTTCAAGTTTTTAGTTTGTTTTAAATATTTAGGCATTATTTTAGGATTTTTATAATTTGTTAGGTGTTTAGGGATTTTTAGGTTTCTTGGTGTTTTCAGGAAATATATTTTTGGGGGGGTTTAGGATTTTCTTTCGACATTTTAGGCTTTTAATGTTTTTTCACATTTTTTAAAATTTATAGGTGTTTAATGGATTTCTATAATTTTTAGTGGTTTGTGATTTTTTTTTGGGTTTTGGGATTTGTTTATGGTTTTTAGGGGGTTTAGGGTTTTTAGTGATTTTAGGATTTTTAGTGTTTTAGGGTTTTTAGAGTTTTTAGAATTTTTTAGTTATTAAGGTGTTTTAAGTGTTTTTAAGAATGTATGGGTTTCATAGCGGTTTTTAAGGTCTTTGTTATTTTTGAGAGTTTTATGGATTTTTAAGGATTATTAGGATAATTATAGGTTTTTAGAGTTTCTACGGATTTTGAGGGGTTTTTTAGTTTTTTTTAATATTCTAAGGTTCTATGTTTTTTAAAAAAAATTATCATTTTTTGGGTTTAATGGTCTTTAGTGATTTTATTGGGTATTAGAATTTTTTAGGTTTTTAAGGTTTTATAGTTTTTGGGGTTTTATTATTTTTAGGGATTTTTCTATTTTTTTGTTTTTTTAATTTTTATTATGATTTTTATGGTTTTCATAGTGTTTTTCTAAGTTTTGGTGGTTTTTTTACATATTTAGGTATTTTTGGGGGTTTCATGGGTTTTAGGGTTTATTAGTGTTTTAAATGTTGTTCAGTTTTTTAGGTTTTTAAGGTTTTGGATATTTTTAGGTTTTTTATGTTTTTTTGGAGTTTTTAAACATTCTTATGGGTTTAAATGGTTATTATAGTTTTAGTAGGTTTATGGTTTTTATGGGTATTTATGTTTTTATGCTTTTAGAGGTTTTATGGTGTTTAGGGATTTTATGACGTTTAGGGGATTTATGATTTCTTAAGTATCATAGTGGGTTTAAGTGTTTTTAGGTTTGAATGTTTTTCTTAGGGTATTTTTTGAATTTTTAGTGTTTTTTTGTTCTTGTGTATTTTATTAGAATATTCTAGGATTTTTATGTTTTTTAGTGTTTTTAGGGATTTTGAGGGTTCCACTTCGGTGGTGAAGGTGAGTGGTACAACAACGCCATTCTTCAGAAGGTTTAGGGGTTGAATCTGGGGAGTTCGCTTTTGAGATGAGCCTATCCCCCTAGATACACCCATCTTACTGGGTCGCTCAGTGTCAACTAGGTGGGAAAAATGAGGTGTGGCCCACTGTGCTAATGGATTGCTTTGACGAACCATCGCCGATCAGGGCATCTCCCTCTGGGACGCCCTGCCATCTCGGTTGGAAATGGATCCTTCCCTGGTTAAGGATATACCTTAGGGAAGTGGCCTCTTTGTGGGAGAGGGGGGTTACCATCTATGGAGGGTTTAATAGGGCCACACATGGCAATTCCTTTTTTTAAGGAAGAAAAGGATTTTTAGGGTTATATGGTTTTTTAAGGTTTTAGGGATTTTTAGGTTTTTATATTTTTTTGAGTTTTTAGGCTTTTTAGGTTTTTAAAATTTTTTATAATTTTTTTGGGTTTAAAGGATCTTTATAGTTTTAAGTTTGTTTTTAGGGTTTTTTTGGGTTTTTTTGGTTTTATGGTTTTTGGGGGTTTTCAGATTATTTTTAGGGTTTTTACTGTCTATTCTATTTTTAGGGGTTTTAAGTGTTTTAGGTTTTAAAGTTTTTTATTGGGGTTATCAGGTATTTTAAGGGATTTTACCTTTTAGGTATTTTTAGATAATTTTAGGGTTTACAGTTTTTTGGGATTTTACCTTTTAGGTATTTTTGGATATTTATCTATGTTTATGGTTTTATGGTATATGATGGTTTTTACGGTTTTTATGGTTCTTAGGGTTTTAATGGTTTTTTGAAAATTTAGGGTGTTTTTATGTTTTTCTGGGGGTTTGAGGTTTTTATAGTTTTTAACATTTTTAGGGGTTTAAATGGTTTTTAGATTTTTGTAAGGGGTTTTTAGGTTATTTATGTTTTTAGGGTTTTATAGTTTGTAGGTGTTTTTTTTTTGGGTTTTTAGTGTTTTTCAGTTTGTTTAGATTTTTTATGTGTTTTTATGTTTTTTGGTTTTCTTAGGGTTTTTTATGGTTACTATGTGTTTTTATGTTTTAGTTATATTTAGCTATTTTTATAATTTTTATGGGTTTTTTGGTTTTTAAGTATTTTTTGGTGTTATAGGGTTTTTAGGGTTTTATGGGTTTTTTTAGGGTATAGAGAGTTTTGAGTTTTTAGGGTTTTTAGGTGTCTTGGGTTTTTTACGTTTCTTAGGAGTTTAAAGTGGTTTTATATTTTTTAGTGGTTTATAGGTTCTTTATGGATTTTTATAGTTTTTTAGCGTTTTTTTTTTGTTTTTTTGGTTTTATGGGTTTTTAGGGTTTATTGGGTATTTTTGGATTTTTTTTGTTTTTTAGGTTTTAAGGTGTTTTATGTGTTTTAATCTCTTTAAGGGTTTTATTGAAATTTTTATGGTTTTAGGTCTTTTTAATGAATTTAGGTATTTTAAGGATATCTTAGGATAGTTATGGTTTTTAGGGTTTTTAGGGACTTTGAGGAACATTAGGGTTTTTAGGAGGTTTAAGTTTTTTATGGATCTTAGCGTATTTAGGTTTTTAGGGGTTTTAATTTTTTTTAGGTTTTTATGGTTTACTTTGGTTTTTTTGGGTTTTTAGTGTTTTTCATGTTTTTAGGGATTTTAATGGATTTTAGGAATTAAATGTTTTTTTAGTGTTTTTAGGGATTTTGAGGGATTTTATGTTTTTTCTGGTTTTTGAGTTTTTATGTTTTATTCTTTGTTGGGGTATTTTGAGTTTCTTAGACACTTCTAGTTTTTTATATTTTGGAAATTTTTTGAGGTGTATAAAGGTTTCGTAGAGTTTTAGTGGGGATTTAGTGTTGTTATGGGTTTTTAGGGATTTTATGATTTCTCAAGGTTTTATGGTTTTTTGTGTTTTTATGTATTTTATGGTTTTTTAGTTTTAGTATTTTTTAGGTTTATCGGGTGATTTTTAGTGTTTTGTCTTCTTAAGGTTTTCTTATAGTTTTTTTTGTATTTTGGTTTTTTATATTTTTGTGGATTTTTAGTATTTTTTTGGTTTTTAGTGGTTGTAGGGAATTTCAGGGTTTTTAGAGTTTTATGGTAATTATCATTTTTAGATCTTTTATGGGTTTTATATGTTTTTAATTTTCTATGATTCTACTAGGGGTTTTCAAGGTCTTTTGGTTGTTAGGAATTTTTTGATATCATTTAGTATTTTTATGTTCTATTTTTGTTTTTAGGGTTTTTTGGGTATTTTGGGTTTTTTGGTTTTTTGGGATTTTATGATTTATCGATTTTGTTAAGGTTTTGAGGTTTTTTTGAGTTTTTATCCTTTTGAGGTTTAAATGGGTTTTGTAATTTTTAATGGTTTTTAGGGATTTATGGGTTATTAAGGTTTTTATTGCTTTTGGGGGATTTATGGTCTTTACTTTTTAGGGGGTTTTAGGTTTTTTTGAGTTGTTTGTTTTTAGGTATATTAATGGTTTTTTCGTTTTTTTGGTTTTCTTAGGGGTTTTCATGGTTTTTATGCTTTTTTTTATGATTTTAGGTTCCTTCAGGGCCTTTTCATATTTTATGGTATTTATGGTATTTATGGGTTTTTATGGCTTCTATAGATTTTGAGGGGGTTTAAAAGTTTTTGTGGTGTTTTGGGGGTTTTAGTATTTTTTTAGTTATTTAGGGTTTTAAATAGTTTTTCGAGTTTTTATCATTTTTAGGGTTTTAATGGCTTTTAGATTTTTTTAGTTTTTTGGTTTTTTATGGGTTTCATAAAGTTTTTAGGGGGTTTTAGGGGTTTTAGGCATTTAAGGACTTTTTGGTTTTTTTAGTTTTTTAGGGGCTTAAATTTGTTTTTGGTGTTTGTGGTTTTCTTAGGGATTTTAAGAGTTTTTAGTGATTCTTTATTTCTTTATGGTATTTAGGAAATTTTTTATTTTATGGAATTTATTTTTGGGTTTTTTGGTTTTTCATTATTTTTAGGGTTTTTAGCATTTTTTAGGGTTCATAAAATTTATTAGTTTTTTAGGTTTTTAATGTTTTTTATGTTTTTCTTAGGGGTTTTAAATATTTTTAGTTTTTTAATGGTTTTGAGGGTTTTCTAGGGGTTTTAGGGTTTTATGGAAATTTTTTGGTTTTTAGGGGTTTTTTTAACAATTTATAAGGGTTTTTAGAGTCTTTTATTGTTTTTAGGTGTTTAAAGTGTTTTATAGGTTTTTTCATAAATTTCCGGTTTTATAGGTTTTTATGGTTTTTAAGAGTTTTATGATTTTTAAGATTATATTTTTTTATGTTTTTTAGTGTTTTCTAGTTTTTTTGAATTTTTTAGGGATTTCCCTGGTTTTGAGGGTTATTTATGTTTTTTGGGATTTTGAGGGATTTCTGTGGATTATTTTGAGATTTTTTTTTGTTTTTAGTGCCTTTAAAATTTCTTACGATTCTATGTTTTTTTATTTTTAGGGATTTATTTTTGAGTTTTTTTGTGGTTTTTAAGCTTTTTATTTATTTAAAATGTTTTTTTTCGTTTTTAAGTGTTTTTTAGTATTTATTTTTTTGTAGGGGTTTTAAAATTTTTAAATTTATTCTAGTTTTAGAGATTTTTAGGATTTTTTAGGATTTTTATGGTTTTTTAGTAATTAGGAGGTTTTAGGGTTTTTTACAATTTTATAAGTTTTTAGATTTTTAGTGTTTTTAGATTTTTTTAAAATTTTAATTGGTTTTAGTTTTTTATGGTTTTCATATGTTTTTTCATTATTTTTATGTTTTTTTCTATTTTTTAATAAATTTAGGTGTTTTCTATGATTTTATGGTTTTTTATGGTTTTTAGAGATTTTTAGGGGTTTAGAGTTATAGGGTTATATAGTTTGTTGGGATTTTGGGTTTTCATGACTTTATTAGGGTTTTAATGGTTTATTAGAGTTTTTAACATTTTTATGGGTTTAAAATGTTTTTTTATTTTTTAGGGGTGTTAGGGAATTTATGGATTTTTAGTGGTTTTAAAGGGTTTTAGTGGTTTTCTAGTTTTTATGGGTTTCTTGTTTTCTTTGTGTTTTTAGCATAATTTAGAAATTTAGGGGTTCTATTTTTTATGGGTTTTAAGGCTTTCTTAGGTATTTTTCATAGTTTTTATGGTTTTTTATGTTTTTCTAGAATTCATATAGATTTTTTTGAATTTTTATTGTTATTACGGATTTTTGGATTTTAAGGGGTTTTAGAGTTTCAATTTTTTTAGTGTTATTTGGATTTTAATGGATTTATGTACTTTTTGGGTTTTAAGGTTTTCATAGGTGTCTCATGGTTGTTTGTTTTTTTCATTTTCTTGGATTTTTATGATTTTCATTGGTTTTTAGTTTTTTAGAGTTTTTATGGATTTTTAATGTTTTATGGGTATTTTGTTTTTTATGATTTTTTTGGGATTTATAGTTTTTTTAGTTTTTAGGGATTTTAATGATTTTTATATTTTTTGATATTTTAGTGATGATTTTAGATGTTTTTAGGGTTTTATGGGTTTTCGTGTCTTTAATATTTTTTGAAATTTTTATGGTTTTTTGGGTATTTAGAGATTTTTAGAGTTTTAGCATCTTTTATGTTTTTAGATGTTTTAAGGGTAATTAGTTTTTTAAATTATTTATTTTTGTCTTATTTGGTTTTTTGGTTATACATTTTTTGAATTTCTTTTATGTTTTTTATGATTTTTATGGGTTTTTATATTCTGAGGGTTTTATGGGTTTTGAGGGTTTTTTGCATTTTTTGGGTTTTCGGGGTTTTTAACTATTTTGTGTTATTTATGTTTTTCATGGGGGTTTTCATGGTTTCTTGGGGTTTTTTTTCATTTTTAGGGTTTTTTAGGGGTTTTAATTCTTTTTACGTTTTTTAGGGGGGTTTGGGGTTTTATGGTTTTTTCATTCTTTTTTTGCACATGGTTTTTTTGAATTTTGTAGAGTTATTATGTCTTTTTGGTGTTTTTATAAATTTTTTATGTGTTTAAATGATTTCTAGAAGTTTTATATGTTTTATGGATTTTTTGGGTTTTACAGGATTATAGGGGTTTTATGGTTTTTAGGGTTTTTAGCGTATTTTGGGTCTTTATCATTTTTAAGGGATTTAATTTTTTTAGGTTTTTAAGGTTTTCTTAGTGTTTTTCAGGGAATTTAGAGTTTTTTTTCATTTTTTGTGATTTTAGGGATTTCTAGTACTTTTTTATGTTTTAGGGTTTTACGGATTTTGAGGGTTTTTAAAAGGTTTTAGGGTTTTTAGAGTTTTATGGTTATTTTGGGATTTTAAGGGTTCTTTAGTTTTTTAATAGATTAAATTTTAATAGTGATTTTAACAATTTTAGGGTTTTAAATGGATTTTATTGTTTTTAATATTTGTTAGGTTTTTTGGGGTTTTATGCTTTTTATGCGGTTTTGTTGTTTTTATAGTTTTTTTGTGATAGTATAATTTTTTATTATTTTTAAGGTTTTAAGTGTTTTTAGATTTTAAGGTTTTCATAGGGTTTTTCAAGGTTTTTTTGGCATTTTTATATTTTTGAGATTTTAAGGGATTATCAGAATTTTTTTATTTTTTTTTGTTTTTAGGGGTCTTGCAGATTTTGGGTTTTTATTTTTTTTTTTATGGTTTTTGGGGATTTTTTTTTGGATTTAGGGTTTTTTTAAGTTTTGAGGTGTTTTAATATTTTTTTAGAGATTTTATCATTTTTAGAGGTTTAATGGGTTTTTAGAGTTTTATATGATTTTCAGGGATTAATTTGATTTTAGGGTTTTCTACCGTTTTGTTGGGTTTGTGGTATTTAATGGTTTTTTTGGGTATTTATATTATTTTAGAGTTTTTAATGTTTTATGTTTTCATGGTTTTTAATTTTTTTTATGTTTTTAACAATTTCTTATTTGGTTTCAGGTTTTTAAGCTATTTTATGTTTGTAAATATTTTTTGGGATTTTTAAACAATTTTATGATTTTTAGAATGCTTTAGGATTTTGAGGGTTTTGGGGTTTTTTACCATTATTAGGGTTTTTATGGGTTTTATAATTTTTTAGGTTTTGAGTGGATTAAGTCTTTTTAGGTAATTAGCATTTTCTTAGTGTTCTTATGGATTTTAGCGGGTTTTATGTTTTTTGGTATTTTTAGGGATTCTTTAAGAAATTTATGGGTTTTAGGGTTTTTAGGCATTTTGAGGAGTTTTAGAGTTTTTTAGGTTTTTTAGAGATTTTATGAATTTTTGGTGGTTTTAGGGTTCTTTGAGTTTTTCGGTTTTTAGGATTTTTAATAGCATTTTAATGTTTTTATGGGTGTTAAAGGGATTTTAGAGTTTTGAGTGTTTTTTATTTTTATTGGGGTTTCGGGATTTTAGAGGGTTTTAGGGGTTTTTACGTTGTTTTTTTTGTTTTAGTGTTTTTAGGGTTTTCAGCACTTTTTAGTTTTTTAAGGTTTTTGAGAATAAATTTGTTTTTCAGGTATTCTCAAATCCTTTATAATTTTTCCATTTTGTACATTTTAATGTAATTTTAGTGTATTTTTAGGATTATTATTGTTTTTAGGGATTTTAGATATTTTGATGATATTAGAGGTTCTAGTGTTTTTAGCTATTTTTGGGGTTTTAAGTGTTTTTTTATTTTAAATTTTTTCGTGTATTTAAAATTTTTTGTAATTTTTATGGTTCTTTGGGTTTTTAGAGATTTTTAGAGTTTTAGCATCTTTTATGTTTTTAGATGTTTTAAGGGTAATTAGTTTTTTAAATTATATATTTTTGTTTTATTTGGTTTTTTTGGTTATTTTACATTTTTTTGGATTTCCTTTAGGTTTTTTATGATTTTTCTGGTTTTTTATATTCCGAGGGTTTTATGGGTTTTGAGGGTTTTTAGAAATTTTTGGGTTTTTGGGGTTTTTAAATATTTTTGTTTATTTATGTTTTTCATGGGGGTTTTCAAGGTTTCTTTGGTTTTTTATTTTTTTCATTTTTAGGGTTTTTTAGGGGTTTTAATTTTTTTACGGTTTTTAGGGGGGTTTGGTGTTTTATGGTTTTTTCGTTTTTTTTTGCACAAGGATTTTTGAATTTTGTAGTGTTATTATGTATTTTTAGTGTTTTTATAAATTTTTTATGTGTTTAAATAGTTTCTAGAAGTTTTAGAGGTTTTATGGATTTTTTGGGTTTTACATTATTATAAGGGTTTTAATGGTTTTTAGGGTTTTTAACGTATTTTGGGTCTTTATAATTTTTAAGGGTTTTAATTTTTTTAGGTTTTTAAGGTTTTCTTAGTGTTTTTCAGGGAATTTATATTTTTTTACATTTTTAGTGATTTTAGGGATTTTTAGTACTTTTTTAGTTTTTAGGGTTTTACGGATTTTGAGGGTTTTTACAATGTTTTAGGGTTTTTAGTGTTTTATGGTTATTTTGGGATTTTTTGGGTTCTTTAGTTTTTTAATAGATTTATTTATAATAGTGATTTTAACAATTTTAGGGTATTAAATGGATTTTATTGTTTTTAGTATTTGTTAGGTATTTTGGGGTTTTATGGTTTCTATGTGGTTTTGTTGTTTTTTATAGTTTTTTTGGGATAGTATAATTTTTTATTATTTTTAGGGTTTTAAGAGTTTTTAGGTTTTAAGGTTTTCATAAGGTTTTTCAAGGTTTTTTGGCTTTTTTACATTTTTTGAGATTTTAAGGGATTTTCGGAATATTTTGATTTTTTTATGGTTTGTAGGGGTCTTACAGATTTTGGGTTTTTATTTTTGTTTTTAGGGATTTTGGGGATTTTTTGGATTTAGGGTTTTTTTATGTTTTGAGGTGTTTTAATGTTTTTTAGAGAATTTAACATTTTTAGAGGTTTAATGGGTTTTTAGAGTTTTATAGGGTTTTCAGGGATTAATTTGATTTTAGGTTTTTCTACGGTTTTGTTTGGTTTGTGGTATTTAAGGGGTTTTTGGGTATTTATATTATTTTAGAGTTTTTAAAGTTTTATGTTTTCGTGATTTTTAATTGTTTCTATGTTTTTAAGGATTTATTAATTGGTTTCAGGTTTTCATGGGATTTTATGTTTGTAAATATTTTTTGGGATTTTTAAACAATTTTATGATTTTTAGAATGTTTTAGGATTTTGAGGGTTTTGGGGTTTTTTACGATTGTTAGGGTTTTTATGGGTTTTAGAATTTTTAGGTTTTGAGTGGTTTAAGTATTTTTTAGGTAATTAGCATTTTCTTAGTGTTTTTATGGATTTTATGGTTTTTTATGTTTTTTGGTATTTTTAGGGATTCTTTAAGAAATTTTACGTTTTAGGGTTTTTAGGCATTTTGAGGAGTTTTAGGGTTTTTTAGGTTTTTTATAGATTTTATGAATTTTTGGTGGTTTTAGGGTTCTTTGAGTTTTTCGGATTTTAGGATTTTTAATAGTATTTTAATGTTTTTATGGCTGTTAAATGGATTTTAGAGTTTTGAGTGTTTTTATGTTTTAATGGGGTTTCAAGATTTTTGAGGGTTTTAGGGGTTTTTATGGTTTTTTGGGTTTTGGTGTTTTTGGGGTTTTCAACATTTTTTATTTTTTTAAGGTTTTTGAGAGTAAATTTTTTTTTCAGGTATTCTCAAATTCTTTAGGAATTTTCCATTTAGTACATTTTAATACGATTTTAGTGTATTTTTAGGATTATTATTGTTTTTAGGATTTTTATATATTTTGATGGTATTAGGGGTTCTAGTGTTTTTAGCAATTTTTAGGGTTTTAAGTGTTTTTTGATTTTTAATGTTTTCTTAGTTTTTTAGGGGTTTTTAAATTTTTAATGTTTTTAGGGGTTTTTAGGTTTTTATGGTTTTTAATATTTTTAGTGTTTTGTGGCTTTTTTTAGTTTTAACGGTTTTTATTTTTTTTAGGGGTTTCAGGGGTTTTTTTGAGTTTTTAGTGTATTAGGGTTGTTTATTAGATCAATTTATTGGGAATTAAAGGGTTTCTAGAGTTTTAATTGGTTTTCATTGGTTTTTAGGTTTTTTGAGTTTTAAAATGTTTTTAGTAGTTTTTGGGGAATTTCTATTTTCTAGGTTTTTATGTATTTTAATATTTTTATGTTCTTATGGTTTTATTAGGATTTTTTGAAGTTTTTAGTGTGTTTTACATTTTCTATATTTTTTGGCGGTTTTATGGTTTTTATGTTTTTTTTTGGATTTTGAGGGATTTTTTAGAATTTGAGGGTTTTATGGCCTTTTATGGTTTTTAGGGTTTTTAGGGAATTTAGAATTTTAGGTTTGTTAAGTGTTTTTGGATTTTAAGGTTTTATAAGGGGTTTTCGGCGATTTTAGTTTTCATTATGTTTTTAGAATTTAAGTGATTTTTAGGATTTTTATAGTTTTATAGTATTTAGGTGTCTTATGGGTTCGTTGGGTTTTTAGAATTTTTCTGGGTTTTTGAGTTATGAGGGTTTTTTTTATATTTATAGGTGTTTTTTTGTTTTTGGTTATTTTTTGGGACTTTATTTTGATTTTATAATTTTTAGATTGTAATCATTTTTAAGTGTTTTTATCTTTTTAGGGATTCCTTAAGTTTTGCATTGATTTTATTATTTTTTATTTTTTTAGGGATTTTGAGGGATATATTTTGAATTTTATGTTTTTTAGTGTTTTTATGGATTTTGAGGGTACTTGGGGTATTTAGTGTTTTTTGGTTTTTTCGAGTTTTTAAATGTTTGTAGGTTTTTAAGATTTTAATTTGGTTTTTTGGATTTCTATGTTTTTTGGATTT
Source organism: Viscum album (assembly GCA_963277665.1). NCBI lineage: Eukaryota > Viridiplantae > Streptophyta > Magnoliopsida > Santalales > Viscaceae > Viscum > Viscum album. The sequence continues at coordinate 394,717,320 of OY728157.1, forward strand.
TTATGTCATGTTTAGGATTTTTATCAGGTTTTGGGGGTTTAGGGGTTTTAAGGGGTTTTGAGATATTTTAGGATTTTTAGAGATTATGGTATTTTTTGGGGTTTTAGAGGTTGTCTTATTTATTAGTACCCTTATTGTTTTGATAGATTTTAATGTTTTTAGAGGTTTAAATGAGTTTTAGTATTTTCGTTTTTTTGGGGTTTTATATGATTTAAGAGTTTTTAATGGGTTTTATGGTTTTTAGGGTTTTGGGTTTTTGGAGTTTTTAGGTTTTTGAGGGTTTTATGTGATTTTAGGTTATCTAGTTTTTCAAAGGGTTTTTTCAAGTTTTCTAGATTTTTTTTGATTTTTTCAGATTTTTTGGGAATTTTTTATTATTATTTTTGGGTTTGTTTTGTTTTTTAGTGATTTGAGGGGTTTTATGGTTTTTATGGTTTTATATGGTTTTGACCATTTTATATATATTTTAGAGGTATTAAGTGTTTTTAAGATTTTATGGTTTTATTAGGGTCTTTCAGGGTTTTTATGGTTTTTTACAATTTTATTAATTTTAGAGATGATTTAGGATTTTTATTGTTTTTTGGGTTTTTAGGGATTTTCAATTTTCTTAGGGATTTTTTTGGGTTTTAGAGTTTTTAGGGTTTTTAGGGGTTTTATATTTTTAAGGATTTTTAGGTTATCTTTGTGGTATTTAGTGATTTTAGGGTTCCTTTATATTATTAAGTATTTTTAGGATTTTTATGGTTTTTAGTATTCTTATGGATTTTAAGGGGTGTATGATTTTTAGTGTTATTATTCATTTTTTGGTTTTTATTATTTTCTGAGTAGTTTAGGGTTTTAAGGATTTGTATCATTTTTTAATCAATTTTTGGCACATAAGAATTTATTATAGTTTTTAGTGGTTTTATGGTTTTTATTTCTTTTATGGTTTTATGGTTTTATAGTGTTTCTAGGGTGTTTAAGGTTCTTAAATTTTTATTGGATTTAAGTGTTTTTAGGTTTTTATGGATTTTTTATGGGCGTTTATTGGTTTTTTTCGGAGATTTACATTTCTAGGGATTTTTTAGTATTTTTATAGTTTGTCTGGTTTTTTGGTTTTTCATGGTTGTTTCGAGTTTCTATCATCTTTTAGGTTTTTAGGGGTTTTATGTGTATTTACGAATTTAATTTTTTCTTAGGGGTTATTAGGGTTTTTTTAGGGTTATAACATTTTTATGCATTTTTTATTGTTTCAACAGATTTTTATTCTTTTTAGGGTTTCTGGGGTTTTTAGGGTTTTAGGGTTTTTAGCGGTTTTTCTGTGGGTTTTAGGGCTTTTTGAGTTTTTAGTGTGGTTATATGGTTTTTATGTGTCTTTAGGGGTTTTAAGGTTTTTTTTGTGTTATCATCATTTTTATGGTTTTTAGGGGTTTTATGTTTTTTTAGTTTATTAAGGTTATCTTAGTAATTTTAATGTTTTTTACATATTTAAGGTTTTTTTTGGAATTTTATGGTTTTTAATGTTGTTATGGGTTTTATTGTTTTTTTGGGATTTAGCAGTTTAATGAGATTTTAGGGGTTTTAGTGACTTTTGGGTTTTTAGCATTTTAGTGAGTTTTTAGAGTTTTTAATGGGTTTCTAGTGGTTCCATGGGTTTTAGTGTTTTTAAAGGTCTTAAGGGTTTCATGGTCTTTAGGGGTTTTTAGGGTCTTTTGGGGTTTTATAATTTTTATGATAATTAGGGATTTTAATCGTTTTTATGTATTTAGAGTTTTTAGGGTTTTTAGGGTTTTTTTAATGTTTTTATAAATTTTAATAGATTTTAAGGGTTATTTTTTGTTTTTTTTGGATTTTGGGTTTTTGTTTGTTTTTTTAAGTTTTTTAGGAGTTTTAGAATTTTTAGGGGTTCTAAGTCTCTTTTAGGTTTTAGGTTTTCTTAAATTTTTAGGGTTTTTAGGGATCTTTAGGTTTTTAGGTATTTTTAAGGATTCATTATTATTTTTTAATATTTTTTATGGTTTTTAGTGATTGTTGAGAGTTTTTAGATGTTTTAGGGTTTTATGGTTTTTGGGATTTTTTGGGGGTTTTTGATTTTTTTATGTTTTATTAGTTTATATAGTTTTAAAATTTTTAGGGGTGTAAATGTTTTTTAGAGTTTTTAGTTTGTTTTCATTATTTTTATGGGGTTTTTGAGATTTTATGGTTTTGATGTGTTATTTGTTTTTTTTTTAATTTTTTTTAGGATTTTTATCATTTTTCTAGTTTTTTGGGGGGGTTTAAGTGTTTTTAGGTTTTTAAATCATTCATAGTTTTTTCGTTTTTACTTATTTTTATGTTTAATTTTGTTTTTAATAATTTTTTATGTTTTTAGGGATTTATATAGAATTTGGGGAGTTTTAGGGTATTGATTATTTTTGGGATTTATGATTTTTCTTGGGTTTTTAGGGTTTTTATGGTTTTTTGAGTATTTAACATTTTTAGTGGTTTAACGGGTTTTTAGAGATTTTTATAGGTTTTTGGGGTTCTTATGGTTTTATAGGGTTTATATGTTTATTAGGGTGGGTTATGGGTTTTTAGGGTTTATTTTGGATTTTTCAGGTCTTTTGGCTTTTTACATTTTTCCTAGTTTTTTAGGGGGTTTAGGTGTTTTTAGTTAATCATTGTTTTATTATTGGATTTCTAAAATTTTTGGTTTTTTATATTTTTAGATATTTTTATGGAATTTTTTATATATTTATCATTTTTATGTTTTTTAGGGATTTTAAGGGATTTGATTGTATTTTATGGCTTTTTAGTTTTTTTGTGATTAAACATTTTTTAGGATTTTTAGGTTTGTTACGTACTTTTAATATTTTCTTTATGTTTTGTAGTGTTTTTAGTGTATTTTATTTTCAGGTTTTTTTGTATTTTTATAATTTGTCTAGTTTTTGGGATTTTAGGGATTTTGAGGGGTTTATTATGTTTTTAGGTGTTCTATGTTTTTTTTGTTTTTTCATTAGTTTTTTATGTTTTTAGTGTTTTTTTAATTTTTTCAGGGATTTAAAGTGTTTTTAGATTTTTTAGTGGTTTTAGAGTTTTAATGGTGTTTTAGGATTTTTTATGGATTTAAGGGTTTTATGGTATTTAGGGTTTTATGGTTTTTAGTGTTTTTTAGGGTTTAAGGGTTTTTAGTATTTTTCTGTATTTTTAGAGGGTTTATGGGTATTTTATGTTTTTATGGTTTTCTTAGGGGTTTTCCATGTTTTTAGGGTTTTTAAATTTTTATGTATTCTTAAGGATTTTTAGGATTTTTATGGATTTTTAGGATTTTAGGGATTTGAGTTTTTTTACAGGTTTTTAGGGTATTTAGGGTTTCATGGTTTTTTTTAGATTTTAGTATTTTTTTACTGTTTTGTATTTTTATTATTTTTAGGGTTCTTAGAATTTTCAGTGATTTTTTAGGGTTTTTATGGATTTTTAGGGTTTTTAGTTTTTTAGAGTTTTTAGGGTTTTTAGTGTATTTAATGGTTTTTTATTAATTTTGGGCGTTTTAATGTTTTTATGGTATTTTAGGGATTTTAGCATTTTATGGGTTTTCAGGTGTTTTAATTTTTTTATGTTTTTGTGAGTTTCTTTTGGTTTTTTAGTGCTTTTCGGATTTTTTACATTTTTTAAGATTTTTAATGATTTTTTTTATTTTTATTCATTTTAGGGTTTTGGGCGAATTTGAGGGATTTTATGGATTTTATGGTTTTTAGGTTTTTATGGTTTTTAGTTTTTTATAATTTTAGGCATTTTAATTATTTTTAGGTTTTAAGGCTTTCTTTTGGTTATCTTGTGTTTTTATGTTTTTTTTGTATTTATGCATTTTTAAGGATTTGTTTTCGAATTTTTATGATTCTAAAGGATTTTTTTGGATTTTGAGGGTTTTTATGGTTTTTAGGGGATTTTTGTTTTTGTGTTTTAGGGTTTTTTGAGTTCATAGGGGTTTTATGGTATTTTATAATTTTTAATGTTTTTATGGTTTTAAAGGGATTTAGAATTTTTAGTTCTTCCATTGTGTTTTATCGGTTTTCGGGATTTTTTAAGGTTATTATAGGTTTTATGGTTTTTGGGGTTTTGGGTATTTTAGGGTTTTTAACATTTATTAGTTTTTTTGGGGTTTCAAGTTTTTATAGGTTTTTATGGTTTTTCATGGTTTTATGGGTTTTTATGTTTTTAGGGATTCATATGGATTTTTAGTTTTTTTATGGTATTTATTTTAGTGTTTTTATGATTTTTATTTAATTCTAGGATTTTTCATTATTTATATTTTTATGGAGTTTGAGTATTTTTAGGTTTTACGGTTTCTTATGGTTTTTTAGGGTTTTTATGGTTTTTAATGTTTTTACAATGCTTTTGGATTTTTATGGTTTTGGGGATTTTTTAGGGTTTTATTGTTGTTTAGCGTTTTTATTGATTATAAGGGTTTTAAATTTTTTAGGTGTTTAAAGTGTCTTTAGGTTTTTAGTTTTTGTTACTATATATCAGTTTTTTAGTGTTCGTTACATTTTAAGGATTTTTTAGAACTTTTAATATTTTTTTGGTGTTATTGTTTTTTTGGTTATTTTACAATTTTAGGGTTTTTTGAGTTTTTTTTTGGGTTTTAAGGTTTTGTTGAGTTTGTTTAAAAATTTTGGTGGTTTAAAGGGATTTAAAGTTTTTATTATTTTTAACTGTTTTTATATTTTTTTAGAGATTTTATGGATTTTAGGTGTTTTGTTGTTTTTAAGGGTTTTTTGGGGTTTTTAGTGTTTTTATCGCATTTTGGTTTTTTTGTGTTTTAAATGGTTTTATGTTTTAAATTTTTCTTAGGTGTTTTTAGTGTATTAAGGTTTTTTCATGTTTTTAGGGTTTTTTTGGGATTTTTTAGAGTTTGAGGGATTTTTATGGTTTTTAGTGTTTCTAGGGGTTTGAGGGTTTTTATGCTTTTTTTTTTGTAATTTTAGAGTTTTTTTATATATTTTATGGGTTTTAATGTTTTTTATAGTTTGTATCATTTTATGGATTTAAATTCTTTTTAGTGGTTTTACTGGGTTTTGGATTTTGGTGTTTTTTTGGTTTTTTTATGTTTTTAGTGGTTTTTATGGTTTTTAGGTGGTTTTAGATTTTTAGGTTCATGTAGGGTTTTAAAATTTTTATGGATTTTTAAGTGTTTTAAGTGTATTTATGTTTTTATGGTTTTTGTAGGTTTTTAAGGTTACTTTTGGGTTTTTTATGTTTTAAGGGTTTTTTTTGGGGATTTTTTATGATTTTTATTGTTTTTAGGGGGTTTATGGTTTTTTGGTATTTTAAAGATTTTTTAGGTTTTTTTTTCTTTATAGTGTTTTTTAAAAAAATTAGTGTTTTCAGGTTTTTTAGGGCTTCCCAGGGTTGTTTTGGATTTCATTTTTTTCTTATGGTTTTGCATGGTTTCTATGATTTTTAACATTTTAGGTATTTTTATTGTTTTTTAGTGGTATAGGGTTTATAGGTTTTTTAGAGGGTTAGGGTTTTAGCGGTCTTATGTTTTTAGGGGTTTTAGATTTTTACTGATTTTTTTTGGGTTTTAAGGTTTTTATATTTTTCTATTTTTTAAATGATTAAATGGGTTTTTTGAGTTTTTTGTAGTTTTTAGGGTTTTTATGGAGTTTTATAGTTTTTAATAATTTTAGTGGTTTTATAGATTTTATGGTTTTTAGGATTTTTTAGGGGTTTTATGTTTTTAGAGGTATTAAGTGTTTTTTGGTTTTCAATGTATTGAATGTTTATTCGGTGTATTTAGGTTTTTTTATGTTTTTACTAATTTTTAGGGATTTTTAATGTTTTTATGGGTTTTATGGGATTTTTTGGGGTTTTAGGGTTTTTATTGTTTTTTGGGATTTTTATGTTTTTAGGGAGAAATTTTGAGTTTTTCCGAGTTTTATGGGTTGTTAGTGTTTTGTAAAAAATTTAGGGGTTTAAATGGTTTTTATAATTTTTATTGGGTTTTGGGGTTTTAAATGATTTTAGGGTTAGTATGGTTTTTAGGGTTTTTAGGGATTCTGAGGGTTTTATTTGTTTTGAAGGTTTTTTGTTATATTTTTGTCCTTTTCATGTTTTTTGAGGGTTTTCAGATTTTTTAGTCTATTATAATGTTTTTCTGGGCTTCAATTGTTTTTAAAATTTTAGTGGATTTTAAAAAATTTATTTATTATTATGATTTTCTATGTTTTCTTGGGTGTTTATGGATTTTAGGGTTTTTATATTTTCTTAGGGTTTTTAGAATTTTTAGGGTTTTTATAGATTTTATGTGTTTTTAGGTTTTTAAGGTATCCTTAGTGATTTTAGGGTTTTTAGTGTTTTTTATTTTTTTAAGTATATTTAGGTATTTTTTAATAATTTTTTGATTTTTGATGGTTTTTATATGTTTTGAGTGTATTTACTTTTTTGTAGTTTTTTGGGGTTTTATTGTTTTTTGGGATTTCAGTTTTCTTATAGTTTTTCAGTATTTTTAAGGTTTTTTAGAGTTTTTAACATTTTTAGAGTTTTAATGGGTTATTAGAGTTTTAGTATTTTTTTGTCTTTGTGGGTTTTTGATTTTTTTTAATATTTGTCAAGGTTTTTATGGGTTTTAAAGTTTTTAGGGGTTTTATCATTTATAGGTTTTTATGGGTTTTAAGTGTTTTTATTTTTTTTAAGGTTTTATTAGGGTATTTTAGAGCTTAAACATTTTTAGGGGTTTTATGTATTATTTAAAAATATTATGGTTTTAGAGTTTTAGGTATTTTGAGGGGTTTTGGGGGTTTTGGGGTTCTTATGGTTTTTATCATTTTTTAGGTCTTTAGTCATTTTAAGTTTTTTTAGGGTTTTAGGGGTATCATTAGGTTTTTCAATGTTTTTTAGGGTTTTCACATTTTTAGGTATTTTATGGGTTTAAATCGGTTTTTAGGGTATTTGGGAGATTTTAGGGTTTTAGTGGTTTTTTGTTTTTTTTGCTTTTTTACGGTATTTGTGGTTTTTAGAGTTTTTAATGCTTTTATGGTTTTAAAAATATTTTATATTTTTTAGTAGTCTTTAGGGTTTTTATGGGTTTTTAGGTTGTTTATGGTTTTTATTGGTTTTTATTGATCGTAGGGTTTTATGGATTTTAGGGTTGTTTTAGGGTTATTAACATATTTTTGGTTTTTTAAGGTTTTAAGTGTTTTTAGGTTTTAAGGTCATCATATGGGTTTTCAAGGTTTTCGAGATTTTTACCTTTTTAAGGATTTTTAGGAATTTTATAGGTTTTTATGGTTTTTTATTTTTATATATTCCATGAGTGTTTTTAATAATTTTTTAGGTTTTATGGGTTTTAGGACTTTATGGGGTTGACATTTTATGGGTTTTGAGGTCTTTTAGAGTTTTTTTGCTGTTTTTAGGGGTTTAATGTGTTTTTAGAGTTTTTAGTGGGGTTTTATGGTTTTATGGGGTTTTTTTCTTGGCATGGGATTTTAGGGGTTTTAAAGATTTTAGTGATTTTTATTTTTTTAGAGGGTTCTTTGTTTTTTAGGGTTTTTTGTTATTTTGAGCATTTTTATGTTTTTAGGGGGTTTAAATGTTTAAATGTTTTAAGTGTTTTCTTATAATTTTTAAGTTTTTTATGATTTTTTACAATTTTAGAGGGATTTAGGGGTTGTTATGACTTTTTTTTTATTTTTACAGTTTTTAGATATTTTTAATTTTTTAGGGTTTTTTAATGTTTGTAGTGATTTAATCGTCTTTATTGATTTTTAAGGTTTTTTAGTTTTTTTAAGTGTTTTTAGGTTTGTATGTTTTTAATTGGGATTTTCCTCGTTTTAAGGTTTTTTACGTTTTTAGGGATTCTGTGTCTTTTTTATGATTTTTCCCATTTTGTTGGATTTTTAGGGATTTTGAGGTGTTTAATGGTTTGTTTTTGGGTTTTTATTATTTTTATGGGTTTTTTGCGTATTTATGGGTTTTTTTGGGATTTCTATGGTTTTATGGTTTTTAGAGTTATTTAACAACTTTATGGATTTAAATGGGTTTTAGAGTTCTTATTGGTTTAGAATTTTTATGGGTTTTAGGGTTTTTTAAGGTTTTAGGGGTTTTCATGTGATTTAAGTGTATTTTAGGATTTTGAGGGGTTTTAGTATTTTTAGGATTTTTAATGATTTTAAGAGTTTTTATTATTTTTAGTGTTCTTAGGTATTTCAAGCATTTTTTGGGATTTTATTGTTTTCTTCGGGGTTTTCAGAGATTCTAGGGATTTTATGATTTTAGTAATTTTTAGGTATTTTTAAGGATTTCAAGAGATCTCTAGGGTTTCTTTTGATTTTGAGGGTTTAGGGTTTTTTATGGTTTTTGAGTTTTATTGTTTTTTGTGGGTTTTTTCTATTTTCTTTGAGTTATTAGGATTTTTTTGGGTTTTTAGTTTTTTTAATGGGTCATGTTATTTAAGGGGGTTTTAGTGTTTTTAGTATTTTTTCAGATATTCATGGGGTTATATTGTTTTTAACATTTTAGGGGCTATTAGATTTTTAGGGGTTTTAAGGGTTTTATTTTGTTTCTATTTTTAATGTTTTCTTATTGTTTTTATGAGTTTATATGGGTTTTTTATGTATTTAAGGACTTTTAGGTATTTTTTGGGATTTTAATTGGTTTTTAGGGGTTTTATAGTTTTTCAGGTTTTAAATATATTTTAGTTTTTTAAGGGGGGTTTTAGGGTCATAGAATTTATTGGTGTTTTATGGGTTTTAAGTGTTTTAAATATTTTAGAAATTTATTTGGGTTTTCTGGGTTTTTATAGTTTATTATATTTTTGGGATTTCTGAGGATTTGATTATTAGTATTTTTTTTAGAGATTTTAGATATTTTGATGGTTTTTAGGGTTTTTAGGTTTTTTAGCATCGTTAGGTTTATAGAGGAATTTAGTGTATTTATGTTTTTTATGATTTTCGTTGGGTTTTGTCTGTTTGTTTTTTGGTTTTTTTGTTTTCGGTTATTTATTGGGCTTTTTAGGGCTATTTGGGATATTGGGGTTTTTTGGATTTTGGACCAGCTTTGGGTTATTTATGGTTTTATGGTTTTTTCAGGGTATTGAGTGGTTTTTTAGTTTTTTAATGATATTTTGTTTTTTTATAATTTTCTAACAAGTTTTTGGGATTACATGGTTTTAGATTTTTTTAGTTTTTATTTAGGGATTCTATCGGTTTTCAAAAAATGTATGGTATGTTAGGGTTTTAAGTGTTTTTTTGGTTTTTGAAATTTTCTTTTTTTAGGGTTTTTACAGATTTTATGTATTATATATGTTTAGGGATTTTTAAGATTTTTAGGATTTTTATTGTCCTTAGGTATTTTGAGGATTTTTTGTGGGTTTAGTGTATTTAGTTTTTTTAGGGTTTGTTGATATTTTAGTTTTTTATTGGCTTAAATAATTTTTAGTTTTTTAATGTTTTTTTATTGGTCTTCGTTGGTTTTAGGTATTTTTAGAATTTTTATTGTTTTTTAGGATTTTGATGATTATTTTGGGTTTTTAGGTTTCTTTATGGTGTAATGGGGTTTTTAGGGGGTTTAAGGAGTTTATTGAATTTTTAAACATTTTTATTGGTTTGAAGGATTTTTAGAGTTTTAGAGGGTTTCCTAGGTTTATCAATTTTCAGGGGTTTTAAGGTTGTATGTTTTTATGGTTTTCATGATTTTTAAGGGTTTTAGAATTTTATTTTTGGATTTTAGGGGTTTTATGTTTTTCTAAATTTTGAGGATATCATAGGGGGTTTTAGACCTTTTTATGTATTTATGGATTTTAATGGTATATTTTTTATTTTATTTTTTATTTTATGAGATTTTAGGGTCTTTTTAGTTATTTAGTTTTTAGGGATTTTAAGTGTTTTTAGGTTTCTTAGGTTTTCTTATGGTATTTGAGGGGTTTTTTGGGTTTTTTTATTTTTTTAGGTATTTTTTGGTCTTCTTTAATATTTTTATGATTTTTAGGGATTTTGGGTTTTTGGGTTTTTTCGATTTTTTGGGTTTTTTGGGTTCTCTAGGTTGTTAAGAATTTTCTAGGTTTTCTATGGGTTTTTAGTGTTTTTAGTTTTTTAAATTTTTCATAGGAGTTATCAATAAATTAGGGTTTTTAAAATTTTTAGGGATTTTTTGGGATTTTTTTGGGTTTTATGGTTTTTAGTGTTTTTATGGATTTTGAGGGTCTTATGTTTTTAGGGTTTTTATTTTTTTTTGTGGTTTTTTTTGATATTTTGGTGTTTTAAAGTGTTTTTGTTTTTTTTCATCTTTTTAGGGGTTCAAATGCATTTTACCAGTTTTAGTGATTCTTTTAAGGTTTTCATGGGTTTTTATGGTTTTCCCGATTTTAAGGGTTTTACTGGTTTTTGAGGTTTTGGGGTTTTTTTGGGTTTTTTTATGGACTTGTTTTTCCATTTTTCCATTTTTAGGGGTCTTATGTGATTTCATGTTTTTACGGTTTTCTTAGGGTTTTCATGGGTTTAGGTTTTTATATGTTTTTAGGGATTTTAGGTATTTTTAAGGTTTTCTTAGGGTTTTTTTGGGTTTTTTGGGATTTTGATGGGTTTTGGGTTTTTTAGTTTTTTTATGTGTTTTAGGGTTTTTAACATTTATAGTTTTTTAGGGTTTTATGTTTTTCATGTTTTTTATATTTTTCTAAAGATTTTCCATCGGTTTTAGTGTTTTATGATTTTTTACATTTTTACAGAATTTTAGAGCCTTTATATGTTTCTTATATGTTTTAAAGGATATTGAGGGTTTTTAGTGTGGTTATGGTATTCATTGGGTTTTTTATTTTATTTATTTGTTTTTTTCAGTGTTTTTAAGGTTTTTATAATTCTTCACATTTTAATGGTATAAAAGGTTTTTATAATTTTATGGGGTATTTTATTTTTTCCTATATTCAGAGATTTTTATGGTTTTTATGGGTCATCTGGGTTTTTTGAATCATTATTATATATTTTTAAAGTGATTGGAATTTTTTATTTTTTAAAGGGTTTTATGTGCTTTTAGATTTTTATGGTTTTGTTAGGGGTTTTTAGGGTATTTATGTATTTTACATTTTTATTTATTTGGAGTTCTTTTGGAGGAATATTTTTGGGTTTTTATGATTTTTAGGTATTTTAACAGTTTTTAAGGATTTTGGGGTTTTTTAGTTTTTAAGAGATTAATTTTTTTTTTTATGTTTTTTATGTTTTTTAGATTCTTAGAGTTTTTGAGTTTTTCGGTTGTCTCATTTTTTGGTATTTTTAGGGATTTTTTAATATTTTAAGGGTTTTCTGTAGTTTTTAGGTATTTTGAGGGTTTTTAGGGTTTTGTAAGAAGTTTTGGGGTGTTTAAAGATGGTTAGGGGCCGTATGGTTTTAAAGGGTTTATGGTTTTATTATCTTTTTTTCGGTTTTAGGGTTTTAAGCATTTTTTAGGATTTTTGTGGATTTATGTGTTTCTATGATTTTATGGTTTTTTTGTATTTTTTTGGATTTTATGATTTTTAGGATTTTTATAGATTTTTATGGTTTTTAGGGATTTTTAGGGTATTAGGGTTTTTTAGGTTTTATGGTTTTCTTATTCATTTAAAGGTTTTTTTTTGGTTTTTACATTTTTAGGTATTTTAGAGATTATCTACAATTTTTATGGTTTTTAATGTTTTTATGGATTTGAGGGTTTTGGGAGGATTGTATTGGTTTTGTGGGTTTCAGGGATTCTTTTTTAGGGGTTTTAATAGTTTTTAGTGTTTTTAATGTTTTCAGGAGTTTAAAGGGTTTTTGTGTTTTTAATTGGTTTTTACGGTTTTATGGGTTTTCTTGGTTTTTTTAGTATTTAGGGTTTTATTATTTTAATGATTTTAAGGATTTAAAGTTTTTTAGGTTTTTACGGTTTTATTTGTTTTCGATTTTTATGGGTTTCTTAGGGGTTTTTAGAGTTTTTTATGGTTTTTTTGATTTTTAGTGATTTTTTGGAATTTTTGAGGATTTTTATGTTTTTATGGAATTTAAGGGTTATTGAGGGGTATTAGGTTTTTAGGGTTTTCAAAGATTTACAGTTTCTTTTTATTTTTTCCATTTTTGAGGTATTTTAATTTTTTTTGGAGTTTTTATATTTTTAGTGTTTTAAAAGGTATTTAGTGTTTTTAGAGTTTTTAGGGGTTTTTGGTTTTAGAGGTTTTTTGAGGTTTTTGTGGGTCTTAATTATTTTTAGAGAGATTGTAGTTTTTTATGGGTTTTAGAATCATTTTTACTTCATTAGGGGTCTTAAGTGGTTTTAGTTTTTTAAGGTTTTCTTTGGGTTATTCAAGATTTTAGGTTTTTTTGTTTTTATGTATTTTTTTGGAATTTCTATGTTTTATGGTTTTTATGGTTTTTAGGGATTTTGTGGGGTTTTGTAGTTTTTATGGATTTTACGGTTTTTTGGGATTTAGATTTTTTAGGTTTTTAGGGGTTTTTAGTATTTTAATGTTTTCTTACTAGTTTTCAGGGTTTTGGGATTTTACATTTTTTGGGATTTTTTAGGATTGTATAGGATTTTTATGGATTTTTGGGTTGTTGGGGATTTTGGGGGACATTAGGTTTTTTATGGTTTTATTGGATTTCTTGGGACCTTTTGAGTTTTTAGGGTTTGGGAGGTTTTTTATATTTTTTTGGAATTCTTTGGTGTTTTAAGTGTTTTTAGAATTTTAAGGTGGTTTTAGGATTTTTATTAGTTTTAAGGGTTTCTTAATGTTTTTAGGGGGTTTTATGTATTTTTTGTTTTTTATGGTTTTTAATGTATTATGTTTTTTATTTTATTTTAATCTTTTTTAGGGTTTTTAAAGGTTTTAGGGGTTTTATGTTTTTAGATATTTTTAAGGATTTTATGTTTTTTTGTTTTATAGGCTTTTTCATTTTGTCGGTTTTAAGAGGTTTTTGGATTTTTAGGGTATTTATGAATTTTTTTGAATATGACGGTTTTTTTGTTCTTGGTATTTTTATAGATTTTTAATGTCTCTAGGAGTTTCATGTTTTTTTATAATTTGTTTTTGTAGATTGTGTTTTATGTGATTGTAGGGTTTTTTATATATTATGGTTTTTTATGGATTTTAGGGTGTTTAAGGGTTTTATTTTTTTAGGTTTTTAGTGGTTTTAAGTGTTTTTAGGTTTTTAAGGTTTTCTTAGGGGGTTTCATTGTTTTTGGGGTTTTTACATTTTTTTAGTGGTTTTTTGGATTTTTATTATTTTGTGCGGTTTTTTAGAAATTTTGAGGAAATTTATGGGTTTTTGGATTTTTCGGTTTTTTGAGTTTTTTTATCATTTCATGGGTTTTAGAGGTTTATAAAAAAATTCGAGGTTTAACAGATTTTTAGAGTTTCTGTCTGTTTTTGAGGTTTTTCTCTGTTTTTTCGGTTGGATATGTTTTTTAGGTGTTTTATGGTCTACAGGGTTGTTATAGTTTTTTTGATTTTAGAGATTTTATATTTCTTAGGGGTTTTATGTGTTTTTTGGTTTTTAAGGATTTATTAGGGGTTTTTTGGTTTTTGAGTTTTCATGTTTTTAGGAATTTTTAGGGAATCATTCATATTTTGATGGATTTTTATGTTTTCAGGAATTTTGAGGGGGTTTAGGGATTTTTTAGGATTTTATGGTTTTTTGGGTTTATGGGGGTTTTTATATTTTTTTATGGGATTAATGGTTTTTTAGAAAAAAAAATTATTGTTTTTAATTCGTTTAAGGGGTTTTAGTGTTTTTAGTGTTTTTATGGGATTTACGGTTTTTTTCTTGTAGTGGTTTTTATGGTTTTATGTTTTTTAGGTTCATTAGGTTTTTAGAGTTTCTTGAATATTTTGGATTTTAAGGGTTTCAGGTTTTTTTAGGATTATTTTTTTCATATGGTTTTCAAGTTTTTAGTTTGTTTTAAATATTTAGGCATTATTTTAGGATTTTTATAATTTGTTAGGTGTTTAGGGATTTTTAGGTTTCTTGGTGTTTTCAGGAAATATATTTTTGGGGGGGTTTAGGATTTTCTTTCGACATTTTAGGCTTTTAATGTTTTTTCACATTTTTTAAAATTTATAGGTGTTTAATGGATTTCTATAATTTTTAGTGGTTTGTGATTTTTTTTTGGGTTTTGGGATTTGTTTATGGTTTTTAGGGGGTTTAGGGTTTTTAGTGATTTTAGGATTTTTAGTGTTTTAGGGTTTTTAGAGTTTTTAGAATTTTTTAGTTATTAAGGTGTTTTAAGTGTTTTTAAGAATGTATGGGTTTCATAGCGGTTTTTAAGGTCTTTGTTATTTTTGAGAGTTTTATGGATTTTTAAGGATTATTAGGATAATTATAGGTTTTTAGAGTTTCTACGGATTTTGAGGGGTTTTTTAGTTTTTTTTAATATTCTAAGGTTCTATGTTTTTTAAAAAAAATTATCATTTTTTGGGTTTAATGGTCTTTAGTGATTTTATTGGGTATTAGAATTTTTTAGGTTTTTAAGGTTTTATAGTTTTTGGGGTTTTATTATTTTTAGGGATTTTTCTATTTTTTTGTTTTTTTAATTTTTATTATGATTTTTATGGTTTTCATAGTGTTTTTCTAAGTTTTGGTGGTTTTTTTACATATTTAGGTATTTTTGGGGGTTTCATGGGTTTTAGGGTTTATTAGTGTTTTAAATGTTGTTCAGTTTTTTAGGTTTTTAAGGTTTTGGATATTTTTAGGTTTTTTATGTTTTTTTGGAGTTTTTAAACATTCTTATGGGTTTAAATGGTTATTATAGTTTTAGTAGGTTTATGGTTTTTATGGGTATTTATGTTTTTATGCTTTTAGAGGTTTTATGGTGTTTAGGGATTTTATGACGTTTAGGGGATTTATGATTTCTTAAGTATCATAGTGGGTTTAAGTGTTTTTAGGTTTGAATGTTTTTCTTAGGGTATTTTTTGAATTTTTAGTGTTTTTTTGTTCTTGTGTATTTTATTAGAATATTCTAGGATTTTTATGTTTTTTAGTGTTTTTAGGGATTTTGAGGGTTCCACTTCGGTGGTGAAGGTGAGTGGTACAACAACGCCATTCTTCAGAAGGTTTAGGGGTTGAATCTGGGGAGTTCGCTTTTGAGATGAGCCTATCCCCCTAGATACACCCATCTTACTGGGTCGCTCAGTGTCAACTAGGTGGGAAAAATGAGGTGTGGCCCACTGTGCTAATGGATTGCTTTGACGAACCATCGCCGATCAGGGCATCTCCCTCTGGGACGCCCTGCCATCTCGGTTGGAAATGGATCCTTCCCTGGTTAAGGATATACCTTAGGGAAGTGGCCTCTTTGTGGGAGAGGGGGGTTACCATCTATGGAGGGTTTAATAGGGCCACACATGGCAATTCCTTTTTTTAAGGAAGAAAAGGATTTTTAGGGTTATATGGTTTTTTAAGGTTTTAGGGATTTTTAGGTTTTTATATTTTTTTGAGTTTTTAGGCTTTTTAGGTTTTTAAAATTTTTTATAATTTTTTTGGGTTTAAAGGATCTTTATAGTTTTAAGTTTGTTTTTAGGGTTTTTTTGGGTTTTTTTGGTTTTATGGTTTTTGGGGGTTTTCAGATTATTTTTAGGGTTTTTACTGTCTATTCTATTTTTAGGGGTTTTAAGTGTTTTAGGTTTTAAAGTTTTTTATTGGGGTTATCAGGTATTTTAAGGGATTTTACCTTTTAGGTATTTTTAGATAATTTTAGGGTTTACAGTTTTTTGGGATTTTGAGGGTTTTTGGTTTTCATTAGGGTTTTTAGATTTTTTGTGGTCGTTTTGGGGTTTTTTGAATCTTTTTTATTTAGTTTTTAGTGTTTTAATGGTTTTTTAGAGTTTTTAATGCTTTAAAGAGTTTAAATGATTTTTATTATCTTTTTTGGGGTTTTAGGTTCGTATGGTTATTAAGCGTTTTTAATGTTTTTTCTAGTTTTATGGTTTTATGACTTTTTTGGGGTTTTAGGTCTTATTATGGTTTTTATAATTTTTAGTTCTTTAAGGGTTATATGTGTTTTTAGGTTTTTAATTTTTCTTAGGGGATTTCAAGGTTTTAGGGTTTTATATTTGTTACACATTTTTAGGTCTTTTTAGAAATTTAATGGCTTTTTAGGGTATTTTGGGATTTTTAGGGTTATTTGGGTTTTTAAAGTTTTTAGGGATTTTTTTATTATTTAACATTTTTTTAGTTTTTATTGGTTTTAATTTTTTTTAATTTTTTATAGTTTTTAGGGGATTCTTGTTTTTTAGATGTTTTTTACGTTTTTAGGAATTTTTTGGATTTTTTATTATTTTATGAGTTTTCGTGTTTTTTTGGTTTTTACGATTTTTTCGGTTTTCATGGTTTTTTTGTATTGAGGGGTTTTATGGTTTTATTGATATTTTTCATGCGTTTATGATTTTAAGATTATTTTAAATATTTTTAGGGGTATACATGTTTTTTAGATTTTTAGAGTGTTTTTATAGTTGTTAAGGGTTTTAGTGTTTTTAGGGGATTTTATATTTTTATGGTTTTTATGGACTTTAAGTGGTTTTATAGTTTTTTTCATTTTTAGTTTTTATGGGATTTTATTGTTTTTAGGTCTTTAAGGTTTTCATAGGGTTTTCAATGTTTTTAGGGATTGTAAAATTTTTAGTGATTTTTTTAATAATTTTTTTCATTTTTTATATTTTGAGGGATTTTGAGTGTTTTTTTTGTTTTTTAGTTTTTTATAGTATTTATAGTTTTTAAAATTTTTTATGTTTTAAGGGGTTAATTGATTTAATGTTTTTAATTTTTTATTAGGTTTTTTTGGTATTTAATGGTTTTTTAAATTTTTAATGATTTTTAGGGATCATTTAGATTTTTGTTTGTTTGAGATTTTAGGATTTTTTAGGGTTTTATGATTTTTTAGGGTTTTTTGGGTTTTTATGAGTTTTTAGTGAATTTAATGTGTTTTAAAGTAATTTAATTTTTTTAGGTGTGTAAATGGTTTTACATATTTTAGTTGTCTTTTAGGGTTTTTTGTATTTTCTGGTTTTATGGTTTTTTTGGGTTTTATTAATTTAATGTTTTTTATGGTTTTTAGAGTTTATTTGGGAATTTTATGTTTTTTTAGTTTTTTAGGGGTTTTAATTGTTTCTTGGTTGTTAATTTTTTCTTATGGGTTTCACAGGTTTTAGGGATTTTTTTACATTTTTATAGACTTTTACAGTTTTTTTGTATTTTTATTATTTTTTTTGGGTTTCAAAGTTTTTTATGGTTTTCAAAGTTTTAAAGTTATTTTACTATCTTAAACATTTTATGGTTTTAAATGTGTTTTATAGTTTTTAGTGGTTCATTAGGGTTTTTAGGGGGTTTATGGGTTTAAATGTTTTTGTGATTTTTACAGTTTATAAGGGTTTATGTTTTTTATGGTCTTTTAGGATTTCTATAATTTTTTGATTTTTATGGGTTTTTAGTGTTTTTTGGTTTTTAATGTTTTCATAGGGTTTTATCAAGGTTTTTGTGGGGTTTTAATTTTTAAGAATATTTATGGTTTTTATGGGTTTTATTGTTTTTTGGGATTTTGAGGGTTTCATTGTTTTTAGGGTATTTAGGGTTTTTAATGAATTTATTTAGTTTTTAGTGGTTTTTAGTGTTTTTATATTTCTAAGGTTTTCTTATGGGTTTTTAGTAACTTTTAGGTTTTTTAAAGATTTTTATCATTTTTAGGGTTTTTTAGGGATTTTAGTTATTTTTAGGTTTTTTTTGGGTTTTTTTGTTTTTTAGATTGTAGGTTTTTTTCAGTTTTTTTTGTGTTTTTAAGGGATTTTAGTTTTTTTTAATTTTTATGAGGTTTAAATTTTTTTATAGATATTAGTGGTTTTATGGTTTATATGAGTTTTCATAGGGTTTTTATGGTTTTTAGGGATTTTAATAGTTTTAGGGTTTTTTTGGGTTTTATATATTTTTTCATTTTTAGGTTTTATGGTTTTTATATGTTTTAAAATTTTAAAATTTGTATTATAGTTTTTCTAGGGTGTTCATGGTTTTTAGGTTTTTAGGGATTTTAGGGCTTTTTAGTATTTGTTTTTGTTTTTTTAGGTTTTCAGGGATTTTGACTGTTTTCATGGTTTTTTTGAGGGTTTTATGGTTTTTTAGGTTTTTAGGGGTTTTTCATTTTTAAGGGTGTCTACGGTTTTTAGAGTTTTTAACATTTTTAGGGATTTAACAGGTTTTCTATAGTTTTTAGTGGTTTTAATTTTTTATAATGTTTAGGGTTTTAAAGGGGTTCTATATTTGTTTAGTGTTTTTAGGGATTTTAAGGGTTTTATGGGTTTTTCGGTTTGTAAATTTTTTTTACGTTTTTTCGGGTTTTAAGTGTTTTTATGTTTTTATGTTTTTCTTAGTGTTTTTATATAATATTTATAATTTTTATTACTGTTTACGTTTTTCAGGATTTTTAGAGATATTTTTAGGATTGTTATGGTTTTTAGAGATTTGAAGGGTTTTAGGGATTTTCTTGGGGTTTTTGGGGATTTTGGGTTGTTATTGAGTTTTATAGGGGTTTTACTGGTTTTTGAGTTTTTTAATGTTTTAAGGGTTAAAAGTTTTTTTTGTAATTTTTAGTGGTTTTTCGGATTTAATTGGTATTTAGGGTTTTTATGTTTTATGGGTTTTATGGTTTTAGGCGATTTAGGGTTTTTATGGTTTTCAGGGGGTTTATAGTTTTTATGGGTTTTTAGGGTTTTAATAATTTTTTATATTTTATATGGGTTTCATTTTTTTAGGTTTAAATTCTTTCTTGGGGGTATTCAGGGGATTTAGGGGTTTTCCATTTTTAGGTATTTTATGCATTTTTTAGGATTTTTAGGGATTTTATGTTTTTAAGGATTTTGAGTGTTTTAGGGTTTTTTATGATTATTATGGGTTATAGGGTTTTTAAGATTTTTTAGTTTTTATGTTTTTGCGTTTTTTAAGTGTTCTTAAGGTTTTCTATGTATTTTTCACAATTTTTTTGTTTTTTTACATTTTTGGGATTTTATGGCATTTTGATTTTTTTACTTTTTTTGGTTATTAAGGAAATTGAGGGATTTTATGACTTTATGGGTTTTATGGTTTTTTTGTGTTTTTAGGTCTCTTTTTTTATTTTTATGTGTTTTATGAATTTTTAGGTCTTTTTAATGTTTTTTGGGGTTTAAAGTGTTTTTAAAGTTTTAGTGGTTTTTAGGGTTTTTATGGGGTTTTAGGGTTTTTTACGGTTTTAGGGGATTTTATGGTTCATATGGTTTTCACAATTTTTAGTATCTTTTAGGGGTGTAGGGTTTTGAGAGTTTTTAAAATTTTTAGGGGTTTAAAGTGGTTTTAGGTTTTTAAGGTTTTCATGGTCCTTAGGTTTTTTTACATTTTTAGGGATTTGTAGTTTGTCTTTAGATTTTTATTGTTTTTTAGAGATTTTAGGGATTTTTAGGGGTTTTAGGATTTTTAGGGTTTTTATGGATTTTGTTTTTTTTTTTTTTGAGTTTTTAGGTTTTCTATGGGTTTTTAGGGGTTTTTTATCTTTTTAGGGGTTTAGAGGGTTTTTAGTGTTTTTTTGTTGTTTTAGGGTTTTTATGGTTTTTAGGGGTTTTATGGTTTTTAGGGTTTTATGGGTTTTATGGTTTTATAGGGGTTTCATCATTTTTTGGGGGTTTTGGGGTTTTAAGTGTTTTTAGGATTTTATGTTTTTCCTAGAGATTCTTAGGGGTTTTAGGGTTTTTTATTTTATTACGCAATTTTAGGGATTTTATATGATTTCTATGGTTTTTAGTGATTTTGAGAGTTTTTAGGGTTTTTTTGGGTTATTAGGGTTTTTTTGTTTTTTGTGTTTTCAGGGTTTTTTGAGATTTTTTGGGTTTTAATGGGTGTTTAGATTTTTTTTAATGTTTTTAAGTTTTAAATGTGTTTTTTATTTTTAGTGGGTTTTAGGGATTTTATGGATTTTAAGGGTTTTTAAGGATTTTTATGATTTTTTAAGGCTTTTCCTCAGTTTTTATTATTTTTTGAATTTTTAGGGGTTCTTATTGTTTTTATGTTCTTAAGGTTTTATTTCAGTTTTTCATGGTTTTTGGGTTTTTTAAATTTTATGGATCTTTTGGGATCTTTTGGGTTTTGTGTTTTTTTAGTTTTTTTAATTATTTTTACGGTTTATATGGATTTTATGGTTTAAGGGGTTTTTAGCGGTTTTATCATTTTTCATGTTTTTTAAGGGTGTTATGTTTTTTTTTGGTTTTTATGTTTTTTGTAGGGTTTGATGAGGATCATGTCACACATGTGCATCGAGGGGTTGATGGCAGACTGGGTGAGGATTGTTGAATGTGAATTATTGTGCAATACTCATTGGGAGGAGTTGGTTTCCCAATGATATGGGATAAGAGCAAGAGATTGAAGGAGGCCATATATTTTATATTCTTGTAATTCCAAGGGGAGTCCTAATAAACGTTATTGGGGGAATAATTTGAGCCAAAATTTACATTAATTTAGGCCCAAATATGCTTTTAAAGTCCTATACCCTGGTGTGATATGAATTTAAATCTCACCCCACTATGAATTCTTCATAGTAAAAAATGGCGGTTTAGTTGTATTTACTTTCCAAAATGGTGTGATAATTTTCCCTTAATGTCATGGGCATGTAATTTTTTTTTCAAAAACATAATTTAGGATTTTTAAATTTTGGAAACTCAGTTTAAATCTTTTTTTATAAATATTTGGACATAAATAGCCACCTCTTTTACTCATTGTACATCATAAATGAAGGAAATTTTATTATTGTGAGTATTTATTACAAAATTTTTGTTCTTTCATAATTATGAATAATCAAAGGATTTGTCATCCTTTATGGAATCTTGTAGATAAAGTTCTTAGAGAAACATTCTATTCTCTTTATACCTTGAACAAATCTATAATTTCTTCCATATTTCCACCATTTATTACTCTTCTCACTTGTTTTATTATCCATATAAATGGGATAAACATTAGAAAATTAAACAAGGTTCCTAGGAAACATCCTATAGGGTCTTGTATTTCTTATCATTTTGTATCATATCCCAATCACAATAAATCATGTTCATTTTTTATCCCTTATTCCATCTACTTTTATCCTTGAATCAGGCTGACAACTATTTTATTCAATATTATTCTTCACCTATGGAAATAATTTCTTCATAATTTTTTATGTATAATATATCAATCCAATAATTGATAATATCATAACTTATACATATATAATCATTAAAATTCAAATATATAAATAATCAGATAAAGCGGGTTCAAATTTTGTGAAAAATACATCAATTTTAAAAATGCACATGTAACACTATGAGTTTTAGGTAAATAAAACTTTATTTATGTATTTTTAATTTATAAAATTATTGGGTTATGTTTTGGGAGGTTAATAGGATATTTTTCATGTTTTTAGGATTTTATGGAGGTACATGGTTTGATCACTGTTAGTAGAAATCGTGCAACACGACTAGTAAATAGTGAAACTCAAAAAGTGGACTTGAGGGAGGCGCATGTCTAGTCACATAGTTTGGTCAAACAATTTATATGCCCTATTGAAACCATGTAATTATATAAATTGGGGTATATAATATTGTAAACATGGTTTATCTAACCATGTTATCCAAAAAAGTGATGTTTATTTGTAGATAGTGGCATGTGCACAGTTAGCATGTTGTTCTCATAACTATGCACCCAAAGCAAGTACCACGAAAAATTATATCCAAAAACTGTGAATCTAATATAATTTACCTCAAAAAAACTCTTTTCTCCCTAAAGATGCTATAATATTAATTCATCTTCTTCCCTTGGGGGTGGAGACAATTCCTTTCGATTTGGGAGTGATTCGTAGTAGAATCCATGTGTGTTGGAGTCTCAAAATCATTTAAAAGTTCATTGTCTTCATCGTTTTCCTCAGATATCTTCTCCTACCCACTATTTGAATCATATGTAAATTTTTTATGGGAATATCCATGTTTTTTTATATTAATCATGGTGGGATGTTATTTTTTTATTGAAGGGAAAAAGGTCTAAGTTATAATCGTGATGATTTAATCTAATTTGTTAATGTTATTGTGTTGTTCTTCATTTTAACCATAGGTAGGTAAGTGGATTATTTCTTGATATATATTGATTATAAATTAATGTCTTTATTTAAAATTTATATATTTGATTGAATTTTATGGGAAAATCATGGTGTCATTGGATGTAATTCTCATTTTAATTATAGTTTTAGAAATCATGGGAGTTGTATTGATTTTTCAAAAACCATTATTTATAATTTTAAAACGGTAATATTAAAATAACGGTATTTTTATTAAATTAAAAGTATTTTTTGAAATGAATTTATTGAAATGGGTTGATATTATTTGGGAATAACTGTTGGGCTTGATTTTAATGGGATGGATAATGGTTGAGAAGTACCAAGAACAAATGGGAAGATTGTGGACATAAAGTTCCACCATTAATGGTATCACTTTGATTTTGTGTGTTTTTTTGATGAGGATTTGTGTTGACATTGAAATTTTTATTCCAAATCATAAATTTAGAAATAGTTAAAATATTTTTTGATTTTTCTTAAAAAATGATTTTGTTAGTTCTTGATGTATTCCATGAAAAAAATTATTTTGTAGGATTGTATGGTATTTTTCCTTGGAAAACTATTTTGGTTAGATATTAACTTCTTTAAAATATTTTTATAATTTTTATAAAAATATGATAACTTGTTCAATCCTAGTGGTGTGAGTTGTGAAGTCATTCTAGAAATCCTTCTATGTTTTATACTCACCCTATGCATGTGAACCATGGTGTGTCTACATATGTTATATATTGAGACACAAGAAAATGAATGGTATCCCATATATTTAGGGATTCTTTTCATTATTTTTGGTTGTGCATGTGGATTTTGATCTTGGATTATATTAGTAGTTTCTTTTTCTATCTATTTTTAATTTTGGTATTAATATTATTTGATTCCATTGCATGTGTCACATTGATTCCTCTTACACTATGATATTGTATTTTGGTTTAGTATTGTATTGGATTTCATTTTTGGTAATCAAGATTAATTAAGATGTTTTATTCCTATGGTTCTAATTGGTTTTTTCATTTTATCTTAAAAGATAAAATCATCCCCTAACTCTTTAGGAGGACCTTAAAATTTATTTATGTCCCTTTGTGTCTTTGGGATGTCACTAAATGCCATGTAGCTCCCCCATCACTTCTCAATATAATTTGGAGGGGTGGGATGTTACATATGGTATCAAATTGTTTGGTCTATGAATTTGAAATCCTATTGGTTTGTCTCATGGTATGGTATAAAGGAGATAGTATTTTTTTAATTTAAAATGTTGAGTATAAAATGGTGCAGCTAACCTCTTTCTACGTAAAATCAAGTAACCAAGGAGTTGGGTACATGAGGGTTTTGAGATATATCTAGGATTTTTCACATCAACATTAGGGGTTTATCCAATGAGAAGAGCATGACATGAATTGATAGAAATGACATCCCACTAAGAGTATATAATTTATTTTCATTAATGATTAATTATTTTCTAAAAAATTACTAATTTTATAAAATATTTGAAAATGTTTTGATTTCGAAAATTAGGATGGAATTTTCAAAAATGGTTTGAAAGTGGAATTTTTTTATTTTTTTAAATTATTTTTATGATATGTGGGATGTGGAAATTTTGAATTTTATAATCCTCAAGTTTGTTTAGAGTGATACTAAATAGATTTTTATTTTGGTTATAGAAAATAGCACTGGGAATGCGTTATAGAAACAAAAATGAAAAGCCTAATAACAATATGGCTTCACAGGGACCACTGGTCAAATAAACAGTCAGTTCAGAGTATTGTCCCGAAATTTTAGTTCATGCATAGAGGGAAAAAATTAACCAAGGAAATTAGATCATTTGGTTCAGTTACAAAAGATGAATTCAGCCATATTTCAGGGTGATTTACAAATGAAAAAATCATAAGTGAGACTAAATAGTATGTATCAAATCTTTTATTTCATTGGCACACCAACTGAGATGAAGCTAATATTTGAAACATACACACCAGAAGAGAAATCACACCAATGGTGGGATTTAGGAGTTCAGACTAAATTGGACCAAGGCATGACAAGGGACGATTTTGAATAATTTTTTAACAAAAAATTCTATCATCATAATTTACAAATTTTATGAACAATAGACTTGTTTAGTTTGAATAAAGAGAACCTAAAAGTGATATAATTTTCATATAAATTTATGAATATATTTTTCATTAAACCCAATGTTGCTGCAAGTGCATTTTGAGGGCTTGAATTTTTGAATCAGTGTTAAATTGTGAAATTGACTCAATGATTTTTATTCATTTAATATGAAATTATATAGATATGGTAAATATATAAACAATGGATGAAACAAATATCTCATGGAATTCAGTTGGAGGAAGCACGTTAATATCTATAGGAACTGATGTGAACTATATTACTAGGAATAATTATAAGAGGGACACATATTTCCAAGGTGGTTTTATAAATCAGAATCAGATGGAGGGATCATTAAATATTCCTCCTAAACCATAGGGTAAACCCAATTTTTTTTATAGGCGTTTCTTGATCAAATAAAGTGATATTGTATGAAAATACTTAAATCCTGTCACAAATGAAATAAGATTGGACATCTGTAGTGTTATTATCATGGTGATCCAATGTTTGGTGCTAAATACACATGTCATGCTTCTTAGGAATGATATGCTTTCATGATATGAGTTCAATATAATAGATATTTTCAGCAATCCTGAGAAAGCCATGGTGATTCTAGGAATACCATGACTCCTCAACCATGATAAACTATACATGGTAAAAAAGATAAAATAATAATTATTAAGAAATTATAAAGAAGTGAGAAAGTGATAATGTATGATCAACTGGGACCTTCAATGATGAGAGGTATGATTCTGTTGAATGTTACCCTTATCCAAGATTTTTTTTATATGAGTGTATCACAATGAATTATTTCTTCACATGATATTGATCTTCTGGATTTTCATTGTGAGAATATGCACCCTATTTTAAAACATCAAACTCATATTGGAAGAAAATAATATCTATTGTTTTTTGTGAAAATAATTTACTATTATTATCGATGGGAAAATTTGATTTGGGATTTCTCTATGCTTGGTATGGATGTCTATGACTTAATCCTAGGTATGGATTGGTTGATAATGACGAAATATGACATCAACTATTATACCCTAAGGGTTATTTTTAAAACCGATGATTGCATTGATAATTTATTTAGTTGTTTAAAAATGTAATGGAAAATTGTGCAGGATTGTTTTCACCAGAAATTGAAACTATCTCATACTAAGTGGAAAGCATTGACCTTGGAATCTATGTATAAGATCATGAATAATAGTTTTCCAACAATCATTGATTAGTTCCTTAATTATTTCATGATAATTTTAAAGTATTTCAACTGAAAAGAGATGCATATTTTTGTAATTAATCTTTTACCAGGGATCGGTCTTATCTCACTTCCATCTTTTCAGATGAAACCAACAAAATTAAAGTAATTAAATGCTTATAAGGAATAGTTGGAAAGAAAAGGGTTCATTTAGCCTAGTACTTCTCTGTGGGTATCACCGATTCTTTTTTTTAAAAGGTGGATGAAACTCTTAAAACTTTAATAGGTTATTGTAAGTTTAATAAAGTTATGATAAAGAATCGGTATCCTATTGCACACATTGATGACATTTTTTTATCAATTATGGGGATACTAATGGTTTACTAAAATTGAATTACATTTAGGATATCACCAACTACTAGTAAAAAAGGAGGATATTATGAAGACAACTTTTATAAGTATATATAAACATTATGAGTATGTGGTTATACCTTTCGGTATTATGAATGAACCAAATTTTTATATGGATTTGATGAATTAGATATTTCAATGGTATATGGATTATTTTTTTTTGGTATATGTGGATGACGTACTTGAGTATTCAATGAAAAAGGATGAGAATGGGTAATACTTAAAGATAATCATGGGTATCTTGTGGGATCATTGTTTGTATGCCAAACTTTCAAAGTGTGATTTTTGGATAAAACATGTATGTTTCCTTAGAGATGTTATCTATAAAAAAGGTGTTTCTATGGATCCATAAATGTTAGAGTTTGTGATCTTCTGGTGACCTCCAAATAATGTCTTTGAGATATGTAGTTTCCATGGACAAACTTGTCATTACCAATGTTTTTTTCAACACTTTTCACAACTAGCTTCACCAATGATAGCTTTGCTAAGGAAAAGTGTTCAAATCCAATTGACCAATCAATGTAAGAAGTATTTTCAATATCTTAATTATGGAATTACATTAGCACCAATCGTGTTATTTCTAGAACCAGGACAAGGATATTTTGTGTATTTTGATGCATTGTAAAATGGGTTAGTGAGTGTTATCAAGTAGAGAGATTTATTTATGGCTCACAGAAGTTATGGTTTCATGAAATGAACTACCCAACACATGATTCAAAATTAGTTTTTGTGGTCCATACTTTGAAAATATAGTGTCATTATATTTTTGGTGAAAAATTCATTCGTTTTTATGGATCATAAGTGACTGAAACAAATTTTCTCATGAAGGGGATTCAATCTGAGACAAAGAATATGGATGTATTGTCATAATTATTTGACTTTGACATAATGTATACATTGGGTAAATGGGATTTTTTGGAAGATAAATTATGTATAAATTCATATATTCAGTTGGAGAAATAGGATATAGATCAATGATAGCTAGTGTTGGTGATTAATGAATTTCACTTGGATTATGAGGATCCAAGTATTGTGTCCATTTTCATTTTAGTTTATTTTGTTATGGATTTGTTAGATAAGGTAAAAGAGGCACATACATCGAACACTGAATTTTTTCAATGAGTTCAAAATCTCAATAGTGGGGAGACTATTGAGGTATAGAATCTTGAAAGAAGATCAGTGCAGTGGTTTCATGATCAGATGGTCATACATCTTTCTTATTAGGAACAAATCCTTCAGGTTTTTCTCTATTTCATATGATATGTTCATCCTTGAATATAAAATATTTATAAGGAACTAAATGCATACTTATGGTGGGTAGGAATGAAAATAAAGGTGGTTTATTTTTTTTAGATACCACACCTGTCATCAAGATAAGGTAGAGAACCAATGACCTATGGGTATTATGTAGCCTTTACTGATCCCAATGTATAAATAGGAATATATAACTATGGATTTTGTATAGGTATTTGAAGGATCGTTCAGAAGAACAATTACATATGGCTGATAGTGGATATAATCACAAATTTGGCCCATTTCATCTTTATTCATAAATCTAGTTTTTGGATGACTTTCAAAAAATATTTATCAAAGAAGTTGTAAATATGAATGGTCTTCCAGTCTCAATTGTAGCTAATAGAGACAACATATTTATGTCTTATTTTTTTAATTCATTGCAGAAATCCTTTGATACTTAATTGAATATGATCATGGAATATTCTTCTTAAAAGGATATACAATCTGAAAGGATTATCCAAACATTTTAGGACATGATTAGGTATTTAGTTGTGGATTTTGGTTATGCATGGGTGGATCACATAGCATTAGTGTAGTTTTCACACAAAAATAGTTATTAGGACTCGATACATATGGAACCTTTTAAATAACTGGATGGGTGTCCTTGTCATTGTCTACATTTTTGGGTGGAAATAGGTGATATTTCACTAGTTATACCAAGCCTTTTGAAACAGATTAGGGAAAATATTCAGTTAATCCAAAATAGGATAGAGACATCATGAATTTTTCCAAAATCATATAGAGATCATCATTGATGTCCATTTTTGTTTGAGGTGAGTAATCATGTGTTCTTGATAGTCTCTCCAAGTTTAGGGAATCATCATTTTCTATAAGTAGGGTAATTAATCTCATTGATACATATTCTATTCTGATATACTTTAATGAGTGGTTGAGGTGGAATATCGGTTGTATTTTTTCACCATGCTTCAATATAGTGTATAGTTGGTTTAATGTAGCACAATGGAATAAGTATCAAACAAACCCTAACCATGTGATTTTATGAGATCATTTTGACCTAGATCCAGATGCTATAGTGATTCAGGAACCAATACAGATTTTGGATAGGTAAGGGAAAGTATTTTGATAGGTAAGAGAAAGTATTTCATAGTAAAAGTATCGATCTAGTGTGGGTTTTATGGAAACAATGTTAGATTTATGAGTATAATTATGATCACAAAAAAATAAATGATGGAACAATATTGATAAATCTTCAAGGAAAACTCTGGTTTTCTAATTTTCAAGGATGGAAATACCAATGGTGGGGAGAATGTAGCACCCTTGATTTTAGGTAATTGACATTTTATTTTTTAAATATATAAAAAGATTGGGTTGTTCATCGAGGGGATTGGAGGAGATTTTATATTTACTTAGGATTTTTTAGAAGTTCACAGTTTGATCAAGATTATTATAAATTGGTCAACACATTTAGAAAACTGTGCAACTGAAATAGTGGACACTAGGAGGTGCACGGTTAGGAGAATAGTTTTCCCAACCCATACAGATGCCATGTAGAAACCGTGAAATATTGGATAGTGGGATGTATCATGGTTGGAACAAGATTTTTCTAACTATGTACCCAACTGTGTGAGGTGAATTTGGAGGTAGTATCTCGTGAATAGTTAGCACATGTTTTTCTTAACAATGCGCCCTAACCGTGCACCATGACAAAAAATTTTGAAAATTATTGGTGTAATATGATTTTCCTCCAAAACCAGTTTCCCCCCTAAAAATACATCACATGGATTCTTATTCCTCCAAAGTTGGTAGAGTCTTTTCCTTTTCATACATGGATGATTCTTAGGCAACTACATGTGCGTTGGAGACCCAGATTCATTAGTAAATTCTTGTTATTCATAATTTTCCATAGATAACTTATCCTTCCCTATATTGGAATAATGGATCTGGTTCATTGGGGATAGGTACATATTTTTTATCAATATTGATGGTATATGATAGTTTTGATTGATGTGAATGAGATCTAAGTGGGAATCTTGAATATTTAATTTGGTTTGTTAAAGTTGTGTCATTCTTCTTTTTCACCTATGTTTGGGCGGTAGGTGGGTTCTCAATCAACTAATTTTGATTAGAACATGATTTATTTATTTAAAATTTATTTAATTTTGTTGAAATTTTCATTTAAATCATGGTGTGATTTGATTTAATTCTTGTTTGAATTATGGTTTCTAATTTTTTTGGGTTTTTATGGGATAAAGAGTTTTTAGGTTTTTAAGGTTTTCTAGGATTTTTAGGGTTTTCTATGTTATTTCTGATTTTTAGAGATATATAGGATTTTTAGGGTATTTAGGGATTTTGAGGGGGTTTAGGATTTTTTTGTACTTTTAGGTTTTTTTGGATGTTTATAATTTTTAGGTTTTTAGGGGTTTTAATTGCCTTTATTATTTCCTAGTTTTCTTATATTTTTTTAGTATTTTTAGTGTTTTTTATGTAGATTGGTAATTTAAGTCATTTTTTGGATATTTATCTATGTTTATGGTTTTATGGTATATGATGGTTTTTAGGGTTTTTATGGTTCTTAGGGTTTTAATGGTTTTTTGAAAATTTAGGGTGTTTTTATGTTTTTCTGGGGGTTTGAGGTTTTTATAGTTTTTAACATTTTTAGGGGTGTAAATGGTTTTTAGATTTTTGTAAGGGGTTTTTAGGTTATTTATGTTTTTTGGGTTTTATGGTTTGTAGGTGTTTTTTTTTGGGTTTTTAGTGTTTTTCAGTTTGTTTAGATTTTTTATGTGTTTTTTTGTTTTTTGGTTTTCTTAGGGTTTTTTATGGTTACTATGTGTTTTTATGTTTTAGATATATTTAGCTATTTTTATAATTTTTATGGGTTTTTTGGTTTTTTACGTATTTTTTGGTGTTATAGGGTTTTTAGGGTTTTATGGGTTTTTTTAGGTTATAGAGAGTTTTGAGTTTTTAGGGTTTTTAGGTGTCTTGGGTTTTTTACGTTTCTTAGGAGTTTAAAGTGGTTTTATATTTTTTAGTGGTTTATAGGTTCTTTATGGATTTTTATTGTTTTTTAGCGTTTTTATTGGTTTTTTTGGTTTTATGGGTTTTTAGGGTTTATTGGGTATTTTTGGATTTTTAGTGTTTTTTAGGTTTTAAGGTGTTTTATGTGTTTTAATCTCTTTAAGGGTTTTGTTGAATTTTTTACGGTTTTAGGTCTTTTTAATGAATTTAGGTATTTTAAGGATGTATTAGGATAGTTATGGTTTTTAGGGTTTTTAGGGACTTTGAGGAACATTAGGGTTTTTAGGAGGTTTAGGTTTTTTATGGATCTTAGCGTATTTAGGTTTTTAGGGGTTTTAATTTTTTTTAGGTTTTTATGGTTTACTTTGGTTTTTTTGGGTTTTTAGTGTTTTTCATGTTTTTAGGGATTTTAATGGATTTTAGGACTTAAATGTTTTTTTAGTGTTTTTAGGGATTTTGAGGGATTTTATGTTTTTTCTGGTTTTTGAGTTTTTATGTTTTATTCTTTGTTGGGGTTTTTTGAGTTTCTTAGACTCTTCTAGTTTTTTATATTTTGGAAATTTTTTGAGGTGTATAAAGGTTTCGTAGAGTTTTAGTGGGGATTTAGTGTTGTTATGGGTTTTTCGGGATTTTATGATTTCTCAAGGTTTTATGGTTTTTGTGTTTTTATGTATTTTATGGTTTTTTTAGTTTCAGTATTTTTTAGGTTTATCAGGGGATTTTTAGTGTTTTGTCTTCTTAATGTTTTCTTATAGTTTTTTTGTATTTTGGTTTTTTATATTTTTGTGGATTTTTAGTATTTTTTTGGTTTTTCGTGGTTGTAGGGAATTTCAGGGTTTTTAGAGTTTTATGGTAATTATCATTTTTACATCTTTTATGGGTTTTATATGTTTTTAATTTTCTATGATTCTATTAGGGGTTTTCAAGGTCTTTTGGTTGTTAGGAATTTTTTGATATCATTTAGTATTTTTATGTTCTATTTTTGTTTTTAGGGTTTTTTGGGTATTTTGGGTTTTTTGGTTTTTTGGGATTTTATGATTTATCGATTTTGTTAAGGTTGGAGGTTTTTTGAGTTTTTATCCTTTTGAGGTTTAAATGGGTTTTGTAATTTTTATTGGTTTTTAGGGATTTATGGGTTATTAAGGTTTTTATTGCTTTTGGGGGATTTATGGTCTTTACTTTTTAGGGGGTTTTAGGTTTTTTTTGAGTTGTTTGTTTTTAGGTATATTAATTGTTTTTTCGTTTTTTTGGTTTTCTTAGGGGTTTTCATGGTTTTTATGCTTTTTTATGATTTTAGGTACTTTCAGGGCCTTTTCATATTTTATGGTATTTATGGTATTTATGGGTTTTTATGGCTTCTATGGATTTTGAGGGGGTTTAAAAGTTTTTGTGGTGTTTTGGGGGTTTTAGTATTTTTTTAGTTATTTAGGGTTTTAAATAGTTTTTCGAGTTTTTATCATTTTTAGGTTTTTAATGGCTTTTAGATTTTTTTAGTTTTTTGGTTTTTTATGGGTTTCATAATTTTTTTAGGGGGTTTTAGGGGTTTTAGGCATTTAAGGACTTTTTGGTTTTTTTAGTTTTTTAGGGGTTTAAATTTGTTTTTGGTGTTTGTGGTTTTCTTAGGGATTTTAAGAGTTTTTAGTGATTCTTTATTTCTTTATGGTATTTAGGAATTTTTTTATTTTATGGAATTTTTTTTGGGTATTTTGGTTTTTCATTATTTTTAGGGTTTTTAGCATTTTTTAGGGATCATAGAATTTATTAGTTTTTTAGGTTTTTAATGTTTTTTATGTTTTTCTTAGGGGTTTTCAATATTTTTAGTTTTTTAATGGTTTTGAGGGTTTTCTAGGGGTTTTAGGGTTTTATGGATATTTTTTGCTTTTTAGGGGTTTTTTTACAATTTATAAGGGTTTTAGACTCTTTTTTTGTTTTTAGGTGTTTAAAGTGTTTTTATAGGTTTTTTCATAAATTTCCGGTTTTATAGGTTTTTATGGTTTTTAATAGTTTTATGATTTTTAAGATTATTTTTTTTTTTGGTTTTTAGTGTTTTCTAGGTTTTTTGAATTTTTTAGGGATTTCCCTGGTTTTGAGGGTTATTTATGTTTTTTGGGATTTTGAGGGATTTCTGTGGATTTTTTTGGGATTTTTTTTGTTTTTAGTGCCTTTAAAATTTCTTATGATTCTATGTTTTTTTATTTTTAGGGATTTATTTTTGAGTTTTTTTGTGGTTTTTAAGCTTTTTATTTATTTAAAATGTTTTTTTGTTTTTAGGTGTTTTTTAGTTTTTATTTTTTTGTAGGGGTTTTTAAATTTTTAAATTTATTCTAGTTTTAGAGATTTTTAGGATTTTTTAGGATTTTTATGGTTTTTTAGTAATTAGGAGGTTTTAGGGTTTTTTACAATTTTATAAGTTTTTAGATTTTTAGTGTTTTTAGATTTTTTTTAAAATTTTTAATTGGTTTTAGTTTTTTATGGTTTTCATATGTTTTTTCATTATTTTTAGGTTTTTTTCTATTTTTTAATAATTTTAGGTGTTTTCTATGATTTTATGGGGTTTTATGGTTTTTACAGATTTTTAGGGGTTTTAGAGTTATAGGGTTATATATTTTGTTGGGATTTTGGGTTTTCATGACTTTATTAGGGTTTTAATGGGTTATTAGAGTTTTTAACATTTTTAGGGGTTTAAAATGTTTTTTTATTTTTTAGGGGTGTTAGGGAATTTATGGATTTTTAGTGGTTTTAAAGGTTTTTAGTGGTTTTCTAGTTTTTATGGTTTTCTTGTTTTCTTTGTGTTTTTAGCATAATTTAGAAATTTAGGGGTTCTATTTTTTATGGTTTTTAAGGCTTTCTTAGGTATTTTTCATAGTTTTTATGGTTTTTTATGTTTTTCTAGAATTCATATAGATTTTTTTGAATTTTTATTGTTATTATGGATTTTTGGATTTTAAGGGGTTTTAGAGTTTCTATTTTTTAGTGTTATTTGGATTTTTAATGGATTTATGTACTTTTTGGGTTTTAAGGTTTTCATAGGGGTCTCATGGTTGTTAGTTTTTTTCATTTTCTTGGATTTTTATGATTTTCATTGGTTTTTAGTTTTTTAGAGTTTTTATGGATTTTTAATGTTTTATGGGTATTTTTTTTATGATTTTTTTGGGATTTTAGAGTTTTTTTAGTTTTTAGGGATTTTAATGATTTTTATATTTTTTGATATTTTAGTGATGATTTTAGATGTTTTTAGGGTTTTATGGTTTTTCGTGTCTTTAATATTTTTTGAAATTTTTATGGTTTTTTAGGTTTTTAGAGATTTTTAGAGTTTTAGCATATTTTATGTTTTTAGATGTTTTAAGGGTAATTAGTTTTTTAAATTATTTATTTTTGTTTTATTTGGTTTTTTGGTTATACATTTTTTGGATTTCTTTTATGTTTTTTATGATTTTTATGGGTTTTTATATTCCGAGGGTTTTATGGGTTTTGAGGGTTTTTTGCGTTTTTTGGGTTTTCGGGGTTTTTAACTATTTTGTGTTATTTATGTTTTTCATGGGGGTTTTCAAGGTTTTTTGGGGTTTTTTTTCATTTTTAGGGTTTTTTAGGGGTTTTAATTTTTTTTACGTTTTTAGGGGGGTTTGGGGTTTTATGGTTTTTTCATTTTTTTTTGCACATGGTTTTTTTGAATTTTGTAGAGTTATTATGTCTTTTTAGTGTTTTTATAAATATTTTATGCGTTAAAATGGTTACTAGAAGTTTTAGAAGATTTATGGATTTTTTGGGTTTTACAGGATTATAAGGGTTTTAGGGTTTTTAGGGTTTTTAGCGTATTTTGGGTCTTTATCATTTTTAAGGGATTTAATTTTTTTAGATTTTTAAGGTTTTCTTAGTTTTTTTCAGGGAATTTAGAGTTTTTTTCATTTTTAGTGATTTTAGGGATTTCTAGTACTTTTTTATGTTTTAGGGTTTTACGGATTTTGAGGGTTTTTAAAAGGTTTTAGGGTTTTTAGAGTTTTATGGTTATTTTGGGATTTTAAGGGTTCTTTAGTTTTTTAATAGATTAAATTTTAATAGTGATTTTAACAATTTTAGGGTTTTAAATGGATTTTATAGTTTTTAATATTTGTTAGGTTTTTTGGGGTTTTATGGTTTTTATGCGGTTTTGTTGTTTTTATAGTTTTTTTGGGATAGTATAATTTTTTATTGTTTTTTAGGTTTTAAGTGTTTTTAGATTTTACGGTTTTCATAGGGTTTTTCAAGGTTTTTTTGGAATTTTTATATTTTTTGAGATTTTAAGGGATTATCAGAATTTTTTTATTTTTTTTGTTTTTAGGGGTCTTGCAGATTTTGGGTTTTTATTTTTTTTTATGGATTTTGGGGAATTTTTTTTGGATTTAGTGTTTTTTTAAGTTTTGAGGTGTTTTAATATTTTTTTAGAGCTTTTATCATTTTTAGAGGTTTAATGGGTTTTTAGAGTTTTATATGATTTTCAGGGATTAATTTGATTTTAGGGTTTTCTACCGTTTTGTTGGGTTTGTGGTATTTAAGGGTTTTTTTGGGTATTTATATTATTTTAGAATTTTTAATGTTTTAGGTTTTCATGGTTTTTAATTGTTTTTATGTTTTTAACGATTTCTTATTTGGTTTCAGGTTTTTAAGCTATTTTATGTTTGTAAATATTTTTTGGGATTTTTAAACAATTTTATGATTTTTAGAATGCTTTAGGATTTTGAGGGTTTTGGGGTTTTTTACGATTATTAGGGTTTTTATGGGTTTTATAATTTTTTAGGTTTTGAGTGGTTTAAGTCTTTTTAGGTAATTAGCATTTTCTTAGTGTTCTTATGGATTTTAGCGGGTTTTATGTTTTTTGGTATTTTTAGGGATTCTTTAATAAATTTATGGGTTTTATGGTTTTTAGGTATTTTGAGGAGTTTTAGAGTTTTTTAGGTTTTTTAGAGATTTTATGAATTTTTGGTGGTTTTAGGGTTCTTTGAGTTTTTCGGTTATTAGGATTTTTAATAGTATTTTAATGTTTTTATGGGTGTTAAAGGGATTTTAGAGTTTTGAGTGTTTTTTATTTTTTAATGGGGTTTCGGGATTTTAGAGGGTTTTAGGGGTTTTTAAGTTGTTTTTTTTGTTTTAGTGTTTTTAGGGTTTTCAGCATTTTTTAGTTTTTTAAGGTTTTTGAGAATAAATTTGTTTTTCAGGTATTCTCATATCCTTTATAATTTTTCCATTTTGTACATTTTAATGTAATTTTAGTGTATTTTTAGGTTTATTATTGTTTTTAGGGATTTTAGATATTTTGATGGTATTATGGGTTCTAGTGTTTTTAGCAATTTTTGGGGTTTTAAGTGTTTTTTTATTTTAAATTTTTTCGTGTCTTTAAAATTTTTTGTAATTTTTATGGTTCTTTGGGTTTTTAGTGATTTTTAGAGTTTTAGCATCTTTTGTGTTTTTACATGTTTTAAGGGTAATTAGTTTTTTAAATTATTTATTTTTGTTTTATTTGGTTTTTTGGTTATTTTACATTTTTTTGGATTTCTTTTAGGTTTTTTATGATTTTTATGGTTTTTTATATTCCGAGGGTTTTATGGGTTTTGAGGGTTTTTAGAAATTTTTGGGTTTTTGGGGTTTTTAAATATTTTTTGTTATTTATGTTTTTCATGGGGGTTTTCAAGGTTTCTTTTTTTTATTTTTTTCATTTTTAGGGTTTTTTAGGGGTTTTAATTTTTTAACGGTTTTTAGGGGGGTTTGGTGTTTTATGGTTTTTTCGTTTTTTTTTTCCACAGGGTTTTTTGAATTTTGTAGTGTTATTATGTATTTTTAGTGTTTTTATAAATTTTTTATGTGTTTAAATAGTTTCTAGAAGTTTTAGAAGTTTTATGGATTTTTTGGGTTTTACATTATTATAAGGGTTTAATGGTTTTTAGGGTTTTTAGGGTTTTTAGCGTATTTTGGGTCTTTATAATTTTTAAGGGTTTTAATTTTTTTAGGTTTTTAAGGTTTTCTTAGTGTTTTTCAGGGAATTTATATTTTTTTACATTTTTAGTGATTTTAGGGATTTTTAGTACTTTTTTAGTTTTTAGGGTTTTACAGATTTTGAGGGTTTTTACAATGTTTTAGGGTTTTTAGAGTTTTATGGTTATTTTGGGATTTTTTGGGTTCTTTAGTTTTTTAATAGATTAATTTTTAATAGTGATTTAAACAATTTTAGGGTTTTAAATGGATTTTATTGTTTTTAGTATTTGTTAGGTATTTTGGGGTTTTATGGTTTCTATGTGGTTTTGTTGTTTTTTATAGTTTTTATGGGATAGTATAATTTTTTATTATTTTTGGGGTTTTAAGAGTTTTTAGGTTTTAAGGTTTTCATAGGGTTTCTCAAGGTTTTTTGGCTTTTTTACATTTTTTGAGATTTTAAGGGATTTTCGAAATTTTTTGATTTTTTTATGGTTTGTAGGGATCTTACGGATTTTGGGTTTTTATTTTTGTTTTTAGGGATTTTGGGGATTTTTTGGATTTAGGGTTTTTTTATGTTTTGAGGTGTTTTAATGTTTTTTAGAGCATTTAACATTTTTAGAGGTTTAATGGGTTTTTAGAGATTTATAGGGTTTTCAGGGATTAATTTGATTTTAGGTTTTTCTACGGTTTTGTTTGGTTTGTGGTATTTAAGGGGTTTTTGGGTATTTATATTATTTTAGAGTTTTTAAAGTTTTATGTTTTCGTGATTTTTAATTGTTTCTATGTTTTTAAGGATTTATTATTTGGTTTCAGGTTTTCATGGGATTTTATGTTTGTAAATATATTTTGGGATTTTTAAACAATTTTATGATTTTTAGAATGTTTTAGGATTTTGAGGGTTTTGGGGTTTTTTACGATTGTTAGGGTTTTTATGGGTTTTAGAATTTTTAGGTTTTGAGTGGTTTAAGTATTTTTTAGGTAATTAGCATTTTCTTAGTGTTTTTATGGATTTTAGGGTTTTTTAAGTTTTTTGGTATTTTTAGGGATTCTTTAAGAAATTTTAGGTTTTAGGGTTTTTAGGCATTTTGAGGAGTTTTAGGGTTTTTTAGGTTTTTTATAGATTTTATGAATTTTTGGTGGTTTTAGGGTTCTTTGAGTTTTTCGTATTATAGGATTTTTAATAGTATTTTAATGTTTTTATGGGTGTTAAATGGATTTTAGAGTTTTGAGTGTTTTTATGTTTTAATGGGGTTTCAGGATTTTGGAGGGTTTTAGGGGTTTTTATGGTTTTTTGGGTTTTGGTGTTTTTAGGGTTTTCAACATTTTTTATTTTTTTAAGGTTTTTGAGAGTAAATTTGTTTTTCAGGTATTCTCAAATTCTTTAGGAATTTTCCATTTAGTACATTTTAATATAATTTTTGTGTATTTTTAGGATTATTATTATTTTTAGGATTTTTAGATATTTTGATGGTATTAGGGGTTCTAGTGTTTTTTGCAATTTTTAGGGTTTTAAGTGTTTTTTATTTTTAATGTTTTCTTAGTGTTTTAGGGGTTTTTAAATTTTTAATGTTTTTAGGGGTTTTTAGGTTTTTTATGGTTTTTAATATTTTTAGTGTTTTGTGGCTTTTTTTAGTTTTAACAGTTTTTAATTTTTTAGGGGTTTCAGGGGTTTTTTTGAGTTTTTAGTTTATTAGGGTTGTTTATTAGATCAATTTATTGGGAACTAAAGGGTTTTTAGAGTTTTAATTGGTTTTCATTGGTTTTTAGGTTTTTTGAGTTTTAAAATGTTTTTAGTAGTTTTTGGGGAATTTATATTTTCTAGGTTTTTATGTATTTTAATTTTTTTATGTTCTTATGGTATTATTAGGAATTTTCGAAGTTTTTAGGGTGTTTTACATTTTCTATATTTTTTGGGGGTTTTATGGTTTTTATGTTTTTTTTGGATTTTGAGGGTTTTTTTAGAATTTGAGGGTTTTATGGCCTTTTATGGTTTTTAGGGTTTTTAGGGAATTTAGAATTTTAGGTTTGTTAAGTGTTTTTGGATTTTAAGGTTTTATAAGGGGTTTTCGGCGATTTTAGTTTTTATTATGTTTTTAGAATTTAAGTGATTTTTAGGATTTTTATAGTTTTATAGTATTTAGGTGTCTTATGGGTTCGTAGGGTTTTTAGAATTTTTCTGGGTTTTTGAGTTATGAGGGTTTTTTTTTATATTTTAGGGATTTTATGGTATTTGGACTTTTTAACCGTTTTTTGTGTTTTATCAGTTTTTAGATTTTTTTATAGTTTTTAGTGTCTTTTTAAGATTTTAATGGTTTTTTCAAATTTTTTAAAGATTTATAGGTGTTTTTTTGTTTTTGGTTATTTTTTTGGGACTTTTTTTTGATTTTATAATTTTTAGATTGTAATCATTTTTAAGTGTTTTTATCTTTTTAGGGATTCCTTAAGTTTTTCATTGATTTTATTATTTTTTATTTTTTAGGGATTTTGAGGGATATTTTTTGAATTTTATGTTTTTTAGTGTTTTTATAGAATTTTTGAGGGTACTTGGGGTATTTAGTGTTTTTTGGTTTTTTCGAGTTTTTAAATGTTTGTAGGTTTTTAAGATTTTAATTTGGTTTTTTGGATTTCTATGTTTTTTGGATTTTTATGTCATGTTTAGGATTTTTATCAGGTTTTGGGGGATTAGGGGTTTTAAGGGGTTTTGAGATATTTTAGTATTTTTAGAGATTATGGTATTTTTTGGGGTTTTAGAGGTTGTCTTATTTATTAGTACCCTTATTGTTTTGATAGATTTTAATGTTTTTAGAGGTTTAAATGAGTTTTAGTATTTTTGTGGTTTTTGGGGTTTTATATGATTTAAGGGTTTTTAATGGGTTTTATGGGTTTTTATGGTTTTTAGGGTTTTTGGGTTTTTGGAGTTTTTAGGTTTTTGAGGGTTTTATGTGATTTTAGGTTATCTAGTTTTTCAAAGGGTTTTTTCAAGTTTTCTAGATTTTTTTTTGATTTTTTGCGATTTTTTGGGAATTATTTATTATTTTTTTTTGGGTTTTTTTGGTTTTTTAGTGATTTGAGGGGTTTTATGGTTTTTATGGTTTTATATGGTTTTGACCATTTTATATATATTTTAGAGGTATTAAGTGTTTTTATGATTTTATGGTTTTATTAGGGTCTTTCAGGGTTTTTATGGTTTTTTACAATTTTATTAATTTTAGAGATTATTTAGGATTTTTATTGTTTTTTGGGTTTTTAGGGATTTTCAATTTTCTTAGGGGTTTTTTTTGGGTTTTAGAGTTTTTAGGGTTTTTAGGGGTTTTATATTTTTAAGGATTTTTAGGTTATATTTGTGTTTTTTAGCGATTTTAGGGTTCCTTTATATTATAAAGTATTTTTAGGATTTTTATGGTTTTTAGTATTCATATGGATTTTAAGGGGTGTATGATTTTTAGTGTTATTATTCATTTTTTGGTTTTTATTATTTTTTGAGTAGTTTAGGGTTTTAAGGATTTGTATCATTTTTTAATCAATTTTTGGCACATAAGAATTTATTATAGTTTTTAGTGGTTTTATGGTTTTTATTTCTTTTATGGTTTTATGGTTTTATAGTGTTTCTAGGGTGTTTAAGGTTCTTAAATTTTTATTGGATTTAAGTGTTTTTAGGTTTTTATGGATTTTTTATGGGCGTTTATTGGTTTTTTTCGGGGTTTTACATTTCTAGGGATTTTTTAGTATTTTTATAGTTTGTCTGGTTTTTTGGTTTTTCATGGTTGTTTCGAGTTTCTATCATCTTTTAGGTTTTTAGGGGTTTTATGATTATTTACGAATTTAATTTTTTCTTAGGGGTTATTAGGGTTTTTTAGGGTTTCAACATTTTTATGCATTTTTTATTGTTTCAACAGATTTTTATGCTTTTAGGGTTTTTGGGGTTTTTAGGGTTTTAGGGTTTTTAGCGGTTTTTCTGTGGGTTTTAGGGTTTTTTGAGTTTTTAGTGTGGTTATATGGTTTTTATGTGTCTTTAGGGGTTTTAAGGTTTTTTTGTGTTATCATCATTTTTATGGTTTTTAGGGGTTTTATGTTTTTTTAGTTTATTAAGGTTATCTTAGTAATTTTAATGTTTTTTACATTTTTAAGGTTTTTTAGGAATTTTATGGTTTTTAATGTTGTTATGGGTTTTATTGTTTTTTTGGGATTTAGCAGTTTAATGAGATTTTAGAGGTTTTAGTGACTTTTGGTTTTTTAGCATTTTAGTGAGTTTTTAGAGTTTTTAATGGGTTTCCTATTGGTTCCATGGGTTTTAGTGATTTTAAAGGTCTTAAGGGTTTCATGGTCTTTAGGGGTTTTTAGGGTCTTTTGGGGTTTTATAATTTTTATGATAATTAGGGATTTTAATCGTTTTTATGTATTTAGAGTTTTTAGGGTTTTTAGGGTTTTTTTAATGTTTTTATGAATTTTAATAGATTTTAAGGGTTATTTTTTGTTATTTTTTGGATTTTGGGTTTTTGTTTGTTTTTTTATGTTTTTTAGGAGTTTTAGAATTTTTAGGGGTTCTAAGTCTCTTTTAGGTTTTAGGTTTTCTTAAATTTTTAGGTTTTTTAGGGATCTGTAGGTTTTTAGGTATTTTTAGGGATTCATTATTATTTTTTATTATTTTTTAGGGTTTTTAGTGATTGTTGAGAGTTTTTAGATGTTTTAGGGTTTTATGGTTTTTGGGATTTGTTTTGGGGTTTTTGAGTTTTTTATGTTTTATTGGTTTATATAGATTTAAAATTTTTAGGGGTGTAAATGTTTTTTAGAGTTTTTAGTTTGTTTTTATTATTTTTATGGGGTTTTTTAGATTTTATGGTTTTGATGTGTTTTTTGTTTTTTTTTAATTTTTTTTAGGTTTTTTATCATTTTTCTAGTTTTTTGGGGGGTTTAAGTGTTTTTAGGTTTTTAAAGCATTCTTAGTTTTTTCATTTTTATTGATTTTTATGTTTAATTTGGTTTTTAATAATTTTTTATGTTTTTATGGATTTATATGGAATTTGGGGAGTTTTAGGGTATTGATTATTTTTGGGATTTATGATTTTTCTTCGGTTTTTAGGGTTTTTATGGTTTTTTGAGTATTTAACATTTTTAGTGGTTTAAAGGGTTTTTAGAGATTTTTATAGGTTTTTGGGGTTCTTATGGTTTTATAGGGTTTATATGTTTATTAGGGTGGGTTATGGGTTTTTAGGGTTTATTTTGGATTTTTCAGGTCTTTTGGCTTTTTACATTTTTCCTAGTTTTTTAGGGGGTTTAGGTGTTTTTAGTTAATCATTGTTTTATTATTGGATTTATACAATTTTTGGTTTTTTATATTTTTAGATATTTTTATGGATTTTTTTATATATTTATCATTTTTATGTTTTTTAGGGATTTTAAGGGATTTTATTGTATTTTATGGCTTTTTAGTTTTTTTGTGATTAAACATTTTTTAGGATTTTTAGGTTTGTTAGGTACTTTTAATATTTTCTTTATGTTTTGTAGTGTTTTTAGTGTATTATATTTTCAGGTTTTTTTGTATTTTTATAATCTGTCCAGTTTTTGGGATTTTAGGGATTTTGAGGGGTTTATTAAGTTTTTAGGTGTTCTATGTTTTTTTTGTTTTTTCATTAGTTTTTTATGTTTTCAGTGTTTTTTAATTTTTTCCGGGATTTAAAGTGTTTTTAGATTTTTTTAGTGGTTTTAGAGTTTTAATGGTGTTTTAGGATTTTTTATGGATTTAAGGGTTTTATGGTATTTAGGGTTTTATGTTATTTAGTGTTTTTTAGGGTTTAAGGGTTTTTAGTTTTTTTCTGGATTTTTAGAGGGTTTATGGGTATTTTATGTTTTTATGGTTTTCTTAGGGGTTTTTCATGTTTTTAGGGTTTTTAAATATTTATGTATTCTTAAGGATTTTTAGGATTTTTATGGATTTTTAGGATTTTAGGGATTTGAGTTTTTTTACAGGTTTTTAGGGTATTTAGGGTTTCATGGTTTTTTTTAGATTTTAGTATTTTTTTACTGTTTTGTATTTTTATTATTTTTAGGGTTCTTATAATATTCAGTGATTTTTATGGTTTTTATGGATTTTTAGGGTTTTTAGTTTTTTAGTGTTTTTAGGGTTTTTAGGGTTTTTAATGGTTTTTTATTAATTTTGGGCGTTTTAATGTTTTTATGGTATTTTTGGGATTTTAGCATTTTATGGTTTTTCAGGTGTTTTAATTTTTTTATGTTTTTGTGAGTATCTTTTGGTTTTTTAGTGCTTTTCTGATTTTTTACATTTTTTAAGATTTTTAATGAATTTTTTTTATTTTTATTCATTTTAGGGTTTTGGGGGAATTTGAGGGATTTTATGGATTTTATGGTTTTTAGGTTTTTATGGTTTTTAGTTTTTTATAATTTTAGGCATTTTAATTATTTTTAGGTTTTAAGGCTTTCTTTTGGTTAACTTGTGTTTTTATGTTTTTTTTGTATTTATGCATTTTTAAGGATTTGTTTTTGAATTTTTTTGATTCTATAAGATTTTTTTGGATTTTGAGGGTTTTTATGGTTTTTAGGGGATTTTTTTTGTGTTTTAGGGTTTTTTGAGTTCATAGGGGTATTATGGTATTTTATAATTTTTAATGTTTTTATGGTTTTAAAGGGATTTAGAATTTTTAGTTCTTCCATTGGGTTTTATCGGTTTTTGGGATTTTTTAAGGTTATTACAGGTTTTATGGTTTTTGGGGTTTTGGGTATTTTAGGGTTTTTAACATTTATTAGTTTTTTTGGGGGTTTCAAGTTTTTTTAGGTTTTTATGGTTTTTCAGGGTTTTATGGGTTTTTATGTTTTTAGGGATTCATATGGATTTTTAGTTTTTTTATGGTATTCATTTTAGTGTTTTTATGATTTTTATTTTATTTTAGGATTTTTCATTATTTATATTTTTATGGAGTTTGGGTATTTTAAGGTTTTATGGTTTCTTATGGTTTTTTAGGGTTTTTATGGTTTTTAATGTTTTTACAATGCTTTTGGATTTTTATGGTTTTGGGGATTTTTTAGGGTTTTATTGTTGTTTAGCGTTTTTATTGATTATAAGGGTTTTAAATTTTTTAGGTGTTTAAAGTGTCTTTAGGTTTTTAGTTTTTTTTACTATATATCAGTTTTTTAGTGTTCTTTACATTTTAAGGATTTTTTAGAACTTTTATTATTTTTTTGGTGTTATTGTTTTTTTGGTTATTTTACAATTTTAGGGTTTTTTGAGTTTTTTTTGGGTTTTAAGGTTTTGTTGAGTTTGTTTAAAATTTTTGGTGGTTTAAAGGGATTTAATGTTTTTATTATTTTTTACTTTTTTTATATTTTTTTAGAGATTTTATGGATTTTATGTGTTTTTATGTTTTTAAGGGTTTTTTGGGGTTTTTAGTGTTTTTATCGCATTTTGGTTTTTTTTGTGTTTTAAATGGTTTTATGTTTTAAATTTTTCTTAGGTGTTTTT
This sequence comes from Viscum album, assembly GCA_963277665.1. Classification (NCBI taxonomy): domain Eukaryota; kingdom Viridiplantae; phylum Streptophyta; class Magnoliopsida; order Santalales; family Viscaceae; genus Viscum; species Viscum album. The sequence goes on from OY728157.1 coordinate 394,760,768, forward strand.
AGTGTATTAAGGTTTTTTCATGTTTTTAGGGTTTTTTTGGGATTTTTTAGAGTTTGAGGGATTTTTATGGTTTTTAGTGTTTCTAGGGGTTTGAGGGTTTTTATGCTTTTTTTTTGTAATTTTAGAGTTTTTTTATATATTTTATGGGTTTTAATGTTTTTTATAGTTTTTATCATTTTAGGGATTTAAATTCTTTTTAGTGGTTTTACAGGGTTTTGGATTTTGGTGTTTTTTTGGTTTTTTATGTTTTTAGTAGTTTTTTTGGTTTTTAGGTGGTTTTAGATTTTTAGGTTCATGTAGGGTTTTAAAATTTTTATGGATTTTTAAGTGTTTTAAGTGTATTTATGTTTTTATGGTTTTTGTAGGTTTTTAAGGTTACTTTTGGGTTTTTAATGTTTTAAGGGTTTTTTTTGGGATTTTTTATGATTTTTATTGTTTTTTGGGGGTTTATGGTTTTATGTTATTTTAAAGCTTTTTTAGGTTTTTTTTTCTTTATAGTGTTTTTTAAAAAAATTAGTGTTTTCAGGTTCTTTAGGGCTTCCCAGGGTTGTTTTGGATTTCATTTTTTTCTTATGGTTTTGCATGGTTTCTATGATTTTTAACATTTTAGGTATTTTTATTGTTTTTTAGTGGTTTAGGGTTTATAGGTTTTTTAGAGGGTTAGGGTTTCAGCGGTCTTATGTTTTTAGGGGTTTTAGGTTTTTACTGAGTTTTTTTGGGTTTTAAGGTTTTTATATTTTTCTTTTTTTTAAATGATTAAATGGGTTTTTTGAGTTTTTTTGTAGTTTTTAGGGTTTTTATGGAGTTTTATAGTTTTTAATAATTTTAGTGGTTTTATAGATTTTATGGTTTTTAGGATTTTTTTAGGGGTTTTATGTTTTTAGAGGTATTAAGTGTTTTTTGGTTTTCAATGTATTGTATGTTTATTCGGTGTATTTAAGGTTTTTTATGTTTTAACTAATTTTTAGGGATTTTTAATGTTTTTATGGGTTTTATGGGATTTTTTGGGGTTTTAGGGTTTTTATTGTTTTTTGGGATTTTTATGTTTTTAGGGAGCAATTTTGAGTTTTTCCGAGTTTTATGGGTTGTTAGTGTTTTGTAAAAAAATTAGGGGTTTAAATGGTTTTTATAATTTTGATTGGGTTTTGGGGTTTTAAATGATTTTAGGGTTAGTATGGTTTTTAGGGTTTTTAGGGATTTTGAGGGTTTTATTTGTTTTGAAGGTTTTTTGTTATTTTTTTGTCCTTTTCATGTTTTTTGAGGGTTTTCAGATTTTTTAGTCTATTATAATGTTTTTATGGGTTTCAATTGTTTTTTAAATTTTAGTGAATTTTAAAAATTTTATTTATTATTAACATTTTCTATGTTTTCTTGGGTGTTTATGGATTTTAGGGTTTTTATATTTTCTAAGGGTTTTTAGAATTTTTAGGGTTTCTATAGATTTTATGTGTTTTTAGGTTTTTAAGGTATCCTTAGTGATTTTAGGGTTTTTAGTGTTTTTTATGTTTTTAAGTATATTTAGGTATTTTTTAATAATTTTATGATTTTTGATGGTTTTTATATATTTTGTGTGTATTTAGTTTTTTGTAGTTTTTTGGGGTTTTATTGTTTTTTGGGATTTCAGTTTTCTTATAGTTTTTCAGTATTTTTAAGGTTTTTTAGAGTTTTTAACATTTTTAGAGTTTTAATGTGTTATTAGAGTTTTAGTATTTTTTTTGTCTTTGTGGGTTTTTGATTTTTTTTAATATTTCTAAAGGTTTTTATGGGTTTTAAAGTTTTTAGGGGTTTTATCATTTTTAGGTTTTTATGGGTTTTAAGTGTTTTTATTTTTTTTAACGTTTTATTAGGTTATTTTAGAGCTTAAACATTTTTAGGGGTTTTATGTATTATTTAAAAATATTATGGTTTTAGAGTTTTAGGTATTTTGATGGGGTTTTGGGGGTTTTGGGGTTCTTATGGTTTTTATCATTTTTTAGGTCTTTAGTCATTTTAAGTTTTTTTAGGGTTTTAGGGGTATCTTTAAGTTTTTCAATGTTTTTTAGGGTTTTCACATTTTTAGGTATTTTATGGGTTTAAATGGGTTTTTAGGGTATTTGGGGGATTTTAGGGTTTTAGTTGTTTTTTGTTTTTTTTTTGTTTTTTTTACGGTATTTGTGGTTTTTAGAGTTTTTAATGCTTTTATGGTTTTAAACATATTTTATATTTTTTAGTAGTCTTTAGGGTTTTTATGGGTTTTTAGGTTGTTTATGGTTTTTATTGGTTTTTATTGATCTTAGGGTTTTATGGATTTTAGGGTTGTTTTGGGGTTATTAACATATTTTAGGTTTTTTAGGGTTTTAAGTGTTTTTAGGTTTTAAGGTCATCATAGGGGTTTTCAAGGTTTTCGGGATTTTTACCTTTTTAAGGATTTTTAGGAATTTTATAGGTTTTTATGGTTTTTTATTTTTATATATTCCATGAGTGTTTTTAAGAATTTTTTAGGTTTTATGGGTTTTAGGACTTTATGGGGTTGAAATTTTATGGGTTTTTAGGTCTTTTAGAGTTTTTTTTGATGTTTTTAGGGGTTTAATGTGTTTTTAGAGTTTTTAGTGGGGTTTTATGGTTTTATGGGGTTTTTTTCTTGGCATGGGATTTTAGGGGTTTTAAATATTTTAGTGATTTTTATTTTTTTAGAGGGTTCTTTGTTTTTTAGGGTTTTTTGTTTTTTTGAGAATTTTTATGTTTTTAGGGGGTTTAAATGTTTAAATGTTTTAAGTGTTTTCTTATAATTTTTATGTTTTTTATGATTTTTTACAATTTTAGAGGTATTTAGTGGTTGTTATGATTTTTTTTTATTTTTACGATTTTTAGATATTTTTAATTTTTTAGGGTTTTTTAATGTTTGTAGTGCTTTAATCATCTTTATTGATTTTTAAGGTTTTTTAGTTTTTTAAGTGTTTTTAGGTTTGTATTTTTTTAATTGGGATTTTCCTCGTTTTAAGGTTTTTTACGTTTTTAGGGATTCTGTGTCTTTTTTATGATTTTTCCCATTTTTTTGGATTTTTAGGGATTTTGAGGTGTTTTAAGGTTTGTTTTTGGGTTTTTATTATTTTTATGGGTTTTTTGCGTATTTATGGGTTTTTTTTTGGGATTTCTATGGTTTTATGGTTTTTAGAGTTATTTAACATCTTTATGGATTTAAATGGGTTTTAGAGTTCTTATTGGTTTATAATTTTTATGGGTTTTAGGGTTTTTTATGGTTTTAGGGGTTTTCATGTGATTTAAGTGTCTTTTAGGATTTTGAGGGGTTTTAGTATTTTTAGGATTTTTAATGATTTTAAGAGTTTTTATTATTTTTAGTGTTCTTAGGTATTTCAAGCATTTTTTTTGGGATTTTATGGTTTTCTTCGGGTTTTTCAGAGATTCTAGGGATTTAATGATTTTAGTAATTTTTAGGTATTTTTAAGGATTTCAAGAGATCTCTAGGGTTTCTTTTGATTTTGAGGGTTTAGGGTTTTTTATGGTTTTTGAGTTTTATTGTTTTTTGTGGGTTTTTTCTATTTTCTTTGAGTTATTAGGATTTTTTTGGGTTTTTAGTTTTTTTAATGGGTCATGTTATTTAAGGGGGTTTTAGTGTTTTTAGTATTTTTTTAGATATTCATGGGGTTATATTGTTTTTAACATTTTAGGGGCTATTAAATTTTTATGGGTTTTAAGGGTTTTATTTTTTTCTATTTTTAATGTTTTCTTATTGTTTTTATGAGTTTATATGGGTTTTTTATGTATTTAAGGACTTTTAGGTATTTTTTAGGATTTTAATTGGTTTTTAGGGGTTTTATAGTTTTTGAGGTTTTAAATATATTTTAGTTTTTTAAGGGGGATTTAGGGTCTTAGAATTTATTGGTGTTTTATGGGTTTTAAGTGTTTTAAATATTTTAGAAATTTCTTTGGGTTTTCTGGGTTTTTATAGTTTATTATATTTTTGGGATTTCTGAGGATTTGTTTATTAGTATTTTTTTAGAGATTTTAGATATTTTGATGGTTTTTAGGGTTTTTAGGTTTTTTAGCATTGTTAGGTTTATAGAGGAATTTAGTGTATTTATGTTTTTTATGATTTTCGTTGGGTTTTGTCTGTATTTTTTTTTTGGTTTTTTTGTTTTCAGTTATTTATTGGGCTTTCTAGGGATATTTGGGATATTGGGGTTTTTGGGATTTTGGACCAGCTTTGGGTTATTTATGGTTTTATGGTTTATTCAGGGTATTGAGTGGTTTTTTAGTTTTTTAATGATTTTATGTTTTTTTATAATTTTCTAACAATTTTTTGGGATTACAGGGTTTTAGATTTTTTTAGTTGTTATTTAGGGATTCTATCGGTTTTCAAAAAATGTATGGTATGTTAGGGTTTTAAGTGTTTTTTGGTTTTTGAAATTTTCTTTTTTTAGGGATTTTACAGATTTTATGTATTATATATGTTTAGGGATTTTTAGGATTTTTAGGATTTTTATTGTCCTTAGGTATTTTGAGGATTTTTTGTGGGTTTAGTGTATTTAGTTTTTTTAGGGTTTGTTGATATTTTAGTTTTTTATTGGCTTAAATAATTTTTAGTTTTTTAATGTTTATTTATTGGTCTTCGTTGGTTTTAGGGATTTTTAGTATTTATATTTTTTTTTAGGATTTTGATGATTATTTTGGGTTTTTAGGTTTCTTTATGGTGTAATGGGGTTTTTAGGGGGTTTAAGGAGTTTATTGAATTTTTAAACATTTTTATTGGTTTGAAGGATTTTTAGAGTTTTAGAGGGTTTTCTAGGTTTATCAATTTTCAGGAGTTTTAAGGTTGTATGTTTTTATGGTTTTCATGATTTTTAAGGGTTTTAGAATTTTATTTTTGGATTTTAGGGGTTTTATGTTTCTCTAAATTTTGAGGAAATCATAGGGGGTTTTAGACCTTTTTATGTATTTATGGATTTTAATGGTATATTTTTTATTTTATTTTTTATTTTATGAGATTTTAGGGTCTTTTTAGTTATTTAGTTTTTAGGAATTTTAAGTGTTTTTAGGTTTTTTAGGTATTCTTATGGTATTTGAGGGGTTTTGGGTTTTTTTATTTTTTTAGGTATTTTTTGGTCTTCTTTAATATTTTTATGATTTTTAGGGATTTTTGGTTTTTGGGTTTTTTCGATTTATTGGGTTTTTTGGGTTCTCTAGGTTGTTAATAATTTTCTAGGTTTTCTATGGGTTTTTAGTGTTTTTAGTTTTTTAAATTTTTCATAGGAGTTATCAATAATTTATGGTTTTTAAAAATTTTAGGGATTTTTAGGGATTTTTTTGGGTTTTATGGTTTTTAGTGTTTTTATGGATTTTGAGGGTCTTATGTTTTTAGGGTTTTTATTGTTTTTGTGGGTTTTTTTTTTGAAATTTTGGTGTATTAAAGTGTTTTTGTTTTTTTCATCTTTTTAGGGGTTCAAATGCATTTTACCAGTTTTAGTGATTCTTTTAAGGTTTTTATGGGTTTTTATGGTTTTCCCGATTTTAAGGGTTTTACTGGTTTTTGAGGTTTTGGGGGTTTTTTTTGGGTTTTTTTATGGATTTGTTTTTCCATTTTTCCATTTTTAGGGGTCTTATGTGATTTCATGTTTTTACGGTTTTCTTAGGGTTTTCATGGGTTTAGGTTTTTATATGTTTTTAGGGATTTTAGGTATTTTTAAGGTTTTCTTAGGGTTTTTTTGGGTTTTTTGGGAATTTGATGGGTTTTGGGTTTTTAGTTTTTTTATGATTTTTTGGGTTTTTAACATTTATAGTTTTTTAGGGTTTTATGTTTTTCATGTTTTTTATATTTTTCTAAAGATTTTCCATCGGTTTTAGTGTTTTATGATTTTTTACATTTTTACAGAATTTTAGAGCCTTTATATGTTTTTTATATGTTTTAAAGGATATTGAGGGTTTTTAGTGTGGTTAAGGTATTCATTGGGTTTTTTATTTTATTTTTTTTCAGTGTTTTTAAGGATTTTATAATTTTTCACATTTTAATGGTATAAAAGGTTTTTATAATTTTATGGGGTATTTTATTTTTTCCAATATTCAGAGATTTTTATGGTTTTTATGGGTCATCTAGGTTTTTTGAATCATTATTATATATTTTTAAAGTGATTGGAATTTTTTATTTTTTAAAGGGTTTTATGTGCTTTTAGATTTTTATGGTTTTCTTAGGGTTTTTTAGGGTATTTATGTATTTTACATTTTTATTTATTTAGAGTTCTTTTGGAGGAATATTTTTGGGTTTTTATGATTTTTAGGTATTTTAACAGTTTTTAAGGATTTTGGGGTTTTTATAGGTTTTAAGAGATTAATTTTTTTTTATGTTTTTTAAGTTTTTTTAGATTCTTAGAGTTTTTGAGTTTTTCAGTTGTCTCATTTTTTGGTATTTTTAGGGATTTTTTAATATTTTAAGGGTTTTTTGTAGTTTTTAGGTATTTTGATGGTTTTTAGGGTTTTGTAAGAAGTTTTGGGGTGTTTAAAGATGGTTAGGGGCCTTATGGTTTTAAAGGGTTTATGGTTTTAGTATCTTTTCTTCGGTTTTAGGGTTTTAAGCATTTTTTAGGATTTTTGTGGATTTATGTGTTTCTATGATTTTATGGTTTTTTTGTATTTTTTTGGATTTTATGATTTTTAGGATTTTTATAGATTTTTATGGTTTTTAGGGATTTTTAGGGTATTAGGGTTTTTTAGGTTTTATGGTTTTCTTATTCATTTAAAGGATTTTTTGGTTTTTACATTTTTAGGTATTTTAGAGATTATTTACAATTTTTATGGTTTTTAATGTTTTAATGGATTTGAGGGTTTTGGGAGGATTGTATTGGTTTTGTGGGTTTCAGGGATTCTTTTTTAGGGGTTTTAATAGTTTTTAGTGTTTTTAATGTTTTCAGGAGTTTAAAGGGTTTTTGTGTTTTTAATTGGTTTTTACGGTTTTATGGGTTTTCTTGGTTTTTTTAGTATTTAGGGTTTTATTATTTTAATGATTTTAATTATTTAAAGTTTTTAAGGTTTTTACGGTTTTATTTGTTTTCGATTTTTATGGGTTTCTTAGGGGTTTCTAGAGTTTTTTATGGTTTTTTTTATTTTTAGTGATTTTTTGGAATTTTTGAGGATTTTTATGTTTTTATGGAATTTAAGGGTTATTGAGGGGTTTTAGGTTTTTAGGGTTTTCAAAGATTTACAATTTCTTTTTAGTTTTTCCATTTTTGAGGTATTTTAATTTTTTTGGAGTTTTTATATTTTTAGTGTTTTAAAAGGTATTTAGTGTTTTTAGAGTTTTTAGGGGTTTTTGGTTTTAGAGGTTTTTCGAGGTTTTTGTGGGTCTTTATTATTTTTAGGGAGATTTTAGTTTTTTATGGGTTTTAGAATCTTTTTTACTTCATTAAGGGTCTTAAGTGGTTTTAGTTTTTTAAAGTTTTCTTTGGGTTATTCAAGATTTTAGGTTTTTTTGTTTTTATTTATTTTTTTGGAATTTCTATGTTTTATGGTTTTTATGGTTTTTAGGGATTTTGTGGGGTTTTGTAGTTTTTATGGATTTTACGGTTTTTTGGGATTTAGATTTTTTAAGTTTTTAGGGGTTTTTAGTATTTTAATTTTTTCTTACTAGTTTTCAGGGTTTTGGGGTTTTACATTTTTTGGGATTTTTTAGGATTGTATAGGATTTTTATGGATTTTTGGGTTGTTGGGGATTTTGGGGGACATTAGGTTTTTTATGGTTTTATTGGATTTCTTGGGACCTTTTGAGTTTTTAGGGTTTGGGAGGTTTTTTATATTTTTTTGGAATTCTTTGGTGTTTTAAGTGTTTTTAGAATTTTAAGGTGGTTTTAGGGTTTTTATTAGTTTTAAGGGTTTCTTAATGTTTTTAGGGGGTTTTATGTATTTTTTGTTTTTTATGGTTTTTAATGTATTATGTTTTTTATTTTATTTTAATCTTTTTTTGGGTTTTTAACGGTTTTAGGGGTTTTATGTTTTTAGATATTTTTAAGGATTTTATGTTTTTTTGTTTTATAGGCTTTTTTCATTTTTTCGGTTTTAAAAGGTTTTTGGATTTTTAGGGTATTTATGAATTTTTTTTGAATATGACGGTTTTTTTGTTCTTGGTATTTTTATAGCTTTTTAATGTTTCTAGGAGTTTCATGTTTTTTTATAATTTGTTTTTGTAGATTGTGTTTTATGTTATTGTAGGGTTTTTTATATATTATGGTTTTTTATGGATTTTAGGGTGTTTAAGGGTTTTATTTTTTTAGGTTTTTAGTGGTTTTAAGTGTTTTTAGGTTTTTAAGGTTTTCTTAGGGGGTTTCATTATTTTTGGGGTTTTTACATTTTTTTAGTGGTTTTTTGGATTTTTATTATTTTGTGCGGTTTTTTAGATATTTTTGAGGAAATTTATGGGTTTTTGGGTTTTTGGGTTTTTTGAGTTTTTTTATCATTTCATGGGTTTTAGAGGTTTATAAAAAAATTCGAGGTTTAACAGATTTTTAGAGTTTCTGTCTGTTTTTGAGGTTTTTCTCGGTTTTTTTGGTTGGATATGTTTTTTAGGTGTTTTATGGTCTACAGGGTTGTTATATTTTTTTTGATTTTAGAGATTTTATATTTCATAGGGGTTTTATGTGTTTTTTGGTTTTTAAGGATTTATTAGGGGTTTTTTGGTTTTTGAGTTTTCATGTTTTTAGGAATTTTTAGGGAATCTTTCATATTTTGATGGATTTTTATGTTTTTAGGAATTTTGAGGGGGTTTAGGGATTTTTTAGGATTTTTTGGTTTTTTGGGTTTATGGGGGGTTTTTATATTTTTTTATGGGATTAATGGTTTTTTAGAAAAAAAAATTATTGTTTTTAATTCATTTAAGGGGTTTTAGTGTTTTTAGTGTTTTTATGGGATTTACGGTTTTTTTTCTTGTAGTGGTTTTTATGGTTTTATGTTTTTTAGGTTCCTTAGGTTTTTAGAGTTTCTTGAATATTTTGGATTTTAAGGGTTTTAGGTTTTTTTAGGATTATTTTTTCATATTGTTTTCGTGGTTTTAGTTTGTTTTAAATATTTAGGCATTATTTTAGAATTTTTATAATTTGTTAGGTGTTTTTGGATTTTTAGGTTTCTTGGTGTTTTCAGGAAATATATTTTTGGGGGGGTTTAGGATTTTCTTTCGACATTTTAGGCTTTAATGTTTTTTCACATTTTTTAACATTTATAGGTGTTTAATGGATTTCTATAATTTTTAGTGGTTTGTGATTTTTTTTTGGGTTTTGGGATTTGTTTATGGTTTTTAGGGGGTTTAGGGTTTTTAGTGATTTTAGGATTTTTAGTGTTTTAGGGTTTTTAGAGTTTTTAGAATTTTTTAGGTATTAAGGTGTTTTAAGTGTTTTTAATAATTTATGGGTTTCATAGCGGTTTTTAAGGTCTTTGTTATTTTTGAGAGTTTTATGGATTTTTAAGGATTATTAGGATAATTATAGGTTATTACAGTTTCTACGGATTTTGAGGGGTTTTTTAGTTTTTTTTATTATTCTAAGGTTCTATGTTTTTTAAAAAAAATTATCATTTTTTTGGGTTTAATGGTCTTTAGAGATTTTATTGGGTATTATAATTTTTTAGGTTTTTAAGGTTTTATAGCTTTTGGGGTTTTATTATTTTTAGGTATTTTCAGATTTTTTTGTTTTTTTAAATTTTATTATGATTTTTATGGTTTTCATAGTGTTTTTCTAGGTTTTGGTGGTTTTTTTACATATTTAGGTATTTTTGGGGGTTTCATGGGTTTTAGGGTTTATTAGTGTTTTAAATGTTGTTCGGTTTTTTAGGTTTTTAAGGTTTTGGATATTTTTAGGTTTTTTATGTTTTTTTGGAGTTTTTAAACATTCTTATGGGTTTAAATGGTTTTTATAGTTTTAGTAGTTTTATGGTTTTTATGGGTATTTATGTTTTTATGCTTTTAGAGGTTTTCTGGTTTTTAGGGATTTTATGACGTTTAGGGGATTTATGATTTCTTAGGTATCATAGTGGGTTTATGTGTTTTTAGGTTTGAATGTTTTCTTAGGGTATTTTTGGGTTTTTTAGTGTTTTTTTTGTTCTTGTGTATTTTATTAGAATAATCTAGGATTTTTATGTTTTTTTAGTTTTCTTAGGGATTTTGAGGGTTCCACTTCGGTGGTGAAGGTGAGTGGTACAACAACGCCATTCTTCAGAAGGTTTAGGGTTTGAATCTGGGGAGTTCGCTTTTGAGATGAGCCTATCCCCCTAGATACACCCTTCTTACGGGGTCGCTTAGGGTCAACTAGGTGGGAAAATGAGGTGTGGCCCACTGTGCTAATGGATTGCTTTGACGAACCATCGCCGATCAGGGCATCTCCCTCTGGGATGCCCTGCCATCTCGGTTAGCAATGGCTCCTTCCCTGGTTAAGGCTATACCTTAGGGAAGTGACCTCTTCGTGGGAGAGGGGGGTTACAATCTATGGAGGGTTTAATAGGGCCACACCTGGCAATTCCTTTTTTTAAGGAAGAAAAGGATTTTTAGGGTTATATGTTTTTTTAAGGTTTTAGGGATTTTTAGGTTTTTATATTTTTTTGAGTTTTTAGGCTTTTTAGGTTTTTAAAAAAAATTTATCATTTTTTTTGGGTTTAAGGGATCTTTATAGTTTTAAGTTGGTTTTTAGAGTTTTTATAGGTTTTTTTGGATTTATGGTTTTTGGGGGTTTTCAGATTTTTTTACGGTTTTTACTGTCTATTCTATTTTTAGGGGTTTTAAGTGTTTTAGGTTTTAAAGTTTTTTATTGGGGTTATCAGGTATTTTAAGGGATTTTACCTTTTAGGTATTTTTAGATAATTTTAGGGTTTTGAGTTTTTTGGGATTTTGAGGGCTTTTGGTTTTCTTTAGGGTTTTTAGAGTTTTTGTGGTCGTTTTGGGGTTTTTTGAATCTTTTTTATTTTGTTTTTAGTGTTTTAATGGGTTTTTAGAGTTTTTAATGCTTTAAAGAGTTTAAATGATTTTTATTATCTTTTTTGGGGTTTTAGGTTCGTATGGTTATTAAGCGTTTTTAAATTTTTTTCTAGTTTTATGGTTTTATGATTTTTTGGGGGTTTTAGGTCTTATTATGGTTTTTATATTTTTTAGTTCTTTAAGGGTTATATGTGTTTTTAGGTTTTTAATTTTTCTTAGGGGATTTCAAGGTTTTAGGGTTTTAAATTTGTTACATATTTTTAGGTCTTTTTAGAAATTTAATGGCTTTTTAGGGTATTTAGGGATTTTTAGGGTTATTTGGGTTTTTAAAGTTTTTAGGGATTTTTTTATTATTTACCATTTTTTTAGTTTTTATTGGTTTTAATTTTTTGAATTTTTTATAGTTTTTAGGGGATTCATGTTTTTTAGATGTTTTTTACATTTTTAGGAATTTTTTGGATTTTTTATTATTTTATGAGTTTTCATGTTTTTTTTGGTTTTTACGATTTTTTCGGTTTTCATGGTTTTTTTGTATTGTGGGGTTTTATGGTTTTATTGATATTTTTCATGCGTTTATGATTTTAAGATTATTTTAAATATTTTTAGGGGTATACATGTTTTTTAGATTTTTAGAGTGTTTTTATAGTTGTTAAGGGTTTTAGTGTTTTTAGGGGATTTTATATTTTTAGGGTTTTTATGGACTTTAAGTGGTTTTATAGTTTTTTGCATTTTTTGTTTTTTATGGGATTTTATTGTTTTTAGGTCTTTAAGGTTTTCATAGGGTTTTCAATGTTTTTAGGGATTGTAAAATTTTTAGTGATTTTTTTAATAATTTTTTTCTTTTTTATATTTTGAGGGATTTTGAGTGTTTTTTGTGTTTTTTAGTTTTTTATAGTATTTAGAGTTTTTAAAACTTTTTATGTTTTAAGGGGTTAATTGATTTAATGTTTTTAATTTTTTATTAGGTTTTTTTGGTATTTAATGGTTTTTTAAATTTTTAATGATTTTTAGGGATCATTTAGATTTTTTTGTTTGAGATTTTATGATTTTTTAGGGTTTTATGATTTTTTAGGGTTTTTTGGGTTTTTATGAGTTTTTAGTGCATTTAATGTGTTTTAAAGTGATTTAATTTTTTTAGGTGTGTAAATGGTTTTACATATTTTAGTTGTCTTTTAGGGTTTTTTGTATTTTCTGGTTTTATGGATTTTTTTGGTTTTATTAATTTAATGTTTTTTATGGTTTTTAGAGTTTATTTGGTAATTTTATGTTTTTTTAGTTTCTTAGGGGTTTTAATTGTTTCTTGGTTGTTAATTTTTTCTTATGGGTTTCACAGGTTTTAGGGGTTTTTTTACATTTTTATAGATTTTTACAGTTTTTTTTGGATTTTTATTATTTTTTTTGGGTTTTAATGTTTTTTATGGTTTTCAAAGTTTTAAAGTTATTTTAATATCTTAAAAATTTTATGGTTTTAAATTTGTTTTAGAGTTTTTAGTGGTTCATTAGGGTTTTTAGGGGGTTTGTGGGTTTAAATGTTTTTGTGATTTTTACAGTTTATAAGGGTATATGTTTTTTATGGTCTTTTAGGATTTCTAGAATTTTTAGATTTTTATGGTTTTTTAGTGTATTTTGGTTTTTAATGTTTTCATAGGGTTTTATCAAGTTTTTTGTGGGGTTTTACTTTTTAAGAATATTTATGGTTTTTACGGGTTTTATTGTTTTTTGGGATTTTGAGGGTTTCATTGTTTTTAGGGTATTTAGGGGTTTTAATGAATTTATTTAGTTTTTAGTGGTTTTTAGTGTTTTTATATTTCTAAGGTTTTCTTATGGGTTTTTAGTAACTTTTAGGTATTTTAAATATTTTTATCATTTTTAGGGTTTTTTTGGGATTTTAGTTATTTTTAGGTTTTTTTTGGGTTTTTTTGTTTTTTAGATTGTAGGTTTTTTTCAGTTTTTTTTGTGTTTTTAAGGGATTTTAGTTTTTTTTAATTTTTATGAGGTTTAAATTTTTTTATAGATATTAGTGGTTTTATGGTTTATATGAGTTTTCTTAGGGTTTTTATGGTTTTTACGGATTTTAATAGTTTTAGGGTTTTTTTGGGTTTTATATATTTTTTCATTTTTAGGTTTTATGGTTTTTATATGTTTTAAAATTTTGAAATTTGTATTACAGTTTTTCTGGGGTGTTTATGGTTTTTAGGTTTTTAGGGATTTTAGGGCTTTTTAGTATTTGTTTTTGTTTTTTTAGGTTTTCAGGGATTTTGACTGTTTTCATGGTTTTTTTGGGGGTTTTATGGTTTTTTAGGTTTTTAGGGGTTTTTCATTTTTAAGGGTGTCTACGGTTTTTAGAGTTTTTAACATTTATAGGGATTTAACATGTTTTCTATAGTTTTTAGTGGTTTTAATTTTTTATAATGTTTAGGGTTTTAAAGGGGTTCTATATTTGTTTAGTGTTTTTAGGGATTTTAAGGGTTTTATGGGTTTTTCGGTTTGTAATTTTTTTTTACGTTTTTATGGGTTTTAAGTGTTTTTATGTTTTTATGTTTTTATGTTTTTATTAGTGTTTTATTATAATATTTATAATTTTTATTACTGTTTACGTTTTTCAGGATTTTTAGAGATATTTTTAGGATTGTTATGGTTTTTAGAGATTTGAAGGGTTTTAGGGATTTTTTTGGGGATTTTGGGGATTTTGGGTTGTTATTGAGTTTTATAGGGGTTTTACTGGTTTTTGAGTTTTTTAATGTTTTCAGGGTTCAAAGTTTTTTTTGTAATTTTTAGTGGTTTTTCGGATTTAATTAGTATTTAGGGTTTTTATGTTTTAGGGGTTTTATGGTTTTAGGCGGTTTAGGGTTTTTATGGTTTTCAGGGGGTTTATAGTTTTTATGGGTTTTTAGGGTTTTAATAATTTTTTATACTTTATACGGGTTTCATTTTTTTAGGTTTAAATTATTTCTTGGGGGTATTCAGGGGATTTAGGGGTTTTCCATTTTTAGGTATTTTATGCATTTTTTAGGATTTTTAGGGATTTTAGGTTTTTAAGGATTTTGAGTGTTTTAGGGTTTTTTAGGATTATTATGGGTTTTAGGGTTTTTAAGATTTTTTAGTTTTTATGTTTTTGCGTTTTTTAAGTGTTCTTAAGGTTTTCTATGTATATTTCACAATTTTTTTGTTTTTTTACATTTTTGGGATTTTATGGCATTTTGATTTTTTTACTTTTTTTGGTTATTAAGGAATTTGAGGGATCTTATGACTTTATGGGTTTTATGGTTTTTTTGTGTTTTTAGGTCTCTTTTTTTATTTTTATGTGTTTTATGAATTTTTAGGTCTTTTTAATGTTTTTTGGGGTTTAATGTGTTTTTAGAGTTTTAGTGGTTTTTAGGGTTTTTATGGGGTTTTAGGGTTTTTTACAGTTTTTGGGGATTTTATGGTTCATATGGTTTTCACAAATTTTAGTATCTTTTAGGGGTGTAGGGTTTTGAGAGTTTTTTAAATTTTTAGGGGTTAAAAGTGGTTTTAGGTTTTTAAGGTTTTCATAGTCCTTAGGTTTTTTTACATTTTTAGGGATTTGTAGTTTGTCTTTAGATTTTTATTGTTTTTTAGAGATTTTAGGGATTTTTAGGGGTTTTAGGATTTTTATGGTTTTTATGGAATCTGTTTTTTTTTTTGAGTTTTTAGGTTTTCCATGGGTTTTTAGGGTTTTTTTTATCTTTTTAGGGGTTTAGAGGGTTTTTAGTGTTTTTTTGTTGTTTTAGGGTTTTTGTGGTTTTTAGGGGTTTTATGGTTTTTAGGGTTTTATGGGTTTTATGGTTTTATAGGGGTTTTATCATTTTTTGGGGGTTTTGGGGTTTTAAGTGTTTTTAAGATTTTATGTTTTTCCTAGAGATTCTTAGGGGTTTTAGGGTTTTTTATTTGTTTTAGGCAATTTTAGGGATTTTATATGATTTCTATGGTTTCTAGTGATTTTGAGAGTTTTTAGGGTTTTTTTGGGTTATTATGGTTTTTCTGTTTTTTGTGTTTTCAGGGTTTTTTGAGATTTTTTGGGTTTTAAAGGGTTTTTAGATTTTTTTTAATGTTTTTAAGTTTTAAATGTGTTTTTTAGTTTTAGTGGGTTTTAGGGAATTTATGGATTTTAAGGGTTTTTAAGGATTTTTATGATTTTTTAAGGCTTTTCCTCAGTATTTATTATTTTTTGAATTTTTAGGGGTTCTTATTGTTTTTATTTTCTTAAAGTTTTATTTCAGTTTTTCATGGTTTTTGGGTTTTTTAAATTTTATGGATCTTTTGGGATCTTTTGGGTTTTGTGTTTTTTAGTGTTTTTAATTATTTTTACGGTTTATATGGATTTTATGGTTTAAGGGGTTTTTAGCGGTTTTATCATTTTTCATGTTTTTTAAGGGTGTTATGTTTTTTTTTGGTTTTTATGTTTTTTGTAGGGTTTGATGAGGATCATGTCACACATGTGCATCGAGGGGTTGATGGAAGACTGGGTGAGGATTGTTGAATGTGAATTATTGTGCAATACTCACTAGGAGGAGTTGGTTTCCCAATGATATGGGATAAGAGCAAGAGATTGAAGGAGGCCATATATTTTATATTCTTGTAATTACAAGGGGAGTCCTAATAAACGTTATTGGGGGAATAATTTGAGCCAAAATTTACATTAATTTAGGCCCAAATATGCTTTTAAAGTCCTATACCCTGGTGTGATATGAATTTAAAGCTCACCCCACTATGAATTCTTCATAGTAAAAAATGGCGGTTTAGTTGTATTTACTTTCCAAAATGGTGTGATAATTTTCCCTTAATGTCATGGGCATGTAAATT
This sequence comes from Viscum album, assembly GCA_963277665.1. Lineage (NCBI taxonomy): Eukaryota > Viridiplantae > Streptophyta > Magnoliopsida > Santalales > Viscaceae > Viscum > Viscum album. The sequence goes on from OY728157.1 coordinate 394,776,534, forward strand.
TTTTTTCAAAAACATAATTTATGATTTTTAACTTTTGGAAACTCAGTTTAAATCTTTTTTTATAAATATTTGGACATAAATAGCCACCTCTTTTACTCATTGTACATCATAAATGAAGGAAATTATATTATTGTGAGTATTTATTACAAATTTTTTTTTCTTTCATAATTATGAATAATCAAAGGATTTTTCATCCTTTATGGAATCTTGTAGATAAAGTTCTTAGAGAAACATTCTATTCTATTTATACCTTGAACAAATCTATAATTTCTTCCATATTTCCACCATTTATTACTCTTCTCACTTGTTTTATTATCCATATAAATGGGATAAACATTAGAAAATTAAACAAGGTTCCTAGGAAACATCCTATAGGGTCTTGTATTTCATATCATTTTGTATCATATCCCAATCACAATAAATCATGTTCATTTTTTATCCCTTATTCCATCTACTTTTATCATTGAATCAGGCTGGCAACTATTTTATTCAATATTATTCTTCACCTATAGAAATAATTTCTTCATAATTTTTTTATGTATAATATATCAATCCAATAGTTGATCTTATCATAACTTATACATATATAATCATTAAAGTCAAATATATAAATAATCAGATAAAGCGGGTTTAAATTTTGTGAAAAATTCATCAATTTTAAAAATGCACATGTAACACTACGAGTTTTAGGTAAATAAAACTTTATTTATGTATTTTTAGTTTATAAAATTATTGGGTTATGTTTTGGGAGGTTAATAGGATATTTTTCATGTTTTTAGGATTTTATGGAGGTACATGGTTTGATCACTGTTAGTAGAAATCATGCAACACGACTAGTAAATAGTGAAACTCAAAAAGTGGACTTGAGGGAGGCGCATGTCTAGTCACATAGTTTGGTCAAACAATTTATATTCCCTATAGAAACCATGTAATTATATAAATTGGGGTATAGAATATTGTAAACATGGTTTATCTAACCTTGTTATCCAAAAAAGTGATGTTTATTTGTAGATAGTGGCATGTGCACAGTTAGCATGTTGTTCTCATAACTATGCACCCAAAGCAAGTACCACGAAAAATTATATCCAAAAAATGTGAATCTAATATAATTTACCTCAAAAAAACTCTTTTCTCCCTAAAGATGCTATAATATTAATTCATCTTCTTCCCTAGGGGGTGGAGACAATTCCTTTATATTTTGGGGTGATTCTTAGTAGAATCCATGTGTGTTGGAGTCTCAAAATCATTTAAAAGTTCTTTGTCATCATCGTTTTCCTCAGATATCTTCTCCTACCCACTATTTTAATCATATGTCAATTTTTTATGGGAATATCCATGTTTTTTTATATTAATCATGGTGGGATGTTATTTTTTTATTGAAGGGAAAAAGGTCTAAGTTATAATCATGATGATTTAATCTAATTTGTTAATGTTATTGTGTTATTCTTCATTTTAACCATAGTTAGGTAAGTGGATTATTTCTTGATATATATTGATTATAAATTAATGTCTTTATTTAAAATTTATTTATTTGATTGAATTTTATGGGAAAATCATGGTGTCATTGGATGTAATTCTCATTTTAATTATGGTTTTAGAAATCATGGGAGTTGTATTGATTTTTCAAAAACCATTATTTATAATTTTAAAACGGTAATATTAAAATAATGTTATTTTTATTAAATTAAAAGTATTTTTTGAAATGAATTTATTGAAATGGGTTGATATTATTTGGGAATAACTGTTGGGCTTGATTTTAATGGGATGGATAATGGTTGAGAAGTACCACCATCAAATGGGAAGATTGTTGACATAAAGTTCCACCATTAATGGTATCACTTTGAGTTTGTGTGTTTTTTTGATGAGGATTTGTGTTGACATTGAAATGTTTATTCCAAATCATAAATTTAGAAATAGTTAAAATATTTTTTGATTTTTCTTAAAAAATGATTTTGTTAGTTCTTGATGTATTCCATGAAAAAAATTATTTTGTAGGATTGTATGGTATTTTTCCTTGGAAAACTATTTTGGTTAGATATTAACTTCTTTAAAATATTTTTATAATTTTTATAAAAATATGATAACTTGTTCAATCCTAGTGGTGTGAGTTGGGAAGTCATTCTAGAAATCCTTCTGTGTTTTATACTCACCCTATGCATGTGAACTATGGTTTGTCTACATATGTTATATATTGAGACACAAGAAAATGAATGGTATCCCATATATTTACGGATTCTTTTCATTATTTTTGGTTGTGCATGTGGATTTTGATCTTGGATTATATTAGTAGTTTCTTTTTCTATCTATTTTTAATTTTGGTATTAATATTATTTGATTCCATTGCATGTGTCACATTGATTCCTCTTACACTATGATATTGTATTTTGGTTTAGTATTGTATTGGATTTCATTTTTGGTAATCATGATTAATTAAGATGTTTTATTCCTATGGTTCTAATTGGTTTTTTCATTTTATCTTAAAAGATAAAATCATCCCCTAACTCTTTAGGAGGACCTTAAAATTTATTTATGTCCCTTTGTGTCTTTGGGATGTCACTAAATGCCATGTAGCTCCCCCATCACTTCTCAATATAATGTGGAGGGGTGGGATGTTACATATGGTATCAAATTGTTTGGTCTATGAATTTGAAATCCTATTGGTTTGTCTCATGGTATGGTATAAAGGAGATAGTATTTTTGTAATTTAAAATGTTGAGTATAAAATGGTGCGGCTAACCTCTTTCTACGTAAAATCAAGTAACCAAGGAGTTGGGTACATGAGGGTTTTGAGACATTTCTAGGATTTGTCACATCAACATTAGGGGTTTGTCCAATGAGAAGAGCATGAAATGAATTGATAGAAATGACATCCCACTAAGAGTATATAATTTATTTTCATTAATGATTAATTATTTTCTAAAAAATTACTAATTTTATAAAATATTTGAAAATGTTTTGATTTCCAAAATTAGGATGGAATTTTCAAAAATGGTTTGAAAGTGGAATTTTTTTATTTTTTTAAATTATTTTTATGATATGTGGGATGTGGAAATTTTGAAATTTATAATCCTCAAGTTGGTTTAGAGTGATACTAAATAGATTTTTATTTTGGTTATAGAAAATAGCACTGGGAAAGCGTTATAGAAACAAAACTGAAAAGCCTAATAAAAATATGGCTTCACAGGGGCCACTGGTAAAATAAACAGTCAGTTCAGAGTATTGTCCCAAAATTTTAGTTCATGCATAGAGGGAAAAAATTAACAAAGGAAATTAGATCATTTGGTTCAGTTCCAAAAGATGAATTCAGCCATATTTCAGGGTGATTTACAAATGAAAAAATCATAAGTGAGACTAAATAGGATGTATCAAATCTTTTATTTCATTGGCACACCAATTGAGATGAAGCTAATATTTGAAACATACACACCAGAAGAGAATTCACACCAATGGTGGGATTTAGGAGTTCAGACTAAATTGGACCAAGGCATGACAAGGGACGATTTTGAATAATTTTTTAACAAAAAATTATATCATCATAATTTACAAATTTTAAGAACAATAGACTTGTTTAGTTTGAATAAAGAGAATCTAAAAGTGATATAATTTTCATATAAATTTATGAATATATTTTTCATTGAACCCAATGTTGCTGCAAGTGCATTTTGAGGGCTTGAATTTTTGAATCAGTGTTAAATTGTGAAATTGACTCAATGATTTTTATTCATTTAATATGAAATTATATAGATATGGTCAATATATAAACAATGGATGAAACAAATATCTCATGGAATTCAGTTGGAGGAAGCACGTTAATATCTATAGGAACTGATGTGAACTATATTACTAGGAATAATTATAATAGGGACACATATTTCCAAGGTGGTTTTATAAATCAGAATCAGATGGAGGGATCATTAAATATTCCTCCTAAACAATAGGGTAAACCCAATTGTTTTTTATAGGCGTTTCTTGATCAAATAAAGTAATATTGTATGAAAATACTTAAATCCTGTCACAAATGAAATAATATTGGACATCTGTAGTGTTATTATCATGGTGATCCAATGTTTGGTGCTAAATACACATGTCATGCTTCTTAGGAATGATATGCTTTCATGAGATGAGTTCAATATAATAGATATTTTCAACAATCCTGAGAAATCCATGGTGATTCTACGAATACCATGACTCCTCAACCATGATAAACTATACATGGTAAAAAAGATAAAATAATAATTATTAAGAAATTATTAAGAAGTGATAAAGTGATAATGTATGATCAATTGGGACCTTCAATGATGAGAGGTATGATTCTGTTGAATGTTACCCTTATCTATGATTTTTTTGATATGAGTGTATCACAATGAATTATTTCTTCACATGATATTGATCTTCTGGATATTCATTGTGAGAATATGCACCTTATTTTAAAACATCAAACTCATATTGGAAGAAAATAATATCGATTGTTTTTTGTGAAAATAATTTACTATTATTATCGATGGGAAAATTTGATTTGGGATTTCTCTATGCTTGGTATGGATGTCTATGACTTAATCCTAGGTATGGATTGGTTGATAATGATGAAATATGACATCAACTATTATACCCTAAGGGTTATTTTTAAAACCGATGATTGCATTGATAATTTATTTAGTTGTTTAAAAATGTAATGGAAAATTGTGCAGGATTATTGGCACCAGAAATTGAAACTATCTCATACTAAGTGGAAAGCATGAACCTTGGAATCTATGTATAAGATCATGAATAATAGTTTTCCAACAATCATTGATTAGTTCCTTAATGATTTCATGATAATTTTAACGGATTTCAACTGAAAAGAGATGCAGATTTTTGTAATTAATCTTTTACCAGGGATCGGTCTTATCTCACTTCCATCTTTTCAGATGAAACCAACAAAATTAAAGTAATTAAATGCTTATAAGGAATAGTTGGAAATAAAAGGGTTCATTTAGCCTAGTACTTCTCTGTGGGTATCACCGATTCTTTTTTTTAAAAGGTGGATGAAACTCTTAAAACTTTAATAGGTTATTGTAAGTTTAATAAAGTTATGATAAAGAATCGGTATCCTATTGCACACATTGATGACATTTTTTTTATCAATTAAGGGGATACTAATGTTTTACTAAAATTGAATTACATTTAGGTTATCACCAACTACTATTAAAAAAGGAGGATATTATGAAGACAACTTTTATAAGTATATATAAACATTATGAGTATGTGGTTATACCTTTCGGTATTATGAATGAACCAAATTTTTATATGGAATTGATGAATTGTATATTTCAATGGTATCTGGATTATTTTTTTGGTATATGTGGATGACGTACTTGAGTATTCAATGAAAAAGGATGAGAATGGGTAATACTTAAAGATAGTCATGGGTATCCTGTGGGATCATTGTTTGTATGCCAAACTTTCAAAGTGTGATTTTTGGATAAAACATGTATGTTTCCTTAGAGATGTTATCTATAAAAAAGGTGTTTCTATGGATCCATAAATGTTAGAGTTTGTGATCTTCTGGTGACCTCCAAATAATGTCTTTGAGATATGTAGTTTCCATGGACAAACTTGTCATTACCAATGTTTTTTTCAACACTTTTCACAACTAGCTTCACCAATGATAGCTTTGCTAAGGAAAAGTGTTCAAATCCAATTGACCAATCAATGTAAGAAGTATTTTCAAGATCTTAATTATGGAATTACATTAGTACCAATCGTGATATTTCTAGAACCAGGACAAGGATATTTTGTGTATTTTGATGCATTGTAAAATGGGTTAGTGAGTGTTATCAAGAAGAGAGATTTCGTTATGGCTCATGGAAGTTATGGTTTCATGAAATGAACTACCCAACACATGATTCAAAATTAGTTTTTGTGGTCCATACATTGAAAATATAGTGTCGTTATATTTTTGGTGAAAAATTCATTCGTTTTTATGGATCATAAATGACTGAAACAAATTTTCTCATGAAGGGGATTCAATCTGAGACAAAGAATATGGATGTATTGTCATAATTATTTGACTTTGACATAATGTATACATTGGGTAAATGGGATTTTTTTGGAAGATAAATTAAGTATAAATTCATATATTCAGTTGGAGAAATAGGATATAGATCAATGATAGCTAGTGTTGGTGATTAATGAATTTCACATGGATTATGAGGATCCAAGTATTGTGTCCATTTTCATTTTAGTTTATTTTGTTCTGGATTTGTTAGATAAGGTAAAAGAGGCACATACATCGAACACTGAATTTTTTCAATGAGTTCAAAATCTCAATAGTGGGGAGACTATTGAGGTATAGAATCTTGAAAGAAGATCAGTGCAGTGGTTTCATGATCAGATGGTCATACATCTTTCTTATTAGGAACAAATCCTTCAGGTTTTTCTCTATTTCATATGATATGTTCATCCTTGAATATAAAATATTTATAAGGAACTAAATGCATACTTATGGTGGGTAGGAATGAAAATAAAGGTGGTTGATTTTTTTTAGATACCACACCTGTCATCAAGATAAGGTAGAGAACCAATGACCTATGGGTATTATGTAGCCTTTACTGATCCCAATGTATAAATAGGAATATATAACTATGGATTTTGTATAGGTATTTGAAGGATCGTTCAGAAGAACAATTATATATGGCTGATAGTGGATATAATCACAAATTTGGCTCATTTAATCTTTATTCATAAATCTAGTTTTTGGATGACTTTAAAAAAATATTTATCAAAGAAGTTGTAAAGATGAATGGTCTTCCAGTCTCAATTGTAGCTAATAGGGAAAACATATTTATGTCTTATTTTTTTAATTCATTACAGAAATCCTTTGATACTTAATTGAATATGATCATGGAATATTCTTCTTAAAAGGATATACAATCTGAAAGGATTATCCAAACATATTAGGACATGATTAGGTATTTAGTTGTGTATTTTGGTTATGCATGGGTGGATCACATATCATTAGTGTAGTTTTCACACAAAAATAGTTATTAGGACTCGATACATATGGAACCTTTTAAATAACTGGATGGGTGTCCTTGTCATTGTCCACATTTTTGGGTGGAAATAGGTGATATTTCACTAGTTATACCAAGCCTTTTGAAACAGATTAGGGAAAATATTCAGTTAATCCAAAATAGGATAGAGACATCATGAATTTTTCCAAAATCATATAGAGATCATCATTGATGTCCATTTTTGTTTGAGGTGAGTAATCATGTGTTCTTGATAGTCTCTCCAAGTTTAGAAAATCATCATTTTCTATAAGTAGGGTAATTAATCTCATTGATACATATTCTATTCTGATATACTTTAATGAGTGGTTGAGGTGGAATATCGGTTGTATTTTTTCACCATGGTTCAATATAGTGTATAGTTGGTTTAATGTAGCACAATGGAATAAGTATCAAACAAACCCTAACCATGTGATTTTATGGGATCATTTTGACCTAGATCCAGATGCTATAGTGATTCAGGAACCAATACAGATTTTGGATAGGTAAGAGAAAGTATTTCATAGTAAAAGTATCGATCTAGTGTGGGTTTTATGGAAACAATGTTAGATTTATGAGTATGATTATGATCACAAAAAAATAAATGATGGAACAATATTGATAAATCTTCAAGGAAAACTCTGGTTTTCTAATTTTCAAGGATGGAAATACCAATGGTGGGGAGAATGTAGCACCCTTGATTTTAGGTAATTGACATTTTATTTTTTTTATATATAAAAAGATTGGGTTGTTCATCGAGGGGATTGGAGGAGATTTTATATTTTCTTAGGATTTTTTAGAAGTTCACAGTTTGATCAAGATTATTATAAATTGGTCAACACATTTAGAAAACTGTGCAACTGAAATAGTGGACACTAGGAGGTGCACGGTTAGGAGAATAGTCTTCCCAACCCATACAGATTCCATGTAGAAACCGTGAAATATTGGATAGTGGGATGTATCATGGTTGGAACAAGATTTTTCTAACTATGTACCCAACTGTGTGAGGTGAATTTGGAGGTAGTATCTCATGAATAGTTAGCACATGTTTTTCTTAACAATGCGCCCTAACCGTGCACCATGACAAAAAAAATTTGAAAATTATTGGTGTAATATGATTTTCCTCCAAAACCACTTTCCCCCCTAAAAATCCATAACATGGATTCTTATTCCTCCAAAGTTGGTAGAGACTTTTCCTTTTCATACATGGATGATTCTTAGGCCACTACATGTGCGTTGGAGACCCAGATTCATTAGTAAATGCTTGTTATTCATAATTTTCCATAGATAACTTATCCTTCCCTATATTGGAATAATGGATCTGGTTCATTGGGGATAGGTACATATTTTTTATCAATATTGATGGTATATGATAGATTTGATTGATGTGAATGAGATCTAAGTGGGAATCATGAATATTTAATTTGGTTTGTTAAAGTTGTGTCATTCTTCTTTTTCACCTATGTTTGGGCGGTAGGTGGGTTCTCAATCAACTAATTTTGATTAGAACGTGATTTATTTATTTAAAATTTATTTAATTTTGTTGAAAGTTTCATTTAAATCATGGTGTGATTTGATTTAATTCTTGTTTGAATTATGGTTTTTGTAAATCAAGGGAATTGGGTTGATTTTTGGAAAACTATTGTTTATAATTTCAAAATAATTATTTTCTAATTATGGTTGATAGATTAAAGTAAAATATTAATTAAAATTATACTATTTAAATGGGTTGATATGATATGGTAATAATGTTTGGGAATGATGTTTATGGTATGGATAATGGTTAGGATGTACCCCCATCAAAGGGACAGATTATGGATTTAAATTTCCACCTTCAATGGAAACACCAAGATAGTGTGTGTGTTTTTGATAAGTATGTGTGTATACTAGGAAATTTTATGCGAAATCAAATATTGATAAATGGTTAAAATAATTGTTTATGTTCACTGTAAAATGATTTTGTTATTTGTTAATGTATTCCATAAAATTTTTTTTGAAATCTCTATTGGTTGTTTTTTTTGGAAAACTGTTTTTGTTGGATACAAACTACGTTAAATTGTTTCAAAGATATTATATATATATATATATATTATAAAATGTTAAATCCAAGTGGAATGAGTTGGGAATTAATTGGAAAAATACTATTGAGATTTATACTTACCCTCTACATGGGCACAATGGTGCATGTGTGGATATAACATATCAAGACATAGGTAAGGGAAATGTATCCTGGTTTATTGGTGATTACTCTTGATACCCTGGTTCAGGCATGTGTATTTGAAGCTCAGATCATATTGGGAGTTTTTTTGTGTATTTGTTGTCTTTTGGTTTCGATATCATTTCATTCCAATGGTTATTAAACATTGATTCACCCTGTACACTGATATTTTCTTTTGGTTTATCCATTTATTGTCTTGTATCTTTGTACTCATGCATCATTAAAAAGTTTCGTTCTTATGGTTATCAACGGTTTGGTCATTTTAGCTTAAAAGGTAAAATCATCCCCCAAATATTGATGAGGAAATTGTAATTTATTTCTATCCTTTGGTGTCTTGGGGATATCACTTAAGGCCTCATAACTCTCCTGTCGCTTCACAAGCCAATGAGAAGGGGAAGGATGTTACAACACAACTCTCACACTAATTCCATTTGATGTTTAAAATTTTATATTCTCATACATTTCAATATTCAAATTTAATCTTTTTTCTAGAACATTTACTCAAAAAAGTTTCCAAAAAAAATTAATGGTTCAAAAAAATTGCAACATATAGAGTCCTGCGTCCATTTATCATTTTTCTTCTCATGTTATCTTTCACTTCCAACATTTTCTTCTTAAATATATTTTGAATTTTATCCGTAAATTATTTTTTAGTATTTTTACACTCCAATTGTCATTGATATTTGTTGTAATTTGGTAGGAACACTATATTAAGAAGGTTGAGTGATAAAATGAATGAGTGTTACATATTTTTAAAATATAAAAAATTGAGTGAAACACAAGTGAAAAAAATATTTTTTATTATAAAAATATGAAGTGTGTAAGTTCCATATTACTTTATATAAAATATTTATTGAAATATTATTAAATTTCGGAGGTGAGTAACACCAGTGAACAAAATATTAATTTTTTCATATGGGTTTTACAAGAAAAATTCCAAATGTATAATGCAAGGATGGATGAATTAGAATCCCCTTTCAATTAATGTGAACCACCATAGAGGAGGTTATTTGAAGAGGAAGAGTAGTTATCCTATTTTCATGATTCAGAAATTCAAAGAGAGAAGCCTCCATAGAGAAAAACCAACAATCATGGTGTAGTAAAGATGAGGATCCCTTCATTCCATGGTAATAATTATCCTGAAACACACTTGGAATGGGAACTAAATATAGAGCGTGTTTTTGTTTGTGTAAAGTATTTGGAGGAAAATAAGGTGAAGTTTGTGGGTGTGGATTTCACCGAATATGATAGTATTTTTGGGAACCAACAACAACCGAGTCAATGAAAAAGTTTATAATGACCCATCCCCACTTTGAAGGAGATGAAAGTGGTAATGCGTATGAGGTTTATTTCGACCCATAATTATAACGATTTGTTCCTAAATTTGTAGGTTTTAAAACAAGGAGATATGAGTGTTGAGGAGTACCATAAAAATATGGAAATCATTATGACTTGGGCCAATATTGATAATGAGTGAGAGGCAAACATGGAATGGTTTGTGAACGGCCTCAAGCACAACATACAGGATATAGTGGGCATGTAACAGTATTAGGATATGAAAGATATTCTTCACATGGATACAAAATTAGATAGAAAACTAAAGGAAATTAGTATGTTCCCTCAATATTATAGTAAGGATTGTAAATCTTCATTCATTTTCAAGGATTCCAAAAAAACCCTAGAAACTTAAACACTGTTAAAACTTCTAGAGCCCATAAAAATCCCTAAAATCCCTATAAATCACTAAAAACATAAAAAAACCTAAAACCCTTTAAGAAAACCATAAATTTATAAAATATAAGAAACCCCTAAAAAACATCATACCGCCAAAAAGACAAAGAACCCAAAACCGTAAAAACCCAAAAAAACCATTCAAATCCTAAAAAACCCTAAAGACCCATATAATCCTAATAAATCCTTAAATAACCCAAAAAATATAAAAAAAATCATAAAACCCTGAAACCCCATAAGAAAAATATAACAACTAAAAACACTTAAACCCCCTAAAAACCAAAAATATGCTGAAAACCCTAAGAAACCTTGGAAGACCCTAAAATCCCTAAAACCCTTAAAAACCACAAAACCCCTAAAAACATTTAAAACCCTTAAAACCTAAAAAAACAACCAAAAAATATAAAACCCTTTTAAATCCCTATTTTTTTTGAAATATCTATAAAATATAAAATTCCAAAAAACAATAAAAACCCTACCCCCCCCCCCAAAACCCATAAACCCCTAAAAACCCTAAAATCCATAAAAGCCCTCAAAATCCCTAAAAACCCTAAAAACCCTTGAAAATCCTAAAAACATAAAGATCTCAAAAGAAAATTAAAACCACATGAAACCCTAAAAATCCAATGAAAACCTTGAAAACATAAAAAACATTAAACCCAGTAAAAACTTGAAAGCCACTAAAACCCAAAAAACCATAAAAACCCTAATACCCTAAAAATAGTCAATATCCCTAAAAGAATTAAAACCCTATAAGGCCCTAAAAATCCCTAAAATCCTAAAAAATATTCAAAACACTAAAGACCCAAATAAATCCTTAAAAACATAAAATCACATAAAACCCCTAAAAACTAATAACATTAAAACTCTTGAAAGCCCTTTAAATCCCCTGAAACCCCTAAAAACATCATTCCCTAGAAAAATATAAAAATTCTAAAACCCCAAAAAACCACTAAAAACCCAAAAAAACTATAAAAACCCTTTATATCCTTAAACATTGGAAAGAACTCTAAAAACAATTAAACCCACTAAAAACTCAAAAAATCCCTAAAAACAAAAAATAACTATAAAGACCCTCAAAATAAAAAAAAATCCTAAAAACCAATTGAAACCTTAAAAATCCCTAAAATCCTTTAAAATGTAAAATCCTCTAAAACCCTGAAGAACATAACGAAAAAAACCAAAATATAAACACATAAAACCCCTAAAAACCATAAAATTTTTTAAAATCTCTAAAATCCATAAAAACATAAAAAATATAAAAAACACTAAAAACCCCAATAACTATACCAATGAAAAACTTACAAAAAGTCCCTAAAAATGGAAAAACCCAAAAAAAACCCCTGAAACCCCTTAGAAACCCTCAAAAATCCAAAAAATACCTAAATTCCCTAAAAATCTATAAAACGCTGAATACACAAAAAACGCAAAAAAGACTCTAAAACCCCTAAAACTCTTTAAGACCTTAACAAACCATAAAAACCATAAAGATCCATAAAAAACCTAAAAACCAATAAACACTCTAAAATACCTTTATACCCCTAAAATAGTAAAAAAATTAAAAATACAAAAAAATTAAAAATCTTAAAACCCTAAAAACAAAAAAAAAACCCATAAAAACGCTAAAAAATAACCTAAAACCCTAAAAATCCTGAAAACCCATAAAACCCTTAAAAATCATAAAAATCCTTAAAAAATCCAAAATATATCTAAAAATGTAAAAAAAATCTAAAAACCCTGAAATCCCTATGAAAACTGTAAAACCCTAAAAACACTTAGAACCCCTAAAACTACTAAAACCCAAAGAAACTACTAAAACCCTCAAAAATCCCTAAAACCACTAAAAAATTAAAAAAAAACACAAAAAGGCACTAAAAATCCATAAATGGCATAATACCCCTAAAAACATTGAAATACTTTGAGAATACCCTGAAACCCTAAAAACACATAAAACCACAAAAATATGAAAACTCTAAAAACCCTTAAAACACCATAAAACCCTAAAAACCCTAAAAACTTTAAAAACCCTAAAATCAACAAAAACCCTTAAAACCCTAAAAACCAAAAAACTCTAAAAAACCATTAAACACATAAAAATGTTTAAAACTATTAAAACCCATTAAACCCCTAAAAATCTAAAAAACCCTAAAACATCAAAAAACCATAATAACCTTAAAACACTAAAACCGCTCAAATTCCATAAAAAGCGTAAAAACATTAAAAATCATAAAAAAATAACTAAAAATATGAGTAAATGTAAAAAAACCTAAAACCAAGAAAAACACTAATAAAACATAAAAACAGTTAAATCATATACAAATCTAAAAAAATCTAAGAATCCTAAAAACATTTGAACCCCTAAAAATCCAAAAAAAAACCCACAAAACATTAAAACACCAAAAAACAATAAAAATAAAAAAAATGTAAAATATAAAAAATCATAATACACCTTGAAAACCCAAAAAACCACTAAAACCCATAAATACATCAATACAATTAAAACCTATAAAAACATAAAACACTAAAACACCCAAACAAACAAAAAAATCCCTCTAAAAATTTTAAATCCCTAAAAATCAATACAAATCCCAAAAACCATTAAAGACTATAAAACCCCTATAAACCTCTAAAACGTCAAAAAATATAAAAAACATAAGATTCACAAAAAACTCAAAAAACCCAAAATACCATAAAAACCCTAAAAATCCTAAAAATCCTAAAAAAACCACAAAAACAATAAAAAATCATAGAAAAGACTTCCAATACATAAAATGTAAAAATCCCTAAAAACCATGAAAACCATTTTCAAGACCTTAAAAACCTAAAAATGCTGAAACCCCTGAAAAAGAAAAAATCTAAACACCCTAAAAACTAAAAATTCCTCAAAAAACAAAAAATCCCATAAATACCATAAAAATCATAAAAACTAGAAAAACCCCTAAAAACTCATAAAAACCCTAAATAACCTAAAAACTCGAAAAACTATTTAAACCCACAGAAACATTAAACAGACTCTAAAAATCCATAATACCCTTAAAACTTAAAAAACCTAAAAACAAAAAAAATACCATAAAACCCAAGACACACTAAAACTCTCAAAATTCCTAAAAACAAGAAAAACAATAAATAACCTAAAACACTAAAAACCCATAAAAATGTTTAAAACACTAAAAACCTAAAATACCCAAAAAAATATAAAAACCAAAAAAAACATTAAACCTCTAAAAAGTATAAAACCCCATAAAGACTATAAAAACACTAAATCCCCTAAAAATCATCGAAAACTGGACACCCTATAAAACCACTAAAACCACTAAAAGCACTAAAAACACGTGAAACCACTAATTTCTTTTAAAAACCTCGAAAAATTTTAAAGACCATAAAAATTTAAAAAAGCAATCCCCCCAAACCATAGAAACCCAAAAAAAATCTAAAAGGTCCTGAAGCCATCAAATTCCCGAAAAATGATAAAAACCTTAAATATCCTTAAAAATCTCTTCAAACCCTAAAATCATAAAACCCTATGAAAACCATGAAAACCCCCTTTTGAAAACCATAGAAACTTAAAAAACTCATAAAACCGCTAGAACCCAAAAAATGCTAAAAACCCTAATAACAATAAAATCCCTAAAAACCATAAAACCCCTTCGAACCATGAAAAACACAAAAAACCCTAAAACCCATTGAAATCACTAAAACCCAATTAAACGCCCAAAAAAATTAAAAAATTCATAAACCCTTAAAATACATGACCTGAAAAAACCCAGAAACCCAAAAAAACCAAAAAACTAAAAATCCCAAAAAAAACCCATAAAAACACTCAAAATCCCTAAACCGCTAAAAATCATAAAAAAATAAAAAAAATTCGAAAATATCCCTAAATATGTAAAAAACCATAATAACCCCTAATAAAAGATAAAAAATATAAAAACAATTAAAAACACTAAAACCATAAAACCACTAAAAACTAAAAACCATAAAAACTCATCAAAACTCTAAAAATCACAATAAAACTCTAAATCCCCTTTAAACCCCTAAATTTTCAAAAAAAACCCCTTAATAAAACATAAACATTTTAAAAACCCCCAAAACCGTCAAAATCCATAAAAACTATAAAAATCTATAAAAATCCAATTAAATTCGAAAAATAATATAAAAACATAAAAACCCCTTAACAACCTGAGAAACCTTACCAAAACCATAAAAACATAAAAGCTCTAAAATCCCCTAAAAACATGTAAAAGCATAAAAACTCTAAAAAACACTAAAATTCTAAAAACCATCAGAATAACTTTAAACCCCAATGATCCTTAAACAACCTAGAAAATCCCTAAAAGTCCTAAAAAAATAAAAACCCCTAAAACGTTGAAAAACCCAAAATTAAACCCTTAAAAATATATAATCATTTAAAACACAAAAAACACCTAAACCCCAAAAACCATTATAAAACCCAAAAACCCCTAAAAATCCCTAAAAACCCTAAAAACATAAATAGGCTAAATCCCTTTGAAAACCTTAAAAAACCAAAAATATATAAAACCCGTAAAAACCTACAAATTATAGAAAACCCTAAACCCCCTCAAAATCCCAAAAAACCATAAAAATCCAAGAAAATCAGAATAGATCCCTAAAAATTCTAGAAAATGTAAAAAAAATATAATACCTAGAAAACACATAAGAAAAACATAGAACCCTACAAACACTTAAAACCCTGAAAACCTAAAAAATTCTAAAAACCCACAACTCCCCCTAAAACCCCTCAAAATCCCTAAAACACCTAAAAATCAAAAAAACACTAAAAAAGGTAGAAGAGTCCCTAAAAACCTAAAAACCCTAATAACTCTGAAAACTATAAGAACACTATGAAAACCTAAGAAAACATAAAACCCCTAAAAACGTAAAAAAAAATCCCTAAAAACACCCTAAAACCCCTAAAAACCATAAAACCCCCTAAAACACTAAAAAACCTATATACACATAAAACCCTAAAAACCACTAAAAACTCTAAAAACCCTGTAAAACCGTAAAACTCTGAAAATCCTTAAGGCCCTTAAAAAACTCAAAAAACCCCTAAGAACTCAAAAACATATAAAAACACAGAAAACCCCAAAAAACTCAAAATCAAAAATAACCATAAAAACCATGAAAAATCCTAAAATATCCCTAAAGATTCCTTAAAATTGAAATAACGGTTGAATCCCTAAAAACCCCTAAGAAAACAATAAAACCTAAAAACACTTAAACCCCCTAAAAGACCTAAAAATTCAAGAAACCCTAAAAACCCAAATAACCTCAAAACTCATAAACACCATACAAATCATAATCCTAAAAAATTAGTAAAATATATAAAAATTAAAAAACTCATAGAAACCATTAATAATTATAAGAAAACATTCAAAACCTAAAAACACTTAAAATCCCTAAAAACCTAAAAAAGTTTTAAAAAACTAAAAAACCCTAAACCCTGAGTACCCCAAAACCCCTAAAAATCATTATGTACCCTAAAAATATATATATCCAAAAAATCCATAAAAATACCTGAAAATGTATAAAACACTATAAACCCAAAAAAAGAAAACTATAAAAACATAAAAACACTTAAAACCCCAAAAAACATTAAAATTCTAAGAACTCTAATAAGATCCTAAAACCCCCTAAAACTATAAAACCCGTTAAAATCCATAAAACACTAAAAATACTAAAACCCATTAAACCCTTAAAAATGTTTAAAATCTCTAAAAACCATATAATATCTAAAAACTCAAAAAAAACCTAAAATACAAAATTATCGATAAATACCGTAAAAACACAAAAAATCCTAAAAAATCCTAAAAATCCATAAAAATAACCAAAAAAATAACCATAAATAACTAAGAAAAACCTAAAAACCCCCAAAAACCTAAAAATTATAAAAACCCTACAGACATGTAAAATCCCTAAAATCCCTAAAAACCATAAAAATCCTAAAAATCCTAAAAAATCCCTAAAATCACTAAAATGTAAAAGCCCTAAAAATGGTGAGAACCCTTAAGAAAAACATAGAAACTGAAAAACACTTAAACCCATAAAAATTGTAAAAACCCCAAAATACCTAAAACCCTAAAATTCCCTAAAAACCTTAAAAATCCTAAAAAGCAAAAAAATCACTAAAAATCTAAAAAACCCTAAAGCCCTGAAAAACCCATAGAAAAATCTAAAAACATAAAAACACTTAAACCCCCTAGGAAAGAAACAAATTATAAAAACCTAAAAAATCCCTTAAATACCATAAAAAGTATAAAACCATTAAAACCAACAAAACACCTAAAATCCATAAACCCATAAAATTATAAAAATCCAAAAAAGCCAAATAAAATATAAAAAACTATTAAGTCCCTTAAAAAAGATTAAAAAACACTAAAAAAATTAAAACCCTAGAAAAAACATAAAAACCATAAAACACAAAGAAATCCTAAAACCACTGAAAACTGTAAAAACCCTAAAAACAAATAAATTCTCTAGAAACCCAAATACCATTAAATTCATGAAAAAGACATAAAAATCCATAAAATGGTAAAAAAAGATTGAATACCCCTAATAAATACATCAAAACCTATAAACACTTAAATCCCAAAAACCTAAAAATGTTAAAAACTATAACAAGACCCTAAAACCCAAAAAAATGTAAAATCAATAAAGACCCCTAAAACATTAAAAACCCATAAAACCCACAAAACCCCTAATAATAAGAAATCTAAAACCCCTTTAAAACCCAAAAAATGATAAATACTCTAAATAACCTTAAAAGCCTAATAAAACTCAGAAACACTAAAAACCATAAAAAATAAAATTATGAAAGCCCTAGAAAACCCTAAAACCTCAAAATCCCTGAAACCTTAAATAACCACCTAAAAATTTAAAAAATACCTAAAACCCATAAAAACCCTAAAACCATAAAAACACCTAAAAAATTAATAACCATAAAAATCCATAAAAACCTTAAATACCACTAGAAACTCTAAAAACCTTAAAATCACTAAAATGGTAGAAACTCTAAAAACCTTAAAACCCTTTAAAAACTATAAAAACCACATAAACAATAAAACCCCTAAAATCCTTAAAAACATTAAAGATACCCAAAATCCGTAAAAACCATAAAAATCATAAAGATAACAAAAATCCATAAAAATGGAAAAACACTAAAAGACCTAAAAACCCTAAGAAAAACATAAAAACATAATAATTTATAAAATTTCTAAATACACAAAAAAATTTATTGGAAGAATAAAAGACCTGAAAACCTGAAAACCCCTCAAAATCCTAAAAAACCTAAAAATCATAAAAAACATAAAAATCCCTAAAAATCCCTTAAAACATAAACACCCTAAAAAACCATACAAACTCTAAAAAACCTTAAAAACTAACAACAAAAAAACTAAACAAAATAATATTTAAAAACATTAAACCCCTAAAGAACTCCAAAAAACCAAAAAAAACCATAAAAACCCTAAAAACCCCTCATAATCCCTAAAAACCCTAAAACAAATTTTTTTTAAAAAAATTCACAAAACATATCTAAAAACATAAAAAACTCGAAAGACCATGAAAACCCAAATAAACCCATAAAAACATTAAAAAATTTAAAAACCCTAAAAACCCTAATAAAAGCTAAAAACCTAAAAACCCTTAAATGTCCCTAAAAATCCTAAAAAACCCTAAAAACCTAATAATCTATAAAAATCCTTAAATTCACTAAAAATACCTAAAACATAAAGAAACCTAAAAGCCTTGAAAACCCATAAGAAATCCTTAAAAATATAAAAACAATTAAAACCCATAAAAATGCTGAAAGCTCTAAAAACCCTAAAGATACCCTAAAACAAGAAAAACCCCTAACGACTATATAACCCTTAAAAACCATAAAAACCCTAATATCCCATAAATAAAATAAAAATCCACTAAAAATAAGAAAAACCATTTAAACCCCTAAAAACATTAAAAAACACTGACAAACATTAAAACCCCAAAAAATCCTGAAAAAAATCCTAAAACACAAAAAAACCATCAAAACCCCCAAAACTCTAAAACCCTCAAAATACCTAAAATCCAAAACAAATCCTAAAAAATCACTAAAAATACCTGAATATTTTAAAACTCATAAAAAACCCTCAAAACCCCTAAAAAACCTTGAAAATTAAAAACTCATAAAACCCATAAAAAACTAAAAACACTAAAAACACAAAAAACCCCAAAAAGCCCTCAAACCCTCAAAATCATTACTAACCCCAAAATACCATAAAAAACCAAAAACAATAATAAAAGTCCCCAAAAACATAAAAACCATAAAATCCCTGAAAAACAATAATAAAACCATGGAATCCTAAAAAACATAAAACCTCTAAAAAACATAAAATCTATCAAAATCGTAAAAAACCCTAAAATACATTAAAAACCCTAAAACCCTAAAAAAACCATTACCACCAAAAACCGAAAAACCCCTAAAACCCCAAACACCCCCCAAACCACTAAAAATTATAAAAGACCATTAAACCCTTAAGGTTTTAGAAAACTATAAAAATCAATAAAACACCCAGATAACTCAAAAAATAATAAAACCAAAAAACCCATGAAAACCCTAAAAACCCACTAAATCAATAAAAACTGTAGAATCCAAAAAATCATGACATAACTAAAAATTGAACAAACCATAAATACCCCTAAGAAAAAACATAAAATCATAAAAAATACTTTAAACCCATAAAAAACAAGAAAAACACTAAAAAACCAAAAAAGCCAAAAAACCCTAAAAAATCATAAAAACACCTAAAACCATGGAAACCATAAAAGCACAAAAAACCCTAAAACCACTAAAAAATAAAAAATTCCTTTAAACCCCTGAAAACGCTAAAAAAATTAAAAGCCCTTAAAAAATCAAAAAACCTAAAAACCCCATTAAAAACATAAAAACCCTCAAATTCCCTATAAACACATAAAAGTAATAAAATCCCTAAAAATCCATAAAAAAATAAAAACCCAAAATACCCCTAAAAACACTAATAAAACCTAAAAAACCAAATACAATTATACACCATAAAAAACTAAAAATGCTAAAAACCCTAAACCCCTAAAAACCCTAAAACGCCTCAAAATCCATAAAACCCTAAAATCCTAAATACCGCCAAAAAACCCTAAAAATGTAAAGACACCTATAACCCCCCAAAAAACATAAGAAAACCATAAATACCTAAAAACACTTAAAATCCTAACAACCAAATAAACAATAAAAACCCAAAAAACCCAAAAACGACTGAAAACCATAAAACCCCTAAAACGCATAAAACCCTATAAACCAATAAAATCACTAAAAACCAATCCAGAAAACCAAAAACATTTATCAAATCTAAAAACCATAAAAAACATAAAAACTCAAAAAAAACCCTAAGAATAATAACTACCAAAAAAACTCTTAAAAACATAAAAATAATAAAAAGCAATAAAACCCCTAAAAATATTAGAAACCCCCAAAACCCAAAAACCCATAAGATGACTTTAAAAACCAAAAAACCATTAAACCCACAATGGCCAAAAAATGCTAAAACCCTAAAAAACCCTAGAATCCATAAAAACCATAAATCCACTAAAACCTTAATAACACAAAAAACATAAAACCCACTAAAAATTATTAAATCCATTTAAACCCCAAAAAATGATAAAATCCATAGAAAAACATAAAACCCTAAGAAATAAAAAAATCTTTAAACCCCCCAAAACAATAAAAACACAAAAGACAATATTTCCATTAAAATTCCCTAAAAACAAAAAAAATTCCTATAAAGCCATAAGAATCCAAAAAAATGTAGAAAACCTTAAAAACCCTGAAAACCCCATAGAAAAATCTCAATACCTAAAAACAAATAAAACCCCTAAAACGCTAAAAACAATAAAAAAACATAAAAACCCAAAAACCTACAAAACCCCTAAAACTATTCAAAATACATCAAAAGCCTAAAAACCATATAAATACAACAAATACATTACAATGTAAAAAACAATAAAACCATTTATAACCCTTAATGGAACTTTAGAAACATAAAAATAATTAAACCCCCTAAAAACAAAAAAAGATAAAAACCCCTAAAAGACAATAAATACTCTAAAATCAACTAAATTCCATAAAAACTCTTAAAGACCATAAAAACCCTAAAAACTCATAAAAACCCTAAAAACAACTTAAAACTCTAAAAACTCATTAAACCCCTAAAAATGTTAAAAAACTAAAAAATCCTAAAAAACTCGAAAAAAACTCAAAAATTAGCTACAACCCCAGAAAAACCCAGAAAACCTAAAACTATGAAAACCCTAAAATCCCTGAAAACCCTAAAAAACATAAATAATTTAACAGTGCTAAAAATACCTAAAAAAATAAATAATCCTAAAAACCCTGAAACCCCTAAGAAAACCATTAAAACAAATAAACACTTAATCCCCTTAAAACCCTAGTAGCGTTTAAAGCCGTAAAAACCATAAATCTCTCAAAATCCCTAAAACCCCAAAAAACCATAATAATGCTAAAAAATGACTAAAAATATATAAAAATATAAAAACCCATAAAACCCTTGAAAACCAATATGAGAACCATAAAAACCTAACAAAATCAAACCCAAAAAACCTACAAATGCTAAAAACCTTAAAAGAACCTAAAAACCTAAAAACCCATAAAAACCCCTCAAAACCCCTCAAAACCATAAAACCACTAAAAAATCAAAAATCATTTAAACCCCTAAAATAGTTAAAAGACACATATAAGTTTAAAAACTATGAAAAAACAAAAAAACCTAAAAACCCATAAAACTATAAAAACACAAAAAATCATAAAAAATATAAAAACACTCAAATCCATAAAAACTGTAAAAAATCAAAAAAATAAAAAAAGCCCTAAAATCTCTAAAAAAGTAAAAAACCCCTAAAAACCTAGATAACCATAAGAAATTTGTAATAACATAAAAACACTTAAGAAAACTAAAATAAAAAAAAATGATAAAAACCCTAAATCTATAAAACCCTAAAAACCCTCAAATTCTATATAAATGATAAAAAACTATAAAAACCATAAAAACCCCAAAATAACTAAGAATGTAAAAACCCCTAAAATGAAGAAAAACCAAAAGAAATAATTTAAATCCTAAAAAACATAAAACCCATAAAAACTTAAAAATGCTAAAAACCATAAAAACCATTAGAGGACCCTAAAAATGTTAAACCCAATAAAAACAAACCCCCCAAACCATAAAAACCGTAAAACCCTAAAAACCCACTTAATACTCTAAAAACCCTTTAAAACATTAATTAAAATTTAAAAAACTAAAAATCCTAAAAACTCAAAAACCACAAAAACCCAAATATTCTTTAAAACCCAAAAAAACTGCAAGAATAAAAAAAATCATAAATTCATTAAAAATCCAAAAGAACCCCTTAAATCACTAAATACATAAAAACCTTTTTCCCCTAAAATACTTTAAGAAAACCCTAGAAACCTAAAATCACTTAAAACCCATAGATACCTAAAAATGATAAAAGAATAGAAAAAATCATAAAACAAAAAAATCCTTGAAGAACTTTAAACCACATAAAAACCCTAAAACCCTCCCCCATGAAAACAAAAAAAATCTTTGAAACCCTTAAAAACGTTAAAAATATTAAAAAACATTTAAATATCCAAAAAATAAAAAAACACTAAAAAAAAGAAACATAAAAACCCTCAAAATCATAAAAAACCATAAAAACCATAAAAATACTATAAAAAACACTAGAAGTCATTTAAAATGTAAAAAACCATAAAAACCCAGAAAAACCCAAAATACCATAAAAATTAAAAACCATTAAAATCACTAAAAATGATAAAACCATTAAAATCCTAGAAAAATCATTAGAATACCTAAAAATAAAAAAACATAAATACCTAAAAAACTATGAAAAACTAAAAAACCTATAAACACATAAAACAAATAAAAAGGTAAAAATATATAGAGAAGATAAAAATGTTAAAAATCCTAAAATACCCTTAAAACCCTAAAACATTTTAAACCATAAACCCCAAAAAACATAAAAAACCATAAACCCCAGAAAACCCACTTTAAATACTAAAATCCATTTAAACCCCTAAAAACATTTAAAAAATCTAAAAACCTTAAAATCTCTTAAAAAATCCTAAAAACCCAAAAAACCACAAAAAATAAAAACTCTAAAAACATTAAAAACCCTAAAAATCCCAAAAAACCATAAAAACCATAAAAATCCTAAAATTCCATAAAATCACAAAAAATTTAAAAACTACTAAAAATCATGAAAACCATAAAAAACATGAAAACAAAAAATTATTAGAACACCTACAAACATAAAAACTCTAGAACCCCAAAAAAATCATAAAAACCTAAAAACCTGTGAATCCACAAATCCATAAAAACCATAAAAATACAAAACAATTACCACAAAATGTAAAAAATCATTAAAATAAAGAAAAATCCTAAAGAAAACATAACAACCATAAAACAATTAAACCCTATAATAATCATAAAATGATAAAAACTATAAAAAGACCCAAAACCCCAATAAAAAATCATAAAACCCATAAACCATTAAGAAAAACTTAAAACTCTTAAAACCCATAAAACTTAGTAAAAATTCTAGAATCCCCTCAAACCCTAAAACATTAAAAAAATATAAAAACCTTAAAAACCCTAAAAAACTCAAAACACCCTAAAAACACACAAAAATACTAAAACCCCAAAACCCCCAAAACCATTAAAAACCCTAAAATCCCCTAAAATCCCAAAAATTCCCAAAAAATCCCAAAAATTGTAAAAAATACAAAAAATGGTGAAAAACTCTAAGAAAACCTTAAATATGTAAAAACACATAAAACCCAAAAAACTCTAAAAATGAAAAAAAATCATAAAACGCCTAAATACTTATAACCCTCAAAGTACCTAAAAACTAGAATAATCCTTAAAATCCTAAAAAATTCAAAATCCCTAAAAATGTAAAATAATCCAAAAACCTAGAAAAACCCAGAGAAAACCATAAAATCCCAAACGTACTTAAAACCCCTAAAAATATAAAAATTCTAAAAACCATAAAACCCTAAAACAAAAAAAACCCCAAACAAAACCTAAAAGACCCTAAAAATCATAAAACACATAAAAACCATAAACCCATAAAAACCATAAAACTACTAAAAATTTAAAAAAACTTTTAAAACCCTAAAAACTATAAAATACTATAAAATACCTATAAACCCATAAAATCAAAAAAATCATAAAAACAAAAAAGTAATAAAATCCCTAAAAACCTCTAAAAACATCGAAACCACTAAAAAATAAAAAACCCCAAAAATACTAAAAAGGGACTAAAAACCACTGAAACATAAAAAATCCTAAAATCCCAAAAAAAATAAGAAAATCATGAAACCTTAAAACATTTTAAACCCCAAGAAACACAAAAAACCCTAGAAACGCTAAAAACCTAAAAACCCTAAATATCGTAAAAATCTTAAAAACACCCAATATATATATAAAAGGTAAAAAAACACTAAAAACCTAGAAAACCCCTAAGAAAACCATAAAAACCTAAAAACACATTAAAACCCCAAAAACCGAAAAAAGCTAAAAATCCTAAAAACCCAAAACCCCCCAAAAAAATTTAAAACCCATAAAACCCCTAAAAATCACAAATAATTCTAAAAACCCATGAAACCACTAAAACATTAAAAAACTCTAAAAATCATAAAAACCCTAAAGATCCAAAAAATCTAAAAAAAACTAAAAATAAAATAACCATAAAAATTACAAAAAACCATCAAAATCCTTAAAAACCTAAATAAATCATTTATAACCAAAAAATACCTAAAAATCCATAAAACAAAAAATACGTTAAATCCCTGAAAACCCCTATGAAAACTGCAAAAATCCATAAAACCCCACTAAAATCTATAAAGGCGCGTTAAAGCACTAAAAAAACAAATAACTATAAATACCTTAATAACTCTAAAACCCATAACCATTCCAACCCTAAAAAAATAAAATAAACTAAAAACCCATAACACCCTCAAAATCCCAAAAAACCCAAAAAAATCTTACAAATACTAAAAAAACCATAAAAATTCCTAATGACATAAAAAACAAAAAAAAAACACTAAAACCCTATAAGAAAACATTAAAAACCTAAACTCACTTAATAATCCCTAAAAACCTAAAAATTCTAAAAAACCTAAAAACTATAAAAACCCATAATACCCATAAAACTCATCAAAATACCTAGAAAAACAAAAACACCCTAAAAATATTTCAAAATACCTAAAAATACATAAAAATGTAAAAACTCTAAAAACACTAAAAACTCTATGAAAACCATAAAAACACTTAAAACCTAAAAGAACCATAAAAATATAAAAACCCTAAAAACCATAAAAACTTAAAAAACTTAAAAATACACTAAAAACTAAAAAAAATATGTTGACCCCTAAAAATTATAAATATACTAAAAACCATAAACTCCTTAAAAACTCAAATAACCCCTAAAACAGCAATTAACCCAAAAAAACCCCTCTAAACACCAAAAAACCCTAAAAAATGTAAAAACCTAAAAAAATTAGAAAAATGCATAAAAATAATACACCATAAAAACCTTGAAAACCCAAATAAAAGATAGAAAACATAAAAACCCGAAAACCACAAAAAAATACATTTATGAAAAATCCCCTAAAATCCATAATAAACCAAAAAACCCAAAAAACCCAAAACACCCCTAAAACCCACTAAAATCTCAAAAAATATTTCAAAGGCATAAAAACGTTAGAAAACTAGAAAAATTTTAAAAACCATAAAAAATAAAAGATAACCCTAAATACTCAAAATACCAAAAAAACAAATAAAACCCCCAAAACCCTCTAAATCAGCAAAAACCCTAAAAAACCAAAAATATAAAATATCCAAAAAATATCTCAAAAAAACATTAAAAAACTAAAATCCCAAAAACTTTATATGGAAACCATAATCACATAAAAACAATTAAACCCCAAAAAATTCCTAAAAATGGAAAAAAACCCTTTAAACCCCTAAAAATTTTAAAAAAAATCTAAAAATCCTTAAAAACACAGAAAAAACCAAAATAACATTATAAAAGAAAAAAATAAAAACACTAAAAGACTTATAAACCCTCAAAATCCCTAAAACCCTAAAAATGAAAAAAATTATAAAAAAGTCCTAAAATCACAAAAAAGGTAAAAAACCCTAAAACCCCTAAAACCGCTAAGAAAACCATAAGTACCTTTAAAACCGCTAAAAAAATAAATAATTATAAATCCTAAAACACTAAAAAAAATCTAAAAAACCATTATCCAAATAAAAACCTTAAAAAACTAAAAACCATAAATACCTTAAAAACCAAATAAAAACTCCAAACAAACTATTTACCCCTAAAAACGTTATAAGCACAAAACACCATTAAAAACCTAAAATACTCAAAAAAAATCCTAAAACCCCAATAAACATAAATAAACCCCTAAATGACTTGAGAAAAGATTAAAAACCCAAAAAAAATAAAATCCTAAAATCCTAAAAAATACAAAAAATCCAAAAAAAACCTAAAACACCCTAAAATCCTGAAGAACCCCTAAAAACCATAAAAAAAACTCTAAAACCCATAAATAATCTAAAAACCCATAAAAGCACTAAAAACCACTAAAATATCTAAAACACTTTTAAAACCCTAAAACAATAAAATACTATAAAATACATAAAATTCATAAAAACTAAAAAAACCGTAAACTCCCAAAAAACCATAAAAACCATAAAACCCAGAAAAATCCGTAAAAACCAAAATAACCATAAAAATTCTTAAAATCCGTAAAAATATTAAAATATAAAAAATTATACACATAAAAACCCTAGAAAACATAAAACTCTAGGAAAAATTTAAAACCAAAAAACACATTAAACCCCAAGAACCCTAAAAAATATTAAATCCCATAACCCCCACCCCTAAAAATTCCTAAAACCTCTAAAAACACATGAAGGCCCAAAAAATTCCTTAAAATGTAAAAAACCAAAATGATCCTTAAAACACATAAGAAACCTATAAAAACCAAAAAACACATAAAACCCTTAAAAACCCAAAAAAAACTATCCCTAAAATACAAACAAAATACCCTAAAAACCTTAAATCCCCTAAAAACATAAAAACCCCAAAAACAAAATGAAAATAAAACCCCATGAAAAACCACTAAAATATATAAAACCCCTTTAAACAAATTAAAAAATTCTAAAAAACCTATAAACTAAAATAACCCCCTAAAAAAGAAAACACCATAAAGACCTTAAACCCAGAAATACTCAAAAAACCCTCAATATCCATTAAAATCTAAACCCCGCAAAAATTCTAAAAAATCACAAAAATACCAAAGTATGTAAAAAAAATTAAAAACCCTAATAAACTCTATAAAACATTTAAGAATAAGAATTCATAAATCCCCTAAAAATTTAAAAATTGATTGAAACCATAAAAATACCTAAATAACCAAAAAAGAATAAAACACCCCAAAATCCCAAAATACTCCCAAAAACAATATTATCATTAAAAATCCATAAAATGTAAAAAATCCTATAAAATATAAAAAACATAAGAAAAAATTAGAATCCTAAAAATAGTTAAAACCCAAAAAACCTAAAAAACACTAAAAACCCTAAAAACCATAAAGTCCATAAATCAAAGAACAACCCTAAAACCATAAAAAAACCATAAGACCCATAATAACCCTAAAACCACTAAAAAATAAATAATCTCTTTACACCCCTAAACACCTTAAAACCCATAAAAAAACTAAAACCTCAAAAAACCCATAAAACAAAAAAACCTAAAAACCCTAAAACCTAAAAACCCCTAAAAATCCTTAAAACACATTAAAACAATAAAAATCATAAAAATCACTAAAAATCCCTAAAAATGTAAACAACCCTAATAGCCCCTAATTAGAGGTTAAAAAATAATAAAACATTAAACCCCAAAAAACCAAAAAACAAAAAAACCCTAAAATCCCCTAAAACCCACTAAAAACAATAAAAAAAACCTACTAAAACTGTAAAACCCATAAAACCCTAAATTCACTAAAAACTCAAAGAACCCTTTAAATTATTAAAAATGTTAAAAAACCCCAAAAAACCATAATCCCCTAAAAATATAGAAAAACCTAAAAGCTAAAAAACTATAAAATCCCAAAAATCCCTAAAAACCCTTAAAATCCCTAAAACCACTAAAAATCATAAAATCCTAAAAATTACTTAAAAGTCATAAAAACCTTGAAAACCCCTAATAAAACCTGAAAAAATTATCAAAATTAAAACCCCTAAAAAATAAAAACCCCAAAAACACTAAGACCCCAAAAAAAATTTAAACACCTAAAAACATTAAAAATACATAAAAACATAGAAAAACTCTAAAAACCACTAAAATCTATAAAACCACTTTAAACCGTAAGAAATGTAAGAACGTATAAAAAATGGTAAACCCTAAAAAACAGATTAAAACCACATAAAAACTCAAAAAACCAAAAAATCCAAAAAAACTATAAAACCCGTAAAACCCCTCAAAATCCAAAAAAATAAACCTACAAACTATAAAAATCCTAAAACCTACCTAAAAATCACTAAAAATGTAAAGAAACATAAAAACCTATAAAACTCTTTAGAAAACCTTAAGGAACTAAAAATTATAAAAAAACAACCAAAAACCCAAAGAAATGCTAAAACCTCTAAAAATCCTCAAAAAACACTAAAAACTATAAAAATTCCTAAAACCATAAAAAACATTAAATCCCATAAAATACCTAACATCACTAAAAACTATTTTAACACCTAAAAGAGTTTAAAAATAACTAAACTCCTTAAAAATTCAAAAATTTCACTCAAACTCCCAAAAACCATATACACATATAAAATCCTAAAAAACCATAAAAATATTAAAAACACCAAAAAATACGCAAAAACAAAATAAACCCCTAAGAACCCCTAAGAAAAAAAATAAAAACCTAAAAACACTTGAGACCTTGAAAAAACCTAAAAATTTTAAAAAAATAAAAACCCCTAAAAAGACCCTAAAACCCTAAAAATTATAAAAACACCAAAAACCAATAATACAGTCTAAAACACACTAAAAACTCTAAAAACAGTTTAAATACCAAAAAGTGATAACAAATTATAAAAACCCATTAATACAATAAATATCTCAAAAAACCCCTAAAACAAAAGAAACCATAAACAACCTAAAAACCATAAAAACCCTATAATCCCTCAAATCCATAAAACCATAAAAACCATAAAAATTCAAAAAAGACCTAAATTCCAAAAAAATAAAAAACCCCTTAAACCATGAAAATTATCAGTAAAATGTAAGAAAAATAAAAAACATAAATTCCGCAAATCCCAAAAAATGCTAAAAAAATTAAAAAACCAAAAATCCCATTATTAACCTAAACACCCTCAAAATCCCTAAAATCATAAAAACCATATAAACCCCAAAAAATCCAGAAAAATATAAAAACCCAAAAAGAATTTAAAAACTCTAAAAATTCCATAAAAACCTAAAAACACTTAAAAGACCTAAATATCTAAAAAATCAAAAAAAAAACATAATAACCAGAAAACCCCTAAAAATCATTAAAATTATAAAGACCCATAACCCCCCTAAAAATTATTAAAAACATAAAAAATCCTTTATAACCCAAACAATGTTTAAAAACTCTTAAAAAAATTAAAACCCTATAAAACTAAAAAACCCCTCAAACCCAAAAAACCATAAAAACACAGAAAACCATAAAAATACCTAAAAATACACAAAATCCCTAAAAAATATAAAAACCATAAAAATCTTAACCAAGAACTAAAAAACCATACAAAAATGAAACACCTAAAAATCCCGAAAATCATATTTAACCTGTAAAAACATAAAAACACTTAAAACCTCTAATTACAATAAAAACACTAAAACCCCTAAAATCAATGAAACCATAAAACCCCCTAAAACATGAGAATCACCTAAAACCCTCAAAACAACTATAAAATACCTTTAACCCCTTAAATGATAAAAAACTATAAAAAACATTAAAACCCAAAAAACACAACAAAAACCCCTAAAAACCCAAAAAACCCCTAGAAAACATCAAAATTGGAAAAACCCTAGAACCCCTTAAAAATATTAAAAATAATTAAAACTCTTAAAAACATAAAAATCCCTAAAAATCCTTAAAAAACATAAGAAAACCATACACCCCTAAAAACACTAAGAACCCCTAAAGACCTAAAAAATACTAACAAACCCTAAAACTCAAGAAAATCCCAAAAACCCATCAAAAGAAATAAAAACCCCAAAAAAATAAATAACATTAAAACCCTTAAAAATCACATGAAAACAAATAAACCATGCAAAACCCCTCAAATATTTTTAAATAAATAAAAAAAATTAAAACTCATAAAAACCTAAAAGAATGGATGGCAGTGCAGTTCCCCGGCTCTCTCCCTCATTCAATGCCTCTTCCAGTGTTTCCCCTGGATTCTTCTTGTAGCTTCTATTTTGGATCTTTTCTTCCTGGTTCGTAGAAAAATTATGTATGGGTGTGATCTTCAATCCCAAGGTGGTGGTTGTATTCTTTCTTTGGCAGACTCAACATCCTTGAAAGGTGTATTTGTTAGGGCCTTCAACATCAGATCATTGCAAGGCCTCTCTGGTGGCTAATCAGGTTGCGCGATCTATTGTGGATTCAGATATTCTTGATCTTGAAAGTGACGATGCAGAATATCAGCCATAGATTGGGGTTGAGATTTCAGATCTAAAGTGTCCACAGTCAAGTCAACGGGGTCAAGGGCATCTTAGACAATAATGGTTGCAACATCGGTGCAGTCGACAGTCGGTTTCCTACCCAGGGATTTCTTTTCAGATGGTGCTTCAAACCTATGACCCCTTCGGATTTGGTTCCTTCTTTGGGAGATCTAAATGACGTCTTCTCATGTTGTGGCTTGGGATCTTTTGGGGTCCCCATTCAAACAAAATTCAGATATATTTATTCTGTATAGGGTCCAGTCTTGTGGAGGATGGCATCAGATGGATACTTCTCTCGAGAAGCCTCATGAGGTACATTTTGATGTTTTTCCATGATTGTTGGTTCCGATCGTATGGTATGAATTGCTGGTGGAGTGAATATATTATGGTGTCTTTTGTTTTTAGAATATTGAATCAGGATCTTAAGTTAGATAGAAGGGGGAGTTGCTATAAAATATTGTTTTCTTTATTTTTCTATTTTGTTGGTTGGGAGCTGCTGGATGAAAATTGCGGGTTGTTGGGTCTTAACTAGATTAAAGGTGATGGATGCTTGATAATGGGATGCTGTTTTTCATTCTAGTTGGGGGTGTGGTTTTATTGGTTGTGTTTCGATGGTGGTGATGTTTATTGGTTGTCACTGGTCTACTCTTGAGTTACTACAGGTACTGTTTGATGAGATTTGTTGGGTGCGGACTGATGAATGGGATGTTTGGTGTTATAAGGGGTGTGTGGTGCTGTGAAATGATCATGCTGGGTGCTAATTGCTAGAAGATGTTTGGTTGGGTGGTGATGAATGCTTGGCCAGGAGATGCTAGTTACTGGAATCTGAGATGCATTATGCTGGGAGATGTCTATTTAGGTGGTACTGGATGCTGGAACTTGAGCTAATGGATGCTTGTTGTGCTTGGCTAGGAGGAATACCCTCTCCTAGGAAGGTTCTAATTGATTTGTTTATGCAGAACGTGATAGATGATGGAACATGTGCTCTGAGATGCTTTTTACTGATTGGTTGGGAGTTACTGATGAAGATGTTTGTGAATGTCAGCTTTGTTAGGATTTTGTGGTCTTTTGTGTGTGTTTTTTTGGGTTTTGGGTTTTTATGGGTTTGGGGTTGTTAAGGGATTTTGGGTGTGGGTCATTTCACCCCTCCCCTCCCTTGTCTACAGTGTCTTTTTTCTAATAAATTTTGGGGGCCAGGAATATCCTTGCCTTGCACCACTTCTGCCATAAAAACCTAAAACACGCCAAAAACCAAAAATCCCCTAAAATCCTAAAAACCATAAAGACCCCTAAAAACCTTAAAAATGAAAAAAAATCCATAAAATCTATAAAATCCACTAAAAATATGAAATCGGTTTGAACCCCTAAAATGATAAACAACTCTAAATGCATTAAAACCCCTCAAAACAACAAAAATTTTAAAAAAACTGAAAAACATAAACGCTAAAATCTTATAAACACTCAAAATCCCTAAAAATAGTAAAAACCAAAAAAATGCTAAAAATCTCTTAAATCCCTAAAAGTGAAAAAACCCTAAAAACCCTAATAAAAACTTAAAAACTAAAAAGAATTAAAACCCACGTAAAAATAGACAAATTATAGAAATGATAAATAATTCTAAATTCCCTAAAAACCTCAAAATAATTAAAACCCCTAAAAATCAATAAAAACCCAAAAAAATCTCTAAAACCTAAAAAACCCCTAAAAACAATAAAACAGTAAAAACTATAACAAACCCCTAAAACCATATAAATACATAAAACCCCATAAAATTATAAAATCCACTAATGTGTAAAAACCCTTTAAACCTCTAAAAATGTTAACATACATTAAAAAAATCTAAAAACAATAAAAAACTCAAAAAACACAAAACCCCATTAAAACTACAAAAACATGAAAACTTCTAAAACCCATTAAATCCATAAAATTAATAAAAATAAAGAAAATCATGAAAACCTCTAAAAATCCTTTAAAACGTTAAAATAATTAAAAAAATAAAAAACCCATATGAAAACCATAAAAACTAAAGAACACCTAAAACCACGAAAAACATAAAGCCCCTAAATGTTGTTGAAACCCCTAAAATGATAAAAACCCAAAAAATAATAAAAACCCCTAGAAACCCAAAAAAATAAAAACTCTTAAAAGCATTAAACCCCTAAAAACCTTAAAGACATTAAAACCCATTAAATCCCTTAAAAACAGAACTTAACCCTAAAAACCCAAAAAAATAACATAAAACGCTAAAATAAATATAAAACTCTAAAAATCCTTAAAATCCCTAAAAACTCTAAAAACCAAAAAAAAATCTAACCATGACAAAAAAATCCTTAAAAATGTAAAAACACCTTAAAACCTTGAAAACCCCTAAGAACACCATAATAACCTAAAAACATAAAACACCCCAAAAATCATAAAAATCCAAAAACCATAAAAACCCCAAACCCTAAAAAACCATAAAACCTTTAAAATCCCTAAAAACAATAAAAACCATAAAAAATATCAAAAATAATTTAAAATATCAGAAAACATAAAAAAACATAAAAAACTAGAACACCCTAAGAGAAAAATGAAATCCTAAAAACACTTCAAACCCCTAAAAACCCAAAAACACAGAAAACTTTAAAAGACACTAAAAACCCTAAAATCCCAAAAAACACCTAAAACAATAAAAACCCTAAAACCATAAAAAAATCATAGAAACACATGCATACCCAAAAAACCCACAAAAAATCTAAAAAAATACCATTGAATCCCAAAAAACATTAATAAACTCAAGAAAACATAAAAACCCAAAAAAAATTAGAAAACCCATAAAAATCCCAAAAACCAAAAAACAGTAAAACCCCTCATAATCCCGAAAAACCGAAAAACCATAAAAATCTGAAAACCCCTGAAAATCCTTAAAATCATAAAAATCCATTAAAAACATCATAAAAACCTAAAAAAACAAGTCAATTAATACTACTAAAAACCTAAAAAATGCAAAAAAACTGTAAAAATCACTAAAAATCTCAAAAAACCCCAAAACCATACTAACCCCTAAAAACGTTAAAAACCCAAAAAACCAAAAAAAACCATAAAACCCACTAAAATACCTTTAAATTTCTAAAAACTATAAAATAATTAAAAATATATCAAAAAAATGAAAAAAAACAATAAGAAAACTGAAAGCTGAAAAAACCAAAAAACCATAAAAATGATAAACACCATAAAAACCCACAAAATATCTAAAACCCCTAAAAATAAAAAATACTAAAAATCTATAAAAATAAAAAAAAACAATAAAACAATAAAATCCCTAAAAGAAACCAAAGAAAACCAAAAAAGGAAAGAAACACTTAAAACCCTGAAAAAGCCGAAAAACACTAAAAAACAAAAAAGACCGCTCAAAATAACTAAAACTCTTAAAACCATAAAATACTAAAAAGGCCATAAAAATTCCTACAAAAATTAAAACCCTGAAAATTCCTCATAAAACCTAAAAACAAAAAACCACTTAAAACACCAAGAAATCTAAAAAATACAAATATCCCTAAAAAGAACCTAAAAAACATAAAAAACAAAAAAACCCAGAAAAATCAATAAAAACCTTATATCCAGTGAAAACCCATAAAACCATAAATAACCTATAGAAACCTATAATAAGCCTTGGCACCCCCAAAAACATTAAAAACTCTTAAAACATTAAAAAAACATTAAAACACAAAAAGAAACTAAAACCAGCCAAAAACCATAAAAATATTAAAAAACCCTAAAACCCCATAAAATCCATAAAAATCTAAAGAAACAAAAACCCTAAAAACTCCTAAGAAAACCATTAAAACCTTGTAAACACTTGAACCCCCCATAAAACCATAAAATGATAAAAACCCTAAAACTCTTTAAAATAACAAAAATCCAAAAAAAACAAAAAACCCATAAATATCTGAAAAATAATAAAAATACCTTAAATTGATAAAACACAATAAATGATGAAAACCAGTTAGAAAACATTTAAAACCTAAAAACACTAAAGACCCCTAAAAATCTAAAAACAAAAAAAACCCTTAAACCCCCAAAATACCTCAGAACGCTAAAAACCCCTAACCAAAAAACCCCATAAAACATTAAAAACCCAAAAAACCAATAAAAACCATTGACCCTGTAAAAAGTCTAAAACACTTTAAAACTATAAAGTGTTAAAAACTATAAAATACCATAAAATACATAAAACATTAAAATAAAAAACACAAAAATACAAAAAAACCCCTCAAAACCATAAAATCATGAAAAAACACTAAATCCCATAAAATCATAAAAATCCAAAATAACCCCTAAAATATAAAAAATCCTAAAAATAACAAAAGCCCCTATGTAATACATAAAAATCTAAATACACATAAAACACATAAAACAGTAAAAATTCCTAAAAACTATGAAAACCCAAAAAATCTAAAACCCATGAAACTGCTAAAAACAATAAAAGAACAAAAACCCCATAAAAACATTTAAACCCCACAAAATCCCTAAAACCTTTTTAAAGACCTAAATTTTTTAAAAAACTCTACAAACCGTATAAACCCTAAAAAACTAAAAAACACTAAAATCCCTTAAAATAGTAAAACCCAAAATACCCTAAACCCCAAAAAATACATAAAAATAAATAAATACATTTAAAAATCTCTAAAGTACCAAAAAACATTGAAAACTAAAAACCTTGAAAACCCTAAGAAAACCTTAAAACACATAAAACACATTCAACTCCTAAAAATATTGAAAAATGCTAAAAACCATAAAACAAATAGAAAAACCTAAAAAACCTAAAACCATAAAACCCCCTAAAAACCATAAAAAACCTAAAAACACTTGAAAACCAACTAAAATTATAAAAATCTTTAAAACCCTAAAAATGTTAAAAAACCTAAAACCCCTAAAAACCCTAAAACCCATTGAAACATGTAAATACACTAAAATCCAATAAAATCACTAAAAATACAAGGAAATTTAAAATCCATAAAAACCCTTTGAAAAACAGAAAAACAGAAAATAAAATATATCCCCTAAAAACCTAAAGAAAAACACTAAAATACCTAAAATACCTAAAAAACTATAAATCCAATAAAACCATAAAAACCACTAGAAACCATAAAAAAATCCCAAGAAACCCTAAATAACAATAAAAATCTAAAAACCCATTGAAACTTTAAAAATGTTAGCAGACTATAAATACATCAAAAACCCTAAAACACTCGAAAAAACCTTTAAAATGAAAAAAACATTAAAAATAAAAAACTCCCAATACCCTCAAATTCATAAAACCCCCAGAAATCCATAAAAATACAAAAAAATCCCTCAAAATCCATAAAAATGTAAAAAGCCCAAAAAACCCTTAATCCTAAAAGAAAAGAAAAAAAAACACATCAATGCAAAAAAATGCTAAATTCTATAAAAACACAAAAACACTAAAAATCCCTAAAAACCCTGAAAACCATAAAAATCCAAAAATAACACTAAAAATACATAAAAATGTAAAAACCATAAAATCCCAAAGAAAACCATAAAAACCAAAAAGCAATTAAAACTCCTAAAAACCTAAAAATGATAAAAAAAATAAAGTAACAATAAAAGACACTAAAACCCCTAAAAACCCTTAAACCCACTAAAAATATAAAAATATTTTAAAACCATAAGAAATTCAAAACTATAATGACCCTAAAAACTAAAAAAAAACCCCAGAAAAATCAGGAAAACCAAAGAAACCCCTTAGAAATCATAATCATTTCTAAGAACCCTAAAACCTAAAAAATCTAAAAAAATCCCAAATAATCCCTAAAAATGTAAAGAACTATAAAATCCTAGAAAACACTAAAGAAAACCTTAAAAATCTAAAAACACTTAAACCCCATAAAACACGGAAAAATTTAAAAAATATAAAAACACTAAAACCCCTAAAAATACCTAAAACCCCAAAAATAATAAAATTCCTAAAAGAGAAAAAAATCCATAAAAAAAATAAATAACCATCAGTTCACGGAAATACCATACAAAACTGTAAAAACCTAAAACACGTAAAACCCCTAAAAACCATAAAAATGTTAAAACACCTAAGAAACCCAACTAATGAAGAGATATGGTCACTACTGGAATGATGGTTGAGTGTTGCGGCTGGTTTGGTTGTGGTAGCTTGTTTTGGTGTGAAGGTGCTGGATTCTGGTCTTTATGAGATTGGATGCTGGCTACTGATTGGTGGTGAGCTGCTAAATGCTGGTGATGTTGAGGCTTGTGACTTTGATGCTGGTGGTTCTGTGATGTTGGTTGCTGGTGGTTTTGGACGTTGGTTGCTTCTTGGATAGGAGGTGCTAAAGCTGCGGTTTATTGTCGTGATGCTCCTGGATGTTGTTTTCTGTTTGAGTCTGGATACAGGTCGTGGGTTAGCTGTGAGCTGGTGGGTGCTGGATGATGGTGGTGGTTGCATTGCTTTTTGTGTTTTATTTTTTTCGTTCTTGACTTTTCCTTTTTTGGGTCTTTTGTCTTGGGTCATTAAGGGTTTTTGGGTGTGGGTCGTTTGACCCCTCCCCTCCCTTGTCTGTTGTGTCTTTTTTTGCTTTCTAATAAATTTATGGGGGACGGTAATAGCCTGACCCACACATCTTCCTTTCCCTAAGAAACCCTAAAAGACCCTAAAAAACCCTAAAAACCATAATACCCCGAAAATCATTAAAAACCCAAAAATCTCATAAAACCACCAAAAAACCACAAAAACTATAAAAACCCTTTAAACCACTGAAAATGTTTAAAACTATGAAAACATAAAGACCATTAAAAATAAAAAATATATCTATAAAACCTATATAAACCCAAAAAAACCCCAAAAACCACTAAAAAACCAAAAAAACCAAAAAAAACCATAAAAATCCCTAAAAGCATGAAAAACCCTAAACCCCAAAGAAGTCCTTAAAAACCAAAAAAACACTTATAATCCCTAAAACCCCAAAAAATTATTAAACCTTTAAAAACCCTAAAAATTTCTCGAAATTTATGAAATCCCTAAAAAAATTAAAATTCCTAAAAAATACATCAAAATTATTTAAAATGTAAAAAACAAAAGAAACACTAACAAACCCTAAGAAAACCATAAATTCCTAAAAACACATAAAACCCTTAAAACCCTAAAAATTATAAAAACACTAAAAAATTCAAAGAAAACCTTAAAACCCCTAAAACCCATAAAAACTCGTAAAACCATAAAAACTCTAAATCTCCATAAAATTCATATAAACCATTAAAAAATCTAACACCCCTTTGAACCACTAATAATTATAAAAACTATAAAAACCTTTAGACCCCTAAAAACTAAAAAAAACCCAAAACCTCATAAAAATCCTAGAAAATCTAAAAAAACACTAAAAACAAAAAAAAATAAAAACACTAAAAACCCTAAGAAAACTTTAAAAACCCCTAGAAAATAAAAAAATTAAAAACCATAAAAACATTAATGCTCCAAAAAACCCCAACCCCACCCATTCCCTAACCCCCCCCCAAATGCCAAAAATCCCCAAAAAACCATAAAAATCCAAAAAAATCCCAATAAATGTAAAAAAACACAGAAACCCCTAAAAACCCTCAGAAAATGGTAAAAACAAAAAAACATAAAATCCCAAAAAACCCAAACAACACAAAACCCCCCTAAAATCACTAAAAAGGCCCTAAAAACCAAAAATACCCTAAAATTCATAAAAACCCCTAAAACCCATAAAAATACTAAACACCCAAAAAATCGTAAAAATCAACTAAATACTCTAAAACTCACATTAAACCCCTAGAAATTTTAGAAAATCTAAAAAATCTTAGAAAACAAAAATATTCAGAAAACCATAACAACTAAAAATTAAATAAAACCCAAACAACACTAAAAACGCAACAAACCCTTTTAATCCCTAACACCCCTAAGAGTTGTAAAAATCCTAATATTTATCTAAAATCCCTAAAAATGTAATCAAAATAATGAAAACCAGAAACACCCCAGAGAGATCCTTAAAAACATAAAATGGAAAAAAACCCTAAAAAACTAAAAAATGAAAAAAAAATCCCTAGAATCCCCAAAAACGCTAAAAATCCAAAAATGATAAAATCCCCTAAAAACATTTAAAAACCCTAAAAAACCATAAAACCCTAAAACCCCAAAAGAAACAGTAAAACCCCATTAAACCTTTAAAAACATTAAGAACCTCTAAAAACCCTTACAACCCTTAAACACTAAATAAACATTATAAACCCAAAAAACAGATAAACCCTTAAAACACCTAAAACCCTCAAAATCCCTAAAAACACTAAAAAACAATAAAAATAAAATATAAATATAAATACCTAAAAATGTAAAAAACAAATGAATCCCTGAAAACCACTAAAAACATTGAAAATATAAAAAACACCTAAAACACCTAAAACATAAAAAATGAAAAAACCCTAAAAATAGTAGTTTAACTTTAAGACTCTAAAAAACATAAAACCCACAAAACATATAAAAACCCTAACAATACATATAAATCGTAAAAACCACTTAAAATTATCAAAACACTTTAAAAAACTAAAAAAGTAAAATAAAAATATAAATACCCTTTAAACACATAAAAAATAAAAATAAACCCCTAAAAGACCCTAAATACTGTAAAAACACCCTAACACACATAAAAATCCATAAAAATAAAAAAAATCATAAAAGTCCATGAAAGTGAAATAAATCATAAAAACATTAAATAAAACCATAAAAAACTAAAAAAATAAAACCCATAAAGAACCAAAATAAGTTAAAAACCCTCAAACCCTAAACACCCTAAAAACACTCACACTCAAAATAAAAAAAAAACATAAAAAGCATAAGCATCATAAAAGCCTTAAAAATCCCTAAAAATGTAAAAAACCCTTGAAAACATATGAAACTCTAAGAAAAAAATTAAAAAGCTAAAAAGAATTAAAACTACTAAAAAACCTAACAACTCTAAATACCCTATAAAGACCATAAAACCTGAAAACGCCCAAAAAATCATAAAACCCCTAAAACCCATAAAATGCCTAAAAACTAAAAAAACCTAAAAAAATAAAAAATATACAAAACCATTGACTCCTAAAATGTTTACAAAATTCTAAAAAACATTTTAACCCCTAAAAACATAATAAAACCTTAAAAGTTAAAAAATCATAAAAATCCTAAAACCCAAAAACACACTAAAATCCATCAAAATTAAAAAAAAACCCCAAAAAACTAAAAGAACCAATAAAATCACAAAGAATATATAAAAAGAAAAATAACCCTAAAGAATATGAAAACTCATAATAAAACCATTAAAAAATAAAAACGCACACAATTCCTAAAAGACTAAAAACTTTTAAAACCCCTAAAACCCTAAAAAGTATATAAAACCCCTAAAACCCCCAAAAGCACCGAAAACCCTTAAAAACTAAAACCCAAAAACAAAATAAAACCCCCAAAATCATTAAAAATACTAAAACACTGTTAAGTAGTTAAAAACGTTAAAAATAAAAAAATTCTTTAAAATCCTAAAAACTAAAAAATCCATAAAACTCCAAAAAAACAAAAAAACCACTTAAAACAATCAAAATTACACAAAACACTAAAATAAATATAAATCCTAAAAAATCCTAATAGTACATAGAGAAACCCCTAAAATATATGAAAAAATATAAACAAATCTTAAAAACCTAAAAACACATAAAACCCCTAAAAACCATAAAAACCATTAAACCCCTAAAACCCATAAGAAAACCTAAAACAACTAAAAATCCCCCAAAACCATAAAAAACTTGAAGTCTTAAAAGACCTAAAAATCCCAAAAAAATATTTAGAACCCGAAAAACCCTTAAAATCCCTCTTAAAAATATAAAAACACTTAAAAACCATACAAAAATAAAAAACCCCTAAAAACCTTAAAAGACCCTAAAAACCCTTAAACCCACCGAAAACATAGAACCCCATAAAAATTAAAAAACCAACTAAAACCCCATATAAAACACCTAAATCCACTAAAAACACCAACAACACTTATAATAACTCTAAATAACATTGAAAACCCTAAAAAACCAAAAATCATAGTAATATAAAAAAACTATAAAAACCATTAAAACCCTAAAAATACATAAAAAATTCTAAAAAAATCCATAAAAACCCTAAAACATAAAATATCCTAAAAACCCTAAAAACCCCTAAAAATCCTTAAAAAAATTAAAACACATTAAAAACATAAAAAATGGTAAGACCCCTAAAAACCCTAAAATCCCTTAAAACCCTAAAAACCCTAAAACTCTAAAAAACTTAAGAAACCATAAAACCCTAAAACCCCAAAAAATCTCAAAATCCTTAAAATTTCTAAAACCCATAAAAATTCAAAAATATCCCTAAAAATTACAAATAACATAAAAAACCTTAATAATTGAAAAATATCAAAGAAAAAATTTAATTCCTAAAGACACTTAAAACCCTTAAAAACATAAAAAACTATAAACACTTTAAAACCCCTAATTACACAAAATAACCAAAAAAACGCAAAATTTATAAAACCCCAAAAACCATAAAAATTATAAAATGACTAAAATCCAAAAATTGTAGAAAACCATAAAACACCTAAAAACCCTAATGAAAAATCTAAAATCCTAATAACACATAAACATTATAAAAATCCTAAAAACTATAAAACAATCGTAAGAACACTGAATGACCCTAAAAACCCTAAAAACCTTAAAACCCATAAAAACTAAATAAATCTAAAACCCCGTTAAAACCATAAAAATTATAAAATCCAAAAACCCACTAAAAACAATAAAAACCATTTAAACCCCTAAAATGTTAGAAATTCAAAAATAACATTTACACCCTAAAAACTCAAAAAAAACCCAAAAACAAAAAAAATGATAAAAATAAAAAAACCCAAAATACCTTCAAATTAAATAAACACCCTATAAATCAATAAAAACCCTTATAAATCCATAAAAATCCCTTTAATTGTAAAAAACAAAGGAAACACTAAAAACCCTAAGAAACTATAAAAAACAACAAAAACAAAAAAAAACCAAGGAAAACCAAAAAATACCGAAAATGTAAAACCCTAAAAACCATAAAAACCCCTAAAAATCATAAAAACCATAAAACACATAAAACCCTTAAAACAACCAAAAAATATGAAATCCTTATAAACTATAAAAAAAATTTAAAGAACACTAACAAATATTTAAAACCCTAAAAAACTCAAAAGCACCGTAAAAACTAAAAGAACCATAAAAACCCACAGAACCCTAAAACGCGCTAAAATAACTAAAAACAATAAAAACCATAAAAAAACTAAAATGAAACTAAAAAATGATAAAAACATAAAAAACCATAAAATCCTAAAAATCCTTAGAAAACCTTAAAACCCAAAAAACACTTAAAACCCCTAAAAACAAAAAAATGCCAAAACCCATAAAACCCCTAAAAACACTAAAAAACTAAAAAACCTAAATCCATATAAAACCCTAAAAACAAAGAATTACTGTAAAAACTCTAAAATTCCAAAAATCATTTAAACCCCTAAAAATGTTAAACACAACAAAAAACCATTAAAAAATCAATGAACCCAAACAACTAAAAAAACACTAAAATCTCTCATAATCCGTAAAAATCATAACAAACAATAAAAATATTAAAATTCCCCAAAATTTTCAGAAATTGTAAAAAACCTATAACCCTAAAAAATCCTAAGAAAAACTTAAATACCTATAAACAAATAAAACCTTTGAAAACCTAGAAAATTCTAAATACATTAAAAACACCAAATCCCAAAAAAGCAATTTTTTAAAGACTATAAAAATCCTAAAAATTCCCTAAAAACACAAAACAGAAACCCCCTAAAAACAATGAAAACCTCTAAAAATCGTAAAACCAAATAAAACCTAAAAAATCATAAAATCACTAAAACACTAAAAACCCTAAAACACCTAAAAACCTAATAAAACACTATAAACATTAAAAACCCAAAACAATAAAACCCAAAAAAC
Organism: Viscum album; assembly: GCA_963277665.1. Taxonomy (NCBI): domain Eukaryota; kingdom Viridiplantae; phylum Streptophyta; class Magnoliopsida; order Santalales; family Viscaceae; genus Viscum; species Viscum album. The sequence continues at coordinate 394,819,386 of OY728157.1, forward strand.
CCCTAAAAACCACCCAAAATTATATAAACTCTTTAAACCCCTAAAAAATCTAAAAAATTGTACACCCTAAAATATAAAAAACCCTCAAAATCCGTAAAAACCCCCAAAACCAAAAAAATCACTAAAAATCCCTAAATACATAAAAAACCATTAAAACAGAAAATAATTAAACCTCAAAAAACCTAAAAAATTATGAAAACCCTAAAAATCCTAAAATGATCCCAAAAACCCTAAAGACCCCTAAAACCCACAAAACCACACCGTGGTGTGTTTGCTTTAATTTGCTGGTTTGCGTGTTCTTGACTTGTGGCTGGCTTCGTATTGAGTTGCATTTTCTGCTGAACTTCGGTTGGTTTTTGTGTTACTGGTTTCCCGCCAAGCTGTTGTTGGAGGGCAGGTTAGGTGCTGTGTTTTGGCTGCTGTTTTGGTTTCGATGTGGATGCTGGATATCGGTTCTGTTGGGTGGAGCAGAATCTTGTTCTATTGATGCTGTTGGTTCTATGCTTCTGGAGAGGGACCTTCTTGGTGAGAAGGTACTGGGTGATGGACCTTGTGAGATTGGATACGGGCCATTGGTTGGCTGTGAGTTGCTGGCTGCTGGTGAATGCTGGATGATGTGTGGTTGTTTGGTTTTTTCTACTTCTTTGGATGAGTTTGCTATTGTGATGCTAGTTGCTGGTTTCTGTTTTTTGGAAGGTGATGATGGCTGTTCTTGGATGTGGTGCTTATGTTGTGGTTTGATGCTGATGGTTGTGTTTGGATTTGAGGTCAGATTTGCTGATGTTGTTTGCTGGGGCAGGTTTGTTTGAATGTGTTTCTGCTGCTGTGTTTTTGGGATGATTGGATGTGGTGCTTCTGGATACTGGTTCTGGCTGGATGTGACATGATCATGCTGCTTTGTGTCTGTTTTGAGTCTTTTTCGTTCTTTGTTTTTCTTTTTGGCGTGGGTTGTAAGGGGTTTTTGGGTGTGGGTTGTTTGACCCCCCCCCTCGTTGTCTGTTGTGTCTCCTTTTTTCATGCTAATAAATTTGGGGGGGTCGAGAATAGCCCGACCCTCGCATCTTCCTTGCCCTAAAACCCATAAAAACCCTAAAAATAACTAATAATCACTAAAAACATAAAAAAAACCTAAAAACCTTAATCCCTAACAAAACCATGAAAACATAAAAAACTCTTAAAACAAATAACCCCCCCAAACTCTAAATAACCCAAAAAATCTAAAACCATAAAAACCCCTAGAAACCTTAAATACCTCTAGAACACAATAAAAATACTATAAACAAATAAAATTTATGAAAACCCACTAAGACCCAAAAATATTAAAAGAATTCTAAAAACCTTTAAAAACCATACAAACTAAAAAACCCTAATAACTATAAAAACCAAAAATACCCAAAAAACCCTAAAAAACTTCAAAATTCATAAAAATATAAAAACACATAAAAATCTATAAAAACCATAAAAATATATAAAAGGAAAAACCCTAAAAACCATTAAAACTCCGAAGAAAACCATAAAACCTAAAATACTAAAAACTTGTAAAAACGTAAAGAAAAACAAAAAACCATAAACACAATAAAAACCATAAAAACCTAAAACCATAATACCCATAAATCCCCAAAAACCCCACTAAAAACTTAAAAAAATCATTAAAATGCTAAAAACATTAAAAACTGTATAAAATATTAAAACCCACAAAACATGAAATATACCCCAAAAACTGAAAACCCCAAAAACCAAAAACCCCTAGAAACCCATATGAAATCGTTAAAAACCTAAAAACACTTAAGACCTCTAAAACTCAAAAAAACTAAAAAACATAAAAAATCTTGAAGAAGGAAAAAAACATCAAAAATCATGAACCCATAAAAACCTAAATACCCATAAAACACTAAAACACAAAACCCTCACTAATGACTCTAAAACCCCTTTGAACCCCTAAAAACTCTAAAAAACTCTCCAAACCCTACCAAACAAAAAATCCTTAAATCCCCTAAAACCTTGAAAATACATAAAAACCCTAAAAACCATAAAAATCAAAAAAAAAATATAAAAACCCCTAAAACGCTAATAAATCCATAAAATCTAAAAACAAATAAAACACCTAAAAACCTAAAAATTATAAAAACCCTAAAAACATAAAAAACACCTCAAACCCTAAAAACTCAGAAACCCCTAAAATCTATAAACACCCTAAAAACCACAGAGAACTCTAAAAATCATCTAAATTCCTAAAAATGTTAAGATACTATAAAAAACCATAAAAACTCAAAAAACCCTAAAATTTAAAAAAAACCATTAAAACTGAAATACACAAAAAACCCTAAAATCCCTCATAATCCATGAACATTCTAAATAAACCATAAAAATACTAAAAACACAAAAAACCCTAAAATTGTAAAAATTCCTAAAAACTCTGGAAAAACCTAAGAAAAAATTAAAATCCTAAAACACATAATATCCCTAAAAACACAAAAATGCTGAAAACATTAAATACCCAAAAATTCTAAAAGTCCATAAAAGCCCTCAAAATTTATAAAAACCCTAATCCCCATAAAAATAATTAAAAATACCTAATATCACTAAAAAATAAAAAAAATAAAAACCCTAAGAAAAGCTTAAGAACATAAAGATACTAAAAACCCATAAAAACATAAAAATTCTAAAAACCATAAATTTTCATAAAAATACCATAAAACCCTAAAATCCCAAAAAGCTATAAAACCCCATATAAACCATTAAAACCCCTTAAACAAATAAAAAATTCAAAACCCACTAAAACACTAAAAACTATATATAACCCTAAAAACTTATAAAAAATCTAAAAAAATTAATAAATCCCCTTAAAAATAAAAATTCTTTAATCCCAAAACCCCCCAAAAACTCAAATACCCTAAAAACAAAAATAATCCATAAAATCTTTGAAAAATATAATAAAACATAAAAATGAATGTTTAATTAAATCTTATAAAAACCTATATACACTAAAAATACAAAAAAACCTAAACCCCATAAAACCACCAAAAGCCCTAAAACCCATAAAAAATTCTAAAACCCATAAATATTATAAAACATCAATAGAATTTATAAAATCCCTCTAAACAACTAAAAATGTTAAAGGCTATAAAAAATAATAAATCCCTAAAACCACTAAAAAATCATAAAACCACTAAAAACCCTAAAACCCTTCAAAATCCCCTAAAATCATAAAAATCCTAAATAGGCCATAAAATCCAAAAAAACAAAAAAAAAATACCTAAAATCATGAATAATACTAAGAAAGAATTAAAATCCTAAAAACACTTAAGACCCCTAACAAACCTAAAAATTATGAAAAATATAAAAACCCCCCAATGAATCCAAATAACCCGAACAAACACAAAACCCCCCCAAAAATAGAAAAATCCCTTAAACACATAAAAACCATACAGCCTCACTAAAAACTCTAAAAAACTTTAAACCCCAAGAAACAGTGAAAATTTCTAAAACCTATTAAAACACCCAAAAATTTTATAATCCACTAAAAACCCAAAAACCATAAACCCCTAGAAACCCTAGGATACCCTGAAAACCTTCAAAATAAATAAAACCATAAATCCCATAAAAATATTAAAAAAACTAAAAATTCCTAAAATTGTAAAAAAATCTAAATACCCTAATAATCCGTTAGAAAACCATAAACCCTGAAAAAAAACCCCTAAAAACCTAAAAATGTTAAAACCCTAAAAACTATAAAAACCATAAAACCACTAAAAACCTCAAAATCCTTAAAGACCCATTAAAACCCTAAAAACTATAAATAACTATAAATCCCCATTAAATCCTAAAAAGGATATAAAATATTAAAAATCCTAGAAAACCCTAAAAATTAAAAAACCAATAAAAACCCAAAAAACATAAAACCCCAAAAAACACTCAAAATGCCTAAAAACCCTAAAAATCATAAAAATTATAAAAATCCCAAAAAATCAATAAAACCAAAAACCCATAAAAATAAAAAAACCTAAGAAAAAATTAAAGACCTAAAAACATATAATACCCCTAAAAACCAAAACATTCTACAAAACCTAATAGACCTGAAAACCCTGAAACCCCATAAATCCCCTAAAAACCCAAGAATCCATAAAAAGTCAAAAATACAAAAAAAACTCTAAAATTCCTTGAAACCCTTAAATACGTAAAAAAATCTAAAAACCAATAAAATTATAAAATAATCAAAACCCCCTAAAACCCCAAAAAAACCATAAAATACTAAAAACCATAAAAACCATAAAACCCTTAAACATCCCTAAAACCCCTTAAAACACAAAAATCCTAACAAAGACAAAAAATCTAAAAAATTTGAAAACCATAAAAACATTCAAAATTCCAATAAAATATATAAACACCAAATAACATTTAAAACCCATAAAAACTAGAAATACTAAAAACTTGAAAACCATAAAACCTAAAAATTTCCTAAAAACCCATAAATCCACAAAAACCATAAAAAATAATAAAAATTCTAAAAACCCAAAAAAATCCCTAAAAACATAAAAAATACTAAAACAGCTATGTAATCATTCAAAACCTAAGAATTCTTAATACCCCAAAAACCCTGAAAAATTATAAAACACTAAAACTGATGAACACCTTAAAACCCAAAAAACCCATAACACCATTAAAAACCCAAAAAAACCAAAAAAACCACTAAAACTCAAAAAACATGTTAAAACCCTAAAAACATTAAAATTATAAAAACATTAAAACCCTAAGGCACTCAAAGAACCCTAATACCCAAAGTAAACAAAAAAACCATTAAAAATCCTAAAAGGCCTCAAAATACCTTAAAACCCTAAAAACATACAAAAACATAGAAAGGCCCAAAAAACTAAGAACATAAAAAACCTATGAAACCCTAAATAAAATTAAAACAACTAAAAAATTAAAAAATAATAAGGACACTAAAAACCTTAAAAACCTTTAAAATCCTAAAAACCATAAAAACCCATAAAATCCTGAAAACACTTAAAATCTAAATAGAAAATATATATAACCTTGAAATCCATTAAAACCCTTAAAAATATAAAAACCATAAAATATTCTAACCCCCCCCCCCAAACCCCTAAAAACCATACAAACACCTAAAAACCAAAAAAACCATAAAAACATTAAAAACTCTAAAAACCCATTAAAACACTAAAAATGTTAAAAAACAACAAAAATACATACAAACCTAAAAAATCCATAAAAACCATAAACCCTTCGAAACCCTTATACACTGTAAAATCCATAAAAACAATAAAAAACCTAAAACCCTAAAAATCCTTAAATAGGTAAAAACCCAAAAAAAACATGAAAACCACTAACAAATCCCTAAAACCCTAAAAACATGTAAATACCCTAAAAACCAAAAAACTGTTAAAACCCTTTAATAATTAAAAAACCAAAAACTATTAAAAACCATATAAACATTAAAAAAACTTCCATAAAACACATAAAACACAATGAATCGCTAAAAAATCTAAAAAAATATTTATGGGTTTTAGTTTTTTTTGGTTTTAATGTTTTATTAGGGTTTTTCATGGTTTTTTGGTTTTTTATGTTTGTAGTGATTTTGAAAGATTTTTTGGATTTTTTGGGTTTTTATTTGTTTTAGGGATTTTTAGGGTATATATGGTTTTTAGAGTTTTGGGGTTTTTTGGGGTTTTTAGTGTTTTTTAGGTGTTCTTAGTTTTTTTGATTTTTATGATTATATTAGGATTTTTAGGGTTTTTAACATATTTAGTGTATTTTTATGCTTTTTAGGATTTTAGGGTTTTTAGGGGTTTTAGGGTTTTTAGGGTTTTATGGTTATTTTTTGGTTTTATTTAATTTTCTAATATTTATTTGGGGTCTTAAGTATTTTTATACTTTTTAAACATTTTTAGTGGTTTAAAAAGTTTTTAGAGTTAATATTATTTTTGGGGGTTTTAGAGGGTTTTATGGTTTTTAGGTTTTTATGATTTTTGATGTTTTTAGAATTTATTATGTTTTCAAGGTTTTTAAGTGTTTTTTTGTTTTTATAGTTTTTAAGGGATTTTCAGGGCTTTTATAGGTTTTTATGTTTTTATTGGTTTTTAGAGATTTATTTGGATTTTTATTTTTTTAGAATTTTTAATGATTTTGAGGGTTTTAGGTTTTTCTGTTTTTATTTTTATTATAGGTTTTTCCTGATTTTAAATTTTTTTAATGTGTTTTATAGTTTTCAACAATTTTAGTGGTTTAAAGGGTTTTTATCATTTTTAACATTTGTAGGGGTTTTTTGGGGTTTTATGGTATTATGGTTTTTTAATGTATTTTTTTGGGGGGTGTGTAGTGTATTAGGGCATTCTAGGGTTTCTTGTGTTCTTATGGTTTTCAAGGGTTTAATTACTTTTTAGTTGTAAAGTTTTTCATATGGGTTTTTCTGGGATTATTGGTTTTTTTAGGGATTTTTAGGGCATTTTAGCATTTTAAGGATTTTTATGGATTATGAGGGGTTTTATGGGTTTTTATTTGTTTTAGGTTTTTTAGGTGTTTGAAAAAAATTGGGTTTTAGGTGTTTTTTGTTTTTTAAGTTTTTTCTTAGGGTTTATCATGGTTTTTAGGGTTTTTATGTTTTTTTGGGTTTCATTATGTTTTTAAAGATTTTTATAGAGTTTTATAAATTTATTGTTTTTATTATGTTTTGATATTTTTAGAGTTTTAGGTTTTTTAATGTTTTTATGTTTTTTAAGGTTCTTTGGGGTTGTTATGGTTTTTTAGTTTTTTGGATATTAAGGTATTTTAATGTTTTCTAACGTTTTATGGGTGTAATGGGTTCTGAGAATTTTGGTGGTGTAGGGTTTTTATATATTTTTTGTGTTTTATATGGTTTTAGTGTTTTTATGTTTTAGGGTTTTATGTTCATTTTGGGTGTTTATGTTTTTTATCGTTTTTAGGTTTTTAAGGGATTTTATGTGCTTTTATGTTTTATTTTATTCTTTGTAATTTCCATGTTTTTTAGGATTTTTTATTTTTTAGGATTTTTTATGTATTTTTAGTGTTTTAAGGGGTTTTTTTGGGATTTTGAGGGTTTTTATGATTCTTGGGTTTTTTTTGAGATTTTTTGGGGGTTTTGTGTTTTTTAGGTTTGTTATATTTTTTTATTTATTTTTAGGGTTTTAATGGTTTATATTATTTTTATGGTTTTTATGGTTTTTTTTTGTTTTTAAAGATTTTGTTGTCTTCTTTAGGTATTTTATTGTTTTTTCTTATTTTAGGGGTTTCATGGTTTTTTGAGTTTTTAGGGATTTTAGTTCTTTTTTGTATTTATGGTTTTTTAGAGTTTTTACCAGTTATGGGGTTTAATGGCTTTTTACAGTTTTCAAATATATTTTAGGGTTTGTATGTGTCCTTATAGTTTTAAAGGTTTTCAGGGGTTTTATGGATTTTAATGGATTTATGGTCTCTTGGAATTTTTAACAATTTTTTTACGGGTTTATAGTTTTATAGGTTTTAATGGTTTTCTTATGGGTTTTCGAGGTTTTTAGTGTTTTTATTATTTTAGTGATTTTTATGGGTTTTAGGAATTTTTATGTTTTTATGGGTCTTTTGTGGTTTAATGGTTTTTTTTTGTATTTTTATGGACTTTTTATTTTATGGGTTCTTATGGGTTTTTAGAGTTATTAAAGTTTTGGAGGTTTTAATGGTTTTTATAGTTTTTAGTGTTTTTTGGGGTTTTATGTACTTTTAGGTTTTTATGGTTTTTAGATATTTTTATGGACTTTTCAGTTATTTTATAATTTTTGGTATTTTTTAGGTTTTTAATGCCTATATGTGTTATTTAGGATTTTTGGTCATCTTAGGGGTTTTCAGGGTTTTTAATATTTTTTTGATTTTTTAATTTTAATAATTTTAAGGGTTTTAGGGATTTTGGGAGGTTTTATGTTGTTTAGGGTTTTTAGGGTTTTAGTATTTTTCTTGTTTTTAGGTGTTTTAAGTGTTTACGGGTATTATGGTTTTCTTAAGGAATTGTAGAGTTTTTAGGGTTTTTACATTTTTATGATTTTTATGGATTTTTTAGGATATTTATTATTTTTTGGGTTTTTAGGTATTTGAATGATTTTTATGATTATTTTTGTTTTGTAATGTTTTTCTGCTTTTGGGGGGTTTATGTATTTTTTTTATATTTTTATGTGTTTAAAGGTTTTTAGGGGTTTTATGTTTTTTACGGTTTTTTGGGTTTTTAGTGTTTTTTTTTGTTTTTTATGGTTTTTATTGTTTTTAGTTTTTTAGGGATTTTAAGTCTTTTTAGGTTTTTGGAGTTCTTTTAAATTTTTTGGGGGTCTGAAGGATACTATTTTGTAGTTTTTAAGTTTTTATGGATTTCATGGATTTAATTCTTTATGGGTTTTTATGGTATTTAGGGTTATTTAGGGTTATTTTGGTTTTTAGGGTTTTTAGCATTTTTAGGTTTTTAGGGGTTTTAAATGTTTTTATGTTTTTAAGGTTTTCATATGTTCTGTTGGTGACTATACAATTTTTTTATGTTTTAAGGTATTTGTAGGGATTTTTATAGTTTTAGAGATTTTGATGGGTTATAGGGGTTTTTAAGGTTTATAATGTTTTTTCATAGTTTTTAAAATTTTAATTATTTTTATGAATTTTTATACATTTATGGATGTTGATGGGTTTTAGAAATTTTAGGGTTTAAAATGATTTTTTTATAGTTTTTTCTATTTTTAGGTTTTTTATGGGTTTTATATGTTTTTATTTTTCAATGATTATCTTATGTTATTATATGGTTTTTAGGATTTTTAAATTTTTATTCAATTTTTTGGATTTTTATGGATTTTTCAGATTTTAGGGTTTTGAGTGTTTTTTAGGGTTTTTAGGGGTTTCAATGTTTTAAGGGTCTTATGGTTTTTTGCATTTTAAGGGTATATTACCCTTTTAGGATTCTAAATGTTTTTCACGTTTTTCTTATGGTTTTTAGGGTTTTGAAGGTGGATTTTTGGAGTTTTTGGCGGTTTTTAATGATTGGGGGGGGGGTAGGGCATTAGGGGTTTTTAGATTTTTTAGGTTTTTAGGTGTTCTAAGTGTTTTTAGGTTTTTAACATTTTCTTTTGGTTTTTCTAGATTATAGGATTTTTTTAGGTTTTTATGGATTTTTATGGATTTTTTAGGATTTTTAATATTTTCATGATTTTAAGAATTGGGAGGGTGTCTAGAGTTTTTAAGGGTTTTTTGGGGGTCTTTAGGGGTTTTAGGGTTTTTATATTTTTGGGTGATTTAAGAGATTTAAGGTTTTTTATTTTTATTCTTAGTGATATTAGGGGTTTTCTTATATTTTTTGGGATTTTATGTATTTTTTATGTTTTTATTGTATATTAGGGTTTTTAGGGTTCTACGTGTTTTTAAGGTTTTAACGGTATTAATGGTTTTTTTGGTTTTTCTGATTTTTTTAGTTTTTTATGATTTTTAAAGTTTTCCGTATTTTTTTAATGTTTTTTAGTGTTCTAATGTGTTTTTAGAGTTTTTAGTGATTTTCTAGTGTTTTAGGGTTTTTTGGGGGGTTTTAATGTTTTGGTGTTTTAGGGTTTTAGGGTTTATTAGTGTTCTTATTATTATAAGGTTTTATTAGTGGTTTTAGGGATTTTTACACTTTTATAGACTTCTAGAGATATTTAGTATTTTTATGGTTTTGAGGATTTATAGGGATTTTGAGGGGGTTTAGGTTTTTTATGGTTTTTATGGTTTTTAAGTTTTTTTTTGTGTTTTAGAGTTTTTTTTAGTTTTTTAGGTTTTTAATGGTTTTTTAGGATTTTAGAACGTTTTTAGGGGTGTAAATGATTTTTATAGTTTTTAATGTTTTTTAAGGTTTTTGTTGGGTTTTATAATTTTAATATTTTAAGGGTTTTTTCATGTTTTTAGAGTTTTTTATGATTTTTATGGTTTTTTTTCATTCATTACCTTTTTTATGGTTTTAAATGTTTTTTGGTATTTAAGGTTTTCTTAATGTTTTTAGGTGTTTTAGGGGTTTTTATGTTTTTAGGCCTTTTAGCATTTTTTATCGGTTTATAGGGTTTATGAATATTTTTCATATTTTTTCCGTTTTTATGGGTTTTAGGGGTTAAGTGTTTTTGGATTTTTAGGTATTTTATGTATTTTTAGGTTTTTAACATTTTTTAATGTTTTTATGGGTTTTTAAGGGATTTATGTTTCAAACTATTTTTATCCATTTTATAGGAATAATTTGGTTTTTAGGGGTTTTATTAAATTTGAGGGTTTTGGGTGTTTTTTAGGGGTTTTACGGGTTTTACGGTCTTTGTTGTGTTTTTTATTGTATTTTGATTTTTAAGGGAAAAGAAGGCACAAGACTAGGCTATTCTTAGTCCCCCCAAAATCCATTAGAAAAAATAAAGTCAAACTAACAAGGCTGGGGTAGGATCAATCAACCCATACCCAAATTAAACTACATATCATATGGGTCGACCTCCCCTTCATCCCCAAAGGGGTCTCAATATGCACCCTATTGCGAAGACACATCTGAGTCTACCCTCTCCCACTCCGATGAAACCTTTATAGAATTTTCCATGTCTACAGTAATATAGTTATACATGTCCCTAATCCTCTATGATCCAAAAAATGGAGGCCTTAGAGGAGGATCTAGTAGTAATTGGCCTTAGAAGAGTGATGTAGTCCCTCAATGGCATCCTCTTCAGTGGATCAGAGGAAAGACCTCAAAGAAACTTCTTCCATCCATAAAGAACACCATCATCGTTTACCACCTTAGACTGGGGATTACTATATTTTTCGTGTTCAATAGCAGCATGCTCCACACCACCATTTTGGCTTCCAGATCTGGGAGTATGTACATTGTCAACCCTCAGCTTCCTCTTCCTAGAGCCTAAATCCAGGACAACAGTATGAGGGTGACCCATAAAATACTTATCTGTCCTTATCTGAGCCATGTTAAAGATAACCATGGAATATTCCTCCACAAATATTTACCCTGACCTTGTAGATCACTCATTATCATCCTAGAAAAAATGAACATCCTTCTTTAGACCTTTTTCAGCAGGATGTTATTTTGATGCTGCTCATATGTGATTTCCATATAGTCCAACATTATCTGTTTGGACAGATAAACACATAGGGGTAAGGTCTCACACACAACCAGAGAAAGGATCGATTCCTGTTGTTCATAAATATTGCTACTCATTATAGAATTTGAGGATAGGCCCCTTGGTCATCATGCATCTCCATATTTATAGAGGGAAAATACTGAATGCCTTCAATATTTCTAAACCCATTCCCAATAGCATTAACCTGATCCTCTCCTTACTCCTGAACGTTCTCAATAATGATTAAAGTATTTTGCACAACCTCCTCTCACCCCATCACTTCACAAATGTGGACTGGAACCTCCTCCTAAAGTTCCACATGCTATCCACTTTCATCCCTACCAACTTCAACCTGTACCTCTCCCTGCCCCTACATCTCCAGCCTCTCTATCCCATTATCCACAATCTACATAGGTCCCAAGCCCTCAAATCGGTTAAAAGATAAAATGAATTCCTGCCCTGCTTCAAGAGTGGTAGGTCATTGACAACAGCCACACCCTCTCCAATAACCTCAGCCCCCTTCCCGCTAGAAGAAGAAACATCGCCTGCAATTCCCAAGTCACACATCAAGCACTTTAATATTTCACTCACCTTAGCCTCTGATTGATACCTCACTACAACCTTCCTTGATAAAGAAACCCCTAATTCCACCCTATCATCCCTTTGTGCACTCGAAAGGTTATCCCTTAGTGTTCCTGAGAATTCATCAAAATCAGGATCCAATCCCATCCCCGGGGAAGCAACTCAGTGGTCTATCCCAACCACAACACGCCCACTACCCCTATGCCTAAAATCACTCTACACATGACCATGTATCATACATGAATCACAGTAGCGTACCCATGATTCAAAAACAACATGTTGTTTCCAACAAAGCACTTTGACAATATCAATCCCAACAAAATCAATCATCCCATTCGATACAAAAACTTCAACAAAGACCCTCAGGGAAACCAGATGATAGGGATCGAATGTTCTATTATCCAGTCACAATAATCTTCCTTCAAGATTCCCCAACATTGAAATAATATATTGATTTTGAAAGGGTAGGTTGAGTTTTTAGAGTTTTATGTATTTTATAGGTTTCTAACATTTATGGGGATTTAAGGGTTTTTATAGTTTTTAGTGTTTTAGTTTTTATGGATTTTACCCAGTTTTATGGTTTCTAAGAGTTTTAAGGCATTGGGGGTTTTGGCGGTTTTTCTCTTCTATGTGGGTCTTAAATGATTTTTAGATTTAAATATTTTATCATGGTTTTTAGTGTTTTCATGATTTTTTATGTTTTTAGGTAATTTTAGCGTTCATTTAGGATTTTTATGGGTTTTATGGTATTTAGGACTTTTATGGTTTTTAGGTTTTTTAATATTTTTTTAGGTTTTTGGTAATTTTTCAGTTTTCTATGGGTTTTATGGTTTTTATATTTTTAAATTTCTTAGGTGTTTACATGTTTTTTTATACATTTTGGTGGGGTTTTAATGGTTTTATAGGTATTTAGTTTTATTAAGGTTTTAGTGGTTTTAGGGGTTTTAGGGTTTTTAGGGTTTTTAGTATTTTATAGGTTTTTAAGGGCTTTAAGTGTTTTAGCATTTTTAAGGATTTATTAGGGTTTCTCGTGTTTTTAAGGGTTTTTATGTTTTTATGGATTTTTAGCAATTTTTAGGACATTTATGGTGTTTTTCAATTTTAGTATTTTGAGGGGGTTTATTGTATTTATGGTTTTATGGTTTTTATTTTTTATTGTCATTTTTTATGTTTCTTAGGGATTTGTAGTATTTTATTTTTTAAGGTTTTTATGTATTTTAGAGTTTCTTAAGTTTTTTAGTATTTTTAGGGATTTTTAGGGATTTTTATTTTTTAGAGTATTTTGGGATTTTGATGGTTTTTAGGGGTTTTATGGTTTTTATGGTTTTTTGGGATTTTAGGGGTTTTTTTGTTTAAGGGTTAAAAAAATTGAGGCCTTTTTAATCATTTTAGGTTTCTAAAGTGTATTTTTATGTTTTTAGTGTTTTTGGTTTTTATTGGTGTTAAGGGTTTTTATAGTGTTTAAAAATTTTATGGGTTTTTATGGTATTTAGGTTTCTCTAGGGTTTTTATTATTTTTATGTTTTTATGGGCTTTAGGTGTTTTTTGGGTTTTAAGGATCTCAAAGAATATTTCAGCATTTTAGTATTTTTTACATTTTTAGGTTTTTCTAACTATTTTTTGTATTTTAATGGTTTTTAGGGTTTTAGAGATTTTGTGTGGCATTGTGTAGTTTTTATGGTTTTAGTTGATTTTTTTAGTTTTTCAGGTTTTTTTGAGTTAATTGGGCTTTTATGTTTTTTTTGGAGTTTTTAATGTTTTCATGGTTTTAAATTGTTTTTAGAGTTTTTAGTTGTTTTTAGGGTTTCTATGAGTTTTTATGGTTTTTAGGTGTTTTACGGTTTCTAGGGGTTTCAGTTGTTTTTATGGTTTTTATGGTTCTTATCATTTTTTTGGTTTTTAGGGGTTTTAAGTGTTTGTAGTATTTATGGTTTTTTTGGGTTTTTCATTGATTTTAAGTGTTTTTAGTTATTCAAGGAATTATATAGCTTTTTGAATATTTTTATAAGTTTTTAGGGGTTTTAGGGGTTCTATGAATTTATAGTTTTTCAGGTTTTTTATGGATTTATGAATTTTTTAGGTTTCTTATAGGTTTTATTTTCTTACTATTTTCTAGTTTTTTAGGTATTTTTTGGGTTTTGGTAGTTTTTGACATTTTTAGTGATTTTTGTGGATTTTTTTGATTTTAATGGGTTTTAGTAATTTTAGGTATTTTTAGGGGTTTTAATGTTTTATAGATTTTTAGGGTTTTTTGAGTTCTTAGGGATATTAAGGTTTTTTCATGTTTTTTAATGTTTTAGGGGTTAAAAGGATTTTAAGATTTTTTATTGTTTTAAGTCTTTTTAGGGTTTTATGGGGCATTATTGTTTTTTATGGTTTCTTGGAGGTTTTATTGTTTTTAGCATTTAAATGTCTTTTATACATTATTAGGGTTTTTATTGTTTTTTTGGTTTTTAGGGGATTATGTGTTTTTAGGTTTTTAATGTTTAATTACAGTTTTGGGGGTTTTTTGGGGTTTCATTCAATTTAAATAAAATTTTGATATTTTTTTTGGGATTTTTTAGTTTTTTGGGGGTTTTAGAAAATTTACGGGGTTTTATGATTTTTCTATGGGTTTTATCGTATTATGGTTTTCTGGGTTTTTTAGTTTTTAGGGTTTTTAATATTTTTTATCATTTTTTATATTTTGTGTGGATAAATGGTTTTTTATTGTTTTTAGTTGGTTTTTATGGTTTTTGTGTGTTTTTATTTATGTTTTTATTATTTAAGTGATTTTTATTTCTTGTAGTTATTTTTATGGCTTTTAGTGTCCTTAGGTTATTTAGTGTTTTTAGTTTTTTTGTGGTTTTAAGTATTTTTTGGCATTTAAGGTTTTCTTAGGGATTTATAATGTTTTAGTGTTTTTTATATTATTAGGTATTTTTAATTCTTTTTTCATGATTTTTATAATTTTTTAGATATTTTGGGATTTTTATTGTTATTATGTTTTTAGGGTTTTAGGGTTTTTTTGGGTCTTTTTATTTTTTTAGGTTTTAAGAGGTTTTATGTGTTTTTAGGTTTTTAAGAATTTTTAAGGGTCCTTCATTTTTATGGGTTTTTTGGTTTTTTGGTATATTTTTTGTTTTTTTAGTATTCTTATGGGTTCTTATTATTTTAAGGGTTTTTGTGGGGTTTTAATATTTTCTTATATTTTTATGGCGTTTTGGGGGATTTGATAGTTTTTTTAGTTTTTATGGATTTTAATAATTTTAGAGTTTTTTAAAAAATTTAGGGGTTTAAATAGTTTTTATAGTTTTTAGTGGGTTTTTAGAGTTTTTAATAGTTTTTAGGGGTTCATAGTTTTTTTAATATTTTTAGTTATTTTCTTAGTATTGAGATATTTTTAGGGTTTTGAGTTATTTTTAAGGGTTTTTATGGTTTCTGTCATTTTTTAGGTTTTTGAATGGTTTTTATTTTTTCTAATTTTTTAAGTTTTTCTTAGGGGTTTTTGGGTTTTTAGGATTTTTTGTTTTTAGGGATTTTTTGTGATTTTTAATATTTTATGGTTTTAAATGATTTTAGGGATTTTAAGGGTTTTAGGGTTTTTAGGGTTTTAATAATGTTTAGGCCTTTTACGGGTTTAAAGTGTTATTTGGTTTTCTTTGGTATTTTTTGTGGTATTAAGTTTTATTATGTCTTTATATATTTTTAAGGTTTTTATGATTTTTTTGAGTTTTTGGGGTTTTGGTTTTTTTATGTTTTTTTGGGGTTTTATGGTTTTTAGGGTTTTTTAGGGTATTCATTTATTGCGGGTTTTAGGGGTTTTAGGTTTTTCAGGTATTCTTAGGGTTTTTCAGGTGTTTTGGGTTTTTTATTTTTGGGATATTTTTAGTGCGTTTAATAGATTTTTACCTGATTTAAGCAGTTTTAAGGGTTTTGATGGTTTTTAGGGTTTTTAGGATTTTAGTGGTTTAATGGTTTTTTTGATATTTTAGAATATTATTAGTGGTTTTATGGGATTTTATTGATCCCAATCAATTTTATGAGTCTAAAGGGGTTTTAGATATTTAAGTGGTTTTAAGGTTATTATGGGTTTCATGGGAATGTTATGGTTTTTAGGGGTGTTTATGATTTTTCGGGGTTTTAGGTTTTCATGGTTTTCATCATTTTTTTTTGGTTTCTTAGGCGTTTTATGTGTTTTTCAGTTTTTTAGGTATTCTTATTCTTTTTTGGGTTATTAAATATTGTGGGATGTTTTTTAATTTATTATTATTTTAAGGATTTTTATGGTTTTTTTGGATTTTGAAGGGTTTTGGGGTTTTTTGGGTTTTTATGTTCCTTTGGATTTTCAGTATTTTTTAGGTCATTTAAGTGTTTTTAGGTTTTTAATATTTTATTTTTATTTTTCAATATTTTTAGTATTTTTTACTTTTTATGGATTTTATGGTGGTTTTTTATATAATTATGGTTATTTAGGTTTTTTATTTATTGTTAGGTTTTTAGGGGTTTTTAGGGTCTTTTGGGTTTTTCTAGTATATTTTATTTTTTAGGGGTTTTTTGAGATTTTTGGGTTTTTATGGTTTTTTATATTTTTTAATACTTTTATTGTTTTAAAGGGGTTTTAGATTTATTAGTGGGTTTTATGGGTTTTTATGGCTTTTTAATATTTCAGAGGGGTTTTATGGTTTTAGGGGTTTTAGTACTTTTAGTGTTTTTTTAGTTTTGTAGGGGTTTAATGTTAATTTAGTGTTTTATGGTTTTCTTGGTGGTTTGCAGTGTTTAAAGGTTTTTCTAAATTTTTAGAGATTTTTATTTATTTTATAAGATTTAATGAGTTCTAGGGTTTTAGGGATTTTAGGGGTTTTCGAGTTTTTTTGTTTTTTGGGGTTTTTATCATTTTTAAGTTTTCTGGGGTTTTAAGTGTTTTTATGTTTTTATGTTTTTCTTATAGGTTATCCTGGTTTTTTTATTTATTTTTATGGACTTCAAGTATTTTTATTTTTTTTAGTATTTTATGGATTATAAGGGTTTTTTAGTTTTTTAGCATTTTTGGGTTTTTTATTTTTTTCATTTTTTATGTTTTTAGGGGATTAATGTTTTTATGTAGTTTATGGTTTTATTAGTGTTTTTTAGTGTTTATGATTTTTACATACTAAGGGATTTATATGTTTTTTTGGGTTTTTAGGGGTTTTTAGGGGTTTCAGGATTTTTTTATTTTAGCAGGATTATTGTTTTTTTTTGAGTTTACTGATTTTTTTAATTTTTTTGGCATTTTTAAGTATTTTAGATTTTACAAAAAAAATTATGAATTTAGATGTTTTTTATTTTTTTAGTGGTTTTTTATGGTTTTTAATAGTTTTCAAGGTTTTTAGGGGTTTTATGGGTTTTATGGTTTCTATGGTTTCTATGGTTTTTAGTGTTTTTAGGGTTCTTAGGGTTTGTTGTGTTTCTTAGGTTTTAAGGGTTTTAATATTTTGTAGGATTTGAATGTTTTTTAGTAGTGATTATATATTTTTGGAATTTTTACTTTTTAAGGAATTTTTGGGATTTTTTATGGTTTATTAGTGTTTTTAGGGATTTTTAGGGGTTGTTTGCTTTTTAGGGTTTTTTTTGGGTTTTTTTATTTTTTTTGTTTTTTGGGGTTTTAAGTGTTTTTTATTTTTTAATGGTATTGAAGGATTTTAGTTTTTTAATAATTTTTTTAAAATGTTTTTTAGAGGTTTTAGTGGGTTTTAGAGTTCTTATGTGGTTTTAAGGGTTTTTCGTCTTTTTTTGTTTTCAGGGGATTTAGGTTTTTTATTTTCTTTTATAGTTTTTAGTATATTAATGGAAGTATTTGATTGAATTTTTTTGCCTTTTTATGGATTTCATAGTGGGATTCATAGTAATTAGGATTTTTTACATTTTTAGATATTTATAGAGATTTTTTTAAGATTTTTATGGTTTTTAGGATTTTTATGGTTTTTCGGGGTTTTAGGGGTTTTAGTGGATTTGAGGTATTTTAGGATTTTTTATGTTTTAATGTTTTTTAGTTCTTTTTTATAACTTTTTTGTTATTTTAGTGGTTTTAGGGATTTTGACGGTTCTTAGTGTTTTTAGGGAATTTAGGGTTTTTATGGTTTCTTTTTAGATTTTTAGGGTTTTTTGAGTCTTTTAGGGTTTTAATGTTTTTATATATTTTTAAAAAATTGAGGGGTTTGAAGGGTTTTATATTTTTTGTGGTAATTTATGGTTTTTATGTGTTTTACTATTTTTAATCGTTTTTGTGGATTTTTAATTATTTAAATATTTTTAGGTATTTTAGGGTCATTATTATTTTTTACTTTTTATGGTCATTATCATTTTTCGGTTATTAAGTATTTCTTAGGGTTTTTTATGCTTTATAGAATTTTTTAAGTTTTTGGGTTTTTAGTGTGTTTTTTGGATTTTTATGGGTTTAATTATTTTTTAAGGATTTTGAGGGATTTTATTGTTTTTATGGGTTTTTATGGTTTGTCATTGTTTTTATAATTTTTAGGTTTTTATTGGTTTTATGTTTTTTAGGTTTTTATGGGGTTCTTAGGGTTTCATAGTGATTTAGGATTTTCTAAATTTTTAGGGTTTTTTAGGATTTTTAGGTTTTATAGGTGATTTTTTGGGGTTACGGGGGGGTTGTTTTTTTGGTTTTTAATGTTTTTTTACATTTTATAAGTCTTCAATGTTTTATAGAGATTTGTTATCATTTTTAGGTGTATAAAGGCTTTTTTTTATTTTTAGTGGTTTATACAGTTTTTTTGGGGTTTATTATGGTTTTTAGGGGTTTTATGGTTTTTAATGTTTTAGGGAATTTTAGGTATTTAGGATTTTTAGGAGCCATATAATTTTTAGGGTTTTTGGATATTATAATTTCTTTTAGTGTTTTATGTTTTTCTTAGGGTTTTTCATGGTCTTTTGTGTTGTTTATGTTTTTATAAATTTTTAGGGCTTTCTAGGATTTTTTTTTGATTTTTTAGGGTTTTTAGAGATTTTGAGGTGGTTTAGGGGTTTTAGGGTTTTTAATGGTTTTTAGTGTTTTTTGAGGTTTGTAGGTTTTTTTATGTTTTTTGTGTTTTTATCATTTTTTGGGGATTAAATGTTTTTAAATGTTTTTGTGGGGTTTTAGGTTATTTATTGTTTTTAAAGGGTTTCAAGGGATTTTTGGGTTTTTAGGGTGTTTTAGTGTATCTGTGGTCTTCATAATTTTTTTGACTTTGAGGGGTTTGATGTGTTTTTATGATTTTATGGTTTTCATAGAGTTTGTCAGGGTTTTTTGTGTTTTTACATTTTTTTAATTTTTTGGAATTTTATGTTTTTTATTTTTCTTTATGATTTTTAGGGATTTTGAGGGTTTATACAGTCTTTAGGGGGGTTTTTTAATGTTTTTAGATTTTTTTAGGTTTATAGGGGTTTAAAGTGTTTTAAGGTTTTTAATGTTTTCCAAGGGGTTTTTAGGGTTCTTAGGGTTTTTTATTTATTAGGAGATTTCAGGGTTTTTTTGGATTTTAAATTTGTAGGGTTTTTAGTTATTTTGATGTTTTTTATAGTTATTAGGATTTTTATGTTTTTTTTTATTTTATGATCTATTTTTTTGTTTTTTAGTGTATTTAATCATTGTATAATTTTTAATGTTTTTTGGGGTTTAAAGGGTTTTTAGAGTATTTTGTCGTTTCTTAAGGTTTTATGGGTTTTAAATTTTTTTAATATTTTTGGTGATTTTACAGTTTTTAGGGTATCGATGGGTTTTAGGGTTTTTAACAGTTTTTAGCATTTTTAGGGTTTTAGGGGTTTTGACTACTTTTTGATTTTTATGGTTTTCTTAGGGGTTTTCTGGGTTTTTATGAGTTTTTTATATTACAATAGATTATAGGGATACATTTGTTTTGTTATGTTTTTTAGGGTTTTTTGGAATTTTTATGGTTTTAGGGTTTTTTATGGTTTTTAGGGTTTTAGGTTTTTTATGGTTTTTAAGGTTTTTAGCCTTTTTTAGTTTTTTAGGGTTTTTAAGTGTTTTTATTTTTGTAATGTTTTCTTAAGGTTTTTATGGTTTTTATCTTTTACATGTTTCTAGGGATTTTTTAGGATATTTTTTGTATTTTAGGGTTTTTAGGGTTTTGGGGGGTTTTAATTTTATAGGGTTTTTAGGGATTTCTTGTTTTTTTGGGTCGTTTGGGTTTTTTGAGTTTATTTTTGTTTTAAGGGTTTTTTATCTTTTTTGAGGTTTAAAGGGATTTTAGAGATTTTAGTTATTTCAAGGGTTTTTATGGTGTTTAATGTTTTCAGAGGTTTTTATGGTATTTATGGTATCTACAGTTTATTTGGGTTTGTAGGGTTTTCCATCATTTATTAGGTGTATATGGGCTTTAACTATAGTTTAGTTTTTATTTTTTATGTTGTTTAGTTTTTTTAGGGGTTTTTATATCATGAGGGATTTTTAGGGGTTTTCAGGTTTTTTAGGGGGTAGTTTGAGTTTTTTTAGGTTTATCATTGTTTTTTAGATATTTTTAATGTTTTTAGGGGTTTATAGTGTTTTTATTGTTTTTAGTAAATCATTAAGTTTTTTATGGGTTTTTTTGGTTTTAGGGATTTTTTTAGTTTTTATGGGTGTTTAATGTTTTTAGAGTCTTTTAGGTTTTTTAGAATATTTTCAATTTTTAGGGGTTCTAAGGGTTTTTAGGTTTTAAGGTATTCTTCAGGTGTTTCAGGGTTTCTAGGTTTTTTTTTGTTTTTTCATATTTTTAATGGTTTTTAGGTTTTTTAGGGATGTTGATGGGTTTAAGGGTTTTAGGTTTTTTAATGTTTTCTACCATTTTAGATTATCGTGGGTTTAAAGTGTTTTTATATTTTTAGGGTTTTCATAGGGATTTTTTTTTTTGTGTTTCTTGGATTTTTTAAGTTTTTATAAATATTTAGTGATTTTTTAGGATTTTTATGGGTTATTAATGAATTTAATTTTCTTGAGGATTTTTGTGTTTTTTTGGTTTTTTAGGATTATTAGTTAGTTTTAAGGGTTTTTACAGTTTTTTTATGTTTTTAGGGGTTTTCGGGTTCTAAAGTTCTTATGACGTTTTAAGGTTTTTAGAATGTTTAGGTTTTTTAAGGGTTTAAGTGATTTTAGGTTTTTATGTTTTTCTTATGGTTCTTAAATTTTTTTAGGTTTTATTATATTTTATGATTATTATTAATTTTATGGTTTATAGGGTGCTTTGATATTTTGAGGGACTTCAGGAATTTTTAAGAGTTTTTTGTTTTTTGTGGTTTTTTATGGGTTTCCTTAGTTTTTAAGGGTTTATAGTTTTCAATATTTTGAAATATTTTAAGGGTTCTATGGAGTTTTTATAGTTTTTAATGATTTATAGGATTATTATAGTTTTTAGGGTTTTATGTGTTTTAGGGTTTTACTATCTTTAGGGTATTTTAGGGGTTTTAGACTTTTTTGTTTTTTTAAAGGTGTTTAAGTGTTTTAAGTTTACAATGTTTTATTAGTGGATTTTAGGGTTTTAAAGGTTTTTTTACATTTTATAGGATATTTAGAAAAATTTTAGGTTTTTTATGAATTTTTGGGGATTTTAGGGATTTTGAGTGTCTCTAATGGTTTTGAGGGGTTTTCGTGTTCTCAAGGATTTTTAATGTTTTTAGGGTTTTAGGGGTTTTTTTAGGATTTTCATTTTTTCTTAAAATTTTTCATGGATTTTATGGTTTTTTATATATTTAGTGATTTTTAGCAATTTTTAGGGTTTTATGGTATTTAGGGTTTTAAGGATTTTAAGGGTTGATAGGGTTTATTAGGGGTTTTAAGTTTTTTATAGATTTTTAACATTTTTAGGGTTTAAAAATATGTTTGATATTTTTAAGTTTGTTTTTTCTGTTTATGGGGTTTAATGGTCTTTTTAGTTTTTAGGGGGGTTTATGGTTTTTATGGTTTTAGGGGTTTTTATATTTTTTAGGGTTTTTATTGTTTTTTAGGTTTTTAGGGGTTTTCTGTGGTTTTAGGTTTTTAATGTTTTCTTATGTGTTTTTTTTTGGTTTTTTAGATTTTTAGGTATTTTAGTGTAATTTTATAATTTTTATGGGTTTTAGGGTTTTTAGGGATTTTGAGAGGTTTTAATGTTTTTATGGAATTCATGGTTTTTTTATTTTCTATCGTTTTTAGGTTGTTTTGAGGATTTATGTATTTTTAGGTTTTTAAATGATTTCTTAGGGGTTTTCAAGGTATTTAAGATTTTTTAGCTATTTAGGTATTTTTATGGATTTTAATGATTTTTAGGTGTTTTTAGGTGTTTTTATTTTTTGACGGTATTTAAGGTTTCTCAAGATTTTAGGGGTTTGAGGGGTTTTTTGGGGTTTTTATGGGTTTATTTGAGTTTTCTACGTGTTATAATGTTTTTAAAGGAATTTTATAATTTTTAGGGGTTTAAAATGTTTCTAATGTTCTTAGTGGTGTTTAGGTTTTTTATGGCATTTTAGAGTTTTGAATCTTTTTAGGGGTTTTTTATTTTTTAGAGTTATTTATTTTTAGGGGTTTTATGGTTTTTTACGGTTTTTATGAGATTTAGGTGATTTTAGCGTTTTTATGATTTTCTTAAGATTTTCCATGGTTTTAAGAGTCTTTATGTTTTAGGTATTTATATAGCCTTTTTATGATTTTTTAGGTTTTTAGTGTTATTAGGAATGTTGAGGGCTTTTAGGGGTTTAGGTTTTCTTTTGGATTTTCCTATTTTTAGGTCTCTTTAAAGTTTTTTAGGTGTTTCTATATTTTTATGGTTTTATTAGGTGTTTTTTTGGTTTTTAGGATTTTTATATTTCTTTTTATTTTTAGTGAATTTTTTTCGTATTTTTATATTTTTTAGAGTTTTTAGGGATTTTGAGTGGTTTTAGGGTTGTTTAGGGTATTTAACGTATCATAATGTTTTTTAAACTTTTTATGGGGTTTGAGGTGATTTTTAGATTTTAGACAGTTTTTGTGGTTTCTAGGAGATTTTATGGATTTTTAAGGTTTTTAGGGTTCATAGGGTTTTAGTGTTTTCTAGCTTTATAGGGGTTTTAAGTGTTTATTGGAATTCTATATTTTTTTTTACATTTTTAGGGGTTTAGAGGTTTTTTAGTGTTTTTCTATTTTTTTATTGGTGTTTAGGGTTTTAATTTCCTTGATGGGTTTTAGGTTTTTTAGGGTGTTCAGGGATTTTTATGGTTTTTTTGATTTTTAGATTTTTTATAATTTTATGGGTCTAGTGTTTTCAAGATTTTAAGGTTTTATTAGGGATATTTAGTGTTTTACGTTTTTTTATATTTTTAGGAATTTTATGGATTTTTTATGATTTTTATGGTTTTTAGAGTTTTTAGGAATTTTAGGGGTTTTAAGGGTTTAGGGTTTTATGGATTTTAATGGTTTTTATCGTTTTTTATTTTCTATTGGGTCTATGTGCTTCTAGGTGTTTACGATTTACATTTGGTTTTATAGGGATTTGGAGTTTTTATTATTTTGAGGTATTTAAATTGATTTTTTAATATTTTTTAAGGATTTATGGTTTTTATTGTTTTTTGAATTTTTTGAATTTTTTAAATGGGTTTTGAGTTTTTTTGAGTTTTCAACATTTATAGGTGTTTAAAGGGGTTTTAATGTTTATTTTGGGTTTTAAATGATTTATGGGTTTTAGGGTTTTTAAGGTTTTTAGAGGTTTTAGGGTTTTTAGAAGTATTAGGTTTTTATATGGTTTTTATCAATTATTCAGTATTTTTGGGTTTTAACGTTTTTAGTTTTTTTGGTTTTCTTGTGGTTTTTCAGTGGTTTTAGGGGTGTTTACTTTTTTAGATATTTTATATGGTTTTTATGGTTTTCTAGATTTTGACGGTTTTTACTATTTTCAATTATTTAGGGATTTTATCTTTTTCATTTTTTGTGTGTCTTAAGTGGTTTTTGGGTTTTAAGGTTTTCCTTGGTTTTTTCTGGATTTTTATAGTTTTTTTTTGCTTTTTAGTGATTTTTAGTTATTTTTTATATTTAGTTGGTTTTTACAGTTTTCATTAACATTTAGGTTTCTTACGGGTTTCGATGGTTTTTAACATTTTTTTGGTTTTGAGGGGTTTTAACTTTTTTTTTGGGTTTTTTAGGTTTTCTTAGTGATTTTCTAGATTTTTATTATTTTTTATGATTTTAGGGATTTTTATGGATTTCTTGGACTTTTTATGGTTTTTTACTGTTTTTCATATTTTGAGGGTTTTAGGCATTTTATGGTGTTTAGGTTTTTTAGTTTTTTTGTTATTTTAGGGTTTTATTAGTTTTTATGAATTTTATATGTTATTTAGATTTTTTAGTGTTTTATAGGTTTAAAGGATTCTTAGAGTTTTTAACATTTTTTAGGGTTTTCTTGGGGTGTTAGGGTGTTTTATGGTTTTTTTGGGAATTTTAGGTTTTGAGGTTTTTAGGCCTTATATCATTTTTTTGTTTTTAGTGGTTTTAAGTGTTTTTTGGTTTTAAGATTTTCATAGGGTATTCATTAATTTTGGTTTTTTGAAATTTCTAGGGAATTTTAGTGTTTTTTTTACTATTTTATGGGTTTTAGAATTTTTTTAGGATTTTTAGGGTGTTTAGGGTTTTAGTAATTTTTTTGTTTTTAGAGTTTATTGTTTTTAGGGGTTTCATTTGTTTTTACATTTTTAAGTATTTATTATGTTTTTTAGGTTTTTAGGGGATTTAACATTTTTAGGGTTTTTGGGTTTTCAAACGAATTTTATGGATTTTAGGGGTTTTTAGAATTTTGAGTGTTTTAGGGTGTTTTAGTTTTTTTGTGGTTCATTTGTTCTTTTTGTGTTTTTTTGTGTTTTATGTATTTTTAGTATTTTTTGTAGATTTTTTACACATTAAGGGATTTATAGAGTTTTTATAGTTTTAGTGTGTTTTTATGGTTTCTATGGGATTTTTTATACTTTTTAAGGGATTTGGGGTTTTTATAGTTCTGGGGGTTTTAGTGTTTTTAGTGTTTTTATAATTTTTATGTGTTTTTATGGTTTTTTAGTTTTTCTTTATGTTTTTTTAGGTTTATAGGTTCTTTTACATTTAGAGGGTTTTTAGGAATTTTTTTAGGATTTTTATGGTTTTTTGGGATTTTTAAGAATATTGATGGTTTTTAGAGGTTTTCATGGTTTTTATGGATTTTAAGGTTTTATACATTTTTATGTTTTTAGGTGTTTTATGTTATTTTATGTTTTTATGTTTTTCTTATGTGTTTTGAATTTTTTTTGGTTTTTTACCTTTTTTAAGTATAGTTTGGGATTTTCTTTAGGATTTTCATTAATATTTTTAGTGTTTCTAATTGGTTTTTTTGGATTTTTTGGAATTCTTTGAGTTTTTTGAGTTTTTTAAGTGTTTTATGTGTTTTTAATTTTTTTAACATTTTTATTAGATTAAAGCGTTTTGAATGATTTAGCAGTTTTTAAGGGTTTTTTAGGTTTTAGGGGTTTTAGGGTTTTTATAGTTTTTAGGGTTTTTAGGGATTTTTACCAATTTTTGTGTTTCTTAGGTTTTTTGGGGGTTTGATGTGTTTTTTGGTTTCAACAATTTTCTTAATATTTTTAAGTATTTAAGGTGTTTTTTCTGTTTTTATGTAATATTAAGGATTTTTCATATTTTTTAGGGTTTTTTATGGGTTGTAAAGAATTTTTGGGTTTTTAAGGGTTTTATTGTTATGATGGGTTTATTGTTTTTTAGAGTTTTAGTTGAGTTTTTAGTGATTTTAAAGATTTTAGATATATTTATCATTTCTATGGTTTTACAGGGATTTTAGTGTCTTTAGTCATTTTTCAGGGTTTAATGGGTTTTATTGTTTTTTATGTTTTTAAAGTTTTTATGGTTTTTTGGGGTTTTTAGGGTTTTAGGGTCAATTAAGGTTTTTAGAATTTTTAGGTTTTTAGTGTTTTAAGTGTTTTTTTCATTTTATATTTTTCATACAGTATTTAGGTTATTTAGTTTCATTATGTTTTTAGTAATTCTCAGGGATTTTTTAGGACTTTTATGGTCCTTTAGGGTTTCAAGTGATTTTGTTGTTTTTATTGTTTTATAGTCTTTTATGGTTTATTGAAATTTTATTTTTTAGGGTTTTAAATTCTTTTTATGTTTTTATGGTTTTATTATGTTTTTCAATGGTTTTTAGGGGGTTTTTTTACATTTTTATTGACTTTTAAATATTTTTTAGTATATTTATGGTTTTATATGTTTTGTAGGTTTCTCATGGTTTTTAGATATTTTTCTGGGTTTGTATGGTTGTTTTATAAATTCTTAGTGTTTTAAGGTTTTTTGGAATTTTATAATGTTTTTTGGGTGTTTATATTTTTTAGAGTTTTTTTGGGTTTTTTGGTATTTTGGGTTTTTTATGATTTTTAAGGATTTTAAGGGGTTTTATAGATTTTAGGGTTTTTGGATTATTAGGGTTTTTATCAATTTATGTATTTTGGGGGTTCTATGTGTTTTTAGGATTTCAACATTTTCTTATGGTTTTTTATGGTTTTTACGTTTTTATTTGTTTTAGTTTTTTTAAGGATTTCTAGAATTGTAAATGTTTTTTTTGGGTTATTAAGTTTTTTGAGGGATTTTAGGGTTTAATGGTTTTTATGGTTTTTTAGGATTTTTTAGGTTTTTTAGGGTATTAAGGTTTTGTATATTTTTTCAATGATTTCAAGGGATAAGGATTTTCACAGTTTTTATTGTGTTTTATGGTTTTTATGTTTTTTTAATGTTTTTGTTGTTTTTATGAATTTTAGAGGGTTTACGGTTTTTAGAATTTTTATCATTTTTTAGGTATTTAGTGGTATTAATTTTTTTTAGGTTTTTAATGTTTTCTTTAGTGTTTTTAGGGTTTTTGTGTATTTTAGCGATTTTTTATAATATTTAGTGTTTTTAGGGGTTTTAGGGATTTTGTGTGTTTTATGGGGTTTTATGGTTTTATGGTTTTAAAGTGTTTTTAGTATATTTAGGTTTTTAGCGGATTTAAGTGTTTTTAGGTTTTTATAGTTTTCATATGTGTTTTCGTAGTTTTCGAATTTTTAGATTTTTGGTGATTTTAAGGCATTTTTATGTTTTTTGGGAGATTTTAGAGTTTTTAGGGATTTTAGGGATTTATTGTTTTTTATGGTTTTTAAGGTATTTAGTGTTTTAAAAAAAGGGTTTAAATGGGATTTATAGTATTGATTGGTTTTTAGGGTTTTATGGGTTTTAAGGGTTTTTATAGTTTTTAGGGGTATTTCTGGTTGTTGGGTTTTTAGGGGGATTTAAAGTATTTTAGGTGTTTTAAGTGTTTTATTTGTTTTTAAACTTTTTAATATTTTTGTACGTTTTTTTTGGTTACAAGGAATTTTTAGAGTTTCTAGTTGTTTTATATGGATTTTATGGTTTTATTGGTTTTTATGGTTCTTAGTGTTTCAAAGGTTGTTAGGGTTTTTAGGGTTTTTACATTCTTTAGTTTTTTAGCTGTTTTAAATGATTTTAGTGTATAAAGGTTTCTTAGGTATTTTAAGTGTTTTTTGGGTTTTTTAGGATATAAATATTTTTTAGGGTTTTTTTATATTTTATGGTTTTTAGAATTTTTTGGGTTTTAGGGTTTTCATAATTTTTTATGGTTTTTGAGTATTTAGGTTTTTATGTGTTTTAATTGTTTTTAGGATTTT
This sequence comes from Viscum album, assembly GCA_963277665.1. Classification (NCBI taxonomy): domain Eukaryota; kingdom Viridiplantae; phylum Streptophyta; class Magnoliopsida; order Santalales; family Viscaceae; genus Viscum; species Viscum album. Next base: position 394,846,730 of record OY728157.1, read on the forward strand.
AAGGTTTTATTATGGGATTTCAGGTTTTTTAAAAAATTTATTGATTTTTTGGGCTTTTAGGATTTTTATGTTTTTTAGGGTTCTAGGGTTTTTGAGAGTTTTTAGTGTTTTTAGAGTTTTTTGGGGTTTTTTGGGGTTTTTAGGTTTTCTTATTTGTTTAAAGATTAATAATGTTTTTAACATTTTTAGGGGTTTATAGGTTTTTTAGAGTTTTATTGGGTTTTTATGTTTTTTAGGAATTTTAGGGTTTTTAAATATTTTTCGGAATTTTATTGTTTTGAATGTTTTCAATGGTTTTTGGGGTTTTTGGGGTTTTTAGCATTTTTAGGTCTTTTATTAGTTTTAAGTGTTAAAAGGTTTTAAGGTTTTCTTAGGGTTTTATAGTTTTTTAAATTTTTTCCGTTTTTTAAATTTTTTAAGGATTCTCTAGGTTATTTATGGATTTATTTGTTTAAGGTATTTTGTAGATTTTTAGGGTTTATATGGTTTTTAGGGTTTTTATCCATTTTATGTTTCTTAGGGGTTTAGAGTTTTTTTAGATTTTTATGGTTTTTTAAGTAGGTTTTATGTTTTTTTTTATTTTATGGTATTTTTTGTATTTTTTTATGTTTTTATGGTTTTTAGGGATTTAGAGGGTTTTTATGGGTTTAAAGTGTTTTTAGATATTTTAGGTTTTCTAAGGTATTTTCAATGTTATAGGGGTTTTACACTTTTTTATATATTTTTAGGGTTTTCAAGGGTTTTATATTTTTTATGATTTTTAGGGGTTTTATGGTTTTCTGATATTTCTATGGTTTTTATGGTTTGTTGAGTTTTTTAACACTTTTAAGAGTTTCAGGGGTTTATTTGAATATTTTCAGAAATTATTTAAGGTTTCTATGGGGTTTTAGGGGTTTTATGATTTTTTGGTATAATGGTTGTTTGGGGTTTTAGGGTTTTATGGTTATTTGGATTTATTAGGTTTTTAGGGGTTTTAAGTGTATTTAGTCTTTTAAGGTTTTATTAGTTTTTTCTATAATTTTAAGCATTTTTTACCTTTTTTTGGGATTTTTAGGGTAGTTTAGGATTTTATGGTTTTTATAGTTGTAAGGTATTCATAGTGGTTTTAGGTTTTTCATAAGTTTATAGGGGTGTTTATGGTTTTCAAGAATTTCAGGTTTTTTGGAGGTTTTATATGCTTCTTTGATTTTTTAGGTTTTCTTGGGGGTGTTCATGTTTTTTATGGTTTTATCCAATTTTATGGATTTTTTTTGATTTTTATGGTTTTTAGGGGATTTAAGAGTTTTAGTGGTTTTAGGGTTTCATTCTTTGGTGTTTTTTATGTGTTCTTTTTGAGTTTTTTGGGTTTTTAAAATTTTTATTGTTTTTTAACTTGTTTAGGGAAAGGAAGGCTCTAGACCAGGATAACCTGGCCCCCCAAATTTATAACAAGAAGAGAAAACAACAGAGGGCTACAAGGTGGGGTTACATAACTGGGTGTGAAACTCACCCTTCAAGTCAGAATTTACAAGGAAAGAGAAAGAAGGCGTGGCAATGAAGGACCACATCAAACTCCTCTCCACAATGGCATGTTTGGAAAGAGCATATGCAACCGCATTTGCCTCCTGATAGGCATGTGTCATAGTGAGGTTCAGCCTTTGACATAGGGTGAGGCACTCCATCCATTGAGGGGGGATCCCCGAGGGAACATACCTAGATCTGTTTTTAAGTGATTCACGACAAGCATGGAATCAGATTCAAGCCAGAGGATTCTCCATCCAAAGCTGATAGCATACTTATCAGCATTCATCATAGCCCACATTACAACGTCAAGAGCGCACCCATCACCGATTAAGTGATTGAAACATCCCATGACGAAGCCCTGATAGGTGCAAAATATTCAACCACATCCAGCAGGACCATGTGCACCCAAGGCCACACCATCTATGTTAACCTTAATCCAAGAGGGGAGTGGGGGGATCCAGCGGATGAACATGGGAACCATTGGATTTTTGGCCTTACCAGAGACACTAAGCATCCAAAGAATAATGAGTTCACTAAAATCATTATACATTTAGCCTATATGGATGCGGGATTCCACATAAACAACCATATGAATCATCACCATGTTGCCATAGATGGAGATCCACTTTTTGTTGAAGTAAACCACATTATGAGGGGTCCAGATATAAGAGATGGTGGTTGCAACGACAACCAACAGGAGGTTGTGTACCTATTCACAACAATCCGAGGTGGTCAAGTCACCCAGGAGCTCAAAGAGAGGCATGTCCAGGAAAGCTAGGAGCCCAAAAATATGCTACAAGTATCTACAAAGTACTGCACCAAATCTGTATTGGAGAAAGGTATGATGAATAGTATCTTCAGTGCATAGGTAGAGAAAACATATAGAGGCAAGTTTGTGCCCATCTTTCTGCAACTCGTTCTGCAGAGGCAGCCGATTCTTCCCGAGTTTCCAAAGAAGGAGATGGATAGATGGAGGGATGAAATTTCTTCTAAATTTGGAGAGGCAGACCAGGGGAGGGGATCCACGAGCATAATTTTACGGATAACAATCCTTAGCATTAAGCCTCCGAACAAGGTTGGGAATCCAAATCAAAATTTTAGAGTCAACAAATATGTAACGCTAAATTTGAATATAGGTTTCAGTTGGGAGGAACGACTTAATCTCTTCCAGACAAGTAATGAGAGCCACGATGGACAAACTCCTAAGGCTAGCAGGAGGATTCATGCTTTCCTGACGAGGCCCATCAAGCCAGGGTGTGGACCAAGCATTCAGTTCTGAGTGCTTTGAAACAATCCATGTTGAGTGAGAAATAATACCCTTGTACGAATCATGAACTGTTAGCCAAATAGAGGAGGGGAAGTAACCTGTATACTCATCACAAAGATTAAGCGCAAACCTCTCTCGAGTGGAGCCCAGGACCCCACTCCTATGGGGTTTTAGGGTTTTAAGGTTTTTAGTGATTTTATGGTTTTTAGTGTTTTTTTTTTGTATTTTAGGGGGTGTATATTTTTATTTGGGTTTTTATGGGTTTAAGTGTTTTTAGTTTTTTAATTTTTTCATAGTGTTTTTAGGGATTTTATGGTTTTTTACATTTATAAAGATTTTTAGGATATATTTTAGATTTTTATAGTTTTTTTGGGTTTTAAGGGATTTTTAGGGATTTTATGATTTTTATGATTTTTTGGGTTTTAATGGTTTTTAGGTTTTTTAGGATTTTCAAGGTCATTTAGAGTTTTTAATGTTTTTATGGGTTTAAAGAGTTTTTAGATATTTTATTGGTTTTAGGGTTTTTATGAGTTTATAGGGTGTTTATGGGTTTTGTTGGTTTTATGGTTTTTAGGATTGTAATAATTTTTTTGGGGTGTTAGAGTTTTTATGTTTTTAGGGGTTTTATGTGTTTTTATGTTTTTAATGATTCCTTAGGGGTTTTCATGGGTTTTTATGCTTTTATATTTTTAGGGATTTTTAGGGATTTTTTTTTATTTTTATGGTTTTTATGATTCCTTTGGATTTGTGGGTTTTAGTGTTTTTTTGGTTTTTATGGTTTTTTAGGCTATTATGGTTATTTTGATTTTTTTGCGATTTCATGGATTTTTAGAGTTTTTTAACATTTTTAGGGATTTAATTATTTTTAGAGTTTTCATTGGTATTTTTCGGTTTTTATGGGGTTTTATAGTTTTTTAGGATTAGATTTTTTAGGTTATTTAGTTTTATTAATTTTTTTAAGTTTTTAAGGGTTCTATTTTTTTAAGTATTTAAGGATTTATTAGGGTTTACATTGGTTTATGGGGCTTTTAAATTTTTGGTGTTTTTAGAGATTTTTTAGAATTATTATTTTTTAGGGGTTTTTTGGATTTTGAGGGGTTTTAGGGATTCTAGGGTTTTGGGGTTTTTACCATCATTTAGTTTTTTAGGGGTTGTAATTTTTTTTATGTTTTTATTTATTTTATTACGATTTTAAATAGTTTTTAGTATTTTTAACCTTTTTTATGGATCTTAAGTTGTTTTTAAGATTTTTATGGAATTTTTTGGGGTTTTAGGGGTGTTAGGGTTTTTTTTGTGTTTCTATAGTTTTTTTACATTTATTATGGGTTTTAATGTATTTAATATTTTTTATGATTTTTGGGGTTTAACATTTTTTAGAAGTTTTAGATGGTTTTATGGGTTTTTAATGGTCTTTAAGTTATTTTAACGTTTTTTTTGGGGGTTTTATGATTTTTACTGTTTTTAAGGTTTTTATGGGTTTAAGGGTTTTTAGTGATTCGAGGTTTTTTGGGATTTAAAGTGTTTAAAGGTTGTTATGTTTATCTATGGGATTTACAATGTTTTATAAGTTTTTTGGGATTTTCAAGGATTTTTTAAAATTTACTTGTTTTTACAGTTTTTAGTGATTTTGAGGGTTTCAAGGGGGGTTATGGTTTTTTGTGTTTTAAATATTTATTTTATGTTTTTTGGGTTTTAGGGTATTTATAGTTTTTTTAAAAATAAGTTGTTTAAAGTATATTTAGAGTTCTCAATGGGTTTTTAGTGTCTTTATTTATTTTTAGGTTTTTTGCTGTTTATATTTTGTTTAATTTTTTTTGGGGATTTTATATTTTTAGGGTCTTTTAGGTTTTCTAGTATTTTTTAGTGATTTATGGGTTTTATGTGTTTTTAAGCTTCATGGTTTTTAAGGTATTTTAAGGGTTTTAGGTTGTTTTAGGTTTTTAATTATTTCTAGGGATTGTTTAGTATTTTTATGGTTTTCCAGGGTTTGTAGGGATTATAATGGTTTTGGATGTTTTTGGGTTTTTAGAATTTTTATCATTTCTATGTTTTTTAGGGGTTTGATGTTATTTTATCATTTTATGGTTTACTTAGGTTTTTTTAGGATTTGTAGTATTTTATAAATTATTATGGATTTTATGGATTTTATAGTATCATTTTTGTTTTTTGGGTTTTTCGTGATTTTGAGGGGTAGTAGGGTTTTTAGAGTTTTTTGGGTTTTAGGGGTTTTTGAGTTTTATTATGGATTTAAGATTTTTTAGATTTTTTTTAAAAAATATTGGTGTTTAATGGTTTTATAGACAATTTTGTTGGGTTTAGAGTTTTATATATTTTTTTGGGTTTTGAAATGTTTTATGGGGTATTTATGGTTTTTATGTGTTTTCGGGTTTTTACTGGTTTCAAGAATTTTTAGGTTTTTTTGGGTTTTATGTGTTATTATGTTTTTATGGTTTTATTAGGTTTTTTCAATTTTTTTTATGTTTTTTACATATTTAGTGACTTTTAGAGATTTTTTATGATTTTTATGTGTTACGGTTTTTAGGGATTTTGGGGGATTTAGTGTTTTTAATTGTTTTTAGGGTTTTATTGTTTTTTTAAGGGTTTTCATGTTTTTTGGGTTTTTATGTTTTTTTGGGATTTTGGGTATTTTTTATGATTTTTATGGTTTTTAGGGATTTTCATGGTATTTTTTGATTTTTAGGTTTTTTTTTGGGTTTTTAGGTTTTTTTGATTTTTTTAGGTTTTTTTTGGTTTTTTATGTTTTTCATAGTTTTTCAAATTATTACTTATTTAAATGGTTTTTATATTTTTTAGTCATCTTAGGGTTTTTATGGGTTTTGGTGTTTTTAAGAGGGGTTTTACGGGTTTATGGGGTTTTAAGGACTTTTAGTTTTTTAGCAATTTTAGGTTTTTAAGGGTTTTAAGTGCTTTTATGTTTTTAGGGTTTTTACATGTTTTTAGGGATTTTTTTTGGTTTATTTTGAATTTTGAGGGTTTTTAGGGTTTTTAGGGATTTTCAGGTTTTTTAGGATATTTTAGTGTTTTTTGTGTTATTTTTTGGTTTTTAGTGTTTTGTAGGTTTTTAGGGATTTATGTGTTTTAGGTTTTTTAGGTTTTCTAAAGGTTTTTCTGGGTTTTTATGTTTTTTACATTTTTATGGATTTTTTGGCATGTTTTGTGATTTTTAAAGATTAATAGTGTTGTTAAGGATTTTGAGTGTTTTAGGTTTTTTGAGGTTTTATGGTTTTTATGAGCTTTAAGGGTTTGTTTAATTTTTTTGGGTGTTTATGGTTTTAGATTTGTTTATAAGATATTAATGTTTTTATGGGTTTTTATGTTTTCTAAGGTTTTTAGGGGTGTTTTAATTTTTAGGGTTTTTAGGTTTTTAGGGGATTTTATGGTTTTTTTAGGTTTTTTTAGGTTTTTTAGTTTTTTAATGGATTTTTGTATTTTATGTTTTTATGGTTTTCAAATGGGTTTTCAGGAATTTTTTGGGTTTTTACGTTTTTATGTATTTTTATTAATTTTATGTTTTTGGTGTTTTTATTGATTTTTAGGGTTTTATGGTTTTTTAGGGATTTTATTTTTTCTTATGGTTTTAAACATTATTTAGGTTTTTTCAGAGTTTTAAATGTTTTTAGGTTTCTATGGGTCTTTAGAGTTTTTAAGGGGGTTTTTAGTTTTTTTTATTTTAAGGGATATTTATGATTTTTATTGATTTTTAGGGTTTTTGAGATTTTGAGGGGTTTTAGGACTTTTTATAATTTTTATGGTTTTTATGGGGGTTGAGGTTTTTTGGTTTTTTTTCATTTTTTGTGTTTTTAATAGTTTTTATAGTTTTTTAACATTTTTAGGGGTTTATAGGGTTCTTAAAGAATTTAGTGGTTTTAGGGTTTTTATGGGTTTTATGGTTTGGGGGGGTTAGAGGTTTTAGGCTTTTTTAGGCTTTTTTTGTTTTTAATGTAATTTATGTTTTTGATGGGTTTTATGTTTTTTCGGTTTTTAAGGTGTTCTGAGGGATTTTCCAATCTTTTAGGGTTTTATATATTTTCATATATTTTTAAGGATTTTTTTGGAATTTTTTTGGATTTATGTTTTTTACATATTTTTAGGGTTTTTAGAATCCTTTATAATTTTTTAAGGTTCTTAACAATTTTTTTTTCATATGGTTGTTTAGTGTTTTTAGTTTTTTAATGCTTTCTATGTGTTTTTCATGGTTTTTATGGGTTTTTGCATTTATAGTGATTTTTAGGACTTTTTTTATTTTTTATGGATTTTAGGGTTTTCAAGGGTTTTAGAGGTTTTTAGGGTTGTTTGGGTTTTTAGGGGTTTTTTTTAAGTTTTTAGGATCATTTCAAGTTTTTTCAGGTTTTAATTTTTTTTATAGTATTTAATATTTCAATGTGTTTAATTGATTTTTAAATTTATTATTTATTTTTATTGATTTATGTTTTTTAGGTAATTTTGTGTTTTTTGTGGTTTCTATGGGTTTCATGGGTGTTTATGGTTTTTAGCATTTTTATGTTTTTTAGGGGTTTTAATTAATTATATGTTTTTAAGGTATTCATATGGAATTTAGGCATTTTAGGTTTGTTTATGCTTTTTGGGATATTCGGTATTTTTATGTTTTTTAGGTTTTTACATATTTTCGGGGTTATTAGGGTATTTTTGGGGTTTTAGGGTTTTTATGGGTTTTATCATTTTTTATGTTTTTAGGGTTTTATGTTTTTTTTAGTTTTTGAGGTTTTCATTGAGGTTTTCAATGTATTTAGGGTTTTTAAAATTTTATTTATTTTTAGGATTTAATGGGTTTTAAAGGTTTTTAGGGATTGTGAGGTTCATTTCAATTTTTATGTATTTTATGTTTTTTTGGGTATTAGTGTTTTTTCTTATTTTTTTAGGGGTTTTATAGTTTTTTAAAGGTTGGGGTTTTTTTTGAATTTTTAGTGTTTTTTTTATTTTTTAGTTTTTTTAGGGTTTTAACTTTTTAAATTCTTATTAGGATTTTTTGGGATTAGATTTTTTTAAGATTTTATTTATTTTATGGATTTTTTTATGAATTTTATGTTTTTTTAGGTTTTTAGGTATTTTTATTGTTTTTGGGTTTTTTATGTTTTTTGGGGTTTTATGGTTTTATCTTTTTTATATTTTTTAAGCATTAAGTGTTTTTAGGATTTTAAGGTTTTATAGTGGGTTTTCTTTACCTTTTTTGGGATTTGTAGGGATTTTATTATTTTTTTGGTTTTCCGGGTTTTTATGGATTTTGAGCAGTTTTAGGGGTTTATGGTTTTCTTTTTTTAGGGTTTTCTTGAGTTTTTTAGGGTTTATATGATTTCTAAAATTTTTAACGTTTTTAAGGGTATAATGTTTTTTGGGATTTTAGTGGTTTTCAGGGGTTTTATGTGTTTTTAGTGTTTTTTTTAATTTTAGGGGTTTTTATGATTTTTATGATTTTAGGGTTTTAAGTGAGTATTTTAGATTTTTGGGGGGTTTTAAGTGTTTTTAGGTTTTTAAGGTTTTGTTACATTTTTCCAGGTTTTTAGGTGTATTTAAGAGTTTAAGGATTTTTAGGTATTTTTTTGTATATTAATGGATTTTTTGGTTTTTAGGTATTTTCACACTTTTTTTTGTATTTTTGGGCATTTTTGGGTTTTCATGGGATTTTTTAGGTTTGCGGGGTTATTTAACTTTTTTATATTTTTTGAAAATTTTCAAAGTCTTATAGAGTTTTGTGTTTTTAAATCATTTTTAGGGATTTATAGATTTTTAAGGGTTTTTAATTTTTTTAGGGGGTTTATGGTTTTTATGGGTTTTTGGGTTTTTAGAGTTTTATCATTTTTCTGTCTTTTCGAGGTTTTATTATTTTTTAGGATTTTTATGTTTTCATAGGGCTATAATGGTGTGTAGGGTTTTTAATTTCTTTAGGAATTTTAGTTCTTTTTTAGTATTTTTTTTGGTTTTTGGGGTTTTTAGTGATTTTTATCATTTTAGGGTTTTTTGGGTTTTAAGACTTTTAGTTTTTTCATATGATTTAAGTGTTTTTAGGTTTGTAAGGTTTTCTTAGTGGTTTTAAGGGGATTTTTGGGGGTTTTACATTTTTTGGGACCTTTAGTGTTTTTTTGTTTTTTATGGTTTTTTAAAGTTTTCAGGGTTTGAGGGGTTTTATGAGAATTTAGGGTCTTTTGTGTTTTTATGATTTTTTGGGTTTACAGGGTTTTTTATTTGTTTAGGGGTTATAAGGGGTTTTAGAGTTTATTTTATCATTTTTATGGATTTAATGGTTTTTTAGTTTTTTTAGTCATTTTGGGGTTTTATGGGTTTTTGTATGTTTTTAATGTTTTTAGGGGGTTTTATATTTTTTAGGGTTTTAGGGTTTTTTTTTGTTTTTTATAATTTTTAGCGTGTTTATGGGTTTAAAAGGTTTTTTAGTTTTGAATGATTCATTTGAGTTTTTAGGGGTTTTTTTTGGGTTTTATATGTTATTTCATATTTTTAACTATTTTTAAGATTTTTATGGATTTTTACGGTTTTATGGATTTTGAGGGTTTTTAGGGGTTTTAGGGATTTTTTGGATTTTTTAGCTTATTAATATTTTTTATGTTTTTAGGGTTTTAAGGGCTTTTTACCATTCTAAGGGGTTTAAAGTGGTTTTATAGTTTTTAGTGGTTTTCTAGGGTTTTTGTTATTTTTGAGTATTTTATGGTTTTTAGGGGTTTTTATGGTTTTTAGGGGTTTTTTTGGTTTTTTGGGTTTTTAGGATCTTTAGGGATTTTATCATTTTTTAGCGGTTTTAAGTGTTTTTAGGTTTTTTATGGGTTTTCTGTTTTTTTTATTTTTCACTTTTCTAGTGATTTTTATTGGTTTTTAATTATTTTTATAGCTTTTAGGGGTTTTATGGATTTTATGGATTTTTAGGGGTTTTAGGTTATTTTCATTTTTAGGTTTCTTTGGGTTTTATTTATTTTTTTGGTTTTCTAGGTTTTCTTCAGGGGATTTAAGTTTTTTTATGTTTTATGGACTTTTATTATTTTTATTTTCTGTTTTTAGGGGGTTTGTAGATTTTGAGGGGGTTTTGGGTTTTTATATTTTTTTTGGTTTTTTGGATTTTTTTTGTTTCTTGAGGTTTTGAGGTTTTTAGAGTTTTTTAATGTTTTTAGGGGTTTAAAGAGTTTTTAGAATTTTTAGTTGATTTTCATGGTTTTAGGGATTTTTAGGGTTTTTATAGTTTTTAGGGGTTTTATGATTTTTAGTTTTTTAGGTTTCTGATGGTTTTTAAGGTTTTTAAGGGGTTTTAGTGTTTTTAGGATTTTATGTTTTTCTTTGGGGTTTTCAGGTTTTTAGGGTTTTTTACATTTTTAGGGACTTTATGTCGCTTTTAATTATTTTTATAATTTTTAGGGTTTTTAGAAATTTTGTGGGGTTTTAAGGGTTTTAAAATTTTTAGGTTTTTAGGGGATTTAGTGTTTTTAGGATTTTAGGTGTTTTAAGTGTATTTTGATTTTTATGGTTTTATTTGGGATTTTCAAGATTATTGAGGTCTTTTAGTATTTTAATGATTTTTAGGTATTTTTTATCTATTTTATTTGTTTTTAGGGTTCTTAGTTATTTTGAGGGTTTTAGGGTTTTTTAGAATTTTTAGGAATTTATGATTTTTTGGTGTATTTAGTTTTTTTTTTGTTTTTTTTGTTTTTATGGTTTTAATGGTTTTTTAGTTTTTACTAGGTTTTGAGTGTTGTTATGGTTTTCTGGTGGTTTTCAGGATTTTTGGGGTTTCCATATTTTTGTGGTCTTATAGGCGTTTTTTGGGTTTTTACCATTTTTAGGGGTTTCAATTTTTTTAGGTTATTAAGGTTTTCATAGTGTTTTAAGGGTTTTTAGGGGTTTTTATGTTTTTAGGAATTTATAGTGATTTTATGATTTTTATAGTTTTCTAGGTTTTTTACTAATGTTGATTGGGTGTTGATTTTTTATAGTTTTTATTGTTTTTCAGGTTTTGGGATTTTAGGGTTTTTTGAGTATTTAATGTTTTTATGTTTTTAGCATTTTTAATTTTTTTGGATTCTAAATGGTTTTTATGAGTATTTATAGGTTTTTATGATTTTTAGGGCATTATGGTTTTTAGATTTTTTAGGGATTTAGGGTTTTTATGTGTTTAAGATTTTTTATATTTTTTATGGTTTTTTATGTATTTCTTTGTTATTAAGGTTTTATTATACCTTTTCATGGTTTTTATGTATTTTATATATTTATAGATTTTTAGGTGTTTTTGGATTTTTATCATTTTGAGGGATTTTAGTGATTCTGAGGGTTTTTAAGGAATTTAGGGGTTTTAGGGTTTTTTCGTATTTTTATGGCTTTTAGGTTTTTATCAGTTTTAAGTATTTCTGGTTTTAAGGTTTTCTTATGGGATTTCAATTTTTTTCGAGTTCTTTAATTTTTTTTTGGATTTTGGGGGAATTTTTTTAATATTCTTATGATATTTTTGAGTTTTTAGGGTTTTTGAGGGTTTTTATGGTGTTTTGGCTTTTTTTATTTTTTATTATTTAGGGTTTTAAGGTTTCTTAGTGTTTTTTAAATCTTTATAGGTGTTTAAATCTTTTTTAGCATCTTTTTCATTTTTATGGGTTTAATTGGTTTTAGGGTTTTTTATGTATTTTGGGGTTTTATGGTTTTTAAATTTTTTTAGTGTTTTTGGGTTATTAGAGTTTTAGATTTTTTATGGGTTTTAAATGTTTTTATGTAATTTTGTTTTTTCTTAGGCTTTTTCTGTGTTTTTGGGTTTTTTTGAGACTTTTAATGTTTTTTTTATGGTTTTAAGGGATATTGACGTGTTTTATGGGGTTTTAGGGTTTTTAGGTTAATCTGGGTTTTTTAGTTTTTAGGTGTTTGAGAGTTTTTTAGAGTTTTTAACGTTTTAGAGGTTTTGAAGGGTTTTAGATTTTATACTGGGTTTTAGGTTTTTTAATGATTTTTATTTGTTTTTATGGTTTTTTTGAGGGTTTAGGGTTTTTTGGGGTTCAACTTTAGTGTCTCTATTTCTACGTCTCCAGCTTTGAGTTTCCATTTTGTGAAGGATGCTCTGGATTTTCTACCGCTTCATCATTGTTGTCTTTCTTGATGATGCTTCATGTGAGGTTATTTCATGTAGGTGTGGTGCTTCAGTCAGTGCCCTCGAAAATTGTGTACTGTTCTATTATAGGCTTAGATTACTCTCACTCTATTATAACTTCAAGGTCTATTTCTACTCTACCAGTCAGGAACATGTGGACGCCTTCAACGAGGTTATGGGATGTGAGGTGTGAGTGGTCGATGATGTTTTGTCCATGTTCTTTATCTGTTGCTCTCTGTCTATTGTTACCACGTGCAGTGTTACTTATGGAGATGTTTTGGTTATCATTCCTAAAAGAAGGGGTTTAAGGTCCTTGATGTGGCTCTCCAAGAGGATTTGTGATGTATTTTACGTGTGGGTATGGTGTTCTTGGATACTTGACCTGCATGGGCTTCCACCCTCATTTCGGTTTCCGCTGGTGTTTTATTTCTCCTCTCAGTGGACATTGATGGTTTGGTGTTCGGTGGTTGAATTTTTTTGTTGCAATTTTGTCTTTGATGTTTGTGGATGTTCTCACTTCTAGTGAGAATTTTTTTCACTGGTGTTATTGGTTCTATGTTTATAGTTACTGTGGTGTTAGACTGTTGGCATGAGGGTAAGTACCTATCATGCGTTCCCTCACTTTTGAATTTCGAATTTTGAAAATTTTCATATAGTTTTCAGTTTGGTGATTTATGGGGGGGGGGTGGGAATTTGGGTTGTGGAATTTGAACAATTTGTTTTTAAAATTTTTCTTACATTGGGATGTTTTTGAATTTGGATGATAAAGTTTGAATGTTTCCACTTTACAATAATTTATATTTTTTAAAAATATTAAAAAATTATTTGGTAGTTTTTTATTTTTTTTCTTATGTTTTTAAGTATTTTTATGGGATTTAGAGGATTTAGGGATTCTGAGGAGTTTTCTAGTTTTTAGGGATTTAGTGCATTTTGTAGTATTTTTGGGGATTTAAGTGTTTTTAGGTTTTTAAGGTTTTCTTAGGGTTATTCAAGGTTTTTAGGGTTTTTTATGTTTTAAAGATTTTTAGAGATTTTTTAGGAATTTTATGGTTTTTAGGGATTTTGAGGGATATTAGGTGTTTTAAAATTTTTAGTGTTTTTAAAAATATTTAGATTTCTGTAATTTTTTAATGGTTTTTAAGGTGTTTTAGTGCTTGTAGTGGTTTTTTGGGTTTTTATGGGTTTTTGGAGTTTTATGGAATTTAGGGTTTTTAGGTTTTTTATGGTTATTAATGTTTTTATGTTTTTATGGGTTGTAAGTATTTTCAATCTTTTAGGGGTTTCCTAGGGGGTTTCTAAATTTTTATGGTTTTTAAATTTTAAGTAATTTTTATGGATTTTAAGGATTTTTATGGATTTTTAGTCTTTTTTCGGGATTTTAAGGGTTTTAGAGATTTGTGGTTATTTAAGTTTTATATTTTATTAATTTTTTAGAGATTTTAAGTAGTCTTATGTTTCTTGAGTGTTTTTCAATAAATTTACAATTTTATATGTTTTAAAGGATTTTTAATTCTTTTTTTGGGTTTTTACTATTTTTAATGTTTTAATGTATTTTGATGGGTTTTATGTTTATTTTTTATTTGAAGGGTTTTGGGATTTTTTTTTGTTTTGGGTTTTTTTGTTTTTATAGTTTTAAATTTTTTTACTGTTTTTAATGTTTTTAGAGGATTAAAGGGTTTTTAGATTTTTAAGTGGGGTTTTTTGGGTTTATGGATTTTTCAGGTTTTTAAAGGTTTTCTAGATTTCAGTGTTTGGGGATTTTTGTGGCTTTTATCATTCTTTTGGTTTCTTAAGAGTTTTATGTGTTTTTAGGATTTTAAGTCTTTCATAGGGGTTTTTAATTTTCTTTACATATTTAGGGATTATTTTGTATTTTTAGAATTTTTGTGGATTTTTGTGGGTTTTAATGGGTTTTAGTGTTTTTAGGGTTTTAGCATTTTTTTAGGTGTATAAAGTGTTTTTAGGTTCACAAATTTTTCTTCGAGGGTTTAAGAGTTTTTCTAGTTTTTTATATTTTTAGGTATTTTTAGGGTTTTATATTATTTTTATGGTTTTATAGCTTTTAGGATTTATTGGGAATTTGAGGGCTTCTATGGTTTTTAGATTTTTTATGGTTTTTTGGGTTTTTTGAGTTTTTTGAGTTTTTAGTGTTTCTAATGTTTCATGGAGTTTTCTATCATTTTTAGTGGTTTAAATGGTTTTTATAATTTTTATTCTTTTTTATTGTTTTATGGGTTTCATGTGTTTTTATTGTTTAAGGGTGTTTATAGGTTTTAGGGTTTTGTGTTTCTCGGGGTTTTTGCGTTTTTTAGTTTTTAGGTGTTTTATGTATTTTAAGGAATCTAAGGTTTTTCAGTGGTTTTTAGGGGTTTTTGGGTATTTTCATTTTTAGGGATTTCTCATTATTTAATCATATTTCTATGTTTTTTAGGGTCATCAGGTTTTTTGAGTGGTTTTTGTGTTTTTTAGGGTTCTAGAAGGTTAGGGTTTTTTGTGTTTTAGTTCTTTTTTGACATTTGTATTTTTTTAATATTTTTTATATTTGTTAACATTTTTTAGGTTTAAGGGGTTTTTTTGTTTTATGTGGTTTTTTGGGGTTTTATGGGTTTTAGGTTTTTTAGGTTTTTAAGGGTTTTTTGAGGTTTTGGGTGTTAAGGTCTTTTAGGGTTTTAGCAATTTCTTGGTTATATGGGTTTTATGTTATTTTATGTTTTTATGTTTTTCTTAGGGTTTTTTTAAGGATTTTAGGGTTTTTTAAATTTTAATTCATTTTTAAGGCATTTTAGGATTTTTATCGGATTTATGGTTTTTAGGCATTTTAAGGGGGTTTTAGAGTTTTAGTGGTTTTATCATTTTTAATATTTTTTCATGGATTTTTGGTGGTCTTATGTTTTTAAGGATTTCTGAGGACTATTCAATGGTTTTAGGGTTTTTTATGTTTTTGGGTTTTTATGGATTTTTTGGAATTTTATGGTTTTTTAATGTTTTATAGGTTTTTGAGGGTTTTAAGTTTTATTATTATTTTTTGGGTTTTTATATTTTATTATGTGTTTTTAGTGTTTTTAATTTATTTTAGATTTTTTAATGTGTTTAGGGTTTTGAAGTTATTTTATATTTTTTAGTGGGTTTTAGGGTTTATTGGGGTTTGAGACTTTTAATGGTTTTTAAAATTTTGAGGGTTTTTAGAATCACTTTAGGATATGTTTTAATATTATTAGAGTTTTTTATTTTTTTAGGGGTTCTAATTTTTTTTTAGTTTTTTAAGGTTTTATTAGTGGTTTTTAAGATTTTTTTACTTTTTTAGTGTAATTAAATATTTTTAGGGTTTGGGGGGGTTTATGGTTATAAGTTTTTTATCTTTTTTTATGCTTTTAGGGGATTTAAGTGGTTTTAGGTTTTTATGATTTTCTTTGTTTTTTATTTTTTTTTGTGTTGTTAATGTTTTTTAGTTTTTTAGTTTTTTTTGGATTTTTATTGTTTTAGTGATTTTGGGGTTCTATAGCGTTCTTAGAGGTTCTTTTGGTTTTTTTGGATTTTTAGTTTTTTGAGTTTTTAGGGTTTTATGGTGTTTAGATTTTTTTAAATTTGTTAGGGGCCTATAGGGGTTTTTTGGTTTTTAGTAGATTTTAATGTTTTTATGGGTTTTTAGGTTTTATAGGGTTTTAGTGTTTTTAAGGATTTTAGGGTGTTTAGGGTTATGTGTTTTTAGGTTGTTTAAGGGTTTTAAGTGTTTATAGGTTTTTAAGGATTTTTTTTATCATTGCTTTTAGCATCTATTACATTTTAGGGATTTCTGGGGTTTTTTAGTATTTTGTTGGTTTTCAGGGTTTTTATAGATATTGATGGTTTTTATAATTTTATAGGGGTTTTAAGGTGTTTAGTGTTCTTATTTTTTAGGTGTTTTTGTGTTTTTATGTTTTAAAGTTTAGTTAGGGTGTTTGCATTGTTTTTAGGTGTTTTTTAATTTTTTTTAGATTTTTTATTTTTTTTATCATTTTTAAGCATTTTATAAATTTTATGGAGATTAGGATTTTTTAGGGTTTTTAGGTTTTTGTGGTTATTTTGGATTTTTATGGCTTTTTGTGATTTTTTGGGTCTTTTTGTTTTTTATATTTTTGTATCATTTTAGGGGTTTACTGGTTTTTTGGAGTTTTTAGTGGGGTTTTATGGGTTTTATGGGTTTTTATGGTTTTTAAAGGTATTATGGGTTTTATTGTTTTTATGGGTTTTAGTGTTTTTTGGGTTATTAGCATTTTTTATGTTTTAGGGGTTTTATGTTTTTTTGTTCTTAAGGCATTCTTAGTTTTAATTATGATTTTTAGGGTTTTTTGAGCCTTTATGGATTTTTATGGATATTTTATGATTTTTATGATCTTTTGGGCAAGGAAGGTGTGGGGCCACGCTAATCATGTTCCCCCCAAAATTTATTTTTAGAAAGAGACACAACAGAAAAGAGAGGGTAGGGGTCAATCAACATACACCGAAAAACACTTAATAACCCCAAATCCAAAAAAGAAAGAAAAAGAAAAGACCCAAGAGAAAAACAAGTCAGTCAACATCACCACCGAAGTCATAGACAGTAGTTCCATAAGGCACACCCTCTACAATATATCCATAAGTTGCATAATCTCCATATGGATCCCCATCAGCACCATACCCAGAGGAAGCATCTGAATCCACCTACTCCCATTCATATGATTCATATTCCTTGAGAAAGTTAGAGAAATACTCTTGAAGCTGTTGTTGATCCACATTACACTGCACCTTCACAGCCCTTCCTCTCCTTCTAGAGGAATTTCCCTTAGTATTGTTGCAGGATCTTGTAGACACAGTCTTTGGCAATGAAGAGTAGTCCTTCCCCGGCTTCCTCCTTCATGAGTCGACATGGACCCCTGCATGCTTTGTTTCCTTCCCAATGACCTCCTCAAGAAATTCCCTCTTATTAAAGATCATAACCATGTAGTGATTAATCCTTATACCATCCTCTTAGTCTTGGTCAGGAATGAAGGAAGGTTCATGGTTTAGTGAACAGACCACAGGAACCCCACAACACAGATTGCTAGGGACCACCTCAGAAACCCCATGAGTTAGGCCATGAAACACCTCCATCTGCCCCGTCTGGTCCACATTGGGTCTGCCCTTCCAAGGGACACCTGGGCTGTCCACCAGCTCCAACTCATGGAATCCCATATAGCCAGGCATGTTAGTCAGAGTCTCCTCAAGTACCCCCATGACCAGCCCCATCACCTCCGCTGTTGCGGTAGCGTCCCCCTACTCGAGGTCATCCCCCTTCCCAGCTCTCTCCCCTACCTGCATGCCATCCCTTCCCCAGAAATTCTCCCCTGATCAGCCACCTCCTCCAACTTATCCATTGTCCCTTGCTCCTCCACCTTCTCCTACTCAGTCACATGAAAATCACAGCCAGCAGTCCCATCAAGCACCGCCCTGAGAACATATAAATCTAGTCCAGAAAGCCTATGACATGCCACACCCTCAAAATCATCCTCCCCAACCACCACATTGATCATAACTGGGAAGACCTCTTCTTGTTCTACCAAAACCCTATGCTCATCCACGTCCCCATGTGCAGCTACTTCCCCCTCTGTCTCAACACGTACAAAATGCTCAATCCCAGCACTAGCATCATTGCTGGACATGGAAACCTACACATCAGCACCTGCGGGATCCTTCTCATTACCAGCAGGACGAGCTGCAAGTACTCTGTTAAGAACCAAAGATATAGCCCCTCTGATCTGACCCGAATATCCATAGATAGGAACATTTCTATCATGCATAGTATCAAAATCATCATCCCCTATAGCATCCAACATTATGTCACCATAATTTTCCGGTAACCCCTTACCCATAACTTCCCAAGAAGCTCCCTGAATCCCAGAGCGAGCATTCTGCCCTGCTTGTTCATCTAGGTCACTGACCAAATTTGGTTGCACAGTGTGTTTCTCCTGAAGAGACTCCTCTGAAACCAAGACATCAAACTGATTATGCAAAGGGACAACATCACATCCCTCATGCACCGCCAATTGTTCCGAAGAGTCTCTGGCCCCCTCTAGACCTCTAGGATCAAGAGACAGCCCAGGCAGCCCCATCTTCCGCAACTCCACCATCCTAAAAATATTTCCTCCCTCCAAGGATTCCATCACCCCCCTACCAGCCTCACTTCCTAGGTCACATTTCAACCTATCAAAGACATCATAGATCCTCATGTTAGAAGGGTACTGTTGGGAAACCATTAGTGGAACATTCCCAACCACTATATCAGCATGATCTTTCTCCAGAGGCACATTATCCTATACAAAAAGGAAACCTGGATCATGCAATCCATTCCCCCCAGGGAGGCGCATCTGTTTTCAAACCAAAAGATAGAGCATTTGGCTGCTAAAGTGTAGGCTTGACAGAACTTGTACGCATACAAGAAGAGGAATAGTGGCCCAGTCTATAGTAAAATGATAAAAAAGGTACCCAGGATTAAAAATATATCATTTGATGCCATCAAAGCTCACCTTCAATCTCAACGTAGACAAAGTTAACCAGATCTTTAGACACGTCCACATCAACACAAATCCTCAGCGCAATCGGGTGGCATGCAACACTAGTCCGCACATCCATACAAATGTATATACCAATGTAATTTATAATGATGCGGTGGATGGATGGGTATGGGAAGGGTAGGGTAAGACCAAGATGGGTGACCCACAATGCCATGCTCAAGGGATCCCAGTGTAGCTGAAAGTCACAATTCTAGTGGAAAAGGTAAAACCAAAGGCTATTAAAAGATTATGGAGAAAAATCCTAGACCAAAATTATGTCCTCTTCATTCCTAAACCGAATCTGAAAGTGTCAAGAATCCAACAACCCTACAACCTCTTGTTCATGAATATTCCAAGAAGAAGAAACGAACCTATCAAAATCAGCCACAGAGTTCTGAATCCTTCTAAAACGATCCACCAACGTGGGATCCAGGTGAGTGGATGCCATCGAGAACTCCTGCGAATATATCTGAAACGAAGGCATGCCATTCTCAAAGTGGGGGATATTAGGAATAATGTCAATCTCAGGAAAGCAGGGAACCTGAGAAAGAGTTGAATAAAGGAAAGATGGATTCTGCGGTGAAGGCCCATCCACTGCCTCCCTTGGCCAGGGCGCAGGGCGGGGAAACGTTAATGAAGCCATAAGCTACGCCATCATCATCATCCATGGTGAGGAAGGGAGCACCCATCGTGAGAGATGAACCTCTTCTATCTTCTATCATATGATTTTTTGGGGTTTTAGTTATTTTGAGGGTTTTTAGGGGTTTATGATTTTTTTGGGTTTTAGTAATTTTTGAGTAATTTTTTGGCTTTTCATATTTTAAGATTTTTTTATGATTTTTTGGGTTCAAATGGGTTTTTATAATTTTTAATGTATTTTCAGGTTTTTATGGGTTCTTAGGGGTTTTTATGTTATTTGGGGTTTTTATGGTTTTTTGGGGGTTTGGGTTTTTGGGGTTTTAGCATTTTTTAGGTTTTTAGGTAATTTTATTGTTTCATGATCTTTAATTTCTTCTTATATTTTATATATTTTTTAGGTTTTTTTTTACATTTTAAGGATTTTTAGGTTTTTAGGTGTTTTTCGTGTTTTTAGAGAATTCGATGGTTTCAATGGATTTCAAGATTTTTTATTTTTTTATGGTTTTTAGAATTTCTTGTTCTTTTTAAGTTTTATGTGTTTTTTGTTTTTTGAGGTTTCTTAGGATATTTAAGGCGTTTATGGTTTTTTACCATTTTAAGGAATTTTATATGATTTTTATAGGTTTTAGGGATTTTTAGGGTTCTTAGAGTTTTTTATGGTTTTTGGTGTTTTTTGGGGGTTTTAGGGTTTTTTTGTGTTTTTTATATTTTTATGTTTCTTTTAGAGTTTTTAATATATTTAGGGTTTTAAAAGTTTTTTCCACTTTTTAGTAGTTATATGGGTTTTTATGGATTTTTAGAATTTTTTAAATTTTTATGGGTTTTTATGTTTTTATGGTTTTTTGGGGATTTTAGGGGTTTTTTGTGTTTTTTAGGTATTTTGTGTCTTTAACTATTTTTAGGTATTAAATGTTTTCTATGGGATTTATATTTTTTAGGGTTTTTAACATTTTTATGGATTTTTGTTTCTTTTTTTAGAATTTTGATGGTTTTTAGGGTTTATAGGGGTTTTAGGGGTTTAAAGGGTTTTTATTATTTTTAGGGGTTTTAGGGTTTTTATAGTTTTCAGAATATTTATGGATTTTGTGGAATTTATTTGTTTTGTGGTTCTTATGGTTTTCTAAGAGGTTTTTAGACTTGTTAGTGGTTTTTGTGATTTTTGTTTTTTAGGGATTTTTTTGATTTTTTGGTTTTTTACCATTTTAGTGGTTTTAGATTTTTTTATCGGGGTTTTTTATTCTTAGGGTTTTTGGAATTTTTAGGGGATTATGGTTTACTATAATTTTTTAAAATTCTTATTGGTTTAAATGGTTTTTAATGTATTTAGTGGTTTTTGGGTTTTATGGATTTTTATGTTTTTTAAGGTTTTAAGGGGTTATTATGGGTTTTTGGGGTTTTAGGGGTTTTTTTCATTTTTTATGTTTTTTTGGGTTTTTAGTGTTTCTAGGTTTTTATGGTTTTCTTAGTGTTTTTCTAGGGTTTAATGGTTTTTTTACGTATTTAGAGATTTTTAGGGCTTTAAAAAAATTATGGTTTTTAGGGATTTTAAATTTTACTATAAACTCTAAAAACCCTTTAGACCCCTAAAAATGACAAAAAAATCTATAAAGCCATTAAAACAATGAAATACTAAAAAAACTGAAACCCCAAAAAAACAAAATAAACCCTAAAACCCCAAAAAATCACTAAATCCAATCAAAATCCCTAAAACCCTAAAAATCCAAAATGACCCATGAAAACCTCAAATAAAACATTAAAAACCTAAAAAAATTTAAAACCCATAAAAACATAAAAAATTCATAAACCCATTAAAACACTAGAAACCCTAAAACCCCTAAAACCCATAAAACCCCCCAAAAAAATAAGAACCCAAAAACCCTTAAAACCCTCAGAAAATCAAAAAACACTAAAACCATTTTAAATTATAAAAAAATTAAAAACTATAAATATCATAAAACCCCTAGAAATCATTAAAAACCCTAAAATCCCAAAAACCCATAAAAACCCTAAAACCCAAAAAAACCCTAAAAACCATCCAAATCCATAAAACCACATAAAAATACTATAAAATCCATAAAAATACATAAAATGAAAAAAAAACCATAAAAACAATAAAAATCCATAAGAAAAACATTGAAACCTAAAAAAACTTAAAACACCTAAAAATACTAAAAAATATATATACACCCTAAAACCCCTAAAACCATAAAACCACTAAAAACTTTAAAACCCCTAACAAATTATAAAAACCCTAAAAACCAACTAAAAACACTAAAAAATCTTTATACACATAAAAATGTAAAATGAATCTCAAAAACCCTTTAAAACCATAAAAATAAAATAAAAAATAAAAATCCCTAAAATCTAAAAAAACCTTAAGAAACCAAAACCCCCTCTAAAATCCCTAAAGAGCCTGAAAACAATAAAAATCCTAAAAATCCCAAAAACCCCAAAAATATAAAAAAAACCCTAAATCCACTAAAAACTCTATGAAAACCTTAGAAACCAAAAACACATAAAACCCATAAAAACTAAAAATACTAAAAAACCCCTAAAAACCCAAAAAACCCAAAAAAATCCATAAATAACCATAAAACCCTAAACATATAAAAACTATTAAACAACGTTAAACGACTACAAATGTCATAAAAAACTAAAAACCATTAAACCACTAAAAAACCAAAAATAACCCTACACCCCCAAAAAACCCCATCAAAACCCATAAATAACCTAAACCCCTAAAAACCCATAAAAGCAAAAAAAACTGTCAAAATACTAAAAAATAACTACAAATACCAAAGAACATAAGTAACCTTTAAAACCCCTAAGAAAGCTATAAAAATATAAAAATACTTAAAACAACAGAAATCCTAAAAAATATAAAAACACTAAAAACACTAAAGATATAATAACATAAAACCCATAGAGTCCATAAAAAATGAAAACCCCTATAAAAAATAAAACCAATAAAAACCAATTAAATTCCTAAAAATAATTACAAAACTCTCAAAATCTAAAAACCCTAAAAACTCAGAAAACCCTAAAAACTCAAAAACAATCAAAACCCAAAAAATTTAAAAGAACCAAAAAACCATCAAAATCCCTAAAAACCATAAAAATTGTAAAAAGGAACTAAAAATCCCTAAATATAGAAAAAACCTAAAACACCTAAAAAATAAAAGAAAAATTTAAAAAGTTAAAAACTCTTAAAACAAAAAAAACCTAAAAACCCATAAGATCTCAAAAAAATATTAAAACACCTAAAATCCTTAAAAGTTCCAAAAAACTTATAAAAATCCTAAAACCCACTAAAAACACAAAAAAACCATTTAAACCCCTAAGATGTCTAAATACTCTAAAAACACATTAAACCTGTAAAAACTCAAAATAATCCTTAAAATCCCAAAAAACCATAAATCCCCTCAAATCCATAAAAATATTAAAAAGACACAAAGATTATAAAAAATTCATAAATTAATAAAACATATTAATACCTAAGAAAACCTTAAGAAAATCATAAAAACATAAAAATGCTTAAAAACCCTAAAAACCTAAAAATGATAATGAATCTAAATACCACTAATCGCATAAGAATGAGTCTAATTTAGGTTGTATTAAATTTACTCCAAATAATAATGCTTATAAGATGAAATAACCATAGAGATTTCATACTTTGGATCAGAAAGGTAAACTATTTTCCAGTGTTTCTATGAAGATAGTGTCTATTGCCAATGTTGCCACCTCTTCTGTTAAGTCTAATTTCCCTATAGTGGTTAGTCCATATATTGTAAAAGAAAACTCCTCCTTGGATAATGTTGTTGATTTTAATCCTCCATTGATTAAGACTACTGGAAAGGATTTTTATCTTCCTATTCATAATTCCATTTACTGACAAATGGAGGAAATTTTCTTGGTAGGTGTTAGTTCTGGTTCTACTCTAGTAGTTGGCCCTTATTCTGGGGAGCTAAATACCATTGATGATCTTTTTCTTGCTTCTAGTGTGTGGGAAAATTATGATGGATTCGGTTTTGTTCTAGATTTTGGAGGGACTAATATGGGTCTACATCAGTCCCCAGGTAGCACAAAAGTGGGATCCCTTTCTTCATTCCTTAAAATTTTGGGTTTTGATTTTGGTATTGTGGTTATTATCACTTTCCTTTTTCATGATGTGATGAAGGAATATACAAGATATGGTCCTACTTCTTTTTTTAAGTATGTGGATGGATCTGGTTCTGGTTCTAGGTATGAATGATCTATTCCAAGTCTTCTTCTACCACTATGAATTAAGAAAGATTGTTATTCATCTCCTAGGCCTATCTTAGTGAATCATAGAAGTTCCATTTCTTCTGATTTAAGTGTTAATCTCCATAGTAATAAGCTAATTATGGTGGTTGAATGTGACCTGAAGATGGTCCCAGTTAAAACTAGACCTAATGATAATGGTTATGATACACCCTTAGTTCCCAATTTTTATCTTTGGATTTTGGAACATTAGTGGTCTCAACACTCCTAGTAAGAAAACAGGGTGTAAGACCTAATTTTCACTACTAAATTTTCTTATTTTGTGATTTTTGAATTTAAGGATAAAAGAAACAACATTGATTCTGTTTTGATGAATATTTATCCAAATTGGAATCTAATTTATAACTTTTCTGCTTGTTCTACAAGGTTGATTTTATTGTTATATAATCCTCTCTCTATTTTTTGATCCATAGTTTGAATCATTTCAGCTTATTAAGTAACTAGTTATAGTTGTTAAATTGGATGTTTCTTGCTTGATTTCCACTGTTTATGGTTCCAATTAGGATGCTGATTGAAGGGTTCTATGGGATGACATTTGATGCCAATTTTCATCTCACATTGAGCCTCTAGGTATATTTTTTGGTGATTTTAATGTGGTTAGGTTTCAATAGGATAAATGTGGAGGTTTCTTGGATTGGACCTCTTCTATAGAGGACTACAATTTGGCCATTGTTGATTCTATTCAAGATGATCCTCAATAATTTAGGATGATTTTTTCATTGAGGAAGGGATATTAAGAGGTTATGAGGAATTTCAAAATATTTGTGGTCAACTACACTTAGATTTTCATGTTCCCCTCCTCGATAACCAAGTTCATTCCTTTTCAGATTTATGATCATAACCCAAATATTATAAAATATAGATATGTTCTTCACTATATGAAGTTTTACTTAAACATTTTACTCTTTGGGAAGATTATGAATGATTCTTATCTCATTTCTCCAATTATTGGATTGTCGGGGTCTCATAGTGTAATATTTTTTATGTTTACCAACCAAACTAAAGAAGTTCAATCAGGCTCTCTGATCTGTGCATGCCCAGGTGTCTGTTCATCATTCTACTGAAATTCCTCAATAAGTAAGGAATTAATTAAATTATAATCAACTTTTTTTCTTAATTTACCATATGATTTCATGATTCAAAATAATTTTAGTTGTATAAAAAGGATAAAATCCTTTCCCTTTAAAGAAACCCTCTCATCCATGATGAAGATTAGGGTTTTATACCCTAAGGAGGGTTAACTTAATTCAACATTTTTTTCAACTCAGTGAAAGCCAAATTTAATTATTCTAAATTGTTTCTTCTTAAAATATATGAGTGTTATATTATTTCTGATCCAAGTGCTATTATTTGTTGGATATATGGGTTTTTTAGTCTTTGATTGGAAATTCTCATGTTGCGACCTATTAGGGGAGAGCGATATTGGATCCCTTTTTCTCATTCTATTTCTCAATCATCTTGTGATTTCATCGATAAATCTATGGATCCAATTGATATTAATCATGAATTTTTTTATTCACCCTATAAAAGCATCAAGTCCCAATGGATTTAATTCCTTTTTGATTCCTTTTTGATTCATGGATTTAATGAATCTATTATTTATTTAATTACCATGGTTTTGAGAGCATTATTTAATTCTAATTTCAGGCCTATTCATGCTTCAATACAATTTTTATGTGTATCACTATGATTTCAGTGGATGAATTGAGAACGGTTTTACCTAATTATATTAATTAGGATTAATCTACCTTCATTCAAGGGTGATGTATTTATCATAATATTTTAATTGATCAAAATTTAATGTGGGGTTACCACATAAATTTCGGAGTTCTTATTGGTTCTTTTATGATTGTTCTTATTAATCCCACTTATTGTATTATATGGAAATTAAATTAGGATGCTCTAAGCCTTCTTTGTTTTATGACTAAGTTATCTTCAGCGGTTAAGATATGTTTCTCTTCTCATACATTTAGGGTAAATGTTAATGGGATTATTTAATGTTGTTTTCCTAGGAAGAAAGGATTTAGGCATGGGGATCCTCTTTCTCCCTTTCTTTTTTTTTATTTTTAAGGACATTTTTTTTATCCAGGACTCTCGAATTTCAGATTCTCACTCTTTAATATTTTATTAGAGTTGTGGTAAAACTTCTATTTATCATATTTTCATTATAGGTTATCTTATTCCATTTTCATTTATGATATGGATTCATTTTTTTGTCCTAAATCAGTCTTTGTATCTCTTTTCTACCTTGCCTGGATTTTCTATTGAATTACCAATATAGATAATGTTCTCGGCAGGGGTGTCCTTGTAGTTTAAGGAAAATATTTGTACTATAATGAGAATTATTGGAAGTTCATTTTTTCTTTTTTACTTTGGGGTGCCTCTTATTTCTACTAGATTATGAGTTGTAGACTTTGTGATTTTGGAAGTGAAAATTATTAAGAGAATAATGTTTTGGACAATCAATTTTTATTATTTTGAGATCCACTTGTAGCATGTACAATCATTTCTTTTTTCCATGAAATCATATTAGTGTTTTCATTTTTATTTCCTAAAAAAATGATTATGTCTATTGGAGCTATAATTAGGTGCTTCATTTGGAAGCTCCCTTCTTGGGATGTGTTTAGGGAAAAAGTGGCTTAAGCCATGGTGGCTAGATCAAAAGAGGATGAATGATTAGAGATAAAGAATTTTGGTGACTGGAATAAATAATTTATTGCTACACATGTTTTGGACCTTTATCTACACTCTACTTCTTCTGTTTGGGTGGATTGGTCTTTCATTTTTCTACTTCATCACTAAAAATATTGGGTTTCCAATGTTCTTTGGAATTTCTCATAGATTAGTGAAAGTTTGTATGGCTATAGAATTTAATCAAGGGTTGTACTTTTTCTATTAAAAATGGCTTCGGTATCTCCCACTGGTTTGATTCTTGGATTACTAGTGGGCTATATGTTTATCTATTGATGATCATATTATTTATGACTTTAGGATCCTTAAATCAACCCAATTTTATGATATTATTTCAAATGGGGATTGGGATCTTCTGATGGTAGTTTCTTTTGAGTTTTGGGATTTTATAAGGGATATTCTTTTACTTTCTCATCCTGGTGGTAATAATGTTTTGATCATGTTGAATTGGCAGCTGTTTTTTTTCATTTTTTGGGTTTGATAGGATATGAGTCCAAAATTTTCATTGTTTTTTTCATAATTATATGATTTGGAATTGGGTCGCTCTGACTAAGTACTCATTTATTCTTTTTTTGGTGATCATTGACCATTTTCCTACACGTGATAGGTTGTAGCGCAAGGAACTAGATTTTTTTAATAGTTGTTTTCTTTTTAGGAATTATCAAGGGAGTATTGATTATGTTTTTTAAAAACATGATTTATCTTTAAATATTTGGCCTTCCATCTTGATCATCTTGAATATAGATTGATAAGGTCATGTTATTTATTCTTCTGTTGGATGGTGTTATAATAGATTTACTGGGGATTCCATTCTGAGTGTTTTGGGGAAACTCGGGATTTTTACCATGATGTATCTAATCTTGAATGAATAGAATTATCACTTTCATGTATCCATATTTCATTGTGGTAGCTATATTTGGTTTAAATTTGAGATATTTATCCATTCTAGACCCCTTTATTATAAAACGTTTCCTAATATTAAGTCTAATAAAATGATGGTTCACAGGTGGAAGTTACTGGGCTATCTTCTCATAGGGGGTTTATCTTCCCTGGTTTCTTTTGATTTTTCATTTGAGTATTTTTTCATGTGGATTATTATTTTTTCTAGTGATGGTTGGTGCATTGATCATCGTAGGAATGAGGTGTTGGGGTTGTGGTTGTATATGATTAGGATCCTATTGTTTGGGGATTTTTTTGGGTGTTAGAACTGAGGCTGCCTTGTCCATAATTGCCTTTAATGACGTGGATTGGTTTTTTGTGAGTGTTGGAGTGCTGCTAGTTGAACCCTCTTCAATATGGGATGGGATATTTTTTTCTATATGGTTAGTTTTTTTTGGGTGTGTCAGTAGCTTAGAATTTGTTAAGAGGTTGGTGGTTCAGCTAGTGTTTTATTATTATTTTTCCTTATTTGTCCTTTTTTAGGGATTGTTCCATGTTGTGTTACATGGTCGGGATTCAGGTGGAGGGTGATGGATTTATTCTAGATCGATGTTCTAATAGGGTTGTTGCAGGATGGTTGGAATAATTCTTAGGTATTTGGAAGGTGTGGTTGTATGGTGTTGGCTGGATGTGGTTATATTGATTCATACATACAAGGGGGCTTCTTGTGTTGTTTTTATGATGCTGGTGGCGGCATTCTGCGACTACTAGGTTCTATGTGGGTTTCTATTCTCTTAAGATTCATGTGTGTTGGTGGTTTTTGCTGGCTCTGGGGTGTTCAACTATTGGTTGTTCTCATGTCTGGATGGATGGATGGCTTGTTAGAGCTGCATTTGGGTTGGTTTTAGGATTTCGATCCATAATGGATATCTCTTGTTTGGATCCTAGTCGGTGGTGGTTCTCTATTTTGATCACATATGGTTGAAAGTTGGTTTTTGTGGTTGGATCTAGTTGTGTGGTTTGATAATTGGTGTGGAGCTATTCTTGGCTTCCCTTGGTTGCTGGCTTTGGTAAGTTCTTATTGTTTTTGATTTTGGATTTTTGTTTCCTTGTAAAGATGGTTGTAGGGGTGTCTTTTGGGTCGTTGGGATGTGAAAGTGGTTTTGGGTTTCGGTTTTCATGGATAACAGGTTGTGTAGGGGTGGGTTTCATGTTTCTGAATGGATTTAAATTTATTCTCGATTGTTGTTTGCTTCGATGTGATGTGGCTGCATGTTGGTTCTATGTTTGTTAATGTGGTGTGTTTGTGTGTGTGCATGTGTGAGGGTGGTGGAGTGTGAATGTGTTTGACTTGTGCGTGTGCATGGGTGTTCGGGGGAGTGGTGGTACTTACGTGTGATTTTGGGTGGTGGTGGTGTATGCAGGTGTTCAAGTGTTGGTTTTTGTTGTCATTTTTTCTCCCCTTTGGGTGATGTCTCTGATTTGGGCCTTCCTTTGTTGTGCTTCCTCACAGAGTTCTCACTGGCTTAGTGCATAGAGATGTCATTACTTCTTATACTGGTTCTATGGGGTTCTATGCTGATCTTGTCCACTTTTGGCACTTGGTTGGTGCTCCTACTAGTGTTGTCAGTGGTTGGATGGAGGCGTAGGTTGTGATGTTTGTTTATGTTGGCCTTCTGTGTGTGGAGGTTTCACGAGATTTTCAGGCAGTTAAGTTGTTTATGGTTCTTGGTCACTCTGGGGGGGGGGGGCTCCTGGGCACACTTGCTTTCTAGTTTTGGTTGGATGGGCTTCGTGATCTTCTCGGGCCTGATTTCCTAGTTTTGGAATGGATGGGCTACGCAAGATTTCTCAATCCTTTCAATTGTGTGCTGGCATGAGTTTTCTTGGTCTTTGGGTTCACTTTCATATTATTTTTTATTCTGGCCTCTTACCCATTAGTTAGTTCACCTTAGGGTGATTGTGTTTATCAAAAATTCTCTTTATCTTTATATACTTATTTATGTTTTACTAAAAAAACCCCAAAAACCCCCAATACAATTCTAAAAAACACTAAATTCCCAAAAAAATCCCTATAACACTAAAAACCAATAAAAAACATTAAAAATCATAGAAAAAGTAAAAAAACCCAAAAAAACCTAAAAACCCCTAATAAAACCTTAAAAAACTAAAATAATTAAAACCCCTAAAAAACAAAAAATTGATAAAAATCCAAAAAAACACTATAACGCATAAAAACTGCTAAAACCCTTCAAAATCAATAAAACACCTAAAAACCATAAAAAAATAAAAATTACCTAAAAATCCATGGTTACATAAAAAACCGGAAATATCCTAAAAAAACTTAAAAAACAATAAAAACCCAAAAATACCAAAAAACCCAATAAAAACACTAAAAACTTTAAAACTCAAACCCCCCCTAAAATCCTTAAAAACCATAAAACCCATTAAAACCAACTAAAAGCTATAAAAACCTTATAGAACTCTAAAAATATTAAAAAAATATAAAAACTATTAAAAACACTAAAAATAAAAAAACACCCACCTAAAACCCAAAAAAACCCAAAAAAATCATAAAATCTCTAAATATCAATAAAACCCGAAAAAATTCATAAAACCCTAAAAGCTAAAAAATGTTAAAAATCTCCTAAAAATCCATAATGACATAAAAAATCCTAAAAAAATGAAAGCCCCTAGTAAAACCTAAAAACCAAAAAGAATTAAAACCCCAAAAAACCTAAAAACCTAAAAAATGCTAAAACCCCTAAAAACCCTAAAAACATAAAAAACCCTAAAACACCATAAAACCTTAAAAACCCACTAGAATCTATAAATATAAATTAAACCCAAAATAACTTTAAAAGAACTATAAACCCCATTAAAACCCAACAAAAACTCAAAAAATCTTAAATCCGAAAGAAACCTAAAAACCAAAAAAAACGCTAAAACCCAAAAAATCCTAAAAACCTAAAAACATCTAAATATCATAATAAATCACTATAAATTATTAAAAATTTAAAACCCCCATAAAACCTTGAAAACCCATAAAGAACCCTTAAAACCTAGAAACAAATAAAATCACTAAAACCCCTTAAAACCCTCAAAAACCCAAAAAAATCCTAACAGTCCTAAAAAAATTAAAAACTATAAAAAAAATTTAAACCCCAAAACCATTAAAAATCTATAAAAACCATTAAAAACCTAACAAACACAAATAACCCCCTTAGAACCCAAAAAACACAAAAACCCGTAAAAAACCCTCAAAATCCTTAAAACCCCTAAATACACAAAAAAATCCAAAAAAAGATCAAAACATTCATAAAAACATAAAAAACCCTAAAACCCTAAAAACCTAAGAGAACCTTAAAACCTAATATTCTTAAAACCTTTTAAAACTAAAAAATATATAAAACCCCTTTAAAACCCTAAAAGACCATTAAAATAATACGAACATCTAAAAACTATAATAAACCCCTAAATTCATTAAAAACCCCTAAAACCCCTTAAAACCCTAAAACCACTGAAAACTATAAAAAATATTAAACCACTAAAATCATTAAAAAAATAAAAAACCATTAAATCCCTAAAAAAATAAAAAACACCTAAAAGTTCATAAAATTCATAAAAACCGTAAAACACCAAACAACCTCAAAGACCATAAAAACCCTAAAACCCCATTGAAATAGTAAGAAATCCTTAAAAATCCCTAAACATATAAAAAAATTTAAAAAACATGAAAAACCTAGAAAAAATCATAAAAAATTAAAAACATTCCAACCCATAAAAACCTAATAAATGCTAAAAACCATAAAAAAACAAAAAACCCTATAAACCCTAAAAATATCAAAACCCATAAAAATCATATAAATTTTCAAAACCCACTAAAAACTATAAAACCATTTAAACCCCGAAAATGATAATAAAATCTAAAAAACCATAATGACCCCTAAAAAACTCAAAAAATCAAAAAATCAAAAAAAACCCAAAAACCCTTAATAACATAAAACATGAAAAAATCCCTAAAAACAAATAAAAATCTTAAAACACCTAAAATTATAATAATACATAGAAAAAACCCATGAAAAAACTAAGATACTATTAAAACCCTAAAAATACTAAAAACCCCTTAGAAACATGAAAAATTCTTAAACCCCTAAAAACTATAAAACCCCTCAAAACCCTCAAAAATTTATAAAAACCCAAAGGAATAATAGAAATATAAAAGAATCCCTAACAATCACTATAATTTTAAAAACCCATAAAACCCCTAAAAAACCCCAAGAAAGCATAAAAACCCAAAAACACATAAACCCCCCCCCCCCCCTCAAACCCTTAAAACGTTAAAAACCCTAAAAATGCTAAAAGACTCTAAATACCATAAAAACCTAAAAGACATACCTGTAACTAAAACCCCTAAAAACTGTAAAACCAATAAAAACTCTACAAATACTTTAAACACAATTTCTTTTAAAAAAACTCCAAAAATCCTTAGGAACTATAAAAAAATAAAAAAAATAAATAACCTAAAAAACCATGAAAACACTAAAACCCCAAAAAAAACCCAAAAAACCCCTCAAATCCATAAAATCCCTAAAAATTATAAAAAATAGAAAAAAATACCTAAAAATACCTATAAATGTTAAAAACCAGAAAACACTAAGAAAAAATTAAAAAACCAAAAAAACATATAACACCTGAAAATAAAAAAAATGCTAAAAAAACAAAAAATCCTTAAAAACCCGTAGAAACACTTAAAACCATAAAACCCCTAAAGACCATGAAACCACTAAAATGATAAAAACCCAAAAAATCACTAAAAAAATCTTAATATCCTATAACCACAAAAAAATTTAGACACTAAAAAAAATCTCGAAACCCTATAAAATTCAGAAAAAACCCATAAAACCTAAAAAACCATAAACACCCTAAAACCCTAAACCCTTTAAAATCCCTAAAAAGTCAAAAAATATAATAAACCTAAAAATAACTAAAAACCCATAAAAACATAAGAAACCCAAAGAAAACATTAAAAACCTAAAAATACTTAAAACCCCCAAAACCAAAAAAAACTAAAAACCCTAATAACCCATAAAATCCCTAAAAACCTTAAATCACCTAAAATACAAAAAACCCATGAAAAACAATAAAAAACGAAAAATTCCTACAAATTCCTAAAAATGTAACAAACCCTTAAACCCCTGAAAATATGTAAGAAAAACCCTAAAACACTTAAAAACCTAAAATACCGTAAAATAGTAAAACCCATCAAAATACCTAAAAACCCAAAAAAACATAAAAATACTAAAAATACCATTACACCCCTAAAATTTTGTAAACATTAAAAACACAAAAAAATACTAAGAAAGCCTCAAAAACTTAATAACACTTAAAATCACTAAAACCCTTAAAATGATAAAATCCCTAAAAACCCAAAAATCCAAAAAAAACCCTAAAACCTCTGAAAACCCTAAAAACCACTAAAACCACTATAAACCCTTCAAACTGCAAAAAACATCAAAAAACTCTGAAAACCCTTAAACTGCAAAAAACTCAAAAAAAATCTAAAACCCCAAAAAACCATAAAACCACGAAAAACCATAAAAACCCTAAAACCCCTCAAAATCCCTAAAAACCATAAAAACAATTAAAATCATAAAAAAGCTCTAAAAATTTCTAAAAACATAAAAACTACTAAAAACCGAGAAAACACTAAGAAAACATTAAAAACCTACATACACATAAAACACCAAAAAATGCTCAAAACCCAAAAAAACTGAATAATCCCCTAAATCCCCCAAATTCATTAAACCCCCTAAATATCTAAAAAACTATAAAAACCATAAAAACTGTAAAAATGACTATAACTCTAAAATCCATTAACACCCCAAAAAATTTTAAGAAATGCTAAAAATCATAAAAACCCTAGAAAACATAAAAACCCCTAAATCCCCTTAGAAACCCAAAAAAACCTAAAA
Organism: Viscum album; assembly: GCA_963277665.1. NCBI lineage: Eukaryota > Viridiplantae > Streptophyta > Magnoliopsida > Santalales > Viscaceae > Viscum > Viscum album. Next base: position 394,879,643 of record OY728157.1, read on the forward strand.
ATCATAAAAATACAAAAATAGGTAAGAATACCTAGAAACATAAACATCCCAAAAGTCTCTGAAAACTCTTAAACAAACCTTGAAACCCTAAAATCAATTTTAACCCCAAAAAACCTAAAAACTGAAAACCCTAAAAACAATAAAAACCCATAAAACCCTAAAAAACTAAAAACCATAACACCGTATAAACCATAAAACCTTTAAAACCACATAAAACCCCATAAAACCACTAAAAACTATATACACCATTTAAACAAAAAAAACATTTAAAACCCTAAAAAATATAAAAAACCTAAAAACAAAAAAAATAAAACCCAAAATAACCAAAGAGACCATAAAAACGCTGAAAAACCCTAAAAACCATTAGAAACCTAAAAAAATCCAAAAAACCCATAAATATCCTAAAATATCCTTAAAATCTCCAAAAAAAACCCTGAAACCCAGAAAAACCTTAAAAAATATTAAAAACCTAAAAACACATAAAACCACGAAAAACCTAAAAATTCTAAAATCCCTAAAAACCTAAAAACCCGCAAAAACCCGTAAAAATAATAAAAACCCTATAACCCATCTATATCCCATGAAAAACCTAAAACGACTAAAACTCTAAACCCCATTTGAATCCCTAAAAACATTACAAAACTATAAAATACCATAAAAATTATAAAATCTCAATAAAAATACATAAAACCCAAACAAAGCCATAAAAACTAATAACTAATAAAAATCCTAAAACCCCTTAAAATCCATAAAACACTAAAAACATAAATATCTTTAAAAAATCCATAAAATCAATAAAAATGAAAAAACCACTAAGAACCCCAAAACCCGTAAAAATTCTCAAAAACCCAAGAAAACCATAAAATCCTAAAAAGCCCTAAAATCACTAAAAACCTAAATAACCCCCAAAAACATTAAAACCCCTAAACAAATAAAAATATAAAAACACTAAAGACCCATAAAGACTTATAAAACTATAAAAAAACCTAAAACATCATAGAAACCCAAAAACCAAAAAAAACTCCTTAAGAAACTTTAAAAACACTAAAAATTCATAAAACCCTAAAAAACCACTAAAAACTCTTAAAACCCATTAAATACCTAAGAAGGATAAAAACACTTAAAACCTTAAACCCCTAAAAACTGAAAAATAGTCCTTAAAAACCCAAAGAACCAAAAAATCCCTAAAACCACAAAAAACACTAAAAATCCAAAAAATTCCAAAAAACCATAAAAACCATAAAAATCCAAAACATTACCTAAAATCCCAATAACTGTAAAAAACCCTAAAACCCCTGAAAAACAATAAGAAAAACTACTATCCCTAAAATCACTTAACACCCTTAGAAACCTAAAAAATGAAGAGAAAAAACCTAAAAACCATTAAATACCTAAGAACCTTCAAAATCCCTAAAATACCATAAAAATCCAAAAAATATTAAAATATTTATAAATGTAATAATACTAAAAACCATGAAAAACTCAAAAAAACCTTAAAAACCGAAAAAGGACTTAAAACCTTAATACCAATAAAATGATAAAACCCCATAAAAACCCTAAAAACCGACAAACGTCTAAAAATCAAAAAATCCATAAAACCCTTAAAAAAATAAATCCCATAGATTCCCTAAAACTTAAATAAAAAATATAATACCCCTTTAAAACCCTAAAAGCATTAAAAAACTCTGAAAAATATTTATACCCCATAAAAAACTCGTAAAAACTAAAAAAAACTAAAAAAGTCACTAAAAATCACTAAAAACCCTAAAACCATCATAATCCCTAAAACCCATAAAAACATTAAAAAATAACTAAAATTTGAAAAAACATAAACCCCTAAAATACACTGATAAAACCATAAAAACCTAAAACCGCTTTTAACCCTTATAATCCTAAAAAATGCCAAAAACCCTAAAAGACCCAAAAACTAGTAAAAGACACAAAAAATCTATCAAAATACCTGAAAATCCTAAGAAACCATAAAATTATTAAAAATAATTAAAAAATATAAAAAAAAATAAAGACACATAAATTCACTTAAAACCTAAAAAGTTTCTTAAACCCTAAGAAATCCTAAAAACCCTAAAAACCCCAAATAACATAATAAACCCAAAAAATATTAAAAAACATAAAAACTATAAAATAATACTAAAACCCCATAAAACCCTAATAACAAAAAAAATTCTAAAATCCTTTTAAACCCCTAAAAATGTTTAGAATCTATAAAAAACCATAACACAATATTTGAAAAGAGACATATCAATACTGATCTTTACCCACGGTTTAGAAGAACCATGGGTATAGAGCAGATTTTTCAAGCCAATATGAATGGTTTTTTAATAACCATTAGTATAGATTGGTCAGATAACAATAGTGTTTTGAAACCATTTGTATATAATTCGGAATATTTAGAATATAGTTCGAGATCCTCCTACCCTCCTCCTCATTCGATCCCCACCTCCCCCTATGCATACGTGAATTCCCCCTCCCATCTGGTGACATTGGTCGGCATCCTCCCCCCCCCTCCTATGATTTTGGCCACCGCACTGCCCATCTTAGGAAAATTCAGGCACTCCACATCCCCCCTCCCTTTTAGTATCTTCAACCAGTGTCCTCCCTCCCCTCCGGTGATTTTGGTCACCCCTCTATCCTCCTCAGGAAACATTGACCACCCCACTTATCTCCTCAATCTATTTCAGCTACCCCACCACCCTCCTCATGTGATTTTAGAATAATATTACATACGAAGTTTTCTTTATCTCGAAATTTCATATTTTTATTTTTGAGAGGTAACATTTTCATCCCTCCACTTATTTCTTTTATATAGTTTTTTAATATATTTAAATTGTTTTATTGAAGGTGAAAAGTTTTCGATGTTTGAAGTTGGTGTTTATATTTCATGTAATTTTATCCAATATTTAAAATGTAACAAGTGTTTTCTAAATTCATATTTGGCCTAAAAATTCATGGTGTGGACTATATATAGAGTCAATTTTCTATTATATTTATTTATTTTCACTATTTTCATGTAGAAAATGGGAGTAATTTCTCGATTGAATTGGTATCTTGATGGGAAATGGTTTTTTACAAATTATCTATGTTTGATAAAATTATATGGGATGATTAAATAATGAAAAAAAATATTTTTGATATAATTATAAAAAATGAGGCTTCCAATGTGGGTAAATTTTTTGTGTTAAGAGATGGATTTAATGTTTTGATGTTATTTTTTTATTCAAAATATGGTCATAGGTACCCAATGTATTGTGTGGTTATAATTATTGATGAATATATTATATTTTAAAATATTTTTGGCATGACGTGTTGTTTTGTAAAAAAATTTGTAATTTTTTATGTTGTATATATAAAAGTAATGGCCCAATTGGCACCCTATTATGAGTTGATCATTGATGGTGCAATTTTTTGTCCCAATTTCTTTTTTTTATGTTTCTCTTATCCATGTGATCAATGATTGGTTATATTATTCATGGTGTTCTTGTTTTTTTGGGGTCACAATGATGGTAGTTTATGAGGTTGGAAGGACGTGATAATTTTGTCATCACTAGCGCCTTTTTATTGTCTTGTAGTGATGGTATTGTACATGGTCTTCCTAATTTATTATTTTTTTGATGAGACCAACGTTTAAAAGTGGGTATTAGTAGTACATTTATATGTTAGTAATGGTTTTGAATTTGTTAGACCCCCCTTATAATTATGTAACACCGTGATTTTTTTCTTTTCACTAAGGAGAATGTATAGATTCATTCAATAGATAGATGTTTGATTGTACCCTACCAACTGTTAGGTCCATGTTTTCATGTTTTTGTGGTTATATTATCCATCATGATTTCACTTAATGATATTTATTTAAGTTATAAATCATTCATTTATACATTTTCATTAGTATTGTTTATTTCATTGATAATATTTCTTGGTGAGTTGACCCTTTTTTAGAATAACATTGTTTTGTAGTGTTATTTCATCCCTTTATTTATCATGTTTCTTCTTGATTATTTACCCCTAAATCCTCAATATTTGTGAATGGTTTACATATCTAGATTTTTAAGTGGTATTTAAAAATTTATTAAAATAAATAAATAGAATGTTTAATCACATATTTCTTTCAAAATATTTTGTAAATAAATTTGATAGGGTGTGTTCTTTAAAGTGTAAAATGATTTTTCCAAAATAGTATTGAGATAAATTTCATAGGATAGTATATGTTTTTTTAATGAAACTTTGAGTATGTGTTGGTTTCAAAAATAGTTTTCTAGGAAAATATGCCATGTTTTAACACAATTTTAAAGTGTAATTTTTGTATTTCATAAAACCTTATGAAAAATGATTATTTTTTCATTTCAATCTAGTTTTTTTCACCTCTTGATCCTCCTATGGATATTTTTCGATACTGACCATGATAGTGAATTCTTAAATTTTAGGGATACCTACCTTGGTTTGTAATTTTTTGTCATCTCTTAAAGCATATATTATTTCTCTTATTCTTTGTTTTCCTAACTACTAGTATGATTTGATGATATTAATATTAAAATTGGTAAGAATGGTTTTTTTAATTATGGTTTACATTATTGTTTGGAAGATAACTTTATTCATGTAATGGAATGGATAGAAGTTGGATGAATCATACCAACAGGATTTCAAACGAGTCTCATAAGACTTTAGAGAAAATTTTAGATATTTCATTTAAAACTGATTAATATGGAGGTTTTACATAGTTTCCATGCAATAATTATATTGTAATATCAAGGTTAAGCTGGTAATAAGTTAGCTACCATATATCAAATTTTGGATTTCAAACAAACTATTCTGTTTGGTATCACCATAGAGAGATGATACAATCTTCTACTATTTATGAACGAGAAAAAATAACTAGTATAAAGAATTTGATATATGATTGGTTTCCCTTTGTGAATCATCATGAGAAATATAATATGAAAATTCAAGAAGAAAATTATTTTAATACACATAAGTAAATGGATAAATATTGTGATGTTGAGAGAGTGAAAATTTTAATGGATGACACCATAACTCCATTATATTCAGAATGCACTAAAATAACCAAGTTGGAATTTTTAATTTAGTTATATCATGGTAAAACCATATATTGAATTTCTTATACCGACATTGATTATATTCTTATATTTTTAAAGTAATTTATTCCTGATGGTGTAGATATTCCCAAAAACCATTACAAGTTGTGTAAGCTAATTAAGAATCTTGGATTTTCTACTAGTAATGTTCATGATTTTCCAAAAGACTACAATTTATATTAGGAGGAAGCAACTGAATGTGATGACTGTAAAAGTAGTGGTTTATATAGATGGAAGGAAAATACATATAGAACACCATCTCATGTGTCATATAAATTCATCTGTCACTTTCCATTGATTCCAAGACATCAAAATCTATTCATGTATATAAAAATATATACAAATATAAGATGGAATGATGCTGAGAGAATTAAACTTAATAATGATTTGGTTCATCTTGCATATGGATTATCATGGAAGGAATTTGATGCACAACATCGTGATTTTTTAGCTGGGATTCGTAATGTCAAGTGGGGTTTATCTTATGATGGTTTTAATCCATTTGGTCAGATTCATATTGCTAATAACACTTGGTTAGAGAATTAAGGAAAAAATATCATGTAATGTATGTATTAAGAATACTAGGTTTATAAGGATTAAATATCAACATATTTTCAGTTTCATGGGGCATCAATGATTCTTTCCAATGGATCATCAATAAAGGATGAATTGTCATAGGGTTCATAATACTATTTAAACTGAACAACCACATCAACGTATGTTAGTTAGTGACGGATTAATTAAATTAAAGATTTTATTTTTTTTAATTTGGTAATTTTTAGTAGAAATATAAAAAGATAAAGATTTTTTACATTGAATCCACTTAAAATTGGAAAAAGAGAAGTATATTTTCTGAGTTTTCATATTTTTCTACCAATTTTATAGATTATTATTTAGATATAATGAACATTGAGAAACATATATGTGAAATGTTTCCTAAAATTATTTTAAATATAAATAGGAATACCATAGATGGCATCTGATCTCATCAAAACATTTTAGATTGGGTATTAAACTAGAATTGTCTCTTTTTTGTATCAGTTAAAATAAATGGAAATTCCCTTGTGCTTATTATGTGATGAGACCATAAAAAAGGTCAATTTATAGCATTGTTGGATAATATCAAGGTTCCTGATGTCTATTATAGAAACATATCTAAATGAGTCACCATAATGGATTTGAAACTAAAATACCTAAAACTCATGATTATCACATCCTTCTTAATGAATTGATTCTAATAGAAATTTGGAATTTTCTATCCAATAATGTAAGGGGTAATGTTATTTCCTTTTTCCATTTTCTAGATTCCTTTGTGCTAAAATTTTATATATGGAATTTCTGAAAAAAATTAAGCAGGAGGCACCATTAATTTTGTTTGAGATGGGAAAAAATTCCTCCATACTTGTTCACCTGCATAGTGCATTTAACAATCCATTTTCCAACTAAAACACTTCTTAGGGGACCTGTTTATTTTTTTGGGGGATGTATCTTACTAAAATGAATATGTGAATAATGAAATAATATGTTTTAAACATGAATTATTTTAATGTGACGATTCTGAATGGTTATCTAGATGAAGAATGTATGGATTGTTGTTTGATGTATATCTCTTATTTGAGCACCATACATAATCAGAAAATGCTAAATAAAGATGACTATCATGGGGAAATTGATCCTTCATTTCCATATCTTCAAAAACATGAAGAATTGATGGGTCTTATACAATGGATTTATTGATCCTTAAGGAGCACAAAATGGAAAATCACACAATCATATTAAACTGTTGTTGTTTAATGACTATATCAAGTAATTAATTTGGATATTTATATACTATCTCATATTATGAAATTTTATATATTCCTTAGACTTTTATTTTCAGTATATATTGGGAACTTAAAAAAAATATGAGTAGAGTTCATCAATCTTTTCCTTTGAGAAGGATAGAGGCTTTTCATAGCCTAAAGTTTCCTTCATGGTTGAAGTAAAAGGTATGAAAAAAAATTAATTATCTTATATTATAGATATGAATTTAATTGTATTATTCACAAATATTTCCGTTCCTGATTTTACCTATTTACTCCATTCTTCAAGAATTAATAGCATTGGATTTTGGTCCCAATTCTTTAGTTAGTGAATGAAAATATTTAATAATAAATGGGTATACATTTTGTACAACTCTTCAATTTGAAAAAATGATAACACGACATGATAACATTATGTTAATAGCTACAATGGTATTTTATGTTAGTGCATATGATAGTTGGGCATGATAAGAAGACGTGTATTACTATGGATTATATGAGTAAATATTTTTATTAGATTACTACTCTCAGTGTTGAGTCACAATGATGAAATGTAAATGGTTTGATTTAATAAAGTGATGGCGTACATTTATTGATGACTATAGATTCATATTTATTGACTTTAGTTGATTCCAACATACTGATGAACAAAACATTATGGAATCAACTGAAAAAAGTGTTTTATATATAGATCATCAGAGGCCTAATTATGGTTTCATTAAAGAAGTTATCCCAAGACATATTTTTCATGATACTGGTGATGAAAATTCTACTATTGATTCCTCCATTCATATTGACCAAAATATTACATTTGATTATTCAAATTTTTCCATTGTGGGAGTTGATGTGGAACCAGATGTAGCGGTTGTTAATATATAGAAGCAAGAATATATGTTCAATTTTAATTTGGTTTTCCTTCACATGAGTTTCATAGGCTAGTATTGTATTAATTACTTTAATTTAGTTTAGTTAATCCAATTGGACATTAAGCCTCATGTAAAATTGGCCTATAGAACTAATGGACTATTTACGTATAGTCTTAATGGCCAATTTTCCTCTATGCCTAATGGAAATTTTTTCTAGATTTTTAATATTACAATTTTCCATTATTTCTATATTCAAATTGTTCATTAGGTGTATAAGACAATTGGCCAATTGGCTATTCGGTATATAGGACAATTGGACATTATGCCATTAGGCCTACATCTCTAATAGACAATTAGCCTATAGATGTAATGGTCAATTTGACTATATTCCTAATAGGCCAATTACCCATTATTCCTATAGTCCAACTAGCCATTAGGCATATATGCTAATTGTACATTATTCTATTAATGCTATAGGCCAATTGGACATTAGTAATATAGGCCTATTAGACAATTGTCCATTGGGCCTTTAGGCCAATAGACTGTTAGGACTATAGTCTAATTTTTCATTAGGACTAATGGAATAATGTCCATTTGGCCTATATTCCAAATGGCCAATTGTCCTATAGGTCTAATGGACAATTGGCCTATATACATAATAGAAAATTTTCCATTAATCCTATAGATCAATTGTCCATTAGGCCTAATGGAAATTAGAAATTATTCCATTAGTCCTAATGGAAAATTGTTCTATAGGTCTAATGGACAATTGGAATATAGGACTAATGGAAAATTTTCCTATTGGAATAATGTCCAATTTTCCTACAGGCCTAATGGACAATTGGCCTATATGCATAATGGCCCATTAGCTTATAGACATAATGGAAAATTGTCCGCCTACACCTAATGGACATTAGTCATAATTATATAATAGGAAATTATGATATTAGGCCTAATATCCAATTAACCTGTAGGCCTAACGGCCAACTGGCCTATCGGCCTAATGGAGAATTGTCTATAGGTCTAATTATCAATTGGATTATAGGAATAATGGAAAATTTTCCTATAAGAATAATGTCCTATTCTCATCCGAGGGATACAGGATAATTGGCCATTAGACCTATACAAAAATTGGCCATTAGTCATATAAGCATATTGGCCAATTAGCTAATTATACCTAATTACCAATTTTCCTACTGCCCTAGTGGCCAATTGAAAATTATTCCATTGGGCCTAATGGCCAATTGTAATATAAGACTAATAGAACAATTGTCCATTAGACCCCTAGTACAATTGGTCATTAGGCCTATAGTCTTATTAAACATTATGTCTATAGGGAAATTGGGCATTAGGCATATAGGCCAATTAGACATTATCCCATTAGGCCTATCGGCCAATTTTCTTAATGGAATAATATCCAATTGGCCTATAGCCCCAATGGCCAATTGGACAATATCTGTAATGGACAATTATTCCATTAGTCCAAATGGCCAATTGGCCTATAGGCCTAATGTAAAATTGGCCATTGGTTTAATATGCCTATTGACCAATTGGCTAATTAGGCCAATTGGACATTATGAAATTAGGCCTAATGGGCAATTGGCCTATAGGCCTAATTAAGAATTGTCCTATTGGACAAATGGCATAATGTCTAATTGCACTATAGGTATAATAGATAACTGGCCTCTAGAACTAATGTCCAATTTTCCTCTAAAATTAATGGATAATCACATAAATTATGAATTCTTTATTTATTTTAATGTTATTGAAAATTTTTATTATTAAATATTGTAAAATGTTTACATTGTTAATTTTTGTATTCTAATCAATGTCATTTACATAAATATATATTGGCTAGCAGAGATCGTGTACCTCGAGCTAAATTATTTTCCTTGTGTAGGAAGAAAAAATATAGAAGTATAGTAAATGAAAAAACACATGAAAATATTATATGCTTTTAAATTTATATTTAAAATATTTATAGGAAATTTCTAATTAAATATATTTTTTATATTTTCGAAAGACATTCATGGAGGCCCTTGATGATAATTAAGACGATAGATTCAGGTCCAAGGATCATTTGCGTCCGGTTTTAGGTAAAATGCATGAGGGAAGTGATTGATGTCGACCAAGGAAAAACATATTCCCCTCTAGGTATTGGTCATCAAATGGCTCCTCTCAATGACCTCAGACGGTCGAGATGAAAAGAGCTCACGTAGAAGAAGCTGACGAAAAAAAAGCTTTAGAGGAGCATGAAGGAAGTATATAGAAACCTGAAAGAAGTAAGATGATCATATAATAGTTCCAAAAATCAATGTTAGTTATCAGTAAATCACTTCCATCTAAGACTACTACTATTATTGATCCATATATGGCTTCGATGTGTTCTTGAAATGATGCCCCAATTGATACCAATGATGGTCCTAGTGGCAATTGAGCTGAAGGTGATGGTGATGATGTTGTTGATCATGTTTCTTCTTCCGATGATGTTGTTGGTGATGATGTTTCTACTGATGAGGGTGGTGATGATAATGATGTTGTTGTTGTTGGTAAGGATGAGGATGTAGGTGATGGGGAGATATTGATCCCCTTCATTTCTGACTTACCAGGAAGGAGACTTGTGCATTTATGTATTGACTTAAGTTGATTTGTTTTATGGATATATATGTATATTTTAGTAATTTATATGGTTTGAAATTTATTATAACTTATTGATTGGATGCTAAATGTATAAAATCTATACTTCATTGAATGTAAATTGTATAGTTTATTTTATTTATATGTTTAGGCATTTGGGGAAGAAGGTGGTGGGGCTACTGCCAAATGCAGGAAAAAACCTATACAAACACTTTGTAGAACCGTGGGTATATGTTTTTTGATAGGGATATGTATACCCACGGTTTATTAAAACTATGGGATTAAAAAATCAATGAAAACTATACCCATGATTGTTATACAAACCATGTGTATTGTCTTATACTGATGCCCTAACTTACCACAATTCTCAAAACCATGGCTGTAGCCTATACCAATGGTTTAAAACTATTGTTATATTTTCCTTTTCTAGTCGTGAAAAATAAAAAAACCCTAAGAACTAAAAAACCATAAAAACTTGAAACCTTAAAAACCCATATAATCATCAACATCCCTAAAAAACCTAAAAACAATAAAAATTCTAAAAACCCTAAAAATAAAAAAAACGTAAAAGAACTCTAAAATCCCTAAAAACTAAGAATCCCTTAAAAACCAATAGACTCTTAAAACACCAAAAAATGCTAAAACCCCTACAAACCGGAAAAAACATTGGAAACACTAAAAACCCAAAAAACCCCTAGGAATCGTAAAAATCAACAATAACCCATAAAACCCTAAAAACCACTAAAAACTCTAAAACCCCTTTAAACCCCAATAAATGTAAAAAAACAATAAAAACCCTTAAACCCCTAAAAACTCATAAAGGAATCCCAAAACCAAAATAATCATAAAACCCAAAAAGCCCAAAAAACACTCAAAATCCTTTAAAACCCTAAAATCCCTAAAACCCATTAAAATCCTAAAAATCCCCTGAAACCTCTAAAAACCAAAAAACCCCAAAAAACAAAAAAACCCCATAAAATCATAAAAGACAATGAAAAACTATAAATAACCTTTAAACCCCTAAAAAGTTAGAATACTCTAAAACCTCTTTAAAATACAAAGAAACTCAGAAAAACCCTAAAATTGCCAAAACCCATAAAAACCCCAAAACCCTCAAAATCCCAAAAAACCCTAAATAACCATAAAAATCCTAAAAATCTCAAAAATAATCCATAAAAATGTAAAAAAATCCTAGAAACCATGAAAACCCCTAAGAAAATCATGAAATACTAAAAACACATAAAACCCCTAAAGCCAAAAAAACTCTAAAAATCCAAAAAAAACACCTTAAAACCCCTAAAACACTAAAAACCTCAAGATCCCTAAAAATTGTAAAACGTATTAAATTTTAAAAACACTAAAAATCCCTAAAAACATAAAAAAATATAAAAACCCTAAAGCCCCCTAAGAAAACCTTAAAAAAATAAAAACACTTAAAACCCATAAAAACCGAAAAAGGATAAAAACACTTATAAACCTCAAAAAATACTAAAAACCAAAAAAAAACCTTGGGAAGCCACTAAAAACGTAAAAACCACTTTAACCCATAAAAACGTTAAAAATTTTAAAACCATTAAAACCCTAAAAAACACAAAAAAAAATCCACAAAACCCCATGAAATCCATAAAATCCCTAAAACCCCTCAATATCTCAAAAAACACTAAAAACCATAAAAATCCTATAAAATACCTTAAAACATAAAAAACCCTGAAAACTTTGAAAACACCTAAGAAAAACATAAAAACCTAAAAACACTTAAAACCCCCAAAAAAAACTATGAAATTCTAAAACCCTAAAACCCGTAAAATACACTCAAAACCATAAAAACCATAAAACAGCCAAAAAACGAAAAAACCCTAAAAACACAAAAAAATCTGAAAAACCCACAAAAAACTATAAAAACCCTTTAATCCCCTAAAACATTTTATAACACTAAAACCCCTAAAAAAGAAAAAAACCCTAACAACCCATAAGATCATAAAAACCCTAATAACCCTAAAAACCATAAACGTCCCTAAAAACCTAAAAATCCATAAAAAATAAAATAGACATAGAAATATCTAAAAAATTAAAGAACTCTAAACACTAAAAAAACACTAAGAAAACATTAAATACGTAAAAATACATAAACCCCCTAAAACCAAAAAAAGCCTTAAAACCCCTAAAAAACCATGAAAATCACTAAAACCCTAAAAACCCCTAAGAAAAACATAAAATACCCTAAAAACCTTAACAACCATAAAAACTAATAAAATCATTAGAAAACCCTAACAACCCATAAAAACCCTAAAACCACTAAAAACACTAAAAACCCCTCAAACCAATAAAAACGTAAAAAAACTCCAAAAACCTTAAAAATAGTAAAAAAAATTAAAAAAAAAATAACAACATAAAAACACCATAAAAAACCTGAAAACCCCTAAAAACCCTCAAAATCACTAAAAACTGAAAAAAACGTAAAAATACTAAAAAAATCCATCAAACCCACAAAAACATAAAAACCCTAAAATCCATACTATAAATATAAAATCCTAAAAACCCGTAAACTACTAAAAATGTAAAAATACAAAAAACCCATTAAAACCTATAAAATACTAAAACCCTTAAAATCCCTATAACTCTAAAAACCATAAAAATCCAAAAAACAATAAAAATATCTAAAAACATAAAACCCCTAAAAAGCATAAAAACTTTGAAAAAATATAAACACTTAAAACACTACGAAAAAATGGCTATTTGTGATAGGTCAGGGGCTCATCGCAAATAACCCGTCAAATGTGGTTATTTGCGACAGGCCGATTACCCCATAGAAAATAACTATTATTTGCAATGGGTGGTAAGGGCACATCGCTAAAGATATGGGGAGAAATACACACCAAACCACTGAAAATGGTATTTGTGAGGGGTTCCTATTCAAGTACCATATACCTGACGACAGTTTTTTGTATTTGCGATGGGATACTTTTTCTGTCGCAAATACTTTGTCGGTAGGTACCCATTTGCGATGGGCCCCGTCACAAATAAGTTTTTAACGACCCACTGTAATTAATGCGAACAGATTAATTTACGATGAGCCTCACCGCAAATAATTTCATCGCAAATAATCTAATCTAAAGATACCTCTATCCATTTTTCCTCTCATTTCACTCCGTTCTAAACTTCTCTCTCTATCAATTCTGGAAAAGTTTCTTCTAAATTTTTTATAATTTATACTTTTAAATCAAAGCATAAGCTGCGACTTTGATACTATGAATGATTCCATTTCAAGGTATTTATTTATTTTTTTGTTTAGTTAATTTAATTTATTTAAATTTATTTAAATTTTTTAATTATATGTAAATTAATTAAATTGGAATTAGATATTTTATTTTTTAGTATTTATTTTTATGCCTAATTATATCTATGTGTTAATTAGTAATAATTATCAACAATTAGTAATAATTATCAATAATTAGTAATAATTATCAATAATTAGTAATAATTATCAATAATTAGTATTAATTAGAAATAATTATCAATAATTAGGATTAATTTTCAATAAATAGGAATAATTAATAATAATTAAGATTAATTCGTAATAATTAGGATTAATTAGTAATAATTAGGATTAATTAGTAATAATTTGGAATAATTAGTAATAATTAATATTTATTATCAATAATTAGTAATAATTGTCAATAATATGAAATAAATTGTAATAATGACTTATAATTAGTAATAATCAGAAATAAATTGTAATAATTATCAATAATTAGTAATAATTATAAATAATTAGGATTGATAAGAAATATTTCGTAATAATTAGGATTAAATATCAATAATTAGTAATAATTACGATTAATTATCAGTAATTAGTAATAACAAGTATTAAATAGTAACAACTAGTATTAATTTGTAATACCTAGTAATAAATTGTATTAATTTGTAATAAATTGCATTAATTAGTTTAAATTGTATTAATTAGTAATAAATTATATTAATTGGTAATAATTATAAATAAATAGTAATAATTAGAAAACATTCATAATAATTAGAAATAATAACTAATAATTAAAAATAATTTGAAATAAATAGAAATAATTTGAAAAAATTAGAAAAAATTAGTAATAATTAGAGAAAATTTGTAATAATTAGAAATAAATAGTAACAATTAGAAATAATTAGTAATAATAAGAAAAAATTTGTAATAATTAGAAATAATTAGAAAAACATAATAATAATTATAAATAATACGGTATAATTATCTATAATTATTAATAATTATCAATAATTATGCATAATTAGTAATAAATTGTAATTTCTATTAATTAGTAACAAATATAATAATTAATAATAATTAGGATTTATTAGGATTTATTAGTAATAATTAAGATTATTTAGTAATTATTATGATTAATTAGTAATAATTAGGATTAATTAGTAATAATTAGTATTAATTAGTTACAATAAGGATTAATTAGTAAAAATTAAGATTAATTAGAATTAATTTGGATTAATTAGTAATAATTAGGATTAATTAGTAATCATTAGGATTAATTAGTAATAATTAGTAAGAATTACTAAAAATTTGGATTAATTATTAATAATTAGGATTAATTAGTAATAATTAGTAATAATTAGGATTATTTAGAAATAATAATCAATAATTAGGATTAATTACTAATAATTTGTAATAATTAGTAATAATTAAGATTTATTTTAATTTTTTTATTATATTTATTATTTTATTAATTAATATATATTTTTTTATTTTTTGAATAATCATGTTTTTATAATAATTATAATAATAATATTATTATTTAATTAATATTATTAACAATATTACTATATTAATTAATTATTTTATATTTAATTTTATTTTATGAATACTAATATTATTACATTTTTTATATTAATATTATATAATATTTATTATTTTATTAATAATTTTATCCTATTAATATTAATATTATATTAAAATTAAATTAATATTAATATAACTTTATTTTTTTATTTTCAACTTTTTGTGACGGGCTCGTTGCAAAAGGCTTTATATTTTTATATTCCAGAAATAATTACGAAGGTCCGTCATAATTACTAATTGTGAAGGACCATTACAAAAAAGTAAAATATGGTAACTATTTACGACGGGTCACAGGCTGTCACAAATAATTTCTCAAAAAATCACAGAATGATTTTTACGAAAGTTCTACTACCCATCACAAATAGTAGGTGTTTCTGATGGTCCATTGAAAAACGTAATATTTGCGATACTGTTTTCTACAATTGGTCATTTGCGATGGGGTCCCATCGCAAAAGAATATTTGAGACTAGATCCTATCGCAAATGACTTGTCATAATAATCCATTTTTTAAGTAGTGAAACCCTTAAAATCATTAAAATCGTAAATCCCCAAAATAACCTAAAACACTATGAAAAATATATAAACCCCTAAAACCTTTAAAAGACTAAAAACTCATAAAACCCAGAAAAATCCACCAGAAACTCTAAAAACCCATCAAACCCCTCAAAATTTTAAAAAAATGTAAAAAAATTTAAAATCCATAAAAAACTAAAACAACCCTAAAACCCCATATAACCTTAAAATCCAAAAAAACCAAAAAAACCACTAAAACCCTCAAAATCCAAAAAACCATAAAACCCATAAAATAATAAATTCCCTAAAAATCCCTAAAGTCATAAAAACCCTAAAAACCTGAAGAAAACCTTAAGAAAACATTAAAAACTAAAAATCACTTAAAACAAATGAAAACGCAAAAAACCTTTTAAAAAACTAAAATCCCTAAAAACCCTAAAATCCCAAAAATACCCAAAAATCATAAAATATCCTAAAAATTGTTAAATCCAAAAAAAAATTTACAAACATTTAAACATTAAAAAACATTAACAACTCTAAAAATCCTTAAAACCCCTAAAAATTCAAAAAAGAAACCTAAAACCGCACAAAAAATCAAAAAAACCCGCGAAATCAGTAAATACTTAAAAATTCATAAAAATCATTATAAATACCTAAAAACCATGAAAATGAATAAGAAAACATGAAAAAACTAAAAAACATTAAAACCCCTTACAACCTGAAAATGAAAAAACCATTAAAACCCTGTAAAAACCCTAAAAACCAATAAACCCAAAAAACCATTAAAACCCATGAAAACCCTAAAGCAACTAAAACTCTCAAAACCCATTAAACCCCTAAAAATGTTAAAAAACTTTAAAAACCTTAAAATACCTAAGAAAACTCCAAAAAAACCCTAAAACCCAAAAGACCCTAAAAGTCATAAAAATCCATAAAATGCCATAAAATAAATTAAAATATAAAAACCATAAAAAAAATAAAATCCATAAGAAAACATAAAAAAAATAAAAACACTTAAAACCCCTAAAAACCTGAAAAACAATAAAAACCCTAAAATCCATAAAACCATAAAACCCCCCAAAACATAAAACTCGTAAAACTCATAAATCCCAAAAAAACAAATAAAAACTCTAAAAAACATTTAAACTCCTAAAAACGTTATAAACTCTAAAATTATTTGAAAATCCTAAAAACCTCAAAAACCCCAAAATTCCCAAAAAACCATAATAACCCATGAAAACCTATAATAACCATTAAATCTTCAAAATCCTTAAAAATATAAAAATCCATAAAAATTAATAAAAATCTAGAAAAATTATTAAAATTAAAAACCATAAAACCGATAAGAACACCATAGAAAAATGTAGAAACTAGAAAATCATTAAACCATTATAAAACCTAAAAAATTTAAAGACCCAAAAGACACAAAAAAACACAAAATCCCCGAAAAATCCCTAAAACCTGAAAAACCCCATTAAAACAAAAAAATCCCTAAAAACCCCTAAAAACATAAAAACATTAAATCTATAAAGAAACCCTAAGTTTATAAAATTCTAAATAACACTTAAACACCTAAAAAACCTAAAAACTGCTAAAATCCCAAAAAAAACCCCAATCCCCTTAAACCAAAAAAACCCTTAAAAACCATAAAAATCGTAACCCATAAAATACATAAAAACCACTAAAAACTCTAAAAATACATTGAAAACCAAATTTTTTAAATAACTCTAAAAACCTAAAAACCTTAAAAACTAAAAAACCTAAAACCCTTGAAAACCATAAAAACACTAAAAACCCTAAAACCCTAAAACCCCTCAAAATCCCTAAAAAACTAACAAAAAGAGAAATCCCAAAAATCGCTACAAATCTTCAAAAATGAAAAAACCCTAAAAACCATAAAAACCTAAAAACACATAAAACCCATGAAAACCTAAAAAACACTAAAACCCTAAAAACCTTAAAAAAAATTAAAAACCCTCAACATTCTTAAAACCTTATAATCTATAAAAACCCTAATAAAGTGATAAAAATACCTAAAATCATAAAAAATGTTTAAAACCCCTAAAAACCCCAAAGAAGACCTTAAAAGCCAAAAAACACATAAAACCCCTCAAAAACCTAAAACTGATAAAACCCTAAATGATTCTAAAACCCTAAAAACATATAAGTAATTAAAACCCTAAGACCCTTAAAAAAACTCACAAATACCGTATAAACTCAAAAAATCCCTAAAAACCCAAAAAACCATAAAATCATAAAAACCCAAGACCCGCTCAAAATGCATAAATACCATGAAAATCCTAAAATTCCTGAAAAACCATTCAGAGTAAAAGACCCTAAAAACCCTGAAAATTCCCCAAGGACCTTAAAAACCTAAAAACACATAAAATACCTAAAAATCCCAAAAAGATGCTAAAACCCATAAAAGGCCTCAAAACCATAAAACCCCCTAAAAACCATAAACCCCCTAAAAACAATAAAAATCCTAAAATCCCATAAAACCATAACACCCATTAATATCTCTTATCCCTTAAAACCCGTATATACGTTAAAAACACTAAAAAAATCTTAGAACTCTATAATACTCAGAAAAACCCCTAAAACCCATAAAAAAAGTAAAAATCCTAAAAAGCATCAAAACCCTAAAACCCCTAAAAATACCTAAAATCCATAAAAACCATAAAAATCCTAAAAACCCTAAAAATATCTAAAATCATAAAAAACCCTAGAAACCTAGAATAACCATAAGAAAACCTTAAAAACCTAAAAACACATAAAACCCCTAAAAACCAAAAATCCACTAAAACCCCTTAAAACCCAAAGAAACCATAAAACCGATAAAGACCACAAAACAAACTAAAGACCATAAAAACCCTTAAAAACCCATAAAAACCCAAAAACCCAATAAACACATATAAACACTTTTAGCCCCTAGAAAAGTAAAAAAACTCTATAAAACCATAAAACACCCAAAAGACTCAAAAAATCCTAAAAACCCAAAAAAATGAAAAACCTAGAAACCAACAAAACCCTTAAACTCCCTAAAATTCCATAAAACCCCTAAAAACCATCAATATATTAAAAAATAACTAAACATACACCTAAAATTTTAAAAACCCAAAAAACACATAAAAACATTAGAAAACCTTAAAAAAATAATTAAAACCCATAAGAACCTAAAAACCCCTAAAAATCCTAAAAAATCTTAAAAACCGTAAAAACCATAAAACCACTAAAAACATAAAAACCCAAAAAAACTAATAAAAACACTAAAAAATATAAACCACTTTAAACTCCTAAAAAAATTAATAATCTATAAATACCTTAAAATACCTAAAAACTCAAAAAAGGTCCATAAAACCCCAAATATATTGTATAAACCCTAAAACCCCAAAAAAACCTCAAAATCATTAAAATACATAAAAAACAATCAAAAACCTAAAAAACCAAGAATAACTAAAAATATAAAAAGTATTAAAATATTTAAAAACACTAATAGAACCATGAGAATATAAAAACATATAGAACCCTTAAAAACCAAAAAAAAACTAGAAAGCCTAAAAAACACAAAAACTGTAAAAACACTCAGAATCCCTAAACATGCAAAAAACCAAAAAAATCAAAAAATTTACTAAAATATTTAAAAACATAAAAAACCCTATATTATATGAAATACACAATGAAAACCATAAAAACCCTGAAAAATTTTAAAATACCTAAAATAAAAAACATCTAAAACACTTTAAAACAATAAAATTCCAAAAAACCCAAAAAACCCCAAAATCCTGAAAAACAGTAAAAACTCATAAAACTCTAAGACTCGCTAAAATCTCTAAAACCTATTTAAACCCCTAATTTTTTTTTATAAAAACTCAAAAGAAAAATTAATACCTTATAAAACTCAACAAAAACTCTAAAACAAAAAAACCCCGAAAATTGTAAAACCCCTAAAAACCCCTAAAAACCCTAAAATACCTAAGAACTCAAAGATCCATTAAAACCCAAAAAATTAATTGAGAAACCTAAAAATGTAAAAAAACCATAAAAACGCTTGATACCTTAAGATAAAATTAAAAAAATACCTAATACACCCAAAAAACCTAAATAACACTAAAAACCCTAAAAACAATAAAAACCATAAAAAACCCTAAAATCCTAAAAAACAACTAAAAATACATAAAACCATAAAAACAATAATAAATATAAAACCCTTTAAATGCCTAAAAATGTAAAAAATCTCTATAAACCTTAAAAACCTTAAAAACACAAAAAATATGAAACCCCAAAAAATAAAGGAACCCTAAATACAATTAAAAACCCTCAAAATCAATAAAAACCAAAAATTCATAAAAATATAATTTGGGTGAGAGGATTCTGTAGTCATTTATGGTGGTGTCAGGGTTTGGGCTAGTTTTGTTTGGGGTGGTACTGGTGGGCTGTTGGTTTGCTTGGTTGGAAGTACTGGTGGCGGGATGGGGTATGTTTCAAGGGTGATGGAGTGGTTATAGGTGGATTTTATTATTTTTTTAGGTGATAAAAGGTGAAAATATATTTGGAGAATGTGGATGGAGGGATGTGATGTGTTTTGTGTAATTGTTTAGTTAGAAGGGACGGGTTGTGCAGGTTTTAGGGGTTCACCTAGGAGGGATAGGCTACTAGTTGTAGGTGATATAGATGGGAGCCTGTTTCACGCGGAGGTTATTTAGGATGGGTGGTGTGGGATGGTGTGGGGAATGCTTTTTGTTTTTGATTTTGGTATTTTTTGTGCATTCATGTGTATATTTGTTGGTGCGTGCATGTGTACGTTCATGTTTGTGGTTGGTGCTTCACATGTGTGTATGCGGGTGTTTTTGTGTGCTTTTGTGATATTGTTTTCTCTTTGGTCCATCTTGAGTTCATGGAATTTCTATGTCTCAGAGTTCTTTATGATTTGGTGTTTGGAGCATTTGTGTTTCCTTTTCCAGGTTTTGGGAGCACGTCTAATTAGCTTTTGTGTTGTCAGTTGTTGGTTCATGTTACTTATATCCCATGTGTGCTTGGTGGGTGACGTGTGGAACTAGTTACAGTGTTCATTTCCTTAGTATTGTTTTGGGTTCTATTGATTTCTGGGCCCATGTACTGATACTTTGTCTTTACTGCCTTAGTAAGTGTGTTGTTGTGATGTAATGCTGGTGGTCCCTACATGGTCACTTGGTCATTTTGGGTGACATCCTTAATGAATTGGTGGTTGGTTAGTCCTTTATCCTTTTTTTCTAGGTTCAACCTTTATTTTATCCTTGGGTGATTCTATTTGTAATTCATATTATCCTCATTTAATACATACTTTTATCATGAAAAAAAATTCTAAAAAAATCCCGAAAATTCCCTAAAATCATTAGAAAACCTAAAACCCCGAAAACCCCTAAGACATACTTAACAAAATAAAAGAATCATAAAACACCAAAATACCTACGAAACATTAAACACCCTAAAAACCTCTAAATCTCTAAAAACCATAAAACAATCAAAATCACTGAAAACGCTAAAAAATATAAAATTCAAAAAAATCCCGAAAAACATAAAAAATCCAAAAAACCCCTAGAAACCCCATAATAAGACCTTAAAACCTAAATACACTTAAACCTCTAAATACCTACAAAAATGATAAAAACCCTAAACCCCTTCAAAATCCATTAAAACAATAAAACCCATAAAATCCTAAAAAATAAATATGAATACTTAAAAAATAAAAAAACCTAAAAAAACCCCTATGTAAACCATAAAACCCTAAAAATACTTAAAACCCATAAAAACCTAAAAAATGCTAAAAACCCTAAAACCCCTAAAAGACCATAAAACCTTAAAACCCTCTAAAACTAAAAAATACCCAAAAATATTAAAAATCTATAAAACCCATAAATCCCTAAAAACCAGTAAAAATTATAAAGATCATTTAAATATATAAAAATGTAAAAAAATTAAGAAATGTTGAGAACCATAAAAATTAAAAAAAAATATAAAAATCCAAAGGGATAACAATTAAACTCTTGTGGCTCTAGGGATCCCCATGCATGAAATGGATTCACTATCATGTTTTGAAATTAGGTTTCCAAGTGTCTTCAGTTCAATTTCCTTCAATAAATGGTTCTATGATGGTCTCTTTGTTGGTGGTTATCGGTCAAGCTAGTTTTTGGTCAAATATGGTTTATGGTCAGTGGTAGGGATTGTGGTTTTAATTTTTCATCATAGGTGGATCCTTCAAAGATCCCGGTTTCAAGCTAGTTTTTGAATGTTAGGTGGGGTTGTATTAGGTTCTACTGGATGTTTCCTCATTAGAAACAACAATTCCTTAGGTTAGAGTGGTGGTAGCAGGTTTTGTGTGTTCGCCTATGGTTTTCTAGGGGATTCAATTTTTGGGCCATGTTCTCTTTCTAGGTGGTTCTTCCTGAGCACCTAAACGTAGTGGGTTTTAAGCCTATGTTAAGTCAGATGATATATTTTTTAGGGCTCCATGTTATCCCATCATTTGGTTTGATGTTCATCTTTTGCTAGTGATTAATTCATTAGTCGATGTCATTCCTAATTCGATAGATTTATTTGTCTTGGTGTGAGGATTTATAGTTGTTTTTTCCTATTGCACATTGGTTCATTGTTGGTGTGTGAGTCTGGTGTTTGAATTGGATTCTTCCATATATTGGCGCATGGGATGGGTTATTACCCTGTTGGGGATTTTAGGTTCGAGGCTATGTTGACTGAGGCATATTGGTTTTCTCTTATGGGGTGGGGTTGATAGGCTGTTGTGTTTTCTTCAGCGATATGGGATTGATTATGTTTATCAGTGTGTCTTCATTGATGGCATTTCAGACTTTTGTGGGCCCTTGAGGTTAATTGATTCTGCTATTTAGCAGTCATCGTCACCCAAGGTGGTGGTTTCATAGCTATCCATTCTATGGTGGCTCCATTTGAGTTCATCAGGTTCTGTTTAGTGCAAGGTTCATGATCAATAGGGCTTCATCATATTATCTGTCAGAGATCAAAGTTCATTGTTCATTTGTTTTCTAGCTAAGGGTTCATCAGCCGATAACAATTCTATTTTAGGTTGGCTGGTTGATGGTCTAACAGCCAGTGATTCGATGTTCGTCGGTGGCTAGATTTGGTTCGGAGGCCAGCAACACACTTCAGTTTTCTCAATTGGTCTTTCATCTCTTCCTACTGAGTGGTTAAATATGTGGCTGCTCTGACATTTTTTCTGCTTTGGAAATGGTGTCACATATAGAAAATTCTATCTTAGAGGGTATCCTTGATGGTTTTTTCTACTACTTCTACATATTGGGGTCCTTGGTTTCCATTACTCATTGCGGAGTTGTAAGTTGTATTTTGTTGGGTGATGTCCGGTGGCCTTGTTCCAATGGAGGCTATTCTTTATGGTGGGGTGAGGGTTTCTACTAGTTTTTTATGTGGGGTTCTTCTATCTTAGATGGAGGGGTGTGGACTGCTTTCTGGGAGTTGGTTGGGAGATTTTAGTGATATTGGATGTATGTGATGGTGGCTTTGAGGGTCTGTTATGATACTGGTGTTTTGGTTTCTTAAGGATCCCTTCTTGTGTGGATGAGGATGCTAGCTTCTAGAAGTTAGAAGCTGGGTATTGGTGTTGAGGATCTTGGGTGTTGGGGGTTATCCGGGTGTAGAATGGGAGGATACTATTTTTGTTACTGGTTATGAGTCTTGATGCTCATGAAAGGATGGTGTTCTACTTGGATCTGGTGAAATAGGGTGTTGGGTGATGTTGAGGGTTCTAGGAGGTGACATGGATGGTGGAGGTTTTTCAAAATGATGGGTGATTATTTGGTGTACTAGAGCTGCTAGAAGATTATGTTGAGGGGTGTTAGGAGATGCTGAGAGGGAATATAAAGAGGGATGGTTGGTTTTGGCTAGGTCCAGGGACTAAAGGTGTGGATTTTTTTGTTTAGGAAGTACTATAGGTCATGTTGCAGTGGACTTGGTTACTCCTAGAGCTTGGTTTCTATTGGCTGTTGTGAGCTAGTGCATGGGATTTTGGATGGTTCTTCTTGAGTAGTGTGAGAAGCTGCTTTGATGGGGTGTACATTGGGAGTAACATGGGTTGGTGTCATTGTATAGTCTTGTAGGATCCGGTCTATTAATGGTAGTTGGATGATGTTTATAGAAAGGAGGTGTTGTTGTTGATGTTGTTGAGTAGGTTGTTGTCGGAGCAGTTGTTGTTGTATGGGTTTACACTGGTAAAGGTTCTGTTGGATAGTCCTGTTGGAGTTGATAAGGCTGATGTTTGGTGGAAAATACGACTGTTCTGGAGTGGTATACTGTTGTTTCTAGTGAGTTGGTTCCACTGATGTCTAGTTTTTGATTGAAATATGTGATCTTAATCTTTAGTGGTTAGAGCTCGGGGTTTAGTGGCGATGGGGTTGAGTGTGTTTTCAAGATTTCTCAGTGGCTTTGAGCTATTCTCTTTGATTTATTGAGGATTTATTGTAGTTAATTGGCTACATTGGGATTTTTGGTTGGAGGGGTTGTTTTGTTGGTGGTAGGGTGTACTGCTAGAATTTAATGATTACTAACACTTGAATGTGGATAGGGGTAGTGGAGTATGGAATGATGGATTGGGCTTGAGTTTCACTTCCTTGTTTTTTATAATTTTCGGCCTTTTGGTCAAATGTTTTACACTTTGGGTGGTGCTCTTATATTTCAATTATTTTTTCCTTTTTTATATACACATTATATTTTCCTTGCAAAAAAAATCTAAAACCCCAAAAAACCAAAAAACCCTAAAATCCCTAAAAACCCTCAATGTCCCTAAAAAACCTAAAAACCCTAAAAACCCCAAAAAATCTCTAAAAGTTCCTAAAAAACTCTCAAAACCATAAAAACCACAAGGAAACCATAAAAACATAATAAAATTTAAAACCCCTAAAAACCTTAAAAACAGTAAAACACTGAAAATCTTAAAAACCCCTAAAAACCCTAACAACCCCTAAAATCCATAAAAAATTATAAAAACACATAAAAATCCTAAAAACCAACTAAAAACTATAAAACCCATTAAAATCCTAAAAATGCTAAAAAAACTCTCAAAACCATTAAAAACTAAAAAACCATAAAACCAAAAAAAACCACTAAAAACCTTGAAAACCCCGAAAAACCAGAAAAACCCTAAAACCCCTAGAAACCTTAAAAATCCATAAAAAAACCTAAAAATCACTAAAAACATAAAAAAATCCAAAACCCTAAGAAAAACTCAAAAACATAAAAATTATTAACACCCATAAAAGCCTAAAAGATGCTAAAAACATTAAAAACCCTAAAAAACCATAGAAACCCCTAAAAACATCAAAAACAATTGTTTAAGCCAAAAATAGTCCAAAAACCAATTAAAAATAATAAAAACCATTTAAACCCTTAAAAAATTAAAAATATCTAAAGATACTAAAAACCTAAAAAACTCAAAAACCCCGAACCCCCCAAAAACTATTAAAAACATAAAAATACTAAAAACCCTCAAAATCCATAAAACATAAAATACCTTGAAAACATTATAAACCCTAAGATAAACATAAAAACCTAAAACACTTAAAGAATTTAAATACCCTAAAAACCCTAAAACACTATAAAAACCATAAGACCCCTAAACCCATGTTTTATTTTTGATTAGCTTCATAAGGTTTCTCAGGTCTTTCTGTCTGCTTCTTTCCTGTGTTTATTTCGGCTTCGTCTTCATTTCAACCTTGGGTGACTATGTTGTATTTTAATTCCATTAATTTTATATAACAATTTATATTTTCCTTGAAAAAAAACTATTAGAAACCATAAATCCCCTAAAAATCCAAAGAAACCACTAAAAAGTCACATATACCATAAAAACCCTAAAACCCCTCAAAATCCCAAAAAACGCAAAAAAGGATAAAAATCATAAAAAAAACTAATAAAACCTCAAAAATCAAATTTCCATAAAAACCCTTAGGAAAACCTTAATCCCCTAAAAACATAAAACTCCTAAAAACAAGAAAAAAATGCTTAAAACCCTAAAAACCCATGAATCCCCTAAAAATCATAAAACCCACTAAAAATTTTACGAAGTTTAAAAAAGAAAGAAAAACTCTAAAACCCCCTAAAAACCCAGAAAAATCATTAAAACCCAAAAATGAAAAAAACCACTAACCCCCCATAATCCTTAAACCCCTAAAAAACATAAAAATACTAAAATTGCTCAAAAATTACCTAAATTCATTAAAAACCACAAACCCCTTGAAAAACCTAAGAAAATATTAAAAAAAATAATAACACATAATCCCACTAGAAAACCAAAAAAATGCAAAAAATCCTAAAAACCCTAAAAACCATAAACAAACCCTAAAACATTCAAAATCTCTAAATACCCTAAAAAACGTAAAAATCCAACAAAAAACCTAAAAAACCTACAAACATAGAAAACAACAAAACCATGTAAAACCTTAAAAACATAAAAACACTTAAAACCACAAAAAACCCTAAAAATGCTAAAAACACCGAAAACCCCGGAAATTTATAAAATACCCAAAAACCTCAAAAACCCTTAAAAACCCATAAACCGCTAAAAAATACTTAAAACTATAAAAACCATTTAAAACCCTAAAAATGATAAAAACCCTAAAAAAACTTAAAAACCATAAAACTCAAAATTATCCCATAAAACCCATAAAACACCTCAAAACCCTAAAACCCCTAAAAATCCCTATGAACCCTAAAAATGATTAAAATCCAAAAAACCTAAAAACCCCAAAAAGGTAAAAAAAAACCCTTAAAACCTTGAAAAATAATAAGATAACCTTAAAAAATAAAAAATAAATTAAAATGGCCAAATATCCTAAAAATTATAAGACCCTAAAAAACCATGAAGACCCTAAAATCTCTAAAAACCATAAACGCAAAAAAGACATAAAAACCCTAAAAACCCATAAAAATCCTGAAACCCACTAAAAAATCCAAAAACCCAAAAAACCTAAAAATGATAAAAAAAACTCTAAAAACCATTAAATCCCCAAAAACACAATAAAAAAACTGAAAACCCCAAAAACCATAAAACCCTCAAAGCCATCAAAATCCAAAAAATCCCCAGAAATCTCTAAAAACCCTAAATACCCTAAAAATCCCTAAAAATACATAAGAAAGTAAAAAACCCAAAAAACCCAAAAAACCATAATAAAAACATAAAAAAATAAAAAAACTTAAAACTCCTAAAAAACAAAAAAAAATCTCTAATACCCGAAAACACCTAAAAACCAATAAAACCCCAAATAAAACCCTAAAAACCCTAAAACTCATTAATATCATAAAAATACCTAAAAATACTTAAAACTAAAAAACCCATAAAACCTGGAATAACATAAAAAAATAAAAACTCCTGAAAACCTAAAAAATAATAAAAACCTTAAAACCTCCTAAAATACCATATAAACCATAAATACCTAAAAAACAAAAAAATCCCAAAAATCATGTAAAACCCTACAACCTATAAAAAACTCTAAAAACCACTAAAAACACTAAATCCCATTTAAACCCCAAAAAATGTTAAAAAAATCTAAAAACCCATAAACACCCCTAAAAATACTAAAAACCCTCAACATCCTTAGAAACCCAAAATGATAATAATTTTTGTAAAGCCCCAAAAATACAAAAAAAAACATTAAAACATTAAAAAACCTGAAAACCCCTAATAAACCCTTAAAATTTTGAAAATACATAGAAAACCAAGAAAATATATAAAATACTAATTCCCCAAAACCTCTAAAAACCCGAAAAACCCTAAAAACCCTCAAATTTAATAAATAACATAAAAAAAATAAAAACCCGAAAACATCAATAAAAATACACAAAAATGTAAAAATACCCTAAAAACTAGAAAACCCATACGAAAACCATAAAAACCTAAAAACACTCAAAACTCTAAGAAATTCTAAAAACCCTAAAAAATCAAGACCCGAAAAACCCTAAACACCTAATTACTATACCCCTACAAAAAAACCTTAAAACCCCCAAAAAAAGATAAAAACCCTAAAACCACAAAAAATAATTTAAACCACTAAAAATAATAAAAATATATAAAAAGGATTAAATATTTTAAAAAACTCAAAAAAATCCTTAATGATAACAAAACATAAAATCCATAAAAACCCAAAAAACCCAAAAAACCCAAAAACCTTAAAAATCATAAAAGCCCCTAACATCCTTAAATGACCAAAAAATCATTAAACCCCTAATCCCAATAAAATATCTAAATACCCTTTCAACCCCTAACAATGTTAAAATATCAAATAAACCAAAACCATTTAAAAATCAAAACAACACCTAAAAACCCTAAAACCCATAAAAAATTTTAAAAACCCTAAAACCCTCAAAATCTGTTAAACCCCTAAAACCCATAAAATTACTATAAATATCTAAAAATCAAAAGAAAATTTCAAAATCATAAATTCCCTAAAACCCCATAAATACCCTAAAAAAATAAAATCACTTAAAACCTCTAAAAACCATTAAAACCCTAAAACCCCTAAAATACCTGAAACCCCTAAAACCACAAAAAACACTAAATTCCCTAAAAACCTTAAAATCATGAAAACCCATAAAAACCCTTATAATCCACTAAAAACTCTGAATACCATGTAAACCTGTAAAAACATTCAAATAACTAAAAACCCCAAAAAATCCAAAAAAACCTAAAAAAGCATAAAACCCTAAAAACTCAAAAAAAAACCCTAAATATCATCAAAATCCATAAAAATCCAAAAAAACATTAAAGATCGTAAAAAATAATTTAATTATTTAAAACGTCACACCCCCAAAAAACCCAAAAAACCCAAAACAAACCTTATAAACCTATAAACACTTCAAACCCCGAAAAAAACTAAAAACGCTAAAATACTAAAAAACAATAAATACCCAAAAATAATAAAAACCATGAAAAACATTAAAAACCCTAAAAACCATAAAACCCTGAAAACAACCAAAAATATAAAAACCATTATATCCATAAAAACATTAAAAAATACTAAAAATCCATAAAAATCCAAAAAAACAAAAAAAACCCCAAAAACCCAAAAACCATAAAAACCCAAAACCCCTAAAAATCCAAATAACCCCTAAAAATCCTTAAAAAAATTAAAAAAAATATCGTACAATCCCTAAAAATGTCAAAAATCCTAAAAACCATGAAAAACACTAAGAAAACTTGAAAAAAAATTAAACATAAAACCCCCCAAAAAAATTTAAACACATAAAAACCCATAGAACCATTAAAATCCATTAAAACCCTAAATACAACTAAAAATCATAAAAATTCCATAAAATCCGTAAAAAAATAAAAAAACCTAAAAATCAGGAAAGACCCTAAGAAATCCATAAAACCCCAAAATAAGATAGAACCCGCTAATTTATAAAAACACGAAAACACATAAAAAAAAGATAAATACATAATTCTCCTAAAAAATAAAAAAAAAACCGAAAACCCAGAAAAACCATAAAACCCACAAAAATCTAAAAACCCAACCCCTAAAAATGTTAAAACTATCTATAAAAACATTAAAACACTAAAAACTCAAAAATACCCTAAAAATAAAAAACCATTAAAACCCAGACAACACTTCAATCCCCTAAAACCATAAAAATCCATAAAGACTATAAAACCCCATAGAAATCATAAAATTCCTCAAAAATACCTGAAAATGTAAACCCGCCCTAAAAACTATGAAAACCCCTAGAAAACATTAAAAACATAAAAAAATTTAAAAACCTGAAAACTTAAAAATGCTTACAGAACGTAAACCCATAAAACCCATCAAAATACATAAAACCCTAAAAACCACAATCATAATAAAAATTTCAAAAAATCAATTAAAACATAATGAACCCAAAAGATCTAAAACCTCTAGGAAACATTTAAAAACCCAAAAACACATGAATTCTCTAAAAACCCTAAAAAACACTACAAACAGTAAAAAGACCCTAAAACCCCCTAAAACCATAAAAAACCAGAAAAACTAAAAAACCCAAAGAACTCCTAAAAAACCAAAAACTGCAAAAAACTCTAAAAACCTTTTAAATGTGTAAAAATTTTAAAAAATGCTAAAAACCCTTAAATCCCCTTAATCTCTCAAAAATGACCCATAAAACCCCAAAACCCCTCAAAATCTTTACAAACCTAGAAACTATAAAAATTCTAAAGGCCCTAAAGATCCCTAAAAAAATAAATATCTAAAAACCCTATAAAACCCAATGAAAATCATAATCATAAATCATTTAAAACCCATAAAAACCTAAAAAACTCTAAAAACCCTAAAAATCATAAAAAACACTAAAACCCCTAAAAACATTAAAAACACCTAACAAATCATAACAACCCTAAAATCCTATAAATACTCTAAAAACCTCTAAAACACATAAAAACATTAAAAACTATAAAAAACATTAAAAACCCCAAAATATACAAAAAATCCCTAAAACCATAAAAACCCTAAAAACCATAAATATCATAAAAATTCCTAAAAAAGTTAAAATCCCTGAAATCTTGAGAACCATATGAAAACCATAAAAACATAAAAAATCATACACCCTATAAAAACCTAAGAAATTATAAATACCCTAAAAACCATAAAATCCATAAGAACCCCTAAAATCCATATAATATCCTATGAAAAACCACTAAAAACAAAAAATACCCTTTAAACCCAAAAAGATGCTAAAATAGTAAAAACCATAAACCGTTAAAAATTATAAAAACCCTAAAATCCCAATAAAAACCATAAAACTTAAAAAATCACAAATACCCTAAAAACCTAAAAATCATTAAAACCATAAAAATCCCTAAAAATCCCAAAATACATAAAAACCCAAGAAAACCTAAAAACTCCAAAGAATACCTTAACTACATAAAAATTCTTGAGACCCCTAAAAACCTAAAAAGGGATAAAATCCATAAAAACCCTAAAAATCTAATAACCATAAAAACCTAAAATATAATTAAAACCAAAAAACACCTTAAAACATCTAGAAAATATGATGTGTAATTCTTGGGGTGGCCTGATATTAATGAAACTGATTGGAGGGTTATCGATATAGTTTGAGGCTAAGTGGTGGATGATGGGTTTGGATTGTAGAAGCAATTATTCAACCATTGTTTTATATAGGATGACATACTACTTTGAAAACACACTCAAGGGAAGGCGGTGATGGCATTTCCACATGACAAAAAAACTTGGATTGAGGGATGGTATTGGTGGGATTTTCAATCTCGGATCACTAATATTAATACTATATTGAAATGAAAAGAATACACAAGATAATAAGAATAAATTAACAATCCTCACAATATAGAGAATTAACTCTCAAAGATTCCCCAATAAAAACATGAATGAGAATAAAATTTCAGGGGGTTACTATTTATAGCCATGGGGTTACAAAACATTTAACGGTTATAATACCCTTAAGTCATAAATACTATTATTAACTTTTTCCCTTAAAGTAAAAATGTTATTTTCAACAAATTACATTTTATAGAAATAGCACATGTCTTTCCACCTATATCCCACCTTATTTGACTTTGGTGTCCAAATATTCCATTCTAGAATCTCAATGAGGATAATTTAGGACTTTAAATTCCAAATTTTTACATTCCATAAATTTATTGTCATCCACTAGTTTCATATCATCCCCCCTCTTGAAAAGGATTCATCCTTGACTCTTCATTGTATGAATCCAAATACAATGAATGATTTGAAAGATTGAATTTAAAAATAAAATCATAAACACTTTGTAATGTGATATTTTAATCAACCATGTCAAGAAAAAAATATGGTCCATCTCCATGTATCTTGGTATTTATCTTCAGTTTCTTTTGAAAACACTCTAACTTCTTTTCTTTCTCACGGTGTTTCTTTACATTACATTTTCCTTCCATATTTAAACTTTCCAACAATTTCCATGATACATGATCAATAGGGGTAAGTAGGATAAATAAAAATGGAGTTTCATATGTATAAAATTGAGTTTTAGAATTATCTTCCCATTTTTAAGAAAACATCATATACAGTTGGCACTCATACCGATCCTTTAGACTTATGATGTTGTTAATAAATCTATGAATTTATCTTCACTCTCAAATAGGTAGAAAAAATATTTGCGACACCTCAAGAATGATACCATCATACACCTGTGACAAATATTCTACAATATTTGACAAAGAATGTGTCAAGTGGTTAGTTTTTAACATTGCCTCTTTGTACATTAGTACTTGGAGGTTTTACAAAAAATCAAATATTCCATAAATTATCTCTTCTCTATCATCATCAAAAATTTTCACTCAATGTCTTATCTTTTATCTATTTATTTTACTTTAAACTCGATATATTTTATTCCACCATTATCACATAACCCCTGCTTCCCATATTTTTTATTCTACCTAATTTTTTGATTCTTGACCAAAATACGATCTTCTAGAACTTTTTTATGGGACATCAGGGATAAGGGTTATAGGTTCCCAAAGAGTAGAATGTAATAAATTTTTAGAAAACTATCATTGGTCACACACTGATCATATTTTCATGGCCTAACTAAAAGTATGGGGGATTACTTAATTTGTACTACATGACATAGAACCTCATTATAATACTTACCAACGGTGAGTAAGACCTTCACATATTTTCTGAACTTCATCTCTCTAAAATAATTCAACAAATAAAGCCGATATAGATGTTGGTGCTCCAATGATGGAAGTCATAACTTCTCATACAACTTGGTGCTCGTAATATTGTTACAAACTCCCTCGTCTATGATGTCGCTACTTATCTTCCCATTGATTTGGCACCAGCTATAGAAAATGTTATCCCTTTTCTCATTCTCACTATATATAATTTGATCATTGAAACCCCATCTTGTGATGAGAAGATCACTTTATTCTTAAAATTCCCCATTAAAAATTTTCAGTGAATCCTATACCTCATCCTTCGATCTATCTCTATTGGACTCCCAATCTCTATATTTTTTTATGAACATTGTGATATGG
This sequence comes from Viscum album, assembly GCA_963277665.1. Lineage (NCBI taxonomy): Eukaryota > Viridiplantae > Streptophyta > Magnoliopsida > Santalales > Viscaceae > Viscum > Viscum album. The sequence goes on from OY728157.1 coordinate 394,912,456, forward strand.
TTTGGGAATTCACTAGTGATGTGAATTCTTCCTTGAAATTTAAATCATCAAATATTCTGATTTCTTTTTTGGACATCCTCAAAATTTCGTTTATTAGGTTGAAGAATTACCTCATCACTTTTTTTATCAACCAACTCTTTCATAATTTATGATTCTATGATCTTCTTCTTCGAATTTCACCATGGAGTGAAAGGGGTAATGGGATTCCTCATGTTTCTCCTCTTTTTTATTTATTTATTGAATTTTGTGGATTGGTGGAGCATATATTATACCTCAACATCCACTTGATCATTAATTTTCTGATTGATTCCATGTAAAAAAACTCCATGGATACCTATGGATCCTCTTCAATGTTTTATCAAATCATGGAAATTTTCTTCTCCATCTAGTAATCTTAAACACTCTTTCTCCCTTGGGTGATGCATTACAGTTTTTTGTGGAGATCCTAATGGTAGTGTAATGGAACAAACCACTTCCCCAAGGAAAAATTCATGTCATCGCATGTGTTGATTATATTCCTACCATATATAGTCCCCTCATATTACGTTATATCCCACCATATTAAAGAATAATAAAAAAAATTAAAGGGATGAATGTTTTAACTTTTTATCAAGGAAATATGTATGACATGAAAACACTTTCACAATCCACATCTCCCACTACAAGTATGCATCTAGATATCCTCTTTCATGGAAATATAGAACCTTAAAACTTAATACCTCTATGAATTTCATCATCATGTGTTCTCCTTTAGATTTCTATAGGCTTTTGGAACCTCTTCATCCTTTATGGTACATCCTTAAAATCATCATCAAAGTCCTCCATCTCCTCCTCCATGATGTTGGGACGACTTAGTACTGGAGTACGTCATGTATTATCATGAATCATCCTCGAGATTTTTCGATTATCCATTTTATAAATCATCTCATGTAGCACCTAAAAATTAATATTAATAAGATTCTAAAAATGGCTCACCAAAGTCTTCATTTGGAGTTACGTAAATTATTATGTGGCATATCTACTTAGGCTTCCTTCATCACAACCATGAATGATTCTCTACCCACAATCCTCTACCATGACATGTAACATGAACAATAACACCCATGGGGAGAAACACAGACGATTATACACACACTAGCAAACACAAAAGGTACACACATATATGTAAACACACACATGAAATAATTCATACTTAAACAAAATAGACGTACACACTCACACACACAAGGATAAAAACTCACACGACACACACACACAAAATAAACACATACAAATACAATATGTACACACTCACACACATAAGGATACATACTCACATGAAAAATATGTACACACAAACACACAAGGATACAAAATCAAGAATGTTTTATATGCATATTTATCTCCACATGTAAACACTCAATGAAAATCCCAAGATCTTATGAAATCTAATACATCATTTGTAGAGATAATGAGCCACCAATCCTCACCCAAAAAATATGGTGTAGGGAAATGGATTAAAAAAACTAGTTTGTGTGATAATGGGTTAAAATTTTGTAAAGGTTGGAAATAGGGTAGAAAAAGGGTGAAAGGTGGAAAATGGGTAGAAAGGTACAGTATGTAGGTTTTCCAAAATTGTGCTAGATTAGAAAAATTAATAACAATATGAGACAAATATGATACAGTGATGAAGTAAAATTATAGAGAATGCAATATATGGAAATGGAAAGTGATAACAATGTAAACCGCAATGAAGTAATTTTATCCGTCTATTCTTATTCTTTTCCCTCTTTTTTCAAATATCCCAAAAATAATTTTTTTTTTGGGTTTTTTAATGAATAATATGATGAATGAAGAGTATGAAGATATTTTTTTGAAATTTCTCAAAGAAATGATGCACTTAGTTTTAAAAATAAAAAAAGTATGAGGTAATAGAATTTTAATTTTTCCCAAAAAATTACATATAGTGTGTTAAATGTGAAAATAAGAAAGATGAATAACAGGATCAATGTAAAAAATATTTCAATATTTCACAATAAAGTCCAATTATGGAGTTTTTCAAAGAAAAATATTTTTTATTTTATTTTTATTTTTTAAAGGTGTGTAATATAAGTAAAGATAAGAAGGGAAATTGATATATGGGATAGAAAAGGTGATAGATATTTATCATGTTAACAAAAGCTATGATAAAAACTGATGAGAGATGCTTATGGTGGCTTGATCTTCATGGTGTAAGGTGGAAGATGATGGATATGGTTCATGTCTAATTGGAAGATGATTGTTTTGGATAGTTGATGAAAACAGTTAACCAACATTATATAGTGTATGAAATACTACTTAGTCAACACACCCAAGGGAGGGATATGATGACCAATCCACACAAGAACTCATTTTGGTTGAGGAACCGAATTGGGGACTTGGTGATCTTGGATCACCAATATAACTTGTATGTGGAAAAGATAGGAATACATAGGAGTAAGAGAAGAAACTAATGATCCTCATAATGGAGAGAATAAACTCATAGAGTTTCATTAATGAATACTTAAATGATAATATAATGCCATGGGGTTAAAATTTATAGCCAACGGGTGACACAAATGGTCAAGGGTCTAATACCGTAAATTCATAAAGCATATTCACAACTTATCCACATAAATTCAAAAATTAAAAGTTTAATAATGACCTTTTTAGAAAATTAGCACTTGAATTTATACCCATAGCCCACTAGATTGGACTTTGAGTACCTAACCCCTTGAATTAAATTTTAGTGTCCAATTATGCAATTCTAGAATCTCCATGCGGTAAAGGCTTCCAAAATTCATGAAACCATGTGTCTTGGGCATTATGAATATAACGTGGGATTAAATAAAAGTGATAATAAGTCTATTTTCCACTTTTATGCATTCACCATGGGTCTGGTCATGTTAATTCAACAATATGGGATCTCGTAACCACATGTAGTATCTTTATTTTTTCCTGCAACATTGGCTCTTGAAACTCCAAATATGCACATTCCATCAAGTCATTGTCATCCAATAGTCTTATATCAACGTATAAAAACCATTTAAATCTCTAAAAATGTTAAAAAATACAAAAAAAAATTAAACTAGTAAAAAGAAAATAAAAACTCTAAAACATCAAAATACCATAAAACCCTAAAAACCCTAAAAAACTAAAAACATAAAACCCCCCCAAAAAACAAAAACAAAATCATAAAATCCATAAATATCCTTAGAAACATGAGAAATCTAAAAAACCCCTAAAAAACCATAAAAACCTAAAAATCGCTTCAATCCCCTAAAAAAGGAAAAAAAGGTAAAAACCAAAAAAACCATAAAACCCTCAAAACCCTCAAAAATAACTAAAAACATAAGAAATAAAAAATAATATTAAATCCATAGAAATATTTAATAACATAAAAACCCTAAAAACCTTGAAAACCTCTAAAAACACTAAAAAACTAAAAACCCCCAAACCCCTAAAACCCTCAAAAATCCTAAAATCCATAAAACCACATAAAAACTCTAAAAAACAATAAAGACTATAAAGACTATAAAAATATATTAAACCCATAAAACATAAAAAAATATACCAAAAATCCCTAAAAACTCAAAAAACCACTAAAAACCTAAAAAGAACTAAAACCCCTCAAAAATCCCTAAAAAATAAAACAACCATTAAAATCCTAAAAATCATTAAAAATACCTAAAAGCATAAAAAACAACAAAACCACTTAAAAATTTTATGAAAACATTAAAACCCTATAAATACCTAAAACCCCTTAAAAACCTAAAAATGAAAAAAAGCTAAGAACCCTAAAAACCCCAAAACCCTAAAGACTATGAAACCCCCTTTAAACCATAAAAACACTATGAAACCATAAAACCCTAAAACCTACTAAAAACTATAAAAAATATTAAACCCCTAAAACATTTAAAAACTCTACAAACCCGAAGAACACTAAAAATAGAAAAAAAAAACCTTTAAACCTCAAACAACTATAAAAACCCTAAATACGCAAAAAAAACCCCTAAATTCCCTCAAAATCTATAAAAACCCTAAAAACCATAATAATATATAAAAATAACAAAAAAGGTAAAGACCCTAAAATCCTTAAAAACTATAAGAAAACCTTAAAAATGAAAAAACACTAAAACCCCGTAAAAACGTAAAAACACTAAACACCCTTAAAAACATAAAAATACCAAAACCCCCCATAAACCCATAAAAATACTAAAAAATCACAAAAAATATCTTATAAAATATAAGAAACCCCAAAACAGTAGAAATTCCAAAAAAACACAGAAATCTGTAGAAACCCTAAAACCCCTAAAAATGTAAAACCAAAAAAAAACCTCAAAGAACCCTTAAAACCCATATAATCCCAAAAATCCACTAAAATAATAAAACAATTTAAACTCCTAAAAACATTAAAAAAATCTTTAAAAAAATTAAAACCTATAAAAAACATTAAAAATAAACAACTAAAAACACCCTAAATTGCAATATCCATAAAATCCATAAAATAACTGTAAAAAACCTCAAAATCCCAAAAAACATTAAAACCAACAACAAAATCCTAAAAACACTCTAAGAATTCATAAAAAACATAAAATCCCTAAAAACCATGAAAAACATAATGAAAACCTTAAAATCTAATAAAACATGAAACCCCCAAAAGAATAAAAATGTTAAAAACCTAAACAATACTAAACCCTTCCAAATCCCTAAAAACACTAAAAACCATAAAAAACATAAAAATCTTAAAAAATCCACAAAAATCCATAAAAACCTAAAAAAACTAAAAAATCCCAAGAAAACCCTAAAAAATACAAAACATAAAACCACTAAGAAAACTAAAAAACATTTAAAACCCAAAAAACACTAAAAATACTATAAAACCCTAAAACCTATAAAAATAATAAAAAATCCATAAAAACATAAAAAAACTCTTAAAATCCATAAAACACCTAAAAACAACAGAAAAATTTACAAACCCTTTAATCCCTTAAACAAGTTAAAAAACATGGAAAAACTTTAAAACAAAAATAAATAAATAAAACTTCAACCCCCCCCCCCCCCCGCAAAAAAACCAATTAAATCCCTAAAACAAAAAAAAAACCCTAGAAGCCATAAAATTCCCTAAAAATCCCAAAAACCCATAAAAATATTAAAAAAATCTATTAAAATCCATGAAAACCTAAAAAACATAAAACCCCTAAAAACACAAAGACAACATCAAAAATTGAAAAACACTAAAACCACCCTAAAACCCTAAAAAATACTAAAACCCCTAAAAACATTAAAACCCTCAAAATATATAAAACAAAAAAATCGATAAAAGTCCAAAAAAATACTTGAAAATCCAAAAAATATGTAAAAACCCAAAATTCATGAAAACCCTAAGAAAACCTCAAAACCCAAAAATAAATTTGAACCCCTAAAAACCTAAAAAATGATAAAATCCTTAAAACCCCTAAAAACATAAATTCCCAAAAATCCATAAAAATATTATAAACCATGAAAATAAAAAATCGATAAAAACCCTAAAAACCACTAAAAACTATAGAACCCTTTAAACCCCTAAAAATGTTAGAAAACTCTAAAAAACCTAAAAACCTCAAAAAATCACTAATATCCCAAAAAACCATAAAAACCCCAAACCACTAGTATCCCTAAAATCCCTAAAAAAATAAAAAAACTAAAAACCAAAAATAATTCCTAAAATGTAAAAAACATTGAAAATCCCTACAAAATATTAAAAACCCAAAAACACAAAAACCCCCTAAAAACCTAAAAAAGGATAAAAACCCTAAAAACCATAAAACCCCTAAAACCCTAAGAACATTGAAAATTCCTAAAAACACTAAAAACCCATAAATATTCAAGGAACAACCAAAAAATACCTAAAAACGCAAAAAACTATAAAAACAATGAAAATCCCGTTGAAAACCATAAAAACATAAAAAAAAATTAAACCCCTACAAAACCTAAAAAATACTATGATCCCTAAAATCGCAAAAATGACCCTAAAATGACACTAAACCCCATAATAACCATAAACCCCTATAAATCCTTAAAAACCCTAGAAACCCATAAAAACCATGAAATAAATGAAAACTCTAAAAACCCTTTAAAACCCTTAAAACATTACAAAACTCTAAAAATAATAAATACAAAAAAATCCAAAAAAACCTAAATAAATACCATAAAAACATAAAATCCATAGGAACCCTAAAAATCCCTAATAACCCGAAAACCTTATAAAAATCCAAAAAATCCCTAAAAATACCTAAAAAAAACTCTATAAATCCATATAACCCCGAAGAAAACCACAAAAACCTAAAAAAACAGAAAATCCCTAAAAAATATAAAATATAAAATACCTAGAAAACCATAAAACCAAAAAAAAAATTCAAGAAAACCCTAAAACCCATTAAAATCCTAAAAACCCACCAAAAACTCTAAAAACCCTTTAAACCTCGAAAAATGTTAAGAATCATAAAAAGTCTTAAAAACCCAAGAAAACTAAAAAACCACTAAAAAACTAAATAAACCCAAAAACCCCACAATGTCTATAAAAACACTAAAAACCCATAAAAGCCTAAAAATACCTAAAAATACCTAAAAAGATAAAAACCCATTAAAATCATAAAAACAACTAAGATAACAAAAAAAACTAGAAATGCCAAAACCCCCTAAGAAACCTGAAAACACTAAAAAACAAAAATATTAAAAAAACCATAAAAAAACCAAAAAATCCTTAAAACCCCATAAAAACCTAAAAAAATCCTAACATACCTAGAAACAGTAAAAACCCTAAAAATCTTGAAAACTCTTAAGAAAACCATAAAAATATAAAAACAATTAAACCCCCCAAAACCCTAAAAACCCTAAAAAATATAGAAACCCTAAAAAGACCCTAAAAACCCTAAAACCATAAATAACCATAAAAACCTTTAAAATTACTAAAAAAACAAAGTCCATAATGGGTTATTGATTGAGATATAAATCCTACAAGGATCTCCATGCTCATAGTGGATTCAGTATTACAATTTGGAACCAGGTTCTCCTAGTGTTTTATCTAGCTTCATTAGTCGGATGATTCCAAGTTTATGGGGCTCTTCTATTGATGGTTTTTGGGTTCAAGGTTGTGGTTCACCATTGGGGTGATCATTGTTTGTTTCATATATTGGAGGACTTTCTTATGGAATTTTTCTGATTTTTTTGTATCGTGGGTGCTCTGCCTTTTGGATCGAGGGAGATGGTCCTAGATTATTTGTTGAAGAGTACTTGCACATTTTATTTTTGTAATGGGAAGCTTGTTTGTAAAATGTTGCATCTAGTTCATAGGATTGATGGATTTTGTATGTAAAACACAAAAGAAAATGGTTCCTAACATTTTGGTCTATGACACCATATTGGTGGATGATGGTCTATTTCAATGGCCCACTGTTGATTTTCCAACCATTTTTCACCAGTTATGTCTTCAAATTTCACAAGGAAATGTATATGGGATGCGTAGGATTCATGTTAGGGGCATGTGAAATTGATATTTATGAATTTTCATTTCTCTTGAATCATTGTTTCATGTTGTGGTCACTACATCTAGTCAAAGGTGGGATTGTGGTTGATCTGTAGCTTTTCAATGTGAGAGGTTTAATTGAAATTGTGGTGCGGTTGTAGATTTTTTTCATCGACAGATTTATTGAAGGGTTTTAGGTGATTTGTTGGCCTCTAGTCCATTAGATGGAATTATTTCTGATATCTTGTTGGGTAGAGGTATGGTTCCCTAGTCAACATGTTTTCCAGCCATCAAAACCAAATTTGAGGACTTCTCATGGTTTTTGATAGTATAAGGGTTTTAGAACCATTATTGTTTCTCATAACCATGGGATTCATGTTAGTGGTAGTTTAGTTTTATTTCATTGATTTTTTCTAAATCATTGCTCGATGATAAGGATTTGTTCACTGCCTTTTGGGACCATGGGATCCAGGTCCTAGTTTCCTTTGTCGGATGCATGTTGTGGTTTCTCGCCTGTTATATGTTGGGTGTATTTTTCTTATCCTTCATTGGATTCATCATTGTAAAACCTAGTTTCATTTTCTCACCAACCTACATCAATCCTATTTCATCACCTTACCGACGGAAGTTTTGATGACTGAAAAGACATTCCAGGTTCTTTGAAGAGTTATGTCTATGTTCCTTTTTAGTGTCTCATTCAGTTTCCTTCCACAGTGATGGTAGTTTTTTGGAATTATATAGTTTTGGGTTGGTAGAGCCCTCAACATCAATTTTATATGATGGATTTAAATTTTATTATGTATATTTTTCACTGTTTTTTTTATTCTGTAGGATGATGGTTCACTATTCTGAAATAGCGTGCTCATTTTTATTGGATGGAGTCATGTTGGTGGTGTCTATGAATTCCGTATTATCATTGAAAGCATCAAAATGTTTCATTGTGATTTTTTAGGTGTCCGGTGGAATGGTGTTTAATTAGGATTTTATTTCATTTTTTTCATTGAAATATTCGATTTCTATTGGGTTACTATGAGGTTTTTTGGTTAAGGGGCTTGAATTTTTTTTCGATTTGGAGGCAGATTATTGTTGTCTCGGCTTGGTGATGATGGTGAGCTGTTGTTGCAGATGGAAGAGAGGTGGATGGTTAGGGCTTTTCCTTGGTTCCAGATTTTGAAGAGAATCTCTTGATGGGAATTCTAGATTTTGGTACTTATAGGTTTTCTTGGTGTTAAGATTGATGGATTAGTGGAAGGATTGAATGGAGGGTTGTGGCTATGGGTGAGAAGTGGTTGGGATGTGTTTAGGATGCATGGGATACAGGGATGTTGTTGAGGTTGGAGGTCGAGGAAAATTTGGTTCTAGATGTTAGTGCTAAAAGTAGTGTTAGGGACTTATGGTTTTTGGCTGGTGTTGGGGATGGTGCTTCAGATGATGGGAGATGGATTGGTGTTCAGTGATGGGAGATATTTAATGTTATATCTAGTTTTGGGTGTTGGATGCTTGGTACTAGGGGGTTGGCAGGTTGTAATGTTTTTTAAATTTTTGTTTGCTACCGGAGTAAGGTATGAGGCAACTTGGAGCTATGTTAGGAGATGTTATAGGGTGATGGACTTGTTGCAGATGATGGATGTCATGTTGGAAATTGAAGAGGGGTAGTGGAAGATATTGAGGCAACTGAGATATCAATGCAAGGTGCAAGGATAAAATTTGGGTAATGGTTATTTTTAGGAGATGTTTTTATCTTGGGATGGTGATGGATCTAGGATCTAGGTGTAGTGTGATGAGTGTTAGGTTCGTTGGACTTCATAAGGGTTTTCAGGCCTTTTTCAGGCATTATTTTGGATGGAATTCATAAGGTTTCTTGGATCGTATTCCTAATGATGGTGGGTTGGAAGTCACAAGGTTTCTCAGACCCTTTTCTAGGTGATGACTTGTTTGGGCTTTGCAAGGCTTCTAAGGCATGTTTTCTATTTTTTTGGTTGTTTGGCCTTTCTGAGGGTTATTTGGACCATTTCCCTTTTTAAAATTGATGGTGGATTTAGAAAATGTTTTTTCATCCTTTGGTTTATTGTGTTATACTTCAATTCCTTCTTTTGTACATTATATGATATTTCCCTCATAAAAAACCCATAAAAATCCATAAAATCTATAAAAAAACTAAAAACTCTAAAATCTCATCAAAACCCCTAAAAACATTAAAAAACACTAAATAAACATCAAACCCCTAATATCATAGAAAAACTATAAAACCAAAAAAAATCCCTAAAAACCTTAAATCCCCCAAAAAAAACCCAAAAAACACTCAAAATCCTTAAAAAGCATAAAAATCCATAAAAATCCTTAGAAGCCCAAAAAATCCCTAAAAACATAAAAAACCCTAAAATCCCTGAAAAACCATAAGAAAATTGTAAAACCCTAAAAACACTTATAACCCATAAGAAAACCTTAAATCATAAAAAAAACAATTAAACCACTTAAAAATTAAAAAATGCTAAATACCCTAAAAATTCCTAAAAACCCTAAAACCCGTCAAAATCCCAAAAACACTAAAAACCATGAAAACACTAAAAAATACTTAAAATCCATAAAAAGATAAAAAATCCCAAAACCCCCTAAAACACTAATAAAACATTAAAAAACTAAAATTAATTAAAACCCCTAAAATCTAAAAAAAATGATAAAACCCAAAAAAGACCTAAAACCCCTAAAAACCTATTAAAACCATAAAAACAAAAAAACCAAAAAAAACAAAAAAAAACCAAAAAACCAGAAAACTCACTAAAAACAAAAAAAGCACTTCATACCCCACATAAACATAAAAACTCTAAAAAACATTAGAAACCCTATAAAACTCAGAAAAAACTCTAAAACACAAGAAAACCAAAAGAACCTTAAAACCCCTAAAAACCCAAAAACCCCTCAAGATCCCTAAAAACACTACATATATAAAAATCATTAAAAATACCAAAAAAAAAATTAAAGAAAATTACTGGTGTTTTGATTAACAATGTTTTGTATTTGTTTACAAATAATATTTTTGTTGAAAAATGTTTTTGAGTTGTAGAATGTTGAAGTTGCTGGTCGCTGAAGATTTCTTTAAATAAGTTTTTATTATAAGAAGTCAGAAGTTAGGAAAGTGTCTCAAACTTTATAAACTAAATCAGATGATGATTTGTTGATCTTAGAGTTCTCACACATCATGAAAATATTCATGATAAAAGATTTTGAAGAAATGGTGAAGAGGATTTTCGTTTAATCTCTAAGACAAATTCTGAAGAAATTTGGAACCCATTTTTGAACCTGTTTCTTGAACCTAATGTTCGGAGACCATTTCTTCATCCAGAAGATTAGAGTCTACTTCCAGAAGCCAGAAAGTTTGGATTCTACTCCCTGAACCACAAATTCAAAGTCTACTTCCAGATGCCATGAAGTTCGGAGTCTACTTCCAGAAGTCAGAAAGTTCGGAGTCCACTCCCTAAACCAGAAATTTGGAGTATACTTCTAGAAGTCAGAATGTTCGGAGTCTACTCCCTGACCCAGAAATTTGGAGTCTACTTCCAGAAGTCAAGAAGTTCAGACTCTACTTCCAGAAGCCATAAAGTTCGAAGTCTTCTTCCTGAAGCCAGAAAGTTTGAAGTCTACTTCCAGAATCCAAAAAGTTCAGAGTCTACTCCCTGAACCAGAAGTTCGGAGTCTACTTCCAGAAGACAAAAAGTTCGGAGTCTACTCCCTGAACCAGATGTTCAGCGTCTACTTCTAGAAGATAGAATGTTTAAAGTCTACTTCCTAAACCAGAAGTTCGGAGTCTACTTCCAGAAGCCAAAAAGCTCAGAGTCTACTCGCTGAACTAGAAATTGGGATTCTACTTAATGATCCATAAATTTCGAGTCTACCTCCTGAACTATAAATTCGTAGTCTTCTTGCTGAGCCTAAAATTTGGAGTTTACTTGCTAAACCTGAAGTTCAGAGTCTACTAGCTGAGCCTGAATTTTGGAGTCTACTTGCTTAGCCTAAAGTTCGGAGTCTACCTCTTGAGCCAGAAATTTGTAGTCTACTTGCTGAGCCTGATGATCGGAGTCTACCTACTAAGCTTGATGTTCAGAGTCTACTTGCTGAGAAATCCGGAATGACAATCTTGATCAAAATGCTTGAAATTTGGAATGACAATCCGGAGAAACATGCTCAGAAATTAGGAATTACAATTCCGAGTTCAAGATAACCAAAATTTCAACTTTGCTTAAATATCGGAGAAATTTAAGTAGATTTGAAGAAGTCAAAGATTTAAGATTAAATGCGAGATATTTGTGAAGTTTTTGAGATTTGATGAAGCGGAAAAGATTTTAAAGTTTCCCGCCTTTGTTTTCTGAGTTGCCTATAAATATGTGCTCAGATCATTCATTCAAAATCAAATTTTTACACATGCGGAATAGGAGGAGTACTGGAGAATTCAAATTGAAAATCATCTACCATCTTGATGAAGTTTTCTTGAGTGTTTGAGAAGAAGAGAATCAGAGCCATTATTTACTTGCTGAGAAGTTCAGATTCAGAATTGCGGATTCAAGAAATCCAGATTGAATATTCAGAGTGGGCATTTATTTAGAATCATTATTATCTTGCTGAGAAGACCGATTTCAGAATATCAGATTCAAGGAAACCGAATTGAGAATTCTGAGTGACCATTTGTGCGGAACCATCATTATCTTACAGAGATGATAGGTTTCATAAAATTGGATTCATGAAATTGGATTGAAGATTCGGGGTGATCATTCAGAGTGAGAATTTCTGGAGCAGCTTATCAAAGTTCTTATTCTTGTGTTTGGCTCATTTTTTCTTTAAGGAAACTTTGTAAACTGACGGGAGTTGGTATAATCTTTGTTATCACCAGATAGAAGGTGTCTAACAGGAGTTGGAACAAGTTGTATTCACTTATTCATTATAGTGGATTTCCATAGACCCACGAGAGTGGCTATGGCAAGGATGTAGGTTCTCTTATTGAGGTCGAACCTTGTAAATCTTGTGTGACTTTCTTGATTTACCTTTCTCGCATGCTTGAGTTTCTTTCTAAAGGTTAATAAGAAAATAAATCTTAACAGTTTGCAAGGGTTAAGTTTCTTAATGTTAAGAAACATATAAAAGTTAAACAACTGATTCATCCCCCCCCCCTTCTTAGATGTTGTTCGATCCTTAGAACTTCAAGTCGTATCAGATCCAGGTTCCCATGTTTAATCCTTATCATGGAGAATATCAATTCTATCAATAGTATAGGAATTTCTACATTCGATGGAAAGAATTATTATGGATGAAAAAAATAGGATGATTCCTTATCTCTTATCTCTTGGCCATGAAGTAGTTGATGCTACTACTATTGGCTTTCCACGTATTGAGAAAAATTCTCCTATTACATTTGCTAACAATAGAAACCTAGATGTTTATGGAAAGGCTAGAAATTATATTCTCATGTCCTTATCAAAAAAAAATTATCAGAAGGTGATGGGTCTCACAACATCAAAAAGCATGTGGGACAAGCTGGAAATTGTTTTTAATGGAAACACAAAAGCCAAGGAGGCCAAGCTACAAATATAGCATAGTAAGTTTGAAGACATTAGGATGAGAGATGACGAAACAATTGATGAATACTTCACCAGAGTTAACGAAATTGTATGCAACATCAGGGGATTTGGAGAAGACTTGGAAGTTTCTAATGTTGTGAAGAAACTTATGAGAAACTTTCTAGACATGTCTGATTCTAAAATTTCAGCTTATGAAGATAACGATGATTTGTCTCTTGATGGACTTCATAACATTATTGTTGATTGTGAAATGAGAAAAGCTCCAATATTTAAGAAGAATATGAAAGATGAAATGGCTTTTGAAGCCATGAGAAAGATGAAAAATCCAAGATGATGATGAAGCTGATCCTTGCGAGTCTATTGATAAGGAAGATGAAGAGTTCAATGAAAAAATCATGTCTCTCATATCCAAGAACTATTGAAGAGGAAGTGGAATGTATGGAGGGAAACTTTCTCTCAAATTCTTTGAGTGTGGTGGGATTGGACACTTTGCTATGAATTGCCCTAAGAAGAAAGTTAGAGAATATCAATATGTTTCTAATGATAATTCTCAGTGGAAGAAGTATAACAAGAATGAAAAAGAAGAGAATACTTCAAAAGAATTCAAGAAGAAGTTTTCAGGAAAGAAAAGAAGTATGTTGACCAAGAAGGTTGAATCAGAATCATCTGACTATGATTCCTTGGAAGATGAAAGTAAAGAAATATTCAGAGACGTCATTGCAAAAGTGGAGAAAAAAAATGTTTCCTCATAAAGAGAAGAAGGTGGTGAAGAATCTTATAGAGAATATCAACTAAGATCCTAACTCCTTGCATGTCTTGAGAAAAGAAAATATCTCAAGAAAGAAATTTGTGTGATGAATAAAAATCATGAAGAAGTTCATGATGGAAGTAAAGATGTCACCAAGAAGGAATATGAGTACATTAAAGAAATTTTAAGTTACAAACTTATTATTGTTTAACAAGGAAAGATGATTGAAGATCATAGAAAGAAGCTGGAAGCTAAGGAAGAAGAAGAAAAAAAAATGTGAAATCAAAACTTCTTGATTCCAAAAATACCCTATGGAAGATGAATAAAAACTTCAAAAAAGCTACAGAATTAAAAGATGAGACCTATAAAAATGATGTAATGGTTCATTGTGAGAATCAGGTGAAATCTTCTCTTACCAAAAATAATGTTTCATCTGATTCTTCTAACATTTTAGGTTTCAGAAGAAGTGTTAGTAATGCTTGCGTGGAGAAAGGATGTATGAAATCTATAAATCCTATAAAAGTAGAAGACTTGCTCAAAAGAAGATATGGCATACATCCTGAGTTTTCTAGATCTGAAAGAAGTAATCAACCTTAAAAAAGTTTCTATAATGAAAGATTATTTATTAATAGAAAATCATGATTTGAGTGATATTGCTGGTGTTGTGGAATATATGGTCATAGAGCTTATAATTGTTGGCACAATTTATCTCTACCCGGAATAAGGATTGATCAATGTGGAAGAAACCTTGAGAGATGGATGAGTAACTCTCCGTACTCACAGAAAGTTGAAAAGTTGAATTCTCAAGATGTTAGAAACATTCCAACAAAGAATCAATTTGAATGCTTGGAAGAAGTTTGTGGATGATGTGATCAGTTTGGTCATAATGCTTAATGATGTATGACATGCTTTCCAGAACAAGTTTCTTATGATAAGAAAGAAAAGAATGCTGAAAACAAGAAGTTTGATAAGAGAGATTTTGTTGTTGAGACAGCTTTGAAAGCAAGTAAGAGGAAAAAACAATGGATTCTGGATAGTGGTTGTTATTCACACATGAAAGGTGATATAAAAATCTTGGAACATGATGAAAGTCAGGACAGAGGAGAAGTTATGTTTGGCAATGATAGTTCCCTAAAAATTAAGGGAAACGGAACGATAGTGATTGAAGCATAAAAAATGAAATCTAAGGAATTCTTTCTTGATGATGGCATAAAACATAACTTACTTAGCGTAAGTCAACTTTGTGATGATGGAAAAGAAGTAATATTCAGAAAATAATTCTCGTATCATCAAAAGGGTAAAAAATGGAAAAGTAATTACAAAAAGAGAAAGAACTAGTGGGAATCTATTTCAAATTGGAGAATCCAATAACTCTTGTTATTTGAGTGGTGAAGATGAAAATAAGTTGTGGTATCAAAGACATGGCCACCTTGGTCAGAAGAACATGAGTAAGCTTTCTAAAGTTGATGATGTTTGAAATTTTCCAGAACTGAAAATAAGAGATGAAGATGTTTGTATTACTTTCTAGAAAGGAAATATGACTAAAAAAGGTCATACAAGAGTTGAGATTAAATCTAACAAACCACTTGAGCTTATTCATTTGGATCTGTGTGGGCCGATGATACATCAATCAACAAAAGGAGATTTATACTTTATCACTTTTATTGATTACTTCACTAAGATGACAAACATCATGTTCATGAAGCATAAGTAAGAGGCTATTGAGATGTTTAAATTCTTTAGAAGAGATATTGAGAAAGAATTGGGGGCTTCCATAATGAAATTGAGAACAGACAACGGTGCCGAATTCACAAGAAATGATTTTGAAACTTATCTAAGGAAGAATGGTATCAAACATCAGTATAGTGATCCCTATACACCACAACAAAATGGAGTTGTAGAAAGAAAAAATAGAAGCTTGGTGGAAATGGGAAGAAGTATGTTATCAGAATACAAACTTTCAAAATTATTTTGGAGAGAAGGTGTTAGCACTGCTGTACATGTTCAAAATAGATGCTTGTTGAGACTAGAAACCAACATGACTCCTTACGAGATGCGGTATAACAAAAAACCTTCTTTTAATTACTTAAATGTTTTTGGAAGTCCATGCTTGCTCAAAATCAAAAATCCGGACATAGGAAAGTTTTTTGAGAAATCTGAGGAAGGAATATTTATGGGTTATTCACTGAATGGAAGAAGTTAAAAATAATGGAACAAACGTTTATAGAAGTTTATGGATTCATATGATGTGAAGGTAATTTAAAATCTAAGTTCCTTCACAAAATTTGTTAAGAATACTGAGGAAGATAAATCAGAGAATCCCCACCAGAGTGAGAGTGACTCCGATAAGTCACATGGGGAAGAAAGTGATGCTGGGAAAGGAAATGTGAGTTTTCCTATATTACAAAAACATGTTGAATCATAAAATATTATTGGGGATCATAAGGGTCCAATTCAGACAAGAAGGATGTTATGATTAGAAAATCAGACTTCTCTTATCTCAAAAGTTGAACCAGAATCAGTTTCAGAAGCTATTTAACATAATGAATGGGTGGATGCTATGAATGAAGAACTGGATCAGATTGAGAAGAATGAAACATGGGATCTTGTTCCAATGCCAGCAAATAATAATGTTATCGGAACCAAGTGGGTTTACAGAAATAAATAGAATTAGCATGGAGAAGTTACAAGAAAAAAATCAAGGCTTTTGTTTAAAGGGTATGCACAAGTGGAAGGTGTGGATTTTGATGAATCCTTTTCCCCTGTTGCTAGGTTGGAAACTATTCAAATGTTTTCTACAGTGGCTGATCATTGGAATTACAAGGTTTATCAGATGGATGTAAAGTCATCTTTCTTAAATGGTGATATTGAAGAAGAAGTGTACATTGAACAACCTTGTGGGTTTTTGATTGATGAGGATGAAAAAAAAAGTTTACAAATTGAATAAGGCCTTATATGGGTTGAAACAAGCTCCACGGGAATGGTATTTGAAGCTTGACAATTCTCTGAGAATGATCAACTTTTTTAAAGGAAAGGTTGATAGAAACCTGTATGTTAAAGATGTTTACTCTAGAACTTTAATTGAAATTGTTTATGTGGATGATATAATTTTTTCTAGAGATGAAGAAAGGGGTTGTGAAGAGTTTTCTAAAGAGATGAAGGAAAATTTTGAAATGTAAATGTTAGGAGAATTAACTCTCTTCCTTGGCTTACAAGTTCAACAACAAGAAAACTACTTTTTCATATCCCAAGAAAAGTATGCCGAATAATTGTTAAAGAAGTTTGGGATGGTAGAATCAAATTATGTTTCATCCCCTATCTCAGTGAGTACAAATTTTAGTAAAGATGAGTTAGGAAATAGTGTGAATCAGAAATACTTTCGAATGTTGATAGAAATTCTTCTTTATCTTACAGCTTCAAGGCCTGATATTCCTTATGTTGTGACTCTCTGTTCCTGATATCAAAGTAATCCAAAAGAATCACATATGTGGGAAGTTAAGATAATTTTGAGATATGTTAAGGAACAACTTCAAATGGGTTGTTATACAAGAGAAACAATGAGATGATGTTTCATTGTTATACTGATGCTGATTTGGCTGGTGATTGTAATGACAGAAAATCAACATCAGGAGGAACATTTTTCTTAGGGGAATGTGGTGTGAGTTGGAACAGCAAGAAACAAAGTTCAGTAACATTAAGTATAGCTGAATTCGAATATGATGCAGCTACTCAGGCTTGTACTCAAATTATGTGGATGAAAGTTCAGCTGGATGACTTGAAAGTGAAAGGTTTAAACCTTTGAAAATACTCTGTGATAATCAAATTGCCATTGATCTTTCCAAGAATCATGTTCAACATTCAAGATCAAAGAATATTGATATAAAGTATCATTTTCTAAAAGAGAAATCTACTGCTGGAGAAGTTTTTCTGGAATATATTTCAACAATGTATCAGATTGCAGATATTTTTACAAAAGCAATGTCAAAGGAGAGGTTTTTTGAACTGAGGCTGTAACTCCATGTTCAGCTTCCTCCCACGACTTCCTAAAACTCATAAGGAAGTATCCCCCACCATGCTTTGGATTATATTGACAAAGGGGGGGAGTAAGTTTTAATTTATGAATCTAAAGCTGTGGTTATCATATAATGGGGGAGAGAGAAAGAAAAATGAGAGAGAAAGAAAAATGAGAGAAGAAAAGAAAAGTGAGAAATAAAAAGATAAAAGTTGATGGGGGGAGTTTGAGTGAGGTGAATTTTATCATTACATGGCCACAAATATTTATTGTCACCGAGGGATGGAAATCCTTCAAAAACATAACTTTATCCAGTAGTGTGGTGTCAGAAAACTCTTTTTGAGAAAGGCTATGTTTTGGAAAAATTCCAGAACTTGAGATATTTTTCTTGAGAGGTGAAAACTTGTAACCAAGGGTTTCCAACAAATCCAAAGGGGGAGATTGAAGAACCTTTTTTTGTTTTGATTAACAATGTTTTGTATTTGTTGACAACTAATCTTTTTGTTGAAGAATTTTTTTGAGTTACATAATGTTGATTTTGCTGGTTGCTGAAGATTTACTTAAAGAAGTTTTTATTATAAGAAGTCAGAAGTTATGAAAGTGTCTCAAACTTTAAAAACTAAATCAGATGATGCTTTGATGATCTTAGAGTTTTCACACATCATGATAAGTTTCATGATAAAATCAATTGAATAAATGGTGAAGAAGAATGTCGTTTTTTCTCTAAGAAAAATTCTGAAGAAATTCAGAACCCATTTCTTGAACCTGTTTCTTGAACCTGAATTTTGGAGTCCATTTCCGGATCCAGTAGTTTGGAGTTTACTTCCAGAAACCCAAATGTTCAGAGTTTACTCCCTGAACTAGAAATTCGGAGTCTAATTCCAGAAGCCAGGAAGTTCGGAGTCTACTTCTAGAAGTTAGAAATTTCGGAGTCTACTCCTTGAACCAGAAATTCAGATTCTTCTTCCAGAAGCCAGGATGTTTGGAGTCTACTTACAGAAGCCAGAAAGTTCAGAGCCTACTTCCTGAAGACAGAAAGTTTAGAGTCTACTTCCAGAAGCCAGAAAGTTTAGAGTCTACTCCCTAAACCAGAAGTTCGGAGTCTACTTCCAGAAGTCAGAATGTTCAGAGTCTACTCCCTGAACCAGAAGTTTGGCATGTACTTCCAGAAGCCAGAATGTTTGGAGTCTACTTCCTGAACCAAAAGTTCAGAGTCTACTTCCAGAATCCAGAATGTTCGGAGTCTACTCCCTGAACTAGAAATTCGGAGTCTACATCATGATCAAGAAATTCGGAGTCTACCTCCTGAACCAGAAATTCGTAGTCTTCTTGGTGAGCCTGAAGTTCAGAGTCTACTTTCTAAACCAGAAGTTCAGAGTCTACTAGTTGAGCCTGATGTTCAGAGTCTACGTGATGAGCCTGAAGTTCGGAGTCTACCTCCTGCGCCATAAATTCGTAGTCTACTTGCTGAGCCTGAAGTTCGTAGTCTACTTGCTAAGCCTGAAATTCAGAGTCTACTTGCTGAGAAATCCAGAATGAAAATCCTGATCAACATGCTAGATATTCGGAATGAAAATCCAAAGCAACATGCTGATAATTTCTGAATGCAAATTCTGAGTTTAAGAAAACATGAATTTCAACTTTGCTTAAATCTAAGAGAAATTTAAAGATATTTGAAAAAGTCAAATATTGAAGATTAAATGAGATATATTTGCGGAGTTTTTGAGATTTGAGGATGCGGGAAAGATTTTAAATATTCATGCCTTTGTTTTCTGAGTTGCCTATAAATATGTGCTCAGATAATTCATTCAAAAAAAACTTTTTACACAAGCAGAAAAGGAGGAGCGCTAGAGAATTCAAAGTGAAAAGAATCTACCATCTTGAAGAAGTTTTCTTGAGTGTTTGAGAAGAATAGAATCATAGCCGTTATTTACTTTCTGAGAAGTTCAGAGTCAGAAGTTTGGATTCATGAAATCCGGATTGAATATTCGGAGTGGGAATTTCTCCGGAATCATCATTATCTTGCTGAGAAGATTGATTTCAGAATATCAGATTCAAGGAAACTGAATTGAGAATTTGGAGTTAGAATTTGTGCCGAACCATCATTATCTTGCTGAGATGATCAGTTTCGGAAAATTGGATTCAAGAAATCAGATTGAAGATTCGGAGTGATCATTCTGAGTGATCATTTGTGGAGCAGCTTATCAAAGTTCTTATTCTTGTGTTTGGCTCATTTTTTATTTAAGGAATCTTTGTAAACTGATGGGAGTCAGTATAATCTTTCGTATCAGGAGATATAAGGTGTCTAATGGAAGTTTTCACAAGTTGTATTTACTTCTTCATTATAGTGGATTTCCATAGACCCATGGGAGTGGCTATGGCAAGGACGTAAGTTCTCTTATTGAGGCCGAACCTTATAAATCTTATCTGCCTTGCTTGATTTACCTTTCTTGCGTTCTTCAGTTTCTTTCTAAAGGATGATAAGGAAATAAATCTTTACAAGTTTCAAGGGTTAAGTTTCTTAATGTTTTGAAACTTATAAAAGTTAAACAACTGATTCAACCCCCCTCCCCCCTTCTCAGTTGTTGTTCGATCCATGGAACTTCAAAATTACTAGAACAAAAATATGATAAAATCCTTGAAACCCCCTAAGAAAACCTAAAAAAACTAAAAACACTTTAAACCCCTACAATCATAAAAAACATTAAAACACTAAAAATACTAAAAACACAAAAAAACACTAAAAATCCTAAAAATCCTATAAAACCGCTAAAAATATTAAAAATAAAAAACCCATAAAAACCCTAAATAACCACTAAAAACTATAAAAACTATTTATACTCCTAAAAACATTAAAAAATGACAAAACCATAAAATCCTTCAAAGAATTAAAAAAACCGTACAAACCAAAAAACCATAAAAAACTAAAAATCCTCAAAAATCACTAAAAACCTGAAAACCCATAAAAATACATAAAATCCCAAAAACATTATAAATACATAAAAAAACTAAAAACTATAAAAAACCTCAAAACCCTAAGAAAACATAAAAACCTAAAAACACTTACAACCCTTAAAGAAACTACAAAACACTGAAATCATTAAAACCCCATAAAAACCATAAAAACCCAAAAATCCTTAAAAACCCTAAAAACCCATGAAACCCTTAAAACTAATAAAAATTATAAATACCCTTTAAACACATAAATTTTTTAAAATATAGAAAACCTTAGAAACCCAAGAAAATTTACAAAATTCCTAAAACCAAAAAACCCCAAATCACTAGAAACTCTAAAAAAACCCCTAAAACCATAAAAATACCTCAAACCACTAAAATAATCCTAGAAAATCCTGAAAAATTCCTAAAATTTTACAAAACCCAAAAAACCCAAAAAAACACTAAGAAAACCTTAAAACCAAAAAACAATATAAACCCAAAAAAACCTAAAAATGAAAAAAACTATAAAAAACCATAAAAACCCTAAAAACTCTAAAAAAATAAACCCTATAAAACCTATCAAAATCCATAAAACCATAATACCACAAAAAAATCTGAAAACTTCTTAAACCCCTAAAAAGTTTAAATAATCTCTAAAAACTCTTAAAACCTATAATAAATAAAAACCATAAAAACCTAAAAACTCTCAAAATCCATAAAAACCCGAAAGACCCTAAAATACTATAAAATTCTTAAAAAATCCTTAAAAATACCTAAAAACAAAAAATACCCAAAAAAACAGAAAACATAAAGAATAACACAAAAACTTAAAACACTTTAATCCCCTAAAAACCTATAATAATAAATTTGGGGGGGGGGGGGCTGGGAATAGCCCGACCCTCACATCTTCCTTGCCTAAAAACCTATAAAATGTTAAAAACCCTAAGATCCCTAAAAAACCATAAACCCCCAAAAATCTATAAAGATCCTAAAAACTATAAAAATACTAAAAATTTTATAAAAACTCAAAAAACCAAAATCCATTGAAAAATATTAATAAAACCGTTAAAACCAAAAACCACTTAAAACACTAAAAAACCAAAAAAATAGTAAAAACCATAATAATCCATAAAAATATAAAAAAATAAAAACCCCCAAAAACCTTAAAACCAATAAAACCCATAAAAACATTAAAACCCAAATAAAAATGCTAAACACTTTTTAAATCCCTAAAAAATTTTAGAACCCTAAAAACACTTCAAACCCCTAAAAAAGTAAAAAACATTAAAAATCCAAAATATTCATAAAAACCCTAAAACAATAAAAATTGATAAAAAAAACCTAAACATCACTAGAAATATAAAAACTTATAAAACCATGAAAAATCATAAGACAACGTTAAAATGTAAAAACACTTAAAACCCTAAAAGCATAAAAAACGCAAAAAACCAGATAAACCCAAAAAATCTTTTAAACCAAAAAAAACTTTTTAAAGAATAAAGTACCATAAAAACACATAAAAAACCCTATAGAACACTAAATATGCAAAGAAACCTTAAAACCCATAAAATGTTAAAAAATTTAAATAACCCATAAAACCCAAAAAACACAAAAAAATCCCTAAAAATCCAAAATAACCATTAAACCACAAAAAATTCTAAAAAACTCTTAAACCCCTCAAAATCTATAAAAACTATAAAAACTATAAAAAAATCTTAACAATCCCTAAATATCACTAAAAACATAAAATTCCCTTAAAACCTCTAAAGAAACCTTAAGAAGAAAAAAACACTTAAATCACATAAATACCTAATAAAGATAGGAACCCAAAAAATCTTAAAACCCCAAAATCCCCCAAAATCCAAAAAACCTCAAAAAAGGTAAAAAACCTAAATATTCCCAATAAATACCACAAAATAGAAAACCAAAAAACCCATGAAAACACTTAAACAAACATTAAAACATGAAAACACTAAAAACCCCTAAAAACCTAAAAATCCTAAAAACCCATAAAAACTATAAAAACCTTTAAATACACAAAAAACCATAAAACACATAAAAACAATTAAAATCCCTAAACCCCCCTAAAGATTCTAAAAGTTTCCAAAACCTCTAAAAACATTAAAAAACACAAAATCTTTTATAACCACAAAAAAACTAAAAAACCCCTACAATCCCAAAATACCATAAAACCACAAAAACCGTAAAAAACCTAAAACACCTCAAATCCCATAAAACCCTATGGGGTTGATGGGGATCCATATGGAGATGGATATTTTGATTTGTAGTTTCTTTTTACTTTGATTTTTGGGATTTTTGGGGTTTTTTTGATGTGGGTCGTTGACCCCTCCCAACCCTTGTCTTCTTTTCTTTTCTGTTAATAAATTTTGGGTGGATAAGAATATCCTGACTCTGCACCTTCCATTCCCTTAAAACCCTAAAACCCAATAAAAATCCAAAAAAATCCCTATTAAACCTAAAAAAAATTAAAAACCCTTCAAACCCATAAAAACCCCGTAACCACTAAAAACTCTAAAAACCCTTTAAACCGTGAAAAATGTTAAAAACCCTAAAAAATATTAAAAAACATAAAAAACTCAAAAAAACCCCTAAAACCCCAAAAACACCAAAAAAAACCATACAACACTCTAACCCATATAAATAATTTAAACCCCTTAAACTACCATAAAAATCCACAAAATTATTAAAACATAAAAATCCCTAAAAACAATTGAAAACGTAAAGAAAACCTTAAAAACTGAAAACACATAAATCCCCTAAAAACCTAAATAACACTAAAAACCCTAAAAACTCTAACATAAAACACATAAAAATCAATAAAATATAATAAAACCCATTAAATAATTAAAAACTATAAAAACCAATTAAATCCCTAAACCATTAAAAAACTATAATTGACAGAATAACCAAAAAACCCTTAAAACCAAAAAAACCATAAAACCCCTCAAATCCCTAAAAATAGTAAAAAACAAAAAAAACATAAAACATCCATACAAACCCCTAAAAACCCAAAAAACCGTACAAAACCTAAAATACCTAGAAATACCATAAAACCCATAAAACACTTAAAATCGTTAAAAAACCTAAAACCGTAAAAATCATAAAACCTATAAAAACCCTAAAAAACCTAAAAACACATAAATTCCATAAAAATCCTAAAAACCATAAAAATACTAAAAAATTAGAAAAAAATTAAAAACCCATAGAAACCCTGAAAATACCTAATAGAACATTAAAAATATAAAAACTGTTTAAAAACAAAAAAAAAACAAAAAAACACTAAAAATACTAAAAGACCGTAAGAACCATCAAAATCCCAAACAAACCCTAAAAACCTGAAAACATTAAAAAACCATAAAGATCCAATAAAACCCTAAAAGCCCATAAAAAATCAAAATACACATTAAACCCCTAAAAACATTAAAAAAATTCTAAATAACCAAAAAAAACCCCTAAAACCCTAATAACCCAAAAAACCATTCAAAATCCAAAAAACCATAAAAATTCATAAAAATAAAAAAAAATACATAAAAACCCTAAAAAACTAGAAAACTTCAATGAAGACCATAAAAACTAACAAACCCTAAAAACCAAAAAAAACTCGAAAATCAAAAAAAAAACCCAAACCCCAAAAAACCTACAAACCCATTGAAAACTATAAAAACCAATTAAATGCCTAAAAATGTTAGCAAACTCTGGGAAACATTAAAAACTCAAAAAACCATAATACCAAAAAACCAAAAAACCAAAAAAACCAAAAAACCCAAAAAATTCAAAAAATCCCTAAAAACCCTAAAAACCCATAAAAATTATAAAATGTCCCTAAAATCCCTAAAATCATAAAAAACCCCTAAAAATAAAAAAAACCTAATAAAACCATAAAAACCTAAAAACACTTAAAAGACCACAAAACCTACAAATCCTAGAAGCCTTAAAAACCATAAAACCCCTAAACCCCCTAAAAACTATAAAATCCCTAATACCCCAAAACCCCATAAAATACAAAAAATCCTTAGAAACTCTAGAAATAATAAAAATACATAAAAATCCATAAAAATACTTGAAAATGTAAAAATCATAAAAACCTATAAAACCCTTTAAAAACATAAAAACACTTTAAACCCCTAAAAAATTTAAAAAGTATAGAAAAACCAAAAACCTAAAAGCACACTAATATCCCTAAAACCCCTAAAAACCTTAAATAAATCTAAAATCCCAAAATACCAAAAAATAACTCTAAAACACTTTAAACACATTAAAATGGTAAAAAAATCTAAAAACAAAAAACAACTTAAAACTCATAAAAAACCATAAAAACCCAAAATAGACATAAAAACACCAAAACCCCCTGAAACACTGAAAACCCTCAAAATCTATAAAAACCCTAGAAAAATACATAAAATCACTAAAAATATAAAAATCCCTGAAAATCTAACAAAATTCTTAGAAATCCTATAAACCCAAAAAAACACTTTAATCCCCTAAAAACCAAAAATTCTAAAAACCCTAAAAACCATAAACCCCCTAAAGACCTTAAAAACCCAAAACCCAAAAAAAATCATAAAATTCAAAAAAAACTATAACAATCCTTCAAAACGAAAAATATAAAAAATATAAGAAAACGAACCCCCCACAGCAAAAAAATCTCAGAAAACCCTAAAATGATTAAAAAAACTATAAAAACCCATAAAAACAAAAAACCATTCAACCCCTATAAATCCCTAAAAACCCGAAAACAAAAAAAATCCTAAAAAATAAATAAATAACCCTACAAAGTAAAAAACCAAAAAATCCTTGAAAAACTATAAGAAAACCTTAAAACTAAAAACACATTAAATCCCTAAAACCAAAAAATTCTGAAAACCCTAAAAATATCCTAAAACACTTATAATCCTGAAAACCATAAAAACCCATAAAAATCCTAAAAACCCAAAAAAAACAAAAAAAAAACAACTAAAAACTCTGAAAATAATTTAAACGCATTAAAAATGTTAAAAGAAATTTAAAACCCCTCAAAATCTATAAAAAAACTCATAAAAACCCAAAAACCCGAAAACACTAAAATAGTCAATTTTCCTAAAAACGATAAAAACCATAAAAATAATTAAAAAGGTCTAAAAATCCCAAAAAGCATAAAAAACTAATATACCTAATAAACCATAAAAAGCTTAAAAACCTAAAAACGCTTAAAACCCCTAAACCTAAAAATGCTAAAAACCCTAACACACATAAAATTCCGAAAATCAATAAATTCCCAAAAAATCTTCAAAACCCTTAAAAATAATAAAAAAACTCTAAAGAAATCTAAAAACCATTTAAATATATAAATATGTAAAAAACTATAAATACCTTAAAATCCTAAAAATCACCAAAAAATCATAAAACCAGAAAAAAAAATCCAAAAAATCCTCAAAACCATAAAACTCAAAAAAAAAATCCCTTAAAACCATAAAATCCCATAAAAATCCTAAAAATCAATAAAATTCTCTAAAAAATAAAAAACTATAAAACCCTAAGAAATCTTAAAATCCTAAAAAAATAAAAACCCAAATAACCTTAAAAACAATAAAAACCCTAATAAACCACAAGAAATCCTGAACACCCTAATACCAATAAAATCATTAAAACCTTAAAAACCATAAAATTTCACAAACACCATAAAAACCAGTTAAAAACTCTTAACTCCCTTTAAACATCCAAAAAATAAAAACACTATAAAACCCCTAAAAATCTCAAAACCCGCCCTAAAATTCTAAAAACCCTTAGTATCCCTAAAAACCATAAAAACCATAATAACTCTCAAAATCCCAAAAACCCTAAAAATAGATAAAAAATAATAAAAATATCCCCAAAAATCTCTAAAAATGTAAAAAACCCCCTTAAAATCTTTACGAAACACCAAAAACCTAAAAAAATTAAATCCCATAGAAACTTAAAAATTCTAAAAGCAATGAAACCCCTAAAAACCTAAAAACCCTAAAACCCATAAAACCCCTAAAACCCATAAAACCCATAAAAACCCTAAAAACACTCAAAGAAAGTTAAAAATAACAAAAATAAAATAAAAAAATTTTAATCCCCCACAAAAAAAACATAAAAATCAAAATTCTCTAAAACCCCCTAAAACTATCAAATAAAAAAACCCTAAAATAATAAAAATAATTAAAATACCTAAAAATACCTAAAAATGTAGAAAAAAACCCTAAAAACCATGGAATATGCTAAGAAAACTGTAAAAACATAAAACACATAAAACCCTAAAAATTGATAAAACCCTTAAAAACACTAAGTAAATTAAAAACCATAATGACCAATAAAAAACCTAAAAACCCCTAAAACACCCAAAATCCCAAAAACCTCTTAAAATTATATAAACCATTTATTCCCCTAAAAGTATTTAAAAACTTTTTTTAAACCCTTAAAAAAATAAAAAAAATCCTAAAAACCCATAAAACCCCTTAATGACCTAAAAACCGTAAAACCCCTAAAAACCCTTAAAACCCTAAAAACCCTAAAAATCCAAAAAAATATATATAAAAATAAAAAAATGAAAACCCTTAAATCACTAAAAACCCTAAGAAATACTTAAAAACATAAATTACATAAAACCAATAAGAACATAAAAATGCTAAAAACCATAAAAACCCCTAAAGAACCTGAAACCCTAAGTCCCATTAAAATCATAAAAATCACTAAAACCCAAAAAAATCAAAATAAACACTAAAACCCCAAACTTGTTAAACGGATCTAAAAACCTTTGAACCTCTAAAAATTAAAAAACCCCTAAAACCCCAAAAAACCCATGAAAACATGAAAACACTAAAAATCCATAATCTCTAAAAATCCCTAAAAACCCAAAAAACCAGAAAAATCCAAAAAAGAAACTAAATAACAAAAACCCCCTATAAACCATAACAACCCCAAATAAAACCTTAAAAACCTACAAACACTTAAAATCCCCAAAAAACATACAAAAACTAAAAAATAATAAAACCCCTTTTTACATTAAAATCCTCAAACCCCTCAAAATACAAAAAAAACAACAAAAAATTAATTAAAATCAATAAAAACCCTTGAAACCCCTGAATATGTTAACGAACTCTAAAAACATTAAAATCCCCAAGAACTAAAAAACCCACATAAGAACCCAAAAAATTCCATAAAACTAAAAAAAATTGTAAAAAACTCTAAAAATCCTCAATAACACTAAAACCCAAAAAAACCAAAAAAGACCAAAAAATCCTTAAGAATGTAATTTTTTTTAAAAACCCTTAAAACTGTAAAAACTCTTAAAACCCTAAAACATAGAAATGATTAATCCCCAAAAAATGAAAAAAATACTAAAAATGCACAACAACCTTAGAAAACCTCTAAAAACTCTAAAAACCCTTTAATCCTCTAAAAATGATTAAAAACAATAAAACAGTTAATACCCTTTAAAACTAAAAAACCCCTAAATACCAAAAAAAGAAAAGAACCTAAAAAGACACTGAATATCTTTAAAAACCCTAAAAATCCATAAAAACATAAAAATCTATAGATACCTTGAAAAACCCTGAAAAACCATAAAATCTGAAAAAACATTAAACTCCTACAAAAAGAAAAATGCTAAAACCCCTAAAAACACATAATAAATCAAAAAAAAACTTAAAAATCATAAATACCACTAGAAAAATTAAGAAACACTAAAAACCCATAAATATAATAAGAAACCACTAAAACTATAAAAACACTTTAAAACACTAAAAATGTTAAAAAATCTAAAAACCATAAAACACATAATAAAATAAAGAATCCTAAAAAAACAACCTTAAAACCCCTAGAAATCCTCAAATTCCATAAAAACCCTAAAAAAATTAAAATCCTAAAAGGCCCCTAATTTTTTTAAAAATGTAAAAAACACTAAGAAAACCTTAAAAACCTACAAAAAATAAAACCTCCTAAACAGCTAAAAATTTCTAAAAACCCTAAAACCCTAAAAACCATAAATTCCCCTAAAAACATTAAAATCCCAAAAAACCCACAAAAAACACTAATAATCATTTAAAACCATAAAAATGATAAAAACCTCTGAAAACATAAAAATCCAAAAAAAATCTAAAAAACACTAAAATCCAAAAAACAAAAAACCCTAAGAACCCTAAAAACAATAAAACCCCTCAAATTCCCTAAAACTAAAAAACCCTAAAAGCATTAATAAAATTAAAAACCAATAAAATCCCAACTAAAAACACTATAGATCATTTATAACACTAAACAATATTAAAAATAGTAAAAAACATTAAAACCCAAAAAAATCGAAAACCCCTAAATCCGTCAAAATCCCTAAAACACTAAAAAACCATAAAAATACTAAAAATACATAAAAATTCTTAAAAATATTAAAACCCCTAAAAACCATAAAACACCTAAAAAACAATGAAAAACTAAAACACCTTAAAACCTCTAAAAACATAAGAACTCTATCACAAAAAAATACCTAAGAAACCCAAAAACCCAAAAAAGCCTAAATCCATAAAAAACCCTAAAAACCCTAAAACCCATTAAACCCCTTAAATTACATAAAAATCCCTAAAAACTCTAAAACCCCTTTAAATAAAAAAATGTTAAAAAACTTTAAAAACCAATAAAAACTATAAAAACTCCAAAATGCCTAAAAACCAAAAAAATACCTAATAAATCCTAAAAACCTAAAAAATATAAAACTGATAAAAAACATAAAAAACATAAATACCCAAAAATCACTAAAAATACAAAAAAACCCATTAAAACCCAAAAAAAATTTAAAAACTATAAAAACCCTTAAAAAACTCAAAAAACACTAAAAACATAAAAAACCTAAAATGTCCCTTAAAACCCTAAATTTTTTGAAAAACTTCTAAAAACCATAAAACCCCATAAAAATGCTAAAAACCATTAAAATCCCTTGCCTACTGTGTTTTTTTCCTAATAATGTTTGGGGGGTCTCGAATAGCCTGACCCTCACATCTTCCTTACCCTAAAATATCTAAAAACTATTTAAACTCATATAAAATTTAAAAAACCTTGAAAACCATAAAAACCATAAAAAACTCTAAAAAACCCTAAAACAAAAAAAATCAATAAATCCCTAAAAAACCCTATAAACGATCAAAATGAAAAAAGTCTAAAAACCAATGAAAATACTAGAAAGACCAAAATATCCCTAAAATTTTAAAATCCATAAAAACCCAGGCAAACACTAAAGATACAAACAAGGATAAAACTACTTAAAACCCATAAAAACATAAAAGACACAAAAACAGATAAAAAACTCAAAACACACTAAAAGCGCTCAATATCCCTAAAAAACTAAAAAACAAAGAAAATCCTTAATATTTCCTTAAAATTACAAAAAACATAAAAATCCTAAAAATCCCTAACAAAACATTAAATACCTAGAAAAAAATTAAACCCCTAAAAACCTAAAAAACACTAAAAACCATAAATGGCCCTAAAACACCTAATATCCATAAAACCCCTAAAACCAAAAAAACCTTAAAATTCCCATAAAACCCTAAAACCCACTAAAAACTCTAAAAAACCTTTAAACCCCAAAAAATGTTAAAAAACACCAAAAAATCCTAAAAGATCAAAAAAACCAAAAAACCCTTAAAAACCCTTAAAAACCTCAAAATCTTTAAATACCAAAAAAATAAATATCCTAAAAATACCTAAAAATACCATAAAACACAAAAAACCCCCCCAATAATATAATATAACCTTAATAACCTAAAACACTTTAAACCCTTAAAAACTAACAATGTTATAAACACTAAAAACCCAAAAGCCCTAGAAAATCGAAAAACCCATTAAAAATTTTAAAAAAACTAGAACTCCAAAAAATCCCTAAATCCTAATGAAAACATTAAAAAACCATTAAAAACAAAAAACATTGAAATCCATAAAAACCCATAGAAACCCTAAAAAACGAAAAAAACTCTAAATCCCTAAAAAAAGCCAAAAAAATATTAAAACCTATGAAAATCCTTAAAAACCCTAAAAACTATAAAAATCCTAGAAAATACATTAAAATCCCCAAAAAAGTAAAAAACCCCTAAAAACACTATGAAACACTAAAACCCATCAAAATCCCTAAAAACCCTAAAAAAATAAAAATCATAAAAACTGTTTAAAATTCGTAAAAAATTAGAAACCCCAAAAAATCCTAAAGGTCCCAAATAAAACCATTAAATCTGTAAAAAATACTTTAAACCCCTAAAACCCCTAAAAATTCCTAAAATCCCTAAAAACCATAAAATCCCCTAAACTGTCCAGAAACGCTTTAAAACTCTAAATATCCATAATAACCCTATAATCCACTAAAAAAACTAAAAACCTTTTAAACCTATAAAAACATAAAAAAATCTGAAATAACATAAAAACCCTAAAAACTAAAACAATCCTGAAAACCCTAAAAAACCCATAAAACCCTAAAAACCTTAAAATCCCACAAAATCACAAAAAACTCAAAAAACCCCTAAAAATCCAATGGATGGAAGCCAAATCTCCTGGTTCCTCTCGCACTTGGGTTCCCCATCGAGGTCTCATCTCAAAGTTCGCCTCCTACAACGTGGTGATGCCTTCTCTATGGTGATAGACTCTTGAGCATCGATCAGCACAACGCTGCCACTTCTTCTGGTGGTATGTTTTCTAGCATTGGTTGGATGCTTCGCCCTCGGATGACTAGCTCAGATTTGGTCTCCCTAGTGTGCGGTGTTGCAAATTCTTCGAGGTGTGGTCCGGTTCAGGTCTCTCATCGGTGTGACGTTACAGGACATTGGTGGAGCTGCTTAGATCTAGGAATTTCGGCGTGCATCGATTCAGTTCTTGGGAGGTTCAGGACATATCTGGGTGCTACATTTAGTAGACTTGCAAATCATGGTGCCTTTTCTTCTATGAGGGGAATTATTGGCGGTGATGGGATTCGATGGCCTCTTCAGGTTTCATAAAGGGTGGTATCGCCCAGTTTCTTCGGTGGCTTCTCTGAACGGCAGTCTGGCGATTGATGCGGTTCATCTCTCTCAGTGTCTGGCACAACGGTTCTTATAGACGGTGCAACGATTTGGTTTGGCGACATTGGTTGGGCCCTTCTTGGTCACTAGCAAAGTGACTAGTTCCAGGATTGGGAGGGTGGTGCTGGCCTCTCTGGATTCGTGGTAGTGAAAGGTGGGTGAGGCGGGCTCTGCAACATCTTGGAAGCATCGTGCTTTCTCCCTGCTTGGATCTGTTTTTCTAGATCTGAGACTAGGAGGGGTTTTCTTTCTCTCATGGCTTCTTGATAGGTTCTAGTGGCTATGGAGAGTGAAGATGCGTGTTTTTGTTTCTAGTTCCTCGGTTTCCTCTTTGGATTATGTTGTTGATGATGTTCTAGAAAATATTTATTGCATTCTGGTTGTTATGTTGGCATATGGCCTTTTGAGATGTGGCTAGTGTGGTTGTGAGTTGTTATCAGTTCTGGATTCGAGGAATGATTATGTAGAGATTGAGGTTTGTGTTGTTGGTTTAGTTTTGAATCATTTTGGCTACTAGATAGTCTTCTGTTGACTGGTTCTGGATGTTGTACTACCTTTGGGTGCTACAGATGTGTTTCTTGGTGTGATATTAGGTGTGAGCTATTGGAAGCTGATTGGAATGAAGGTGATGGTTTCTAGAAACTATGTCTCTAGTTTATGGAAGATTCTTGGCTGGGAAGTGATGATAGATACTATTTTTCAGTTATGTTTGCTACTTCGTTGCAAGGTGGAAATGGGGAGACTTATGACTTTTCTAATGGTGGTTTTGTGATGCTGGCGGTGGATATGATTATCAAGGGGGAGATGGGTGATGAAAATGGTGATGCAGGATGCTGTTTGTTGTTTGGATGGGTGATTGTTTTGGGAATTGTTTTGTTTTTTTCTTTTTCTGGTTGTTGTGTCTTTTGGATTTCTTGGAGACTTTTGGGTTTCATGGGGATGTCCAGGGTTTTTAGGTGTGGGTTGTTTGACCCCTACCCTCCCTTGTCTATGGTGTCTTTTTTTTTTCTAATAAATCTTGGGGGTCAGGAATAGCCTGACCTCACATCTTCCATTCCCTAAAAATCCAAAAAATTTCAAAATAAATTAAATACCCTAAAAACCCGAAAAAACCCTAATGAAACCATAAAACTAAAAAACTGAGTAAACCACTAAAAAAACTAAAAAATGATAAAATCCCTAAAAACCATAATACCCCCAAAAACATAAATACCATAAAAACCATTAAAATTCTATAAAACCCATAAAACACCAAAATCACTAAAAACTGTTTAAACCCCTAAAAACGTTAAATATCTAAAATAACCTTAAAAATTAAAAAACATAAAAAACCCAAAAAACCCAAAACACCATAAAATCTAAAATAACACTAAAAAACATCAAACCCTCAAAAACCCTGAAAAACCCCAAAATTCTAGAAAGATACTAAAAATCCGTAAAAATGTAAAAACACCTAAAACCCATAAAATAATTTAAGAAAATGATAAAACATGAAAATAATTAAAACCCCAAAAAACATAAAATCCCCAAAAACCCTAAAGAACCCTAAACACCATCAAAATACCTAAAACACATAAGAAAAATAAAAAACTTATAAATCCTAAAAGATCCTTAAAAACATAAAAAACACTAAGGCCTTAAAAAACATAGAAAATCCATAAAAACCTTGAGATAATTAAAACTTCTAAAAAACCAAAATAATACCAAAAAACATAAAAGTTCCTAAAACCCATAAATTCTCCTAAAATCCATAGAAAACCCTAAAACCCCTAAGAAAAAAATAAGGGATGAAAAAATGCTTAGTCCTAGGAGATACGACTCTTTTCCTCTCCTCGCATTTCAAGGTTTCTCTATTAGATTAACTTTATTCCCCCTCTGTGTGGTCTAGGATCAGTGATGGATATATTGTATTGGCATGGCGTCGATGATGGATGAATCCATGCAGCCTGTCTTCATTTTTCACCCAATGAAGGCTTCGTTGTGCCTTGTGTCTTGTTGATATAGATTCGGCTTTAGAATGCCCGATGTTGGCTCTGGTTCACACATAGGAGGATTTGACTCTCATTGCTTCGTGATCCTATTTCGACATCGGCGTGCATTGGCTCTGTGTGGTCCAAATTTCAGATGCCATTTCGGTGTCTTCCTTTACATATCTAGTATTTATTTGTGTCTTATATAGATTGGTGTTGGGCTCGACGTTCTTGGTGTCAGCTTTGGCGTTCCCCTATCCTCAAGATCTCGTCGCGACTACCATGTGCTAATCGTCATCTCAGGGTTGCTTATTTCTAACTACGATGGCTCTTCGTGGTCCTACACTTCAGGATCTAGTCGTAGATATGGTGTTCTTGGGGTTACCTACGTCGTTCTCAAGGATGATTGTGCCTTCCAGCTCCAAGATCCCAGCCCGGATTTATCTCAGCTCGATGTTGGATCTAGCGTGCTATAGTCTGCTTGGGGTCGGCTCTAGTGGCTTGGGGAAATGGGTGGGCTTGTGGTTCCTTTCTACTGTAGGCCAGTTGTTCAAGGTTTGGTTTTGGTGTTTCTGGGGTCTTAGTCATTTGGAAATGAATTTGGGTGGTATTTTGGTGGTGATGAAGGCATCGTCATCTACTGATGGTATCTTGGGATAAGGAACGATGTTGTTGGTAATTTTTTGGGGTGGGTGATTTTGGTTTTGTGTGTTTTTTGTTATAATTTGATGATTGTTTTGAAGGTGATGATGATGCTTTATGATGGAATTTGTGATTGTGGTTGGCATTGGGGGATGTTTTAAGTTGTTTTTTGTGGCTTCATGGTGTTTTAGCTGGTTCTGGGATTGGTTTTTTTGTGTCATTTTCCTTTTTTATGGGATTGTATTTCGGTATTATTAGTTTGAATATTCCCCTCCCATATTTGAAGCATCTCTTTTTCTAATAAAATTGTGGGGGGGGGGATAGCCTGGTTCTGCACCTACATTTCCCTAAACCACCTAAAACCTTAGAAAACCCATAAAACCATTGAAACTTAAAAACCATTTAAAACCATAAATATGTTAGATAACACTAAAAATCATTAAAAACCATAAAAAAATAAAAAAATACAAAACCCCAGAAAAACATAAAAACCCCTAGAAACACTAAAAACCCTAAACACCCACAAAACCTGAAAAAACACATAAAAACCCTAAAATCCCAAAGAAAATAAAAAACTAGAAAAACATGAAAAACCATGAGAAAACCTTAAAAAACAATAACACATAAAACCCCTAAATACACTAAAAACCCTAAGAAAACATAAAAACCCAAAAAACCCAAAAAACCCTCAAATTCCATAAAAACCCATACAAATCCTTAAAATACAAAAAAAATATCTAAAAAATTTAAAAACCATGAAAACTATAAAAACCCCTAATAAAAACATAAAAACCTAAAAATACATAAAACACATAAAAAATCAAAAACCCTAAAAGACCCTAAAAACACCAAAATCTCCCAAAAACCAAAAAAACACTTAGAGGCATAAAAAACATAAATCTAGTAAAAACCCTAAAATTGTAAAAATTTTAAAAACCCTCTAAAACCCTAAAGACATTTTAAAATAAATAAATAACCTTAAAACCCTTAAAGATTCAAAAAAAACCCTAAAAACAAAAAAAAATCCCTTAAAATCCCTAAAACCCCTCAAAATCAATGAAAACCATAAAAACCATAAAAACCATAAAATATTTAAAATTCCATAAAATCCCTAAAAATTTAAAATACACAAAAAAATCTGAAAAACCTTAAGAGATCCATAAAATTTAAAAAAACGTTAAACCACTAAAAACTTAAAGAAAAATAAAAAACCTAAAACCCCTAAAATCCCTAATACCATAAAAATCCTAAACTAGAAAAAAACCAAACATCCAAAAAACCCCATAATACATACTAACAACTCTAAATCATTTTGAACCTTGAAAATGTTAGAAACTCTATAAACCCTAAAAACCCTAAAAAACTAAATAAAACAATTAAACCCATAAAACCTTAAAAACATTAAAAACATTAAAACCCCTAAAAACCCTAAAACCCATTAAAATCCTAAAAAAGCACTATATATCCGTAAAAACATAAAAATATTTAAAGGACCAGAAAAACCATAAGAAAACATAAAAAACCAAAAACAATCAAATCCACTAAACAACCTAAAAATTATAAAAATGCTAACAAACACTATAAAACATAAAAAATTTATAAACTCTCAAAATCCTTACACCCCCTAAAAACCGAAAAAATTCTAGAAACCCTTAAAACCCAAAAAATGTAATAAACTATAAAATCCTTGAAATACACTATGAAATCCTAAGAACCCTAAAAAAACATAAAACCCCTAAAAACCTGAAATATATTGAAAAATCTAAAACCTTAAAAATCCTAAAACCCTAAAACCTAGAAAAACAATAAAAATCCAAAAACCCCACAAAACCAAGAAAAATTATAAAATCCATTTAAAAAAATAAAAAATTTAAAAACTCTAAAAAGTCAAAAAACCCCAAAAATACTTTAAAAACCTTAAAAAACAAAAAAACAAAAAACCCAAAAAATACCCTAAAAACCCTAAAACACCTCAAAAACTCGGATCCCCAAAAAATCCATAAAAATCCTCAGAATACCATAAAATTTGAAAATTGAAATAAAAAACTATAATATCCCTAACAAAACCTAAGGAAACACTAGGAACCTAACAACACATAAAACCCTAAAAAATATAAAAACACTAAAACCCCTAAAAAACATAAAAACCCTAAAAATACCTAAAAATCTAATAATAAAAAATTCACTAAAATATCCATAAAATCCCTAAAAACCCTAAAAACACTGGAATCCCTAATAAAATATTAAAAAACTAAAATCAATTAAAAATCTATAAAAATATAAAAACCCTAAAAAACTGGAAACCATATAAACCCTGAAAAACCTAAAAAATATCTACAAACTACTAAAGACTCTAAAACCCCTTTAAACCCAAAAAAACATTAAAAAACTCTAAAACCATAAAAAAACTTAAAACCATTAAATCCTACAAAAATGCTAAAAACATTAAAAACCTCTAAAAACCTAGAAACACAAAAAACTATATAACCCTTAAAAAAAATTTAAAACCCTAAAAAACCATAAAAATATAAATACCACTAATAACTCTAAAACCCCTTTAAATCCCTAAAATTGATTAAAAACACTAAAAACCATAAAAAATCCCAAAACCCTTCAAAATCCTTAAAATCCTAAAAATGAAAAAAAAAATGTAAAAACCTATAAAAATTCCTTAAAATGTGAAAACACAAAAAACCATAAATAACACTAAGAAATTCAAAAAAAACCTAAAAAAATTAAAACCCCTAGGAAACCTAAAAAACTAGAAAACCCTAAAAAACTCAAAAACCCTAAAACCCTTCACAAATTGGAGATGGCACCCACATCTCCTAGCTCCTCTCGCGCTTGGGCTCTCTAGAGACATTCCTTCCCCACGCAGTGCTTCTTCGGTGTGGCATTGGATTCTTAGGTGTCAGCTTGCTCAGTGATGTTGCTTCCCCCTCTTAAGGTGAGTTTTCTCTAGTTTGATGGTGCCCTCATAGACCTTCTCAGGTGGAAGCTCTAGATGAAATCATATTTAAAGAATAAGTGGGTCTGATCTAAACCATCTGGCATACGGTGTTTCAGAGATTTTGCGGGATGGGTCAGATCTGGTCTCTCCTTGGTGTGGCATTTCAGATCCTTAGAGGATTTGTCCAAATCTGGTCCTGCTGGTGTGCGTCTTTTTAGAGCTTTGATGGGGTGGGTCAGATCTGGTATTTCTTCTCTGTGGCTCTTCAGTCCCATGGAGGTCATGGTCGATTCCATGTTGTCCGGAGTGCGACTTTTCTCCTCGGTTTAAGGAAGGTCGGGGATTCCCGGCATGCGACCTTACAGTCCTTTGGAGATTATGTTCGATGGACTTGGTGGTAGGAGAATCTTTATCCAGTGAAGGTTTCAAAAGAGGTTGATGGAGCTTCAATGGATTGGTGGTGGCTTTACCAGGTCTCAG
This sequence comes from Viscum album, assembly GCA_963277665.1. Classification (NCBI taxonomy): domain Eukaryota; kingdom Viridiplantae; phylum Streptophyta; class Magnoliopsida; order Santalales; family Viscaceae; genus Viscum; species Viscum album. The sequence continues at coordinate 394,950,323 of OY728157.1, forward strand.
TGGGTTTTTGAGTCTGCTTGGTAACAACTTGCGCAGAAAATGAAGGTTTGTGATTCAATTTCCTCAGATTATTTTTTACATTATGTTGTTGATGAAAGGCAGGAGAATTTTTGATGTGTGGAAGATTCACTGGACTATGTTTTCTTGAGTCATGGCTGGTTTGGATGTGAGTTGTTTCTGGGCTATCTGGTTATGGGTTTGAATAAGGAGTTCTAGGAACTGTGGTTTGGCCCTAGGAGTATGTGCTGGTGTAACGATGTGATTGATTGGTTGTGTGTTGTTACTTGCTTACGATGTATGAAAGGCTTCACTGGTTGTTGGGGTCTATGGTACTGGATTATGTTTGATGCTGGGCCGGGATGTGATGAAGATGTAAGTTCTGGGCATGGGCATTGGTTTTCATGTGCTATTGATTGTATCTATAGGTGTGTCATGCTAGAAGATATTAGGACAATAGGTCCCAGATGCTGGAATGTGAGGTGCTGGTGGATGGATTCTTTGTGGCTGGGTACGGGCTGAAGAGGGTGATGGATTTTGGAAAATGAGGTGTCAGATTCTCGATGATGCTTGGGTTGAAAATGGTGAAGTTGATGTCTATGTTTTTGGCGCAAGAATCTTTGTGTTTCTGGCAGTAGTTTTTACTGGTGAGGAGGTGATGGAGGCTAGAGATATTAAAGTGGGATGCTGGTTTCTTGTTGAATGGAAGGTGATGATGGTGATGTCTTTGCATTTATGCTGGTAGCTGTTTGGCTGGGAAATGCTGGAGGCGGTGGGTGATAAAAATGGTGATGCAGGATGTTGGTTGTTGTTTGGCTGGGTGATGCAGTTGGGACTGCTTTCATTTTTCTTCTTTTTCTGGTTGTTGTGTCTTATGGTTTTTTTGGGGAATTTTTAGTTTTGTTGGGTTTTCTAGGGTTTTTGGGTGTGGGTTGTTTGACCCCTCCCCTCCCTTGTCTGCAGTGTCTTTTTCTCTAATAAATTTTGGGGGGTTAGGAATAGCCTGGTCTCGCATCTTCCTTCCCTAAAACCCCTCAAAATCCATAAAAACTCTAAAACCAATTTAAATACTAAAAAATCCTTAATAATACATTAAATCATAAAATCCATAAAATCCCAGAAAACTCAATCTATAAAGTCAAAAACCAAAAACACATAATCCCCTAACAAACCTAAAAATGCTAAAACCTATATAATCCCTAAAAACCCTAAAACCCCTAAAATCTATAAAAGAACCTAAAAACATTAAAAATGCCTAAAATAGATAAAACCCTAAAAAATACTAAAAACTATAATACCCCTTTAATCCCATAAAAACATTGAAAAGCTCTAAAATCCTTACAATCCCCAAAAAACTCAAAAAAACCCTAAAAACCCAAAAAGCCCTGAAACCCTTCAATCCCTAAAAAAACCATAAAAATCCTAAAAAATAATTAAAATCCCTATGAACCATGAAATCCCATAAGAAAACATCGGATCCTAAAAACAACTAAAACCCTTAAAAATCTAAAAAATGATAAAAACCCTAAAAATTATAAAAACCATAAAACCCTAAAAACTATAAAACACATAAAAACCCTAAATACTCTAAAACATATAAAAACCTATTAAACCCCTATAAATTTAGAAGAAAAGATGGATCAGGGAAAGGGACCTAGTGGTGATGGCGATCCCGTCTGCACTTTGAATAATCTACCCCCTGCTGGCAAGGAGGTTCCTACTCCAGCATTGCTAGAGGTCTGTAGCAATAATGAGCTTTTCTAGCTTTGTAACCGGAAATTCCATGGGTCTGGTGTTGGTGTGCCGAAGGCCTCGAGACTGAAGGTCAACTTTGCAGAGGTGGCGAAAGCTACGATCTTTCCTACCTTCTTTGATTTGACCCCCCTTCCCCTAGTTGTGTCATTCGGAAAGGTTGGGTGGCTCATTTCTCAGTGAATCGAGAGGCTGTGTAGGAAAGGAGAAACGTGTGTCATTTATCCATTATTGATCGGGTGTCGACCCCCAAGGGTGAGCAGCTCTGGAAGTTCTCTGATCTTTACAAACAGATCAAGGAAATTTGGGGTTTGAATGAGTGGTGTATGACAGCCATGGGGCGCGAGTTTTATCATATTTTATTCCCCTCGGATGAGTACAAAAAACGTGCCTAGATCTTTGGCTATATAAATTTGATTCCCGATCTTCTAAGGATTCAAGAATGGGATCAGAATTTCGATTCATTGAATGTTAAGAACACTTCTGTGAAGATATGGATTCACATCTATAAGCTTAGATAGATTTATTGGGATCCCTGAATCCTTTGGGACATTGCATCCTTGGTAGGATTTTCCATTCGTATTGAAATGGAGACTGAATATCCAAAGTATGGGCAGTTTTCCCACGTCATTGTTGAGGTGGATTTGGCCTCCACTTTGATTAAAGAAGTCGTTCTCAACACTGATGAAGACAACTTCAAGATGGAGATCCTTTATGAGCATAAACCCCGGTTTTGTCTCCACTATCATCTCTTTGGCCACCTCATCTCAAATTGCCGTTGTTTGAAAGTGTGCTCTAAGTGAAATCTCAAAGGACACTCTACTGAGTCCTGTACCAGGACGCTCGACGCTGGAGTGGGGGTGAATCATGCACCCGCTCCCTCCCAGCATGTCTCTGAGGCAGTTCAATGACCTGTGGGCCTTCACCAAGGAGGGTGTTGGAGGATGATGACACCCTCTGTCAAGAGACCCCCTTCCGTTTACAGGGTGTTACCTCTGGGTCCAAATCCTCGAATGAATGACTGGAAGTCGCGGACTCTTCTATCGTCAATCCCAGCTTGCAGACAGTCATGATTGAGGATGGACAATCCTCTGTTTCTATCGTTGGTCAGGATATGGCTAAGCCTGGCTAGCCCCTCCCTGATCCTTCTCTGGTGGCGGACATTGCCTACTACCAGGAGTTTTCCCCTCCATTGCAGGTGGTGGATGATGGGATGGTCTCTACAGGGTCCCCTGTCCCTTCTGGGCCTAAGAAGGTCTCCACACCCCTGGCTCTCCTAGTGTTGTTTGGTGATTCCTTCATTGTTGTGTCTCCCAGAAGGGCTGCACGATGAGACACAGTTAAAGATGCCTCCTCGACACCTCTCCGTCCTAATAACAGGTTTACCCCTCTCAGCGATAGTTTCTGGGCTGATCAGGTTGATCAAAATGATGAGGATGCCGAAGGTTCCTCCAAGATGGATCACCTGGCCTCATCACATGAGGCTAGTTCTCATCCTCCTGATGATCTGGGACATAAATACCGGGCTGCTGAGGTTGATCCTTCACCTAAGAATACCCCTATGGGCATGCCCAAGAAGAAAGGAATGAAATCAAAGGTGAAGGCTGGAAACTTAAATGTTTGCATCACCCCGATGAACGGGGCGCCCTCGGCCTAATATTATGCAGATACTCTTCTGGAACTGCCAAGGTATTGGAAACCATCCCACTGTCTCAGCCCTTAGGAATTTCCTCACTTCCCAGAGGCCGTTGGTTCTTGGTATTATTGTGTCAACGATCATGTTTGAAAACTGGACGGGTTTCAACTGGCACAACCTTGGTTATTCCTACGTTCCAAAGACTGCTAATGATAGTGGACTTGACACCCATTGTGTGCTTAAACATGATGAAATTAAGTTGACATCGATTGAGGTGCGTGATCAAGTCATCACCTTATCTTTCATGTATAGTTTTTCCCTCTCTCTCTGTATTTTTTGTATGCCTCCTGCTCTTACTTGACGAGACGAGTTTTATTGGAACATTTGACTATTCTCCATGGGCTCATTGAGAACAGTTGGATTGTGGTTAGGGATTTCAACAATGTTTTGCATCCGGATGATAGGATTGGCTCCAACTTCTCTCGCTCGACTACCGTGGAGTTTTCCTTTTGTCTTGATGCCTGTAACTTCTTGGAGGTCTCTGTTTCTGGAGCCTCCTTCACTTGGGGGGCATTCTACTGTGAATGGCAGGCAGGCCAGCAAGCTGGATATGTGTTTTTACAGAATTAATGATGTGTCCTTTCCCTTTGATGTCTCGGGATTTACACTTCCCAAGTTCCACTCAGATCATAATCCTTTGATTATTGATAGATCCATAGGTGCCTCAAGATCTTCACCTCTACATTTTAAGTTCAATAATGCATGTCTTACAATTCCTGGTTGTAGGGAAATTATTCTCAATGGATGGGATGAAGACATTCGGGGCAGTCATTACCATAGTTTGGTTCTCAGGCTCAAAAAAATAAAAGGTTTGCTTAAAGACTGGAGTAACAGATGTTTTTCCAGTCTGGACAATTACATCTGAGATGCTGAGCATCAACTTGTTGTCCACCAGGAAGCCAATACTCTTCTTCCCATGTTCTCTCGTGAGGTGATGAAACTTCATTCAAAACTCGATGATCTTCTGGATCTTAATGAAAAGTTGTCCAAGAACCAATTCAGTGTGAGATGGCTCAAGGATGGAGATCACAACTCGAAATTATTCCATCAGTTGCACAGGGAGAAAAAAGCCAAAATCTATCTTAAGGCTGTTCGCATCTCGGGTTCTACCTTCACATCAGAGGATGATATCTCCTCTACTATTTTTAATCATTTTCAAGGGATTTATTCGGATGATGGTAGGGAGTACACCATCCCCTTGATGGACTCCATTCTTCCACATGTTTATTAGCATCAGAACCGAGCACTAATGATCTCGCCCCTTAAAGAGGAGGTTAGGGATGCTATGTGTTCTCTGAACATTGATAGCACAGCGGAATAGATGGCTTCACCAACAAATTCTTCATGTTCTACTGGGACATCCGGCATGAAGGCATCATCAGCACTGTGTGGGAATTATTTCTCACTACTCTTTTTCCACATGGGGTCAACTCTAACTTCATTTCCATGATTCCTAAAAGGGACAATGCCATTGATATTGGTGATTTTTGACCGGTGCAAATTGCAAAAACTATCCCCAAAATTATCAGCAAGATTCTGGTCATGCGACTTGGGAAGTTCCTGGGGGATATTCTCACCCCTTATCAGTTTGGGTTTGTCTCGGGCAGGAGCATCCATGACCCCATGTTCACGAACTCGGTGAGCATCAACATTATGCGAAATCAGTCCAAGCACGGAAACTTTCCACTTAAGGTTGACATCTCCAAGTCCTTAGACACCATCAAGTGGAGTTTTATCTCTTAGGTCCTGATTAAGTATGCCTTCCCGAGCACTTTTATCAGGATCATCATGTCCATTATTAGCAGTGGGTGGGCCTCTATTATTTTAAATGGCTCACCTAAGGGGTTTTACCCTTACTTCCATGGATTTAGACAGGGTGATCCTATCTCAGGAATCCTTTTTGTGATCGCAGAAGATTATTTAAGCAGGTTCTTTATTGATCTTAGTCAGGATAGCCTCTTCAGTCCTATCTGGGCAGGGAGGGTCATTCATGTTCCATCTCATCTACTGTATGAACATTATATTCTACTATTTGGGAAGGCTGATAAACGTACTTTAGATTCCATCCGGATGATCTTCATGCATTATGAACATGTTTCAGGACAGTCCATCGGCTGGAGAAAGTCTCTGATTGTCTTTGGGGAGGGGATTTCATGGTCTCGACAGATCTTCATTGCCATGTCCCTTGGTGTCAAGAGAGGGTCACCACCTTGCAACTACCAAGGTGTTCCCATATTTTGGGAACGTGTCAAACTGTGCTACCTTGAGAACATTACCTCTAAAATCACTCAACAGTTGGCGAAATGGAATGGGGAGTCCCTCTCTCAAGTCGTAAGGGTCTGCCTTATTATCTAATTGATTACCTCTATGTTCACTTATGATTTCACCATTTAGAGGTGGTCAGTTAATCTTATCAAGGACCTGCAGACAAAGATTAGAAATTTTGCCTGGACAAGGTGCATAACTCAAAGGAAACTGGTCACCGTGGCATGGAAGGAATGCACCAAGCCAATTGAGTTGGGTGGGCTTGGTATCAAAAACCTCAGACGCTACAATGATGCCCTCCTTGCTAAGTATACTTGGGGGTTGTTAAGTCCTATGGATCCGGGTTTGGAGTTCACTCAGGAAAGATTTGTTCTCAAGATCTGTGATGGATATGAAGGGTTCTTCCCCTCTTCTATTTGGCCAGTACTTCGGGCCTCGTACAAGGCCATTGTATCTCATTCTAAATGGTTTGTCTCCAAGCCCTCATCCTTTAATGCTTGGCCTATGTCCTGGCTTGATAGGCCCCTGCAAGATTTCATCCTCCCTCCTCCTGGCTTAAAGAGACTGTCTATTGCGGAGTTCATCCTGAGGCTGGAACAGTTCGAGGAACTACCGTCTATTGTCTTACTCCAAATACAGTGCTACCACTTCATCTATTCTGATATCCTGATCTGGAAGCCCAGTTTGGTTGGGCGACTCACTATCAAGGAATAATATCGGTATAATTGTGCCAGGGGATCCCCTCCACTGACCTGGCTTTCTAAATTCAAGAGGAATTTTATACCTCATACAAATCATCTTCTTATCTGAAATATCTGGAAAAATCAGTTTCCCATGCAGATCCAATTGCAGAGAGTTGGTCTCAACCTTGCCTCTGTGTGTTTCCTTTTCCTCGGTGTGGAAGAAAATGTCCAGCACGCCTTCCTACAGTGCAGATTCAGTGCTGATCTTTCGAGCTATTTGCAGCGGACTTTTGGGTTCCCAGCTGGCCTTGACAGGCCTTTTCTTGAGCTCCTGGCGGACCTGTCTAACTGGGTTACAGTGAGCAGGTCCACAAGTTTTTGCTGGCTGCAGTTGCATCCACAATTCCCTATATTTTGACCTCTCGGAATGTGGTCGCCTTCAAAAAGAAATGACTCTCCTTTCATGCTGGAGTTGTGGCGATCCACAAGGCAGTTTATGCGGCCTCCCGTATTCAGACAGGCCATATGGAGAATGACGTTCGTGAACTGATCATCCTTCGGTTTATTGGTGTGTCTAGTAGGGAAAAAACCCATGGTCCCTAGGTTTATTTGATGGATTCCTCCACTCCCCTCTTGGATTAAGTTCAATGTGGATGGTGCGGCCCTTGGTGTCCTGGGCCCTGCTGGATGTGGTGGAGTCTTCCGCACTTACCGGGGTTTTGTCAAGGGATGTTTTCATCACTTTATTAGTGATAGGTCTTCTCTTGAAGATGAGTTATGGGACATTATATTGGTGATTGAGTATGCTGTCAGGTTCGGGTGGATTTTCCTGTGGCTCGAGTCTGACACCATGCTTGTTGTGAGTGCTCTTAAAAGCAGATCTTGGTGTGTCCCATAGAGGCTCCTTACCCCGTGGATGGACTTCCTTGCCATGTTCAAAGGGCTGCACCTTACTGTGACACATGTCTACCGGGAGGCCAATGCGGTTGCTGATGCTCTCTCCAAGCAGGCTATTGTGGAACACTGTTCATTGTGGTCCTTTGTTGCCACGTCTCCCTGCTCCTCTTTTGTTGTGTCTGATTTGAAGGGTGAGGTGAACACCCGGTTATGTAATCCCCCCTTGTAGCACTCTGTTTTTCCATTTATTTTTGTTTAATTTTAGGGGGGGCCACACTTGCCTGGCCCCAAGCCTTCCTTCCCATAAAACGTTACAAAAATTAAAAATCCTTAAAAATCTATAAAAAAAAAGAAACCACTAAAAACAAAGAAAATCATAAATGCCCTAAAACCCCAAAAAATCCTAAAGCCCTTAGGGAAAACACAATAAACCCTACAAACCCTATAAATCCTAGAAAATTAAATAAAATTCACATACATGTAAAAATCCCTAAAACTCACAAAACCACCTAAGAAACCCATTAAAACCTAAACACCTCAAACCCATAAAAACCCAAAATAACATTGAAAACCATAAAAAACCCTAAAACCCTTATTTCCCCTCAAAATCCCTAAAAACCATAAATATCCCAAAAATACCTAAAATTTTAAAAACCCTAAGAACCCTTATCACCCTAAGAAAACCATAAAATCCAAAAAAAAAATGAAAACCCCTAAAAATATAAAAACAGTCAAATCCCTAAATGACCCTAAAATCCCCTAAAAACCACAAAACCACTAAAAAACATAAAAACACTAAAACCCCATAAAAACCTTAAAAACCCTAAAAACCATTTAAACCATAAAAAAACTCTAAAAACCATAAAACCCTAAAAATTATTAATACACTGAAACCAACAAAAACCATAAAAACACTAAAAACCCTAAAAATAATAATAATCATAAAAATGCCTAAAAATTACTAAAATGTAAAAACCCAAAAAAAAAATTATAAACCCCTATGAAAACCATAAACACCTAAAAACACATGAAATATATAAAAACCTAAAAAAATGAAAAATACATTAAAAACCCTGAAAAACACAAAACCCCTAAATATTATAATTACGCTATAAAAATTAAAACCCCCCAAAACACATAAAATCTCTAAAAACCAAATAAAAAATCTAAAAACCCTAAAATCCCCCCAAAATTCTAAAAAATATAATAAACCATAAAATCCATAAAATTCTTAAAAACACCCTAAAAACCCCCGAAAACCCTAAACCCCATAGGAACAATAAAAATACTAAAAATAAAAAAGAACCACCAATATCCTAAAATGCCCTAAAAATCCCTAAAAATGTAAAAACCCATAATAAATTTTAAACCCCCAATGAAAATCATAAAAACCTAAAAAACTAGTACCACCAAAAAACATAGAAAATGAAAAAAAAACCCGAAAAACCTAAAAAACCCCTCAAAATCCATAATAACATTAAAAACACACAAAAATCCTAAAAATCCATAATTTTTTAAAAATCCCTGAATATCCAGAGAGAAACAATAAATAAATAAAAACACTTTAAACCCCTAAAAACCAAAAAAATCGTAATAAATCTAAAAACACTAAACCCCTAAAAACCATAAAAATCTATAAAACCCCTCATAACATTAAAACCACAACAACACATAAAATCGCTAAAACCCCACTAAAACTCTAAATGGCCTTTAAACCCTTAAAAATGTTACAAAACTCTAAAAAATCTTAAAACCCATAAAACTGTCAAAAAAACACTAAAAACAACAAAACCAACCCTAAAATACACTAAAACCCATAAAAATCCATAGAAACCCTAAAAAATATTAAAAACCCAAAAAAATAATTAAAAATACATAATAACATAAAAACCACAAGAACACAAAATACCAAAAGAAAACATTAAAAACCAAAAAAAATCCGTTAAAACCCTAAAAATTCTAAAAACAATAACAATCCTTAAAACCAATAAAACCCTAAAAACCCTCAAAATCCCCAAAAAACTTAAAAAACATAAAAATAATAAAAACCCTAAAAAATTACAAAAAATGTAAAAATCCTTAAAAACCCTAAAAATTTATAAGAAAACCATAAAACCAAAAACAAATTTAAAACATCTCAAAAAACAAAAAAAAATCAATAAAATCCTTAAAAGAACCTAAAAACATAAAAACTTAAAAACAATAAAAACCCATAAAAACCCTAGAAAACCATAAAACCCATTAAAACCACTAAAAACTCTAAAAACCATATAAAGAATAAAAAACCAAAAAAACACTAAAAACTACGAAAAAAATCATAATAACCCTAACACCCACAAATTCTTAGAAATCTAAAAAATGATAAAAATCATAAAAAATTCCAAAAAATTCCATAAATATTTAAAAAACCCTAAAAAACCTACAAAACCAAAGAAAAACATAATAACAAAAAACAGTTTAAACCCCTAAAAACCTAAAAATTCTAAAAACCCTAAAAAACCTAAAAACCCTAAAAACCAAATAACCAAAAAAATCTGAAAACCATCAAAACCCTAAAACCCCATAAAATCCTTAAATACCCACTACATACATTATAAACCCTTTAAACCCATTAAAAATGTTAAAAAAGTTTTAAAATATTAAAAATGAAATAAAAATACCAAAAACATTAAAATCAACTATAAAAGACTAAAACCATAAAAACCCTATAAATCTCTAAAGGCCAAAAAACCATAAAAAATCAAATAAAGGTGTTAAAATCCCAAAACAAATAGAAAGCCCTAATATCCCCGAAAAACATTATTAAAATCATAAAATAAAGAATAATTAAAATTACAAAAAACCTAAAAATGATAAGGACCCTAAAACCCTAAAAATAGTAAAGCCCTCAAAATACCTAAAAACCATAAAAATAATAAAAATACTAAAAAATCCCAAAATATCCCTAAAATTTTAAAACATCCTAAAAAACTGACAAAATGTAGGAAAAACATAAAACATAATAACTTTTAAAACCCTTTACAAACCATAAAATCGTTAAAAACCCTAAAATAACTAGAATACCTCAAAATACCTAAAAAATTAAAAACCCCTAAAAACAACAAAAAACTAAAAAACCCATAAAATTTGGAAAAACCACTAAACTCCTTAAAAACCATTAAAACCCGAAAACGTTAAAATCTATAAAAATCCTTTAAAACCCTAAAAACATCAAAAAGGACCCTAAAAAACAAAGAAACCATAAAAACCCTAAGACCTAAAAACCCACAAAATCCCTAAAAATAAAAAAAATGAAATCCTAATAAATCCTAAAATTACATTAAAACATAAAAACACAAAACTCCATGAAAAACCCTAAGATAAACGTAAAAACCTAAAAATAATTAAAACCCCTAACATAAAAAATGATAAAATACCCTGTAAAACCTGTAAAAAGCCTATAAAAGCCAAAACCCCTCAAAATAATTAAAAATTGTAAAAAACCATAAAAACTATTAAAAATATTGAAATTCTCTAAAAATATAGAACCCCAAAAAACCCAAAAAACCCCTAAGAAAACAATTAATAAAATATAAATATTTTAAACCCATAAGAAACCTAGAAAATCCATAATAACCTACAAACTCAAAAAATTAGTAAAAACATAAAAACCATAAAAAAACTTAATCCATTTTAAACCCTAAACCCACTAAAAAAAAATTGAACCCCTAAAATTGTTAAGAAAACTAAAATCCTTAAAACCACAAAAAATTCAACAAAAATCACTAAAAATTGAAAAAAAACCATAAAACCTTACAACATTAACAACTCTGAAAACCCCTAAAAACAGTAAAAATCCTAAAAAATCCCTAAAAACCAAAAAAACACCAAAAAACCCTGAGAAAACACTAAGAAAACATTAAAATCCATAAAAAACTATTGATACCCCGGAACAACCTAAAAAATGAAAAAACCTTAAAATCCCATAAAACCATTAAAGACCCTAAAAATCCTCAAAATCCCTAAAAACTATAAAAACCATAAAATTCCTAAAAATTAGAGAAAAAAATCTAAAAAATGTAAAAACCTCTAAATCCCATGAAAAACCGTATGAAAATCATAAAAAACTAAAAATAGTTAAAACCCATAAAAACCCAAAAATCCTTAAAAACCCTAAAAAACCCTAAAACCCAATTAAAATTGAAAAAATAGATAAAATCCCAAAAATTCCCACTCAAAATTATAAATACCTTGTAAACCGATAAAATATATTTAAAACCTCTAAAAACATTACAATCCCTAAAAACTCAAAAACCCCCCAAAAATCCCTAAAACCCTCAAAATTCCTAAAAACTAGAAAAACTATAAAAATCCTAAACATCCCTAAAAATTCCTAAAACCCTAAAAACCATAAAACCACTGAAAACCCCTATGAAAACAATGAAAAACTATAAATACTCAAAAATCGTAAAACCTATAGAACACTAAAAACTATAAAACCCCATAAAACCCCTAAATCCCTATTACACATAAAAACTATAAAACTCTAAAAAAATACTAAAAATCAATATAAATGTAAAAAACCCTAAAACCTTAAGAAAAACATATAAACCTAAAAATTCATAAATCCAATAAAACCCTAAAAATGATAAAAACCTTAAACGGCCCTAATAACCTAAAAACCCCCAAAAATATTAAAAAAACTAAAAACCATAAAAAACCTGGAAACCCCATAAAAACTCTAAAAACCCACCAAAACCCCTAAAAACTCAAAAAACACTTTAAACCCATAAAAAAGTTTTTGAAATCTAAAAAACTAGAGACCCTATAAACTCCAAAAATCCAAAAATCCAAAAAAAATCCATAAACTCCCTGAAGACCCCAAAACCCCAAAAACCCATAAAAATCCCTAAAACACTAAAAAACCCTATAAACTATAAGAAATCATTAAAAACCTAAAATCATATAAAACCCATAAAAACCAAAAGGATTTTAAAAAACTAAAAGCCCATAAAACATTGAAATCCTAGAAACCATACAACCCCTAAAACCCTAAAAATCCTAATAAACAATTAAAATCCCAAAACACACTATAAATTCTAAAAAATCCTTAAATCCCTAAAAAAATAAAAACTATAAAAACTAAAAAAAAATAAAACCCCTTAAAACATAAAAAAATGTTAATCACACTAAAAACCCAAAAACCATAAAAGACAAAAAAAACTATAAGACCCTTATAAAACTTTTAAAACACATAAAAACTACAAAAAACCAATAAAAATATAAATATCATTTAAAAATTTGAAAACATTAAAAAACACTAAAAACACTAACCCCCCCCCCCCCACCCAAAATCCCAAAAACCATCAAAATCCATAAAAACCCTAAAAAATAAAAATCATCAAAAACCTCAAAACTCTCTAAAAAATAAAAAACCCTAAAATCCATGAAAACCTTAAAATACTTAAAAACACTTAAAACCATGAAAAACCAAAAAACTCTAAAACACTAATAACCCTAAAACCATGAAACCCCAAAACGTCAACATCCATAAAAACCCTAGAAAAGAAAAACTAATACTAATAAAGGAAAAATAAACCCTAATAAAATAAAATACATAAATACACTTAAAAACTCTAAAAAACATAAAAATTGATAAAAACCCTAAAATTGCCCATATACCATAAAAAACCAAAAACCATAATACCCCTGAAAATCATAAAAATACCAAAATCCCATAAAATACCTATAAAAAAACTAAAATTACATTAAGACCATAAAAAATTCAAATAACTCTTAAAACCCTTAAAATCCCAAAAAACTCAAAAAAACCCAAAAATCCATTAAAACCCAACAAATCATAAAAAACCTAAAACCAAAAAAATACTAAAAAACTCTATAAATATCTAAAAACCCTTAAAAATCATTAAAATCCCAAAAAAAAATTAAAAATTTAAAAACACTTAAAACCCCTAAAAACCAAAAAAACCATAAAAACCATAAAACCCCAAAAATATTAAATACCCTTAAAAACACATAAAAACACAAAAAAAATAATATAAACTATAAAAACACATAAAACCCATAAAAATGTTTAAAAAACTCTAAAAAACATTAAAACACCAAAAAACTCAAAATAACTCCAAAAACCCAAAAAACACAAAAACCCTAAAACAAATACAAAACACCCTAAAAACCATACAACCCTCAAAAACCGTAGAAACCATAAAAACCATAAAAACCATAAAAATCATAAAAATACCAAAAAAATACATAGTAAATGTAATATCCATAAAACCCAAAAACCTCTAATAAATACATAAAAACCTAAAAATACATAAAAACCCTAAAACTAGAGAAGTCTAAAAACCCAAAACCCCTAAAAAATCTAAAATCGATCAAAATCCATAAAAACACTAATAACCATAAAATTCCTAGAATGTCCAAAAAAAATATCAAAAAACATAAAAAACCCTAAAAACTCTAAGTAAATGTAATAACCTCATAAAAAAATAAAAAAATCTAAAAAACCCTAAAAACTCTAAAAACCCTAAAAAAGCATTAAACCCCTAAATCCCCCTAAAATCCATAAAACCCCATAATAACATTGAAAACCACTAAAACCTCATACAAAAACCTAAAAACATCAAAAAAAACACAAAAACACACTTTTAAACTTCTAAAAATGATAGAAAACTCAAAAATCCCATAAAAACCATAAAAAATCAAGAAACCCTATAAACCCTTAAATAAAAAAAACCCCCATAAAAATCCATAAAAACCCATAAACCCCCCAAAACCATAAGGAAACCTTAAAACCTTGAAAACGCTAAAAATAACTAAAAACCAAAAATATAATAAAAACATTAAAAATCATAAAAACCGTAAAAACCAAAAAACCAAAAAACCACCAAACCCTTAAAAACCCATAAAAACCATAAAAATCCACTAAAAACTCAAAAAACTCATAAGATAGGGGAAATGTTATAAAACTCCAAAGATCCTAAAAGAACCTAAAATCCATAAAAACTAAAAAATTCTAGAATCCATAAAAATTCTAAAAATCTAAAAAACCAAAAAAACCCAAAAAACCATAAAAACCCTGATGATAATAGTGGATGATGATAATGGTGTTACAGGATTATTGATGTTTGGATGAGATGAGATGAATTTGATGTTTTTTTAGTTAGTTTTGTTGGTTTTGTGATGATGGTGGTGGATCTTTTTGGCGAGGAGGTGTCGGTTGCTAGATTTTGTGACATTAGATGTCAGTCGTTGCTTGGATGTGAGATGTTGGATGTTGGTTACTACTTGGATGAGAAGTGATGAAGTTGTGGTTGTCAGATCCTGCAATTATGTTGGTTTTGTTTTTTGTTTTTAGGGTCTTTTTCTTTCTTTTTTTGATTTTTGGGACTGTCTTTGGGTATTGGTCATTGAGCTATGCCCTTCCATTTTTTGTTGTTTCTCTTTTTCTAATAAATTTTGGGGTGGTCGGGAATAGCTTGTCCCTACACCTATCTTTCCACAATACCCTCAAAACTTCTGAAAACCCTAAAACATAATAAATATATTAAAAAATCCTTAAAAATACATAAAAACATAAAAAACATAAAAATCCTAGAAACCCCTATTAAGCCTTAAAAACCTAAAAAAATTTAAAACCCCTATAATCCTAAAAATGTTGAACCCTAAAAACCATAAGAAAAAAAATACCCTAAAAACATAAAACACACTAAAAAAATAAAATACTTTAAAACCCATGAAACCATGAAAACCCCACTAAAAACTCAAAAAATACATTAAACCCCTAAAAAAGTTGAAAACTATAAAAACCTTAAAAACCATAAAAATCACAAAAAAACTTAAAAACTCATAAATAACCCATAAAACCCTATATACCCTACAAAACCTCAGAAACCCCAAAAAAAATAAAGATCCTAAAAATTCATAAAAGTCACTAAAAATATATAATCCCTTAAAAACTCGAAAAACTTCTAAAAACATTAAAAAAATATTAGTTAAAACCCCTAAAAAACCAAAAAAACCGAAAAAACCCAAATAAACCCATAATACCCCTAAAACCCTAAAACCCCTCAAAATCCCAAAAATAATAAAACCATAATAATCCTAAAAAATCCCAAAAGAATAGTTAAAATTTAAAAAAACAATAAAAACCTGAAAACCCCTATGAAAACCATAGAAATGTAAAAATAATTAAAACCCTTAAAATCCCTAAAAATTATGAAAACCCGAAGAAGCCCTAAAAATACTAAAACCATAAAAATCTATAAAAACCAAAAAAATAATGAAGATGAAAATACTAAAAACACGCTAAAAATATAAAAACCCATCAATCCCCTAAAATTGTTAAAAACCTATAAAAACGTTAAAACACCAAAAAACTAAAAAAAACCTACATCCCAAAAAAACAATAAATACCTTAAGAACTTGAAACACCTTTAAACCCCTCAAAATCCCTAAAAACCCCAAAAACCTAAAAACCAAAACAATACTAAAAATCAATAGAATATAAAAAACCCTAAAACCCTAGATACTCCATAAGAATACCTTAAAAACCTACACACACATTAAAAACGTAAAAAATAGTAAAACCCAAAAAAATCCAAAAAGGCCTAAAAACCCAAAACCCCCCTCAAAATCACTAAAAAACATAAAAATCCATTAAAATTATAAAAAATCAATAAATATAGATAAAAATCTCTAAAAATGTAAAATACCCTAAAAATCGTGAAACCCCCAATGAAAACCTGAAAAATCATAATATGCTTAAATCCATTAAAACACCTTAAAACATTAAAAACCCTAAAATTATATTAAAACCCAAAAAAAATAAAAACCCAAAAAATTTAAAAAATATTGAATACCCACAATGACCCTAAAAATCACTAAAAACATTAAAAATACTTTAAACCACAAAAAAAATTTAAAAAGCTCAAAAAACCCCTAAAACGTTAAAAACTCAAACAATCCATAAAACCCTAGAAACCCAAAAAAACATAAAACCCTATAAATCATTTAAAATCCCTAAAACACTAAAAAAAATTTAAATCATAAAAGAGTGTTATATATCCTTAAAACATAAAATACCATAAAAACCCTGAAAACCCATAAGGAATCCATAAAAACCTAAAACACTTAAAACCTTTAGAAACCCATAAAATGTTAAAACCAGAAAAACCCTAAAACCATAAAATGTATATAAACTCCTCAAAACCATAGAAAACCCAAAAACCCATTAAAACCCTAAAAATCATTAAAAACACTAAAACACTTTAAACCCATAAAAACCAATAAAACTCAAAAACCCCTAAAACTCTAAAAAACAAAAAAACCCTAAAACGTTAAAAAACCATAAAAACCTAGAAACCTCTAAAAACTTAAGACCCCAAAAAACAATTAAAGAACATAAAAAATACATAAAACCCCAACAAACATAAAAAACAGTAAAACCATAAAAGTACATAAGAAAATCATAAAAACCTGAGAACATTTAAAACCCCTAAAAACCAGAAAACATTTAAACCCCATAAAAAACTAATAGATGAATAAAACCATAAAACCATTAAAAACTCTAAAACCCCTAAAACCCATCAAATTCCATAGAACAGTAAAAAACCATAAGAATCCAAAAAAACCCAAAAATATATAAAAATATTAAATACCCTAAAAACATGGAAAGATCCAATGAAATCCTTGAAAACCTAAAAATAAGTAAAACCCATAAAATTTAAATCAATTCTCAAAACCCTAAAAACCCAAAAGACCCAAAAAAACCAAAAAACCATTAAAACCCATAAAGTTCCTAAAAGCCACTAAAAAACCCATTTAAACCCCTAAAAACATTAAAATTCCTATAAATCTGAAAAAAAAACCATAAAAACCCAAAAATCCATAAATGCAGTTAACACCCTAAAAACAACTAGAAACCCTCAAAATTCATTAAACCCTAAAACCACCAAAAAATTATAAAAAACCCAATAAATCCCTAAAAACGTAATAAACACTAAAAATATTGAAAAAACCAAAGAAAACCATATAAACCTAAAAACACTTAAAACCCCTAAAAACATAAAAACCCCAGAAACACCCTAAATACCATAAAATCATTAAAAATCACTAAAACCCAAAAACCCATAAAAATCAAAAAAAATCTGGAAAATTCCATAAAATTTTAAAAAACCAAAAAAAAACAATGAAAAATACTAAGAGAAATAAAAAATGATAAATATGCTAAAAACTTTTAAAATACCCTAAACCCCTTAATCCCATAAATACCTAAATCCATTAAACCCCTTAAAACCCATAAAAACATTTAAAAATAATAAAAATTATAAAAACCCTTTAATCCCCAAAAAACATTAATACCTCTAAAACCCTTAAAACCCAAAAATATAAAAAAATACCCCTAA
Organism: Viscum album; assembly: GCA_963277665.1. Classification (NCBI taxonomy): domain Eukaryota; kingdom Viridiplantae; phylum Streptophyta; class Magnoliopsida; order Santalales; family Viscaceae; genus Viscum; species Viscum album. The sequence goes on from OY728157.1 coordinate 394,968,022, forward strand.
AAACAAAAAAGAACAAAAAAACCCTAAAACACAAGAAAACCCTAAAGACCCTAAAATTATCTAAACCATTAAAAACCATAATAAAACCTTTAAAAAATAAAAGCACTAAAAACCTAAAAATCCTAAAAATCCTTGAAAATTCAAAAAACAATAGAAACCCTAAAAACCATCATAATCTATAAAAACACAAAAAAAAATCATATAAAATCCCAAAATGCTCCTAAAAATTTAAAAACCTAAAACCTTGAAAAACCATAATAAAACATTAAAAAACAATTAAAATACCTAAAAACCTAAAAAAATGCTAATAAAACTAAAAACTCAAAGAAGACCCTAAAATCCCTAAAAATCATAAAAACCCCTAAAAACCTTAGAACCCCTAAATCCTATAAAAAAATTAAAAAAAAAATTAACCCCTTTAATCCTTTAAATTTTTTTGAATAACTCCAAAAAACCATAAAAATCCTAAAAAAACTAAAACAACTCCAAAAACTCATTAAAACCAAAAAAACCTCAAAAACACAAAAAAAACATAAAAAATCATAAAAATCATAAAAAATAAATTTAAATCCCAGAAACATAAAATAACATAAAAACCCTAAAAGCCCCTAAGAAAACCATAAGAATCTATAAATAAATAAAACCCATTAAGACAAAAAATTATAAAATCCCTAAAACCCTGAAAACCAAGAACACCCCAAAAAACCCTAATAACCCATAAAAATACTAAGAGATCCCTAAAAATTACTAAACAAATAAAAAATGGAAAACCTAAAATAACTTAAAACCCTTGAAAACCAAAAAGATGGAAATAAACACTAAAAACCTAGAAAAATATCTTTAAACCCCATAAAACCCCTAAAACCATAAAAACCCATAAAACCCCTAAAAGACACTAAACAAATCTAAAATAGAATTTAAAAAATGAAAAGTGTTGTAAAAATCTAAAATCCATAAAACCATAAAAAAAATCAAAAAACTATAAACCCCCAAGAAACCCATAATACCACTAAAAACCCCAAAATCCCTAAAAATCCCTAAAAATCCCTAAAAATGTATTAAAATCTACAAACCCACAAAACCCTATGAAAACTATAAAATCCTAAAAACACCTGACACCCAAAAAAACCCATTAAAATACTAAAAACCCTAAAAACAATATAACCTCAAAAAATCGCAAATAACTTAAAAAACTATGAAAACTATAAAAAATTACTAAAACCCCAAAAAACCCTGAAAAATAATAAGATATACCTAAAACCATAAAAACACATAAAACCTCTAAAAAAATAAAAAACACTATAGACCCAAAAAATACCTTAAACCCCTAAAACATTACAAACACCAACAAAACCATAAAAACCCTAAAACACAAAAAAACAACAAAAACCCTTTAAACCTCTAAAAATGATTAAAGACTATAAAATCCATAAAACCATAAAAATCTCAAAAAACCCTAATAACAAGAAATCCATAAAACACTAAAACACTAAAAACCATCAAAATCCCTAAAATAAAAAAAACATAAAGATACATAAAAATCCCTAAAAATATCTAAAAACCTAAAAGGCCCTAAAAACCAAAAAAAACATTGAACACCTAAAAAGATTAAAATAATAAAAAACACCTAGAAACCTTAAAATCCAAAAAAATATTCAAAATCTCTGAATACCCATAAAACCCATAATAATCCTCAAAATCCCTAAAAAAATAAGAACCATAATATCACTAAAAACCTAAAAAACCATAAAAACATAAATACTCTTAAAACCGCTAAAAACCAAAAAATGCTAAATCTCCAAAAAAAATAAAAGGACTCTAAAAACTCCAAATCCCATAACCACTATAAAAACACTTAAAACCCCTAAAAATAAAAAATTCTAAAAACCCAAAACATTATAAAACTCTATAACCCTCAAAATCACTCAAAATCTTAAAAAAGGAAAAAGTCCTAAGAATCCATAAAAATTTAGTAAACACATAAAAACATGAAATCCATAGGAAATCCATAAAAATATAAAAAAACATAAAACCGCCCAAAAAACCTAAAAATGATACCAACCATAAAAACTCCACAGAACCCTAAAAACCCAAAAAAAACCTAAAAAGTTTAAAAACCCATAAAAACACAAATACAACAAAAAAATATTAAAAAAATTTAAACCATTAAAAATTTTAAAAACTCTAAGAAACCCAAAAAACCAAAAACCCCAAAAAACCCCAAAAAACAAAAAAAAAACTATCAGAATCCCTAAAAACCCTAAAAACCCATTATAATCCTTAAACAACCCTACAAAAAATAAATCATTTAAATCCATAAAACCCAGAAAAAACCCAAGAAAACCATAAAAAAAATACAAACACTTGAAACCCCTAAAAACATAAAAAATGATTAAAACACAAAAAACCCTAAAAGACCATATAAACATTAAAACCCTAAAAATACATAAAACCCTAAAAGTCACTATGAACCATAAAAAAATAATTCCCCAAAATTTTAAAATACACCAACTAAAAAACCCAAAAAAACACTAAAAATAAAAAAAACTATAAAAATCCTTAAAACCTGAAAAAAAAAACCTAAAAGGCCTAAAAATTTCTCAAAACCCTTAAAATAATAAAAATCATTAAAAACACCTTAATTGGTTTTAAAAGTGTAACAATGCATAAAACCCATGAAAATCCTTAAGAAAACCTTAAAAAATATAAAAGAACATAAAACCCCTAGAAAACATAAAAATTCTAAAAACCCTAAAACCCTAAAAACCATAAAAACCCTAAAACCAGTAAACCCCCCAAAAAACCATAAAACCCTAAAACCTTAAAAACACTCAAAATCCATAAAACCATTTCAAACCCATAAAAATAATATAAAACACATAAAACCATAAAAATTTAAAAAAAACCTTAAAACCCCTTAGAAAACCTTAAAACCCTAAAAATTAAAAAAATCAAAAAAATACTTATAATGGTAAAAATTGTAAAAAAAACCCTAAAAACGAAAAAATACCCTAAAAATAATCCAAATCACTAAAAACCCTAAAAATCCTAAAAATCCTAAAATATTCCAAAAATTACTATAAGAACCCTAATACCCAAAAAACCCCAAGAAAACATTAAAAACCAAAAACACTTATAACCTATAAAAATGTTAAAAACTAAAAAAATATGATAAAATAAAAAAAACCTAAAACCCCCTAGAAAACATAAAACCCCAAAAAACATGAAAAATCTAAAAACCCATAAAAACATTCAATGATCAATAAAATATCTATAAACCTTTAAAACCCTAGAATCTTTAAAAAACATGAAAAACTGTAAAACCCCAAAAAAAATCAAAAACACCTAAAAACCCAAAAAATCATAAATGTCCTAGAAACCTCAAAATCCATAAAATATCTATTTACCCATTAAAATCCCTAAAAATACCAAAAAACATAAAAACCATTAAAAACACTAACAACCCCTAATAATACCACAATAACCTAACAAACTAAAACCCTTGTAAAAACCTAAAAAAACAAATCCACCAAAATTTTTGAAACCCCTAAACCCCAAACAACCCCTAAAGACCCTCAAAATACCTAAAAACACAAAAATCCATAAAACTCCTTAATAATCCAAAAAAGTCCATAAAAACAAAAAAAAACCCATAAAAGACCAGAATAAAACCATAAATATCTAAAAAACACTAAAACCACTAAAGACATAAAAAATTATAACAACCCTAAAACACCATAAAAGGTTGTTAAAAATAAAAAACTCCTAAAATCCAAATAAACCCCTAAAAACCTTAAAAAACCTAAAACCCAATAAAAAAACTAAGAACCCATTGAACACTTAAAAAGATTAAAAAACTCTATAAAATCATAAGAATCCTAAACATTTGAAAAAACCCTAAAAGAACCATAAAACAATAAAACCCTTAAAACCCAAAAAACCCTTATAATCCTTTAAAACACTAAAAACTATTAAAATCCTAAAAATTCCCAAAAATACCCTAAAAACAAAAAAAAACATCGAATCAATGAAGACCCCTAAGAAAACTATAAATACATAAAAACACTTAAGAAACCTAAATACTAAAAAAATTAATAAAAACTCTGAAACCCCTGAAAATCCAAAAAACCCATAAAATCCTAAAAATCACTAAAAATATAAAAACCCTAAAAAAACCCTAAAAACCCCTAAGATACCCAAAAACCTAAAAACACTTAAACACCATAGCAAACCGTAATATGATGAAAACCCTAGAAAATCCCAAAAATCATTAAAACTATAAAAGCCTTTAAAAAACCCTCAAACCCCAAAGAAACCCTAAAAAGAATTAAAAACTCTAAAAACCCTTTAATCCCATAAGAATGTTACAAAACTCTAAAAACCATAAAAACTCAAAACACCCTAAAAGTTCAAAAATTAATAAAACCCATAAAAAACTAAATACCCTAAAAATACTTAAAAACCATAAAAACCATAAATATCCTATAAAAACCCCAAAAATACCTAAAAGTGAAAAGGCCCAAAAATAACTCTAAGAAACCCCAAGAAAAACATGAAAACCAAAAAATAATTAAAACCTCTAAAAACCCAAAAAAATGCTAAAAATCCTAAAAACATAAAAATATTAAAACCCATTAAATCCATAAAACCCCATAGAAACCATAAAACCCAATTAAAAACTCTAAAAACCTTTTAAACACCTAAAAAATTAAACATCTCTAAAAAATCTTGAAAACCATTAAAACTCAAAAAAACATAGACGCCAAAAAATAACCATAATAACCCTGAAACCATCCAAATCCATAAAAACTTCTAAAACCAGAAAAATCATAAAAATTCCCTACAAATCCATAAAAATTTAAAAATCCCTAAAGGCCCTAAAAACCCCAATGATAAACTTTAAAAAAACGCTTAAAACCCCTAAAAACCATAAAAATGCTAGAACCCAAAAAACCCAAAAACCCTAAAAAATCACTCAAACAATATAAAAACCCACAATATCCCAAAAACCATTAAAAACTCTAAAAGAAATTAAAAACACTAAAAAAACCCTAAACCCCCCCCCCCCAAAACCATAAAACCCTAAACCCCATAATGCCCTATAAAGCCCAAAAAACCCCACAATCCCAAAAAACATAAAAAAGAAGAAAAATACTAAAAAATACCTAAAGATACCATATATAAAAACCCTAAAACCTCTGAAAAACACTAAGAAAACCAAGAAAACTTAAAGACACTTTATACCCCTAAAATCCATAAATACACTAAACATAATAAAAACCCTAATAACCATAAAAACACATAAACCCCATAAAAATCCTAGAGACCCATAAAAACCATGAAACCCAACTAAAAACTCTAAAACCCATTAAACCAGTAAAATTATAAAAAATTTCTAAAAACCATAAAACCCACAAAAACTCAAAAAACTCCTATAGCCCAAAAAAACAAAAAAAATGAAAAAACCCTTTAAAATTTATAAAAAAACTAAAAACCAAAAAATCCTAAAATAGACTAAAGAATCCCTAATAATTTAAAAACCCTAAAACACTAAAAAAATCCTAATAAAACCTTCTAAACCTAAAAATAACTAAAACCCCTAAAAATCCAAAACAGCACTAAAAACCCTAAAACCCCCAGAATTCCACAAACCCCTAAAAACCCATAAAAATCATAAAACCCCAAAAAACACAAAAAACATTGAAACCCTAAAAACCCTAAACCCCTATGAAAACCACAAAATCTTAAACCCATATAAAACCCCTAAAAACCTAAAAAGCACTAAAAACATAAAATAACATAAAAAACCCATAAAATCCATAAAATTCCCTCAACACCTTAAGAACTCTAATAACCCATAAAACCCTAAAATGTCAAAAAACATTTAAAACCCTTTAAACCCCTAAAAATAATATAAAAACTCTATAAAACCATAAAAACCATAAAAACGTAGAAACAAAAAACCCTAACACCCCCAAAAAACAATGAAGCCCTAAAAACCCAAAGAACCCTAACCACCCCCTAAAATCCCTAAAAACCCTATAAGAGAATTATTATATAAAAACGGACCTTAAAATCCCTAAAAAGTTAAGGAACCCTAAAACCCATAGAAATACCAAATAAACCCTTAAAATAAAAAAACATAAAACCCCCAAAAACCTAAAACTGCTAATACCCTAAAACCCTTAAAAGGACATAAACACCATAAAACCCTAAAAACCATAAAAACCCTAAAACTATAAAAAAACCCATAAAACCCTAAATCCCTAAGAAAAAATCTAAATCCCTTTAAAACACTACAAATATTAAAAAAAATAAAAAACCTCAAACCCCCTAAATACTCAAAAAATCCTAAAAATACACAAAAAACACAAAAACACTAAAAATCCATAAATCCCATAAAAACAATAAATATAAAAAATGTCTCTAAAAACCACTAAATATATAAAAAAAACCCTAAAATCCTATAAAACACTATGAAACCCTTAAAACACAATATAATTTAAAACCCATTATAAACCATAAAATTCTAAATACCCTAAAAACCATAAAAAACCAAAAAACGAAAACCCCACTAAAAATCTATAAAACCCCTAAAAAAACTAAAAACACTAAACACCGATAAACCATTAAAATCTATAAAAACCAAAAAAACAATACAAAACAAAAAACCCTAAAATCCCAAAAATATTTCATATAAACCATAAATACTCTAAAACCATCAAAATCCCAAAAAACATAAAAACCATTAAAACCCAAAGAAAATATTCAAAACCAAAAAACACTTAAAACCCATAAAAAACCCAAAACACTAAAAATCCTAAAAATAATAAAAACGAACAACACTATAAAACCCCTAAAAAATGAAAACCCCATAAATCAATAAAAACCCAAAACCCAATGAAAACCCTAAATTCACTTTAAACCCCAAAAAATGTAAAAAATTGTTTAAAAAGTATAAACCCCTTAAAACTCAACCATGAATCCCAAAAAACCCAAATAAACCATAAAATCACTAAAAACCCTAAAACCCCTCAAAATCTTAAAAAAACCGAAAACCCATAAATATCCTAAAAACCCAAAACTCCATAAAAATTAAAAATACAAAAAACCATAAAAACCCTAGGTAATCCATAAAAGTTTAAATACACTTTAAACGACTAAAAATCCAAAAAAGGCTGAAAACCCTTAAAAACCTAAAAACTATAAAATATCTTAAAACCTTTCAAAATCCCTAAAAATCATAAAAACCATAAAGATACTAAAAAATTCTAAAAAGTCCCTAAAATCATAAAAACCCATAAAAACCTCAATACCCACTAGTAAAACCCTAAAAAACATAAAATTTTTGAAACCTCTAAAACACTAAAATACTCTAAAGATCATAAAAACCCAAAAAACCACTAAACAAAAATCCCCTAATAGCCTTTGAAATCCCTAATACCCCATAAAACCAAAAACCCACACTAAAAACAATAAGACCCCTTTAAACCCAGAAATATGTTAAAATTTATAAAAACATTTAAATCCCTAAAAAACACAAAAAACCCCAAATACTCAAAAAACCCATAAAAACATAAATACTTCTAAATCCCTAAAACCCTAAAAACCATAAAAAAACATGAAACCAATAAAATCCCTAAAATATAAAAATATACCTAAAACCCCTAATAGATCCATAAATCCCCAAAAACACTTTTAACCCATAAAAAACGTAAAAATACTAAAAACCATAAAACCCCTAAAAACATTAAAAATCCTAAAACCCCATAAAAAAGCCTAAAAACCACTAAAAAATGGAAAAATACCTATAAAACCCTAAAAAATATTAAAATGTAAAATCTAAATACCTAAAGAAAGATAAAAGAAAAATAAAAACCCAAATAACCATAAAAACCCTAAAGAACCCTAAAAACCCTAAAAATCATGTAATACCTTGGAATGCCTAAAAATATATTAAAATCTATAAAAAATCAAAAAAGGGTAAAAATCATGAAAACCCCAATGAAAACTAAAAAAACCAAAGAAAATCATAAAACCCCTAAAAACATAAAAACACTAAAAATCCTAAAACCCCAAAAAAACCTCAAAGTACCAACAAACCATATAACCCCATAACAATCATAAGAATATTCTAAAATCCCTAAAAATGTAAAAAACCCTAAGACAAAGAAAAAGTTAAAACCCAATGAAAAACTAAAAACATAAAAAATCCTACAAACCCTATGAAAATCATAAAACGTAAAATCTAATTAAATCCCCTAAAAACATAAAAAATTGTTAAAACACCTTAAAACCCTCAAAATGCATAAAAACTATAAAAAACATTAAAAATACCTAAAAATATCTAAAAATGTTGAAACCTATAAAGACACTTAAAAAACAAATGAAAACGCAAAATATCATAAAACACAAAAAACCCCTAAAAACATAAAAATTCTATAAGCCCAAAAAATGAAAAAAACCCCTAAAAACACTAAAAACCATAAACACCCTAAACCTCCCTACAAACCATAAAAATTATTAAAACCCATAAAACACTAAAAACTCTAAAAACTCGTTAAACCCCTAAAAACAATAAAAAAAATCGGAAATACCATAAAAAAATAATTAAAAAAACCCTAAAAAACAAAAAAACCTAGAAAAACCCTATAAACTGTAAAACCCTAAAATGCTCAAAATCAATAAAACCCTAAAAAATCATAAAGAATCCAAATATTCATAAAAATGTAGAAAACCCTAAAAAACTGAAAACCCTGAACAAAACCATAAAACCTTAAAACTCTGAAAACACAATAAAAATGCTAAAAATGCTAAAAATGCTAAAAATGCTAAAAACCCTAAAAACCTTAAAAACCCCTACAAACTTTTAAACCCTAAAAACACATAAAACCCTAAAAATCCAATAAAACACTAATAAACCTTCAAACCCCCCAAAAATTAATAACTATAAAAACTAAAACACCCTAAAAAGTCAAAAAAACCTAAATAGCCATTAAAACCCTATACACCCTAAAACCCCTCAAAATCCCTAAAATCCTACAAAACCATAAAAATTCTAAACAATCCGTTATAACCCATAAAACCTTGAAAACCCTACGAAAACCATAAAATCTTAAAAACACTAAAACACCCTAAAACCCCTCAAAATCCAAAAAAACCCCATAAAAATCCATAAAAATCCCCAAAAATACATAAAAATATAAAAAACCATAAAACTCAGTAAATACCTCTGAAAATCCTAAAATCCAAGAAAAATATAAATCCCATAAAACTGAAAAACTATTGTAACACCTAAAAACTCTCCAAAGCATAAAAACTAGAAAACCCCTGAATTTCATAAAAACCCTAAAAACCCATGAAACCCTAAAACCCACTATAAGCTATAAGAACCCTTTAAGCATATAGAAACATTAAAAACTAAAAAAGAACTTGTAAAACCCAAAAAAACAAAAAATCCTTATAACCTCTAAATACCCATAAAAACCCTAAAACCCCTAAAAGCCCAAAAATACATAAAACCCTTAAAAACCCACAACAATCCTAAAAAATACCTAAAAATATAAAAATAAATTAAAAAACCCCATAAACCATGAAAAAAAATAAGAAAACACTAAAAAATAAAAACCCTCAAAAATAACTAAAAAAATAATATTTATAAAACCGCTAAAACACTAAAAATCCAAAAAGACCCCAAAAATTATTAAAAATACTAAAAACCATAAAGATACTAAAAACACAAAAAATCGATTAAAATTTTAAAAAAATAAAACCCTAAATACCATAAGAAACCCTTAAAACCTAAAAATAATAAATACACCTGAGAAACCTAAAAATGATAAAAAAAACTAAAAAGCCTAAAGGTTCTTTAAAACCACAAAAAAAATAATTAAAACCATAAAAAATCTAAAACCCCCAAAAAATATAAAACAATTAAAACCCATCAAACCCCTAAAAAGACTTAATACTATAAGACCCCTTTAAACTCCTAAAAGGTTAAAAACACTAAAAAAATTAAAACACATAAATACTAAAAAAACCCTCAAACCCCAAAACACCACAAAATCCTATAAAACCCTAGAAACTAAAAAAATCATAACAAATCTCTAAAAATATTTAAAAACATAAAAACCCCTAAAATCTCTAAAAACCATTAGAAAAAAGAAATTTAAAACATAAAAACACATAAAACCCATAGAAACCCAAAAATGGGAAAAACTCTAGAAAACCCTAAAACACTAAAAACCATAAAAAATCCCTAAAAATCAAAAAAATACCTAAATATCACTAAAATGTAAAAACCCTCAAACAACAAAAAACCAAAAGAAAACCATAAAACATAAAAACCCTTAAAATGCCTAAAAATATAAAAAGTATAAAAAAACCTAGAACACTAAAACCCATAAAAGACACAAATAACATTTAAGCCACTAAAAACAATCAAACCCCCTAAAACCTTAAAAACCCTAAAAACACATAAAAAATCAAAAAAACACCACAAACTCTAAAAACCATTTAAGACCATAAAATTTTTAAATAACTCTAAAATATTATTAAAACACGAAAAAACTTATAAAACCCTAATAATAAAAAAACCAAAAAAAATTCTTAAAATTTGTAAAAAATACTAAAACCCCTCAAAATCCATAAAACCCATAAGAACATAAAAATCCAAAAGGCCTAAAATTTCCAAAAACATAAAAAATCCTAAAAACACTTAAACCACAAAAAACACATTAAAAACCTAAAAATACTTAATAACACTAAAAAATTCTGATTACCTAAAAACACATAAAAACACTAAAAACCCTAAAAATCTCTAGAATCATCAAAAACGCTAAAAATCCTAGAAAATCCCTAAAATCCCTAAAATCACCTAAAACATTAAAAAACCTTAAAATCCATGAAAAACATTATGAGAACCTTAAATACCTAAATACACCTAAATCCCCTAAAAATCTAAAAATTCTAAAACCCTCAAAATAAACTAAGGACCACTAGAGCCATAAACCCCCTAAAACCATAAAACCCCTAAAAACCACAAATACGCTAAAACATAATAAAAACCCTAAAAACCAATTTAAAAAAATATAAAAAAAATTAAAAAACCTTATAAAATAATAAACCCCATAAAAAACCAAAAAACCAAAAAACCCAAAAAAAACCCTAAAACCCATAAAAACCCTAATAACCATAAAAAATTATTAAAGTGCTAAAAATCCCTCAAAATGTAAAATAACCCTATAAATCCACTTAAAAATATTTAAAAACCAAAAATACTTAAAACCTCTAAAACCCTAAAATATGATTAAAACCATAAAAACCATGAAACCCCTAAAAACAATAAGACATATCAAACCTTAAAAAATGGAAAAAACAACCAAAAATCCTAAAACCACACAAAAAAACTCTATAATCACATTAAAAACCTAAAAAATAAAATAACACTAAAAAACCTTAAAAACCATAAAAATCTAAAAATGCTCTATGAATCCCAAAAAAACATAAAACCTTAAAGGCCTTAAAAATCATAAAAACCATAAAAATCTAAAAAATCCTAAAAATACCTAACTATCCCCAAAAAAGTTAAAACACTTAAAAATTGTCAATATCCCTAAAAACTATAAAAATCAATAAACATACTTAAAATCCCTAAAAATCCGTAAATACATTAAAAACCCTAAAAACCACGAAAAAATATAAGAAAATATTAAAAACTTAAAAGTAATTAAAATCCCTAAAATCTATAAATTTATCAAAACCCTAAAAACCATAAAAGACCATAAAACCCCTAAAAACCATAAAAGACCATAAAACCCCTAAAAACCATAAAAATACATAAAAATCCAAAGGCCATAGGGGATTCTTGATGAGCTCTCGAAGCTCATAGGAGCCCCTTTCTCATAGTGGACTCAATGATATGATTTAGAAATAGTTTCTCTTAGTGTCTTGGTTATATAAATTTGTTGGATTATTCTTGGTTAGTGGGAATATTTGATGGATAGTATTTTTCTTTAGTCTTATTGTTAAGATAGGGATTTATTGTGGTTAGTTTTGTCTAATGGAATATTTTCTTGTGGATTTTTCTCTCTTTTTCTTTTTTGTGGGAATTTTTTCATTTGGAGTGAGGGTGATGGTTTCATGTTCATTGTTGAAATAGTGACCTCTCATCATCATTCACAAACAGAAGGCTTGTTTGGCCAATGTTGCTTCTAGTTCATCAGATTATTGGATTGGGTATATCGGTAACATAAGCTCATGGTTCATTGGGTTCTTTACTAATTGTGTTTCATCAATGAATTAGTGGATGGAGGACTATTTTTTTTGTCCAGTTTTAGTTTTCCAACCAGCGGATCTGATTTTTTTGTCACGGTTCTTGAAGAGATTCATATGGGAGGGTGTGTGTTGCATGTTTGTGGGAGGTTCACATGAATTTTTTGACTTTTTATTGCTCTGGTGTCATTGTTTAATTTTTTGGTCACTGCTTCTTTAGGTTAAGGGTGGGATTTTGGTTGATCAGTGGTTTATTTGTGTAGGAGGTTCTAGGAATTTTGGGGTCCGGTTGTAATTTTATATCGTCAATAGATTTATTGATGGGTTTTTAGGTTATTTTCTGGAAAATAGATTGTATGTTGGCATTATTTCTTCTTGCGTGTTAGGCAGAGTTCTGGTGCTTTGGTATAAAGGTTTATTTTCCATCAAAATCAATTTATAGGTCTTCTCATGGTTTTTTATTATGGAGTAGTTTGGTATAATTTCTTGTGATATGTGAGTGTAGGGCACCATGGGATATATGGCAGTGCGCGGTGGGTCTGATTTCCTTTCTTTTTTATGAATCTTGGATCGATGTTGTAGAATTGGTCACTGCATTTCGATGCCACGGGTTGTTATTCCCAGATTTCTAAGCCATATATGTGTCTTGGTTCATCATCAATTTAGTGATCGCTGTGTTGGATTTCACCTTCATTAGATGCTACATTAAATCATCTAGTTTCATTTCCCCATCAATCGATGTTTCTCCTTTTTCATCAACTTATTGGTAGAAGGTTTTTTGACCCACTATGAATTTATGTTTTTTAGTTGATGTATTCTTGGGACTCTATTTGGTGTTTCATTTAGTTTCCATCACTATTGATCGTGGTTTTGTCGGCATTCTCATGTTTCAGTATGGTCGAGATCTAGATATCCCTTTTCTACAATGGCATGACATTTTTTTCTATCCATTGTTCAATGTTTTATTTTGTCTCATAGATGATGGTTTTTCAGCCATCAATGAAGTTATCATTTCTCTTGGTTTGATTCGGAATGGTGCTGTCTATGACTTCTTTGGTAGCATAAAAAGTATCACACTACGATTTTGGGATGCTTCATTTGCAGGCGGATTGGTGGTTCATTTTTCTTGGATGATTTTTATCTCATTATAAGATATTTTTTGTGTTGGTTTGATGGTAGTCTTTTTGGTCTCAAGGAATTTGGTGTTTTTGGTTGTGGAGATGGATTTTTGTTTTCTTAGGTTGGTTCTGGAGGCAAGAAATGGTTACAGATGGGACCGAGGTTGTTGGGAAAGGGGTTTTCCTTGGTTCTAGATTTTTAAGAGAAGCTCTTGATGAGAATTAGTGATTTTGGGACTTGTAGGATGGATTAGTTTTGGTATTGATTGAGTGATGGATGAATTTTTGGGATGTTTATGGTTTTGGTTGAGATGTGGTTGTGATACAACTTCTGAAGGGATATAGTGGCTGCAAGGATACTGGTGTGGCTGGAGGTTGAGGATACTTTGGTTCAAATTGTTGGAGTTAAAAGTGGTGTTGGGGGCAATAGGTTTTTTTGGTGTTGGTGATGGTGATTCGGATGTTGGGAGGTAGATTGGTGTTGGTATATGGGAGTTATTTTCTATATGAGCTAGTGTTGGGTGAGGGATGTTGGGTGCTGGGGGAGTTTGGTTGGTTATTGTGTTTCGTACGTTTTTTTTACACTGGATCTAGGACTGAGACTAATGGGAGCTGTTATGGGATATATTATAAGGTGGTGGAATTGTTGTGGTTGGTTGTTGTTGTGTTGGAAATTGAAGGGGGTGCTAAAGGATATTTAGTTTGTTGAGAGATTTTGGTGAAGAGATATCTATGCAGGGTGCAGGGAGATCTTTTTGGGTGTTGGGTGTTATAGGGAGATGTTTGTTTCTTGGGATGGTGATGGAGCTGGGAGCTGGGTGTTGTGCAAAGGGTGTTGGGTTTATTGGGTTTTGTGAGGTTTCTTGGGCCTTTTAAGGCATTGGTTTTGATGGGATATATGATATTTCTAAGGTCATCTTATAGGTAATGGTTGGTTGGGCTTTGTAAGGTTTATTGGTCTATTTTCTATGGAATGTTTTTTAGGCTTCACAGGGTTTTGTAGGCCCATTTCCCAGACAATTTCTTCGATGGTCTTTCCAAGGTTTCTTGGTCCCTTTTTTCAAAGATTGGTTGTTTGGGATCCGTGAGGTTTCTTGGGCCTATTTTTCTTTTTTTTGTTGGTGGGGGTCGTTGCTAAATTTGGTTCACCGTCTGGGTGATTGCATTGTACTTAAATTCCTTCTTCAATATATTATATTCTATTTTCATAGAAAAAAATTAAACACTAAAAACCCATAAACCCCCTAAAATAATAAAAACCCTTAAAACCTTTAAAAATCCAAAAAATTCATAAAACCCCAAGAAACCAAATAAAAACTCTAAATACCCTTTAAACTTGTAAAACCATTAAAGAACTCTAAAATCCCATAAAAACTCAAAAAAACTCGGAATGCCCCAAAAAAGCCCCCAAAAACCCATAAAACCATCAAAATACCTAAAACCCCTAAAAACTATATAAATCAATAAAAATGCCTAAAAATCCATAAAAACATAAAAAAACCCTAATATCCCTAAATCCAATCAGAATGACATAAAAACATAAAACACTTAAAACCCCTAAAAGCCATAAAAATTCTAAAAACCCACAAAACAATAAATACCCACTAAAAACACTAAAAACCCCTCAAAATGATAATGATTCTAAAAAAACTCTAAAATTCTATAAAAAAACCACTGAAATGTCAAAAAACTATAAAACCTCAAAAAAAACATAAAAACCATTAAACTCCTAAAAATCAAAAAAGCCCTCCAAATCCATATGATCCCAAAAAAATCTCAAAAAACCCCAAAAAAACCCTTGAAATTTAAAAACGATAAAAACCATGAAAAACCCTAATAAAACATAAAAAACCTTAAAACATTTAAAACCCCTAAAATCATAACAAAAATTGAAAACCCTAAAAACTATGCAAACATTAAAATTCATATGTACCGCAAAAATCCATACAACCCCTAAAAGCCCATAAAAATCCTAAAATTCCCAATAAAGGCCTAAAAACATAAAAACCCCTAAAACCCTAAATTCCCTTAAGAAAACCATAAAACCCAAAAATACTTAAAACCCCTAAAAACCTAAAAATTCTAAAAACCCTAAAAACACATAAACTATAAAACCCATAAAAACACAAAAACCATAAAAATTATAAAATCCATAAAATCCCTAACGACCAATAAAACAATAAAACCCCTTTAAACCCATAAAACCTTAAAAACATAAAAAAACATTATAACCATAAAAAACGTAAAAATTTCCAGAAACCCTCCAAATCCATACAACCCCTATAAAATCCTAAAAATCCTAAAAAACCCACAATATACCTATAAACATAAAAAAACCCAAAATACCTTGAAAACCGGTAAGAAAACCTTAAAAACCTAAAAACACTTAAAACCCATAAAAAGAAAAAGAGTTGCTGAAATCCCTAAAACCCCAAAAAACACTAAAAATCAAAAAATTTCCTAAAAGCACATAAAAAACCTATACAATCCTTAAAAATCCATAAAAATTTAAAATACCCTAAAACCCCTTAAAAACACTAAGAGAAACCAAAAACCCAAAAAACACTTAAAACCCCTAAAAACAAGAAAAAAGTTAAAATCCATAAAAACCATTAAAATTATCATAAAACACCTAAAACCCATAAACACTCTTTATAACTACAAAAGGAAATAAAAACCCTAAAAAATCTAAAAAACCACAAAAAACTATAAAACCCAATAAACCCCAAAAATAGTTAAAAACTATAAAAAAAACCTTAAAACCCTAAATAACTCAAGAAACCCACAACAACCAAAAAACCAAAAAACCAAAAAACCCTAATAACCAATAAAAGAATAAAACCATAAAACCCCTAAAACACTAAAAATCCCTCAAAACCCTAAAACCATAATAATTCTAAAAAATCTCTAAAAACAACTAAAAACCAAAAAGTCCTAAAAAACCTGAAATCCCTTAAGAAAACCTACATATCCTAAGAACAATTAAAACCTATAAACCCTCTAAATATGATAAAAACCATAAAAACCCTAAAAAATCTAAAATACCCAAAAAACCATCAAAATCACAAAAACCCCAAAACCCATAAAAATCCTAAAAAAATCATTATAATTCCACAAAAACATAAAAACATAAAAACCTAGAAACCCCCTACAATCCCACCACAACCTAAAAATAATTGAAGCCCCTAAAAACCTAAAAAAAGATAAAAACCCTAAAAACCATAAAACCCTAAAACCATAAGAAACAATAAAATTCCATTAATCCCCAAAAAACCATTGAAAAATCAAAAAACCTATTTAACCCCTTAAAATATTAAATAAATCTAATAAACCAAAAAAAAACACCAAAAAATCCCAAAAACCCCTTTAATCTATAGAAATCCCCAAAATCCCCAAAATCCCTAAAACGTGAAAAATCCTAAAATTCCATTAGAAAACCATAAAAACACAAAAAAACATAAAAATCTTAAGAAATATAAATGGGTAGAAAACCCTAAAACCCTAAAAAATGTAAAAAACATAAAAGCCATAAAAGCCATAAAACCCCTAAAACCCATTAAACCCCTAAAAACCATAAAACAAATAAAACTCTAAAAAGCCATAAAAATCCAAAAAACCATAAAAATCCATAGAAATTTCTAAAAATGTAAAAAACACAAAATGAAATGAAAAACCTACAAAAACATAAAAACCTAAAAAATGTTGAAAACCCAAAATGAGCCGAAATGACCCTAAAAATGATAAAACCCCTAAAAACGTAAAATACCCTAAAACCCTTGAAATCCATAAAAACCATTTAAATAACTAAAAACATCATAAAACTCTAAAAAACATAGGACAAATAAAATAAAATAACCCTAAATGCCGAAAATCATTGAAAACCTAAATCCTCCTCAAATCCATCAAAATCCCAAAACCCATAAAAACATAAAAACACTTAAAAATTCCTAAAAATACCTAAAAACATAAAACCCCAAAAAACCAAAATATAACCTTAAAAATATAAAAATACTTAAAACCCCTACAAACCCTATAATGTTTAAAACCATAAAAACCCTCAAAACCCTTCAAAAACTTAAAAACATGAAAAACCTTAAAAATTTAAAAAAAACCCCTCAAAATCCCTAAATATATATAAATAACTAAAATCCCGGAAATCCCATATTTATACCTTAAACAAAAAAACATAAACCCCTAAAAAGATAAAAAAATGATAAAATGATAAAAAAATACAAAAAACCATAAAAAACAATAAAAAGCATCAAAATCGCTTAAAACCCAAAAACCATAAAAATCCCTTAAAATTACTATAAATGAAAAATACCGTTAAAACCCCAATAAAACCTTAAAACATAAAACACTTAAAACCTGTAAAACCCTAAAAACTCTAAAAAAACATAAAATCCCCAAAAAACCCTAAAACCCCTAAAACATCTAAAAACCATAAAAACACCCAAAACCAGAAAAACTCATAAGACCCTAAAAACCCACTAAAATAGTAAAAACCCTTTACCGCACTAAAAAGGTTTAAAAACACTAAATACCTTAAAATCCATAAAAAATTTACAAATGAACCTAAATACCACAACGCCATAAAAACCATAAAAACCCTAAAACCCATAAAAAACCTTAAAAATCCTAAAAATCACAAAAATCATAAAAATCAATAAAAATATAAAAAATTCATAAAAACATAAAAAACCCCATAATAAAAACTTAAAAATAATTAAACACTTAAAACCCATAAAAATTTAATAAACACTAAAAACCATACAAAATCTAAAAACCCTAAAAAAATAAGAACATTAAAAAACTCTATAAAAGTCCTAAAGAAAACCCAACAAATACTTAAAAATTTTATTAAATCCTAAAAACCCTAAAAAACCATAAAAAACTATAAAAACCTAAAAACAATTAAAAACACTAAAAACCATAAAACCCCTCTAAAACCATAAAAATCCTAAAAACCACGAAAATCATAAAAAATCAATAAAAATCACAAAAAATTCCTAAAAACCTAAAAAACACCAATAACCCCATAGTAAAACCTTATAACCAAAAAACAGTTAAAACACCTAAAAAATATAAGAAACACTATAAACTCTAAAAAGAACTAAAAACCTAAAAATACTAAAAAACTATAAGAACATTAAAAAACTATAAAAATCCTAAAGAAACGCCAAGAAATCCCTAAAATTAAAAAAATCCTTAAAATTCAAAATGACCCTAAGAAAAAACATAAAAAACTAAAAACACCTAAAAACACTAAAACCCAAAAATGCTATAATCTATAAGAGAACTAAAAAACCCTAAAACCCTAAAGCTCATAAATATCCTAAAAAACCATAAAAAAAACATAAAACAAATAAAAACCCTAAAACAACTAAAAACTCTAAAAACCATATAATCCCCAAAATGTAAAAAACTCTAAAAACCATAAAAACACAAATAACCTCAAAAAAAACCAAAAAACTAAAAAACGATAAATATCCTCAAAATCCCTAAAAAGTAAAAATATCCTAAATGCCCTGAAACCCCATAAAATTTTAAAAAAAAACCAAAAAAAAACTCTAAAAAAATTGAAAATTTAAAAACACTTAAAACCCCTAAAGACTAAAAAATATATAAGAACCCTTAAAACCCTAGAAACCCTAAAAAATCCATAATAACACTAAAAACCCATAAAAATCCAATAAACACCAAAAAATAAATAAAAATGTAAAAACCCTAAAATATCGGAAAACCATTAAGAAAACATTAAAAACATAAAAACACTTAAAACACATAAAACCCTTTTAAAACATTAAAAACCCTAAATCCCCTAATAACCAAAAACACCGCCAAACCATTAAAAAAGTCTAAAACCACTAAAAACCCACAAAAAATAAAAAAAATTTAAACCCCTAAAACCATTAAAAACACTAATAAGAACAAAACTCCTAAAAACCCAAAAATAATCTAAAAAACCCAAAAACCTGAAAAATCACTAAACACCAAAAAACCCCACGAAATCCCGAAAACCCCTAAAAACCCAAAAGAATTTAAAAATACCTAAAAACATACAAAACACTAAAAAAACTGAAAACCCTTGAGGAAACCTAAAAAACATAACAACACATAAAACCCCTAAACAACCTCAAAATTTATAAAACCATAAAAGGCCATAAAAACACTAGAAACCAATGAAAATAATAAAAACTCATAAAACCTTTAAAAACCCTAAAAAATCATAAAATCCCTAAAAACAATAAAATCTCAAAAGATCCCTTTGAACCCTTAAAACTTTTAAAAAAAATCTAAAAATCAATAAAAACCCTAAAACCCTCAAAATCCCAAAAAAAACATAAAAACCTTAAAAATCCTAAAAAATATAAAAAATATCTAAAATGACCAAAGCACTAAAACCCATAAAAACCATAAAGAAGATCATAAAAACCTAAAAACACTTAAAATCTTGGAAAAACCTAAAAGACACTAAAAACCCAAAAAACCAAAATAGAGCAAAAAACTCAAAAAAACCCAAAAAATACCTAAATACCAGAAAAACCAGAAAATCAATAAATATGTAAAAAAACCTAAAAAACATAAAATCCAAAAATAAAATCCTAAAATCCTAAAAACATATAAATCCCAAAAAATCCTAAAAAAATCTAAAAAACCCTAAAAACGAAGAAAACCACTAAAACCATAAAAACCCTAAAAATCAAAAAAAAATCCTATAAAAATAAATATTTAAAACCCTTTAAACCACAAAAAATGTTGCAAAACACTAAAAAAAATTAAAACTGATAAAATTTAAAAAAACGCTAAAAACCTAAAAAATCACAAAAACCCTAAAATCCCTAAAACCATCAAAATTCTTAAAAACCCTTAAAAACAATGAAAATATTAAAAAAATACATCAAAATAACTAAAAATGTAAAAACCCTAAAAAACCCATAATCCCCTATGAAACCCTTAAAAACCAAAAAATCCTTAAAAATAATAAAAAAACTAAAAAACATAAAAATGACACAAATAAATAAAAACCATAAAGACACTAAAATCCCTACAACCTTCAAAATCTCTAAAACTTCTAATAAAATAAAAAATTAAAAAAAATATCTAAAAATCCCTAAAACCAAAAAATACCTTAAATTTTAAAAAAATTTAAAATACCTAAAAATGATAAGAAAACATGAAAAACCAAGAAACACTTAAAACCCTTAAAAATATTAAAGAATTATAAAATCTCTTAATGACCATAAAAATTATAGAACGATCTAAAGACCATAAAACCCCTAAAAACCACCAAAACACTAAAAAACCAAAAAACACTCTAAAACACAAAAACCATTTAAACCCCTAAATACAAAAAAACACTACAATACCATTAAAACCCATAAAAACCTAAAAACCCTAACCCCCCCTTAAAATCCTAAAAACCTAATATAAAATCTATAAAATCGTAGAAATACCTATTGACCTAAAAATAAAAAAAACCTAAAAATTCTATGAATACCTTAAAACCTAAAAACACTTAAATCCCCTAAAAACCTAAAAACCCTTTAAAGACCCTAAACACCCTTAAAACTCTTAGTACCCATAAAACCCTAAACTCATACTAAAAACTCTAAAAACCAGTTAATATCCAAAAAATGTTTAACAAGTCTAACAAACCATAAAACCCCTAAAAGATAAAAAAACATTAAAATCCACAAAACCCATAAATCCTTAAACACCTAAAAGATCAAAAAATCCCTAAAACCCATAAAACCATAAAAATACAAAAAATCCCTTAAATGTAAAAAACCTTAAACTCCCTCAATGTTCCTAAAAACAATAAAATATGAAAAACCCCTGAAAAATCATATGAATGTAAAAAATCCCTAAAAATTTTGAATACATGAAGAGACCCCTAAAAATCTAAAAAAAATTAAACCCTTAAACCCCTAAATAAGAGATAAAACAAATTTAAATACTAAAAAGATCCTAAAATACCCAAAAAACCTTAAAAATTGAAAAAATTATAAAAAACCTAAAATTCCCTAAAAATCCATAAAAACATAAAAACCCCTAAAAACCTGAATACCCGCTAAGAAATCCTTAAAAACCTATAAATTCATAAAAACATTTAAATCATAAAAAACACTAAAAACACTAAAAACCATAAGAAACCTAAAAACCCTAAAAATCCTAAAACCCCTAAAATCCATAAAAACCCTAAAATCCTTATAAGATTTGAAAACCTAAAAAATCCCTAAAAACCACAAAAAAATCTACAAACGTGTTAAACCGCTAAAAAAATTAAAAACTATAAAAAACCTTAAATCCCTAAAATCTGAAAAAAACCTAAAACCCATAAAAACACTAAAATCGTTAAAACCCAAAAAACAATAAAAATCCTAAAAATCCATAAAAATATTTTAAAATTTAAAAAACCCTAAAAAATATGAAAAACCCTAAGAAAATATTAAAAACCTAAAATCACATAAAACATTTAAAAACCTAAAAACACTAAAAACTATAAACACACAAAAGACCTTAAAACCCCTGAAAAACCATGAAAATAATAAAAACCCCTAAAAACTGTAAAATCCCTAAAAACCATAAAACCCCAAAAAAATCCCACTAGAAACTCCGAAAACTCTTTAAACCACTAAAAATGATAGAAAACACTGAAACCCCTTTTAAAAACTAAAAAATTAAAAAAGAACCTAAAACCCCAAAAAATAATAAAACCCCTTAAAGACCCTAAAACCCCGTAAAAACCTCAAAATCAGATAAAACCAAATAAAAAATTAAAAAAATAATGAATTCAAAAAATTCAAAAAAAAACATAAAAACCGTAAAAACAATAAGAAAAAAATAATAACCAAAAAATAGTTAAAACCCAAAAAACATAAAAAATCCTAAAAAACCTATATATACCATAAAAACCTGAAAACCCTTAAACACCTAAAAACATTAAAACCACTAAACGCAATAAAAATCTATAAAAACCCTTGAAACAACTAAAAACTGTAAAAAGCCATTAAACCCCTAAAAATGATAAAAAAATTTAATAATCCTCTAAAACCCTAAAATACTCACAAAACAATAAAATCCTAAAAAATCATAATGACCTAAAAACCCTAAAAATCACAAAACACCCTTAAAACCAAAAATTTCCTAAAAATTTACTAAAAAATCTATAATAACATTCAAAACACTAAAACCAGGAAAACCCCTAATAAAACCTTAAAAATAAAAAAAACATAAAAACCATAAAAACCTAAACAATACTATAACCCATAGAACCATTAAAAACCCAAAAAACCAAAAAACCTATAAAACCATAAAACATAAAAAATCTTTAAGATCATAAAAAATAATAAAAACTTTAAAAACCCATTAAACTCAATAAATGATAAAAACTAGAAAAACCCTTAAAACCCTAAAAAACTAAAAAACCCTAAACACCCTAAAAACAATATAAATATTAAAAAAGACATGAAAATCCATAAAAACATACAAAAAACCTAAAACCTAGAAACCCCATTTAAAAAAATTTTAAACATAAAAACGATTAAAACCACTAAAATATATAAAAATATAAAAACCATTAAAAACCCTAAAACCAAAAATAACCTAAAATTCATAAAAACCCTAAAATCACTAAATACTCAGAAAACCCTTTAAACCCATAAAAAAATTTAAAACTCTAAGAAAATTAAAACCCTTAAATACTCAAATAAAACCCTAAAAACCCATAGGCCCATAAATACTCTAAAAACCCAAAGGCCCACAAAATCCCTAAAATCCTGTAAAAATTATATAAAAAATCAATAAAATTCTCTAAATATATAAAACCCCTAAATTCCCTAGAAAATCATAAGAAAAACTTATAAAACCAAGTACCCTTTAACCCCCTAAGTACCTAAAAACACTAAAACCCTTAATACAACCCTAAAAAACCCCCAAAAACAAAAAACCCCTAAAAACCATAAAAATCTCTTAAAACCCATAAATCACAAAAAAAACTAAAAATTCTAAAATTTATTTAAACCCCTAAAAACATTAAAAAAATAAAAAACCTTAAAACCACTAAAAACATAAAAAAAATTTCAAATACAATAAACCATAAAAATCCTAAAAATACCAAGAAACCCTATAAACCCATTGAAATCCTAAAAAAACACAAAAAATCCAAAATATGTAAAAACCCTAAAAACCTTGAAAACCTATAAGAAAAACATAAAAACCATGAAACGCACAAACCCCCTAAAAATACATTTAAAAATCTAAAAACCCTAGAATCCCTAAAAATCCTCAAAATTCATAAAAACCCTCAGAACTAGAAAAACCCTAAAAACATAAAAACCCTAGATACCCTAAATAAATATATTCAAACTTAAAAACACATTAAACCCCGAAAACAGCAAAATCGTAAAAAAATCATTAAAACCCCTAAAATCCCCAAAACATCTAAAACCATAAAAACCATAAAAACTAGTATAATCCATAACAAACATAAAAACTCTAAAAACCCTTTAAAACCATAAAAATGTTAATATAGACCTAAAAAGCATTAAACCCACTAAAAACACAAAAAAACCCTAAAAATTAAAAAAAACCATAAAACCCATAAAACCCCTAAAACACCTAAAAACTCTAAAAATCCCTAAAATCCCAAAAAACCAATCAAATAATAAAAAACCCTAAAATCCCTAAAAAATTTAAAAAATTATTTATGGCTTGAAAACCCCTAAGAAAACCTTAATAACCTAAACACACATAAAACCCCTAAAAACCTAAAAATTCTAAAAACACTAAAAAACCAAAAACCCCAAAAACCATTATAAACCCTAAAAGTCTATAAAAACCCTAAAACCACTTAAAAATATAAAGATAATTTAAACCCTTAAAATGTAAATAAACTATAAAACCGTTAAAACCCTAAAAACTCAAAAAACCCCAAAAACCAAAAAACCTTACAACCCTAAAAACACATAAAATATCATTTGGGAGAGGGGATGTTGAAGAAATTTTTGGTGGTGGAGGGGATGGGGATGGTTATGTTTGGAGTACTATAGGTGGGCTTTATGTTATCTTGGTGGGATATGTTAGGGGTGGGATGAGGTAGGCTATAGGGGCACGGGTGTGGTTTTAGGTGGATCTTCTTCTATCTGAGGTGTGGAAGGGTAGAATTGTCTTAAGAAGGTGTGGATGTAGGGTACTAAAATGTTTGGTGAAGGTGTAAAGATAGAAGGGTTAGTATATAAAAGTTATAGTGGTTTATTTATGATGTCTAGGATGCTGGTTGTGGATGATGTGGATGGGAGGCTAGTGCATGCAGAGGTTCTAATGATTGGGTGGTTTGGGTTAGTGTGGGTGATGATAGTGGTTTGGGCATTTGATTTTTTTTATGTGTGTTTGTGTGGTTAGTGGTTTTTGTGTGTGTGTGTTGTTGGTGTGTCTGCATTCATGTTTGATATTGATTATGATTTAGGCAAGTTTGAGCCCTTGGCAGGGTTTTTACTCAGCGTTCTTATTGGTTTTTTCATGAAGATACATCATTTCTTCCATCTAGTTTGGGGGGGCTCTTCTGAATAGCTTATGTGTTGTTGTTTGTTGGATAATTTTCCTTTTATAACTTGTGTACATAGTGGGTGACTGGTGTAATTGCTTGCGATGTTCATTACTTTTGGATTATTTTGGGTTCAGATGCTTGTCGGTCTCATGTATTTTATCGTTTTTCTTTGCTTTCTAGGTGGGTTTGTTGCTGCACTATCATGGTGGGGGTGAAAGCTTAGTTGCTTAGTCATTTTCAATTCCTTCATTGGTGCCTAGGTGATTGGTTTTTTATTGAGACATTGTTTCTTGATTTAAAAATTATTACATCCTTGTGTGATTATATATGTAATTAATCTTCTCTTAATTTAATACATATTTCTTCCTTATAAAATAAAACCATAAAAATCCTAAAATAGTCATAAAATTCTCTATAGACATAGAAAACCCTAAAAAACCCTATAAAAATGATAACAAAATAAAAACACTTAAAACCCCTGAAAAAATTCTAAAACCCTTAAAAACCCTCAAAACCCTAACAAACCCTAAATAACCCAAATACATAAAAACCCTATAAACCATAATTATCCTAAAAAGACCTAAAAACCCCTAAAAATGTAAAAAACCCTCAAACTATGAAAACCCATAAGAAAACATTAAAAACCAGAAAATAATCAAAACCCCCCAAAACTAAAAAAAATATGTTAAAACCATAAAACCCTAAATTCCCTCAAAATCCCTAAACCACATAAATCCCATAAAAATCCTAAAAAATTTCTAAAATTCCCTAAAAACATATATAAATCAAAAAACCCTGAAAACATAATAAAATATTAAAAACCTAAAAATACCTAAAATACCTAAAATACTAATAATTTTAAAAACCATAAAACCCCTAAAATACCCAAAAACCAATAACAACCCTAAAAACCTAAAAAAACCCTAAACCCCACAAAAAAATAATAACTCACTAAAATTGTAAAAATAATTAACCCTAATATGATAAAAAACTCAAAGAAACATTAAAACGTCTAAAAACTCAAAAATTACCTAAAAACAAAAGGTCCTATCGTCTGAGCTCTCATAGTTCTTGGGATCCCCATTCTTGTGGTGGATTTTCTACTATGTTTTGGAAACAGGTTTCCAAGTGGTTTTGGATTTATGACCTTTGTTATGTAGTTCTTCAAAGGTCTCTTTGGTGGAGGTTTTTTTCAAGATGGTATCAGTTCGTGGCTTGATTTTAGTTAGTGGTCAGTCTCGTGGTTTTACTTCTTAATCACAAGTGAATTCTTCATTTCTCCTAGTATCATTATTTATAGGATCTTCAATCAGGTAATCTCAATTTAGGTTAGCTATTGGTTCATAGTCCATCATTGGTCCTTAGGTTTTTGGATGGTGGCTGGTTGTGCAGGTCTGCTGACGGTTTTCTGGGGGTTTTCTGGGGGTTTCAGTTTTTGAGTTATGTTCTCCTTCCCAATGGTTGTTTATGAGAATGTGGGTGTAGTGGGTTTTTTCCTATTTCATGTTGGGGTCATATTTTTTTGTGTACCATGTTTTCCCGTGTGTTGGTTTGAGATTCAATAGTTTTTTTAGTGGATTCATCATTCAGTGGATTTCCTAGTCTAAGGTATTTTTTCTGAATTGGTATTGGACTCTATGGTTGTTGTTACTTGGTAGTATATGGGTTCATGGTTTTCATGTGGGGTTGGTATTGGTGCTATATTCATCCCCATGTTGGTGTATGTGATGGGTTCAAATCCTATCGAGGGATTGTGAGTGGAGGTAATATGGATTGATGCATCTAAAATTTCTGTCGTGGGGGTGGAACTGACAAACTATTGTGACTTTTTAGGTTATGTGAGGATGACTAAATTCATCAGTGTTCCTTCATTTATAACATATCTAAGTCATCTTCGATGATTTTGGTTCTTCTATCCTCTCGTTTATCAGTCCTCATCACTGAGGTTGGTGGTTTCCCAGACTCTTGTTTTGCGGTGGTTCTATATGAGTGAATCAAATTATGTTCAATATTGGGTTTTTGATTGGAGTTTCTTTGTTTTAATAATTTTAGGCCCATGGTGTTATTGGTTGTTTGTATTATATGTTAAGGGTTTGAGCCTACATTGCTCTATTTTTAGTTTACATGTTGATGTTATGTTGGTCGATTTTTCTTAGTTCACTAGTTATTGGATTTGGTTTGGAGGATGAAAATTATTTTCAATCATGTCAGTTTGTTTTATGTATCTTCTTATCTAGTGGTTGAAAACGTGGATGCATCAATATTTATGTAGATTTGTAAATGGTGGCACTTATGGGGGATTCTCTCTTGGTGGTTTCCTAAATGGTGTTTTATGCTGATTCTCCATGCTGGGGTCCTCATTAGTCATGGGTCATTGTAGAGTTGTGGATTTTATTCTGCTGGGTGATGTCGGGTGGACTTGTTATAATGGCGGTGATCTTCTCTAGTGGGGTGTGGGTTTCTACTAGTATCTCACATAATTTGGAGCAATCTCATATAGAGGGGTTTGGACTGCTTACAGGGAGTTAGTTTGGATATAATGGTGCTGTGGAGTTTCTATGCTGGTAGATTTTATGGAGTGGTTTGATGCTGGTTCTAGGGTCGCATGTGGATTCATTCATATAGGGGAGAGGATGCTGAATCCTAGGAGTTGGAAGCTAGGTTTTGGTGTTGTGGCTCTTGGATGTTGGGAGTGAAGCTAGTATTGTGTGAGAATCTATTTTTTATTGTTGGTTCTGAGTTTTGATAATAGTTTAGGGATGGTGAGCTTCTTGGAGCTGGAGCCACGAGGTTCTGGGTGATATCACAGTGTCTAGGAGGCAATGTTGCTGCTGGGGTTTTTCAGGAAGCGGGGTGATGATTTGGGATACTTGAGATATTGGGAGATTTTGTTTAGCGGTGTTGGGAGCTACTGGTGTAACGACCCAACATTTTTCAATGAAAATTCCCTTCATAAAATTATGTCTTAAAATCATATGAATGCACAACATAATGAACTATTAAGTGATATGTAACCTTTAAACATAATTTTTTCACTTCTGTGTTTGGAATTCTGAAAAATCGACATACACGGTAGTGTTCAAGATGATTTTTGGAGTCTGATAGAATATATGTGTTTTTTGGGTGAATAGTAACATAACCTTATGAATAGTAAAATGAATAGTAATATGACCCTTTTGAATAGTAAATAATAATATTATTTTATTTTCCTAAGGCAATAAGATACTGTGATCTTAATTAATTTTTCAATGAGAAATAAAACTAAGTGCACCATTAAGATTGTTATTTTTCGAATTAACTATGAATTTATTTAAGAATTATATTAATAATATTATAGAAATTAATTTTGACAAATGGACTTGATTTTTGAATTCTACATGTCGAAAAATGGTTAGGGTAAATTTTTGTTATTTTTCTAAAAAACTCAAAATTTTGATGAATAGTGAAATACGGTAAAATACCGTATATACAATTTAACAGTTAAATACACTATTAATGACAAAACAAGTGATTCAAGGCCACTTGGTTCAAACTCACATTATCGTATTACTATTAAGGGTCACATGAAACAATACTATTGGTTTTCTTGAGTGAAATAATAAAATAATGAATTAAATATTCAAAATATACCCCTCCCCTCCACTATAAAAACTACGCTTCACACCCACATTCCCTCACACCTCTCAAACTCCAAGAATTCTCTAAAAATTACCCAAACATCCTCCCTACACCCTACCCTACTTCCAATAGCTACTGGTCTCATCAAAAGACCAAGCATAGTCCCTTAAGGAGGTTCTCAAGAGAAGGATTTGAGAGGTAATTTCTCTCCCTCTTCTCCTTTAATTTCCTTTCATGTTCAAGTTCATTTCTTGATCTCTCCCAACCTATCTTCACCCAAATCGTATTGTAACTCTATTATTATACATATAATGGAATTTTATGATGCTAATGGGATATTATATCATACAACCTCCCTTTCCCTCTTTCTTTTATTTTATTAAAGAGAACATTGTTCGTGAGGTGTTAATTTATCACC
The DNA here is from genome assembly GCA_963277665.1 of Viscum album. Classification (NCBI taxonomy): domain Eukaryota; kingdom Viridiplantae; phylum Streptophyta; class Magnoliopsida; order Santalales; family Viscaceae; genus Viscum; species Viscum album. The sequence continues at coordinate 394,997,000 of OY728157.1, forward strand.
TTCAAGAATGACATGTTTTCTTCTTCCATTTCTACCTTCAGATCTCGTCATGAAACCATTTTTATGGTTGAACCATAATATTTTATGTGTATTATGTCCTATTTAAAGTTATGTAACTGACTTATGAACATATTACTAGGTGATAAATTAAAACAAGTTTGTTGTGATCGAAAAACCGCCCAAATTAACCCAAACAATCATCATTTAATTCTTATCTAAGGATTCATCCACATGGATCTAATATAATTCATTATAAGATCATTAAAACTCCTGTAATATAATTAATAACATGTAATATCAGTTCTGGATGATTACCCATGTTCTACCCGAACATCAATTTAAGAATACTAGTGAACTACTCAAGAAAACCATAAAAACAAACGTTCCCGAATAGTGTTTCTAAACTCTATAACTCATTCAAGGGAACATAAAATCACATAAATAAACCAGAATGAACCCTATTAATGTATAAAAGGTTCTTTAATTTCTAATTAATGAATATAATTTACAATACATTGAAGGGAAGGAGGAATTCAGATACAAGGTAAGGGGAAATCTCGAACCCAATTTTCTTCCTTCGGGTTCTCCCTCTTTCACTCCATTTTGATATGGTTACTCCTTAAAGAAAATTTATTCATATTTATCATACCTTTTCTGGGATATAAATTTTTCCTAATTATGTTTATGTCAAACAAAGTGTTTTCCAAAAGATCCCTTCTTTTAAGAACTCAACTTTTACCTCTCATTCATGGTTGATGGTTCTTGTATCAAGTATGTTGTTCCCTCTTTATCTTTGGTAACCCAAAGCTTATGAATATATTCTTATGAGATGAAACCCATTCCTTTACTTAGGTAAGTTATGTTCAGTTTTTATATGTGTTCTATGTGGTAATCATGATAATTATAATGTTATGATGTGACGGGTGCGCCCGGAATTATATAGCGCAATATGAATGTTTCAATGTGACGGGTGCGCCCGAAATTATACCACTCTACAATGCATTTAGTAAAGTGATTAATCTCATGAGTATATGTGAAATTATGTGTGAACAAGATTCTATCTTAGTTCATAAGTATGTGTGGTAGTTAACAACTAAAACATGATGTTTCATTTTTATGCATTGCCACATTTCAAGTCTTTTATTTATGTTCCTCTCATGTTCATGATTTCTTTACCTTTGTCATGATTATGCTCACCCAATGCTATATTGTTCATATTTATCCTCTTACTAGGCTTCTAACTCACCCATTTTGATGTATATCCTCAGAAGTCTACATGTACTAAGGAGAGGAAAAGTGTCAATAAGAAGGTAGAGATGAAGAAATTAAATAAATGTTTATGCTTGATGTTGTAATTGTTATGTACGGTCCATGTTTTCCTAAGACACTAAACCGTTGGATCCATTATTTGTGATTCTATTATGTTTTTTACCTTTAAAATGATGTAATAGTAATGTAAGGAAAGGCTGGGTTGCTATATTTGGTATCAGAGGAATGGTTTAGTTAATTTGGGAATTAGGATTAGTGAACCTAAGAGAAAACCTCTAGCATGAGACTATGTACAAGTAGGAACACAAGAAAATATACATTGGGATCCCATATGTCTTGTTTTTGGAATAAATTTTTTAAATAAATAAGTTATTCATGACTTGTTTACTTATGTTTTTTTCTAACCTTTTCTATTTTAGAAAATGGTGGGGACCAGGCGAAATCATGCCAACAACTTGTGTGAGGGCCAATGCAACGATTGCCCGAACGACATCCCCAATGATTTGGGAGGTGGATTTCAAAACATCATGGTGATGCTTAACCAATTATCTCAGGTTATGAACAATAACCATAATAATGGGGAACACCCTCCTTCCCCAAATAGAGAGAAACTTGTTATCAAATGTTTTATGTGTCAACGACCACCGACATTTAGTGGATCTTTCGATCCACTAATTGCGGAATAGTGGGTTAACTCCATGGAGAAGATCTTTTCTATTCTTCACTGTTCTGAGACATAGAAGGTGACCCAAGACGTTTATCATCTAGATAGAGAAGCTGATCAATGGTGGGATTTGATTAAAAACACCAATCCAAGGGAGGAAATTGAAGAGATGGAATGTGAAGACTTTAAGATAATGTTTCTTAATAATTATTTCCCATGAACTCTTCATACGAAGATGGAGAGAGAATTTATAGAGCTCAAGAAAAAAGATGGATAATCTGTCACAACCTATGAAGTAAATTTCACAAGGCTTTCAAGGTACTCATTGGGTTTTGTTATCAACAATGATATCAAAATTGATAGATTTTTTAGTGGATTAAAACCACACCATCAAAAGGCTCTTGAAATTAGAGTCTTTGGGAGTTATGAAGAAGTTGTTCAATGTTAAATCAAAGTGGAGATGGAGTTTGGAGAATGGTCCCATGACTATGGTGATAAGAAATGAAATATGGAGTTTCAAGCTGGTGGATCTAATGAAAATTGTGGGAAGAAAAATCAGTGACCCAATGCCAAAAATGTGGGAAGTTGCACCATGGGAACTACCTCAAAGTGATGGGGAAATGTTTCAAGTGTGGGAAAGGAAACCATTCCCAAGAGTGTACAAAAGACATGAAAAGGAAGGATAATGTAGCCGATGAAAGGAGAGAACCACTCATGGTTCAATGATACAACTATAGGGAGCAAGGAAACTATGAAAACCAGTGCAGTAAGCCTCGAGTTCTTGAGGGTAATCAGCATCGGCAGCCACCATAGCCAATGGAACAAGGGAAGGCTTATGACATCACTACTGCAGAGGTGGAGCATGATAATGAAGTCATTCAAGGTACACTTCCTATTCACTCAAGAATTGAAAAAGACTTATTTGATTCTGGTTCTACACATTCCTTTATATCATGAATGTTTCCTAGAACTATAGAATCGAATCCCTAAAACCTTGAAGTAGAGATATCTGTAAAAACACCAAGTGGTGCAATCATTGCAACCCAAGTGTTTGAATCTTCTCCTTTTGGCGTATGTGGGAAGATTCTTCCGGAAAATCTCGTAATACTTCCCTTGGTGGAATTCGACTCTATAATGGCAATGGATTCGCTCTCATCATATAGAGCACATATCAACTGTCGAGAAATGGAAATATCTTTTCATATTCCGAACCATCCCAGGCTCTTCTACAAATGCAAGGAACATCATGAATCTCCTTTGAAAAAAATCCTTCAATGGTGTGGGTTTTTATTCCCTATGAAGAAGCATACCTCGCTCAAATGGTTGAGTCAATCGAAAGTGCCAACCTTGGAAAAATTCCCATCGTGAGGGAATACGGCGATGTATTTCTCGAAGAGTTACCTGGAATTCCCCTAGATCGTGAGGTAGAGTTCTCAATTGAACTCATGCCCGGAGCTACTCCTATCTCGAATTGTCCCTACAGGATCACTCCTATTTAACTGGAGGAGTTAAAGAAGAAGCTGCAAGTGCATCTGGAAAAAGGGTTCATTCGCCCTAGTGCATCACCTTGGGGTGCACTAGTGCTCTTTGTGAAGAAAAATGATGAAAAAATGCGGCTGTGTATCGATTATCGGGAACTCAACAAGATCACCATAAAGAAAAGGTGTCCTCTTCCAAGGATTGATGACTTGTTCGATCAATTAAGAGGAGATCAATACTTCTCAAATGTTTATCTTCATTTTCGATATCATCAAGTAAAGGTGAAGAAGGAAGATATTCATAAGACTGCCTTCCGTATAGGGTATGGGCACTATGAGTTTTTGGTGATGCCCTTCGGACTTACTAATTCCCTTGCAAACTTCACGAATTTGATGAATAGATTCCATAGACATTACCACGAAAAAGTTGTGGTAGTGTATATCGATGATATTATCATCTACTCTAAGAGAAAGGAGGGACCTGAAGAATATATAAGACTTGTGTTGGAGACATTGAGAAAGGAGAAGTTGTATGCCAAGTACAGAAAGTGTGTCTTTTGGATGAATCAAGTCACGTTCTTGGGACATGTGTTCACAAGTGAGGGAATTTCTGTGGTTCCTTAAAAGACAAAGGCAATTGAGGAATGGCCCAGGCCGTCTAGTGTCACAGAATTCCATAGTTTTCTTGGAATAACTGGGTACTAACGATGTTTTGTGAGAAACTTCTCATGATTGTCAAGCCCGCTAACTAAGTTAACAAGGAAAAGGGTAATTTATGTCTGGACAGAAGAATGTGAGGGAATATTCAAGGAGCTAAAGAGAAGGCCGATCACTACACCTGTGCTCACACTAATAAAAACTGGAGAAAGTTTTGTGATATACAGTGATGCTTTAAATAAAGGCTTGGGTTGTGTATTCATGCAAAATGATAATGTGATAGCCTATGCCTCACAATAGTTGAAGATCCATGAGAAGAACTACCCGACGCATGATCTAGAGCTAGAAACCGTGATTTTTTCCTTGAAAATATGGCGGCACTACCTTTATGGTGAGAAGTGTGACATATACACCGAACATAAGATCCTAAAGTATATATTCACAAAAAATGAGCTCAACATGCATCAAATTATATGGTTAGAGATAATCAATGATTAAGATTTCTCTATTCACTATCATCTTGGAAAGGCGAACAAGGTAGCTGATGCACTATGTAGAAAAGAACATGCTACTCTATCCATGCTGCAGATTGAGAAAGACCCTATCTTCATGGATATGCAAATAATGGATTTGGAAATCATAAGGGAAGGGGATATATCCTAAATTCCCCAAATGATTGTGAATCCATCCATCCAGGAGATGATTAATGAAGCACAATGGGATGATGTGGAGATACAAAAGAGAGTGAATGCAATAAAGGAAGGGAAGCTGCAAGAGTTCCATATCAATGATGATGGTTTGATTCGGTTTGGAGCGCTGCTTTGTGTGACTTCATCACCCGGGATAAAGAAGGAGCTATTGGACAATGCACATAGATCAACTTTATCTATCCATCCTGGGAGTACCAAGATGTATCGTGATCTCCAGGAACTCTTTTGGTGGGATTACATGAAGAATGAGATTGCAGAATATATATCTAGGTGCTTGGTATGTCAGTAAGTTAAAGCTGAGTGACAAAAGTCCAAAGGTATGATGCATCCATTTCCTATACCCATGTGGAAATGGGAAAATGTTACTATGGACTTTGTCCCGGGTCTCCCTAATATGTCAAATGGAAATAATGCGATATGGGTTATGGTTGACCGACTCACCAAGACTGCCCATTTTATCACTATTAGGAAAGATCTATCACTTGAACAACTTGAAACGATATATGTGAAGGAAGTGGTGAGACTACATGGTGTTCCACTCTTAATTTTCTCTGACTGTGATCCGCGGTTCACATCTAAATTTTGGAGGAGCATTCAACTTGCTTTGAGTATTGAATTAAATTTCAACACGGCCTATCACCCCCAAACTGATGGGAAATATGAAAGGACTATTTATAAGCTTGATGATATGCTTAGAGCCTGCTCTCTAGAATTCAAAGGTGGATGGGATCATCATCTCCCATTGGTTGAGTTCTCATACAATAAAATATTCCACCCGAGTATTCATATGGCTCCATATGAAGCTGTGCATGGAAAGTGATTTAGAACTCCAACCTGTTGGGATGAAGTTGGAGAAAGAAACCTACTTGGACCTGATCTAGTTCAAGAGATGACAGAGAAGGTTCAAGTCATCCAAAAACACATCAAAGCTGGTCAAAGTCGGAAAAAGAGCTATGCGACAACCATCTAAGGGGATTGGATTTCAATGTTGGAGATAAAGTCTTCATTCGAATATCTCCATGGAAGAGAGTCATGCGATTCAGGAATAAAGTGAAGCTAATCACAAGGTATATTGGACCCTTTGAAATCCTTGAGAATATAGGATCTGTAGCCTATCATCTTGCACTTCCACCGAATATGGCTCAAGTTCATGATGTGTTTCATGTATCATTACTGAGGAAGTACATACTAGACCCCTCTCATCTACTAAACTTAGAGGTGGTGTAGCTGGAAGATGATCTCTCCTATGAAGAGCATCCAGTAAATATTCTGGACTAAAGTTATAAGGTTCTACGGAACAAGAAAACCCACGTTGTCAAAGTGTTGTGGGGGAACCATTAGTTTGAGGAAGAAAATTGGGAACCAGAAGAGGCGATTAAGGAGAAGTACCGTCACCTATTTATGTAAAACAAAATTTCGAAGGAGAAATTTCTTAAGGGGAAAAAATGTAACGACCCAAAGTTTTTCAATGAAAATAACCATCATAAAATTATGTCATAAAATAACATTAATGCACAACATAATGAACTACTAAGTGATAAGTGACCTTTAAACATAATATTTTCTCTTCTGTGTTTGGAATTTTGAAAATCTGACATACATGGTTGTTTTCAAGATGATTTTTTGAGTCTGATAGAACAAACTTGTTTTTTGGATGAATAGTAACATACCCTTATAAATAGTAAACTGAATAGTAATATGACCCTTATTGATAGTAAATAATATTATTATTTTATTTTCTTAAGGAAATAAGATAATGAGATCTTAATTAATTTTTCAATGAGAAATAAATCTAAGTTCACCTTTAAGATTGTTATTTTTCGAATAAACTGTGACTTTATTTAAAAATAAAATTAATAATATTTTGAAAATTAATATTGAAAATTGGAGTTCATTTTTTAATTATACACGTCGAAAAATGGTTAGGGTAAATTTTTGGTATTTTTCTGAAAAACTCAAATTTTTTATGAAAAGTGAAATACGGTAAAATACCGTATATACAATTTAACCGTTAAATGCACTATTAATGACATCACAAGTGATGAAAGACCACTTGGTTCAAACTCACATCATAATATTACTATTAAGGGTCACATGAATCAATACTATTGGTTTTCTTGAGTGAAATAATAAAATAAAGAATTAAATATTCAAAATTTATCCCTCCCCTCCACTATAAAAACCACCCTTCACGCCATCATTCCCTCACACCTCTCAAGCTCCAAGACATCTCTAAACTCTGCCAAAAAATACTCACTATCCCCTTCCCCACATCCAAGAGCTTCTAGTCTCATCAAAAGACCAATATTAGGACCTTAAGGAGGTTCTCAAGAGACGGATTCGAGAGGTAATTTCTCTCCCACTTCTCCTTTAATTTCCTTTCATGTTAAAGTTCATTTCTTGATCTCTCCCCACCTATCTTCACCCAAATGGTATTCTAACTCCATTTTTATACATATAATGTAATTTTATGATGCTAAGGGGATATTATATCATACAACCTCCTTTTACCTCTTTCTTTTATTTTATTAAAGAGAACGTTGTTCGTGAGGTGTTAATTTATCACCTTCAAGAATGACATGTTTTCTTCTTCCATTTCTACCTTCAGATATGGTCATGAAACCATTTATATTGTTGAACCAGAATATTTTATATTTATCATGTCCTATTTAATGTTTTGGAACTGACTTATGGACATATTACTAAGTGATAAATTAAAACAAGTTTGTTGTGATCGAAAAACCGCCCAAATTAACCCAATCATTATTTATTCTTATCTAAAGATTCATCCACATGGATATAATATAATTCATTATAAGATCATTCAAACTCTTGTAATATCATTAATAATATGTAATATCAGTTCTTTATGATTACCCATGTTCTACCCGAACATCAATTTAAGAATACATGTGAACCACTCAAGAAAACCATAAAAACATACATTCCCGAATAATGTTTCTAAATTCTATAACTCATTAAAAGGCATATAGAATGACATAAAGAAACCATAATGAACCCTATTAATGAATAAAAGGTTCTTTAATTTCTAATTAATTAATATAATGTCATTATATAGGACATTAAAGAGAAGGATGCATTTGGATACAAGGTAAGGGGAAATCTCGAACATAATTTTCTTCCTTCGGGTTCTCCCTCTTTCACTCCATTTTGATATGGATACTCCTTAAAGATAATTTCCTCATAATTATCTTACCTTTTATGGTATATACATGTTTTCTAATTAATTTTATGTCAAACCAAATTTTTTCCAAAATAACTCTTCTTTTAAGAACTCAACTTTTACCTCTTATTCATGGTTGATGGTTCTTGTATCAAGTATGTTTTTTCCTCTTTCTCTTTGGGAACCAAAATCTTATAAATGTATTCATATGAGATGAAACCCATTCTATTAAAAAGGATAGTTATGTTCACTTTTGATATGTGTTCTATGTGGAAATCATTATAATGATAATGTTATGATGTGATGGGTGCGCCCGGAATTATATAGTGCAATATGAATGTTTCAAAGTGACGTGTGCACTCGGAATTATACAGCCCTCCAATGCATTGGGTAAAGTGATGAATCTCATGAGTATATGTGAAATGACTTGTGAAAAAGATTATATCTTAGATCACAAGTATGTGTGGTATTTAACCACTAAAACATGATGTTTCATTTTTATCCATTACCACATTTCAAGTCTTTTATTTATGTTCCTCTCATGTTCATGATTTCTTTACCTATGTCATGATTATGCTCACCTCATGCTATATTGTTATTATCTATCCTCATACTGGGATTTTAGCTCACCCCTTTTGATGTATATCCCTAGGTGGATACTTGTACTAAGGAGAGGACAAGTGTATATAAGAAGATAGAGATGAAGAAATTAAATAAATGTTTATGCTTGATGTTGTAATTGCTATGTATGGTCCTAGTTTTCCCATGAAACTAAACCATTGGATCCTCTATGTGTAATGATATTATGTTGTTTACCTTTAAAATACTGTAATAGTAATGTATGAAAAAGCTGGGTAGCTATATCTAGGAGGGAACATGAAGAGGGATATATAGTATTGGTTGGGTGTATGGAATGTCAGGTGTGGTCATAGTTACCTAGGAGGTATTAATGGTTTTTTATGTGGACTAGGTTCCTGAGGGTGCCTGGTTTCTATAGGGGTTTTGTACTATTGTAGGGTTAGTTGGATAGTTATATTGGTGTTTTGTGTGTTTTTGCATTGATAGGTATGTTGTCGTAGAGTCATTGGTTTGAATAGGTGGTTGGCGTTGTTAGATTGGGCCCATTGGTAGTGGCTGGATACTGTTATTGTCTAGGTGGAACTACTACTATTTCTCTTTAGTGGGTTGATGTTGGGGCACTGGTTACTGTAGGGGTATTCATTGGTACTAATGATGTTGGATGGTTCTTTTGGAGTGGAGTAGGATGCTTCTAGGTGGGGAGTGCTGGTAGTGTGGAGTGGGCTATTGTTGTAGTTGGTGATATAGTTTGGTAGAGTGATGGATGCTGATTGAAAACCAAGACCTCGATGTTTAGTGTTTAGTGCTCTGGGTTTAGTGGTGATGGGGTTGAAGGGGTTTTCTAGTTTTCTCGATTGCTTCAACATGTTCTCTTGGATTTCTTGAGGCTTTCTTATTGTGATCTTGAATACTTGGTCTTGCTGGTTGGTAGCACTATCTATTTGGTGGCAAGGATTGATGCTTGTATTTTATGTTGGTTGATTCTTGCTTCTGGATATGGGTGGTGGAGTGCAGAATGATGAATTGAGAATTGGTTTCACTTCCTTGTTTTTTGTCTTTGTTGGCCTTTAGTCCAGGTGCTTCACCCATTTGGGGATCCACTTTTACTTCAATTCCTTTTTACTATTTTTTCATATACCCGTTGTATTTTCCTTGAAACCCCAATTAAAATCCAACAAAACCATAAAACTGTAAAAACACTAAAAACCTCAAATTCCATAAAATACCCAAAAACCCCACCAAAATCCTAAAAATCCTTGGAAACATAAAAACCCCTAAAACCATGAAAAACTCAAATAAAAAATTAAAAACCTAAAAAAAATTGAAACCCCTAAAAACAATAAATCACCAAACACCCTAAAAACCCTAACAGTAGAAAAAAAACAGTATAAACCCTAAAACCCAAAAACCATAAAAACCCTTAAGACCTATAAAAACACTAAACAACTAAAAACTCTAAAACCCTTTAAAAAACTAAAAGAACATAAAAACTGAACCCCCCATAAAAACCCAAAAAACCATAAAATCATTCGAGATCCATTAAAAAGTAGAAACCCCTAAAAGCAGTAAAAAACACAAAAAATAATTTAAAACCTAAAAATCCTAAAAAAACCTATAAAACCCCTAAAACCTAAAAAAGATTAAAAACCCTAAAACCCACTAAAACCATAAGTACCATAAAATCCCCAAAAACATTAAAAACACATAAAAACCCATAAAAACAAAAAAACCCACTAAAAAAATCTGAAAACCCTTTTAAACAAAAAATGGTAAGAAAACATTAAAACCATAAAAACACTAAAAAACCCAAAAAAACAAAAATACCCATAAAACCCCTAAAACCCATAAAAATATCAAAATACAAAAAATATATAAAAACCATAAAAATACTAATAATCCCTTCAAATCCCTAAAAACCAAAAGACCCAAAAATTCCATAAAACCCCAATGAAAACCATAAAAACCAAAAACACTTAAAACCCCAAAAAACCTAAAAACACTAAAAATCGTAAAAACCCTAAAAATCCTAAACACCATAATTACCCTAAAACCCAAAATAAAAATAAAACACTAAAAACCCAAAACCCCCAAAACCCATTAAACCACTTAAAACACCCAAAAAACCCAAAAACCCACTAAAAATCTAAAGACTCTTTAAACCACCATAAATGTTAAAAAACTCTAAAACAACTTAAAAACCTTAAAAACAAAAAAAAACCCATAAGAAACAAAAAAACTACCATAAACACCCTTAAAATCTATAAAAACCCTAAAAACCATAAAAATATTTAAAAATACCTCAAAATACTGAAAAACGTAAAAACCCATAAAAACCTTAAAACCCCTAAAAAAATTAAAAACCTAAAAACAATTAAAGAAAATAAAAAACCCAAAAATCCCTAAAAACCAATAAAAACCCAAAAATTGATAAAAACAAATAAAATCCCTAAAAAACAAAAAATAATTAAAATACATAAAATGATCTAAAATTATTTAAAAACATAAAAAACCCTAAAATCCAACTAAAAAACATTAAAACCTTAGAAACACATAAAACCTATAAAAATGTAAAAAATGCTAAAAACATTAATAACCCTTAAAATTTTCTAAAAATCCTTAAATCGCCTAAAAAATAAAAACCCATAAAATACCATAAAACCCCTTAAAACCACTAAAAATAACTAATAACCATTTAAAAATTATAAATGTTAAAAAAATTATAAAAAAATTAAAAAACCTAAAAAGCACAAAAAACTGTAAAAACCCAAAAATCCATAAAACCTTAAAAACCATAATAATCCCAAAAAATAAATAAAACCATAAAAACCATAAAAATCTAAAAAATGGATAAAAATACCTGAAAGCCTGGAAACCCTAAAAACCCCTAATAAATCCTTAAAAACCTAAAAACACTTAAACCCATAAAAAATTTAAAACACTAAAATTCCTACAACCCTAAACCCCAAAAAACCTTACTAATCCCTAAAACCATTTAAACCCCTCAAAAGTTGGAAAACTGCTAAAAAGTTTAAAAAACATACAAGACTACAAACCCCTATAAACCCAAAAAATCATAAAAACCCCAAAAACCACAAAAAACTCTAAACCCCTGAAAATCCCTAAAACCCATAAAAACCATAAAAATAAAATAACCAATAAAAATCCACAAAAATGTGAAAAAAAATATAAAAACCCTAAAAGCTCCATAGAAATCCTTAAAAACCTACAATCAGTTAAAAAACCTAAAAACACTAAAAACACTAAAAACCTTAAAAACCCTAATAAACCTAAAAACCCTAAAAACTATAAACCCCTAAAATCATTAAAAAAAATAAAAACGCATAAAAACCCTAATAACCCAATAAAAACTCTAAACACAATTTAAACCCCTAAAAATTTTAAAAACTCAAAAAACCATAAACCCCTAAAATCATAAAAAGCCCCTAAAACCCCACAAAACCAAAAAACCCCTAAACCCCCTCAAAACCCTCAAAATACCAAAACACTCTAAAAACCTATAAAATATTAAAATCCATAAAAGATTATAAAGACATAAATATCTCTAAAACCCCTCAACCCCCTCCCCCTATGAAAACCATAGAAACCTTGAAACACTTAAAACCAGTAAAAAACATAAAAATTATGAAACCCTAAAAACCCCCCACAACCCAACAAACCTAAAAAGAATAAAAACATTTAAAAACATAAAATACCCTAAAAACCATAAAAACTCTAAAAACACACTAAAACCCTAAAAACACTTTAAACCCATAAAAATTTTAAAAAATATAAGAATCCATAAAACCCCAATAAACTCAAAAAACCCTAAAAACCCAAAAAAACCAAAAAACCATAAACCATAAAAATATTAAAAATCCCTAAAAATCCTAAAAAAGTAAAAACACTAAAACCCTAATATTTCCTGAAAAACCGAAAAACACATAAAACCCCTAATAACTATAAAAATATCTAAAACCCTATATAATAGTAAAAACCCTCAAATACTTAAAAAATCATAAAAAATAAAACGTCCCTAAAAATTACTAAAAATGTAAAAATATATAAATAACCTCAGTAAACCTTTAAAACATAACAAAAATAAAAACACATTAAATACCTTCAAAACATTTAAACCCTAAAAAATTCCCCAAAAGACAATAATAGCCCCTATAATCTATACAACCTAAAAACCTAGAAAAAACACTCAAAACCACTATAAACCCTAAGAAACCTTTAAATGAGTAAAAACATTAAAACAATCTAAAATCCATAAAACCCATAAAAACTCTATAAAACCCTAGAAACCAAAAAAAAACCCCCAAAACCTTAAAAAAGCCCTACAGTCCATCAAAATCCCTAAAAACCCTAAAAACCCATAAATATCCTAAAAATCCTGAATAAACCTTAAAAATATAAAAAACCATAAAAATACGACATTACCATAAGAAAACTTTAAAACCTAAAATCACTTAAACCCCATAAAAATGTAAAACGTCAAACTCTAAAAAACAGTAAAAACCATAAAAACCATTAAACCCATTAAAAACCCCCTAACCCCCCCCCCCCAAAACCACTAAAAACTCTATGAATATTTAAACCCTAAAAATGTTAAATAACTCAAAAAAACCATAAATACCCTAAAACGTATTATAAAATCCCTAACCCACAAAAAACCATAAAACCTCTAAAAACCATCAAAATAACTAAAACCCTTTAAAATCATTAAAAATATTAATTTGGTAAGGGATTGTTGTGATCTTGCTAGGTGTTGGAGGGGATGGGGCTGGTTCTATTTTGGGGAGTTTTTGGTGGGATCTTAGTTCGCTTGGTCGGTTGTTCTAGTGGTGGGATGGGATAATTTATAGGGGTTCTGGAGTGTTTTTGGGAGAATCTTCTTCTATTTGACATGTGTAAGGGTAGACCAGTATCGGGAGGGTGTGGTTGGAGGGATATGTAGTGTTTCATATAGGTGTGTGATTGGAATAGTTAGGATGTGGTTTCTAGAAGATTTAGACTAGGAGGGCTTGGAAAATGTTTTTTCTTAATGTAAATGGGAGGTTGGTGCATGTGGTGGTGAATGAGGCTGGGTGGTGTGGGGGATTCTAGTGGTTTGTGTTGTTTGTGTTTTTTTGGGTATGTGTGTGTGTGGTTGGTGGTGCGTGCATGATTGTGTGTGTACGGTTGGTGGTGTGTTTGTGTGCATGTGTGTGTGTGTGTGTGTGTGTTGTTTTTTTATTTGATATATCTTGAGGCCTTGGTGTAGCTTTATATTAGAGTAATTACTGGTTCTATGCGTGGAGATACAATGTTTTTTTATGCTTGTTTGGGGAGGGCTCGTCTGATTAGGTAGTGTGTTATTGGTTGTTGGTTTGTGTTCCAAATAGCTCGTGTGCACTTGGTGGGTGACTGGTGGCACGGGTTGTTGTATATATTGTTGCTGGATTCTTTTGGATTTAGGTTCTTGTTGGTCTTTTGTGGTGTTGGTGTTTCTTTGCACCTTTGTGGGGGTGTTGTTATGTTGTCATAGTGGTTTTGTGTTCTTAGTCCCTTGGTCTATTTGGGTGCCTTCCTTGGTGCCATGGTGTTTTATTAGTCCTTGAGCCTTTGTTTCTTCCATGTGTGGTTCTATTTGTAATTAATCTTCTCATTATTTAATATAATATTTTACCTTTAAAAAACCATCAAAATCCTAAAAAAAATCCCTAAAAATGTAAAAAAACCTAAAAACCCTAATAAAACCTGAAAAACTATAAACACATAAACCCCCAAAAAAACTAAAAATATATAACACCCAAAAACATTAAAAATCCTGAAAAATGCCTAAAACCCCTAAAACACCATAAAAATCCAAAAAAGCCCTAAAATTCCTAAAAATATAAAAAACCCTAAAAACCCGAAAACACCTTAGAAAACCATAAAATTTTAAAAACCCATAAAACCCGAACAAACTCTAAAAATGGTAAAAATGATAAAAATGAAACAAACCCTAAAAACATAATAATCCCTAAAACCCCAAAATATCCCTAAGTATCCATAAAAACCTATAAATTTATTATAAATGACCTATAAATCCCTAAAACATAAAGAAACATAAAAAATACTAACAAAACCCTACAAAGCTAAAAATACTTTAAACCCCTAAAAACAATACAAACTCTAACCCTAAAAGACCCTAAAAATCCTAAAAAACATAAAATACCCAAAAAACCCCAAACAGCCATAAAACCATAAAACAACTAAAATCTCTAAAAACCCTTAGAAATGTTAAAAATGGTAAAAAAAAATTAAGACCATAAAAACACAGTAAAACCAAAAAAACCAAAGGACTCTCAATTGAGCTCGTGTAGCTCTTGAGTGCCTCATTTCTATGGTATTTTAGCTTCCACCTTTTGAAACCATGTTTCCTAGTGGCTTATTCTTTAATTCCTTTATTGAAGGGTTCTATTATGTTCTCTTTAACGAATGTTTATGATCAAGAATGTTTCAGTTCGTGACTGGTTTGTGGTTAGTGGTGGGGATCGTAGTTTCCCATCATTATTGTTAGTGGCTTGATCAATGATCCTGGTTTCATAGTGGTATTGGATCATTGGTTAGGGTCATCTCAGGTTCAGATGGATGTTGTTTAATTGGCTTCCATTGTTCCATTGGTTTTGGGGGTGGTGTCCATTTTTGTATGTTCAATAATGGTTTTTTAGCGGTGATGGTTTTCAATATACATTCTTCCTCCTAGTGGTTTATCTTGAGTGTGTTGGCACAATGGTTTTCACGACCATGTTAGGTGATAGGTGTTGTTCACTGACACTCCATGTTCACCCATCAACCAGTTTGAGGTGCGTCAGTTGCAATTAATGGATTCAACGACCGAGTGATTTCCTAGTTCGGCGTATTTTTTTGGGCTTGGTGTTGGGATTTGTGGTCGGTGTTCCTCGGTAGTGCATTGGATCACAGTTGACAGGTGAGGTTAGTGTTAGCGTTGGTTTATTCCATGTGATAGTTCATGTAATGGGTTTTATCCTATTTGGGGTCTTTGGATTAAGGTCATGTGGAATGAGGAGTCACAATTTTCTGTTGTTGGTGTAGGACTTCCAGCCTGTTGTGTCTTCATCGACGATGTGAGGTTGATAGTGTTGGACAGTGTTCCTTCATAGATGTTGTTGTTGAATTTTCATCAACATTTCAGGTTCATCGACGCTTATGTTCAGAAGTCCTAATCACCTGGGGTGGTGGTTTACTAGATTCCCATTATGTGGTGGTTCTACATGAGTTCATGAGATTATGTTCTGCACTAGGGTCATTCTTGGTGTGCCTTTAACGTCTTATTTTTTAGAGTATAGGTTGTATGGTTCATTAGTCGGTTGGATGAGGGTTTATCAGTTGTCGCCAATCATGTTTTTTATTTTCTGGTTAATGTTCTGTTGGCCAATGTTTCTTGGTTCCTTGGTTGTTAGCTTTGGTTCAGAGTATAGTGGCACTTGTCTGTCTGTTCAATTGAATTTTCATCTATTCCACTACAAAAAATACATTTCTTGATCTTTTTTGAAATTTAGCTGTGGTTTTAATAGCCTCCAAATGATGTGTGATTCTATCTAAAATATATGTGTATTGGCATGTTAGGAATATTTTGGCGGTGCTTTTTTATTTCATAGTGTTTCTTTGGCAGTGGTTTAAATCACTGTTTAATATTTAGTGGGTTTTTTTTAATTTTTTCATTTATGTAATTAAGTAATATATAATTATTTATTATTATTATAAATATAATTTATTATTTATTTTTCATATTTTATTTTTTACTATTTTTTTTTTATTCAATATTTATTATTGTTTGTTGTTTATTGTTTATTGTTTATTCTTTATTGTATTATCTTTATAGTTTATTGTTTATGGTATATTTTTAATTTTTAATTTTTTATTATTTAATTTTTTATTTATTATATATATATATATATTTATTTATTTACTTATTATTATTTACTTATTAATTATTTACTAATATTACTTATTTTTATTTATATATTAGTTATTTATTAATACATTTTATTATTTATCCTACCATGCATGCATATTCCACATATGCCATGCATAAATCTGGAAAATATATGAAGTGGGAGAGATTTGAACCCCTTACCTCTTAGATATACTACAAAGACATACCACTCCAGCAAGCTCCTTATTTGGTGAATAAACAGTATGTAATATACTTATACATATACAAATAAAAAACAAATAATGATAATAATTAATAATAAATATTGAACATATAATGAATATATAATAAACAACTGATAAATTAATAATAGATTTATATATAATAGATAATAGTTAAATAATAAATATATTATAAATAATTATTAAATAAATACTAAATCGGTAATAAATAAATAATAATTAAATATTTCATAAATGATAAATAAATAAATAATCTATAAATAATTATAATAACGAAATAAATAAGAATAAATAAGAATAAAATGATAATATATGATAATAAATAACAAGTGATAACAAATAATAATAAATAATAAATAATAGACAATAAATAATTAATAATAAATAAATAATAAATAAATAAATAATAAACATCTTAATATATAAATAATAAACAATAAACAATAAATAATAAATAAATATTAAATGAATAAAAAATAAAAAATAAATATTAAATAAATAAATATTCAATTAATAAATAATATATAATATATAAATAAATATAAAATAAATAAATAATCAATAAAAAGTAAAAATTGAATAAATAAATAATAAATGAAAATAAATGAAAATAAATAGATAATAAATAATAAATAAATTTTAAATAATAAATAAATAACAAATATGTAATAAATAATTATAATTGAATATTAAATAAATAAATAAATATTAAATAAATAAATAATCAACAATAATAAATAATAAAAAGTAATAAATAATAAATAATTAACTATAAATAATAATGAAATATTAAGTATTCATTTAACAATAAATTAGTAATAAACAGAAATCAAAAATAATAAATCAATAATAAATAAATATTAAAATAATAATTAATAAATAATAATTAAAAAATAATAAAATAATAATATAATAAAATAATATAAAAATTGAAAAAATGAAATCATAAATCCTAAATTATAAAATAATAAATATATATACTTATATATACTTATAAAAAATTTACATAAAGATATATAAACACATATTTATGCTATATAAATATATAAAAACACAATCATATTTATAATTATATATTAATATAAATATATATATATAAACACAAGTAAATATAAATATCTCGATATGAATATCTACACATATATGATAAAAAATATATAAACAAAAATTTGTATAAATATTTACAAATGTATATAATATCAATAATTACTTATTTTAAATCAAATGAATAAACACTTGTTTTTTATCGTTTGGTTTATATGCTAACAAATACATTCTATGTAAATATGTATTTTTTCAAGTGATTTATTATAATTAAATATAAGAAAATATGTGTGTATTTAATTATAAATAAATCTATATTATGAAAAATGATAGAATTAAAAATACATAATATAAATGTGAATGTAATACCATGAAATAAATTAAGTCACCATTAAAAAGGGAAAAAATACCCCCCTAAATGAGGTTGAAATTATATCAAAAGTTGAAATCTTTGGGTTTCCTGACTAAAAACTCAGTTTTAAGGACCTTCCAATATTTTCTCAGATTAAAAAAATGGGACTTGAGCTCTATGAGTTCTTCAATATACTCCAGAGTATAGATCTCATGGTAGGATTTGATTTTATAAGTGGTAGAGCCCAAACAGACACACGAATCAAAAGTTATGGTCATATGAAGTTGATGTTCAATTTCCTACATTTCAGGAAACAATAATAAAGTTTAAACCTTTAATAATTACAAAATTTAAATCTAATTTGGTTTTAGTTAATTTTCTGAGCTTTGATTTGACAGGTTGTGGAGCTAATATGGAATTCTAGACAAAATGTTATGGGAAATTGATGCTGATGTTTGATTTTCATCTTATTGAACAATTTCTTTAAGTTTGAAAGTATTATTAATTAATAATTATAAATATTTACTAGTTAACACGTTATAATTTTTTAAATTATAAATAATAAACTATATATTAGTGCAAATAATAAATAATAAATCATAAATCATAAATCATAAATTATAAATCATAAATCAAAAATAATTTTTTTATTTTTTTATTTTAATGTTGCAATGCTATTTTAAAATTACTGCTATTTATGGGCGGTGTTTTTAAAAAAACACCACTAAAAAATTTAGAATTTTTTTTAAAAAATCAAAAATATTTGAAAAATATATTTTAAGAGAAAATTATTAGTGATTTTAACAACCACTGTAAATATTTTTTCAAGAAAACATTTTATTGTGGTTTTTGAAACCACTGAGAAACTTTTTTTATAGTGTTCCTATCATGTTGTGGAAGACATGACTACATTGATCTTTTGTCTACTTCAGGAATTGAAGTAAAACTAGGGGATTCACTATTGGTGCGTTTACAAGTTGTGGTTCTATGCTACTTCTTCATAGGGGGTCCTTGGTTGTCATGGGTTGTTACGGAGTTGCAGGCTGCATTCTGTTGGGTGTTGTCTAGTGGGATTGTTCCAGTGGTGGTGATCCTTTATGGTGGGGTGAGGAATGAAGGTGGTTTTTGTGTAGGTTGGATTTTTCTCAAATGGAGGGGTGTGGATTTCATTTTGGGAGTTTTTATTGGAGATATAGGTGCTACATGGTGTTTGTGATGGAAGCTTTGAGGGGGTGGTCTAATGCTGGTGTTGCGGTGGCTTGAGGCTTCATGGTTATTGGAACGAGGAAACTAGATGTTGAGAGTTTGATGCTATTTGTTGTTGTTTCATCTATTTGGTGTTGGGAATGATGTTCCAATGCAATAAGAGGCACCTATTTTTGTAACTAGTTCTGGGTCCAAATGTTGGTTAAGTGATGGTGTGCTTCTTGGAATTGTTCCAACAGGGCATTGAATGATGTTGTGGGTGCTAGGAGTTATTGTGTATATTGGGGGTTTTGCTGGATGTTGGGTGATGATTTTAGGAGCTGGATCTGTTGGGAGATGTTGTTGAGGGGAGATGGGAGTTGCATGGAGGGAACATGAAGAGTATTAGTGGGTCCTTGCTGGGTGCATGGGTTGTAGGTATAGATGGTGTTGGATAGGATGTTTTGGAGGTCATGTTATTTTGGATTGGGTTCCTGCTAGAACCTAGTTGTCATTGGGGGCTATGAGCTCGTGCAGGGGCTATTGGCAAGTTCTATTGGTGTGGTGTGTGCTATTTCTTTAATGGGGTGTGCCGTAAAAGTGGCATATATTGGTATTGGTGGCTGGTCTTGTTGGTTTGGGTCCCTTGTTGGTGGGTGGATGCTTTGTTTCGCTAGGATGTGTTAGTGCTACTGTTGTTAAGAGAGTTTCATCTGGATCATTGGTTGTTCTTGGGGTTTTCGATGTTTCAGGTATTGTTGGTTTGTGTTATTTGAGTGGAGTAGGATAATCCTCAATGGGGAGTAATTTTTTTGGGGAGAGGGCTACTTCTATTTCTGGTGATCTAGTTCTACTAAGGGATGGTTGCTGATTGAAATATAGGAGTTGAAGGTCTAGTGGTGATGGGGCCGGCGTGGTCTATTTGTTTTCTTGGTGGCTTCTGGCTATTCTCTTAGCTTACTTGCGGCTCCCTTGTTGTGATGTAGCTACATTAGGATTTCTTGTCAGTGGCGATGTCTATTCATTGGTGAGGAGTGTAGCTAGCCATTGATATTTGCTGATGCTTGGTTCTGGATAGGGGTGGTGGTGTGCGAAATGTTGGCTTGGGTATGGGTTTCACTTCATTGTTTGCTTTCGTTGATGGCCTTCAGGCCAGGTGTTTCACCCTTTGGGTGATCCTCTTATATCAATTCCTTATTTATTTTTTCTATTCATGTTTTATTTTCCTTTCAAAAAAACCCTAAAACCCCAAAAATTATAAAAACCATAAAAACCATAAAAACCCTAAAACCCCTCAAAATCCGTATATACCCTAAAAACAGTAAAAATACTAAATAATCCCTAAAAATATATAAAAATATAAAAACCATAATAAAACCTCAAAAACCATAAAAAAAATAAAAAACGTAAAACCCCTAAAACCCCTAAAAAAAGATGAAAACCATAAACATGATAAAAACCCTCAAAACACTAAAAATCCAAAAAAAATAATAAAAATCCAAAAAATACCTAAGAATCCAAAAAATCAAAAAAAAACTCAAAAAACCAGAAGAATTATTATAAAAAATTCAAAAACTAAGTACACATAAAATCCATAAAAACCAAAAGATACCTAAAACAATAAAAACTCTAAAAACCCTACAACCTATAAAACCATAAAAATCACAAAAAAAAATCATAAAAAATGATAAAAACTAATAAAAATTCCAAAAACCCACTAAAGAAAGTAAAACACATTTAAACCATTAAAAACATTAACAAACATTTAAAAATCTTTAATCCCTAAAAAACTAACAAAAAAACACTAAAACACCCAAAAAACACAAAACCCTAAAAACCATAAACCCCCTCCCCCCCAAGAAAGCATAAAACCCCTAAAACTACATAAAATTCTACAACTTCCCTAAAATGAAAAAAACCCTAAAACCCTAACAACACCAAAAAACCATAAATACCAAAAAACACTTAAAACCCCTAAAAACCTGAAAATTTATATAAACTCTAAAAAACCTAAATACACTAATAACCGAAAAACTATATAACTTAAAAAAAACCATAAAACTCCTAAAAACCCTAAAAATTGACTAAAAACTCTAAAAAACCTTTAAAACCCTACAACATTAAGAACTCTAAAAACATTAAAACCCCAATAAACTCAAAATAAAAGTACTGAAACCCGAAAAATCCCTTAAAAGCACTAAAAATTCAAAGATACCCTAAAACACCTCAAAATCCTTAAAAAAATAAAAATCCTAAAAATCTATGTAAATCCTTAAAATGTAAAAAACATAAAACCTTGAAAACCCCTAAGAAAACCTTAAAAACCAAAATCACTTAAAACCCCTAAAACCGAAAAACACTAAAAACCCTAAAAATGGTAAATACCCTAAAAACTATAAAACCCCTAAAAATATTCATAACCACTAAAAACCATTGAAATCATTAAAAATCCTTAAAAATATCAAAAATCTCTAATTTTTTTGAAAATACTAAAAAACCACGAAGAAAACCTTAAAACCCTAAAAACACTTAAAACCCTCAAAAACTTAAAAAACAATAAAACCATAATATTTTAAAAATAAACTCAAAACCCTAAAAGCACTATGAACAATAAAACCCCCTAAAACCATCAAAAAACCCTAAAACCTTAAAAACTATAAAATCCACTAAAAACTATAAAAACCCTTTAAACCCCTAAAAATGCGAAAACTCTAAAAACAGTAAAAAAAATAAAATACTAAAAAACCCTAGAACACAAAATAAAAAAAACCCTAAAACCCTTAAAAAATTAAAACACTCAAAACCCCTAAAAACTATAGAAAACCATTTAAAACCAAAAAAATATCGAAAAATCAAGAAAAATGAAAACACCCCTAAAAACACTGAAAACCACAAAGAAGGCCCTAAAAACCAAAAAATCCCTAAATAACCTAAAAGATGTTAAAACCCATAAACCCCAAAAAACCCAAAAATCGTCTCAAAATCCCAAAAACCCCCCAAAACCAAAAAAATAAAGAAGACAAAAAATCCATAAAAACGTAAAAATACATGAAAATCCCTAAGAAAACCATAAAAACCGGAAAACACTTAAAACCCCTAAAAACTAAAAAAATGATAAAAACACTAAAAACTAAAAAAACCATTAAAAACCATAAAAACCCTAAAAACATAAAAACCCCCGAAACCCTTAAAAACCCAAAAAAACCACTAAAAATTCTACAAACCCATTAAACCTTTAAATATGTCAAAAACTATAAAAAAACATAAAACCACTAAAAAACTCAAAAAATATAAAAAAAACCCAAACCAACTATAAAACCCCTAATAAGTATAAAAAATTGTAAACCCCTCAAACTCTCTAAAACCCACAAATCCATAAAAAAAATCCCTCAAAATCTCTAAAAATGTAAAAAACCCAAAAAACCTAATATCCCTTGAGAAAACCATTAAAACCTATAAAAACATAAAAATTCTAACAAACATAAAAAATTCTAAAAACCCTAAAAAATATAAAAAACCATAAAACCCATAAAAACAATAAAAACCAATAAAACATTAAAAACTCCAAAAAACCCATAAATCCCTAAAAACTACAAAATATCTAAAAACCATTTAAACACCTAAAAACATTAAAAAACACTAAAAAACCTTGAAAACCCTAACAACTCAAAAAAATCCAAAAAACCTAAAAAACTCCAAACACCCCATAAAAACCCTAAATCCCTCAAAATCCTAAAAAACCATAAAAAGACATAAAATTCAAAAGAAATCCATAAAAATATATTAAAATTTAAAAAATAATAAAAACCCAAAAGAATATTTGAAAAACTTAAAAACCTAAAAATAGTTTAAACCCTTATAACCTAGAAAACATTAAAACCCCAAAACCCCCTCAAAATACTAAAATCCATAAAACTGCTAAAAATACTAAAAACCATAAACCCCTAAAAACCCTAAAAACTATTAAACCCTTAAATTTGTTAAAAATCTAAAAAATATTTAAAACCCTAAAAAATAAAAAAAAACTAAAAGAAACCCAGAAACCGTAATAATCCTAATACCCATCAAAATCCATAAAACCAATAAGAATACTAAAATATATTAAAGAACCTAAAACATAAAAAACATAAAAACCCTAAAAATCCTAAGAAATCCTTAAAAACTAAAAACACTTCAAACACATACAAGTCCTAAAAACTCCAAAACCCTAAAAAATCCTTAAAAAATCCTAAAAACCATAAAAAAATCTAAAAATCACAAAACCCATTAAAATCTACAAAAACCCTAAAAATAACTAAAAAATATATATACCCTTTGAACCCCTAAAAACATTAAAAAAATTCTAAATACCTTTAACCCCCTTAAAAACAAAATAAAAAATCATTAAAACCCAAAAGAACCATAATACCCCTAAAAACCAAAATGAACCATAAAACCCCTAATAACCCTAGAAACCCAAAAAATCCAAAAATATCCCTAAAAATCCATAAAACATAAAAGTCCCTATAACCCCATAAATACTATAAGAAGACCATAAAAACATAAAAAACGCATAAAATCCCTACAAACCTAAAAAATTGCTAATAACCTATAAAACACGAAAACCCTCATAATCCTTAAAATTCCTAAAAAACCATAAAATCCTGAAAAAGACTTAAATATCCCATATAACATAAAACCCAAAAAAACCTTAAAACCTATAAGAAAATGTTAAAAACCTAAAAACTCAAAAAACTACTGAAAAACATAAAAAACCATTAAAACCCAAAAAACTGAAAAAACCACCTAAACATTAAAAACCCTACGAAACCACTAAAATCTATAAAAACCATTTAAAACTCTAAAAATTTTAAGAAACTCTAAATAAAAATAAAAACCCTAAAAACTAAAAAGCTTCCTAAACCCTAAAAAACCCATATCACACTTATATCCCTAAAACCTATTAAACCCTCAAAATCCATAAATACACTAAAAAACCATAAAAATCATAAAATATACCTAAAAATCCATAAAAACATTCAACACCCAAAAACCCCTAATAGAACCTTAAAACACAAAAAAATAATTATAACCCCTAAAACCATAAAAATACAAAAACCTCAAAATTTTACCAAATCCCTAAAAATCCATAAAAATATCAAACCAATAACAACCCAAAAAACTAGTAAAAATATAACAAATCCCTAGAAAATCCTAAAAAACTAAAAAACTGAAGAAAACCCTTAAAATATAAAAATTAATAAAACCACTATAAAACCTAAAAAACCCCATAAACCCATAAAAACCCTAAAAACCATAAAACCCATAAAACCTCAAAAACCCTAAACGCCCATAAAATACCTAAACCACTAAATTCTCAAAAAATCATTTATAACCCAATAAATTTTAAAAGACACCGATGAACCTTAAAACCCCTAAAAACAAAAAAAAACCATAAAATACAACAAAAAACAAAAAACCGATAAAAACCAAATAAAAACCAAAAAGACCTTTAAAATCCAAAAAACCCAAAAAACCCATAAAATACTAAAAAGTCTATAAAAATCCGTAAATATATAAAATACCATAAAACCCATAAAAACAAAAAAACCATTAAAATCCAAAGAACACTTAAAACCCCTAAAAACCTAAAAATGCTAAAACACATAAAACCCAAAAAAATGCCAAAAACGGCAAACCCCTAAAAATTAAAAAAACCTAGACACATAAAAACACTAAAAACCACTAAAAACAACAAAAATAATTTAAAATCTAAATACATTAAGAAAATATAAAAACCTATATATTACTAAAACTAAAAAAACCATAAAAACCCAATAAAATCCCTAAAAACTCTCAAAATCCCTAAAACCCGAAAAATCCTAAAAATATCTAAAAATCCAGAAAAAAGTTAAAATCCTATAAACCTTGAAAACCCTAAATAAGTCCTTAAAACCATAAGAACACTAAAAACCCATAAAAACCTAAAAAAAGTAAAAATCCAAAAGATGTTAAATTCCCTAAAAACTGTAAAAACCTTTAAAATCCATAAAAACACAGAAAACGTTTAAATATCCTAAAAATCCCTAAAAATTACTGAAATTGTTAAGTATGAGAGCCGTTTTGTGTGGCAGAGGATTTGGATTGAGTCAGAGTCGATGCTTCCGGTTTCGGCTCTTAATAATTTTTCTAGGGATGTCCCGTGGCGACTAATCTCGCATTGGATCGAGTTCCTAGACATCTCCTGGTCCCCGAGCTTTAATGTGTCTTATGTTTACTGGGAGGCCAACTCCGTGGCGGATGCTCTCTCAAAAAGGGCAATTGATGAAAGATGCTCGGTGTGGTCCTTTGTGTCCCCATCTTTTTGTTCACCATTAGTTGACTTGGATATGAAGGGTGAGATCCACTCTCTCCCTTGTCGACCCATCTTGTAATTTCCCCTTTATGTTTTATTATCTTTTGTGGGGCTAGGCTTGCCTAGCTCTGAACCTCTTCCACACTAAAAACCCAAAAAATCCTAAAAACCATAAAAATATTAAAAATTCCCTATAAATCCCTTAAATCATAAAAATATCTAAAAACCCTAAAACCCCTAAGAAAATAACCAAAACATAAAAACACTTAAATCCCCTAAAAACATAAAAATGCTCAAAACTGTAATAACCCTAAAACAATAAAAACCCTAAAAATTCTAAACACCATAAAAAATATAAAAATCCATATAACACCTAAAATTATTAAAAAGCACAAAAACCCAGAAAACCCATAAGAAAACCTAAAAATACTTAAAACCCCTAAAAACAAATAAACGCAAAAAACATAAACCAACCTAAAATTAAACTAAAATGCAAAAAACCATAAAACCCCTAAAAACATAAAAACCCTTAAAACACATCAAAACTCTAAAAACTGACTAAAAATTATAAAACCTTTGATCCCCTAAAAATGTTGAAAGACTCTATAAAAACATTAAGAAACTAAAAAAATAAAGAAACTGATAAAATATAAAAAACAATAAATCCCTAAAACCCCTAAAAACCATAAATCCTTAAAACCCCTAAAAACCATACTAATCATAAAAAACCCTAAATTACATAAAAATTTAAATCCCCCTAAAAACCCAGAAAAACAAGAAGACAACCTTAAAAACCTAAGAACACATAAAACCACAAAAAACATAAAAATGATAATACCCTAAAAAACCCTTAAAATCCTCAAAATCCCTAAAAGCCCTAAAAACCCATAAAAATCCAAAAAAATCCCTAAATATCCTGAAAAACATAAAACCCCCAAAAACACTTAGAAAACCATAAAAACCTAAAATCACATAAAACCCATAAAAACCTAAAAAGCCAAAATACCCTAAAACACCATACAAATCAAAAAAATACTAAAATAAATAAAAACCCCTAATAACCATAAAAACCAGAAATACCAATAAAAATAAAAAAAACACAAAAAATATAAAAAACCTATAAACTCAAAAAATGTTAAGAAACTCCAAAGAACCTTAAAATCATAAAAACAAAAAAAACACTAAAAACTCAAAAAAACCTAAATACCCTAAAACCCATTAGAAACAAAAAAATACCAAAAAACACTAAAAACCATAAAATCCTAAAAAAGACTTAAAAATCACTAAAAGAATAAAAAATCCCGCAAACCATATGAAAATAATAAAACCTAAAACTAATTAAATCCCACAAAAACCCAAAAAAATACTAAAACCCATAAAATCCATTATAACTCTAAAACACCTTAAAACCCTCAAAATCCATAAAAACCAAAAAAACCTAAAAAATACCTAAATATATCTAAAAATGTAAAAAACTATATATTCCCTAAAAACCCAATAATGATGGGAAAAACCTTAAAACACTAAAAACCTCTAAATTATAAAAATACCGAAAGACTCAAAAGCGCAAAAAACCCCTAAAAACCATAAAAACCATAACCCCCCCCCCCCTCAAACCTTAAAAAAGATTAAAACCCCATAAAAAATACAAATTCACAAAAAAATATAAAAATTCATTAAACCCCTAAAAAATATAAAAATATATAAAATACCATAAAAAATAAAAATAAAAAACCCCTAAAATTTAAAAATCCCAGAAAAACCCTAAAAACCGTAAAAACCCTAAAACACTCAAAATCCATAAAACCCTAAAAACATAAATAACCTAAAAACACTAATATCCATAAAAATGTAGAAAACACTAAAACCTGAAAACCCTAAGGAAAACCTTAAAAACCTAAAAATTCTAAGAACAAATAAAAACATAAAAATGCTAAAAATGTAAAAATACTAAAAACATTAAAAAACCCATAAAACTTTAAAACTCTAAAACCCATAAAACCCTAAAAATCCACGAAAACACTAATAACTCATTGAACCCCAAAAAACATTAAAAAAATTAAAAACTATAAAACCCTAAAAATTCAAAATAAACTTTAAAAACCTAAAAACCCATTAAAAAACTACAAACCCTAAAACTCTTGAAAATTCCTAAAAACCCAAAAAACCATAAAAATCCAAAACAAAATCTTTTAAAACCAGTAAAACCACTGAAAACCACTATGAAAACCATAAAAATCTTAAAAACGGCAAAACACCCTAAACCCCCTCAAAATCCACAAAAACTGATAAAAACACATAAAAATCCATAAAATTCTCAAAAAAATATAGAAAACCGTAAACCCTAAAAATCCCTCTAAAAATACTAAAATCTGAGAAACATTTAAAACCCATAAAACCAAAAAAATGCTATAACACCAAAAAAATCCATGAAAGATTAAAAACCATAAAACCCCATAAATTCCTTAAAACCCCATAAAACCCTAAAACCTATTATAAACACTAAGAACCATTTAAACTTCTAAATACATTAAAAAACTCCAAAAAAAAACTATAAACCCCCAAAAAATAACTAAAATCCCTAAAAACCCACAAAAATACTAAGAAACCCCTAAAAGTCCTTAAAAATACCAAAAAAAGTAAAAAACTCCAAAAACCAAGAAAACCCCTAAGAAAACCCTAAAAACCTAAAAACTCTTAAAAACCTCTTAAAACCATAAAATTTATAAAAACCATAAAACATTAAAAATCCAAAATACCCTCAAAATTTATAAAAATACTAAAAACCAAAAAATCCTAAAAACCACTAAAAATCCAAAAAAATATTTTCAAAAATAAAACCATGAAATACTACAAGAAATCCTTAAAAGCTTAAAAATAATAAAAACCCCTTATAAACCTAAAAATGATTAAAACCCTAAAAAGCCTAAAGGATCTAAAAAACAACAAAAAATCATTAAAACAACCAAAAATATAAAAACCAAAAAACAAATAAAACCATTAAAAACCCATAAAACCCTAAAAACATAAAACTCTAAAACCCCTATAAAATCATAAAATCATAAAAACACAAAAAAACATAAAACCCCTAAATACTAAAAAAAACCTCCAACCAAAAAACACCTCAAAATCCCAGAAAACCCTAGAAACCAAAAATTTCTTAAAAAATTTCTAAAAATATATAAAAGCAAAAAACCCTAAAATCTATAAAAACCATAGAAAAAAATAAAAACCTAAAAACACATAAAACCCCTAAAACCAAAAAAATGTTAAAAAATAAAAAAACCCTAAAAACACTAAAAACCATCAAAATCCCATAAAACCCTAAAAGTCAATAAAAATCATAAAAATTCATAAAAATCACTAAAAGGTAAAAACCTTCAAACCACAAAAAACTACATGAAGACCATAAAACATAAAATCCTAAAAACCTAAAAAAGATAAAAAGACTTAGAACCCTAAAACCCTTAAAAGACCCAAAAGCTGTGAAACCACTAAAAACTATCAAAACCCCTAAAACCATAAAAAACCCTAAAACACATAAAAACAAAAAAAACCGAAAACTCTAAAAACCATTTAAAACCATAAAAATGTTGAATAACTCTAAAAAAAATTCAAACACTAAAAAGCTCAAAAGACACTTAAAATCAAAAAACACAATAAAATCCTAAAAACACTATAATCTCTCAAAATCCATAAACCCCCTAAAAACATAAAAATCCAAAAAAAGACATAAAATTTTCAGAAAACATAAAAAATACTAAAAACATTAAAACCCCTATGAAAACATTAAAAACCTAAAAATAGTTAGAAATTCAAAAAATAAAAAAAAATATAAATACACTTAAAACCATAAAACACCCAAAACCATAAAAATCTCTAGAATCTTCAAAACCCCTTAAAATCATAGAAAATCCCTAAAACATAAAAAATCCTAAAATTCTTAAAAACATTTAAGAAAACATTAAAAACCTAAAAACACTTAAAACCACTAAAAACCCTGAAAATGATAAAACCCTCAAAATAAAGTAAAGACCATTAAAACCCCCCAAACCACTAAAACTATAAAACCCTTAAAACCTTAAAAACTGTAAAACCTAATAAAAACCCTTAAACCAATTAAAAAATATAAAAAACAATAAAAATTCATAAAAATTCATAAAACCCCTAAAACCACAAAAAACCATAAAACACAAAAACCCAAAAACCCATAAAAACCATAAAAACAAAAATAATCATAAAAATCCTAAAAATCTGTCAAAATGTAAAATAAACCTATAAACCCCTTAGAAAACATTTAAAAAAACACTTAAATCCACTAAAAACCAAAAAATTATTAAAACCGTAAAATCCATAAACCCCTAAAAACAATAAGACATATAAAACCTTAAAAATGGTAAAAATAACTAAAAATCCTAAAACCCAACAAAAAAACTCTATCATCACTTTAAAAACAAAAAATGATAAAAACACTAAAAAACTATAAAAACCCTAAAAATTCTTTAAAAAACCCTAGAAATTTAAAAAAAATATAAAATCGTAAAGGCCCTAAAAATCATAAAAACCCAAAAATCGATAAAAATCATAAAAAATACCTAAAAAAATAAAAAAATCAAAAAACTGTCTAAATTCCTAAAAACTATAAAAATCAATAAAAATATATAAAAGCCCTAAAAATCCCTAAATACGTAAAAACCCCTAAAAACCTAGAAAAAAAACTATGAACACATTAAATACCTGAAAGCACTTAAAACCCCTAAAAAATAAAAAAATGATCAAAATCCTAAAAACTATAAAAGACCATAATACCCCTAAAAACCATAAAAACCCCTAAAACCCTAAAAACCATAAAAATACATAAAAATCCAAAGGGCATAGGGGATTTTAGATGAGATCTCAAAGCTCATAACACTACGGGGAAAATCAATATTTGCGACGGGTTAATTTTGACGGAGTTTATTCCCATCGAAAATAAGCTGTCCAGGAAGTTATTTGCGACGGGAGAATTTCCCCGTCGTAAATAACCAATTATTTGCGACGAGTTTTCGCCTCCTGTCGTAAATAATTTCGCGTGACTTGCACGCCAAATCGCAAGAAGATTATTTGCGACTGGGAGATGTCTCCCGTCACAAATAGTTTGGAGCGGCTTGGGTGCCAAACCGCTTGGCTTGCGTGCCAAACCGTGCAAGATTATTTGTGACGGGACCTTTCACAAATACCCTGGGGTGGTTAATAGCTTTTTGCGATAGGATGTCGTCCCGTCAGAAAAAGAGTGTCAGAAGGAACTATTTGCGAGGAGGCCCGTCGCAAATACCCTTTTAACCGCCGACAGTAATTAATGCGGGCGAGGGTATTTGCGACGGGGCCCATCGCAAATACCACTATTTGCGATGGGTATGTCGTCGCAAATAACCCCGTAGCTACTAATCTAACCTATATATACCCCCACCCTTTATTTTCCCAAATCACTCAGATCTTCCTCTCTCACTCTCATTATTTTTCAGTTTCAAAGAAAAAAATTACTTTAGTTGAAATTTTTTCGGCGAGAGCAATTGGAAGGCGCCAATACCTTCAGAATATCAATGTTTAAGGTATTTATATTTTATTTTTTAATATTCATTTTATTTTTTATGTTAATTTTAATTGTTGTTTATTAGTTTAATTAAATTAGATTTCAATTGATTTTTATTTATATTTATTTTTACTAAAAAATTGATATTGTTATTGATAATTATAAATAATTAGTCCTAATTAATATTAATTAGATATAATTAGATACAATTAGTAATAAATAGATATACTTGGGAATAAATAGATACAATTTGAAATAAATAGATATAATTAGCAATAAATAGATACAATTAGCAATAAATAGATATAATTAGTAATAAATAAATATAATTAGTAATAAATAGATATAAATAGATATAATTAGTAATTAATAGATATAATTAGTAATAATTAGATATAATTAGTTATAATTAGATATAATTAGTGATAAATAGATATAATTAGTGATAATTAGATATAATTAGTAATAATTAGATATAATTAATAATAATTAGATATAATTAGTAATAATTAGATATAATTAGTAATAATTAGATATAATTAGTAATAATTAGATATAATTTTTATAAATAGATATAATTTTTAATAAATATATATAATTTGTAATAAATAGATATAATTTGTAATAATTTGTAATAATTTTTAATAATTTGTAATAATTTTTAATAATTTGTATGAATTTGTAATAATTTGTAATAATTTGTAATAATTTGTAATAATTAGTAATAATATGTAATAACCTGTATTAATTTGTATTAATTTGTAATAATTAGTAATTAGTAATAATTAGTAATAATTAGTAATAATTAGTAAAAATTAGTAAAAATTAGTAATAATTAGTAATAATTTGTAACAGTTAGTTATAATTAGTAATAATTAGTGATAATTAGTAATAATTAGTAATAAATAGTAATAAATAGTAATAAATAGTAATAAATAGTAATAATTAGTAATAATTAGTAATAATTAGTAATAATTAGTAATAATTAGTAATAATTAGTAATAATTAGTAATAATAGTAATAATTAGTAATAATTAGTAATAATTATTAATAATTATTAATAATTACTAATAATTAGTAATAATTAGTAATAATTAGTAACAATTAGTAACAATTTGATATAATTTGATATAATTAGATATAATTACTAATAATTAGTAATAATTAAATATAATTAGTAATAATTTGATATAATTAGTAACAATTTGATATAATTAGATATAATTAGTAATAAATAGATATAATTAGTAACAAATATATATAATGAGTAATAAATAGATATAATTAGTAATAAATAGATATAATTAGTAATAAATAGATATAATTAGTAATAAATAGATATACTTAATAATAATTTGTAATAATTTGTAATAATTAGCAATAAAAAAATTATATTATCAATATTTACAAAAAAAATATATTAATATTATTAAAATAATAAAAAATTTATAAAATATTAAAATTATCAATATTCACAACAGGCTTTACTCTATTCTTAACATGTTCAAATCTCAAAGGGTCACTAATTGTCAGGTCATGCGCAATAAAAAGTTTGTGTCAGTCATTTCCAATGTAAACTCTATAATTTTCATTGCATGGTTGATCACCTCGCAAGTAGTATTGCAATAGGACAACCCAATTTATGCATTTCTCATCTATAAGAATTATCTCACATGACCCTTTACATAGACCATTCTTCCTTGAAAATTTAAGGGAATGATATTGATATCCCCACAAATTTTTAAGGAATAATGATCTATGTAATGGGTCATGTGAGATGATTCTTAGAGACGAGAATGCCATTACTTTGGTCGTCCTATTGCAACACTAATTGCGAGATGATCAACCATTCAAGTACAATTATATTGTTTACATTGGACATGGCTGACACAAACTTTTTATTGCGCATGACTTGACAATTGGAGACCCTTTGAGTTTTGAACATGTTAATAATAGAGCAAAGTCTGTTGCGAATATTGATAATTTATGATTTTATAAATTTTTTATTATTTTAATAATATTTATATTGTTTTTTATTAAATAATGATAATATAATTTTTTTATTAGTAATAATTTGTAAACAAAGTCTTCTTGGATAATGAAGGGAAAATTTCAAATCATCTCCACGATGATGATTACCAAATTTCCTTTCATTATTCAAGAAGATTTCATTTTACTAAGTATTGCTAAGTATTTCTAAATTAGTGAAAGAGTAGCCGTCAATCCACTGGAAATTGTGCCACCCTTAATTAATGGTAATTATTAATTAGTAGTAATTATTTATCTTCTTTTTTCAGATAGTGTTTTTATAATTTCAAATTATTCAAAAAAATGATGATTTTATATTTTATGTAGAAAAATATGGAACAAGGAAGTCGACATTAGTCATTATTAGATGATCGAGTTTGGATAAATCATCATAGAAAATGAACCATTTTTACTAGCTCAACAGGCACTTCAAATTTATTATGCAATGTACTGTGCTACTTGAAGAGACTTGAGCGATTGGTGGAGCATAATAAAAATGAAATCTCGGGAAAATCAGCTTACTCAAAATGAATGTGGTTCCACTGAAGTGGAATGAATTGACATTTTTCAAATAAATGCTCAAAATCCATCTAATTCACAAAGTGATGTGAATGTCGATGATGCCACCCCACAATTATGGATTGATGGTGATGAAGATGTTAATGATGTTACAAATGAATTTGAAATGACAAGAGATACTGAAAGTACAACTCATATGGATATTGATGATGCTGAGGAGAAAGATGAAGACATTGACATTGACAGCTATGGAGAAGAGGATGAAGATGAACATTGACACAGATAAATTCTGGTTATAATCATAACTAATATATATCTATATATAATAGTTATTTTCAACTATCTACTAACAAAAATAATTTTCTGTTTCAGATGGACTCTGATCTATTGTGTGATTTAGAGGAGTCTGAGCTACCTTTTGATGATGGGGATGTTGGATCGTCTGACCCTCAGCCTACTAGCGGTTCAGGGGGTATGCGGAGGCGGCGCGGTCTTGCACGACTGATGATTTCTTACCCTATCCCCGAGCGATGTATACATCTTGGTTTTGATCCACACACATGGAGGTATGGTAACCTGTATATTTTAGTTAACTTTCATTAATTTATTTCTATATATAATAATTGTTTTATTATTTATTCCTTTTTCAAAGTTTTGTGCATGTAGCTATTGGACAGGGGAGTGCTATATTGAAAAATTATTTTTATCAACCATGGATCACATGGGAAAAGATTCTTGTTGATGTGCGACACAACATGTTCCATAATTGGTTGGTATGTAAATAAATAATATTTATTTTGAAATTTATTTTATTAACAACATGATATTATAAATTATTTGTAGGTTTTATGGTATCCTATTGATGATAGCATGCACGACCCTATCCACGTGGCATGGAAAGTTTCTATGTGTGACCATTTCTATAAGTTTTTGTACAATTTGACAAGGAAAACCATTAAGAAATCAGGAGTGACAGAATTGGATGAGTCGTGTAGAGCCCACCAACAAGAGTACATTTCATCTCATGTTTGGGATGGATTATGTATACACTGCTTGGGTGGTGGATTTCAGAGGAGATCTTCAGTGGGCTGACCGAACCGGGGGAGACATGAGGTGATGCATCGAGTTGGTATCCATACATTCAGTTCACATAGAGAGCATATGGTAAGTATATTTTTTAAATATTTTATATAACTTTAAATATAAATAGTTTATTTTATATTTATGTAGGCAGTCAAGAATCCTGATATTACAGAGTGCGACGTTTATTGGAAGATGTACAATGATCCAGCCACCGGAGAGATTAGAGGTGATCTCCAGCGTCAGATTGTTGTTAGTGTTATTTTTTCAGTTTTACAATTAACTGCATATTATATTTTCACATTTTTAATTTTAAATTGGAATTGAAGGAGTCATATGAGGATGCGATCTCTCGGAAACAGGATGAGGGTCAGGATGAGATGACTGAGCAGATCAGTGATCACCATTTAGATGAGGCGGAATGGATGTAGGCAACTCAGTATGAATTTGAGAAGGGAAGAGTAGTTGGTATCAACTCTCATTTGACTCTTAGTACTTATTATGGTACTGTTGCAATGTCGGCGTCCAACTCCAGATGAGCTCATGGAAAGGCATCATCTTCTAGATCACAATATCAGGAGCAGTTGCGAGCTCAGGCTGAGCTTATAGAGACTTTGCAGAAGCAGTAATAAAGGATGTGTCAGCGGCTGTAGCAGCAGGAGAAGCATTACGAGGAGTAGATGCATCGATGGCAGCAGCAACCGCATCAGCATGAGAAGACGCATCGATGGTAGCAGTAGCATCACGAGCAGATGGAGTACATGCGCCGTCTGACTTGTAGTTTAGGGACTGAGTTTCCTCCACTAGCTCCTTCAGCTCCTCCACCTCCTCCAGAAGACGACCCCCTAGTGATTTTTTTTATGTTACAAACATTTGAATTTTACATTGTAATATGAATTATTTACATTTTCTATCATTTATATCGGTGAAAATATTAAATAATATAATTTTTAATATTTTTTTATTTTTTTATATATTTTTTTGTGAATATTGAGAATTTTAAGATTTTTTAAATTTTTAAATTTTAATAATAGTAATATTATTTTTTTATTAAAAGAAATTTTATGAAATTTTATTTTTTCAAAATTAATTTATTATTCCCAACGTGACCTTCTGTGATGGGGTCCCGTCACAAATAGTCTAACTAAATATTTTTAAAATCATATTTGCGACAGGACTACTTTCCCATCGCAAAAACATTGTTGTAACGGGCCCATCGTAGAACGTTATATATATATATATATATTGCGACGGGACAAGAGCATGTCACAAATAGTGTTTGCGATGGTCCCATCGTGAAAAAAGTTTATGTATATATAATACATATAATCGAAGACTTATATGCGATGGTGATGTTTCCCATCGCAAATACAATTAGTTGCGATGGGCCTATCACAAATAATGGTATTTGCGACAGCGTTTTCTACAACGGGCTATTTGCGACTGGACCCCATCGCTAAAGCCTATTTTCGACGGCATCCCGCCGCAAATACCAAGAATTCCAGTAGTGTAAGAGCCGCATTTTCATAGTGGACTCAATGCTATGATTTATAACTAGGTTCTCTTGGTGTTTTGGTGAGCTATGTTAATTAAATTATTCTTGGTCAATGGGGATCTTCGATGGATAGTTTTTGGGTTTTGTCTTGTGGTTAAGATAGGGATTTCTTGTGGTTAGTTGTGGCTAGTGGAATATTTTCTTGTGGTTTTATCTTTCTTTTTCCTTACTATGATAATTATTTCATTGGGAGTGAGGGTTCTAGTTTTAGGTTCTTGGTTGAAATAGTGACCTCTCATTAACTTTTAGTGACAGGAGGCTTGTTTGGCCAATGTTTATTCTAGTTCGTCGGATTATTGGATTAGGTATATCGGTCACAAAAACACATGGTTAATCTATTTCTTTTATAATTCTATTTCTTCAATGAATTGGGGGATGGAAGACTATATGTTTTTTCCACTTTTGGTTTTTTGACCATCGACATTGATTTTGTTTTCACAGTTCTTGAGTAGATGTAGATGGGATAGTGTGCTTTGCATGTTAAGGGGATGTTCACATGATTTTTTTTACTTTTTATTATTCTTGTATCATTGTTTCATTTTGTGGTCATTGCTTTTTTGGGTAACTGGTGGGCTTGGGGTTGATCGGTGGATTTTTCTATGTGGTATGTTTGATGAATTTCTGGGTCCAGTTGTATTTTTATATCATCAACGAATTTATTGAAGGGTTTTTAGGTGATTTATTTGAAAACATATTATTGGATGGCATTAGTTATTCTTTTTTGTTAGGAAGAGTTCTAGTGCTTTGGTATATAGGTTTATCATTAATCAAAATCAGTTTTGAGGTCTTATCATGGTTTTCTATTGTGGAGGAGTATGGTATCCTTTCTTGTGATAGGTGAGTGTGGGGCACCATGGGATTCATGAAAGTGTGCGGTGGGTTTGATTTAATTTCTTTTTTATGAATCTTAGTTTGATGTTGTAGATTTGGTCACTTCATTTCGATACCATGGGTTGTTATTCCCATTTTTCTTGGTCATAGAGGTGTTTTGGTTCCTCGTATATTTGGTGTTGGGTGTGTTGGATTTCACCTACATTTGATGCAACATCAACACACCTAGTTTCATTTCCCAATAAATCTACGTCGTTCCTATTTCTTTAACTTACTTGTTGAAGGTTCCTTAACCCACTATGACTTTATTTTTTTTGTGGATGTATTTTTGTGGCTCTATTTGGTGTTTCATTCAGTTTCCATCACTGATGATAGTGGTTTTGTCGGCATTCTCTTGTGTCAGGATAGTTGAGATCTGTATATCCCTTTTCTATGATGGCTAGATGTTTTCTTCTATCCATTGGTCGATGTTTTGTTTTATCTCATGGAAGATGGTTTTTTGGACAGCAGTGAAGTGATCATTTCTCTTGGTTGGATTCAGAATGGGAGTGTTCGTGACATATATGGTAGAATAATAAGCGTCGTACTATGATGTTGGGATGCTTTAGTTTCAGGTAGACTGGAGGTTCATTTGTATTGTATGTCGTTTGTCTCATTACAAGATCTTTGTTTTGTTAGGTTTCTGGATGGCTTTTTGGTCGGGGGATTTGTGGTGTTTTGGGTCGTCGAGGTGGATTTTTGTTGTCTTGGGTTGGTTATTGAGGAAAGTTATGGTTAAGGTGGTATAAAGGTAGTTGGTAAGGGGTTTTCCTTGGTTCTAGATTCTGAAGAGAATCTCTTGCTGAGAATTCATGATTTTGGGACTTGTAGGATGGATTGATGTTGGTCTTGACTGAGTGATGGAAGAATTTTTTGGATGGTTGTGGTTGTGGATGAGATGTGGTTGGGATACAACTGCTGGAGGGATATGGTGGATTTCAGGATTATGATGTGGCTGGAGGTTTAGGCTACTTTGGTTTAAACTTCTTGTTCTAAAAGTGGTGTTGTGGGTTAAAAGTTTTTTTAGTGTTGTGGATGGTAATTCGGATGTTGGGAGGTGGATTTGTGTTGGGAAATGGGAGCAGTTTTCTACAAGATTTGTTTTTTAGTGTTAGATACTCGGTGATGGGGGGAGGTTGGATAGTTGTTTTGTTTTTTTCATTGTTGTTTTCCACTAGATCTAGGGTTGATACTGATGGGAGCTGTTATAGGGTGATGGACTTGTTGTGGCGGTTGATGTTGTGTTGGGAATTGAAGAGGGGTGCTGGAAGCTATTTAGTATGCTTGGAGATGTTGGTGTAGAGAGATATATGAGAGGTTCTAGGAGATATTTTGTGGTTTTGGGTGTTGGAGGGAGATGTTTGTTGCTTGGGATGGTGATGGAGCAAGGAGATAGGTGTTGTGCGAATGGTGTTGGGTTTGTTGGGCATTGTGAGGTTGCTTGGGCCTTTTTCAGGCATTGGTTTTGATGGGATTTATGATATTTATTAGGTCGTCTCCTAGGTAAATCCTGGTTGGGCTTCATAAGGTTTCTTGGTCTATTTTATATGAAATTATTTCTTTAGGCTTCATGAGGTTTCTCATGCCCATTTTCCAGACAATGTCTTCAATTGTCTTTCCAAGGTATCTTGGTCCCATTTTCCAAAGGTTGGTCTTTTGGACTTCTAGAGGGTTCTTAGGCCCATTTTTCTTTTCTTGTTAGTGGGGCCCTTTGGTACATTTGGTTCATTCTTTGGGTGATTGTATTGTACTCCAATTCATACTTCTATATATTATATTCTATTTTCCTAGAAAAAAATTAAAAAAATAAAAATTTAACACTAAAAACCCATAACACCCTTAAAAACCCACTACAAAAATAAAAAACCCATAAAACCAATAAAACACGTAAAAATTTGCTAAAAAACCCATAAAATTATTAAAAATACAAAATAAATAAAAACCTAAATAACATAAACCCTTAAAAACACAAAAAACATCTCAAATTCCATAAAAACAATAAAAGTCCCAAAACATCCAAAAAGTGCCTAAAAATTTAAAAATCCCTAGAAATCCTGAAAACCATAAGAAAACCTTAAAAATATAAAAACACATAAACCTTCCAAAAAATATAAAAACATTAAAAAACATTAAAAAAAGTATAAAAACCCTAAAAACCCATCAAAATATGTAAAAACCCTCAGAAACCATAAAAATTCCTAAAAATATATAAAAAATAAAAAATAAAACCCCCAAAAAACCTAAGAAAACCTAAAAAACCTAAAAGACTTAAAAATACTAAAAAACCTAAAAAATACTAAATAACCCTAGAAAGACCCTAAAAACACAAAACCCCCTAAATTAATAAAAACCCTTAAAACCTTTAAAATTCTAAAAAACGAATAAATCCCAAAGAAATACACTAAAAACTCTAAATAAAATTTAAAATTGTAAACCCAATAAGGAACTCTAAAAACCCATAAAAACACAAAAAATCCCTAAAAACCCCAAAACCCCCTTAAAATCCCTAAAACCCTGAAACAACCTAAAACCCACAAAAATCATAAAAATCAATAAAAATCCCTAAAAGTCCCAAGACACATAAAAAACCCAAAAACCCCGAAAATCCCTAAGAAAAACATAATAACATAAAACATTTAAAACCCCTAAAACCAAAAAAATGATAAAACCCCTAAAATCCATAAATATCTAAAACCCATAAAAATAATAAATACCCACTAAAACACTAAAAACCCTCAAAATACTAAAGATTATAAAAATCTTTAAAAGACCATAAAAAACCTTTGAAAACTCAAAAAACATAAAAAGATTTAAACCCCTAAAAATTGAAAAATCCCTCAAAATCCCTAAGAACCCAAAAAACAAAAAAAATTCTCAAAAAATCCATAAAAATATCTAGAAATTTAAAAACCCTAAAACCATGAAAACCCCTAATAAAACATTAAAAACCTAAAAAAAAAATTTAAAACCCCTAAAACCCTAAATAAATTGAAACCCTAAAAACTATGAAAACCCTAAAAATCCAACAAACCTTGGAATTCCATACAACCCTTAAAAACCATAAAAATCTTAAAAATCCCTATAAATGCATAAAAAACCTAAAAACTCTAAAAAACCCTGAAAACCCATAAGAAAACCATAAAAACCTAAAAACACATAAAACCCCTAAAAACCTAAAACTGAAAAAAACTAGTACTTACCAATGCATTCGCACGATAATATGTTCAATGGTTATTTGTAAGAAGGAAAAAATATATTTCAAAGTTAAAAAAGAACATGAATATTTAATATATTGAAAAAATATAGTGAAACTTAATATTGAACTCCAATTGGATAAAATATAGAGAATTGAAAACATAGGAAAATAATAAAAAGAAAACAACATAAGAGAATATGTTGGATAATATTGAAAAAATATTAGAGAATATATGATAATATATAAGGAAAACATAAGTATACCGTCACTATAAAAGATAAAACATACAAATTCATGATGGTGAATATAAGGAAAACATATAGGAGAATATGGAAGGAAAATAAAATTATTTGAAAACTTAGAAAACATATAGAATAATATAGAAGATAAAATTCAATTGAAAAGAAAAAATAACATTTTTGAAAAAAAAAATGAAATGAATTTGAATGAAAACATAAAAGAGTAAGGAAAAGGAAATGGAACACAATGTGGAAAACAAAATATGTATCCAACTTCAAATACATGATTAAAAAGAACAAATGGACAGTAATTAGAAGAGTACATTAAAAATCAAACATGAATGAAATAACACAAGTATTAATGTCACTGAGATATTATGAAAATAACATGAAAAAATTGTTATACAACATTTGAAGAAACTACATAATATACCAATGGACATGAATAAAAATAACATTCAAATAGATATTTAAATTTCAAAACATACAACATAAGTATTAATGTCACTGAGAAATTATGTCACACTATACAAATATCAAACATTAAATTTCTATAAAAATTCTGCATAAAAATAAAATGTTTAAAATAAGAATACCTGAATTTTCAGAATAAAATATTGAATGTTAACATAAAATAATTAATTAGAAACCAAAATAAATGAGGCTGAAATTTACCTTTTAAAGAATGCAGTGAAAACCAGTGTTTCCCTTCCATGCATTCCCTAAAAATCAACGACATTTCATCATTTGTTTATGAAATGGGATACTAACCATCCCTTCAGACCATTTTGCTAGACCAATTCTATAACTTTTACCATCTAAAGTGGACATTCTTCAATTATTTTGAGTCTATAGTAATCAAGGTGCATGTCCTTGCATATATATCTGCACAAACCCCTGGAACTCGCAATATGTGTCCAAAAATCATTTGATGGCTGTTAAGTGGTCGTTTGGACATTGTTAGTTTGGCTATGATCAACTTCAGGTGATGGATTAGATGAAAAGCCGGTGGCACGTGAAAAACATCATGCCATTATCCCGTAGATGTACATGGACAAGAGGTTGGAGGGAAACCAGGAGTATGATCTGATTCTATTCGAGTCCAAGGTTGTGGTGGAGTTGTATGACTTCAATTATTTACCTGTTCTATTAAACATTCATGGGTTTGAAGGAAAAGGGCATGCCTCCACTATTTGAAGTGAGTTGTGTTTAATCTTCCCAACTCAAGAAACCAAAAACTGAGAAACGCTGGGGAATCTAAAATAGTGGATCCTTCTACTGCCAATACCGAGAAAAGATGGGATGCACGTTAAATGACTGTATTTCTTGTATAAAACATAAAAAATCAATGGGTTATCATGTTCCAATATTGGGTTCCCTTGTTGCGATGGGTCTGCCATAAGAAAACCTCCATTTTCCACAGTAAAAGAACTTCTCTACTTCCACTATTTTCCAGGGTACAAAATTTATAGGACCACAATCCATTTCTGGAACCATCTATATTCTTAATCTTTTGGGTGATGTAGAGCTTGCATACTAGAGCTATTATTGTAGGAAAACTTTATTATGAAAGTATAATAACTTTTGGAAAAATAAATTTTAATACCTATATAGGAATTTTTAAGAAATAAGAAATTATTTTAAAGAAAACAGAGCTATTGTTAAACCTGGACTTAAATTTCTATTGAGTTCTAGCAGAGAAAAAAGGAGGTAATATTCCACCACCTCACAGTCTAAAAAATAATCAAACATGTCTATCTACAGATACAAATAATGTTTTAAATTAACAGTACATACTAATAAATAATGAAATTAATGAGTGGAATTTTTAAATGATAGATTACAGTAGAGAGAGGTAGGGATTTATTACTTAAAAATGATACCATGGAATGATCCAACATAGAACATGGACTTCACCACCACATCAAGATTTTACACTATGTTATTCCCTTCATGAATTGATGATGCAACAGGCTCTTGGCCTAGGACGACATTGCTGTAGAATTTTTTTCCAATAGAAAAAAATAAAGTGTAATGTAAACACCCATTTTGGTAACAAAATAAAACCTCAGGAATTACAATTATAATTACAAAGAACTGGAAGAACAAATCAAAATATATATTGATGAACATATTCCATAATTATTTCATGAATGAAGTCAGTGAAATTTGTTGGAGATTTGAATTACATGAATGAAATACATTTGAAATATTGTTCACAAAAAAAAGTTGTTTGTTGAGTGAAATAAAAATTAATAGAAAACTAAAATAGATGTTTTATATTTTTCAATATAAGTTACAAAATTGGTTGGAGATCATAATTTTAGTATAAAACTATAATATGTTATATTTATATTTATATATACTATTTTTAAAAAACAATAAAAGTATTTTTAACCATACTAGAGATTAAAATAATCATCAAAATTCAAAACGTGTGATATTTCCACATATTTGAACTTCTTTTGTCCTCCATGTATGTGAAAAAATCATTCATTCTATAAGCCCATGAAGAAGGAGAGGAGAATCTGAATGCACCGATAATAGTTGAGGAGGTAGAGGTAGCCGAACCTGGAGGCTAGAATGATGGAGGAGTGGACGTAAATGTTGAGGCATAACCCATCAGCAGGGGAAGGTGACCACAAATGGGATAGAAGATATGGAGGAACCGAAACCCTAATAGGGAGCGAAGAATTGAGAAAACCCCACAAGATGTGTTTTGGTTTAGAGGTAGAATAAGAGGGTTTGAGTGATGTGGAAACACGATAAGGTGACAAGTTAGTGTAAAAATGCCTACTTTATTAGATATATTGATATATAGATGTGACCATCTTGTGACCAACATTTTCAATAAAAATAGGATTTTTAAACATTATGACAGTGGTATTTTCTCAAAAAAGTAAAGAAGCTCCTTGGTTAATGCCAAAGAATTCATGATCTAATTTCTACAAATTCATCTTTTATGATAAATAGTGTTTTAATGGACTGTTTTTCTTCAATAGAATAGTAACTACTATTGTTTCAATCAAATATTAGTAAATTTCAGGTTAAATAGTTTAGTTAAAGAAATATAGAATATGGTACCTCTAGGATTTCTGTGGAAGAATTAGAAACCAGCAATTTTTTTGATTTATTTGAAATATAATATGTACATCAAGTTCAGGCCTAGTATTAAGAATGATGGGGGCTCGAATTAATATTCCACAGAATGTTTTAGGACCACCTTTCTTGGATACAAGTTGTGGAATAGAAAGATCAATCTCAATGCAGCTCTAAATCTGGCTTCAAAAAATGATTTGGTGAATAGTATAATCAAGTCCACCAAACTAATTCCAGGCCTCCTGCTTTCTATCCAGTAGCATTGTTTTCCTTGAAAATAAGCCCTGTGGATGTTCCCCAAACATGTTACCCCATTATAAAAATAATTCCCAAAGAAATAAACAAATTTTGATATTCCAAAAGCTTATCCATTATAGTGCTCTCGATGTAAGGGATGAATAGAGC
This sequence comes from Viscum album, assembly GCA_963277665.1. Lineage (NCBI taxonomy): Eukaryota > Viridiplantae > Streptophyta > Magnoliopsida > Santalales > Viscaceae > Viscum > Viscum album. The sequence goes on from OY728157.1 coordinate 395,041,185, forward strand.
AGCGACATAATTCAGTTGTTCAGGCTTCCTGATCTCGACAAGATTCACCTACTCAGCTAGCATTTCAAGAAAAATAAGGGTATTTGATAAAGTAAACTGGATAGCACTAAAAGGGTGATAAAACTCTTCTAATGTTTTTTAATTACTAAAAATGAACTCAATTTTAACAAAAAAACATAACCAAATGATTGAAGTCATTAGCGTGTCTATCATAATCACTTTTTGAAACTGAACGGGTTTGGACTTTCTCCTTAATTGTAAAAAAACCAAAATTTATTTTACAATCAAGTATATAGTAATGCAATATATAGCCAAGATATGCTTCCCATTTGGATTCTCCATGAACCTGCTAATAAACTCACTACAGGCATTCGGTCTAGTATAAAATAAATACATAAAGCTACCCACTATTCTATTGTAAAATGTGTTGCTTGTTCAGTCAAATATATGTATAATTAGAAATATAGTAGTCAATTTTATTAGATTAAATGATTTTTATTTCATTAGAAATGATGATAATATAAAAAGGGTTTTGATAAATATGAACCACTAAATAATAAACATATTTTAACTATTTATTCTTGTCACTATGTTAAGGATTCCTAAAGGCTACGAGTACACTTTTATATTTGGATGGTTTTTCATAATCTGTATTTTTTAATATGAGACCATGTCATCATGATACATTCATGTTTTTTGTTCTCTAAAAATCAGTCAGGATATGTATTTTGGTTCTTAAATTATACATAAAAACATATGTGGAATTTCCATTGAAATTATATTTATCAGACATTAAATCCTTGGTATTTATTCTTCTTTAAGGAAAAAAAATGTGTTCTAAAAGAATTTGATACCAATGGAAAAAGCCTTTCATATTCTGTAATTTGTTTCCTTGCCTTAACAAACCCACTCAGACCAAGAATCCTTAAATATGGATAGCTCGAATCACTAGAATCAACAACAACATCAGTCCAAAATTCCTTAAAAATGAGAAATTCATGAATTAAGCCAAGAACGAATGAGTTGATAAATTATTACATTCCCAATTGTATTCCAATTTATAATTTAAGACAACTAAAAAGTGAACATCATTTGATATGGTGGTATAAAGTGTACCTAACAGTAGCTGAAAAAGCTTCAAATATCACACGACTTGTTTAGAAGCCTAACACAGATAACATGAAAGTCTAAGGAATAGATAATGTTAAGTAAATGAAGAATAATATGGTATATTTGGATTCAATAAGAAATTAAAGAGTATAAGAAACGAATTATAATAGTTAATTATAATAGAATTGGTGAAGTTAATTTACAATTTATCATATTATAAAAAGAATATATAGTACATATTATAGAGATCATAAAGGGTTCGCTATGAAATACATGAGAACTCATAAAAACAACTAAAATTATATTAAATAACAAATAGTTAAAATTAAATCCATCATTCTATGGAATGTTAGTAGTCGCATTTGAAACTCTGCTTCTCTGGATTATTGTATGGATTTCTTGTTCAATTTTTTTTTCTTTTAATTTAATTTTCTAAGTGTTCAAGAAAATAATTCTATGCATAATTTTGATTATATTAAATGTAATATATGTTATAAAGAAAAATGGGAAGTTGAATAAGCATGCAATCGAGACAATTATAAAAATATAAATGACCTATATATTTAATCTGCAAGAAAAGACATGAATTTTTTTATTGAATAAGAAAAGTTTATCATACCTAAAGTGTGATAGGATTTGGTGTGAAGTAAAATACTTTCTACATTGGTAGAAAATTAAAATGTTTAATGATTCGCCTACCAAAAAAGGACTGGATACCATGGTAAAAATAATAGTATAATTACTATAAAAAACATTTTTAATTAGTATTTTAAAATAAAATCATAGTATAATAATATTTTTGAACAAATTGTATACATTAAAATTTAAGAGTAGTAAAAAAATTATATAATAATCAGCTACAATAAGGGGAATGTGTATGAAATAAAATTGAACTGAAATGAAAATCTAAAATGGAATGAGGTGTGCTTACTATGAGGAGAATAAAAGGGATGAATTAGTAATAACATGATCATTATTCCTCAGACCTGGAATAATTAATGAAAAAACTTTTAGTTGGACAGTAATTCATTGAAATGAACATTTACTGCTAACCAGTTGATGACTAAATGATAAGCATGATTTTTATATAGAGAACAGTTAATGTTTAGTATATAAAATGATAATCCATATTTGTATGCAAAAAGAATTGAAATGCATTTAGAAAATAACATGATTTTCATTTTGAGCATAGTTTTCCAAATGAAAATAGAATGAAGTACAAAAAACCGAGAAAAAACAGATGTAAGAATGGAAAATGATAAAAATAAATTAATGAAATTGTGTAATATATATGGTAGAGAACAAAATTTATAAAATTTCACAGCACATAATGTTGAAATTGAAATAAAACCTTATACATTAAAATTTAATAGTATGAAAAAAAAAATTGTATAATAATCAGTTACAACAAAGGGAATGTTTATGAAATAAAATTGAACTGAAAATAAAATATGAAATGGAATGAGATATTCTTACTGTGAGGATAACGAAAGGGATGAATTAGTAAGAATATTATCATCATTCCTCAGACCTGGAATAATTAAAGAAAAAACTATTATTTGATCAGTAATTCATTGAAATGAACATTTACTACTAACCAGTTGAAGACTAAATGATAATCTGGATTTTTATGTAGAGAACAGTTAATGTTTAGTACATAAAATGATAATCCAGATTTGTATGCAAAAAGAATTGAAATTCATTTAGAAAATATCTTGATTGTCATTATGTGCATAGTTTTCAAATTCAAATAGAACGAAGTACAAAAAATCGAGTAAAAATAGATGGATGAATGGAAAATGAAAATAATGAATTAATACAATTTTGTAATATATATGGTATAGAACACAATTTATAAAATTTTACATCACATAATGTTGAAATGGAAATAAAACCTTATAAAATGTATTCTAATGACACAAAAAATGGATAAAATTTCAATATTTATAATATATCATTACCCTGATAAATAATAATATATAATTAAAAATTCATACCAGATTTATAGGTTGAATGTAAGGTATTGAGACTGATATATGTTTTGCATATCCGAACCTATTAAAAGGTCTAAATGAAATGTTTTGGAAGACATGAATGAACGTATTTTAATAATATGCATCAAAATCACTCTTTTGGAGATTCAAATGAATTAACAAAATCATCCCAACATTCTAGAGAATATCATGAATATAATAGATCGATTTACCTTAGATAAGTCGAGAAGGATTCCAGAACATTCCTTTTGAATGGTTATTAGATGTATGAAGTGGGTGCAATTCATAAATCCCAAAGAACATCTAAAAATGGAGTTGAAATTCATTATTAGAGTAAATTTCACATATGATATAATAAGGGGGAATAGAGAGATTCATGGAGAGAATAGCTGTTAGAGAGATGTAGATCTATAAATTTTTTGAATATGTTGTTGGTGATGGTAAAAGGTGTTCGCAAAGAGGTTGTTACGGGTCATCTTCAGTGGTTGACAGTAGAGCAGGTTTCAGAACAGAGTAGGTTCTTAGCGGTAAATCGATGGTGATGGTATACGAAGGAGGTGAAGGTGTACAAAGATAGGGAGTCGAGGTGATTTGAAGGAATTCCGGAGTCGAGTTGATGGATTTCTATAAACGGAGACGGAGATGAGGAGATGAGGAGTGATGGAGACGAGGAGCAGCCGGAGACGGAGATAAGGATCCAGTCGTTCTGGAGACGGGTAGACGAAAGGCGGTGTACGACGATGGAGTTCCTGAGGCAGGAGCGGAGATGACGAATGAAGCTAGGCGGATGCGAGGAAGTCGGTAACCCTAGAACGGCAAGAATGAAAATCGACGGAGGTTGGGATGGTGAACAAAGGAAAGAAATCGGGAGAAATGTATAGGAGTAGTGTCGTGGAAGAATGTGGTGGTGACACGTCAGCAGGAGAAATGCCTGCATTAGTATATATATAGATAATAAAAACACTAAAAACCCTAAAAACTATAAAACCCCTCAAACCCTAAAAACCATAAAACCCATAAAAACCCTAAAGACCAATAAAACTATAAAACACCTTTAAACCCTTAAAACCTTAAAAATATTAAAAAATATTATATCCCTAAAAAATAAAAAAACCCTCAAAATCCATACAACCCCTAAAAAATCATAAAAATATAAGAAACCATCAAAATATTTATAAACATAAAAAACATATAACAACCTAGAAAAACTGTAATAAAACCTTAAATACCAAAAAAAACTTAAAAGTCATAAAAATAAAAAGAGAAACTAAAAGCCCTAAACCCCTAAAAACACTAAAAATCAACAAAATTCCTAAAAGAACATAAAAACCTAAAGAATCCCGAAAATACATAAAAATTTAAAAAACCCAAAAACCTCTTAAAAACCTTAAGAATAACTAGAAAAACAAAAAACACTTAAAAACCCAAAAAACATGAAAAACCCTAAAAACCCTAAAAACCGGTAAAAATATCCTAAAACCCCAAAAACCCATAATCACCCTTCATAACCACAAAAAACAATAAAAACCCATAAAAACCAAATAAAATCACAAAAAACTCTAAAACTCATTAATCCACGAATATTGTTAAAAACTATAAAAAACCTTAAAACCATAAAAAAACTATAAACCCTTAACAACAAAAATAACAAAAAAACATAAAACCAGAAAAACCCATAAAACATATAAAATCCCTAAAAACCCTAAAACCATAAGAATCCTAAAAAATCCATAAAAACAACTAAAAACAAAAAAGACCTGAAAATCCTGAAAACCCTAAGAAAACATTGAGAACCTAAAAATAATATAAACTAATAAAACCCCTAAAATCGCTAAAAACCATATAATCCCTAAAAATATAAAATACCCAAAAACCGTAAAAATCCCAAAACCCTAAAAAACATAAAAATCCTAAAATAATACTTAAAAATACATAAAAATAAAAAATCCAATAAAACCTAGAAACCCTCTAAAAACTCAAAAAACCTATAAACACTTAAATCCCCTAAAACCTAAAAAATGATAAAAACCATAAAAATCATAATCCCATAGAAAACATTAAAATCCCATTAATCCCTAAAAAACCATTGAAATATCAAAAACCCTCTTTAACCCACCTAAAATATTAAATAAATATAATAACCCAATATGTAGCTAAAATACTCATAAAACCCCTAATACCCAAAAAAACATAAAACCCCTAAAAATCCTAAAAAACCAAAAAAACTCCTCAAAATCCCTAAAACCCCTAATACCCATAAAACCCATAGAAACCCCAAAATCCCTAAAAACGTGAAAACCCCGAAAACCAATAAGAAAACCATAAAATCCAAAAAAACACAAAACAAATTAAAAATCTAAAAGCACTGAAAACCCTAAAAACACTAAAAAAATCTAAAACCCATAAAAAACATAAAAACCACAAAACACATAAAAACATAAAACAACTAAAAATCTATAAAACTTATCAACCCATAAAAATGTTAAAAAAACTCTGAAAACACCATAAAACCCAAAAAACCAAAAAAATCCTAAAACCCTAAAAAATACATCAAAACTATGCAAAACCTAAAAACACAAAATGCCTCAAAATTCATTTAAACCCAAAACCCTAAGAATCCAAAAATAACACTAAAAAGATCTAAAAATTTAAAAACACCTAAGATTCATGAGAAAATATAAGAAAACATTAAAAATCGAAAAACACTTCAAACCCCTAAAATCCTAAAAATTGAAAAAAACCTCTAAAACCCTTAAACCCATCAAAATCCATAAAAACCTTAAAACCATGAAATTCCTAAAAATCCTATGAAATACCAAACAACATTAAAATTCCAAACATCCCAAATAAACTCACTAAAACTTAAAAACAGTTTAAACTCCTAGAAACCTAAAAATTCTATAAACCCTAAAAGACGTTAAAACCCCTTAAACCTCAAAACATTGAAAATACATAAACCTTAAAAACACAAAAAAATAAAAATCCTTTTTAGATACCTAAAAATATTTAATAACTATAAAAACATTTTAATCCCTAAAAAATCAGAAAACATTTGAAAACCCAAAAACCCCATAAAACCTTAAAAACACTAAAAAACATCAAAATCCAAAAACCCTAAAAAATCATAAAAATTATAAAATATCCATAAAACCCCTAAAAATGTAAAAAGCAACCTAAAAACATTGAAAACCCATATGAAACTACTAAAGCCTAAAAAAATTTAAAACCCATAAAAAACTAAAAACACTAAAACCCTAAAAACCTTAAATGCCTAAAAATATAAAAACCCTAGACCCTAAAAATCCACCAAAACCCTAAAAATCCTAAAAATCCTAAAAATCCCTAAAAATTCAAAAAAATTTAAAACCCTTAAAATTCTTAACACCCTTAATAAAACACATTAAATACCTAAATACACATAAAACCCCTAAAAACCTAAAAATTTCTAAAAACCATAAAAACCATAAAAACCATAAAAACCATAAAACCCATAAAACCACTAAAAACTGTAAAAACCCATTAAAACACTAAAAATGTTAAAAGAAACTAAAAGACCTTAAACCCCCTAAAAATAGTCAAACTACAAAAAATCCCTAAAAACCATAATAATCTAAAAAAGGACCTAAAATCCCAAAAAACCTAAAAACCCGTAAAAATCTATAAATCCCAAATGAAAACCTTGAAAACCTAAAAACATATAAGACACTTAAATACCTTAAAAAGTGTAAAAATTTAAAAAAATAAAAATCCCCAAAAACCCCTAAAATCTATCAAAATCCATACAAATCCTAAGGACCGTAAAAATTATAAAAAGGCCCTAAAAATCCCAAAAAATTTGAAAAAATTTAAAAAACATAAGATACATTAGGACCTTGAAAAAAACATAAAAACACTAAAAACACTAAAAACCCTTAAAAACACTAAAGACGACTAAAAAACCATTAAAACATAAAACCCATAAAAACCATCAAACCAAATAAATTCTCTAAAAACCCTTCAAACATATAAATAAATGAAAAACATTAAAAAACCATAAAACCTATAAAAACTAAAAACAACATTAGAAACCCCAAAATCCATAAAACCCCTAAAACACCAAAAAAATCCATAAAAATCCTAAAAAGAAAAAAAACCCTAAAATTTATAAAAAATAACTAAAAATATAAAAAAATATTAATCCATGAAAAACCAAAAGAAAAAATAATAACCTGAATTCACTAAAAACCCCTAGAATACATAAAAAAACAAAAAACTCTAAAAATATGTAGAAATACTATAAAACCCCTAAAACCCTAAATAACCTTAAAACCTCATCAAAATCATAACAAAACAAAAAAAATCTCAAAAAACAATAATAACTACTAAAAAATCAAAAAACCTTTAAACCCCTAAAAACCTTAAAAAAACACTAAAAACAATAAAAAATTAAAACCCAAAAAACCTAAAAAATCAAAAAATTCTAAAAACCCTATAGTCTCCAAAATCCAAAAAATCCCCAAAAACCCCATTAATACACAAAAAATTCCTAAAAACACATAAAAATGTAAAAACACCTAAAAACTTTAAAAATATTTGGAAGACCATAAAAACCAAAAAACACAAAAAACCCCTAAAAACCCAGAAAATGCTAAAAACCCTATAAAATCTTAAATAAAAAAATCTGAAAAATCACTAATATCCATAAAAATGTAAAAAATCAAAAAAACAAGAAAACCATGAAAACCAAAAAACATTTCAAACCTCTAAAAACCTGAAAAACACTAAAAACCCTAAAGAGTCCAAAAAACCCAAAAAACATTAAAAAAACCCTAAAAACATTAAAAATCTATAAAACACCATAAACACCCTAAAATTACAAAAAAAAATTACAAGAAGGCTTTAATCCCATAATTTTTTTCAAAAACTCTATAAAACCGTAAATACCCTAAAGACACATAAAAACCCCTAAAACCACATAAACCCAAAAAAAAACAAAAAAACCCTAAAAACACTAAAAAATATCAAAATACATAAAAACCATTAGAATCCATAAAAAATATAAAAATTACATACAATACCAAAAAATTTAAAAAACCCAAAAAAGTAATAAGCAAACATTACAAACCAAAAATAAACTGAAAAAGCATAAAAAACTGCTAAAACCCATAAAAAATCATGTAATGCTTAAAAACCCTAATACCCTAAAAATCCATAAAAACCCTAAAAACCCTAAAAACCCCTAAAAACCCTAAAAAACATAAAAATCCTAAAAAATCCAAATAATCCCTAAAAATAAAAAAAAATACCATAAAAACCCAGAAAAAACAGAATCAAACCTTAATATCCCAAAAGAACATAAAACCCAAAAATTCAAAAAACTTATAAAAAAATAAAAACCATAAAAACCATAAAACCCCTAAAACCCCCGAAAACATTAAAAAAATCATAAAACCCTAAAAATACTAAAATTAAAAAAACTCTAAAGACCATTTAAACACATAAAAATGTTTAAAAAATCTAAAAAAAATTAAAAACTCTAAAAAAACTCAAAAAAACCAAAAAAACCAAAACCCCCCATAAAATGCCTAAAAACCAAAAAAAACCTCAAAATCACTAAAGACCATAAAAATCCTAAAATGACCATAAAAATCCTTAAAAACAAAAAAAACCCTAAAAACCCAAGAAAACTATAAGCAAACCTAAAAAACTAAAAGTACCTAAATCCTCTAAAACCTTGAAAATGATAATAAATTTAAAAACCCATTATAATATTAAAATCCTTCAAAATGATAAAAATTATAAAAATCCAAAAATATCCCAAAAATCAATAAAAAATAAAAAACCCAAAAAGGCCAAAAAATCCATAAGAAAACCATAAAAACCATAAAACATTTTAATCCACTAGAAATAAAAAAATGCTCAACACATAAAAATCCCCTAAAATTACAAAAAAATCATTAAACACATTAAAACCCAAAATACCTCCTAAAAAACATAAAAACCCCTAAAAAATTTAAAGACCACTAAAAACCATAAAAACCCCTAAAACCCATAAAAACGGTAAAAACCCAATAAAAAATATAGAATGCTGTTAAAACCCTCAAAACGTTAAAAAATAAAAAAACCCATAAAACCCTAAAAAACTGGGAAAAACCCTAAAAACACAATAAAGCCCCTTAAACCTTAAGAACCCAAAAAACCATTAAAAATACTAAAAAATCCCAAAAAACTATTACAAACACAGAAGACCCTAAAACCCCTGAAAAACCCTAAGAAATCCTTAAAAACCTAAAAACACTTAAATCCACAAAAAAACTAAAAATCCTAAAAATCATAAAGACCCTAAAAACCCCTAAAAATTTTAAAAACCATAAAAATCCTATAAAACTATAAAAACACTAAAAATTCCAAAAAAAATTAATAATAACCATTTACGACCATAAAATTATTAAAAAATCTAAAACCATAAAATCTAAAGAAACCTGAAAACCTAAAAATTTACAACCCTAAATACCCTAAAAACCACTAAAACCTCTAAAAATCTATAAAACCCCTTAAAATATAAAAAACTTAAAAACACCCTCAAATCCATAAAACATGAAACATAAAAAAAACCATGAAACCACATAAAAAACCATAAAAATGAAAAATAATTAAACTGCTAAAATCTCTATAAATGATAAAACACATAAAAACCAAAAAGACCACAACAAACCTAAAAACTATTTAAAATCCCTAGAAACCCTAAAAACTAAAAAAATCATAAAAATCCAAAAAAAATTAAAAATGTAAAACCCCAAGAAATCTAGAAAACCTCCAAGAGATCCTTAAATACCTACTTACACTTAACACACCTAAAAACCCTAAAACCCTTAAGTAACTAAAAGACTTTAAAACCCCAAAAAACCCCATCAAAAAATAAAAACACCTAAAAACCATAAAATATCTAAAGAACCATAAAAACCTAAAACCCCACTAAAAACACTAAAAAATATTTAATCCCATTAAATATTATGAAACTATAAAAACACTAAAAAATCAATAAAATACCCAAAAACCTTAAAAGTCATAAAACACTAAAAATACAAAAACACTCAAAAACCATAAATCCCCTAAAAAGCATAAAATTATAAAAAATATATAAATGACTAAAAATGTAAAACCCCATTAAAACTCTAAAATAATATATGAAAACCTAAAAACCAACAAAAAATTAAAACACCTAAAAATCAAAAAAATGCTAAAAAACTAATAAATTCTATAAATACCAAAGAAAACCTAAAACCCCTAAAAAACCCTAAAAATCAAAAATCAGATAAAATAATAAAAAAACCCAAAAATCCCTAAGAACGTAAAAAACCCAAAAACTAATAGAATCCCCTAAGAAAACCATAAAAAATAAAAAATATTAAAACCATAGAAATACCTAAAAATGCAAAATACTCCTAAAGAACCTAAAACCCCTAAATACTATAAACCCTCTATAAACCATTAAACCCCTAAACCCCCAAAAAAACCTTAAAAAGTAACTAAAAACTCTAAAAACACATTAAAACCCTAAAATCTTTAAAAACTATATAAAACATTAATACCCTAAACAACTCAAAGAAAAACCTAGAAACAAAAAAACCCTAAAACACCTAAAAACGCTACAAACCCTAAGAAACCATTAAATCCCTACAAAAAATAAACATCCAAAAAAATATATATAACCCATAAAAACAAAAATACCCCTAGAAAACTAAGAACCCCAGAATAAACATAAAAAATAAAAAAAATTTAAAACCCCTATAAAATATAAATATTGCTAAAAACCCTAGAACCCCTAAAAAGACCCAAAAACCCAAAACCCCAAAACCCATAAAAATCCACAAAACACTAAAAATCCATAAAAATACTATATAGTTCAGAAAATTATTAAAAAATCAAAAAAAATGAAAAACCCTACAAACCCGAAAGAAAAATTTAAAAACCTAAAAATACATAAAACCCCTAAAAAATTAAAAGAATCCTAGGACGGCCTCTGAGCGGCAACTCTCTTCTCCCCCTCGCGCTGCCTAGGTTTTCTTCTGCTTTCTTCCTCCTTCCTCCTCCGGCGAGGTCTGACCTCGGTGCTTCCTGTCCCGCTTTGGCTCGGCAACTACTGGTGTTGGATTTGCGTGTTCTGGTCGGTGCAGTGGTGGCTTCGTCGTGCCCGTATTGCTCCAGATCTGATGTGTTGGGTCTTCGGAAGGGGGGATCTTTCCCGGCATACCCGATGTGCGCCCCACCTCCTGATCTTGCTTCTTGGTGCCTGGTTTCGGGTTCTGAAATGCTGCGAAGGTTCCCCTCTCGTTCTTCAGGTTCGTTCCGAACTCCTGGTGTGCCTTGTTTCGGGACCCGGTTTCGCTGCTGCGAAGGTTCCCCTCCCGGCTCATGGTCACCAGTCGGCTTCTGGCGTGCCTGGTTCGAGACCCGGCTTCGGTTGCTACTCCCCCTTCCAGCACCTGATCAGTTGCAGATCTGGTGGTCCTGACGCCGGCTTGTTTGCAGGGCTCCTCCGTTTCGTTTGCCTTGCCCCAGATCTGGAGGGCGCGGTGTCAACCCCGGCATGCTTCCGAACCCTCAAATGTCTTCCTGGTTCGATGTCGGCTGCAGGTATGGCTTGGTGTGCTCAGGTTCAGGTCCTGTTGCTTGGAGGAGGGAGACTTTGGTTCTTCTTCTAATTCTCTGTCTCTTGCTGCTGCTTATAAGATTTGGTTGTGGTTCAACGCACTAGTTTTTGACATTCAATGGAGAATTTGATTTGATGTGGGTGGTGGCGAGTTGGTTTGATGGAATGGTTGTCTGGGGAGAGCTTGATCGGATGGGATGGTTATGCTGCGTGGCTGTGATGTTTTGGTGTTGGTGCTGGATGTTGTTCTTGTGCTGGTTGGCTGGATGGTGTTGTGGTCTACTTTTCTGATGGTGAATGGTTGTGGTGGTTTGAAATGGTAGGTTTTGAGTGGATGGTGTATGGTAAATGTTGGATGACATGTGGCTGTTTGGTATTTTCCGCTGCTGTGGATGAGTTTGTGCTGTGCTGCTAGGGTGGAAGTGGGATGCTGGGAGATGTTTGGTGGTCGAAAGAGGTGCTAGCTGTATGAAAATGAGGATGCTGGATGCTGGTTTATTGTGGATGCTGGTTGGCTATTTGCTGCTGCTGGATGTTGTTTGCTGCTGTAGTCTGGATGCTGGTTGTTGGATAGTTGTGAGCTGCTGGATGCAGGTTAACGCTGGATGTAGTGCTGTTGGATGCTGGTACTGGCTGGATGTGACGTGATGATGCTGTGATTTTGTCTGTTTTTGTGTCTTTTTCTTTCTTTGTTTTTGTTTCTTTGGCGTGGGTTGTAAGGGTTTTTGGGTGTGGGTCGTTCGACCCCTCCCCTCCCTTGTCTGCAGTGTTTGTGTCTTTTTGTTTAATAAATTTTGGGGGGTGCCAGGAATATCCTGGACCCGAGCCTACTTTACCCTAAAAAATTAAAAACAATAAAGACCTTAAAACCACCTAAAAACCATATAAAACCTAAAAAACATAAAAACCTATAAAGACCCATGAAAATAATAAAATACGATAAAAATATTAAAAACCCTTTAAACCCCTAAAAATGTTAAAAACTTTATAAAACCTTTAAAACCATAAAAACTCAAAAAAAATCCCACTAAAAACAATAAAAACCATAAAAACCCTAAAAACCAAAAAAATCCTAAAAACCCACAAAACCCCAAAAAATCCTAAAACCCATGAAAATTATAAAAAAGCTCTAAAATTCCTTGAAATGTATAAAATCATAAAAAAACTTGAAAACCCCTTGGAAAACCATAAAATCCTAAACACTTGTAAAACCCATATCAACCTAGAAAATGGTAAAAAATCCTAAAAACACTAAAGGCCCTAAAAACATAAAACCCCTCAAAATCCTTATAATACCTAAAAACCATATAAATCTAAAAAACCCATCAAAATCCCTTAAAACGTAAGAAACTGGAAAAGTCACTGAAAACCCTATGAAAATCATAAAACACAAAAAACACCTTAAACCCCTAAAAATCCTATAAAACTATTAATGTCCGAGGGGGACCTAATACCCAAAACCCTCCAAAAAACAATAAAAACATATATAAACCTTAAAAACCATAAAACCCATAAAAACCCAAAAAGCCACTAAAAATTCAGAAAACCCTTTAAACTCGTAAAAAGTTAAAAATTTGTAAAAAACCGCAAACCACTATAAAATTTCAAAAAATAGACCCAAAAAACCATAAAGACTATAGAAAATAGTGAAGTCCTCAAAATACCAAAAAACCCTCAAAACCATAAAAATGCTAAAAAATTCTTGAAAATCCCTAAATATATAAAACCCCCTAAAATCCCTATGAAAATATTAAAAATATAAAATATTAAAGCACATAAAAACTAAAAAAAATAAAACCCCTAAAAACCCTAAAAATACCCAAAAACCCCAAAACCCTCAAATCCCAAAAATCCATAATAACCTAAAATAGCCACAAAAATCCATCAAATGTAAAAATCACAAAAAAAAACATTGAAAACCCCTATAAAACCTTAGAACCATGAAAACAAAAATACCATTAAAATCCTATAAAATCTAAAATCATTAAAATCCATAAAAACCCTAAAACCCTAAACCCAAAAAAATCGTAGAAAATAAAAAAACATAAAAAAAATAAAAATTATAAATCCCCTTTAAAACATTAAAAACCTAAAAAACTCTAAAAAACCATAAAAAATATAAAAATTAAAAAAACTAAACCCCCAAAAAACCATAAAAAATCCTAAACACCTAAAAACCCTAAAAACCATAAAAATCCAAAAAAATCCAAAAAAATTCCTTAAAACATAAAAAATCCTAAAAACCGAAAAACCCTAAGAAATACATAACATCAAAAAAAATCCCTTATAAAACCTAAAATCATCAAAACCCATCAAACACCCAAAAATGATATTAAAAACCCTAAAATCTATAAAAACCATAAAAAAATTAAATCCAAAAAATGTATTAAAATATTTAAAAACAAAAAAACCTAAAACCCCTAGAAAAGCCTCAAAACACTTAAAAAACATATAACTACCAAAAACAGAAAAATACAAAAGAACCTAAAAAGTCCCTAAAATCATAAAAACCAATAATACCCATAAAACTCTAAAAAATATTAATGAACCCTAAAAACTCATGAAAACCCAAAAAACCCACTAAAAACTCGAAAATTCATTAACACCTAATAAATTAAAAAACATTTAATCCTTAAAAATATAAAAATCTCAAAAAAAGACTTTAAAACCCTGAGAACCATTAAAAATCCTACAATCCCTCAAAATCCATACAAATCCAAAAAACTATAAAAATCATTAAAAATCCCTAAAAATCTCTAAAAACATGAGAAAACATAAAATCCATAAAAATACTATGAAAACCATAAAATCATAATAACACTAAGTCCCCTAAATATCATTAAAAAACACCAAAACCCCTAAGAAACCTAAAGAGACCCTAAAACCCTCAAAATCGCAAAAAATCCTAAAAATCTATAATACCCCTAAAAACTCATAGAAGTAAAATGACATAAACCCCTAACACCCCTAATAAAACCATTAAATCTTAAAAACAATTGAAACCCATAAAAATTATAAAAACCCTAAAAATCTATTATTTCTGACAAAAATAGGTTTTCCATTAGGAATGGAATGGTCTAACGAGGACAGGTCAGTACATCCGTTTTATATTTTGAAAGAGATGTCAGATTTAAATCATTCCTATTATGTTAAATAATTTTTTGTTCCCCTCAGAGTTCACACCTTATGAAGATTTTCAGTTTCCCAATGGTTTGAAACATGTTTTTTGTAGAACCGAAACACCCAGTGGTTCTATAACTGAAGAGACATGCTTTCAAAAGGTAGTCACTCATTAGGGATTTTGGCTAGAAACTCTTAAGAACTCACACTCGTTGAAAGGATAGTAATTCAGGATCATCATACCCTTTTGGAAGGAATTCTTTCATACTCTAGGACTCTCTTATATATTTAATAACTGTTTATGTATAATTTATTAATTCTCATTTATTATGGGGGTCATACCAAAGTTGACTATCAATTATTAGCCTATATAGATCATAGAATCTCCTATATATATAGTTTTCTTTATAAATGGAGATATATTTAGGAATATAAGGTTCTCTGTTGATGGTATCCTCTTATATATTACTTATATATTATTTGGTCATTATTATAATGATGTTGGTTTCCTAGAAACTCAGTGGGGGAAATATGGAGTGTATCATTATCTGGTGAGATGAAAGTTGTTTTGGTTCGGGGATAAAACACTTAAATATGCCTTTTACATATCCTTGTGAAAAGAATCCAAACCCACATTGTTCAGTGCTACTTAATGGTTCACATCATACCTTTTAGAATCATGTGATAAGGAAATAACCATACAGTTTAACCTCTTGTGACAAGTATGTCTAGACCAAAAGTGCCTAGTAAAATCTTGGAGAGGGATTATGTTGAAGAATTATAAGAAACCTGGAATGAAGATGGATTTACAGGTTGAATTAGACCCTATGAAGAATGTGTCCTAGAATGAACAATGTTGATTTGGATAATTTCGTTTTGACATCAAACTGGATTCATACATATCCCATTTGGGTAGGAATCATAGCCCACATATTTCATTTGTAAAAAGATACACCTATGGAGGACCTACATGTTTATATCCCAAGGGAGTATGACACTTTGATATGATTATTTGGGGATTATTCCTAAAAATGATGCACTAAAAAGAGAACTTGAGAGATGAATTAACTCATTTTGGTTTAGAGGATTATTTCAGGACTTACTCTAATAGAGAATTTATGGATTAGGAGAATTATGATTAGGGATTACTCCTAAAAAGGAAGCCTAGTGAGGGGTGTATGATTGGGGATTACTCCTGATGAGGAGTCCCATTATGATTGGTCCCTAAGTGGGATTTCTATATATCCCAATTATAGAGGGAATCCGAGTTCTCATAGTTCATTATGTCACATATATTTTGGTGATGTTGTGATTTTCGTTAACCACTAAGATCACGTGGTTAGTGTTCGGTGTGAGAAATGAGGGGAAACAAAATATCCAAAAACAATAAAATTTTCTTTTGTTAGATAGTGGACAAGGTGAAAATCCCAAATGGACAGGGATGAGGTATTGAGTTCCCCTATATCCTCTATCCTGAGGTGATGGTTGAAGAGCATGGGTTAATGAAACTTCCCTCTCTTAACATTGACCTGGAATAATTCCATCATATTGAGATAGGGGAGAGAAGGAGGAAGGGGAGAGGGGAGTGGGCTTGGGGGCCCATACCCTCTCTGTCTCAGTGGCTATGATGTAGAGAGAAGAAAGAGTGAAACCTCATGAAAGAAAGGATAGGGAAATATAGGAGAGATTCCATAAAATTGGTTCTGCAACGAGGTAAGGGGATGTCATTCCATTTTGAATGGAAAAGAAATTTTGATCCTCACCCTCACTACTTGGAACTAGAGGCTCTGGGTCTCAGATATGAGAAGGGGATGTCATGGTTATAACCCTTTCATATGACACTAAGAACACCTTGAAAATGTCCCTGGGGTAAGGATCCTCATGACTGTGGAAATAAAAATCCCCACATGTCTTGAGGATCCTGGCCATCTCGTAGGACAAGTGTGGAAAACATTGGCCATAAAAAAATAAAATACTAAATTGGAGGCACACTAGAGTGCCTTTTCCCATGGGTTTTCATGTTAGGAGACTTTGGTGGAGGCTTAGAGTTGATGTCTCTTAGACAAGGGATTTAAAGTAGGAGAGGGTCTACCATTGATGGTTTCAAGAAAGCCTAAATAACATATCGCTCAATTTGGAAGTCAAGGAGAACTAAAGCGGTTAACGGATAGGGTGATTCATGTATTTAGGCTTGGAAAATTGGTAAAACCTTCGATGATGGACCCCCTAGGTGACTAAACTAGGCTGAGACCTTGCTCAATCCTTTAAGGGTATCTGTAGGTGTTCTTGGAGGTGACTCACGTAGGTCCCTATATGAGGAAGGGTACCTTAAGAAAGCCTTTGTTAAACATAGGGTGAGCAAGTTACTCATGCAGATATCATTTATTTTAAACCGTGGGAGGACATTAATTTCACTATACCTCTTTAATTACTTCTTCAGGTGTTGGAAAAATATATAGAATATTTTGGAAGGCTTGATCGAAGTATTCATGTGAGAATAGATTCAGTTATACTTAGGAAATTTATATCTATAAAAATGAAGACCCAATGTCCTATTAATAGGAAAATATATTACCCTGGGCGAAGGTGTCATCTCACATAGTTGTCGCTCATAGGTCGGTCATGCAGGGTTCTGCATGGGTACCATACACTCCAATGTTGTTTGGGGTACATGAGAGAGATGGACTTTGAGAGGTTTAAGTGATAGTATGGCTTCTTCTTTTACATTATTATCTTCTAACTAGGGTATTTCCCTTTGATTCCATTCCATCCACATGCTAAAACAAAGTCAACAACCCTAAAAAACATAAAAGACCCTAATAACCATAAAACCCCTATAAACCCATAAAAAATAAACCCATAAAAAATATAATAACCATAAAAGCATTAGAAAACTATAAATAAACATAAAACATTAAAAAAATAAAAAAATTCATAATTATCCAAAACCCAAAAAAACACTAAAAACCCTCAAAATTACTAAAAACCCATGGAATCCTAAATAATCATTAAAAATACCAAAACCATAAGAAACTCTAAAAACCCTAAAAACCCTTTAAAACATTAAAAACATAAAAAACAGAATACATATTAAAAATATAAAATGTTAAAAACCCTAAAAAATAATAAGAGGCCCTAAAAACCCAAAAGACCCTCCAAATCCTTAAAAACTAAAAAAATACTAAAAAATCCCTAAATATGTATAAAAGTGTAAAAACCCTAAAATCGCTAAAATCCCAAAATCAAAACTAAAAAACCTAATACAATTACAACACCTAAAAAACCTAAAAAAATTTAAAAACCCAAAACACCCTAAAAAACCTAAAACCCCTAAATATATAAAAAACACTTGAAACGATAAATACCCAAAAAAACACAAAAACCCTAATGCCAAAAAACTATAAAAACCCATTAAACCACAAAAAATGTTAGAAATCAATACAAAACCATTAAAACCCTAAAAAAACTCAAAAAACCCTAAACCCAAAAAAACCCTAAACCCAAAAAAACCAAAATAACCTCAAAATCCTTAAAACTGTAAAAAAACCTTTATCCCTTAAAAATACTTAAAACCGCTAAAAATTTAATAAATGATAATAATCTTAAAACCCTCAAAGAACCATAAAGACCCTAAAAAACCTAAAATCCTCTAAAATCATTAAAATCCTAACAACACTAAAAACCCATTAAGAACTCTAATCACCCTTTAAACCCCTAAATATGTTAAAAACACAAAAAATCCAAAAAATCCTTAAAATACAAAGAAACCAGTAAAAACCCAAAAAACCATAAAAACCCTAAAATGCCTTAATCCCACAAAATACATAAAACCCTAAAACCTTAAAAATCATAAAAACACTTAAAATCTATAAAAATGTAAAAATCTTAAGTAAACCTTAAAACACTAAAACATTGAATACTCTTAAAAACCTAGAAAATGATAAAATAACTTAATAACCATCAAAATCCATAAAACCCCTATAACCTATAAAAACCCGTAAATTGTCCTAAAATTCAAAAAAAAACATAAAAACCCATTAAAACACAGAAAAACCCTAAGAAAACATTAAAAAACTAAAAACACTAATACACCAAAAAACCAAAAAAGTGGTAAAAACCCTAAAAACCCCTAAAAACCATAAAAAACCCTCAAACTCTGGTAAAAAATAATAATCCCTTAAAATCCCTTAAAATATCTAAAAACATTAAAACCCATCAGAAAACATAATAAAACCGTAAATCTTGAAAATAAGTAACTCTAAAAAACCCCAAAATTGATAAAACCCAGCAAAGAAGACCCTAAAAACTACTAAAACCACAAAAATCATAAAAAAAATTAAATCCTAAAACTACTAAAAATTATAAAACCCCCATAAACCTCTAAAAATGATAAAAACACTATAAATACCTTAAAACCCATAAAAATATAAAAAACATTAAAAACCCAATGACACCATAAAATCCATAAAAACTCTAAAAAAACAAAACCCTTAAAATCCTTAAAAACACAAAAATACCCCTTTAAAATAGTAAAAAATCCCTAAAACTCTTTAAAACATAAAAACACTAAAAACCATAAAACCCCAAAGAATTCATTAAAAACTATAAAAAACATAAAAATACAAAAAACCTAAATAATCAAAAAAACAAAAAAGACCTAAAACCTTAAAAAACCCCAAAAACCCTCCAAATCCCTAAAAACCCTAAAATTGATAAAAATCCTTAAAAATCCCTAAAAAAATAAAAACCCTAAAAAACCTGAAAACTAGTAGAAAAATATTACAAATTTAAAAATAATTAAATCCCCTAAAATAATTGAAAACATTAAATCACTAAAACCTTAAAAATACCCTAAACCCTAAAAACCCATAAAAACACATAAAACCATAAAACCCCCCAAAACCCATAAAAACATAAAAACCACTAAAAACAATAAAAACCCTATAAACCCCTAAAAACCTTAAAAACTATAAAAAACAATAAACTCTAAAAACTCAAAAAACCCAAAAAATCAAAGAAACAATAAAAACCCAAAAAAATCCCTAAAACCATAAAAACTATAAAAATCCTAAAAAATCCTAAAAATGCATAAAAACATAAACAAAATTTTTTTGAAAACCCCTAATAAAATATTAACAACAAAAAAACACCTAAAATCACTGAAAACCCAAAATATTGATAAAAACCTTAAACCCTAAAAAACCAAAAAAATACTTAAAATCCGTAAAACCCTAAAAACCCATAAATATCATAACAAATCCATAAAATTATCTAAAAACAAAAAAACCATGAAAACACATAAAAAAACCTAAAAATACATAATACCCCTAAATCCCTTAAACAACTCTAAAAGCCCTAAATCCCATAAAACCCCTGAAAAATCCCTAAAACCCCAAAAAACCATAAAAATTCTAAAAAATATCTATAAATCCACATAACAAAAACACACTAAAAACATTGAAACCCCCAAAGAAAACCTTAAAAACCTATAAAAAATTAAAACTCATAAAAACCTAAAAATTTTTAAAACCCTAACAAGAATATAAAACCCCATGTAAACAATAAGAACCTCTAGAAACCATAAAAACATTGAAAAACTATAAAAAACATATAACCCACTAAAAACTCCAAAAACCCTTTAAACCCTTTAAAATGATAAAAGACTATAAAAACCCAAAAAAAACCCTAAAAACTAAAAAAAACCTAATAAAAACTAAAAAGGAAAAAAACCCCAAAACACCTTAAAAACCCATAAACCATTCAAAATTCCTCAGACCCCTAAAAACCACAAAATCCTAAAAATCCTAAAAATGCACTAAAAATTGTTAAAAATTTAAAAATTCGGTAAAACCCTGAAAACCCCTATGAAATCCTTAAAAATATAAAAACACAAAAAACCCCTAAAAATATCAAATACTCTAAAAACTCTTAAACCCCCCTCAATCCCTAAAAACCTCAAAAACTATAAAAAACCTCAAAGTCCCTAAACAACCGAAAATACAACTAAAATCCAAAAAATGCTAAAAATACATAAAAATCTAAAAAACCTAAAAAACCCTAAAAATTCATAATAGAACCTTAAAAACTAAAAACATTTAAAATATTTAAAAATATAAATAAATAAAAAACCCCTAAAACCATAAAAACCCTAAAACCCTTAAAAATATGTAAAACCCTTAAAAATCCATAAATGAAAATAAACACTAAAAAGAACTAAAAATTGGAGAAACACTATAAACCCCTAAGAAATCCTTAAAAACCCAAAACAATTGAACCCCCCAAAAACCTAAAAATGCTTAAACACTAAAAATACCCTAAAAATCTAAAAAACTCTAAAAAACATAAGAACGCCTAAAAACCAAAAAAACCTAAAAACATATAAAATACCAAAGAACCAATAAAAACTCTAAAAAATATTTAATACCCTAAATACTTTAAAAACACTAAAAACCCCTAAACCCCTAAAATACTCTAGGAAACCCAAAAACCCAAAAATACCACAAATCCCAAAAACCCCAAAAACCCGAAAACCCTAAAAATCCATAAAAACCCTAAAAAATAAAAATAATAAAGCCTTAAAATACCTAAATATATACTAAACCCTATGAAAAACCTAAAAACCTAAAAACACTTAAAACCCCAAAAATTCTAAAAACCGCTAAAACCTCTAAAAACCATAAATTCCCTAGAAACATTTAAAATTCCTAAATGCCCTTAAAACCCCTAAAAATCCTAAATATTCCCTAAAAATACCTAAAAGAGAAAATTCCAAAAATACCCAAAAAACCCTATAAAAACCATAAAAATCTAAAACAATAAAAAACCATCAATTCAAAAAACCAAAAAAGACCATACAATCCCACAAAATCCCTAAAAACTATAAAAATACATAAATTTTTAAAAAACCCTATACATCCCTAAAAAACTAAAAAAATAATAATAAATAATAAAAACACTAAGAAACCATTAAAAAAATTACACTTAAACCCCCTAAAAAACTAAAAAAATGATAAATACACATAAAAATACTAAAAAGACAATAACAAACCTAAACCCCCTAAAACCATGAAACCCCATAAAAACCCATAAAACCCCTAAAAACCAATAAAAACATTGAGAACCTATTAAATCCTTAAATTTTTAAAAACTCTAAAACCATAAAAATACAAAAAACTAAAAAATACCAAACCCCCCTCCCCCAAACCATAAAAACCCTAAACAACCTTAAATCCCCTAAAAATGCCTAAAACCCTAACAATTTAAGGGATTAGGGCAGAGGTTTTTGTTTATAGTGGTGAGAGTTTGGGCTTCACGTGGTGTGATATTATTTATCAACTTCCATGCTATAGGGTATACATAAGGGATTACTTCAAGTGGATCAGTTATCACAGTGATGGGTGTGGCTGGCTTTGGCGGAGGTGCATCCCAATGGACTATCATCCATAGTAATCGAGGATGCAATCCTCACTTCTACTTCCATATCTGAGTTTGGGAGGGTTTTGGTGGATTTTCTGGTTTTGTGACGGATTAGGGTTGATGCCAAGGGTGTTTTTCCAGCTTTGTAGTGGAATGGGATGTTCTATTGTGTGGGATTTCTGATATGTTTTTAACCATTTCGAGCAGAAGTTCCTGGTATGTGCTAGATCTAATTCCTCATCTTTGTATTAGTTTTATGATATTGTTGCAGGGTTGTGTCTTGTTTGGGGATTTGTTTTTCATTTAAGGATTTGTTGTTCATAACATCTGTGGCTACTTGGTTTGTGTTTGCTCTTTTGCTACTTCAGAGGTTGTTTCTGGTTCTACTTTGAGTCACTTCTGATGCTAGTTGATGGTCTTGACATGAGATGTTGGGTGATTTCTGGTCATTCTGTATGACTATTGGGTAGATGGAGGGGTTGTTTGGATATTGGTCTGAACAAGGAGTTATAGGTGGTGCAGAATGGTTCTAGGAAAGGTTGATGGTGGTATTGTGTTTCCAAATGTGATTTTGGGTGTGAAATTCGGGAATATGACTGGATAAGAGGTGTTGGTTGTTGGAAACTGATCTATTAGGTGTTGGTTGCTACTTGGATAAGAACTGTAGAAGGAGGTTCAAGTTGTTGGAAACTGATTTGTTGGATGCTGGTTGCTACTTGGCTAGGATGTGATGAAGATAATGTATACGATTTTGGTGCTGGTGGTTCTTTGTTGCTGGAGATGGATCTACTTGGATAGAAGATGATGGATTTTGGAAACTGTGCTGCTGGATGCTGGCCACTACTTGGCTGGGAGGTGCTGAAGGTGATGATTTAGTGCGTCTGTTGTGTCTGGTTTTTTGTGTTCATCGTGGTGTCTAGGGTGTTTGGGTGTGGATCGATTGACTCCACCCCTCCCTTGTGTCTTGTTTCTTTTTTATAATAAATTGGGGGGGGGGGGGGTAGAAATATCCTAGTCTTTCCCCTTCCTTTCCCTACAACCCTAAACCCCTCAAATTCCCTAAAACCCCAAAAAATCATAAAAAACCTAAAAAATCCCTAAAAACATAAAAACCCTAAAACCAAGAAAACCCCTATGAAAACATTAAAAACGTAAAAACAATTAAAACCTCTAAAAACCTAATAAATAAGAAAAACCCTAAATACCCTTAAAATACCCATAAAACCCTAAGACCCCCTAAATTATATAAAACCACCACAAAACCCAGAAAAACCATAAAACCCATTAAAAACTCAAAAACCCTTTAAACCCCTAAAAATGATAAAAAAAAATATAAATACCCTTCAAACCCTTAAAAACAAAAAGAAACTAAAACCTCACAAAAACCATAAAAAACCTATAAATCATAAAACCACAAAATCCCTAAAACAAATAAAAATCCTAAAATACAAAAATGTCCCTAAAAATGTAAAAACTGCTTAAACCCTAAAAAACCCAAGGAAACCTTACAAACATAAAACACTTAAAACCTATAAAAATCTAAAAATATAAAAAAATGTAAAGAAACCCCAAAAAACACTAAAAACCCTAAAACACATAAGAACCTCTAAAATCCTAAAAACCCCCTAAAACCCAAAAAAACCATAAAACCCCCTAAAAACACTAAAAACTATTTAAACCTTTAAAATGGTCAATAATTATACAAAAACAATAAAAACCTGAAAAAACCCAAAAAACCCTAAACCCCATCTCCCCAAATAATCCATAAAACCCATAAACCCCCCCCCCCCAAACCAAAAAAAACTAAAAATCCCTAGAAACCATAAAAATAAAAAAACCTACAAATCACTAAAAACATAAAAAATATTATGACCCTAAAACCCCTAAGAATGATATATAAACCTAAGGACACATAATACCCTTACTAACCTAAAAATGCATTAAAACCATAAAAGCCATAAAACCGCTCTAAATCCCTAAAACACTAAAAACACATAAAAAATATCAAAAACCCCAAAAAATCCCTAAAAACATAATAACCACTAAAAACCATAAAAATCAATAAGAAAAACATAAAACCATAAAAATAGTTAAAACCCCGAAAAACCTAAAAATACTAAACAACCTAAAAGTCCCAAAAGACACCCAAAATCCCTAAAAATCACAAAACCCATAAAAATAAAAAAAACAATAAGAAACCATAAAACCCCATAAAACCACTAAAAACCCTAAAACCCCTTTAAACCCGGAAAAATTTATATAAATTCAAAAACCATAAAAGCCTTACAAACTCAATAAAAGACCCCAAAAATCTAAAAAACATTAAACACCAAATTACCCTAAAACCCCTCAAAATCCCTAAAAACCTTAAAAACCATAAAATCCTAAATAATTCCCAAAAAACCAAAAAAACACAAAAACCCTAAAAACCTTAATGAAACCTTAAAAATCTATAAAACTTAAAACTCTTAATAACCCTAAAAACATTAAAAACCATAAACCCTAAAGCCCCTAAAACCCTAAAAACACAAAAAATCCATAAATCCCTAAATAATGGTTATGCTTCAGCTCTCGCAATGGGTGTTCCTCTCCTTTCCATAGAAGATGATGATAGTGTAACTGATGGCTATGACAGTGATGCACCTCCTTGAGCTTCGGACAGGTGAGGCGGAGGATGGGCCTTCACTGCGATATCTCTTCCTGCCTTTTTCTGATCCTTCAGGGCTTCCTTACCATCTATAGATTTACATTTTCCCCAAAGGCCCCCACTGTGAGAATGGTGTGACTTCATTTCATCTCTCTTCTTAGGAGTTCTTAATGGCCAATGCACTCATGGATCTAACGCTGGTGGCTCGTTTTGGAAGTAACCAACCCACTGTTATTGATTTTGATAGGTTTTTTTCTTCTTCTTGGAATCACTGTGAATATGATATGTTAGGGTTGTTGAATGCTCGACAATTTATAATCAGGTTTAGGAATGAAGAATATTTAATTTCGTTCTGGTATATTTTACCATGGACTGTTGATGGACTTTGTTTTTATTTGTTCT
This sequence comes from Viscum album, assembly GCA_963277665.1. Lineage (NCBI taxonomy): Eukaryota > Viridiplantae > Streptophyta > Magnoliopsida > Santalales > Viscaceae > Viscum > Viscum album. Next base: position 395,066,506 of record OY728157.1, read on the forward strand.
TCTAGAATTTTGACATTCGTCTGCGTCATGATCCCACGAGCATGGCCCTATGGGTTACCCTTCCTAGTCTTTCCTTGGAATTCCAAAACATCGTCATCCTTCTCATCATTGGAAACCTCATTGGTAGATACCTTTTTATGGATGCATGGACTAGTGATGCCTTCCACCTAATTACGCCAAATATTTGCGTAGAGGTGGATGTGTCTAAAGATCCGGTTAATTCTGTCTGTATTGAGATTAAAGGTGAGATTCGGTGGCATCAGATGATTTTCTTTGAATCATGGGTTTATTTTTGTTCGATATTCCATAGACTAGGACACTATTCCTCTACCTGTAAGTGTGCTAGTAGTTTTTTATTTCTATAATACAATGGTTGAATGCTCCATCTTATAGTTCGAAAACAGATGCACCTTTATGGGGGGTCGTGGAATTAATGCAGCTGGTATACTTTCTTGAAAAGATAATTTACCTACGGTTGATGATCATGCTATTATAGTGGTTGGGGATGTTCCAATGAAGGTTTCTCAACAGTCTCCTCCTAACCCGAGGGCATGTGATGTGTTTGATATGTTGAAATGAGAATTTGGAATTGTGACAGGTAGGGGGTGATTGAGACTGAGGAAAGATGCAATAAGAAATGGATGGTGGAGAAGAGGTAGGAGGCCAAGGATTATTCAGAACAATTGGCAGTTCATAAGGACAGTATTGGTGTCCCTTGGCACAATCAGTTTGATGAAATTGTTTGAGAGGAGTTCCTCTAGGAGTATCATGTTTTTAAATTGATGTTGGCTGGTGACATTGATGAACAACCTAGTTTGATTGTTTTCTCTAGGCTTTAGGGTACTCCTTGTGAAGACAAGGGTAAGTTTTTACAAGTGGTATTGACTTGAGGTGATGTAGTGATGGTGGTTACATGGGATGAGTAATATCCTACTATGAATAATGACAATGTTAATGTGAATGGATTGAAAGTTCGTATTGGAGGGGATTAATCTTTGGTTCTTGAGGGATTTCTTGAACCTCAGTCTGCTGGTAATAAGAATGAGTTTGTAGGAGCTGATGCGATGGTTCCCCTATCTAGCTGTGCTTCTAGTGTTGGGATTGTTATAGGGCCAGAAGAATATTCCAATACTATTTAGGAGGGAGTATATGCTATGTAGATTAATTGTGAAAAGGATGAGGGATTGAAATTTATTTAGACTACTGGTGATCCTTATATACTACCTGGTCATGGGAAGTTTGACTTAATGGTGCATGAGGGGGCATTGGCCGGTGATTTTAGTTGTGCGTTTCTATAGGGGGACACAGCTCGGATCAGTCAAGTGTAGGGGGGAGGTAGCTGAGCAGAAGAAGGGACAGAAAAAACTAGTGTGGCTTTTGGTGAGAGTATGGATTGATGCATGTTGTTAGATCTGGACGACATATTTCTTTTTCATGGGCACCTATCTATGGTAAGGGCCTTGACTGGGGGGGCTGGCTGTGTGGTTCTGCATGACATAGAGGTGCAAGAACATTCAGGTGGTGCTTGGAAGGGAAGTATCCAGGATGTATATGAGGCTGAGTGGTTGGGTGTGTTGTATAGTGAGGATTCTAGGCGGATCAACTCCAACATCGATCAAATCTTGAGGGAGAGGGCCATGATTGGGGTGGTCTCACCTTGTGGGAAGAAGAACAACTCTGTACTGGTAAATTCATATTTCTAAAAGTTGAAGCCGAGGAAGGACTAATCAATCCTTCCAAGAACCATGTCAACCAGGGCATCCTCTAAGGGAATCAAGAAGAATGTTTCTTTGGGTGGCCTGAGAACCATATAGAGGAATCATATAAAAAACAGCAAAGGTTAAGGGATATATGTATGCCTCTTTCCTTGGATATGGACAGTTCCCGAAAGGCTTCATCTGAGGAAGAGATAACAGAGTCAGATGTGTCCTCTAGATTTGGTGGTGATGGAGACCCCTATGAAGATCCCTGTGGAGATGTTTATCCTTATGACATGTAGCATCTGTTGGGCATGGGTTTCTTTACTCTTCCCTTGTTTGTGTGCTTTTGGGTTTTGGGGGTTTTTGGGTTTGGGTTTGTTAAGGGTATTTGGGTGTGGGTCGTTTGACTCATCCCTTCCCTAGTCTATTGTGTCTTTTTTATAATACTTTTTTTGGGGGTCGAGAATAGCCTGGCCCTGCAACTACCTTGCCCTAAAACTCTAAAAACCAGAAAATAAAAAAAAATCCCTAAAAAATCCATAAAAAAAACACCTAAAAATGATGAAATAACCTAATAAAAAATAAAACACCTAAAAAGAATTAAAACTCCTAGAAACAGAAATACTCTAAAATTACCCTAAAACCCCCTAAAATACCATAAAAACCACTAAAAACCATATAACCTCTAAAAGCCTTAAGAACATAAAAAACACAAAAAAATAAAATAAACCTCTAAAAACTCTAAAAACCATTGAAACCCCTAAAAAGATTCAAAATGTCCAAAACCATAAATACCCTAAAAAATAACTAAAAACCAAAAGATCCCTAAAACCCCAAAAAAAACCCTAAAACCCCGCAAAATCTCCAAAAAACCATAAAAACAATAAAATTCCTAAAAATCCCTAAAATCCCTAAAAACACTTAAAACCCCAAATGACCTAAAAACACTAATATCCTTAAAACCCCACTAAAATACTAAAAATCCTCAAAATCTCTAAAACCCTATAAAACCATAAAAATTAATAAAAATCCCTTAAAATCCATAAAATCATAAAAATCCCAGAAAACCCTTAATACCCCTATGAAAACCCAAAAAACCTAAAAACTCATAAAATTCATAAAAACCTAAAAATGATAAAATCATAAAAAACACTAAAAACCATAAAAATACTAATATCCCACAAAATCCCTAAAATCCCTAAAAACCATAAAAAACATAAAAAACAGAAAATATCCCTAAAACATAAAACCCCTAAAACATAAAAAAACCCTAAACACCCATAATGGTCCATAAAATCCCTAAAACCACATAAAAACTATAAAACCTCAGAAAAAATTAAAACCCTAAAACCCATAAAAACATTTAAAATGATAAGAAATTATAAAAACAATTCAAATCTATAAAATTTTAAAAAACTATGAAAATCATTTAAAATCCTAAGAACACAAAAAAATCTCAAAAATCCAAAAAAACATAAACCCTTCAAAAAATCAAAATACACTCAAAATCCCTAAAAAACTTATAAAACCATAAACATCCTAAAAATATTTAAAAATCCAAATCATAAAAAAGTCAAAAAACCCTGAGAATCCCTTTGAAAACCTTAAAAACATAAAAACACATAAATCCCCCAAAAACATAAATATGTTAAAAACCCTAAAAACTCTAAAACCCTAAAAACCCAAAAAACTATAAAAAAACTAAAAACCCTAGAAAATAATAAGAATCCTAAAAAACTGTAAAAATTCCAAAAAATTTAAAAAACCCAAAAAATGCTAAGAATCCTTTTATCACCAAAAACACATAAAAATACCTAAAATCAATAAAACCCCTAAAAAGACCTTAAAACCCTAAAAACCATAAAACCCTTAAGAACATTAAAAACCATAAAATCCAATAGAGAACCTAAAACCCACTAAAACTCTAAAAACCCATTAAACCCCTAAATTTTTATAATACTCTAAAACCCATTAAACAACTGATTTTTTTATAAAACTCTAAAAACCATAAAAAACAAAAAAAATCCTAAAAACATAAAAAACCATAAAAACCCTAAAACCCTAAAACATTAAAAATTACTAAAACCCTAAAACCCATAGAAATCCAAAAAATCCTATAATGTACCTAAAAAATAAAACCCCCAAAAACAAAAAAAAATAATTTTTTTAAAAACCAAAAAAAACCCGTAAAAAACCTAAAAACCCAAAAAACCCTAAAACCCCTTAAAATTCCTAAAAACATAAAGAATAATAAAATCCTTAAAAAGACATAAAACCCCCCAAAAAAGGATAAAACTCCTAAAACCCCTAAAAAACCCAAAGAAAACATAAGAAAACCTAAAAACACTTAAACCCCTATAAAACCTAAAAAACACTAAAACCCCTTAAAATCCATAAAACCCCTCAAACCCAAAAAAACCTATCAAAAATCCCTAAAAATCCTAAAAACCCAAAAAAAACTAAAAACACTAAAAACATATAATCTCCTAAAACCCTTGAATAACCCAAAGAACACTTAAAAAACCAAGAACATCTAAAACCCAAAAAAACCTCAAAAATTTCTAAAATCGTAAATACCTCTAAAAAGATTGTAATTTACCTTAAAACCTCTAAAAATCAAAAAAAAAATCTACAAACCATAAAAAACCATTAGGAACCTAAAAATAAAAATAAATCTTAAAACAAAAAAAAAGATAAAAACCGTAAAAACCATAAAAACCCTTAAACCCATAAAAATCCATAAAAACCCTAAAAAAACAAAAAATCATAAAAATATCTTAAAATCCCAAAAAAAAATTGTAAAAAACCATAAATCCCTAGAAAACCCCTAAGAAACAATTAAAAACCTTAAAAAAATAAAACCCCTAAAAACACTAAAGTCCTTAAAACCCCTAAAGACCATAATTGCCAGAAAATCCATAGGACCCATAAAAATACTAAAAATCCCTAAAAATTAAAGAATAAAAAAAATGATAAAAAGCCTAAAAATCAAAACAATCCTTAAAAACAAAAAACGCTAAAACCCCTAGAAAGCTAAAAATGCTAAAAACCCTAAAAAACACAAAAAGAACACTAAAAATACCAAAAACCCCTAAAAGATTAAAAACCCTAATAATAAAAAAATAATAAAAACCAACTAAACCCACTAAAAACCCTTTAAAAACATAAAAATGATAAAAAAAATATAAAACTCCTTAAACCCCTTAAAAATTCTTAAAACCCTAAAAACACAAAATAACCTAAAAACCCTAAAAACAATAAAAGAAACCCTAAACCCCTCAAATTCTCTAAAAACCATAAAAATCCAAAAAACCATAAAAATATCTAAAAATACCTTAGAAACCTTAAAAACACCTAAGATGATATTAAAAACCTAAAAACACATAAAAATCCTAAAAAACCTAAAAACACTAAAAATCCAAAAAAACCCTAAAACACATAAACATCAAAAAACCGCTAAAATCCTTAAAAACCCAAAAACACCCTAAAATCCAAAAAACCACTAAAACATTATAAAAATAATTAGAACCTAAAAAATTTTAATGACTCTAAAAAATAATAAAACTCTAAAACCCAAGAAAAACTACAAAAACCATAAAAGAACCAAAAAAACCCTAAAACTATCAAAATTCCTACAACCCTAAAAAACCCTATAAACATAAATCTCCAAAAAATTCAAAAAAAATCCCTATAAACATAAAACCCCCAATGAAAACCTTAAAACCAAAAAGAACATAAAACCCCAACAATCATAAAAATTGGTAAAAACCCAACAATAACTAAAAACCCTAAAAAACCTTAAAACCCTCAAAATCCGAAAGAGCAATTAAAATTCATAAAAAACATAAAGAAGCCCTAAAATCCCGAAAAAATATGAAATATTTAATATCCCCAAAAAAACCTAAATTACCCTTTTAAAATAAAAGACACATAAAATCCCTAAAAATATAGAAAATACTAAACCCTAAAATCACCTTAAATACCCTAAAAAAACTAACACTACAAAACAAAATAAATCTATCAAATACCTAACAATCCCTAAAAATGTAAAACCCCCAAAAACCCTGAAAACTATAAGAAAATCATAAGAACCAAACAAAATTAAATCCCATATAATCCAAAAAATTCTAAAAACCTGAAAAAATGAAAGACTATAAAAACCCGAAAAACAATTAAAAACCATAAAACCCATAAAACCCTAAAAACCGACAAAGACCCCAAAAACCATAAAAAACTATAAAACTCCTTTTAAACTCCACAAAACCCTAAAAATTAAAATAACTATAAAAACCCTAAAAAAATTACAAAAGCCGAAAATTAAAAAAACCATAAAACTGTAAATACATAAAAACCATAAAAACTAGTAAAAATGCTCAATATTCTTAAAAACCCTAAAAACCATAAAAATAAAAAAAAACCCTAAACATCCATGAAAACCCAAAAAATCATAAAAACATGGAAAACACCAAATAAAAACATAAAAATTTAAACATCCTAAAAACAACTAAAAATATTAAAAAACCTTGAAAATAAAAAAAATGCTAAAAACCCTCAAATAGAATAAAACCTCTCGAAAACCTTTAAAATCCTAAAAATCCAAATGAATGTAAAAAATCATTAAAACCCTCAAAACCCATTAGAAAACCTTAAAATCCTAAAATCACTTAAAACTCCTAAAACCTAAAAACACTAAAAACCTGAAAACCCCTTAAAAGAACCCTTAAAACCCATAAAAACCTAAAAACCCCTAAAAACAATAAAAATTATAAAAACGGATAAAACCCCAATAAATACTCTAAAACCACATTAAACCCTTTTAAATTTTAAAAACTATAAAACCCCTTAAAATTTTGAAAACTCAAAAAAACACATAAAATCCCAAAGTAACCCATAAAATCCTGAAAAATAAACAAAACCTCAATATACCTAAATACACCTGCAATCCTTAAAAGGCCCAAAAAATCTCTAAAATCAAAAAACCACTAAAACCCCTAAAAACTCATAAAAAACATTAAAAACCTAAAACATTTAAAACCCCAAAAAAACATGAAAACAAAAAAAACAAAAAAAAAACCCCAAAAAAACACTAAAACTATAAAACCCAAAAAACCCCGCTAAAATCCATTAAATCCCTAAAATAACTTAAAAACCCTATGAACCCACGAAAATCACTAAAAACCCCTTCATCCCCCTAAAAAATTTTAAATATCTAAAAAAACTTCAAAATCCTAAAAAACTCAATAAAACCCTAAAACCCCCCAAAAACATAAAAACTGAAAAAACCTTAAAAACCTGAGAAAACCTCAAAATCAATAAAACCCCCAAAACGTATATAAATCCTAAAAATACCAATCAATACCTAAAAACATAAAAATCCCTAAAAATCCTAAAAAACACTAAGAAAACCTTAAAAACCTAAAAACAATTAAATCCTCTAGAAACCTAAAAATGCTAAAAACCCTAAAACAAAAAAAATCAAAAAAATATACTTATAATCTTTAAAAACATAATAAAACGATTAAAATCCTTATAAATCCATAAAAATTCCAAAACATATAAAACCCTAAAAACTCTAAGAAAACCCTAAAAACAAAAAATATTATAAAACCTCTAAAAACCTAAAAATACTAAAAACCCTAAAACCCTTAAAGGACCTTAAAAATCTTAAAATCCATAAAACCCACTAAAACTCCAAAAAGAACATAAAACCCCTAAAACAAAATAAACTCCAAAGACCGTTAAACTACTAAAAACGTTAAAAATTAAAAAAATATAAACAACACCCAAAACTGAAAAACCCAAAAAAAAACATAAAGACCCAAAAAACCCCAAAACCCCAAAAACTATCAAAACCCCCCAACACACTAGAAACCATAAATATCATAAAAATCCATAAAAATCCATTAAAACATTAAAACCCTAAAAAACATGAAATCTACTGAAATTACTAAAAACCTAAAACACTTCAATCCCCTAAAATCAAAAAATGCTTAAAAACCTAAAAAACACTAAAAACATCAAAATCCCAAAAAACACTAAAAAACATAAAAATACTAAAAAAAGTACCTAATAGTCTCTAAAACGTAAAAACCCCTAAAACCATGTAATTTCATAAGACATTCTTAAAAATATAAAAGCACTTTAAACACCAAAAAATGTAGAAAACAATAAAAACCCTAAAACCCCTAAAAACATTAAAAATATTAAGACCCAATAAATCCCTAAAACAACTAAAAAATATAAAACCCATTAAACCCATAAAAATATTAAAAACTCTAAGAAACTAGGAAATCCTTAAACACTCAAAAAATTATAAAAATCATAAAACCCAAAAAAACCCTAAATACCCAAAAATATCCCAAAAAATATCGAAATACCTAAAAACCCTAAAAACCATAATAATCCTAGAAACTAAAAAAATCCCTAAAAATATATAAAACCCTGAAAACACTAAGAAAATGATAAAAACCAAAATACACTTAAAACTCCTAAAAAGTGAAAAAAAAATTATAAATACCCTAAAAACCTTAAAATCTGAAAAATCCAAAATAAACCCAAAACACAAAAAAATCCTAAATATGTCCAAAAAATTCCAAAAACCCTAAAAAATCCTAGAATCCTCAAAAATAACAATGAAAACCCTAAAAACATTAAAAACACTTAATACCCCTAAAAACCTAAAAATGATAAAAACCCACAAGAACAATAAATACCCTAAATGCCTGTAAAATCAATGAAAACACTAAAAACCATATAAAACCTAAAAACCCTAAAACAATTTAAAATAACTAAAACCCTAAATACCCTCATACACTCTAAATACCCTAAAACCCATAAAAACCTACAAAATCCCTTAAAATTCCTAAAAATGTTAAAACCCGTGAAAATTTCCTATAAAAACCATAAAACCCTTAAAAACACATAAAACACCAAAGAAAGCTAAAAAACTACTAAAACCCCCAAAATCCATTAAAATTACCCTAAAAACCCTAAACCCATTAAATACCCTAAAAACACCTAAAAACCATAAAAAACTTAAAAAACTCATTAAATAATAAAAAATGAAAAAAAAATATAAAAACACATTAAACCCCTAAAAATGATAATAATGCTTAAACCTTTAGAATCCCTAAAAAATAAAAAACCCAAGAAACTAAAAGAAACCATAAAAACACTCAAAAATCCCTAAATCCTAGAAAAAATAAAAATCATAAAAATTCACTAAGAATATCTAAAACGTAAAAAACACAAAAAACATGAGAAAATATAAGAAACTGTTAAATCCCTAAAAACACAGAAAACCACTAAAAAAATAAAAAGGCCAAAAACCCAAGAAAACCCCAAAACCCTAAAAAACCATAATACCCTCAAAATCACTAAAATCAGTAACAAACCATAAAAATTCAAAAAAATACCTAATATGCCTAAAAACATAAAAATCCTAAAAACCCAGAAAAATCTTAAGAACCTAAAAACACAAAAAACCCAAAAAAAACCTAAAAAGCACTAATATCCCTAAAAAATAAAGAATAAAAAAAACATAAAAAACCCCAGAAAACATTAAAAACCGTAGAAATCAATAGTTACTATAAAATCCCGTTAATCCCCTAAAAAGGTTAAAAACATCTAAATATCCCTAAAAATCCTTTAAAGGATCTAAAACCCTTAAAGACCCTCAAAATCCCTAAAAAACCAAAAGAAAATACAAAAAATCACTAAATATCTCTAAAAGGGTAAAATCCAAAAAATCCCTAAAATACCCTAAGAAAAACAAAAAAATCTAAAACACGTAAAACCCCTAAAAACACAAAAAATGAAAAAACTCCAAAAAGAACCTAAAACCCTAAAAACCCTAAAAAACTACCCCCCCTAAAATCGTAAAAAACAAATAAAACCATAATACCAATAAAAACTCTAAAAACCCTGAAACCACCAAAAATGCTAGAAATCTCTAAAAACTCCTTTAAACCCTAAAAAACTCAAAAAGAATTCTCAAACCCAAAATAACAATAAAATCCATAAAAACACCAAATAAAAAAACCTCCAAATCCCTAAAAACCCTAAAACACACAAAACCATAAAAATACATAACAACTTTAAAAATATAAAAAATCCAAAAAACTCTAAAACCCTAAAAGTATCCTAAAAATCCCTAAAAACAAAAAAAAACTTCAAAAACCCTTAAATAACCTAAAAACCACTAAAAACTAGAAAATTAATTTAAACCCCTAAAATGTTAGATAACACTAAAAGAAAATGTTAAAATCCAAAAAACCTCAAGAAAACCTTATACCTAAAAACTAATAAAACCATAATACCCACAAAATCCATAGAACCCTGAAAACCATAAAAACCGTGAAAAATATATATATATATAAAAACATAAAAACCCCTAAGAAATCCTTAAAACCCTAAAATTCATAAAACTCCTAAAAAAAAAATTCTAAAAAACCATAAAAACCCAAAAACGCCTCAAAATCCATAAATTCCCTAAAACAATTTTTTAAAAAAGACCTAGAAATCCATAAAAATTAAAAAAAACCCTAAACACCCATAAAAAACCTTATAAAACATTACAATCCTAAAAACCCTAACCCCCCCCCCCCCCAAACCTATAAAACCATAAAATCCCAAAAAACCATAAAGACCCTCAAATTATATAAAATCCATAAAAAACAAATAAATCCATTAAAATCCAAAAGAAACGTAAAACCCATGAAAAAACCTAAGAAAACCTTACAACATGGAAACAACTAGAAAAATACTAAAAATGATAAAACCCCCTAAAATGAAACTAAAAACCATAAAACCCACTAAAAATAACAAAAACTTTAAAAAACTCGAAAATACATAAAATCCAAAAAGCACTAAAAAATCTAAATACCATTTAAACCTATAAAATTTTAGAAAATTATAAAAACCTTAATCCCCTAAAAAATAAAAATCCCCAATGAAACCAAAAAACCAAAAATGCTTAAAAAACCTTACATCCCCCAAAATTCCTAAAACCTCATAAACTGTAAAAATCCTAAATAATCCCTAAGAATATCTTTAACATAAAAACTCTAAAATCCTTGAAAAGATATAAAGAAATCCTGAAAAATGTAAAAACACATAACACCACTAAAAACCTAAAAACTCTAAAAACCTAAAAACCTCTCAATCCTTAAAAACCTTAAACCCTAAAAATCCCTAAAAACCCAATAAACCTGATGAATCCAAAAAAATGCTAAAACATCCCAAAAACATAATCACCGTAAAAAACCCTAAAACCTATAAGAAAATATCAAAAAACAAAAAAGCACATACAAACTATAAAAACCTAAAAAACATTAAAAACCTAAAATGCTAAAAAGACCATAAACCCTAAAAATGTCAAGAAACCATAAAACCCCTTAAAAACAAAAAAAAACCTTATAATTAATTATAACCCTAAAAACCAAAAAAATACTCTAAAACCCCTATACACCTCTTAAAATTTAAAAAACACTATAAACCCATAAAACCTTAAAAATTTGTACAACCCCTAAAAACCCAAAAAACCATAAAAATCACAAAACCCTAAAACCCTAAAATCCATTGAAATCCATGAAACCCAAAAAAACAATTATAATTCTAAAAATTCTTTAAAATATCTAAAAACGTAAAACCCCCAGAAAACCCAAAAAACCCCTACAAAAACATAAACAACTTAAAACACTTAAAACCCCTAAAACCTAAAAAATGTTAAAAATAATAAAAAATATAAAACCCTAAAACATCCTAAAACAAACATAATCCATATAACAATAAAAACCCATAAAAATCCTAAAAAATTCCAATAGTTTCGAGAAAAAATAAAAAATCCTGAAAACCCATAAAAAACTTACAAACCTAAAAATAATTAAATGCGCTAATAACAAAAAAAGAATCCCTAAAAACACAATAACATCCTAAAAACTATAAAACCCATAAAAACCATCAAAATCCCTAAAACCCATGAAAAATCATAAAACTACTAAAAAAGATCAAAAAATCCCAAAAAACATAAAAACCCCTAAAAACACTGAAAAATCCTAACAAAAAAAATTAAAAACCTAAAATATATTAAAACCCATAAATTCCTAAAAAATTAATAAACTATAAAAAGACTATAAATATCACAAAAACTAAAATAAGCAATAAAGGCAATAAAAACACTAAAACCCCATAAAAACATAAAACAAACTAAATACTCTAAAAACCCTTTAAAACAGAAAAATGTTAAAAAAACTAAAAACACATAAAACCCATAAAAACTCAGAAACACCTAACAACCTAAAATACCATAAAAATCATAAAGAACATAAAAATACTAAAAAACCCTAACTATCAATAAAATAAAATCTCTAAAAACCCTAAAATTCAAAAAGAAATCCTAAAAACCTAAAAACATGTAAAACCTCTAAAAACCTAAAAAAACTCTTAAACCCTCTAAAACCCAAAAACCCTAAATACCCAGAAAGTCCCTAAACACCCTAAAAACCCTTTTAAAACCTAAAATATAAAAAATAACTAAAAATGTAAAAAACCCAAAAAAATTGAAAAAAACTAAAAAACCATAAAAAACTAAAAATACTTAATACCTCTAAAAAATATAAGAAACAAAAAAAACACTAAAACGATAAAAACCCTAAAACACATCAAAATCCCTAAAAACCATAAAAATCGTAAAACCCCTAAAAAGACCTAAGAGTTAGAGAAACCCTAAAACCCCTGGAAACCCCTATGAAAAGCTTAAAACCCCTAAAACAGTTAGAACCCATAAAAATACTAAAAAATGTTAAAACCCTAAAAATCTTCTATAAGCTAAACACCTCTAAAAACACAAAAACAACTAAAAACACAAAGAACCTAAAAAACCATAAAAAAATAAAGAACCACTAAAAACCATTAAAACTAATTCATCCTCAAAAAATGATAAAAATTCAAAAAATAATTAAAACTCTATAAAAACTGAAAAACCCTAAAATTTCTCAAAATTCCTAAAAACCATGAAAACCCATAAAAATATTTAAAAAATAACTAAAAATCCAAAAAAAACATAAATCCCATAAATACCCAAAAAAAAACCTCACAAAACCTTAAAAACCTAAAAACACATAAAACCTCAAAAATACATAAAACACTAAAAACCCAAAAAATAATAAAAACACTAAAATATCTTTCAAACCCATAAAATACAAAAGAACCATAAAAGATAATGAAAGTCCTAAAACCCTATAAATCCCTAAAAACTAAAAAATAATAAAAACCTAGAATAATGCTAAAAAATTTTAAAAACAAAAATACTTAAAACAACTAAAAACCTTAAAAATGATAAATACCCCAAGACCCCTAAAAGTCCCTAAAACCCTAAAACCCCTCAAACTCCTAGAAAACATAAAAACACATAAAACCCCTAAAAACCAATAAAAACTCTATAATCTTTTTAAAAAAAATGTTAAAAATATATAAAATGTTAAAAATCCTAAACAAATAAGAAAACCCCTAAATCCCATACAAATTATAAAACCCCTAAAATTTTTAAAAACACTCAAAACCCATGACAATCCTAACAAACTATAAAAAATATAAAAAAGACCGAAAAATCTCCAAAACTGAAAAATCACCAAAAACCAAAGATAAATTTAAAAACCAGAAACAAATGGAACCCCTAAATAAACTAAAAACACTAAAAACCAAAAAAACACAAAACCCCTAAAAAATCTAAAACAACTCAAAATCCAAAAAACACAAAAAAAAGAGAAACCAAAAAAATCCCTAAAAATCCCTAAAAACATACAAAACCCTAAAAACACTAAAAAACTAAAAACCATAAAAACAATAAAAACCACAAAAGGATCCTTCAAAAACAAAAAACCCTAAAATCCATAACACCTCAAAAAAACCATAAAACCAATAAAAACCATAAAACCCACTAAAAACTCAAAAACCTTATTAACCTCTAAAAACCCTAAAAACCCTAAAAATCCTAAACACCCAAAAAACTAAAAATAGAAAACAAAAAAACTCAGAAAAAACCCTGAAAAACCTAAAACCCTCATAATCTCTAAAACCCCTAAAACCTATAAAAATTGATAAAAAATCATAAAATTCTCTAAAATTGTAAAAAATACCTAAAAACCCTAAAAGCACAAAAGAAAATGTTACAAACTAAAAACAATTTAATCCCATAAGAAACCTAAAAATTCAAAAAAAAAACATTACAAAACCCTAAAAACACTAAAAACCCATAAAAACAACCAAAAATATATAAAACCCTTAAAACCCCATATAAACCCAAAAACCCACTAAAAACTCTGAAAACCCTTTAATCTTTTAAAATGTTAAAAAAACTAAAAAACCTTAAAACTCTTAAAAACAGAAAACCACTAAACCCCCCCCAAAGGTCATAAAACCCATAAAACAAAAAAAAACCTAAAATTAAAAAAAAATCCCTAAAAACAATATAAATCCTAAAAATCCTTCTAAATCCCTAAACATAAAAAAATCCCTTAAGACCATAAAACCCCAATGAAATCCTTAAAACCTAAGAACACTTAAAACCCTAAGAACCCTAAAAATGGTAAACTCAATAAAAACCCTCAAAATCCCTAAAACCCTAAAAACCCATAAAAATCATCAAAAACCCTAAAAACCCAAATAAAACTTAAAAACCCATAAAACACTAAAAACGTATGAATAACATAATACCCTAAAAAATTGAAACAAAAAACCAGAAAAAAATCTAAAAACACTAAAAGACCCAAAAAACACCAGAATCCCAAAAAAATATAAAACCCCTAAAAACCTTAAAAGACCCTAAAAACCCAAAACAAACCCTATAACCCTCTAAAAACTCTAAAAACCATTCGAACCATTAAAAATGTAAAATAAATCCCAATTACATTAAAATCCATCGAAAACACAGAAAACCCCATAAAATCTAAAAAACCCTAAAAAACATAAATAACCCAAAACCCTACACCCCCCAAAAATCCTAGAATATCAAAAAAATAGAAAAAATCCCTAAAAATCACTAAAAAACTAAAAAAACCAAAAAACCAAAAAGAAATCCTAAAAAATTATAAAACACCGAAAAAACCTAAAATTTTTGAATACCCTAAAAAAACTAAAAACCCTGTCATCCATACAAAAATAAAAACACCTAAAACTGTAATAACCATAAAAAACCAACGAATCCCTAAAAATCCATAAAAACATAAAAAACCATAAAATTGTTGAAAAACTCTAAGAAAATCTTAAAAACCTAAAAACACATAAAACCCTAAAAAACATAAAAAATCTAAAAACCCTAGAAACCCTAAAAAGATCTTGAAACCCTTAAACCCCATAAAAACCCATAAAACTCCAGAAACTGATAAAAAAAATTTAGAAACACATAAAAAACTAAAACATAACTAAAAACTCTAAAAAGCATTTTAAACACAAATTTTTTTAAAAAAAATCTAAATCCCATAAAAACATACAAAATATAGAAAAAACTTAAAACACAAAAAACCATAATACCCTAAAAACCCAAATATAAAAAAACCCCATAAAATCTCTAAAATTTATAAAAACAATAAAAATATGAAAAAATCACTAAAATTCTCTAAAAATGTAAAAATTCTCACAAACCCTAAAAAACACATAGAAAACTGTAAAACCCTAAAAATATTTGAAACCACTAAAAACCTAAAATTTCTAAAAACCATAAAAACCCATTAAAGCCAAAAAACCCCTCAATATTCTAAAAAACCAAGAAAAACATAAATCTCCAAAAGAAGTTATTTAAAATCTATAAAATGTGAAAAGATTTGAAAACCCAGAAAACCCGTAATAAAACCATAGAAACATAAAAACACTTAAATAACCTAAAAACACAAAAACTCTAAAAACACTAAAAAATAAAAAAACCATAAAATGCTCATATCCCTAAAAATCCCTAGAACCCCAAAAACCCATAAAAATCCTAAAAATCACAAAATAACCCAAAAAAGATAAAAAAACGTGAAAACCCTATGAAAAACGTAAAACCATAAAACACCTAAGACCCCTGAAAACCTTAAAAACGTTAAAAACTATAAAAAACTTAATATACCCTAAAACCCATAAACCACATAAAAACTATAAAACCCTTTAAAAACATAAAAACCCATAAAACCCATAAAAACCATTAATACCAAAAAAAACTCTAAAGACCCTTCAAAACCCTAAAATGCTAAAAAAACACTTAAAACACAAGAAAATACTAAAAATATAAAAATCCTAAAACTCCAAAAAAACATAAAACCCTTAAAAACCCTGAAAAAACCTCAAAATCCTTTAAAATATTATAAAAATCCAAAATATTTAAAAATCCCTAAAAATATTTAAAAACATAAAACATATAAAAACCCTGAGAACCCCAATGAAAACCTTAAAAACCCGAAATCTAATAAATCCTATAAGAAACATTGAAACACTAAAACCCATAAGAAATCAAAAACACTAAAAACCCTTAATCCATCAAAACTATTGAAAACCCTACAAACCAATAACAATCCTAAATATCCATAAAATTGTAAAAAAACCCCTAAAAATGAAAAAAAAACCCAAAAAAATTCTAAGAAAACCTATAAAACCCAAAACACATAAAAGGTATAAAAAACTTAAATACACTAAAAACCCTTAAAGACACTGAAAATATCTAAAAACAATAAAACCTATAAAAACATTAAAATCCCTAAAACCAATAAAAACCAAAAAAACTAATAAAACTTGAAATACCCTTTAACCCCCTAAATTTTCTAAAAAACTAAAAAAACCCAAAAAAACCATAAAAAACTAAATAAACCCCTAAAAACCAAATACCAGAAAAACATTAAAACATTAAAAACCCTAGAAATCCCTAAAAAACGTAAAAACCATTAAAATCCTAAAAAAGGCCATTATGTCCCTAAAAATATGAAAATCCCTACAAATCCTAAGTAATCCTTAAAAACCAAAAAATAATTAAAACCCATAAAAAACCTAAAACCCTAAAAACCGTAAAAAAATATCTAAACACCCTCAAAGTCCCTAAAACCCAAAAACCCATTAGATCCTAAAAAAATACTTAGAAATTCCAATGAACATAAAAACACCTAAAACACTTAAAAACCCCTATGAAAACCTTAATAACTTAAAACACATTAACGCCCATAAAACCTAAAAAATTCTAAAATACCATAAAGACCATAAAACTCATAAAACCCACAAAACTATCAAAATCCTTAAAACCATAAAAAACCATAAAATTCATAAAAAAATCATAAATATCCCTAAAAACATAAAAACTCTTAAAACCATTGAAAATCTTTTATAAATCCTTAAAAACATAAAAATCATAATACCAATAAAAATTCAAAAAAAATGCTAAAACCCTAAAACCATAAAAACCCTAATAATCTCTAAAAACATATAAACCCTTACAAACATTTAAAAACCCAAAAAACCCTAAAAACCCTAAAAAACCGTAAAACCCAAAAAACCCCCTTTAAACCCCTAAATATAAAAAATTCTAAATCCCCAACAAAAAGTAAAACCCAAAAAATCCATAAAACCCAAAAACCCAAAAACCCAAAACCCCATAAAAATCATAAATTCCTTAAAAACATAAAAAACACTAAATAACCTTTGAAAACTCAAAAAACCCATTAAACCCCTAAATTTTTTATAAAATATAAAAAACATGAAACCCCTAAAAACAAAAATACGAAAAAACCTTAAAATCCATGAATCCCCAGAAAACCCAAAAAACTAGAAAACATCAAAATACCAAAAAAACCCCTAAAACTCTAAAAATCATAAATGTCACTAAAAATACAAAAAAGAAACAAAATAATCTAAAAACCCTGATTGACCCTAAAAAATCCATAAAATCTAAAAACACTTAAAACTCCTAAAAACTCTAAATACCCATAAAAATCATAAAAAGGAACAAAAAAATACCTAAAAATATAAAAACATCTCAAAACTTGATGAAACATAATAAAAATTTAAAACCCTAAAAAACACTTAAAATACCTACAATACTAAAAAAACAATGGAAACCCTAAAAAATTAAAATGACGCTAAAACACCAAAAAACCTCTAAAACCCATAAAAACCCTAAAAACCTTTAAAAATCATAATATCCCCAAAAAACATTAAAACCTCTAAAACCCATGGAAAACCAAAAACCCCACTTAAAACTCCAAAAATCCAATTAACATGTAAAATTAATAAAAAAACTATAAAAATAATTAAAAACTATAAAAACCACTAAAACAAAAAAACAAAAAAACCCCTAAAAACCATAGATAACCACATAACACCTTAAATCCCTAAAAGAAAAAAAGTCCCTAAAAATTCCCTTAAAATACCTAAAAACAAAAAACATTAAAAAACATAAAAATATAAAAAAAATTGAACCCCTGAAAACATCAAAACCAAAAACCCATAAAACCTAAAAACCCTAAAACCATAAAAATCAATAAAATTTCTAAAAACATAAAAGACCTAAAAATTACTAAAAAACACTAAAATCATAGAAAACCATAAAATCCATGAAAAACACTCAAAAAATTAAAAACCTTAAACACTTAAAACCCCTAAGAATCCTAAAAACATAAAAACACTAAAAACCCTAAAAACCAAAAGAAATCTAAAAACGTCAAAATCCCAAAAATCCCTTTAAACCAAAAAATATTTAGAAGGCCCTAAAAATCCCTAAAAATATAAAAAACCCAAAAGAAATCCAGAAAACCCCTAAAGAAAAATTAATAATATAAAAACACTTAATACCCAGAAAACATAAATAAATAAAAATCCTAAAACCCATAAAAACCATATAAGGACAATAAAACCAATAAAAACCAAAAAAATAATAAAAATTTGAAAAAACTATAAAAACCCAAAAACCATAAAAATATCGAAAACACACATAAACCCCAAAACATGTTGAAAACTCTAAATAAAAAAACCCTAAAAATTCAAAAAATTACCTAAAAACCAAAAAACCATAAAATCCAAAAACTATAGAAAACTATAAAAACCCTCAAAATCCCTTAAAAACAAAATTATATATAACAATCATAACCAAGCCCTAAAAATTAGTAAAATGTACAAAATCCTAAAAACTCTTAAAACACATAAGAAAAGCTTAATAACAAAAAAACACTTAAATCCACTTAAACTAAAAAAACACTAAAAACCATAAAAAACCCTAAAACCCCTAAAACCCCTTAAACCCTCAAAATCAATAAAACCCCTAATACCAAAAAAAACCTTAACTAAAAACCCTAAAAAATACCCAAAAAATGTAAAATGAAAAGATAACTTAAAACTGCTAAAATTGTAAAAGCAGTAAAAAATTAAAAACCCCAAAGAGAACCTTAAAAAAATAAAAAAAACACTTAAAACCCCTAAAAAACTTAAAACTCCAAGAACATAAAAATCCATAAGAAGATAATTAAAACCTGAGAAACCCCTAAAAACCATAAAACCCCTAAAATCTTAAAAACCCTTAAAATTGCAAAAAAATCTGAAAAAACATCCAAAAACAAATAAAAACCGTTAAACCCCTAAAATATTAAAAACTCCAAAAAAAATTTAAAACTCAAAAAACTAAAAATACTATAAAACCCTAAAAAACAAAAAAAAACCCTAAAACAATAAAAAATCCTAAAACACCTCAAAATCCTTATAAACCCTAAAAGCCCTAAAAATACTAAAAATCACTAAAAATATATTAAAACATAAAAAACACAAAAAACACAAAAAAAACATTAAAAACATAAAACAACTAAAAACCTATAAATTATAGAATCCCTAAAAACAATAAAACTGAAATAACCAAAAAACCCTCAAAATCCATAAAAACATAAAAACCCATAGAAATCCTAAATAACCATAAAAATCCTTAAAAATGTAAAAACCCCAAAACTCTGAAAACCCATTAGTAAACCTTAGAAACATAAAAAATTTACAACCCCAAAAAACCTGAAAATGGAAAAAACTGCTAAAAAGACCAAACAAAACAAAAAAACCAAAAAAACTTTGAAAACCTTAAAAAACCCTAAATCCAATAAAAACCCTAAAACCACTAAAACCTTTAAAACCACTTTAAACCCCTAAAATCATTACAAAACACTAAAACCCCTTAAAACTAAAAAAACTCAAAAGTACAAAAAAATTATAAAACCCTAAAACATCATAAAAACCCTCAAAATCTGTAAAATCCCTAAAAATGATTGAAATACTAAAAAATATAAAAAACCAAAAAAATGTAAAAAACATTAAAACCCAAGAAAACCACTACAAACCCCATAAAATTCAAAAAAATATTTAAAACCCCAAAACACCTAAAATTTATAAGAACCCTAAAAACCCCTAAAAAGACCCAGAAAACCCAGAAAACCCGTAAAAAATTTTGGAACCCTTTCAAAACCATAAAAAACAATAAAAACACTAAAATATCTAAAAATTAAACAATATAAAATCCATGTAAAACCCTAATTATGTTAAAACGAATATAAAAAACTTAAATACCCTAAAAACTAAAAACATCAACAAACCCAAAATAACAATAAAACCCTAAAAACCTTAAATACCAAAAAAATCCTTAAAAACACAAAAAAATATAAATACCTTAAAAATGTCATATATTATAAAAACCCTAAACCCCCATAGAAAAGCATTAAAAAAATAAAAACACTTAAAACCCCGAAAACCCCTTAAAAGGTAAAATTACATAAAAACTCTCTAGAGACCATAAAACCCCCTAAAAACCATAAAAACTGTTAAAAACATTAAAATACAGAAATACCCATAAAAACACTAAAAACTTATAAAAACATTAAAAAACCCATTAAATCCCTATAAATGTTAAAAACTCAAAAAAAACATAAAACCCTAAAAAAATAAAAATACCCATTAAATCCCAAAAAACCAAAAAACCATAAAAAGAAGTAAAACCCCTCAAAATACCTAAAAACCATAAAATCCATAGAAATTCTAAAAACACTAAAAATTCCTAAAAACATAAAACAATAAAATCCATGAAAAAACCTAAGAAATCAATAAATCCCTAAAATAACTTAAAACCCCTAAAACCCTAGAAAAGGATAAAACCGAAAAAAATCTAAAACCCCTCCAAATACCCAAAAAACCTAAAAACAATAAAAATTATAAAAACCCCTAAATATCCTTAAAAGTTAAAAAAACACTAGAAACCATGAAAAACCCTATGAAAATATTAAAAACCTTAGAAGACATAAAACCACTAAAATTCGAAAAAGGCTAAAATCCAGAAAAAATCCTAAAAATCCTAAAAACAATAAAACCCCCTAAAAACAATAAAATACCCTAAAAACCCATAAAATCCTAAAAACCCACTAAAAATTCTAAAAACCCTTTAAACTGCTAAAAAAATTAAAAACTCTAAAAATATTAAAAGCCGTAAAACCCCAAAAACCAAAAAAACCATAAAAACCCTTAAAACCATAAGCCCCTCAAAATTACTAAAAACCCTAAAAACCCATAAAAATCGTAAAAAATCCCTAAAAACATTAAGAATTTATGAGACTCTAATACCTTATGAAAACCATAAAAAACTAAAAACACTTAAAACCCCTAAAAAGAAAAAAAAATAACAAATTTTAAAAAACCAATAAATCCATAAAAACCATAAAAAACATAAAAATACAAAAAGAATTCTGAAAAACCGCAAAAATGTAGAAAACATAAAAATCCTAACAAAACATTAAAAATAAAAAAAAATAAAACCCCTAAAAGACAAAAAAAGAACCTTGAAAACACAAAAAATCTAAAATACCACAAACCCCTAAAAACCCTAAAAACCAAAAAACTATAAAAATCATAAAACCCCTAAAAACCATAAAAACCCGTAAAACCCCACAAAACCCAAAAAACACTGAATACAAGAAAACCCCTTTAAAACCCTATGAAAACTCTAAAACCCTTAAAACTCTAAAAACTCAAAAAATCCTTAAAACACCAAAAAAATCAAAAAATACATAAAAACCGTAAATACCATAAGAATTCTAAAAAATTCCAAAAAATACCTAAAAACGTATAAAATCTTAAAATCCCATAAAACTTCTAACAAGACCTTAAAAATATAAAAATACCTAAAACCCCTAAAAACACTAAAAATCATAAAAATCCATAAAAATACAAAAAAAAGATCTAAAAATCACTAAAACATAAAATACCCCTAAAACCATGAAAGCCCCTATGAAATACATAAAAACATAAAAAACGTAAAACCCAAAAAAATCCTAAAAATGATAAAAACCCAAAACCCCCCTAAAAAGACCCTAAAACCCCTAAAAATCATAAATCCCCTTAAAAACCTTCAAACAAATACAAAAACCGATAAAAACAATAAAAATAAAGCAAATAATCTAAAATCCCATTAAACACATAAAAAAATTTAGAACTCTAAAAAACAGTGAAAACCCTAAATAACATAAAAAACCAAAAAACCCCATAAAGACACAAAAAAAATCCCAAATCACTAAAAATACTAAAGTCCATAAAAAAATCTAAAAAATTCGTATCAATCCCAAAAAACATAAAATACCTAAAAAACCTAAAAACCCTCAAAAACCACTAAATAGTTAAAACCATTAAAAACATTAAAAACATAAAAACCACTAAAACCCTTTAAATCCCTAAAAACTATAAAAACCATAAAAATATTATAAATTTTTAAAATTCCTAAAAAACATAAAAACCCCTAAAAATCGTAAACCCCCCACCCCAAAACCATAAAAACATAAAAAAGATGAAAACCCAAAAAACATAAAAATTATAAATAAAGTAGAAACCCGCAAAATCCAAGAAAACCAAAAAAAACAAAAACAAAAAAATTCTTCAAAATCTCTAAAAATCCCTAAAAACCTATAAAAGCCATAAAACTCTAAAAACCCCAAATAAAACCATAAAAACCTAAAAACACATAAAATCCATAAAAACCCTAAAAATTGTAAAACCCTAAAAAACCCAAAAAGTCCCTAAAACCATTAAAAACATAAAATCCCAAAAAACCCATTATACAATAAAACCCAAAAAACCATAAAACAACAAAAAACACTAAAAAACATTTAAACTCCTAAAGTATTTAAAAACTCTAACAAAATTTAAACTCTTAATAACACTAAAAAAAATTAAGAACCAATAAACCATTAAAACCCCAATGAAACACTACAAACTCACAAAATACCTAAAACCCCTAAAAAATATCCTAAAAATCCCTAAAATCCCCCCAAAAAATAAAGTGCCTCAAAAACTCTAAAAAACCATAAGAAACATTAAAAACGTAGAAACACTTAAGACCCCTAAAAACCATAAAAATGATAAAAACACTTTACACCCTTAAAACACCTAAACCCCATAAAAATCCCTAAAATCCTAAAACACCATAGATATCATTAAAAATATCTAAAAATCACTAAAAAAATTAGAAACCAAAAAACACTAGAAAAACCCTAAAAACCCATAAAACCTAAATACACATAAAACCTCTAAAAGTTCTAAAAAACCCTAAAACCCATAAAAGTCCTTAAAACCCAACAAATCCCTAAATCCCATAAAATCCCATAAAAACCTTCAAAACCTCTAAAATATCAAATAAAAAAATCCCATAAAAACCTTCAAAACCTCTAAAATATCAAATAAAAATAATAATAAACCACTAAAAACTCCAAACACCCTTTAAACCCCTAAAAAGTTTAAAAAACTCTAAAAAACATTAAAACCCAAAAAATATTTAAAAAACCCTAAAACCCCCAAAATCCATATAAATCCTAAAATCTCTAAATTCCCCAAAAACACTAAAAATCCCAAAAAACCCAAAAAACCACTAAAAAGTCTAAAAAATCCATAAAATATCTATAAATATAGAGAACCCTAAAAAATTGAAATCCCATAAGAAAAACATTAAAAATGAAAAAATATTAAACCCCCTAAAAACACTAAAAATATTAGAATCCTTAAAAACCCCTAAAACCCCTAAAACCCCTCAAAATCCCTAAAAACCTGAAAAACAATGAAATACTAAAAATCCCAAAAAAACATAAAAACCCTAAAATTGTGAAAATCCAAAATAAAACCATGAAAAACTAAAAACACATAAAACCCCAAAAACCTAGATAAAACTAAAACCCCTTAAAAACCTGAAACCCTTAAAAACCATAAAAACATCTAAGAATCATAAATACCAATAAAAACCGTTAAAAAAATAAAAAATACTAAAAACCCGTTAAACCCATAAAATTGTTAAAATACACTAAAAACCCATTAAACCCCAAAAAACTCACAAAAACACTAAAAACAAAAAAACTCCATAAAAACCCTAAAACCCTCAAAACACTAAAAAACTAAAAGTCAAATAAATCCTTAAAAAATCCTTCAAAATACCTTTAAACATAAAAACCACTAAAAACCATGAAAAACAAGAAAGAAATAAAACCCTAAAAAACGTATAACCTTTAAGAAACCTAAAAAATATAAAAACTCCAATAAACCCTAAAACCATTCAAACCCTAAAAATCCATAAATAATCTTAAAACCCTAAAAATCCTAATTATATATAAAAATACCTAAAACATAAAAACACTAAAAAATTTAATAATCCCAGAAAAACCTTTAAACATAATAACACATAAAAACCCTAAAAAGCTAAAAACCCAAAAAAGACGGTGGCGGTGTGGTGCGGGCGCGACATATCTGGTTTCTTCTTATAGGGTTTCAAGAGATGTAGATCTGGCAGTGGTGGTCCTAGATCGGGGAGACAAGCTCAGATCTGATTCCCCCGTTGTGCAGTGGTTAAGATCTATGGATGTTCGGGCTAGATCTGGTCCCTTCTCGGTGCGGCGTTGCACTGCCATGGTGAAGCCTCTCGTTGTGATGAGCTCTTGGTGGATCCCAGTTTCTTCGACGGCTTGTTCTCCCAGTCGGTGGCATGGTGAGGCCAGGCCTCGGTTCTTCTTTCTGTTGTGTAGTGGGACTTTGCTGATCCATGAAGCTCTGTGGGGAGTTGCTGCTCTGGTTTGGCTCGGAATGTTAGGTGATGGTGCTGATTTCTCACTTTGGACCTCGGCACAGAGGTAGGTTCGTTTCTGGGTTTCCTTTTTGTGTTATGATCTTCTTTCTGGTTTGGATAAGTGCTGCATTCTGGGATATCTATCGAGCTATGGTGGCTACTTCACATATTGTGGCAGAATTGGTTTGGTGCAAGTTCTTTGTTCTGTTTTGTGGTGCTGGGTGATGGATTTTGTGAAAAAGGATGATGGTTGTTGTATGGATGTGAGCTTTGGTGAATGGTGGTTGTGTGATTTCGGTGATGATGGTTATGTGTTGTTGGTGGTAGCTTGTTTTGGTGGGAAGGTGCTGGATTCTTGTTTTTGTGAGATTGGATACTGGTTGTTGATTAGTGGTGAGTTGCTGAATGTTGATGATGACTATGATATTGATGTTTTTGTTTCTATGACTTTGGGTGCAGGTGGTTCTATGATGTTGAATGCTGGTGATTCTAGATTCCGGTTAATGCTTGGGTGGGAGATGCTGAAGGTGTTGTGTTTGATTTACTGCTGGTTGCTGATTGTCTTGGAGATGTTGTCAGTGATGCATTGGTTTTTCTTCTTTTTGCGTACTTTTGATTTTTCTTTTTCTATAGTCCTTGGGTGTGTGTCTGTAAAGGGTTTTTGGGTGTGGGTCGTTTGACCCCTCCCCTCCCTTGTCTGTTGTGTCTCTTTTTTTCTATTTAATAAATTGGGGGGGGGTTGCGAATAGTCTGACCCTCGCATCTTCCTTGCCCTAAAAATCCTTAAGAAACCCTAAAAAAATCATAAAAATTTACTAAAATCCGAAAAAATAAAAAAACCAAAAAACCTTGAAAAACCCAAAGAAAACCTTAAAAACCAAAAAAATAAAACCCATATAATACAAAAAAATGAAAAAACATTAAAAATCCCCAAAAATCCAAAAACCCATAAAAACCTTCAAAATCCATAAAAAACCCCAAAAGACCATAAAATTCATAATAAGAAATTTCAAAACCCTAAGACATAAAAAACCCTAAAAACCATAAAAACCAACTAAGAATACCTTACAATCCAAAAAGAAACATAAAACCCCGAAAAAACATAAAAACCCTAAATACCCTAAAATGACCCTAAAACCCCAAAACCCCCTATAAACCATAAAAGTCCCTATAAAGCTTTAAAAAGTCTAAAAACCAATAACAAACCTAAAATCCACTAAAAATTTTATAATGCCTTCTAACCCCTAAAAATATTAAGAAATACTAATATCCTTAAAGAAGAAAAACAAAAATCAAAATATTCCCCCTTAGAAACCAAAAAATCAAAAAAACCCTAAAACCCTAAAACTAATAAAAATCCTAAATAACACTAGAAACCCAAAAAATAATAAAGCTCCTAAAAAAATATTAGAAACCCTTAAAAACATAAAAAAATTAAAAAAACCCTAAAATCCCAAAATAAATTCCTAAAAACCTAAAAACAATTAAAACCCCAAAAATACAAAAAAATGATAAAAACCCAAAAAACCTCTCAAAATTCCTAAAACCCCTCAAAACTTAAAATTCCTAAAAAATCTATAAAAAATAAATAAAAATATAAAAATATAATAACCTTGAAAAATCATTAGAAAATGATAAAAACCTAAAAAAACATGATACCCCTAAAAGACGTAAAAATAATAAAAACCCTCAAACCCCAAAAACACTTTAAAACCCCTAAAAATTATAAAAACCATAAAATCCATAAGGACCCATAAAACACTAAAAACATCTAAAAAACTAAAAAAATCCTTCTATATCCTCAAAAAATTAAAAACAATGAAAAACTAAATATACTAATAAACTTATAAAAAACCTCAATACCCAAAAAAATTATAAAAAACCTAAAAATCCCTAAAAAACCTCAAAATACCTAAAAACAATAAAAAAAATAAAAAACATAAAATTACCTATAAATCAATAAATATATAAAAACAATAAAAACCTAAAAACCCCTAATAAAATCGTAAAAACTTAAAAATAATTAAAACCCATAAAAAAATCTAAAGACCCTAAAAAACCCTAAAAACATTAAAACCCTGCAAAACAAATAAAATCCAAAAATCCAATAAAATACCTAAAACCACTAAATTATCTAAAAACCCATTGATCCCATAAATCATTAAAAACAATAAAACTCCTAAAAACCATAAAAAAATCAAAAAACCCAAAAAAACTAAACACCCTAAAAGCCCTCAAAATCCCTAAAACCCCTAAAAACCATAAAAAACCTAAAAAATCACTAAAAATCTATAAAAAATAAAAAATAATAAAGGCCCTAAAAACCCCTAATAAATCCCTCAAAACCTAAACACACTTAGAACCCCTAAAAACCTAAAAAATCTAAAAACCATAAAAATCCCTAAAAATTCCAAAATACCATAAAACCGATAAAAACCGGAAAACCCCTTAAAAACTCATAAAACCCTTGAAAGCCCCTAAAAAATATATAACCCATTTAAACCACAAAAAATTAAAAACTATAAGAAACCTTAAAACTCAAAAAAAATCAAAAAACCATAAAGACCCTAACAACCCCTAAAAATACCTTAAAATCACTAAAAACATAAAAACCCTAAAAACCTTGAAAATACACATGAATACCCTTATAACCTAAATCACTTGAAACCCTTAAAATCCTAAAATATTTTAAAATAGAATAATCTAAACCCCCTCAAAGTCCCTAAAAACACTAAATATATATAAAAATCTAAAAATACTCCCTAAAATCCCTAAGAACGTAAAAACCCTAAAAATCCTGAAAACTCTAAGAAATTCATTAAAGGCTAAAAAAACTAAAAACCTGTAAAAAACTAAATATTTGTATTAAAATAAAAACCCCCAATACCCCTTAATAACTCTAAGGAATCCATAAAAACCAAAAAAATACTTAAAACCCCTAAAATCCTAAATTTTTTAATAACCCTTAAAACCCATAAAAGATCATAATAACCCAAAAACACCCTAGAAACAATATATAACCATAAAAAACATAAAAAAACCCATCAAAGACCTAAAAATCACTAAAAAATATAAAAACCCTTTAATCCCCATAAAATGATAGAGAACTCTAAAAAACCATTAACCCCAAAAAAATAAAAAATCATAAAATCACAAAAAATCATAAAAATCAAAAAACCTATAATAACACTCAAAATCCCTAAAAACCTAAAAACCATAAAAATATTTACAATTTATTAAAATACATAAAAATTATAAAAACATAAAAATAATAAAAGCACATAAAACCACTCAAAATACTTGAAACACTAAAAACTGTAAAAATCCTAAACTATCCCAAGAAAATCCCTAAATACATAAAAAACCAAAAAACCATGAAAACCCCATAGAAATCCATAAAAAACTATAAACACATAAAACCCATAAAAACATAAAAAAATATTAAAACCTTACAAATATGAAAAAAAAAACCCTAAAACCCCTAAAAATTTCTAAAAATCATAAAAATCCTAAAAAAGCACTAAAAATACCAAAATTTGTAAAAAAAGCCTTAAAACCATTAAAATACCACTGAAAACCTTAAAAAATTAAAACAATTAAAACCCCTAAAAACATAAAAAACAATAAAATCCCTAAAATCCTTTAAAAGACTCTAAAAATCTTAAAATCTCCAAAAAAAACATTAAATCCACCAAAAACCATAAAACACCTAAAAATCCATAAAAACCCTATAGATGACTAAAATTACTAAAAGCCCCTTTAAACCCCTAAAATGGTTAAAGAAAATCCAAAAACCTTAATACCCCTAAAAACTGAAAAAACTATAAACAAAAGGAAACCATAAGATCCTTTCAAATCCTAAAAACCCTCAAAATCCCTAAAACCCTAAAATTATAAATAAAACCAAAAAAATCATAAAAATTCCTAAAATGTAAGAAATACAAAAAAAACATAGAAAACATAAAAACACATTAAACCCCTAAAAACCAAAAAGTTATAAAATCCCCTAAAATCATTAAAAACCCTAGAAATACATAAAATCCCTAAAAACATAAAAATCCAATAAATCCCTTAATAAACCTCAAAACGTAAAACTCCCTAAAATCCATAAAAACCCCAAAGGAAACCAGAAAACCCAAAATATTAAAACACATAAAAAACATAAAAATTATAAAAAACCATAAAACCCTAAAGACCTTGAAAACAATAAAACCTATAAAAACCAATAAAAACCTTAAAACCCCTAAAAACCAATAAATATCCTAAAATCCCCTAAAAACTATAAAAAAAATTTAAAAACCTAAATCAGTTAATACACAAAAAGAAACCATAAAACCCCCAAAAACATAAAAAAACATAAAAACCATAAAAACCATAAAACCCCTAAAAACCCAAAAAAATCCGAACAAAACCCCACGAATCCCTAAAAATGTAAAAAATGTAAAATACCTAAAAAATCCCTAATAAAACCATTTAAACCTAAAAAAATTAAAATCGTAAAACAGTAAAATTCCTATAAATACATTAAAAACCCTGAAACCCTTAAGAACCATAAAACCCCTAAAACTATAAAAACCCCTTAAATACCATAAAACACCTAATATACACTAAAAACTCAAAACCCATTTAA
This sequence comes from Viscum album, assembly GCA_963277665.1. Lineage (NCBI taxonomy): Eukaryota > Viridiplantae > Streptophyta > Magnoliopsida > Santalales > Viscaceae > Viscum > Viscum album. The sequence continues at coordinate 395,095,910 of OY728157.1, forward strand.
ACCCCTAAAATTGATAAAAAAAACTCTAGAAAACCATACAAACTACCCTATCCCCCCTAAAAAACCAATAAAACCAAACCCCTAAAAACTCTAGAAACACCGAACACCCTTAAAACCCCTAAAACCCTAAAAAACCATAAAAACCTAAAAAATCTAAAAAAATTCCTAAAAATGGAAAACCCCTATAAACGGTGAAAAGGCATAATAAAACGTTGAAAAACTAAAAACACTTAAAAACAATAAAAACACTAAAAATTATAAATACCCGAGAAACCCTAAAAACCCTCAAAATCATTTAAAACCCAAAAACACTATTAAAATCCTAAAAATTCCTTTAAAATACCAAAAAATATAAAAAATCATAAGAAGCCTAAAAACCCCTATGAAAACCAAAAAAACCTAAATAACATATACCCCCTAAAAATCTAGAAGTAACTCAAAACCCTATAACCCATAAAAACAATAAAATCCCTTAAAATCATTAAAAACACTAACTACCATAAATATCTTAAAAAATACATAAAATTCTATAGTAACATAAAAAACCTAAAAAACATGAAAAACACCTAAGAAGGCCATATAATCCTAAAAACACATAAAACCATAAAATAACATAAAAATGATAAAAACCCATAAAACCCTAAAAATAGTAAAAGAATATAAATAAAAGAAAAAACCCCTAAAAACCATTAAAATCCTAAAAACCCATAAGAACCCAAAAATCACTCAAAACTATAAAAACCCTATAAAACACTCTTAATTTTAAAAAAACACTAACAATCCTTTGAAAACATAAAAAACTAAAAAAAAAACCTAAAACCCCATAAAAAATTAAAACCCTAAAAAAACCTAGAAACAATTAACATCCCTAAAAACCATTAAAAACAATAAAAATTATACAAAATACCTAAAAATGTAAAAATACCTAAAACCCTTGAAAAACCTTAAGAAAACTGTGAAATCCTTAAAACACATGAAACCATGAAAAACTTAAAAATGCTAAAAACCCTAAAACCTAAAAATCCCTAAAACCCCTAAAATTCCATAAAATACCTAGAAAACCATAAAAATCCTAAAAATTAGGGGTGGTAGTTCTATGGCTCGCATGTCTTCTGATGAGATTATCCTCCCTCTGGTGGAGGTGAAGTAGACAAATGAGGTAGCTTCCTCCCAACCTCTGAATGCTAATGTTCCCGGCTCATCTACTTTGCTGCCTAGAAGTGATTTTGAGGTGGCCCTGATGGATTCAGGTGGCTTCGTTGTGAGTCTGGCTGGAGGTGCTGGTGTTTTGGGAAATGCTGATGAGAAGGAAGTGTTGCTGGCTGAGAGGGATAATCAGTCTTCTGCTGAAGGTGTTCATGAGTTTGGTGACTCCCCGTCAAAGCAGACATACTTAGGTAAGACTGTTGTGATGGGTGTCTGGAAAGGAAATGTGGAGGAGGCATGTGCTATGGATCCGGAGCGAGATAGTATAGCTGGCTTGAAGGTCAATGAGATCAATGCTGGATCCCTTCTAGTAATTAAGGGGGCTGCATTTTCTCCAAACCACTTCCAGGTTGCAGCATTGGCTGAGCCTGCCGTGGTGGATGTGCTGGTGGCAGATGTTGTGAAGGGAGCAGTGGTTGCTCAGGGCCTGAAGACTGGGGATGAGTGGAGCTTGCCTTCAGCTAAGGAAAATTCTAGGGCGGATGAAGAGACCTGGATCTCCAAGGAGCCGCACATGAACTGACGTGATGCCCCCTAGTCCTGTCCGGGTGTCCTGACATGGGGCCTAGGTTATCTCCTCCCTCTGACAGCACAAGCGGTGTTGAGGATCCTCCCAGTGACATGTGCTTTAGCCCTCGACCCATGGACCTACAGAGGGATATGGTCCTTCATGGTTTCCCCTATGCTGAAGATTTTTGTGTGCAGCTTCATGAGATGGAGTGGGTTGAATGGGAAAGGTTCCCACTTAAGGATGAAGCTAAGAGGCTCGGGGAGAGGTTTTCTGAGGCTGATCGCCGTATAAACACTGCTATGACCATGTCAAAGGAGAAAAGAACCGGAGGAGGTGCTTAAACTCCTGGGAAAAAATGTAAGAAAGGGAAGGTACCATCGGCTGTCAGTGATGGAATCACTTGTGCGAAGGCGGGTGTTACAGATGGTTCCACTTCCGCCCCTCCGAGAAGAAGGCAGAGGAGGGACTACTCTGCCCTCCCACGTCCCATGGCAACTAGAGCCTCTTCACAAGCAGTCAAACTCAATCTAAAGGTGAATAAGAGAGAGCGGCTTTCAATGTATGCAGAGAAAGAAAATTCTAGGATGAAGCTGATATCTAGTCTTGGCATGCAAGAGGATTTTGAATTTGGATGGGACTCAACAGACGTGGGTGCTGAGTCAGATTTCAGTTTTGCTGATGTGGAAGACGGCTTTGGTGTGGACATGGGGATTCGAGGTGTGGAGCTAGAGGATTTTGGTGGAGATGTTGACTGATCCCCCCTTTGTGTGCTCTCCCTTCTGGTCTCTTGACTTGTTGTTTTTGCCTTTTGCTTTTCTTCCTCTCTTTCTGTGGCCTTCGGGCTAAGGTCGTAAGGGGTTTTGGGTGTGGATCGATGGATCCCTCCCCTCCCTTGTCTGCAGTGTCTATGTCATTTCTTTTAATAAAATTTGGGGGGGGGGGTCCCAGAAATAGCCTGGACCCGAGCCTTCCTTGCCCTAAAAGATCCCTAAAAACCCAAAAAACCCTAAAAAATATAAAACCACTAAAAATATAAATACTATAAAAATCTTAAAATCCCTAAAATTACAAAAAAAACCCTAATCCCCCAAATATGCATAAAAACCCTAAAAAACGTAAAAACCCTAAAAACCTTAAGAACCCTAAAAACCATATAAACCCTAAAAACATATAAAATCAAAAAAACCTGATAAAAATTAAAAAAACCATTTAAATCATTAAAAATGTTACAAATCTCTAAAAAAATTAAAAACACTAAAAAACTAAAAAAAAATTCTACAAACCCAAAGAAAAAACTAACAAACTAACAAAACCCTTAAAAAACCTAAAACCCCTCAAAATCATTAAAACCCCACTAACCATAAAAATATTACCAAAAACACTAAAATACCTAAAAATGTAAAAACCTCAGAAAAAACATAAGAAAATCATAAAAACCTTAGACCATTGAAAACCACTAAAAACCTAAAAAATGATAAAAACGATAAAAACCATCAAAATCAATAGAAACCCTAAAAACTCATAAAAATTATAAAAAGGAAAAAACTTACAAAAAACATATAAAATGTTAAAAACAACGAAAGAACTTATGAAAACCCTAAGACCTTAAAGCACTAAAAACCCCTAAAACCAAAAAAATGAAGAAAACCCTAAAAACCATCAAAATCCCTAAAATATCTAAAAATCCATAAATATCCTAAAATTACCTAACAATCCCTAAAAACCTCAAACCCCATAAAAACCCTAAAAACACTAAAAACCATGAAAACCCCAAAGAGAACCTGGAAAAAATAAAAACACTTAAAAAAGAAAAAAATCCTTTAAACTCAAAAAAACATCAAAATCCATAAGAAGATAATAAAAACTCTACAAACACATAAAAACCATAATAAACCCTAAAATATTAAAAAACCCTAAAATTGCATAAAATTCCTAAAAAACATTTAAAAACTATAAAAAAACCATTGAACCCATAAAAGTTAAAAACTCCAAAAAAAAATAAAAAAAACTAAATAATCCAAAATAAACAATGATTCCCCAACAAAACAGAAAAAACCCTAAAACCATAAAAAAATCCTAAAATCCCAAAAAAATATTAAAATTCACTAAAAATACCTAAAAACATAAAAAAACCCTAAAACCAAAAAAACACTAAGAAACATTAAAAACATAAAAACATCCTAAAACCACTAAAAACCTAGACATTTTAGAAACCCTAAAACCCATAAAACCTAAAAACCCCAAAACCCCTCAAAATCAATAAAAAATTAAAAACCCATTAAAATCCTAAAAATTCCCTAAAAATACTTAAAAATGTAAAAACCCTAAAACTCGAAAAACCCCTAAGTAATCATTAGAAACCTAAAAATATTTAAAACCTCAAAAAACCAAAAAATACTGAAAACATAAAAATAGACCCAAAAAAACCAAAAACCAAAAAACCCACGAAAACCTTAAAAAACCATAAAACCAATAAAAAACATAAAAACCACTAAAATCTCTAAAAACCCCCTTAAACAACAACAAAAATTAAAAAACTCTAAAAATCCATAAACCACATAAAACTAAAAAACCCAAAAATCCGAAATAACTATAAAACCCTAAAACATCCAAAAAAACCCTCAAAATCCCCAAAATCCCTAAAAATGATCGAAATATTAAAAAACAAAAAAACCCTAAAAATGCAAAAAAAACTTTAAAACCCAAGAAATCCCCAAAGAAAACCTTAAAATTTAAAAAAAATTTAAACCCCTAAAAACCTTTATAATTCAAAAAACCATGAAAACCCCTAAAAGACCCAAAAACCCGAAAAACCCAAAAAATTTATGGAAACCTTTGAAAACCTTGAAAAACAATAAAAACCATAAAAACACTATGAAATCCCAAAACCCTAAAAAACCCTAAAACCAACAAAATCCCTAAAAACCGAAAAATATCCCTAAAAATCCATAAAAATATCATATATTATAGAAACCCTAAAACCCCATAGAAAAAAAATCAAAAACATAAAAACACATAAAACACCAAAAAAACATAAAAAAGATAAATAAACATAATAAGACCCTAGAAACCATAAAACCCCCTAAAACCCATACAAACTGTTAAAAACATTTAAATATATAAATATCCATAAAAACTCTAAAAACTACTAAAAACTCTAAAAAACCCTTTAAATCCCTAAAAATGTTAAAAAATCTAAAAAACCCTAAAAAACTCAAAAAACCCAGTAAAGCCCAAAAAACCATAAAAACATGTAAAACCCCTCAAAATCTCTAAAAACCATAAAATCCCTAGAAATAATAAAAACCCTAAAATTCCCTGAAAACATACAAACACTAAAATCCAAAAAAACACCAAAGAAAGAAATAAATCGCTAAAATAACTTAAAACCCCTAAAACACTAAAAAAGGATAAAAAAACAAAAAACCCTAATAACCATAAGAAACCCTAAAACCCCTCTGAATACCTAAAAACCTAAAAATAATAAAAATTCTAAAAACCCCTAAAATCCCTTAAAGTCTAAAAAACACTTGAAACTGTGAAAAACACTTGGAAAAAATTTAATACCTGAGAACAATTAAAACCACTAAAATCCAAAAAAGGATAAAATCCCAAAAAAATCCAAAAAAACATAAAAACTATAAAACCCCCCAAAAAAATAAAATACCCTATAACCCATAAAACCCTAAAACCCCACTAAACAAACTAAAACCTTTTAAACTGCTAAGAACATTAAAAACTCTAAAAACTATAAAAGCCGTAAAACCCCCAAAACCACAAAAAACCATAAAACCCTTAGAACTTTAAACCCCTCAAAATAACTAAAAACCCTAAAAATTAATAAAAATCATTAAAAATACATAAAACTCAAAAAAAAATGTATAAGACTCTAACACCCTATAAAACCGTAAAAAACTAAAAACACCTAAACCCCCTAAAAACTTAAAAAAACTTTTAAAAAACCCTAAAACCCATAAAAAACATAAAAATACAAAAAAAAAATCTTGAAAAACATGAAAAATATAGAAAAAATAAAAATCATAAGAATACATAAAAAATAAAAAAACTAAAACCCCTAAAAGAATAAAAAAGCCTTAAAAACACTAAAAACCCTAAAAGGCTCTAAAACCCCTAAAACCCCTAAAATCCTAAAACCCTAAAAACCATAAAAACCACAAAACCCATAAAAACCATAAAACCACATAAAAACCCAAAAAAAACATTAAAAACTCTAAAAACCCTTAAAAACCCTAAGAAAACTCTTAAACCCTAAAAACACTAAAAACTTAAAAAACCCTTAAAACACCAAAAAAACCATAAAACCCTAAAAACCCTAAAATCCCTAAAAATCCTAAAAACCCTAAAAACCATATGAGTCCGAAAAATTCCTTAAAAATCTCTAAAAATGTATAAAATCCTAAAATCCCTTAATACCTCTAACAAATTCTTAAAAATCTAAAAATACATCAAACCCCTAAAAAAACTACAATCCATAAAAATCCATAAAAATCATAAGAAAAGCTAAAAAATCACTAAAACATAAAAAATCCCTAAAAACCATGAAAACCCATAAAAATCCATAAAAACATAATAAAATAAAAGCCAAAGAAAATCTAAAAATGCTAAAACCCAAAAAAACCCTAAAAAGATCCAGAAAACCCCAAAAATTCTTAGAAACCCCTAAAAACCATAAAAATACATAAAAAACCATTAAAACACTAAAAAAACTAAATAATATAAAATCCACTTAAAATCCTAAAAAATGTCATAACTCTGAAAAACTATGAAAACCTTAAATAACTCAAAAAACCTAAAAACCTCATAAAAACACAAAAAACTCTCGAAATTAGTAAAAATCCTAAAGACCATAAAAATAAAAAAAACCCATCAATCCCAAAAAACATAAAATCCCTAAAATACCTAGAAACCCACAAAAACCACAAAATAATTAAAACCCCTAAAACACTAAAAACATAAAAAACACTAAAACCCCTCAAAATCCATAAAACCCTAAAAATCATAAAACTTCATAAAATACCTAAAAACATAAAAAACCCTAAAAATCTTGAAATCCCCAAATAAAACCTTAAAAATAAAAAAACACAAAAAAACCCAAAAAACCATAAAAATTATAAAATAAACCCAAAACCCTCAAAATAAAATGAACAAAAAAACAATAAAATTCCTAAAAAATCCATGAAAATCCCTAAAACCTAAAAAATCCATAAAAACTCTGAAAACCCCTAATAAAACCATAAAACCCAAAAAACATTTAAAATATTTAAAAACCCCAAAAATGGTAAAACACTAAAAAAACACAAAAAGACCCTAAAACCAATAAAACCATAAAACCCCCAAAACACCCATTAATCCCTAAAACCCATAAAAACCATAAGACAACTAAAAACACTAAAAACCATTTAAACCCATACAAGAATTTAAAAACTAAAAAAATTAAAATGCATAAAAACACTAGAAAATGATAAAAACCCAAAAAACAAAAAAAACCCCTTAAACCCCCAAAGAAACCCTGAAACCCAAAAAATCCCTAAAACCCCCAAAAAGCATAAATATTCAAAAATATTCCTAAAAGCCCATAAAAATACCAAAAAACCCAAAAATCCAAGAAAAATCAGAAATACGAGTTAAAAACGTAAAAACACTTAAATTCCCTAAAACCATAAAAATAATAAAAACACTTAAGACCCTTAAAACACCTAAACCCCTTCAAAATCTCTAAAAACAATAAAATACCATAAATACCCTAAAAAATACCTTGAAATCACTAAAAATATTAAAAACCCTAAAACACTAAAAAACTGATAAAAACCGTAAAACCTAAATACACATAAAACCCCTAAATGTGCTAAAAACCCTAAAAACCTCTAAAGGAACCGAAAAACCTAAAAACCCCTAAAACCCATAAAATCCCATAAAAACCATAAAACCCCTAAAACCCCAAATAAAATAATAACAAACCACTAAAAACTCTAAACATGCTTTAAATCCCTAAAAATGTTTAAAAAACTCTAAAAACATTAAAAACCTTTAAAATATTTAGAAACCCCTAAAACCCCCCAAAAACCATATAAATCCAAAAATCCCTAAATTCCCCCAAAAACATACAAAATCCCTAAAAACACTATAACCATAAAAGCTCTAAAAAATCCCTCAAAATCTCTATAAACATAGAAAACCCTAAAAACACTGAAAATCCATAAGAAAACATTAAAAACTGAAAAACAACTAAACACCCAAAAAAGACTAAAAATGTTAGAAACCTTAAAAAACACTAAAACCCCTAAAAACCCCAAAACCCCTCAAAATTCCTAAATACCCTAAAAACTATGAAATACAAAAAATCACTAAAAACAAAAAAAACCCTAAAAACTGTAAAAATACAAAATAAAACCATAAAAACCAAAATAACACTTAAAACCCCTAAAACCAAGAAATCACTAAAGACACTTAAAAACCTAAAACCCCTAAAAACCATAAAAACCTCTAAATATATTCAAACCGACTAAAAACATAAAAAACACTAAAAAAATTTAAGCCCATAAAAGAGTTAAAAAAACACTAAAAAAACTTAAAACCCTAAAAACCTCAAAACCCTAAAAACCCTAAAAACTTGCAAAATCCTTAAGAAACCATAAAATATCTTTTAAGCATTAAAACCCCTAAAAACCCTGAAAAACCCAAAGAAAAACTGAAAACCCTAGAAAACATATAACCCTTAAGAAAAATAAAAAATATAAAAACTCCCAAAAACCCAAAAACCCCAAAAACCCTATAAATCAATAAAAAATCCAAAAACACTAAAAATTGTAAACTTCCATAAAAATACCTAAAACATAAAAACCTTAAAAAAACTGGTAACCCCAGATAAAACCTTAATGAATAAAAACACATAAAACTCCTAAAAACCTAAAAAATACAAAAAATCCTTAAATAACCCAATAACTATAAAAACTAAAAAAAGACACAGAAACCCATAAACCCCTAAAAAATGCTAAAAACATACAAAAAGAGTGAAAAACTACTGAAAATTGTTAAAACCCTTTAAACCATAAAACATTAAAAACTCTAAAAACCCTTAGAACCCTAAAATCTAAAAAAAACCAAAAATCCCAAAAACCCATAACAACCATAAATCCTTATAAATCCCTAAAAACCCATAAAAACCAAAAAATCATAAAAATCATTAAAATCACTAAAAATGAAATACCCTAAAAACCTTGAAGTACCCAATGAAACCATTAAAATTGTAAAAAAAATTAAACTCCTATAATACTAAAAAAATTAATAACCCTTAAAAATCCCTGAAAATCCTAAAACCCCTAAAAACCTTCAAAATCTATAAAAAATCCAAAAGACCATAAAAATCATAAAAATTAATTTCAAATCCCTAAGACATTAGAAATCCAAAAAAACCAATAAAAACCACTATTAATACCTTGAAAACGAAAAAGAAACATAAAACCCCTAAAAAACATAAAATCCAAAAAACCCTAAATACCATAAAATGACCCTAAAACCCCAAAACACCCTAAAAACCATAAATGTCCCTACAAACCTTTAAAAACATTAAAAACCAATAAAAACCAAAAAAACATTAAAAAATATAAAATTCCTTTAAACCCTTGAAAACATTAAGAAATGATAGAAAAATTAAGAAGGACAAACAAAAGTAAAAAAATACTCCCTTAGGAACCAAAAATTCAAAAAAATCCCTAAAACACTAAAACCACTAAAAAACCTAAAAAATCTAGAATCCCAAAAAGTAATAAAATTCATAAAAAAATAATACAAACCCCTAAAAACCTAAAAAAACCCTAAAACCCCCTAATAAAACCTTAAAACCCTAAAAACACAAAAAAAACCTCTAAAAAACCAAAAAAAGATAAAACCCCAAAAAAACTCTCAAAATACCAAAAACACCTCAAAATATAAAATTCCTAAAAAATAACTACAAATCCCTAAAAACATAAAAAGACAAAAACACTAAAACATTATAATAAAAACATAAAAACCTAAAATACTAGAAACCCCTAAAAGATCTCAAAATAAAAAAAACCTCAAACCCCAAATGACCCTAAACCCATAAAAAAATTTAAAAACATAAAAAACACATAAAAACCCTAAAAAGAATCTATAAACCCAAAAAACACCTTTAAATTCCTAAAAACGTTAAAAACAATAAAAACCTAATAAATACTAATAATCTCATAAAAATACTCAAAACCCAAAAAAACATTAAAAACCTAAAAACCCCTAAAACCCCTAAAAAATACTTAAAAACCTAAAAACCTAAAATTCCTTAAAAATACCTAAAAATCAATAAATTCATAAAAACCATAAAAACCTAAGAACCCTTAATAGAATAATAAAAACCTAAAAATAATTAAAACACATAAAAACCTAAAAACCCCTAAAAACCCTAAAAATGAAATAAAAACCCATAAAACCCGTAAAAACCATAAAACCACTAAAAACATAAAAATATCCGAAAATACCATAAAATCCCAAAAACCACTATATTAACTAAAAATCCGTTAAACCCATGAATCATTAAAAAACACTAAAAACCATGAAACCCTATAATAATCAATAAACCCAAAAACCATCAAAAACCACTAAAGACACTAAAAACCCTCAAAATCCCTAAAACTCCGAAAAAACATAGAAATCCTTAAAAATCTATAAAAATCCTTAAAAAAATAAAAAATACTAAAGGCCGTAAAAATCCTAAGAAAAACCTGTAAAACTAAAAACACTTAGAACCCCTAAAAACCTAAAAAACCTTAAAACCATAAAAATCACTAAAAATCAGAAAAACCAAAAAAATATAAAAACGCCTAAAAACTCATAAAATCCATGTAATCCTTTAAAAAATGTATAACCCATTTGAAACTTCAAAAAATTTCACCACTATAAAAAACCATAAAACTCCAAAAAAAATAAAAAACCATAAAGACCCTAAACCCCTAAATATCCTTAAAAACCCTAAAATCCCTTAAAATCTCTAAAAACATAAAAAACCCGAAAAACATTGAAAATCCCTATGAAATCATATATAATCTAAATCACTTGAAACCCTAAAAATCCTAAAATATTTTATAATAGAAAAACCCGAAACCCCATCAAAATCCCTAAAAATCTTTAAAAAAATATAAAAAACCAAAAAACGCCATAAAATTCCTAAGAATGTAAAAACCCTAAAAATCCTGAAAACCCTATGAAAATCATAAAAAACTAAAAACACTTAAAACCCATAAAAACCTAAAAATTTATAAAAATACTAAAAAGACCCAAAAAAATCTAAAACCCCCTTAAAACGATAAAAACAATCAAAACCATAAAAGCCATAAAAGACCATAAAAACCCCCAAAAAACCACTAAAAACAAAAATACGCCTTTAGAACACTAAACGATTTAAGAAACTCAAAAAAACCTTTAAACCCCTAAAAAAATAAAAAACCTAACATACCAAAAAATGATACTCATCCTAAAACCCCTAAAAACACTAAAAACCCACCAACACCATAAAACCCCTAAAAATCCTAAAAATCTATAAAAATCCCAAAAAAGTATAAAATAATAAAACTGTAAAAACCCCTAAGAAAACCTTAAAAACATAAAAACACTTAAACCCCCTATATAAAGAAAATACATTTAAAAACTCATAAAAAGTCCTTAAAATCCCTAAAATACGTATAACTATAAAAATCTCTAAAACCATTAAAAACCCTAAAAACCCATAAAAATCCTAAAACCCACTAAAACCCTTTAACCCCCCCCCCCCAAATTGAAAACTCAAAAAATCATTAAATCACCTAAAAATTAAAAAAACACATAAAATCCCAAAAAAAAATAAAATACATAAAACCCTAAAAAACACCAAAATCTATAAAAACCATAAAAATCATAAAAAATTTCAAAAAATCCCTTAAATCCTAAAATATCCTAAATCCCTAAGAAAACCTTAAGAAACTAAAAAAACATAAAACCAAAATAACATGAAAATTTCTAAAACCCAAAAACATCATAAAAATCCTAAATCACCTCAAAATCTATAAAACCCCCGAACCCTAAAAAATCCAAAAAAACCTTAAAAAATGAAGATTTAAAAATGATGAAAACTCCTAAGAAAACAATAAAAATATAAAAAAAATGAAAAAACCTAAAATAAAAATTGATAAAATCCCTAAAACCCCAAAAGACCCCTAAAACAATAAAAACCATCGAAAACCTCAAAAATCATAAAAACCCATAAAAACCCTAAAACCATTAAAAACTAAAAAAAACCTTTAAACCTTCCAAAAATGATATAAAAACTGTAAGAAACCATTAAACCCCTAAAAACTCAACCCCCCCCCCCCAAAAAGCCAAAAAAAAATTAAAACTGTAAAAACCCTTATGTCTGAAAAAATACCTAAAAATCCTGAAAACTATAAAATTTTATAAAGGCCCTAAATATTCCTAAATCATAAAAATCCATAAGACCCGAAAAACCCTAAGAAAACCTTAAAAACCTAAAAACAACCACTATAAAATATAAATATGCTAAAAAACCTAAAAGTCCCTAAAACTACTAACAACCACTAAAATCTATAAAAACAATAAAACCCTTTAAAATCAGAAAAAATCTTATAACCCCATTGAAATTCTAAAAACTATAAAAACATTTTAAACCAATAAAAACATTAAAAAACTCTAAAAAACCTTAAAACCATTAAGAAATCCAAAATCCTAAAATCCCAAAACACCATAAAACCTTAAAAACCCCTAAAAACCCTAAAAATATCTTAGAACCCTCTAAAACTATAAAAATCCCTAAAAATACCTAAAAATAACTAGAAAAGTAAACAAAATTTAAAACTATGAAAACCCATAAGAAAACCATAAAACCAAAAAACACATAAAACCCATAAAAACATAAAACCAGTAAAAACAGTAAAAACATAAATAACCATAAAACCATCAAAAACCTTAAAACACATAAAAATCCATAAAACCCGTACAATTCACTAAAATTTCTAAAAACCCTTTAAAACCGTAAAATGGTTACAAAATTATAAAAACCATAAAACCCTTAAAAACTAAAAAGAAACCTAAAAACACAAAGCAACCATAAAATCCTTACAAATCCTAAAAACCCTAAAAATCCCAAAAACCTTAAAAAACAAAAAAAACAAAAAAATCCTAAAAATCCCTAAAAAATAAGAAATCCAAAAAAACCTAGAAAATCTAAAAACCCATAAAACCCATAAAAACCAAAAAAAATTCTAAAATCCATTAAACACCTTAAAAACCCTCAAAGTACCAAAATACCCTAAAAACATAAAAATCCAAAAAAGCCCTAAAATTACCTAAATAGGTAAAAAGCCATAAAATCCATGAAAGCCCCTATGAAAACCATAAAATAAAAATAAAATAAATCACATCAAAAACCTAGAAATTATTGAAACAATAAAACCATAAAACCCCATAAAAACCATAAAACCACTTCAAACCAATAAAAACCCAAAAACCCACTAAAAAATCTAAAAAAAATTAAAACCCTCAAATAGTTAAAACAATAAAAAGAAACCATTATAACCCCAAAAACACCAAAAACCTAAAAAATCATAAAAACCATAAAACCCCTACAAAATATCAAAAGAACATAAAATACTAAAATGAAATAAAAAATCCTAAAAATGTAAAAACCCCTAGAAAAAATTGAAAAGTGGAAAACACTTAAGACCCCTAAAGCATGAAAAATGATAAAACTATAAAAACCCTAAAACCTCTCAAAATCCATTAACACCCTAAAAACCCATAAAATCCTAACAAATCCCACTGAATCCCTAAAAATTTAAAAAACTTGAAATAACTAAATAACCCATAATAAAACCATATAATACTAAAAAAATTAAAACCCTAAAAATATTAAAATCCTTACAAAAACATTAAAAACCCTAAAACCCTTAATAACCATAAAAACCTTTAAACAAATAAAAAACTCTAAAATAAGCTAAAACACCTAATATCCACTAAAAACACAAAAAACCCTCAAAATCCCTAAAAATGATAAAAAAAAGCTCTAGAAAACCATAAAAACTCCCCCCCTAAAAACCCAAAAAACCAAACCCCTAAAAACACTAGAAACAATCAAAACCCTTAAAACCCCTAAAAACAATAAAAACCATAAAAACCTAAAAATATATAAAAAATACTAAAAATGGGAAAACCCAAAAAACGGTGAAAAGGCATAAGAAAATGTTAAAAACCTAAAAACACTTAAAAGCACTAAATACCATAAAAATTCTAAAAACTTGAGAAACCCTAATGACCCTCAAAATCCCTTAAAACCCAAAAACACCATTAAAATCCTAAAAATTACAAAAAAAAATTACATAAAATATAAAAAACCATAAGAACAATAAAATTCCCTAAGAAAACCATAAAAACCTAAAAACACTTATATCCCTTAAAAACCTAAAAGTAACTCAAAACCCTATAACTCATAAAAACAATAAAATACCTTAAAATCTTTAAAAACACAAACAACCATAAAAATCATAAAAAATCCATAAAAATCTATATTAAAATAAAAACCCCAAAACCCTTGAAAAACACCATAGATGGCCATATAAACCTAAAAACACATCAAAACCTGAAAAAAAAAATTAAAATTCTAAAAACCCATAAAACCCTAAAAACATTAAAACCATATAAATAAAAGGAAAAACCCCTAAATACCTTTAAAATCCTAAAAACCCATAAGAATCCAAAAAATCACTATAAACTAAAAAAACCCTTTAAACCCATAACAATTTAAAAATTATTAAAAATATTTTGAAAACCTAAAAAACTCAAAAAACACCTAAAACCCCCAAAAAACATTAAATACCTAAAAACCCAAAAAAACCCTAGAAACCAATACCATCCCTGAAAGCCAATAAAAACAATAAAAATCATAAAAAATACCTAAAAATATATAAAAATGTAAAAAAACCTAAAACCCTTGAAAACTTTAAGAAAACTGTGAAAACCTAGAAACACATGAAACCCATAAAAACCTAAATAATCTTAAAACCCTAAAAATTAAAAACCCTGAAAACCCCTCAAAATACCAAAAATACCTAGAAAACCAGAAAAATCCTAAAAAGTCCCTAAAATATAAAAACCCTAAAACACTAAAAAACCTAAAAAACCTAAAAAATTATAAAACCACAATAAATATAAAGATGATAAAAATAATAACATTGCTAAAATTCCACAAAACCCTATACCCCCCTAAATGAATAAAAACCTTAAAAACCATAAAACCCCTAAAAACCTTAAAAACCCTAAAAAAATATAAACCCTAACAACATATAAAATCCAAAAAACATGCTAAAATTATAAAAACCCTTTAAATGCCTAAAAATTTTATAAAACTCTAAAAAAAATTAAAACACTGAAAATCATAAAAAAATCCTAAAACCCTAATAAAAAACTAAAAACCATGAAAACCCTTAAAAAATCTAAATCCCCTCAAAATCATTAAAACCCCACCAACCATAAAATTCTTACAGAAGCCCTTAAATTCCTAAAAATTTAAAAACATATAAAAACCTATAAAAACCCAAAGAAACCCTTAAAAACCTAAGAACACTGAAATCCATTAAAAACATAAAAAATGGTAAAAACCATATAAACCATCAAAATCAATAGAATCCTTAAAAACTCATGAAAATTATTAAAGGAAAAAAATTAAAAAAAACATATAAAACCATAAAAACAATGAAAGAACTTTTGAAAACGTTAAAACACTTAAAATTCCAAAAACAAAAAAAGCTAAAAACCCTAAAAAACCATCAAAATCCCTAAAAGCTCTAAAAATACATAAATATCCTAAAAATCCCTAAAAATCCCTAAAAACCTAAAAAACATTAAAAACATTAAAAACACTAAAAACCATGAAAATACTAAAGATATCCTTAAAAACATAAATACACTTAAAACCCCTAAAATACTTTAATCTCTAAAAACATAAAAATCAATAAAAAGATAATAAAAACCATAGAAACCCCTAAAAACCATAAAAAACCCTAAAATATTAAAAGCCTCGAAAAATGCATAAAAACCCTAAAAACATCTAAAAATAATAAAAACATTTGATCACTTAAATGTTAAAAACTCCAAAAAACCATTAAAACTAAAAAAGATAAAAAAAACTATGAAACCCCAAAAAAACAAAAAAAAATCCCTAAAACCAAAATAAATCCTAAAACACCTCAAAATAACTAAAAACCCTAAAAGCACTGAAAATACTAACAATCACTAAAAATTCCTAAAAACATAAAAATCCCAAAAAAACCAAAAAACAATAAGAAACATTAAAAACATAAAAAAACATAAAACCACTAAAAATCTAGAAATTATAGAAACCCAAAAAACCAAAAAACCAAAAAACCCCAAAACCCCTCATATTCCATAAAAACATAGAAACTGATAGAAATCATACAAAATCCCAAAAAATCCTTAAAAATTTAAAAACCCTAAAACTATGGAAACCCCTAAGTAAACCTTAGAAACCAAAAAATATTTAAAACCACTAAAAACCTAAAAATGACAAAAACTTATAAAAAGACCCAATATAACTAAAAAACCATAAAACCCTTCAAAAACTTAAAAAATCCAAAAACTAATAAAAAATATAAAAACCACTAAATTCTCTAAAACTCCATTTAAATCCTAAAAAACATTAAAAACTATAAAAACCCTTAAAAACCCTTAAAACTAAAAAAACCCAAAAACCCAAAATATATATAAAACCCTAAAACTTTCTAAAACCCCCCAAAATCCCTAAAATCCATAAAAAATTATTGAAATATTAAAAAACAAAAAAAAAACTCTGAAAATGAAAAAAAAACATTAAAACCCAAGAAAACCCTCTAAGATAACATAAAAATCCAAAAATTATTAAACCAGCTAAAACATAAAAAATGGTAAAAACCCTGAAAACCCAAAAAAGACCCAAAAAACCCAAAAAACCATAAAAAGTGTGGATATCTTTCAAACCCATAAAAAGCAATAAAAACCATAAAAACCCTAAAAACCCTAAAAATCACTAAATAATATAAAAACCATTTAATCACCTAAAAATGTCGAAAAAACTAAAAATATTTAAACCCCTAAAAACTAAAAATACCAAAAAATCCAAATAATAATAAATACCCAAAAACCCCAAAAACCCTAAAAACCCATAAAAACCATCAAAATCACTAAAAACCTATTAAAATCCCTAAAAATCTTTAAAAATGACATATATTATAAAAACCCTAAAACCCCATAGAAATACATTAAAAACCTAATAATTCTTAAAACCCCTAAAAATCTAAAAAAGTTAAAAAACATAAAAATACACTAGAAACCATAAAACCCCCTAAAAACCATAAAAAATGTTAAAAACATTAAAATCCAGAAATACCCATAAAACACTAAAAACTACTAAAAACTCTAAAAACCCCTTTAAATCCATAAAAATGTTAAAAACTCTAAAAACCATAAAAACCCTAAAAAACTCACAAAACCCGTTAAATCCCCAAAAAACCATAAAATCCCTAAAAACACGTAAAACCCCCCAAAATCCCTTAAAACCATAAAATTCATAGAAATACTAAATAACACTAAAAATCCCTAAAAAACACTAAAATACATGAAAAACCCTAAGAAATCAATAAATCGCTAAAATAACATAAAACCCCTTAAACACTAAAAAAGGATAAAAACAAAAAAAAACCCTAATAACCATAAAAAACCCTAAAACCTATCCAAATACCTAAAAAACCTAAAACCAATGAAAATTATAAAACCCCCTAAAAATCCCAAAAAGATTAAAAACACTAGAAACCATGAAAAACACTAAGAAAAAAAATTAAAAACCCGCGAACACTTAAAACCTCTAAAATCCGGAAAAGGCTAAAATCCAAAAAAATCCAGAAAAACATAAAAACTATAAAACCCCATAAAAATAATAAAATTCCCTAGAAACCATTAAAACCCTAAAAACCCACTAAATAATCTAAAAACCCTTTATACTGCTAAAAACATTAACATCTCTAAAAACCAAAAAACTGTAAAAACCCAAATACCACCAAAAACCATAAAACCCTTAAAACCATAAACCCCTCAAAATAAATTAAAACTCTAAAAAACCATAAATATCCTAAAAAATCCCTAAAACCAATAAAAATGGATAACACTCTAAAACCCAAAGATAACCATAAAACACTAAAAACACCTACAGACAAGAAAAACTTAAAAACATTTAAAAAACCCTAAAACCCATAAAAACCATAAAAACACATAAAAACACAAAAAATCATAAAAAACATGAAAAATTTAGAAAACATAAAAATCCTAAGAAAACTTTACAAACATTAAAAAAATCCCAAAAACACTTCAAAATCCCTAAAAATACTAAAAACCATAAAAGACCCTAAAACCCCTAAAAACCATAAAAAATATAAAACCCCATAAAACCCCAAAAAAAACTAAAAACTCTAAAACCCCTTTAAAACCCTGAGAAAATAAAAAACCACTAAAACACTAAAAACTCAAAAAACCCTTAAAACAAAAAACCCATAAAAAACCTAAAAACCCTAAAAACCCTAAAAACCATAAGATTCCTAAAAAATACATAAAAATCCGAAAAATGTAGAAAATCATAAAATCCCTTATAACCTCTAACAATACCTTAAAAATCTAAAAATTCACAAAACCCCTAAAAACACTAAAAACCATAAAAATCCATAAAAATCCCAAAAAAATGATCAAAAAATCACTAAAACATAAAAAATTCCAAAAATCCATGAAAACCTCTAAGAAATCCATAAAAACATAAAAATCACAAAACCCAAAGAAATCCTAACAATTATAAACCCCCAAAAAACCAAAAAATGATCCTAAAACCACTAAAAATCATAAAAACCCCTAAGAACCTTCAAAAAAAATAAAAACCTATAAAAACACTAAAAACCAACAAAATAATATAAAATCCCTTTAAATTCAAAAAAAACCTTCAGAACTCTAAAAATCCATGAAAACCCTAAATAACTCAAAAATCCCAAAAACCCGATAAAAACACAAAATCTCACAAAATCACTAAAAATCCTAAAGTCCATAAAATTACTAAAAAATCCCTATCAATCCCTAAAAATATAAAATCCCTAAAAACCTAAAAACCCTCAAAAACTAAAAAATACTTAAAACCCCTAAAACAGTAAAAACATAAAAACCACTAAAAACCCTCAAAAACCCTAAAAACCCTCAAAACTATAAAGATGATAAAAATTCATAAAATACATAAAACATAAAAACTCTAAAAATATTGAAAACCCCAAATAAAACCTTCAAAACATAAAAATACATAAAAACCCAAAAAAACATAAAAATAACATAATAAACTAAAACCCATCAAAATCCAAAAAAACCCTAAAATTCCTATAAAAACCCTGATAATCCCTAAAAACTAAAAAAGCCATAAAAATTATAAAAAACCCTAACAAAACCTTAAAACCTAAAAACACTTAAATTACCTAAAAACCTTACAAATGGTGATACCCTAAAATACTTAGAAGGACCTTAAAACCATTAAAACCATAAAAACCATAAAAACAAAAAACCCATTAAACCCTAAAACCCATAAAAACCATAAAAAAACTAAAAATACTAAAACACATTTAAACCCCTAAATGTATTTAAAAACTCTAAAAAAATTAAAACACCTAAAAAGACTATAAAAATACTGAAACCCCAAAAAATCATAAAAACCTTAAAACCCAATCAAACCCTAAAAATCCACAAAATCCCTAAAAAACCTCAAAAATAAATATACTAAAATATCCCTAAAATCCCCTAAAAATATAAATACCCCAAAAAACCCAGAAAAATCCTATGAAACCCATAAAAATTTAAAAACAATTAAAACCCCTAAAAACCATAAAAATGATAAAAACACTTAAGACCCTTAAAACACATAAACTCCCTCAAAATCTCTAAAATCCTTATAATGTCGTAAATACTTTAAAAATACTTAAAAATCACTAAAAATTTTAAAAACAAAAAACACTAAAAACCTAAGAAAACCATAAAACCTAAATACACATAAAACCCCTAATAGTGATAAAAACCCTAAAAACACTAAAAACCCTAAAAGACCCTAAAACCCTACTAACCCCTAAAACCCATAAAAACCCATAAAAACCATTAAAACCCCTAATAATAAACCACTAAAATCTCTAAACAGCCTTTAGACCCATAACAATGTTAAAAATCTCTAAAAACCTTAAAAATAATAAAAATCTCAAAAAAACCGTAAAACCCCCCAAACACCATATAAATATTAAAATACCTAAAATCCTTAAAATACATAAATTCCGTAAAAACCCTAAAAACCATAAAAACTCTAAAAAATACCTAAAAATACCTATAAACAAAGATAACCCTAAAAACACTAAAAACCCAAAAGAAAACATTAAAAACTAAAAAACAACTAAACATCCTAAAACCCTTAAAATGTTAGAAACCCTAAAAAAACCAAAAAAACCCAAAAAACCCTACACCCCCTAAAAATCCCTAAAAACCCTAAAAACTATGAAAAATAAAAAATCCCTAAAAACATAAAAAAACCCTAAAAATTGTGAAAATCCAAAATAAAACCATGAAAACCCAAATACACTTAAAACCCCTAAAACCTAGATAACACTAAAAAGACATAAAAACCTAAATCCCATAAAAACCATAAAAACCTCTAAAAATATTAAAAATAGCTAAAACCACTAAAAACATAAAAAACACTAAAAACCCTATAAACCCCTAAAATTGTTATCTTGCTTCTTGGTGCCTGGTTTCGGGTTCTGAAATGCTGCAAAGGTTCCCTTCTCGTTCTTCAGGTTCGTTCCGAACACCTGGTGTGCCTTGTTTCGGGACCCGGTTTCGCTGCTGCGAAGGTTCCCCTCCCGGCTCATGGTCACCAGTCGGCTTCTGGCGTACCTGGTTCGAGACCCGGCTTCGGTTGCTACTCCCCCTTCCAGCTCCTGATTAGTTGCAGATCTGGTGGTCCCGACGCTGGCTTGTTTGCAGGGCTCCTCCGTTTCGTTTTCCCTGCCCCAGATCTGGAGGGCGCGGTGTCAACCCCGGCATGCTTCCGGACCCTCAAATGTCTTCCTGGTTCGATGTCGGCTGCAGGTATGGCTTGGTGTGCCCAGGTTCGGGTCCTGTTGCTTGGAGGAGGGAGGATTTGATTCTTCTTCTATTTCTCTGCCTCTTGTCGCTGCTTATAATCTTTGGTTGTGGTTCAATGCAATGGTTTTTGACATTCAATGAAGGATTTGATTTGATGTGGGTGCTGGCGAGTTGGTTTGATGGAATGGTTGTCTGGGGAGAGCTTGATCGGATGGGATGGTTATTCTGCGTGGTTGTGATGTTTTGGTGTTGGTGCTGGATGCTGTTCTGGTGCTGGTTGGCTGGATGGTGTTGTGGTCTACTTTTCTGATAGTGAATGGTTGTGGTGGTTTGAAATGGGAGGTTTTGAGTGGATGGTGTATGGTAAATGTTGGATGACATGTGGCTGTTTGGTATTTGCTGCTGCTGTGGATGAGTTTGTTGCTGTGCTGCTAGAGTGGAAGTGGGATGCTGGGAGATGTTTGGTGGTCGAAAGAGGTGCTAGCTGTCTGAAAATGAGGATGCTGGATGCTGGTTTGTTGTGGATGCTGGTTGGTTGTTTGCTGCTGCTGGATGTTGTTTGCTGCTGTAGTCTGGATGCTGGTTGTTGGATAGCTGCGAGCTGCTGGATGCTGGTTAACGCTGGATGTAGTGCTGTTGGATGCTGGTACTGGCTGGATGTGACGTGATGATGCTGTGATTTTGTCTGTTTTTTGTCTTTTTTCATTCTTTGTTTTTCATTCTTTGGCGTGGGTTGTAAGGGTTTTTGGGTGTGGGTCGTTCGACCCCTCCCCTCCCTTGTCTGCAGTGTTTGTGTCTTTTTGTTTAATAAATTTTGGGGGGGTGCCAGGAATAGCCTGGACCCGAGCCTACTTTACCCTAAAATTGTTTAAAAACTCTAAAAACCATTAAACCCCTAAACACTCACAAAAACCCTAAAACCAAAAAAAACCTATAAATACC
Organism: Viscum album; assembly: GCA_963277665.1. Classification (NCBI taxonomy): domain Eukaryota; kingdom Viridiplantae; phylum Streptophyta; class Magnoliopsida; order Santalales; family Viscaceae; genus Viscum; species Viscum album. Next base: position 395,117,790 of record OY728157.1, read on the forward strand.
CTAAAAACCTCAAAAACACTAATTAACCTAAAATCCAAATAAATCATCACAAAACCTTAAAAATCCCTTTAAACATAAAAACCCCTAGAAATCATGGAAGAACCGAAGAAAAACTGAAAACCCTAATAAACATAAAACCCTTAAGAAACCTAAAAAATATAAAAACTCAAATAAACCCTAAAACCCTAAAAACCCTAAAAATCCATAAAAAATCATAAAACCCTAAGAATTATAAACATCCATAAAAATACCTAAAACATAAAAACCCTAAAAACATTAATAACCCCAGAGAAAACCTTAAAGTAAAAAAAACATAAAACTCCTAAAAACCTAAAAATACAATAAAAATCCTAAAAAGACCCTAATAACTAAAAAATATAAAAATACACAAAAACCCATAAACCCCTTAAAAATTCTAATAACTAATAAAAAGTGGAATAAACTATTAAAAATTCTAAAAACCCTTTAAACCCTTGAAGCATTAAAAACTCTAAAAACCCTTAAAACCCTAAAAACTCAAAAAAAAACTCTAAAACCCAAAAAAACCATAACAACCATAAATCCCTATAAATACCTATAAATCTATATAAACCCCTAAAAACCAAAAAAAATTAAAAAAACCTAAAATCCCTAAAAATGAAAACCCCTAAAAACCTTGAAAACCCCAAAAAACAATTAAAATTCTAATAAAAATTAAAACCCATATAATACTAAAAAATGAAAATACCTTAAAAATACCTAAAAGGTGTAAATCCCCTAAAAACCCTAAAAATTCATAAATACCCCAAAAGACTGTAAAATTAATAAATAGTAATTTCAAATCCCTAAGACATAAGAAACCCAAAAAACCATAGAAATTCTAAAAAATCCCTAAAATTCCCAAAAAATAAAAAAAATACTAAAGACCCTGAAAACACATAAGAAAACCCTCAAAACCTAAAAACACTTACGACCCCTAAATACCTAAAAAATCATAAAACTATAAAAATCCCTAAAAAATCCAAAAAACCAAAAACCCATAAAAACTGTACAAACCTCTAAAAAATCCTAAAATCCCTGAAATCCCTTAAAAATTTAAAACCCATTTAAAACTGGAAAAAAATTTAAAAAAATAAAAAAACATAAAACTCAAAAAATATCAAAAAACCATAAATACCCTAAAAACTGAAAAATCCTTAAAAACCCTAAAATCAATTAATATCACAAAAAACGTAAAAAACCCAAAAAAGCTCTGAAAATCTGTATAAACACCAATATATCCTAAGTCACATGAAACCCTTAAAATCCAAAAATATTCTAAAATAGAAAAACCCCTAAAACCCATCAAAATATGTGAAAATACTAAAAATATATAAAAATCAAAAAAAATGCCCTAAAATCCCCATGAACATAAAAACCCTAAAAATCCTGAAAACCCCGTGAAAATCATATTAAACTAAAAATAATTAAAACCCATATAAACCCTAAAAAATTCTAAAAATCTAAAAAAGAGCCTAAAAACTATAAACCAACTAAAAATGATAAAATAATCAAATCCATTATAGCACTAAAAGCACATAAAAACCCAAAACCCCACTAAAAAAACAAATACCCCTTTAAATCTTTAAAAGTATTAAAAAACTCAAAAAATCCTTAGAAACCCTAAACAATTAAAAAACATAATAAACCAAATAACCATACTAATACAAAAACCACTAGAACCCCTCAAAAACCCCCAACACCGTAAAACCGAAAAAATTCTAAAAATCTTTAAAAATCCCTAAAAAAGTAAAAAATAATAAAACCATAAAAACTCATAAAAACCTTAAAAACATAAAAACATTTAAACCCCTATAAATAAAAAAACAACTAAAAACCCATAAAATGCCTTTAGATCCCTAAAAAACCTACAACCATAAAAACCTATAAAACCATAAAAATGCCTAAAACCCGATAAAAAAACTAAAACCCACTAAAACCCTTTAACCCCCCCCCCCCCAATGAAAACGTAAAACATCATTAAAACACCTAAAAACTCAAAAAACCCATAAAACCCCAAAAACCAAGAAAACACATAAAACCCTAAATAACCTTAAAATCCCAAAAAACCCTAAAAACCATAAAAATCATAAAAAATTTCAAATTATCTCTTAAAACATAAAAAAAACCTATGACCATAAGAAAAACATAAGAAACCCAAAACACTTAAAACTAGAAAAAACCTACAATTTTCTAAAACCCTAAAACATCCTGAAAACCTAAAACCCCTCGAAATCTCTAAAACCACTAAAAAATCCCTAAATATAGTAAACATTTAAAAATGCTGAAAACCACTGAGAAAACCTTAAAAATTTAAAAACACTTAAAACACCTTAAAATAAAAAAAACCTAAAATCCCTAAAACCCCAAAAGATCCTAAAAACCATAAAAACCATCAAAAACCATAAAAATCATAAAAACCCATAAATACCATAAAACCATTAAAAACTCTAAATAACCTTTAAACCCCCAAAAATGTTATAAAAACAATAAAAACCCATTAAACCCCTAAAAATTCAAAACCCCCTAAAAATCCAAAAAAACGTAAAAACCCTAATGTCTGTAAAAATACCTAAAAATCCCAAAAACTATAAAAATTCTATAAAGGCCCAGAATATCCCTAAAAACATAAAAAACCATAAAACTCTAAAAAAATATTAAAAACCTAAATACACTTAAAACCACTATAAAATATTAAGATGTCAAAAAACCTAAAAGACCTTAAAACCCCTAAAATCCCCTAAAATCCCTAAAAACCATAAGACCCCTAAAAACTAAAAAAATTCCTATAACCCCGTTGAAATAGTAAAAACCACTAAAACTATAAAAACACTTTAAACCACTAAAAACATTAAAAAACTATAAAAACCCTCAAAACCATAAAGAACTCCAAAAAACCTAAAATCTCAAAACAACATACAACCTTAAACCCCTAAAAACCGTATAAATTACTTAGAACACTTTTAAACAATAAAAATCCAAAAAAATAACTAAAAATACCTAAAAATGTACAAAATTCTAAAAACTGTGAAAACCCATAAGAAAACATTAAAACCTAAAAACACATAAAACCAATAAAAACCTAAAATCGCTCAAAACCCTAAAAACATAAATAACCATAAAACCATAAAACCACTAAAAACTATAAAACATCTTAAAAACCCATTGAAACCCTAAAAAACCTTAAAAAATCTCAAAAAAAATTTAATCCCTTAAAACCGTTTAATAATTGTACAAACCATAAGAAGCCTAAAAGCTAAAAACCCTAAAACCCCTAAAAACCCATAAAAATCTCAAAGTCACTAAAAATAATAAAACCACCTAAAAATATCAAAAAAACATTAAAATATCTAAATAAAAACATAAAAATCTTTAGAACACCTAAAAAAACCGAAAAAAATAAAAATATATAGAAACCCTAAAAACCCCAGAACCCCTAAAAAAATTAGAAAACCCTAAAATTACATAAAAATCCAAAAGACCACTAAAAACTATAAAACTCCATTAAACCAATAAAAATGGTAAAAAACTCTAAAAACCCATTAAACACATAAAAATAAAAAACCCCAAAAAACCCCAAAAACCTGATAAAAACACAAAAAATAATAAATACCATAAACACCTCTAAAATCCCTAAAAACCATAAAAATCATAAAAATTCACTAAAAATATTAAAAACTTTAAAAACCTGAAGAACCCTAACTAAACCTTAAAAACCTAAAAACACATGAAATCCCTAAAAACAAAAAAAATGATAAAACCATAAAAAACCCTAGAAATACTATAAAAACCCCTAAAACCCCATAAAGAACCATAAAACCCTAAAAAACCCTTAAAACATAAAACCCCTAAAAACCATAAAATCCGTAAGATCCCATAAAACCCCAAAACCCACTATAACTCTACAAACCCTTTAAAACCATAAAAACATTAAAAACTCTAAAAAACGTAGAAACCCTAAATGACTAAAAAACACTAAAAATAAAAAAAACCCTAAAAACCCAAAAAATCCCAAAGAATAATAAAAACCATAAAAATACTAAACGATCTCTAAAAATCCGTAAAAACACTAAAAAACTATGAAATCATTAAAACCTAAAAAACATAAAATCCTTTAAAACCTAGAAAATGCTAAATAAAATAAAAACCCTAAAATGTCAATAAAAACTCTAAACCAGCTAAAAATACTAAAAACCATTCGAATCCCATAAAAAGATAAAAAACTCTAAAATCCCATAAAACCCTGAAAACTCCAAAAAACATGAAAAACCTGAAAAACTATAAAAACACTAAAATACCTAAAAAACTCTAAAACCCTAAATTCCAATAAAAATTCTTAAAAATCCCTAAAATCCATAAAAACATAAAAAACCCTAAAAATGATGAAAAACTTCAAAAAACCTTGAAACCCTAAAATACATTAAACCAGTTAAAAATGCTAACACAACTAAAAGATCCTAAAACCCTCATGATACCTAAAATCCCAAAAAATCCTAAAAAGTCCATAAAAATCCTTAAAAATATAAAACACCCTGAAAACACCTAACAAAATCATAATTACATAAAAACACTTAAATCCCCAAAAAACCTAAAAAATGATAAAAATCCTCAAAACCCTTAAATGGCCCCCAAACTCTTAAAACCTCCAAAAAACCATAAAACCCATAAAAACCATAACCCCATTAAACCCCATAAAAACCCTACAAACCTCTAAACACATTAAAACCCTTTAAATCCAATAAAAAGTTAAAAACTCCAAAAAAAACACTAAAAACACTAAAAAACTCAATAAAATACCAAGAACCATAAAAACAATAAAAACCCCTAAAACCCCATTTTTTTATGAAAACAAACAAACCAATAAAAACCATATAAATAACTTAAAATATCTAAAAATCTAAAAAACTAGAAAACCTGAAAAAAACATAAAAACCTGAAAACACATAAAACACCTAAAAAACTACAAAATTCCAAATACCCTAAAACCCTAAAATCTCTAAAATCCCTCCAAATACCTAAAAAATAAAAAAATCATGAAAAACTAAAAAATCCATAAAAATTCCTAAAAAAATAAAAAAACCATGAAACCCCCTAAGAAAACCATACAAAACTAAAAACACTAAAATCCCATAAAAACATAAAAAAACCAAAAAACCCTAAAACATTAAAAACCGTAAAACCGTAAAACCCCTAAAAACCTTAAAAGGCCCCAAAACGAGATAAAATCCCAATAAAACAAATATAAAATATAAAAACACTTTAAACCTCCAAAAATGATAAAAACCGTTAAAAAACATAAAACCCAAAAAAAACTCAAAAAAACTCAAAAAACCATAAAACCCCTAAAATTATATAAAACATCTAAAAAGAATAAAAATTCTAAAAAATCCCTAAAAATCCCTAAAAACACAAAACCCCTAAAACAATGAAAACCCCGAAGAAAACCTTCAAAACAAAAAAAATTCTAAAATGCCGTAAAAAACTTAAAAACACAAAAAATACAAAAAACCCTAAAAACCTCTAAATCCAGAAACGCCTAAAACAATAAAAATCCAAAAAAAATATAAATATCCTTAAAACTATAAAAAACCCTTAAAAATCATTAAAAACCCTATAAAAACCATAAAAACCTAAAAAACATTTGAAAACTGTAAAAATGATAAAAAAACCGAAATTTTTTTAAATGGACCTAAAACCATAAACCCATAAAACCCATAAAAATGTTAAAAACCATAAAACCCCATAAAAACAAAAAACCACTAATAACTCTGAACAACCCTTTAACCACCTCAAAAAATTAAAAACTCTAAAAATTGTAAAACCCCTAAAAACTCTATAAACCTTACCCCCCCCCCCCCAAATCATAAAACCCATAAAACCCTAAAAACCCTCAAAATACCTAAAATCCCTATCAAACTATAAAAATCTTAAAAATACCAAAAAAACCCTAAAAATTTAAAAAACCCTAAAACCCAGAAAATCCAAAAGAAAACCTTAACAACCTAAAAACACATAAATCTTATAAAAAACCTAAAAAGACTAAAAAAAACTAAACCGATAAAACCCCTAAAAATATTAAAAACCATCAAATTCACTAATAACCCTAAAAACCTTAAAAATAAAAAACTCCCTAAAATCCAAAAAAACATAAAAAACACTAAAAATAATGAAACACCCCAAGAAAACCATAAAAACCTAAAAACACGTAAAACCCATAAAAAAGACACTTAAATCTATAAAAATTATAATAATACCCAAAAAAACTAAATCACTTAAAACCATAAAACCCCTCAAAACCTTAAGAACCCTAAAAACTCTAAAAACCCTTTAGACCCCCCAAAATTTTGAAAACTATAAAAAGCCTTAAAACAAAAAAACACAAAAAGAACACCCTAAAACTATGATAAAAATATAAAAACTCTAAAACCCCTAAAAACCCTAAAAATCCCTCAAAACCCTAAAATCCTATTAAATTCAAAAAAAATCAATAAAACTCTCAAAAAAATAAAAAATCCAAAAAAACCTTAGAAAAAAATGAAAAAACATAAACCCCCTAAAAACCTAAAAATGATAAAACCCTAAAAACCAAAGAATCCCTAAAAGTACTAAAAATCAATAAAATCCATAAAAACCCTAAAATCATAAAAAATAATAAAAACACTGAAAACCCAAAGAAAAAATTAAAACCCTAAAAACATTAAACCCCTAAAAATGTAAAAAAGAAAAATAACCATAAAACCCCTTAAATCAATAAAATCCCCTAAAATAACCAAAAACTCTAAAACCCCTTAACCCCTTAAATTTTTTAAAAAACTATAAAAACTTAAAAACTAAAAAAATCAAAAAAAATTCCCTAAAAAATAAAAAAACCCATAAAAACATTAAAAACCAAAAAACCCACAAAAACCCAAAAATCCCTTAAAATCATAAAAAACCTAAAAATCCCTAAAAATATAAAAGCCCTTACAACCCTAAGAACACCTAAGAAAAATTAAAAACCTAAAACAATAAAATATTATAAAAACATATAAAACCCTAAAAATCATCAGAATCCCTAAAAACAATAAAAATCGTCAAAATCCTAAAAATCCATAAATATCTTAAAAATGTAAAAACCTAAAAAAAGCATGAAAATCCCTGAAAATATAAAAATATAAAAATAATTAAAATCCATAAAAACCTAAAGAATGGTAAAATCCCTACAAACTCCTAAAAGACCCTAAAAATAATTAAAACCCTTAAATATTATAAAACCCAAAAAAACATTAAAACCAAGAAAACATTAAAACCAAAAAAACCCATAATAAACATAAAATCCCACTAAAAACTTCAAAAAAATTTAAACCCCTAAATTTTTTTAAAAACTCTAAAAACCCTAAAATTTCAAAAAAAAACACAAACCCCTAAAAACAAAAAAACCTAAAAACCATAAGCACTCAATATCCCTAAAAACACAAATATACCATAAAATCCTAAAAAGATATCAAATTAAGAAAATTTAAAAACCCCTAATACCCTTAAGAAAACATTAAAAAAAATTAAAACACATAAAACTCTAAAAACCTAAACAACACTAAAAACACAAAAAAACCTAAAAACCATAAAAAACCCTCTAAATCCATAAAACCCATAAAAATCCTAAAAATCGCTAAAAATCACTAAAAATGTAAAAACCACCAAAACACCTAAAGAAACCTAATAAAAATTTAAAAACCTAAAAATTATTAAAACACCTAAAAACCATACAAAATTATAAAATCCTAAAAAACCCATATAACCCCTAAAACACCCTAAAAACCATAAAACCCCTAAAACCATAAAAACCTGAAAAACACTTAAAACCCCAAAAACCTATAAAAACTCTAAAAACACCTTTAATGCCCCAAAAATTTTATGAACCTCTAAAATACATAAAATCTCTAATACTCCAAAAATCTTAAAACCCAAAAAAAACCATAAAATCCTAAAAATCATTAATACTCCAAAAAAACACTAAAAACCCTTAAAATCCTAAAAAATCCATATAAATCTCTAAAATTTAAAAACACCTAAAACCTCTAAAATACTCTATTAAAACATTATAAAACTAAAAAAAATAAAATACCCTAAAAATTACTATTGTTAAAAGCCTTAAACCCCAAAAAACCAAAAAACTATTATTTATGATTAAAATGTGGTCATGGATTGTATGAGTATGATTGATTGTGTGGGGGTTGATTATTTCAAAACCATCTATATCAATTTCACCACTTGGTTTCGGAATAGATTCCAATTGGTTCTATTTGTTGAGTCGAAAACACCTTAATAGTTTCCTTATTGGAGATGTTCCACGAACCTACTTTTCAAAGGCATTAGATTATTGGTAGATAGACCGAAAATGCTTAGGGAATCACATTGGTCAAAAGGATGGGAGGTATGAATCATCACACTATTTGGGGGGGGGATTATTAACTATTTCAAAACTCCATAATGATTTTATTTAATACATGTTTGTGAATGCTTTGTTCATTCCCACATATGATGTGAGGTACCCTTGAATAAACAATCAATTATGAACATGAATGAATTTGGAATCAGCTATATGTATTTGAGGTTCTCCATCAATAGAGGGATCAATGTGTACTTAAGGTTCACTATCAATGGTACCATCATAATTGAGATCTTTGGACATTCATTTTACCATGCTAGTTTTAAGCCACATAGTAGGGTGCTCTAGAGTTTATTATTATCTAGTGAGATATGAGTTGTTTTGATATTGGGATTGGATCAATAAGATGGTTTTCCTACAATTCTCATGAAAGGAATCACAATCCACATAGTTCAATACTGCTTATTTGGACACATTTTACCTTTTATGGTCATGTGATAAGGACCAAACCATGCAGTTTAACCTAATGTAGTAAGGCAACCTAGGCGGAATGTTCCTAATCAATGTTTGGTGTGTGACTTATGTCAAGGCGACTTGAGGGACCAGTAAAGGATATGGCTTCCCAAGTTGGATAATGATCATACGAGAAATATAGACCAATAATTATAGTGATGATAGATACCCATAAGAAATACGATCCTTTGGGTTGGGTGTGACCCTACTGGAAATATGGACTATGGAAATTAGGGTGAATTTGGATGTTGGTTTTGGACCTCAGGGAGGCTTCCTACATTTTCGAGTTAGTTGAGAATCAAATCCCATGTTTTTGAAATTTTTTTGGGTATTACACCTATAGAGGATGTATTTGTTCTTTATTTATTTGGAATATGTATCTTTTATGGTTTTTCTCAAAATGAATATGGCCCTTTGAGATTTTATCTCATGGGTTTTGTGCTTATACCAAGTAGGAGGCCGTGGTTCTACACTCATGAAGAATATCTCAAATTATGGTGATTTGTAATTTTGTTTAGTATATACACATTAGAGGATTCCCGTGTTATTTTTAACTTATGGATGTTATGATCACCACTCACCTCTAATACCACGTGTGTCATGCTTGGTTTCAGAAATTGGAGGTAGAAGATCTGGAAAATCTGGCAATCTATTTTTTCTTCTATTGCACAAAGTCATGGTGTAAATATATGGGAGAGGGTTATGGTTTCCATATCCTCCCTAATTTAGTACCCAATATAGTCACATTGACTATAGGCTATGAATCATTAAGAAAAGAGGACAAAGAGTGTAACCTCCTATAAGAAAATCTAGGGTCTTACTTCAAGAGGGGTTCCCTACTTTCGATTTCAGAAAGGATGAGAGAAGGATCTTGCACTATCCCTTTTCAAAGTTATTGGTGGTTGTTGACCCTCAATCCATGAAATAGGGTGGTTTATATAAATACCTCCAAGTTCAAGAACATTGTTACCATGGGAATGTATTATTAATAAAATTATGAGGACCCCCCTTATTAAGGAGTTTACTAAAAGGACCCCACTTAACATGGGTATGTATGCTCGATAAGACACACTCATTTGTATAATGATTGGATCATACATATCCTGAGGATTTGGAATAGACCTTGGCATGATTCTATAAAAATGTTTTGTATAAGGTCCCAAGTGGGCCCAAATGGTATGTTAGAGGGGAGAAAGGAGAGTTGAATGAAGGAACACCCTAGGATCCCCCATTCCTTATGGTGAGTTCCTATGCGGGATGGGGTTACCTTCACATAACACTTTTCTACATGGGTTCGGGTTTCCACTATGTAGCACATTGGTACGTGGGTGTGGGTGTCATCTACGTAGCGCTGTGTTACATGAGGTTGTGTTTCTCCTGCATAACATCTTCCTATGTAGGGATGAGATTACTTCACGAATATCATTACTAAATGGGGTGATGGACCAAAAAGAGGATACCCTATTATTATTTGTGGAATTATGTCTTCAAAGGGTATTGGTATTGGGTGTGTTTTGGAAAATTTCTTTTCTACCATAGTGTTATGTTGTAGTTTTACCTACTCGAAATTGATGGATCTCACACCTTTCTTCCTATTTATTCCCATTCTCTACTAGGCTCTCTTTATTCATCCTTATGTCTCAACTATGGGGTTTTTATAAAGTAATGGGGTAACTGGATACCAAGATTTTCAGTAGTTCATGGTGGGCCATGGGGAATTGGCTTTTGGGAGTCCGCTCAATTCGTCTAGGCCTGCAAACAATTTTGTTTGCTATGTATAACCAATACCATCCACACCTGTAAAAAAATATTTCATTTCTGTGAATTGGTCATTTTGGGGGAATTAAAAATACCTTTGATCCCTTAAAATGATATTGTTTAGTTATCAGGAACTATAACACACCACTGTGTCCCATAAATGATTTTTTATGGGATATCATGCGGAGTGGTGGTCCGCATAGTAATTTTTCTTGAAGGGGACCACCCCTTCCCCCCTTTATAGATTGGATGACATAAATTTTTTTAACTATTATTTAGGTTAATTTTTTATTTACCAAATTCATGAAAATATTTTTACCATCCATGCAGAGTTTTAATGACCCAGAAAATGCCCCCATCAGAATTTTCACATATCAGGATGAAAAAGAGGTGATTTTGATGATGAAATTGGTCATATTGTGAAGTATTTTAGGAAATAAATGTGGACATAGAAATGGAATCATGACTATAAATGGGGGTACCTAAATCATTTTTAATTGACTGAGTCTTAATACAAAATCATCCCATTATGAATTCTTCTCCACTGACTCCCATCATGGGCCATCCCCATGGAACACTACAATGTGTCAGGATATTGAAAGTTGAAGATACACATTTGGTCAAAAATATAAGGTGGTTATTTCATCTCTTTACTTATCCATTATTCTATGTATCTCTATGAGATTACTAGTTAACTTGTACATGAATTAGTGAATGTTCATTGATCTAGCTAAAAAATTGTTATAATTCTGATGATTTTAGCTAAGCAAGATGGGGATCCCAGAACTACTGGGTAAATCAAAGAGATTACAAGCCCTTGGGGTGGAAGCTCATCAGGATAAAAAAGACACATCCATATGAGGATAAAATCCCTTAAAAGTTGACATTACATTCCAGAATACTGATATTTCCCCTCTGGAGGGTATGACCATGGAAGGGGTAGTAGCTCATACTCAAGGAGAATCACCACAAACCATTCCTCCTAGTTTAATGATCATTATTTCTATAAGTTTGGTCTCAATGATATACCTTATAAAGTCCACTGATTTATCCAAGAATATAAAAGAATCCCATGGATCACTAGAAGAAAATAAAGCTTTTCCAAAAACTAAGGGTTGGACACCTTCTTTTCTAGTTAGTGAGACAATGAAGATTAGTGATACTTGTATTTTAACAAGTGAAAGTGAGTTACCCATGCTTCCAACTATTACTATTCTTTATCAAAGTTAAGTATTGGATGATTTAATCATCTAAATCTAGAATTACTACCAAAAAACCCTATGGTTACTATTTCCAATATGTCATCTCAAACTAATAATATCACAAAGGAATCAGTTGTTACAGGGTCGAGTCATCTTGAAGGAGTTGATTTATAACCCTCTCTAGTCGCACTCGTTCCTGAGTATATTCCACCATTTAAGAGTTATTAGAAAGAGGATCTGTAGGCTCATGAATATATTCATGTTCCCCATCAGACTATATCGAAGAAAATTTGGAAGCTAATTTCTCGAACCCCCTGAAAAAATTGTAGATGAAATTACCCAAATTACACCACTTATTTTAATTTTTGTTGTTTTAGTGGATTGATTATCATTCCATAAATGACGTGGAAAAACATATGATTTCATCTTGGGAGATGGATAGAATGGTATAGTCACATCATTCAACTATAGAGTCCATGGCCCACCATACCATAACTACGAATAACCTATTTAATTAAGATATTGAGCATGCAGGGGTGGATATGAGGCATCATGTTCTGGTTGTGGAGAAGAGACCCTCAATGGAGTAGATTCATTAGAAGTTAGAGAAGTAGAATAAAAAACATGACCATTATGGGGAGGCTATTGGTGAAGGAAAAAAACTAGTGGAGGAGGCTGAGAATGTAGTATTAGAATCTAATGAGAGGGTGGATGCACTATGGGCTGGTGTTTATGTTGATACTAAAATTTAATTTGAGATTTTTTTGATCCATAGAAGATTCATAACATGAAATGATTAGACTTTAAAAATATATTAAATATGATTTGTAATCATAATGACTTAATGATACAGAGAGACTCATAACTATGTATGTTCTTACTTTGTTCCCATTAAATAGATAAATTAAAACTAGTTCAACCTCCAGTACTTGTGTTTTTTCTTAGCTTTTAATATCAATTGATCATAACTTATAGATTTTTAATAGATAATATCCCATAAAACTTTAATAGTTCTATTAGTATATAAAAATATCAATCATAACCCAGGATAATAAAATTGAAACGATCTCTTCCAGAGGATTTATCATGGAGAGTTTGAAGTGTAATTATTATCATCATAATCCTAGAGTCAACTTATTTGGATGAAAGATCAAATAATACTCTAAGTTTTACCTAAGATAAGGGACCCATCAAGCATTGTTTTTACTGTTGGTAGGGTAACGTAGAGAAACCTACAAAATTTGTGTATTTTTTGTTGCCACCCTAATTTTTTCCTAAGTACATTGTGTTGAAGACTTAGCATGTCTTACTCAAATATGGTTTTTTCATCCCTTTTAATATTTTATACCTAAAATTTCTTTTTCTGTTTTCTTTTTATTGCATGGTTTTTTTCTAAACCATGTGGAGTTCATGTACACTGAGCTAAAACTAGACTTTTACCATGGGTGCCCTTTTTTCTTTGGGTTTTCATCCTAGTGATTACTCTGCCTCTTTTTGTACTTATTTTAGAGCCATGTGATCTGGACTAATGAAACTGTTGTGGTAGGTTAAACAAATTTGACCAAGAGTTACGGGGTAATGAAAAAAGAAGGACTTACAGGCTGAGAATATCTCAACATTATTCAAACATAATAAGGGGATGTTTGATTCATAATTATTTTTTTTATTTTCGGATTGGAATCATGATGTATGACAAGTAAATGAGGAATAACCATAGAGAATATTCAAAAGGATATTTATAGTGTGTTGTTATTGGGGCTCATAGATATAGAAGAGGTCTCTCCTAATAATGAACTTACCTATGTTTAACATGACTTTTTGTGGTTGATTTATGCAATTCCAACTGGGGTGTATTATGTATAGTCAGGAAGAGGTGTCATTAGGAAGATAACCTTCCATTTTCAATGGTTGGGTGGTTTCGTAATAATCAGATCTCCCATAACCATGAATGGTGGTTTATCAAGGGAAAATTTCTGAAAATTATGGCAATGTATGTGTTAGCACAGGTCATGAAGGGGAAAACCACTCATAAAAGAATTTATCTTGTGTAAAGGAGGGAACATAGTGAAGATTAATACCATTCTACTAGGAAATGTTATACATAATTAAACATCACAAAAAAGAACATTTGAGGGTTATTATTTAAGGTCACTTAGTTTTTATGAACGGATTAGTGGTATAACCTTTTCCTGGTAATCTATATAGGGATAATCTATCATATTTAGGAATAAAGAGGAAAGGTTATAAGCTACAATGTAGGGGGTTCTGAATATGAAGAATGATATGGGATGAAAATTTCATTAGGGATTATAGAGATTGAAAAGGTATATCCATAGAATGAATTTTCCTCTAGTTGACATGCCATTTTTGTGGGGTGGTTTATGAAAATTCAATTGGGGCGTATCATGAATAGTCAAAAAAAGGTATCCCTAGGACATTGACCTTCCATTTATAATGGTCGAGGAAAGTTTATTATGATTTGGGATACCGTGGACAAATAGTTTGGTTTGTGTAAAGAATGTTCCCAAATATGAAAGAATCCTTTCATAACAAAATTACCAAAGAATAGGTAGGAATGTTTCTCTTACACAAGTCCGGATAATATGTAAGAAAAGGGGGATTGATTTATTTTTTTTTACGTAGCAAGTCCCAGGACCTAGTGTTTTGGTGTCACTATGTATCTCTTTACATAGATAATCAAGCCACACATAGTTCTATGAAGGACTCCTCACACATTTCTCTATCTTTTTCTATAGATAGGGGACCCTTTCATTGAATATGACCTCACGAGTGAGGTGAGAACCCATATTGAACCCTCTTATGTAGATAAAGTTTAAACATAGGTGAGTGGGGGATTTTTTAAACTTCAGTTAGACCCGGATATTGGATTTGGGAAACACTACGTATCTCGTTAAAGCGAGAATCAAGTCATATGTGGTTGTTGTTTAAAAGTTCTTAGTGTAGTTAAAACCCATAAATAGGAATGGGGGACATTTGTATGTTGTGGATGGGGCCAGAATTGATTATTCAGCAATCACTATGTTTCTCGTGCAAATAAGAATCAAGCCCGATGTATTTCTTGGAATGCTTGCAGTTTAGTATCATGCAGTGAGGACATCATCCCTGCTGTTTAATGTCATGTTGTAACGACATAGTTGAATCTATATGAAAAAATAATTATTTTGGCTTGACCCAAATTTGGAGATCTATGAGTCACTACATAGTGTGTAGTGGTGGAATGAAAACTACAAGTAGTCCTTGAATTCTTATGGTGAGTAAGAGGGGTGTTAACTATGTATTTTAGTTTCTTGTGGTAAGTATTTCTTGTGTGCATCTTGCATCTAGGACCATATTAACCATGATGTGAACTAATATGGCTTGATTAAGCATGAAAGTCCTTACCAAAGTTCCTGATCCCATGTTACCTATGCTTGGTGTGGGAAACTAGGAGTAGTATATGTTTCTTTCACCACACACAGGCGATTAAAAGGAAGTTCATGGGAATTTTGACCTTGTAGTGGTTGGGAAGGGATGTAAGATATGGGATTCACTATTTATCCCATTGAGATAAGAATCATGCCGTATGTAGTTCTGGGAATGATTCCCAACACTAATGAAATTATCATGTTGGGAGAGGGAAATTTTCTTTAAATAAGGGCTCACTAGCTGGGTGAGAACCCATCATGGACCGTCCTATGAACATATATCTCATAAACATCATATTGTGGTCACTTTTATATTTCATCTCAAATAGGATATAGGATCATGGGGTCATTACATATCCTATGTTGATAGGAATAAATACAAACATAGTTATAAGATTTTAACATTGAGTAAGATCGATATTAACCATGTAGTTTAGCATCATGTGATAACTAATAAAGTTACCCAATGTGAAAAATAATGCTTGAAGCCCCATAAAAGTTATTCATCCATTCAGGGAATTTCTTTTCAAAAGGAATATAGTGTTTGTGGCACATGGCTTCCAAATCTAGTTTCTTAGGTCATCCCATGCACGGAACATATGATAGGAAAACATTTTAACGTCATGTGTTGAAGGAATTATTATTCAATTTATCATCATGTGACTAGGATGGAATGGGATCTTATAGTTTTAGGTCACATAATGAGGATCATCTTCCATGGAAATAGTGAGTAATAAAAGGCTTATCAGGGCAAGATGTTCCGACATGCCTCAGACATGAAGAGGAATAGTGTAAACCATGATTCTGGAGGTTCTCAGATCAGGATAAATGATATTGGATCCAAATTTTAGAAACCAAAAAAATCACTAAAAACATTAAAAAAACCCTAAAAACCACTAAAAACCACTAAAAATATTAAAAACCACGAAAACCCTTAATAACCCTAATAAACCATAAAAACAATAAAACCCACTAAAGACATATAAATCCATTTAAACACAAAAAAGGTTAAAAAACTCTAAAAAACCATTAAAACCCTAAAAAATAAAAATGAAAACACTAAAAACCAAAGAAAACAATAAAACCCCTAAAAAAGCTAAAAATCTCTAAAACTTCTAAAAACTATAAAAATCTATAATAATTACTTAACGTCCCTAAAACATAAAAGTCCCTAAAAACCATGAAAAAACCGAAGAAAACCAAAAAAAACCTAAAACACATAGAACTACTAAAAAACCTAAAAACACTAAAATCCCAAAAAAAACCTAAAACACCTAAAACCCCTTAGAATCCCAAAAAATCAAAAAACCAAAAAAACATAAAAAAATACCATAAAACAACAAAAAACCTAAAAATCCTTATATCCCTAAAAATCCATAACAAAACCATAAAACCCTAAACTCACATAAAACCCCTAAAAATGATAAAAACCCTAAAACCCCTAAAAAACCCCAAACCCCTAAAAACTAGACAATCCCCTAAAGATAACAAAAACACTAAAACACCAAAAATTAATTAAAAAAACTACAAAAAATAAAAACCATTTATACCCTTAAAATGATAAAAAAACTATTAAAACATAAAACCCACTTAAAACTAAGAAAACCCCTCAAATCACAAAAAAACCTTCAAATCCATAAAAACTCCAAAAACCCCTCAAAATCCCTAAAAACCCTAAAAACCATAAAAACCATAAAAAATCCATAAAAATCCCTAAAAACATAAAAAACTCTAAAAACCAAGAAAATCCCTAAGATAACCTTAAAAATATAATAAAACATTAATCCTCCAAAAAACCTGAAAAATCTAAAAACCCTAGAAAACCCAAAAAACCATCAAAATCCCAAAAATCGCTAAAAACCCTAAAAATCCAAAAAATCACTAAAAATATAAAAAACCCTAAAATAGTGAAAAATAATAAGAAAATTTTAAAAACCTAAAAAAAATTAAAACCCCTAAAACCCTAGAAATTCTAAAAACCATAAAAACCCAAAAACCCTTAAAACTATAAAACACCTAAAATCATTAAAACCCCTAAAAATATAAAACCCGTAAAATCTATTGTAAATATTTAAAACACAAAAACACCTTTAAACCCATAAAATTGTTAAAAACTATAAAAAACCTTTAAACCCCTAAAAACACAAAAAAAATCCCTAAAACCCCAATGAAACCCATAAAAAGACCAATAACCGTCAAAACACTAAAAACCCTAAAAAGAATAGAAATCCTTGAAAAATCCCGAAATATCCCCAAAAAAATAAAAACCCCTAAAAACCCTAAAAATCACAAAGAAAACTTTAAAAACATACAAACACATATAATCCATAAAAACCCTAAAAAATCTAAAAACTATAAAAATCTCAGAAATCCCTAAAAATCAAACAAACCCTAAAAACACTAAAACCCAAAGAAAACCTTAAAATCCGTAAAAATAACAAAAATTTAAAAACCCAAAAGACCCTAAAACCCCTTAAGAAAACCATAAAAACACTTATAACCCCTAAAAAGCTGAAAAAGCACTAAAATCCTGTAAAATACCCTAATAAACCTAATAACCAAAAAACCCATAAAACCCCATAAAAACTTATAAACCCCCTAAAAACCCTAAAAACTAATAAAAACTCTAAAAACACATTAAACCCCAAAAATGTTGACAACTCTAAATACACATAAAACCCTAAAAAACCCTAAAAACACAAAAAAAAAATCATAAAAATCATAAAAACCTAAAAATCCTTAAAGAATACTAATATAAAAAAAATCCTAAAAAACCAAAAAAATTCCCAAAAATTGAAAAAACACGAAAAGCCATGAAAAAACCCAAGAAAACCATAAAAACTAAAAAACCCTAAAAACCCCTAAAAAACTAAAAACACAAAAAAAAATTATAAAGAAGCCCAGAAAACCCTAAAACCCTTAAATCCCTCAAAATCCTTAAAAACAAAAAACCATAAAAAAATATCCCTAAAACCCCCAAATATGCTAAAAACTCATAAATCACAGAAAACCCCTATGAAACCCTTAAAAACATAAAGTACCTAAAAACTAAAAAAACCTAAAAATTCTAAAAACCCCCAATGCCTAAAAATACCATAAAACCCCAAAAAATGACTAAGACCATAAAACCTCAATATAATCATTAAAACCCTAAAAAATGTAAAAACCCCTTAGAAATAAAAAAACTAAAAAACCTAAAAACTAAAAAAACTCTGAAAAACCTCAAAATCCATAAAACCCTTAAAACCATAAAAACCTTAAAAAAGTCCATAAAAATGTAATAAGCCTAAAAACCCTAAAACCACCAAATAAAACATTAAAAACCTAAAAACAATTAAAATCCCTAAAAATATAAAAAATACTAAAATCCCAAAAAAAAACTGATAAATCCCTAAAACATAAAACCCTTCATAATACCAGAAAAACCTTAAAAACATAAAAATCATAAAAAGTCCCTAAAAATCCCTAAAAATGTAAAAATCCCTTAAAACCCCAAAAACCCCAATGAATACCATATAAAACTAAAAATTCTTAAATCACCTAGAAAACCAAAATTGAGCAAAAAACCTGAAAGAAAAAAAAGACCCCTAAAAACTAAAATCCCCTAAAACTATGAAAACCCCTATAAACAACAAATCTTCTAAAAGTCCATAAAACAAATAAAAATCCACTGAAAACTCAAAAAACCCTTTAAACCCCTAAAACTATAAAATATCTTAATACACTACAAAATTAAAAAAACCTAACAACCTAAAAAACATTAAAACCCTAAAACCCTTAGCAAGGTTTAAAAATACTTAAAATCATAAAAAACCCTAACACTGTAAAAATGCCCTTTGAAAACCTTGAAAACCTAAAAAAACTTAAACCCCCTAAAAACCGTAAAAACACATTAAAACCCTAAAACCATAAAATACCATAAAACCCATAAAATACCATAAAATACCATAAAATCCCTAAATCCCACTAAATACTCTAAAAACCCTTTAACCCATAAAATGTTAAAAAACATTAAAAAATATTAATACACTAAAAAAACTCCAAAACCCTAAACCCCCCCCCCCCACAATCCCAAAAACCCCTCAAAATCCCTAAAACCAATAAAATACATAAAATTCCCAAAAATTACAAAGAATTCCTAAAGACATAAAAAAACCCTAAAACACTACAAGACCATAAGAAAACTGTAAAAAAACTAAATATATTTTAAACCACTAAAAACTTGAAAACTCTAAATAGATGAAAAACCCCAAAAATTTACTTACAATTATAAAAACTATAAAAACCTTAAAAACATTAAAAACCCCTAAAAACAGATAAAAACCCTAAAACCCCCAAAAAACTAATAAAAACCCATTGAACCCCTAAAAAAGTTTAAAAATTATAGAAAACTTTAAAACCCCAAAAGCTAAAAAAACCATAAAAAACTCTCAATATCCCTAAAATATAAAATCCCTTAAAATCCTTAAAAATATAAAAAACATTTCAAACCTTGAAAACCCCTAACAAATCCCTATAAAACAAAAAATTCTTAAACCCCCTAGAAAACCTAAATAATTCTAAAAACCATAAAAATCCTAAAAAGTCCATAAAAATACATAAAACATAAAAAAACCATTAAAACCATGAGAACCATTAAGAAAACCCTAAAATTCAAACAACACCTAAAACCTCTTAAAAACCTAAAAAATGATTACAAATTAGAAGGTGGAATAACTCCCTAAAACCCCTAAAACCCCCTAAAAATGATTCAAAACTAAAAACCATAAAACACCAAAAAAAACAAAAAACACCTAAACCCACTAAAAATTCTAAAATCCCTTTAAACCTCTAAAAATGTTAAAAAAAATCCAAAACACATTTAAAACCAAAAATAAATGAAAAAGAACAAAATTCCAAAACACCATAAAATCCTTAAAGCCCTAAAAAATCCCGAATCCCCATAAAATCCAAAAAAACCACTACAACCCATAAAAATCGTAAAAATCCCAAAAAAACATAAAAACATAAAAACCTTGAAAACCCCAATGAAAACCATAAAATCCTAAAAAACGTAACACCCTAAAAAATATTTAAAACACTAAAAAAATAAAAAACACTAAAAATATCTTCAAACCCTAAAACCCCATAAAAACCCTAAACCTATAATTCCCCTAAAACCCTCTAAAAACTCTAAAAACCCTTTAAAACACTAAATTTATTGAAAAAGTTGAAAACCCCTTAAAACCAATAAACAATAAAAATATACCCCTAAAACCCCCAAAAACCATAAAAAACATAAAAACCATAAAACCCCTAAAAATATAAAAATACAATAAAATCCTAAATACAATAAGAAATCTAAAAATCCCTTAAAAATAAAACACAATAAAATCTCTAAAACCCTTAAAAAACATAAAAACCATAAAATCACTTAAAAACATTAAAAACATATAAATCATTAAAACCCATAAAACACCCTAAAACCTCTAAAAACCCTAAAATCCATCAAAATCCCTAAAAACCCTAAAAACCCTAAAAATCCTAAAAGAAACCAAAAAAATCCAAAAAACATAACAAGCCATGAAAAAACATGAAAAAACCTAGAAAACATTAAACATATAAAAAACTCTTAAAAACCATAAAATCCTAATAAAAAACAAAAAACCCTATAAACCCATAAAAACTATAAAACCCCTAAAAACGTAAAACCCCATAGAAACTACAAAAACCATTAAAAACACAAAAACACCATTAAACCCCTAAAATGTTAAATACTATAGAAAACATTTAAACCAAAAAACATCATAACACCCAAGAAAATAGAAAACCCCTAAAACCCCTAAAAACCCTCAAAATCCATAGAAACCCTAAAAACTATGAAAATATTAAAATTACAAAAAAATAATAAAAAATGTAATGACCCCTAAAACCCCTACAGAACCCTAATAAAACCTCAAAAACCTAAAATCACTTAAAACCCCTTAAAACTGAAAAAAAACAAAAATCCTAAAACACCCTAAAAAACCTTAAAATCCCTTAAAATCCAAAAAAACCTAAAAATCGACTAAAATCTTAAAAATCATAAAATCCAATAAAAACTAGAAACACCACTAAAAACAACAAAAACCCTTTAAACCTCTAAAAACATTTAAAAATATAAAAAACCTTAAAACCCGTAAAAAACTCAAAAAACACCTTAAATGATAAATATCTTAAAAACCCTAAAAACCCTAAAATCTCTCAAAATCCCTAACAACCCTAAAAGCCTTAAAGATCCTGAAAAGTCCATCAAAAACAAAAAAAAATGTTAAAAACCCTAAAACCCCTGAAAACCCCAAATAAAACATTAAAATCATAAAAACACATAAAACCATATAAATCGTAAAAACTCTAAAAAATCAAAAAAAATTAAAAACCCTAAAACCATAAATTATTTAAGGATCGTAAATAACCTAAAAACCCATATATAGTCTAAAAAAAACTGACAACTATACAAAACTTTTAAACTCCAAATAATTATAAACAGCTCTAAAAACCCTAAAAACCCTAAAAAACTAAAAAAATTCATAAAAACATAAAAAAATAAAACCCCCTAAAATCCTAAAAATCAAAAGATACCCTAAAAACAATAAAAAAACCTTAAAATTCCTAAAACCGTAAAATGTCTGAAAACCCCTAGGAAAACCTTGAAAAACTAAAAAACACTTAAAACCCAAAATAACCTAAGAAACACTTAAAAACCCTAAAAACCAAAAAATGTTAAATACCCTAAAAAACCATAAAAAACATTAGAAACAACTAAAAACCCATAAAAAACCTAAAAACCACTAACAACTCTAAAAACCCTTTAAATAAATTTTCATTAAAAAAATATAGAATCTATTAAGACCCATGAAAATCTCAAAAAAATCCCTAAAAACAAGAATAATAAAAAACCTAAAAACCCAAAGAACCCTAAAAATTCATAAAATCCATAAAAACCATAAATATCCTAAAAATCCTTAAATATTCCAAAAATTGGGAAATTCTTAAAAACCCTGAAAAACCCTAATAAAATACTAAAAATAAAAAAATACTTATAACACCTAAATATCAAAAAATATTATAAAAACCCGTAAAAAGATTACAAGGACCATTAAAGCCACAAACCCTTAAAAACAATAAAAAATCATAAAAATCAAAAATATCCAGAAAACCCACTAAAAATATAAAAAACATTTCAACCCCTAAAAAATTAAAAGTATATAAAAAATATTAAAAATTATAAATATCTCAAAAAATCCATAAACCTCCCAAATAAACATAAAAACCCTAAAAACCTTTAAAATATCTAAAAACCCTAAAAATAATAAAAATCAAAAAAAGACCCAAAAATCCATAAAAATGTTAAAAAAACTAAAACCCCTGAAAAAAATATATGAAAACCAAAAAAACATTAAAAAACACAAACCCCCTAAAGGCTAGAAAAATTCTAAAAACCCTAAAATACCCAAAAAAACACTAAAACACATAAAACCATTAAACACTTAATAACTTCTAAAATCCCTAAAATCCTACAAAAACTCTAAAACCCCAAAAAAAGTTCTAAAACCCTTTAAACCCCCCAAAAAGTTAAAAACATTAAAAAATAATATAACCCTAAAAACTAAAAATATATTGAAAACCCCCAAAACCCCCTAAAAACCCTCAAAATCCCTAAAACCTTAAGCACCTATAAAAATTTAAAAAAAAAGTCATAAATCCCCAAAAACATAAAAAACCCTAAACTAGCCAAAAAACTCTATGAAAACCGTAGAAAACTAGAACACTTAAAACCCATAAAAACATAAAAACCCTAAAATAACTAAAACACTAAAACACTAAAAACCCTCAAAATAACTAAAAATCATAACAATCCTAAAAAGCAGTAAAAATCTGACAATATGTAAAAACCCCAAAAAACCCAGAAAACTCAAAATAAATATTAAAAACCTAAAAACACTTAAAACACATAGAAACATAAAAATTCTAAAAACCTTAAAAACACCAAAATCCCCTCAAAACCAAAAAAAAACCTAAAACCTTCAAAAACCATATAACCACTAAAAGTAAAAAAATCCCTAAAACCCCTAAAAACCCTCAAAAACTCTAAAAACTATTAAAACCTATAAAAAAATTAGAAACTCGCCAAAACCTTAAAAACCCTAAAAACTCAAGAAACCCCTAAAACCCATAAAAACCATAAAATCCCTCAAAATACCTAAAAAATAAAAAAGCATAAAAATCCTAAAAAATCCAAAAAATATCTAGAAATGAAAAAATCCTAAAAAACCAGAAAAAACATAAGAAAACCATAAAAACATAAAAGCAAATAAAAACCCTAAAAACCTTAAAAATGATAAAAAAAATACTTAAAACCTGAAACCCCTCAAAATCCCTAAAAACAAAAAAATCCCTTAAAAATTCTAAAAACATCCCTAAAAATACATTAAAAGGTATAAACCACGAAACCCCTAATAAAACCATAAAACATTGAAAAAAACTAAATACCAAGAAACCAAAATAACACAAAACCCTAAAAAACACTAAAAACCCAAAAACCATAAAACCCTTAAAGACCATAGGATTGAAGTTGAATCCCCTACATGCTCCTGCACTCGCCTCCTCTCGTGATGCATCTTACATGGAGAGACGGTGATTTCCTCTCAGTTGTGGCTACTCAAGCGTCAGTTTCCCCTAGATATGGACCTGTGCTGCCCTTGTAGATTTACTGGCATCGGCCCTGAATGAAGAAGTCAACCATGGAGGATCGGGTCAGATATAGTCTCTCTGGCACAAGACTTTGCAATTTCTTGGAGAAGTGGTCTATTTTTGGTCCTTGGTGTTGCTGATCCATGTTGGAGCTTCTCAGATCTAGTTTTCTCGGAATGTGGCATTACTTGAAGGTGTGGTTTAGATCCAGTTGGTTTCTCTGGTGGATTCGACTTCTCCGTGTGAATTTTGGGTCTCTGGTCTCGGTTTTCATCTCAGATTGGCTCTTGAGATGGTGTGGCTTGGCTTCGGTGGTTCTGGAAGCCGCACGAAGAGCCATGGATTTGCGGTGGAAGTGGTTCCATCGTTGTCTTAGGAGATGTCAAGGTGAGGTGACATCTTATAGCTGTGAACTGGGGATGGATGAATCTTGGTGGTTTCTCCAGCTTTGTGATGGTCCTGGGACAATGATGTTCCTTGCTGTGTTTTATGCATTCGGATATGTTTAGAAGGAGAGTTTGGCATTGCACTGTTTTTTCCAGAAAATGCAGGTTCGTTTTTCGAGCTTCCCTGTTTTGGATCTATCTCATGCTAAGGCTGAAGGGCTATTTAAGATTCGTTGCTTTTTTGCCATTTTTTTGGATAGTCTCTTTCCCTGTGGTTACTGTTTTGGTTGAGATTTTTTGTGGATGCTGGGTTTTGGTTTTGTGGAGTGGTGATGGATGTTGCTATGGGTGCTGCGGTTGGGCTATGGACATGGGTTCTCATTTCCCCCCATTTTGTTATTGAACTGTTGGTTAAGCCGTGTTGTGACATTGATGCTATATTGGATTGTATTCCTCTATGGTGTTGAGGTGGTGAATCAGTGTGTATGTTGGACTTTGTTTCCATTGAGTGGTGCTAGTTTCTATCTTGCCTGTGGGTGTTGCAGATGTGTTCCTGGTCATGCTAGTTTTTCAAAAGTTGACTGGAAGTTGCTGCTCCACAGTGAGGCAGTGATGGTGAGACCATTGGTTTTGATGCTGGTTGTTCTATGATGCTGATGATGCTGGCGATTGACATGCTTGGTAAGGTGATGACGGTTGATGAAATTGGTGCTGAGTGATGTTGGCTGCTATCTGGTTGACTGATGCTGTTGGATATGATCATTCGTTTCTACCTTTTTTGTCTTTTGCTTTGCGTGTCTTTGGGTTTTTTGGGTACTCTTGGGTTTTGTGGGGTTGTCCAGGATTTTTGGGTGTGGGTTGTTTGACCTTTCCCCTCCCTTGTGTGTTTGTGTTTGTTCTACTGAGTCGTTTTATCTAATATATTGGGGGGGTCGAGAATAGCCTGACCTCCACATCTTCGTTTCCATAAAGACCATAAAAACCATTTAAACCCATACAATCCAACTAAATAAATCTAAAAACCCTTCAAACCTCTAAAAATGATTAAAATATCTAAAAAAACTACAATGATCCCAAAAAATAAAAGAATCCTTCAAAAACCAACCAACCCAAACCCCTAAAAACCCATCAAAATCCGTAAAAATGCTAACAAAATCATAAAAATTAAAAAAATACCTAAAAATACCTAAAAATATAATAACACCTGACAATCCAAAAAACCCTAAAAAACATTGAAACATAAAAACACTTAAAATCAGAAAAAAATATAATAAATCTTAAAAACCCAAAATCCCAAAAACCCCTAAAATCCCTCAAAACCTTAAAATTAATAAAAACCCTATAAAATCCCTAAAAACCCAAAAAATGTACAAAAACCATAAAACCCCTCAAAAACCCAAGGAAATATATAGAAAACCTAAAAATCAATAAAACCCCTAAAACACTAAAAAACCCAAAAAATCCTAAAATACTGTAAAACTTTAAAACCCCTAAAAACCATAAAAACCATTGAAAATATAAAAAACCCTAAAAATAAAAAAAACAGAAATCACTAAAAACTCTAAAAACCCTTTGAACGCATAAAAATGGTAAAAACTCTAAAAACCCTTAAAAACCCTAAAAAATAAAAAAACTAAAAATCTAAAAAACCAAAAAATGCATAAAATCGCTAAAAACATCAAAAAACATAAATAAACAAAAAACATTTAAAATCCTACAAAATACCTAAATATAAATAATAGCATAAAAAACAAAAAAGACAAAATTCCATATGAGAACCTTAAAGACCTAAAAACACATAAAACCCCGAAAAAACCTAAAAATGCTAAAAACCCTAAAAACCCTAAAACCCCTTAAAACACAAAAACCCCTCAAAATCCATAAAAATTTGAAAAACCTTAAAAATGTTAAAAAAATCCTAAAAATCCATAAAATATTAAAAAAACTTAAAAACCTAAGAGAAACTTAAAAACCAAAAAACACTTCAAACCCATAAAAACTTAATTTTTTTAAAACCCCAGGAACCCTAAAAGGATCCTCAAACTTCCTAAAGCCATAAAACCCCCCTAAAAACCAAAATACCACAAAAAACCACAAAAAACATTAAAAACTAATGAAAAAATCTAAAAACCCTAAAAACCGCTAAAAACATTGAAAACTCCAAAAACCCTTAAAACTCCAAGAAAATCAAAAAACCCAAATACCCCCATTAAAACCATAAAAACATTAAAGTCATAAAAAACCATAAAACCCATAAAACCCTTAAAAAATATAAAAAACATAAAAAACATAAAATATCCATTAAAATCAATAAAAATATAAAAACAATAAAACCCCAAAAACTATAAGAAGTCCATAAAACCATAAAACCCATAAAACCCCTAAAAATCATAAAAAGTGTTAAAACCCTAAAAATCTATCAAAACCTAAAAAAACCATAAAAACCCTCAAAATCTCTAAAAATATTAAAAAACCCAAAAAACCCTCAAAATATAAAAAATTATAAAAACACAAAAATACCCCCTAAGAAACCATTAAAAACCTAAAAACACCTAAAACCCTTAACACTAAAAAAAGATAAAACCCCAAAACACAAAAAAAAAATCCTTAATACAATAAAAATAACTAAAAATGACTAATAACCCTAAAAACCATTCAAACCCCTAAAAATGTTAAAATTTTTGAAAACCCATATAAAAACCTTAACAACTAAAAACACCCTTAAAACCAATATAACCCCTAAAACCCTAAAAGCCCTTAAAATATATTAAAACCCTTAAAACTATAAAAACACTAGAAAATCCCTAAAAACACCTAAGACCCTAAAAACCTAAAAACCATGAAATGCAATAATAAAAAATTAAATTCCTAAAAAATTTAAAACCCAATAAAACAAAAAATAACTAAAAACCCTAAAAATAATCCAAATCACTAACAAAACCATAAAAAATCATAAAAATCATAAAAATGATTAAAAATCCATTAAAACATAAAAAACATTAAAACCATGATAAACCATAATAAAACACTAAAAACTAAAAACATTTAAAATCACTAAAATACCTAGAAAATGCTAAAAATAATAAAAAAGTAAAACCCCTAAAAAGACCCGAAAAATCCTAAAAACATCTAAAAACCTTAAGACCCACCAAAAAAACATTAAAACACTAAAACCTATAAAAACCTAAAAATCCACTAAAAACAATAAAAACCATTCAAACCCCTAAAAACATAAATAATCTAAAATCATTTCCCCTAAAAAACTCAAAAAACCTAAAAATACTAAAAAACCAAATAATAATAAAAACCCTAAAAAATTTAATCAAATCCCTAAAGATCCTAAAATATGTTAAAATCCTAAAAAACACTAAATATCCATAAAATGTAAAGTCCCTAAAAACCCTAAAATACTCTAAAAATCCTTAGAAACCTTAAAAACCTTAAAACACATTAAACCCCTAAACACCCAAAGAATGCTAAAACCCTAAAAACCCTAAAAATTCATTAAAACCATAGAAAAATATAAAATACCTAAAAAAATGTACAATCCTATAAAATTTATAAAGTCCTAAAAAATATTAAGAAATTCTTAAAAATATCAAAACACTTAAACCCATAAATCATAAAAACTATAAAAACCCAAAAAAAACACTCTAAAACCCCTAAAACCCATAAAAAATAAAAAACCCTTAAAACATTGAAAAACAATAAAAAACCCATAAAACCCCTAAAATGAAATAAAACCCCTAAAACACTTTAATAACCCAAAAATTTTAAAAAACATTAAATAACCTTAAAAACCCTAAAACTCAAAAAATACACAAGACCCAAAAAAACCATAAAACCCCTAAAAAAATCCATAAAATCCCTAAAAACCAAAAAAATTATAAAAATCCATAACTTTTTTGAAAAACCTCAAACCCTAAAAACACCTAATAAAACTATAAAATTTTAAAAACACGTAAAACCACTAAGAATCTATAAAACACTAAAAACATAAAACCCCTAAAAACATAAAAAACCATTCCTTTAGATGAAAACATGGTTCAAACTTGTCTGAGTATGATTTATTGTGGGAGGTTTTTAATTTTTAAAAAATTTCCATTTCATGTTCACCACTGTGTTTCTGAATCTCTTCCAGCCAGTTTTGTTTGTGGAGCTGAAAAATCCTAACCCTTCCCCTATTTGATATGTTTGATGAACCTACTTTACAAAGGTAGTCAATTATTGGGATATGTTTAAACAATTCTTAGGGATTCACATTGGTTAAGAGGATGGTATTTTGGGATCATCACACCCTTTTGAGGGAAATTATTACTTATTTCATGAATCTTTTATACTTTTCATTTTAGTCATGATCTTGAATCCTTTGTTTATTCCCATGTAAGACATCAGTTACCCTTGAATAAAAAATCATTTATCAAAAGGTATAAATTTATAATCAGTTATATGTATATGATGTTCTCCATCAATATAGGGATCTGTATTTATCTAAGGTTCTCCATAAATGGTAGAAACAAACTAGATATCATTGTTCGTTCATTTTATGATACTCGTTTTAATCGATACAGTGTGATACTCTAGAGTTTATTATTATTCAGGGAGCTAAAAGTTGTTTTGATATTGGGATCAGCTCTATAAGATGGGTTTTCTACATATCCACATGAAAGGAATCAAAACCCATATAGTTTTGTGGCACTTAACAGGACACATCATATGTTTTAATTTCATGTGATAAGAAAAAAATCACGAAGTTTAAGGTTATATAGCTAGGATGCCTAGGTGGAAGGTTTCTAGTTAACGTTTTGTGTGTCAATTATGTCAAGGAGTCCTAAAAGACCAATAAGGGATGTGTCCTACCCTGTGCAATCGTGATATTACTAGAAATATTGTCCAATAATGATAGTGATTAATGAGTTCTCAAAGGAATATGGGCCTCTCGGTTGGGTGTAACTCTAATGAGGATATGGACTAGGTATGATTAGGGTGAATTTGGTTGTTGGGTTTGGACCTTAGGTAGGCTTCCAATGTATCCCATTTAGTTGATAATCAAATAACATGTAGTTTATAATTTCATTGGGGATTAAACCTATATAGGTTTCCCACATGTTTGATTCATCATGAATATAGACCTTTGAAGGTTTTTCTCATAAGGATTAAGACCCTTTGATAGTTTCTCTCATGGTTTTTGGGCTTATACCAAGTAATAGGCCTATAGTTCTAGACCTGTGAGGAAAGTTTCGAATCAGGGTGATTTAGAGGCTGGGTCGGGACATACACTTAGGTGGATGCCCATGGGATTTTGATCATATGTATGTCATGAGAACCACTCACCTATAAGACTAGATGTGTCATACTTAGTGTGAGAAACAAGAAGAATCCTAATATCTAAAACACCACACAATCTATATTGTCAATTGGATAATGAAGTCATGGTGGTAGTAGAAATTAGAGGTCTATGGTGCTCATCTACTTTCTAATTTGGTACCCATGATAGTCACATTGATTCTATGATATGACCTAGTGGGTGAAGAGTTGTAAAAGTGAAAACATCCATAAAAAAGGATAGGGGATTACTTCAGGATTTATTCCCTACATCTTCTTTCAGAGAGGATAAGAGAATGATCTTGCACTGGCCCTAATCAAAGGGAAATTTGAGTGGTTCCCCTCAATCCATAAAACAAGGAGGTCCATGTGAGTACATCTATGTTTTGGACCCTCATTACCGTGGTAATGTATGCTTGATAACATTACGAGGACCCCCATGTTATGTAGGTTACCAGATCGTCCCTAATTACCATTAGTTTGTATGCTCTAAAGGGTATGCTAATGTATCTAATTACATGATAAAACATATTTTTAGGATTTTTAATAGGCATAATCATGATTCTATTAGAATGGTTTCTATATGGTATGAAGTGGGGCCAAATGGTATGTTGGAGTGGAGTAAGGAGAGAAGAAATAATGAACTCCCTAGGAGGCCCCATTATGCATGGAGATTTCTTATGAAGAAACGGTTTCCCTCCAGGTAGCACTTATCTATATGGGTGTGAGTTCTCTCCATATAGTGGTTTGATAGGTGGGTGTGGGTGTCATCCACATAGTGCTTTTCTAGGTTGGTATGAGTTCCTCCAGTGTAGAGTCTTCATACATGGGGTCTGGATTACTCAAAAAATCTCATTAATACGTTGGATGATGAACCAAGAATAGGCCATCCAATTATGATTTTTGGAATGGAATTAACAAAGGACGTTGGGTCTGTGGATTTTGGAGAAAATTATTTTTCTACCTTAATGTTATACAATTGTTTTACCTTCTCATAATTGATGGCTCCCGCACCCTTCTTCTTGTTTTTCTTCATCTGATTCTAGTGAATATTTCTCATCCCTATGTCTCCCATCTAGAGTTTTTATAGAGGAATGGGGTAACTAGAAAGTAGGATAGTCGGTCATCCATGGTTTGATGTAGAGAATTCATTTTTGGGATTCAAATTAGGACATCCAGGCCCATAACCAATTTCGTTTGTGAGGGATGACAAACATTTTCCATATCTTCAAATGATATTTAATTTTTTAGGGTTCAATTGTTTAAAGGGAATAAAAATCACCATCCATCCCAAAAAAAAGATATTTTTTCATTGGAACTAGATAACACTATCATGTCCCTTAAATGATTTCATTTATTGGAAAATATGAGGAGTGGCGGTCCACATAGTGAGTTTTGCTATGCGGAACCTCCCCTTCCCCCTTTGTGACTTCGACTCCTTAAATATTTTTTTTAAACTCTTATCCATGTTTATTTTTTTTCATTTACCAAATTATTGAAAAACAATTTAACTTCCATTTATAGTTTTTAGGTCTAATGAAATGCCACCATCAGAATTTTATTCGACTGAGTTGAAAAGGAGGTGATTCCAATAAATAAATCGGTCTTGTCGTAAACCAGTTTATGGTAAAAATGTGGTAATAGAATTGGTACAAAACCTAAAAAAATGGGACCTAACTAATTTTTTATTTAATTAGTCATCATGAAAAATGTTCCATTTAATAATTCCTTACAGCAACTCCCTCTAGGATACCATCCCCATGGAACACTATGAAGTGTTGAGATGAAGGAAAGCTGGTGAATCACATTCAGTTCAGAATAATAGGTAGATTTCTCATCTATTTACTTATCAATTATGTTTTATATTACAATGTGCTAATTATCTAACTCACACATGAATTGTAACAGTTCATTGAGTCAGTAAAAAAATATGAAAATTCTGGTGGTTGTAGTTAAGCCTGATGGGCGACCCAAAACTATTAAGGACATCATTGATATTCCCATCCACAGGGGGAAACTCCTCATGATCTAAAATCCTCTAATCCACTATGAGGAGAGACATTAGAGGTAGAAATTACTATCGGTAATAATGATCTTTCCCCTTTAGAAGGTATGAATATAGAACATGCAGTGACTCATGCTCAAGGAGAATCAAACCAAACCCTTTCTCCTAGAATATTGACAGTTATTCCTATAAGATAAATATAAATTAGTTACCTTCTAGAGGCCAATAATTTATCCAAGAATATGTAAGAATCATATGGATCCCTAGATTAACTTCAAGATATCCCACAAAATGAAAGAATGAAACCTAATTTTCCAGTCATTGAGATAATGATTGTCGGGGGTGCTTTCAATTTAACAAAAGAAGGTAAGTTACCCAGATAGTCAAAAATTCCTTTTATTTTTTAAAGTTAGGTTTTTAATTATCAAATAATATAACTATAGGATTACTTCCTCAAACCTCTACAATTCCAGTTTTCGCTTTGTCATCTCTAACTATTAACATTGCAAAGGAGCCACCTATTACAATGTCAATTCATATTAAAGACATAGAGTCAGAACCCTCTCTGGTTGCACTTGTTTTTTAGTATATTATACCATATAAGAGTGATTATTATGAGGATCAAGAGGCTCTCGACAATCATTGGGTTTACCATTGGATTTTATATAAGAACATTAAGAAGATAATTTTTTAAATCCCCTTGAAAAGTTTCCAACAAAACTTCCCAAATTATGACACTTATTTTTATTACATGGGTTTGGAGGGTTTGATTATCATTCCATAATGACGTGGTAAAATAGTTTATTCCATCTTGGGAGAAATATAACATGATCCAATCTCATATTTTAACTATAGAGTCCTGGACCACCTTTCTATATCCATGAATATCCTCTTTAATGAAGATTATGAGCATGTATGGGTGGCTGTGAGGCAACAATGTCAAGTTTCATGGAATTTATCCTCAATGGAGAAGATTCATTTGGAGTTAGAGGGGCCTTATCAGAAGTTATAGTATCTCAAGAAAGAACTATCCCATGACGAGGCATCCATTTATGAAAGAAAATAGCTAGGGGAAGAGGTTAAGAATGTAGTATTATATGGAACTGAGAGGGTGGAGGCATTGTGGTCTGGTGATGAGGCTGAGACTAGAATGTTGTCTATGATCAATCTAATCATAGAAGATTTTGAACATGTAATGATTAAAATTTATGAATCTTCCACTCTGGATTTGTAATCGAAATTCCTTATTGATATGAAGAGACTCCAAGATGTGGATCTCCGCCTTTGTTCCCTTTCAATATATAAATGGAAAATAGTTCACCCCCATGTTATTTTTCTTTATATTAGACTATATAATCAATGAATCATCGCATGTATTGTTTTTAAAGATAATATCCCAAAAAACATTAATGGTTCTATCAATGGGTAACAATCTCAATCATAAAATAATTAAATTTAAATGGTCTCTTCCAGAGCATTCCTCATGGATGGGTAAATGTGTAATTATTATCATCAAAATCCGAAATTCATCTTATTTAGTTGAAATATCATGTAATGATATATTTTTACCTGATCCATGGATCGTAATATGCATAGTTTTGACTATTTCTAAGGTCACATTCCTAACCCTAGAAGCTTTTCATATTTTTTGTTAACGCTCTAATGTTTTTCCTTACTCCACTATGTTTTAAACATAGCAGACATGAATTGAATATTGACCAGGCCACTCTTTTTGGGTTTTCATCCAAACAAGTTTTATGCCTTATAATAATAATTGCTTTATTTTATTCTAAACCATATGTATTTCATGCCTAGTGAGATAAAACTAAACTTTTACATAGGGTGCCCTTTTTTCTTTGATTTTTTTCATCCCAGTGAGTATTTTGACCTTTTTTGTGGGAAATTTAGAGAACTGTGAGATGAAAAAACGTAATTGGTATTTTGGTTGAATAGATATGACCAAGAGTTATGGGGTGATGACCCAAGCAGAGCATGATAGATGACAATACCCCAACAATATTCCCACATAAGATAGGGAATATTTGAGTCATAATTTTGTGATTTATGTATCTCATTAATGATGTGGGAGAAGTATGTGAGGAGTAACCAAAGATCATGTTCAAATAGTGATTTCTAGTGTAATTTCGTCAGGTATTATTGAGATAGAAGAGGTCTCTCCTGATGATGGACTTTCCTATGGTTGAAAGGACTTTTTTTGGAAATTTATGCTATATCAATTGGGGAATATTATTCATAGTCTAGTTGAGGTGTCCTCAGGAAGCTGAACACCTATTTTTGATGGCTGTGTAGTTTTTGAAATTTGGATCTTTCATGATCAATAAGGGTGGTCTATTAAGGGAACATATCTGAGAATGATGGGATTATCTATATTGGAACTATTCATCCATAAGGAAACCACTCCCACACAAACATGACTTGGGTAATGGAGGGTACATAGTGAAGTTTAATGTTGTGTTACTAGGACATGGTCTATGTAGTTTAACATCTTAAAAAAAGAAATTTTAGTGCTAGGATTTTACTTTACTTAGTTTTGACCAATGGATTAGTGATCATCCATTTTTATGGTAATCTATCTAGGGATACACCATAATATATTTTCATGAAGGGAAAAGGTTGTAAGCTTCAATCTAGGGGCTTATAAATCTAAAGAATGGTATGGGATGAAATTTTCATTGGGACTTATGGTGATATAAGAGGTCTCTCATGAGAATGAAATTTCCTCTGGTTGAAAACCCTTTTTGGGAGATTTATGAAAACATAACTAGGGAATACCATGAATTGTCAAACAATGGTGTCCCCAGGACACTGAACATCCATTTCTACTGGATAAGGAAATATTATGGAGATTTGTTCTATCCCAGAAACAGAGTCTTTTTTGTGTAGGGTATGTTCCTAAATATGTAAGGAGTGTTTCATATCGAATTTACCCATGAAGATGTAGGAATATTTACCTTACACAAGTCTGGCCCATATATAAGAAACAAGGAGTTTATTTTTTTTCATAGTTGGGCCCATAATATATGGTCCATGCATCACTACGTATTTTATTAAATGATAATTAATCCATACGTAATTAGGAAGGATTCCCAACACATTTCTCTGTTTTTTTTTGTAAGTATAGGGGACCTTTACAGTGAATGTAGGCTCATGAGTGGGGTGAAAACCCATACTGAACCCTCCTATGAAGATATGGTTTGTACATTATAGATAGGGGGAATTTTGGATCTTTTGATGGACCAGGATATATAATTCGAGCATCAAGACCTATATCATTAAAGAGAGAATCAATGCATACATTGATCTCATGTGAATGTTCCCTCTATAGTTTTGAACCATACATAGGAAAGGGGGAATTTTTAAATTTTGGATGGGCCCAAAATTGAATATTTGGGAATTATTATATGTTCATTCATAATAAGAATCATGCCAGACACGGTTCTTGGAAATCATGTCGTTTAGTGTAATGCAGTGAGGGTGTCAACCATTTATTTTAATGTCATGTAGTAAGAAAATAGGTGACACAACATGAAAAAAAATGGTGGCCCAACCCAAATATAGATAACCAGGTTTCATTACCTATTGTGTAGTGGTAGGAATAATTCTACAAGTAGTCTGTGAATTCTAACATCGAGTAAGAGGGATGTTGACCATGTAGATTGGTGTTATGCGGTAAGGAATATTGGTCTATCTCTTACATCCAGAACCATCTTAACCTTGATGTGAACTGATATGCCTTGATCATGTAGGAAAACCTATACCAAAATTCCTAATCCCATCTGATTTATTCTTGGTGTGGTAAACAAGAAGTAGAAAAGGTTTCTTTCACCACAAAAAAGTGATTAAAAGAAAGTTTATGGTAATTTCGACCATATGGTTGTTGGGATGGGATATAACATTCGTGATTCAATATGTATCCTATTAAGATTAGAATCATTTCCTATGTATTTTTGTGCATGATTATCCACACTGTTCAAATTCTCATGTGTGGAGAGGGAATTTTTCTTTAAATGTGGGCTCACTAGCTAGGTGAGAACCCATTTTGGACCCTCCAATTCATATCTGACTCATAAAAATAAAATTGGGGGCACATTTATATTACCATTGTACCAAGATGTAGGATCTAGGGGTCACTATGTATCATTTGATGACAATAATTAAGTGAGATGTTGTTCTAGGATTTTAATATAGAGTAAGAGTTCTGTTAACCATGTAGTTTAGCATCATATAGAATGGAAAAATGTTTTACAATGTGAATAAGAAGGCAAAAATCCCCATAAATGCTATTTAGGAATTTGAGGAATTTTATTTCAAGAAGCATCTCATGTTTGTGCAAATTGGATTTTCAATATAGTTGCCTAGGGTATCCTATTATTGGTACATAGGGTAAGACTATATTTTAACATCATGTGATGAAGAAATTATTGTTCATTTTAACATCATGTGACTATGAATAAATGGGTTCTTTCAATTTTAGGTCATATAGTGAGGACAATCTACCTTGGAAATGGTGAGTAATAAAAGTCTCATCTGGCCAAGTTGTTCTAACATGCCTCATATGTGAGGAGGAATAATGTAAATTATCATTCTAGGGGTTCTCAGTTTAGTATAAATGAGAGAAGAAAAAAATCATTGGGGATTATTGAGATTGAATAGGTCTCTCTTGAGAATGAATTTTCCTCTAGTTGAAAGGCCTTTTGTGAGTGATTAATTCAAAACAAACAGTGGTGTATCATGAATAGTAAGACAAAGGTGTCCCAAAGATGTTGACCTTCCTATTAATGATCAAAAAATAAATATTTTGGAGATCCAAAATTCCATAGGTCATAGAGTATGATATGTGGAAGTAATGTTTCTGAGTGTGTGAGAAGCATTCAGACCGAAATTGAACATGGAGTGTGGAGTTCCCTACATATATATATTACTCAAATGTATGGGATGGGATATTTCTTTGTTGTTAGGCTTCAGATGGTATAAGATGTAGTATATGGATGTCATTATGTATCCTATGATGAAAGGAATCAAGCCACACATAGTTCTCAAATGGAAGTTCACTACACAAGTCTATCCCATGCGTAAGGAGGGGGAACATTTTTATATTGTAGTTGGACCTGGGATTGAAAGACCAGAAGTCATTATGTATCCTGTGGTAATATGATTAAATCCACACATATTTCTAAAATATTTCGTGGTAGAATATTGATGTTGGTAATGAGAGTATCATCTATGTCAAGGACATTGTGACACCCCATGTCCATCATGAGGCACCTCGTATTAATGATATGGGGTAAGGATACCATTTATGGTCATGTGACGAGAACATTTTCATTGATTCCTCTCATAATTAGTCTCATAAGGAATATTTGGTTTTCTATTGGATAATATTGTTATTTAGTGTTGCATATATTTGACCATGTTGTGGTGAAAATGTCCAAAAGTGTTTTGTACAACTAATATGTGTTCCACGATGAGAAAGGAGGGCTTGGGGGACCCTCTATCACATAAACTCTCAAGAAAAATTTCATAGGGTCCATTGTCATGACATTGAAGGGAAATGAAATTTTGAGGGGTAGATGATGGGGCTATACCTAGGGTAAGGGAACTGGGCATAGCTATGTATCCCATGAGGATGGAAATCAAGCCACATGTAGTTCTAAAGGTTCCCTATAAAGGTCTGACCCATATGTGGATAAGGGTATTTTTTTTCTATGTCCGGACCCATGATTAGAGATCCATGTCATCACTAATTGCCCTATATTGATAGAAATCAGGGCACATATAGTTTTTAAAGAACCCTATATAGGTCAGACCCATATTATGGTGGGGAATTTTTTGTTTTTATTATGGTTGGTCCTAGTATTGGTGATCCAGGCATCACTACATATCCTATGTGGACAAGAATCAAGCCACAACATGTTTTTAAAAATTTCATGGTAGAAGACTGATGCTAGAGGAATTTTCCTCTATGGTGATAAAATTGATACCTTGTATTTTTTATACAAGGAATTCCATGTATCTTACATAGGGAACAACTACAGTTCAACATAATGTGATAAGTAAATTTACCATGTAGTTTAACTTTATGCGACCAGAACGATATGGAACTATGCACTTTTATGTCTAGTTGCTTGAGCATGCCCTTTTTTGTTTAATGCCATCAGGTCAGGATGAAGATTCTATTTAGTTCAATGTTGTACAAAGATGATGTTGGTGCCACATAGTTTATTGTCTTGTGTCCTAGAATAGGGTCATATATTTCAATGTCATGTGATAAGAACATGAGGTCATTTTAACTTTAAGTTAGTGAAATGTTAACCATAATGTTTAACATCATGTGGTAAAGAAAAATAGTCATGTTGTCTAACATCATGTGATCAGGTTGTATAGCCATGTGGTTTAACATAATGAAATCAGGATGATATGGTTTTGTGATTACATGAAATATTTCTTTAGGAACCTTGAATTGGTGGTGAATATGGTGTCTTTTACATCCATATAGATAAAATAATAAACCCCCTAGGAGTATACTCATTGTATTACATAGTGACCCTCCAATGTTGGCTCTAAATTTGGAGGTTTCTATTCAATTATCATTGGATTCCAGATGACCGACACTATCTCTCCCTCAAGGAATGTCTGGAGGTGAAATTTTTTGTTAAAGGATCTCTCAATCTACTTTTGGTGGACTTACAAATGATGGAAGATATGAAATCTACTATCATCAAGTTTCTAGAATTCATCTATCCATTTCTAAGATTTATTATTGTTTTATAGAAGACCATAGATTGTAATGTGAAGTGAGGGAAATTAAAATTTTATGGGAAGAACTTCCTCTTTACAATATACCAATGAGTATGGGGTCATTTGTGTGGTGGTGTGGGTTGTTTTCTGATAATACCACAAGGCATGAATAATATTATATGAACCAAAACATTTCTTCCTATCCACCATCTTTTGGAGTATATTCTCTAGGGTCTTGTTAAAGGCCTTATGTGTCCATTTTACACTACATGATAGAGGGATGAATGGTTGGATTTTATTTTATACTTCTGATATAGCCTTCCCAATTCATTAGAGAAGGATTTGGAAATGATTTTCATCATTATTGTATGAGGGACACCAAATCTGGTAAAGATGTTAGCTTTCATAAAGGTGAAAATATTTATTTCCTCGACTTCTTTGTGGAGTATAGCTTCAGAGCACTTGGAGAAGAATTCAATTACATTGAGAATTTATTTGAACTACTTGGATGTGGCGAGATGATATGGTCCCACATGATCTATTCACCATATGGAAGACACGTTGGAATATTTAGTAGTTTGTAACAAATCTAGGGGTTGATGAATGAATTTGGCATGTACCTAGAAGGAATAGAACTTTTTGGTAAATTTTGTGCAATCCAATGTCATGGTGAGATAGTACTACCCAAGAAACCATATTTTATAAGAAATCGGTATCCATGAATGGTGGGTTCCACATGATTTGGTGTAAACATATTTCATGATAGAAGATGTATCTTCTTCATCAATGAACCTATGAAAGACCCCATAAAGGACCCGCATATAGAGTACATTTTTATGATTTGTGTCATTGTATGGAAAAAAGTTAAGTTTCCATATATATATTTTATGTTTCCCAGCTCTTCCTAATAATAGTACTCCATTTTAAAGGTATTACATAATGAGTATCATCCACCCAATGGAAGGACCATATGTATTAGGGATAAGACTAAATTCATCAAATACTTCTGTGGTTACTTGAAAAAATTGTGATAACATTAAACAATGTGAAATGATCATGAATGTTTCATCCTAGTCTATATCTACTAAGGTCATGGATGAATTTTTCAATGCATCATCTTGGGAATTTGGTAAACACGGGACATAAAAAATTGTCAGATATGAGGTTTAATCCTCCATCAATCCGTAGGAATAATAAATCAAGGGATCAACTATTCTTTTCTGATAGCTTAATCACCATTAATTTTCTTGATAGCCAACTCTGAATCACCCTTTATCTTCAAGTGATTTATTATTACATGGAGTTTCAGCTCCAATCTTATAATGAGAGCCTGATATTCTACTTCATTATTTGTGCACCCTTCTGATACCAGGAAGAAATAAGGTAGGGTTTCCTTTTCTGGGGAAATAAATACAACCACTAATCCATCTTTTTTGATCTTGGAGTCTTCCATCCTCTTCCCAATTGAGATTCTAGATGCACCATCAAAATAAAAATCCCATATCTAGAGATCTCTTGAATAGATAAGATATCTAGATCGAGTAATTCAGTATCTACTGATGTGAACATTCATTTCTTTATAAGGTATGAACTTGCTATCAAACTATTGAAGGATGCCCGCCAATCGTGATAGATATCCAGTCAACATCAGATGGATGAGGATGTATTTGGGTGGTTTGCTTCTAGATATTAGATAGACCATGTGATGTTGTAGGTAATTCCTCAATATCTGGACAATAAAGATTAGTGATAGATAACTCTTCTCAATATTTGAATAAAGAGTATCAACAATTAGGATGGTTTGGGTAAGGTAATAAACGTTGTTTTCTCTCTCAAAATCATTATTTTGTGCAAGGAAAGAACCCAGTGACTACTCTAGGGCTGTCATATAAAAAATGAGAAGTCTTCCTTCAATAGGAGACATCAACACTAGTGGTCTTAACATATATTTCTTTATACTATAAAATAATAACTATAAATCATCATTCCACTAATATATAAC
Organism: Viscum album; assembly: GCA_963277665.1. Lineage (NCBI taxonomy): Eukaryota > Viridiplantae > Streptophyta > Magnoliopsida > Santalales > Viscaceae > Viscum > Viscum album. The sequence continues at coordinate 395,158,263 of OY728157.1, forward strand.
CCTTTTTTCATCAATATAGTGAAGGGAAAACATTTTTCTTCATGTCTATCTATAAATCAACTTATTTAAGGTAATTTGCCTTTATGTCCTCTCAAATTTATGAGGTTTTGAGGAGGTTACAAGCTAAGGATATCATTTTAATTTTAGGGTTGACTTCAATGTCGTGATGGCATATGATAAAGATGTGAAATTTTCTTGTGGTAACACCGAATACACCTTTTAAAGGCTTCATTTTCGATTTGTGTCATCATAGTTTATTGATGTCAGTTTTATGATCATTCATGTTTCTGGAATGCTATCAAGACTTAACCATTGAATCATCAACATAATATTCAACAAACTTCACTAGGAAGGGTCCAAATATTAAATTCATGAAACATTGTTATGTAGCGTCATCATTCTTTAAGACAATGGGAATTAACCAATATAAAAATACTTCTTTAGGGGTCCTAAAAGTAGTGGATTATTCAACTTCTTGGTCAATTTATAGTTAATTATACCCCAAACAGCCATCCATGAAGGAGAGGGGTTGATAGTTATCCATTTCATCTATCAGTATCTCTGTGATTAGAATTGGGAAATCATTTGTCGAACAGTGCCAATGGAGATCTCAAAAATTGATGAAAATATATTTTTTCCTTTATAATTATTTATAAGAACTATTTTGGCTAGATATTTTTGTTATTTTACATCCCAAATTATGTTTTCTATGATGAGATAGTCAACATTAGCTTCAATTTTGGCAGCATGAGTCTGATGTGTCCTTTTGGACTCATGCTTATAGCCTTGATGGTTCTCTAGAAATCCTTGGTTGTGAATATCCACCTATGTATTAAGGCATAAAATTTAGGTATAGTTCTAGAAAAATATGTCTTGGTGACACTTCATAAAGAATTTATATACCTCTAGTTCTTCAGAAGACTTGGACCCACTGATCAAAGTAGGTCATGGGTCCTCTTTTATACACAAATTTATCTCTATAAGTTCAGCATTAGTTGTAGATATGCCCCCCTCAAATGATGGAGGGGAATCCCTAAGGTCCTCCTCATCATCTTCCTCCTCCTCTTCTTCTTATTTCATAGGGAGAGTATGTTATGGGACAAGCTCCCCAGATTCAGGAGAGGGGATTATTTTTTGACATCCAAAAGATGAAGTAGCTTCCTATAATGCATATGACAGTGCATGATCTCTATGAAACTCCAATGTGGATGGAGTGAGGGATGGAGAATGTTTGTCTTCATCCTATCTTGGTGATACGAAAACCTCTTCTAACACAGTTGATGGGGTAGGAATTTCTTGAAGCGTAGAGGATGGAATAATTACATTTCCATAAAATATTTAACTTTTTTATCGAGGGAAATAATCCTTTTCAACAATGCTAGACACATCCATGTTGACTAATATCTTGATGGTCATAGAATATGAACCAAACTGTTGTCCCATATTCTCAACATGATTAATGGGAAACACATACTCTTTATTAAGTTGTTTGAATGGGTTGGTCCTAATTATTTCTAGGCCATTCATGGTAGTGACCCAAGAAACACCATCAACCATGGGTTGTTTCCCTTCCTTATGATATAATACTTATTCGATATAATGGGACTCATAATATTAGAACATTCACTTATTGACATACAACATCCCAATTTGACTATTGAAAAGATATTTGATGGATTTATGGTATGATGATGGGATTTCCATGTGTTTATGGAACTAAGTCCTTCCTAACAAAACATTTTTGGTCACTTCCTTCCAATCAACCAAAAATTTTGGGTTGGATACAAGGTCTCCAAAATAAGCCGTGATATTTATTTGGTCCATGGAATTTTTATCACTTTTTTCATAACTCTATAGCTTCAGAGCTGAAGGATCTAGTTTATCCTCACTATAGCCTAGTTGGTGATATTTTTCATATTGTAATGAGATAACCCCTAAGAAATTTTCAATGAAAGACCATTAGAAATAAATACCATTTATCCTACCAGACACATCCAAGGCTCTGATGTTTCCCTATATAACAACATATTTATATTGATTTATAAAGGAGATAAATGGATGACTCTCTACAGGATCATACTCTTCTTGATATTCTATAGTAATGGAAACCTCAGTTTCAAACTCTTATGGGATTAGTGAAGCCTCTATGAGTGCTTCCCTATGTTCTTTTTACAAACTCAAGGCATCTATGATTGAAAAATTGGATGAAAGTAGTTCTAATTACATGAAGGTGTCATTATTTTGGTCTGATGTCCTATAATTTCCAATATTGGGATGCACTTACACACGATATTTAAGGGTTGGGGTGATTTAAATAGTGGTATTATCCTTCAAAATAGGATTTTAAGGTACCCCTATCCTTGGTGGGTTAGATTGGGAAGGTCTTCCGACACACTGAGGGTGATCAGACACTTGTATTACTTCTGGTTGATATTATATGATGATCTAATTAGGGAAGATTTTGTAATAAAAAGAGAGTATCCATGTCCATATCGGACTCACTGAAGGGATCTTTTGTAAGTTTCTACCACAATAATAGTCTGAGTAGGGACATAGCTAGAACTTTGATTTTTTATCATGACTGTATCTTCCCCTAAACCCTCTAATCCTTTGACATCATTCTATATCTACCTAGTTAGGTATGGGGGACTCATGTTCCTATCCACACGCTTCATCATATAATGGTTCCATTAGATTATTGACATTAATGGAGCCAAATATTAACTCCTCATATGAAAAGGATTCTATATGGTTAGCCACTTCTGGCAGCACCATTTGGTGGGGCGGTGCCCATAGTTCCAAATATAAAGGAAAAAAATTTTAAAGATTCAAAGACACATTTATCCTAGGAATAGTTTCATCCACCCTCATTTTTTCCCCACACATCCAACCAGGTTTTTTTAGAAGACTGCATTTTGGAGGACTATGATACGGACATATACAACTATATCATAGCATAAGTGAATTGGGGCATAGTTGGTTTCTTTATTTTTTCTAGAAGTATACCATGAGTTTTTCTTCAAGTATTCCCATCACAAATTTTTTTTCATGTTTTTTATTGAAACTTTTTACCATTTTCCTCCTTCTTTAAGATTAGTAGCAGAAACATATAGTACATGTGGAAGTGGTTTCACCATCATTACTGGCCCAGATTCCACCATTTTTGGTAAGATATATTTGAAAAATATAATTACTGAATGGTGTGCCACAATATATGGTGGAATGGGAAATAATACAGCTTGTCATAAATTTCTACATTATAGGACCTCTTGGGCTCTATAAAGTGGAGTAAGTCATTGTCCATATTAGCTATTATATAACCACAAACTTTATCATATTGAAATGAATAAAAATTATTCTTTCATTCATAGAATTTATTTCACCTTGGTCCCCTTCACTCATCTTGATGAGTTGGGGTGGATGTTGACACCCAGGGGTGACACACTGTATGGTGTGGTTTTTTGAGCTGATGTTTTCATGGAGGCTAGCTTAAGTGTGATTGAGGAAACTTCCTCTTTTCCTTCCCATTTTATTGGGACTGATGCAGTAATTTATTACTTAATCTTAGTTCACTGTATGGAATATTCCATTATATTATAAATTAAAGTAAGATCCCAAAACCCTCATGTATATATCACTATTATGAGAGAAATTCTCAACTAATTGTATAGGTTCTCTATAAAAAGTTAAATAAAATCTTATTGGTGAAGTTATAGCCTCTGGGAGTAGGTCATCCCATTCCATATACCAATGAAATTTAAGACCCTATCTTTCTTAAATGTTTTTCAATTTTGGAGGTCATGGATAATTTTATTTTACATGGTTGAGATGAATTGAAAGAAAAAATATTTGAATAAGATCTTCCCATCTTGTGATTAACTGAGCTAGAAAACTAGTGTACCATATAAAGGCTAGACCTTACATGGTTTGAATAAAGAATCTGAGTTTCACTACTTTTTTGGACATGGGTTACCATCATGGGATCACAAAAGGGCACAAAATGTTTCATATGTTGTTCTAGGTCTCCTAATCCAGTGAAAACTAGAAAGGCCGGGCTCCTGAAATTTGGAGGGGGTGGGATATTAGTTACCCATTTAGGGTATGTTTTTCATTCTAGCTGTACCAGTGCATGCAATTCCCCTAAATATTCTAATTGAGATTCCATTAATTCAATGGTTTCTATAATCCCTTGATTAATGTTTGTTTTAATATGATATTCGATAGGGGAATCAATGAGAAATGAATGATGCTCTATATATTCCAATGTTTATGGTTGAAATTCTGTAGGGGACATCTTTTGAGGTTTCTCCTGAATCCATTCTGTATGGTCCTTAAGAGAGGGAATTCTTAATATCCATCCCAGATCAGGTCTAGATAAAATAATGGGCTAGGAATGGGATTGAGATAATGTACTGGCCCTACTATAGCCATTGGGGTGAACCCTTATTATTAGGTTACACTAGTTTGAAATATGAGTGGAGGGTCTGGTTACGAAAGATATTCGATAGAAATTTTGCATCTGATAAAATTTTAACCGATTCTCATTAGTTCCTTTATTTATTCCTCATGTAGAAAAAATCTTTATTTGAGTGTGAGGCATTAAACAACATCAGAGGCATTCCATTTTCATCCATTATTGTACCCTCTTATTTTGTGGGTGCTCACTGAGGAAGCAATAATGGATTGGTTGGGGGAATTACATGATTTATAATATGTCTATGGTTTTGGGTATGCACAACTCATTCAGCTTTCTTAGTGTGAACCAAATTATGGATGGATCCATCCCTTACCTGATCCATTGTGTGGGTTTTATTTGTTGTGCCACCTGTAATATTGACATATTGGATGTTCAATGATTCATAATGAAGTTTAGGTGTTTTATTTTCTATCTAATGATTAGAGGTTTGTTTGTGCCTTTTACTATACCCAATTCATCATATATAGGATACTCATTGAGCTTATTGGTGAAGACTGACTTGGATGGAACCATCACACAACCTTGAATTTTGTGTGCTTTCTAAGGGAAATGGTCCTTAAGAGGGGGTGAACTGGGGAGGCCTCATTTATTGATATCCCTCCAAAGGGTAAAATACTAATTTTTTATGAAGGGGAGGTTGAGGAAAATACTTACCCAGCCCTATGTAATGGGGTTTCTCCCCTTATCTCACTATCATTTTGTATGTTGAATTTTTTGGATTTAGCGGGACATTTGTGATAAAAATCCCCCAATCTTGTAGGATGAGGCTGATCCTATACTACGGTTCCTATTTCTACTATTGCTTCTCTCTTGATTTTTTTCATTCTCATTCATGAATGGTATGGGTGAAATGTAGGATTTTTATATGTACCACTTTTTTCTGAGGACATAAATAATGATTATTGATTAGACCGCCTTTACTGAGAAACCTTCCTAATGTTCTCATTATTGTGATTTAAGAGTTTTTCAATAGTATGATCTCATTGAGCCTAAACAAATTGAGGCTTATTAATGGACTATTCTTTGTAAGAGTGCAATATTCCATGAGTGAGAATATTTTATGCTGTACTTCCTAGATTAATGAAATTACATGATATCATCTCTGGTGGGTTTTACTGCTCAGGGCATGGGGTGAAGTGAAAAACTCCATGTTCACCCAATCCTCAAATGTAGACACATGGAGGGGAGTTTATAATTATATAATGAAACTTGTGTATTTCAATGTGAAATTTCAGTTGAATATATTTCTGTAGATTCTAGGATCATAGTCTCCATGTTGCTGGATGGGATTCCAAGTCAATTTAATAATGGATCTCTAGCAATACATTAACATGATCTGCATACCCATCGTATGGTAGGAACTTTTCTTTTAGGTTGTAGAGAGTCGTCTATATTTTTATATGGATTTTATGTGTAAACTCTTCTAACAATACCTATGGAATGTTAAACTGATAATTTTTTATGGGATAAAAAATAATAGATATATCATCCCTATAAAATTTTCTTCTCATGAGTAACATATTTTTTTTCTTCTTCTAGAGATTCCTCCACGTGATCAGCCCAACATGGGTGATTTATGACAATTTTTTCAAAGGAAATAGGTCTAATAGGGATCTCATTATCATGGAAATGTTTGGTAGGTGGTTCAGAGGATGACTGTTTCCTCAGACTATCCTCTGATTGAGAAGGAATTCCACTGATCATGGAGAGGGTTTTCGGCATGAATGGACCCATATTTCCAAGAGCCTTTGAATATGAGATCATTCTTGTATTTGATCTATAAATGGGATGATCCTTTTGTTTCTTGATCTTCTATCCCTGAGGAAGGTTTTCATAGCACCCATATGTAGATGATTTCTTGTTATCAATCAGATTTTTCCCATAAGGAGATCTTTCAAGTTAACTATTTTTGGGGGACCTCTAGAGATGCCAGTAGAAGTGATATGGGGAGGAACTTCATGACTATTACTACCACTTATATAATTCGATAATGTATTGGTAGGATCATGAGATACCAATGATAGTTGTGTGATGGCCTCAAGAAGTCCAACCTTTAATAGAGTATGTTCCTGTGGCTACTACTGAGTGACCCTCATGCTACGCGAATGAGTCAGCCTACTTGAAGAGATTGGGTCAAAGGATACACTCTTAGATATTTCATTTGACAGGGTTACACCATAAAAGATTTTTAGTATGTGTTAAAGGATTTATTTCTGACATTACATCATTTAAAAGATGTACTGATAAACATCCTTAACAAGAATAGGGATTTATAACCATTTTGATGTTGGGTTAGTAATATGAGTCTACCCTCAGTTCATAGTAGAGGTACGCTTACTAGGTCTCCTGATTTATACCATATTAAAATTATTATATTGATATGGGTGAGAAATAATTTCTATTTTCTTAATGGCTTCCACCATGTTCTACTAACAATCTAGATTTGGGTGAGTAGACATTTTCATCCCCTTAATGGCTTCTACTGTATTAGACTTATAGGATTGATATGCATGAGCAGGTATTTTCATCATCTCATTGAATACCATTGTATTTGAATGATGGACTTGATCTGGGTGAGAAATATTCTTTATCTGCTTATGGTCTTCTGCCTTATTTGACAGACAGTCTTGATCTATGTGAGCATGGATTTTCATATGCTCATGGCATGCTTCTATATTTGGGCGATGGTATTGATATTCTTGAGCATGAATTTTTATCTACTCATTGTTTTATTCCATATTCAATTGATGGGATTTTTAGCTGGAATAAGAATAATGGCCTATCCTAGGAAGTTTGACTGGTACCCCCAGTGGGCCGTCCTGGGGTCCTGGGTCTAAATGACTTGGGATGGAGCCCATGGGGAGGTATCCTCTTAATAGCAAGGATGTTGGGCCACATGTAATTAGAACTAGAAAATGTTGGTAGGATCCCTCTAGAGGGACCCCAATGTATTTAGAATTAATTCACTAGTAACCACAACTTCATCCACCCTAATGTGAGGGAGCAAATTGTTATCACATTCCTGGGATAGGCACCTGAAACAATCTAAGATGGTTATGGGTGTCATTTACTTATGGACCGCCGACAATCATTCAGAAGACAATTAGTAAGGATTCGTAATATTGAGGTCATTTCAGTCCACCTACAGGGTTATAAGAGTACTATTTTCGTGGTACTCCTGGACCAAATCATTTAAAAACCAACATTGAAGATGATGGGTGGGTGATGACATCCTCTATTTTTATGAGGACATAGCTTCTGTAGTGATTTAAGTGACCATTTATGAAAACATGTGATATTTAATTGTATTGAATAGAGTTTTAGTGAAAAGTTTATGCCTTATATGTGAAAATAATAAACAAGAAACCCCTATCAAATAAGAATATCTATATATATAAACATAATTGTAATTGATCATTTTTTATTCAGTCATCTTGGTTAAGGATTCAAATTGGGTTCACCATTTTTTCTTCTAATGAAAATGTTGTCATATCTTTTTTGGGTATAGTTGATTTTCGAGGTTTTGAATATTTCAAAATCCTATGTATCCAGTTCAACACTTAATTTTTGAATATATTACAACTTGTATTTTTGTGCGGAGATGGAAAAAACCCAAAAGTTCCCTTAGTTGAGATGTTCCATTAACCGTCTTTCCAAAAGAAGGTGATTATTGGGATATACTCCAACAATGATTAGGAACTCACATTTTCTGATAGAAAGGGTGTTCAGGCTCATCACAACAGTTTGGGGGGAATTATTTCTTATTTATTGACTCTCTTATAGTGTTTATTTAAGAAATATTCAATAATACTCTATTCATTCCCGTGTATGATGAAGGTTACCCTTGAATCAACAAGGAAGTTTTATTAGGCATGAATTTGGAATAATCTATATGTATTTGAGGTTCTCCAAAAATGGAGGGATATTTATGTATTTGAGATTCTCCATAAATGGGACTGGTGGACGGAAGCTCCTTGACCTTTCATTTTACAATGTTGTTTTTAATCAACCTGGTGGAGCGCTCTAGATTTTATTATAATTGTGGGAGAAAGAAGATATTTTGATATCAGTATCACATCCATATGATGGGTTTCCAAGATATCCTCATGAAAGGAATAAGAACCCGTATAGTTCAGTGCTGCTTAACGGGACCCACCATACCATTTAAGGTTATCAAATAAGCACCAAAGGATGCAGTTTAATATCATGTGGAAAGGATTCCTAGGTGGAATGTTCATAATCAATGTTTGGTGTGAGAATTATAATGAGGTTGCTCGATGGAACTATAAGGGATATGGCCTCCCAGGTGGGAGCTTGATCTTACTAAAAACATGTTCGAATAAATATGGTAATGAAAGAGACCCGGAAGGAATATAGACCTCTAGGTTAGGTGTGACCCTACTAGGGATGCGACCTAAAGAATATTAGGGTGAATTTTGATGTTGTGTATGGACGTAAAGGAGGCTTCCTTTGTATCCTAGCTAGTCAGGAATCAGAGACCATATAGTTTCGAATTGCGTTGAGGATTACACCTATTGAGGATTCCTGTGTGCTTGGTTCATCAGGAATATGACCGTTTGAAGGATTTTCTCCCCAGGAATATGGTCTTTTGAGAGTTTTTCTCATGGTTTTGGGGCTTATCCAAGTAGGAGTCCTGTGGATCTCAACCCGTGAGGAAATCTTAACCTAGTGTAATTTTTAGGTTTGGTAGCGAATTAAACTTTGGAGGATGCCAATGTTCTATTGATCATATGGATTTCATGATCACCACTCTCCTCTAATCCCACATTGGTCTTTCTCAATGTGAGAAACAAGAGGAAGTGGGTGATTCAGAAAACCAAATAATCTGATTTTTCTACTAATGGAGGAAGCTAGGGAGGCGATGGATGAGAGAGGGCTCAAGTACCCATATTTATGAAGTTACCAACTGGACACCACTTACCATGGGTTTGCACACTCGATAGGACACATTAATATGTCTAATGATTTGGTCATACATATCAAGAGGCTTTGAATAGGACTTGCCCTATTGCCATTATAATGGTTCCTAGATGGTCCAGAGAGGGGCCAAATTGTATGATGGAGGGGGAAAAGAGAACAAAAAGAAGGAACACCATTAGAGGTCCTATTCTTCATGGGGAGTTCCTATGCCGAATGAGGTTCCCTCTACATAGCACTTTGTTGTGTGAGTGTAGGTTCCATCAGTGTAACACTTGACTACGTGGGTGTGGGTGTCACCCTCATAGCTCTTTTCTAGGTGGTTCTGAGTTCCTCCGATATAGTGTTTTCCCATGTGGAGCCATGATTACTCTACATAGCTGTTTACTATGTGGGCTGATAGAAAATAAAGATTCCATCTTCTTATGCTTTGCGAAATGGAATCCCAAAAGGGTTTTGGGTATGTGAATGTCCATGAAAATTCTTTTTCTACTTTAATGTTATGAAATACTTTTACTTACTCAGAATCAATGCCTCTCGAACCTTTCTTCCTATTTTTCTACATCCTCCGTTGAGGACTCTCTATTAATCCCTTTGTCTCCCCTTTGGGGTTTTTATAGAGGAATGGGGTGACATGATATTGGGATAGCTTCCATTCATGGTAGGATGTAGGGAATTCATTTATGGGATCCTGATGAGGACCTTTAGGTCTCTAAACGATTTTGTTTGTGGGGGGTGACCAACACCATCCACACCCGCAAATGATATTTGATTTGCAGAGGCTGGTCTTTTTAGGGGAACCAAAATCACTATCAAGTCCCACAAATGATCTTGTTTCGTTCGTGGGTGCCAGAGGACACCACCACATCCTGATAACAATTTATTTTTTGGGACACCATATGGAGTGGCAGTACATAAAGTGAGTTATTCTATGTGGGACAACCCCCTCCCCCTTTGCATCTTGGTTTCCTTAAACATTTTTTTCAAACTCTTCTTCAGGTTTGTTTTTTTTATCACAAAATTCATTAAAATTTATTTACCATCCATTTTTTTAAGACCCAAAAACCATAAAACCCTCAAAATCCCTATAAACATTGAAAAACTATAAAAATATAAAAAATCACTAAAATCCTTAAAAACATTAAAACCCTTAAAACTCCTAAGAAAACGTTAAAAAACTCAAAACACATAAAAACCATAAAAAAACCTTAAAATGCTTAAAAATATAAACAACCGTTAAAACCATAGAAAACCCTAAAACCCCACAAATACTAGAAAACCCTAAAAACCTAAAAATTATTAAAAAACCCTACAAATCTAAGAAAACATAAAAAACCCTAAAACCCCTCAAAAGACACTAAGAAAACAATAAAAAAAATATTCCACCCCCCAAAACCTAAAAGATAAAAAAACCATAAGAAGATCATAAAACCGTAAACCCCCCAAAAATATAAAAACCCCGAAAAACCATAAATCCCCAAAAAACCTTAAAAACCCCTGAAACACATAAAATCTATAAAAACTTCTAAAAGTTCTAAAAACATTAAAAAACTCAAAAACCTCCTCAAAACCCTTAATAACATAAAAAAACCCTAACCCCCCCCCCCAAATGTAAAAACTTAAAACCCCTAAAAACCCTCAAATCCCTAAAATCCCTAAAACACCATAAAAATCCTAAAAAATCCATAAAAATATGTTAAATTGTAAATAACCATAAAAAATATTATGAAAATTAAAAAAATTAGAAACTCTTAAACCCCTAAAAACCTTAAAAACAATAAAAACCCTAAAAACCCTAAAAACAATAAAAACCCAAAAAACCCAAAAAACACTAAAAACCATTGAATTATATAAACACCATAAAGACCATTAAAATTATAAAAAATCTATAAAATCCCTAAAAATTTAAAAAAACATAAAAACCCTGGAAAACCCAAAGAAAAACCTAAAACCATAAAACAATTTAAATGTCAAAAAATCTTCAAAATACTAAAAACCCTAAAAACCCTAACATCCATAAAAACCCTAAAACACTAAAAATAATAAAACCCTTAAATAACCATAACAACCCTAAAAACCCACTAAAAACTATAAAAACCCTTTAAACCCCTTAAAACTATAAAAAAATCCAAATACGATTAGAAAACTATCAATTAAAAAATCATAATCCCCACAAAAACCTAAAACCCAAAAAATCCTCTCACAACATAAAAAACATAAATATCCTGAAGAACCCTAAAAATACCTAAAAAGGTAAAAAAACATAAAAACCCTGAAAAACCCATAATAAAACCTTAAAAAACTAAATACACATAAAACCCATAAAAACCTAAAAAATAATAAAAACTCTAAAAACCATAAAAACCCTAAATAACCTGAAAACCCATCAAAATCACTATAAACCCTAAAAACTATAAAAATCATAAAAAAAACTAAAAACTCCTAAAATCATAAAAAACCTTGATAGCACTATGAAAACTTTAAACACCTAAAACACTTAAACCCCTAAAAACATAAAAATGCAAAAAATACAAAAAATATATAAAGAGACCATAAAAAACCTATAACCCATTGAAACCATAAAACCCCCTAAAAACATTATAACCCTAAAAACTCAAAAAAAACCCAGATAACCATAAAAACACACTTAAAACTCTAAAAACCCATTAAATTACAATAAATGTTAAAAAAAATCTAAAAACCCTTAGAAAACCTAAATACTCAAAAAACCCCTAAAAATCCCATAAAAACCATAAAACCCTAAAATCCCTAAATACCCCTAAAACCCTTAAAATACCTTAAACCCCTAAAAACCATAAAAATCATAAAAACCCCTAAAAATCCCTAAAAAGTAAAAACTGTTAAAAACATGAAAAACCATAAGAAAAACATAAAAATTCAAAAACACTTAAAACGACAAAAAAAACGTAAAAATACTAAAATCCTTAATACCCTAAAAACCCTAAAACCCTAAAAATCCATAAAAACCCAAACCCATAAAAATTCCTAAAAAATCCCTAAAATTAGTAAAAATATTAAAAACTTGACAAAACATAGGAAAACCTTAAAATTATTAAAGCACTTAAAACCCGAAAAAAACCTAAAATAACACTAAAAACCCTAAAACCATAAAACCATAAAACCTGAAAATCCATAAAAACTGTAAAAAAACTAAAAAAATATGAAAACCCATCAAACCACTAAAAAATTTAAAAAACTCTAAATACCCATAAAGACCCTAATGAACAAAAAACACTTAAAACCCCAAAGAACCCTAAAACAATAAAAAATCTGTAAAACCCAAAACCCGTTCAAAATAACTACACCCCCAAAAAACCTATAAAAATCTTAAAAAATCCATAAAAATACATAAAAATGAAGAAAATATAAAAACTATAAAACCCATAAGAAAAAAATGAAAGCCTAAAAACACTTAAAACCCTTAAAATTCATAAAAACTATAAAAACTCCAAAAAACCAAAAACCCTTCAAACCTCCAAAAAATCCACAAAATCCAAAAAAACCCTAAAATACTATAAAAATCCAAAAAAATATCTAAAAACCATAAAAAAGTAAAAAATCCTAAAAAACCTGAAAACCCTATGAAAACCATAAAACCCCAAATACATAGAACCCCTAAAAACCTAAAAAACACTAAAACATAAAAAACGATAAAAACATTAAAAAATAAAACCCTAAAAAATCCTAAAAACTCTAAAATCATAAAATCATAAAAATCCAAGAAACCTTAAAAACCCTAAAAACCCAAAAAAACCCTTAAACATTAAAAAGTTTAAAAATCCTTTATAACCCTATAAATATTTAAAAACTATAAAAACCATTAAAACCGAATAAAAAAATCTCAAAAAAATCCTTAAAAGGAAAAAATTTATAAAAAAATAAAACCCCTAAAAATCCTAAACACCATTTAAATCTCTAAATAGGATAAAAACCATAAAAATCCTAAAAAATATCTAAAAGGTCAAAAACCTTAAATTCTATAAAACCCCTATGAAATCCTAAAAACCCTGACCAAACATAAATCTAAAAAAACTAAAAAATTCAAAAACACAAAATACCTAAAAAACCTAAAAATCATCAAAATCCCTAAAAACCCTAAAATACCATAAATCTACTAAATATCCCAAAACATGTAAAAAAACCTAAAAATCATAAAAACTCTAAAAAAATTTAATAACCAAAGAACATTTAAGACTAATAAAAAATAAAATCAATAAATACCCTAAAAACCATAAGAACCTTTAAAACTCTAAAAACAAAAAAAAACCCCAGAATTCTCCTGAAAATTGTAAAAACTGCTAACACTCCAATGAATTCTTGTGTAATGGGCTTGGAGATTACTAGGAATTATAGAGGAAATGAAAGGGTTAGTGAATAGGTGAGGAATAATTTTGAAAGCATATTGAGGGATCATCACTTGGTAGGGGTGGTCGAGCTGAAAATGACTTTGATCAACAACAATGGGAAGGCTGGTGGTAGTGAGTTATAGGTTCTAGATGGTGTTTCATTGTGTAACAGGTTTGAGTGTCTTGAATATATTGAGGTATCTAGTGAAGATGTTGTGTAAAAGGAGGTGGCTAAGTAGGGGACGTGGATGAGCATGGGAGTTGGCTCAGTTTAGTAATGAATAGAGACTAATTAAGGGAACCTTGAAGTAGTCCTTGAGCTTGTATCCAGATGTTTCTAGTGATGATGGGACCTTGATCGAAGTGTGGATGACCCTTTTGTTTATGTCTTTAGTTGCTGTGGAAATGGGAGGGATGGTTTGTTAGTTCTTCCCTTAGTTCATAAGGAGGAGGTTGGTGAATCTTGTGCTAAGGATGTGGATGGACACAGGCTGCTTGGGAATGTTGTCACCCTTGGTGAGGAAGGTATGAATCAAGACATGTAGCTGGTTGTGGTGGGGTATTCCATTCTACATGGGAAATATAATAAATCTACAGTGTTCCCTTCATATCCAAAAAGAGGAAGCCGAGGAAGGACTACTCTAATCTACCAAGGACCGTGTATAACAGAGCCTCCTCTAAGGGACCTAAGAAGAATGCCTGTTATAATAATTGGTGGCATGATACCTTCTAGGAAAAACTATCTGAGGATTAGAAAAGTCTTAGGGATATGTACACTACAGTCGCCAAGAAGTACAAATCTGATTGGGAGTCAGTGGATGCTGATGCATCTTTTGGATAAGGTTCTAATGGTGACCCTAATGGTCCTGCTTCTGACTATGACATGTACTGTTTTTTAGGTGTGGGTTGGTTGACCCTACCCCTCTCTTTTTTTCTTTTTACTTTTTTTGAATAATTATTTTTGAGGGGGGCTCGAATAGCTTGGCTATGTGCCTTCTATGACTAAAAGAAACTAAAAACCCTAAATCCCTAAAAACTGTAAAAACCCTTCAAAACTCGAAAAACCCATAAAAACCTTAAAAACTAGTAAAAACTATAAAACCCCTTGAAACCCCTAAAAATTTTAAAACACTATTAAATCCTTAAAACATTAAAAAACTCAAAAAGAACACCTAAAACCCCGAAACCCCATAATATTCCTAAAACATCCCTAAAAATCACTAAAAATGTAAAAAACCCCTAAAACCCTAAAAACCCAAAAACCACATAAGAAAACCATAAAACCTAAAAACACATACAGCCCCTAAAAACATAAAAAAGATAAGAAACCAAAAAACCCTAAAAACCAAAAAAATACTTAAAACCCTAAAAACCCATAAAAATCCTATAAAACCGTAAAAATATCTAAAAATGTAAAAAACCTTAAAAACCATGACCACCCCGATGAAAACATTAAAAACCAAAAAACACTGAAACCCCTAAAAACCAAAAACCCTATAAACTCCTAAATACGTTAACAAACTCCAACAAACATGAAAACCACTAAAAACTCAACAAAATCCAAACAATCCAAAAATCCATAAAAACACTAAAAACCCTAAAAATTGGAAAAAAACCACATAAAAATCCCTAATAACCCTAAAAAATTAAAAATTCTAAAAAATCCCAAAAAATTATTATATACAAAAAAACCCCCTAAAACCCTAGAAAAACTCTAATAAAACCATAAAAACCTCAAAACACCTAAAACCCCTAAAAACCTAAAAATTATAAAAGCCCTAAAAGCCCTAAAAACCCTAAAAAACATAAAAAAACATAAAAAACAAACAAACCCCTGAAAAATTAAAAACCCTTTGAACCATATGAAAACAATAAAAAGATAAAAACTCTAAAAAACATTAAAACCCTAATAATATAAAAAATATAAAAACCATAGAACCCATAAAAATTCAAAAAAACCTAAAAACTAAAAAAACTAGAAATTACTAAAAGATTAAATAACCTTAAAAAAACTCAATGTTCTTAAAATCCCTAAAAATAAAAAAAAATAAAAAAACACTGAAAATATCTAGAAACATAAAAACCACTTAAAACATGGAAAACCCATAAGAAAAACATAAAAACATAAAAACACTTAAAACCTTTAAAAATATAAAAAACACCAAAAACTATAAAAACCACTAAAAACAATAAATCCTAAAACCCCTAAAAACATAAAAAACACTAAAAATTATAAAAACACTTTTGACCCCCTAAAATGATAAAAAATATAAAAACATTAAAAATGCTAAAAAACTCAAAAAACCACTAAAACATGTAAGAAAGAAATAAAATCCTAAACTCTCAAAATCCTTAAAAATACTAAAAATCCAAAAAAATAATAAGAAATTCCTAAAAACATAAAAAACAATAAAAACCTTACAAACTCCTAACAAATCCTTACAAACATAAAAACACTTATAAACATGATAACCCCAATAAAATCTTATAACCCTAAAAAATCACAATAATCTCTTAAAACCCTTTAAATCCCTAAATTTTTTACAAATACTAATAAACCTTAAAACCATAAAAACTTAAATAAAACTCAAAAATGCAAAAAACGACCATAGAACCCCAAAAACCCCAAAAAACCCCTTTGCCCCTCAATGTCCCTAAAACTCCTAAAACCCATAAAATCCTAAAAAATCCCCAAAAATCCCTAAAGATGTAAAAAATCCTTAAAACTTTAAGAAAAACTTAAAAACCTAAAACACTTTAAACCATTAAAAACCTAAAAAATCAATAAAAACCAGAAAAACAAAAAAAAACAAAAAAACCATAAAACCCCCCAAAACATAAAATCCCCTAAAAATACATAAAAACCCTAAAACCACTAAAAAATCTAAAAACACATTAAACCCCTAAAAACATTAAAAAAAACCTAAAAACCAGTAAAAACCCTAAAAACTAAAAAACCATAAAACCCAAAAACCCAATAAAAACCATAAAATCCATAAAACCCTCAAAATCCATAAAAACCCTAAAAAATCTTAAAATCCCAAAAGCCCTAAAAATATATAAAAACATAAAAAACCCCATGAACCCTTAAAAACCCAAAAACCAAAGAGAAACCCTAAAACCCCCCAAAACCATAAAACCCCTAAAACCACTAAAACCCATAAAAACCATAAAAACATAAAAAAACACAAAAATATCACAAAAACTCATAAAACTAATTAAATCCCAAAAAGGTTAAAAAATTATAAAAACCATTAAACCACTAAAAACATAAAAAAATTCCAAAAAACCCAAGAAAAACCCCATAAAAACCCTAAAAACCATAAAATTCCTTAAAACCCCTCAAAACCCTAAAAAATAATCAAAAAACTAAAAAATACCTAAAAGTTCCTAAAGACATATAAATCCCTAAAGCCCTTTAAAACCGTTATAAATCCTTAGAAACAAAAATACACCTAAAACTCCTAAAAATAAAAACTCTAAAACCACTAAAAACCTTAAAATCCCTAAAAACATGAAAAATCAACAAAATCCCTAAATTATATAAAAACCATAAAAATACTAGAAATCCCTAAAAATCATTAAAAACATAAAAAACCTCAAAAATATGAAAAACCCATAGAAAAAATTAAAAAAATAAAACATTTGAAACCCCTAAAAACATAAAAAACATTAAAACCCCTAAAAACCTAAAAAGACACTAAAACCCCTAAATAAACTAAAAATCATTAAACCACTTAAAACCATAAAAATTTCTAAAAACCCTAAAAACCCATAAATACATTAGAAACATCTAAGAACTCTAAAAACCATTTAAACCCCTTAAAATGTTAAAAAATCTTAAAAACCACAAAAACTATAAAACCCCCAAAAACAAAAAAAACCACAAATCCAAACACCTAAGACTATAAAAACACCTAAACCACCTCAAAATCACTAAAACCCCAAAAACCCCGTGTAATTCATAAAAAATCCACAAAAATCCTAAAATTTAAAAACCCCTAAAAATGCTGTAATGCTAAGGAAGCTATAAAAACAAAAAACACTTCATAATCCTAAAAACAAAAAGAAAACAAAAAAACCCTAAAAAAACTTGTAAAACCATAAAAACTATAAGCAACTAAAAAATATAATAACCCAAAAATACCCATTAAAACATTGAAAAGGTCTTAAAACTATAAAAACCCTTTAAACCCCTTAAAACATTAAAAAAATAAAAAAACACCTCAAAAACCCAAAAAAAACTCAAAAAACACTCAAAACCTAAATAATTCCATAAAAACATAAAAACCTGCAAAACCCTAAAACCCCTCAAAATCTCTAAATACCCTAAAAAAATAAAAAACGTAAAAAATAACTAAAAATCCTTAAAAAAATAAAAACCCCAAAAAACCTTGAAAACCCCCAATAAAACCATAAACAACTAAAAAACAGAAAAATCCTACAAAACAAAATGAACCTAAAAAACCCCTAATTACCCTAAAGATCCTAAAATTTTATAAAAACCCTAAAACCCATTGAAATTCTTAAAAATAACAAATAAATCGGTAAAAAATAAAACCCCTAGAAACCATAAAAACCCATAGAAAACCATAAAACCCGAAAAAAATAAAACACCTTAAAATTCTAAAACCCCTAAAAAACCTAAAAACACGAAAAACCATAAATACGCTAAAATCATTAAAAACCCCTAAAACCCATAAAAACCCATGAAAACCACTAAAAACACTAGTACCCTTTTAAACCCCTAATACAGTTAAAAGCTCCAAAAAAACCTCAAAAACCATAAAAAACCCTAAAAACCAATGAAAACCATAAACCCTAAAATCATTAAGAAATCCTACCCCCCAATCCCTAAAAACTATGAAAACCATAAAATTCCTATAAAAAATCCATCAAAATCCTTAAAAACATAAAACACAAAAAATCCTGAAAAAGCCTAAAAACCCATAGAAACATAAAATCACATAAAACTGCTAAAAAAATTGTAAAATCCCAAAAACAACCTAAAAACCCTAGAAATCACTAAAAACCCTAAAAACCTAAGAAATTCTAAAAAATGTCATAAAAACTCTAAAATTATAAAACCCCTAAAAACCATGAAAACTGCTCAGAAAACCATAGAAATTTAAATAAATTAAAACCCCTAAAAACCTAAAAAATTCTAAATATCATAAATGACCCTAAAAACCCTAAAACCCTAAAAACACTAATGAAATCCCCTAAAAATCATAAAAACCATAAAACCCATAAAAACTCTAAAAACCCAAAAAAATATCTAAAAACTATTTAACCACTTAAAAAGTAAAAAAATATAAACATTAAAACCCTAAAAAACACAATAAAAAACTTAAAAAAGAAAAAAATCATAAAAACCATAAAAACCCAAAAAATTCTAAAAACTCTCAAAATCCTTAAAACCCCATAAAAATCAAAAACAAATCCCTAAAAATTCCAAAAACATGAAAAAATTCCTAAATAACATTTAAAACCTCTAAGAAAACCAAGAAAACAAAAAAAAACAATTTTATCTGACAAAAATCATAAAAAATTGCTAAAAACTCTAAAACCCTTAAAACACATAAAAACCCTTAAAACCAAAACACCCTAAAAACCTTTAAAACCCCAAAAATCCATAAAAACTTTAAAGCCACTAAAAACTAGGAAAACCCTTTAAACCTATAAAAATGTAAAAAACACCAAAAAAACATAAAAACCATAAAATTTGAGAAAACACTAAATACCTAAAAAAATCATAAAAAACATAAAAAAGATAAAAGCTAAAAACACTCAAAATCCTTAAAATCTCAAAAATTCATAAAAATTGTAAAAATTCCCTAAACATTTTGGGAAACATAAAAACTCATTAAAACCAAAAGAATACCATAAAAACCTAAAAAACATAAAATACATAAAAACCTTAAAATTTTTAGAAACACAAAAAAAATAAAAAACCTAAAAACCTACAAAGACGCGATAACAATAAAAACAATTAAAAGCATAAAATTCCTTTAAAATCACTAAAAACATAAAAAAACCTAAAAACCATGAAAAACCTTAAGAAAAACATAAAAACCTAAAAACAATTAAAATCCCTAAACACCCAAAAAACACCAAAAACCTAAAAGACCAAAAAATACTAAAACCCATTAAAACTACTAAAAACATTTAAAACACATAGAAAACCTAAAAACCCACTAAAGACCCTAAAAATAATTTCAAACCCTAAAAATTAAAATGAATTCCACCAAACATAAAATACCAAAAATCCTGAAAAAAAACTAAAAACCCCAAAAACATAAAAAAAATATTCAAAACATTAAAAATACATAAAAACCATTCAAAACCATAAAAAACTAAAAAATACATAAAAATTACAAAAAAAATTAGACACCTAAAAACCATGAAAATAATCTAAAAACCCATAAAAACCTAAAAACACTTAATTCCTATAAAACACATAAACACTAAAAACCGTAAAACCATAAAACCCATTAAAAACATTAAAAACCCATAAAAAATATTTTTAAACACCATTTAAACCCCTAAAAACATTAACAATATACCAAATATTAAACCCTAAAGGCCTCAAAAAAATCATAAAAACCCTAAAATCCCTAAAAATGCCCAAAATCCCTAAAAACCAAAAAAATATTTAAAACATACAAATCCTTGAAAATACCTAACAACATTAATAAGATATAGAGCCCTAAAAAACCGTAAGAAATCCATAAAAACCTTTAAAACACCTATAACCCCAAAAAACAATAAAACACTAAAAACCGAAAATTACCCTAATAACCTTAAAAACAATAAAACCCCCAGAAACCTTAAAAAACCCTAAAATCCCATAGAAACCAGAAAACCCATTAAAACTATAAAAACCATTTAAACACCTAAAAACATTAAAAACCCTACAAAACCTTAAAAATGATAAAAAAACTAGAAAAATCCTATAACCCAAAAAACCAAAAAACCCTAAAAATCCTAAAAAATATTAAAAACCCTAAAAATACCTAAACACTCTGAATAACAATAAAAATCCTAAAAACCATAAAATCAAATAAAATGTAAAAAACAAAAAAAACCATGAAAAACAGAAGAAAACATTAAAATACTAAAATACTTAAAACCTATAAAACACATAAAAAAATGCTTAAAACCCTAAAGTTCCTAAAAACCCTAAAACCCAAGGAAACCCTAAAACCCTAAAAAAATGATACCCCTAAAACCATAACAAACCCTAAAAACCGATAAAACCCCAAAACCAGAAAAAAAAATATAAAAAACCATTAAACCCCTAAAAATGATAAAAAACTATAAAAACCCTAAAAATCCTAAAAACAAAAAAAGCTATAAAATACAATAAAAACAATAAAAACATCAAAATCCCTAAAAATTCCTAAACACTTAAAAACCCCAAAAACAATGAAAACTCCCAAGAAAAATTTAACAATAGAAATAAACTTAAACCGCCAAAAACATTCAAACCCCTAAAAACCCTAAAAACCATAAAAACCATAAAGCCCCTAAAACCATAAAAAACCCTTAAAACCCATAAAAACCATAAAACCCATAAAAAATCTAAAAACTCTTTAATCACATAACAATTTTAAAGACTCTAAAAAATCATAAAAACCATAAAAACTCAAAAAAAAATATTGAAAACCTAAAAAACAATAAAAACCGTAAATAACACTAAATACTCTCAAAATCTGGATAAACTCTAAAAACACTAAAAACATAAATATACTTAAAATCACTAAAAATGTAAATAACCCTAAAAACAATAAGAAAACTTTAAAAACAAAAAATCAATTTAAAACCCCAAAAATAGTAAAAAAACCAAATATCATAAAAACTCCAAAAAACCCTAAAAAACAATCACTAAAACCCTATAAAATCCTAATAAATAATAAAACTCATAAACATTATAAAAATCTATAAAAATATTAAAAACCTAAAATCCCTAAAAAATTCTAAGAAAACCTTAAAAACATAAAAACACATAAAACCCTTTAGAATGCTGAAAAATAAAAAAAAACCCAAACAGACCCTAATATCGTAAAACCACCTAAAAACCATAACAAACCCCCAAAAAATTTAAAACCCACAAATACCCTAAAAACCACTAAAATCTAAAAAAACCATTAAACCACTGTAGGGTCCTGAAAAAATCCTAAAAAGAGAATGAGAATCCCCTTAATTCAAGAGAGGATTTTACCCAATTTTCCTTGAGGAATTGGGTAAAAATGTGAAGAATAATCAAAGGTTGGAAAAAGACGAACCGCTCCATGTACTGGTCCAATATTGACGGTACGCGGCCGGTTCAGTAAGCCACCCCCTCTGCGGACCACAGTCGTCTGCGGAATAGAGGCGGGGACCCTCCACGGGTGTGAAGCTGGACGGGCACCAGGCCGGTCCACCGTCACGAACCGCCCCAGCCATGAACCGCGTCAACCAGGCTGGACTGCGGACCATCGTCGTTCACGGGACAAGGCGGAGCCCTGCGCGGCCGCGAAGCACCCCTCAAACTGATTTGGTTCGCGGGGAAGTTGAATTCAATGCCCCCGTGAGTTGCGGATTGACCAAGTCATCCATAAACCGGATTTACAATCATGGGCCTATGAAAAAGGTGTCGCATGACCACAGATACATCATTTTCCCCACTCTATAAAAGGAGATTGAGGGGGAGAAGAGAGGGATTGATCAAATTCTGGTGGAAGGATTTCGAAATAAGGAGCTTAGGATTTCACAAACAGCGAAGTTCCAATTCGAGAACTAGAACAGGTATGAAACTGGAAACAAATTAATACGGAACTGGAAAACGCATAAAAAATTGTTGAACCGTGAGCTTAAAATAAAAAAGAAAAAGAAGACCGCGAGTTATGGCCCCTCCGAGGATGTACTCCCCACGGACCAGAAGGTATATGCTCCTTTTTCGATCGGACGCACAACGTAGCACCCTACTACGCAGGCGAAGCCCTGACCGACGATCCCCCAACCGGCATTGCCCCAGGCCACCATTGCTCGCGTGGACGCCGCATACCAACCTGGTATGCGGGCTGAACCTGAATCCATGTACTGCCCTAGTACGCAGGATGCTTATCAGTCCGCGTACCACCCCGGTACGCGGACAACCTCTCCAGCCGCGTAGCACCCCCCTACACGAAGGGAGCCACTCTTCATACTCCCATGTGACATGGAAGCTCCTTCGTTGTTCCCATTCCCCAAGTCAAATAAAATCCTTCCAATCCGGCTTGATCCTTCGCAACCCCCTCATTGGCCTATTCATCGTCCTCGAGCCAAGGTCTCTACCAAAGCCAGCAGATCTGTATGATGCAATCTCCAGGTGCATCAGTGTGCTACTTTGAGTTCACATACCCACGGTAGGCGAGGGAAAAGGGGGTTGCTCCGGTACATGAGTAGGTTCCCAAAACATTCCTGGGTCCACATACCCACGGTAGTGCAAGGTCTAAGCCCGGGATTCCCCTTTCTGCCTCTCTACTTTCTAGGAGTCGGGGACCCCGCTTTCATTTCCTTTGGACGCCAGTGGTGAGTAATTCACCTTTCTATTGAGAGTGATAGGGAAGCCTCCTTGGTGTAATCCCCTAGTCTTTCTTGTAGAAGGTAGCACCAATGCACCCTCGTACTTCCCCGGTGCCATGAATCAAGAGGGGAGATGGACACAAGGGTACCCTTTCCCTCTCCCGCTGGGCTTTGTCACCATCAGGCCTCCATCCTGGAGTAAGTCCTAATATCCATTTCGCAGGGCCACTCCATGCATAAGCCCCACTCCACTTCCCACGGATGCACCATTCACGATGTGATAGTTAGGTGTCTGCTGCCTCTTGTTTCTCACACCTAGCATGACTCACATGGGCTTAGAGTAAGCACCGACCCTGACCCTAACCACCTGTGAACTACGAGGACTTTGATCTGTGCTAAGGTATTGTACGTAGGAAGCCTCCACAAGGTTCAAGCCCCACCACCTTGGGCCGTCTCAGAGCATAAGCCACATCCAACCCGAACTATGTGGATTTTGATCCTTGTCTCTTAGGCGGGGTACGTAGGAATCCTCCTTGAGGTTCAAGCCCAACAACCAGTTGTTCCGACCTCCTTCATGTTAGTTCACCAACTCTATGGGCTACCTTAGAGTGTAAGCCCCATCCACCATCTCATTGGTCCACCTCAGAGTGTAAGCCCCGATCCTTTGTCCCGCATGACATTAAACTGCACTACCGAACTACGTGGATTCTGATTCCTCTCACAAGGATACATAGGAAACCCATAGCACGGGTTCGATCTAAATGGTCAAGTCGTTATTTGTCCCCCCTGGATGATAAAAAACTCCAGAGTGTCCAATTATGAGGCTTCAAATTAGTGTCATATCAATGAGACCAAACTCCTTGGATTCATTAATCCAATGAGGGATGGTAAACCTTGGGACTAAATTATTCCGAATCCATGCGTTCAGCTGACCATTGCCAACCACGAGTAATCCAAGGATATTATGCTTCAGTATAAACCAAATATTCGAGAACATATGAATACGTCTTAAATCTATAAGAGAGTCCCAGAAAAGTAAATAATTCCCCCAAAAAGGGTGTGATGATCCCAAATTCCCATCCTCTCGACCAATGTGAGTTCTTAAGAGTTGCTGGACAAATCACCCAGCGATCTCCTGCCTTTGGAAAGCAGGCCCACATATTGCCGGATATGGAACCATTTCCGATTCGAAATAAAAATGGTGAACCCGACGTGAATCTTTAACCAAGCATGACTGATTTAGCCTAATCCCACTCTGTTCCCCCTTATACTAACAAGGAAGGCCAAGAAAGGTCATTAATTAAGCATGGGATCATGAGATACTACTTTGATGGGTTTGCTGTTTGTATTTGTTAAAATATTTTACAGGCACCGCTCAGAACTCCCTTCGATCCAATGGCATCACGGAGGAACTAACAGGTGTGTTCTTCAAGTTACATAGTGACCAGACTTCCTCACCAATGAAGTACCCCGTCACCTACACTTCATCTTCAATGCTGGGTCTCAGATGCGTTGATCTAAGAGTACCAGTTAAATGGTACTCTCCCGACGGTGGAGGCAGCCATGCACGCCCTCCAATTCGCCAAGACCCGCTGGTTGCCTGCCCAGCAGCGGCCGCGAAAGCAGATCTAGACAGATCCTATTGCTATCTCAAACCATTTCGAGAGTCTATCCCTAAAACGAGATAACGGGTACCTGCCTTATCTTAGGGAGGCGAATGAAGTCGACGCCGAGGATTTCATCCCTGCTGAATAGGGGTTCCACTATAAGTCCTCCACCGGAAGACATCGTCGCCATTACGCTGCGACTCAATATCCTCACACTAAGGAGGATTTCACCCCAAGTATCTAGGCCCATGCTCCCCGAGCTCCGGCCCCTCGAACCGCCCGACGAGGGAGGAAAATGTACAACCAGGGACCGGTCATCACCCTTGTCCCTGAGGAGGAGTTCCACTGCCCAGTCATGGATACGTATCGCGAACAGGCACATACACCTATCCGCTCTTCCAAGGTCTTCTATCCAGACATGGCGGCATCATACGAGAAGGTGCACATCCCTGCCAAGCTCCATCAAGCCCGTCACTCACACAGGATGGAACCTACCCGGCATGCACCTTTCCCTTACCAGGGTTGTGAATCCCACCAACCAAATGTGGTGGCGACCCAGGGCCTGCAAGACCAGTTCCTAGCAGATGCTCCTAACGCCTTCCATCCCGATATGGTGGCGATCAACAAATCCCACCACCCTGATGTGGCGGAAATTAATTGGAAGGCACGTCTCCCTGCCAAAAAATTCCACCGACTCGATACGGTGGGGAACCAACATTTGCAGGGCCATTTCCCTGTGGATGCAAGTAAATTCCATTATCTCAATGTGGTAGAAAATGGAGGGATAAACTGGCATATCCTGGCACAGGGTCAGACTCATTCATCTGCCCCGAAACAGGAGAATTGTCAGTACCCACTAACCACCGAAGGACCGGAGAAGGATATTCCTACTCTGATAACGGAATGGGCCTTCATACCCTTTCCAACCAAAGATGTCTCTCTGCATATCCTGTAAATGATTGATGATAAGGTATCGATCCCAGATCAAATGTTACATAATTTCTAGAATGTAATTGCATTAGCGGCAACAGCAAGGACTCGGGCCCGTGAGCCCATCTCCCCAATTGAGGCGACTCATCTAAGAGACGAGATAGCTGCCTCGGAGTAGATCTGCATCCATGCTTCCACCCAGGAGGGTCGTCGGCTATATTCTGTGATACAGGGGAAACCATATTGGGAAGCTTTACTCGTTCCAATTGAGGGACACCCGTCCATCATGGTGGATGCTCTAGAGAATACATATATCCCTGCTAAAAGTCAATATGTTCGTCGGAAAATCCTGGCAGCATCACAGGACCCAATTAGAATGGGGACCAATAGTGAAGGCCGTTATCAATAGCAAACGGTCTCTGATGCCCACAAGAAAGTTCCTCGAACGCGTGAAGGCAGCCAGAAAATAAAGAGTTGTTTCATGACTCCGATCTACTAGAATCTGGTGTTCCCAATACCGATAAGAACATATCGAAGGCTCAAAACCCTTCCCATCCATTACCATATTGTGGGAGTGGCAGTATCAGTTGCAAAGGCCCTCCCCGCAATGTTGCTACCAGTAGCTCTGAATATCCTCCCAGAGCACCTGCGGAGGCCTCCCCCTCGAGCATATAATGATTGATCACGAGAGATTCTATTTTGATGCGAGTCATGGTTTCCCTCTACATGACCAGAAGATCGAGCAGCAAGAAGGACCTCCACTTGCTGCGGTCCAGCCTTGGGTATACACTGCAAACACTCTCCATGTAGTGGGACCACAGATTATGATAGTAGTCCTCGCTATCGTAATCGCAACTACAGAGACCCTCCCAACAGTGATGTATCCTCATGGCAAGAAGGCCCTCCCCATTTCTTGGCCTGCCCTGAAGGTCCTCCCTTAGGGTTACCTTGCAACTACACTCTGTGTAGCCGGGCATCAGATCATGATGGTAGTCCTCGCCACCCTGATAATGGAGGTCCTCCCCGTAGAGACGTCAAGCAATATGAAGGCCCTCCCCTCGTTTCGGTACATTCTGAAGGCCCTCTCTAGGGTGTACCCCGCAGATATTCTCCCTACGATAGCTGTGATGGTAGTCCTCGCCATTGCGGCAGTTGTGATGGTAGTCCGCGCCACCACGGCCGCCATTGCGAAGGTCCTCCATGCAATGACCCAAGCAACAAGAAGGTCCCCACCTTGTCGTAGTGTATATTGAAGGTCCTTCCAATGACACACATCAAAGGTCAAACCATGATTCTCATCCTTACCATGATGACAGTTGTTGCAATGGCCCTCCCCGTAACAATGCTATGCAGTCAGAAGGTCCTCCCCTCGTTGTGATACGCCTTGGAGGTCCTCCCCAGGGTATTCACTGCAAAAGTCCTCTATGCAGTGAGGCATCAAGTAGTAATGGTAGCCCTCACCATTACAACACAGATAGTGGAGGCCCTCCCTGCCTAGACTTCAAGCAACGAGACGTCCCTCGCCTCTTTGTGGTACATTCTGAAGGCCCTCCCTAGGGTGTACCCTGCAGGTTCTCTCCCTACAACAACTGTAATGGTAATCCCCGCTATTGCGGCCACCATTGCGAAGGTCCTCCCCGCAGTGACATATCATATCGATTGGAAGGTACTCCCCCTGCCGAATCAAGCACAGAAAAGCCCTCATATGATGAGGCACTCAAAAGGACGGGATCAAGCATGTCAGATTATCAACTAGTCTCCAGCGACACCCTTCTTCAATCAGGAGACAGTTTGGGGCCACATTCATCTTCTGAACCACCTCGGAATCACCCGCATGATAATTCAATACCTAC
The DNA here is from genome assembly GCA_963277665.1 of Viscum album. Classification (NCBI taxonomy): domain Eukaryota; kingdom Viridiplantae; phylum Streptophyta; class Magnoliopsida; order Santalales; family Viscaceae; genus Viscum; species Viscum album. The sequence continues at coordinate 395,185,984 of OY728157.1, forward strand.
TGGCCCCACTGCCTTTGACCACACTATCGGTGAGCGTCTCAGTTGGGCCGACAAGGTAGAGGAATCACTAGCGGAGGAGTATGCCGACATGTTGCACCTGAGGAAACGACTGGCCAGTGATGATATACCAGTTATGTTTTGTCCTATGACCACCTCTCAATTCAACATACCCAGAAATTTTTCAGAATAATGTGTGCATGTCATCCGCTCCAATATATGGACAACCCTGCGCCGACTGAAATCAATATTCCTACCCTAAGATGGGTATGTAGACCATGTCAATACAATGGGAGACCTCCTGCGTCACATCGACCTGGAAGCTCTTCCTCCGGCGCGGAAACCGCGGCCTAAGAGGCATAAAGGAAACAATGAGTTAGCCTGCCTCCATGAACTGCACCAGTTGTGTTGCCTCATTAGTGATGCTCATATAGGATTCCATATCAGAGGATGGGGAGAACATGGATCTCTACATTTCACCCCGCTCCCTGGATAGAAGAACCCGTTCAGCGTAATATCTTGCAACACCATCACGTCAAGACAGCGATCGAGTGGTCTCCCTATTCGGTAAAGGCGACACACCCAAAGACAGTCCTTGAGTAAGTTACAGAAGCGTTAGGCCCGACGGGAAAAAGACATTCACGAACTTCTGAATCAAGCCACCGAAAGCATACAACAAGCCTCTCACCTAAGAAAGGAAAATCAGCAGTCATTGCATGCCTCCCCAGAGGGGATTGATTCACAGGTGAACTCAGCATGAGATTCAGTTCACCCCTGAATAGGGGAACACAAGATCAGGCAAGTAGCGATCACAGCAGCCGCTACCGTAATCCCTAGTCAACCCCAGCCTGTAAGGCTGGGGGAATTTTTAACAACAAATTCCCCTATAAGAACAACAAAAATGGTAAGAGACTCAACATCCAGGGAACAAAACCAGCACCAGCCCTCAGGGCTGGTGGCATTTTTACCACCTCAACAACAACCTCCCCCATGAGAATCAATACTCTCTAGTCTAGGGAGGAGAGTCAGAAGAGGAGGTTCTTTCCCTATCCCATTTTTTGAATCACCACCCCCTTCAAGAGGGAGGTGTACCGTGAGGTCGCATCAAGGAACTCTCCACATCACCCTTCGTCAAGGAGTCCGAATGAAATCCAGGGATAGGAAGCGGAGGACCAGTAAAAGGTGTGGGAGATCCTTTTTCTATTTTGAATATGAAATTTCCTCCACCCCGCGATATGCATCCATCAATTCCATAGAGGCTTACCCCATGGGTGACACCGAAGATGATGCAAACCCGGATGGATCGGGGGACGATTATTCCGATCAGGATGTGACTCACAACGAACCACCAGGTGTGCACTCCCAGAACCAGAGGGCCGCCCTAAATATGGCCGCCCATACACCTAACCCTCATCCGCTTACCCTGCGAGATTCCAACAAGGATAAGAATAAAGGACTGGTTAACCTTAACCTGCCTCCTCCTCTTGATAAAAACAATCCACTTACGCTCGAAGAGAGATTCGCTCGACAGGAAGAGGAAATGACAGAATTGAGGCGGCTCAATGTCGAGATACTCTAGAGGAATCATCTTATTGAAAAAACTTCCCAAGAAGAGCCACACCATTCACTCCCAGCAAGTGCGCCTCAAAGACCTAGGTTTTCCCTGCCCAATGAGGCACCCGGTCCATCCAACTACCTGAACATGGATTCGGGTGAATACCAAGACTTCCCTCCACTCAGGAAGCAACCGGAGTGAGTACGACTGAACCCTCCCAAGGTGTCACAAATGGCATATTCACCCTTGGTGTCGGTCAAGCCGGATACTCAAGCAATTCCTCGGGCTACACCTTCCCAAGACTGGGCCCAACAGGATGTAAACCAGGGGCTCGCCAACACCATCGAGGAACTGGCATCTCAATTGGAAGCAATGAAAGGTCGACGCTCTTCGATATAGCCAGAGCAGAAGCCCTACCCAGATTGGGTGAGCAACACGCCTCCTCCACCATATTTTGGGAGCCCTGTATTCCCTATTTTCAATGGATCAGGCGATCCGAAACAGAACTTGATGCACTACGTGTCTTATTGCGACCCCATGATGGGAACTTAGGAACAACAAGAAGCAGTGAAACTTAGATACATCATGCAGACCTTGCAAGGATCTGGCTTTGTTTGGTATAAAAATATACCAGATCAGTCAATAAAGAGTTAGGAAGACCTTTGGAAATAGTCCATGTTCCACTTCATATCAACTCTGCCTAAACCAATGATCAGAGACCTCATGAATTGAAAATAGGGAGAGAATGATAGAGTCTCAGATTTCATCGCCAGATGGAAGTGTCTGACCTACTCTTTGAACATGCCAATTCCCCATGATGATATGTCTGCCATATGCATCGATAACCTTTGGGATGAGCTGTGAACACCACTCATACCAGTGGAGTACACCACTGGCTTCTGCAATCTCTCTTCCATTTCCCAGAGAATTGAAGACTCCCTACTGCGGACCAATCTGAAGTCCCGAATATCCTAACAGGATCCTGCAAAGAGAATATTTAGAGATGAAGTGTCCTCTGTCACACTCAAGCCTACCCCTATGCCTGCTCCACTGCCTAGGACTCCACCAAATCGTCACGGGCCCCCTATATATTAGCGGCTACCTCCGCCCAAGAGGGACGATCAAAGAGGATCAAAGAGAAACCAGTTCAAGGAATGGAGACACAAAGTATACTCATTCTAAGAGGACCAAGTCTGAGGATGCTTCATCACCGGAATGAATTGCAACTTGCTCCACCACTCGGAGCCAAGGAAGCCCGAAGAAGTCGGCCGCAATGACATGCCAGATTACTGTCCCTGCCATCGAATGTTGGGGCACAATATCGAGGAATGCTTCGTCTTCAAAGACCTCCTGCAAAGGATGGTAGACTCCGGGCAGGTCGTGCTGGGACCACCCCCATCACATGTGACGTATATTTCTACCACCGAATATGACAAAGGAGAGGGGTGACAGAAAGTCACCAGCAAGAAGGGGCATAATTTTGATGACTGGATTACTCGGAAGACTGTCAACCGAGCTCAGGGCATACTCTGAGATCAACTACAACATCCAGTGTTGCTGCCAACAGCCCCTAATGTCTCACAACCAACAATATCGGCATCACAACCCTCCAAAATCCGGTCATCCTGGAGTAATAAAAAAGGGAGGAGACAAGCGCAAGAGGATCAGTCCACAAAAAGGCCGAAGTAAGCCCTGACTCTGTCGGATTTTATGACCCCAATATTGGCACCACGGGCACCAACCCACCAAACAGCACCATTAAGGACAACTGACCAGGTTGACCTGTCATAGGACGAGGACCTAATCTTTCATTCCATCAACGTCATACATCTAATGGAATCGTTCACTGAAGAAGGGTATGGTTACGAACCCGAGTTCCCACCATAAGGGGCCTGGAGGAGGAATCACAGAAGTAGGGGATACCAGGGGAGGTTCAGCCACGGTCGAAACCAACCCTATGGTTTAACCCCAGCCCCAACCATTAATATTACGAAAACCCATGGGAGAGCCCTTCAACAGACTCAACGAGAGAAAGAATATCCCTCCACCTCCACATGCGGCCACTCTGGCCCCGTCATTCTACAACACCCATCATAGGAGGAACAAGTGTCTAGCCGCCTTGTGCGCACAACAAAACTGGTCAGGCTAAGTCCCCAGAGCATGGGAACACTGTCGACATCCGAACCTATGGCCGATCCCTCCTCATCACATACTCCATCTCCCAAAGTTCCTATTAAAACTCTCCTGCCATCGGAGAAGTATCGGCTGTTGGAGAAAAAATATGATATCCTTAAGCATCATGCGTCAGTATGAGCCAAACTGTCAGTCCTAGATGCCCTGAGTATGTCAGAAGATCTCAGGGGCGGTGCTGATAGAATCCTTGCTCAGCCCCCAGAAGTTTCAAGCCGAGGTAGTTGAAGCCGAGATTTACCGGACGGAGACTGGCCCGGCTGAATGCAATGCAGTGATCTCCTTCACAGATCAAGATAAAGATGCCATCATACAAGGGGACATCAAACCACTATATGTGTCCGAGACACTAAATGATGTTGAGATCCACAAAGTATTTATTGACAATGGATCTGGAGTTAACCTATTTCCTCTACAGACACTCTGCAAGTTGGGATATAGTGAGGATGAACTAATACCCTCATCCACAACGCTATTGGGTTATGACAAGAGTGAATAGAAGCCAATGGGGAAAATCAAGCTAAAAACCCATTTTGGTGACCTTGTGGCCTACTCCGAATTCTTGGTGGTCCAGAAGAACACAACATTAAATGCCCTGCTTGGAAAGTCGTGGCTCCATAAGCACATAGTCATTCCTTCATCCTACCACAAGTGTATAAAGTATTACGTCAATGTACAAAGTGGGACATTTTACGTTGACAAGTCCCCTTTCGATCTCTCTGAGTGACACTAGATTGACACCGAGTTTTATGAGCAAAAGAAAAAGAAGCCTTTTCTAGATGGTATTGACTGGATCCCCACTCCAAATGGCCTGGAAATGGTTCCTGATGATCCCCAAGAATCATGGCAGAGACTACGCAATGCCCATCAATCATGTTGAGAGCGGGGGTTCAAGCCCGGACACACACTCAGCTATCCTCACGACTTCAGCCATAACGACCGAGTGTGACAATGAGGAAAAGACCACTAACCCTCAATTTGGGGACAAATACTTGAGTAGGGAAGCCCACGATGCCTCACCTCCGGACCCCGAAGAGCCCGTGCCGGGAACCCTCCCCCCATCAGATCAAGAAGATGAGAATGTGGGGGAAGACAAGGAGGAAGATCTCAGGAATGCACCTCCCACATTTGAGGAAGGTATCTCCACTACTGTGGATGAGCTCAGGGATATAAACCTGGGTATCGAGAAAGACCCGAGGCCCACTCTTATTAGTACATCAATGTCTCCCGAGGAGCACAAGGTATATACCTCTTTCCTGAGGCAACATCGAGTTGTTATTGCCTGGAATTACACGGAAATGTCGGGACTCAATCCCGAAGTGGCAACACACCACTTAGGTCTTCCAGATGACCACCGGGGCTATAAACAAGCCTCCATAAGGACGCACCCCACACATGTGGTCAATATAGAGGTTGAAGTCGATAAGATTATTAAAGCAGGTTTCATTCAGGAGTTCCAATACCCCATATGGTTGGACAACATTGTCTCCGTTAAGAAAAAGAACGGACAAATCTGTGTCTGCATCAATTTCATAGATCTCAATCGTCATTTCCCGAAAGATGATTTCTTGGTCCCGATTACTAAGTTACTAATTGATGCAATGGCCGGGTTTGAAGCTCTCTCCTTCATGGATGGTTATTCTAGGTATAATCAAATCCAGATGGCCCGAGAAGATGAAGAGCCACTACCTTCAGAGCCCCTCAAGGAATATTTTGATTCAGGGTCATGCCCTTTGGTCTCAAGAATGCTGGTGCCATATATCAATGCACCATGCATCGTATCGTTAAACCATTACTTGTAAGATTCGCTTAATGCTACGTGAATGACTTGCTGTTAAAATCAAGACAGCACTCAAATCACCTGTTAGACCTTGAAACCATCTTCAACAAACTTCGAAAACATAGCCTAAAGATGAATCCCTTGAAATGCGACTTCAGGGTTACCTCAGGGAAATTCCTTAGCTTTGTCATATTCCATCATGGAATTGAAGTTGACCCTGCAAATACAAAGGTTATCCTTGTCCTGCCACCTCCCTACAATCTCACTAAGTTGAGAGGATTCCAAGGACACCTAGTATACATTAGTCGGTACATAGACAACCTGGCAGGAAAATGTTTTCCCTTCACCAGGTTAATGAAAAAGGGGTTTACATACCAATGGAAAGATGAGTGCTAGGAGGCATTCAATAGCATAAAGAAGTACCTCTTAAGCCCTCAGGTGCTCATGCCCCCGGTTGAAGGGAGACCTCTTATCCTATATGTGACGGTGGTAGAGCGGTCACTGGGAGCCATCCTCGCGCAGAAAAATGACGCCGGCAGTTAAAACAGTCTCTATTACCTCAGCCGAACCATGGTAGATGATGAAACTCGATACTTGAACATTGAGAAGAGTTGTTTGGCCTTGGTCTTCGTAGTTCAAAAATTGCGACATTATCTGCAGCATCATGAAGTCCATTTGGTCTCGTGTAGTAACCCGCTCAAGTACATCCTCAGCAGCCCAATGCTGACTGGGAGCCTATCCAGATGGGAAGTCATCCTGAAACAGTTTGACATCCGGTTTGTGCCTCATAAATCCATCAAAGTCCATGCGTTAGCAGATTTTCTGCCAGAGCACCTCTCAACATGGACCACCACACCAGATTTCGAGGTACCTGATGAAGACATATTCTCAGTTCAAGAGGATCTTCATACCTGTGAAATATACTTTGACGGCACATCCTAAATCCCAACAGGGAAAAGGATGGAGGATCGCAAATTTAACAAGGTGGGTTTGTGGATAATACTCATGTCCCCAGAAAAGGCAGTCTTTCCATACTTCTTCCTCATGTCATAAGGACATACGAACAATGGGGTAGAGTATCAAGCCCTCATTGCGAGCCTGGAGCTCGCACTCCAGGTACAAGTACAACACCTTAAGGTAAAAGGTGACTCGAAACTGGTCATCAGTCAAGTCAATTATGACTATACTATTTATAAGGAGGGGCTTATTCCCATATTTGACCATGTCCGAGGATTAATGGCGGAATTCTCCACTGAACCAACATTGTTTTATATTCCCCGGTCTCAAAATGCCTAGGCCGATACATTAGGTAATGCGGAAACAGCCCTAGCTGATCCAGACCGGGATGAAACAACTATCAGTATTTCTCATCATCGAATGGTCTTGCCGTTTGTTCAGACTAAGACGGAAGAAATCGACAATGTCAGTCCTGTCCCCGAGCCATATGCTCCCGCCACCAGCTAGATGACCCCCATTGAAAACAATCTTCAAAGGGGAGAAAATCCATCAGATAGGGCTGAACAACAGCAAATACTGAGAAGGGAAATCAACTTTGTCATATACGATGGCACGGGTCAGCATAAGGTCCTCTACAAACGAGGCCTCAACGGAGTCCTCCTCAGATGCATTGATGGAGAAGAAACTGTTGTCGTCATGATTGAAGTGCATGCCAGAGTATGTAGAGAACACCAGTCAGGGTCTATGATTTCCCATCAGGTTCGAAGGCTTGGGTACTATTGGCCCATCATGAAACGATATTGTGAGCATTTTACTAAAAAATGCCACTCATGCCAAATTCATGCCAACTTCATTCACCAACCCCCAGAGTTACTTCATCAGGCCAAGTAATTATGGCCATTTTCCATCTGGGGAATGGACGTTGTGGGAGCATATCCTCCTGCCACGACCAAACAGCTGAAGTATATCCTCATAGCAACCGACTTCTTTTCCAAATGGGCAGAAGATGTACCCATCAAGGAATTCGGGGCAATAAATATTTTCAGCTTTGTGAAAACCAATATCATCTCCATATTGGGTGTCCCTCATACCATACTGACAGATAATGGTGCCAACTTCCACTCTGCTGAATTGGAGAAACTGTACCAAGAATATGGTATCAAGGAAAACCACTCAACCCTCTACCATGCAGCGGCCAAAGGACAGATAGAGGCTTTCAACAAGACCATGTCCAACATTCTCTAGAAAATGGTGTACAAAGACAATAAATCATGGCCGGATAAACTTCTTCATGAATTGTGGGCTTATCAAACCACAATCTGCACCACTACTCGGGCTACTCCGTAAACGTTAGTGTACGGAACCGAAGCGGTCCTGCCCATTGAGCTCCAATTACCCTCACTCCGTGTTGCCATTTTTGATCAGTTATCCAATGATGAGCAATCAGAAAAATGTCTAGGTGAATTGGAAAAGCTATATGAAAATAGGTTGCACACTTTGCACCATCTGGAGGTATATTAGAACCGGATTCCACGAGCCTTCAAAAAAAAGGTTTGTCTTCGGTCTTTCTTGGAAGGAGAATTGGTGTTGGTCCTTCAGACCCCAATGATACCCGAAAGGAAGCCTCCAAAGATGGAGCCCAAGTGGGAGGGACCATATATTATACACAAGGTCTACTCCAACGGAGCATATGCCCTTATCTCTATGGACTGTCAATTCACTACCGCTCCTACAAATGAGATATTTCTGAAGAAGTATTTTGCATTACCAAAAGTAGTCATCATCTGAGCTGCAGGACGTTAAACTGCCAAGCACCAGTCGTCCGACTTACAGGATGTTAAAATTCCAAGCACCTATCGTTTGAGCTGTAGGATGTTAAACTGCCAAGAACCTCTCGTCCGAGCTGCATGACGTTAAACTGCCAAGAGCCAACGGTCCAAACTCTATGACCCTAAAATAAGAGTATTTTTCATCCTCACCGCACGATGTTAAACTGCATGGATTTCAGATAACTATGTAGGACTTGATTCCTACCCTCGCAGGATACTTAGTGATGCCAGAGTCCCCCATCCTGGCCCAGCCATCCTTGAATGAAGTTTAAAATTACCTCTTCTCCTGTGTACGGAACAACCCTACATGGGGTGTATCCCTTTCAAATAACTACGTACGACTTGATTCCTTCACTCCCAAGATACGTAGCGATGCTAGGATTCTGTATCCTTGCCCAGCCATCCCCAAATAAAGTTAAAAAATTCCTCCTTCCCCCGTGTACGGACCAGACCTGCACGGGGTGTATTATCATCTGAAGAACTACGTTCATCTTGATTCCTACCCTCACAGGATACATAGCGATGCCAGGATTCTGTATCCTAGACCAGCCATCCCCAAATGAAGCTAAAAATACCCTTTTCCCCTATGTATGGAAAAAACCCTACACGGGGTGTATTCTTTGTCCTTACAGCACAACATTAAACTGCACAGATAAGAAGGATTGAAATGCATTTTTCCCCCGTGTACTGACCAGACCTGCACGGTCTTCTAAATTACTACGTTCGGTTTGATTCCTGCCGTCGCAGGATACGTAGTGATGCCAGAATTTCACATCCTGGACTAGCCACCCCAAATGAAGCTAAAAATACCCCTTTCCCCCGTACGGACCAGACCCGCATAGGGTGTATTCCCCAAAAGAACTATGTGATACTTGATTCTTACCATCACAGGATATGTAGTGATGCCAAAATCTTATCTCCGAGCCCAGCCGCCAATAAAAGAAAACATCGGTATATATACCCCTCTCCCTTACCGCATGATGTTAAACTGCACAAAATCCCCTTTTCACGTCAGTTCACCTTCGTCCTCACCACACGACGTTAAAACTGAACGGACTTCATTCTCACTACATGACGTTAAACTGAACGGACTTCATTTCATCCCACCCAAGATATATGGTGAAACGATATGGGAATAATTCTTGCGTATTTGGATGCATCGTCTTCATACATCAAACTCCGAGACCCGAATAATTGCGGATCTTCATAATCATTCATGGCCATCAGATGTAGAAATTTATCAACCAGTGGACACCTTTGAACAACTATGCATACCATGCCTTTATCGGCTCTGCATATTGATAGCCCTTGGCCCGTCTACCAAAGGAAAGATTTCCTCAAGCAGTACTCTTACTATCTCTGTATGCTTACCGGCCTCAGGGCCCCCATATCATATCTCCCAATCCAAAAATTTATGGAGTAGTGGTTTACAAGTTCGTTCCCCTCTCAAATCCAAACATTTCCAGGGTATCCCATCCTGGATAGCCTATGTATCCACACGTGGTTAACATGACAATCTGCATCTACAAACATCAAGTCAGGGCCAGGCTACTTTCACTCGATGAGCAATTGTGGTGAAGATGTTTCTTGTATGCTTGGACACTATTATCCCCATATTCTGAACTCTGTACTATGAGCAATCCCAAATTTTCATAATCATCCATGGCCATCAGAATTGGAAAGTTATCAACCCGTGGACACCTTGGCATGAATATTCATACCATGACCTCAGCGGCTCTGCATATTTATAGCCCCTGGCCTGTCTACCAAAGGCAAGATTTCCTCGAGCGGTACTCCTCCTGGCCCCGTATGCTTATCGGCCTCAGATCCCCCATATCATACCTCATGATCTGGGAAACCCCAGAGTTACAGTTTACAGCCTCATTACCCCACACTTGTTCAAAGTATACCAGAGCCTCCTAACTCAGTTTCCTTCCGGGTAATTTTAGCAATATCCACACAATGGTCTGAACTCTACGACTGTTAAACTATGAGTACATCGTCCTCACCACATGACGTTAAACTGCATGGAGGAAAGGTATACCCCATGCACAAGATAAATCAGCGCGGTAAACTCTTTGGGTTTTAACAACAACTAGAGACGAACATCCCCGACATGTCCAGATATTTCCTTACCAAATGACAGACTTCGTGGCCCGGTCAATCGCGGATCCTCAAAATCATTCATGGCCATCGGAAGTGGAAAGTTATCGACTCGTGGACTCATTTGAACGACTTTTCATACCATGCCCTTAGCGGATCTGTGTATTGATAGCCCCTGTCCCGTCTACCAAAGGCAAGATTTCCTCGGGCGACACTCTTCCTAGCCCCGTACGCTCACCAGCCTCAGTGCCCCATATCATCTCTCCTGATCCAAGATGCCTCAGAACCACGATTTACACCATCAACCCCTCTCCACATCTTAGACATTCCTAGATGTTCAAGCCCAGTTACATTCTGATCAAGAGTGGCCTTTGAAACTATGTCCTTACCGCATGACGATTAAAAGTACATTGAACATGTATTGACCGCTTGGTGTGAACTTTAAAGACCAAGCATTAAACATCCAAGGAAATGCATCCAACTAAAATCATTTTCACAGGTTAAAAAATACCCCATTTCCTTACTGCACGACGTTAAACTGCACAGCTTCTCTGTCCTCACTGCATGACATTAAAATGCAGAGCATCTTCAAAAATGCTCCCCATCCTCACCACATGACATTAAACTGCATGGAATTTAAAATGCCCTCTGTCCTTTCTGCATGACGTTAAACTACATGGTCGAACCTGTCATGGTTTCATTCAGGAATGGAGGCTTTCCTCTGTCCCTCAGTGCATGAGCTAGACCTACACAAACCACCATCTCACACCAGCATGAGAAGTAATGACTTTACCCATTCTCGGGAAGTTTATCCTAGATGTTTCTACCATAATCAGGCACCCTCTTTTCATAAACCATACTCTGTACTCAGAAGAAGCTGAACCCTTGTAAGCAACCCCTGGTGGTCCCGAATCTCAACCTTCCTAATGTTGCTCAGCTATCGAGAGAATACAATCATTGGCCTAAGGACACATATGCATGACTATGCATATCATTCCCTCAGTAGATCTACATATTGATCGCTCATGGCCTGTCTACCAAAGGCAAGATTTCCTTAGGCAATGCTTCTCTCTGTACGCCTCTTGGCCTCCGAGCCCCCATATCCACCCCGAGATTCAGAAACCCTATGAGCTAAAATTTGCCAACCTCTTTCACAACCCTTTCTGAATACTATGGAATGTCTCTGATGAGATTATCGAGAACCAGGAGAAGTTGTTCCATTTTAATGAATTTACCAACTACATGACTTTAAACTGTGCCAAGCTAAAACCATCCTCTACACTAACTAAATGCGTTGGACATGGACCTTGCGTCCACACTTCTAAATAATACAGATGTTCCCAAACCCTTTCAGACATCACACACCCTTTCTGAGCCACCCCTAGTGGTTTTCATATTCTCCAAGCCACCCATGGTGGATTACATAAGCTGGACTTCCATGAAGTCCTCAGGCCATTAGAAATGGATAGTCATTAGCTTAAGGACACCTTTTCATGACTATGCATACCATTCCCTCAGCGGCTCTGCATATTGATCTCCCCTAGCCCGTCTAACAAAGGCAAGTCTTCCTCAGGTGGTGCTTTTCCAACCTCTATACGCCGATACATCTCCCATACCTTGAGACATGCCCTGCATATCGTTCAAATCTAAACATGTTCCCCCCACGTGCGTTTGAAGAGTATTGAGACATATTTTATTTAACCAAACCTCATTGGGGCCCTCACCCCACCATATCTGGTCAAAGCATTTTGACCTAAAACATTAGTAATGATAGGCTTGTCAGAGGGACTTTAAACCACTCACAAGAAGAGGAGAAAACCCCGTTAGGCCGAAAACCCGAAAAGGGAAACCTAAGAAAAACCCGAGCCATACCTACTGGGTCCACAAAAAATGGGCCCCAGAAAAATTAGGGTATTGATAGAAAAGACAAAAAGTTTGTGGGAAATTTCTATAAAACCCTAGAAATAGTCATACTTTGCTCGCTGGATCCCATGGTCCAAGAAAAAATTAGAGCTCGTTTCTATTTTATCAATTGTATTGAACTCTGATTATCCTAAGTTAGGTGAATTACCATATACAACAATTATGTCAAATAATTTCTATCACAGGAGAAGACAACATGTTTGTTAAGGAGAAACATCTATTTGTTCCAAAACAAAGTTGATGTGAATGGTATCCACAATCCGAAGCCTCCTCTAGCATGAAAGGTAATTATAGTAGATTTTCAGCAGATTCAAGAAGCTGTATCAGGCGCTGATGATAATCCTTGATTGTTTGATTGAGATTTTGTAGCAAGGTTGTCTCTGCTTCTTCACCAACCCACAGTGTTTCCGCCTCTTGTGCCGCCTTTGTGCTCTCCCTCATCTCCTCTTCCATATGCCGCTCCCCTTCTTCAATTACGGCTGTGACAATAGTCTCCTCCTGCTGTAGCCACTGTATGTCACTCCTCAGCACCTCCAGTCGAGAATGCTTCTTAATGACTTTTCCCTAAAGTCTCGCGACCACCCCAGCTTGATCATGAGCTTCTGTTAGGCAAAGCTGTCGGGTCGCGGAAAGGTTGGCTTCAGATTGAGCAGCAGAAAGGCAAGATTCAAAACCACCAAGCCTCTCCCGGTCAGTGACCACCTGCTTGATTATATAATAAATACTATGGTAGTCAAATCCGTCAAATCATAGAAGCATAAACAGACTAAATAGCTTCGACAATTTAGTCGGCATCTCCATGAGGGGCGTTTTAGAAATCAGCTTCAAAATTTTCCCCCATGCCCTTTGACGTGCGGGTTGAAGACTAGAAAGGACCCATTGATCAAGCTCGGAGTCACTCCCGAATGAATATACATATCTAGGGATGAATGTCACCAAGGAGGGTCCCGGTGCGGCCTCACCCGCAAGCTCCAACGCCGCAGAAACTTCTCCCCCAGCGGCTGTGGTCACGGGCACGATTGGATCTGAGGGCACAATCGCCAGCGTCGAAGGTCGTGGTCTTGAAGCCCGAAATTCGATAAGACAGATAAGTATCCCTAATCCGAAAAGGTAAGATAAAGGTTTCGGTGTCCAGAGATTGAGAATCTTACCCCTGATCATCAAGGCGTCGGTACCCTTAAGCTCTACATTGTCGCTGCCTCTCGAGGAAGACGCTACATCTTCGAGAGGCAAGGGAGTCCGGGGAACCCCCAGAGGTGTCTAGGACCTAAGGCCACACCCAAGGCCAGAAAATCCCAAAGCTGTCCCCAAGTGGTCGTATACGGAGATCAAGCTCGGGGAAATTACTCCCCCGATAAACAGAATGATGGCCCACTATGGGTTTCTGACAACTGGCCTGATAACATGATCTTCCTCCATTGCCAAGGGACCCATCGGGTCTCAGGAATCTGACCCCGTTGGATCTGGGGCCTCCTTGGTAATCACGGGCTCCCCATCCTCCCCCGCAATTATAGAGGTTCTGTGATCAACAAGAGTTTCTTCTTCTAGTTGTTCCTCCTCTGATATATCTCTGATTGATGAAGATAGAAGGAAAGTGTTCGTATAACTATCCCCTTCAACAGGGCCCGCCATCTCGTCACACTCAGGAATGACCGCAGGTGTTCCCTCTGATAATAAAGGGGCAGAAGGTATGACCGCTTCGGCAGCCACGGCCAGGTCTCCTATTGGCCCTACACCATAGTGCCAAAACAGTTAATAACTGGAAAAATCAGAACATATGAGTTGGTAATCGAGGAAACGGGTTTCATGATTACCCTACGTCCCCTATCTGAGTCATTCCAATAATCGGGATGCCTGACGACGTCTCTAGATCTGACTAGGGGACAATTCTCCACTCAGAATGCTGGGAGGAGCTGGAGGATAAAATACCCTAGTTGGGTCTGCAATGGTCACTTCCATGTGCTCAGCTGCACCAGGAGACCCCTCATCGATAACCCCCATAGTCGAAGGTGCGTGTTCTCCTGCTGCAGTACCATGAGGAATATACTCCAGGGAAGGAATTTCCCCTGGTATTCCTCAGCACCCTGGATAAAGGGAAGAAACATTAGAACCTTCACAGTAAAGGAGGAAGAAAGCTGGAACATATGAGCAGGGAATCCTCTTTTTCGGGATCGGACGATTCGGATGTTTTATCATCATGGACACCCAATTAGACCCATAAAGCTAGTTTTAGAGTGAATGCACGTATGCATCCATCTCCTTCAATGAGGTGACTATTTTGTCCAGATCCTCTTCCAACAGCAAGTGAGGCAGAGAGAAGATATTCCCAATACCCGGAAGATCGAGAGATCTCATTTGGAGTAACACCCAACCCTCTTCGTCTGAGCCACTGACCCTCAGGTCATCCCAAATCCTCCACGATTCTAGGAATGTGGTCGTAATCGGAATAGCTAGCAAGGGGAGATCGACCTGAGAGGGTCGGGCAGCGGTAGGGGTTTGTGGTGGCGCCAATAGACATGTCTGTTTTCTAGATCTCGCCACCGCCCTAGAACTCTCGAGAGCTACTTATGGGTGGGACCTCATGGGCAGGGGGGAATTCCCTTACATCAGTAGTAGCAGGGGAACCAGTAGAATCATCACCTCCTGAAGAGTGATTTCTCTCTTCCTCCTCCTCATCACTCACCAATTGCAGCAGGGCCTAGACTCAGGGAGTTAGCACCACATAACCCTGGAGACCATGAATGTAGGCCTTGAGGTCCCGGAGATACCGATTGACTATCTCAAGGTCCACATCATAAAGGATGTCAGCAGGAGCAAATATGTAGCCCAGTCCGTCAAACGCAATTTCTGATTCCTGAAGATGCTACCACAAAGAACGGGGGTACTGGATGCGAAAGGATGAATGACCTTTGAATTCATCCCACTGGCCCCAAGCCATCGGGAAGGCAGTATCAGCAGGAATGGCTAACTCTCTCTCTGAAGTTTTGAGGGCATGTGAGGAGACACCTATGTCCATTAAAACCTTCCACGGATGCATGAGACCAGCAGGGTTACGGAGGACCGTTCCCAGCCTGGTTGGGGAACTATCCCCCTTCAAATTTCTCTTTCTGTTAGATGTATTAGGACTCAAGATAGTGGGCTCCCACAACCCTAACTGACCATTCAGATACAATTTCACCCAGGAGTCGGCATAGCTTTTGGATAATAAAGGCATAGAGTCTACAAGCGCGGGGGTCATAACCTCGCAGCTAGTATCCTCCCAGGTGAACATTAACCACAATTATCTAGACTTCATTAGATGGTGATTCCCATGAGCATCGTTGAGTGCAGGAGGACACAACGCCTGGACGCAGCAAAATTGGCGTCCAAATCGACAAGGCGCATACCACTCGCAGATCAGTTCCCCATTGATACGAGCCACCAGAGTACCTTCTTGGAGGGAAAAGAGGTATCCCCTCTTTCTAAATTCATCTGATATGGTGTTTGTGATTGTTCCAGTCGAGGAGGGATATGGTCGAAAATTGAAATGATCATAACTCGAGATCTGGCTCGACAGTAGACGCATATTCTGAACCATCTGTTTTCCATACTTCTCTTGGGCCACCCACTCCTCGGGCATAACCCTACTGGTTGGTTCCAAATACGGCCAGAACAGGGTACCCGAAATCTGAAAAGGATTGATGAAAGTATTGCAGTTCTTAATATGTGATCCCAACCATCCCCATAGAATTTGAAAATGGCCAGCTACCTAGTTTGGCCAACTCCCCTTGGTAATATCGCCAAGTAACCGATAAATTCTAGCCAATACTGGGAAGGCCAATTTGATGACGTTTCTGGTGTCCAGATGTGCCTCCATAACCAAAGTAGATACCCGCATGCCACCATTCTCGCTTACGGGCAATAGCCAACCACTAAAAAACATGGCTGGAAACACCGCTAGACGGAGCAGCCAATCAATGTCTGGGACAAGTTCACAACCCCAATTGTTGAACTGGCCTTCCTCCAGGATCAGCAAATATTTTCCCCGCTGCCTTCAGGACTCCATCGTAGGACAGTTCGTGGGCCTACGCAGAAGATCCATGGACTTTCTCTCTATGTAAAAATCCTTGATCCATTCACAATATAGGACAAGCTATTTTATAGATATATCTTTCGAATGCTCCCAGACCTGATCAATAAGATTCTTCACTATGGGAGGAGTCCTCTCTTCGTCATCCCACATAGATGGGGGAGGCAGGAATTCATCATACATGCCTCCAATAATGGGGACCCCTAAAATCTAGAAGACGTTCCAAATAATGATACCCACCTCCCCATGGACCAGATGGAATATGTTGGTATCTAGACTCCAACGGCTCATATGCAGCTTGGAAAGGGTGTGGGGCCGATGGGTACAGGTTTGGGACACCCAGACAGCTTCATATAAGCCTTCAAATCCCAATTACGCTTCAAACACCGCACAGATCAAGTGAACCCATAAGGGACACCCCCAATCCAATGACTTAAATGCCCCTCCAGGAAGGAGGTCCTAATCCACTGACCATCCATGTTGTTTTTTTACCATAGCATTGCAGGCAATTCTCTGGTAACAATGAATTTCCCCATATTACTGATGTTGTTCTCCTGTCGGGGACACAGGAAGGTGATTCAGCACAGACCCGGCCGCTGTATCCCTTGGGGCAGGCCACCCTCTGGCAGATATCACAACTCGAGGGATAGTACTAGTAAATATCCATGCTGAAGGATTGTTGTCATGAGATGTTACTGGAATCAGTGTGTCAGACAATAAACCGAACCCATAGGCTGGAAGGCTATTGGGAAAGGGGTACTCCCACTGTGACTCGGAGAGAAAGTTGAAAAGGAAATGGTACAGTGGGGAGTGACAGATTCCATCCTAAACAGATCTTTCCACATCCTTTCGGCATTGATCACCAATTAGAAGAGGCTCGACAACAGGCCTGGGGGCAGGTCGAGGAGGAACCATATTTTCTCCCTGCATTATAAAAACCAGACAAATGGTTTTTCCGGAATAATAAAATCTAGACAAAAATACAAAATATATGGAATGGGACTCCGTCAAGGAGCCTTCATGATGAGGTCCGCGAGCAGGCCTCAAAAGTTTGTTCGTGACAGCTACATCCTGTAAACCAACCCTACGCGGAATAAGTATGCGGTACTCTGGCCCGCGGAGCATCGGCCAGAAAACTGCAAACCAGGATTCTCTCCAGAATCTCAATCCTGGATTTAAATGTTTATGTTCGGAAGAATTAAGAAATTTTCAAAGTCTGGAATATTTCTGCTCCGTGGACCATCAAAACCGCGTAGCGAGTTCCTACGCGGCCCGTTGTAACTCACTTTTTAATTGATTAAAAGTGTTAGTTCGCGGGTGGGAGATGGGTCTGCGGGTGAAGGCAGACACGAACGAGGAGTGGTTCATGGAAATGAAAGTTGGTTCATAGACGAGGAGTTTCACGAAGAAGCAAGCACGCGTAGATGAAAATCAAGATCTCCATGTTCGAAAGGAATTCAGTAAAAGAAAAAGGTTAGGAGCCTCCTTATTTATAGATGTGGTCCCCTACCGGTTCCAATCCCCTGCCGCAAACTACCCAAGTTTTAGGACCACTCTACATCATAATAGTCTCCTCTTCGTTACGATCAGACCCCATTCCGATGGGGGGCATTTGTAGGGTCCTGAAAGAAATCCGCAAAGGGGAATGAAAATCCCCTTAATTCAAGAGAAAATTTTACCCAATTTCCCTCGCGGAATTGGGAAAAAATGTGAAGAATACTCATAGGTTGGAAAAAGACGAACAGGTCCGTGTACCAGTCTAATATTGACGGTACACTGCCAGTTCAGCAAGCCGCCCCCTCCGCGGACCGCTTTCGTTCACAGAATAGAGGGGGGGACCCTCCGCATGCATGAAGCAGGATGAGCGCTAGGCCGTTCCTTCGTCACGAACTGCCCCAGCCATGAACTACGTCAACCAGCCCAGACTGCGGACTACCGTCATTCACAGGACAAGGCGGGGCCCTGCATGGCGGCGAAGTACCCCCCGAACTAATTTGGTTCGCGGGGAAGGTGCATTCAATGCCCCCGCATGTTGCAGATTGACCAAGTCATCTGTAAACCGGGTTTCCGGTCATGGTCCTCTGCAAAAGGTGCCTCATAACCACAGATACATCTCTTTCCCCACACAATAAAAGGTGATCGAGGGGGATAAGAGAGAGATCGATCAGATTCAGGTGGAAGGATTTCGAAGGAAGGAGCATAGGATTTCGCAAACAGTGAAGTTCCAATTCGCGAACCAATATAGGTATGAAACTAGAAACAAATTAATAAGGAACTGGAAAACTCATAACAAATTGGTGAACCACATACATAAAATAAAAAGAAAAATAAGACCATGATCCATGGCCCCTCCTCGGACGTACTCCCCATGGAATGAGAAGTCTATTCCCCTTTTTCAATCTGACGCATCGTGTAGCACCCTCAAACGTGGGCGAAACCCTAATCGACGAAACCCGACCAGCGTCTCCCAGGGCCGCCGTTACTCATGCGGACTTCGTCGCATACCAACCTGGTACGCGGGCTGAACCTGAAGCCACGTGACACCCTGGTACATGGGAAGCCTATCTGTCCGCGTACCACCCTGGTATGCGGACGACCTCTCCAGCCGCGTAGCACCCCCTACCCAAAGGGCGCCACTCTTCATACAACCATGTGGCCCGCCAGATCCTTTTGTGTTCCCATTCCCCGAGTCAGATAAAATCCTTACAATCTGGCCCGATCCTTCGCAACCCCCTCACTAGACTATTCATCGTCCTCGAGCCATGGCCTCTATCGAAGCCACTAGATCCATATCATGAAATCTCCAGGCCCATCAGCGTGCTACTTTGAGTTTACATACCCATGGCAGGCGAGGTCAAATTGGTTGCACTGCCCCTAGCCTTTCTAGCAGGTGGTAGCACCCATGCATCTCTGTACTTCCCCGGTGCCAAGAACCAAGAGGGGATATGGACACAGGGGTACCCTTTCCCTGTCCCGCTGGGCTTCATCACCATTGGGCCTCCATCCTGGATTAAGTCCCAATCTCAATTTCTTTGGGCCGCTCCATGCGTAAGCCCCACTCCACTTCTCACAGACACACCTTTCGCAACTTGATAGTCAGGTATCTGCTTCATCTGGTTTCTCGCACCGATCATGACTCACGTTGTCTTAGAGTAAGCACCGACCATGACTCCAACCACCTGTGAACTATGGGGACTTTGATACGTGCTAAGGCATGGTACGTAGGAAGCCTCCATGAGGTTCAAGACCCACCACCTTGGGACATCACAGAGTGTAATCCCCGTCCATCCCGAACTATGTGGACTTTGATACTTGTCTCATAGGCGAGGTACGTAGGAAGCCTCCTCGAGGTTCAATCCTAACAACCGGTTGTTCTGACCTCCTTCATGTCAGTTCACCAACTCTATGGGATACCTTAGAGTGTAATCCCTATCCACCATCTCATTGGGCCACCTTAGAGTGTAAGCCCCAATCCTTCGTCCCGCATGACATTAAACTGCACTACCGAACTACGTGGATTCTGATTCCTCTCACGAGGATACGTAGGAAGCCCATATCACAGGTTAGATCCAAATGCTCAAGTCATTTTTTGTCCCCCCTGGACGATAGCAAAACTCTAGGGCGCCCAGTTATGAGGATTCAAATTAGTGTCGTCTCAATGAGACCAAACTCCTCAGAGTCATTAATCCTGTGAGGGATGGTAAACCTTGGGCCTAAATGATTCTGAATCCCTGCATTCAGCTGACCATTTCCAACCAGGAGTAATCCATGGATACTATACTTGGGTATAAACCAAAGATTCGCAATCATATGAATAAGTCTTAAATCTATAAGAGAGTCCTGAAACAGGCAATAATTCCCCCCAAAAGGGTGCGATGAGCCCAACTTCCCATCCTCTGGACCAATGTGAGTTCTTAAGCGTCAATGGCCAAATCAACCAACAAACGCCATCCTTTGGAATGCAGGTCCACGTATCGCCAGATACGGAACCGTTGGGTGTTTTGAACCGATTCGAAACAACCACTAAAAATGATAAAAAAATCTAAAGAACTGTAAAACCCTAAAAAAACTCCAAAAACCCCAAAAATCGAGAAAAACCATAAAAAAATAAAAAAACTAAAAAACCGTAAAAACCATCAAAATACATAATGAATATATAAAACCATAAAAATAAAAAAATTCCATTAAACATGAATAACATAATAACCCCCAAAACCATTAAAACCATAAGAAAATTGTAAAACATAAAAACAATTAAAACCCCTAAAAACATAAATCTAGATAAAAACTCTAAAAGACCCTAAAGACCCTGAAGACCCTAATACGAAAAAAAACCATAAAACCCATGTGGGAGACTCTCGTGGCGGTGGTGGTTCGATGCTGCGTCCTTCGGTGCAGATGATGCTCTTCGACGGCTTCACATTTCCTCAGGTGCGGTGACGATTTGTGCTTGTAGGGGGAGATATGGTCGACTCCAGCCTTCAGCAGCATTCTCGGGAAAAAAGGTGAAAGGTTTCAGTGGTACGTCCTCGTTTCGGCTCTTAGCATCTCGATCTCGCGATGCTGAGGATGGGTCAACAGGGTCAAGGACCTCGTCGGAAAAGGTTGCAGTGGCCCGACCAAAGGTGGAGAGGGCTTCATTGGCGGACAGGGGCTCTTTGATGTTGCTCAGTTTTCTGAGGCTTTTCATCAGCTTGTCTATGGTGCAGGCTCTCTGATCTATAAGTCAACGACGTGCTCTGATGTTTCAGATCAGAGGCTTTGGTGTGGCCTAGTTTTTCCTGCAGTCTGGCTCAGTTTTGACGGTTCCTGCTCCCGGCATGCAGTGTCTCAGATCCACGGAGGTGTGGGCCAGATCCGATCTTTTCTTGGTGCGGCGGTGCACTGCCATGGAGGAGCCTCTAAGATCTGGAGTGCGGCGGTCTTGTCGGTCTTTGCCGATCCTTGAAGCTTTGTGGGGAGCCTTTGCTTTGTTATGGCTCGAGCTTCCAGGCAGTGGTTCTGATTTCTCTTTGTGGCTCTCAATGCGGAAGCAGGTTTGTTCTTGGACTTCTTTTTTGTGGTATAATCTTGTTGCTGATCTAGATAAGTGCTGCGTTTTGGGCTCTCTGTTTGGCTATAGTGGTTGTTTCCCGGATTGTGGTGGGATTGGATTAGTGCGGGTTTTTAGTTCTGTTCTGATGTATTGGATGATTTCTGCTCTTGGTGTGCAAGTTCTGTGGTTCTTGTGGTGGATCTCCTTGGTAGGGAGGTGCCAGATACTGGTCTTTGTGATGAAGGATGATGATTGCTGTATGGATGTGCTGGATTCTGATCTTTGCGAGTCTGGATACTGGTTGCTGCTTGGTGGTGAGCTACGGAATGCTGGTGATGGCGACACTTGTGTTTTTGATGCTGGTGGTTCGGTGATGTTGGTTGCTGGTGGCTCTGGATGCTGGTTGCTGCTTGGATGGGAGGTGTTGAAGCTGCGGTTTATGGTCGTGCTGCTGCTGGATGTTGTTTTCTGTTTGAGTTTGGATTCTGGTCGTTGGTTAGCTGTGAGGTGCCGGATGCTGGGATGCTGGATGGTGGTGGTGGCTGCTTTGCTTTGTGTGCTTTCTTTTTTTTTCGTTCTTGACTTTTCTTTTTTTGGGTCTATTGTCTTCGGTCGTTAATGGTTTTTGGGTGTGGGTCGATTGACCCCTCCCCTCCCTTGTCTGTTGAGTCTCTTTTTCCTTATAATAAATTTGGGGGGGGGGGGGGGGGGTCGGGAATAGCCCGACTCTCACATCTTCTTTGCCTAAAACCCTAAAATTCATAAAAAATTCATAAAAATCCCAAAAAACATAAAAAAATCTAAGAATAATGAAATCCTCTAAGAAAACCATAAAAACATAAAAACACTTAAAACCCCTAATGTATCTAAAAATGATAAAAAAACCCTAAGAGATGCCAAAAATCCCTTTAAACCACTATATACCCAAAAACTGCTAAAAAAATAAACCCCAAAACCCCCAAAAAAACTCTACAAATAACTATATACTATAATAACCCTTTAATCCACTAAAAATTTAAAAAACTCTTAAAACCATAAAAACTCTAAAAAACTAAAATAAAACCCTAAAAACCTTAAAAAATCCTAAAACACACAAAATACCATAAAACACTAAAAATCATAAAAATATAAAAAAAATCCCTAAAATATGTAAAATTTAAAAACCCTAAAAACCTAAAAAAAACACTACGAAAACCATAAAAAAACTCAAAATCCTAAAAAACCTAAAAACACAAAACCCCTAATAAAATTTTAAATACCTTAAAACCCTAAAACCACTAAAAAAATATAAAAAAAATTTGACCACTAAAAATTCTAAAAAACACAAATAAACCATAAAAAAAATAACTGAAAAAACACTAAAAACTAAAAAAACCATTAAACCCTTCCCTAAAAACCCTCAAAAGCCTAAAAAATACAAAAAAAACCCATAAAATCATGAAAACTGATAAAAATACCTAATAAAGTTAAAAAACCCAAAACTTTGAAAAATACTACGAAAACATTAAAATCCAAAAAAAAAACATAACACTCATAAAAAACCTTAAAATGCTAAAAACTATAATAACCCTAAAACCCCTAAAAACCCTAAAAGCTATAAAAACCCCTAAAAACCATAAAAAACCCTGAAACACAATAAAAAAAATAAAACAACTAAAAACTATAAATACCCATTAAGCTCTTACAAATGTTAAAAAAAATAAAAATCCTCAAAAATCACAATAAACCCAAAAATACACTGAAACCCCTAAAGATAAAATAACCCTAAAAACCAAAAAACCCCTGAAACCCTTAAAAACCCACAAAATCCCTAAAACCCTAAAAACCATAAAAATTCAAAAAAACCTAAAAAAAGCCCAAAAATGGTAAAACAGCTGTAAAACCCCTAAAAACACACTAGAAAAAACATTAAAAATCTAAAAAAACTTGAAACCCCAAAACCCCTAAAAACAATAAAAACTATAAAAACCCCTAAAAACCCTCAAACCCATAAATACCCTAAATACATAAAAACCCTAAAACCCCATAAAACCCCTAAAAAAATAAAAATATAAAAATAATTTAAAACCCAAATGGATTTAAAAAACTAAAAAATTATTAAAAACCCTAAAAGCTCAATAAAATCAACAAAACAAACAACCATAAAACCCTAAAAATTCCTAAAACAAATTAAAATCCCTAGACCCCCTAAAAAACTATAAATATAATAAAATCTATTAAACCCCTAAAAACATAAAAACCCCTAAAAACCCTAAAAAACTATGAATACCATAAAAACATAAATGTACATAAACCCATAATAACCTAACAAACTCTAAAACAAAAAAAACCCATAAAAACCCAAAAAATCAAAAAAATCATGAAAACATTAAAAGATCCTAAAAACCCATAAAAACCTTAAAAGGACTAAAAACTCAAAAAAACTATTAAAAAGTCAAAAATGTAAACAACTATAAAAAATCATAAAAACCCTAAAACACTATAAAATTATTAATCCCCCAAAAACTATAAAAAACCTTAAACCCTTAAAAACATCAAAATAAATACAAACCCTTAAAACCCTAAAATCCTAAAAATCCCTGAAAATCTCTAAAAACGTAAAAACTCTGAAAAACCTAATGAAATCCTTCAAAATCTAAAATACCTAAAATCTATAAAAAATCATAAAACTCAAAAAACAATAAAAACCCATAATGACCCTAAAACCCACTAAAAAACTCTAAAGACACATTAAACCCTAAAAATGTAAAAACTATATAAAACTATAAAACCCTAGAAAATTATAAAAAGCCTAAAAATAAAAAAAACACATAAAAAAACTAAAAATAATAAAAAACTCTAGATACATTCAAAATCCCTAGAAAACATAAAAACAATATGAATACTTAAAAGTAGTAAAATTACTTAAAAATCCAAAAAACCCATAAAATCACGAAAAACCCCATGAAAACCTTAAACACATAAAAAAAATTAAAATCACTAAAACCCTAAAAAATTCTGACAAACCATAAAAACCCTAAGCACCACTAAAAACCCTAAAAAACATAAAAGCCCCAAAAAAACCATAAAAAAATAAAAACCCAGAGAAATCATTAAACTAAGAACTCCATAACCCATTAAAACCTTGAAAATGTTAATAATGTCTATACAACCATAACACCCCTAAAAAATCAAAAAATATTAAAACTCAAAAAAACCCTAAAACCCCTAAAACCCACTAGAATCCCCAAAACCCTAAAAAAACTGAAAATCCTAAAAAACCCTCATAATACCAAAAAACCAAAAAACCAAAAAACACCCAAAACCCCTAAAAAACATAGAATCCTAAAAACACTTTATAAACTAAAAACCTAAAAAACACTAAAAATCCTAAAAACCCTAAACCGTTAAAAACTATAAAACCCATAAAAACCTTAAAACACCCTAAAAACCCATAAAACCCATATAACCCACTAAAAACTGTAAAGTCCCTTTGAACATCTAAAAACCTAAAAAAATCTAAAAAACATTAATACACTTGAAAACTTAAGATAATCCCCTAAAACCCCCAAAAAACCTAAAAACCCATAAAAATACTAAAAAACCATAAAACCCTCAACATACATAAAAATCCTAAAACACAATAAAAGTCCAAAATTACTTAGAAATCCCAAAAAACATAAAAAATATATAAACCACGAAAACCCCTCTGAAAATTAAAAAAAACACTTAAAAACACTAAAAATCCTATTAATAATAAAAACACTAAAAAATGGATAAATATACTTAAAAACCCTAAAAAACATAAATATCCTAAAACCTATAAAAACCATAAAAACCCAAAAAAATTCTAAAAACCCTTTAAACCCCTAATTTTTTTTTAAAAATATAAAAACACTTAAAATCCAGCAATTCTCAAAAAGAACCATAAAGCCCTAAAACCCCTTAAAATAATGAAAACACCTTAAATCTCTAAAAACATAAAAACCCTAAAAAACCTGAAAACCTCTAAGAGAAAATTAAAAACATAAAAAAGTAAATTCCTTAAAAAACTTAAAAAATTCTAAAACCACTAAAAATCCATAAAAATAATTAAAACCCCCCAAACCATAAAAACCCATAAAATCCATAAAAATCCTAAAACAAAATAAAAACCCAAAACCCCATGGAAAATAATAAAAACCCCTTGACACATAAAAAAGTTAAAAAACTCTAAAATAAATTAAAACCCTATAAAAATAAAAAAACATAAATCACAAAAAACCATCAAACCCAAAAAACCATATAAACCCAGAAAACACTAAAACCCCAAAAACCCAAAAAACCCAAAAAACCCCTAAAAATCCAATTAAATCCTAAAAACCATAAAAACCCAAATAATCCTTAAAAATATCTAAAAATTTAAAAATCCCTAAAAACCTTAAGAAACCATAATAAAACATTGAAAACATAAAAACACATAAACCCCTAAAAACCTAAAAAGCACAAAATACCAAAAAAACCCTAAAAATCATATAAACATAAACACCCCTAAAAACCATAAAAAATCCTAAAACCCCATAAAAACCCAAAAAACAACTAAAATCTCTAAAACCCTTTAATCCATTGAAGACATTAAAAAACCCTAAATAACGTTAAAACCCCCAAAAAATAAAAAAACCCCACAAACCCAAAAAACCCATAAAAAACCTAAAAACGCTCAAAATCCCTGAATTCCATAAAAATATAAAACAGATCTAAAAATACCTAAAATATAAAAACCCATAAAACCCATGGAAACACATAAGAAAACCTTAAAACCCAAAAAAAAAAACAAACCCTCCAAAAACCAAAATACCGTAAAATGCCTAAAAAGCTAAACCCCTAAATACATGAACGCCCTTATAATCCCATCAAACCCTAAAAATCCTAAAAATCATAAAAAATTTGTAAGTATTCATAAAAACCTAAAAAACCCATAACCCAGAAAACCCCTAAGAAAACAATACAATCTAAAAAACCTAAAACCCTTAAAAAACTAAAAAAATATAAAAATATAAATAAACATAATAAACCTAAGAACCCAAAAAACCCAAAAAACCCCTAAAAACTGTAAAAAAAGATAAAAACCCATAAAATACCAAAAAAACCACTAAAAAATCTAACCGCCCTTTAAACCCATAAAACCATTAACAAAATATAAAACCCTTTAAACAACTAAATATGTTTAAAAACTCTAAAAACCCTAAAACCAACAATGAAACAAAAAAAACATTAAATCCCAAAAAACCAAAAAACCATAATTCCTGTAAAAACTCTAAAAACCGTAAAACACCTCAAAATCCCTAAAAACACTAAAAACCCCTAAAATACATAAAAACATAAAAAATCCTAAAAACATTTAAAACCCATATGTTGACCATAAAAAACTAAAAACACATAAAACCCTTAAAAAACTAAAAAACACATAAAATCCCTGAAGAACCTAAAATTCCTAAACCCCCTAAAAACCATAAAAACACTTAAACCCTTTTAAAATACATAAAACCCTAAAAACGACAAAAAAATCTACAAACCCTTTAAACCCTTAAAATTCTTAAAAATCTAAAATACCCTAAAACCCCTAAAAACTAAGAAATCTCTAAAACCAAAAAATATGAAAACCCTAAAAACCCTAAAAACCCTAAAACCCATCAAAATACCTAAAACCCAAAAATATAATAAAAATCATAAAAAACACTAATAATACTTAAAAATGTAAATAACACTAAAACCCCCAAGAAAACATCAAAAAACCTAAAAACACTTAATACCCCTAAAAAATAAAAACAATAAAATCCTTAAAAAACCCTTAACCCCTATAAAACCCTAAAACACCCAAATCTATAAAAATCTTAAAAAACATAAAAATCCAACAAATTATTAAAAATGTAATAAATATTTAAAATCCTGAAAACCCCTTAGAAAACATTACAAATATAAAAACATTTAAAACCCCTCAGAACCAACAAAAATTAAATAAAACAACAAAAACCCTAATAAATCCTAAATCCCCTAAAAACATGAATCCTTTAAAACACCTAAAATAATAAAAAGCCAAAAAAATATTAAAAACCCCAAAAATTCCAAAAAATAGAAAACCTAAAAACCTTGAAAACCCTAATGAAATATTTAAAAACCTAAAGCCCCTCAATATGCTAGAAATGATAAATCCCTAGAATATCTTAAACTCTAAACCCCCTAAAAAACAAAAAAAACCCCTAAAAACCATAAAAACCCATAAAAACTCTAAAACCACAAAAAAAATATAAAAACACTTTAAACCACTACAAATGATAAAAATATCTAAAAAATGTAAAACCCTAAAATTAAAAAATTATGAAAAATAAAAAAACCATACAAACTCAAACTACAAAAAACTCCCCTAAAAACCCCCAAATCCCTAAAATGATAAAAAACAATAAAAATACTAGAAAATCCCTAAAAATCTTTAAAAACATAAAAAACCCTAAAACCCCTAAAACCCCAACGAAAAACTTAAAAAACTAAAAAACGTAAAAGCACTAAAAACTTAATAAATGATAAAAATTCTAAAAGTCCTTAAATACCCTAAAACCCTAAAAGACCATAATCCACTAAAAACCATAAACACCACAAAAACTAATAAAAACTTTGAAAAATCACTAAAAACTCTAAAACCCTTTTAAAAACCTAAACACATTAAAAAATCTAGAAACCGTAAAAACCCAAAAAAACCCAATAAACCATAAAAAAAATAACAACCCCTAAAACCCTCAAAATACCTAGAAACCCTAAAAAGATCCTAAAATTCAATAAATACCTAAGAATACCTATAAAGAAAAAAACCATAAAACCTTGAAACCCCAAAAGAAAATATTAAAAACCTAAAAACACATAAAATCCCTAAAAAAACCAAAAAATATATATAAATTCTAAAATACCCCAAAAACCCCAAAAACCCAAAAAACCATAACACCCAAAAATATATTTAAAACCCTAAAACACTGAAAAACACATTAATCCCCTAAAAACGTTAACAAACCCTAAAACCTATAAAAACCATAAAAACTCAAATAGACCCCTAAAAACCATTAAAACCCTAAAAACCCTTAAAAACCCTTAAAAACCCTAAAAAACCCTAAAACACCTAAAAATACCTTATAATACAAAAAATATAAAAATATTTAAAAAATACATAAAATAACTAAAAATTTGAAAAACCATGAAAACTATAAGAAACCCTTAAATACCTCAAAAAACATAAAATACCAAAAAACCATAAAAACTCTAAAAAAAACTAAGATCCCTAAAGACCTTAAAAAACACTAAAAACTCTAAAAACCCTTCAACCACATAAAAATTCTAAAAACTATAAAACAATAAAACCCAAAAGAAACAAAAAAAAGTAAAAATAAAAAACCCATTAAAATCATAAAAACCCCCAAAATCCCTAAAAACCAATAAAAATACAAAAAATGCTAGAAATACCTAAATATATAAAAATCCATATACCGTGAAAACTCCTAAGAGAACAATAACAAACAAATAACACTTTAAACCCCTAAAAACCTAAAAATTCTAAAATCCCAACCCCCCCCCCCCCCCCCAAAACCCAAAAAACCAAAAAACCCAAAAAACCATAAAAACCCTAAAACTGAATAAAAACCTAAATACCACTAAAGACTCTAATAACCCATTAATCCCCTAATAATGTTAAAAACACTAAAAACTGTAAAACCCCTAACTCAAAAAAACACCCAAAAAACCCTAAACCCCCAATACCATAAAAAACCCTAAAAATTATATAAAACGTAAAACAACAAAAAACCCTAACAATCCTAAGAAATCATTAAAGTGTAAAAACATTAAAAACCCCTAAGGAACCTAAAAATCAATAAAAACTCTAAAAAATCCTAAAAACCGGTAAAACCAAAAAAACTGTAATAACCAAAAATTCCTCTAAAAACCATTAAAACCATAAAAATTCATAAATTCCAAGAAAACCACTAAAATATCTGAATAAAATTTAAACCCCTAAAAACATTAAAAAATAAAAAAAACCATAAAAACCCAAAAAAACTGAAAACAACCCTAAATTCCCAAAAAAACACGAAAACACTAAAAACCATAAAAATCGAAAAACATGTCAAAATCCCTAAAAACCCTAAATACTATAAACATAATAAAAAGGACCCAAATTCATTAAAAATGTATAAATGCCTAAAATTCCATAAAAAATCTAAGGCTACATTAAATACCTAAAAACAATTAATCCCCTAATCAACTAAAAATTCTAAACCCATAAAAACTATAAAAACAACAAAAAACAAAAAAACAAAAAAACATTAAAAAAACCTAAAAACCCAATATCATAAAAAACTCTAAAAACACTTTAAAGAGCTAAAAATTTTAAAAACACTAAAAATACATAAAACACCTAAAAACTCAAAACAAAACCCTAAAACCCCGAAAACCCTAAAAACCATAAAAATCATAAAACCCCATAAAACCCTCAATATCTTTAAAAACCCCAAAAAAACCAATAAAATCGTAAAAATCCTTTAAAATTTAAAACCCCCAAAAACCATTAAAAATCCAAAGAAAACCATAAATCCCAAAAATAAATAAAAAAAATAAAAAAACCAAAAAATGATAAATACATTAAAAACCATAAAAACACTAAAACCATTAAAAACCACTTAAAACCATAAAAACCATAAAAAATATAAAAACCCATAAATACCCTAAAAACGACTAAAAACTCAAAAAATCTTATAATCCCCTAAAAAAATTAATAAACTATAGATTAATTTAAAACCAAAAAAATCCTAAAAACCCATACAATCCCAAAAACCCTAAAAACCATAAAACACCCTAAAACCCGTCAAAATCACTAAAACCCATAAAAACAATAATAATCCATAAAAAATAACAAAAAGTACTTAAAAACATATAAACCCTAAAAAATGAAAGAAACTTATTAAAACTTAAATAACTAAATAAAACTTAACACCCCTAAAAACCTAAAAAATGATAAAAACACTAAAAAATCGAAAACCCCTAAAAACCCTAAAAATAAAACTAACCCCTAAAAACATTGAAAATCACTAAAAACCTATAAAAACATAAAAACTAAAATCAATAAAACCATTTAAAATGATAGTAATGTTAAAAAATCAATGAAACTTTTAAAACCCTAAAAGCTCAAAAAAACACAAAATTTGGAAATACCTTAAAAACCTTAAAAACCCATAAACCCCCAGAAAATCCCCAAACACCCTAAAAACCCATAAAATCATTAAAAACCTAAAAGACCCCTAATAATGTAAAAAACACTAACAACCTTGAAAAACCTAAAAAACCTTAAAAACTTGAAAACACTTAAAACCCCAAAAAACCTAAAATACCCTAAAACCCCTAAACAATTTTGAAACATAAAAACCCTAAAAATATATAAAAAACAATAAAACCAATACAAATTCACTAAAACCTATTAAAACCCTTATAATCCCTAAAAATGTTTAAAAACTCTAAAAAACACTTCCAACCGTAAAAACCCTAGAACCCCTAAAAAGCCAACAGTATCCATAAAACCCTAAAAAATCCTAAAAAACCTAAAAAACCATAAAATCCCTAAAAACATAAAAAACCTGTAAAAACCCAAGAAATCCCTAAGAAAACCTTAATACCAAAAAACACTAAAACCGTTAAATATTCTAGATACCCTAAAAATCCATAAAACACCCTAAAAACCCCTAAAAACCATGGAAATCATTAAACCCCCTAAAATAATAAAAACCCCTTAAAACACATAAAAACTATAAAAAAATAAAAACAACTATAAAAACCCATTTAAACCCCTAAAAACATTAAAAAATAAAAAACCCATAAAACCCAAATTACTCAAAAATCTCAAAAAACCCAAAAAACCCTAATAAATCCTAAAAACATTCAAAATCTCTAAAAACCCTAAAAAATTAAAATCATAAAAAATAAATATAAAAACTCTAAAACCCCAAAAAACCCCTAAGAAAACGTCAAAAAAATCATAAAACCCCTAAAAACATAAAAAACTAAAAAACCACTAATATACCCTAAAATTCATAAAAACCCCAAACCATAAAACCCCTAAAAACATAAAAAAACCTAAAAATCCCATAAAACTCAAAAAATGAAAAATAACCCCATTAAAACAATATGAATCCCTAACAAAACCATAAACTCCTCAAAAACATAAAACCCCTAAAATCCTAAAAATGAAAAAACCCTAAAAACCATAAACCCCTAAAAACAATAAAACTCCTAAAACCTTAAAAAATAGTAAATACCATAAAAAATCTAAAATGAACTAAAAACTCTAAAATTATTTAAACCACTAAAAAAATTAAAAAACTCTAAAAATCATTAAAACCCATAAAAACTAAAAAATCCCAAAACCCATAAATACCCAAGGAAACCAAAAATTCCAAAAAATTCCCCAAAATTTAGAAAACCCAAAAAAACATAAAAATCTTAAAATGATCTAAAAATCCATGAAAATGTACAAACCCAAAAAACCAAAAAACCCACTTAGAAAACCATAAAACCTAAAAACACATAAAAACCCTAAAAGCCTAAAAAATATTAAATTATTTTTAAACATTTAAACCGATAAATATCATAAAACCCCTAAAAATCCCAAAACCCCAAAAAAGAATATAAATCCTAAAAAATACCAAAAGGCCTAAAACCCCTAATTACATAACACCCTAAAACCCTTAATACCGATATGAAAACCATAAAAACCCAAAAAACATAAAACCCATACCACAAAAAAATGATAAAAACACTAAACATAATAAAAAACTATAATAATCCTACAAATCCCATAAAAACCTAAAAATTCAAAACTCCCATAAAACCCATAAAACCACTAAAAAATCTATAACTCTTTAAACAGATAAAAATGTTAAAAGACTTTAAAGACCCTTTACCCACCCAAAAAAATGTTCAAGCGCTATAAGTAAACATTAAAACCCAAAAAACACATAAAACGCTTAAAACTGTAACCATGCTTAATCCCTTAAAAACCATAAAACCCATAAAGCCCTATAAACCCTAAAACAACAAAATCCCTTAATACCCTTTCAAAAAACATAAAAACCGTAAAAAATACTAAATAATATATAAACACTTGAAACTCTTAAAGGGTAAAAAATCTAAAAAACATTAAAAAACCCCAAAACAAAAAAAAACTATAAAACCTTAAAAACCCTAAAACCCCTGAAACCGATCAAATCTCAAGAAACCTAAAAAAGACTAAAAATCCTAAAACCCCTAAAAAAATAAAAACCCATAAAAACATTAAAACACTATGAAAACCCGAACACCCTAAACACACAAACCCTTAAAAAACTAAAATCTTCTAAAAACCTTACAAATCCTTGAAAACCCTATAAAACCCAAAATACATCAAAATATCTAAAAACCATAAAAAATAAATATTAAAAAATATCACTAAAAATTAAATAACCTCTAAAATCACTAAAAACAATGAAGAAAACATTAAAAACATAAAACACTTAAAATCCCCAAAAAACCTAAAAAATGCAAAAACCCTAAAAACCATAAAAATACCCAAAAACCCTAAATATCTCTAAAAACCATAAATTCCCTAAAAATATTAAAAACACCTAAAACTTATAAGAAACCTAATGAAAGTAAAAAATTTAAAACCCCTTTAAACCACTAAAAATGTATAAATGCTATAACAACATTAAAAACCTAAAAAACACAAAAACCATAAAAATCCCAAAAAACCCATTAAAAATGCAAGATCCATAAAGTACCTAAAAATGATAAAAAAAAAATTCCTAACACTACTTAAACCTTAAAGATCCTAAAAAATACCAGAAAAACGCTAAAAAAATAGAAAAATAATAAAAACCTTGAAAAAGACTAAGGAATCCATAAAAGAGAAAAAACTATTAAAACACCTAAAAAACTCAAAAACACTAAAAACCCTAAAATCCATAAAAACCCAAGCACCATAAAATAATAAAAACCCTAAAAACCTTCAAAATATAAAAACTGATATAAATCCTAAACCACTACAAACTCTACAAAACCTTTAGACTTCAAAAAACATTAAAAAACAAAACAACTCCTTAAAAATCCCAAAAATCTCCAAAAAAACCGAAAAACCACAAAAACTATAAAAAAACAAAAAAACCCCCAAACCCCTCAAATCCCTAAAAACCCTATAAAATCATTAAACCATAATAAATCCCTAGAAATACCTAAAACATAAAAAACCAAAAAACCTTGAAAAACCCTAAGAAAAACATAAAACCCTAAACACACTTAAAGACCCTAAAAACCCCAAAAATGCTAAAAAAATTAAAAAACTTTTAAACCCCTAAAATATCATAAAACTCCTAAACCTTTTAAAATCCCTAAAAACCATAAGGGCCATTTGGTCCAAAAAATGGTCTTTCAGGTCTTGTATTCAAACCACTTAGTCTTGGGTCTTCGGGCTATGTAATAAGTCTCCCTCTACCCAATCAGTAATAGGTATTTTCTTTAATAATAAAAATGAAGCTTCAACCCCAACCATAAAAACATTAAAAAACTCTAAAAAATGTAAAAATACCCAAAAAAACTCAAAAAAACCCTAAAATAACAACAAAACAATAAAAACTCTAAAATCCCTAAAATCCCTTAAAAACACTAAAAATCACTAAAAATCACTAAAAACCCTAAAGAACAAAAAAACCCCTAAAAATCCCCAAAATCCTTAAAAATGTAAAAAATAAATAAAAAAATATAAGAAAACCTTAAAACCCTAAATAATATTAAAACCCAAAAATCCAAAAAAATGATAAAACCATAAAAATCCCTAAATACCAAACAAACCATAAAAACCATCAAAATCCCTACAACCCTAAAAACCATAAAAATCCAAAAAAGAACCCTAAAACTCCATAAAAAAAGAAAAAACCATAAAAACATAACAAAACCATAAAAACCTAAAAAAACATAAAACAAATAAAAACCTAAAAATGATAAAATACCTAAAAAACCTAGAAACCTGAAAAAACAATAAATCCCCCTAAAAACCTTAGAAACCTTAAAACCCATAAAAATCTAAAAACCCGCTAAAAACTTTGAAACCATTTAAAATACTAAAAATGTTAAAAATCTCGAAAGGACCAATAAACCCCTAAAAACTCAAATAAGAAACTATGAAAACCTAAGAAAACCACAAAACCCTAAAGAACTTTGAAATCCCTAAAAATTTATAAAATCCCTAAAAACCATAAAAACCCTAAAAAATCCCAAAAAAACCCGAAAATCATAAAACCCCCTAATGACCCCTATGAAAACATTAAATCCCTAAAAAAAATAAACCCATAAAAAACCTTAAAAACTTAAAAAATTCTACATAACACTAAAATCCCCAAAAAATCCCATCAAACCCCTAAAAGACTTAAAACACCTAAAACCCCATTAAACCATAATACCCTCACTAAAAACCCTCAAAACACTTTAACCCCTAAAAACATTAAAAACTCTAAAAGACCATAAAAAACCTAAAATGAAACACTTAAACACCTAGAAACCCTAAAACCCTTAAAAACCATAAAAACACTGAAATCCCTAATATCCCTAAAACCCATAAAAATCATAAAAAAATCAATGAAACCCCTAAAAATGTAAAAACCCTAAACTCTTGAAAAAATCAAAGAAAACCATAAAAAATTAAATCAACTTAAAAAATCTTAGACTCTAAAAACTATAAAATCCCAAAAAACACTAAAAAACCATAAAACTCTCAAAAACCATAAAAACCCAACATACCGTAAAAATAATAAAAAACAAAAAAAATCACTAAAACCTAAAAAACCCAAAACCTCGGAAATCCCTAAGAAAACCTTAAATACATAAAAATATTTAACACCCCTAAAAAAACCACAAAAAATCCTAAAACAGTATAAAAACCCTAAAACCCTAAATACCATAAAACCCCTAAAAACATAAAAACACTAAAACCCCATAAAAATCATGAAAAATCATTAAAAATTATTATTTCCCTTTAAAAACATAAAAAATTAAAAGCAATAAAAACCAATAAAACCATAAAAACTGAAAAATCCCCTAAAAATAAAAAAAAAATCCATAAAAAGCCTAAAAACCAACGAAACCTTCAAAATCCCTGAAAATACTATAAACAATATAAATCATAAAAAATCTATAAAATTACATAAAAATCCTCAAAAACCAATAAAATATCCTGAAAAATTCCTTAAAAATATAAAAACTTTTAAACCCCATGAAAAAATAAAAAATGATAAAAACAATAAAAAATTACAAAAACATTAAAATCCATAAAAATACCTAAATCTCTAAAAGCCATAAAAATCCAAAAAATTCGTCAAAATCCCAAAATATTTAAAAAACCTTAAAAACATTAAAAATTCTAAGAAAACATAAAAAACATAAAAATACTAAAACCCAAAAAAACTAAAAACTATGAAAAACCCACAAAATCCAAAAAGTCCTTAAAACCCCTAAAACCCAAATTACCATTAAAAGCCCTAAAATCCTTTAAAAATACCTGAAACCCATAATACCAAAAAACCACTAAAACCACTAAAAAACAATTAAATACCTAGAGACTTTAAAAATACTAAATATAATAGAACCACTAAAAACTCATAAAATACCTAAAAATGTAAAAAATAATAAAATCAATAAAAACCTTTAAACCACTAAAAATACCTATAAATCACCAAAACCATAAAAATCATAAAAAACCCTAAAGATATAAAAACAAATATTGAAAACCATAGTAACCTTTAAAAACCCAATGATAATCAACGATACCTAAAAACACTTAAAACCATTAAAAACATAAAATTACTAAAATCACAAAAAACCATAAAAACCATTAAAACATCTAAAAACAGTAAAAACACTAAAAACCTATATAAACAAATAAAAATCACTAAAAACTCTAAAACCCCTTTAAAACCCTAAAAAAATTAAAAAATTATAAAAATCCGTTAAAACCAAAAAGCAATTCGAAAAAAACTAGAAACCTAAAAGCCAATAAAACCATTAAAACCATAAAAAACCTTAAAATCCTTTAAAAACCCTAATAACCATAAAAATCCAAAAAGTCCTTAATATTCCATAAAAATGAAAAAAACACTAAAAAATCTAAAAAATGCATAAGAACATTAAAAACAATAAAACCCCTAAAAATTGTAAAAAAACATTAAAACCAATAAAATCACTATAAAATATAAAAATCCTTCAAACCACTAAAGAAATTAAAAAATCTCAAAACCATTACAAACCCTAAAAAAACAATCCCAACAGAACTATAAAACCCTAAACCCCTAAAAACCCTGAAAATCCCAAAATCCATAAAAGACCATAAAAATCCAAAAAACCCCTAAAATCCCTAAAAATGAGAAAAACCATAAAAACCAAGAAGAAACCTAAGAAAAAAATTAAAAAACTAAAAACCCCAAAATGCCTCAAAACCCCTAAATCCCCTAAAAACCCTAAAAACCAAAAAAAACTTAAATCATTAAAATATCCTAATAACCATAAAAACTAATAAAAACTTTTAAAATCATAAAAACTCATAAAAACCAGAAAAAAACCACTAAAATTTGAAAAACCAATTAATCCTTTAATAATGTAAAAAAACTATAATATCCTTAAAATCCATAAAAACCTCAAAAATCCAAGAAAAACACAAAAAAATTAAAGCACCTAAAAACACTAAAAACCCTCAAAATGCCTAAAAACGTTAAAAACCATAAAAATCCTAAAAAGTTCTTAATAGTCACATAAAAATGTAAAAAACCATAAAAACCATGAAAAACACTAAGAAACCCTAAAAAAACTATAAAAACATAAACCAAAAAACTTAATAAACTCTAAAAACCCAAAAAAACACAAAGAACCCAAAAAAACCCATAAAAACATAAAAACCCGTTGAAACCCATAAACCCTAAAAAACCACTAATATCATTAAAACCCCGTTAAACCCATAAACACATTAAAAAAAGTAATAAAAATATGAAACCCTAAAAACTAAAAAATAAAAACTAAAAACCTAAAAAAAGGATAAAAACATTGAAAACCATAACCACCAAAAAACCTTAAAAAATACATTAAAATACGAAATAATATTAAAAAACATTAAAAATCCCTAAAAATCACAAAAACCTAAAAAACCTTAAAACCCCTAAACCCACTAGGAAAAACGTAAACATCTAAAAACACTACAATCCTATAATAAACTAAAAAAATTATAAAAACCCTAAATACTCTAAAAACCCCTAAGAACCTTAAGCACCATAAAACCCCTAAAACCCCGAAAACCTTAAAACCCAATAAAACCATAAAATCATGAACAAACCATTACAAACTCAAAAAACTCTTTAAAACTCTGAAAACTTTAGAAACTCAAAAAACCCATCAAAACCCTTAATAACTAAAAAAACCCTAAAAACTAAAAAAACAAAACCCTAAAACCCTCAAAATCCCTAAAAACCATAAAAAAAGAGAGATACTCAAAAATCCTAAAATTTCCTAAAAACATAAAAACCCCTAAAACCCTAAAATACACTAATAAATCCTTAAAAATCTAAACATACTTAAAACATCAAAAAACCTAAAAATATTAAAACCATAGAAAAACCTAATATCCCCCCAAATAGTAAAATCATTAAATCCCCCAAAAAACAAAAAAAAAACCCTAAAAACCATAAAAAACTAAAAAAATCACTAAAAATACTCAAAATAATTGAAACCTGTAAATATGTTAAAACCCATAATCCCCTAAAATCTCAAAAAATAAACCTAAATCCCCCCAAAATCATAAAAACCCTAAAAACCTAATAGATCCCCTAAAACCCCATAAAACCACTAAAAATCCAAAAAAATCTTAAAAAATCCCAAATAACGTATTTAAATGCATAAAACCCCTGAAAATCCCTATGAAAACCTTAAACTTCCAAAACACTTAAAATCCCTAAAAACCTAAAAAACACTAAAAACCCTAAAAAACCATACAAACCCTAAACCCTCAAAATCAATACCCATGCTTCCT
Source organism: Viscum album (assembly GCA_963277665.1). Classification (NCBI taxonomy): domain Eukaryota; kingdom Viridiplantae; phylum Streptophyta; class Magnoliopsida; order Santalales; family Viscaceae; genus Viscum; species Viscum album. The sequence goes on from OY728157.1 coordinate 395,224,511, forward strand.
CAGAGGATTCTAAACTGAAGATCACAGTCAACAAACATGAGCGGCCGAAATGCACCTCAGAGCAATAAAGACTTAGGTAGAAGTATTTGGCGGTCCTCAAACTTCTTGAGGATCTTGAGTCCTGTTGGGAATCGATGGACACAAGTGCAGACTCATATTTATGCTTTGATGAAGTGGTTTATAGATATGTTGTGAATGGTGAACCATATGGAGTAGCCCCTATTTATAGCTTTAGTGGTGATGTTACTGACTTGTTTCTCTTTTGGGTTTTTTTGGTTTTTTGGGTGTGTTCAGGGTTTTGGGGTGTGGGTCGATTGAATCCTCCCCTCCCTTTCCTTTTTTATCGTTTTTCTAATAAATATTTGGGGGGGGGGGGGGGGTCAAGAATAGCTTGGCCCTACCACTTCTTTTCCTAAACACTCAAAACCCATAAAAATAAGAAAAATCCCAAAAAATCAAAAAAAAAACATAATAATGTAAATAACCCTAAAAATCATGAAAACCCTTAAGAAAACATTAAAAACCTCAAAATTCTAAAAACCCCTAAAAACCTAAAAAAATGTTAAAAACCTTAAAAACACATAAAACCCACTAAAAACCCTAAAACACACTAAAAACCCTAAAAACCAAAAAAATACATAAAAACCTAAAAACTGATAAAAATAAAAAAACCCTTTAAACCCTTAAAAACATTATAAAACTCTTAAAAAAAATAAAAACACTAAAAACTCAAACAAACCCCTGAGATTTAAAAAAGGAATAAAAACCATAAAAACTTTAAAAAACCTAAAAACCCTCAAAATCACTAAAAACCCAGAAAACCATAATAATATGGAAAAAACATAAAATCAATAAAAAAATTAATTAACCCCAAAAACATGAAAATGTTTTTGAATACCTTGAAAACCTAAAATCATTTAAAACTCTTAAAAACCCTAGAAACCCTAAAAACCATAAAAACCTTAAACCCCATAAAAACATAAAACATAAAAACCAATAAAATCCCTAAAAACCACTAAAAACTCAAAAAACCCTTTAATCCCCAAAAAATGTTAGAAACTTTAAAAACCTATAAACCCAAAAAAAAACCAAAAACCAAAAACACTCTCAAAATCCCCAAAAATCCTAAAATACCATAAAAATCCAATAAAATCCCAAAAATTCACTAAAAACATAAAAAATCCCGAAAACTACTAAGAAAACCATAAAAACCTAAAACACTTAAAACCCCTAAAAACCCTAAAAGACGCGAAAAACCGGAAAAACCGAAATACCCTGAAATCCCTAAAAATGTAAAAATACTAACACCACAAAACCTTAAAAACAACTAAGAACTATAAACACAATAAAAGCCTACAAATTTAAAAAACACAAAAGATCCATTTAACCCCTAAAAACTCAAAAACCCATAATAAAAATAAAAACCATAAATCCCTAAAATTTTTAAAACCACTAAATATCCCTAAAAACCATAAAATTCCTTACAAATATAAAACCCATAAAAATCCTGAAACCCCCCTAGGAAATCCTTAAAAAAATAAAAACACTTAAAACCCCTAAAAACCAAAAAAAACACTCAAAACACTAAAAAACCATAAAAACACCAAAAACACCATAAAAAATTAATAACACTAAAAAGCAATAAAACACTTAACCCTCACTAAAAACTATAAACTCCCATTAAACCCCAAAAAACGTTAAAAAATCTAAAAGATCATAAAAATGTAAAAATCATAAAAAATCCCTAAAGCCCCAATAAAACAAAAAACCCTAAAAACACTAAAAACCCTAAAAACCTAAAAATCCCAAAAAACCTTAAAAACCATAAAAATATTTAAAAAATACCTTAAAACCCCTAAAAATTTAAAAAAAACCATAAAAACATAAACACCCCTAAGAAAATCATAAAAAATGCACATAAAACACCTAAAAACCTAATAACCCTAAACCCATTAAAATCCCTAAAAACCCTAAAATCCCTAAAAACCATAAAAAACCCTAAAAACATTAAAATCCCTAATAACCATAAATACCCCAAGACCACTAAAAACTATAAAAACCCTTTAAAACCTAAAAATGTTAAAGAAACTCTAAAAACATTAAAAAAACCTACAAAACTGAAAAAAACATGAAAACCAAAAAAACCATAAATCCCATAAAACAGTAAAACCCCTCAAAATCTCAAAACAGCTTAAAAACAATGAGAATCCTAAAAAACTCCTAAAAATACCTAAAAAAACCCTTAAACCACTAGAAACGCTAAGAAAACCCTAAACCCTAAAAAACACAAAAAATCTCCACAAAATCCAAAAAATGCTAAACACCATAAAAACCCACTAAAAACCTTAAAAACCCTAAAACACCAAAAACACCATAAAAACCATAAATAAAATAAAAACCAATAAAAACAATATAAAACCACTAAAATATTTAAAAACCATTAAAACTCCTATAAAAATTTAAAATCTTCAATCCCCTATAACATTAAAAAAACCTAAAAACCATAAAACACCCCCAAACTCTAAAAAGCCACGAGAACCACCAAAATCCCTAAAAACCCAAAATACCATAAAATCCTAAAAAAGAGTTAAAGAAACCCAAAAATAAAAATAACCCTCAAAACCCTGAAAAATACTAAGAAATACTTAATGAAATAAAGACACTTAAAACCCCTATAAACATAAAAACACTAAAAACCCAAAAACCGTAAAATACCATTAAAACCCTCTAAAACCCTAAAACACCTAAGAAAACTTAAAAAACCTAAAACCCTAAAGACCCACTAAAAACTATATATCCCATTAAACACAAAACAAAAATTAAAAAAACATAAGAACCATAAAAATCAAAATACCCTATAACCAAAAAATCATAAAAACTAAAAAAACAATTAAAAAACTAAAACCCCTCAAAATACCTAAAAAACATACAAATCTATAAAAACCCTAAAAACCCACCCAAAAAAACTAAAACCCACCAAACCAATAAAAACCCCTTATACCGCTAAAAAAATTACAAAAATATAAAAAACATAAAACCATAAAAAACTAAAAAATGCATAGAAACACAAAAAAACCACAAAATCCCTAAAAAACTTGAAATTGTGAAATTCAAAAAAAATATTAAAAACCCATTAAAATCCTTTAAAATCCCTAAAAACCCATAAAATGGTAAAAACACTAAAAACCATAGAAAACCCTAAGAAAATGTAAAAACCATAAAAACATTTAATACCCCTAGAAAACCTAAAAAATACTAAAAAATATAAAAGCCCTAAAAACCATAAGAAACCTAAAAACCACTAGACAAAAAAAGTCTAAAAATCAATCAAAACTCTAAAAAAAAATTGAACCCTTACAACATTAAAAAAACTCTACAAACCGTAAAAACTCTAAAAATAAAAAAAACACCTAAACCCCCAATAAAATAATAAAACCCAAAAAACCTAAAATTCCTCAATATCCACAAGGACCCTACAAACCATAAAGATCATAAAAAACCTTAAAAACCTTAAAAAATAAAATCTTTAAAAACCCTAAAAACACTAAGATTACTATAAAAACCTAAAATCCCGGAAAACCACAAAATAACCTAATTATCATTAAAACCCCTAAAATTACTAAAATCCCTAAAACCCCAAAAAAACCTTTAAAATCCATAAAACCTCTAAAAATCCATAAAAATCTGAAAAAATCACTAAAATCACTAAAATACCTAAAAACATAGAAACCCCTAAAAATGCTGAAAACACATAAGAAAATCATAGAAACATTAAAAGACATAAATACTATTAAATCCTAAAATACATGAAAACCTCTGAAAATCCAGTAAACCAAATTAACTATAAATGGCTAAAGAAATTTTAAACCCTAAAAATCCATAAAAATGCTAAAAACCCACTAAAAACTCTAAACATACTTGAAAATAATAAAAATGTTAAAAAATATAAAACCCTCAAAACCTGAATTTTTTTTAAAAAAACACTAAATCCCAAAAAAAAACTATAAAATCCCTAAAAACAACAAAACCCTAAAAAACATGCATAACCCAAACAACGCATAAAACCATATAAATCAAAATAAAATCTCTAAATATATCTAAAACATAAAAAAAAATCCCGGAGAAAAACATAATAAAACTTTAAAAACATAATAAAATTTTAAACCTTAAAAAACCATAAAAATGCTAAAAACCCTAAAACCCTAAAACCCCTAAACCCATCAAAATATTAAATACACCCTAAAAAATAAAAATCCAAAAATCCAAAAAATACCATAAAATTTAAAAAACCTTAAAAATATAAGAAAACACATAAGAAAACCATAAAAACCAAAAAAAATTATAACCCACAAAAAATATCCAAAAAATCCAAAAAACACTAAAATACCCTAAAAACCCGAAAAACCATAAAATCCTTAAAAAACATAAAACCCCATAAAAACCCTAAAAACCCTATAAAATCATTAAAACCCCAATAAACATCTAAAATTGTTTAAAAAACTCGAAAAACCATTAAACCACTAAAAACTCAGAAAACCATAAAACCCCCAATACCGAAAAAAACAATAAAAACCCTCAAAATCCATAAAAACCCCTAAAACCATAAAAATCCTAAAAAATCCCTAAAAACATAAAAGAACCATAAAAACCTAAAACACACTAAAAAACCATAAAATACTAAAAACACTCAAAAACCCCAAGAAATCTAAAAACACTATGAACCCTAAAAACACCTAAAACCCATTAAATTCCCTAAAAAATAAAAAAACAAAAACCCATAAAATACCTAAAAACCCACTAAAAAATCTATAAACCCTTTAAACCCAAAAAAATCATTCAAAAAAACTTATGAACCTTATAAAACATATAAACCCAAAAATACCTAAAAACAAAAAAAAAATAAAAAAACCCAAAAAACAATAAAAATGCTCAAAATCCATAAAAAATCTAAAAGCATAAAATCAGAAATAATGCCTAGAAATCCCTAATAACATAAAAAACAAAAAAACCTTAAAACCCCTAAAAAATTAAGAGGTTAAAAACACATAAATCACTTAAAAACCTACAAAAGCTAAAAACCCTAAAAACTGTAAAAACTCATAAAAAACATAAAATCCATAAAGCACCTAAAAACATTAAAAATCATAAAAACCATAAAAGAACTAAAAATTCTAAAACACTTTTAAACCACTAAATACAATAAAAAATATAAATAATATTTAAAACCCTAAAAACCCCAAACGCACCCCTAAAACCCAAAAAACCATAAAAACACTACAACTCCATAAAAACTATCAAATTACCTAAATTTGTAAAAAATCCCTAAAAAACTAAAACACCCTACGAAAACATTAAAATCCTAAAAAACATAAAAACCTGAAAACCTGAAAATGATAAAAACCCTAACAAGACTCTAAAAACCCTTAACCCCTAAAAACCATAAAATTCCAAAAGAATTTTAAAAAACCCTAAAAACATGAAAACAATACGTAAAAACCCTTTATAAATTCAGAAAACCCATTAAAATTCTAAAAGTGTGAAATAAAATATAAAAAACCATAGAACCCCTAAAAACACAAAAAACCCTAATGACCTATGAAAACTACAAAAAACCCTAGAAACACTAAAAACCATCAAAACCATTAAAATCGAAAAAAACTAAAAAATAAATAAAAATATTAAAATGCCCCAAAAATTCAATAAAACATATAAACACAAAAAACCATGAAGAAAATAATAAACCCATAAAAAACTAAAAATACATTTAACACCTAAAAGATCTAAAAAATTCCAAACCCCTAAAAAGTTATAAAAAACCCTAGAACCCTATAAACCATAAAAAACCTAAAAACCATAAAAAACCTAAAAACCCATAAACCCCTAAAAAATCTAAATAACATCCAGTGTCCTAAAATATGTTTAAAAACATTAAGAATCCTTAATAACATTCAAACACAAAATAACCCAAAACCCAAAAAAACCCCATAAAAAACAAAAAAAAACCCAAAAAACCCTCAATGTCCTGAAAACACCTAAAAACCATAATAATCATTAAAAATAACATAAATATCCCTAAAATGTAATAAAACGTAAAAATGGTGAAAAACTATAGAAAACTGCAAAAACCTAATAAAATTAAAACCATTAAAAACCATAAAAACGTTAACACCCTTCAAACCCCTAAAATCCCTAAAAACTAAAAAAACACCTTAAAACCTTAAAAACCTAAAAACCCAAAAATTACTAAAAAACCTCTAAAACTATAAAAACCCATTAAGTGCCTAAAATCATTAAAAACCTCTAAAACCCATAAAACTCCCCAAAAAACTCAAAAAACCCTAAAGAACCAAAAATATAAAAACCCCCAAAAATTTATGAAAACCCAAAGAACCATCAAAAACCCAAAAAACCATAAAAAATTATAATAATCCAAAAAAATACCAAAAAATCCCAAATAACATTAAAAACCCTAAGAACCTAAAAACACTTAAAACCCTTAAGAATCCAAAAAAAAACTCTAAACCCCCTAAAAATCCCAAGAAACCCTAAAATCTCAAAAAAAACATAGAAGCCATAAAACATAAAAAACCCATAAAATACCAAAAACCACTAAAAAACAAAAACCCATTAAACCCATAAAAACATTAAACAACATTTACAAACCATTAAATCCCTAAAAATCCCAAAAATCCCCCCAAAAAATCCAAAATACCATATAAACCAAAAATACCCTAAATCCCACAAAAACCCATTAAAATTTTAAAAAATCCCAAAAAATCCCAAAAATGTAATAAAACCATATAAAATCCTGAAAACCCATAAAAACAATAAAACCCTAAAAACACTTAAACCCTTAAAAATCAAAAAAGATGCTAAATACCTTAAAAACCCTCAAATTACATTAAAAACCCCTAAAGCACATAAAAATCCAAAAAAAATGCCAAAATCCCTTTAAAATGTAAAAAACCTTAAAAATATAGAAATCCAATAGGAAAACCATAAAAACCTAAATACACTTTAATCCCATAAAAAATAAAAATAAACCCTAAAAACTCATAAAAACCATAAAAAACATAAAAACCATAAAAACCTGTAAAACCCCTAAACCACTAATGCTCTAAAAACTCAATAAACCCCTAATTTTTTTAAAAAAACTATTTAAACAAGAAAAAACCCTAAAAACACAAAAAAACCAAAAAACCATAAAAAACCATAAAAACCTAAAAACACTAAAAACCCACTAAATTCCATGAAATACCTAAAACCCCTAAAAAAAATAAAAATCCTAAAAAGACATAAAATATATAAAAAAATTAAAATCCCAAAAAATCCCTAAGAAAACCATAAAAACCAAAAATTAATTAAAAACCTAAAAATGCTAAAAACACTAAAAACACTAAAAAAACCATAAAACCCATTAAAACCATAAAACACCTAAAAACCATAAAACCGTAAAATCCCATAAAAAACCAAAAACCTAATAAAAACTCTAGAAAACATTTGTAACCCATAAAAACATTAAAAACTTTAAAAAACCATAAAACCATAAAAAACAAAAAAAACTAAAAACACCAAAATCCCAAAAACACCAAAAATCCCCAAAATCCATAAAAATCATAAAAAAATACTATGAACATAAAAAACCATGAAACCCCTAACAAAATCTTAAAAACATAAAAACACATAAAACCCTTAAAAACCATAAATCCCCTAAAAATCTAAAAAACACGAAAATCACATAAAAACACTAAAAACCCACTAAATACTCTAAAATCACATTAAAATCCTACAAACATTAAAATTACAATAAAACCATAAAAACACAAAAAAAAACTATAAAGTCCCCTAAAAACCAAAAAACCTTAAAATCCCTAAAAACAAAAAATCCCTCAATATCAGTATAAAACCAAAAAACAATAAAAATCCTAAAAATGCCATAAAATCCTTAAGAATGAAAGACATCATGAAAACCAAAAAAACCAATAAAAATATTCAAAACCTATAAATATTTAAAACCCATAAAAACCTAAAAATGCTAAAACCCTAAAATCCCTAAAAACTATAAAACCCCCCAAACCCCTAAAAACCTTAAAAAATATTTTAAAAACCTAAAACCCATTAATAAACTAAAAAAACTAAAAACTAAAGACGATTTAAACCCTTAAAAACATTAAATAACCATAAAACCCTAAAAAACTCAAAAAACTTTATAGCCCCAAAAGATAATGAAAAATATAAAAACCCTAAAAATTCACAAAACCCAGAAAAAATAAAAAACCTAAAAATTCACTATAATTCCCTAATAATGTAAAAAAACTTCAAAAACCCCTAAACCCAAAGAAAACCTTAAAAAACTAAAATAATAAATACCCCTAAAATCACTAAAAACCCTAAAAACCCATAAAAAACATAAAAACCCTAAATACCGTGAGATCGCATAAAAACATTAAAAACCTATAAAAACGCTAGAACCAATAAAAATTGAAAAACCATTAAAAACACACAAAACAACAAAAAATCCCAAAAACCCCAAAAACCCATTAAGATCCAAAAAAAGCACTATAAATACCATAAAACATAAAAAAACATAAATACCCTGAAGACCCTAAGAAAAAAATAAAAACCTAAAAACAATTCAAAAGCCTAAAAATCCCAAAAAATTCTAAAACCCTTAAAAAAACCAAACCCCTAAAAAAGTAATAACCATACAAACAACTTGAAACCATAAAACCAAGAAACCCCCAACAGCCCCTAAAACATCAATAAATAATATAAAACCCCTTTAAACTTGTAAAAATGTTAAAAATATAATGAAACACCTTAAATCACATAAAAAATTAAAAAAATAAACCCTAAATCCGAATAAACATAAAACCCTCCAACAAAGTAAAAAACGCAAAAAATATCAATGGCTATAAAAAACCTAAAACCTATTAAAATCCTAATAAATCTATTTAAATCTATAAAAATCCCTAAATATTTAAAAACCCAAAACCCTAAAAATTCCCAAGAAAACATTAAAAATATAAAGCTTTTAAAACCCCTAAAAAATAAAAAAATGCTAAAAACCCCCAAAACTCTAAAATCCTAACAAACATAAACACCACTAAAAACTATAAAAACCATACAATCCTTTTAAATCGATAAAATTGTTAAAAACTATAAAAATACTAAAAAAACCTTAAACTCCCAAAAAACCATAAAAAATTAAAAACACTAAAAACCTATAAAACCCCTAAAAATCACTAAAACGCCTAAAAACCATAAAAATCTTAAAAATTCCATAAAATTTCCTAAAAACATAGAAGACCCTAAAACCTCACCCATAAAACCTTGAAAACCCCTAAAAACTCTAAAAATCCTTAAAACCCTCAAATAATTAAAAAACTCTAAAAAGAAATAAAACATTAAAAAATAAAAAAACCCTAAAACCCCTAAAAACCAAAAAACCCTGAAACCCTAAAAAACTTTAAAATCCCTAGAAACCCTAAAACCATAAAAATCCTAAAAAATACCTAAAAATCCATAATAATGTAGACACCCCTAAAAAACATGGAAAACCATAAGAAATAATTTTAAATGTAAAAACTCTCAAAACCCCTAAAAAATAAAAATGATAAAAAAACCTTAAAACCCATAAAAACCATAAAACACCTAAAAACCATTAAACACCCTAAACCCCCACCCCCCAAAAACTCTAGTATCCCTTTAAACAACTACAAGCATTGAAAACCTTTAAAACCCTTAAAATATCGAAAACACTCAAAAAACTCCTAAAACTAAAAAAGTCGTGAAACCCTATAAATGTCAAAAAAAAACCATCAAAATCCCAAACACACCAATATACCCATAAAATTCCTAAAAATACCTAAAAGCATAAAAAACCCTAAAAATGTAAAAAACCCTAAAAATATACAAATCCATAAAAACGTACAAATCCTTAAAAATGTATAAACCCTAAAAACCTTTAAAACATAAAATATCTTTAAAACACTAAAACATGAAAATTCTAAAACCCCTAAAAATCTAAAAAACACACTAAAATCCTAAAAACCATAAAAACTCATAAAAACCTACAAAATGATAAAAACCCACAAAAACCTAAAAAATCCACTAAATATTCTAAAAATTATTTAAACCACTAAAAATTTAAAATTTTAAAAAAACCATAGAACCCTAAAAACTCAAAAATACCATAAAACCCAAAAAATAATTAAAATCTTAATAACACTAAATAACCATAAAAGCCCATAAATCCCAAAATATCCAAAAAAAAGCATAAAAATCCTCATTTAAATATAATAATCCATAGAAAAATAAAAACCCCAAAAAAACACTAAAAAATATATGAAAATACTAAAAACATAAAAACCAAAAAATGATAAAAATCCTAAAACCCATAAAAACCCTAAAACCCCAAAAAACAAAACCCCCCAAAAACAATAAAAAAACTTTAAACCGCATAATAACACTAAAACCCCTCTAAATATAAAATTATAATTTAAACACCAAAAAACACTAACAATGAAAAAAAACCATAAAACCATAACAAATAAAAAAACCCCAATAACTCAAAATAAACCCTAAAAACTCAAAAAACCCAAAAAAAATAACCCAAAATACATCCAAATCCTAAAAAAAATCCCACACAAATTCTTAAAAATATTTAAAAATCACTAAAATTTTAAAAAACCCTAAAAACCCATATAAACTCTAAAAAACACTTAAAACCCTACAAACAATTAAAACCCTCTAGAAACCTAAAAAATTCCAAAAACCTAATACCCTTAAAAAGACCAAAAACACCCTAAAAACCATAAGAACCTCAAAAAAACATAAAACCCTAAAAACACATAAAAACACTCAAAACCCAGGAAAAAGATTAAACCATTAAATCCCATAGAAACATTAAAAATTCTAAAAACCTTTTAATACCCTAAAAAATAAAAAACCCCGAAACCCGAAAAAAAACAAAAAAACCTCAAAATCACTTGAAACCCTAAAAACCAATAAAAATCCAAAAAAAATCTTAATAAAACCTAAAAAATTTAGAAACCCCCAAAAACATTAAAAACCTCTTATGAAAAAATTAAAACCCCAATAAGCATAAAACCACTAAAAATCCGAAAAACTCTAAAAATCCTAAAACCCCTAAAAACACTAAAAACAATGAAAATCCCTAAAAACCTAAAAGACCTTAAAATCCTAAAAAATACCTAAAAACCTTAAAATTAAAAGTATCCTAAAACCCATAAAACCCTAATAAAATCATAAAAACATAAAAATAATTAAAATGCCTAAAAACCCAAAAAGATTAAAAACCCTAAAAGACCATAAAACCCCTAATATCATAAACACCCCTAAAAATACATAAAACCTATATACCACAAAAAATAAAACACCATTTAAAACACAAAATCCATTAAAATACTTCAGAAATACTTAAAATCCCTAAAAACCTAAAAAACCAAGAAAAAACAAAATACCAATAAAAACCATAAAATCGCTAAAACTCATAAAATCCCTAAAAAATATCTAAACCCCCTAAAAACATAAATAACCCTAAAAACCCAGAAAACTGCTAAGAAATTATTAAAAACAAAAAAACACTTAAAACCTTTAAAAAAAATTAGAAATCCTAAAAACCTAAGAAACCCTAACAAACCCTAAAACCATAAAAACCATAAAAACACATAAAATCATAATAAACTGTAAAATCCCATAAAACCCTAAAAATCATAAAAACTCTAAAAACACTTTAAATCCCTAAAAATGATAAAAAATCAAAATTTCCTAAAAATATCTAAAATCTCAAAAAAAAAAACTCAAACCCCCAAAAAAACAATAAAACCCTAAAAACCCTAAAAACTATAAAAAAACCCTCAAAATCCTTAAACCTATGAAAACCATAAACGTCCTAATAATAACTAAAAATGTAAAAAACCATAAAAACAATAAAAACCCATAATGAGACATTAGAAACATAACAACACTTAAAAAATAAACAAAAAAATAATAATAGAAAAACATTAAGAACCCTAAAAATCTAAAAAAAAATCATAAAAACTAGTAAAAAACTAAAACCCCTGAAAATTGATAAAAAGAAAAAACAACTAAAATCTCTAAAAACCCTTTCAACCCCAAAAAATGTTATAAAACTATATAATTCATTATGATCCTAAAAAACTCACTAAGAACCATAAAACCCCAAAAAACCATAAAAACCTTATAAACCCTAATCAACCCTAAAACCCCACAAAATCCCTGAAAACTCAAAAAAATCATAGAAATCCTAAAAAGTCCTTAAATCCTTAAAAAAAAGAAAGAACATAAAAACCCTAAAATCCCCTAATAAAACTATAAAAATTATAAAAACAATTAAATCCCAAAAAAATATAAACAATGGTAAAAACCCTGAAAACCCAAAAAACCAAAAAACCCCAAAAAACATTAAAAACCCAAAAAACCCATAAAAACATAAAAAAACCTCTAAAAATCTTAATTCTCTTTAAACATCTAAAAAAATTAAAAAATATTAAAAACATTAAAAATCCTAAATAACTAAAAAAACTCTAGATTACAAAAAAACAAAAAAAACACTAAAACCCAAAAAACACATAAAAACCATTAAAATACCAAAAAAACCAAAAAAAACCTTAAAATTCCTAAAAAATTGTTAAAATTTCCCTAAAACATAAACCACATAAAAACCCAAAGAAAACCATAAAAACATAAAATTAGATAAAATCTCAACAAAACCTAAAAATGCTAAAAAACCTTAAGATCCCTAAAAACCCTAAAAATCCCAAAAAATGCTGAAAATCCCTAAAACACTAAAAAACTATAAAAATCATAAAATGAAACTAAAAATTTAAAAAAAATAAAGAACCTTAAAATCAAAAAAAACCTCAATAGAAACCATTTAAACCCAAAAAACACTTAAACCACTAAAAAAACCTAAAAAGCACTTAAAACACTAAAAGACCCTAAAAACACCTAAAAAATAAAACACCTAAAAACCCAAAGAAACCTTAAAACTGGATAAATACTCTAGAAAACCATTAAACCCTTAAAAAGTTAAGAAACTCTTAAAACTATTATGACACTAAAAAACCCATAAAAACCCCAAAATCCGAAAAAAAATCATAAAACCTTAAAAACCATTAAAACCGTAAAAAAACTCTAAATCAATAAAAAACCTAAATTCATAAAAATCCTAAAAAATTTCTAAAAAACATGAAATACTTACAAAAATCCTAAAGACTTGGTAGACCCCCAAAAAAACCTCAAAACCATAAAACACTTAAACCCTCTAAAAGCAGAAAAATTCTAAAAAACCTAAAAATACTTAAAGATCCCAAAAAACCAAAAAACCCAAAATTCCTCTAAAATACATAAAACACCATAAAACCCCATTAAACACCTAGAAACATTAAAAACTATAAAAAACATAAAAACACAAAAATATAAAAAAACACTAAATGACCTTAAATACCCTTGAAACATAATAAAAACCTTAAACACCACAAAAAACCATAAAACCCCTAAAAACCCTAAAACCCCTCGAAATCCCTAAAAACACTAAAAACGCATAAAAACATAAAATCTCTAAAAATAAAAATAACATAAAAATCCTAAAACCCTAAAAACCCATAAGAAAATCATAGAAACCTAAAAACACTTAAAACCCCTAAAAACATATAGAAACTCTAAAAACCCTAGAATCACTAAAAACATTAGAAACCGTAATAAACACTAAAAACCATAAAAAACCCATAAAAACCATAAATCAGTGAAAACTCTAAAAGTAATTCAAACCCCTTAAAATGTTAAAAAATCTAAAAAACATAAAACCCAAAAAAAACTAAAAAAACCACTAAAAATCCAAACAAATTAATAATAACCCTAAAACCCCTAAAAATCCCCAAAATAACTAAAAACCATACAAATCCTAAAAAATCACTAAAAATTGCTAAAAACATAAAAAAAATTAAAATAATGAAAACCCCTAAGAAAACCTTAAAAAACTAATAACACTTAAAACCCTTGAGAAATCAAAAAAATGATAAAAACACTAAAAACCTAAAAACACCTAAAAATCATGAAAACCATAAAATAAATAAATACTTAAAAATTGAAAAACCAATATAACCCCTAAAAATCCACTAGAAACTCTAAATACCCTTCAAACATGTAAAAACGTTAAAAACTCAAAAACTGTAAAAACTAAAAAAGAACATAAGAATCCAAAAAACCATAAACACCTTAAAAATCACAAAACCCAAAAAATACCTAAAATCCCTAAAAACATAAATATCATAAAAATGCCAAAAATCCCTAAAAACATAAAAAACACGAAAAACCCAGAAAAATACATAGAAAAACATAAAAGCATAAAAACACTTGAATCATTAAAAAAACTATAAAAAGAAAAACCCTAAAGACCCCAAAAACAATAAAACCCCAAAATATAAAAAACCCCTAAAATCCATAAAACCCCATAAAACCACAAAAAAACACTAAAAAACTTTAAAACACCAAAATAACTAAAAAACCCTAAATCCTTCCGAATCCATAAAAACCCAAAATATCCATAAAAATCCCTAAAAAGCAGTAAAAATATGTAAAAATATAAAAAACCCTAAAACCTTTAAAAATAATATGAAAACCATAAAAACCTAAAATCAATTAAGACTCCTAAAAATATAATACCCCTAAAAACATAAATACAACAAAAAGTGTTAGAAAGACCATAAAATCCCATAACAATCCCAAAATCCCACCAAAAACCCTAAAAACCCTTTAAACACTAAAAATGATAAAAAATATAAAAATATACGAAAAAACTAAAAACTCAAAAAGGCCCTAAAAACCCCAAAATCCCTAAAAACCTTAAAACCCCCCAAATCCCAAAAATTTCATAAAAATCCTAAAAACCATAAAATATTTTGAATTCCCTAAAAATACCTAAAAACAAAAAAACCTAAAAAACATGAAAGCCCCAAAGAAATCCTTAAAAACATAAAAATACTTAAAACCCCTAAAAACCTAAAATACTCTAAAAACCCTAAAACCCCTAAAAACCATAAAAAATCCCTTTAAACAAAAAAATACTAAAACTAAAAAAACACCTAAAATCAACTCAAAACTATAAAATCCCTTTACACCCCTAAATCATTATGGAAATCTAAAACCATAAAACTCTTAAAAACTCAAAAAATCCCTTAAATTCCAAAAAACCATAAGTACCCTAAAATCATGAACCCCCCCAATCTTTAAAATCATAAAAAATCCACAAAAAATTATAAAAACATAAAATACCATAAAAACACTTAAATATACTTAAAAAACCTTAAAAATAAAAAAAATGCTTTAAACCCCTAAAAACCTAAAAAATAAAAAAAACCCTAACACCCCCTAGAAGACCCTAAAACCCTAAAAACTTAAAAAAAATACTCAATGATATAAAAAACCCTGAAAACCTATAAAAACTCTAAAAACTACTACAAATTCTAAAATCCCATTAAAACCCCAAAAAACATTAATAAACTCTAAAAACCTTAAAAACTCAAAAAAACATAAAATCCCCTAAAACCCTAAAAACCTTAAAAAACCTAAATACCATAAAAAAACCTAAAAATAAAAAAGAATAAAAAAGTAATAGAAATCCATGAAAACACTTAAAATGTAAAAAAAACCCCTAAAAACATAGAAAACCCATAAGAAATATATGAAAACATAAAAAAACAAGAAAAACAAAAATCTCTAAAAAACCATAAAATACTAAAATCCATAGAACCCATAAAACCATAAAAGCCAATAAAAATACATAAACTCACTGAAAACACTATAAAAACTCTTAAAACCTTTAAAAACCTAAAAATAACAAAATACATTAAAATTCCTTAAAACCCTTAAAAACTCAAAAACCCCTAAAACCCAAAAAAACTATAAAAACCCTAAAGCCCTAAAAATCCCTAAAGACATAAAAAACCAGAAAAAACCTAAAAATCCATAAGAAAACCTTAAAAACATAAATACACTTAAATCCCATAAAAATCGAAAAACCCTATATTCCATAAAAAGGATAAAAACCCATAACATCCCTAAAAACAATAAAAACCCATAAAACCCCTAATACCACTAAAAAAATCAAAAAACCCTTTCAACCCCTAAAAATTAAAAAACTCAAAAAAACCATAAAACTGTAAAAAAATCCTAAAATCCCAAAAAAATCCAAAAAAGACAAAAAACCCATAAAATCCGTAAAAACCATAAAACCGCCAAAACACGATAAAATCCCAAAATAGCCCTAAAAATTTAAAGAAAAATAAAAAACCCTAGAAACCGTAATAAACCTTAAGAAAAAATTAAAAACTAAAATCCATTAAAATAGATAAAAACCTAAACAATTATTAAAACCGTAAAAACCCAAAAAAATCACAAAAATCCTTAAAACCCCTAAAAATGCATAATAATGTAAAAACCCTAAAAATACTTAAAACCCATAAGAAAACCATAAAAACCAAAAAAATTAAAATACATAAAAACCTAAAAATAATAAAAACACTAAAAAAACCCTAATGCTCCTAAAAACCGTAACAACCATAAGGCCCATAAAACCCATAAAACCCATAAAACCCCAGAAAAACCCAAAACCCCTAAAAAACACTAAAAACTCTAAAAACCCTTTAAACAACTAAAATCATAAAAAAACTATAAAAAAATTCCAAAAAAATACTCAAAAATCCTCCCCCCCAAATTTAAAAAACCAAAAACCCAAAAAAACCCTAAAAACCCTAAATATCCCAAAAATCCCAAAAACCCCACAAAAATAATAAAAATCCATAAAATTCCTACAAATGTAAAAAACTCTACAAACCTTAAAAAACCCTAAGAAATCCTTAAAAACCTAAACACACATAAAATACCTAAAATCCTAAAAAAACCCATGAAACCATAAAAACCATAAAAACCCCAAAAACCCTAAAACCCCATAAAAACCATAAATACCCTAAAAACCCATAAAACCCCTAAAATCACTAAATCGTCTTAAGACCCTTTAAACCACTAAAAATTTAAAATAATCTTAAAACCATTACACCACATCAAAACTCACTAAAAACACTGAAATACACAAAAATACCCTAAAACCCCTAAAACCCTGAAAAACCTTAAACCACCCAAGATCCCTAAAATCCATCAAAACAATAAAACTTCTAAAAATCCCAAAAAATACCTAAAAAATTAAAAACCCCAAAAATCTCTGAAATCCCCTAAAATAACCATAGAAACCTAAAAAACTAGATCCATTAAAAACCTTAAAACAATAACCGACATAAATACCCTAATAACCTTGAGCATGATATGACATTGTCATAGTCAAATAAGTACCAAGATCTTGCTATAAATATTACCAAAAATGAAAATTAAACTTGGGGTCTCTATCAAAGACAATCAAAGTTGTAACACCATGCCACTTTATAACTTCTTTAGATATAGATTTTCTGTAAAATTCATCATCCATAATAGATTCACAAATAGGGATGAAATGGGATGAATTTGTAATCTGATCTAGCATCACCCATTTAGAATTTTGTGTTATAACCATCCTTGGAATACCTATTAAAAAATCCACAGCTATCCACTCCCATTCCCAAATGGAAATTTTAATAGACTACAACATGCCCGCTTGTTGTTTTTGCTCCACCTTAACCTATTGATAGGTGAGGCATCTAAAAAATCATCCAACTTTATTTTCATTCCATACCATGAAAATTTTTGTCTTATTTATTTATACATTTTATGTATTCTAGTTTGAAAAAATCCCCTAAAATAGTGATAATATTGATGTATTTGTTTCGGAAAAGCCAATGGAATGACCATCCAATCTAGATACTACAACACTGATCTCTTTTCAAGATTACATCCCTCAATGTGAGCTACACCATTCATTTTTGAACTCAAATAATAACATTCATAATATAGTTTCTATTCCTAGTTAAAATTATCTACAAAATTAGGAACAAAATAAACCTAAAAGAAAACCATAGAACTACATCAACCATTACAATCCAAGTAAATGTTGGAAATAACTAACAAATAGCTTCCATTGATCTGAATCCCATTTGAAAAACTTACTATATTAATTTCTTCTTAATGAATCTACCACAAAGTTCCCTTTACCTTCTGTATATATTAATTCAAAATCAATCATTTTAAGATACTTTATCCATCTTCTTTGTATCCAATTCAAATATCTTTATAAGAAAATGTGTTTCATACACTTGTGATATGTAACATAATGAATTTATAACAAAAAATACAATAATTCCAAGTCTTATTGAGATAATTATAAATTCTTCATTGGGAATTTCATCTTAGGAAACCATAACTTCTGTGATCCATAAGACTAAAAATTTACTTTATATTAATGAAATATGAAACTACAATAGAGACCCTCTCATTCATAGGGGGAGGAGATAATGAAGGCCAAGAGAACTAGCCTTTACAAAATTCTAAAAGTCATTAGGTGGGGACTGTAAATCATTATTAGAAACATCATGATCTCTCTGTACGAGAACATTCCCCAACCTAGATTATGAAGCATCACTATACACTACATATCCTTGTCCAGATTCTAGAATTATCATGATTAGTGATGATTTAAGGTGAACATTAATCTACTGAAAATACTATTTACATACACCCTTCTATTGTAATGGAATAATTTTCAATGAAAAATATTTCATTGGTGAAGCAAGTCATAAAATTCCACTACAAAAATGTCAGTAATAACCTATTAGGCTAAGAAAACTATTTATCTCAAAGAAATTATTTGGTGGTTTCCATGATATATTAACCTATATCTTTTTGGGATCCAAATAAACACCTTTTTAAAAGATAAAATGGCAAAGGGAAATCACATCTTATATCCAAAAATAACACTTTTAAATTTTTTCATACAGATGATGATCTTGAAAGATACCTAACTCTATAGCCAACTATTCCTCATGTTTAACATTTTATAAAGTATAAAATAATATATCATCCCAAAATACCTCCACACAAAGATCCAGATAACGTTTAAATATCTAATCTATTAATCCTATAAATTTAGATAGTGCATTCATAAGATCAAAATTCATAACCACTTACTCGTAATGGCCATAACTACTTCTTAAAGTTGTCTTCAGAATATCGAACTTTTGAACCCAGAATTAGTGATATTTTGAATGAATGTAAATTTTTGAGAACCTCTATGATCCACTTAATTGATTAATAAAGTCACCTATATATGTATGAGGATACTAATTCATTATTCTAACCTAATTTGTCTTATAATAATCCACAAAAATTCTAATAGTTCTATCAGCCTTTTTTAGAGAAAAACCATTGATTCCCACAGAGATGTACTAGGATGAATGAACCCATTGCATTCCAAATGTTCAGATTGGAATTTCAATTCCATTAATTATGTTGGTTTTATTAAATAATTTGGAAGTGAAATATGACTGGTCCATATAATGTGATAAATCATAAACTATAAATATCTTGTGGGTTTAAACCCTAAGAAATTATCAAGAAAAACATTATAAAATGATCAAAAAGTGTTAGGGAACCACTGTTCTTGATCTCATCCATAGATTCCAAGTTCATGGATTCCAACTAGTATGAGAAAATTCCAACTGGAAGTGCAAGAAATATTATTCCACTTGCATTTACATTCCAATTTATAATAAATATATGCTCAAAGTCATCATAATTTGTAAAACTAACCCTTTGATTATAAAATTAGATCTAATATTTAAACATTTTCAAACATTCCATACCTAAGATTAAGTCTTAAACATCTATATCAATAATAGAGAAGTCCCAAATCAATACATCCCCCTCAATAATTACATAAATTTCTTTTCACACAAATGATAGACATTTTTTTGGACTAGTTTGATGATTCAAAATAGAGGGAATCATCTTAAAATGTAAAACTATAAGATCAACAACTTCAAATCAATAGATGAATGTAAAGAATCCATAACAAACAAATCATGGGTATTATTCAAAATAATCATACCTATCACCATCAAAGTTCTCAATTGATAAACCATGAACACTTTCTCAGATTTATACAATTGATTACTCACTGTGCTTTTCCCTTTTTACCCTATTGAGATTGACCTTATTCGGGATTCATGGTATTCATAGAATCTCCCTAGATTTCTTGTTTTTTTTTGATGATTTGTTTTTTTATAAAATCATATTGTCAAAGAATACGATGCCTAAGAAGAATGTGATGTGTCCCTAGAAACTTCCCTCAAAGTTATGTGATGATAACACTATAGGTATACTATCTTATTACAATTGTGACATGATCTAGGTAGTTATATAAAATCTCCCTTTATTTGATCGAGATAACCAAATTGGAAAAAATTGGGTATACCATTTTTTATGAGTAATATTCACTGATCCTTCCATATGATTATGAGTTATTCCACCACCTTAGAAATAGGTTTCCTTCTTCTACTTATTCTCAACATTAAAGTTCCAACTAGATCCCTTTGGTATTAACATGCTTCCTCCAACTGTATTTACGGAGATATCCCTTTATACAATTGTTTCTCTACTGATTATCTTTGTATAATATGATATAAAAAACAAAAAAAAATATTTGAGTTAATATCTAGCTTTAATACTGATTCAAAAATGTGTTCCTTCCAGGATGAACATGCAACAATTTTGGGTGAAAAGTAAACTAAATTAATAAATTTAGCTGCATACTTTAACACTGAGAGGTTATCATTCTTTAAACAAAATAATTTTTTTGTTCTTACAATATATAAAGTATGAGGATATAATTTATTATTAAATAATTACTTAAAACCATCCCATGTGGTTCCTTAGTCAAATTTAGACTGAACTGCTAAATCCCACCAATAGAATGCATGATCTTCTAGCTTGTATATTTCCAACATCAACTTCAATTCATCTGGTGTTCTAAGGAAATTGAATATTTGATTCATCCTATTTATCCACACTTCTTATTTTTCTAGTTCTGAATCGCCTCAAATGATGGGTAGAACGTGATTTTGGAACTGAACGGAATGATCCACTTAACTTTGTCAATGTTTTAAATTCCCTCTATCCATGGACTAAAATCCATGGATTATACTATAAAACAACTCTTGGGTCACCCATGTCTCGGGTGAAACCACATTCTCAATAGCCTCTTCCAGTCGGTTTCTATGGTGCCCACCTAGTTCCATTCACTATAACCAAAAGAAATCTCCATTTTGTCTGACTATTTAGAAACTAAAGGATTATAAATATTTAATTTACCACATAAAAAATATCATAACAAGGTTTTCCAAAATTTTACAATTTTCAATTTCAATCCATTTATGTGAAGTCCACCATGATTTTTAAAATAAAATAATTTTAAACTATTTTATAAAATGAACACTTTTTCACCGAATCATAAATGATTACTAAAAATTAATTATGTACTCAAAGTGGGAATTCGTTTCAATAAATGCATTTCATTATATTCTCAATGGATAAACCCATGATGATGATGTGAAAACTTCTATAAGTGTCTCAAAACACTCATTCTCCCAACACCCTAGTAACTTGAGTTTCAACATAAAGAGTTTAGCTAAGCCTTTTTATGCATTACATTTCATGTTATGACCTTAATATTTCCTTGATAACATCACAAGAGATATAAAAATATGATTTCAAAGTCATGGAACGAACAAGATAATACCATTTGTAACTTCTCAACCCTCCCCATTAGCTTTAGAAGTGAGGGGGAACTATCAAGACTTAGGTGACATCCTCATGACATTAAACCCTGGAAATAAATTCCAAGGGCCTCATAAATAGTTGGAGGATCATTTTACATTTTATGATAAAATGGCCAAACCAATGATAACCATAAAAGTGAAACTTCTTAATGATGCATGAGTACCAAAATGAAAGAAAATTCAAGACTAAACTAAAAGACAATAACATAGTATAATCAAAATAAATGTGACATAACCAATGGAACCAAATGATAACAAAATGAATAGACACCAAAAAATTCCTAATCTACTCTAAGATCAAAATCCACATGCCCAACCCATGGTATCAATAAGTATCACTTAAGAACCGAGATACCTTTTATTTACCTATATTTTGATATATAACATCTATGAACACACCATAGTTCCAAATAATGGGGTGAGTATAAAACATAGTAGGATTTCCAAAAATTAATTCCCAACTAACACCACTAGGATTGAAAATGTTATCACATTTATATAAATAATTTCAAAAAAATGACGAAGTTTATACCCAATAAAAATAGTTTTCTAAGGAAAAAATACAAGAATTATTCGAATGATTTTAAGGAATAAATCAACAAATAAAACAATAATTTTTCAAGGAACATCAAAAAATATTTTAATAATTAATAAATTTATGATTTGGTATAAAAATTAAATTTCCACATAAATCCTCAACACAAACACAAGAAGAATCTTGGTGTTTCCATTGATTGTGGAACTTCACATCCATAAATTGTACCTTTGATAGTGGTAATTCATGAGAATTATCCATACCATTCATCTCAAGCCCAACCATTATGCCCAAATCATATAAATTAATTTCAATAAATTAATTTCTAATAATATATTACTTTGATAAACTGAACATAATTTTAAAATCACTATTTTAAATTAATAAATAATGGTTTTCCGAATATTCATCCAATTCCCGTGATTTCCAAACACATAATTCAAAATATGAATATATCAATTCACATCATTATTTCCAAAAAAAATTAATAAAATTAAATCAATTTTAAATAAATATTTCAAGTTATAATAAAAAAGATTCAATATAGAAGCCACCTACCTCTCAAACATAGTAGAAAACAATGAATGTCCCGACAACTTTAACAAACCCACATAAATATTTAAGATTCCAACATAAATCTTATTCCTTTTAATAAAAACAATCATATCCCATTAATATTAACATAAAAAAATGTATATATCCCCAATTTACTATATCCATGATTGAAAAATAGGTAAGGATAATAGATCTATGAAAAATGATGAAGAATGACCGCTTACAGATGAATCCCAGTCTCCAAAACACATGGATTCACATAAGAATCACTCCATGATCGAAAAGAATCATATCCAACACCTTGGAAGGAAGAGGAATTCATTTTATGGTATTTTTTTGAAATAGTTAGTGGTTTGGAAGATAAATAAAATTAGATCCATAATTTTCTGATCTAATTTTCAATAGTCCATGGTTAGGGTGAATGATTAGGTAAACTCTACACTAACTGTGCACATGCCACTACCTCCAAACACACCTCATACAGTAGGATCACATGGTTATAAAAACAGTGTACCAACCATAATATACCCAAATATCTAACATTTTATATATTATATATGTAATTATCATGTTTTGGCCAAACTGTGTTCCTAATCGTACACCTCCCCAGTGTCTATTATTTCAGTTGCACGGTTTTTTGTAGGTGTCACACGGTTCTACTAACCATGCTCAAACCATGAAGCTCTATAAAAGACTAAAAAACATTCCAAATATCTACTAAACCTCCAAAAAAATAACCAATTCATTTTATAAATGAAAAATTAATTAATAAAGGTTAAATTGCTTGAAATTGGGGGTGATATATGGGTGGTTTTAAAATCACAATATTCATCACAAAATTTGAACCTGTTGTATATCACGAGTTATTACTTTGATTTTAATGATCATAGATGGAGAATAAAGAAGATATTCTCAACTAAAGTATTGATATAATGTATGTCAAAAAAATGAACAATATATATCTGTAGGTGAAGAATAAAATGGACTAGAATTGATGTTGGCCTGGTTCAAAGAGAAATGAAGATAGAAGATGGGATGAAAAATGATGAACCTGGTTTCTTAGAATATAGATCTGATACCATATGATACATGATCCAAGAACTTATAGGAAGTTTCATAGTAACCTTCTTGAACATTATCATGTTGATCCCCTGGATCTCTACATGAAAACAAGTGAGAAGGGCTACAAATGGTGGAAAAAATGAAGAAAGGAGAGAGATAGTCAAGGTAGAACCGAAAGAGAAATTTTTTTAATAACTATAGACATAGGAGGCCACAAAGGATGACCAATACATTGATAAGTTGGTAATTAATCAATAACATAAATGTTATAAGAAAAGTTCACAATAATAAAGTTACCTTTATTCACGATGTTCAATGAGTACAAGGGGTGGCTATTTATAGCCAATGAGTGATACAAAAGTGTAAAACCTAGTTCCACAAGTCCAAAATCCAAAATGATTATGTTGAAAATTTTGTCACATGCCCCAAACTATAAGATACAAGTACCACACCCTTTTGGAAAGTAAAGACAATTATCCCACTACTTTTAAATTCAATAATTCCATAGTTGGGTGGGCTAGAAATTCATAGCACAGCATGAGATGGGTATTTAAAAGCATGTTTAGGCATTGAATAATGTAAATATAGGCCTATATTCTTCAAATAAGAAAGGGTATTTCCCCCCCTTGGAATTCCATGATTAACCCATTTACGGCCTCATTTATTCTCTTATTTTTTCTCCCTTGTAAATGGGACACCAAGTCCTCACTACAAGTCTTGTGTAATCAGGCACATACTACCCTACTCATCAAGTACGCCTTCTACCCCTTGATTCTCATGTGTGAAATGATCCTCATAAAACCCTAAGGAAAAAATAAAAACCTAAAAATACTTAAACCCCTAAAAACCCAAAAAAACACTAAAACCCAAAAAACTCTAAAAACCCAAAAAACCCATAAAATCAATAAAAACCATAAATATCTTAAAAACCCTAAAAAACATAAAAAATGCTAAAAAACTAAAAAACATTAAAACCCCTAAACACCCCGAAAACCATACAATTAAATTAAATACTTAAAAACCATAAAACTCTCAGAAATCTCTAGAAACCATAAAAATTATAAAAATTCCTAAAAATACATTATAATATAAAACCCAAAAAAAACCTTAAATACAAAAAAAAAATTAAAAGCAATTAACAACATAAAAAATGCTAAAACCCCAAAAAACCCTAAAACCCCTAAAAACATAAAACCCTTAAAACCTTTAGAACCCTAAAAACCCATAAAATCCTAAAAAAACACTAAATACTCTAAAAACAATTCAAACCCCTAAAAAATAATAAAAATATAAAAAAATTAAAAACACTAAAAAAACAAAAAAAACCCCATAAAAACCCAAAAGAAACATAAAACCCCCAAAACCACGAAAAACCCCTCAAAATCTCAAAAAACCCTAAAAACCATAAAAATCCTAAATATTCCTAAATATCCATAATAATTTAAAAAACCCTAAAAACCTGAAAACCCCTAAGAAAACCTAAAAAACCTAAAATCACTTAAAACCCCTAAAAAAATTAAAAGCCTAAAAAATGTAAAAACCCTAACACCTATAAAAACCTTTTAATAACATAAAAAATCCATTAAAATGGTAAAAATCACTAAAACTATAAAACCCCTTTAATCCATTAAATGTTTCAAAAAAATATAAAATACCATAAACCCTATAAACTCCAAAAAATATCCCTAAAAACAAAAAACCCATAAAAACTTTAAAATCATCTAAAAACCCTAAAAATAACTAAAAACCCAAAAATATAAATATCCTAAAATATTGTAAATATTCTTAAAAACTAAATAACTCTAAAAACCCTAAAAACCCTTAATAAAACCTTAAAATTTTAAAAACACCTAAAATCAATAAAAATCATAAAATTATAAAAACCCTAATAGCCTTAAAAACCACTTAAAGCCTTAAAAACCCTAAAACCCTATAAAAACCCATAAAACCCCACCAAAAACTCTAAAAACATTTATTCCCCTAAAATCATTAAAATACTCTAAAACCCTTAAAAACCCTAGATAATCAAAAAATCAAAAAATCCATAAAAACCCAAAAAACCATAAAAAACCTAAAACCCATCAAAATAACTAAAAACACTAATAAACTATAAAAATCCTAAAAATCCCTAAAGATACCTAAAAATGTAAAAAATCATAATAACCATAACAACCCCTAAGAACACCTTAAAAATCCAAAAAACATGAACTCCTAAAAACATAAATAATTTAAAAACCCTTAAAAATCCGTAAAAATCCCTAAAAACCTAAAAAAAACCAAAAACCCTCAAAGTCTATACAATCCATAAAACCCCATAAAATTTAAAGAGGGATGTTTGGGTGGAATAACTGGGCTTCTCCTCACGGAAGGCTACAACGGGAAACCTTTCAGAAGCTAAGATAAATGAATTTTCCAATTTCTTGAGGGGTGACATAGGACTTGCAGGTGATGTCCCTTACTCCACCAGGATGGGGGTGAGGCTTCTAATGAGGGTTGAGATGTGGATAATGATCTACCATAGAAAAGGCAGGCTGCTGCTCTAACTTCCATTCACTTTGGGGAGATGAGACTCGTGAACATTGTGGGTGATGAGAAGGAAAGGTGGGAGATGAATGTACATCGACCGGTGCAAGTTGAAGCTTCTAGAGATAACAGTTTGAAACCTTTGGAACCCTTGGAAGTGGTAACTTGTATCACTTGTGAAGGGATGGGGAGGGAGGAAAGGGTAAAAAAAAATTAGTTGTTATTTTTTCAACTTCTAACCATTTTGTGGGGTTAGAAGTTGTGGAGACTGTGGACATGGAGGGGCTGAGACTGGAGATGCAAGACCAAAGAGTGATGTAGGATAAAGTGGAAAAGGATGAAAATAGAATCCATGTGGATCTTCAGCGGAGTCTCCACTCATATTCTATGAAGGAATGGGGTGAATAGAGGTGGATCATCCTATACCTCCTACTGAACAGGTGTCGAGTAGGGAGAGGTATAGGTTGATACTGCTAGGACTGGGGACAGGCCGGATGAAGGCTTTCAGTCTATTGTGGATCAGAACGACTTGCCTGAAACATTATCTTTGAGAAGGAGGACTGAATATCATTAGAGGCTTGTTATGGTTTTGTACAAGACCTTACCCCCATTAGTTGAGTTTTCCGAAAAGATGATATTGGACTTCACATAAATATCATTTGATCAGCATCAAAAGAACATTCTACAAGAGCTAGATCTGAAGCAGGACGTGCACTTTTTTTGGGCTGATGATGATGAAGCAACAAGGCTAGATAAATTTTTTTGCAGACTATGATACCATGATCAATGCTAACATGGCTCAGATAAAGCGAGAGAAGGATTTTATGGGAAACCCTGGTTCTGTTGGCCTGAATTCGTGCCCCTAGAAGAAGAAGCTGAGGGCTATCAGTGCACCCAGATCTAGTATCCTAGTAGATGGGGTTCATCTTGGTGCTGTTGATCATGGGAAGGATGGTAATTCCCGGACAAGGGCGATGAGTGCTGATAGCATGATGTAAGGTAGGAAGGTGGAATGTGGAGCTCTCCCCCCTGCCACATAGAGGAGGAGGCCAAGAAGGGACTACTCTACTCTCCCCAAGGCAATTTATACCAGAGCCTCCTCTAAGGACTCCAAATTTATAGAGCAGTAGAGGATTAGGGGAATATATAACAAGCTTTCTACTAGTATGAAAAATCCGAGGAAAGCTGCGGAAGAGTGGGAGACGGCATAGTCAGATGTGACTATAAGATTTGGTGCTGACGGAGACCCCTATGGGGATACTAGGTAGGTTGAACCTTTTGATATGTAGTTTCTTTCTTTGTTTGTACTTTTAGGACTTCCTTTGGGTATGGTTTATTTGACTCTACGCCTCCCCTTTTTCTGCATCTCTTTTTCTTATAATTCTAGGGGGAGGGGGTTGGGACTAGCATGGCCCTATACCTACTTTTCCAAAAAAACTGAAAAAATCCTAAATCCCTAAACACCCGAAGAATCATAACAAACCCGAAGAACCTTAAAAAAATTAAATAACAATAAAAATCCTAAAAAACCATAAAAACCCTAAAAGAATTAAAAACCTGTAAAAAACCTGAAGACCCCTATGAAAAACGTAAAAACGTAAAAACACTTAAAACCACTAAAACATAAAAAATATTAAAAATATTAAAATCCCTAATATCCTTAAAACCCATAAAAATATTAAAACACCTCAAAATCCCTAAAAATCATAAAAAACATAAAAATACCTAATAATCCTTAAGAATTAAAAATCCCTAAAAACCATGAAACCCCCCAAGAAAAACGTGAAAACCAAAAAATATTTGAACCCCCAAAAAAACTCTAAAAACCTAAAAAACCAAAAAACCCCTTAAAATCATAAAAAATACTAAAACACTTAAAAAGCCTAAAACCCATAAAAAATTAAAAAAACACTAAAAAACTAAAATTCCTTTAAATCCTTAAAAATTATAAAAAACTATAAAAACCCTAAAAACCCTAAAAACTCAAAAAAACCCTAAAAACAAAAAAAACAAAAAAGAAGAGAAAAACCCTTTCAACCCTCAAAATATATAAGAAACCTAAAAAACCATAATTTTTTTAAAAATACCTAAATATCCCAAAAAACATAAAAAACCCAAAAAAAACATGCAAACCACTATGAAAACCTTAAAAACCTAAAAACCTAAAAACCTTAAAAATATCAAAAAAGACCAAAAATGCTAAAGCCATAATAACCATAAAACCCCAAAAACCTAAAAACCATACAAACCCTAAAAACGTTAATACCCAAAAAAACCCAAAAAACCCTAAAATTTTACTAAAAACTATAAAAACCCTTTAAAACCTTAAAAACATTACAAAGACCTAAAAACCCTAAAAACCTTAAAAACCCTAAAAACCTCAAAAACATCCCTTTAAGACCAAAAATAAAAAATAAAACCCTAGAAACCCTAAAACACCTCAAAATCCCAAAAGATCCCAAAAAATCTAGAAAATCATAAAAAACCTTAAATATCCCTAAAATCCTAAAAACCATAAAAACCTAAAAAAAGAAAACATTAAAAAAATAAAAACACTTAAAACCTATAAAAAACTAAAAAAGATAAAAATACTACACACCCCTAAAAAATATAAAAACCCTAAAACCCCCCTAAAAACCATTGAACCCATAAAAACCACATAAAAATCCTAAAAACCACTAAAACCTCAAAAAACCATTTAAACCTCTATAAAATAAAATAAAAATCTAAAAACCTTAAATCCCAAATAAACTCAAAAAATAATAAAAACCTAAAACCAATAAAACCGTTAAAACCCTAAACCCCTAAAAACCCTATATACCATAAACACAATAAGAAGCCAAAAAATCCAAAAAATGTTAAAAATCCAAGAAACCCTAAAAAATCCTAAGAAACCCTTGAAATCCAAAAATCCCTATAAATACCTAAAAACATGAAAGTCTCTTAAAGCTACAAACACACATAGAAATACTAAAATCCCCCCCAAAAACATCTTAAAATACCTAAAAGCCATAAAAAACCCTAAAAATCATAAAAATCCCTAAAAATAATTAAAATCATAAAAAACCTTCAACACACGAAAAAACCATAAGATAACCATAAAATCCTAAAATCACTTAAGACCCCTAAAAACCCCTAAAAATCATAAGAAATGTAGAACCATAAATTACCCTACAACCCTAAAACCTCCTAAAAATCAATCAAAACCCTAAAATAATTAAAAAAACCTTAAAACCCATAAAACCCTAAAACCCAGTAAAAACTGTAAAAACCCTTTAGAACACCTAAAAATGGTAAAAAAACATTAAAAGCATTAGAAACCATAAAAAATAAAAAACCCTGTAAAACCAAAAAAAATAAAAACCCTAAAACCCCAAAAACACTAAAAACCATAAAAATCCCTCAAATCCCTAAAACTCCTTACAATCCAAAAAAACATAAATACCCAAAAACACCTAAGAAAACTTCAAAAACCTGAAAAAACACCTAAAAAAATAAAGACAATAAAAACACTAAAAATCTATAAAAATCCCTAAAAATCATAAAAACCACAAAACCCCTAAAAACCTAAATTTCATAAAAAACCATAAAAACCCTATAAACCACTCTCAACTCTTAAAACCCTTTAAACCTCCAGAAATGTAAAAAAAATAAAAAAACCATAAGACCCTAAAAAATTTAAAAAAATACCAAAAACACAAAAAAACAATAAAAACCATAAAACCATCAATAACCGTAAAAACATTAAAAACCCTAAAACCTAAAAAACCAAAAATTTCTAAAAAATCCCTAAAAATGTAAAAAACACTAAAAACTAGAAAAATACTAACAAATCCTAAAAAAATAAAAACGATTTATACCCCTAAAATCCTAAAAAACTATAAAATCCATAAAATCATAAAAAAACTAAAAAACCCCTTAAAACCAAAAAAATCCCTAAAACCCTAAAACTCATAAAATTCCTAAAAATCCCAAAATATATAAAAAATCCAAAAATCCTGGAAAACTATGAAGAATACCTTAATAACCTAAAAAAACTTAAAACCCCTAAAAAATCTAAAAAATTCTATAATCTTAAAAAACCCAAAATACTTAAAATTCCAAAATTCCATCAATATCCCTCCAATGACCGAAGGCCTTCAATTTTTATTGATTTTTGATAATCCACCTTTCAAGGGGTGATGTTGAACCCTTACAAGGCCCGTAGTCATATGTATTTCATGGCCCAAAGGCCTTTGAAAAATTCATTGCCCGTCGGTTTCAAACATTACATACAACCCAAACTAACTACTTGGAATTGCTCCTCCCTAGTATCTTAATCATGAAATCAGCTCTCCACCATCACATGAATGTTCAGCTAGGCTTTCCCGTGCATGCATAGGATTTTCCCAATAGAACGTGTCATAAACTCTCATTCTTGTAATCAGTTTAGCATCAGCTATTGTGAACGCTCCTTGCTCTCCATCCTTCTGAAACTTGTTCCATTTAGGTTGTTTGGTTTGCATATGTACTTAAGGTGTCCAGAAGGCCTTGAGGTGGCCTCAAGGCCTTAATGACCCAATGTCTTGGGTGTCCCGAATGCCTTAAAGGACTCAGGGAATAAATCTATGGCCCGAAGGCCCAAACAGGGGAATATTCTTGTCTCCTACAGACCCAAATAGTGCCTGCTACAGTACAACACAGTCCCTCCTACAGTATCTGCTATAGTGCCTACTACAGTATCTTCTACAGTCCCCCTGGAAAATTAGCCTCTGCCTGGATTTGATCTTGGGTCGCCTGGATGCACATAAGAAGTCCTCACCAACTTGGCTGAGGCTCATGTGAAATCCGTCAATATACCTGAAAAAAACCATAAAAATCCTGAAAACCAATAAAAACCTAAAAAAAACATAAAACCCTTAAAAAACCTAATAAATGCTAAAAATCCCTAAATAACCCTAGAACCCCAAAAAACCCTAAAAACAAAAAAACCTATGATAAACTTAAAAAATATAAAATCACATAACAACCCTAAAGAAGCATTAAAAACACAAAAAACCATTTAAACCTCTAAAAAAGTTAAAAAACTCTAAATCCCCCTAAAACCCCTAAAAAATGAAAAAAAAAACCCAAGAACTAAAAAAACCAGCAAAACCCCTAAAACCCTAAAAACCTCAAAATCCATGAAAACCCTAAGAAACTACAAAATCTATAAAAAATACAAAAAAATATTAAAATATAAAATCCCAAAAAACATAGGAAAACCCTAAGAAAACTCAAATGCCTTAAAATAATTAAAACCCCTGATAAACCATAAAGACCAAAAAACCATAAAATACCCAAAATTCGTCAAATTCCCTTAAAACTATAAAAACCATAAAATCATAAAAATTTCCTAAAAAACACTAAAATAATGTGAAAATCTATAAAGATCCTAAAAAAGATCTAAAACCCCTGAAAATTTAAAAACACATAATAATCCTGAAAAAACTTCGAAAAATTATAAAAACCTAAAAAAAATAAAATCCCTAAAAACCTAAAAACCAAAAAAAACCTAAAAACCATAAAAACTATAAACACCCCTAAAAACCGTAAAACTCCAAAAAAAATATAAAAACCCTAAAAATAACTAAATAACTAGAAACCCTTTAAACCCCAAAAAATGTTAAAAATTATAAATTTACTTAAAACAAAAAAAATTAAAAACCTCCAAAAAAATAATAACACAAAAATACCATAAAAACACTAAAACCACATGAAATTCTTAAAAACCTAAAAAACCATTAAAATCCATAAAACCACCAAAAATACGGAAAAACATAACAAAATCTAAAAAACTTATAATCCATAAAAAATCCTTGAAAACATAAAAACACATAAAAACACTAAAAATATAAAAAATGCTAAAAAAACCATAAAACCTTAAACCCCCTCCAAATCTAAAAAAAACCTAAAAACAATTAAAAATACTAAAAATTTCCAAAAATAACTAAAAACATAGAAGCCCAAAAAATCCCTAAAAACACTAAAAAACCTTAAAATCATAAAAATAGTTAAATCCCTTAAGAACCTAAAAACACTAAAAACCATAAAAATCAAAAAAGACCATATCTACCCTAAAAACCATAAAAACCATAAAAACCCTATGAACAACAAAAAATACCAAAAAGACACTAAAAATTCTAATGACCCTTTAGAACCCAAAACGTTAAAAAATATAAAAAACCTTAAAAAAAATTGAAAAATCATAAAATCCCCAAAAAAATAAAAAAACCCCAAAAAACTCTAAAGAAAATTTCAACCCCTCAAAATTCCTAAATCCATCAAACTATACAAATCCTAAAAAATCCATAAAATTGATGAAAATGTATAAAAAACAAAAAAACCTAAGAAATCCATAAAAACCTAAAAATTCTTAGAACTCCTAAAAACCATAAAAATGTTAAAACTCATAAAACCCCTAGAAAGAGACTAAAACACTGAAAACCCCTAGAAACCATAAAAAACCTTAAAATCCTTTAAAAAACTTAAAATCATTTAAAACCATAAAAATCCATAAGAAACCTAAAAACCACGAAAAACTCTAAAAATCCTTTAAACCCTACAAATGTCAAAAAACACTAAAACCCATAAAAACCTTAAAAACCTTAAAATTCCTAAAAAACCTAAATACCATAAAAATCAAAATAAATACCTCAAAATCCCAAAAAACATAAAATTTCCTAAACACTTGAAGAAAACCATAAAAACCCAAAAGAACTTAAAATGCCTAAAACCCTAAAAACACTACAAATCCTAAAAGACCATAAAAACCCTCAAAATACCTAAAACACTAAAAACAGAAAATTGCTATAAAATCACTATAAATATTTAAAAACATAAAAACCCATAAGTACCATATGAAACCCTAAGAATACCTTAATACCTAAAAACACTAAAAATATTCAAGAAACCTAAAAATGATGAAAACATTAAAAACCCTCAAACATTATAAAAACCATAAACCCCTAAAAACATTAAAAACCCTAAAAATGCCAAAAAACAATAAAAACTATAAAAAATAATTAAACCCCATTAAATGTTAAAAAACACTAAAAACCATTAAATCCTCTAAATACACAATAAAATCATAAATCCCCCAAAAAATAAAAAACCAAAAACCATCAAAACCCTAAAACGACTCAATATCTGTAAAAACCCTGAAAACCATAAAATATCCTTACAAAATCCTTAAAAAATATATAAAAATTTAAAACATCCAAAAAATACTAAGAAAATTTTAAAAACATTAAAACACTTTAACCCTCCAAAAATTCTAAAAAAACCTAGAAATGCTCAAAATCCCTAACTCCCTAAAAACCATAAAAATCATAAAAGTGCCAAAATATCCCTAAAAACGTAAAAACCATGAAAACCCCTAAGAAAACCTTATGAAACTAAAAATACATAAAACCCTTAAAAACCATAAAAAGTGTTAAAACCACTATAACCCCTAAAAAGATCCTAAAATTCCAAAAAACAATAAAAAAACCCCTAAAAACCTTAAAAACCCTAAAAACCCATAAAAACCAAAAAAGTATAATCTCTAAAAAACCATTGAATACTATAAAAATGTTAAAAAATAGAAATTAAACCTTAAAACCCCAAAAAAGAATAAAAACTCTAAAATCCATAAAACCCTCAAAATCTCTGAAACCCTAAAAATAGTAAAAATCATAAAAAAATCCCTAAAAATCCATAAAATTGTAAAAAATCATTTAAACACTAAAAACCCCTAAGATAACCATAAAACCCTAAAAACAATTAAAACCCCATAAAAACCTATAAATTCCACAAATAGTAGAAAACCCTAACAACCAAAAAACCCTTAAAACCCCTCCAAAGCCCCAAAAAACCCTGAAAGCCCCTTAGAATCCTACAAATCTATAAAAATCCCTGAAACTATTTTTTTTCAAATCTTGAAGTACCCTATGAAAACCTTAAAAACCTAATAACACATTAATGCCCCAAATAAATATAGAAAATTCTAAAAACCATAAACAGTACCTATAAACCATAAAACACATTAAGCCCCCCAAAACACACTAACAACCCAAAAAACTCTAAAAAATACTACAACTCTAAAAAAACCTTTAAACCCATAAAAATGATAAAAAATATAAAAACCCTTAAAACCCCTAATAAGATCAAAAAAATATAAAATCCAATGAAACACTAAAAACCGTAAAAACCCTCAAAACCACTAAAAACCCAAAAAACCATAAAAATCCAATAAATATTAAAAAAATCCCTAAAAACATAAAAAAACAGAAAACCCCAAAGAATACCTTAAAATCCTAAATACACTAAAACCCCCTAAAAAATTTAAAATTACTAAAAACCCTAAAATACTGTAAAACCCCAAAAACCCCCAAACCCCCTAAATACCCCTAAATACCTTAAAAACCCTAAACCCTATAAATACCCTAAAAATCACAAAAAATATAAAAACCCTTTAAACACCTAAAAATGTTAAAAACTCTAAAAAAAACCCTAAAACCATAGAAAAAACCCTAAAGCCCAAAAAATTCATAAAAATCCATAAAAACCCCTAGAACCCTCAAAATACCTAAAAGCTATAATAAAACCAAAAAATCCTAAAAAAATACCTAAAAAACATAAAAAATGTAAAAACCTTTACAAACCTTGAAAAACCCTAACAAAACCATAAAATTTTGAAAACACATAAAACCCCTAAAACCAAAAAACACTTAAACCCATAAAAAAACCCAAAAAACATGAAAAAAACATAAAACCATTAAAAACCTTAAAAACCTTAAAAACTAAAAAAACATATAAAAATTCATAAAATAAACAAAAACACTAAAAACCCTTTAAACCACCAAAAATGTTTAAAAAATATAAAAAACCTTAAAAACCCTAAAAAATCAAAAAAAACATATATACCATAAAAACCTAAAAATCCTTAAAACCCGTAAAAATCCTTAAAAACCCTAAAACAACAAAAATAGTAAAAAAACATAAAAATTATAAATAATGTTAAAAACCATAAAAACCATGAAGAACCTCAAGAAAACCTTATAAAATAAAAAACACTTAAAACCCAGAAAAATATGAATAACACTAAAAACCCTAAAACCCTAAAAATCCTAAAACCCTTAAAACTCTCAAAATACATAAAAATATTACAAAACCATAAAAATGCCTAAAAATCCCACAAAACAATAAGAAAAACCCTGAAAACCGCTAAGAAAACAATAAATATCTAAAAGTACCCAAATCCCATAAAATAATTAAATATGCTAAAAACCCTACAAGACACAAAAATTACACTAATTCCCTAAAAACCCCTAAAAACAATAAAACCCATAAAACCCGCACAAAAAATTAATTGAAACCCTAAAAACAACTCGAAACTCTATAATCCCTTTAAACCCATAAAAATATTAAGAAACATAAAAAAACCATAAAATCCTATAAAAATGAAATAAAAACCTAAGAAAACAAAAATATGATACAAACACTAAAACCCTAAAAATTGAAAAACCAATCAAAATCCCTAAAACCCCAAAAAACCATAAAAATACAAAAAAAGTTCTAAAAATCCATAAAAACAGAAAAACCTTGAGAAACCCTAAGCAAACATTAAAAACCTAAAAATCATTAATTCCCTTAAAAACAATAAAAAGTTAAAAACCATATAAAAATCATAAAAAACCATAGACATCATAATGATCCCTAAAACCTTAAAACCCATAAGAAACATAAAAACCCTAAAAACCATTAAAACTATAAAAACATTTTAAACCACTAAAATGGTAAAAAAACTTAATAAGCCTTATAAATCATAAAATAAAAAAAACATAAAACCCATGAAAATAAAAAAAAACCAAAAAACTCAAAAACCCCAAACCCCTAAAAATCACCAAAAACCTAAAAACCATTAAAAATTCTAAAAAATTACTAAAAATACCTAAAAACCTATAATCCATGAAATCCCTAAAACCCTAAGAAAACATTAAAAACCTAAAAACACTTAAAAACGTTGAAAACCTATACAATTCTAAATCCCTAAGAAACCCTTAAACCCTAAAAACCCTAAAAACCCAAAACACCTCAAAATCAATAAAAACTTTAAAAACACAAAAAAAAATACAAAACAAAAAACACTAAAAAACCAAAAAACATAAAAAACCCTAAGAACCCTAGGAAACCCTAATAAAACCTTAAAAACCTAAAAACAGTTAAAACCCATAAAAACCTATAAAATGCAAGAAAACATAAAAATCCAAAAAATTTCCCGAACACCCCCTCAAAATAATAGAATACCTAAAAAATACCATAAATACCCTAAAACATAATGAAAACTATTAAAACCCTTTAGACCCTTAAAAACATTAAAAACCCTAAAACCCAAAAACCCAAAACCCCCCAAAAAACCATAAAATCCCTAGACCCCCCAAAATCCCTAAAAACCCTACAAACATTAAAATTATTAAAAATCCCTAAAAATCCTAAAAAATGTAAAAAACCTTAAAAACTCCAAAAACCACTAAAACCACTTAAAAACTTAAAAACAATTCAAACCCTTAAAATACCTAATAATTATAAAAATATAAAACCCTTTAAAACCCTAAAAATCAAATTCAGAAGAACCCTAAAACCATAAAAAACCTCAAGAAACAATCAAAATACCTAAAAATGTCAAAACCCATAAAACCCTAAAACCCATAAATAACCTTAAAAACCTCAAATAATTTAAAACCCCCCAAAAATGAAAAAATTATAATAATCCAAAAAATTACTAAATAACAAAAAAAGAACCCAAAACCCATAAAAACCATAAAACCTTCTAAAAACATAAAAAACACAAAAACCCATAAATATCAAAAAAACCCACTAAAAACCCATAAAAATCATGGTGGTTCCTAGCGTGCCCCGGTGTGGGATTCTTTTCTCCCTTATTCCATAATCCACCTTCATCCTTGGCCAAGATTATTTCCAGGAGTATCGTAGAAGGATGAATCATAATATGAACATGATCGTCAAAGAGAAGGCCTTACTCGAGGTGTCCATTTCAGATGGGAAGGAAAACAAACCTGTAGGGGTCTCTTTAGATCCCCGAAAGAGGAATTCGAGGAAGAACTATTAAAATTTTCCTAAGACAGTGTCCATGAGATCCTCTTGCAAAGCTAAGGCAGTTTCCACTAGTATGGGTTGTCGTCCTGTCAAGGCATAGATGAATTCAGACCAGCAACGTCTCAGAGAGTATTACACTGCCTTCCTAAAGAAATATGATCCATCTGAATGTGATTCAATGGAATCAGACGATTCTTCTGGTTATGGTGCTGATAGGGACCCTTATGGGGATGGAGACGTTGACTTGTTGGATGAGAAGTGCTGAAGCTGTTTCGGTGTTTTTTCTTTTTTGATTTTTCTTTTTTTGGGGTCTTTTGGGTCTTGGGTTGTAAAGGGTTTTTGGGTGTGGGTTGATTGACCCCTCCCCTCCATTGTCTGTTGTTTCTTTTTTTTTCATAATAAATCTTGTGGGGGTCGTGAATATCATGGCCTCACACCTCATCTTCCCTAAAAATGTTAAAAAAACTCTAAGCCTTAAAATCCGTAAAAAACACAAAAGACCCTATAACCCAAAAAACCCAAAAAACCAAATACCCAAATACCATTAAAATAAAAAAAATCCTAAAACCCCAAAAATCCCTAAAACCCATACAAATCCTAAAATCCAGAAAAATCCCTAAAAATGTAAAATACATAGAAAACCCTAAAAGTATCTAATAAAACATTAAAAATTTAAAAATTCCTAAAACACCTAAAAATATCAAAACAAGATAAAAACCCCAAAAATCACTAAAAACCCTAAAAAAATCCTAAACCCTTTGAAATCCCTAAAATTAATAAAACCCATAAAAATCCTAAATTTTTTATAAAAATGTAAAAAATCCTAAAAAAATGAAAACCTCTAAGAGAAACATGAAAACATAAAACCCCATAAATCCCCTGAGACCCAAAAATTGCTAAACCCCCTAAAAACACTAAAAAGACTTAAAACCCTAAATGTCCCAAAAAATCATAAAACACCAAAAAACACTAAAAACTCATAACAATACTAAAAACCCTAAAAACACACTAAAAACTCTAAAATTCTTTAAAGTACTAAAAAAATTAAAAACAATAAAACACCTCAATACCCAAAAATCCCCCCCAAAACCCAAAAAATACATAAACCCCCTAAAACCCTAAATAATCATAAAAACCATAACAATCCATAAAAACCAAAATTCATAAAAAATCCCTAAAAATACCTTAAAATGTAAAAAACTATAAAAAACCCTGAAAACCATTTAAAAACCTAAAAACACTAAAAACTCCTAAAAACCCAAACAATGCTAAAAATAATAAAAACTCTAAAATGACTTTAAAACCCATGAAACCTCAAATACCCATTAAACCATAAAAATTATAAAAACACTAAGAACCCTTAAAAACATAACCCCACCACCCTAAAAACTCTAAAAAAACTTAATGTCCCTAAAATCCTTAAATGAATTTAAAAAACCTTAAAACCCTAAATAACTAAAGAATACCCATAAAAACCCCAAAAACCATAAAATTCATAAAACATTCAAAAAAAAAATATCTAAATACATAAAAACCCATAAAAACTCGGAAAACCCCTCATAAAACCTTAAAAACCTAAAAACACATAAAATGCCTAAAACCTGAAAAACGCTAAAAACGCTAAAAACCCTAGAAAACCTTAGTAACTCTCAAAATCCCTTAAAACCATAAATATAATTAGAAACTCATAAAAATGTAAAAACATTACAAATTATGATAACCCCTAAGATAAAATTAGGATCCTAAAAACACTAAAACCCCAAGAGAATCCTAAAAATGATTAAAATCCTAAAAATGATAAAAAAACACTACAAGACCCTAAAACAATAAATACACCTAAGATCATAAAAACCCTTAAAATCCTAGAAAACCCTGAAACCAATAAAAACCCTAAAAGCTACTAAAAACTCTAAAACCATCTAAAACACTAAAAAGGACAAAAAACACTAAAAATCTTTGAAAAACTAAAAAACGATAAAAACCATAAAGGCCCTAAAAACACTGGAAACACTCTAAATCGCTAAGAACCCTAAAAAATAAAAAATTCCTAATAACCTATAAAATCCCTAAAAACATAAAATACCCTAAAAAAACTTAAAACCCCTAAAAACCTTAAAAACATAAAACATGTAAAAACATGTAAAAACACTAAAATACTAGAAATTCCTAGAAATACCTAAAAACCCTTAAAACCAAAAAGACCCTCAAAATACATAAAAACCTAAAACCCCATAATATCCAAAATGAATGTGTAAAAAACATTTAAATTTTTAAAAAACCAAATAACACTTTAAAACCAAAAAACAATAAAACCCCTAAAAACAAAAAAAATGCTAAAAAACCAAAATACCATAAGAAAATATTTAAAACACCTAGAACCCCCTCAACACCATAAAAACCATAAAACCCTAAAAAACCACTAATAACTTTTAAAATCTTTTAAACCCCTAAAATTGTTAAAAACTATAAAAAAACATTAAACCCTTAAAAACTGAAAAAACCCCTAAAACCCAAAAACCCATAAAAACTGCTCAAATCACTAAAACCAATAAAAACCATAAAAATCAAAAATATTCCTAGGATCAGTAGAAACGTAAAAAACTCAAAAAAAAATAGGAAACCCCAAATGAAACTTTAAAAATCTAAAAACACTTAAAACACCAGAAAATCTAAAAAAAATGATAAAACGCATTGTTTCTACTGGAAATAAGGATGACCTTGTTTGTTTAAGATTCAATCTTTCAAATCAGTTTCTAACAGGT
The DNA here is from genome assembly GCA_963277665.1 of Viscum album. NCBI lineage: Eukaryota > Viridiplantae > Streptophyta > Magnoliopsida > Santalales > Viscaceae > Viscum > Viscum album. The sequence goes on from OY728157.1 coordinate 395,264,872, forward strand.
TTATTCACATAACCGAAAACATCCAATGATTACATATCCATTTGGACCTACTTTCCAAATGTAGGTGCTCATTAGTTGTGGATCGATGAGGCTTAAGAAGTTGCATTGGTCGAGAGGATGGGAGGTCAGGCTCATCATACCTTTTTTAGGGAAATTATTACCTAATCCGGGACTCTCTTATAGATTAAAGTTATGTTCATGAATCCTTATTAATTCACCAAGTATGAAAATGAGTTTTCAATTAGATCTTGCAATAAATGAATGATATTTAAGATATTTAGAGAATATTTTATATGTATTTGAGGTTATTCATCGATAATGAATCATCTGTATTGGTTAGAGAGTCTTAGTCAATGGTATCCTTCAACACATTATATAGAAATATCTTGGTCATTATGATAACCATACTAGTTTTAAAGCCACTCAGTGGGGCACTTGATGTTTATAGATGTTCAGAAGGATAAGGATTATTTCAGAGTTGGGATCATACCCATAGATGGGCTACCTACGTATCCTGCTAAAACGGAATTAGAACCCACGTAGTTCAGGAATTTAGATACATTTTAACGTCATATGGGATAGATGATAATTAATGGGTGATGAGATTGAACCTTATAAAGGCTTCCTACGTACTCTACTTTTAAGGCAAAGATCAAATTCCACATAGTTCGATTAAGAAGTATGGATCTTACGTAGGATTAATGGCCCAAAGAGATGTTTCATGGTTACTTTCACACTCTAATCTCACATGAGTCATGCTCGGTGTGAGAAAAAAGAGGTATCAGTAAACCTGACGATTTGTGCCACGAAAATATGTGGTCACAAGGAAATAATATGGGGCTTATGTATGTGTGACTTACCAAGTAGGTGAAGACTAGGAGTTAGTTCCAAGAAGAAGCCTAGGAACAACGTCTATAAAGATATTCATGCTTTATGGATATTTGGATACTCTAACTTGGGGCTTACTCTTGAGGAGGATGCCTAGATTAGGGAACTTGGGGCTTACTCCTAAGGAGGATTCCCATGTTAAAGGAAATTATGACTGGGGCTTACTCTTGAAAAGGAGGTCCAGGTTAAGGGGACTTGAGACTTGGGGCTTCCTCCTAAGCAGGAGGCCCAAATCAAAAGGGGATTTATTATTGGGGGATTACTCATAAAGAGGATGCCTATATTAGGGATCTTCTCATCTTAAAGGATGAGGTTGAATGAAGGAAATATCTAACCTTAGTGACATAATGTTATGTAAATCACGAGGTTTTGAGAGATGTTCCACAAAATTTCATTCAGATAAGGAATCCAAAAAAGGAACCATGCCACAAATGGCTTTGAAGAGGGTTTTGAAGGATAAATATTTAAGAGGAGAGGTGAATTTGAGGAAAGGAAGTGAATTGGAAGGAGGCGCACTAGTATTGGTCTGGCGTGCAAGTCCTGCCCGTGTAAGTATACTTGCACGACATGAGTTCACTTGGGCGACTGAGAACCTTTAGGGTAATACTTGGGCGAGACATGGCTCAAACCCTTAGTATTATCCCTATATGCTTCCAGAAGGACGGCGTGCAAGTTCCCTTGAGAGGTAAAGGTGGCACGCAAGTGTTTCCATTTATCTTAAGGGATGGACAGTTAGGCACGCAAGTGTTGATGAGTTCTAACACTTAGTCCTTATTATTCCTCTTTATATATTCCATTCTAGGTAAGAAATTACCTTAGAAGTGTTTAGAAGATTTCAAGCAGAGACTAGGGCGACGAGAGATTAATTTTGAGTTTTGGATTTTTCATCCTGTAAATGGGGGTCCCATAGGGGGTATTTATAGGCCTCTGATCACCTTAGGAGAAAAAATAATAGGGCACACAAGTTACTTGCGTGACTCATATGTGGAGCGCAAGTGACTAGCGCGACAATAAAGAAACATGCGCAACCTATGCTTAAAAGGTTCGATGTTCATGCATTTTTCAATTCATTATGTTCTTCAAAAGATGACTCTCTTTATGCTTAAGGAATTTACATTTTCCATTATTTAGACTCTGTGACGGAAACAAGTGTCAAAAAAAGCCCCCCCTTAGAGTCGGATCCGAAAATGGAGAGAGGATTAGACTATGAGGAAAACGAGAAACAAGGTGTCGCGGTGCACAAGTAGTAGGCGTGCAGGTATTGTTCTGGCTCGCAGGTTTTAGCATGCAGGGGTACGACCTCACCTATATATACGGGCATCATTCTCATGGAAAGCACTCGACTTCCAAAGCTTCTAACTCTCATCACGCAAGTGAGATCTCATCACGAAGGTGTATTGGATTTTTTCTCATCTGTGCTTATGTTCATTGTGTCACACTTCCTCAGTCTGTTTTTGACATGCATGTCGTTACTAGGGCGGTAAAACTTGCGCGACCGACTTAGAGTAGCGCGTGAATTTTAGTCTTGCGCACCTTAATGCCTTAGCCATTTTTTTCGATTTCATCACAAATTTTATGAAAAACCAACTTACTTAAAAGTTAATTATTTGATCCTTGTGCAGATTCAATGGCTCCAAGAGGAATTGGATCGGCTGATGAGTTGGCTAGAAAGCGGATCGATGACATGATGAACATCATTGGCCATGATTACTATGATATCTGTGACAAAACTCTACCAGATTTGGCCAAGTACTTGAAGAATTATCATGTCAATTTCTCACAGAGAATTTAATTGCCTTTATATGGTCGTGGTCATCTGCAAGGAGTCAACATTCTGGAGCCAAAGAACTATCTCCTGCATTCTTTGTTTCAAACTTACACCAACTTTTATTCAGAAAATGTTTCAGTTGCAGGATCTTTTGTTAATGATGGAACAGTAGAGAATTCCTACATAATGCAACATATCCCTTGTGCCTCAGATCTAAAACCTCACAAGCCTATGCTGCAGCCGCATTGTTATCCCTCAATCTTCCGAAATTCTCAGATGGATCAATCCAAAGGATGGAAGAAGAGTTGGGACTTCCATCCTGGAGGAGGTGTGAAGCTAAATTGGATGTGTTCATATTGGTTATGACAAACCTATTTAGAGTTTGTTGAAGATCTGCAGGGAGCTGCAGTATATGAAGCCGTCTAGGCTGGGCAGACATATGTCTACAGAAATGATTACTTTGTGTTGTAGCTAATCAGCCGCTAGAGCCCAGAAACCAATTATTTCCATCTGACTTCGGGAGAAGTAGGCATCAGTTTGTGGGATGTCTATAAGATCTCATGGGCTACAATTTTGTGTGATATGTATGATGAATTCATCCTACCCCCAAGGTGACTTGGAATGATTCAGAGAAGACTACGATATTGGATAAATAATTATTGAAAACTTTCCACAAGATCAAGAATTCAAATACCACCAAAACTCATTCTATAATGTATATTCATCCAGAGGAGTGGATGGATATTTTTATTATTAAGAAGAAGGAGAAGGGACCCACCTATACTCTTCCTACCAGCTACCCTAGAATAGAGAATAGGGGTGCTCTTGGCACATTCAGGCCAACCCTGGAAGTGGGAGAATTTGAAATGTGGGGGTATGAAGTGGATCAAAGAATCCCAGAAAAGACCCTTCTGGAAGGCTTCATAGCCTTGTGGCTCAGCATTTATCTTCTACCAGTTAGGGATTCGAAGGAAGGCGTCAGGACATGGACCTTCATTGTTGCAGCCAAGTTGGCTGAGAGGAAAATGGTTGGGTTTACCACCCCAATTTTGGCAATGTTTCACAGGATCTTACTCCATGTCTATATGGGTAAGTCCCCATTTAGAATAGTGGGACAATTCTACGTTTTGTGGGGATGGATTGCCACTCACATTAGGAATTATGCTGTACAGAATGGAGTATAGGTTCCTGGAAGTTCTTTCAGGCCATCAGTGCAGGCATATTTTGGAATTTTTATTGTTTTCCCTCAACTCCTATGATATGAAGGTGAGGCTAAGCATGTTCAAGGAATTCCATTTCTTTCCTTATGGAAACCCTCCAACCGGGCCATTTTTTGATGATGGAATATCTAGCCTGGAATTGTGGTCATACATGCTGGCTTGCAGAGATGGTGTATTGGCCACCAGAATTGACAGAGAGATTATATGCGAGGCCTATTCTCCATATAGATTTTCAGGCCAATTCAAATGTCTGTAGGATATTGTTGTATTCCCTCCTGTGCATGTTAGGTCAAATCAGCATCCAATGGTAACCCGACAACTATGGTTGGTGAAAGCTATAGAGAAGACTGGGGTAGTGTTTGATCTACCAGTTGCTGGAGCGGTGAGTCACTTGACTACATTGTATGCCGAGAACTGGGTACCATCATACCCTAAAGGGGTGATGAATCATCTGGTTCCTCAAGTGCGAAAAAAAGAGATCTTTCAGGAAAGAAACCCTTCGTCTGGAAGGTGACTCTTCCACACCCAGAGCTAATTCGCTGGGTTCCTCACCCAGGGATGATTCTTTGGATTCTCATGATGGGGATGATGAGGCACGACATGCGTCAAAACAGCCTCGTGCCAGATACAATCCTCCTTCCATAGTCAAGAGACCTACTCCATCGACTCCTGGTGAGTTATATCATTGAGGAAATTTAATCGCCATTATTTTATAGAGAAAAAAGTTTCATTTTCGTATCCTTTATCTGTGATTTCAAGAGCTAAGAAGAAGTTGATTTCCATGATTGTAGGACCCTCCTCGCAGCCTTCTGGTGTACATGTTGAATATTTATGACCAGAGGCTTTCTAGACATGGCGGAGTTTATATTGTGATGCTGAAACTGCCTGGTTGGACTTATGCCAAGGGCTACACATCCCTGGAGTAGGGAATCTTTGGGCTTCTACTGATATCCATTTCGAGGATAACCCCTATGAAGTGCGGGTTTGCATTAGATAGCTGGAGATGCTCATATATGTCACTGATGATATTATTCCTATCACCAAGCGGGTGAAGAAAATGATGGATCGTGGCACCACAGAGGGGATTGATGCTTCAGTAGACGAGAAGTGGCACGATTATGTGGCTCCTGAAGATGTAAGTCTCTTTCCTTATTTTCATTGAAATTTGATTTCAGTTAAAGCTTTGTTACTCAAGAAAATTAGTTTCCTCATCCTATATCTTATAAAGAAAGGAACTGCTGAGGTCCCTTCACCATAACAAAAATTTGGTGGCACTGCCATCGGAGCTACTGAATCTCCTCACGAGCCGGGCGAGGTATCTCCAGGCCGGAAAGGCATGGACGAGGAAATAGAAAGGGCTTTTCACTCTCTAATACATGTATTTGGAGGTGATGATGTCAACACACCCAAAAAGCCAAGTAAGTAAAGACATCTAAGGAAGAAGTCGACAACTAAATGATTCATCAGTAGTGGTAAGTCCTTCAGATAGTCATGAATCCTAACTCATGAAAAGATTTCTCATATTTCATGGGATTGCAGGGGCTTCTTCAATTTCTCCTCTAAGGGAGAGGACTGACCCTCCTCTGAGGCGAGACAGAGGGTGCTGGTGAACGGTTTTCAATTCATGCTAACCTGGTTGCTCTTGTTTCTACTACAAGGAGAGAAGTGTCTGCTTTTGGTAAATTAACAATACTTCATTGAATGTTTAATGAAAACATCTACTGACTTCCATTCTGTGATGCTTTAGGTTCAACACCTACACCAAAACATTTGGCGGCCACTGCAACTAACTCCTCAATTTTCTTTGAAGAAGCTATTTGGGGTCAAAGGCCATAAGATAAGGGTCTCCAAGAAGACATATCAAATGCTCCCAATGGTGAGACTAACTAGGAATCTGAAATATCACTGGATGAAATGATGAAACTTGGCACATATTTTGAAAAAAATTTAGATCATGTTAAATTACCATGTAATTTAGAAGATTTTGGATGTGAGTGTTATCCTACATCCTGTAAAAAACATTTATTATTACATCTCTAACAATGATTGGTTGAAATGTACAGTTCTGTCTGAGCAAGCTGCTGATCTGCTGATGCCTGAATTGGGTAGAGACAACCTTATTATTGTAGAGAATCTAGCTCAAGTGAATCTTAACCTGGAAGACTTTCCTGAAACCCGTCTTGAAAATCCTATTGAAGCTAAGAAATATGGGGAAGAGCCTTCCCATACTGCTGATCTACCATTGGGTAAGAGATAATAATATTTGTGACTGTACTTAATTTTCAAGACAGCTAAACAACTTTTGTTATCCTTTGAAATTAACCAAAAATTTCAATTGAATATGTGGGGCCATCAATTTCAGTGGCTAGATCTGGAGGTGAAGCCTCCGCCTCCGCCCCAATGGTAGTAGAAAGTAAAGTAACAAGGGTCAGGGGGGAAGGATCAGAACAGTGAACTTCTTTAAGTTCATTAATCCCAGACTATATTCCCCCTTGTGATAGTGATTCTGAGTCAGACCCAAAGGTGCAGAAGGGACTCCAATTTTCACGTTTCAAGCATGGAAGAATATATGGAAGATCATATCTAAAGTGCCTATTGAATAACTATATTTGAAGATCTTGCGACTATCATCCTTGTTCGGCACGTTCGGACTTGGCGGTTTTGGATATCAAGAGATCCATGCAGCAGTGAAACATGTCATCTTAAGGAGGGAGCAGGAGCAAAATTATCGTCAATATATAACCAAAGAAAGGTTGTTGAACAATATCATTGAATTCAAGGATGCGGTGTCCCGAGCTGAGGTTGATCATGCTGCAAAGTTGAAGGAGCTAAAGAATAAGATCAAGGAGAATGTTTTCCAGCAGATTCACCTTTAGTAATAGTTAGATACTATTACTGGGAAACTTGACTAGCTTAACAATTCACTGGAAGGTTTTCAAATTAATGTTATGAAAGCCATTGCAGATGCCAAGAAAGCACCACATCAAGCTAAAAATAATGAAGATAGTCGAGTGAATGAACTTCAAGTGGCTACTGATGAAGCTCGGGATTCCATAAATCAAATGAAGAGTTATGTTGAAAGACTCTTTTAATTCTTGAAAAAGGAGAAGAGAATCCAGTCTATGTATGTCCATATATCTCTTGTTCATCAATGAAAAACATTTTCATCCTCAATCATTTGTGCCTGTATTCTCTTGCTACTAGCTCTAATAAATTTTACCTAATCCAATAGGGCCTAGTAATAATAGTTTGATTTTTCATAGGTTGATACAAACAACCCCACAAGCATTGCATCTTTTGTATTGCTCAATATTGCCTAAATCATACAATATGTACATTTAGCGAGCTGGAAATCGACTTTTGTTCAGAGTTCCTTTTACAAGTTCCCAATTTAATGAGTACCCTGTCTTTTATTGGTAGTTTAAAGTCATGCATGTTGTACATCAAAAGGATAATGTTTAAAGGTTGAATATCTTTGACCGATTGGATTAAAATTGACTCAATTCCTTGATAATTTTCTTGAAAACATATTACCACATTCAAATATGGGGGAAAACATGTAAACTATGACCTAATAAATTTTGAATCTGAGGGATGATATGAAAAGAGGGCTAAAAGGCATTATAAGAAGTATTTCCTAAGAGTGAAGTTACCACTATTTAACAAACCCGTTAGGGGGTTGAATTATGCATGTACACTTAAGGGCATAGTCAAATAATAGCATCTTTTGGTTGACAGGTCTGTTATGTAGACTAATTATGCAAGGCTACCTAGGGGTACGTGCTGCATAGTCAGTCAAAAGAACTCTCAACAATTTTACTTTTCTATTGCTAAAAATCTAGTGGAAGTTTATGGAGATTCAAATTTTACAAAGCATAGAGTTTGATATATGGAGAGGGGTACTTGAATATGGAAAGGATATTCTCAATCAAGATTGTCAAAGAATTGGATTAATGTCACTCCTGTGAAGGTCTGACCCAAACGTAGGGAAGGGAAATATAAACCATAGACATGAATACTTTCAGATAATGAAAAAGAGTATGGGAAAAATATGTTAAGGATGACTATTTTTTTTCATATCCCTACATATTGCCGTTAAGACCAATAATGAAAAAAGAGGTTTTCCTCCCATGAATGAAATTACCACTATTTAACAAACCCGTTAGGGGGGTTAATTGTGTAGGTCCACTTAAGGGCATTGGTTGCATAGTCAAATAATAGTATCTTTTGGTTGACAGGTCTATTATATAGACTACTTATGCAAGGACACCGAAGGGAACATGCTGCATAGTCAGGAAAAAGAATCCCCAGTTATCAGCCATTTTGTGACTAAAAGTCAAGAAAAGGGTTATGGAGATCTGGAAGTATTTTATGTTATGAGTATGACGCATGAAAATGGGTATTGTCTAATACATAGAGGAGATACATAGACCAATACTGACCATAATCATGTTGTGGTTGGGTCCTGAATTGAGATTCTGGACTTCACTACATATCCCATAAGGATGGGAATCAATCCATATGTAGTTCTTGAAATACAGTTTAACGTCATGTAGGAAAAAAGTATATGAGATCTTAGTATAGGGTCATAGAGTTCGGACTATAATGAGGAATACACATTTTGTGTTTTATAAACCTGATGTGATTGAAGACTAGGGTTTTTATACCACATTCATGTTTTCACAAGGGGACATTTCATCCAAGGGACTGAAAGTGGAATTTGGGGTTAGGCCCAAAGACATGGGGATGGATTTGAGGGACACTCGAACGTTCCTACGTATCCCATAAGGATGGGAATCAAAACATATATAGTTCTTGAAATACCCTCTGTACAGATTTGGTTCGTACAAGTGAAGGGTGAAAGGGGACATTAGTGCAATGATGGTTGGAACTAAGATTAAAGGTTCAGGCATTACCATGTATGCACGTAGTCTTTGAAATATGACATGATTGGAGATCAATGTCAATGATGATTTCCTCTCAGGAAAGGGAAATAGGGGAATATATAGTTTAACGTCATATGGAAAGGACGATGATGAACCAATATGAATATATTGGTTTTGGGGGGGGGCTTTACGATTCAACATCATATGAGATGGAAGTGAACCGATGTAAAGATGTTGGTTGTGGGCTTCAACCTTGGGAGGTTTCCTACGTACGCATCTCGGAAGGCAAGGATCAAGGTCCATGTATTTCGATTAAGAATGAATTGGTGATCAAGTTGTACTTGAGGACATCCCAAAGATGATGTTGGGACTTACACGTAGTGGCCCATATAGGGTGTTATGGTTGAAGCATACTTTAAGCTCACTTGAGTCATGCTCGGTGTGAGAAACAAGAGGTAACAACAAACCTAACGATGCATAGTTTAACATCATGTAAGATATATGCACCGTTTAACGTCATGTAGGACAAAAGGGACACAATTTAACATCATGTTGGATGATAGAGGTATCATGCAGTTTAAAGTCTTGAAGTGAGGACTAATAGGGACTATGTATTTTAAAGTCTTGCAGTGAGGAATAAAAATAGTTTAAGGTCATATGCATGGAATAGTGCTGCATAGTTTAGCATCATGTAGCTACCAAAAATGATGTATTTGTGTTACAGAAAATACTTATTCAAGAATCTTGCATTGGTTAGAGTTGTAGTGAGTTCTTCATCCACTGAGATTAAAGAATAAGCTCTATTAGAGCAGACCTTATGTATTGAATAAGGTCCTTCCCACATTGGCTCAAGATTGGGTGGTTTCTTTCCTGGTATCATTGGAGTTCTGAGGACCAATACCAATTCTCCTTGAATGAATGAACGAAGATGAACTTTTTTTTTGAAAGCCCGTGCTATTTGATTCTGATAGACTTCCAAGTGGTGCAGAGTGCACAATATTTTTTCATCTAATCATTCAAATTCATCCAATCACTTTTGAGATTGTTCGTATGTAGATGAATGATCACAAATGGCTACTCTGAGTGAAGTTAATTGAACCTCAATGGTAAAGACTGCTTCTGTTCCATATACCAATGAGTATGGAGTTGACCGCGTAGCAGTGCCGGTGGTGGTCAGATAAGCCCATAAAGCATGAAAAAGTTTATCAAGCCATGATTTATTATCTTTATCCACAAACTTTTGCAGTATGTTTGAAAGAGTCTTATTGAAGGCTTATATTTTTCCATTGGCTGCTGCATGATACCGAGATGAATGGTTGGATTTGATGTTGTATTATTGGTACAACTTCCTTACCTTGGATGAACAGAATTTTGGGCCATTGTCTGTCAATATAGTATGGGGGACAACAAATTTGGTAATTATGTTAGACTTGATGAAGCTAAAAATGCTTTTAGAACTATGTTTTTTGAGAGGTATTTCCTCTTCCCATTTGAAAAAGAAATCTGTAGCAGTAAGAATATAATTAAACTGCTTAGATGTAGTCGAAGGGTACGGTCCTACTTCATCCATTCCCCATGTGGCAAATAACCATTAGTATTTAGCTATATGAAGTAAATATGGGGGTTGATGAATGAATCTGGAATATATTTGGAAAGAATGACACTTCTTAGTGAAATCAACACAATCTTGTATCATTGAAGGCCAGAAGTATCCATGTATTCGAATTTGATCAGAAAGTCTATGACCAGACTGGTGGGTACCACAGACTCCTGCATGTACTTCTTTCATGACAACCATTGTCTATTCACCATCAATACATATGAAGATAATTCCAGCAGAACCTCGCTTGTAGAGAATTTTTTCTATGTGATCTGGGCTATCATAAAGAGAAAAATTGACCACACATTGCCGAACTTGTTCTTTCCCGGCTCTGTCAAGTGGGAGTGTTCCATTTTGAAGGTATTCCCTGATAGTTTTCGTCCATCTTGTAGTTTGACCATATGGTTCAGAAATGGGACTAATTTCATTGATTTCCTCTGTTCTTATTTGAACATAAGGTGAAAATGTACGATGGTGGGAAATACTGATGATTGTTTCGTCCCGATTTGGATCTTCCAGAGCTGTGGTTACATTAGCCAGTGCATCAGCATGGGAATTTTGTGATAAAAAAACATAAGAAAATGTTGGTTCCGAGGGAAATTCTGCCATTAACTCTCTGACGTAATCACACAAAGGGATTAACTCATCTTTTCTAATGGAATAGTCCCCATTGACTTGTTTGATTTCCAGGTTTGAATCACCTTTAACCTTTAAGTGATTCACATGTGCCTGAAGCTCCAACTGCAATCCTGCGATGAGAGCTTGATATTATTCTTAATTGTTTATACCGCCTTACATCAATAAGAAGGAATAGGGTAGCATTTCCTTTTCTAGGTAAATATGTACAATTCCCAACCCAACTTTTTTGAATTTAGGATCTTCCATTTTATTCACTGTTGGACTTATGGAAGCACCATCAAAGTATATTTTCCATGTTTGAAGATTATATTGAATAGAGAAGACTTCCTCATCAGGAAGTTCAATATCTAAAGATGTATCTTCTATTGATGGGTGTTCAACAAAGAAATATTCCATAGGTTGGCCCTTTATTTCCTTTTGTGACACATACTGGATATCAAACTGCTGCAAAATAACTGCACACCTTGCCAGAAGTCCTGTAAGCATTGGACGACTAAGGATAAATTTGAGCGGGTTATTGCGAGATACCAATTGGACCTCATGATGTTGTAGATAGTGTCTCAATTTTAAAACTGAAAAGATTAACACTAGGAAGCACATTTCAATACTTGAATATCGAGTTTCTGCCTCAAGCATAGTCCGACTGAGATAATAAAGGCTGTTTTCATTCCCAACATCATTCTTTTGGGCAAGGATGGCACCCAATGATCGCTCTAAAGCTGTAACATAGAGGATAAGTGGTCTTCCTTCAACATGTTGCATTAATACCGCTGTACTCAAGAGATATTTCTTGAGGATATCAAATTCCTCTTGGAAATATTCGGTCCATTGGTAGGTGACTCCCTTCTTCATTAATTTGGTGAAGGGTAAACACTTGCCTACCAAATTGGCAATGAAACACCGAATATAGGCCAAGTTTCCTTGAATTCCACTTAATTCTCTCAAATTTTGAGGAGATGAAATACCAAGGATTGATTTTTTCTTCTCAGGATCAACTTTGATACCACGATGGAATACACGAAAGCCATGAAATTTTCCTGAGGTTACCCCGAAATCACATTTTAAGGGGTTCATCTTCAAATTGTGTTGTCAAAGTTTGTGGAATACGATTTCCAAATCAGCCAAGTGATTAGAACGTTTTCTGGATTTAACCACCAAATCATCCACATAACATTCAAAAAATTTCCCTAAAAAGGGTTTGAAGATACGATGCATGACACATTGATATGTTACACCTGCATTTTTCAGGCCAATGGGCATTACCTGATAGCAAAACACACCTTGAGGGGATCTGAAGGATGTAGATTCTTCATCTTTTGGAGCCACTCAGATTTGATTATACCCAGAATATCCATCCATGAAGGAAAGTTCTTCATATCCAGCTATTGCATCAATTAAGAGTTTTGTGAACATAGCTGGAAAATCATCCTTTGGACAATGCCGATTAAGATCTTTGAAATCAATGAAAACTCTAGTTTTTCCATTATTCTTTTTCACAGGGGAAATATTATATATCCATTTGGGATATTGAACTTCTCTGACGAAGTTATCTTTGATAAGATTATCAACATTAGCTTCAATTTTGGAGGCATAAGTTGGGTGTGTTCTTCTTGCTGCTTGCTTGAATCCTCGACGTTCTTCTGGAAAACCCAAATGATGAGTGGAAACATCAAGATAAAGCCCTGGAATTTCTGTATAGTTCCAAGAAAATATATCTCAATTTTTCTTTAAAAATGAAATATACATTTCATTATCTTCAAGAGTCATGACCACATAAATTAATGTGGGGCGTGGATCGTCTTTTGTACCCAGATTTATTTCTCTAAGTTCATCCATAGTGGTAGAGATACCCTCTTCAAATGCTGGAGGAGCATCTATGATATCTTCCTCTTCTTCTTCAATATGTGTAACTTCTTCTGCTTCTAATTTCATAGTATATGATGAAGCATAATTTCCATTATCATGGGAGAAGTTAAAAATTGATCATCTTGAAAAATAGGATACCATTTCTGAACCTGTTGGTGATGAAGGGTCTTTCTGAGGTGATAGAGAGTTGATGATGGATTGAGAATCGACATCATTATTTTCCTCTGGTAATGTTATAACTTCTTATGTCCTGGTTGTTTAATTATAGAATTGCTGGATTTCAGCGGATGAAATGAAGAAATCTCCATGTAAGCTTTCATCATTGCTTGGCTAATCAATAATTTCTCCCATGTTGTCTGGCTCGATTTCTGTAATTGACATTATGGAAGTTTCCATAAGAGTATTTAGATTTGGGTCTATCCTATCAATTTGACTGATAGGAAACACATAATATGTTCTCACGTGTATGAATGGTGTTACTGGAATCTTTTCAAAACCATATGGAGCATTAAATTTGGTAACCTCATTTGTTGTGGATATCTCCTTTCTCTCCATGTGATAAAATGCTGCCTCAATGTATTGAGATTCACATGTTTTGAGTGGGGGTTTATCCCCATACAATGTACCAATTTGACCATTGAAACAATATTTGAGACATTGATGGTATGATTAAGGTATAACTGCATGTTGATGTAGCCAAGGTCTTCTAAGAAAAATGTTGAAGGTTGTGTCATGACGAACAACCATGAAATCTGAATTGGATACAAAGTCTCCAAACTATGTTCTGAGTGTAATCTCGCCCATATGTTCTTGTTCATTTTTATCATATCCTTGAAACATCAAAGTAGAAGGAGATAAATCAGATTCGGTGAAGCCCAATCGACAAAGTGTATGAATAGGGATGAGGTTGACTCCTGAACCATTATCAATGAAAGCTGATTGGTCGTCTACATCATGGACCTTTCCAAATAAATACAAAGGTCTAATATGTCCATTCACAACATCAGCAGCATCTTCATCTGTAAAACATATCATTGCATGGAATTATGTAGGATTATTCTCTATATGGTAGAATTAAGCTTCATTAATTTTAGTTTCGAATTCTTAAGGACTTGAAAAATCCTCGATGAGTTCCTCCTGAAGATCCTTTGATAGATTCAAGACATCAATAATTGATAACTTGGATGGTACATGGGCCAAATGTTTCAAGACCACATACTTTTGGTACAAAGATCTTCATTTTCCCACAAAAACATGTGGTTTCACTGGTGCCTTAGAAGATGATGCTTTGGAAGGAGATGCATCTTGTATCGGGGTAGGAGTTGGAAATACTCCTAGCTTTGACAGATTAGACCGACTAGGTCTATTTAATTGCTTAGAGGAATAAGGTGTAACCTCTAACTGATCATCCAAAATAACTGTGCCAGGACTGAATCTACCATGTTTGGAATAAATTTCTTTTTCCTGTTGAGCCCACTGAAGGGCTTTGCCACGAGTTTCTTCTGCATATACAGTTCTAGAAGGGGTAAGATTAGAATAGTGGCTTCTGAAATATCCATGTATTCTCCTGTAACCTAGAACTCTAGAACTCCATCTAATTCCCTTATTTGATACTGGGAACTCAGGTCATCAATATCGAAACTGCCACTATCATATGGATCCATTATGTGAATCATGTTAACAGAAAAAAAAAGATCAACTCTTCATCTGATGAAGACTCTGTCTGATGAACCATTTAAAGATGTATCATTTGGTGGGGCAATGCGCATTCTTTTGAAGTAGATGACATAAAATCTTCCAGATTCAAAGACAACTTAGGCTTTAACACGATCTTATCTTCTTCTGACTGCTCTTCTTTCTTCGAATTATGCCATCTCTTTGAGTATTTTCCTTCTGAAAAAGGGTGTTTTTCTATGGAATTCATAGTATAAGAAACAATTCGTTTGTTTAATTTATTATTTAAAATGTCTTGAGTTCGGTTGATCATTTTCCTGACCATCTAATCATCATATTTCTAAGAATTTTTTCTTTTCACTTCATGCCACTCACATTATTCCTCTGGATCAGTAGTAGTAACACATGCTACCTGGGCTGAAGAACCTTTCAATTATTCCTATCCAGAGTCCACCATATTTTATAGGAGGTATTTGAAGACAAAACACTCCTGAATGGGAAGCCCCAACATATTATGAAATGAGAAAAATTTTGGGAGGTCTTCATCTCATTCCTTGTTCGGCCTTTTGGGCCTTGGCGACTGAACTAGGTTGTTTTCCAGATCCAAGATAAATTTACCCAGAACTTTTTCATTCCGGAAAGAATAAACTTTGTTCTTCAAATCTTCTAACTCTTTATTCCTTTGATCTCTTTGATCATATTGACTAGGCGACCATTTTTGTTGACGCTCATGAGGTGGATCCCTTCGATATAATGAAGGTCTTGAAGTGGAAGTAGGTAGAGGTGCTAGTTTTAGTGTAACTATAGAAGTATCTGCTCTTCCCATTCTCCTTCCTGGTGCTGATGGAATTACACAAGTTTTAGCCTTAGTCTCTATAAGAGAATCTTAGATCTGTTGAGTGATTGAAGTAAGGTCTCAAAACCCTCCTTTGTATTTCACAAGGATCAACGCTGTGCATAATTCATCACGCAAATTTTCCACCATGATTGGAAACAATTCTTCTTGAGGGAGTTCTAGGCTTAAAGAATATGTTAATCCCTTCTAGAAAGTAATGAAATATGAAAATCTATCATTTTCCCTTTGCATAATGTTTGTAAGATCAAAAAATAGTTAGCTTTGGCAATGTTGAGCTCAATTGAAGAAGGAACCTTTGAAGGAGATCTTCCCACCCAGTAATTGACCAGGATTGTAAGCTTGTATACCAGAAAAAAGCAGGCCCTTGTAATGACTGTACAAAACACTTGAGCTTAACTACATCTCATTGTTGAAGAGTTCCCATCATAGGATCACAACGAGGAACAAAATGTGTTAAGTATTTTTCTGGATCTCCCGAACCATTAAAAATTGGGAATATGGTACTTGTAAAATTTGATGAGGGAGGAATTGCATCCACCCACTCAGGGTAAGCTCTCTTTTCTAGTTGAATTTGTGCACGCTTTCCTTCCATAGCTTCCAATTGATCTATTAATGACTCAATAGTAGTCATTAATATTTTAGAAACATCTGGTTGATCTTGGACCTGAGCAGGTGCAATAACTAGAGTTTATATGGATGTAGCGACCAGGACTACCACTGATGGTAGTATTTCCGGTTTTTGTTGTGTATAACCCATAGGATTAGGCCTATGATGGTGTAATGGTAAAGGGGGATATTCTGGATCCATCTCAGTAGCTACAACAAATTCCCTTGATTGACTGACTCCAGCACGCTTAGGAGGAAGACTACCTTGAAGTAGTTCTGCATTTAACATTCATGACCCTTTAATTTCTTCCTCTTGTTGTGTGAAACTTTACTCTAATGAGAGTGATTGACCTTCTCCAGAGGTAGGGTTGAGTGTAACTAGACTTTTTTACTTTCCCCTTATTGGGAACCTTTTGGAGAGGGGAGAGTTGGTTATTTGAAGGAATACCTAAATTCTGGGTAAGCCTTGGATTTTGGGTACAAACACTTTCCTTATTTATTTCAATGATTATAGCCTATTGAACAAGAAATTATTCATCTAATTCCTATGAGTGAGCCTCATGTTCTGGGGGATTGGTGACAATGGCATTAATGACATTTATCGATGCATAACGCACTGCATCCCTTCTGTCGGCATTTTTGTGATACTGTCTTCTTCTATGTCCTTTATGAGACATTACCTTTTGTTTAGTTGATCCCCTAGGAACTTCTTGATGAACTATAATTTGGAGGGAATATCATGATAATTTGTCTCTACGTTTCACCAATGGCTTCTTCCCTAAACGAGAGAAGACTGAATTTCGCTGAGGAAGAGATTGAGGATTTGAAAAAGTCCCCAATCCGGTGGATTGGGGCAGTTCTTGCTGTTCCTTCTCAACTCCTCGAATCCTATCTATTGATCCCGAGGGTTGTATTAAAACAGTCCATAGTCTAGCAAACTGAGGTGGAACTTTAGTTACTACATCTGAGAATTTCTTAAAATCTCTCCTGATTTTGTGGACTTTAGTCCAGAAATTGGCTGGATGCATCAACCTACATCCACTCAAATCACCTAGCTCAGATGACTGTTGGAATATTTACATCTATCACTTGATGATGTGCATGATCTAAATGAGAAGCCTGTTCAATATTCTTATTTTCTTAATGCAAGAGTACTTTGAAAACTTTTTCTTTATATACATGATTTTGGGAGGAACTAGTTGAGGAATTTTCTTGGGCAAGCCATTGATTACACACAAAACTAGGTTGTGGCTGGACATGGGTAATAACATTGCATGAGACCACTTTTAGCGGGCTTTGTTAACTCGAGAGTACATTGAAATGCAGTACTCCATGAACACCCCATCCCTTGATATGAATACCAGATGGGGCATTGGTAAGTAACTAGCGCAACATTTTTTATGCTCCAAGGCATGAACTCTGAAGGGATTTCTGCTTGGATGTCAAGAAACTGAGAGAGATGCCAAGTAAATTTGTCATTACAACCCTTATATTATCTTAAAATTATTTTCATATTCATCATTAGATAATAGTTTCTCTTTTATGTGACAAAGAGTTTTCCATATGTTGTGACAAATATCCTGAATACTATATTCTGTCAACATTTCGGTAATATAAAACCGAGAGTCAGCCAAAGGAGAAAACATGACTGGTATTTCACCTTTCGCTAGTTGTTTTCTCATATTCAGCACTTCCTCTTTGTCATTCGATGAATATTCTTTTACCAGATTAGACCAAAGATGGTGCTTCTTTGTTTCTTCATCAGATTAAATAATATTTAAAGAGAATTCATTTATGAAATTAGAAGATGAATGATCCATGGGTGGTTCAGAGAATGACCTACACCCCGATAAATCTTCTGATTGAAAAATTATTTCACCAGTTAGCGATAAAGCATCATACATGACTAGATTCATGTTTGTAAGTTCCTCAAGATAAGAGGGATTTCTCGTTACTACATTGTACATTAAATAATTTTTCAGGAAATTCGAATTACTACTATGGAGAGGACTTTCGTAGATAAATTAATCATCATGGGGAGGACCACCATGGTGGGTTACAACAAAAGAAGAAACCTTTTGCTCCTTGATCTTCTGGTCACGTAGAGGGTTATCGTGGATCTCATCTAAAGATTATACATCGAGATCGACCAAACTTTCATGAAGAAAGCCTTCATGAAGAAGTGTCTGATGAAGACCTTCGAAATTATGGTTCCCACAATTGGGAAATGAGAGAGAAGAATCTTGAGTTGCAATAGATAATTGTCTAAGGGCTTCAAGAAATCTAGCATCGAGCATGGCCTTATTACAGATTGGCTCTTGATTTCTCAACCGTGATTGATGAGTCTTTTTCTTAGATGCATTCTTACTCACTTTGGAAACCACTTGTTGACGAAATTGGTTAATATGGGTAGGTGTGTGTGCCTGCTCAGGATAAATGGTCAGGTTAGACAGATTATCTCCATTCAAATCAGGAGTATGTTCCTGACTTGATTGTTTGTATGACATTGGGGAGTATTCCCCACGACCCTCCTGGACTAGAATAAAGGTGAGTATCTGCTCAAGGGATACATGTTGATGATTCACTCCACTGATAGGGACAAGTTTATGATTCCTTCCCTGTGATGCTGCTGAAGTTGTTATAATATTCTGACAGGCATCCAGAATATGGACAGGGATTTGCTCCTGCTCCTTCACTATTGCCAGAATCTGCTTGGTGAATTCATCTACTAGAACAGGAATATACATCCATTTCAGGCTTGGAGTAGGTGTGTGTTCCTACTCCTGTCCTCCTTTTCCTGTCAATGAATTTTGACAGTACTTATGCATAGGGGTAGAGAGTTGAGTCTGCTCCAAATTTATCATCTGATCTTTCCGAATGACTTCTCTAGGTGCTACCAAATAAGATGATTGGAAGGATTGATGAACATTGGAAGGTGTATGTGCCTGCTGTGTATTCTTCGTCAAGTATGGTTTACAAATTTCCTTTAATACTGGCAGACGAGACAGATGACAGAATTGGTGATTGTAAACAAGTGTATGTTCCTGCTTATCAGTTGCCACTATATTATACTGGCGAGCTTCTTTAGATGTATTCATAAGATCCTGCTGATAGGATGATGAATTATAGATAGGTGTATGTTCCTGCCTATATTACTCCACTAGAATTGCCTGGCAGGATTGGTGTGTTACTGCTAGATGAGTCTTCTGGATAGTAACAAAAGGACGGACAAGTGTATATGCAAGCTCGTTGTTTTCCATCAAGTTGGATTGGTGGACTTCTCTAGAGGGGGAAGAAGTATGAACCTGCTCCCTGATGACCAGATTTCACCTCGAACGGTTCATCTTGCATGATTGGGTCTAAGGAACCTGAGCTGAACCCCTAAAGGCAATACCCTCATCATGTTGAGGGTGCACTACCGCACGAGTATGGCGGCGATTTTTGGTTAGAGCACTCGGGAAGGACTCTTGTATTTTTGAATTAAGGCCTTGAGTGACCTTCTCATTCACCTCCCCATAATATGGGAGGGACTGGTTATTGCATTCCGGGGATACCGACCCGAAACGATTGGAAATGGTTGTTGGCACCACCAACTTCTTGATCACGAGTCGTCGCTGTCCGGACAACCAGGGTGAGTTGTTAACTTTGAGGGCTTCTCGATCATCCTCCAGAGTCGGAATGGTACTGTGTTGATGGTATTACTTAACCAATTAATTTTAGACCCATCATTGAAGAAGTTGAGTAGGTGATGTCTTCCTCAGAGCAGACAAGGATCCAGCAAGAGTAGCATTCGAGGCATTCACAGGTGTGAATTTTAAAGAAGCCATTTCTGTAATATAGAGAGATCTTGGAAAAGAGTTCCTGTTTGATATAACAGACATAATCAAGATAAGTTTTTCCAGACTACATCTTTTGGATGAGCACATATGTTTATATATTTCTTTGTTGGCCCTCACATTAAGTTAAATAGGGGCCTAACAAATAAGTAAAACATCATTTAACTTGGTTAAGGATTCACGTCGGGTTCACCATTTTTGTTTCTGCTGGAAATGGGGATGACCTTTTTTGTTTAAGGTTAAAACTTTCCAATCGGTTTCTAATGGGTTTATTCGTATAACCAGAAACATCCAATGATTATATATCCATTTGGACCTACTTTCCAAAGGTAGTTGATCATTAGTTGTGGACCTAAGAGGCTTAAGAAGTTGTATTGGTCGAGAGGATGAGAGTTTAGGCTCATCCCACCTTCTTGAGGGGAATTATTACCTACTCCTGGACTCTCTTATATATTTAAGTTACGTTCATGAATATTTATTAATTCACCAAGTATGAAAATGTGTTTTACTTTAGATCTTGCAATCAATGATTGATATGTATGATAGTTAGTGAATATTTTATATGTATTTGAGGTTCTTAATCGATAGAGAATCATATGTATTTGTTAAAGATTCATAGTCAATGGTATCCTTCAAGACATTATATAGAAATAACTTGGTCATTATGATAACCATACTGGGTTTAAAGCCACTCAGTGGGGAACTTGAAGTTTATTGTCATTCAGAAGGACATGGATTATTTCAGAGTTGGGATCATACCTGGAGATAGGATACCTACGTATCCTTGTTAAAAAGGAATCAGAACCCACATAGTTCGTTAATTAAGATATAGTGTAACGTTATATGGGACAGATGAGAATTAATGGGTGATGGGGTTGAGCCTTAGAAAGGTTTCCTATGTACTCTACATTTAAGGTAGATATCAAAGTCCCGATAGTTTGATTAAGAAGTGTGGGGCTTACATATGATTAACCACCCAAAGAGATGTTTCGTGGTTACTTTTACACTCTAGGCTCACGTGAGTCATGCTCGGCATGAGAAACAAGAGGAATCAGTAAACCTGACGATTTGTGCCACGAAAAGATGCATTCATAAGGAAATGATATGGGGATTATGCATGTGTGACTGCCCAAGTTGGTGAAGACTATGATTTACTTCTAGGAAGAAGCCTAAGAACAAGGTCCATAAAGATATTCGTGCTTTATGGAGATTTGGATACTCTAACTTGGGGCTTACTCCTGAGGAGGATGCCTAGATTAGGGAACTTGGGGATTACTCCTAAGTAGGATGCCCATGTTAAAGGAAATTATGACTGGGGCTTACTTCTGAATAGGAGGCCCAGGTTAAAGGGACTTGTGACATGGGGCTTACTTCTGAGTAGGAGGCCCAAATAAAAAGGTGATTTATGATTGGGGCATACTCTTAAGGAGGATGCCCAGATTAGGGATCTTCTCATCTTAAAGTATGAGGTTGAGTGAAGGAAATCTCTAACCTAAGTGACATAAAGTTATGTAAACCACGAGGTTTTGAGAGATGTTCCACAGAATTCCTTTCAGATAAGGAATCCAACAAAGGAACCACGCCATAAAAGGCTTTGAAAAGAGTTTTGAAGGCTAAATCTTGAAGAGGAGAGTAAATTTGAAAAAAGGAAGTGAATTGGAAGGAGGTGCGCAAGTATTGGTCTAGCACACAAGTCTTGGTCATGCAAGTATACATGCATGACATGAGTTCACCTGGCCGACAGAGAACCTGTAGGGTAATACTTGGGTGAGACTTGGCTCAAACCCTTAGTATTATCCCTAGATGCTTCCAGAATGGCGGCGCCCAAGTTCACCTGAGAGGGAAAGGCGACACACAAGTTTTTCTATTTCTCTTAAGTCCTGGACACTTAGGAACACAAGTGTGGATGATTTCATACACTTAGGCCTTATTCTTCCTCTTTAGATCCTCCATTATAGGTAATAAATTACATTAGAACTGTTTGGAAGACTTCAAGCAGAGAAAAGGGTGACCAGAGCTTAATTCTGAGTTTTGGATTTTTCATCCTTGAAATGGGGGGCCCATAGGGGGTATTTATAGGCCTCTAAGCACCTTGGGCATAAAAATAATAGGGCGCGCAAGTTACTTGCGTGACCCATATGTGGCGCGCAAGTGACTTGTATGACCATAAAGAAGCTTGCGTGACCCATGCTTAAAAGGTTCCTTGTTCATGCCTTTTTCAATTTTTTATGTTCTTCAAAGGATGACTCTCTTTGTACTTAAGGAATTTACCTTTTCCATTCATTAGACTCTGTGATGGAAAGGTGCATCAACACCCATGAAACCCCTAAAAACTCAAAAAACCCCTAAACATCCTCAAAATCACTAAAATTTGTAAAAAAACACTACAATCCAAGAAATTCCCTAAAAACTCAAAACCCCTGAAAACCCATAAGAAAACGTCAAAAACCTAATAATAATTAAAACCTATAAAAAACATAAAACCCCTAAAAATTTAAAAACATAAAAACCTATACAAACCCTAAAAACCGATGAAAAACTCTAAAAACCTTTAAAACTTCTAAAAACTCAAAAAAACCCAAAAACAAAAAAACAAAAGGAAACCCTAAAGCCCCTAAAATCCATAAATATCCCTAAAAATGCTAAAAACCATAAAATTCCTAAACAATTCTATAAAAATAACTAAAAACATCAAAAACCCTAAAAACCTAAAAACCCCAAATAAAACCATAAAACCCTAAAACACATAAAACACCTAAAACCCTAAAAAATACAAAAAAACCTAAAAACCCTATAAACATAAAAACCCTCAAAATCCCTATAAATACTAAAAACTAATAAATATTAAAAAATATGTAAAAATTCCAATAAAAAACCCCAAAAACCTAAAAATCACAAAGAACACCTTTAAACCTAAAAACACATAAAACCCCCAAAAATAAAAAAAATGATAAAAACCCTAAAACCCTAATAGACCCTAAAAACCTAAAACCCCTAATACCCATAAAACCACTTTAAATACATAAACCCCTAAAACAACTAAATACTGTAAAAATAATTTAAACCCCTCAAAACATTAACAAATTCTAAAAAACTTTAAACTCTAATAAACTAAAAAAATCACTAAAAAAAGATCATAAGGAACCCTAAAAACCCGGAAAATCAATAAAATCCAAAAAAAAAATTCTATGAAGCCCAAAAAATCCCTAAAAACATAAAAACCACTAAAAACAATGAAAAATGCTAAGAAAAACATAAAAACTAAAAACCCTTAAAAGCCCTAAAAACCTAAAAACTCTAAGAACACTAAAAATCATAAAAAAACCCTCAAAATCCATAAAAACTAAAACCCCTTCCAAATACAAAAAAATCCATAAAAATCCCTACAAACATAAAAACCCATAGACACCTAATAAATCCTTAAAAAACAAAAACCATTAAATAACCTGAAAATATAAAATATTATAAAAACTCCAAAAAACATAAAAATACCTTAATGACTCTAAAACCCCATAAAACCCATAAAACCCCTAAAACCATAATAAACCCCAAAACACAATAAAAACCCTAAAACCCATTAAAACTCGAAAACCCCTTTAATTTGATAAAAACATTAAAAAATATAAAAAACCATAAAAGTCCTAAAAAATAAAAGAAACCTAAAAGATCTAACAAAGCATAAAATCCCAAAAAAAACCAAAAAAACCCTCAAAATCACTGAAAACCATAAAAATCCAAAAAAATCCAAAAATACCCGAAAACCACTAAAAATATAAAAACCCCTAAAACCTTAATAAAACATAAGATAACCTTAAAAACCTAAAAACTATTAAAACCCCTAAAAAATTTAAAAACACTAAAACGATTAAAAATCCCTCCAAACCCAAAAAATCCCAATAAACACTAAAACCCATAAAAAAAATACAAAAATCACCAAAAATCACTAAAAATCTAAAAAAGCCTTAAAAACATGAAATACCTGAATAAAACCATAGAAACATAAAAATAATTAAAACCCATAAATAACCAAAAAATGCTAAAAATGCTAAAAACCCTAAAACAAACAAAAACCCTAAAAACCCTAAAAACTGCATTAAAACAATAAATACCACTAAAAACCTTCAAAAACCCTAAAACCCATAAAAACTCAAAACCCAATTACAACCCCTTTAAAACCCTAAAAATATTAAAAATTATAAAAAATCATTAAACCCCTAAAAAATTCAAAAAACCCCTAATAATAAAAAAAATTAACAAAAAACCCTAAAACAATAAACACCCTTAAAACCCTCAAAATCCCAGAAAATACTAAAAAATGATAAAAATTATAATAGGACTAATAGCTCCTAAAAATGTAAAAAAACCTACTAAACCCTTAAAGAACTAAAATGACTTAAAACCCCTAAAAACACAAAAATTCTAAAAATCCTAAAATGTATAAAAACCCTAAAATCCATAAGAAAACCTAAAACCCATAAAACCACTAAAACTTTAAATAACTATTAAATCCTATTGAATACTGAATGCATTGAAAAGGGAAATTAAATACTCTCGAAGATTTTACAATGGATGTAAATAAACCCTATGAGGATTCAAAATAAAATATTTATGAGGCTAGATTTTGAAAAGGGAAAATGGGACACCAAAAATTGAAAGTACTTCATAGACCACCACTCTGCATGAAATTCCGTGGATTCAAAAAGACATACATGAATCAGGAAGTTCATAGAATAGAGGTGATGATGTTGACTCTCATGAATGGTTTCATTAGAGAAATGGAGGCAGATATTTCTTCCCCCACGTATGAGGCCCCCCATTGAACTCAAGTGGTTTATGGGAAAGTCAGGGATTTCCACCTCCATGAATGATGAACCCATAACCTATAGAAAGATTCATATCTGGGTCATGTTTTTTCCTGTGGGATTCTTTAAAAATGTGTCACAGGACCCAAAAATCCATCACATCCACTCTTATATAAAAGTATCCTGAGGGGGACTAAAAAAATAGTAGAAGGGGATGAAGGGATTGGGAGACTTCAAGAATTTAGGAGAACATATTTCAGAGATTTTAAGGTACAAAATAATAAGAGAACCACAAAATATGTACTCTTTAGATGATTCCTGGAAGTTATAACACGACCTGTACCATGAAAGAAGAAAATTTTATAAGAATTGGGATACCATGAATCCAACATACTTCACAGATGAATTTTTGTTGAAGTGGAAGACCAATTAAACTTCTTCAAATCAGGACCTTTCATGGTAAAATACTACATGGGAGAAACCTTGCACCACATAGAAAATATTTATATGCCTGAAACATAGCCCCACATAGAAAAGCACTACACAGGTGGAACCTAGTTCTGCATAAAAAAAATGCTACGCAGACCAAATATAGGTCAGTGTACCACTAGAATATACAGAAGTCTCCCTCATCTGCATAGAAATATGCTATGTGGGGGAGACCCCATCCTGCATTATGAAATGGTACGCAAAATGGGGTACCTATTGGCATTAATCCTCTGAATCTAATCAGTTCATTCTGTTTCTATCACCTCATCTATAGTCCCTCTGTGAACGAGTCCAACGCCATTAGGCCAAGGTCTCTTCCAAATCCACCAGACCCGTATGATAAAACTAACGGGCACATCAGTGCACCCTTTTGAGTTTACATACCCATGGTAAGTGGAGTCACATGCGTAATACCAACAATGGAAAAAACACCCAAAATGTCCATAAGTTACATTCCATTGTTAATATGGGGTCCAAATTTTGGATACCAACATGAAATAGCCAATTCTAGGGATCAAGGGTAATCACTGGTCTCTTCCTTTTTATACTGAATAGTGATAAATAAATGAAACCACAATTTCTTTTCCATTCTATGAGAACTAATATTCCTCCCCTTTCCCAAAACAAATATTCAGAATCTCCCATGGAGGTAAGCCCCTAGATTTTATTACAGGATGTTTCATCAGTTCCCCTCTCTACCTCTGCCTAGGGCATACCCAGCTAGTTAATCTGATTATCTAGTATATGAAAATAAGGCGGGAATTGGAAAATTCAGAACCCTTCTCTTTCTCCCTTTGGGATCTTGTGCCAACTATCAACAGGTTATGTGGGACATGTGATCTTTTGATCCAATTCCTCCTTTTGTTTCTCACACAAATCATGACTCACATGGTCTTATAGGTTGGAATAGATCATGACATCCACACAACCCCAATGCATGGTCCTCCTAAAAGGAGTAATCCCTAATAAATTATTGTTTCCCCTTAATGGGTAACCTCATAGGTGTAATTCCAAAATGATGTGAACTATGAGAACTCTGATTCCTACCCCAACCAGGATATATAGGATACATGTCTAATGCCCAATATCAAAGCTTATCCTTCTCAAAGGTTAACTGTAATCATGAATCCCAATTCACCATGGCTTCCATTACAGTGTAAGTCCCAAATCCAGCTCAAAAGTTCCTTATCCTCCAATGTAAGCACCAAATCATTCCTATTTTATGGGAAACCTCCATTTGTAAGCCCCATCATACCAAACTACGAGGGATTTCTTTCCCAACTTACTAGGATACGTAGAAAGCCTCCCTAAGGTCTACAAATAACATCGAAATCCACCATCATATTTTTTAGGCTATATCCATTAAAGGTACCACAAAGACCACATCACATCGAGGTACCTTGGGCCACCTTAGCATATTCCCCACATCATACACAGATAAGTTAATCTGACTATCCAAGGTATGAAAATAATGGGGAATTGGTACATTTAAAGACCCTCTCTCTCTCTTTATCCCTTTGGGATCCAATACCATCTATCATCAGAGGATGTGGGATGTTCAATATTCAGTTCCACTTCCTCTACTTGTTTCTCACACTAAGCAAGACTCCCGAGGGAATAGAGGTTGGCGGTGATCATGAAATCTGCCTAATGACAAATCATGGGACTCAAAGAAGGTGTAATCCATTATCAAGTCAATTTTATCCTTAATGGGTCTCCTCTTAGGTGTAATCCCCAAATGCAGTGAACTACGAGTAATATGATTCCTTCCCCAACCAAGATACATTTGACACCTATCTAAGGCCCAAACTAAAAGGGTATCCTTCTCAAAGGTTAACCCCAATCATGACCCCCAATTATTCAAGCCTTCCTTTAAAGTGTAACTCCCAACTCCTGATTAAAAGGGGGCTTATACACCGATGTAAGCCCCAAATCATGCCTCTTTAATGGAAAAATTCCATGCGTAAGGCCATTCATACCGAACTTTTAGGTCCTTGAATCCCAAATTACTAGGATACATAGAAAGCCTCATTAAGGTCCAAACCAGACATTAGAATCCATCCTGATTTTTTTCAGGCCATATCCTTGATATGGTCACCCTTATCCTAAAGACCACATCACTTTCGGGTGCCTTGGTCCTCCTAAGTGTAATTATAACATCAAACCTTGACTTGAAACCTTCCTCCTAGACGTCCTTGCCGCATGATATTAAACTATATAGATGGGTCCTCATCACAGACCTTAAATGGTGATGTGCTCAGTTAAGTGGCACTGAACTACCTGGTGTTTAATTCCTCTCATGAGGATATGTAGAAACCCTTTCTTATTGGTTCGCTCCTAAAATCATAACAATTCTCATCCACCATGATGATGATAAACTCCATAGCACCTCATTATATGTCTTAAACCCGTGTTGTCTCAGTAAAAAATAATGGAACTTCTGATCTATCTATAAAATGGTAGTATTGATGAAGAACCTCTAATACATATGAATATCTTCATTAATGGAGAACCTTAGATAAATAAAGATGGTTACAGACCCATGTATATCTATCATCGATCTTGCAACCTAGGAAAAATCCGTAGACACATGCCTGGGAAAGAACTAAGAATTTACAAACATATAAACATTGATTAAATCTATAAGAGAGTCCCAGAATATGCAATAATTCTCCCCAAAGATGGTGTGATGGGTCCAAGTTCCCATCCTATAAGCCAATTTATGTCTTTAAGAGTCGTTGGCCAAATAATAATCAACCAAGCACCTGAATTTGGGAAGAAGGTCCATGAATCATGGATAATAGGGTCGTTGGGTGTTTCCGGCTCCGTGAATAAACCCATTGGAGACCATTTGAGGATATCATTCCCGACATTGATGGATTGCATAAATACTTAAACCCCTGTAATCACCCATCGGGATAATGGTGAGATTAATCTCAAAACAAAAATGGTATTCCTGAAGTGAGACACTCAACTGTGGAACCTCCTTTGTAAGATAAAAAGGACACACTACCCAGTCCCGTTTAGACAAATATCATATTAGGTATGGAGAAACTTAAGATGAAACAAACCCTTAAAACATTAAAAACACTAAAAACCTCAGAACCCTTAAAAATAAAAAAAACTAAAAATATAAAAAAAATAAACACTTAAAACCCTAAATAAAAATAAAACCCCTCAAAATCCATAAAAAACCCCAGAAACATAAAAATATTAAAATTCCCAAAAAATTCAAAAAACATTGAAAAGGCATCAGAAAACCATTAAAACCTAAAAACACATAAAACCTCTAAAAAACTAAAAAAAATCTAAAACACCTTAAAAACCTAAAAACCTAAAAAACCGTTAAAAACCCTTAGAATCCCAGAAAAACCGTAAAAATTCCTTTAAAATCCCTAAAATGATAAAAACCTGAAAACCCCTGAAAGCCGCTTAGAATGCCTTAAAAACCTAAAAACAATTAAACCCCTAAAAACCTAAAAGCACTAAAGACCTTAAAACCCCTAAAGACCCTAAAGACCCTAAAAACCCTAAAAACCAAAAAAATCACAAAATACCATAAAACCCCAAAAACATTAAAAACTCTGAAAAACCCAAAAAACCCTTTATAACCCTAATTTTGTTTTAAAAACTATTAAACCCTCAAACCCAAAAAACCCAAAATACCTCTAGAAACCAAAGAAAACACTAAAACACATAAAAATTACAAAAAATGTAAAAAATGTAAAAAAATTAAAACCCCTAAAAACGTAAAAACATTAAAAATATGAAAAAACCCTAAAAACCTCTAAATCTCTAAAAACAATAAAAATCATTAAAACCCCCTAAAAATCTATAAAAATATTAGAAACCCTAAATACCTTGTAGAACCCTAATAAATATTTAAAAACCTAATAACACATAAAACCAAAAAAATACTAAAAATGTTAAAAACCTTAAGAAACCATATAAGACAATAAAACCTAAAAACCATAAAAACCATAAAAATTCTTAAAAACGTAAAATTTTCTAAAAGCCATAAAAATGACACAAGAAACTAAAAAAAACTCTTTACACCCCAAAAAATATTAATAACACTAAAAAAAATAAAAACATTAAAAAATGAAAAAAACACTAAAGAAGCATAATAACTGTAAAAATCGTAAAATCCATAAAAACCCTAAAACCCATCAAAATCCATAAAATACCTAAAAAACCCTAAATATCCTGAGAAATTCCCAAAAATACATAATAACATTAAAAACCATAAAACCCTGAAAATCATTAAGAAAATTTTATGAACCTAAAAACACATAAATCCCCTAAAAACCTAAAAACCCCCCAAAACCCTAAAAACCGTAAAACCCCTAAAAAATTTTAAAAAACCTATAAATCTCTAAAAATAATAAAAATCCTTCAAATAATAAATATACCTAAAAACGAAAAAACCAATAAACTCTAAAAACCTATAAGAAAACTTAGAAACCTAAAAACACATTAAACCTCAAAAACCTAAAAACTCTAAAACCCCTAAAAACCATTAAAGGACCCAAAAAACCAAAAAACCCTAAAAATCATCTAAAGCATCTAAAAACAATTGAAACCCCAAAAAAATGTTAACAAAACTCTAAAAAACTATAGAAACTCTAAAAAATAAACTAAAACCCTAAATACTAAAAAAAACAAGAAGACCCTAAAAACCCAGAAAAGCCTTAAGAAAACATTACAAACCTAAAAGAAAATAAAAATCCTAAATATTTGAAAAAAATGCCAAAACCACTAAAAAAACACAAAATAATTTAAAAAAACATTAAAAACACATAAAAACCCTAAAACCACTAAATAATATGAAAACCATTTAAACCCCTAAAAATGTTAAAAAATATTAAAACATTAGAAATACTATGAAACTGAAAAACCACTAAAAATTGAAAAAATAAAAATATGGAAAGCACGAAAAACCCTCAAAATCCCTAAAAACTACAAAAATCACAGAAAATCATAATAAATCCATAAAACCCTAAAAACATATAAAACACTAAAACTATAAAAATTCCAAATATAAACATGAAAAACCATAAAAAATTAAAACCCCTAAGAAACAAAAAAATGATAAAAACCCTAAAAATCCCTAAAAACCCTAAAAACCCTAAAATCCCTCAAAATAATGAAAAACCCAAAACCTATAAAAACCCTAAAAAATCTAAAAATCCCCAAAAATGATAAAAAACACTAAAATCTATGAAAAACATACGAAAACTATTAAAACAAAAAAAAACATAAAATATGTATAAAGCATAAAAATGCTAAAACCCCTAGAAAACCCCTAAAAAGACACTAAACCCCAAAAATCCCATGAAAAGCATAAAACCCCCAAAAAACATTTAAACACCCAACACCCTGTTAAATCCCTAAAACCCACTAAAAAATTAAGATTCCTTTAAACCCATAAAATTGTTAAAAAAAATTAAAAACCATAAAAGTCATAAAAAACTAAAAAATCCAAAAAACCCAAAAAACCCTAAAACAGTAAAAACCCTTTAAATCCCCCAAAATCTTAAGAACCATAAAACTCAAAAAACAATGAAAATCCCTAAAAACATAAAAACCCTAAGAACCCTCAAATGTGAAAACAAAACCATAAAAAACCAAGTACAATTTAATCCCCTAAAAACAAAAAAACGCTAAAAACCCTAAAAAACAGTAAGGACCATAAATCCCCTAAATAACCTCAAAATCTCTAACACTATAAAAAACCATAAAAATCCTAAAAATCTCTGAAAATCAATAAAAACAAAAAAAACCCTAAAAACAAAAACAATTAAAACCCCAAAAAACAAAAACAAAATGTTAAAACGCTAAAGAAAACTAATATGATCCTAAAAACACAAAACAACCCTAAAGTCATGAAACCCTTAAGAAACTTAGAAACCGTAAAAAACCCTAAAATCCCACCAAAAACTATAAAAACCCTTAGAATCCTTAAAATTGAAAAAAATAAAAAACAATAAAACCCCAAAAAAAATATTAAAAACCCTAAAACCCTTAGAATCTATAAAAATAATAAAAATCTCAAACAACGTAAAAAATACTAGAAATCACTATAAACCTAAAAAACCCAAAAAACTCTAAAAATCCCAAATAAAACCACTAAACCCTTAAAAATATAAAATCCCTAAAAAACATAAAAAACATGAAATAACCTAAAACCATAAAACCCTAAATGCAACTAAAAATCCTAAAACTGATACAAACTCTTAAAAACCATAAACCCCCTAAAACCCATAATAGAATTAGAATCCAAAAAATACTCTAAAACCCCTTTAAACCCCTAAAAACATTAAAAAACTCTAAAATACAATTAAAACCCTAAAAGGCTCAAAAACCCATATAAAAACCCTAACAAC
Source organism: Viscum album (assembly GCA_963277665.1). Taxonomy (NCBI): domain Eukaryota; kingdom Viridiplantae; phylum Streptophyta; class Magnoliopsida; order Santalales; family Viscaceae; genus Viscum; species Viscum album. Next base: position 395,296,388 of record OY728157.1, read on the forward strand.
CCTCAACCCCCCAACACCTCAAAATCCATAAAACTGTTAAAAATCATAAAAAACCTAAAAATACCTAAAAATTTAAACAACCTTAAAAACCCAGATAACCCTAAGAAAACCATAAAAACCTAAAAATACATAAAACCCCTAAAAACCAACATAATTCTAAATCCCTAAAATCCCTAAAAATAACTAAAACAAAAAAACGTAGAAAATCGTAAAAAATATCTAAATATTCCTTAAAACATAAAAAATACTAAAAACCCAAAAAACCCATATGAAAAACATAAAAACTAAAAACAATTAAAACCCATAAAAACTTGAAAAACGATAAAGGCCCTATGTAATCCTAATGACCCTAAAAACCATTAAAACCCAAAAAAATTTAACAACCCATTAGAACCCTAAAAACACTAAAAATGCTAAAAACCCATTAAATCACTAAAAATAATAAGAAAACTCTAAAAACCATAAAAAACCCTAAAAGCCTAAAATACCCTAAAAACCCTAATAAAACCCCACAAATCCTAAAAACCTATAAAAATCCTAAAAGATTGAAAAATAACACTAAAAAATAAAAACAATTTAAACACTCTGAAAACCCAGAAGAAAACCTTTAAAAAAATTACTAAATACTATAGAAACAAAAAAAAAAGAACTAAAAAAACTAAAAAACCATAAAACCCTAAAAACCCTCAAAATCAATAAAAAACATAAAAACCCATAATATACTAAAAAAACCTAGAAATACCTCAAAATATATAAACCACTAAAAATAATGAAAAACCCGATGAAAACCTTAAAAACCATAAAACACTTTAAACCCCTAAAAACAAAAAATGAAAAAAATGCTAAAAAACCTAAAAGACCCTAAAATCCATAAAACCTGCTAATATCCTAAAAACCCATAAAATTTTAAAAACTAATAAAACCAATAAAACTCCCAAAAAACCATTAAAAAATATAAAAATGATCTAAACCCCCTAAATGTAAAAAAAACTCTTAAAACCTTAAAACAATAAAAAAAACTCAAAAAACAACTCAATCCCAAAAAAACCATAACAAACCTACAAACCCTAAAAATCCATAAAACCCTAAAAATCCATAAAAAGCCTAAAAATATAAATAATCCCAAATATCCATAAAAAAATAAAGAACACTAAAAACCCTGAAAATCTCTAAGAAAACTGTAAAAACCAAAAAGTTCTTAAATACCCTAAAAACCTATAAAAAATAAAAACCCTAAAAATCCCAAAAAACACTAAAAACCCATATAAAATACATCAAATCCCTGAAACCCCTAAAAAAAATAAAACCACCAGAAATCCATAATATAATAAAAAACACTAAAATGTTGAAAAACACCATGTTAACCTTAAAAATTTAAAAACATTAAAAATCCCAAAAAATATAAAAGAGACAAAAAAACCTTACAAACACTAAAAAGAACCTAAAAATAGTAAAACCCATAAAAATCATAAAACACCTAAAAACTTTTAAAAACCAAAAATCCCAAAACCATTTAAAATATATAAAGACACTTTAAACCTCAAAAAACGCTAAAAACTCCAAAAACCTTTTAAGCCCCTAAAAAATCAAAAAATAAACAATAAAACCCCAAAAAACATAAAAACCCTAAAACCACTAAAATACCATAAAACTTAAAAAAAATCCCTAAATATAAAAAAACATAAAAATCTTAGAAAAGCCTTCAAAATCCCTAAAAAGGTAAAAAATACCAAAAACCCTAAAAACCACTATAAAAACCTTAAAACCTAAAAATAATTTAAAATCATTAACAAACTGAAAGTTCTAAAACCCCTAAAACCTCGAAAAACCTAAAAAACAATAGAACCATCAAAATCCCTAAAAACCCTAAGAACCAATTTTTTTTTAAAAACACCCTAAAAATCCCTAGAAAATAAAAACGCTAAAAATAACGAAAAACCTAAAAAACCTAAAAACACTTAAAACCCCCTAAAACAATAAAACCCATAAAAACCTAAAAGCCCATAAAAACCCTAAAATCCCATATAATCATAAAACACTAAAAACCTTAAAAACCCAAACACCCCCCAAAAACCCTAAAAATACTAATAACTCAAAATAACTTTTAAACTCAAAAAAACATTACAACACTAAAAAATAATAGAAACCCTTAAGAACTAAAATAAAACACTAAAATAAAAAACCCTAAAAATCCTTAAAAACATTAAAATCCATAAAAAACTAAAAACCATAAAAAACCCCAAAAATCCCTAGAAATCCATAAAAATGAAAAAAACCGAAATACCTGAAATATCCTTTGGAAATTGTAAAAACATAAAAACAATTAAAACCTCTAAAACCACTAAAAAGCCTCAAATTCCCTAAAATCCACAAAAACCCATAAAAATCCTAAAAAATCAATAGAAATCCCATAAAATGTAAAAAAACCCAAACCCTTGAAAACTCCAAAGAAATCCTTCAAAATAGCTAAAAACCCTAAAAACCTAAAAATGGTAAGAACTATAACACCCTCTAAAAAGATTCCAAAAACCTTAAAATCCCCAAAAACCCATAAAACTCATTAAAACCTTAAAACCCCTAAAACCTAGTAAAATCTCTAAAAACCATTCAAACCCCTAAAAATGTTAAAAACCTCTTAAAACCCATAAAGACCATAAATAAATAAATACCCCACTAAATTTCCAAAATACCCAAAAAAACAAAAATACCCATAAAGCCCTTCAAAATCTCTAAAACCCCTAAAAACAAAAAAAATCAAATAAAAACCCTAAAAAATTCTAAAAAATGCAACAAAAAATTAAATCCAGAAAAAACCTAAGAAAACTTTTAAAATAAAAAATCACTAGAAACCACTAAAAACCTAAAGTAACCTAAAAACCTTAAAACCATAAAAAACCCTAACAACTATAAAAATACCCAAAAACCACATAAATGTCCTAAAATCACTAAAAAATCTAGAAACCCATTACCCCAAAAAATGTGAAAAAATGAAAAAAAAACCGTTAAAAACATAAAAACTCAAAAACCGTAAACCCCCCAAAAAAACAGAAAAACACTAATAACCCTAAAAACCCCTCAACCCCTCCAAATCCCTAAAAACTATAAAAATAAAAAAAACCCAAATAATCACTAAAAATGTCTCCATAGATAAAAAACATAAAAAACCCCCAAAAAACCATGAAACCCTAGAAACACATTAAACCCCTAAAATCGAATAAATGCTAAAACCCCTAAAATACCATAAAACCTCTAAAAATTCATAAAAACTATTAAAAATGTAAAAAATTCCAAAACCCCTAAAAATTCTTATAAATTTAAAATAAGGGACGTTGGAAAATGTGATGAAAACCTTAAATACCTAAATACACATGAACCCCTCAAAACCTAAAAACATTGTAATGCCAAATAAACCAAAAAGACCTTAAAAACCTTATAACCTACTAAAATAAATTAAAACACCAAAAAACCTTTCAAAATCCAAAAACCCTAACAACACAAAAAAATATAAAAACCATTTCAACCCTTAAAAAAGTTAATAAATGATAAAAAACCCATAAAAACCTAAAAAACTGAAAAAACCCTAAACCCGAAAAAACCAAAAAACCCCAAATAATCCTAAAAATAAGAAAAAATATCAAAAACCCTCAAAATCCCTAAAACAAAAAAAACCATAAATTCCTATAAATGCATTAAAAATCTAAAAAACATAAAAAACCAACAAAACCCTAAGAAGACAAAGAAAACCTTAAACCCTAAAACAATTAAAATCCATAAAAAACTTAAGAAGTACTGAAAACCCTAAAAACTCTAAACATTGTAAAAACCCCAAAAAGCATAAAAAATCCCCAAAAACCTAAAAAATACATAAAAACAAAAAAACCCCTAAAAACATTTTAAAAAAAATAAGAAAACCATAAAATCTTAAAAAACCATTAACCCCCTAAAAACCTAAAATATTCTAAAAACACTAAAAATACCCAAAAAAACATAAAACATGTTAGAACTATTTAAACCCCTCAAAACCTTATAAACCCTAAGACCCCATAAAACCCTAAAAATCCATTAAAAACACAAAAACCCTTTAAAACACTAATAACAATAAAAAAATCTAAAAACCATAAAACTATAAAGAACTTAGAAAAAAACCCTACAACCAAAAAACCAAAAAACCCTAAAATCCCTAAAATCCCCAAAAAATCTATAATAATCATAAAAACCCTTAAAATCTGAAAAATACCTAAAAACATAAAAACCATAATAATTTTAAATATCCCTAATAAAAATGTAAAAACCAAAAATCACTTAAAATCTTTAAAACATAAAAAAATGCTAAAAACTCTAAACCCTTGAAATCTCTATAATCCCAAAAAACTGTAGTCCTAAGAACCCCCCAAAAATCACTATAAACGTAAAAACCCTAAAAACCTTGAGAAATAATAAGGAAAACATAAAAACCTAACATTTTAAACTCCATAAATCACTAAGAATGCTAAAACCCATAAAAACAATAAAAAAACCTAAAAACCTAAAACCCCTTAAAACCATAAAAGAATTAAAAACCCATAAAACCCTAAAAATTCACTAAGAACTCTACAAACCATTTAAGACACTAAAAGCATTGAACAAATTTTAAATACATTAAAAACTCTAAAAAAACTCAAAAATACACTAATACCCTTATAATTGTTAAAAACCATAAACCCCCTCAAAATCCCAAAAAACCCAAATGAATCATAAAAATCCTAAAAAATATATTGATGTACCTAAAAATTATATAACAATAAATTTAATGAAAAACCCATAGAAAATATTAAAAACCTAAAGCACATAAAACACATAAAAACCAATAAAAATGCAAAGAATGCAAAAAAACCCTAAAAAAGAAAAAATAAAAAACCCCTCAAAATTCCATAAATCAGTAAAAACCCATGAAAATTCAAAAAAATCCCAAAAATTCCCTAAAAAGGTAAAAAATTATAAAAAAAAAAGATAAACTCTAAGAAAACCATAAAAACTGAAAACAATTAAAACCTCAAAAAGTCAAAAAAACACTAAAACCCAAAAGAGACCCTAAAAACAAAAAAACCCCAAACCCTAAAAATCATAAAACTCAACAAAAAGAACCCATAAAAAACGATAAAACCCATAAATCCAATAAATTTTAAAAAAACATTAATCCCATAAAAAAGTATAAAAACTCCGAAAAAACCTTAAAAACCCCATAAAACTCTAAATAATCATAAAGACCCAAAAAACCAAAAATACCCAAAAAACCATAAAAACATAAAAAATCAAGAAAAACCCAATAAAGAAATAAAGAATCCTAAAAAATAAAATAATACATTAAAACATAAAAACCCCTAAAACCTTGAAACACACTAAGAAAACCCTAAAACCCCCAAACACCTAAAAAGATAAAAAAATTATAACAACCCATAAAACCATTAAAAACTCACCAGAATCCCTAAAAACACATAGAAATACTTAAAATTAACTTAAAAAACCTAAAAACATAAAAATACCTAAAAAACATGAAAAATACTAAAGGAACTTTGTAGAGGTTGTCAAATCTACAGATTTATCTTCTTTCTATGATTTCGGCATTCCCTCACCTAGTTATGTTATTAAGAAAGGAAAAATAGCTCATGTGTCTGCCAATCGGGAGGGTATTGAGGAGAGAACTATGCTCTATAAATTCTTGATCATTGCTCGGTTGGTCATACCCAAGGGAGAGAGACTATGTAGATTTGCTGACCTTGCTAAGTGAGTTGCTGAGATCTAGGGTTTTCAGACAAGAAAATGACAGCCATGGGATGAGGCTTCTATCACATTGTTTTTCCATCAAATGAAAACAAATGACATTCCTGGAGTTTCAGATCACTTTCCATCAAGCCTGGTCTGCTACGAATTCAAGACTAGGATCACAATTTTGATCCAACAAGTGTAAAGAATACCTTCACTCATGTTTGGATCCACATCTACAAATTGAATTGGTTTTATTGGCATCCCCGGATTCTGGGGGACATTGTTTCTTCTATAGGTTTTCCTATCCGTATTGATAGGGAAACAGACAACCTAAGATTTGGGCATTAGGCTCGAGTCCTTGTTGAAGTTGACATGGCCAATACTCTGGTTGAAGAAGTGGTGCTTATCACATTGGATGACAACATTATGATGGAAATTCAATATTAAAGGAGACCCATGTTCTATAGTAGTTGATTATTTCTTGGACACTCCATCAATGAATGCAGGAGGTTGAAGCCTATAGAATTTTCAAGGAAAAAGGACATGAAGATAGTTCGTTTCCAGTTCCCAAAAAGTACAAAATAACCCATAAAGATACATCTCTCCCATTGTAAGGTAATGAAGACATCCAAACTGGTGCTCCAGTTACATTGGAACTATTTAATGAGCCCAATGACTTAGCTCCTGATAATGCTGAACAAGTTGTCTCTGTTGAACAACTCAAGGCCACTACAAGTGCTTCGGCCCTTCCTGAGAAGAATGTCCCTGCTTCTGTTCATGCCTATCAAGTTTCTCATATTGAACAACTTAAGGATGCTGTTAGTGCTTCAGTTCCCCTTGAGCCTTGATGATCAGCTCCTGATAATGCAAGGAAAACAATCCCTCTTGAGCAGCCCAAGGACACTGCATGTGTTTCGGTTCCCCTAGGAGACTCTGAACCTGGTAGTCCCTCCCATGTAGAATCTGCGCACACCTCCCTGGCTTCTGAGATACCCTCTCCTTCTCTTGATGCAACTAGTCTTGAAATTGATGACAAGATGCATGATACACCTGCACCTGATTTTGAAGATACCATTGATGTGAAAGCTGCAGAAATGAACATTCCAAATTCCCCCGATGCACCAAGTCTTGCAATTACTGGAAAGATGCATGATACCCCTACACCAAATTTTGCAGATACCATTGAAGTGCAGGCTGCAAAAACGATCATGAAAAATTCTCCTGATGCACCTAGTCTTGCAATTTCTGGCAAGATGCATGATACACCTACACCTATTTTTTCAAATACCATTGAAGTGCAGGCTGCAGAAACAAATATTCCCAATTCTGAAGTTTTCATACCTGTTCCTGCAGGACATGTCACTAAGGCTAAATCGATCACAATTCCTCACAACGAGGGGATTTTTGTTACTAATGCGTTCTCTCATATATCTGGAAAATTCTAGGCTGACCAAGAATATGACAGTCCAGAGATTGATATCAGCTCTAATGTGATTCATTTGGCCTCTACCCATGAGGCTCTAAAAACTGAGCAAATCATCAAGAAACCTCTTGGTAGGCCCCCCAAGCAGGGTGGAAAGTCCCAAGGAGCTCCCAAAGATATGCAAGCTCTGCCTCGCCTGAGAGGCAATGTTAACCAATGAAGATATTATTCTGGAACTGCCAGGGGATTGGTAATTCTTTCTCTGCAGCATCCCTTCGACACTTTATCATTTCTAACAAACCTTCACTCATGGCCATTGCTGAGCCTTTAATCTGTTTTGAAAATTGGTAGAGTTTCAACTGGTACCCTCTAGGTTTTACGTTTATTTCACACAACAGAGGTGCTTCCAATCTTGAAACCTTATGGGTTTTGCGACACAATGACTTGCAACTTGATAATCTTGAGATTAGTCATCAACTAATCACAGGAAAAACTCCTCTGCAAGATATATCCTTCTCTTTCTCTTTTGTCTATGCTTCTTCCTCTTACATCAGAAGAAGAGATCTTTGGAGTGATCTATCTTCTCTTAGTGATAATGGGGCTCATAATTGGGTCTTCATTGGGGATTTCAATGTAATTATCTGCCCAGATGAAATAATTGGCCCTCACTTCTCCTGAACTGCTGAAAATGAGATTCATTGCTGTGTGGATCAATGAAATCTCACTGAAGTCCCTATTGCAGTTGCTAATTTCACTTGGGGAAGATTCACAGTCAATGGGAGGCAAGCTAGAAAAATCGATAGGTGCTTTATGCAAGTTAATGATGCTAGTGCTCCATCTGAAATTTCAAGATTTACTCTTCCCAAATTTAATTTTGATCATAACCCCATTGTTTTTGACATTCGTGAGGGTGGAATGAGAATCACCCCCTTACCTTTCAAGTTCAACAATGCCAGGCTTGCAATTCCCGGTTGTAGGGAAGTTGTTCTGGATGGTTAGAACTCCATTTTTTAAGGTATACCTCATTTTTTAGTTTCTTCAGAGCTTAAGAAAATTAAATTTCTACTAAAAGTTTGGAGTAAAATCTCTTTCTCAAGAATTGATGATGAGATCAAGGATGCAGAATATCAGCTGGAAACTTTTCAGGAAAATAATCAACAAGGGGATGTTCCTACTCGTGAGGAACTTGAGCTTCACAAAAATATGGATGATCTTCTTGCTCGTATAGAAAATCTGGCAAAAAATAAATTCAATGTTCGATGGCTCAAATACGGTGACACAAAATCAAAGTTATTCCACCATTTCCAATGAGAGAAAAGGGTTCATAAAAGACTGAATCATATCTGAATCAATAGTATAACCTTGGCTGAGGAGAAAGAGCTCCCTGAAGCGGTTGTTGATCACTTCAAAGCTCTTTATAATGATGATAACATGCTTCCTTCTACCTCAATTGCTGAATGTGTTGAGAAATGTGTGGATGACTCACAGAAGAATGATTTGATCTCTCCGCCTCTTGAGGATGAAGTCAAATCTGGTCTTTTTTCGCTCAATTCTAAAAGTTCCCCTAGCCTTGATGGATTTACCAACAAGTTCTTCATTTTCTATTCAGATATCTTTCATACAGAAGTTACCAATATTGTTAGGGATTTCTTTGTCTCGGGATTAATTCCTTTTGGATCCAACCCCAATTTTATTTCCATGGTTCCTAAAAAGGAAGCTGCAATTGATATTAAGGATTTTATACCGATTTCTATTGGAAACACCATCCCAATGATTAATAACAAAATTATTGTTCTCAGGTTGGGGAAGATTATTGGCAACATGATCACACCCAATCAATTTGGCTTTGTTCCTGGGCGTGCGTCCAAAACATCCTATATATGGTCTCTGAAAGAGTGAAAATCTTGAGGAAGGAATCCAGGCATGGGACTTTTGCTCTATAATTGGATATATCCAAAGCCTTTGATACCATCAAATGGAACTTTCTCTTCATAGTTTTGAGCATGTATGGGTTTTTAGCCAAATTTATTAGTCTGATCTCTACCATCCTGGAGAGTACCATAATATATGTTCTGGTTAATGGGACACCAAAAGGATTCATTCAATGTACACGAGGGGTCAGACAGGGGGATCCCCTTTCTGGAATCCTATTTGTAGTTGCGGAAGATTATCTGAGTCACTTTGTTATGAATGCAATGATGGGGATTCTATTGTCCCATTAAAGCTGGGAAGGACTCTTTTGTACCCTCACACCTTTTTTATGCTGATGATATTCTTCTCTTTGTGAAGCCTAATATGTGAACTATATCATCTATCTGGAAAATCTTTACTCACTATGAATATGTTGACGGACATGCTATTAGCTAGAGCAAATCATCTATTGTCTTTGGGAAAGGAACTTCCTCCGTGAGGCAGAATAGAATTGTCAGACGCCTTGTTGTCAAAAAAGGATCCTTTCCATTAAATTATCTTGGGCTTCCCCTTTTTAGGGGAAGGAAAAGCTTTGCCACTTAGAAAGCATCTCTGTCAACATCACAAAATAACTGGCTAAATGGAAGGGAAAGTACCTGTCTCAAGCAGGCATAATATGTCTTATCAACTCTGTCATCACCGTGATGTTTGTTCATGTATTTTCCATATATAGATGGACGAAAAGCCTGATTAAATCTATTCAAGCCAAGATTCAGAATTTTTCATGGACAGGATGCATTAATGAAAAGAAATTGGTAACTGTAGCATAGAAGGACTGCATCAAACCCGCTGAATTGGGTGGTCTTGGAATTAAGGACCTTAGGGTTTTTAATGAGTCTTTGCTTTCCAAATCCACCTAGAATCTCTTCACACACAAAGAAGGGGAACTAGATTTTCTTAAAGAAAGGTTTACTTCCCACTTATGAAATGGCTATACTGGATACATACTCTCCTTTGTTTGGTCCACAATTAAATCATCATATAGGGACATTATCTCTCAGTCAATTTGGGCTGTTTCAAAGCATTCCAATTTGAACTGTTGGATAACTCCATGGCTCGACTGTCCTCTTGATGAAATCATGTAGGTACCTCAATGACTCCAGCACATGTCCATCAATGATCTTAACGCAAGGCTGATAGAGCTGGATGGAATTTTACCAGCGCACATCACTTCCTAGATTCAGCGTTACAATTTCATTGATTATGATACAATCACCTGGTATCTGAACCTGCTTGGTCCACTCACTACAAGGGATTTCTATAATCACAAATGCCGGCAAGGTCTGGACTCCCCCTCATGGCTTATGAAATTTAAGTGCAAATTCATTCCCCTCGACACTTCCTTCTCCTTTGGAAGATCTAGAGAAATCAGCTGCCTATACATAGGCAGTTGCATAGAGCTGGATGGCATCTTGTTTCGGTCTGCAGCCTTTGTTTACGGGATACTGAAACTGTACAACACCTCTTTGTTGAATGCAGCCTTGCACACAGATTATGGAACCACATACAAGATGTATTTGGACTCTGCCTTCCCTCTGGAAACTTTTCTCAAAAAATGATTTTTATTATAGAACTCAATTGCAGTGAGCAAATTCATAACATTCTTCTTGCAACTTCAGCAGCAATTGTTGCCTTCTTATGGGCTGTGAGATATTCTGCTATGTTTCGGAATTAATCATATTCCATATATGAGGTTATTATTTCCAGGCATAGTGCTGTTCGGATTGTTGGTTGTATCCAAATAGGTACTATGAACAACTGTTTTAATGACCTTGTCACCCTCCGCACTCTTGGTGTTTCTGGCAGGGTCAAAAAACCAATGTTGATGAAGTTCATCCGATGGATCCCACCAATCCCGTTATGGATCAAAGTTAATGTTGTTGGTGCGACAACAGGTTCACCAGGTCCTTCAGGTTATGGTGGTGTTTTCTGCACCTGTCGAGGCTTTGTCAAGGGAATTTTTTATCATTTCATTGGGAATGGTTGCGCCTATGAGGCAGAGCTCTAGGATATCATCAAGGCTATACGTTTTGCAAACCAATTTGGGCGGTTGCATATCTGGATCGAATCTGACTCGATGATTGTTGTGGAGGCTCTTCGTCAAAATTCCAGGAAGGTTCCATGGCGGCTTCTACCTCAATGGGTTGAATGTCTTAGCTTATCCAAGAATCTGACTCTCAGGATCACTCACGCATACAGGGAAGTCCATATGGTTGTTGATGTCCTCTCCAAAATGGTTATTGAAGAATTATGTTCGCGGTGGTCCTTTATTGCTCCTTCTTTTTTTGCGTCCCATGTTGACTATGACATGAAGGGTACTATACGTACCTGAATGCATAAGTCCCCCTGTAATGCCTTGTAATTTTCTTTTAGTTTTATTTTAAGGTACCAAGCTCCTAGCTTGGTCCGCGCCTTCTTTGCCCTTACAACGTTCAAAAAATCTAAAAAAATTTTAAACCCAATAAAGTAAAAAACCCATACAAATCCAAAATACCATTAAACCCCTAAAAACCCTAAAACCACTCAAAAAACCAAAGCCACTAACAAAATGTAAAAATCCTTAAAAATGCCTAAAAATATAAAAAACCCAAAAAAACCTAAAACACATAAGAAAAAACTGAAAACCTACAAACTCTTAAAACCCCCCTAAAAACCTAAAAAACATTAACAACCCTAAAACCCCCTAAAACACTAAAATCCAGAAACCCCCTCAAAACCCTAAAATCTTGAAAAATCAAAAAACCCAAAAAAACACTAAAAATAGGAAAAACATAATAACCCTAAAAACCCTGTAACACCCTAAGAGAACCCTATACACCTAAAACCCATTAAACTATTAAAAACCTACAAAATTATAAAAACTATAAAAAACCTAAAAGAACCTAAAATCCTAAACCCACTAAAAAACATAAAAATCTTTAAAAACCCCACAAAATCCCCAGAACCCCCAAGAACTTGAAAACCCCTTTAATCCCCTAAAATAGTACCAAAAACTCGAAAAAAATAAAACACTAAAAAAATCAATAAATCCCTATAAACCCAAAAAGCCATAAAAACCAAAAAAACCTAAGAAACCCTTAAAACCATCAAAATCCCTAAAAACCGTGAAAACCATAAAAACCATAAAATCCTAAAAATTCCCAAAAAATCCCTATAAATGTAAAAATCCCTAAACATTCAGAAAAATACAAAGAAACCCATAAAAACATAAAAACACTTAAAACCCATAAAAACCCAAAAAAACTTTATAACACCTAAAAATCATTAAAAACCCTATGAAACCCCAAAACCCTCAAAATATCTAAAAATTTAAACAACCATAATAACCGAAATAACCCTAAGAAAACCGAAAAAACCTAAAGGCACTTAAAACCCTTAAAAATCCTAAAAAATACTAAAAAACCAAAAAAATCCTAAATGACCCTAAAACTACAAAAACACCATAAAACCCCTAAAAACATAAAAAATCTGGAAAACCAAAAAAACCAAAAAAACCACTAAAACTCTAAAAACCCTGTAAACCCATAAAACATTAAAAAACTCTACAAACACATAAGAAATATAAAAAACTCAAAAACCCATAAAAACAAAAAAACCATAAAACAACTAAAAAATCTAAGAAACCAAAAAAACTGTTGAAATCACTAAAAACACCAATAAATAAAAAATCCCATATATTCTCTAAAAATATAAAAACCACTAGAACCCAGGAAAAAACTATGAAAATATTTAAAAACTAAAAACAATTAAAACCACTAAAAACCCTAAAAATGTTAATACACCTAAGACCATAGAAACCCTAAAAACCTTAAAAACAAAAAAAATCCCTAAAAATCCATCCAAATGTAAAAAACACTAAAAATACTGAAAAATCCTAAGATATCCATAAAAACCTAAAAACACTAAACACCCCTATAAACATAAAAATAATAAAAACCCTAAAAACCATAAAATTCCCAAAAACCTAGAGCTAATAAAAAGAAAATATCCATTAAAAACCATAAAAACCACTAAAAACACATATAAATCTAAAACCACTGAAAATTCTAAAAAACCTTTAAATCCCTAAAAACATCAAAAATCTCTAAAAAACCATAAAATACTTAAAAACTAAAAAACTAAAAAACCCTAAAATCAAAAAATCCATAAAAACCCTAAAAACCCAAAAACCCTCAAAATAACAAAATACCGTAAAAACCATAAAAAATTTAAAAAAGGGATAAATATCCCTAAAAATAAGAAACCCTTAGAACCCTTAAAAACCTAAGAAAACCTAAAAAATCTAAAAAAATTAAAACTTCTAAAAAACCTAAAAAATGACAAAAACCCCAAAACCCTAAAAACCTTAAAACCCATAAACCACTCATAACCCCTAATAACCATAGAAAACTATAAAAACATAAAAAATCCTTAAAAATCCATAAAAATTGAAAACATTAAAACCCCTAAAAAACCTACGAAAATATTTAAAACATAAAAACACTCAAAGACCTTAAAAACCTAAAAACTCTAAAAAGAACCTAAACCCAGTAAAACCCCTAAAGACCATAAATCCACCTAAAGACCATAAAAACACAAAAAAACAATAAAATCATAAAACAAATAAAAACTCTAAAAACACTTTAAAATCCTAAAAATGATAAAAATAGTACAGAAGACCTTTAAAACCCTATAAAAATAAAAAAACAAATACCCTAAAGCACCCATAGAAACCATAAAACACCTAAAAATCCCTTAAAACCATAAAAATACTTAAAATCCATAAATACCCCTAGAAACATAAGAAGCCCTAAAAAAATTAATTTTTTTATAAAACCTTAAAACCCTAAAAACACCTAAAACCCTTAAAAACCTAAAAAATGAAAAAAAAACCCTAAACCCTTAAAAATTTCAAAACCCTAAATTTTTTTAATAACCCTGAAACTATAAAAATCTTAGAAACCATAAAATTACCTAATAATGAAAAAACCCAAAACCTTGAAAAAACCCTAAAACCCCTAAAAACAAAAAAAAACATAAAACCCTTCAAAATACTAAGAAAATACTAAATACCATAAAAATGTTAAAAAGAACGTAAAAACACTAAAATACCTTAACCCCCCCCCCTAAAAAACATAAATACCATAAAGCCCATAAAATCACAAAAAGCAACAAAAACATGAAATCCCATTTAAACCTCTAAAAACATTATAAAACCCTAAAAAAATAAATATCTAATAGAAATAAAAAAACATGAAAACCATAAAACCCTAAAAACCTTAAAAAACTCTAAAAACCCAGAAAATTCATAATATCCCTAAAACCCATAACAATATTAAAAAATACCTAAAATTAAATAAAATTTTAAAATCCTTAAAACCCCTAAATACCCATAAGAAAACCAGAAAACCCTAAAAAAAATTAAAACCCCTAAAATCCTAAAATTGAAAAATCTCTAGAAACCCTAAAAACCTTAAAAACACAAAAAATATCTAAAAACAAACAAATACTAAAAAAATACATTAAAATCCCTAATATTTTTAAAAACCCTAAAACCGTAAAAACCTATAAAAACATTAAAAATTTATAAACACATAACACCCCTAAAAACCTAAAATATGATAAAAACCCTAAAACACCCTAAAAACCTAAAACCCCGAAAACCATAAAACCAATAAAAACATTAAAAACCCAAAAAACAGTTAAAACACCTAAATACATTTAAATACCCTAAAAACATTTAAAAATCTAAAACCCAAAGAAAACTCTAAAACAGTTTAAACCCCTAAAATAGTTAAAAATAACTCTAAAAACCTTTAATACCCTGAATAACTCAAAAAAACCTAAAATCCCATAAAATTCTCCATAAATACCCTAAAAAAATATAATATCCCTAAAAACCATAAAACCCATAATAATAATAAAAAACCCATAAAAATCCCTTAAAACGTAAAATACCCAAAAAAATGAAAATCCCCTATGAAATCATTAATAACCTAAAAATAATTAAAACCCTAAAAAATACTAAAAACCCTAAAACCCTAAAAACCCTGAAAACCATCAAAAAGGATAAAACCAAAAAAACATAATAAAAATCCCAAAAAGTCCCTAAAAAACCCTACAAACCTAAAACCCCATAAAAATCTTGAAAAAACCTTCAAATCCTAAAAAAATTCATAAAAACAAAAAAAATTCTAAAATACCATTAAAGACCCTAAAGGACCATAGAACAACTAAAACCAATAGAGACGACAAAAAAAATTAAAAACTGAAAAAACCCATAAAAACCCCAAAAACCAGTAAAAAGCCTAAAACACCATTTAAGACTCTAGAAATGTTAAAAAACTCTTAAAAACCATAAAAATAATAAAAAACTCAAAAAAAACCCAAATACCTAAAACCCCCCCAAAACCCTCAAATTTCATAAATCTCTAAAAACCCATAAAATTCCCAATAAAATCCATAAAAATCACTAAAACATAAAAAAACCTAAAAATCCCTATGAAAACCATAAAAACAATGAAAAACTTGAAACTTTTAGAAAACCTAAAGGACAATAAAATCCCTATACACCTTAAAAAAACTAAAACACAATAAAAACCTCTGAAATACCAAAAAACCATAAAAAACTGTAAAATACTAAAAATCCCTAAAGGTACATAAAACTACAAAATCCATACAAATCTTAGAAAACCGATGAAAACCTAAAAATTAAAAAAAATAAATAAATCCCTTTAAAACTGATTAATTGGTAAAAACACAAGAAACCCATAAAATAAACTAAAATCCCTCTAAATGAATTTAAAAACCCTTTGAACCAGTAAAAACCATAAACCCCTAAAACTATAAAAACCCTAAACACCCATAAAAACCCTAATAATCCACTAAAAATTTAGAAAACCTTTTAAAACCTAAAAATGTTAAAAAGACTCTAATAACTAATAAAATCACTAAATACAAAAAAACCCCTAAAACCCCCAAAAAGAAAAGAATCCTTAAAACCCTAAAAAACCCTAAACCCATAAAAATCCCAGAAACCCTTAACAACAATAAAAATACAAAAAAATCGTTAAAATTCCAAAAAATGAAAAACCTTAAAATCCTTGAAAACCCCCCCTAAGAAACCCTTAAATACCTGAAAACACATAAATACCATTGAAAATTTAAAAACTCTAAATACTGTAAAAAACCATAAAGCCCCCAAATCCACTAAATACCATAAAAACCAAATAAATACTAAAAACCATAAAGATACCTGAAAATGTAAAAACCCCTAAAAACCCTAAAAAACCCTTAAGATAATTTTAAAAGCTTAAATGTACTTAAATCCCCTAAAAACCTAAAAACCGTTAAAACACTAACAAACCCTAAAAAACACTACAAACTATAAGAAAAAAACCTCTAAAAACATTTAAACCCCTAAAACAATATAAAACACTAAAAAACTAAAAACTATAAAAACATTTAAAACCCTAAAAATGTTAAAAAATTATAAAAACATTAAAAACCCTAAAAACAATAAAAATACCTAAAAACCCAAAAAACCAATAAAAAACCAAAAAACCCATTAAACCCCTAAAATCCCAGAAAACCAAAAAAAACCATCAAAATTCCTAAAATAACTAAAAAACAAAAAAAAACTAAAAAGAACTAAAAATACCTAAAAATATTAAAAACCCTCAAAACCCTAAAAGCTCCTAAGAAAACCCTTAAAGTCTAAAACACTAAAAACCCCTAAAAACATAAAAAAATTGAAAAACCATAAAAAACCAAAACTGATATAAATCCCTAAAATCCCTAAATCCTTAAAAATCCTAAAAATTTTATAAAATAACTATTTTTTTAAAAAAATGATAAAAACACTAAAAAGACCTAAAAAGTCCTAAAACCCCTTATAACCCAAAAAAACCAAAATACCCAAAAACCAATAAAATATCTAAAACAATTTAAATAAAAACTTTAAAAAACTAAAAAACCCTTAAAATTCCTTAAAAACTCAAAAAACTCAATAACACAAAAATCCTAAAAACCTTAAAAATCCCTAAAACCCATAAAATTTATAAAAATCCTTAAAATCCCACAAATTGTAAAAAATCTTAAAAAACTAAAAACCCATAATAAATCCATAACAAACTAAAAACACTTAGTAATCCTTAAAACTCAAATATTCCAAATACCCAAAAACCATAAAAATCATAAAAAATTCCTAAATCCCTTATTTTTTTTAAAAGAACCATAAAACCCTAAAAAACCCTAAGAAAAAATAAATAACCTAAAAAAACATGACACCCAAAAAAATATGAAAAAAATTTAAATACCTAAAAACCATAAAATGCCTAAAAACCATAAAACCCCAAAAAACTATTTAAAACTCTGAAACCTATAAAAATAAAAAAATTCACTAAAAACTATAAAAACCCTTTATACCCCTAAAAATGTTAAAAATATATAAATAAACATTAAGATAAAAAGGATAAAAAAATCTCTAAAAACCCCTAAAACCCATAAAAACCCAAAAAACCACATACCCAAAAAATCCCTAAAAAAAATGAAAACATTAAAAATCCTAAAATCCCTAAAAATCCCTAAAAATGTAAAATATCCTAAAAACCCTAGAATCCTCTAATAAAGCCCTAATAACCTAAAAACAATTAGAATCTCTGAAAACCTTAAAAAGGTTAGAAACACTAAAAGACCATAAACACCACTTAAAACCCTAAAAACCATAAACCACTAAAAACAGAAAAATCCTAGAAAACCACAAAATCCAAAAAAATATTAAAAAATATAAAATCCATTTACACACCCAAAAGAATAAAACATTCAAAAATTGTTAAAACACTAATAAACATAGAAAACCCTAAAAGCCAAAAAAACCATAAAATACCTAAAACCTAAAAAACCATAAAACCCTAAAAATACTTAAAACCCCTAAAAACCATCAAAATAATAAAACCCACTTAAAATATCTATCAACGTAAAAAACCTTTAAACATTAAAAAATCTAATAAATTATTAAATACCTAAATAAAATTAAAACATTTAAACCCCCTGAAAAACAAAAAAAAAGATAATAACCCTAAAAAACCCAAAAAACCCTTAAAAACAAAAAACCAAAAATAACCTTAAAAACCAATACCCCTAAAAACACTAAAAAATATTAAAACCATTTAAACCCCTAAAAAAGTTAACAGCTCTAAAAAACCTTAAAACCCCTAAAAAATCAAAAAAACCTAAAACCCCCCAAAAGTTTAAAACTCTAATAAACTATAAAAACCCTCAAAATCCATAAAAAAACTAAAACTATTAAGAACCCTAAATATCCCTAAAAATCCCAAAAACATGAAAAAAACTAAAACCCTTGAAAACCCCTTAGAAAACAACAAAAAATAGAAACACTTAAAACCGATAAAAACATAAAAAAAAAGATAAAACCCTAAAACCCCTAAAAACACTAATAAACATAAAAACATTAAAAAACAATAATTCCCCAAAACCAAAAAAAAATCTAAACCACTTTAAACAAATAAAAACATTAAAAAACATAACATAATTAAAACCCCTAAAAACTAAAAAACCCTAAAATAAAGGAACATTACTTTTCTTAGAAAGGTTTCATCTTAAAAAGAGAAAAAACATAAAATTACTAAAACACCTAAACCCCTAAAAATTCCTAAAAACCCTTAAAAATATAAAAATACTAATAATTCCCAAAAAACCCTTAAAAGTGAAAAAACCCTTAAAACCCTTAAAATCTATAATAATATCATAAAAACCTAAAAACCCCCAAAACCCCTAAAACCATAAAAACACTACAAACCCTGAGAAAACCAAAAAACAGTAAACACTAGAAATCGTAAAAACCTCTAAAACCCATAAAAAATCAATGAGAACCCTAAGACCATTAAAAAATATATAAAACTATTAAATCCCTGAAACATTAAAAACATTAAAAACCCAAAAAACCCTAAAAAAACAAAAAAAAACCCAAAAAACCCAAAATATCTTGATATAGATTAGATTCAACCTAAGGAGAATAATTTTGGGCTTGAAAAAAAATTATTCAAATAGTTATTTGAAATGAAGAAACCCACACATTTTGATAGGCAACACCATAGTGGGACACAAATGACTTATTTGGGGGCCAAAATGACTTATCCACTTGGAAAATGAATTAAATTCATAGAAACATAGTAAATATGAGAGAGAACCTGAAAAGAATAATTAATAAGAATGAATTTATCTACTTTAGTGGGGGTTATTAAATAGAATTAGAAAGTGTTTTATGCATTTTATGTGCCTTTTGAGTGCCCTATGCTTTGAAATTAGATTTGGACCATTTTTCTCTCTATATTTTGTCTTTATAATATAGTATCCCTCTTTTGTAATATGGTAACTTGAATTATATTAATTTATTAAGCTTATTGTGAATCATTCTTGCATTATCCTATTCCTTTTCCTACAATTAGTGGTGGATATTTATTACTATTGAATTTATAATTATGATTAGTAAAACAATGTCCTGTGGTTTTGTCTTTAAAACTGAGTTATTTCAAATAAATTTCACTTATTCATCTTCACTTAATCATTTCATGCTTTCGGTGACACATCAATTTGGTATCAGAAAATATGTTCTGATGAGTAAGTTATATCAAATTCTTCTTATTACTCTCCATTATGTATCATAAGAGTGGATCTTCTACTCCTATTGATCCACTGAAAATTTCAAATGAATGGATAAAATCAAGAATTACTCAAATAAATGAATGTATTTCTCAATTATTGAGAGCATGATGATGAAATTCCCCTCTACCATGGAGGTTTCACCTAAATCATTTTCTGCTTAATTGGCATAATCTGACACTATTTTATTATGATTATAAAAATTGAGATGATTTGGGAGATTTAGAGTTTGATATCCGAAGAAGGAGAGGTAATAAAGATATTGAAGGAGGATTGAATATTTAAATTAATTATTTTTATTGGAGTATGAATCATGATAATTTTCTAGATTAGATGCGAGAAATTGAATGATTCATTGAATTTCATAATTGTTCTGATAAGAATAATAGAAGGTTATCCATTAAAAAATTTAAATATTATGTATCTCATTGGTGGGAGAATATGAATTAATAGTGGTAATGTAATGCAAATGAAAAAAATTCACTCATGGGAGAATTTGAAAAAGATATTTAGAATAAAATTTCTTCCCAAGAATTATAAATATGAGCTTTATTTCTCAATGTATATCTTATAAAAAGGAGAAAAATATTGTGAAGTTTACATTCGGGAGTTCAATCATTTATTTATGTGAAGTGATATTTTAGATTACAAATAGAAAATGATAGCAAGGTTTTTGGGTGGATTAAATGAATAAATTCAATATTAAGTGGGGTTATAACCATTTTTACCAATTAATGGTGCTTACAAGTTGGCTGTCAATGTGGAAAAGAAAAACCATACCATAAAGTCACCGAAAATCAAGAACTAGGAGGTAATTATTTTTATAATCTAATTTATTCAAATAAATTTGATGTTGGTTAGAAGGAATTTGGAAAAATCATGATGCGGGATAAACCGAAAGAGAATGATATGGAATAACCAACGGGAAAATCAAAATATGTTGAATGTGATATTTGAAAGAAATTAAAATGTGATGGGTATGTTTATTTTTAGGTCAATTTATCTCGCAATAGAAATATTAATATCATGGAGACCAAAGATATTGGAAGGAAAAAACAAATATTATGAACATGGTGGTGAAGAATATGAAAATGAAGATCATGTTGTGGAAGAAGATGATGTAGGTAACATTTTTATGTAACAAATGGTTTTCTAACCTCAGATCTTCCCAGATGAGTATCAATGAGAAAACTTATTACAAACCTATTGAACCATTAATCAGTGATAATTCAAGGTGATTATTTATAGTTGGAGTTATACAAATGATTCTTCAAAAAATCTAGTAGATAAATTGATGCTTCCAACTTAGAATCATCTACAGTTATATAAATTGAAATGTTTGAACAAAGAGATCACACTATGAGTAAAAAATTGTGTTATTATTTAATTTTACATTGGGAAGAAATCTTTTGATGAGATATTCTATTATATTATTCCTATAGATAATTTTCACTTGTTTTTGGGAATCCCTTGGTAGTTTAAGAAGGAAGAAAAATATGACGGGAGGAATAATACATATTAATTTTTTTCTGGGAAAAAGAATATCACAAATTCTCCTTTGAAGACATCTCAAAAAATGTCAAGAAAAATAAATCAAATAATCCCCCAAAGAAAAACTCTTTATCAATAAATCTAAATTAGTGAAATCTATCAATAATGAATTTTTTTCATTGATTTTAAAAAATTCATTCTATGAGGAGAAGATACATCATAATTTGTTATCTCATTCATTGATTGAACAATATCTTGATTTTTCATAATGATATTCTATTAGTACTACCAAAATTTAGATTCATTGAACATTACATTGATCTTGAACTAGAAGTATAATTTCCTAATAAACTAGCATATTAGTGTAATCCTATAGAGTTAATGGAATTGTAGAAACAAGTGGACGAATTGATGGTTCAAGGTTTTATAAGGCCAAACACGAGGCTGTGTTCAGTTCCATCTTTGTTGGTGATGAATAAAGATGGTACGTATCACATGTGTATTGTTGGTAGACCTATCAATGATATTACCATAAAATACTGGAATCTCATTCTACTACTCGATGATATGCTCAATCAATTACATGGGTTATCAATATTTTTTAAAGATAACATTTATAGTGGATACCACTAGATTCAAATGATATAAGGGGATGAGTAAAAAACATAATTCAAAACCAAATGTGGATTGTTTGAGTGGATGGTTATTCCATTAAGCCTCTAGAGATTCATAAATGACGTTATGAAACCATTTATTGATAAATTATTTTTTGTTTATCAGGATGATATTTTGATTTATTGAAAGGATGTGAAGTGACATGTAGATCATATTTAGAAGAAATTTGGGATTCTGTGGGAACAAAATATATGTGTAAATCTATAAAAGTGTAAGTTTTTTCAACACAAGTGGTGTTATTAGGATATTTTGTATCCAAATAAGGAATCATGTTGGATCAATCTAAAGTGGATGCAATAAAGTCCATCCACAGCAAGAATCTGTCATAGAAATAATTATTTTTCATGGTTTGAAATAATTTTATCATCACTTCACTTCTAATTCCAGAACTATCATGGAACATGTCACTAAATAGTTGTAAACGGAAAATTTCAGTGTTCAAAGTCAGAAAATGAAGTGTTTAAAATCATTAGGAAAAGTTGTGTGAATCACCAGTTTTGTCGTTAACTGATATTGATCAATCCTTTGAAGTGGAGTGTGATGAAAGTAGAGTTGGGATAATCACTGTTCTCACCTAAAAAATAATCCTATTTCATATTTTAGTGAGAAATTGAATGATTATAGGAGTAGTTACGACACACATTATAGGAATTTTATGAGATGGGGAGAGGCTTAGATCACTAGTCTCATTATTAGAGACCAAAATAGAATGTTATTCATTTTTTCTATAATTAATTGAGATTTATCAATGGTAAACACAACCTGAGTTCGAGGAATGAAAAGTGGGTGGAATTCATGAAATCATTCTCATTTGTGTAAAAATATAATAAGGGGAAAGATAACCTGGTGGTAGACGAATTGCCTCAAAAGTATGCATTAATTACCATTGAAGATGCTTGAATTCATGGATTTCAGCTTATAAATGAAGATTATCATCATTGTATAGAGTAAAATTCTATTTCAATCCAATGTAAAAGTGGTTTTTTGGATGATTATTTTTTACATAATGGGTTCATATTTAAGATAAAAATGTTGTGTGTTCCAAAGGGTAATTATAGTGGAATGCTCATTAGGGAGGAACATGAAGGGGGACTTGCAGGTAATTTTGGCATCCAAAAAACATTAGAGATACTGAAGGACTATTTCTAATAGAAAAAGTTGAAATCAGATGTCCCATAAATTATTTTGATATGTGGGACATGTCAAAGAGGAAATATTAATTTCAAGCCAAGTTAATACACTCTATTACCTACTCTGGGGCAGCGATGAGAAGATCTGAACATGGATTTCATTATGGATTTACCAAAGTCTTTGGGAGGTAAAGATTCACTAAAAACCTAAAATCACTAAAAACCCTAAAAACCCTAGAAACCATAGAAACCCATGTAAACCATAAGACCCCATAAAAATATTAAAACCCCTAAAAAATACTTAATCCTCTAAAGTCACTTTAAACGATTTAAAAATTTTAAAAACATTAAAATACATAATAACCCTTATAAATCAAAAAAGCCTAAAAAATAAAAGAATAAAAAAACCCTAAAATCTGTAAAATCCCTAAAAATATACAAAATCTCTAAAAACCGTAAAAATAATAAAAATCCTAAAAAATCCTCAAAATCCATAAAATATTAAAAAACCCTAAAAAACCCAAATGAAATTTAAAAACATTAAAAACTAAAAAACAATGAAAATCCCAAATAAATATAAAAACCCAAAAAACCATTAAAATCCCTAAAACCCCAAAACCCCAGAAAACAAACCCCCCCTAAAACCATAAAACCATAAATACCCTAAAAACCCCAAAACCACTAAGAATCTAAAAATAATTTAAACCAAAAAATGTTAAAAAAATATAGGAAACCCATAAAATCCTAAAACACTCAAAAAACCCTAAAACACGAAAAAAACATAGAAACCCTAAATACCATAAAATCCCTAAAGAACCTAAAAACACTAAAACCATAAAAATTAGAAAAAATTATTCAACATATTTAAAATTTCATTAAAAAAAGAAAAAACCATAAAAACCAAGAAAACCCCTATAAAAACCTTAAAAACATGAAAACACATAAAACATATAAAAAACATAAAAAATAAATAAATCTAAAAAACCATAAAAACCCCTATGAAAACCTTAAAAACCAAAAAATAATTAAAACATAAAAAAACATAAAAAAGAAATAAATCCTAAAAACATAAAAGTAATAAAAACCACTAAAAACATAAAAAAACCCTAAAACCCCATAAAAACCTTAAAACCTATAAAAACTATAGAACCCCTAAAACCCCTGAAATTTTTTTAAAAAATAAAAAATAAAAAAAAGTTAAAAATTAAAAAAAAATTCATGAAACCAAAAAAACAACATAAAACCCCTAAAAACTATGAAAACCCTAAAAATACCGAAGACCCCTAAAAAATAAAAATCATAAAAAACCCCTAAGCCTCCCTAAAATAGTAAAAAACCTAAAAACCCAAAATAAACACTATGAAAACCTTAAAAACCTAAATATACTTAAATCCCCTAATATCCCTAGAAGAGACTGAAAACCCTAAACATCCTAAAAAAAATAAAAAACATAAACCCCCAAACAAATTAAAAACACTAAAACCTCTTAAAAATTCCATAAAAAACACTGAAATCCTTTAAACCCCTAAAAACATTAATAAACTCTAAAAAACTAGAAAAAACCTAAGAAATATTTAAATACCAAAAAACAATGCAAACCACTAAAATACAAAAAAAATGCTAAAACCCCTAAACCCCCAAAACCTTAATAAACCATAAAAACCCTAAAACCCATAAAAACCTCCTAAAACATTAGAAATAACATAAAAATCCAAAAAAACCCACTAAAAAAATCTAACACCCATTTAAACTCGTAAAAGTGTTAAAAATAAGAAAACCCCATAAAAACCCTAAAATCCACTCAAAAACCTTAAAACCAATAAAAATCCAAAAAATATCTAAGAATCTATAGAATTGTAAAAATCCTTAAAAATCCTAAAAACCCCTCAGAAAACCATTGAAAAAAATAAAACTCCAAAATACCCTAGAAATGATAAAAATCCGTAAAAACCCTAAAACAAAAAATAAACTATAAAACCCCAAAAAATATTAAACCCATAAAAACTCTAAAAACAACTAAAAAATCTAAAAACAAATTAAACAACTAAAAATGTTAAAAAACTATAGAAAAATGTAATAACCTAAAAACTAAAAAAAACACTATGACACCAAAATACCATAAAAATAGTAAAATTCCTAAAACCCATAAAACACTAAAAACCAAGAAAACCACACAAATCATAAAAAACACTAAAAATACCTAAAACCATAAAAACCAATAAATCCCTTAAAAACATAAAAACCAAAAAGAACTTTAATCCCCTAAAACCCCAAAATATCATAAAACCCCTAAAACCACATAAAACCCTAAAATCCTAAAGACCCTAATTTCCATAAAACACCTAAAACAACTTAAAACCCTAAAAACCTAAATACCCTAATTTCTATAAAACCCCTAAAAACCTTTAAAACCCCTAAAAACCCATTAAACTTTAAAGACCCACTAAAAATTCTAAAAATCCATTAAACCTTTAAAAGTATTAAAAAAACACTAAAAACCCATAAGAACCCTGAAAACTAAAAAAACCAAAAAACAAAAGAACCATAAAAAAATAAAAACACCTAAAACACGAAAAATTCCAAAAAACCATAGAAACCAGAAAAATAATAAAAAATCCCAAAAAATACATACAACATAAAAAATCATAAAACCCTCAGAAAACCATAGAAACATAAAAATATTTAAAATTCCCAAAAAACCAAAAAACCCAAAAAACCCTAAAAAACCATAAAACCTTAAATAATGTTAAGTCCTCTAAAATCCCATAAAAAACCCAAAACCAATAAATAATCTAAAATCCCACTAAACCCCTAAAAATGATAAAAACTTTAAAAAAGTTTATGAACCCTAAAAAACTAAAAAAACACTAAAAACCTAGAAAATTCACTAAAAACTATAGAAACCATAAAAACCCCTAAAATCCACAAAATACCTAAAATCCATAAAATCCATAAAAATCCTAAAAATCTAATATATCCATAAAAATATAAAAAACACTAAAACCACTGAAAAAAACAAAAGAAACCCATAAAAACCTAAAAGCACATAAAACCCCTAAAAATAAAAAAATGATAAAAATGCTAAAAAAACCCCCTAAAAACATAAAACCTCAAAATACCATAAAAACCCCTAAAACCCCATTAAAACATTAAAAAACCTATAACTAGAAAAACCCTTAAACCGCTAAAATCATTATAAACTCTAAAACCCTTTTAAAAATAGAAAAATAAATAACCTAAAAACTGAAAAAAAAACATAAAACCCAATAAATCTAAAAACCCTAAAAATATATAAAATACGTAAAAAAGAATAAAATCCTCAAAATCCCTAAAATTCCCTAAAAACATAAAAACCCATAAAAACCCTGAAACCATAACAACACTTAAAAACCCTGAAAACATAAAAAATGCTAAAAACCCCCAAAACACATAAACACTAAAAGCCATAAAAACCCCAAAACCATAAAAAACCTAATAGCTGATAAAAACCATAAAAACCACTACAAACTCTATAAACCCTTTAAAAGCGTAAAAATGTAAAAAAATATAAAAAATATTAAAAACACTAAAAACTCAAAAAAACCCCTAAAAACCATAAAACCATCAAAATCCCTAAAAACCCTAAAGCCAAAAAAATTCAAAATATCCCTAAAATTTTAAAACCTAAAAACCCAAAAAAATAATAAGACAAACCAAAAAACATAAAAATACTTTAACCCCTAAAAAACCTCAAAACTCTAAAATCCTAAAAAATTGTGTTACCTAAAAACCATAAAAAACAATTAAAACCCTTTTATACCACTAAAAATGATTAAAAACTCTAAAATACTTAAAAACTCTAGAAAACTCAAAAAATTCCCTAGAAACACAAAAATTCTTTAAAAACCCTAAAACCCAACAAAAACACTAAAAATCCATAAGACCCCTAAAAATCAATAAAAATCCTAAAAAATAACCAAATATCCCTAAAAACATAAAATCCCTAAAAACCCAAAAAACCCTAGAAGCCCAATGAAACCACTAAAACCCTAAAATCACCTAAATCCCTAAAAACCCTAAAAATGATAAAACCTTTGAAAATCTTATAAATCCCTAAAAACCCTAAATGTAAAAGACCCTAAACCCTATAAAAACCCAAAAAAATAGTAATAACTCTAAAAATCATTAAACCCTTCATAATTTTAAATTCTCTAAAAACATTTAAACCACTAAAAACTCAAAAAATCCCTAAAAACAAAAAAACTCTATATAACCTAAAAATACCTAAAAAATAAAAACTTATAAATTTAAAAAAATCCCTAAAATAACTTAAAACATGAAAAACCTAAAAACACTAAGAAAAACATAAAAACATAAAAACACCTAAAACCCCTAAAAACAAAAAAAATGTTAAAACCGTAAAAAAGAATAAAATCCCTAAAACCCATAAACTCATAAAACCATATAAATAACAAACACCCCTAAAAACCATAATATAGTGAAAACTCAGTAATCTCTTTAAAACTGTAATAAAATTTAAAAACTCTCAAAAAACATAAAACCCATAAAAAAAATAATACCCTAAAACCACAAAAAACCCAAAAAACCTAAAAAACCCTAGAATACCCTACAAACCATAAAAACAAAAAAACCAAAAAAAGTCCAAAAAAGTCCCTAAAAACATAAGAAAACATAAAAACATTGAAAACCCTAATAAAACATTGAAAACCTCAAGGGGAGAAAAGAAAAAACTGATGTCGCCGCCCTCTCTTGGTTTCTCCCTCCCAATACCATGATCTACAGCGTTCCCTCGTGGAATCCCCCATGGTGGCCTTGTCTTCTGCCTCAATCATGATGTGGATGGGAAGCGGCCTTCTTCACCAGTGCTATAGTTGTGGGAGACAAGGTGTTTTCTTGGCGGTGATGGGAGGCTCGGATCGAGCAAGGGTGGAGCTGGCTTGGCCTGGTTTGGTCCGGCGTCAGGAGTTCTAGAATATGATCTTTTGTGATGATCGAGGCGCTCTCAAGGTCATGGAGTCTCACCACTTCTATATTAGGATTTTTCTTTTCCCCATGGATGTTGAGGCTTTATTTGGAAGATCCTGGTAGTATCGGTCCTTGGTGATAGAGGATTTAGGCGGTTCTCAGCGGAACCGGTCTTCAGTGGTGTTACGGTCCATGGCGGCAGGCATTCTACTTCGAGATTGCTAGATCTGGGTTCTTTTGGCTTGTCGGCAGGCTTGGTCTGTGTAGAAGATACACATGGGATTCTACTTTTCAGATATGTGTGGATTGGGTGGGGATCTGGTGAGGCGTAGAGATTTAGCGATGGTGTGGATCTCTGGATATGGTTCGTTGGGTGGTCTCGGTGATGGCGTGGTCTGGATCGAGGAACATCGGTGTTATTTTTGGCATAGGATGGCGGGGAATTTTCCACCTGTTCGTCTTTGTCTCGCGAAGTTATAGGTACATATAGGGTGCATTGAGCTATGTATTTGGCATTCCAATGGTGGACAAGGTGTTCGGAGGGATGTTTTCTTCTAGGTTTGTTGACGGTGGGTTGCATGACGGTCACAACTGCAGCTTCAGGCTCTTGGATGTGGCAAACAAGCTTGGAGGTCGTCTGGGCTGGTGGTTCTCAGGTGGATACCCAAGAGATTGGTATAAGGTTTTTGAATCTTCTACTGTGCATGATCTTCTCTTGGATGATATTGTTGTTGGTATTGGGTGAATCGGTGTATGCAGCTTTGGAGAAGATATTTATGTTGGTATTAATGGATTTGGATGAATTTGATGAGGTCGTTGGTGGAAGAGGTGAATTTTTGTGGTATAATATTTGTGTGTTGGATGTTGAATGGTCAGGAATGTTGGATTGGGCTTTGCTCCATTGTCTGTTTAAGTCACTGGTTAAGATGGTTCTGGATTTTTCAATATTTTTGTTGCTGCTATGGCAATTTGTGTGTGCCGACGTGAGAGACAGGCTGTCTATCACTGCTTGTTTACGAGGTGTGGAAGGAGATGTTGATTGATGGAAATGGTGGTGTTGGATGATGCTTGTAGATGAACTTGGTTGTGATGTAGTTATTGTTTACAAGTTTGAGGTTGGTGGATCTGCATTTTTGTTGGTGGATCTTCTTGGTGAAGAGGTGCTAGAGACTGGTAATGCTAGTTGTTTTGTGCTCCTGAAGGTTGATCTTCTTGGCAAGGATATGATAGATTATGAAAATGCTGCTCCAGGATGGTTGCAGATCAGCTGGTAGGTGTTGAAGTTGATGAGATTGAATATGGTGCTGATGGTTTTGTGCTGCTTACGATGGGTCTTTTTGGTGAGGAGGTGATGGATGCTGGATTTTGTGAGAATGGATGTTGGTTATTGCTTGGCTATGAGCTGCAGGATGCTAGTTAATGCTTTGATGGGAAGCGATGAAGCTACGGTTAATGGTGCTATTAGTGTCCTCTTGCTGTTTCTTTCTGGAAGTGATGGATGCTGAATTTTCTGTTTTTTTTCTTTTTGTGTACTTTTTGAGTATTTTGGGTATTTTGGGTTTGAGGTTGTTAATGGTTTTTTGGTATGGGTCGTTTGACCCCTCCCCTCCCTTGTCTACTATTTATTCTTTCTAATAAAATTTGGGGGGGGGGGGGGGTCAAGAATGGCCTGACCCCTGCATCTTCCTTTCCCAAAGAAAACAGTGAAACCAAAACACACATAAACCCCCTAAAAAATATAAAATACACTAAAAACACAATACCCTATAAAACCCCTAAAAACATAAAAATTTCTAGAACCTTTAATAAAACCTAAAAACCCACTACTAAATCAAAAATCACTTTAAACTACTAAAAACCATAAAATTGATAAAAAATCATTAAAACCCCTAAGAAAACTAAAAACCTCTAAAAAACAGAAAAAACAAAAAACAGCTAAAAACCCGAAATTATATTGAAATCACTAGAAAACCCTAAAACCAATAAAAATACTAAAAAATCCAAAAAAATACCAAAAAACCTTAAAACCCATTAAAAACCCTAAGAAAACCTTAAAATAATATATATACATAAAACCCAAAAAAAATTCTAAATACCATAAAAAACCTATAACCCTAGGAACACTAAAATCAATCGAAGCCACTAAAAACCTTAAAATTCATAGAAATTAAAAACCCTAAAAATGGGAAAAAATATAAAAATCCTAAAAATATCTTCAGAAATCCTTAATGCATAAAAACATAAAACCCCCTAAAAACCTAAAAATATTAAAAACCCAAAACTCCCTAATTATTATAAATACAATAAACCCCATAAATACCATAAAAATATAATTCCAAAAAACCAATAAAAACTAAAAAAACCCCTTAAGCGCCAAAAACAAATAAGAAATCCTAACCCCCCCCCCAAAACCCCAAAAATCCTTAAAAACCCTAAAAGCCATCAACATTCATAAAAACCTAAAACAATATAAATCCTTAAAAAACATAACAAAAAATAAAAATGTTAAAAACACTAAAACCCTACAAAAACCAAGGAAACCTTAAAAACCTAAAAACTATTATAACACCAAAATATCTAAATATTTTGAAAATCCATAAAACCATAAAACTCCTAAATACCATAAGAAACCCTAAAAACCCATAAAAACACTATAAACCACTAAAAACTCAAAAAACCCTTTAAACCCCTAAAAATGAAAAAATACTAGAAAAAGATTAAAATTCATAAAAAAACTCGAAATACCCCAAAACCTAATAAGTAATTTAAATCCAAAACCCTAATGACAAAAAAATACAAAAAAACTCTATAAAACACAAAAATCATAAAAAATACATAAAAATATATAACATAAAAATTCCTAAAAACCATGAAAACACCTTGGAAAACCATAAAAACCTAAAAACACTAAAGAACCCTAAAAGCCTAAAAACTCTAAAAATCCAAAACCCCACAAAACCCCTAAAAAATAAAAACTATAAACCGCTAAAAGTGTTAAAATCTTTAAAAACTTATAAAACCCAAAAAAACATCTAAAAACTAAAAAAACCCATTAAATGAATAAAAAGTTCAAAACGTTATAAAACATTAAAAATCATAGAAATTTTAAAAAACCTCAAAACCCAAAAAAAACCCATAAAACCTTATAAACCATAAAAATCCCTAAAAATGACTTAAATGATAAAAAACCAAAAAATACAAAAAAAACCCTAGGAAATCCCTAAAAACCTTAGGACAATTAAAACCCCAAAAAACATGAAATGCCCTAAAAACCCTAAAAACCAATAAAAACCATAAACCCCTAAAAATTGTAAAAATCCTTCAAAACCAAGAAAACCCAAAAAACCACTAATGACTATAAACACCATATTAACCGCTAAAAAAATAAAAACTCTAATAAACAATAAAAACCAAAAAATCAAAAAGAAACCAAAAAACATAAAATAATAAGAAAACCCCCTAAACCCCTTAAAAATCAATAATTACCATAAAAATTAATAAAAATACTATAAAATCCATAAAAATCTCTAAAAATTTAAAAAACCATTATAACACTGAAAAATTCCTAATAAACCCTTAAAACCCTAAAAACACATCAAACAGTTAAAAATTTACAAATTGATAAAAACCCTAAAAAACCTAGAAACGCTAAACACGATAAAAACCCCTTAAATCCGGAAAATATGATAAAAACCCACTGAAAATATAAAATTCTTTTATCCCCCTAAAAATTTTAAAATTTTAAAAATCATTAAAACCCCTATAAAACCAAAAAACCAAAAAGACCCCCAAAAAACCATAAAAACCCTATAACCCATAAAAATCTATAAAAACCCTAAATACCTTAAAACCCAAAAAAATCCATAAAATTCATAAAAACATAAAAACCCTAAAAAACATGGGAAATATTGGAAAAAATTAAAAACCAAAAACCTATTAAAACCACTAAAAAACGTAAAATGATAAAAACACTACAAAACCCTAAAACCCTAAAAACCATAAAACCCCTAAATCCATAAAAACATTAAAACCCATAAGAAACATAAAATGAAAAAAACTCTAAAAACCTTTTACATCCCTAAATACATTAGAGGAAACTAAAAACATTAAAACCCTGAAAACTGAAAAATCCTAAAACCCCTAAAACCATAAAAACCCTAAAATGTTAAAAACCATAAAAACATGAAAACCAAAAAAAATTAAAAAAACATATAAAAAATATTATAAAAAACTAAAACCCATTTAAAACCTTAAAATGTTAAAAACTCCAGAAAACATTTAAAAGCAAAGAAAAATAAAAAAACATAAAACCCCTAAAAATCCTAAAAAACCTTAAAACCTCAAAACTCCTAAAAACTCTAAAAACACATATAAGTCCTAAAAAACACTTCAAAATCCTAAAGAACATAAAAACCCAAAAACCATCAAAACTCATAATAAAACCTTAAAAACCTAAATGAATTTAGAACCCCTCAAAATTCTAAAAACATAAAAAAAAACATAAAAAACCCAAACAACGCTAAAAACTAAAAAACCCTTAAAATTTTTAAAACCCTATAACCCATAAAAAAATTCCAACTAAAGTCACTAAAACCCATTTCAACCCCAAATATTTTATAAAACTCTAAAAAACATAAAAACCATAAAAAACTAAAAAAAATTAGAAATACCATCAAAATCCATAAAACAGAAAAAATCCAAAAATAATCCTAAAAACCCCTACAAAACTAAAAATTTAAAAAACCCTAAATCCTTAAAAATCATAAAAGCCCTAAGAAAATTTTAAAAACCGAAAAACACTTAAAAATCCTAAAATCCTTAAAAACAAGAACACCCCTACAAAATCCCAAATACTCTAAACCCACAAAAACCACTACAAAACTTTATAACCTCTAAAATCCCTTAAAACCCCTGGAAAACAAAAATTAAATATACATATAAACCCCTAAAAACATTCAAAAATAAAAAAAAATTAAAATCACAAAAAAATCATAGGGAACCCTAAAACCCAAAAAAATACACTAAAAACCCTAAAAAACCATATCAACCCTAAAAATCCCAAAAAAACATAAAAAAAATAAAATTCCTAAAAACTATAAACCTTTTAAAAAACTAGAAAAAACCTAATAAAAACAAATAAAAACATAAAAAAATAGTTTAAATCCAAAAAAACAAAAATGAATAAAAACACTAAAAATACCTAAAACCCCTAAAAACCCTAAAAAGTAATAACACCCCAAAAACCCTTAAAACACATAAAAATAAAAAAAAATCCCACAAAAAATATAAGAACCCTTCAAACGCTTAAAAAATTATAAACTCTAAAAACCATTATTAAAACTAAAAAACTCAAAAAACCTTACAAACCCAAAAAAACCATAAGAACCCAATAAACCCAATAAACCCTCAAAATACATAAAAACCCTAAAAAGAATAAAAATCCAAAAAAATCCATAAAAACCTCCAAAAAATTATGAACCGATAAAAACCTTGAAAAACTCTAAGAATAACTTAAAACCCAATTAAACAATTAAAATCACTAAAAACCCAAAAACGCAAAAAAACATAAATCATTAAAAAACATTAAAAAAATAAAAATCCAAAAAGAATTACAAACTATAAACATGATTTATACCCCAAAAAATAATAATAAAATCTATCTACTTTAAAAGCCCTAAAAAACTCAAAGACCGTAAAAACAAAACACCCCTTGGAACCATAAAAACCATCAAACCCACAAAATCCCAAAAAACCCTAGAAAACATAAAAATCCAAAAAATCTATAAAAACAAAAAAACATAAAATCCTAAAAAACTAAGAAATCCTAAAAATCCTAAGAACACTTAAATCCAATAAAGACAAAAATAACACCTAAATCCCCTAAAAACACTAAATACCCTAAAAATCCAAAACCCCCTGAAAACCATAAAAGCAATAAAAGTATATAAAAGCTCGCAACACATTAAAAACTATAAAAATTCTTAAGACCACAAAAAACATTAAAAAACTCAACAAAAAAATTTAAAACCCTAAAAAATAAGAAAATGAAAAATCCTAAAAAAGCCTTAAAAATTTCTAAAAACCCGAAAATCCCTAAAAATCCTAAAAACCACTAAAAACCATAAAAATAATAGAAAATCCCTAAAGATCATGAAAAAAATAAAAACTAAATACCATAAAAACCAAAACAAAACCTTCAAAACACAAAAACAATTAAAACCCCTAAAAATCTCAAAACATTAAAAACCCTAAAGAACCATAAAAACCTTAAAAACCCTAAAACCATAAAATCCCTATAATCCGTAAAACCCTTAAAACTGTAAGAAAACGAAAAACAAATAAAACTCATAAAAACCCACTAAAAAATATAAATACCATTTAAAGCCGTAGAATTGTTTAAAAAGTATAAAAAACATTAAAAACCCGAAAAACTAAAAAACACCCTAAAAACCCCAAACCAAAAAGCCCTAAAACCCCTCAAAAACCCTAAAATAACTAAAAACCATTAAAATCATAAAAATGTCTAAAAATACATAAAAAAGTAAAACCCCTAGACACCTAAAAATACCTAATAACACATTAAAAACCCAAAAACAATTAAATCCCTGGAAAAACTGAAAAGATGCAAAAAACCCAAAAAAACCATAAAAAACCCTAAAAACCCTCAAAAACCCTAAAACCCTATATAATCCTTGAAAACCACTAAAAAATATAAAATCAATTTAAACACCTAAAACATTAAAAAACTCTAAAAAATCTCAAAACACCTAAATTAGAAAAAAAATAAAAACCCCAAAAAACAATAAAACCCCTAAAAACATAAAACAGCCTAAAAACCCTCAAAATCCATAAATCCCAAAAAATACATAAACATACAAAAAATCCCTAAATATGTAAAAAACCCTAAAAATTTGTGAAATCCTAAGAAAACCTTGAAAAACTAAAAACACTAAAAACCCTAAAACCCTAAAACCCCCTAAAACCCTAAAAAACATAAAAAACCATAAATCCCATAAAAACAATATAAACTACTAAACCTATAAAAAACCATCAAACCCCTAATGAATTTTAAAAAAAAATAAAAAACCATAAAAGAACTCTAAAAACACTTAAAAACCCAAAAACAATAAAAAACATAAAAAACCCTCAAATTCTTTAAAACCATAAAAATCATAAAAATATTCATAAAAATATTTACAAATATAAAATACCCTAAAAACCCAAAAATGAATTGAAAACCATAAAAACCTTAAAACCCCATAAAAACACATAAAACCCCCAAAAAATAATTAAAACTCTAAAAACACTTTAAAACATTTAAAACATTTAAAAACTATAAAAAACATAAGAAACCTAATAAAAAAGAAAACCCTAAAAACCCAGAATAACCATAAAAACCCTAAAATCCTTAAAATCCATAAAAATCCCCAAAATCTCTAAAAACCCTAAAAACTATAAAAATCCTAAAAAAATCCTGAAAATACATAATATCATAAAAAACACTAAAATCCCATTATAACATTTAAAAACATTTAAAAAATAAAAACAATGAAAACCCCAAATAAATAAAATAACCCTAAAAACTATTAAAAACCCCAAAACCTCGAAAACCATAAAACCCCATAAAACCATAAAACCCTAAAAACAAAAAAAAAATTAAGACTCTAAAAACACTTTAAACCAAATGATTTTAATAATTATAAAAAACCATAAAATCCTAAAACACTCAAAAACCCTAAAAACACAAAAAACCATAGAAACCCTAAAAACCTTAAAATCCCTAAAGAACCTCAAAACACTAAAAACCATAAAAATTATTAAAAAATAATAAAAATCCCTAAAAATCCCAAAAAATAGAAAAAATCATAAAAATAATGAAAAACCTATGAAAACCTTAAAAACATGAAAATAAATAAAATTTATAAAAAACATAAAAAAGAAATAAATCCAGAAAACCGTGAAAACCCATATGAAAACCTTCAATAACTGAAAAAACTTAACACATATAAAAACATAAAAATAAATCAATCCTAAATACCTAAAATCAAGAAAAACCACTAACAAACATGAAGAACCCTAAACACCCATAATAACCCTAAAACATAAAAAAAACTATAGAACCACTAAAACCACTAAAAATATTTAAAAATAATAAAAAAACATACAAATGCTAAAAAATGTAAAAAAACCCATGAAACCAAAAATACAACATAAAACCCCTAAAAACCATAAAAACTCTAAAAATACCAAAGACCTCTAAAAACCATAAAAATTAATAAAAAATACTTAAACATCCCTAAAATCATAAAAAAGAAAAATACCCAGAAAAAACGCTATGAAAACCATAAAAAAACACTTAAATCCCCTAAAAACCCTTGAAGACACTGAAAAACCTTAAAATCTTAAAAAAAACCCTAAACCCCCAAACAAATTAGAAGCACATAAACATATTAAAATTTTTATAAAAACCACTAAAATTATTTAAACCTCTAAAAACTTAAAAATACTATAAAAACCCTGAAATAACCTAAGAAATCTTTAAAACCCT
Organism: Viscum album; assembly: GCA_963277665.1. Taxonomy (NCBI): domain Eukaryota; kingdom Viridiplantae; phylum Streptophyta; class Magnoliopsida; order Santalales; family Viscaceae; genus Viscum; species Viscum album. Next base: position 395,332,998 of record OY728157.1, read on the forward strand.
AAAAACAATGAAAGCCACTAATATACCTAAAAAATGCTAAAACCTCTGAATATCCCAAAACCATACAAATCCATAAACACCCTAAAAACCATTAAAACCCTTTAAAACATTATAAATAATATATAAATCCTAAAAACCCAATAAAAAAATCTAACTCCCCATTAAACCTGTAAAAGTGTTAAAATCCAAAAAACCCTGTTAAAACCCTAAAACCACTAAAAACCTAAAAACCAATAAAAATAAAAAAAATACCTAAGAATCAAAAGAAATGTAAAAAGATTTAAAAATCATGATATCCCTAAAGAAAACCATAGAAAACATCAGAAATTCAAAAAACCCATAAAAACCCAAAATACAAAAAATGAACTATAAAACCCAAAAAACCATAAAACATCTAAAAATCCGTTAAATCTCTAAAACCCACTATAAACTCTAAAAACATTTTAAACACCTAAAAATGTTAAAAAAACTATAAAATATGTATTAAACTAAAAACACGAAAAAACACTATAGTACCAAAATACCATAAAAACAATAAAATTCCTAAAAACCCCAAAACACTAAAAACCATGAAAACCATACAAATCCTGAAAAACACATAAAATCCCTAAAACCTTAAAAACCCAAAAATCCCTTAAAACCCCTAATAATAACATTAAATCCATAAAGAACCTTAATTTACTAAAACCCAAAGCAAACAATAAACCCCCCAAAACCACCTAAAACCCGAAAAACCTAAATAACCTAACTTCCATAAACCCTTAAAAACCCCAAAACCCCTTAAACCCAATTAATATTTAAAGAACGATTAAAAATTCTAAATATCCTTTAAACCTATATAAATATTATAAAACTCTAAAAACCCATTATAACCCTAAAAACTCAAAAAACCCCAAATAAAAAAAAGAACCATAAAAAAAATAAAAACCCTAAAACCATCAAAATTCCAAAAAACCATTGAAACCAAAAAAATGATAAAAAATACAAAAAATATATCTAACATAAAAAAAACAGAAACCCCTAAGAAAACCATAAACATATATAAAAAATAAAAATGCCTAAAAAGTATGAAAACCCTAAAAATGCTAAAAAACCAAAAAAAACCAAAAAACCCCAGAAAAATTTTAAAACACATAAAAACTCATAAAAAACCCAAAACCACTAAATACTCTAAAATCCCATTAAACCCCTAAAAATGACGAAAACTCTAAAATACCTTATGAACCCTAAAAAACTAAAATAAACACTAAAAACCCAGAAAATTCCCTAAAAACCATAGAAACCCTAAAAACCCCTAAAATCCACAAAATACATAAAATCCTTAAAAACCACAAAATTCAAAAAAACCCATAAGTATCCCTATTAATATAAAAAATATTAAAACCCCAAAAAACCCAAAGAGAAAATTCAAAACCTAAAATCACATAAAAATCCTAAAAACCAAAAAATGCTAAAAAACCAAAAAAAGTATAAAACCAAAAAAACATACCCCCCCCCCCCAAAAAAAACTATAAAATTCCCTAGAACCCCTTTTAAACACAAAAAAAATTATCTAGATAAACCATTAAACTGCTAAAATCATTATAAGACCTAAAAACGATTTTCATAGAAGAAAAATAAATTACCAAAAAAATGAAAAAACATAAAACCCAAAAAAATATAAAAAAACTAAAAATATATTAATTCCTCAAAAAAGAATAAAATCCTCAAAATCCCATTAATTCCCTGAAAACATAAAAACCCCATAAAACCCGTGAAACCATTAAAACACTTAAAAACCCTAAAAACGAAAAAAATGATAAATAAACCCCCAAAAAACTTAAACTCTAAAAACCATAAAAACCCCAAAACCTTAAAAACCCTAATAATTGATAAAAACCCTAAAAACCACTACAAACTCTAAAAAACCTTTAAACCCATAAAAAAGTAAAAAACTCTAAAAACCATAAAACACTAAAAAATAAAAAAACATAAAACCACTAAAAACCATGAAACCCCCAAAACACCTAAAAACACTAAAACACCCTAAAATCCCTAGAAAATCCCAAAAAAATGTTAAAACCCTAAAACCCCTAATAAATATCAAGAGAATATTAAAAACCTAAAAATACTTTAAACCCCTAAAAAACATCAAAACTCTAAAACCCTAAAAACCCATATTACCTAAAAACCATAAAAAACATTAAAAACCCATTTCACCCCTAAAAATGATTAAAAACTCTAAAATCCTTAATAAATCTAAAAAACTAAAAAAATACCCTAGAAACTCAAAAAATCTATAAAAACCCAAAAACCCAATAAAAACTACAAATCCATAAAAAACCTAAAAATCTATAAATATCCTTAAAAAGAACCAAATATCCCTAAAAAAAGAAAAATCCTGAAAACCTAAAAGCTCTATGAAAAGCCTAAAATCATAATATCACTTATGCCTATAAAAACCCAAAAAATGATAAAACTTTAGAAAATTTAATAAATCCCTAAAAAAACTAAATCTAAAAGACCCTAAATCCCAAAAAAACCACTAAGAACTTTAAAAACCATTAAACCCACAAGAATTTTAAATTCTCTAGATAAAATTAAATCCACTAAAAACTCAAAAAATCCATAAAAACATAAAAATCCCTATATACCCAAAAAATCCCAAAAAATAAAAACTTATAAATATAAATAAATACCTGGAAATAACTCGAAACCTAAAAAACCTAAAATCCCCTAAGAAAACCTTAAAAACATTAAACAATTTAAACCCATTAAAACATCAAAATTTCTTAAAACCATAAAAACGATAAAAACCCAAAAACTAATAAAAACTCATAAAACCATATAAATACAAAAAACCCATAAAAATCATAAAATATTGAAAACTACCAAATCCATTTAAAACCGTAAAAACATTGAAAAACTCTCAAAAACCTTTAAACCCTTAAAAACTAAAAATAATACCCTAAAAACACCCAAAAACCAAAAACCCCAAAAAACCCTCAGAATCCCTATAAACCTTAAAAACCAAAAAAATCCAAAAAAATCATAAATGTCCTTAAAAACATAAAAAAACATAAAAACTTTGAAAACCCCTAATATAACATTGAAAACATAAAGGGGAGGAAAGGAAGACCCAAGAGATTTGTATGTGGTTTTTGAAATTTTTGATGCACGTGATCTGCTCTTGCATGATCTTGCTGTTGGTATTGGGTGAATCGGTGTATACCGCTTTTGAGGAGATTTTGATGTAGCTGTTAATGGATTTGGATGAATTTGTTGTGGTTTCTGGGGAAGAGGTGAATGTTGGTGGACTAATATTGGTGTGCTAGATGTTGAATGGGGCTTTTCTCCATTGTCTGATTGAGTCTCCGGTTAAGATGATTCTGGATTTTTCAATATTTTTATTGTACCTATGGAAATTGGTGTGTGATGATGTGAGAGAGAGGTTGTTTTTCACTTCTTCTTTATGAGGTGTAGAATGAGATGTTGATTTTCAGAAATAGTGGTGTTGGATATAGCTTGATGATGGTATGGGTTGTGATGAAGCTATTGTTTCGAAGTTTGGTAATGGTGGCTCTGCATTGCTGGTGGTGGATCTTCTTGGTGAGGAGGTGCTGGAGGCTGGTAATTCTAGAGGTTTTGTGCTGCTGACGGTTGATCATCTTGCCAAGTTGATGATAGATGATGGAAAAGCTACTCTGGGATGGTTGCTGATCGACTAGGTGGTGTTGAAGATAATGAGTTTGAATATGGTGCTGATGGTTTTGTGCGGCTGGTGGTGGATCTTTTTGGAGAGGAGGTGATAGATACTGGATTTTGTGAGATTGGATGTTGGTTTTTCCTTGGCTGTGAGCTGCTGGATGCTGGTTAATGCTTTGATGGAAGCGATGAAGCTGCGGTTAATGGTGATGTTAGTGTCCTCTTGTTGTTTCTTTCTAGAGGCGCTTGATGCTAGATTTTCTGTTTCGTTTTCCTTTTTCTGAACTTTTGTGTTTTTATTTTGTGTTTTTTGGGTTTGGAGTTGTTAATGGTTTTTGGGTATGGGTCATTTGACCCATCCCCTCCCTTGTCTGTTGCGTCTTTTTTATAATAAATTTGTTTGGGGGGGGGGGGGGTAGGGAATATCCTAACCCCACATATTCCTTCCCCTAAGAAGACTTTGAAACCTAAAAACACTTATACCCCCTAAAAAAATATGAAATACACTAAAAACCCAAAACCCTCTAAAACCCCTAAAACATAAAAAATCCTAAAACCATTAAGAAACTCTAAAAACCCCTAAAACCTCACTAACAAATCCAAAAACACTTTAAACTCTTAAAAAGAATAAAATTGATACAAATAAATAGAAAACCTAAAAAACTAAAAAAATCAAAAAAACCCACAAAAACCTAAAAAACCCTGAAATATATTAAAATCCCTAAAAAACCTAAAAACCATAAAAATCCTAAAAAACCCCAAAATATCTAAAATGCTTATAAACCATGGAAAAACTGAAAGAAGTACTTAAAATAATATAAATACTTAAAACCCCAAAAAACCTAAAAATGCTGAAAACCATTAAAAAAACCTATAACCTTAGGAACACTAAAACCTCTCGAAATCACTAAAAACCTTAAAAAGCATAGAAATCCTAAAAAATCTATAAAAAACATAAAAATAAAAAAACAAAAAAAACCCTAAAATCCCATATTAAATCCACATAAACCAAAATACACATAAATCCCCTAAAAATCTAAAAAATTCAAAAAACCTCTAAAATCCCTAAAAAGACCAAAAAACCCTAAAACCCCATGAAAATATATAAAACCCTTAAACCCCTAAAAATCATATAAAAAAATAAAAAACCTAAATATCCTTAGAAAATAAAAAATCCATAAAACACCAAAAAAACCAAAAAAAAAACCCTAAAACCATTAAAAGTCCCTAAACACCATAATAATCCAATAAAGGCATAAAAACCCAAAAAATGTGAGAAAATATAAAAAACCTAAAAATATCTTAAGAAATCCTTAAAACATAAAAACAATAAAAAACACTAAAAACATAAAATGTTAAAAACCCAAAAAAATCTTAAATATCCTAAATACTAAAACCCCCTAAATACAATAAAATCATATAATTCTAAAAAACCACTAAAAACAATAAAAACCCTTTATCCACTTAAAAATTATAAACATAAAAACCCCTTTAAAACCCTAAACAAAAAAGAAATCCTAAAATCCCAAAAAACACAAAAAACCATTAAAAACCCTAAAAACCATCAAATTCGATAAAAAACCTAAAACCATATAAATCCTAAAAAAACAGAAAAAACAATAAAAATGTAAAAAACACTAAAACTCTATAAAAAACTAATGAAACCTTAAAAACCTAAAAGCTTTTATAACCCCAAAATATTTTATAATCTTGAAGAACCTAATAACCAAAAAACGCATAAAAACATTAAGAAACCCTAAAGACTGATTAAAATGCTATAAACCACTAAAAACTTTAAAAACCCTATAAATCCCTAAAAATGAAAAAAATACTAAAAAAAATTGAAAATTCATAAAAAAACTCAAAAACCCCCCAAAACTAATAAATAATTTAATCCCCAAACCCTAAAAACCACAAAATCCAAAAAATGATATAAACCATAAAAAAAACATAAAAAATCCATAAAAATCTATAAAACATAAAAATTCCTAAAAACCATGAAAACCACTTAGAAAACTATAAAAACCAAAAAACACATAAAACCATTAAATACCAAAAAACTCTAAAAATCCTAAAACCCCATGAAAACCCATAAAAAATAAAAAAACATAAACCCCTAAAAGTGTTAAAAGCATTAAAAACTCATAAAACCCTAAAAACTTCTAAAAACTAAAAAAAACTTTACATTAATAAAAAGTTCAAAATGTTATAAAACCATAAAAATCCTAGAAATCTAAAAAAACCTAAAAACCCAAAAAAAATCCATAAAAACCTTATAAACCCTAAAAATCCATAAAAATTCATTAAATGGTAAAAAAACCAAAAACCTAAAAAAACCCTAGGAAAACATTAAGTAACTAAGAACTATTAAAACCCCAAAAATCATGAAGTGCCCTAAAAACCCTGAAAACCCATAAAAACCATAAACCCCTAAATTTTTTAAAAATCAATCAAAACTAAGAAAACCCCAAAAAACATTAAAGACTACAAACACCATATAAACTTATAAAAACATTAAAAACTCTTATAAACAATAAAAACTACAAAAAAAAAACCCAAAACACCAAATAAAAATACCCCCCCCCCAAACCCCTTCAAAATCAATAATATCCACAAAACCCCATAAAATTCCCATAAAATCACTAAAAATCTCTAAAAAAATAAAAAACCATTAAAACACTAAAAAAACTCTAGGAAACCCTTAAACCCTAAAAATACATAAAACACCTAAAAACCTAAAAAATGATAAAAAACCTAAAAACCCTAAAAACCCTAAAAAAATAAAACCCCCTAGAAACTTTAAAATACGCTAAAAACCCACTAAAACTGTAAAATTATTTTATACCCTTAAAAATGTTAAAAATTATAAAAATCATTAAAAACCCTATAAAATCAAAAAACCAAAAAACACCCAAAACACATAAAAACCCAATAACCTTTAAAAATCCTTAAACCGCCTAAAATACATAAAACACAAAAAAAATCTATAAAATTCAAAAAAAACATAAAAACTGTAAAAACCCTGAAAAATATAGGCAAAAATTGAAAACACAAAAATAATTAAAACCCCTAAAAAACCTAAAATGTTAAAAACCCTACAAAAACCTAAAACCATAAAAACCATAAAACCCCTAAAACCCTAAAAAGACCATAAAATCTATAAAAACCATAAAACCCAAAAAAACTCTAAAAACATTTTAAACCACTAAAAACAATAGATAACACTAAAAACCATAAAACCCTGAAAACTGCAAAACCCTAAACCCCTAAAAACCATAAAAACCCTAAAACGCTAAAAACCGTAAAACCCTAAAAATCCATAATAACCTAAAAAATACCTAAAATGCATAAAAACAAAAAAACACAAAAAACCCTGAAAACCCCAATGAAAACCTTAACAACCAAAAAAAATTTAAACCCCTAAAGTCCTAAAAACCCTTGAAAATATAAAAAACCCTGAATCCCCTAAAACCCCCAAAAACATTAAAAACCTAAAAAATTATAAAATCTAATAAAAAACCAAATAACCCTTTAAATTAAAAAAAATATTTAAAAACTCTAAAAACCATAAATCTGTAAAAATATAAAAAACCCTAAAACACAAAGAAAAAACTATAAAAAACCTAAAAACCCGCAAAATCCTTAAAAACCCTAAAAAATAAATATCCTAACAAATCACTAAATATCCCCAAAATCATAGAAAAAATAAAAACCCTAATAAAACCATAACAACCTAAAAACACTTAAAATCCATAAAAAACCTAAAAATGCTAAAAACACTAAAAACCATAAAAATCCTAAAAAACATAAAAAATCGTAAAAACCTAAAAACCGATAAAAACCATAAAAACCCACTAAAATTTAAAAAATAGTTTAAACCCCTAAAAATATTAAAAAACTCTAAGACACATAATAAACCCTAAATAACTAAATAAACACTAACAACCAAAAAACTAAAAAAAACTAAAATAACCTAAAAAACCCAAAAAGTCCCCAAAATCCATAGAAACCCTAAAAAACTATAAAAACCCTAATAAATCCCAAAAAATTACTAAAAACATTAAAAACTCTAAAACCATGAAAACCATAAAATCCTTAAAACACATAAAACCCTAAAAAATATAAAAACCCTAAATCCCCCAAAAAAAACATTTAAAACCCTAAAACCCCTAAAAACTATAAAACCACAGAAAAATATAAAACCCCTTTCAACCCATAAATTTTTTTAAGAAAATCCTTAAAATAAAAAAACACTTCAAAAACTCATAAAATCCCCAAAAAATGAAATAACCCCCGAAACCATAAAAGCACTAAAAACCATAAAATTTCTAAAAAAAACCCTTAAAATACAAAGAAATTTAAGAAAAAATTAAAATCCTAGAAAATCCCAAGAAAAAACATAAATACCTAAAAGAACATAGATCCCCTAAAAATTATAAAAACTAGAAAAACCAGAAAAAACCAAAAAATGCTAAAAAACATAAAACCCTTAAAAAATTTAAAACCCATAAAAAATACCAACTAAATAAACTAAAAATCATTTAAACCCCAATTGTTTTAGAAAAATATAAATGACATAAAAACCATAAAAAATCAAAAAAAAAACAAAAAACCCATAATAATTATAAAAACCCTCAAAATCCTTAAAACCATAAAACCATAAAAAATCATATAAAAGACCCTAAAAATAACTATAAATTTAAAAGACCCTTAATCCTTAAAAACCATTAAAATCCTATGAAAACCATAAGAACCTAAAAACCCTTGAAAATCCTAAAATCCTTAAAAACTCAAAAACCCATAAAAAAACTCTAAATACCCTTAAACCCCTAAAAACATTTAAAAAATTAAAAACCTAAAAAAATCATAAGGAACACTAAAACCCAAAAAAACAAATAAACCCTAAAAACCATAATAAACCTAAAAATCCAGAAAAACCATAAAAAAATAAAATTCCTAAAAACCCTAAAAGTTTTTAAATAACCTTGAAAACCCCTAATAAAAACCAATTATAAACATAAAAAATAAAAACACTTCAAATCCAAAAAATCAAAAAATAAAAAAACCCTATAAACCCTAAAAACCCCCAAAAACCCTAGAAACCATAAAAACAAAAAACACCCCTAAAACACTTAAAAACACATAAAAACCTAAAAGTCCCACTAAAAACTATAAAAAACCTTCAAATGCTTAAAAAATAAAAACTATGAAAACCTTTAAAAGCATTAAAAAACTCAAAAAAACCCCCTAAAACCTAAAAAAACCATAAGAAACAAAAAAACCCCCTCAAAATAGTTAAAAACCCTAAAAAGAAGAATAATTCATAAAAAATCCATAAATATCTCCAAAAATTAAGAAACCATAAAATCCTTGAAAAACTCTAAGATTAACTTAAAACCCTAAAAACACTTAAAATCACTAAAGACCCTAAAAATGCTAAAAACCCTATAACAATAAAAAACCTTAAAACACAAAAAACCCAAAAAGAATTAAAAACTATAAAATTGATTTATACCCCAAAAAATTTTAAAAATATATAAGAACTTTAAAATCCCTAAAAATCTTTAAAAAGTCCCAAAAAATCAAAAATACATAAAAATCCTTAAAACCATAAAAACCTTCAAAATCCTTAAAACCCAAAAGAAACATAAAAATCTAAATAATCCATAAAAACATAAAAAATAATAAAACCCTAAAATCACTAAGAAATCATAAAAACCCAAAAAAAATTAAATCCCCAAAAGACAAAAACAACACCTAAAACCAATAAAAATACTAAAAAACATAAAAATCCTAAAACCCCCTAAAAACCAGAAAAACATTAAAATCACATAAAATCCCTCAATCCACTAAAAACTCAGAAAATTATTTAATCAAAAAAACATTAAAAAAATCTAAAAAAATTAGAACCCTAAAAATAAAAAAACCCAAAACCCTAAAAAATCCAAAAAAAATTATAAAAACCCGAAAAACCCAAAAAATCCTAAAACCCCTAAAAACCATAAAAACACAAAAAATCCCTAAAGATCATGAAAAACATAAAAACACTAAAGCCCCTAAAAACCAAAAGAAAACCATAAAAACAAAATTAAAACACTTAAAATCCCAAAAAACCTCAAAACACTAAAAACCCTAAAAGAATACTAAAAAATCCTAAAAAACATAGAAACCATAAAAACCCCAAAAACATTAGAATAATAAAAACTGTAAGAAAACATAAAACACATAAAACACATAAGACCCCACTAAAAAACTATAAAAACCATTTAAATCTATAGAAATGTTTAAAATGTATAAAAAACATTAAAACCCTGAAAAAATAAAAAACCACATAAAATCCCCAAAAACCAAAAAACCCCGAAAAACCATGAAAATCACTAAAATCACTAAAAAAATTTAAAAACATAAAAATCTATAAAAATCCATAAAAATTTAAAAACCCCAAGACACCTTATAATAAGTAAGAACACATTAAAAACCAAAAAACAATTAAAACCCTTGAAAACTTGAAATGACGCTAAAAACCCTAAAAACCATAAAAAACAAAAAACCCTTAAAAACCTTTAAAAACCCTAAAACCCCATAAAAACCCTGAAAACCACTAAAAATTCTAAAATTACTTTAAACACCTAAAAACATTACGAAACTCTAAAAAACCTCAAAACCCCCAAAATATAAAAACCTAAAACCCCCAAAAAACAATAAAAACATTAAAAAAATAAATCAACTTAAAAACCCTCAAAATCTATAAAGCCCAAAAAAACCATAAAAAGTTCCTAAAGATGTAAATAACCGTAAAACTCTGAGGCACCCTATGAAAAACTTAAAAAACAAAAAACACATAAAACCCTAAAACCATAAAAACCCTAGAAACCCAAAAAACATTAAAAAATTCTAAATCTCATAAAAATGATAAAAATAATTAAAATTATAAAAAATCATCAAACTTCTAAAAAATTTTAAAAACATTAAAATATCATAAAAAAAGCTAAAAACCCATAAAAACCCAAAAACAATAAAAAAAACATAAAACCCCTCAATGTACATAAAACCATAAAACCATACAAATCCTTAAAAAATACATAAAAATCATTAGAAATACAAAATACCCTACAAAGACAGAAAAATACTAAGAAAACCTTAAAAACCTAAAAAACATAAAACCCCTAAAAACCTAAAAATTCTAAAAACACTAAAACCCTAAAAACCATAGAAATCCATAAAAAAATTAAGAACCAATAAAAAACATAACATCCCTAAGATATAATTAAAACTCTATAAACACTTTTAACCAATTAAAATGTCTAACTACTATAAAAAACATAAGAACCCTAAAAACTCAGAAAACCCTAAAAACACAGGAAAACCATAAAAACACTAAGATATATAAAATCCCTAAAAATCCCCAAACTTTCTAAAAACCCTAAAAACCATAAAAATTCTATAAAAATCTTCAAAATCCATAAAATAAAATAAAACCATAGAAACCTAAAAAAAATTTAAGAACCTTAAAAACATAAAATAATTACAACCACAAATAATCAAAAAAAACCTAAAAACTATTAAAAACCTAAAAACCCAAAACCCCAAAAAACCAACCCCCCCGCCCCTCCCCAAACAAAGCATAAAACCCTACAAAACTCCTAAAAACCCAAAAAATCACTAAAACTCTAAGAACACTTTAAACCAAAAATGGTAAAAATTTATAAAAAATGATAAAATCCTAAAACACTCAAAAAACCTAAAAACACAAAAAAAACTCCATAAATACCCTAAATCTGGAAAAATCCCTAAAGAACCTCAAAACATTAAAACCCATAAAAATCCTAAAAAATTCTTAAAAATCCCTAAAAATATTTAAAAGTATAAAAAACCTTAAAACCATGAAAAGCACTATGAAAACCTTAAAATCATAAAAAAATTAAAAAATATAAAAAAAATAATAAATAAATAAATCCTAAAAATTATGAAAACCTCTATGAAAAGCTAAAAATAATTAAAACATATATAAAACATAAAAAAGAAATAAATCCTAAAAACCTAAAAGCAATAAACACCACTCAAAAACATGAAAAACCCCAAAACCTATAAAAAATATGAAACCCCTTAAACAGCTAAAATTTTTACAAATAATAAAAAACGTAAAAATGATAAAAAATGTAAAAAAACCCATGAAATAAAATAAACCTAAAACCCCTAAAAACCATAAAAACCCTAAAAATTACAAAAAAACCATAAAAAAAATAAAAATCATAAAACCCCTAAAAATACCTAAAAACACAAAAAAAGTTAAAAACTGAGAAAAACACTATGAAAACATTAAATTCTTAAAAACACTTAAATCCTACAAAACCCAAGAAGACAATGAAAACAATAAAAATACTAAAAACATAAAAACCCAAAACCCCAACCAAATTAGAAGCAGTAAAAATCATAAAAATTTCATAGAAACCACTAAAACCCTTTAAACCCCTAAAAATGTAAAAAATCAGTAAAAAACATCAAAAAACATATGAATTCTGTAAAAACCTTAAATCAATTCGAACCACTAAAATACCTAAAAAATTATAAAACCCCTAAAAACCTTCAAAACCATAAAACCCTAAAATCCATAAAAACTAGTTTAAACATTTGAAATAACATATAAATTCTAAAAACCAACTAAAAACTCTGAAACCCCTAAAAGTGTTAAAAATAAGAAAACCCCGGAAAAACCCTAAAAACCACTCAAAAACCCTAAAAACCATTAAAAATAAAAAAATTAATAAGAATCCCTAGAAATGTAAAAATACTTTAAACCCCTGACAACCCCTAATAAAAACATAGAAAATAAATAAAACCCCAAATAACCAAAGAAATGCAAAAAACCCTAAAAACCCTAAAAACAAAAAATAAACTATAAAACCCTAAAAAACTTTTAAACCCATAAAAATCCATAAAAACTCTACAAACCACTAAGAAATCTAAAAACACATTAAACACCTAAAAATGTTGAAAAACTATAAAAAAATAATAACATAAAAAATCAGAAAAACCCTATAACACCAAAATACCATAAAAACTGTAAAATTCATAAAAACCATAAAAATCCTAAAAACCATAAAACCAATAAAAATCCTAAAAAATATCTAAAATAACTAAAAACATAAAAACCCATAAATCCCTTAAAATTCCTAATAAAAACAAAAAAACAAAAATCACTTTAATACCCTAAAACCCCCAAAAAAACAAACAAAACCCTAAAACCACTTAAAACCACAAAAACCTAAATACCCTAATGTCCATAAAAGCCCTAAAATCCTTAAAATACCTTAAAATACCATAAAACTATAAAGACCCACTAAAAATTCTAGAAATCCTTTAAACCTATAGAAATATTAAAAAACTCTAAAAACCCATTAGAACCCTAAAAACACTAAAATCCCAAAAAAAAACTGAAAAGAACCATAAAAAAATATAAAAAACCCTAAAACCCTCAAAATCCCAAAAAACCATAGAAACCACAAAAATCATAAAAAATCCCTAAAAATACCGACAACGTAAAAACCCAAAATACCCTATGAAAACCACAAAAACATAAAAACACTTAAAATTCACAAAAAACCAAAAAACCCTAAAAAACTATAAAAAACAAAAAAAAAACATTAAACCCTAAAAATGTTAAAACCCATAATAACCCATAAATACCCAAAACCACGTAATACTCTAAAATCCCATTAAACCCTTAAAAATGATAAAAACTCTAAAAAATCCTTATGAACCCTAATAAACTCAAAAATAAGACTAAAAACTATGAAAATTCCCTAAAAACTGTAGAAACCCTAAAAACCCCTAAATTCCATAGAATACCTAAAATCCATAAAATTTATACAAATCCTAAAAAACCCTAAGTATCCCTAAAAATATAAAAACCCTAATAACCCAAAAAAACCAAAGAAAATCATAAAAACCTAAAAGAACATAAAACCTTTAAAAAACCAAAAAAACTAAAAATCCAAAAAAACATAAAACCCTAAAAACAATTAAACCGAAAAAACCATTAAAATCCCAAAAAACCCCATTAAAATATAATACCCCATGATGGCAGTGCACTCTCCTAGTGCTCTCTCCCCCTCGGCATGGCTTATAGGGTTTCCCTTGGATCCCTCTTGTGACGGAGGTGATGGATCCTGACCCCTTCTCATTCATGTTTATGGTGGGTGTTCTTGGAAATGGCGGGTTGCTGCTTTGATCTTCGATGTGGCTTTTGTTCTTCGGCGGATTCACATTTTACATTTGGTGGCGGTGACCAGGGTTTTAGCTCTAGAACTCTTCACGGTCCTTGATTATGGGAGGAGATCTTGACGACAACATACCAGAGTGGTGGTCTCCAGATCAAAGGAGGAAGGTTTTCTTCAGTGGCTTCCTATTTTCCAAGTGGTGGCCCCGCCTAAGCATCCAGAATTTTTGGATGATATGCAGAATGATGTTGCTTCATATCGTCTTGGGTTGTCTGGAAATGATGGCTATTCCTTGTTGAAGATCTCAGATTCTAGATCCCTCATTGCAGAATGTTTTCTCTTTATTCTGGTCCGCTCCTTTCTTCGTTTCACAAAGCAGCTGCAGAAGATGTAGGAGGCAAGGCAGATGCTTGTTGGCGATGGGTTCTGGCAGGTTCTTTCTAGAAAATGCATTGATATCTTGCCCTGGATCTTGTGGCGAAATTTCACGACTTTGGAAGATCTGGTATCTTCCCTTCCTCAGGTGTCGTCTCTCTTGCGGGGATGCTTCATTTTCCATAGCGGCTTCTTTGGTCAACTCTTCGGAACCACCGTCAATGGAAAGGCTGGACCTAGTCTTCAAGAGGTGGCACATTTTTCACTGTTCTATTTTAGGATAATTGCGAGAACTCAAGAGATGATGCTCCATGGCCATGATCTGAGTTCGGGTCCTTATGAGTGGATTTTCTGGTTTCGTGATGGGATAACATGGATGGTTCTCGGCGCAGTTTAGGGGCTTCTGGTTCTGCTAAGTGGTTTCAGGGGGAATCTTGGAGGCTTCGATGCTCTGGCTCATGGTGGCCTCTTCAGATCTGTGTTAGTTCTTGGCGTATGGGTTCCGATGCTATGTCACAGGTTTTTGGTTTCGCTCAGAGGCTTTAGGAGGTGCAGATAAGGTTATCTTGGTATTGGTTCGTGCAGAATTTACAGGTCCATTTTTCTGGTCTTTAGGTTCTATTTCATGCTACTGATGAAGGGATCGTTAAGTTGTGTCGTGTTATCACTACTATTCTGGAATGTGGACATCTGTGTTGTTGTTTTATGCTGGCTTTTCTTTGTGATGTTGCTGGAAGGGATGCTGTTAGAGGTGGTACATGTGGTGGTGTTGCTGCATCGCTCGAGTGCTGGATGGGGCATGTGGATGAATCAGTTTTGAATCGATGGTGCTGCTTTTTTTTGGCTGTGACTAGTCTGATTGATATTTTTGGTCCGGAGGCTCTGGATTCTTGGTTCGATGATGCTGGTTGTTGGTTTCCCAATGAGTTGCTGCTGGTTTTTGGTTGGACCTTGACTTTCTGGACGATGAGAGAATGGACTTTGGTGATGCTTCTTAGTAGTACTAAATGTTTCTTTGTTCTTGTGCTGGATTTGATAAGGATTTCTGGTCATTTCTTGTGTGTGTTGTTCTTTGGTGATTGTTGTACTTGGATGATGGAGTGAGGTTTCCCATTGTTGTCATTCCCCTTGACTCGTGCGTCCACCTCTGCTCTCGCTTCCCTCCCCATCACAATGAACACCATCTTGGTTTGGTATGATTGTGCAAGTGGCGGTTTTGGGATGGTGTTGGTGGTCCAGCGCAGCGTCAAGGGTGTGTCTTGGTGGGGCAGCAGTGTTAAGAGGTGATGGCTTGAGAAGATCAGTTTGTTGTCTTGGCTGATGGTTGCTCATATTGGTATGGTGATGAAGTACGGTGGTGTTGTGGCATGGTTTTTGTTGTGATGATGATATTGAGATGATGAATGCTGAAATTGTTGTCGATGTCTAAGTTGTTGTTGGATGAGACGTTCTGAAGCTGCTGTGGTGTTTTTTCTTTTTTGATTTTTCTTTTTTTGGGGTCTTTTGTGTCTTGGGTTGTAAAGGCTTTTTGGGTGTGGGTTGATTGACCCCTCCCCTCCCATGTCTGCTGTTTCTTTTTTCATAATAAATTCTGAGGGGTTCGGGAATAGTCTGGCCTCACAGCTCTTCTTACCATTAAAATATTAAAAACAATATAACTAGAAAAACCCTTCAACCACTAAAATCATAATAATCTCTAAAAACCTTTTTAATAGTAGAAAAATAAATAACCTAAAAACTGAAAAAAATAGTAAAATCCAAAAAAATATAAAAAACCTAAGAATATATAAAATCCCTAAAAAAGAATAAATTCCTCAAAATCCCTAAAATTCCATAAAAACATTGAAAACCCATAAAAACCCTAAAACCCATAAAAAATGCTAAAACCCCCCAAAACCATTATACTTTAAAAACCATAAAAACCTTAAAACTATAAAAAAAACCTAATAACTGATAAAAACCCTAAAACCACTACATGTTCTAAACCCCCTTTAAACCCATAAAAATGTAAAAACTTCTAAAAAACCTTTAAAAAGAAAAAAAAATCAAAAAAACCTTAAAAACTATAACACCATTAAAATCCCTAAAAACCCTAAAAATCCCAAAAAAATCACAAAAAATCCCAAAAAAAACGTTAAAAACCTAAAAACCCTAAAACATTTGAAGAAAAAAAATTAAAAACCTAAAAACACCTCAAACCACTAAAAACCTCAAAACTCTAAAACCCTAAAAACCCATATTACCTAAAACTGTAAAAAAATAAAAACCCTTTACACCACTAATTTTTTAAAAAAACTCTAAAATCCATTAAAACTCTAAATAACTCCAAAAGTACCCTAAAACTCAAAAAATCCATAAAAACCCAAAAAACCCATAAAAGCACATAAAATATTTAGAAACCCTGAAAATAATAAAAATCCTTAAAACTATCCAAATATCCCTATAAACCTAAAAACCCTAAAAACCCTAAAACCACTATGAAACCCCTAAAATCATAAAATCACTTAAATCCCATAAAACACTAAAAAATGATAAAACCATTGAAAACCCAATAAATCCTTAAAAAACTAAATATAAAAGACCCTAAACACCATAAAAACCAAAAAAAACCACGAAGAACACTAAAAACCGTTAAACCCATCATAATTTTAAATTCTCTAAAAAAACATTAAAACCACTAAAAAACTCAAAAAATCCCTAAAAACAGAAAAATCCCTGAATACCCTCAAAATCCCTAAAAATAATAAAAACTTATAAATATAAAAAAATCCCTAACAATAACTAAAAAAAAGAAAACCATAAATACCCCTAAGAAAACAATAAAAACATAAAAAAACTTAAAACCCCTAAAAACATCATAATTCTTACAACCCTAAAAAGCATAAAAACCGAAAAAACCATAAAACCCCATAAAACCATATAAAAACCATAAACCCAGAAAAACCCTAAAATAGTGAAAACTCATAAATCCCTTTAATCTTATAGAAACATTTAAAAACTCTCACAGACCATAAAACTCATGAAAAACTAAAAATAATACCCTAAAGACCCCAAAAAACAAAAACAAAATGCTAAAAACCCTCGATATCCCTACAAACCTTAAAAGGCAAAAAAAAATCCAAAAAAAAAAGTCCCTAAAAACCTAAAAACATCTAAAAACATTGAAAACCCCTAAGAAAACTTTTAAATTGAAAAACAATTAAACCCCCTATAAATATAAAATACACAAAAAACCCAAAACTCACCAAAACCCCTAAAAGCCTAAAAATCTCAAAAACCTTTAACAAACCCTAAAATCCCATAAACACTCACTAATAAATCCATTATCACTTTAAAATCCTAAAAACAATAAAATTGTAAAAAATCATTAAAACCCCTAAAAAACTAAATAAATCAAAAATAACAAAAAAATCATTAAAACCTAAAAAGCCCTAAAATATATTAAAATCATTAAAATTCTGAAATCCACAAAAATCCTAAAAAATATAAAAATACTTAAAAACCATAAAACTATGAAAACCCCCTAAGAAAACCTTTAAATAATATAAATACATAAAAACTAAAAAACCTAAAAATGATAAAAACCATAAAAACCCTATAACACTTGGAACAATAAATACCCCTATAAATCCTTAAAAACCTTAAAAAATCATAGCAATCAATAAAATCCATAAAAATACCTAAAAACATAAAAAACCATAAAACCCTCAAAACTGATAAAAAATCCACAAAAACCAAAATACACTTAAAACCTCTAAAATTTTAAGAAATTAGAAAAACCTCTATAATCCCTAAAAAGTCCAAAAAACAAAAAAAAAACCACTAAAATCTATAAACCCTTTTAAACCCCTAAAAATGATTAAAAAATAAAAATACTAAAAATCCTAAAAAACAAAAAAACCCATAAAACTCTAAAAAACCATAAAAACCCCTAAAACCTTTTGAAGTCCCTTAACAACATAATAATCTAAAAAAGGCATAAGAACCCTAAAAAGATGAAAAAATATTAAAATCCTAAAAATATCTTAAGAAATATTTATAACATAAAAACAATAAAAACCCCTATAAACATAAAAATGTTAAAAACCCCAAATAAACCCTTTAAAACCCTAAACAAATAAGAAAGCCTAAAAACCCAAAAAAAACCCGAAAAACCATCAAGATCCATAAAAAACCTAAAACCATATAAATCCTAAAAATCCAATAAATAAATAAAAATGTAAAAAGCACTAAAACATTGAAAAATACAAAGGAAACCTTTAAAACCTAAAAACGTTTAAAACCCAAAAAATCTAAAAATAAAATAAAAACCTAAAAACTATAAAAACCCTAAAAACATTAAGAAACCCTAAAACCCATAAAAACACTAGAAACCACTAAAAACTCCAAAAACCATTTAAACCCTTAAAAATGAAAAAATAGTAAAAAAGTTAAAAATAAAAAAAACCTCGAAAAACCATAAAACCTAATAAATAATTCAAACCCCAAACCCTAAAAACCAAAAAATTCAAAAAAAATCAATAAAGCATAAAAATCATAAAAAATCCATACAAATATATAAAAAAATAAAAATCCTAAAAACCATGAAAACCCCTAGGAAAACCAGAAAGATGCCACTGCTCCCTCCTGGGATCTCCCTCCCGACGTTGAAACCATCAGGGTCTTCTCCTGGATTTCTTCCCGGCGACTTCGTTGATCTCTTACTGCTTCCCTCGGACACAGATGGAGCTCTGTCTCGGCGCTCTTCTCCTCTAAAGCGCTTTTGGGAGTCATGGATCGCGCTCATTGGTGATGGGATCTGGAAGCTCTGTTCAGGCATGGGTGGTAACATTTCCTTCTGGATCTGGCGGCTTTTCAACTCGGCTTTAGAAGATCTGCCTCCGTGGGCATGCCTCCTTTTTGCGGCATGAGGGCATGGTGGTTCCTTAGGTTGATGGAGAATTCAATGATGTATCCAGATCTAAAGTGGATTTCTTGGCTTCGTGAAGGTCTCGGGAAGGTGCGACGGACACCACGACGTCTTTGTGGTGTGCTGGGTTGGTCCTCTCAGATTTCAGTGATGAGATCTGCTCGCGATTGGTTTCCACCGGATATCCAGGTTCATGGTTCTGGTGTTCCAGCTTCGGCATTGTTTCACACTGTGCTGGCAGGGTTGTGCTGCGATATGGGTTTCCTGCTGGGTCGGGAGCTCCTTTTGGATTCTCTGTGGTCTAGGGCGAGGCATTGGTGCTGTTTGTTGTGTTCTAAATGGTCCGGAGGTGCTGGATGCTAGTTTTGGAGGTGATGGGTACCGTTTACTGCTTCACTGAGAACTGCTGTAAGAGGTGATGGTTTACAAATGTTTTTGGGATGGATTATGGCTGTTGTTTGGCTAAGATGTGATGAAGGTGGTGTTCATGATTTTGTTGGTGGTGACTCTATGATGCTGGTGATAAACTATCTTGGAGAGATGGTGATGGCTGCTGTAATTTGGGATGTTGAATGCGGGATTCTGCTTAGCTAGGAGGAGATGAAGTAATGGTTCCTGGTTTCGCTATTTAGCTGGTTCTTGCTGCTGCTGGAGGTTGTTTGTTGCTTGGTTGGGACTGTTTTTGGTTGTTTGCTAGGAGGTGATGATGGTCGCGTTTGGTTGCGGTGTTTGTGCCCTGGATTGATATTGGTGGTTGTGATTAGCTATTATGTCAGATTTTGTGTGGTTGGTTGCTGGAGCTGGTTTGTTTGGATGTGTTGCTGCTGCTGTGTCACTGTGATGATTGAATGTGGTGATGCTGGATGCTGGTATTAGACCTGGGTGTTCTTGTTGGGTTTTTCTATTGTGATTTTTATTTTTTTGGCATGGGTTGTATGGGGTTTTCGGGTGTGGGTCGTTTGACCCCTCCCCTCCCTTGTCTGCGGAGTCTCTTTTTTTCTTTCTAATAAATTTTGAGGGGCTGGGAATAGCCCGACCCTCACATCTTCCTTGCCCTAGGAAAACCATATAAACCTAAAAACACTTAAAACCCCTAAAAACCTAAAAACTCTAAAAATCCTAAAAACCCATGAAAACCCACAAAATTAATAAAACTAATAAACCCATAAAAGTGTTAATAACATTAAAAACTCATAAAACACTAAAAATTTACTAAAAAGTAAAAAACCTTGTAAACTAATAAAAAGTTCAATACATTATGAAACCATAAAAATCCTTGAAAATTAAAAAAACCTCAAAACCCAAAAAAATCCATAAAAACCTTATAAACCCTAAAAATTATTATAAATTTTTTAAAAGGTAAAAAACCAAAACGACCAAAAAACCATCAGAAAACCATTAAAACCTAAGAACAATTAAAACCCCAAAAACCTTAAAAACACGAAATACCCTAAAACCCAGAATACCCATAAAAACCGTAAACCCCTAAAAATCATAAAAAGCCTTCAAAATCAAGAAACCCCCAAAACCACTAAAGACTCTAAACACCATATAAACCGCTAAAAACATTAAAAACTCTCATAAACAATAAAAACTGCAAAAAATCAAAAAAAAACCCAAAATAACTAGAAATACCCCAGAACCCCTTAAAAATTAATAATAACCTTAAACCCCATAAGAATCCTATAAATGCCTAAAAATATCTAAAAATGTAAAAATCCCTAAAACACTCAAAAACCCCTAATAACACATAAAACACCTAAAAACCTAAAAAATGATAAAAACACTAAAAAACCCAAAAATGATAAAAAACCCTAAATGCGTTAAAAAACACAAAAAAACCACTAAAACTCTAAAATTATTTTATACCCCTAAAAATGTTAAAATTTTCAAAATTCAATAAAAACCCTATAAAATCAAAAATCAATAAAAACCCTATAACCATTAAAATTATTAAAATTTCTAAAAACCTTAAAACCCAAAAAATACAAAAAATCCATAAAAACATAAAAACCCTGAAAAATATAGGCCAAAATTAAAAACCAAAATACACTTAAAACCCATAAAAACCAAAAATGTTAAAAACACTACAAAACCAATAAACCATAAAAACCATAAAACCCCTAAAAACTACAAAACTCTAAAACCCATAAAAACAATAAAACATAAAAAATCTATAAAAACCTTTTAAACCCCCAGAAACCTTAAAGAATAATAAAAATAGTAAAACCCAAAAAACTGAAAAACCGTAAATGTCAAAAAACAATAATAACCCTAAAAACGCTAAAAACCCTAAAACCCTAAAAACCCCTAAAAACCTAAAAAATACATAAAGTGCATAAAAAACATTTAAACCCTGAAAATGAAAATAAAAACATTAACAACATAAAAACAATTAAAATTCCTAAAATCCTAAAAACTCTTTAAACAAAAAACCCCTAAAACACTAAAAATCCTAAAAATGATAAAAACCTAAAAAATTATGAAACCCCTAAAAACCCACTAAAAATAAAATAACAATTAAAACTTCTAAAAACATTAAAAAACAATAAAAACCTTAAAACCCTAAAAAATTAAAAAAAAACCCAAACCCAAAAAACTATAAAAAACCTAAAAACCCTCAAAATCCATAAAAAACATAAAAATTAAATATCCTATCAAAGCCCTAAATACCCAAAAATCTAAAAAAACATAAAACCATAAAACCCTAGGAAAAAAATAAGAACCTAAAAACACTTAAAATCTATAAAAAACCTAAAAACGCTGAAAACACTAAAAACCCTAAAAATCATAAACCCTAAAAAAATAAAATTGTAAAAACCTAAAAACCGATAAGAACCATAAAAAACCCACTAAAAACATACAAAATAGTTTAAACCCATAAAAATAATAAAAATACCTAAAATATAGAATAAAACCTAAATAACTAAATAAACACTATAACCCAAAAAACAAAAAAACCAATAAAAAAATAAATAAAGTCCTTAGATTCCATAGAAACCATAAAGAACTATAAAAACCATAAAAAATCCCAAAAATTCCTTAAAAACATAAAAAACTATAAAACCTTAAAAATCACAAACTCCTAAAAACACGTAAAACCCTAAAAATCTAAAAACCCTAAACCATCCAAAAAACCTTAAAAACCCTAAAACCAATAAAAAATATAAAACCAATGAAAATTATAAAACCCCTTCAACCCATTTAAACATTAAAAAATCCTTAAAATTATGAAAAACTTAAAAAAAAATCCTAAAAACCCAAAAAAAATAAATAACACCCAAAACCATAAAAGCACTAAAAACCATAACAATGATAAAATTCCCAAAAATACTTAAAAATATAAGAAAACATTAAAATACAGAAAAATAGCAAAGAAAATATTAAAAACGTAAACGAACAAAGAACCCCTAAAATTTCTAAAAACCAGAAAAACCTTAAAAAACCCAAAAAACGCAAAAAAACCATAAAACATTTAAAAAAAATTAAACACTAAAATCCATAAAAAAAAACAAACTAAAGACACTAAAAACTATTTAAACCATCATTTTTTTATAGAACACTATTAATCATAAAAACTATAAAAAACTAAAACCAAAAAAACTAAAACCATAAAAACCCTATAAACAAAAAAAAACACTAAAAACCCATTAAAACACAAAAAAAACTACTAAAAACTCTAAATGCCCTTTAAACCCTTAAAAATGTTAAAAACTATAAAAAACATTTAAAATACTAATAAAACACAAGATATAATACAAACCAAAAAATCCATAAAAAGCTATAAAACCCTTAAAAAACACTCAAAATTCCTAAAAACCCAAAAAATAATAAAAATCCAAAAAGCCCTATTAATACCTAAATACGTAAAAATCCAAAAACCCTGAATACCCCTTAGATAACCTTAAAAACATAAAAACACAAAAAACCCCTAAAAATCTTTAAAAAATTCTGAAAACCCTCAAAAAAAATAAAACCCTAAAAACCCTAAAACCCATTAAAAGCTTAAAAAACCCTAAAACCCACTAAAAACTCTAAAAAATCTTTAAACCCCAAAATATATTAAAATAACTAAAAACCATGAAAAATATAAAAATAATCAAAAAAATAAAAGAACCCCAGTACCTTAAAAATCCTATTTAAACATAAAACCCTCACATATCCAAATAAACCCTAAAAACCATAAAATCCCAAAAATACCTTAAAATCCGTAAAAATGTAAAAAAATAATAAAAAACCGAAAGAATACCGTAAAAACCTAAGACACTTAAACCCCATAAAAACATAAAAGGAAAAAACCATAAACACCATAAATCCCAAGAAACCATAAAAACCCATAAACAGTGTTAAAATCCTAGAAAACCACAAAAAAACAGAAAACAATAAAAACCTATAAAAAAAATTTAAACCCAAAAATAAATAATTACTCTAAAAAACCACAAAACCCATAGAAACTCAATAAAACCCTACAAAATAAATTAAAACCCCTAAAAACCCATAAAAATCATCAAAATCCCAAAAAACTGTCGAAACCATAAATATCATAAAAATCAAAAAAAAATACCGAAACATGTAAGAAACATAAGAAACCATAAAACCCTAATAAACATTAAAAACCTAAACCAATTAAATCCTAGAAAACTCCAAAAATGATAAATTCTCTAAAAACCCAAAAAAACCCTTCAAAATCAAAAAACCCAAAAAACCCAAAGAAACCTACCATAAAACCCCTAAAAACGACGAAAAACCAAAAAAACTATAAAACCATTTAAACCGCTGAAATTGTTAAAAAAACTATAAAAAACATAAAAACCTCAAAAAACCACAGAAACCACAAAAAACAATAGAACCCCTAAAAATCATAAAAACCAACAAAATGCATAGAAACCCACAAAACACTAAAAATACAAAAAATATATCTAAAACCCCGTAAAAAATATAAAATCCTAGAAACCCCTACGAAAACTTTAACAACCTAAAAACAAATAAAACCAATAAAATCATAAAAAAAGCTAAAGACAAAAAAAAACCTAAAAACACAAAAAAAAACCCCTAAAAACAATAAAATCCCTAAAAACAAAAAAAAAATTCACTAAACCCCCCTAAAACCCCAATAACCACTTAAAAATAATAAAATCTCATAAAAAACTAAAAATATTAAAAAAACTATAAAAAAATTAAAAAAAATTTAAAACCTAAAACAATTAAAGCCTAGAAAACTCTAAAAAATGATAAAATCTCAAAAAACCCAAAAAACCCTCAAAATCATAAAACATGAAAAACCCAAAAAATACCTACCATAAAACCCCTAAAAACGAAGAAAATCCACAAAAACTCCCAAACCATTTAAACCACTGAAAATGTTAAGAATCTATAAAAAACTTAAAAACCACAAAAAAACCAGAAACCACAAAGAAAATAATAGAACCCCTAAAAACCCTAAAAACCATCAAAATCCATAGAAACCCACAAAACACTAAAAATAAAAAACAATATCTAAAAAATGTAAAAATTATACAATCCTTGAAACCCCTATGAAAACTTTAACAACCTAAAAGCACATAAAACCACTAAAATCATAAAAAAAGCTAAAACACAAAAAAAAACCCATAAAAACACAAAAAAACCCCTATAAACCAAAAAAATACTTAAACACAAAAAAATGAACTAAACCCCCCTAAAAACCCAATAACCACTAAAAAATATTAAAATTACATAAAAATCTAAAAATATTAAAAAACACTAAATTCCTAACAAAACCATTAAAACCTGAAAGGCCCTCAACATCCATAAAACCCTAAAAAATCCTAAAAAACCCTAAAATCCCTAAGAACATAAAAAACAAAAAACCCAGGAAAACCCTTTGAAAACCATAAAAACCTAAAAACACTTAAACCATAGCAAATCATAATAATGATAACACACTGAAAACCCAAAAAAATTTCAAAAACACAATAAACACTCTAAAAACCACAATCCCCTAAAAATTATTTTAAAACACTAAAAAATAATGAAACCATAAATATCAAGAAAAAACCTAAAAATTGAAAAAAACATTCAAAACCCGTGATATAATAAAAAACCCTAATCCTCCATAAATTCTGGTAAACCCTAAAAATGATAAAACTTCAATAATTCCAAAAAAATATCTAGAAATGTAAAAAATCTGAAACTTAGAAAACCCCTAATAAAACCATAAAACTTGAAAACACATAAAAACCCTAAAAACTGAAGAAAAAAACCCTAAAACCCTAAAAACCCGAAATGACACTAAAAACCCTAAGAACCATAAAAACACCTAAAACCTTAAAAAACACTATAAAAGACAGAAATCTTAAAAAACCACTACAATCTCTAGAAAAAATTTAAAAACCTAAAAACATTAAAAAACATAAAAACCCATAAGACCCTAAAAAACTAAAAAATACCCATAAAATCCCAAAAAACCACAAAAATACTAAAACCCCTCAAAATAGATAAAATTACTGACAAATAAAAAAATCCTAAAACATCCTTAAAAATCCATAAAAATCTAAAAAACCCAAAAACCCCTCAAAAAAATAAGAAAACCTTAAAAACTAAAAAACACATAAACCACCTAAAAACATAAAAAACACAAGAAACCATAAAATTCATAAAACCCTTAAAAACATTAACAAAACTAGTAACCCATAAAAACCTAAAAACCCAACAAAAACAATAAAAAAATATTTAAACCCCTAAAAATTGAAAAAAACCCCCAAACCCTTAAAATCCCTATTAATATAAAACCTAAATATCCCAATATAATTTAAATACTTGTGAAACCCTAAAAACCATAAGAAAACCTTAAAAAACTAAAGACACTTATATCCCAAAAAAACTAAAAAATGCTAAAAACTCAAAAAAAACGCAAAATCCCAAAAAACCTTAAAACATTACAACCCCTAAAAACCCATAAAATATGATAAACATCAAAATATTCTAAAACCCTTTAAACCCCCTAGTTATTTGATAACGTATAAAATACATTAACTTCCCTAAAAACAAAAAAAAAACCTTTAAACCCAAAAAAATTTAAATCCATAAAAACACTAAAAAACATCCAAATCATAAAAGCATTAACAAATAGTAAATATCATATAAATTAACTAAAATAAAAAAAACAAAAAAAATCCAAAAATCCTTGAAAACATCAAAGAAAACTGTAAACACTAAAAAACTCTTAAAACCACAATAAATCTTAAACCGCTAAAAACCCAAAAACACCTAAAACCTCAAAAAAGACCTAAATACCATAAAAACACCTAAAAACCCATAAACCCCTAAAAACACTAAAAACACTAAAGACCCTTTAAACCTCTAAAACATTAAAAAAACCCTAAGATCCCTTTAAAACCCTAAAATTCCAAAAAACTAAAACCCCCAAAAAATAATTAAATTCCTAAAATCTCTAAAACTCTCAAAATCCTTGAATCCCTAAAAATCCTAAATATTCTAAAAATCCCTAAAAATCCAAAAATAGGCTTAAAAACTTAAACACCCTAAAAAATAGAAAATCCCCTAAGAAAACCATAAATAATAAGAAATAATTATGACCCCTAAAACTGAATAAATTCAAAAACCATTTGAAATCCCTAAAACCCAAAAAAACCATACAACCCCCAAATCAATAAAAATCCTAAAACCTAATAAAAACCCTAAAACCCATTAAAAACTATAAATACTCTTGAAACCCCCAAAATATGTTTAAAAAAACTTAAAATTGTAAATCCCATAAAAAATTTAAAAAAATCATAATCCACCAAAAACCATAAAAAAAACACTATAAACCACTAAAATCCCTAAAAGCATAAAAATCTTAAAAACCTAAAAAATCCCCAAAAAAATAATAAAATTTTAAAAAACCTAAAGACCATGAAAACCCATATGGAAACCATAAAAACACAAAAACAATTTAGACCCCTAAAAACACTAAAAAGCATAAAAATATCTAAAAACCATAAAAAACACTAAAACCCCTAAAAATCCCTAAAAACCACAAAAACCACAAAATAATAAAAACCATAAAAATATAAAAAAATATAAAATATTCATAAAAAACCTAAAAAAATAACAACCCATAGAAAACCTAAAAACACTCAACACTCCTAACAAAATCTAGAACTGCTAAATTCCATAAAAACCCTAAAAGACCCTAAAACCCACTAAACCCCCTACAAACCGTAAAACCTCCAAAAACCATAAAAACCCTAAAAATGCACTAAAAATATAAAACCAATTTAAACCAATAAAAACATTAAAAACTATAAAAAAACTTTAAACCCCTAAAAAATTAAAAAAACCCTAAAATCCTGAAAACCATAAAAACACTAAAAACCTAAAAAAACCTAAAATCCATCAAAATCCAAAATAAATCATAAATATACTAAAAATTCCCAAAATCCCAAAAAACATAAAAAACATTAAAATACGTAAAAACCCCTAAGAAATACATAAAAACCTAGAAACCCTTAAACCATAAAAACATAATAATCTCTGGAAACCATAAGAACCCTAAAAACATATAAAACTATAAAAACCATTTAAAACCTCAAAAAACGTAAAAAACCCCGATGAAAATCCTAAAACAACTGAAAACTCTAAAAATGTTTAAACCCTTAAAAATGTTTAAAAACAATAAAAAACCTTAAAACCATAAAACACTCAAAAAACCCCCTAACCCCAAAAAACTATAAAAAACTGAATAAAATCCATAAAATCCTAAAAATACCTTAAAACACCCAAACCCATAAAATCCCAAAAAAGACATAAAAATCCCCAAAAATGTTAAAAAACCAAAGAAAAATGATAAAACCTAAGAAAACCATAAGAACCTATAAAAATTAAAACCCATAAAAAACATAAAAGCCTGAAAGAACCAAAAAATCCCAAAAAGCATAAAACCCCCAAATTCTGTAAAAACACTAAAAAACCAAAAAAATCCTAAAAAAGCACTAAAACCCGTATAATCATAAAAACCCTAAAAATAAAAAAAAAACAAAGAAAAAAATAAAAACAAAAAAATACTTAAAATGTATAAAAAAACCTAAATAACTATACAAACCCTTAAAAACATGGAAGACCCTAAAAAGTCAAAAATCCCTTAAAATCATAAAAATTTCTAAAAATATTGAAAACCCCTTAGAACCCATAAAAAAACCCAAAAACCACTAAAAGAATTTAAAACTCCTTTAAACCCCTACAAATGTTAAAAAACTATAAAAACCATAAAAACCATAAATAACTCAAAAACACAAAAAAGAACCATAAAAACACTAAAAACCACTAAACCCCTAAAAATCCCTTTAATCCCCAAAACCATAAAATACTAAAAAATGTATTAATATTCCTAAAATATAAAAAAAATTAAAAACCTTGAAAAACCATAATAAAACCATAAAAAACTAAAAACAAATAAAACCCCTAAAAACCTAAAAATGATAAAAACCCATAAAAACTGTAAACCCCATAAAACCATAAACCCCTAAAAACAATAAAAACCCCGAAACCCTATAAAAACCCTAAAACCATTAAATAACCAAGGAACCCTTTAATCCCATAAAAATATTTAAAAATCTAAAAAATAGTAAAAACTCAAAAAAAATCCTAAGAAAATCCATTAATTTAACTAAATCCATAAAAAACCTAAAAACCCTTAAAACATTATGAAAACCTTAAAAAACATAAAACTCTTACAAACCTACAAAATGATAAAAAACCAAAAGAACTCTAAATCTCTAAAACCCCTAAAAACCCCTCAACATCACTAAAATCACTAAATACCTTAAAAATAATAAATAATACCTAAGAATACCAAAAAACTAAAAAACCCTTAAAACACGAAAAACCCCTAATAAAACCATGAAAACCTAAAAAACATAAAAAATCTAAAGGCCATAAAATAATAAAAACCCAAAATACCCTAAAACCATAAAACCCACTAAAAACCATAAAATCCCAAAATCATAGAAAATCCTATTATTCCATAAAAAAATCATAAAAACCACTAAAAACTCTAAACACCCTTTAAACCCCTAAAACATTTAAATACACTAAAAAACCATAAATACCCGAAAAAATTAAAAAAAATTACATAAACCCAAAATCTCCATAAAAACACTAAAACCCCTAAAAACCCTAAAAACTAAAAATACATACAAAATATAAAATCCTAAAAAATCACTAAAAATATAAAAAATTTAAAAAACAGTAAAAACTGTGAGAAACCCTAAAATTTTTTAAAAACACTTAAATCCCCTAAAAAACCTAAAAGACACTCAAAACCCTAAAACATTCTAAAAACACTAAAAACCCTAATAACCGTAAGACCCCTAAAATCCTTAAAAACCCATAACATACAGAAACCAAAAAACTAATGAAAAATATAAATACCCTTTAAACACATAAAAACGTTAAACAACTAAAAAACCATAAAACGGCTAAAAATTATAAAAAACCCCAAAGCCTAAAAAAATAGAAAAGGAATAAAAACATTAAAAACCAATTAAAATCTAAAAAAATCCCTAGAAATCCCGAAAAAATTAATAATTATTAAAATAATGAACAACCCTAAGAAAATGTTAAAACCCTAAATCTCTTAAAAACCCCTAAAACATAAAAAACTAAAAACCCTAAAAACCTTAAAACTCCCTAAAAATTGTAAAACCCATAAGAACCTATAAAATAACTAAAATCACTAAAAATGTAAAAATACATAAAAAACATGAAGAAAATTATGAAAACCTTGAAAACATAAAAAAATAAAACCCCTAAAAAAACTAAAACACACTGAAAACCCTAAAAAATAAAAAGACCCTAAAAATCATAAAGCCCATAAAACCATAAAACCCCCAAAACCTTAAAAACCTAAAAAACCCAATAAATTCAACTAAAAGCACAAAAACCCTTTATATCCCTAAAAACCTTAAATAAATTAGAAAACCCTAAAACCCAAAAAAAATAAGAAAACAAAAAAAAAACAAAAAAAAAACCATAAAACAATTAAAAATCAGACAACCCCTCAAAATCCCTAAAAACACTAAAATATAGAAATCATAACCCCCCCCCCCCCCCAAATAATTAACAATGTAAATAAACCCTTAAAACCCCTAAAAACCCATAAGAAAACAATAATACCTTAAGACAAATAAATCATCTAAAAATCCTAAAAATAGTAAAAACCATGAAAACCCTTAAAAACCATAAAAACCTCCAAAAAACCAAAAAACCCATGAAAACCCATCACAATTTAAAAACCCAAAAAAAACCTCTAAAACCATTTAAACCATTAAAAAGTTTAAAAAATTTTAAAAACCTTCAAAGCCATAAAAGATCAAAAAAATTCACTAAAACTCCAAAAAATCAAAAAACCCTAAAAACATTAAAATCTTAAAAACCCCTAAAAAACTAAAACCAATAATGATCATAAGAAATCCATAAAAATCACTAAAAATATAAAACCCTTGAATAGTGTGAAACCCCATATAAAAACATTAAAATCCTAAACACATTAAAACCCCTAGAAACGTAAAAAGCCTAGAAAATCCAAAAAAAACCCCAAAACCCAAAAAAACCTTCAATATCCCTAAAACCCCTAAAAACCCATAAAATCATTAAAAAATCCCTAAAATACATAAAATCATAAAAAATATTAAGAACCCTTAAAATCCCTAGGAAAACATTGATAACCTAGACATAGTTAAGACCCCAAAAAAACAATAAAGACCATAAAAACCTTTAAAATAACCAACAAAACCCCAAAACCTTAAAAAACACTAACAAAATAAGAAACCTAAAACCCCAAAAGACCCTAAATACCTTTAAAAAAAATAATAAACCTCTAAACCCCTAAAAAATGTTAAAACACATTTAAAACCATAAATGAATTAAAACTCAAAAAACCCATACAAAACCACAGAACCCTCAAAAACCTAGAAAACCATCAAACACTCAAAATAACTAAAAACCCTAAAAACCAAAAAAACCTAAAAAGACGTACAAATCCATAAAAATGTAAAAAACCATAAAACCTAGAAAAAAAACCTAATAAAACCTAGAATCACTTAAATCCCCTAAAAACAAAAAAAATGCTAAAAAACTAAAACACAAAAAAAAAACATATAAAACCTTAAAAACTGTCTAAATCCTTTGAACCCCTAAAAACCCTGAAAATAATAAACACCCATAAAATCCAAGGAAACATAAAATCCCTAAAACCTTGAAAAACAAAAAAAACATAAATTCCAAAAAATACAAAAATCCCCTAAAAACCAAAAAACTGCTAAAACCCAGAAAAATCACCAAAAAGACCTATAAAAACATAATACACCCTAAAACCCATAAAACCCTCTTAAAACCATAAAAATCCTAAAAAACTATTAAACCCCTTGAAACTACTAAAAAATCAAAAAACATTTAAAACCCTAAAAATGTAAAAAAATATATAAAATCCCTTAAAAAACCTAAAAACCCCAAAACCCATAATGTACTAAGATCCCTAAAAACACTAAAAATAATAAAAAACAATATAAATGTTTAAATATACATTAAAATACCAAAAAACGTGAAAAAACCTAAAAACCTTGAAAAATATAATGATAACATAAAAAATCTAAAAAATATTAACACCCTTAAAATCATAAAAACCCTAAAATCCCTAAAACCCATAAAAACACCAAAACCCTAAAACTATAAAACCCCTAATAACAAAAAAATCCCTAAAGTTCTATAAAACCCCAAAAATCCACTAAAAACACTAAAGACCCTTTAAACTACTAAAAATGTTAAAACACTCTACAAAATAATAATAAAAACAAAAAAACGCTCTAACTACCTAAAAACCTAAAAAAACCAAAGAAAACATA
This sequence comes from Viscum album, assembly GCA_963277665.1. Taxonomy (NCBI): domain Eukaryota; kingdom Viridiplantae; phylum Streptophyta; class Magnoliopsida; order Santalales; family Viscaceae; genus Viscum; species Viscum album. The sequence continues at coordinate 395,365,070 of OY728157.1, forward strand.
AAAAAACCAAAAAATCATAAAAAACCTCTAAAACTCCATAAAACATAAATACCCATAAAAACTCTATAAATCCAAAGAACCATAGAAAACTATAAAACACTTAAATCCCCTAAAAAACCTAAAAAATTCTAAAAACCCAAAAAACCCCTAAATAACCCTAAAAACTATAAAACCGCTAAAATCTTTAAAACCCCAGAAAATGATGAAACAACCTAAATCCTTGAAAATCCCTAAAAATATATAAAAACCAAACAAACCATATAAAAACTCTAAAACCCCTTAAACCCCAAAATATGCCTAAAAACTCTACAAACTCTTAAAAATGCTAAAAAACACAAAAAAATCCCCAAAAATCCCAACAAAAAAATTAAAACCCTAAAAAACCTAAAACACCAAAAAAATTCAAAATCCCAAAAAATCTTAAAAGACCATAAAAGTCCTTAAAATCCCTAAATATCCCTGAAAACATAAAAAATCCATAAATAACCTGAAAACCCCTAATAAAACCATAAAAACCCAAAACACATAAAACCACTAAAAAACCTAAAATATACTAAAACCCATAAGAATCCCGTAGAACCCTAAAAATCCAAAAAAACCATAACAATCTACAAACACCAAAAAACCAAAAAACCTATCAAACGCCAAAAAACCACAAAAACTCTAAAAACTATTTAAACCCATAAAAATATTAAAATCTCAAAAAACCATAAAAACCATAATAACTAAAAAACCCTAAAACCCTATAAAACTATAAAAACCCAAACCCTAAAAACCCTTAGGATCCCTAAAAAACATGAAGTCCCATAAAAATCATAGAAAATCCCTAGAAATCCATAAAACATAAAAAAACCTAAAATCCTTGAATACCGTAAGAAAATATTAAAAACCTTAAAAAATTTAAACCCCTAAAACACCTAAAAAATGAAAAAAACATTCATAAAAACCAAAAACCCCTAAAACAATTAAAAAACCCAAAAAATTCATAAAAAATATAAAATCTACTAAATACATTATAAACTCTAAATCATTAAAAAATATAAAAAACATTAAAAAACCTTAAAAACACTAAAACCACTAAAAACACTGAAAATCCCTAAAAATCAAAAAAACTAAAAAAGTCACCAAAAAATACCAATAATTACTTAAAAATGTAGAGACCCCTAAAACCCCTAAACACCACTAGGAAAAACAAAAAAAACAAAAAAACACTTAAATCCCCTAAAAATCCAAAAAATGCTAAAAACCCAAAAACCCTAAAAGAACCGAGAAACCGTAAATCCCAAAAGCCCGCTAAACACATAAAAACCCCTAAAACCCATAATGACCCTAAAACTACACAAAAAACTCAAAAAACCCTTTTAACCCCAAGAAATGGTAAAAATATCTAACAAAATGTAAAAACACTTATAACTCAGAAAAAGCCCTAAAAAACCATTAAAACCCAAAGAAACCATAAAAATAAAAAAAAATCCCTAAAAATACCTAAAAAGGTAAAAAACCCTTGAAACCCAGAAAACCCATATGAAAAATATAAAAACAAAAAAAAAACTTAAAACCTCTAATATCCTAAAAATGATGAAACCCCTAAAACCCCCAAAAACCCAAAAAATCCAAAAAACTATCCAAATCACTAAAATCCCAAAAAAAATAAAATTCCAAAATAATGACTAAAAATACATATAAATTTTAAACCCCCTAAAATCCTAGAAAACCCCTAATGAAAAAAAAATAAAAAAATAAAAACACTTAATGTTACTAAAATACCTAAAAAGGCCATAAAACCCCTAAAGCCCCTAAAACCCTAAAACCCATAGAAAAATATAAAACCCATAAAACCATAAAAACTAATAAAAACCCTAAGAATCACAAAAAAAATTAAATACCCATTAAAACCCTAAAAACATTGAAAAAATCTAGAAACCATAAAAACCCTGGAAAACAAGAAAAAAATCCTAAAACCCAATGAAACCATAAAAACCCTAAAACCCCTAAAAACACTAAAAACCTTCAAAATTCCGAAAACCCTATAAACCCAAGAAATTCCTAATAAATATATAAAAATACTTAAAATATGTGAACCCTACAAACCCTAAAAAACCTTAGAAAATATTAAGAACCTAAAATCACATAAAAACCATAAAATTATAAAAAATTATAAAAACCTTAAAAAACCCGAAAAACTTTAAAACCCCTAAAAACCATCAAAACACCTAATAACCACATTAAAACATAACAATACTGAAAAATACCTAAAAATAACTAAAAACATAAAAAATCCTAAACCCTTAAAAATCCTTATAAAACATTAAAAACTAAAAACAATTAAAATACATAACAAACAAAAAAGCACTAAAAACCTTAAAACCCTAAAAACCCAAAAAACACATAGAAACCAAAAAACCATGAAAATAATTTTAGAAAAACTAAAAATTCATTGAAGGCCTAAAAACAATAAAAATACAAAAACCATTAAATCCTTGAAAATTTTAATGAGATCCAAAGAACATTTAAAACCATAAAAACTCATAAAAACCCTTAAACCCAAATAAAATCATAAAAACATAAATAAATGTAAAACCATATAAACCCTCAAAATAATAAAAACCCCTAAATATCCTAAAAAATCCCTAGAAATGTAAAACCATAAAAACCCCAAAACCCCTAAAGAAAATATTAAAAACCAAAAAACACCTAAAACCCCAAAAATATATAAAAAATACTAAAAACCTTAAAACCCCTAAAATCCTAAAATACATTAAAACACTCAAAATCCCTATATTTCCTAAGAAACCATAAAATTCCTAAAAAAATCCATAAAAATACATATTAATTTAAAAAACCAAAAAACCCTGAAAACCATAACAAACCATAAAAATAAAAAACACTTAAAACCTCTGAAAATCTAAAAATTATAAAACCCATAAAGGCACCCAAAAAAACCATGGAAAACCCTAAACAATAGAAAAATCAGTAAAAACCCTAAAAACCATTAAAATATTAAAAATCCCTTTAAATCCCAGAAAATGTAGTAAACTATAAGAAAACCATAAAATTTAAAAACAATTAAAACCCATAAAAAACCTAAGATATGCTAGTAACCCAAAAACCCCTATAGGATCTAAAAACCCCTAAAAACACAAAAAACCCCTAAAAACCATATGAACCCTAAAAAACAAAATTCTCTAAAAAAATTAATACCCTAAAATATATGAAAAATCATAAAAACCAAACAAAATCATAAAAACTAAAAAAAACCTTAATATATTTAGGAACCATAAAATTCCCCAAAACCATAAAAAATTTAAAAAAATGATTAAAAAGTCTTAAAATTACTATAAACGTAAAAAAACTATAAAATCCTTGAATACCCCTATGAAATCCTTAAAAAAATTAATAAACTTAATACCCCTAAAAAGATAAAAACACCATACACCCTAAAACCCATAATAAAGCATGTATTTTGTTCATTGAGGTACCCCAGGGGATCTCACTCTCCCTACTATAGTTCCTGCTGGACCTAGGTCCCCTACCAAGGTAGAGGAAGCCTTTCCCGTGAAACACACTGAATTTGTGTTCTATAGTTCGCCCAAGCCTATTGTGGATCTCCCTGAGGGGAGGGATACTATCCATGTGGTTTCGGGATCGCCTATTTCTTTTGCACAGGTGGCTGTGGATGGATCTAATGCTTTATATCATATTTATTCTAATGATGTTTTGGACTCTTTGAATGTTGTTCTCGAGACACCTCCCAACTTTCTTATCTCCTCTGGAAATGTTGAGTCTAACATAATGGAGGGAGACTTACCAGTTATTGCATTGGACTCTTCCCAATCTAATGTTCAAGAATAACCACATGATAGGTCCCCCAAACTTGGTTTTGTTGAGGAATATTTCATAGAAGTTACCTCAAATAAATCTTACAGATGGAAATCGGGTCGGGATCCATCTAATGAAGGGGTCTTCTCTAAAAAAATTCATCCCAATCAGTGTTAAATTATTGGATGATTAGAATGAGGATATAAAGACCCCGAGAAATGATGAGGAAATAAAACCCCAGAAGATGGAGAGTATGATCCCATAGATAATGATCAAAGTACACTAAAGACGAATTTAGGCAGGCCCAAGAAGAAGGGAGATAAACAAAAATGGAAGGGTAGTAATCCGTCCCCTATGTTAGTGAAAAATGACCCACCTCACTCAAAGGGAATCACACCACATTTTTAATGATTATACTATATTAGAACTACCTAGGGCTTGGGGACCCTCCCATGACATCATACCATAAGAACTTCCTTACCTCCAATAGGCTAATGCTTGTGGTAATTGCTGAATTAAAGATGAAATTTGAGAAATCTCAGTGTTTTAGTATTGAATCCCGTGAATACTCCCTTGTATCACAAAACATGAATGAGAAAACTTGAGAAACCTTATGGGGGGTTGAAACATGATTATTCCCATGTCCTTTTTATGGGATGAATTTTCAAATTATATCCCTCTATGTCTGGTTTCATAATGCTACAATTACCCTCTCTTTTGTATATGCCTCTTCATTATACATCATGTAGATGGAGCTCAAGAATGAATTGATTCAAATGAATGGTCGAATGTTGAAAAACCCCAAAACCCTTAAATCCCTAAAACCCTTAAAAACCATCAAAATTCTAAAAAATACATAAGGATATCTAATAATGAAAAACCCTAAAAACCCTAAAAACCCTGAAAAAATTACAAACACAAAAAAAGAAGAAAATACCCATAAAAACTAAAATTTCTAAAACCCCTAAAAAAGAATAAGAATCCTAAAAAATACATAAAAACCCATAAATAAAACATTCTACAAACACTAAAAACCCATAAGAAAACATTAAAAACCTAAAAACACTTTAAATCCATAAAAATATATAAAAATGATAAAACACATAGAAAATATAAAAAAGTATAAAACCCCGAAAATTCCCTATGTCCTCTACAAACAATAAAAACCAAGAAAACCTTAAAAACCCCTAAAAACACCTAAAACCCAAAAAACCAACTAAAATCTCTAAAAAACCTAAAAATAAATAAATATGTTGATAAACTCTAAAAAAACATAAAAACCCTAAAAAATAAAAACACACTAAAAACCCCAAAAAAATCATCCAATTTTGAAGAAAACCTGCAAATCCATAAGAATATAAAAAAATACAAAAAAATCTATAAAAACATAAAAACCCTACAACCCTAAAGAACCCTTGGAAAACATTAATAACCAAAAACACTTAAAAACTCTAAAAACATAAAAAATGTTAAAAACCCTGAAAACCTAAAAAACCCAAAAACCCCAAAAAATATTTACAACCCTAAAAAACCTAAAAGCCCATTAGAAACTCTAAAACCCCTTCGACCCCCTAAAAATGTTAAAAAACTCTAAAAATCCTTTCAACCCCTAAAAATTCAATAAACCCTAAAACCATAAAAATTTAAAAACCCTATAACCCATAAAATACTCAAAATTCCTAAAAACCTTAAAACTATAAAAATCCTAAAACGCCCTAAAATCCAAAAAAATGTAAAATTACTAAAAAAACCTGGAAACTCCTAATAAAACCATAAATATCTAAAAAATCATAAATCACCAAAAAAAATGCAAAAAACCCTAAACAATTCTAGAAATGCCCTAACACCCTAACACCCCTAAAATTTATAAAACCCCTAATAAGAATTAAAAACCCTGAACCCCATAAGAACCTTAAAACCTCTAAAAATATAAAAAACATTTAAACCCCTAAAAATAATAAAAATATTAAAAACTCCTAAATAACTCAAAAACATTATGAACCATAAAAAATGTAAAAACCATCAAAATCCCTAAAAACCATAAAAACCATAAAAATCCCCAAAAAAACGTAAATACCTAAAAACTTAAAAACCCAAAAAAACCCTATGAAAACATTAAAATCCTAAAATAACTTAACCCACCCTCCCAAACACAAAAAAAAAACTCATACAACCCTAAAAAACTCAAGAACCCTAAAAACTCTAAAAATCCTCAAAATCCATAAAACCCCGAAAAACCGTAAAAATACAAAAAAACCCCAATAAATCCCTATAAAAACCATAAAATGCAGAAAATAACTTTGAAAATCTTAAAAACCTTAAAACACATAAAACCCCTAAGAAAAAAAAAACACTAAGAAACCCTAAAAATCCCTCAAAACAATAGAAACCCCAAAACATTAAGAACCCTAAAAACCCATTAAAACCCTAAACCACTAAAAACTTATAAATCTCGTTTATCATTTATAAATGTTTCAAAAAATTTAAAAATTTATAAAACCATAAAACCCCCAAAAAATCATAAAAACCATAAAAATAATAATAAACTCCAAAAAACTCTAAAAATACCTAAAACCATAAAAATCATAAAAAATCCCTAAAAATTTAAAATCTATACAAATCCTAAAAAAACCGTTAGAAAACCTCAAAACATAAAAACACATAAAATCCATAAAGCCTAAAAATGTTAAAAATCATAAAAACCGTAAAAAATCCAAAAAAACATAAAACACCTAAAATCCATAAAACCCCCTAAAACCCCATAAAACCCTAAAAACACTATGAAGTATAGATATCATATAAAACACATAAAATAATTAAAAACTAAAAAAACTCTAAAACCCTAAAGAGCTCACACCCCCTTAAAACCCTAAAACCACTAAAGTACAGTAAACACCCTGAAAATCCCTAAAAATCATAAAAACCCATAAAATTCTTAGAAAACACTAAAAATCCCTAAAAACATAAAAAATTGAAAAACCCTAAAAACTATAAGAAACAATTATTAACCTAAAAACATTTAAAACCCCTAAAAATAGAAAAAATGTTAAAAAACCCCCCAAAACGGAAAAACCAAAAAAATCTAAAACCACTAAGAGTTCCTAAAAACCAAAAAACCCAAAAAAACAACATTAAAATCACTAAAAAACTAAAAATTAAAAAATCCCTCTAAAAAAGAAAAACTATAAGAAAAACATAAAAACTAAAACCCCTAAAACTATAAAAATGTTAAAACCCTAAAAACAATTAAACCCCCTATAGACCCTAAAATCTATAATAAAACACTAAAACTCTAAAAACTCTAAAACTGTATAAAAACCCTAAAACCCTCTAGAAACTCAAAAATCACACCTTCAAACCCAATAAAATGTTAAAACAACTCAAAAACTCTTTAAAACAATAAATCTAATACACCCCATAAAAACATAAACCAAACAAAAAAACCTTAAAAACCATCAAATTTTCTTAAAACCATAAAAACCATTCAAATCTAAAAAAGACATAAAAATAATTAAAACGTAAAACACCCTAAAAACCATGGAAACCCTAAGAAAACCATAAAAACCTAAAAAAAATAAAACCCTAAAAAACATAAAAACACCAAAATCCGAAAAACCCTAAAACCCCTAAAAACCTATAAAACATTAAAAATCATAAAACAACATAACAACCCTAAAATGTTAATATTCTCTACAAACATTAAAACCCTAAAAACCTAAAAAAACAATAAACCCCCAATGAAACAATATAAATCTTAAAAACCATAAAAACTCACAAATTAAATAAAAACCCTACAAAACATAAAAACTATAAAATGTACTAAAAATACTTAAAAACAAAAAAAAAACTTAAATCCCTTAACAACCATAAGAAAACAGTACAATTCTAAAAACACTTACAATCCTAAAAACTAAAAAACACTAAAAATATTAAAAAATCTATGAAAACCTTAAAAACATAAAAGACCCTAAAACAATAAAATCCCTGAAACCCTAAAAACTCTAAAAACCCTTTAAACGCCAAAAAATTTTATAAACTCTAAGAAATCCTAAAACCCTTTAAAAAACAAAAAATCCCTAAAAATAAAAAACACCATAAAACTGTAAAACCTACAAAAACCCTTCAAAACCCTAAACACCATAAAAACTATAAAGATCTTAAACCCCAAAAAACCATAAAAATTTGGAAATCTATAAAACCCCAGAAACCCCAATGAATACCTTAAAAACCTAAAAACACTAAAAATTGCAAAAAACTGCTAAAAACCTAATAAATGCTAAAACCCTTAAAACCCCTTATAATACCTAAAAATAATAAAAATTTATAAATTCATAAAAATTCATAAGAATCCCTAAAAATGTAAAAACCCCTAAAAAAACTTAAGAAACCCTATAAAACCTAAAAACTACTAAAACCCCAAAAAACCAAAAAATTATAAAAACCCTAAATTTCATTACAAAGAACCTGAAACCCCTAAAACCAAATTCAAACCATAAAAAAGACTACAAAATTATTTTTTAACATGTTTGTGGAATTCCACCCTTTAATTTATTAAACCGGTAAACCTCCCAAATTATATAGGCTAATAGGAATCTCATTATGTAACCATGTAGGCCTAGGGAAATAAACCCTAATATATCAATCCCAAAAGACCATTTTAAAGGCCTTGACATAGCACTATCATGCCATCCTTCATTGCCACCTGAGTATGACCTCAACCACACGCCTATTATAGTTAAGACCACTACAGCCATGTACCTCACCATCCTATATTGATGCACACTAAACATTGTCAATATTCATCACCTCCTACGATAGTTTCATGATAATTCCCTTCTGATGTAGTCAACATACCATACTCCATTCGTATGTTCATTACCACCATCGGTATGTCATCACTATAGACCATGGATCACCTGGCGCCGCCTAAGATAAGGGATTCACGACGCTGGTTATCATCCTTCATTGTCACGTCCCCCACACTTTACACATCATGCACATTGCCATCGATAATGTCCCATGTCACTAGTAAATACTGAAATTTGAGGTAGTTAGGTTTTAAACACTGATCTTGAGGCATAATTTCAAGACAGGTTTTGCCAATAAAAACCTTAAAAACCCTAAAAACATTAAAAACCATAAAACCCATTAAGAACACTAAAACCACAAAAGACTCTTAAAACCCTTTAAATAGAAAAAAATTTAAAAAACTCTAAAGATATTTATAATCCTAAAAAACACAAAGACCCTTAAAAATCATAAAAACCCTAAAAACAAAAAACCCCACAAATCCATAAAATCCATAAAGCCCTAAAAAATCCTAAAAATACCCAAAAAAATAACCAAAAACATAACAAGCCTAAAAACCCTGGAAACCCCTAAGAAAACCATATATATAATTAAAATCCTTAATAACCTATAAACACTAAAACCCTAAAAAACCCTAAAACCATTAAAAAACCTAAAATCCCTAAAAACCATAAAAACCCATAAAAAACATAAAACCCCACAAAAACCCAAAAACTCCCTAAAAACCAAATAACCAAAAAACCCTCAAGTCCCTAAAAGCCTTAAAACCCCGACAAATCCAAAAATAAAATTCTTAAAAATCCCAAAAAAACATTAAAATCAATAAGAAATTGAAAACCCTAAGAAAACTATAAAAAACTAAAAAACATTAAACCCATAAAAATATAAAAAAGGCTAAAACCCCTAAATTCATCAAAATATATAAAAATACAATGATTGAAAATCCTAAAAAATCCCTAAAACCTGTAAGAAATCTTAAGAACACCTTAAATTCCAACAAAAAAATAAAACCCCAAAAAATCTAAAAAAAATAAAAATCCTAAAAACCATTAAAACCTTGAAACCATAAAAATCCATAAAAATTATAAATAACCATAAAATACTAATGAATCCCAAAAAATCCCTAAAAACATAAAAAAAACATAAAAACTTTGAAAATCTATAAAAACCCATAAAAACATGAAAAATATTAAAACCCCTAAAAAACAAAAAAACGTTAAAAACCCTAAAACCACAAAACCCTAAAAACCATAAAAAAATTTAGAAACCCCTAAAAATAATAAGTACCACTAACAACTCTAAAAAACCCAATAAACCACTAACAACATTAAAAAACTCTAAAAACCTTAAAACCTATAATAAACATAAAAAAACTACTATACCCCAATAAAAACATTAAAACCCAAAAAACCCTAAAAATGATAAAAAAAAGTCTAAATCCCCAAAAATCCTTAAAAACAATAAAAACCCATAGAAATCCTAAGAAAATCCATAAAATTAATTAAAACCATAAATAACATAAAACTGTAAAAACACTAAGAAAACCTTAAAACACATAAAACTCATAAAAACCTAAAAAATGTTACAAAAACTAAAACAACTCTAAATCCCTAAAACCCTAAAAACCCCACAACATCAATAAAAACACTAAATACCATAAAAATAATAAACAAGCCCTAAAAATTCCTAAAACTAAAAAAACTTGTAAAACACTGAACACCCCTAATAAAACCATGAAAACCAAAAATAAACATAAAACACCTAAAAACCATAAAACGGTAAAAACCAATAACCCTAAAAACACTAAAACCCAATAAAAACCATAAAACCCCCAAAAGATTAGAAAACCCTAAAATCCCATAAAAACCCTAAAAACTACTAAAACCCTAAACACCCAATAATCCACTAAAAATGTTAAAAACACTAACCTTCAATTCCAAATAAAAAAAACTCCAAAAACCCCAAAAACCCTATAAAGAACAGAAAAACCCAAAACCGCCTAAAAATTCAAAATACCTACAAACTATAACATCTTAAAAAATCCCTAAAAATCCTAGAAATTTCCAAATCACTTAATACCATGAAAACCCCTAAAAAATTAAAAAACACTTTAAACCCCTAAAAACCTAAAAAATCACTCAAAACCCTAAAACATCCTGAGAAACACTAAAAACCCTAATAACCATAAAAACCCCTAAAACCCCTAAAAACCCATAAAAATCACAAAAAACCTAAAAACTAGTAAAAAATATAAAAACCCTTTAAAAAACTAAAAACATTAAAAAACTATAAAAACCCATAAAACTGAAATAAAATTATAAGAACCCCTAAAAACTAAAAAAAAAACAAAAAAACCAAAAAAACCTAAAACCCCATTAAAATCCAATAAAATCACTGAAAACCCTAAAAAAATAAAAAAACCATTAAAACACTAAAAAAAATATGAAAACTATAAAACCCTAAAACCCTAAAACACTTAAAAACCTTAAAAATTTTAAAAAGAAAAAACGCAAAAACCTTAAAACTCCCTAAAAATAATGAAAACCATAAAAACCTATAAAAGACCTAAAAATCACTAAAAATGTAAAAAACCATTAAAACCAATAAAAAAATAATAAAACCTTAAAAAATAAAAAAAACATAAATCCCTAAAAATCCTAAAATACGCTGAAAACCTTAAAAACATAAAAGACCGTGAAACTCTAAGAGCCCCTAAAACCATATAACCCCTAAAACCATAAAAACCATAAAAACCCAAAAAAAATCATCTAAAACACTAAATCCCCTTTAAATCTGTAAAAAACATTAAAAAATATTTTAAAAATGTAAAACCCAAAAAATTAAAAAACCCCAAAAACAAAAAACCATAAAAACAATAAAAACCATAAAACCCTCAAAATCACTAAAAACCTAAAAAACAATAGAAATCATAAACCACATAAAAATTGAATAAAAATTTTAAGCCCCTGAAATCCCATAAGAAAATAATAAAACTGAAAAAACGAAACACTTAAAAATCCTAAATATAATAAAAACCATAAAAATTCTTAGAAACCATAAAAACCAACAAAAAACCAAAAAATCCCTAAAACCCATTAAAATTCCAAAACCCACAAAAACTATAAAAATAATTTAAACTATTAAAATGTCAAAAAAATATTATAAACCTTCAAACCCCTAAAAACTAAAAAAAAACTTCCTAAAACCCCAAAAATCGAAAAAAACCCTAAAAGGAACTAAAAATAAAATCCCTAAAAACCTAAAATAAATAAAGATCCTAGAAAATCTATAAATTCCCTAAACATATAAAACACCTAAATAGTGAGAAAACTCATAAGAAATCCTTTAAAGACATTAAAACCACTAGAAACATAAAAACCCCAAAACATCCAAAAAACCCCAAAAACTCGAAAGATCCCCCGATATCCCTAAAACCCCTAAACCCCCATAAATCCTTAAAATATCCCTAAAATTCCTAAAAATGTAAAAAACCCTAATAAATTTTAAAACCCTTAAGAAAAAATTGAAAACCTAGACATACATTAGACCCCTAAAAACAAAAAAAAAACACTAAAAACCCTAAAAAACAAAAAAAAAACTAAAAAACCTTAAAAACACTAAATAACACAATAAACATAAATCCCAAATAACCCAAAACTCTACTAAAACCCTAAAAAACCTTTAAACCCCTAAAATGTTAAAAATTGTCAAACCCTTAAAAACATTAAAACTCAATAAGCCAATAAAAATAAAAAAACCCTAGAACCCTCAAAAACCCCAAAACCCAAAAAATACTCTAGATCACTAAAATCCATAAAAACCAAAAAAAAATCTTTAAAAGACCAAAAAATCCCTAAAAATGTAAAAAATAATAAATACCTTGAAAAACGTACTAAAACCTAAAAACACCTAAATCCCTTATAAACCTAAAAATGATAAAATCCTAAAATCCTAAAATCCTATAAAGTCCTTGAATGCATAAAAAACTGAAAAAACACAATGAAATACCAAAAAAACAAAAAAAAATACTAAAATCCCATAAAAACCAAAAAAACTGTTAAAACCCTGAAAATCACTAAAAAGACCCAAAATTACCTATGGCATCCTAAATCCCATAAAACCCCCCAAAACCATTAAAATCCTAAAAACCTAAAAACCCTTATAAACTAATAAATAAAATATAAAAACCCTTTAAAAAACCTAAAAATGTCAAAAATAACTCAAAAAACCATAAAACCCTAAAAACTAAAAAAACTCATAAAGCCCTAAGAACCCTAAAAACAATATAAATCATAAAAAACAATAAAAATACCTAAAAATTCATAAAAACACGAAAAAACACCTAAAAATCATGAATAATTGAAAAAAATCCTAAAAAATATAAAAACACTTTTAAAAACCTAAAATCCTATAAAGCCAAAAATACCTAAAACCCATAAATAACCCTAAAACCATAAAACCATAAACACCCCTTGAAAAATTCCTCTAAAAATCCACAAAACCCTAAAAATCCACTTAAAATACCAAAGAACCTTTAACCACAGAAAAATGTTAAAAACTCTACAATATCATAAAAACACAAAAAAACTAAAAAACAACATAACGTCCCAAAAACCATAAAACACTAAAAACCTATAAAAATCAAAAAATTCATAAACAATCTCTAAAAATAAATAAAACATAAAAACCAATAAAAACTCTAAAAAATAAAAAATAATACCATGAAGACAATAAAACACATAAAATACCCTAAAAAATCTAAAAAAATTCTAAATACCCTAAAAACACTAAAAGACCCTAAAACCCATAAAACCTCTAAAAAAGATTAAACAGCCTAAATCATTGAAAACACTTAAAATTCTATAAAAATGAAAAAACCTACTAAAAACTCTAAAAACCCATTAAACCCCTAAAAATGTCTAAAAACACATAAAAATCCTAAAAAACTACCCCCCCCCCCCCCCAAAAAAAAACAAACAAAACAAAAATAATTAAAACCCTAAAAAACCAAAAACACCCAAAAAATTCCAATTCCCTAATAATATTAAAAGACTATAAAAATCCTAAAAAAACCCATAAAAATCTCAAAAAACATAAAAATATGATAAAAACCTTGAAAACCCCTATGAAAACCATAAAAACCCAAAACACTTAAAATCATTAAAACACCTAAAAAATACTAAAAACATTAAAAATCCATAAGAACTCCAAAAATCCTAAGAACCATAACAACTTGCAAACCGCATAAAACCAAAAAAAACACAAAAAATCCGAAAAACAAAAAAAAACTCTAAAAACTATTTAAACCCATAAAGAGGTTAATAAAATATAAAATCCATGAAACCCATAAAAACTAAATAAATCCCTACAACCCAAAACACCATAAAAACCCTATCTCTAAAACCCCTCAAGATCCCTAAAAACACGAAGACTCATAAAAATCCTAATAAATCCTTAAAAATACATAAAATAGGAAAATAAATTAAATCCTTGAAAAAAAACAAGAAATCATTAAAAACCTAAAAACAATTAAAACCCCTAAAACCCCTGGAAATGTTAAAAAATCCAATAAATTCATAAAAAACCTAAAACCCATAAAACTATAAAAATCCTAAAAACTCATAACAAACCTAAAATCTACTAAAAACATTATAAACTCAAAACCCCTAAAAAGAGAAAAAAATATGAAAAAACCTTAAATACCCTAAACCACTAAAACCCCTCCAAATCACTAAAATCATAAAAACTGTAAAAATCCAAAAAATAACTATACTATAATCCCTAAAAATGTAGAAACCCATAAAACCCTTGAAAACCACTGGAAAACCATAGAAACCTAAAAACACTTAAATCCAATAAAAAACCTAAAATTTATTAAAACCCAAAAAACCCCAAAACACATAAAACCATTAAATATCTAAAAAACCCTAAAACCCATAACGACCATAAAACCACACTAAAAATTTAGAAACCCCCTTTAACCCCTAGAAATGTTAAAAGAATCTAACAAAATGTAAAAAAACTTATAACTCAAAAAAATCAAAAAAATGAAAAAATATCATTAAATCCCTAAGAAATAATAAAAATCAGAAAAAATCCCTAGAAATATCTAAAAAGGTAAAGACACCTAAAAACACAGAAATCCTCTATGAAAACCATAAAAACCTAAAACTGATAATACCTCTAATTCCCCTAAACCCCTAAAAACTCTAAAAACACTCAAAATCACTAAAATCCACAAAAACGATAAAAATCCAAAAATATCACTAAAAATGTTTAAAAATGTAAAAACCCCTCCAATCCATGAAACCCCCTAGGAAAAACATAAAAACCAAAAAACAATTAAATCCACTAAAAACCCTAAAAGTCCAAAAATCCCTTAAAACCCCTAAAATCCAAAAAATAACTCTAAAACACTTAAAAACCTAAAACTCCATAAAAACCCTAAAAACCAACTAAAAATCTAAAAACACATTAAACCTCTAAAAAAATTGAAAAAATATAAAAAACATAAAAACCCTAAAAACCCAGAAAATTCCAAAAACCCAAAGAAACCATAAGAATATTAAAAACACTAAAAACCCACAAAATACTGAAATCCTCTATAAACCCATAAAAATATTAATAAATCCTTAAATATCCAAAAAATAATAATTACCCTAAAAACCATTAAAAACCCTTAAGTAAAGTTAAAATACTAAAAAAATATAAAACCTCTAAAAATATAAAAACCTATGAAAACCCTACAAAACCCTAAAAACATTAAAACCCCTAAAAACCATCAAAATCAATAATAACCTTATAAAACCATAACAATCCTAAAAAATCTCTAAAAATAACTAAAAACATAAAAAACTGTAAACCCTGAAAAACACATAGAAAACATTAAAAACCAAAAATAATTTAAAATTCCATAAAAAACTAAAAACACATAAAAACCTAAAACCCAAAAAAAAACATATAAAAACCAAAAAACCCTTAAAATCATTAAAAAACTAAAAATCCATAAAATAATAAAAAACCACTAAAAAACTAAAAACCATTAAACCCATAAGAACGTTAAAAAGCTCCAAAGAACATTAAAAACAACAAAAACTCAATAAAAACCCTAAAAATAAAATAAAACCATAAAAAAAATTTATAAAACCATAGAAACCCTAAAAAACCTGAAAATCCCTAAAACCCCTAAATATTATAAAAAATCCATAAAAATGTAAAATCCCTAAAGACATTGAAAAACCATAAGAAAATCTTAAAATGCTAAAAAAAACCAAAAACTCCTAAAAAATATAAAAAAATACAAAAAACCTGAAAACCCTTAAAAACCATAAAAAATTAAAACACTCAAAATCCCTATAATCCATAAAAAACATAAAATTCCTAAACAATTCTTAAAAATCTCCAAAAATGTAAAAACCTATAAAAACCCTGAACACCATAAAAAATACTTAAAAATCCTAAAAACCTAAAAATTATAAAACCCCTAAGAAACCCCCAAAATATTGTAAAACCCAAAACAACAGAAAAATCACTAAAAACACTAAAAACCATTAAAATATTAAAAATCCCTAAAATTCAAAAAAAATGTAATAAACTCTAAGAAAACTTTAAATTATATAACAATTAATACTCATAAAAAACCTAAAAAATTCTAACAACCTTAAAACCCTAAATAATATTAAAATCTATAAAAACCAAAAAATCCAAAAAAACCCCTAAAAACCTTAAAAACCCGAAAAACCCTAAAAACCAAAAGAACCCTAAAAAAACAAAAAAACTCTAGAAACCCTTACACACCTATTTTTTTTTAAAGAAACCCCATAAAAACCGTAAAAACCCATAAAAACCCTAAATCCCAAAAAACCCCAATGAAGCATTAAATTTCCTAAAAACCATAAAAATAAAAAAAATGCTTAAAAAGTCCTAAAATTCATAAAAATTTAAATAACTCAAAAAACTTGAAAACTCCCATGTAAACCATAAAAACATACAACACATAAAACCCCCGAAAATTTATCAGCACTAAAAACCCTAAAACCCTTAATGAAGCATAGAATCTGTTCATCGAGGTCCCCCATGGGATCTCACTCCACTTACTATAGTGACTTATCGACCTAGGTTCCCTATCATGGTTAAAGAATACTTTCCCATGCAGCACACCAGATTTTGTGCCCTTTGGTTTGCCAAAGCCTGCTGTGTATCTCCCAAAGTGGAGGGCTACTGCCCATGTGGTTTCAGGCTCTCCCATTTCTACTACACAGTTGGCTATGGATGGATCTAATTATTCATCACATATTTATTATAATGAAGCAGTAGGATCATTGAATGTATTTCTTGAGACACCTCCCAGCTTATATAAGTCCTCTGGGAATGTTGTGTCTGATATAATGAAGGGTGACTAACCAGTTGTTGTAGTGGACTCTTCACACTATGATGTTCAAGAAGACACATGTGATAGGTCATCCAAATATGGTTTGGGTGAGGGATATTTCATAAAATTTCCCTCAACCAAATCTTCCAGAAGTAATTCAGAAGGGGATCCATATAAAGAAGGCGTCTTCTCCAATAAAATTTCATTCCAATTTGTGTTAAATACTCAAATGCTGTCAATGAGGATAGACAACCCCCTATAAATTACGAGGAAATTAAGCCCCCAAAAAATGTGGAGAATGATACAATAGAAAAAGATCAATGTACCCAAAAGAATCCTATTTTCATGCCTAAAAATAATGGAGATAAAGGAATTGGGGAGGCTAGTAATCACCCCCCCCTATGTTAGTGAAAAATGACCTACCTCACTCTTGGGGTAGCCCATAACTTTTTTTAATGATTATCATGTATTGAAACTACCTAGGGCTTGGGATATCTCCCACAACACCAGACCATAGTCACTTCCTTACCTCCAATAGGCCAATGCTTATTGGAATTTCTCAACTAAATATGAGATTTGAGAACTGTCAGTGTTTTAGCATGGATGACCTTAAATAATCCCTTGTTTCACATAACATGAATGGAATAATTTGATAGTCTTTATGGGGTTTGAAAAATGATTATGTACATGTAATTTCTTATGGGATGATTTCCCAAATTTTTTCCCTCTCAATCTTCTTTTATAATGCTATACTTACCCAAAACTTTGTATATGCCTCTTTCTTATAAATCAAATACAAGATGAATTGATTCAAATGAATGATTAAATGGGGAAAAACTATATAATAATTGGATACATACACACATTTCTAAGGCCAGACTAAATGGTTGGATCTAACTTCTCTCATATTGATGCTGAGGATTTCTCTTGATTTTTGGATCACTACATCCTCACTGAGGTCCCAATAGCAAAAGATAACCTCACATGGGGTAGGTTCACTATCAATGGTAGGAAAGAGAATAAACATGACATATTCTTCTTCTAGATCAATGATAGGAGTGACCACACTGAAACTTCTAGGCTCACTCTCCCCATGTTCAACAAATATCACAATCCCCTCATTATTTAAATCTGGGAGGATTTTATGAGGGCAACCCCTTATCCTTTTAAATTCAATAATACATGGATTATGATACCTGGATGTAAAGAATTATTAATCAATGGATCAAATATCTCATTCTATGGTATCCAACACATTATTTTGGCTTCAAAACTAAATAAAATCAAGGGACTCATGAAATAGTGGAGTATGAACTCTTTTTTAGGATTGGATAATGACATTAATATGTTGAATCTCATATTTCCCTTTGTCTAATTAGATGTCAATAGTAGTATATTACCTATATATATGAGTTGTAGTTTTACGCCAAGATTTATGAACATATGTTTTTAAAGTATAGGTTGGTCGAGAACCAATTCAATGTGAAGTGGCTCAAAGATTTGCATAGGAACTCCAAGTTCTTTCATCGTCTGCACAAGGATAAAAAGATGAAGAGTAGTCCACAATCCATCTAGTTAAATGGTGCCACCTTTATAGATAAGGATGATATTTCAAGAATCATGGTGGATTATTTCAAGGATTTATAGAATAATGGTGGAAATACTAATTCTATGAAACTATTTTATTCTATTATTCAATGTACTAAGGACCATAAAAACAAGGCCTTAACTGATGACCCTTCTGAAGAAGAGGTCAAATCTTCCCTTTCCTCTTTGAACATGGCAAGTGAAACGGTCCCAGATGGTTTCACCCACAAGTTATTCATGTTTTATTGGGAATTTTATCATGAGGTGGTCATTAATGAAATCATGGAATTATTTCTCTCTAATTCACTCCTACATGGAAACAATTCTAACTTTATTTCCTTGATACCCAAGAGGGATAATGCTATTAAAATATGGTATTTTCAGCCGGTTTCCATTGGAAACACCATTCCAAAATACACTAGTAAGATTATGGTTATTAGGATGGGGAAGACCATGTGGCATCCTCTCACCCCAAATTAGTTTGGGTTTTTCCTTGAGAGGAATATCAAAAACCACCTCTTTTTTGCCTCAGAGGGAATCAACATCATGATTAATGAATAAAATTATTGGATCTTTGCCTTGAAGATGGACATCTTGAAATCCATTGACACTCTCAAGTGGAGCTTCATCTTTAATGTTCTAAATAAGTATGGCTTCTATAGAACCTTCATTAAAATGGTCATCACAAAATATAGTTGTGCCAGGGTGTCTATTCTTATCAAAGGATCCCCAAAAGGATTATTCCAATGCTCTCATAGATCCAAGAAGTGGGGTCCACTCCCAGGTCTTCTATTTGAAATTGATAAGGACTAAGTGAGATGGTGCACCACTGAACTCTTGCAGGATGGTCTATATAGGCCAATAAATTATGTAAATATCTTCATATTCCCTCACATATTCTTTATGTAGATGATATACTTCTATTTTGGAAGGACAAAAAATGGTCCCTATCTTCAACCAAGAGGATTTTCCATCATTTTGAGAATGTGTAAGGGAAGGCCATCATCTAGAAAAAGTACTCTATTATATTTATTAAAGGAACCTCACTCTCGAGGAAACTTAATATTTCTAGGTCTCTTGGTGTGAAGAGGGGTTCTTTACCCTTCATGTATCTCGACGTCCCATTATTTTGAGGGATGGATAAAAGGTTTCACTATAGTATAATTTCAATAAAAATCACTCATCAATTTGAAAACTTGGAAGGGATGTGTTTATCTAATGCTGGAATAGTTTTCCTGATTAACTCTATCATTACCTCCCTGTTTTTTCATGCCTTATCCATCAATAGATACCACATAAGTCAAATAAAAATCCATTGAGATAAGAATTAGGAACATTTCATATATTGTATTCATTAGTGAAAGGAAGCTAGTCTCTGTGTCTTGGAAAGAATGACCCAATCCCACTGATATGGGTGGGATTAGAATTAAGGATCTCAAGAATTTTAATGAGGCCCTCTATGGCATGTTCACTTGGAATCTGTTCAACCCATGTGACAGAGGCTTAGACTTCTTGAGGCACTCCTATCTGTTTCTGTTCTTTAACATAGTATTGGATAGTTTGATATTATTTTCCCAAACCATGTCAACCTAAAAATCTAGAGATACATGTTTATTGAAACTGAATCCCTCATATAGAATTAAAATATTGTTGTAAACCTTAACATAAGGGAGTTCTATCAACAAAAATGTGAGTTGGGGACTCACCCCTGCTTGGATCTCTAAATTTAGGAGGCCTTTCATTCCACCATCACACTACCCACTTCTATGGAAATTATAGAGGAATATACATCCCAAGAATGAGAAACTGAAGATAGACGGATGGTCCCTTTCTTATTCTTATTTCCTCTATCATCGGGATAAAGAATGTGTGAAGCACACCTTAATTAGTTGCCTTTTTTCAACTAGCCCTTGGGACTACCTATAGAACCTATTCCAGTTGACCTTTTTCATGAACAACCAACTGGTATATTTTCTCTACAATATTGCTGACATGAAATAAATGGACCAAACATTCAATATTTTAATGACAGTAGTAAAATAAGTTGTTTCCTGCATATAGAAAACTCAAAATGTAGTGTCCTTCAAGAATACTTCAAGATCCCTTCATGGTGGGGTTGTGGAAATTAAAAAATCTATCCATGCTGCATCTTGTATTAAAAAAAATTTAATGGAAAATTATATGAATGAACTGAATTTATTGCACACACATGGTGTCTCATGCTGGTGTAGGAAACCACTAAAACTGATGTTGATTCAATGAATTCCGTCAATTTCATCATGGATTATTGTCAAAGTGGATGGTGGGGAATCATGTGCACCCAGTCCCTTGGTATTTGGAGGTGTTTTCCATTCATATAGAGGATTCTTTAAAGGATTATTATTTTATTTTAATGGGATATGATCTTCTTATGAGGTGGAGCTTTGGGAAATGATCAAGGAGGTTTACGTTGTGATTCATTTTGGGTAGAATTTCCTCTGGATTTTATCTTACTCGATCTTGGGGGTGGAGGCCAGAAAAAAAATCAAGAAGGGTACCTTGGAGAATTATCACCGATTGGATTGATTGTCTCAAGGTTTCCTAGGAACTCCTTCTCAATATCACACAAGAATATAGTTGCAGATGCGCTCTCCAAAAAACTATTGAGGAATGGATCTCACTGTGGTCCATTGTCGTCCAAATTTTTTTGAGTCCTCGTTTGCTTAAGATATGAAGGGTTATCTTCACACCTGTGTTTTTAAACCATCCTTGTGATGATATGCAGTTTCTTTTTGTTAATAAATTTGGCAGAGGAGACCCACTTGTCCTTGTGCCTTATTTTCCTAAAAACTCACAAAAAATCCACAAACCATAAAAACACATAAAACTATAAAATCATTAAAATCCCTAAAACCCTAAATAACCAATAAAACTATAAGTACCCTTTAAACCACTAAAATTTTTAAAAACACTAAAAATAATTAAACACCCTAAGAAACTCAAAAAGCTCCAAAACCCCAAAAAAACATTAACCCCCCCCTAAAACCCTTAAAATCCCTAAAACCCCTAGAAACCATAAAAATCCTAAAAAATAATTAAATAGACCTAATAATTTAAAAACCCGAAAAACACTAAAAAACCCTAGAAAACATTAAAATCACTAAAAAGCAAAAAAACCATATAAACTAAAAAACGACAAAAAACCTAAAAAATCATAAGAATCCTAAAAAAGACATAAATATACCTAAATAAGTAAAACACTATAAAAACCCTAAAAACCATAATAAAACCTTAAAAACTAAAAAACCTAAAACCCTTAAAAAAATAAATATATTATAAAACCCCTAAAAATCTAAAAAATCCTAAAACCCCTAAAAGTCTACAAAACCTCTAAAATCCGTAAAAACCCTGAAAACCTTAAAACCCCATAAAACTCCTAAAACCCTAAAACCTTCTTCAAATAATAAAGACACTAAAAATAAATAAAAATTATTATAAACCCTAAAAAAACATAAAAACCCTAAAAAAATAAAAAAAACCCTAAGAAACAAAAAATCATAAAAACCAAAAAATTCCCAAAAAATCCTACAAAACCATATAAATACAAAAAAATCCCAAAAATTCCTAAAAACATAAAAACCATAAAACCCTAATGAACCATTAGAAAACATTTAAAACCCAAAACACTTAAAACCCTAAAAAAGATAAAAACCCTGAAAACCTATAAAACCTAAAAACCCTAAAAACCTTTAAAACCCTAAAACCCATAGAAGCCCATTAAACACTATAAAACCCTTTTGAACCCCTATAAATGAATAAAAACTCTAAAAAATCTTTAAAATACTAAAAACTCAAAAAAACCTAGAATCCCAAATAACCATAAAAACTCAAAAAACCCTAAAACACCTAAAAACACTAAAAATTCCTAAAAACCCTAAAAATAAATAAAATACTTAAAAGCCCTAAAATCCCAAAAAATTAAAAAAACTTAAAAACCTTGGAAAACCCTAAGAAATCCATAAAGATATAAAAATTATTAAATCCCCAAAAAATGATAAAATTTCCAAAAAATCCTAAAAAGATCCTAACCCCATAAAAATCTCTAAAATCTATAAAACCATTAAAAACCTAAACCTCATAAGAACCCTAAAACCACTAAATAATATAAAAACCATTTAAAACCCAAAAAATAATAAGAAAACCTGAAACCCCTAGTAAACTAAAAATATTTAAGAATCCTAAAAAATTTAAAAACATCAAAATCCCTAAAAAACATAAAAACCATAAAAACGTCAAAAAAATCCATAAAATTACATAAAAAATAAAAAAACCCAAAAAACCCTATGAAAACACTATAAACTTATAATAACTTAACCCCCCACCCCCCAAAAAAACCCCAAAAAACTATAACAATCCTAAAAAACCAGGAACCCTAAAAACTATAATAATCTTCGAAATCCGTAAAACCCATAAAAACCATAAAAATACTAAAAAGCCCAATAAATAAGTAAAAACATAAAAAACCATAAAACCGAGAAAATCCATAAGAAAAACATAAAAACCATAAAACACTTAAAACCCCTAAGAAAACAAAAAGCATTGAAAACCTTAAAAAACCCCAAAAACATTAAGAACCTTCAAAACCCTATAAAACCCTAAAACCCACTTTAAACTATGGAATCCCATTAAACCTTTAAAAAATCTTAAAAAACTTTAAAAAAAATTAAAAACCCTAAAACCCCCAAACAATCCATAAAAACAATAAAAACCCCAAAAAATCTCAAATTCCCTAAAATACATGAAAATAAAATACCCTAAAAACATATACATATATAAAAATCCTAAAAATCATAAGAAAACCTCAAAAACATAAAAACACATAAAACCCATAAAACCTAAAAAATTATAAAAACCTTAAAAACCTTATGAAATCCTAAAAACCATAAAACCCACTAAAATGATAAAACCCCCTAAAACCCATAAAACTGAAAAAGCACTAAGAACTATATAAAACATTTTAAAAACCTAATATGTTAAAAAACTATAAATAACCATAAATCCCTTAAAATCTAAAACCCCCCTTAAAACCATATAACCCCTAAAATACAGGAAAACCGCCCAAAAATCCCTAAAAATCCTAAAAACCCCTAATAATCCAAGGAATCCCTAAAAATCCCTAAAACATTAAAATATCCAAAAACCTAAAAAACTATAATAAAAACAAAAAAACAAAAAAAAACATTTAAATCCCCTAAAAAATAGCAAAAACCCTAAAAACCACTAAAACAACTAAAAATTCCTAAAAACGAAAAAACCATAAAAACATAAAAATCATTAAAAATTCCTAAAAATAATAAAAAGCATAAAAACAGGAAAACCTCTAAGAAAATAAAAAAAACTAAAAACAATAAAAAAAACCTAAAAACAATAAAAATTCTAAAAACCCTAAAAACCACAAAACTCCATAAATACACTAAAACCCCTAACAATAACTGAAAACCTTAAAAACCCTACAACATTATATAAACCCTAAATACCCACTAAAAAGTAAAAAATATCTACCTTTAGAACCCTAAAAATGTTAAAAAGAACTCTAAAAATTCCGAAAAATCATAAAAAGCAAACCCCCTCTAAAAACCTAAAAAATACAAAAAAACCCTAAAAACCATCAAAATCTCAAAAAAATAAGAAAAACCATAAAAATCTAAAAAATACATAAAAATATATAAAAATGTAAAATCCCTAAAATCCATGAAAACTCTAATAAATCACTAAAAAACTAGAAAAATCATAAAACCCCTAAAAAACCTAAAAAACACAAAAACCCTAAAAACCATAAGAACTATATAAACCTCTAAAAACCATTAAAAACCCTAAAACACCATAAAACCCTAAATATGGTATAATAATCTTAAAAAACTTTTAAACGCTAAAAACATAAAAAAACATTAAACCCCAAATGAAACCTTATAAACCCTAAAAACTATAAAACCCAACAAAATCCATAAAAACACTATAAAATATAAAATCTATAAAAGTTACTAAAAATAACAAAAAACTAAAAAACCATAAATCCCTAAAAAACCCTAAGAAAACCATAAAATCCTAAAAACACTTAAAACCCTAAAAACCTAAAAACAGTAAAAATATTAAAAAAAACCTAAATCCCCAAATAACCCTAAAACCCACAAAATCATTAAAGACCATAAAAACCTTGAAACCCTAAAAACTCTACAAACCCATATCTAAGCCACAAAAGACCCAAAAGACAATAAAAACCCTGAAACCCTAAAAACTCTACAAACCCTTAGAACCCCTATAAATGTTATAAACTCTATGAAATCTTAAATCCTTAAAAAAATAAAAACCCCCTAAAAATAAAAAAACACCATAAAAACCCAAAACCCCCCAAAACCCTAAAATCCTTAAATAACATAATAACCATAAAGATCCTAACCCCCACCCCCAAATCCTTACAAATGTAAAAAACCGTAAAAACCCAAAAAAACCTAAGAAATCATTTGAAACCTAAAAAAACAAAAAACTGCTAAAAACCTAAGAAATTAAATAAAACCTAAAAATCCTAAAAATCTTTAAAAACCATATCAAAAATAAAATTAATAAAAAGACCTAGGAATCCCTAAAAATGTAAAAAACTATAAAAACCATAAAAATCATAATAAATCATATAAAACATAAAAACTCCTAAAACCCCTAAAAACATAAATATTATAAAACCATAAAATTCACTAAAAATACCCCAAAATCCCTAAAACCTAATAAAAAACCACAAAACCACTAAAAACTCTTTTTAATATATAGGGGGTAGTCCACCCTTTACATTATTAAAACAGAAAACCTCTCTAATTATCTAGGCTGATAGGAATCTCATTACATAACCATGCAGGCTAGGGAAATGAACCCTAATATATCAAGACCAAAATCCCAGTTTAAAGGACCTGACATAGCATTATCATTCCATCCTTCATCACCACCCAAGTTTGACATCCACCACACACCTATTGTAGTTGAGTGCGCTACAACCATTTTCCTCACCATCCTATGTTGCTACATGCTAATTACTGTTGATCATCATCACCATCGAAGATACCTTCATGAAAATGCCCTTCCGATATAGTCACCAAGCCATCCTCCATCTGTATGCTCATTACCAACGTCAATATGTCATCACTGCAGACCATGGATCTCCTGCCACCACATAAGCCAAGGGATTCACTATGTTGGTTATCATCCTTATTCGTAACAAACCCCACACCCTATGCATCATGCTCATTGCCATCGACAAAGTCCCATGTCACCAGAAAATCCTGAAAATTGAGACAGTTAGGTTTTAAACACTAATCTAGAGGCAGAATTTCAAGACAGATTTTACCACTAAAAACCATAAAAACCCCAACAATCATACAAACCCTAAAACCCCTAAAAACCCAGAAACCACTAAAATCTATAAAATCTCTTTAAACCACAAAAAAATTAAAAACTATAAGAACATATAAAATCCTAAAAAACACAAAAATTCCTAACAATCCTAAAAACCGTAAAACCCTAAAAAACAATAAAACCCTATAAATCTATAGAATCCATAAATCCATAAAAAATCATAAAAAAAGTCACTAAAAATTCCCCAAAACATAAGAATCCAAAAAATCTTAGAAACCCCTAAGAAAACATCAAAATAATTAGAACCCTTAAAAACCTAAAAACACTAAAAGCACAAAAAATCCTAAAACCCCTAAAAACCATAAAAACAATCAATCACATAAAAATCCCTAAAAACCCTAAAACAAAAAAATACTAACACCCATTTAAACACCTAAAAATGTTAAAAAACTCTAAAAAACCATTAAACCCTAAAAAACTAGAAAATACTTCAAAACCCAAAAAAATTATCAAATCCAAGAAGACCATATAAACACTAAAAATAGTCAAAATCCCTAAACATCCTAACAACCATAAAAAATATAAAAATCCCCCAAAATCCCTAAAAACATATAAAAATCCAAACACCCTGAAAAACCCTAAGGAAAAAATAAAAAACATAAAAAACATAAAACCTCTGAAAACGTAAGAAATCTAAAAACCCTAAAACCACTAAAGACCAAAAAAACCCTAAAAACCATAAAAAATATAATAACCCATAAAAACCCTAAAACCCACTAGAAAATATAATTTTTTTTAGAAAACTAAAAATTATAGAAGTTTTAAAAAACCTATTAAAACCAAAAAACCCCTAAAAACCCAAAAAACCATGAAAACCCTAAATACTTTAAGTATCTAAAAAAACATAAAACACTAAAACCCTAAAAACTATAAAAACCATAAAAATAAAAAATAATCACTAAAAAACCATAAAAATGTAAAAAACCATACTATACCTTATATAACCTATGAAAAAAATAAGAAAATAAAAACACATAAAACCCTAAAATACTTAAATACATGTAAAACCATAAAAACTATAAAAGATCATAAAAATACTAAATCTACTAAAAATTATAAAAACCCATACAAATAATAAAAATATATAAAAACCATAAAACCCCTAAACCCACTAAAACTCTAAAAATCCTTGAAACCCAAAAAAATTTAAAATATTCTAAAAAACATTTAAAACAATAAAAAAATAAAAAACCCTAAAATCCCAAAGGTATATAAATTGAGCTCTCAAATCTCTCAGGAGAAAAATGAACACAATGGATTCACTATCGTGTTTCGAAACTAGTTTTCCATGTGGATTCAACTTGCTTTATTTCATTGAAGGGTTCAATTATGGTGTCTTCGATCAAGGTTTTTGGTCAAGATGGGTTCGGTTTGTGTATACATTATAGTTGGTAGTGGGGCCTATAGTTTTTCTTCATTATCACATATGGGTTTGTCAGTTCTCTTAGTTTAATTCTGGTTTTGGCTCATAAATAGTGGTCATCATGGGTTTATTTAGCTATTGTATTTTCATCATCTACCATTTCTATGGTTTTAGGGGGGGTAGTTGGTTTTTGCAGGTTCACTGATGGTTGTTTGGGTGTTATGTTTTTTGGGACTCATTCATCTTGTTGGGGACGCTTTACGGGTGTGTGGGAGAAGTGAGATTCATGCCCATGTCAGGTTGGTGGTGTTTCTTGTGGGTGCTGTAGAATTTTTTTTCAACTGGTTTGAGGTTCTTCGGTTGATGGTAGTGGATTCATGGGCCAATATCTTTCCTATTTTGATAGTTTTTTTGGATTGATGTGGTGATTTGTTGTAGATGTTCCTTGGTGGTGCATGTGATCACGATTGGCATGTGAGTTTAGCGATGGAACTCCATTATTTCTGACATTAGGACATGTGATGGGTTATTATCCTAATAGGGGTTCATGGTTTAAGTTTGTGTTGACTGAGGCATCTCAATTCTCAATCACAGGGGTGTGACTGCCACCCTGTTGTGTCTTCTTCAGTGATGTGAGGTTAATTTCATTCATCGATGTGCCTTCACTGATGATGTTCTTGAAGTTTCACTGGCACTTTTGTTCTGTAGTCCTCATCACCTAGTGTGGTGGTTTTGTAGATTCTAGTTCTGTGGTGGATCCATGTGTGTTTATCGGATTTTTTAGCAATGCGTTTTTGATATGTGTGCCTTCATCTTCTCAACTGTCAAATACCAACATTCACAATTCTTCAATTTTCTGGTTAAGGGTTTGTATGTTGGTGTCTCCCTTGTTTTTTATTTTCTGGTTAATGGTTCATTTTCCAATGTTTCTTGGTTATTCAGTTTTTATATTTAGTTCAAAGGACAATGGAACTCATTGTTATGCTCTATAGGTGTTTCATCTCTTCCAAGAAAGTTGTTGATGACATGGGTACTCAAATCATTCTGCTACTTTGGAAATGAATGCATGGATTGGGGATTTTCTCTTGGAGGGTTTTTGGGCTGGTGTTCCTTTCTTATTCTGTATGACATGTTACTCAGTTGTCAGGGGTGTTTGTGGAGTTTCACGCTGCATTATGCTGGGTAATGTCTGGTGTCCTAATTATAGTGGTAGTTACCATTTATGTTGGGATGTGTGTTACTACAGGTTTCTTGTTTTGGTTGGAGATTTATCTGATGGAGGGGTGTGACCAACTTGATGGGCATTGTTTTGGATATGTTGGGGCTATAGAATTTCTATGTTGATGGCTTTGAGTGTGTGTTGTAATGGTGGTTATAGACTAACTTGGGTCTGGATTCTTGTTGGGGGAGGACGTTGGATTCTAGGAGTTGGAAGATGGGGGTTGTTGTCATGGATCTTATGTGTTGAGGGTTATGCTTGTGTGGAGCCAGTGACTACTATTTTTATTACTAGTTTCGGGTCCTAATGCCGGTGGAGGTTTGGTCTACTTCTTAGAGCTAGTGTAGTAGGTTGTTGCGTGATGTCGGGGGTTCTAGTTGGTGGCACAACCATTGGGTGATATTTAGGATGTTTTGTGATGATTTTGGGCTATAGAGTAATTGGGAGATGTTGTTGAGGGTTGTTGGGAGCTTCTAGGATGGAACGTGAAGAGGTCTGGTTAGTGATGGCTATATAGAGGGGTTGCAGGTGTGGTTGGTGTTTTCTATGAGGTGTATAGGTCATGTTCCTATAGACTGGGTTGCTGCTGGAGCATGGTTATTGTTGGTTTTTGTGAGCTGGTGTGGGGGTAGTTAGCCGATTCTATTGGTGTCGTAAAGGTTTCTGCTTCGATGGGGTGGGTTGCGAGAGTT
Organism: Viscum album; assembly: GCA_963277665.1. NCBI lineage: Eukaryota > Viridiplantae > Streptophyta > Magnoliopsida > Santalales > Viscaceae > Viscum > Viscum album. The sequence goes on from OY728157.1 coordinate 395,394,370, forward strand.
GAATGGGTAAGTACCAGTGGATTGTGTTATCAGATTGGGTCCATTTACGGTGTATGGATATTGTTATAGGCTATGAGGTGTGGGTGTTGTTACTGTTGAGAGGGTTTTTACTGAAGTTGCAAAGACCCATAAATTTCAAGGGATTTTTTTCTTAATTTCTTTGGGATTTTAGGAGTACGTAGTTTGTAACGGAACTTGATTCCGAGGCCCGGTTTGCCCGAAATCAATTTCTGAAGTTTAGCTCAGGTATGTTCAGTGAACGAACAAGCGGGTTTTCTAACTTTTGAACCGGTTCTCGGAATCAAAATCCGATGGCACCGATAAAACCGCAATGCCAGTAATTTCGTAATAAGACCTTTAGTGGAGTTGTGTTTGCTTGGGAGGAGTTGTAAAAAAAAATGTGGCTTAAATGAAGAGTAAAATAAAATTGTGTTACAATTTTATTTCTTTTCTAAGTGGTTAAAATCCTAGGTGTGGAAGTTGGGGTGCGACCCGCTAGATACTAACCACCCTTGAGTGGTTAAAGGTGAGGTGGGGCCCATACAAGCCCAACCCCTCACTTTCCCTAACTCCTCAAAACCCCTCATAAGTTATGTAACTCTCCCACATTAATTCTTTCCAACTAAACACCTAATTAATTAGACAACATAAGTTTAATTAATTAAGTGAGTTGTTTTTGAATTTTTTATTTTGAAATACATGCCATGCTTTAATAAAATAAGGGTAGACTTATTTTATTTGGGGTTGGCTCATTGTGTTGGGGATTTGGAGGAGAAATAACTTCATTCTTCCCATGAAGAACGTTTCCACTTATTTCTATCATCGAAGAACGCCAAGAACGTCGGTGCCAACCTCGGATTCTTTCTTCTCGACGTTGACAAAGCGATTCCGTCATTCTGCGGCAAAGTCAACAGAACAATGAAAGCATCTCCATCCTTCGACAAGCAATCAACCTTCTTGATTTGAGGTAGGGGTGTGTTTTTATTTGAGTAACAATGATTCTTCCTTCCGTGTTGATTCCATTGAATTTCTTACAACCAAACTAATACAGAAGGACAGGGCCAAATGAAAATGGCCCGATCCCTCTGCCGTTTTTGTGAATGTTTGGTGTGTTCTTCATGTTATTCATGGGTGATGAACACCGAATCATTGCGAGATCGTTTTATGGTGAAATGATCCCAATTTGAAGACCCAACATCACGGCGTCCTAGAGGAGGTTCAATGACGATAACAGGCGATGGATCAAACCAGAACCGAATGGACCGACCCTTAACCGTTCTTCGAGCGGGTGAATCAAATCGTGTTTTCAGAGCCGATCGGAGGCTCGAAAACACCGGAGACGATTACGGGACATCAAGGAGACCTTGTGTCTGATGTTTTTTGATGAACGGACTATCTAAACGAATAATGGACATCACGGGAGGCGTGCTGGCCAGAGAAGTCAATTCTGGAAAATTCCAGAATACACGTCGTGTACCTCGGACGGATACTCCGTGTAGTGGGGCGTACTGTGGCTTGAGTTTCAAGTTTCGTCAAGTAACACATGGCCTATGACCCTGGTCACAAGGTTCATAATCTCTACACAGAATGGTGGAAGCAACTTTGTGAGACATGGCGTGTATTCTGGGAAATACACGGACACAGGCAGCAATACACGGCCAAGAGGCACGGCGTGTATTCTCTTCTCAGAAGGGAAGAAGCGGCTTCAGAGGACTCGACGTGTATCCCGGGGATACACGGACATGGGGTGGAGTACACGAGCATGTACTCCACCACACGGACAGGCATGGCCAGCATACATGGAGCCAACCCCAGAAGTTTGGACACGACGTGTAACCATACCACACGCCGTGTACTTACATTAACACGATAAGCCCTTCAACATGGGCTGTGGTACACGGACAGTACCTGAGGATTAGAGACACGGCGTGTAACTATATCACACGCCATGTACTTATTTTTTACATGATCATCCCTTCAATATGGGTCGTGGTACATGGGCAGTACTCGAGGTCTAAAGACACGGCGTGTAATTATACCAACACGCCGTGTACTTTTGGAAAATGGCTTGGTCGTCTTGTTCTGTATGACTTGGGAATGTTTTGATCAGTTCTTCCCCTATGAAGTGGGACGAAACATAGGGATAAATAATCTCTATTCTTCATGACGGTTGATGTATCCAACCCTTTCACTCGAGGAGCGGACCCTCCCAGAATCGAGTATGCTGTGTGCGGGAACCCTAGAGCTGGCTGCAACTGTGGCGACGATGGCGACTGTACTTGTATCCTAAGTGGGTTCGGGAGTGAAGACAACTATACTTGGATCCTCTGTGGGTTTGGCAGGGATGACGACTGTACTTGGATCCTCCGTGGGATCGGCAACGATGATGATTGTACTTGGATCCTATGTGGGTTCGACAGCGATGGTTACTTTACTAGGATCCTACATGGGTTCGAAAGCGACGAATTTTGTATTTGGATCCTACGTGGTTTTAGCAGGGGAGATGAATCAGAGGCTACATCTATTATCTTCACCCCTTTTCATGAGTAGTATACCTGTGTGAGTTGAGTCTTGATTTTCAGTCATTATTATCGATATGATTGTCTTGCTTTCCTATGTGGATTGGGTTGTGTTTTTCTGTGTGGATTGGTTTGTGATTTCCTATGTGGACTAGGTTGTACTTGAGATATTCTATTGGAGCTGAACTGGAATTGATGACTTAGGTATATATATGGGCATATACCTAAGTAGAGTTGGTTGATACTTCATGTTTCTATCATTCCATTGTGGATTAATCCTTTGTGGATTCTGCGAGACATTCGGGAGTCTCGGGGTCCCTACTAAGTATTGTATACTCACCCCTGTATGGGCTATGCCCACACTACATTGTGTTGGTTTCAGATGACGTACATTGCTGATCGTGGTTGAGGCTTGTGAGTGGGACGGTACCCGGAGGTGGACTATCAGGCGGGACGTACACAGAGTGGACGACCAGACTCGAAGATCCGACGAGACTATCTACACTCACCCTTCAGGTGGGAGTTCTGGAGGATGTCTTGGTGGTTGATGCTTTACTTTTCAGCTGTTGTACTTTCTTTTATCAGTTGTACTGTACTTTCAGTTGGGTTTGTATACTTGCCAATTTACTTTCCAGCACTTACTTTTGTACTTAGTTTACTAAGTGTTTACTTCATCTTGTGTACTCTATGGTGTTTGTTTTCTTATATAAAGGAAATGACTTCCCTTTTATCGGGATTTACACCTTTGTTGCTAGTCGCCAGACCCTGGCCTATGGAAGGCGGGCTTAGGGTAGTCACGGCATGATCCCCAAGGACGGGTCGTGACAAATTGGTATCAGAGGAGTCTGTTCTACCGCAGAACTCAGGACTCTGATAATTTCTTCTACGTGAAGGAATAGTGTTAAGGTTATTGAGTGTTTTTATCAGTCCAGGGAGTCCAATGTTGGTGCAGTGGCCGATGTATCCATACACTAGGACACTGACTTATAATTTCCGACTCAATGCACAAAAACATTGATTGCATGAGGGTTTCAAAAGTTTTCTTTGTGATCACTTTGTGTCAGATCAGCAGGTATACTGTATTGACCGTGGCGCACCTGTTTCTTTTCAAGATGACCCCACGACAGCAGCCATCTAGGGTTCCGAGCTTTGTGCGAGATGGAAGCCCACCGAGTGACGAGTTCTTGGTGCAGGGCCGCATTACAGCGGAGGCACCGGCGGTACCTCTACCCGCCAAGCCACCAATTCCACCATCCCCATCAGGTGAGGGTGCACGTCGCCTGAGTGCACTGTATGAGTTTCAACATGAGAGGCTGCCCAGGTTCCACAGAGAGATGGACCCTCTGGTAGCCAAGGACTGGCTGGAGGCAGTTGTTCAAGTTTTCAGATTAGTGGGGATATCATCTAACCACATGGTGATCCTTGTAGCGAGTCTCCTTCACACAGTAGTAGGTAGATGGTGGATCTTGATGCTTCAAGTGGACGATGAGGCATATCTCCTTTGGTCAGACTTCGAGAGCCTTTTCTTCTTAGAGTTTGTTCTAGCCAGCCTCCGTGCGCTGCGTATCTAGGAGTTACTACAGCTGCGACAGGGTAGCATGACAATAGCCCAGTACTCGGTGAGATTTACCGACCTCTTGTGCTACTCCATAGACAAGGTACGAGACCCATTCTTCCGGGCCTGGACCTTTGAGTAGGTACTGAGGCATGAGATTAGGGCATCTATGATCTCCCACAGTATTTCGACACAGGCAGGAGTACTAGAGTGAGCCCTTATTGTGGAGAGCTTTCTAGCTGAGCCTACGCCAGCAGCGAGACCTACTGCAGGGCGACACGTAGAGGAGTCTTCTGCAGCCGGCAGTAGACAGGCGTCATAGAGGTTCAAGCGGACCAGGACATCAGGTGGATGACCTCTAGACACTGGTTCAGATGTGTGGGGCACACACAAGAGATCCAGTCATACAAGAGGCAGACAGTGCTATGCATGCGGCAGATAGAGCCACTTGGCTCGGGACTGTCCGACCCGCCATGCAGAGGAGCAGCAGATGGTTGAGGGACCACCCAGGCAGAGGAAGAGGTTTGACCATGCCAGTCTGTAGGGAGAAGGCGGACGAGGCAGAGGAGCTGGCTGAGCATCGGGTCGTGGGCGATGCTTTGAGGCTCAAGCACCACCACCACCAGGAGGTCCACCCCGACCATAGGGAGCTGGTGGATAGAGGCAGGTCCAGCTTCAGGTAGTGGAGTCCTACGACCTCGGTTCACTTGAGATGATTCGAGGTACTATATGTGTCTACTCCACCCTTTCTGTAGTTCTTATAGACACATGAGTGAGTCATTCATTCATTTGCGCAGCCTTTGTTTGGAGCTCGGAAATTCTGACGGAGCCATTGGCTCGATCCTTATGGCTAGTGACTCCTACAGGAGCAGACTCGATGATTACAAACTGGTGTCGGCAGTTTGAGCTTACTCTAGTAGGCAAGAGCATCGGCTGGGATCTTCTTGTAGTGGCGCCGAGGCCTTATGACGTCATCTTGGGCATGGATTGGATATCTAAGGTCCATGCTCAGATCGACTGTATTAGGTGCAAGGTGTGATGTGTTCACACCGATGGGAGCAGGTTCACCTTCACCGTTGATAAGGGAGCCTTTGCAGCACAGGATGGACTTACACAAAGGAGAGGACAGCCGATTACTCATCAGTTGGCTAGTCTCATCCTAGGAGCAGTTGATGTGCGGAATCTGAGTTTTCCTGTAGTGGTTGATCAATATGCAAATGTTTTTCCTGATGACATTCCATGACTATATCCTCGTAGATAGGTAGACTTCTATATTGACATGTACCCCAGGACAACCCCGATATCTACTCCAGCATATCAGATGGATCTCGCTGAGCTTCGAGAGCTACGGGTACAACTGGAGGACTTTCAGGGAAAGGGATCCATTCGACCTAGTGTTTCACCTTGCGCTTCCCTGATATTTTTCACCAAGAATGTGGATGGGAGCTTGCGACTATGTGTCGATTACCGTCGCCTGAACTAGGGGATCAGGATGAACAAGTATCCACTTCCATGGATCGATAACCTCTTCGATCAGCTCAAGGGAGCATGATGGTTCATGAAGATAGACCTCAGGTCGGGCTATCATCAGCTCAATGTTTGAGATGAGGATGTGCAGAAGATGGCCTTCAGGTGTCGGTATGACCACTATGAGTTCATGGTTATGTCTTTTGGCATAACCAAAGCTCCAGAAGTGTTAATGAGTCTCATGAATAGGATCTTACCGCCTTACCTCGATCAATTTGTCGTAGTCTTCAATGACGACATATTGATTTACTCGACTACTGAGGAGGAGCATGCCTACCACTTGCGGGTAGTACTGGATACACTCCGAGAGAACCAACTTTATGGTAAACTTTTGAAGTGCTAGTTCTGGATTCGAGAGGTCCACTTCTTGGGCCACGTTATCTCTAAGGAGAGAGTTGCGGTGGATCCTACGAAGATCGAGGCAGTGCTAGCTTGGGATCCACCCAGGAGCGTGACAGAGGTGCGAAGTTTCCTAGGTCTGGCAGGGTAATATCAGAGATTTGTGCCAGACTTCTCAAGAGTTTCATCACCACTCTCATCTTTGACAAATAATGGGAAACCCTTCGTGTGGTCAGATAGATGTCATCAGAGCTTCCAAGAGATGATACATAGATTGATTAGTGCACCCATCTTGAGGCTACCGGAGGAAGGAGTAGGGTACTCAGTCTACTACGATGCATCTGGGATAGGACTCAGGTGTGTCCCGATGCAGGCATAGGAAGTGATCTCCAATGGATCACGATATTTGAGGCAGCATGAGGAGAACTATGCTACCCATGACCAGGAGTTAGCAGCATTGGTATTCACTTTGAAGATGTGGCGGCACTATCTGATGGGAGAGCTCTTTACAGTCTTTTCTGAACACTAGAGTCTCAGGTAAATCTTCTCACAGAAGGACCTGAACCTAAGATAGCGGCAATGGCTCGAATTCCTCCAGGACTATGACCTTGAGATAGTCTATACTCCTGGGAAGGGGAACGTAGTTGCTGATGCTCTCAGCATGAGGTTGGGCATCCAGCTACATAGAGAGGTGATGGAGCAGCTAGTCGCATTGTAGATATCTTTCATGGATAGAGATGGGGCAGCCTTTCTACAGTCGCTCACAATCACTCCTCCACTACTTCAGCTGGTCAGAGAGGCACAACATGGGAATATTGACTTTGAGATGCTGTGTGCGCAGATATCAACAGGACAGGCACCTGATGGATTTTCATTAGGAGGAGATCACGTAATCTTTTTCAGAGGACGTACCATGGTACCAATTGCATTACGGGAGGAGGTGCTAAGGGATTTTCACACTTCCCCTGTAGCGGTACATCCTGGAGTAGTAAAGATGTACCGGGATCTCAGACGACAGCACTGGTGGCCGGGTATAAAGAAGGTAGTGGTAGAGTTTGTTTCACGATGCCTCACCTGTCAGTAGGTGAAGGCAGAGCACCAGGTACCGACCGGCATGGTACAACCCTTAGAGGTCCCGGAGTAGAAGTGGGATGGGATATCTATGGATTTTTTGACGGGACGTCCACGTACTTCCAGAGGAAATGACTCTATCTAGGTGAATTTTGACTGACTCTATAAGTCGGCCCACTTCTTACCTATCAGATGGCAGGGCTCAGTGGAGAGATTGGGATGCCTTTACGTTCAGGAGATCGTACGGATTCATGGTGTTCCATCTTCTATCATCTCCGATCGTGATGCTTTCTTTACTTCCCGGCTTTGGAAGGGGTTGCAGGAGGCATTTGGGACGCATCTACGCCTGAGGACCACCTTTCACCCACATATGGATGGTCAGATGGAGATGACCATTCAGAATCTCAAGGACATGCTCAGTGCATGTGCCCTTGAATTTGGTCGCAGATGGGAGGATCACCTAACCTTGGTGAAGTTTTCATATAACAATAGCTACCACTCCACCATCAGGATGACACCATATGAGGAATTGTACAGCCAAACATGCAGATCACCTCTATGAAGGACAGACCCTGGGGAGTCAGCACTTGTATGACCATAGATGGTCCAGGCCACGACGAAGAAGGTACAGATCATCCAGGAGAGGATGAAGACTGCTTAGAGCCGACAGAAGTCCTATGCTGACAGGAGGTAGAGACCACTATAGTTCAAGGATGGTGACCACGTTTTCTTACAGGTCTCACCTCGGCGTGGATTACAGAGATTTTTCCGGGGCGGTAAGTTATCTCCGCTTTTCATCAGAGTATTCCAGGTGCTCAGCATGATAGGCGAGGTGGATTATCACCTGGCTCTTCCACCTCAGTTGCACTGGGTGCACGAAGTCTTCCATGTATCTTAGCTATGGAGATACATGCATGAACCGACACATATCATTGATCACAGGGAGCTGGATATCGATGACGGGGTGAATTTTGCAGAGGTTCCGGTGGAGATCGAGGATCGACAGGAGTGGGTCCTACATGGATGGTCGATTCCTCTAGTGCGCATCAGGTGGAAGCACGGGAACCTCTAGGAGAACACATGGGAGTGGGAGGCTCATTTTCATGCTCAGTACCCTCATCTGTTTCCCTAGTTTTGTGATGTGTCTTTACGGGGATGTAAAGCCTTGAGGTGGGAGTAATGTATAGACCCGTAAATTTCAAGGAATTTTTTTTTCTTAATTTATTTGGGATTTTACGACTACGCATTTTCTGAAGGCACTTGATTCTGAGGCCCAGTGTAATCGGAATCAATTTCTGAAGTTTAGCTTGGGTATGTTCAGTGAACGAATGAGCAGGTTTTTCTAAATTTTGAACTGGTTCGAGGAATCGAAATCAGAGGGCACCGATGAAACTGCATCACCGATAATTGCTCAAGAAGACCTTTACTGGAGTTGCGTTTTCTTGGGAGGAGTTTTATAAAAATGTGGTTTAAATGAAGAGTAAAATAAAATTGTGTTACAATTTTATTTCTTTTCTAAGTGGTTATAATTCTAGGTGTGGAAGTTGGGGTGGGACCCGCTAGATACTAACCACCCTTGAGGGGTTAAAGGTGATGTGGGGCCCACACGAGCCGATCCCCTCACTTTCCCTAACTCCACTAAAACCCTAATAAGTTACGTAACTCTCCCACATTAATTATTTCCAACTAAACACCTAATTAATTAGAAAAAATAATTTTAATTAATTTAGTGTGTTGTTTTTGAATTTTGAATTTTGAAATACTTGCCATGCTTTAATAAAATAAGGGTAGACTTATTTTATTTGCGGTTGGCTCGTTGTGTTGGGGATTTGGAGGAAAAAGAACTTCATTCTTCCCATGAAGAACGTTTCCACTTCTTTCTCTCATCGAAGAATGCCAAGAACCCCGGTGTCAACCTCAGCTTCTTTCTTCTCGACATTGACAAAGCGACGCCGTCATTCCGCGGCAATGTCAACGGAACAAAGAAAGCATCTCCATCCTTCGACAAGCTATCAACCTTCTTGATTTGAGGTAGGGGTGTGTTTTCATTTGAGAAATGATGATTCTTCCTTCCGTGTTGATTCTCTTGAACCAATTGCTAACAAACTAACGCAGAAGGACCGGGCCAAACGAACATGGCCCAATCCCTCCACCGTTTTTGTGAATGTTTGGTGTGTTCTTCGTGTCCTTCATGGGTGATGAACACCGGATCATTGCTAGATCATTGTGAGATGAAACGATCCCAATTTGAACTCCCAACATCACGACGTCCTAGCGGAGGTGTGATGACGATAGCAGGCGACAGATTAAACCAGAACCGGAAGGACCGACCCTCGACCATTCTTCGAGCGGGTGAATAAAATCGTGTTTTCAGAGCCGATCGGAGGCCCGAAAACACCAGAGATGATTATGGGACATCAGGGAAACCTTGTGTCTGAAGTTTCATGATGAAAGGACTGTTTGAATGAATAATGGACATCACGGGAGCCGCGCTGGGCAGAGGTGTTGATTCTGGAAAATTCTAGAATACACAGCGTGTACCTCTGACGGACACACCGTGTAGTGTGGGCGTACTACAGCTTGAGTTTCGGGTTTTTTCAAGTAACACACAGGGTGTGACCCTGGACACATGGTGTGTAATCTCTATAGATAATGGCAGAAGAAGCTTCATGAGACATGGTGTGTATTCTGGGAAATACACGGACAGGGGAAGCAATACACGGCCAAGAGGCACGGCGTGTATTCTCTTCTCAGAAGGGCAGAAGTGTCTTCGCAGGACTCGACGTGTATCCTGGGGATACACGGACATGGGGTGGAGTACACGGGCATGTACTCCACCACACGGACAGGCATGGCCAGCATACATGGAGCCGACCCCAGAAGTTTGGACACGGCGTGTAACCATACCACACACCGTGTACTTACTTTTACACGATCAGCTCTTCGACACGGGTTGTGGTACATGGACAGTACCCGATGACTGAAGACACAGAGTGTAACCATACCACACGTCATGTACTTACTTTTTACACGATCATCCCTTCGACATGGGCCGTGGTACACGGTTAGTACCCGAGGTCTAACGACACGGTGTGTAATTATACCAAAACGCCATGTACTTTTAGAAAATGGCTTGGTTGTCTTGTTCTACGTGACTTGGGCACGTTTTTCTTGGTTTTTCCCCTATGACGTGGGACGAAACGTAGGGATACATCATCTCTGGTCTTTGTGATGGATGATGTATCCACCCCTTTGACTCAAGGAGCGGACCCTCCCAGAATCTAGTATGTTGTGTACGGGAACCCTAGAGCTGGATGCGACTGTGGTGATGATGGTGATTGTACTTGGATCCTCCGTGGGTCCGGCAGCGAGGACGACTGTACTTGGATCCTCCATGGGTTCTGCAACGATGACGACAGTACTTGGATACTTCGTGGGTTCGGCAGCGATGGCGACTATACTTGGAACCTACATGGGTTCTGCAGTGTTGGTTACTGTACTAGGATCTTATGTGGGTTCGGCAGCGACGACTTCTGTATTTGGATCCTACGTGGGTTCGGTAGGGGAGATGAATCAGAGACTACATCTATCATGTTCACCCCTATTAATGAGTTGTATATCTGTGTGAGCTGATTCTTTATTTCCAGTCATTATCATCGATATGATTGTCTTGATTTCCTCTGTGGATTGGTTTGTGGTTTCCTGTGTGGATTGAGTTGTGCTTTCCTGTGTGGACTGGGTTTTACTTGAGCTCTTGTGTTGGAACCGAACTGGAATTGATGACTTAGGTATATGTATGGGCATATACCTAAGTAGAGTTGTTTGATAGTTTGTGTTTGTATCTTTCCTTTGTGGTTTAATCCTTTGTGGATTCTAGGAGACCTTCAGGAGTCTCGAGGTTCCTAATGAGTATCGTATACTCACCCCTGCATGGGCTATGCCCGCACTATGTTGTGTTGGTTGCAGACGATGGACAGCGCTGATCGTGGTTGAGGCTTGTGAGTGGGATGGTACCCGGAGGTGGACTATCAGGCGGGACGTACACGGAGTGGACGACCGAACACGAAGAGCCGACAAGACTATCTGTACTCACCCTTAAGGTGGTAGTTTCAGAGGACGCCTTGGTGGTTGCTGTTCTACTTTTCATCTATTGTACTTTATTTTCTCAGTTGTACTGTACTTTCAGTTGGGTTTGTATACTAGCCCATTTACTTTCCAGCACTTACTTTTGTACTCCGTTTACTTAGTGTTTACTTTAGCTTGTGTACTCTATGGTGTCTGTTCTCTTATATAAAGGAAATTCCTTCCCTTTTATCAGGATTTACGCCTTTGATGCTAGTCGCCAGCCCCTAGCCTATGGAAGGCGGGCTTGGGGTAGTCGCGACATGGGCCCTGAGTACGGGTCGTGATAGCAGTGCTGGTTGGATGGGTTTTCGTTGGTATAAGTGATGTTGGTTGGTATTGATTGAGTGGATCAGACTACATCTTTATGGGTTGTGTAGCTATATTGGAGTGGGATGATTCTATTGGTGGCGATATGGTTCTGTTGATGGCCGGATGTTGATTTAATGCTTAGATCATGGGTTTTAGTGGTGAGAGCTCGGTGTTCAGTAGTGATATGGCTAGATGTGTCTGCTAGTTTTCTCGGTGGATTTGGGTTGTTTTATTGGATTTCTTGAGGATTTCTTTCTCTGTTATGGATACTTTGGTATGGCTAGTTGTTGGTTCTATCTATTTGGTGATAGGGAGTGCCGTAGTCCTTTTATATTTGTTGACTCTTGCATGGTGACATGATCATTGGAGTGCGGAATGTAGGTTTGGGTCTGGGTTTCACTTCCTTTTTTTGTCATTGTTAGCCTTCTGGCAAGGTGTTTTACCCATTGAGTGATCTTTTTTTACTTCAATCCATTTTTCATTTTTACATACTCATTATATTTTACTTTTAATATATCCCAATAACCCAAAAAACCATAAAAACCTAAAAAACCCTAAAAATCTCTAAAAACCCAAAAAATCACTAAAAACCCTAAAAACTGTAAAAATCATATAAGGCCGTAAAAATCATTAATAACATGAAAACCCCTGAGAAAACCATAAAAAATTAAAAACACTTAAAACCCCTAAAAACTTATAAAAAACACTAAAAACCCAAAAAACCCAAAAAAAACCCAAATAACCATGAAACCCTCAAAATCCCTAAAAACCCTAAAAACCATAGAATTTGTAAAAAAATATCTAAAAATATCTAAAAATGTAAAGACTGTAAAAACCCTGAAAAAATATAAGCATACCTTAAAAACCATAAAAACAATTATAACCCTCCAAACCCTTAAAAATGTAAAAAACCAAAAAACCTTAAAACTTAAAAATCCCTAAAACCCCTCTAAATCCCTATAAAACCTAAAAACCATAAATATCCAAAAATTCCAAAAAATAATTATAAACAATAAAAACCCTAAAAACCAACAAAAACCTCATAAAGAAAAAAACACATAAAACCCCTAAAAACCTAACAAATTCTAAAAACCATAAAAACCCTAAAAATGATATCAAACCCAAAAAACCCTAAAAAAACCTAATAATCATAAAACCCCATAAAAATCATAAAAAATATATTAATATATCAAAAAAACATAAAAATAACTAAAAACCATGTAAAAACCTAAGAAAATGTTAAAAAACAAAAAACTCTTAAAGCCCCTAAAAATCTAAAAATCATTAAAACCCTAAAACCCTATAAGATCCTAAAATACCAAAAAACACAATAAACCCAAAAAAGATATAAACTTTTAGAAAATATAAAATGCTATAAAAACCCAAAAACCCACTAAAACGTTACAATACCTAAAACCCCAAAAAACAATAAATTCCATAGAAACCCTAAAAATCCCAAAACCATAAAAATATCTAAAAACCCTAAAAAACTATAAAAACACTAAAAAGTCCCTAAAATCCATAAAAATGTAAAATAATCCAAAAACTAATGAATAATATATAAACCGAAAAATAATTAAATCCCCCCAAAACCTATAAAAATGTTAAAATACATAAAAACCCTAAAACACTAAAAAACCCTAAAAACCATCAAAAACCATGAAAACCATTAAAATTATAATAAATCCTTAAAAATACATAAAAACATAAATATCCTAAAAATATTGAAAAATCCCTAAGAAAACCCAACAAACCCAAAAATACATAAAACACCAAAAATATATAAAAATTGCTAAAAACCCTTAAACCCTTAAAACTGTAAAAAACCTAAAAACCCTAAAAACCCTAAAAATATTAAAAAATATTAAAATCCCATAAAAACACTAAACCCTGCTAAAATATCTTAAAAAAATTGAACCCCTAAAAATATTAAAAAATTCTAAAAATATTAAAACATAAAATATCTCAAAAGAACCCCTAAAACCCTAAAAATCATTTATCCAATAAAAACACTAAAAACCCTCAAAAACATAAATATATGTAAAAACTAAAAAACGCACATAAAAATCCAAAGAAATCCCTAAAAACGTAAAAACCCTAAAAAGGAACACTATGAAAACCTAAAAACACTTCAAACCCCTGAAAACCTAAAAATTATAACAACCCTAAAACCCCTCAAAACCATGACAAACCATAAACCTGTAAAAAGCATAAAAAACATATAAATCCATAAAAACCACTTAAAATACTAAAACACCTTTAAAACACTTAAAATATTAAAAAAACCATAAAATATTAAAGAACCAAAAAAGCTCCAAAATTACCTTAGAACCCAAAAAACCTAGAAATCCAAAAAACCAAAAAACCCTTAAAAACATAAAAATCCCCCAAAACCCTAAAAAATCATCAAAATTCTAAAAATAACTAAAAACCATAAAATGTAAAAAACATTAAAAAACAAAAAAAAACCCCCTGAGAAAACCATTAAAACCTAAAAAAAATTAAACCCCTAAAAACATAAAAACACTAAAAAACCATAAAAACTCTATAAACCCTAAAAACCAAAAAAACATAAAAACATTAAAAACATAAAAACCCATAATAACCCTAAATAACCACTAAAAACTAGAAAAACTATTTAGACCACCAAGAATGTTAGAAAGTCTAAAAAACCCTAAAAACTAAAAAAACTCAATAGACCTGAAAACCAAACAACTATAAAATCCTAAAATCTCTAGAAATCCACAAAATCCACAAAACCCAAATATAACATAAAATTTCTAAAAAATCAAAAAAAAAACTCTAAAACCATAAAAAAACATTGAAAATTTAATAAAAACATAAAAAACATAAAAACCCTTAAAATCCCTAAAAATCAAAATACCCAAAAAACCCCAAAACCCTAAGAAGCAGTAAAAATTCAAAAAAATTCCTCTAAACCCATACAAAAGTAAAAAATTGTAAAAACACTAAACAAACTAAATAAAACCATATAATCCTAAAACACTTAAACCCCCTAAATAAATAAAAAATGATGAAAACCCTAAAAAACCATAAAATACCATAAAAAACCCTAAAACCCTAAAAACCCATATAACTCAAAAAAATATTAACAAACCAATAAAAAGCCTAAAAACACACTAAAAAATATTAAAAAATTTTAACCCATAAAAAAGATAAAACCCCCAAAACCCCTTAAACCGTCAAAATCCCTAAAACCACTAAAAACCATAAAAATACTAAAAAAATCAATAAAAATCCATAAAAACATAAAATACAATAAAAAACATGAAAACCCTAAAAACATATAAATTATAAAAACACTGAAAACCCATAAACACATAAAATATTCGAAAAATCCTAAAAACCCCTAAAAAACCTAAAAACCCTAAAACCATAAAATGCATAAAAAACTTTAAAACCTTTGAAACCCATAGAAACACTAAAAACACTAAAAACCATTTAAAACACAAAAAATGATAAAAAAACTCTAGATAACCTTAAATATCATAAAAACAACAAAAAACCTAAAACCCAAAAAACCCATAAAAATCTTAAAAACCCTGAGAACCCTAAAAACCCTCAAAATGCCTAAAACCTATAAAAATTGTAAAAATCCACAAAAATCCATAATAAGATACAAACCTAAAAAACATGAAAAACCATAAGAAACCCTTAAATACGTAAAAAACTAAAAACTCCTAAAACCCCTAAAAACACTAAAAACCATAAAAACCCTAAAACCCTAAAACTCCTAAACACCCTAAAAACTTATAAAAATCCTTAAAGTTTCATAAAAGTATCTAAAAACCAAAAAACCCCTTTAAACCGAAAAGAAAACCTTAAATACAAAAAACAAATAAAACCCCTAAAAACATTAAAAAATTCTAAAAAACATAAAAACTATAAAAACTCCTTAAAACATTAAAAAACCATGACACCCATAAAACCCCAAAATATCACTAAAAACTCTAGAAACACTTTAATCCCCAAAAAACATTAAAAAACTCTAAAAAGATTAAGAATCCAAAAAATCAAAAAAACCAACAAAAAAACATAAAAATATGAAAAACATCAAAATCCCTAATGACCCTAAAAACCTTAAAAATATAAAAAAAATACATAAAAATCAATAAAAACATAACAATGAGTAAAACCATAAAAACCCCTAAGAAAACATTAAAAATATAAAAACACTTAATACCCGTAAAAACACTAAAATCCCTAGAAACCCTAAAACCATAAAACCTAAAAAACCTAAAAATCCCTCAAAATCTATAAAAACATTAAAACTGCATAAAATCATAATAAATCATTAAAAATCCCAAAAAATGTAAAAAAATCTAAAAAACTTTAAAACCCCTAAGATAACCACAACATCAAAAAAACACTTAAAAACCTAAAAACCTAAATGGAACTAAAAAATCTTAAAGATCCTAAAAAATCCCTAAGACCCCTAAAAACCATAAAATCCTATACACCACTAAAAACAAAAAAACCCCATAAAATCCTTAAAATTCCTACAACCCTATATAAAACTTAAAATGCATGGGTGCTAGTCCAAGATTCGTGCTTTAAGGAGTGCTTTATCATTGGATTTTGGTTATTGGTGGCTTCTTTCACTGATGTTGCTTCTAGTTAATCAGATATCTACCAAGGTTACGTCAATCACTAGATCTCTTGGTTTGTCGGGTTCCTAGATATTTGATTTTAATCCCTGAATAGGTGGATATCAGTATATTTTTTTTATCCGTTTTTGGTTTTACAACTATTATCAATGGTTTCCTAGTAATAGTTCTCGAGTCGATGCGTTTGGGATGGAGTGGGTCAAATGTTAGGTTTTAATGCACTTGATTGTTTTAAATTTTTCTTACACAATGATAATTTTTTCATTTTTGGTCATCAATTCTTTGGGTCGGAGGTGGTATAGTGGTTGATCAGTGGATTTTCATTATGGAAGTTTCAAGATATTTTAGGTTCCACTTAATGATTTATTTTGTTAACAAATTTGTTGGAGAGTTTTTTCGTTCTATTCAAGCTATTGTTTTTTCGCCCGACATCATTTATTCTAGTGTGTTGGTTGGAGGGATTGTTCTCTAGTCCAAAGGTTTTCCAGCCATCAACATTGGTTTCAATGTATTCTCATGTTTGCAATTAAAATAGGGCTGGATAGAAATCTTAAGACAATTGGACATGTGGTGCTGTTTAATTCATGATATTGTGAGGTTGGTTTGATTTCGTTGCTTTTTTTTCTAACACATTGCATGATGTTGTTGATTTGGTCGCTGCCTTTCTAGATTATGGGGTGTTATTCCAGGTTTTCTTGGTCAGAGGCATGATGTGGTTTCTCATCTGTTCGATGTTGGGTGTGTTAGAATTATCCTTCATTTGGTACTTCATCGGTGCACCATGTTTTGTTTTCCAATCATCCAGCATCACTCCTATTTTCTCAGATTGATAGAAGAGGTCCATTGACTAAATTCATCCTCTAGGTTCATAGAAGAGGTATTATTTTGGATCTATTCAGTGTTTCATTTTATTTTTTTTCACTGGTGATGGTGGTTTTTTTACATTCTTTAGTGTCAAGGTGGTGAGGAACTTGAAATATCATTTCTATGATGGCTTCACATTAGTTTCTACACATTGGATTGTTTTTTATTTGTTGAAGGATGGTTTTCCAACCAGCGATTGTGTTCTCATTTCACTTAGTTTGTGTCGGTTTGGTGGTGTCCATGGATTCAGTGGTATCATTTCATGCTTTACACTATGATTTTTAAATTCTTTGTTTTTTGGGGGATTGGTTCTTTGTTCTGCATTGAAGTTATTTCTCTCATTATAGGCTCTAGGTTTTTTTGGGTTACAATGATACTTTTTGGCTGGGGTATTTGTTACCTTTTTTGGTAGTAGAGGAAGGTTTTTGTAGTTTCAGTTTGGTTCTGGTGGTGAGTTTTGGTTGAAGATGTATAGGAGGTCGGTGGATGGGGATTTTCCTTGGTTTTGGATACCAAATAGAATCTCTTAATGGTAATTGGGGATTTTAAGAATCTTAGGTTGGATCGGTGTTGGTTTTGATTGACTGGTGGAAGGATTTTATAGAGGGTAGTGTCTTTGGTTGATATATTCTTAGGACCAAGGGGATGCGAGGATGCATGGGTTGAAATGATTCAGGTGAATCTAATTATCAAGAGTGATTTGGTTCTAGTTGTTGGTGCAAAAAGTGGTTCTGGAGGCTGCTGGTTTTTGGTTGGTGTTGGGGATGGTGCTTTAGAGCCTAAGAGATGGATTGGTGATATGAGATGAGAGATTTTTTAACTGGGAGATGGTTTTGGGTGCTAGTGGGTGGGAATTTTGGGGTGTTTGTTGCACTGTTTTTTGCTATTGGAGCAGGTGCTGAGACTGCTGGGAGCTGGATTAGGAGATATTATAGGGTTATGGACATGTTATAACTTCTAGAAGATGTGTTGGGAATTTAAAAGGGATACTGGAAGCTGTTGAGGCAATATAGAGATGGTTAATGACAGATATTATGGGATGATGGGTGTTATTGGGAGATGTTTTCGACTTGGGATAGTGATGGAGCTGGGAGATGGGTGTTGTGCAATTGGTGTTGGGTTCATTGGGAATTGTGAGGTTTCTCAAGACTTTTGTAGGCATTGGTTTGGATAGTCATCATGAGGTTTAATAGGCTATCTACTAGGTGATGGTTGGTTTGGCTTTGCGAGTTTTCTTGGATCCTTTTCCAGAAAATCATTTTTTTGGCTACATGAGTTTTCTCAAGCCCATTTTGCAGAAAATGGCTTCGAATGGCTTCATGAGATTTCTTAGGCCTATTTTCATGAGTTTCGTTGTTTGGGCTTCATGAGGGTTCTCAAGTCCATTTTCCTTTCTTCTTTTAATATGGACCTTTAGGCTATTTGGATTAAACTTTATGTGATTGCATTATACTTCAATTACTTATATTATATTATATATTATATTTTCTTGGAAAAAATCCCTAGAACCCTACAAAAACCATAAAACCACTAAAAACTCTAAATACACTTCAAAGCACTAAAAATGTTAAGAAACACTAAAAGTCATAAAAACAGTAAAAAATATAAAAAAACAATAAAACTCAGAAAAAAAAACCATTAAAAACCTAAACCCCTAAAAATCTCTAAAAACACTAAAATCCATAAATATTTTTAAAAATCACAAAAAATCCATAAAAATGTAAAAACCCCTAAAAACCTAAAAACCATAAAAACCTGGAAATACATAAAAAACTAAATAAAATTACCTGAGTTGTAAAGGGTTTTCGAGTGTGGGTTGTTTGAACCCTCCCCTCCCTTCTCTGCTATGTCTCTTTTTTCCTTGCTAATAAATTTGGGGGGGGGGGGGGGAATAGCCCGACCCTCACATCTTCCTTGCCCTAAAAATAACAAAAAACCTAAAAAACCATAAAAACTTAAGAAACCAACCCCCCTAAAACCCCCAAACAACCACTGAAACTTTAAAAACCCTTTAAATACCTAAAAATGTTAGAAAACCCAATAATGCATTAAAACCCCAAACAAACTTATAAAATCCAAATCCCAAAAAAACAAAAAACCCAAAAAAACCCTAATAATCTCTATAAACCCTAAAAGGTATAAATATCCAAAAAAGACCATAAAATATCTAAAAACATAAAAAAACCCTAAAAACACTAAAATCCCCTATGAAAAACATAAAAACCTAAGAACACTTAAAACCCATAGAAAACTCAAATAATGTAAAAAAAAACATAAAAAATATATATAAATCCCTAAAAACCATAAAACCCCTAAAAACCATAATGACCCTAACACAAATAAAAATGATAAAAACCCTTTATACCCCTACAACCCCAAGAAAACCATAAAACCTAAAAAACCTTAAACCCCTTCAAAATCCCTAACAAACATTAAAACCCATAAAAATTCTAAAAAGCCCCAAAAATAAAAAAAAATGTAAGAAACCCAAAAAATGCTGAAAACCCCAAATAAAACTATAAAACCTTAGAACACTTAAAAGACCTAAGGTACCTAAAATTTTTAAAAAACCAAAAATCAAAAAATCTCAAAAAAACCCTAAAAATAATAAAAACCATAAAACCCTTTAAAACACAAAAACTCAAAAATATCCAATAAAACCTTTTAAAACCACTAAAAACTCTAAAAACCCTTTAAACCAAAAAATGGTAAAAGACTCTAAAAAACTTTAAAATCCTAAAAACACAAAAAAACAACCTGAAACCCCAAAAAAACTACAAATACCTAAAAACCCTAAAAATCCTAAAACCCCTAAAAATACCAAAAAACCCTAAATCCATTAAAATCCTAAAAAATACCTAAAAAACCTAAAATGTAAAAAACCCTAAATGTTTTGAAAAACCTACGAAAACCTTAAAAACCTAAAACACATTAAATCCCTAAAAACATAAAAACATAAAACCCCTAAAAACCATAAAAACCATAAAACCTGTAAAAACCTTTCAAAACCTTACAAACACATAAAAAACCTAAAAACCTACAAAAAAACTAGAAACCCTTAACACCCATAAAAATGCTAAAAAAATAAAGAAACAATTAAAACCATAATAACTAAAAAAATCATAAAACCCCAAAAAATAATAAAAACCCTAAAGAACCTAGAAACCCTGAAAACACAAAAAACACTGAAAATCTATAAAATCTTAAAAAACCATACAAAGCATAAAAAATTCCTAAAAATTACTAAAAATTAAACAATTCTAAAAATCCTGAAAACACTAAGAAAAACATAAAACCAAACAACAATTAAAACCCTAAAAATATATGAAATGATGAAGACCCTAAAAACTCGAAAAACCCTCAAAAGCAGTAATAACCCTAAAAAATCATAAAAATCCTAAAATCCCTAAAAATCATTAAAAATGAAAAGAAACTAAAAACCATATACACCATTAAGAAAACCTTAAATCTCAAAAAACCAAAAAACCCAAAAATAATAAATAACACTTCCACCCTAAAAACCTTAAAAACCGTAAGAACCCATAAAAATATTAAAAAACACAAAAACCCAATAAAAACCTATAACCCCACTAAAAACTATAAAAACCCTTTAAACCCATAAAATATTTAAAGACTAAAAAAGGTAAAAAAAAACAAATACAAATAAATTTTATAATGACATAAAAACCCTAAAACCACTTAAAAACCTCAAAATCACTTAAAACACTAAAAATCCATGAAAATATTAAAAAATCCCAAAAATCCCAAAAAACATTAAAAACCATGAAAACACCCCAGAGAACATAAAAAACCTAAAAATAGTTAAATCCTCTAAAAACCAAAAAATATGCTAAAAACCATAAATACACTAAAAACTCTAAACACCATAAAAAACCTAAAATCCTTAAAAAATCCATACAACCCAAAAAAACAACTAAAAACTATAAAAAACTTTTAAACCAATAAAAATGTTAACAAACAATAAAAAATCCCGAAACGATAAAAACCATAAAAACCCCTAAAAATCCAAACACCCCCAAAACCCTCAAAATCCATAACAACCCATAAAAACCCAAAAGGCCACAAAAATCCAAAGAAATGAAAAAACCCCTAAAACACTAAAATACCCTAAAAAACCATAAAAACCAAAAAATCCATAAAATACTTAAATACTCTAAAAACCCTAAAAACCCATACAACTCCTAAAACCCCTCAAATTCCCAAAAAAAACTACAAATTCCTAAAAAATACTTATAAATACATTAAAACATAAAAAACACTAAAAACCCTAAAACCCCCTTATAAAAACCTTAAAAACCTAAAAAATATAAAAGATCTAAAAACATCAAAATTCTAAAAACAATAAAAAATCTTAAAACCCTAAAAAACACTAATAACCCTAAAAAACACTAAAATCACATAAAACCAAAAAATTAAAAAAACAATAAAAACCCTTTAAACCCTAAAAATGATAAAAAAACTCTATAAAACCTTAAAACCCCTAAAATTATAAAAATCAACAAACCCCTAGAAAAACTACAGAAACATATTAAAGGAAATCACATATCTAAAAATGTAAAAATCTCAAAAAACCATAAAAAACAACCAATAAATCCTTAAAACTCAAAAAACACTTAGAACACCTAAAAACCCAAAAAATGATAAAAACCCAATCAAACCCTGAAAAACACTAAAACGCCCCATAAAACATTTCAAATCCCTAAAAATCCAAAAAACCCATAAAATCCCGAAAGACCTAAAATCCATAAATCAAAAAATACCATTCAAAACGCTGAAACCCACTGTGAAAACATCAAAAGACTAAAAAAAACTTAAAATACATAAAAAAAACCTATAAATGCTAAAATCCCAAAAAACCATAAAATATCCCAAACTCATAAAACCCCTTAAAACTTATAAACCCCATAAAAGACAAAATAATTTCATCAAAATCAATAAAACCCCTAAAAACCCACTAAATAATTTTAAACCCTTTAAAACACAGAAAAAAGTTAAAAAACTCTATAACTCGTTAACAAACTAAAAACAAAAATTAACAGTAAAATCAGAAAAAACCATAAAAACAACAAAAACTCCAAAACCACTAAAAACCCTCAAAATCCATAAAACCCTAATAATTTATAAAAATTATAAAAAATCCATAACAAAAATAAAAAATATCAAAACCCCTAAATACCATGAAAATCCTTAATAAAACGTTAAAAATATAAAAATACATAAAACCTATAAAAAGACAAAAAACAAAAAAAAACCTAAAAAATAATAAAAACCTAAAGATCCCTAAAAACCCCAGACACCATAAAAATCCTAAAAGGCCCTAAAAATCCCAAAAAACGTAAAACATCCTTAAAAACATGAAAAACCCAAATAAAAACCTAAAAATATAAAAATACTTAAAACCCATTAGAAAAAAAAATAAGCTAAAAACCCTAAAAATCCCTAAAATCAACCAATCTCTAAAAATTAAAAAAACCCTAAACGCCTTAAAAAACATTAAAACCCTATAAAAACCATAAAACCAACTAAGAACACTGAAAACTATTCAAACCCCAACACATTTAAACCCCCTAAGTCGTTATAACCACTAAAAATAAAAAATAATCCATAAAAACTCTAAAAGAACTAAAAAATCCCAAAAACCCTCAAAATACCTAAAAACTCATAAAAACCATAAAAAAATATAAAAAACCATAGAAATACCTAAAACATAAAAAACCCTAAAAACAAGAAAAAACATAAGAAAACCTTAAAAACCTAAAAACACTTAAAACCCTTAAAAACCAAAAAAACTCTAAAAACCCTAAAAAACAAAAACACCCTAAAAAGCCTAAAACTACTCAAATCCCTAAAAATACTAGAAAACCATAAAAATACTAAAAGTCCATAAAAATACCAAAAAAATGGAAAAACACTAAAAACATTGAAAACCTTAAATAAAAACATAAAATCGTAAAAAAACTAAAACCCCTAAAAAACTAGAAAAAGATTAAAATTATAAAGAACAATAAACATCCCAAAACCAAAAAAACAACTAAAATTTTTAAAAAACCCCAAAACCCATATAAACCCTAAAACCACTATGAACTCTAAAACACCTTTGAAACCCTAAAAAAATAAAAAAACTCTTAAAACCTTTAAAAATAAAAATACCACAAAACCCAAATCCCATAAAACTATAAACACCTAAATATCCCCAAAATCCCTTAAAAACGCATAAAACCATAGCACCAACTAAAAACTGTATAAAACAATAAAAAGTTCCTTATACATAAAACCCCCTAAAAACCTAAAAAAACCTAACTCCAAATCTCTTTTTTCATTTTTTTTAATAAAATCACTCTGAGGATCAGTGGGAAGTGCTTACAAAACATAAAATTGACTAAACCTGAACACCAACCAATCATATAAGCCATAACTATCCGAATACAATTCAAAAAATACTATCAACCACGATTCAAAATAAAAAATCCAAATCACTTCTTGAACCACCAATGTGTCATGAGCTTCCATAACTCCACCTTCCCAAATCCAAAATTCAAAATAAAATTGAACAAGCCATGGACTGACCCCATCACTCATTGGGCCAAAAATCCTGATACTCCATCATTTTAATTGTCACCTAGAATGTCAGCGAGAGAATCCCACTAGAATTATTATCCTTTATAGAACCAATTTATGACACCCCAAACCATTAATGATAACAATCCAAATGAAAAACTATTAAACAAAAACCTTAGCATTCCGAAGAGACAGAGCCATAATAGTCCAACCGCCATGAACCCCATCGACTACTCAAAGATCATATCTCAAATATTCCTTAAAAACCACTACACTACACTTACTAGGATATGATCAGTGGTATTCGAAGCTGGAGCCGAGTTAGATGTAATAGAGAACTCAAAAACAAGACCACGCCTTTTTTAGGACTTCCAATCTATACCTTGGAGATTCCAGAAGTCTTTAAACAGGTGTGGCACCACTAGACATGAAATGAAAAGAAAAATATGATGGTAAATACTTCAGATCACCAAACCATACCCATGATCTTCCATGAAGAAATAAAAATAGAGTAGATGTGACCTCAAAAACCAAAATAACTTGCATATAGCTTAAAAACAAGGACCCAATCACACAATCATATTACTTAATCAAACGAGGACCACCACATCTCAAATAAAATCCTGGAAGAACCTATTGTAACACAATTGACGAAATGAAAAGAACATTCCAAATCCTCCTTGAAACCACCATAGTAGACTAACTCTGAGAGTAGTGAAGGAACATGAATCCAGAGTAGCGTTTGAAGTGGACAAGGCCTCAACAAAGAAACTTCCATTACAAAACAACTAAGACTAACTTTTGAATCCATAACTAGTCATAAATCATACTTGATAATACACTAATGAAACAAAAACCACCATGAAAGAGAGCACTGAGAAAAGAAGAGACACGACACTATCCTTGTCCCTAAGAAACTAATAAAACTCAACCCACACATCTCGAATATCCTAGAGAGAAAACAAAGCACTTGATCAGAATGGGGTTGGAAATATGGACACCAGTGTAAAGGGAAGAGGAAAGACATTGAGGGAATCACGGAGAGCAATGGTTTCCAAAAAAAATCAGTCTGGATCAATGAATTAGTGGAAAACAACCAAAGAGATAATGAGGGGGTGGAGGAAAGGGATGTGATAGGAGGGGTGGGGGATAAGGAAGAAGTGAGTAACATTGGGAGATGATGCCAGAGAAGTACAGTGCATTCCTCCCCCCTCAAAAATACCAGTGAGGAAACCCTGATAAAACCTTACAATCCAAAAAAAACATAACCCCTTAAAAACCTAAAAATCACAGTATTACTGAGAAAACACGAAAAAGTATAAAAACCTAAAAGCCCGTAATATCCTTCAAAATCGTAAAAATCCCTAAAATCCCTACAACCCATAAAATTCCTTAAAATACCTAAAAATCATAAAAAGGTAAAAAATCCCAAAAACCATAAAACCCTAAGAAAACCATAAAAACCTAGAAACACTTAAAACCCCTAAAAACCATAAAACAGATTAAAACCCTTAAAATACTCTAAACCCCATAAAAACCATAAAACCCCTAAAAATCCATAAAATCCCTAAAAACACTTAAAAACCCTCAAACACACTAAAACTATATGAATCCTAAAAACTAATAAAAACACTAAATACTCTAAAACCCTTTAATATTTTAAAAATTGTAAAAAACTAAAAAATACCTTAAAAACCTAAAAACCCAAAAAAACATAAAACCAAAAAAACCGCTAAAAATCATTGAAATCCATTAAAACCATTCAAAATCCATAAAATCTATAAAAATACCTAAAAATGTAAAAGTACATAAATCTCTTAAGTAATCATAAAAAAGATAAAAACACTTGAAACCCTTTTTTTTAAACATGATAAAACCCTAATAAACCCTATCCTAAAAACCTTCAAAATCCCTAAAGACCAAAAAACCATACAAATTTGATAAAATCTCTAAAAATCATGAAAAATGTAAAAAAACCCTAAAACTATGAAAAACCCAAAGAAAACCTTAAAAATGTCAAAACACTTCCACACCCCCCCCCCAAACCTAAAAAATTATAAAACCCTAAAAAACATTAAATTACATTTTTTAACGTTTTGGGGTCGAAGACTCATTTATTATTTAAATGAAAGACCTCTTTCAAACTGGGTAGAGGGCGACCCATTACATTGCCTGAAGGCCCAAGATCTAGTGGTCTGAATACAAGGCCTGAAAGCCCATTTTTTTGGCCCAATGAGTCCTTCGCTGAATAGTATTTCTATAGTACCCAGGCTGCTACAGAACCTACTGCAGTACCACCACTGCTACAATTCCCACTACATTGCGTCCGCCGCTATAGTGCTACCGCTGCTACAGTTCTGCATCTTCTACAGTACTGCTACAGTGACCTTCTATAGTGATGCAAAAGTACTGTAAATTAGTCCATGCCTGGATTTGATCCTGGGTCTTTTGGATGCCAAGCAGATGCCTTTACCACTTGGGTACAGGCTCATTGGCTTAAATTACATTAAAAACACTAAAATCCCATAAAAACCTGAAACACCTCTAATAACCTTAAAACCCCTAAAAACCAATAAAACCCCAAAAATTACTAAAAACTCAAAAAACCCTTTAAACCCCTAAATATGTTAAAATGTTCTAAAAAAACCTAAATACCCTAGAAAAATCCATAAAACCCAAAAAACAAAATAAACAATAAAAACACTAAAACCCCAAAAAACCAAAAAAACCCCTTAGAATCCCTATAACCCATAAAAATAAAAAAATCATTAAAATCCCTTAAATTTCCTAAAAACATAATAAAATATAAAAACCCTGGAAAACTATACGAAAACCAATAAACCATAAAAACACTTAAAACCCCTAGATGTTAAAAATTATAAAATCAAAAAAATCCCAAAAAACAAAAAAACCCAAAGAACATTAAAAAACCACTAAAAATATTAAAACCCTTTATACCCCTAAAAATGATAAAAAAAACTCTAAAAAACCAAAACCCCCCTAAAATCTCAAAAACCCCTAAAACCCAAAAAAATGTCAAAATAGTAAAATCCTCAAAATCCATAAAAACATAAAAATCCTAAAAAGAATTAAAAATTTCTGAAAACATAAAAAAAAACTAAAAAACACAAATAAACCTTAAAAGACTAAAAACAATTAAAACTCCTAAAACAACAATAATTGTTAAAAACACTAAATAACCCTAAAACACCCAAAAAACCCTCAAAATCCCTAAAATTCTTAAAAACACTAACCCCCTTAAGACACTAAAATCACTAAAACCCCTAAAAACCTAAAAACCCTAAAACCCTCAAAATCCATAAACACCTTACACCCTGTAAAATCTGTTAAACCTCTAAAAACCATAAAACCCATAATACCCATAAAACCCATAAAAACCATAAAAACCAATAAAAACCCTAAAACCCCATTAAACCACTAAAAATATTAAAAGACACTAAAACCACATAAAACCCCAAAAATCTAAAAAAACTATACAACCCTAAAAACCCTAAAACACTAAATCCTCTAAAAATCATAAAAATCTCGAAAAACCCTAAGAATCAAAAAAATCAAAAAAATCCCTAAAAATCCCTCAAAATGTAAAAAACATTAAAACCTAGGAAAATCCATAAGAAAAACATAAAAAAACACAAAAAACACATAAAAACATAAAAACATCAAAAAGCTTAAACACCCTAAAAACATCAAAATCCCTAAAAACCTAAAAAAACATAAAAAAACCAAAAAAAACCACAAATATTCCTAAAAATAGAAAAAATCCATAAAATTCCTGAAAGCTCATAAAAAGCCCTTAAAAAACTAAAAACATATAAAACAGCCAAAAAATAAGAAAAATGCTAGAAACTTTAAAGTACCTAAGAACACTAAAATCTATTAAACCCTCTAAAAACCATAAAAACCCCAAAAATATTTTAAAACCATATAAATCAAAATAACACTAAAAAACCACTAAAAACTCTAAAAATTATTTAAACTACTAAAAATGTTGTAAACCTACAAAATACCTTAAAACCCTAAATACCTCAAAATCCATAAATCCCCTAATAAACATAAAAATCCCAAAAGGCCCTTAAATCACTAAAACATAAAAACACAAAAAAATATGAAAAACCCATAATAAAACCTTAAAAACCTAAAAACACTTAAAACCCCTAAAACTGAAAAATGAAAAAAACCTTAAAAACAACTAAAAACCCAACAACCCTCAAAATCAATAAATACTACAAAAATCATAAAATCCCTAAAAATCCTTAAAAATGTAAAAAATTCCTTGAACCCTTAAAAGGTCATAAGAAAAAATAAAAATGCTAAATCCACTTAAATCTCCATTGAACCAAAAAAACAAAAAATAAATAAAAAACAACCACAAAACCCCAAACCCCTAAAAAGTCCTTAAAATCCTAAAGTCCCAAAACACTAAAAAACACCCCAAGACCTTAAAAGATCCTAAAAACCCAAAGAAAAACCTATAAACCATTAAAAACACTAAAAACCCATTAAACCACAATAAAATTAAAAAACTCTTAAAACCCTTAAACCCCAAAAAATCTCAAAAACCCCAAAAAACCATAAAAAACATAAAACCCATAAAATCCTAAAAAACCCTAAAAATATTAAAAAATTTAAAAAATCTTGAAAAGCACAGAAATTTGTTAAAAATCTAAAAACACATTAAAACTATAAAAATAAAAAAAAACACTAAAAAAAATAAAAACCCTAATACCCTAAACCCACCAAAACTTCTCAATATCCCAAAAATCCCTAAAAATAATAAAAACACTAAAAATATATAAGAATAAAAAAAATGTAAAAAAGCCTAAAACCACTAAAACACTAAGAAAACCATAAAAACATAAAAGAAATTAAAATCCCTAAAAAACCAAAAAACATTAAAACAAAAAAACAACAAAAAACAACAAAAATACCCTACATACCGTAAAAAACCTAAAACCCATAAAACACCTAAAACCTTAAAAAACCTAAAAATACAGAAAAACCTAAAAACCACTAAAACTCTAAATATCCATTATACACTTAAAAACGATAAAAAACACTAAAACCCTTAAAACCATAAAAACTCAAATACCCTTTAAAATAATAAAACCCATAAAAACCAAACACCATCAAAATCCTCAATACCCAAAAAATCATTAAAATTCCAAATAAATCCCAAAAAACACTTAAAATATAAATAACCCTAAAACCCTTAAATACCTTTCGAAAAAATTAATAACCAAAAACTCTTAAATTCCCAAGAAAAAATAACAAACGAATCCGCCCCTCCCCCCCCCCAAATCCCTAAAAATCTAAAAAACACTAAATACCATCAAAATCCGAAAAAATTATAAAAACCCATAAAAAACCTAAAAATACATAAAGATAACTAAAAAGAAGAAAGACCCGAAAAATGATGAAAAAAGACAAGAAAACCATAAAAACCTTTAAAACCAAAAAACACTTAAATCCCATAAAAAAACCAAAAAATACTATAAAAACCATAAACCACAAATACAAGAAATTTTTTTAAAAACCATAAAAATCCCTAAAAACTCATAAAATCCAAAAAAACTCCCTAGAAACTCTAAAAAAATTCTAAAACCAATAAATATTAAAAAACTATAAAAAATTAAAAATAATAAAAAAATCACAAAATCTCAAAAATCCATAAATACCATAAAAACCCTAAAACCTTAAAAAAACCCTAAAAATACTCAATTTCCCTAAAAACACTTAAAATAACAAAATACCTAAAAATACCTAAAAATATATAAAAATGTAAAACACTATGAAAACCCTCAATCCCTAAGAAAATCATAAAAACCTAAAAAGACATAAATCCCTTAAAAACCTATAAAATAAAATATAGCCTAAAAAACCTTAAATCCCTAAAAAACCTAAAGATCATCAAAATTCAAAAAAATATAAAACAACATAAAAATCATAAAAATTCACTAAAATATAAAAAATAAAAAATAAAAACCCAAAAACCCTATAAAATGGAAAGAAAAACATAAAAACCTAAATACACATAACATCCCTAAAAACCTAAAAATCTCCAAAAACACTAAAACCCCCTAAAATACCCAAAAACCCCTAACCCCCTAAAAAACCCAAATAATATAAAATAAACTAAAAATGATGGGCACTATAGCGGTGGCATGTCATCATTGCGGCGACAGGGGCATTGTAGTAGCAGCGGGTACTGTGCGACACTATACTCGGCGTTTACTATAGTACTACTATTCACAGAACGGGCCTTGGGCCAAAAATTATGGCCTATGGGCCATGTAATAGGATAAATTTTCAATGGGACTTCAGACTATGTAACATGTCACCCTCTACCCAATTAAAATAGGTCTTTTCATTTCTTTAATAATAAATGAGGCTTTTCCCCTAACCGTTTCCAAACAAAAAACAAAAAAACACTAAAAAATATCTAAAAACCCTAAAAACCCTTTAGACCAATAAAAACATTAAAAAACCCTAAAAAACATAAAACCTCAAAACACTCAAAACCTTAAAACCCCATTTAAATCATAAAAACTTTAAAATCCCTAAAACCCTAAAAACCATAGAAATCATAAAATTCTCTAAAAATCCAATGAAATGTAAAAAATCCTAAAAACCATGAAAAAACCTATTAAAACCTTACACACCTAAAAAAACAAAAACCCCTTAAAACATAAAAACACTAAAAAACAATAAAATAATCAAAAAATACTAAAACCCTCAAAATCTGTAAAAATCCTATAAAATTAAAAAACCTACAAAATCCCTAAAAATAAAAATAACTAAAAAACCCTGAAAGAACCTATGAAAACCACGGAA
Source organism: Viscum album (assembly GCA_963277665.1). Taxonomy (NCBI): domain Eukaryota; kingdom Viridiplantae; phylum Streptophyta; class Magnoliopsida; order Santalales; family Viscaceae; genus Viscum; species Viscum album. Next base: position 395,424,738 of record OY728157.1, read on the forward strand.
ACCTAAATACACTTAAACCCCCTAAAAACCTAAAAATTACTAAAAACCATAAATCACCCTATAGGCCCCAAAACACTATAAAAACTCCTAAAAACAGTAAAATACCCAAAAAAACCCATAAAATCATTAAAATTACTAAACATATAAAAAACCTTCAAACCCCTAATTTTTTTAAAAACTCTAGAATCCAATTAAATTCCTAAAAAACAAAAAAAACCTAAAAACACAAAAAAAATTATATCCTCTAAAATGTATAAAAACACTCAAAATCACCATCACCCCCCCCAAATAAAAATCCTAAAAATAAAAAAAACATAAAAACATAAAAAATCTAAAAGTTCTAAAAACCCTAAGAGGACAAAAACACCCTAAACACAAAGAGCTCCTAAAAAATCAGAAAAAGGTAAAAACACAAAAATCCGTAAAAAGACCATAAACCAGCCGAAAACTATCAAAATCCGTAAAACCATAAAAACCATAAAACCCTAAAAAATCCCTAAAATTAAAAAAAACACAAAAAAACAGAAAACCCTTAAGAAATCCTTAGAAAAATAAAAACACTTAAAATTCCTAAAACCCCAAGAAATATAAAATCCTTGAAAGAACATAAAAACCCTAAATACCCTAAAAAACAAAAATGACCCTAAAAATAAATAAAAATAGAAAAAAGCCAAAAAATCCAAAATAAACATTGAAAACAAAAAAATATTGAAAAAATCGATGAAAAATGTAAAAACCTAAAACCGCGTAAAACCCCTAAAAACCCTAAAACACTAAAAAACATAAAATACCCTAAAAACATAAAAACACATAAAAATTATAAAAACCCATAGAAACCTTAAAAATTCCAATGCCCTATAAAAACGAAAAACCCGACTAAAAACTCTAAAAAATATTTATATCCCTAAATATTTTAATAAATCCAAAAACCCTAAAAACCAAAAAAATCCTGAAAAACCCCAAAACCCCAAAACCCCTAAAAATTATAAAAAATACATAAAAGATATAATAATATAAACACCCTTATAAATAGTGAAAAATACTATGAAAACCATAAAAAACTAAAACAACTTAAAACACTCAATTACCATAAAAAACAATAGCTAAAAACATTAAAACCCTACAAATCCATAAAAACCCTAAAAATCATAAAATTAATAAAAAAAATCCATAAGAATCCCTAAAAACATAAAAAATTAAATAGAACCTAAAAAACTATAAGAAACCCTAAATACCCGTGTACCCAAAATCCCAACCCCCCTCAAAATCCCCCAATACCCTAAAAACCCATAAAATACTAAAAATTCCTTAAAATACATAAAACGTAAAAACCAGTAAAACCCCTAAAAACTCCTATGAAAAGATAAAAAAATTAAAAAATTTAAAACCCATAAAAAACATAAAAATTTTAAAAACACAAAATAACCTAAAATCCCATAAAAATGCCATAAAACCATAAAACCCGATAAAACCCATAAAACTATAAAAAAACTCTAAAAACACTTTAAACGTCTAAAAACATTAAATCCTCCAGAAAACAAAAAATCCATAAAAAATCTAAATAAATACTATAACAACCCAAAAAACTATAAAACCCCTAAAAACCACCCAAAACACAAAAAAACCAATAAAAATGATAAGAATTACCTAAAGAACCATAAAGACATAAAAAATCACAAAGAACCATAAAAAACCAAATGAAAACATAAGAAATAAAAAGAATAAAACAACTAAAAATGCTAAAAACCCTATAAACCCTAAAGTCCTTTAAACCCCTCAAAATCCCTAAAAATACTAAAATACGTAAAAATATTTAAAATCCCAAAAATTTTAGACAAACATTAAAACTCATTAAAACTCTAAAACAACCCATAGAAAACCATAAAAAACTAAAAACACATAAAACCCCTACAACCCCAAGAAAATGTTAAAACCCCTAAAAGACCCTAAAACTCTAAAAACCCATAAAAAACATAAAACTATAAATACCTTCAAAACCCCAAAATTACATTTAAAACTCTAATAACCCTTTAAATTATTAAAAATATAAAACAACCTCTAAAAACCTCTAAAAACCTAAAAACTCCTAAGAAACTCAAAAAAATACTAAAAACCAATAAAACCCTAAAACCCTAACCCCCCCCCCCCCCAAACCACCAAAATCTATAAGAATCACTAAAAATTATAAAAATACCTAAAGATCCATAAAAAATAAAAGGAACAAAAAATCCCTAAAAATCCATAAGAATGCTTTGAGAACATAAAAAAAACACTTAAAACCCCTATAAAACCTAAATATTATTAGAACCCTAAAATGACCATAAAACCTGTAAAAACCATAAGGAACCATAAAAACATTTAAACCCCCTAAAACCCCTAAAATATTAAGAAAAAATAAAAAATATTTAAAACCATAAAAACTCAATAAAACACTAAATCTCCCAAAAAAACAAAAAACCCTAAAAATACTATAAAATCCTAAAACCCATAAAATCCCAAAAAACCCAAAAAACAATAAAAATAAAAATAACCCCAAAACCCCAAAAAACTAAAAAATCCTAAAAACACTGAAAATACCTAAGAAAACCTTAAAAAACTAATAAAAGTTAAAACCCCCAAAATACATAAAAATTTAAAAAAATATTAATAAACCTTAAACCCCTCAAAATCTCTAGATCCCAAAAAACATTAAAAAGTCCTAAAAATACCTAAAAATGTAAAAACCCATAAAATCCTTGAAAAACATTAATAAAACATTAAAAAACTAAAATATATTAAAACCGCTAAAAACCTAAAAAATTGAAAAAACCCAAAAAAATGCTAAAAACCTAAAAGCCCCTAAAATCCTAAACAACCATAAATTCTATTAATAACATTAAAAATAAAAAAATCCAATAAAAACCTAAAAACCCACTAAAAACTCTAAAAAACAATTAAACCCCTAAAATTTTTAGAAACTATAAAAAAACCTTAAACTCCTAAAAAACTCAATAAAAAACCTAAAACCCAAAATAAATTAAAACCCTCAAAACCACCAAAGTCCCTAAAAACCATAAAACCCATAAAAATCCCAAGAAATCCCTAAAAATCCATAAAAATAAAAAAAACCCATAAAAAATATAAAATACTCTATGAAAACTATAAAATCCTAAAAAAAACATAAACCCCCTAAAACCCCTAAAAACACTAAAAACCCTAAAACCTTAATAACCCTAGAAACCCCAAAAAATTCCTAAAAACCAAATAAATAAATTTAAAAATTTCTAAAAAACACTAAAAATTTAAATCTCCATAAAAATCCTGAAAAATCCTAAGAAAACCATAATACATAAAAATAATTAAAACCCCAAAAATACTTAAAAACAATAAAAATCATAAAAGACCTTAAAACCCTAAAATATCTAAAAACCATGAAAACTATGAAAAACCTAATACCATTAAGAACCATAACACTCATAAAAAACATAAATCCCACTACAAACACTAAAAATCCATTAAATCCCTATAATTTTTAAAAACATTAGACATTATAAAAACCCTAAAACTAAAATATAACCCTAAAAATTAAAAAAACATAAATCCCTAAAAACATAAAAGCCCTTCGAATCCATGAAAAAACATTAAAACCCTGAAAAACATTAAAAATACAAAAAATATAAAAAACCCTAAAATTCCTAAATAAATCATAGAAAACCTTGAAAACATAAAATTCTTAAAACCTATAAAATCGTATAAAATTCAAAGAACCATAAAAACCTATAAAACAAAAAAAACCCTCAAAATCTGTAAAAATCCTAGAACATCCCTAAAAATCCATAAAAAGGTAAAGAAAAGAAAACCATAAAACTACCAATAAAAATCCATAAAAACCTAAAAGAACCTAAACCACTAAAAAACCTAAAATCACTTATAAAACTAAAATACCAAGAAACGCAAAAACCCCATAAATACCATAAAATCCTAAAAATTATTAAAAACCCTAAAACCCCTTAAAAACAAAAAAACAACTGAAAACCCTAAAACCCTTAAAACTGCTAAAAACGTTAAAAAATTCTAAAAAATATTAAAATCCCTAAAAAATCAAAATAACCACTAAAATACAAGAAAAAAAAAACAAAAAAACCCAAAAACCACTATAAAATCCATAAAACCCAAAAAAAACCCAAAACAATCATAAAATTCCAAAAAACATTAAAAATTAAAATACCATAAAATCCTAGAAAACTCCTATGAAATCATTAAAAACATAAAAACACTTTAAACCCATGGAATCTAAAAAACATAAATACCTAAAAACCCTAAAACCCCAAAACCCCAAAAAACATAATACCCCTAAAACCCCTCAAAATCACAAAAAAAAACCGTAAAACCCATAAAAACACTCAAAATCCCTAAAAATCCATAAAAATATAGAAAACCCTAAATACACTACAAATACAAAGGAAACAATAATAACCTAGAAATACTTAAAACACATAAAACTTGAAAAACACATAAACCCATAAAGTCCCTAAAAACCCTAAATCCCCATAAATGCTCAAAAAACCATAAAACACCTAAATAACATAAAACGATAAAAATCTATAAAAACATATAAATACCCTTAAACCCATTTAAATCCCTTAAAATGATAAAAACCTTACAAAAATTAAAAATACAAAAAGAAAAATAAAAATCTAAAAACACTCTAAACCCCAAAATAGAATAAAATACTCTAAAACCCCTTAAAACTCCTAAAAACTAAATAAAACCCTAAAAAAACAAAACCATTAAAACAAAAAAAACCCTAAGAAACCCTAAAAACCCACGAAATCCCTAAAACTGTAAAAAACCATAAAAATCCTAAAATAGCCATAAAATCCCTAAATTCATAAAACCCCTAAAAACCATGAAAAACAATAAGAAATCCTTTATGTACTAAAAAAACATAAAACCCCGATAAAAATGCTAAAAACCTTAAAACCCCCTAAAATCCATAAAAACTATCAAAATCCCTAAAACCCCTAAAAAAATAAAATACTAAAAATACATAAAAATCAATAAAAATATAAAAACACATAAAAATCATGAAATTATTCTATGAAAACCAAGAAAACTGAAAATGAATAAAACCCTGAAAAAACCTTAAAACTCTTAAAACTCAAAAATTCCCTAGTAACCCTAAAACACGTAAACTAATAAAACCTAAGAAAATACATTTGACGCATAAAAACTCTAAAAACTATAAAAATGTTAAAAATATTATAACACTTAAACACTAAAAACCCCTAAAACCCCAATAGGCCATAAAACCCTAAAAAACATTAAAGACCTAAAAATCCTTAAATGCCTAGAAAAAATCCTCTAAAATCAATAAAATCCCTAAAAATTTAAAAAAAACCTAAAGACCTTGATAGTCCCCAAGAAAACCTTAAAAACCTAAAAACACATTAATCCCCAAAACACTAATAAATTCAAAAAATCCTAAAACCCTAAAACCCAAAAAAACCTAAAAACTATCATAGCCATCAAAATCCATAAAAAATTAAAAACCCATATAAATCCTAGTAAACCATAAAAATCCAAAAAACATAAAAATCCATAATATGGCTAAAACACATAAAATTTCCATAAAAACCTATAACACTCAAATAAAAAACCCTAAAAGATAAAAATACCATAAAAACCCTAAAAATCATAAAAACATTAAACCCATAAAATACTAAAAAACCCTTAAAAAATAAAAATAACCTAAAAACCAAAGAAACCATAAAACCCTAAAAACCAGAAAAAACCATAAAAACCATCAGAATTTATAAATACCCTAAAAAATAAAAATCCTAAAAAACCCTAAAACCCTAAAAGTCACTAATTTTTTTAAAAACCCTAGGAAAACCTTATATACTTAAAAACACTTAAAATTAATAAAAAATGAAATATTATAAAAACAATAAAACCCCTAAAAAAACCTAAACCATAAAAACCCTAAAACCCTAAACATCTTAAAAAACCCACAGAATCCCTAAAAATATAAAAAATCTACAAACCATAATAAAAACATAAAAACCTAAAAATACTTAAAACCCTTACAAATATAAAATTTTAGAAACCCATAAATCCCCAAAAAATCTAAAACCCCTAAAAATCATCAAAATCTCTAAAAAACATAAAAACCGATAAAAATCCTAAAAATTCCCTAAAAATTACAAAAATTTAAAAAAACAATAATCCCTCAAAACCCATAAGAGAATAGTAAAAACCTAAAACCACATAAAACCCCCAATAACCTAAAATTTATAAAAACCTCAATGACACTAAAAATTATTAAATTGCCTAAAAATCATAAAAACCCCTAAAACCAAAAACACCACTAAAAACCCACTAAAAAACTGAAATTTTTTACAAATAATAATTTTTGAAAACACTAAAAACCCTTATAACCCTAAAAACATAAAAACCCATAAAACCAAAATATCCATACAAACCCTAAAAAATCTAATAAAGTAACAAAACCCCTCAAAATCCAAAAAATATAAAAATTCAAAATAGTAGTAAAAAATCCCTAAAAATCTAAAAATACATAAAACCATGTAAAAAAATACAAAAACAAAAAAACACGTTAAACCCCTAAAAAAATAAAAAAATTCACGAAACCCTATAAAAATTTAAATCCATAAGTTCCCCAAACCCCTCAAAACACTTAAAGCTCCTAAAATCAATAAAAATTTTAAAAAAATAATTAAAATCATTATAAATGTAAAAAACCAAAAAAATTAAAAATCCTAAAGTGACAATAAAAAAAATAACAACCCATAAAAACATAAATACCAATAAAAACCATATAAACCATATAAACTCGTAAAAAACATGAAGTCACTAAAAAAATTTAATCTACTAAAAATGTTAAGAATTTGTAAAAAAAACATAAAAAACGTAGAAACTAAAAAAACGTAGAAACCAAAAAAACCCATAAAACACCAAAAAACCCTAATGTCACGACATGTACCCTAGGGCATGTATAATGACAACCCCAAGCACACCTTCCATAGGGCATGGGCTGGCGACTAGCACTAAAGGCCTAATTCCCTAAAACTGGGAAGGCATTGCCTTTATAAAACTTAAACTCACACAACCAGAGTACAAGAGGAAGAAAACACTGAGTAAAAGTTTTATAACAAATGTACTAAAAGTACAGGGGGACAGAATAAAATCCAAACGGTAAGGAACAAATATAACTGAAAGCAAGTACAACTGAAAAAGGGACAAATTGTTGTAAGGTAGAAGCAGCTTCAGAATCATCGTTCGGGGTTCCTACCTGAAGGGTAGATACAAATGTCCTCATATACACTCCACGTATATTGGTCTAGTCCATGTACTGTCACAACGAGTGGACCACCTCTAGGAACCGTCCAATCCTGGCTCGCTCTCGACCTCCGTCAGCACTGTCAGTCGTCTGCATCCAACACAACGAGGTGCAGGTATTGCCCGTGCAGGGGTGAGTATAACAATACTCAGTAGGGACCTCAAGACCCTCAAGGTCTCACAAAATCCAACAAAGATAACCCACAAATTATGAAATCAACGGATAACCATTACTTATGTATATGCCCATACATATACCTAAGTTATCAAGTAACGCTTCTCAATCATGAGAAATACACAAGGGTCATTGACTTAGCTCAAACTAGGATTTTCATTATCGTAACCACGAATGCTAGAGAACTCCTACTCTGTCAAATATAGTGGTCCAATCGCAACACCGAGGTGCTTCTCACTAACCTTGTACTGCTAAGGTACTCCTCCTGACAGGTACCGCAGGTCTGCTGCCAACTACCAGGCGCTCCATCCACAGTGGGTCGGTAGCCAAATACAGAGCACTTCCCATAATAGCCTACAGAGGTACTCCTCCTGTCGAGTATCGTGGGTCTACCGCAAAATACCGGGAGCTCCTATGCCATGGGTCTTCCCCCAAATACCGATCGATCCCCACTGGGCTAGTCGAATCACTCCAAGTCGAATCGGTCAAGCAGTCGTCAGGTCTGTCAGCTACTAGGTCTCTACACTCTGTCTGCTCGTCCTTGGGAGGATCCTCTCCACGAGCTACAAGTCGATACTCCAAGTGTCACAAAGTCTCACGTGGAAGTATCTCAGAGGACCGCCACGTCATAGGGGTCTCAACGCAACAGACGACGCATCAATCGGACACACGATCTGGCAGTTATTGGAATTTCTGTTCTAGGGGCCCTGTTAGATTTTAGGATCAAACCAACCCGACCATACCGCTAACAGTGTCCAATCGTCATGTGTGGTATGCCAAAAAAATTGGTCTTTCTCTATGCTTTCCGTCTCCGCAGACGGTTTGTTGATCGGACACTTATGGCCCATGATACCAGAGAAAAGGTGTAATCTGGCCATAGCGGGTCCGAGTCCGGTCCGACACGATCCGACCAGCCCAGCCCGACCCGATCCAAAACGGGGTCTAACCCGATCCGCAGGTTTGACACGGTCCAAGGGGGAATCCCGAACTGTGGGTTCGGCTGGGCCCGAAGGGGCGGCCCTGCCCGAGAGCGGCTCGGCACGAGGGCGGCCCGACCCGGGAGCAGCCCTGCCCGAGGTGGCCTGGCGGCCCGGTTGGCCCAGCTACCCGGTCGGCCTAGAAACCCGGCGGCCCAGCTGGGGTCCGCCTTAGCTGTGGACAGGGGGAACTGTGCGCCCCATGGCACCGGAACGGTTTAGCCGTTCGGGTAGAACCGAACCAGCGCCGGGTGGCACTGCTCCGGCTCACGCGGGCCCCGACGGGGTCCTGCACCTCCTGGCTAGCCCTAGCGGACAACTGCTCCAAACCACAGCATGCCGCCATGACACTACACCCCACCACCGTGGCACAGCCTGGCCGCAGCCTCCTCCTGGTCTCCGTGCGGCATGACGGTGCTGCGCTCCTCGTTCGACCGTCGCGGCCCTTCCATTCGGCACGGTGTGACAACACCATGCCTCTCTGGCACCGCCGTGGCCTGCTTGGCCGCGGCTTGGTTCTTTTCACGGCACGGCGGTGTCACGCCCTTGTGGTGACTCGGTGGCCTTGCATCGCTATCTTCTTTGCAGCTGGCTCGTTGCTGGTCGCCACGTGTACCGCCTCCGTCGTCAATTAACAAGAACAAACAAAAGGTGAGGGTCGGGCCCTATTCGTACGGTCCGAACCCTCCTCGTTATGGTGATATCATTGGGTTCTCATACCAGAAATTTGTACGACAAAGAACCAGTATAAAACAATTCAAAACCCCTACCTCGATTACCGCTTATTGAAGAAGTCGTAGGAAGCGGACGTCATTCCATTGACGTCAGGTAGAAGTCGAAGAAGTCGAGGAAGAAGGATTCGGGGAAGATGAGTCGAGATGACATAGTCAGCGTTCTTCTTGGGCGGAGGTGTTTCCTCTACTTGCTCCAGTTGAAGAGGGAGAAGATGGTGCTCATCGTTCTTCGGTGGTGACGGGAATTCTTCGCGTTCTTCGTTGAGAGGATGAAGTCCTCTCAATTCTCCCAAAGGATCTTCCTATCCTTAATTCTCCCAACAAGGATTATGCCAACCCCCAACCATAATATTACATAACAAATTATAATGTTGGAATAATGAATTCAAATATTTCAAAATGATTCCAAATTAATTCAGTTACTTTACTTAATTAAATTGGAGGAGTTGGCTCATTAAATGAAGGGGGAAGATGAAGAGTTTCACCAATATAATTTGGGGGGTTAGAGGAGGTTTAAAGCTCATGTGGGCCCCACCTAATAATTCTCCCAAGGGAGGTTATGTGTGGGTGGGCCCCACCACCTTAACATATCATTGGAGGTTATGGTGTGGTTCCCCCAACCACTAACCTTCCCTTGGATGTTTTAACCACCCAAAAAAATAAAGTTAAAATTTTAACTTTATTCATTTTAATTAAAAACCCCGAAAAACTGACTTCCACTCCCAATAAAACGCAACTGCAGTGAAGGTCTCATTAAGAAATCACCAACAATGTCAGTCCAACGGTGACCTCAAAATTTGATTATGAGCACTGGTTCAGAAGTTATAAAATTTCATACGTACGTTTACTGAATGTACAAGAACAAAACATTAGAAATTGATTTCGGGCACACCGAACCTTGGAATGAAGTGCCTTCAAAAACTAGAGACTCGTAAAATTCCCATATATTTAAAAATAAAAAATATCCATGGGAAATACAGGTCTTTAAATTCTCCCCACCTCAGGGATTTACATCCCCGTAAGCTACAACTCGAACTAATGGAACATATCGGGTACTGAGCATGCATCTAAGCCTCCTGCTCCCATGTGCTCTCCTCGAGTTTCTCATGCTGCCAACGAAAATGCACCAGAGGTATCGACCTTCCATGTAGGACCTGCTCATGTCGTTCCTCAATATCTACTGGAACCTTCGTGAAAGTCGCCCCGTCATCGATGTCCAACTCCCCGTGATCGATGATGTGGGATGGGTCGTGCACGTATCTCCTCAGGTGAGATACGTGGAAGACGTCGTGCACCCGGTGCACAACTACCAAAAAACTAAAAAAATTGATAGAAACCCATTAAACCCATAAAAATGTTATAAAATTATAAAATACCTTAAAACTTAAAATCTCAAAAAAAATCCTAAATACCCTAAAAAACTATAAAACCTCAAAAAAGTAAAAAAACTCTTAAATTCCCTAAAAATATTAAAAATCCCAAAGAACCATACAATCCTAAAATAACCCTAAAAATCCCAAAAATCTAAAAATCCATAAAAACCTTAAAAATATCAAAGAAAGCCATTAAAATCATAAAAGCATACAACTACCAAAAAACTAAAAAAATTGATAGAAACCCAAAAAACCCTAAACGCCAAAAAATCATACAAAAACCCTAAACGCCAAAAACCCCCAAAACCCATAAAACTAATAAAAAATAAAACATCTGAAAAACACTTTAAACCACATAAATAAATCAAATGATTATATAAAATCATACAAACCATAAAAAATTAAAAGAATCCCCAAAAACCTCAAAAAACCAAAATACCAAAACAATCCATATAACCTATCAAAATCCATAAAAACCATAAAAACCCAAAAAAATTAAAAAAAATGACCTTAAAAATTAATAAAAAAAACTCTAAAAACATAAAAATCCCAAAAAAACCCTTAAAAACCTAAAAAACATAAAATCACCAAAAAAGTAAAAATATCTAAAAACCTTAAAAAACACAAAAAACCACAAATCCTTCAAAATCCCTAAAATTACTGAAAACTATAATAAACAAAAAAAATCTCTAAAAAACCCTAAAAACATTAAAAACCTAAGAAAACCTTAAAAAAATAAAAAAAATTAAAACCCTTAAAACCCAAAAATGCTAAAAATCCTAAAAAACCCTAAAAAATTCCCTAAAACCCAAAAAACGGCCAAAGCCACTAAAATTAAACAAACCATTTAGACTCAAAAAAATCATTAAAACCCCAAAAAAACATAAAAATCCAAAAAACATAAAAACCAATCCCTAAAATCCCAAAAAAACCATAAAAATCCTAAACCCTAAAACCCTAAAACCCTTGAAATACATAAAAACAAAAAAAATATAAAAAACCTAAAAAACCTAAACCCCCTCCCCAAGAAGCATTAAAAACCATAAAACAATTAAAACCCCCAAAATTCCAAAAAAGTAAAAACCCCTAAAAACAATAAAAACCCAAAAAAACATAAAACCTTCTAAAAACCATAAAATCGCAAAAAACCTTAAAAAACCTAAATAACTACAATTAAAACTCTTGAAACACTTAAAAGAATTTAAAAACACTAACAAATCATAAAACCCCAAAAAACTCAAAAAACCCCTAAAAATCCAAAAAAACACATAAAAATATGAAACACGCAAAAATCCTAAAAAACCCAGAAAATAACTAAAAACAATAAAAACCCATAAAACCAAAAAAACATACTAAAAATCCCTAAAAATATAAAAATTCCTCAAAACCCTAAAAATCCCGAGGAAAACCTCAAAACCTAAAAAAACATTAAACCCCTAAAAACTAAAAAAATTTAAAACCCCTAAAACACTAAAAATACCTAATAACGATAATAATAATAAATACCTTAAAATGATTAAAAATAATAAAACCCCACAAACCCCTAAAAAATAATAAAAAATGAAAACCCATTAAACCCATAAAAAATTTAAAAGCTAAAAAAAATTAAAACCACAAAAACCTAAAAATCCCTACAATCAAAAAAATCAATAAAACCCCTAAAAACTATAAAAACCTTTAAAATCCTTAAAAACTCTAAAAACCATTAAAATCATACAAAATACAAAAAAATCCCAAAAAACATAAAAATCCCTAAAACCATAAAATATCTAAGAAAATGTTAAAACCCTATAAACACATAAATCCCTTAAAAACTATATAATGTCAAAACCCATAAAAATGATTAAAACAATAAAACTCCTAAAATTACCTAAAATATTAGAAACACTAAAAAATCCAACAAAATACCTAAAAATCCTTAAAAATATAAAACCCCTAAAAACCCTGAAAACCCATAAGAAAACCATAAAAACCCAAAACAATAAAAACAATAAAAAACCTAAAAATTATTAAAAATATAAAACACCCTAAAATCCCTAAAAACCATAAAACCCCTAAAAACCATTAAACCCCATAAAAATACAAAAAGGCCCCTAAAACATCAAAACACCTTTAAACCCCTAAAAATTTTAAAAAACCTCTATAAAATATTGAAACTATGAAAAACTCAAAAAAAAAAAAGCACATAAAAACCCCTAAATACTCTAAAAACCCTAAAAATAGCCAAAATCCATAAATGAACTAAAATATAATAAAAATAGAAAAAAAACTAAGAAACCATAAATTTTTTTAAAAAATATAAAACCCATACAACCTAAAAACCCCTATGAAAACTGTAAAAACCTAAATGGATGTAAAGCTCCTAAAAACATGAAAACAAAAAAAACCCTAAAGGCCCTAAATTCTAGAAAATCCTAAAAAACCCATAAAAACCCCTACAACAAAAAAATCCACAAAAACCCATAAACCACTAAAAAACACTAAAAACACTAAATTTCCTATTAAACCCCAAAATTATATAAAAACGCTAAAATCCCTAAAACCATAAAAAAACTCAAAATTATCCCTAAAGACAAAAATAAATAAAAAACTCTAAAAACTCAAAGAAACCCTAGAAACACTCAAAAATTACTAAAACCCCTAAAAAACATAAAAATCCAAAAATTCCCTTAAAACACATAAAATGTAAAAAACCCAAAAATTTTGAAAATGGCTAAGAAATCCTTTTAAACATAAAAAACACTTAAAACCCATAAAAACAAAAAAAAAAATCAATAAAAACCCTAAAAAATAAAAAACCATAAAAACCCTCAAAATATCTAAAACACAAAAACAATTAAAATTTTAGAAAATACATAAAAAATCCATAAACATGTAGACACTCTAAAAACCCTGAAAACCCTAAGAAAACCATAAAATTCCTATAAACACTTATAATCCCAAGAAAACCTAAAAAAGGTAAAAATCCTATAAACTCAAACCCTAGAAAATAAAAAAAAACACGAAAATTACATAAAAACTATAGAGTTCTTTAAAATACCAAAAAATGTAAACAAATTTAATAAACATGAAACAAATACAAAATTCTAAGAAACATAAAAATACTTAATACCCCAAAACCCCTAAAAATTTTAAAAACCTAAAAACCACTTAAATCCTTAAACCCACTAAAAATAAAAACTGTAAAAAACATAAAAACAACTGATAACCCAAAAAACCTCTAAAAACCCACTAAAAACTCTTAAATCCCATTAAACCCCTAAAATAATGAAAAAAATGTAAAATATTAAAAACCATAAATTACTAAAAACCGTAAAAATCTCTATAAACCACAAAATCCATAATAGCCCAAAAAATCCTAAAAACCTCAAAATACCTAAAATCCCTATGAAACCATAAATATCCTTAAAAATCCCAAAAATTAACTAAAAAATATAAAACCCTGAGAAAACCCATGAAAACCTTTAAACCCTAATAACACTTTAAAACAATGAATACCTAAAAATTTAAAACCCTAAAAGCCTAAAATCCCTAGAAACCAAGAAAATACCTAAAAACCCAAATAAATCATAAAATTTTTAAAAAATCCTAAAAATCTATGAAAATGTAAAAAACACTAAAATTCCACAAAACTGCAAATGAATCCTTAAAAGAAAAAAAATCCTTAAACCACAAAAAAACTAAAAATACTAAACACCCTAAAAGACATTAAATTCCCAAAATCCCACTAAAAACCCAAAAACCCCCTAAGAACCTTAGAAACATAAATACGCATAAAATAGTAAAAACCAACTAAAAACTCAGAAAAACACTTTAATTCCATAAAATCTTTAAAAACTCTAAAAACCGTAAAACCCTTAAAAACTCAAGAAAACTATAAAAACAAAAAAACATCTTGAATAAACATAAAACCCCCAAAACACTCAAAACCCTAAAACCCATTAAAATACTTAGAAGTCCCTAAAAATCCCTGAAAACATAAAAAACCCTATGAAAAATATAAAACCTAGAAACCCTTAAAACCTGTAAATTTCTTAAAAAGCACAAAAATCCCTAAAAACTAAAGAAACCCTCAAATTCCCAAAAAAATACTGACCAAAATTAAAAATCCTAAAAAAACTGAAAACATCCCAAAATTTTTAAAAGAATCCCTAAAATACCTTAATAAAACCCTAAAAATGTAAAAAAACATAAATCCACTAAAAATGATAAAAAAGGAAAAAAATCCTAAAAGTCCATAAAAACCATAATTCACCTAAGACCTTAAAAACACTAAAACTATAAAAAAAACCCTAAATTCCAACAAAACCCACCAAAAACTATTTAAAACCCTACAAAAAAACTCTAAGAAATATTTAAACGCCTAAAAACTCAATAACCCCTAAACCCTAAAAAACCAACAACCCCCCTAAAACTCTAAAAACCCAAAAAACCTCATAATCCATAAAAACCATAAAAAATATAAAAAATTCACTATAAATACCTAAAAAGGGATAATAAACTAAAAAAATTTAAAATTATAAGAAATCATTAAAAATTGAAAACACTTAAAACATCTAAAAACCTAAATAATTATAAAACCCAAAATAACATTAAAACACCTTACAACCCTAAAAATCTCAATAGAGTCTAAAAAACAATATAAATCATAAAAAATACCTTAAAAACCTAGAAACATAAAAAATATATTTCCCTTAAAAACCCCTATGGAAATATTAAGAACCTAAATAACATAACAAACTAAAAAACAAAAAAAAATAAAAAACCTAAAAGCCCTTAAAGCCCTAAAACCATTAAAAAAATAAAACCCTGAAAACTATAAAGAATGTTTAAAACTATTTAAACCCCTAAAAATGTTAAAAAAATATAAAACCCTTAAAATCTTGAAATACTCAAAAACCACAATCCCACAAGACCACAAAACAGTAAAAACTTTTAAAATACGTAAAAACTATAAAAGTCCTAGAAATCCCAAAAAATCCCTAAAACATTATAAACCCTAAAACCCTAAAACCCCTAAGGATACCTAAAAAACAAAAACACACTTAAAACTCTTTTAAATTTGGAAGAATTAAAAACCATAAAATCCATAAAAACATACAAAAAACCTAAAATTCCTCAAAATCAATAATAACCCTAAAAACCATAAAACCCTAAAAATTCCTAAAAATATAAAAAACCAAAAAACCCCCCTAAAAATCCTGAAACCCCTGAAAATACAAAAAAATCATAAAAAGAATAAATATCCTAAAATATTCCAAAAAATACCTAAAAACCTAAAACCCCTAAAATCCCCGAAAACCCCTTATCGATCCTTAAAAACAAAAAAACAATTATAAACCCTAAAAAGTGAAAAAATGTGAAAACCCCCCAAAACCCTAAAAACCCTAAAACACATAAAAACCACTAAAAACATTGAAATCCTCAACCCCCCTAAAAACCATCAAAACAAATTAAAAACTATAAAAACCTTTTAATCCACTAAAAAACATTAAAAAATAAAAATCCATAAAAATCCGGAATAACCCTAAAACCCCTCAAAATCCCTAAAAATCATAAAAACCATAAAAATCCTAAAAAATACCAAACAATCCCTAAAAACATAAATACCCACAAATAATCTAAAAAGAACTAACAGAACATTAAAAACCTAAAATCACTTCAAATATAAAAAAAATGTGAAAGACCATAAATAACAACAAAAGATCAAAAAACCCAAAAAACCCCTCAAAATCCCTACAACCCTAAAAAAGAATAAAAATACTAAAAATACCTAAAATCATATAAACGAAAAAAACATAGAATCCCCCCTAATAAATACTTAAAACCATAAAACCCCAAAACCCCAAAATACATAAAAAATGCAAAAAATCCTAAAATCCCTAAAAACAATAAAATCCCTAAAAACTTTAAAAACACAAAAAAATTAAAAAAACCTCAACCCCCATAAAACCTTTAGAAAACACTAATTACTATAAGACCCATAAAAATCCTTAAAATGAAAAATAACACTAAAAACCTTAGAAACCCTAGAAAATAAATAAATCCCTAAAAACATAAATTTAAAAACTCTTAAATTCCTAAAACCCCTCCAAATCCCTAAAAATCATGAAAACATATTAAAAACCTAAAAATCCTAAAAACCCCTAAAAATTTAAACCCTAAAACCATGAATACCCCGAAGAAAACCAAAAAAACCTAAAAAACCTAATACCCATAAACAACTAAAAATAATAAAACTATGATGCCCCTATAAACCTATAAACAACTCAAAACCATAAAACCTCTAAAACCATAAAAGCCCCTAACAATAAATAAAATCTATAAAAACCAAATAAAAACTCTAAAAAATATTAAAAATCCTAATAACTAAAAAAACACTAAAAACCAAAAATATCCATAAAGCCCCCCCCAACCCAAAAAACTTATAAAAGTCCCTAAAACTCATAAAATACCATAAAAATATTAAAAAATCCTAAAAATCTCTAAAAAGGTAAAAAACCATAAAACCTTGGAAAACCCTAAAAATCCTTTAAAAACATTGCTTACATAAAACCCATAAAAACCTAAAAAAGCTAAAAATAAGAAGAGACCCTAAAAACTCTAAAAGCCCTTAAAAATTATAAACCCAAAAAAAGGCTTAAGACCACTAAAAATGCACAAAAACCCAAAAAAAACCACTAAAAATTTAAGAAAACATATAAACCCCTAAAAACCTAAAAAACACTAAAAACCCTTAATGCCCCGAAAATACTCAAAATACCCATAAAATCCAAAATAAAATTAAAAACCCAAAAACCCAAAAAAACCATAAAAACCCTCAGAATCTCTCATAACTATAAAAAACCATAAAAATATTAAACATCAATAAAAATCCATAAAACCCTAAAAAAACTTAAAAACCAAAAAACATTAAGAAAACCTTAACAACCTCAAAACACTTAAACCATGAAAAAACCAAAAAAATCCTAAAAAACCAAAAAACACTAAAAACGTTAAAAACCATCAAAATCACTTAGACCCCTAAAAAAATATGAAAACACAAAAATACACTAATAATCCCTAAAAAGTAAAAACTGGAAAAACCCCTAAAAACCCCTAAGAAAACCATAAAAACCTAAATACAC
Source organism: Viscum album (assembly GCA_963277665.1). Classification (NCBI taxonomy): domain Eukaryota; kingdom Viridiplantae; phylum Streptophyta; class Magnoliopsida; order Santalales; family Viscaceae; genus Viscum; species Viscum album. Next base: position 395,442,465 of record OY728157.1, read on the forward strand.
ATAAAACTCCTAGAAACCTAAAAAATCCTACAGTTCCTCGAAACACTTAAAAACTAAAAAAACCCCAAAAATTAAAATAAACTATAAAAACCATTAAACCCTAAAAGAACTAAAACCCCATAAAACCCTAAAAAACCCTAAAAACCCTAAAATACAATAAACCTCATAAAATCTTGAAAAATAAAAAAAAACCTAAAAAACCCTAAGAAAAAAAAAAGATTAAAGACACTTAAAATCCTTAAAATGTAAAAAAAAACATAAGATCCTAACAACCCTAAAATCCAAACATCACATAAAACCACTCAAAATCCCTAAAACACCTAAAACCATAAAAAAAACCTGAAAAAATCTCTAAAAGTCATGAAATATATTAAAATCACTCAAAACCCTGAAAGCCCCTAAGAAAACCATAAAAACCTAAAAACACATAAAACACCTAAAAATATAAAAAATTCTAAAAAAACTAAATGACTTAAAAATCCATAAAATCCCCTAAAAACAAAAAACCACAAAAAACCCCATAAAAACCCTAAAAATACACTAAAACACTAAAAACCCTTTACAACCATTAAATTTTAAAAAAAAACTCTAAAAACCATAAAGCGCCTAAAAATGGAAAACCCCCTAAATACCAAATAAAAAAATCCCCTAAAACCCCTCAAAACCCATAAAATCATAAAGAACTCTAAAATCCCAAAAAACATTAAACACCCTAAAAATCCTAAAAACCCTTGGAAAATCATAAAATACTAAAAACAATTAAAACCCCTAAGTACCAAAAAAAATATAAATACCCTAAAACACTAAAAACCCTAAAAATCTATAAAATCACTAAAAACCATAATAATCCTAAATAAAGTGCAATACTCTAAAAAAATGTAAAAATACCCTAAAACCGTGAAAAACACTATGAAACCCTTACAAACCAAAAACACATTTTTCCAATAACAAATGATCTATTCACAATAAAAAAACTCACCAAAACCCCTCAAAACATAAAAACCCCTGAAAATCATAAAACCCCTAAAACCACCTAAAAACACTGAAACCCTTTAAACCCCTAAAAATATTAAAAATCTCTAAAAAATCATAAATCCTAAAAAAATTCAAAAAAATAAATAAATACCATAAAAAACCCTAAAACCTCTCAAAGAAATAAAGATCCCCCAAAAACCACAAACCATAAAAATATTAAAAACCAATAAAATCCCTAGAAAATAAAAAATACTAAAAAAACTAAAAACCCTAAGAAAATAATACAACATAATACACAAAAAACCCCCAAAATGACAGAAAAATACTAAAATCATAAAAGATCCTGAAAACCCTGAATACCCCTGAAATTCATAAAACCCCTAAAAACATTAAAAATCCTAAACACCATTATTACTAAAAAAACCTTTTAACCCCTAAAAATGTTATAAATAGAAAAAATCTTATAAACACTAAAAAAGAAGAAAAAATACCTAAAAATACAACAAAACCACAAAACCCTAAAAACCCTAAACTCATAAAACCCCTTAAATTCACTAAAACCCATAAAAACTATATAAATCCTAAAAATCCCAAACATTACATAAAATTGTAAAAATCAAAAAATCCGTAAGAAAACCTTAAAAACCAAAACACACCTAAAACCCCAAAAAACCAAAAAAAGCTAAAATCATTAAAAAAACCCCAAACACCCTCAAAATCCATAAAAACCCAAACCTTAAAAATCCTAAAAATCATGAAAAATACTTAAAAATGTAAAAACCCTAAAAACCACTAAGAAATACATAAAAATTTAAAAACACTTCAAACCCTAAAAAACCTAAAAATGATAAAAACCCAAAAATACTATCCAAAATAAAAAAACCCTTAAAACCCATAAAACACTTAAAACCATAAAAACCTCTAATAACCCATAAAACTGTAAATCGCCACTAAAAACTCTAAAAACCATTAAAAAACCTAAAATCATTAAAAAAATATTAAAAACCATAAAAACCATAAATACTCAAATAGAACCTAAAAAATCAAAAAACATAAATCCCTAAAAAATAATAAAAACCATTTAAATCCTTCCAATTTCCTAAAAAATAAAAAAATTATAAAAACCATACAGAACCCAAATAAATCCTTAAAAATATAAAAATACTTGAAACCATTAAGAACCTAAAAAACACTAAAATCCATAAAAACCATAAAACCCCTTCAAAATTTAAAATCCCCTCAAAAGTCATAAAAAACCTAAAACCCACTTAAACATTTCAAACTGATTAAATGTATTAAAATTAAAAAAAAAAATCTAAAAACCCAAAAGAAACCCTAAAACCCCGAAAAACAATAAAAACGCTAAAAACACTAATTCCCTCAAAATCTTTTAAAAACATGAAATTCTATAAAAATATTAAAAACTCTAAAAACTATGAAAACCATTAAGAAAACCATAAAAAAATAAAAACACTTAATACCATTAAAAACATAAAAAATGATAAAAATCCTAAAATACCCTAAAAACCCTTAAACACCAAAAAACCTTCAAAACCTAAATAACATAAAAAATTGATAAAACCCATAAAACCCACTAAATACTCTAAATCCCCTTTAAAACCATAAAAATGATAAAACTACTAAAAAATTTTAAACCCCAAAACACAAAAAACCCCTGAAAGAAGAAAAATCTTTTAAAACCCTAAAAACCCTCATTATTCATAAAAACCCTAAAAATCATAAAAATCCCCAAAATCACTACAAATGTAAAAACCATAAAAAACATTTAAAACCCTTATAAAACCTTAAAAACCAAAAAATACATAAAACCCCCCAAATACAAAAAAGAAATCTTAAAATCCCTAAAAACCAAAGAAAACCCTAAAAGTACTCAAAATATCTAAAAAACCTAAAAACCCATAAAAATACTAAAAAATTCCGAAATTACCTAAAAAATTAAAAACCATCAAACACCCTGAAAAGAAATAAGAAAAACATTAAAACACAGAAACAATTAAAACCTTTAAAAACCCAAAAAAATGTTTAAAACCCAAAAACCCTAAATATCCCTAAAACCCCTAAAAACCCATTAAAATCCAAAGAAAACTATAACATTAACTCAAAACAAAAAAACCCCTAAAAACCCTGAATACCCATAAGAAAACCATAAAAACAAAAAAAACACATACAACCCCTAAATTACCTAAAATCCATAAAAACCATAAAATACCATAAAACCCTAAAACCCCTAAAAACAATAAAACCCAATAAAAACGAAATTTCTATAAAATTTAATAAAAAACAAATGAAAACTGTAAAAACCCATTAAATGCTTAAAACATTAAAAACTCTAAAAGACCATAAAAACCCTAAAAAAACAAAATACCCTAAACACCTAAAAAACCATAAAAAACATAAAAACCCACAACGTCCCTAAAATTATAATAAACCATAAATATATAAAAATATTTAAAAACCCTAAAAACCTAAAAAACCCATAAAAATCATGAAAACCCCAATGAAAACCATAAAAACAAAAAAACAATACTTAAACCCTAAAAATGAAAAAGAATATTAAAAACCTCTGAACCCCTAAAAACCCTCAAATTAACTGAAACCCTATTAAATTTCTAAAAATAATTAAAAATACCAAAAAATGTAAACACCCTAAAACCATGAAATTCTTATAAAAAAATTAAATACCATAAAAAAAACATGCAAAAAAATTAAAAAAAATGATTAAAACCCTAAAGAGACCCTAAAACCCCTAAAACCCTTTAAAACCCATAAAACCCCTAAAAGTCCTTAGAAACACAAAAAATCCATCAAAACCCTAAAACCCCTCTAAAATATCTACAAACCATTCAAACCCCTAAAACATTAAGAAACTATAAAAACCACAAAAACCCTAAAACCCAAAATTTCCCTAAAATAAATTAGGGTCTCTAAAAACTATTAAAACCCTTAGATGATCATTAAAATCTAAAAACACATTAAGCCCCTAAGAACCTAGAAAAGCTAAAACGCCAAAAAGACCTAGAAAACCCTAAAACCCCTAGAAACCATAAACCCCCCTAAAAAATATAAAAACCTAATATACCACAACAAATTCTAAAAACCTTTTAAACCCCTAAAATTGTTAAAACTCCAAAAACCCTTAAAAACCCAAAAGAACTCAAAAAAACATAAAACCCAAACAAAAACATAAAAAACAAAAAAAACCCAAAAAAATCCCAAAAAACTAACAAAATCTCTTAAAACCATAAACCCGCATTAAAACCTATAGAAGCCCTAAAAATATATAAAAAAATAAAAAACCCTAAAATGCATGAAAATATAAAATAAAAGCTTAAAAATATAAAAAAACATAAAACCCCGAAATAACCTAAAAACATTAAAAAAACATAAAAATTATAAAACCCCTCAAAATCCCTAATAAACCAGAAGAAAATAAATATATTAAATTTATTTAAAAATTAAAAAAATAAAGACAATTAAAAACCTAAAAACCGTATAGAAAATATTAAAAACCTAAAAACACATAAAAAATATAAAAACTAAAAAATTCTAAAAAATCCTAAAAACCCATAAAATCCCTAAAATTCCTAAAAACCAATAAACACCCTAAAACCAAAAAACTATAAAAAATAAATACAATGCATAAAGACCACTAAAAACAATGAAAACCGTGTGAAAACATAAATTTTATAAAACAAATCTACAAAACATAAAACCATAAAAAATCATAAAACCCAAAAAAACCATAAAAAACCATAAAACCCATAAAACCCCTAAAAATACCTATAAACCATAAAATACCCATAACATACTGAAAAACCCTAATGTCATAAAAACCCAAAATCATTAAAAAAATATAATAAAACTTTTAAAACCTCAAAACACTTAAAACCCTAGAAACAAAAAAGAAAAAAACCCCTTAAAAATCTAGAAATCCTAAAATCCAAAACACTTGAGAATCCAAAAAATACTCAAAATCCATAAAAAAACCTAAAAACCTGAAAAGAACAATTAAAACATGAAAATCCATAAGAAAATATTAAAAACCAAAAAATAATTTAACCCCATAAGAAACCTAAAAAACAAAAAAAACACTAAAAGACCATAAAAGCCTAAAAATAGATAAAAATCATAAAAACCCATAAAAAACTAAAAATCTTTAAAACCCATATACAACTAAAAAAATAAAAACACTAAAAACCGTAAAACCCATAAAAACACTAAAAAACCCTAATAACAGAAAAAACCCTAAAAATCACAAATTTCCTAATAACACCTAATAACATAAAAATCCCAAAAAATAAGAAAAATGAAAAGTACCCAAAAAGCATTTAAAAACAATAAGAAAACCATAAAAAATATGAAACTCAAAAAATTGGAAAAATGGAAAAAATTATAAAATTCCTAAAAACTAGAAAGACTAGAAAGTTAACTAAAAACCTTGTGAAAAACTAAAATACCATAAAACCCAAAAAAAAAACAATAAACCCTAAACCCCATTAATACCCTAAAAATTTTAAAAAAATTGAAAAAATATATAAAACCCTAAAAACTAAAGAAAACCCAAAAAACCCTTAAAAACACTAAAAATAGTGAAAACCTTCAAAATAACTAAAAACATTAAAAAATTAAAAATCCTAAAATATCCCAAAAAATACATAAAAATTAGAAATGACTAAAAACTCTAAAAACCCAAAGAAAATAATAAAAAAAACTTTATAATTCCTAAAAAACATAAAAATGATAAAAACCATAAAATCCCAATAAAACCCCAAAAAATTCAAAAAAATCCCTAAAACACTAAAAATACTATTAAATTCCTAAAATTATGAATGAAAAGTAAAATCCTCAAAAAAATTTATAATGACCAATAAATCCTTAAAAACCTAAAAAAAATTAAAATCCCTAGATAATTGAAAACCATAAAAAACCCTATAACACCATAAAAACCCTAAAAATACAAAAAACCAAAAAACACCAAAATGTTCTTAGAAACTCTAAAACCCATAAAAACAGTAAAACCCCTAAAAAAACTCAAAAAAAAAATTAAAAACCTAAAAATGGATTAGTACTCTAAAACCCCATAAATACAATAAATACTGAAAATAACCATAGAAACCTAAAGAATCATAATAACCCAAAAACCCAAAAAACCCCTAAAAACCCGAAAAACCATAAAAATTCTAAAAACCCATAAAAAACCTTAAAAACATAAAAACCCCTAACACCCCCAAAAAACCTCAATAAAACAACGAAAACACATAAAAATTAAAACAATTAAAAATGAATAATTGTTAAAAATGCTAAAAAACCCATAAAATTACTAAAGTCCATAAAAAAATACCCTAAACCCTAAAGAGCCTAATAATCCCTAAAAAAATTATCCACTAAAAACATTTAAAAACATTAAAACCCGTTATACCCCTAAAAATGTTAAAAGCACTAAAAAACATTAAAACTTTAAAAAACTCAAACAAAACCCTAAAAACCTAAAAAATCATAAAAACCCTAAAAACAATAAAAAAACCTAAATCCCTAAAAACCTAAAAATCAAAAGTATTCTAAAAATCCAAAAAAACCCAAAAACATAATAAAAATACTAAAACCCTAAATAACCATATGATAATTGTAAAAACCTAAAAACACTTAGAACCCATAAAACTTAAATATGTAAAAAACCCTTAAAAACCCTAATAACCCTAATAACCATAAAAATTCACAAAGCCATAAAACCCTAAACACCATAAAAACACTAAAAAACAAAAAACAAAAGAAACCCTCAAAATCCCTAAAAACCTTAAAAGACTATTAAAATCCTAAAAAATCTCTAAACACCCTAAAAAAATCTAAACAAACCTTGGAAGACCTTAAAAACCTAAAGAAACATAAAACCTCTTAAAAAATTGAAAACAATAAAATACCTAAAAATTCAAAAATTCATAAAAACCCAAAAAAATAATTGCAAAAACTGAACACCCATAAATGCCTAAAAACCACTAAAAACTCTAAAAACACTTAAACCACATAAAAAAGTTAAATAAACTCTAAAAACCCTTAAAACCCTTAGAAAATAAAAGATAACCCAAAAAATAACCAAATAACATAAAACCCTAAAACCCTTAAAACCCCTCAAAATCCATAAAAACACTAAAACCATAAAATTTTAAAAAGACCTAAAAATCCCTAAAAATTAGAAAAACCCAAAAATACCCTCAAAACTCTAGAGAAACCTTAAAAACATTATAACACTTAAGTATCCTATGAACCTAATAAATTATAAAAACCCTCAAAATGCTAAACCACATTAACCCCTAAAATCTATAAAAAAACCCAAAAAACCATTAAAAACCCAAAACACCTTAAAAACAATAAAAACCAAAAAATCCCAAAAAATCATTAAAATTATAAATATTCCCTAAAAATCTAGAAAAATGTAAAACCCCTAAAATCTCTGAAAACCTGTAAGAAAACGATAAAAACATGCAAACACTTAAAACCCTAAAAATTCTAAAAAAAAAGATAAAATCTCTAAAAACCATAAAAACCCTAAATAAGAACACCTAAAAACCCCAAAAAACTAAAAACTCATAAAATCCAAAAACCCACTAAAAAATCGATAAACCCTTTAAAACCATAAAAATGTTAAAAAAGTCAAAGAACCCTGAAACCCTAGAAAATTGAAAAAATTTCAGAAAATCCCAAAAAACAAAGAAAACCCTAAAATTACTAAAAATAATTTTTGATCCTCGAAATCTCTAAGAAACATAAAAATCTATAAACCCTAAAAAATCTCTAAAAATTACTAAAAACATAAAAACCATAAAATACTCTAAGAACCCTAATAAATTCTTAAAAAACTAAAAACACTTAATGCCAATAAAAACCAACAAATGTTAAAACCCTTAAAGACTATGAAACCCCTGAAACCCCTAAAAACATTTAAAGACCCTAAAACCACATAATTACCTTAGAAAACTCTTAAAAATAATAAAAACCCTTTAAATCCCTAAAATGTTAAAAAACACTAAAAAAACATAAAACTATAATAATCCTATAAAAACCATAAAAACCCAAAAACCCAAAACCCACCAAGAATAAATAAAATCTATAAAAACCATAAAAATTCTCAAAAGACATAAAAATCCCTAAAAATGTAAAACCCTGAAAACCCATAACAAACCTCTGTAAATAAAAAAACACTAAAACCCTCAAAAAACATGGATGTTCTAAAACAATAAATACCCTATAAATCCTAAATACTCTCAAAATACATTAATACAATAGATAAGTATAATAATATTTCAAAAATTTCTAAAAATATATAAAAATGTAAAAATCCTAGAAACCCTAAAAACCTCAAAACAAATCTTAAAAACCTAAAAACATTTAAAATGAATAAAAAACATAAAAAAATCCAAACCACATAAAAACCATAAAAATGCATAAAACCTAAGAACCAAAAAATCACTAAAATTTATAAACACTTTAAACCCCTAAAAAATTAAAAAATATAAAAAATATTTAAAACCATAAAATATATCAAACCCAAAAAACCCTAAAAAGTCCACAAAATCCCTAAAACCTAGAAAACCTCATAATTGCTAAAAACTCTTGAAAAAATAAAAATACTAAAAAACAATAAAAAAACCTAAAAATCCTGAAAACCCATAATAAAACCATATAAATCTAAAAATACATAAAACCCCTAAGAAACCTAAAAATTTCTAAAAACCCGAACAAACCCTAAAAACCCTAAAATCTATAAAACCCCCCAAAAACGTTAAAAACCGAATACCCCATAATAAAATAAACCCAATAAAGACTCTGAAATCTTTTTAATACATAAAATCAATAAAAACTCTAAAAAATCGTAAAAACACAAATAATCTCAATAAATCTCTAAATAATCATAAAAAACCATAAATCCTTAAAAACACCAATATTACTCGAATAAAAACAATAAAAATATGATAAGAATCCTTAAAAACATAAAAACCCATAAAAATATAGAAATTTATATGAAAAGCATAATACCCTAAAAACACTTGAAACCCATGGAAAACCTAAAAATGCAAAAAACACTGAAAACCTAAATACTTTAAATACCATAAAAGAAGGTAAAAACCATTAAAACCTATAAAAAGCCATAAAACCAAAAAAACCTACTTAATGATCTAAAATCCTTTTAAACACCTAAAATCGTTAAAAAAATATGAAAATTTCTAAACACTCAAAAAACCTAAAAACAAAAATAAACAAAAAAACTAAAAACCCAAAAAAACCCTTAAAACCTTAAAATACCTAAAAGCACATTAAAAATCCTAAAAATACCTAAATAGTTAAAAATATAAAAATATAAAAACCATAAAAACCATAAAACCCCCACGAAAACATTAAAAACCAAAAAACACTAAAAATTAAAAATAACCTAAAATATAATAAAAATTTACAACACACTAAAAACCCAAATGTACCCTAAAAACCATAGAAACTTTAAAAACCCTAATTATATATAAAAACCATAAAAACATTCTAAAAACAATAAACACACTTTAAACCGCTAAAAATGCTAAAAAATCTAAAAAACCTAAAAAATCCTAAAAAACTAAAAAAACTCATAAAACCCCGAACCCCCATAAATCCTTTAGAATCCTAAAAAGCATAAATATTCTAAAAATTCACTAAAAATCCCCCAAAACATAGAATCCAAAAAAACCATGAAAATCCAAATGAAAACCGTAAAAACATAAAAACACATAAAACCTCTTAAAAACCTAAACAATGCTAAAAACCCTTAAATATCCTAAAAACATTAAAAGTTGAAAAAATCATAAAACCCCCTAAAATCAAAAAAATAATAAAAAAAATAAAAACAAATAAAAAACCTAAAATCACTAAAAACTCTCATACCCATTTAAAACCCTAAAAGCATGAAAACCACTAAAAACACAAAAACCCCTAAATACCATCAAAACTCCTAAAAATGATAAAAACCATAAAAAACCCTAAAAAGATCTAGAAATCCATTAAAATTTAGAAAAACTATAAAACCCTTAAACACCCCTATGAATATCTTAAAACACTAAAAGTACATAAACCCACAACAAAAGTAAATATCCCTAAAACACAAAAACCCCCAAAAATACCTAAAAATAGAAAACCATAAAAAAGCTAAAAAATCACAAAAAAATCACTAAAACATAAATAGCCTTAAAAATCATTGAAGACCTTTAGAAAAACCTGAAAACATGAAAACACATAAAACCTCAGAAAAATAATAAAAGGCTAAACCCCCAAAATATCCTAAAACACCTAAAACCTCTAGAAACTATAAAAATCCCTAAAACCATTAAAAGAAAAAAACACATAAAAACCCTAAAAACCACTAATACAATAAAAAATAATTTAAACCCCCCAAAACATTAAAAAATTCTTAAACCAATAAAAAACTAAAAATAAAAAACGAACCTAAAACTAAAAAACCATAAATTCTCTAAAAACACTAAAAACCCCTCAAGATCTATAAAAAACTATAAAAATCCAAAAAAAAAACAAAAAAAAAACTTAAAAACCAAAACAACCCTAAAAAATACGAGAACCCTAAGAAAACCATTAAAACCTAAAAACACTTAAAACCCTGAAAAAACCCAAAAATACTAAATACCCTAAAAGACCCAGAAAACCTTAAAAACCAAAAAAACTAAAAAACCCCCCAAAAAACATAAAAACCATATAAATAAAAAACAAAAAAAAACCACTAAAAACACTAAAAATCATTAAAATCCCAAAAAAATTATAAAAACTCTCAAAACCATAAGAACCCTAAAACCTAAAAAACAATGAAAACTCCAAATAACCATAAAATCCAAAAAACCTATAAAAAACACAAAAAAACCTCAAAATCTATTAAAAACCTAAAAACCCATAAAATAAATAAAAACCTATAAAGTCCATAAAATGTAAAAATCCAAAAAAATCATTAAAATCAATTAGGAAACCTTAAAAACATAAAAACAAATTAAATCCATTAAAAACAATAAAAATTCCTTAAACCAAAAAATACCCTAAAACCAATAAAAACCCCTAAAACCCTTAAAACCCTAAACCACATAGAGTCCCAAGAAAGCATTGAAATACTCTAAATCCCCTTTGAACCCCTAAAATAAATAAAAAAATACTAAAAAACACAAAACCAATAACATTTTCAAAAATCCCAAAAAATGCATAAAACTCTGAAATCTAAAACAATCCCACAAAAAACCATAAAAAATCATAAAAATTGCTAAAAATCCCTATAAACATTAAAAATATAAAAACACTGAAAAACCATAGTAAAACCTTAAAAACATAAAAACATATAAAAACTTCAAAAAACTAAAAATGTTAAATGACAAAAAACTAGAAAAACCCTCAAAATCCATTAAAACTCTATAGAACCCTAAAAATCATTAAAAATCCTCATAAATCCCTAAAAAAAGAATCCAAAAAGAGCATGAGAACCCCTAAAAATGATAAAAACACAAAAAACCCTAAAAACCCTAAAACCCATTAAAAACCATAAAATGCTAAGAATTCCCTAAAAATTTCTAAAAATGTAAATACCCCTTAAAAGAATAGAAAACGTTAAAATAATAAAAACTCATAAAATCCCTACAAATCTAAAAAACACTAAAATTCCTATAAAACGAATTGACTCTAAAAACTTTAACACCCCCCAAAAAACTATAGCACCCCTAAAATAATAACAAAAAAACCCCAAACCCCATAAAAACCTAAAACCCACTTTGAACTTTTAAACATGTTTAACCCCTACAAATGTTAAAAAAAACATGAAGAAACATTAAAAACTTTTAAAATCTCAAAGAAAAATTAAATGATAAAAATAACTCTAAAAAACCTATAAACCCCTCAAAACCATCAGTATCCATAAAAACCTGAAAAATATAAAAATAATAAACAATCCATAAAAATACATAAAAATGTAAAAAAACCTAAAACCTATTTAAAACGATAAGAAAACCCTAAATACTCAAAAAAATAAATCCCATGAAATCCTAGAAACACTAAAAAACTTACAACCCCAAAAACCCAAAGAATACCAAAAAGAAACCCTAAACCCTCTAAAAATATTAAAACTATAAAACACATCAAAACCCTAAAACCACACTATTAAATCTATAGATCTGTCAAACCTCTAAAAATATTGAAAAACTCCCAAATCCTTAGAAACCCAAAAAACATAAAAAAACCTTTAAACCCCCCCAAAAAATCAAAACCCTAAAACCTTAAAATTTTATAGAATCAATAAAAACAAAAAAACCAATAAAATTATTAAATAGACCTAAAAATCCCTAAAATATTTTAAAAAAAACCCTAGAAACCAATAAAACACTGAAAATAGATAAACACTTAAAACCCCTAAAAACCTAAAAATCGCTAAAACCCCTAAAAAACTTTAAAACACTAAAATCCCCCAAAATCCATAAAACCATAAAAATCCATTAAAATACAAAAAAACCTAAAAATACCTAAAGACATAAAAACCCCTAAACACCATAAAAACCCCAAATAAAACCTTGAAAAACTTAAATAAACTTTAATCCCCTTAAAAACCTAAAAAATGATAAAAACCCTCAAAGAACCTAAAAACCTAAAAAACTGTAAAAAGCATAAAATCCTCATAAAACCATTAAAAACCTAAAAACCCATAATACCATAAAGAAACATGAAAAATAATAAAATCCCTTTAACCCCATAAAAATTATAAAAAACTATAAAAAGCAATAAAACCATAAAAACTCAAAAATACTAAATCCCAAAAATAAAAATAATCCAAAAATCCCAAAAAACCCTTAAAACACTTAATATCTCTAAAATCGTTAAAAGAAATTTGTATCCTAAAATTGCCTAAAAATTACTCAAAACCTAAAAAAACAAAAAACCCTAATAAATCCTTTAAAACATAAATCCACTTAAAACACCAAAAAACAGAAAAAACATAAAAACCCTAAAAATCCCTATAAACCCTAAAGACCATAAAAATGTAAAAAACCCTTAAAATCTTTAAAAATGTAAAACAAAAAAAAAATAAAACACTGAAAACCTTGAATCCCCATAAAAAAACATAAAAACCTAAAAATAATTTTGACTACTAAAAACATAAAAAATGCTAAAAACCCTACAAAATCGTAAAAGACACAAAAGACCATAAAAACCATAAAAACCCATAAAAACATTAAAATCCCAATAAACCCCTCAAATCATAAAACCCCTAAAAATGTTAAAAACCCTAAAAACACCCAAATACCCTAAAACCACCAAAAACACTTACAACCATTGAAACCACTAAAAATTTTATAAACTCTAAAAAAACCTTAAAACCTCTAAAAACTAATAAACACAAAAATATATATATAACTGCAAAAAAAACATATAAAACCCTAAACTGCCCCAAAATCCCTAAAACTCTAAAAAACCCTAAATCTTAAAAAAATACATAACATCCCTAAAAAATAAAATAAAATAAAAAACATTGAAAAACTCAAAGAGAAACTTAAAAATCTAAACACAATTAAAACCCCTAAAAACATAAAAACACTAAAAACCCTAAAAAACCAAAGAACCCAAAACCCCCCAAAAAATGAAAAAAATTCTAAAAAATTATAGAAATCAATAAAAACATAAAAAAAATTAATACCCTATAAACCACAAAGAAAACATTGGAAACCTAAAAACAGTTAAAGCCCCTAAAAACATAAAAAAATTAAAACCCTAAAAGACCATAATAACCATAATAACCAGTAAATCCATAAAAACAACTAGAAACCTAAAACCCCTATAATACCAAAAAAACCCCTAAAGACCCACTAAAAACTTCAAAGATACATTAAACCCTAAAGAATGATAAAAACTCTGAAATTCCTCAAAACACTAAAAAACTCTAAAAATCATTAAAAACCAAAAAACCATTAAAACCATAAAAACCATCAAACACTAAAAAATATAAAATACCATAAAAACCATAAAACCCATCAAAATCCTTTAAAACCCTAAAGATACAAATATATTTAAAACCCCAAAAACCCTTAAAAATAATAAAAAACCTTAAAAACATAAAAACCCCAAAACCCCCTTAAAACTAAGAAATGATAAAACCCTAAAAACTATAAAAATACATAAAACCCTCAAAATACCAAAAAAATATAAAACACTAAAAAAATACTAAAAGTGAAAAAATACCAAAAAACATAAAAAATTTAAATACCATAAAAACCCCAAAGAAAAAAATATAAACCTAAAAACAAAAAACCCTAAGAAAACTACAAACACTAAAAACCCTGAAAGACTATAAAATATTAAAAACACCTAAAACCATAAAAACAACTAAAAACCCATAAATTCCCATAAAAAGTTTAAGAAATACTAAAAAATATAAAACCAATTTAAAACCATAAAATGTTAAAAACTCTAAAAAACCTTAAAATCACTAAAAACTTGAAAAAACCCTAAAAATTGAAAAAATACCCTTACAAACCCTAAAAACCATGAAAATCTAAAAAAAACCCTAAAAACCCAAAAAATGCTACAAATTCAAAAAGGACAAAAAACCCATAGAAGAATTAAACCCCTTAAAACCTTAAAAACATCTAAAAACACATAAACAAACCCACTAAAACTCAAAAAACAATTTAAACACCTAAAAATGTTAACCAACTCTAAATACCTTAAAAACCCTAAAAACTCAAAAGAGACCCTAAAAACTAAAAAAACACATAAACCCCAAAAAACACTAAAAAACTTAAATCCCTTAAAACCCCTTAAAATAAAAAAATGTCCCTAAAGATCACCAAAAATATTAAAATTAGTAATATCTAGGAAATCCCAAATGGAAACATTTAGAACCTAAAACCACTTAAAACCCCCTTAAAACCTAAAAACATTAAAAATCCTAAAACCCTAAAACACGCAAAATCAAAAAAACCCTAAAATCCATAAAAGACTTAAAAATCCATAAAAGTCACTAAAAATGTAAAAAACCATGACAGACCCTAAGAAAACCATAAAAACATAAAAACACTTAAAACCCCTAAAAACACTAAAAACCATAAAAAATCTAGACAGCCTAAAAAAATAAAATTTATTCAAACCCATAAAAACCATAAAAACCCTTAAAACATATCAAAACCCAAAAAATAACTAAAAACATTAATCCCCTTTAATATTTTAAAAACGATAAAAAAAACTATAAAATAATCTAAAACCCTAAATAAATAAAACAAACCCTAAAACCTCAAAAAATCCCTAAAACCCCTACAAAACCATAAAAACCCCCAAAACCCATAAAAACTAAGAAAATCATAAAAACCTTAAATCACTTAAAACCCCTAAGAACATAAATTAGATAAAACCATAAAAACACTAAATAACATGAAACCCTAAAAACCCTCAGAATCCTTAAAACCTAGAAAACAATAAAAACCTAAGAAGACCTAGAAATCAATACAAACTTATAAAATCCTAAACACACTAAAAACCTGTATGAAAACCATAAAACCCTAAAAAACCCCTAATAACCACCAAATCCCCTAAAACCATACTATACTCTAAATCCCATAAAACCCCTAAAACCCACTAACAAATCTAAAAACCCTTTAAACACATAAAAAACCTAAAAACTCAAAAAAAAATCACAAAAAACCGTAAAAAGTCAAAAAACCTAAAAAACCTAAAAACCTCAAAATCCCTAAAATCTTTAAAATTCCATAACCATATTTAAAAATTAATTCAACTCATAAATATATAAAATCACAAAATACTCCAAAAATGACTAATAAAACCTTAAAACCCATTAAAACCACAAAACCCCTTAAAACTCTTAAAATCATTAAAACCATAAAATCCATAAACCACTAAAAACCATAAAACCCGTAAAACCATATAAAACTCTTACAAATAGAAAAAAACTCTAAATCCCCTTCAAACCAATAAAAACACTAAAAAATTATAAAGAATCTATAAAACCCTAAAATTTTAAAAACCTCTTAAAACCCTAAAAACCCATAAAACCCTTAAGAACCGAAAACCCCTCAAAATCCCTAAAACCCTAAAAATAATAAAAACCCCTTAAAATTAAAAAAAAGTAAAAACTAATAAAACCATGAAAACCCCTTACTGAACAACAAAAAAATCATAAAACACATAAAAACTAGAAAAACTCAAAAATGCTAAAAATCCTAAAAAACCATAAACCCCCTAAAACGCTAAAAAATCTCAAAATCCTTAAAAACACCAAAAATACATAATAATTATAAAAAGATCCCTAAAAATATCTAAACCCATATAAAACCCTAAAAATATTGAAAAACGTAAATAAAACCAGAAAAACCTAAAAACACTTAGAACCCCTAAAAACCTAAAAATGCCAGAAACACTAAAAGACCCTATAAAACCTAAAAAAAATTAAAACCTTACGAATTCCTAAAAACCCATAAAACACTAAAAATAAGATAAGAACTCAAAAAATACTGTAAAACCCTAAAAACATTTGGGATCTCTAAAAAACCTAAACTTCCCTAAAATCTCAAAAAAAATCCCAAATATTCCAAAAAACCTATAGACCCCTAAAAACCATAAAAACCCCAACCCCGTCAAATACCATAAAAGAACATAAATCTTTTAAACCACTTTAAACCCTTAAAAATGATTAAAATCATTATAAACCAAAAAAACTCAAAAATAACCCTAAAACCCAAATAATCCAAAAAAACACCTAAAAATCACTAAAAACCTAAAAATAGAAAAAAAATAAAATATATTAAAAATCCATAAAAAGGTAAAATACCCTAAAA
The DNA here is from genome assembly GCA_963277665.1 of Viscum album. Taxonomy (NCBI): domain Eukaryota; kingdom Viridiplantae; phylum Streptophyta; class Magnoliopsida; order Santalales; family Viscaceae; genus Viscum; species Viscum album. Next base: position 395,459,306 of record OY728157.1, read on the forward strand.
AACATTAAAAACACTTAGAAAACATTAAAACTTTAAAAACACTTTAGACCCCTAAAACATAAAAATTCTAAAAACCCAAGAAACACTAAATATCATAAATCCCTAAATCCCCGCAAAACCCCTAAACCCCTTAAAACCATAAAAAGCTAAAAAATGCTAAAAATACATAAAAATATACAAAACCTTAAAAAACCTAAAAACTATTATGAAAACCCAAAAATAAAAAAATAATTAAATAACAAAAAACACAAAAAACTCTAAAAACCCTATAAAACCCAAAATACCTAATATATTCTAAGACCCATATAATCCCCTTGAAACCGTGAAAAATCATAAAAATCCATAAAACCATTAGAAACTCTAAAACCCCTTTTAACCATTATAACCCCTAAAAAATCAAAACAGAAACCCAAAAACCCATAAAAACCCTAATACACATAAAAAACTCTAACAATCCTCAAAATCCCTAAAAACACTAAAAACATAAAAATGCTAAAAAATCACTACAAATCACAAAAAACATAAAACCCCTTAAAAATTGAAAAAATATTAAAACCTTAAAACCTTAAAAACCCTAAAAAAATAAAAAATGTAAATACAATAAAATACCCAAAAAAATGTAAAAACCCCAAAAACCCCATAAAAACCCTAAAAACAACTAAAAACTCTAAATCCCCTTCAAACCAATAAAAATATTAAAAAGTTGAAAGGAACATTTAAAACCATAAAAATCTAAAAAATACCCAAAAATAAATAAACCATAAACACAAAAAGAACCTAAAAACCCTCCAAATCCCTAAAAACCTAAAAAAATTAAAATACTAAAAATGCCATAAAAATACCAAAAAATGTAAGAACTAATTAAAACCATGAAAACCCCAAGTAAAACTCTAAGAACCTTATAACACATAAAATAAATAAAAAACAAAAAAAAATGCTAAAAATCCTAAAAACATGAAAACCCAGAAAACACTAAAGGAATCAAAATCCCTAAAACCACCAAAACACATAATAATACTAGAATAACCATATAAATCCCTAAAACGTATAAAACCCTAAAAATATTGATAAACCCAAAAAATCCAAAAAAACATAGAAATACATAAAACCTGTAAAAACCTAAAAAATGTTTAAAACACAAAAATACCAAAAAAAATTAAAACCATTAAAACCATTAAAAACCCTAAAAAAATTAAGAAACCCTAAAAAGAAATAAAAAACCTAAAACTACAAAAAAACTATAAACACGGTTTAAACCCCTATGAAAGTTAGAAAACCATAAAAAAATCAAATACCATAAAAATTAAAAAAAACCCCTAAAACCCCAAACACACCTAAAAACCATAGAAACCATAAAACCCCACAAATTACTAAAAACCCATAAAAATAATAAAACCACCCAAAAATTCGAAAAAACAGAAAAAAAATACTAAAAGCACTGAGAACTCGTAACAAACCCTTAAAATATGAAAACAGTTAAAACACAATAACATTTAATAACACCAAAACCCTAAAAATCCAAAAGAAACCAAAAAACCCCTAAAACATTAAAAAGCTATTAAAACCCATAGAATCAAAAAACCAATTTAAAACTCTAAAACCCTATAAACCCCTAAAAACTTTAAAAAATTAAAAAAAACATTAAATACCATAAAAAATCAAGGCAAACCCTAAAAACCTAAAAAACCAAACATACCGCAAAACACCAAAACCCCTAAATATTAATAAAAAAATCATAAAAATCAATAGAAATTTCTAAAAATTAAAAATACACTAAATACCTTGAAATACCCAAGTAAATCCATAATAACCTAAAACACATAAAACCAATAAAAACCATAAAATTTCCAAAAACCATGAAACCCCTAAAAAGACCATAAACCCTTAAAATCCCTAAAATCCATAAAATTCCCAAAAATACATAAAATCCCAAAACCCCTAAAAATACTGTAAAGTATAAAACGCAATTAAACGCCAGTTTTTTTAAAAAAATCTAAAGAACATAAAACCCTAATAAACTCAAAAAACTACAAAAATAAAATAAAAACCGAAAAACCCAAAACACCCTAAAAACTCTCAAAATCCCATAAAACCCTAAAAATCCAAAAAAACCATAAGAATTCATAAAAATTACTTAAAACAAAAAAAACTCAAATAAAACAATAGAAACCTAAAATCACTTATAACTCTTAAAAACCAAAAAAATTATAAAAATTCTAAAAACCCAAAAAATGTTAAAAAACCCTAAACCCTAAAAAACTGTAAAAAAAATAAAACCATAAAAACCAAAAAAAACTCTATAAACCATTAAACTCATAAAATCATTGAAAAACTAAAAAAACCATAATGAAACTAAATAACTAAAAAACATCAAAACCCCAAAAATCAATAAAAACACTAAAATCCCCTAAAACCCCTATAAACTTAAAAACCCATAAAATCCTAGAAGAACTAAAAATACATAAAACCCTAACCATCATAAAAACCCTAAAACCCCTCAAAATTGATGATCACAATAAAAACAATAAAATTCCTATAAATTCCTTAAAATACCCAAAAATGTAAAAAACCCTAAATCCCCGAGGAAGCCTAAGAACACCAAAAAACCCTAAAAACACATAAAACCCCCTAAAACCCCAAATAACCATAATCCCCTATGAAAACCTAAAAACCCTTAAAATCCCAAAAATTCCATAAAAACCCAAAAACTTCCAAAAAAATCATTAAAAAAATAAAAAATCATAAGACATTGACTAACCTAAGAAAACATTATAAACATAAAGAGACTTGAAAAACCTAAAAACCTAGAAACACTAGAAACCCAAAATTTAACTGAAAACTAATAAAACCCATGAACCCCCATAACCATTTGAAAACCCTAAAAATCTGTAAAAACCCTAGATAACCACTAAAACTCTCAAAACCATTTAAACCCCTAAAAACATTAAAAAATTAAAAAAAATTAAAAAAGACTAAAAGATTCCAAAAAAACCTTAAAACCCCATAATAACCCTGAAACCATAATAATACCATAAAACCTTTCAAAGTCCCCATAAACCATCAAACCATAAAATTTATAAAAATCCCTAAAAATCCATAACAAAATAAAAACCCCTAAGAAAACATAAAAACCATCAAAACAAGTAAAAACCCTAAAAACACTAAAAACCTAAGAAAATAATAAAAGTCTAAAAAACTATAAATAACCCTAAAAATGATAAAAAAACCTCAAAATCCCTAAAACCCTAAAAACCATAAATATCCAATGAAATCTCTAAAAATCCATAAAAACATTAAAAACAGTAAAACACTAACAAACACTTAAAAACATAAAATAACTCCCATAAAAACCTAAAACTTGTTACAAACCCTAAAAGACAATAAAATCCCTAAAAACCAATAAAACAAATTATCACTAAAATCCTTAAACACCCAATAACCCATAAAACCCCAAAAATCCACTAAAAACTATAAAACCCCATAAAACATTAAAAAATCTAAAAAAACCTTAAAACCCTAAAAAACTCAAAAAAACCTATAAACAATGAAAAAATCATAAACACCATGAAATCCCTAAAACCAAAAAAAAATCGTAAATACATAAAAATACTATAAAAATCCAAAAAAACCCCTAAAATTGTATTAAACACTAAAAACCTTGAAAAACACTTTGAAATCCTTAAAATCGTAAAAATATGTAAAACCCCTACAACCTAAAAAACAATAAACACCTAAAAACCCTAAAAACCCTAAAAACCCCTAAAATCCCTAAAGATCTCTAAAAACCCTAAAAATATAAAAAACATAAAAGATCCCTAAAAATCCATAAAAATGAAAACAACTATAAAATCCTTGAAAACACCTATGAAAACCTTAAAACCCTAAAAACAATTAAAACCTACAAAAATTCTAAAATCTATAAAAACCCTAAAAATAATAAAACCATTAAAAACCATAAAAACCCTCAAAATTGCTAAAAATCCTAAATTACATAAAATTATTAAGAAGCCTTAAAATTCCCTAAAAACCCAAAAACCTTGAAAGAATCCTAAGAAGTCCTTTAAAACATAAAAACACATAAGACCCCTAAAATCTAATAAACATTTGGAAATCATAAATACCATAAAACCCCTAAAACCCATAAAACCCATAAAATCTATAAAACCCTCAAAACCAATAAATCCTAAAAACAAAAAAAAGTATAAAAAACATTTTAACCCCTAAAAATGTTTAAAAACACCAAAAACCCTAAAAACAAAAAAAATACCATAAAACCTCAAAAAAACCATAAAACCATAAAATCGCAAAAAACGCTAAAAATCTTAAATACTTATAAAAACCATAAAGAACCATATAACATATGATGTAGCCCAAAAAATCACTTAAAGCAAAAAAACCCAAAAAATTCTGAAAAACTCAAAGAAAACATTAAAAACCAAAAAATTATTAAAACCCCTAAAAACACAAAAAATTATAAAAACCTTAAAAACAATAAAAATAATAAAATTCCTTAAAACTCTTCAAAATCTATAAAAACCCATAAAACCAATAAAATGCAAAAAACAACCTATAAATCATTAAAAATGTAAAAAACCATAAAACTAGGTAAAACCCTAAGAAAAGGTTAAAAAAACCAAATACTCTTAAAATCACTAAAAACATAAAAACACTAAAAACCCCTAAAACAACCTAAAAACCCCTAAAACATTAAAATAACTAAAAACCTTGAAAACCCAAAAAATAAAAATCCTAAGACCACTAAAAACCCAAAAAACCCTTTAAACCCCAAAGTTTTTTCAAAAAACATTAAAAATAGTAAAACACACAAAGAAACCCTAAAAACCTATAAACACCATAAAAACCCTAAAAATCATAAAAACCATAAAAACCGAAAAAACCAAAAAAAATCCCTAAAAACCATAAAAACAATTAAAAAACATAAAAATACCTAAAAAACCTTAAAATGTAAAGAAACATTAAACCCATGAAAAACAACAATAAATCATAAAAATCTTTAAAGAACCCCATAAAAACATATAAAACAATAAAAAACCTAAAACACTAAAAACCACAAAACCCCTCAAAATACCTACCAAATATAAAAAATCATAAAAATACAAAAAATACCTAAAAATTCCAAAAAACATAAAACACCCTAAAAACGCTGGGAAACCGAATGAAAGCGTTAAAAACCTAAAAATACATAAAAACCCTAAAAACCTATATAAAATCATAAAACCCCCTAAATGCCCCAAAAAATCCTAAAAACCATAAAAATCATACAACCCCTAAAAACACACCAAAAAATACAAAATCCCATCAAAATATATAAAACATTAAAAAATGTAGAAAAATAAAAACCCCAAAAACATAAAAAACCTAAGAACACAAAATAAAAATAAAAATACTAAAAAACAAAAAAAACCCAAAAAAGCCTCAGAATCCCTAAAACCCATAAAATAATAAAAATCCTTAAAACTCCCAAAAGACATAAAATAAAAAAAAACTAAAATCTCTGAAAAACCTCTAATAAAACCTTAAAAACCTAAGAAACTATACACCCTTAAATATCTATTAATCAATAAAACCCAAAAAATGCATAAAAACATAGAGCACTAAAAATCCATAAAAAACCTAAAAAGATTAAAAATCTAAAAAATACATAAATATCACAAAAAACATTGAAAGCCCCTAAGAAAAATGTACAATCCTAAAAAAATTTAAAACCCATAAAAACCTAAATAGTGCTAAAACCCCTAAAAGACCATAAAACCATAGAAACCCCTGAAACAGATAAAAACCCATAAAACCCCAAAAAACCTTAGAAACCCTAATGACACATAAAAACCCTTAAAACTAATAAAAACTATAAATACACCTTAAACCCCTAAAAGTGATAAAAACATCTAAAAACCTTAAAACCCAAAAAAATCTCAAAAACACACTGAAAACTCAAAAATAAACACAAAACCATTAAAACCATAAAAACCCGAAAACTTTCAAAATCCCTAAATAACCTAAAAAAAATAAAATCATAAAAACTCCCATAAAAATCCAAAAATTATAATAAACCCTTAAAACCCCTAAACACCATAATAAGAACTCAAAGTCAAAAAATAATAATAACCTCCCAAAATGTAAAAACGCTAAAAACGCTAAAAACCCCTAATACCATAGAACCCCTAAAAATCCATAAACCCCTAAGAAGACATAAAAAACTAAAAAATACCTAAAAATCAATAAAAACATAAAAACTCGAAATAACCCTATACACCCCAAAGAAAACATTAAAAACCTAAAAATACATAAAACCTTTAAATTTTTTCTAAAAACCTTAAAATACCCTAAAACACCTAAAAACATGTAAAACCCATAAAACCTAATAAAAACCTTAAAAACCCCTTAAAGCACATAAAACATAGTAAAAACCCTTTAATCCCTTAAAACATTAATAAAATCTAAAAATTATTTAAAACTCCAAAAACACAAAAAAAAAATTATTAAACCCCCAAAAAACTATTAAAACACCAAAATCCCTAAATACCCCTAAAAAACATCCCAATCGATAATAACCCTAAAACCCCATAAAAATTTAAAAAATTATACGAATTCATAAAAATATAAAATCCTCTAAAAACAAAAAAAAATTATAAGAAATCCATTAAAACCTAAAGAAACACAATACACATAAAAACCATAAAACACAAAAACAATCAAAACCCCTAAAAAACAATTAAACTCTCAAAATACCTAAAAAATGTAAGAACCATAAAATTATTTATAAAGACCTAAAATCCCAAAAAAGTTAAAAAAGTCAAAAAAACCTGAAAAATACCATAAAAACCATAAAAACCTAAAAAACACAAGAATCCCATAAAAACTTAAAAAATTATAAAAACCATGAAATTCAATAAACCACTAAAATCCCCCCAAAAACAAAAAAACCCTTAAAACAATATAACACATAAAACCCCTAAATCCACTAAAAATTCTAAAAACACTTAAAACAGCTAAAATCATTAAAAAACTCTAAAAACCACTGAAAACCATAAAAAACTAAAAAAACAAAACAAAACCCAAAAAATAACCAAAATAACCCAAACAACTATAAAATTACCTTAGAACCATAAAAATAATTAAAAATCCTAATGTCCATTACAATTCCAAAAACCACAAAAAATAATTAAAAACCCCTACAAACACTTAAACACCATAAAGAAAAAGTTAAAAATGTATAAAACATTTAAATCCCCTAGAAAACATAGAAATTCCAAAAATCCTAAAACCCCTAAAACCCCTCAAAATTATTAAAAACCCTAAAAAACAATAAAATCCAAAAAACCATCAAAAACCCTAAATACGTCAAAACCCCCAAAACCCAAAAACCCCCTAAAAACATTAAAAAACAATAAACACAAAAAACCCATAAAAACCTAAAAAATGATAAAAATTAAAAAAGATATTAAAACCATAAAAATATATAAACCACTTAAAAACCCCTAAAACATTAAAAACCCAAAAAACACATTAATATCCTAAAACCACTAAAAATTATAAAAACCAATAAACCCCTAAAAATGTTTAAAAACTAAGAGGGCTTCTAGAAAATCTTCGAAGAACTCATCTGGAAAGGTGGGGAGGTCTGCCAAGAAGCATCTGAATGTGGAGAAGGTGAACTTAATGGAGTATTAAATCAAACACTTGAAGTAATATGACTCTTATGAATGGGATTCATCATACTCTAATGCATCCTCTGGTTATGGTGCCGAGGGAGACCCCCTAGTGTGGACTATGATGATGATGGTGGGGAAGGCCGGTAGACCCTGTGATGGTGTTTTCCTTGTTCTTTTCCGCTTTCTTCTCTCCTTTTGATTTTCTCTTTCTCTTTTTTGCCTTTTAAGGCTTTGTTTTTGGAATGGGTCGATTGACCTTGCACTGCCTCTGTCTGTTGTGTATTTTTTCTTAGTAATAAATTTTAGGGGGGTCGGGAATAGCCTGACCTCACACCTCTTCTTCCATAAAATCCTTTAAAATACTAAAACCCCTAAAAATTATAAAAAAACTAAAAAACCGTAATACTCCTCAAAATCCCCAAAAACCCTAAAAACTGTAAAAAAATTAAAAAATCCATAAAATCACGAAAAATAAAAAAAACCCGGAAAACCCCTGAAAAACCCTATAAAACCTTGAAAACCTAAAATCACATAAAACCCAATTAATATCCTAAATAACACTAAAAACTCTAAAAGACCCTAGAAACAATAAAAAAACCCATAAAACCCGTAAATATCCATAAAATTCATAAATACCCATAATAATAAATAAAAACTTTTTAAAACCACTAAAATGTCTAAAAACCCCATAAACCCCAGGAAATTTTAAAGCATCTAAAAAAATCTAAAAACATTTAAAACTAAAAAAAACGTAAAAACAAAAAAAACCCTTAAAAAAACAAACCCTAAAAAACCATAAACCCCTAAAAATCCCAAAAATCCATAAAAACAATAAAGATCCCAAAAAATACCCACGAATTACTATAAAAATAAAAACCCTAAAAATCTATGGTATTAATAATTAACTAAGAACACTTACAACCCCAAAAAACCTAAGAAAACTAAAAACCTTAAAGAAACCTAAAACCCTAAAAATTCATAAAAACCTAAAAAACCCGAAAAACTCTAAAACAATAATTATTATAAAAAACCCCTAAAGATCAATAAAAACGTAAAAAATTCTTAAAACCATGAAAAACCATAAGAAAAACATAAAAACATAAAAACACTTAAAACCCCAAAAAACCATAAAAATTATAAAAACACTAAAAGATCTTAGAATACCTAAAAACCTATAATTACCATAAAAAATTATAAATAAACATAAAAGACCCTCAAAACATTAAAATACCCTAAAAATATAAAACCCCCTAAGAACCATAAAAATACATAAAAACCAATAAAACATTTAAACTACTAAAAACTCTAAAAACACATTAAATCCACAAAAAAATGTTATAAAACCTCAAAAAACATTTAAACCCTAACAAACATAAAAAACCATAACAAACTAAAGAACCCACAAAATCCACAAAACCATAAAAACCCTAAAAACCGTAAAAAACCCTTAAAAACCATAAAAACCATAAAATTACAAAAAATCTATAAAAACGTAAAAATCCTAAATCCAGGAGAAACACTAAGAAAAACATAAAAAAACTAAAAACACATAAAAAATCTAAAAAAACTAAAACCCCCTAAAAACACTAAAAACCTTAAAAACCCAACGAAAACCTAAAAAAACCCTCAAAATCCCTAAAATAACTAAAAATCCCTACAAATACTAAAATTTATCTAAAAATAGCTAATAAATTAAAATCACTGAAAGTATTGAAAAAATATAAGAAAACCTTGAAAATGTAAAAATACTTAAAATCCCTAAAATCCTAAATATAAGAAAACCCATAAAAGTCCCTAAAAACCAATAAAAACCATAAAACCCAAAAAAAACCCTAAAAACCCATCAACACACTTAAACACCATAAAATCCAATTAAAAACTCTATAAGCCCTTTAAACCTCTAGATGCATTAAAATCAATAAAAAACATAGAAACTAAAAAACCACAAAATGATCCATAAAAACCCTAATAACCCTAAAAACATAAAACAAACCATAAAACCCTTCAAAATTCCTATAAACCATAAATTCATAAAATTTATAAAAAATCCCCAAAAACCCATAAAAATATAAAAAACCATAAAAACCATAAGAAAACCGAAAAACCATAAAAGCTCTTAAAACCCAAAAAAACTAAAAAGTACTAAAACCTTAAAAACTAAAAATAAACATAAAAAATCATAAAACCCTTAAAATCCATAAAAACCTAAAACCATAAAAATCTTATCAGATCCCTAAAAATCCCTAAAACTTTTAAAACCCTAAAAACATTGAGAAACACTTAAAAACATAAAAAAACTTCCTGGAAAATAGAAAAAATGTTAAAAACCCAAAAACACAATAAAAACCCTAAAAACTGATAAAACATAAAATACAGAATGTCCATAAAAAACCTAAAACCCTATAAAAACACTAAAATCCACAAAAAATATAAAACCCCAAAAAACATTAAAATACACTAAAAAAATTAAAAAACACAGAAAAACTAAAAAAAAATTTAAGCCTCAATGGAACCATAAGAACTCTAAAACCCCTAAAAACTCTAAAACCAAAAAAACCCTAAAACATAAAAATCCTACAAAAATGAAAATAATCCCTAAAACTATAAAAATCCATAAAAATCAGGAAAAACAAAATGAAAACCATAAAAACCTAAAACCATGTAAAAACCCATAAAAACATAAAAAACTATAAAACATATAAAAACCTTGAAAACCCCTAACATCCCTAAAATTCTATGAAAACCCTAAAACCATAAAAATCTTAAAAGATCCCTGAAAATCCCTAAAAATGTAAAAAACCATAAAAACCCTAAAAACATCCATGAAAACCTTAAAAACAAAAAAACACTTAAAACTCCTAAAAAACCTAAAAATTATTAAAACCATAAATAACTAAAACCCTTGAAAATCCTAAAATCCCTCAAAACCCTCAAAACCCAAAAAATTCCTAAAAATTCCATAAACCATATATCCTAAAATGCCTTAAAAATCCCTAGAAACCCCAAAAAGCATGAAATAATCCTAATAAGACCTTAAAACATAACAAGATATAATACCCCTAAAAAATAAAAAACACTTCAAAACCATGAAAACCCTAAAAATCCATAAAAACCATAAACCCCTAAAAACCGTAAACAACCCCTCAAAACCCATAAAAACCCAAAACCCAATAAACCTCTAAAAGCCATTTAGAGCACTAAAAATGTTTAAAAACTCTAATAACCATAAAATACTAAAAACTCAAAATACCCTAAACCATAAAAAAACCCATAAAAACCATAAAACTGAAAAAAAACCTCTAAAATCTATTAAAATACATAAAAACCATAAAGAACCATAAAATTTCTGAAGTAGCCCAAAAAATCACTTAAAAATTAAAAATCCTAAAAATATTGAAAGAATTAACTAGTGCACCCTCTCCCTTAGCCTAGAATCTAGTGTTTCTGAATCCTCTGGAGGCCGCATCTTCAGATCTTTAATCCTCCCCTCTCGCGATTGTGGGGAGCATCCTTGGTGGTGGTGTTCTTCAGTAGCTCTCTTCATATCAAAGGAGGCGGGTTCTTTTCCGTGACATCGTGCTCTTCAAGCGACGATGAGACTTCCAGCCCTCTCCTGGTTGGATTCTTTGTGGCGTGGCCCCCATAGATCTATTTTCGCTGGGTGTCCTCAGCGGTGTGGGGCAGTGTTCAGGTGTTGCAGCGTGATTGTGGTGTTCGTGAGGTCTCGGAGGTGCTAATTCGGGTTAAGGCGGCGTCGGCTGGGGTCACTCCTTGGAGGATTTGGAAGTTTTTATTTCTCTCCCTGGGAGTCTTCTTTCTTGAGGATGGTTCCAGTGTGCGGAGCGATGTGTCTTGGGTTGCGACGGTGGCAAGGAGAGGCATCTCTGAGGTATTGCTTCCATGGCTAGTTGAGAGGGATTTCTGGGTGTTTGGGCCATGTTCTGGCTCCTCCAGATGTGGATCTGGTCACATTAATGAGTTCTTGTGATTATGGATCTCCGGTGGTGTCTATTATATAGGTATGTGATCTGGTATGGCTTCTTTCTTGAGTTGGTTGTTTGGTTTCGCGGTCGCCTCCCATTATTGCAGGTTGTCCTCAGTCTTGTTGCGATCTGGTCCATCTGGTTGTCTTTGGTTTCTTTGCTAGATTTTCCATAATAAAGTTTCTGCATTACAAGTTTTTCTACTTTTGGTTATGGATGGATTGGATTAGAACCACCTCTGGCACTGGTTCTTGAAATTGGGGAGCTGGATGCTTTGGTTTGATTTGGGAAATTAATGGTTTGTTGTTTTTGCTTGTTGGTTTCTTTTATGGATTTACTATGGTGGTGGATGTTTTGGCTGTGAGTCGATGCTGGTGTGGTCTGCTGGTTTGTGTTTTTGGTGTTGCTGGAAGGGATGTTTGGGTTATATACTGTCTCTTGTTGATTGAAGATGATGCTGCTTGATGGGTACTGCTGCGATAGTGTTTGGTTTGAGGCTGCTAGAGGTTGATGGTTGTGATTTTATAGTGCTGAAGTTGGGTTGATTAATTTACGGAAGATGGATTTGGTGTTGGTGGATGATAGTTGATGATTGGTGGTTTTGCTGCTGATGAATGCGACTTGCTGATTGGTTGGGAGGTGATGTTTGGGGCTTTTCTGTTTTCTTGCTTTGTTTGGCTTTGTGTGTCTTTTGTTGGTCTTTCTTTTTTGGGGTCTTTGGGTTTGGGTTTGTAAAGGGTTTTTGGGTGTGGGTCATTTGACCCTTCCCTTCCTTATCTCCTGAGTCTCTTTTCATTAATAAAATCTACGGGGGTTGGGAATAGCCTGACCTCACACCGCTTTTGCCCGAAAAACATAAAAAATAATAAAAAGCCTAAAAACCCTAAAAACCCTAAAAACCCTAAAAACCTTTAAAACATCTCAAAATCCCAAAAAACTCATAAAACCATAAAAATCTAAAAAACCCCTATAAATCACTTAAAAGGTAATAACTTATAGCAACCTGGAAAAACCCAAAGAGAACCACAAAAACCTAAAAAAAACATAATTGTCATAAAAAAGATAAAAATACTAAAAACCCTAAATTGCCCTAAAAACAACAAAAACATAAAAAATTACTTCAAACCTTCAAAACCCAAAAAAAACTATAAAAATGTTAAACCACTAAAAACTCCAACAACCCTTTAAACCCCTAAAAATGTTAAAAAACTCAAAAAAACCTTAAAACAATAAAAAACTAAAAACCCTAAAAACCTAGAAACTCCATGAAACTCTTAAAAATCATAAAAAAACCCAAAACCCGTAAGAAAACTAAAAACTAAAAAAATACCTCAAAACTCAAAAAACCATTACAAATAAAAAAAATCTCCAAAAAATCACTAAAAGCATAAAGAAACATGAATCACCTAAAAACACCTAAAATAATTGTAAAAAAAATAAAAACCCCTAAAAACCAAAAAAAACAAAAAAGAATCTAAATCACTAAAAACCATAAAAACCTTCAAAAACCCTACAAAATTCAAAAAAATACATAACAATAAAAGAAATCCCTAAAAATCCCAAAAAACCTAAAAAACCCTTAGAACCATGGAAGAATCATAGGGAACCTTAGAAACATAAAAAAACATAAAACCCTTAAAACAATGAAAAAAATCTTAAATAACACTATATGACCCTAAATAACCTAAACCCACTAAAAACCATAAAAACAAAAAAAATTCATAAAAACCCTAAAACACACCAAAAATAATAAAATCCCATTAAACTCTTAAAAAAATTGAAAAACCATAAAACATGAAAAAACTCAAAAAAACCTTAAAAACAAAAAAAAACAAAAAAACACTAAAAACCTAAAAGTGCGGAAAAATCATTAGAATCCCAATTATCAGTAAACTAATAAAAATACTAAAAAATCCTTAAAAACCCAAAATGAAAAAACCCCAAATTCAATGAAAACCCTTAATAAAACATAATAAACTAAAAACATTTTAGACCTTGAAAAACCTAATAAATAATAAAACCATTAAAATCCTAAGAAAACCCTAAAAACCCAAAAAATCATTAAAAACCCTAAAAGGATATAAAAATAAAAAACCTAAATATCCCCAAAAAAATTAAAACCACTTTGAAAAATATAAAATTATTAAAAAATTGAAAGCCTTAAAAAACCTAAAAAGTGCGAAAACCCCTAAAAGACCATAAAACCATAAGACCCCTAAAACTGATAAAACACCATAAAACAATTAAAAACCTTAAAAACTATCAAAATCCATAAAACACCTAAAAAATAGTAAAACCCTTAAAAATGTGAAAAAACTATAAAAAACAATTAAAACCCTAAAAAACAAGAATTACCAAAAAACCCCAAAAAAACTAAAATGAATCTAAATCCTCAAAAGACATCAAAATCCTTAAAAACCCAACCATAGAAATCTTAAAAATCCATTAAAATCCAAAAAAACTTAAAAACACTTAAAAACCCTCAAGAAACCGTAATTAAACCTTAAAATTATTAAAACATTTTAAATACCTAAAAACCTAAACAATGCTAAAACCCTGAAAAAAATACAAGACCCTAAGAAAATAAAATTCCTTGAAGCCCTATAAACCCATAGAAATCCTAAATAATCCCTAAAAATATCTAAAAACATGATAAAACCTAAAACCATGAAAACCCCTATAGAAACCATAAAAATCTAAAAAAAATTAAAACTACTGAAAAGCCTAATAATTCTAAAAACCCTAAAATACCCTAAAAACCATAAAACCTCGAAAACCCATAAAACCACTAAAACCCATAGAAACCCTATGTAACCAGAAAATCCCTAAAAACCAATAAAAACTACAAATACCCTTAAAAACCATGAAAATGCTAAAAATCTAGAAAACGATAAACCCTAAAACTCTCAAAACCCCAAAACCCCTCAAAATCCAAAATAAACCTAAAAAACAATAAAATATTAAAAAATCCCTAAAAACACCAAAATAAGTAAAAAAACCTTAAAACAATAAAAATTCTTAAGAAAACCTTAAAGACAAAAAGAATAATAAAACCCCTTAAAATGTGAAAATCATTAAATACTCTAAAAACCCCAAAAAGCCCAAAAACCCAAAAAGCCCTCAAAATTCCTAAAACCCTTAAATGCTACAAAATACTAAAAAATCGCTAAAAATACAAAAAAACATAAAAACCCCCTAATAAACTTGAAAATATCAAAGAAAACATTAGAATACTAAAAATACTTAAACTCCAAAAAATCACTAAAAACTCTAAATACCATAAAACACCTAAAAATGGGTAAAAATCATAAAACACAATAAAAACCATAAAACCCCAAAAACACATAAAAACCATTATAAACCCTAAAACACTTTATTCCCTTAAAAAATTAATAAATATAAAAATTATTTAAATCCCTAAAAACCAAAACCCCTTAAACCCCAAAAAACCAAAAACCCAAAAAAAACTCTTAAACCCCTAGAACCCCCTAAAAACCATCAAAATACAAAAAAAAACCATAATAAACCATAAAAATAAAAAAACATCACTAAAAATTTATAAAAACATAAAATCCCCTAAAAAACATAGAAAACCATTAAGAAATCCATAAAAACATAAAACACTTAAAAATCCTAAAAACCTAAAAATACTAAAAACCCTAAAAACATATAAAAACCTTGGAAATTCCTAAAAAATCCGATGAACCATAAAAATCCTAAAAAATCCATAAAACCCCTAAATTTAAAAAAAACATAAAACCCTGAAATACCATAAGAAAATCCTAAAAACTAGAAAACACAAGAATATCCTATAAAACTAAAAAAAGATAAAACCCTAAAGTCCCTAAAAACCCTAAAACCCATAAAACCCATAAAAACGCTTAAAACCTTAAAACCAGTAAAAACACATAAAACCCTAAATCCACTAAAAATTATAAAAACAATTTAAATGACTAAAATGAGTAAAAAAACTATAAACACATGAAAACAATAATAAAATATAAAAACCAAAAAAACCAAAAAAACCTAAAAAACCTAAAAAACCCTAGAAACTCTAAAAACCCCTAATACCTTCAAAATCACTGAAACCCCTAAAACAAAATATAATCCAAAAAATAACAAAAAATAAATAAAATCCCTGAAAACACTTAAAACCCATAAGAAAACCATAAAAACCTAAAAAAATTAAATCCACTGAAGAACCTAAAAATGTAAAAAACCCGAAAACCCCTCCAAATCCATAAAAACGCTAAAAACCATATAAATCTTAAAAACCCTAAAAATTCCAAAAAACGTAAAAACCCCGAAAACCCTAAAAACCATTAAAAAACTTTTAAAAAGTAAAAACACATAAAAACTCTAGGAACCAAAAAAAATGCTAAAACTCCATAATATAATAAAACCCTAAAAACTACTAAACCCTGTAAAACATTTGAAAAGCTTAAAAACTAAAAAAATATATAAAAAACTAAAAAACACAAATAACTGTAAAAACCATTGAACCAATTAAAATGTAAAAAAACAAAAAAAACCATAAAAATAGTAAAAATTATAAAATACTAAAAACTCGAAAAAAAACATAAAACCCTAAAACCCTATAACCCTTTAATATCCCAAAAAGCATAAAAACATAATATTGTTTTTAAAACCCCTAAAAATACTTAAAAACCTAAAACCACTAAAAACCTAAACCACTAAAAAACTTGAAAACCCCAAAGATATTATTAAAAAGCTAAAAATAATTAAATACATTGAAATCTACAAAAATTGTAAAAAACCGTAAAAACCAAAAAACACTCAAAATCTATTAAAATAGTAAAAACCCATAAAAATCCATAAAAATCCATAAAATTCCATAAAACATAAAAATAACTAAAAATAGGAAAACCCTAATAAAACTTTAAAAACCAGAAAACAATTAAAACCCTTAAAAAATAAAAACACATAAAACGATAAAAATGCCTATAACCATAAAATCCCAAAAACCCCAGAAAAACCCTAAAACTCCACTAAAACCCCAAACAACCAAGTAAACCCATAAAAATGTTATAAAATTATAAAATACCTTAAAACCTAGAATCTCAAAAGAAAATCCAAAATACCCTAAAAAAACTATAAAACCCCTAAAAACTAAAAAAACCCTTAAATTCCCTAAAAATAATAAAAATCCCAAAGAACCATACAATCCTAAAATAGCCTTAAAAATCCCAAAAAACCAAAAATCCATAAAGACCTTAAAAATATCATAGAAATCCATTAAAATCATAAAAGAATACAACTACCAAAAAATTAAAAAAATTGATAAAAACCCAAAAAACCCTAAACGCCAAAAAATCATACAAAAACCCTAAACCCCTAAAACCCCCAAAACCCATAAAACCCCCAAAACCCATAAAACCAATAAAAAATATAACATCTAAAAACACTTTAAACCACGTAAATAACTCAAAATATTATATAAAATCTTAAAAACCCTAAAAAACTAAAAGAATCCCCAAAACCCACAAAAAACCAAAATACCAAAACAATCCATATAACCTATCGAAATCCATAAAAACCGTAAAAACCCATAAAAATACAAAAAATAACCTTAAAAATTCATAAAAAACTCTAAAAACCTAAAAATCTCAAAAAAACCCTTAAAAACCTAAAAAACATAAAATCACCAAAAATGAAAAAAATCTAAAAACCTTAAAAAACACTAAAAACCACAAATCCTTCAAAATCCCTAAAATGACTGAAAACTATAAAAAACAAAAAAAAATCTCTAAAAAACCCTAAAAACATTAAAAACCTAAGAAAATCTTAAAAAAATAAAAAATAATAAAAACCCTTAAAACCCAAAAATGCTAAAAATCCTAAAAAAACCCCAAAAAAGTCCCTAAAACCCATAAAACGGCCAAAGCCACTAAAATTAAACAAACCATTTAGACTCAAAAAAATCATTAAAACCCCAAAAAAACATAAAATTCAAAAAACATAAAAACCAATCCCTAAAATCCCAAAAAAACCATAAAAATCCTAAACCCTAAAACCCTTGAAATACATAAAAACTAAAAAAATATAAAAAACCTAAAAAACCTAAACCCCCTCCCCAAGAAGCATTAAAAACCATAAAACACTTAAAACCCCTAAAATTCCAAAAAAGTATAAAACCCCTAAAAACAATAAAAACCCCAAAAAACATAAAACCTTCTAAAAACCATAAAATCCCCAAAAACCTTACAAAACCTAAATAACAAAAAAATCCTAAAACCAATTAAAATAATTAAAAATCTTGAAACACTTAAAATCATTTAAAAACACTAAGAAATCATAAAACCCAAAAAAACTCAAAAAACCCCTAAAAATCCAAAAAAAACACATAAAAATATGAAACACCTAAAAATCCTAAAAAAATCAGAAAATAACTAAAAACAATAACAACCCATAAAACCCAAAAAACATACTAAAAATCCCTAAAAATATAAAAATTCTTCAAAACACTAAAAATCCCTAGGAAAACCTCAAAACCTAAAAACACTTTAAACCCCTAAAAACTAAAAAAATTTAAAACCCCTAAAACACTAAAAATTCCTAATAACGATAATAATAATAAATACATTAAAAATAATTAAAAATAATAAAACCCCACAAACCCATAAAAAATAATAAAAAATGAAACCCCTTTAAACCCCTAAAAAATTTAAAAGCTAAAAAAAATTAAAACCACGAAAACCTAAAAATCCCTACAATCACATAAATCAATAAAACCCATAAAAACTATAAAAACATTTAAAATCCTTAAAAACCATAAAAACCATTAAAATCAAACAAAATACAAAAAAATCCCTAAAAACATAAAAATCCTTAAAACCATAAAACATCTAAGAAAATGTTAAAACCCTAAAAACACATAAATCCCTTAAAAACTATATAATGTCGAAACCCATAAAAATGATTAAAACAATAAAACTCTTAAAATTACCTAAAATATTAGAAACACATAAAAATCTAACAAAATACCTAAAAATCCTTAAAAATATAAAACCACTAAAAACCCTGAAAACCCATAAGAAAAAAAACCCAAAACACTAAAAAACCATAAAAAACATAAAAATTATTAAAAATATAAAACACCCTAAACCCCCTAAAAACCATAAAACCCCAAAAAACCATTAAACCCAATAAAAATCCAAAAAGGACCCTAAAACATGAAAACACCTTTAAACCCCTAAAAATTTTAGAAGACCTCTATAAAACATTGAAACTATGAAAAACTCAAAAAAAAAACACAAAAAAACCCCTAAATACTCTTAAAACCCTAAAAATAGCCAAAATCTCTAAACGAACTAAAAAATAAAAAAAATCCTAAATAACAACTAAAAAACCATAAAATTTTAAAAAAAAATAAAACCCATACAACCCAAAAAACACCTATGAAAACTGTAAAAACCTAAAATGATGTAAAGCTCCAAAAAACCTGAAAAAACCCTAAAGGCCCTAAATTCTAGAAAATCCTAAAAAACCCATAAAAACCCCTACAACAAAAAAATCCATAAAAACCCATAAAACACTAAAAAACACTAAAACACTAAATTCCCTATTAAACCCCAAAATTATAAAAAAACACTAAAATCCCTAAAACCATAAAAAAACTCAAAAATATCCCTAATGAAAAAAATAAATAAAAAACTCTAAAAACTCAAACAAACCCTAGAAACCCTAAAAAATTACTAAAAACCCTAAAAACCATAAAAATCCAAAAATTCCCATAAAATACCTAGAATGTAAAAAACCCAAAAAATTTGAAAATGGCTAAGAAATATTTTTAAACATAGAAAACACTTAAAACCCATAAAAACAAAAAAAATTATAATCCATAAAAACCCTTAAAAATAAAAAACCATAAAAACCCTCAAAATATCTAAAACACAAAAAACAATTAAAATTTTAGAAAATACATAAAAATCCACAAACAAGTAGACACTCTAAAAACCCTAAAAACCCTAAGAAAACCATAAAATTCCTATAAACACTTATAATCCCAAGAAAACCTAAAAAAGGTAAAAATCCTAAAAACTAGGACCCTAGAAAATACAAAAAAAAACACTAAAATTACATAAAAACTATAGAGTTATTTAAAATACCAAAAAATGTAAACAAATTTAATAAAAATGAAACAAATACAAAATCCTAAGAAACATAAAAATACTTAATACCCCAAAACCCCTAAAAATTTTAAAAACCTAAAAACCACTTAAATCCTTAAAACCCCTAAAAAATAAAAACTGTTAAAAACATAAAAACCACTAAAAACCCAAAAAACCTCTAAAAACCGACTAAAAACTCTTAAATCCCATTAAAACCCTAAAATAATGAAATAATTTAAAATATTAAAAACCGTAAATTACTAAAAACCCTAAAAATCTCCATAAACCACAAAATCCGTAATAGCCCATAAAATCATAAAAACCTCAAAATACCTAAAAACCCTATGAAACCATAAATATCCTTAAACATCCCAAAAAATCTCTAAAAAATAAAAAACCCTGAGAAAACCCAAGAAAACATTTAAACCCTAATAACACTTTAAAACACTGAATGGCCTAAAAATATAATACCCCAAAACCCTAAAATCCCTAGAAACCATGAAAATACCTAAAAACCCAAAAAATCATAAAAATTTTAAAAAATTCTAAAAATCATAGAAAATGTAAAAAAAACTAAAATACTATAAAACTACAAAGGAATCCTTAAAAGACAAAAAATCCTTAAACCACAAAAAATACAAAAAATACTAAACACCCTAAAAGACATTAAATACCCAAAATCCCACTAAACACCCAAAAAACCCCTAAGAACCTTAGAAACATAAATACACATAAAAATAGTAAAAACCAACTAAAAACTCAGAAAAACACATTAATACCATAAAATCTTTAAAAACTCTAAAAACTGTAAAACCCTTAAAAACTCAAGAAAACTATAAAAACAAAAAAAAACATCTTGAATAAACCTAAAACCCCCAAAACACTCAAAACCCTAAAACCCATTAAAATACTAAGAAGTCTCTAAAAATCCCTGAAAACATAAAAAACCCTATGAAAAATATAAAACCTAGAAACCCTTAAAACCCGTAAATTTCTTAAAAAGCACAAAATTCCCTAAAAACTAAAGAAACCCTCACCTTCCCAAAAAAATACTGGCCAAAAATAAAAATCGTAAAAAAACTGAAAGCATCCCAAAATTTTTAAAATAATCCCTAAAATACCCTAATAAAACCATAAAAAGGTAAAAACACTCAAATCCACTAAAAAGGATAAAAAATGAAATAAAATCCTAAAATTCCATAAAAACCATAAATCACCTAAGACCTTAAAAACACTAAAACTACATAAAAACCCTAAATTCCAACAAAAAACTCAAAAAACTATTTAAAACCCTACAAAAAAACTCTAAGAAATATTTAAACGCCTAAAAACTCAATAACCCCTAAACCCTAAAAAACCAAAACCCCCCTAAAACTCTAAAAACCCAAAAAACCTCAAAATCCATAAAAACCATAAAAAATATAAAAAATTCACTATAAATACCTAAAAAGTGATAATAAACTAAAAACATTTAAAATTATAAGAAATACTTAAAATATGAAAACACATAAAACATATAAAAACCTAAATAATTATAAAACCTAAAATAACATTAAAACACCTTACAACCCTAAAAATATCAATAGAGTCGAAAAAACAATGTAATCATAAAAAATACCTAAAAAACCTAGAAACAAAAAAAATCTATATCCCTTAGAAACCCCTATGGAAATATTAAGAACCTAAAAAACAAAACAAACTAAAAATCCTAAAACAATAAAAAACCTAAAAGACCCTTAAAGCCCTAAAACCATTAAAAATAATAAAACCCCTGAAAACTATAAAGAATGTTTAAAACTTTTTAAACCCCTAAAAATGTTAAAAAACTATAAAATCCTTAAAATCTTGAAATACTCAAAAACCCCAAACCCACAAGACCACAAAGCAGTAAAAACTTTTAAAATACGTAAAACCATAAAAGTCCTAGAAAATCCCAAAAAATCCCTAAAACATTATAAACCCTAAAACCCTAAAACCCTCTAAGGATACCTAAAAAAACAAAAACACACTTAAAACTCTTTAAAATTTGGAAGAATTAAAAACTATAAAATCCATAAAAACATACAAAAAACCTAAAATCCCTCAAAATCAATAATAACCCTAAAAACCCTAAAACCCTAAAAATTCCTAAAAATATAAAAACCCAAAAGCCCCCTAAAAATCCTAAAACCCCTGAAAATACAAAAAAATCATAAAAAGAATAAATATCCTAAAATATCCCAAAAATACCTAAAAACCTAAAACCAGTACAAACCCAGAAAACCCCTTATCGATCCTTAAAAACCAAAAAAAATATAAACCCTAAAAAGTGAAAAAATGTGAAAACCCCCCAAAACCCTAAAAACCCTAAAACACCTAAAAACCACTAAAAACATTGAAAGCCTCAACCCCCCTAAAAACCATCAAAACAAATTCAAAACTCTAAAAACCTTTTAATCCACTAAAAAACATTAAAAAATAAAAATCCATAAAAATCCTGAATAACCCTAAAACCCCTCAAAATCCATAAAAATCATAAAAACCATAAAAATCCTAAAAATACCAAATAATCCCTAAAAACATAAATACCCAAAAATAATCTAAAAAGAACTAATAGAACATTAAAAACCTAAAATCACGTCAAATATCAAAAAAACAAAATTGTGAAAGACCATAAATAACAACAAAATCTCAAAAAACCCAAAAAAACCCCTCAAAATCCCTACAACCCTAAAAAAGAATAAAAATACTAAAAATACCTAAAATCATAGAAACGAAATAAAACATAGAATCCCCCTAATAAATACAAAAAAACATAAAACCCTAAAACCCCAAAAAACATAAAAAATGCAACAAATCCTAAAATCCCTAAAAATAATAAAATCCCTAAAAACATTAAAAACACAAAAAAAATAAAAAAACCTCAACCCCCATAAAACCTTTAGAAAACACTAATAACTATAAGACCTTTAGAAATCCTTAAAATGAAAAATAACACTAAAAACCTTAGAAACCCTAGAAAATAAATAAATCCCAAATAAAAATTTTAAAAACTCATAAATTCCTAAAACCCCTCCAAATCCCTAAAAATCATGAAAACATATTAAAAACCTAAAAATCCTAAAAAACCCTAAAAATTTAAACCCTAAAACCCTGAATACCCTTAAGAAAACCATAAAAACCTAAAAAAAACCTAATACCCATAAACAACTAAAAATAATAAAACTATGACGCCCCTATAAACCTATAAACAACTCAAAACCATAAAACCCCTAAAACCATAAAAGCCCCTAACAATAAATAAAATCTATAAAAACAAAATAAAAACTTTAAAATGATTAAAAATCCTAATAACTAAAAAAACACTAAAAACAAGAAATATCCATAAAGACCCCCCCCCCAAACCCAAAAAAACATATCAAAGTCCCTAAAACTCATAAAATACCATAAAAATATTAAAAAATCCTAAAAATCTCTAAAAAGGTAAATACCCAAAAAACCTTGGAAAACCCTAAAAATACTTTAAAAACATAGCACACATAAAACCCATAAAAACCTAAAAAATGCTAAAAATAAGAAGAGACCCTAAAAACTCTAAAAACCCTTAAAAATTATAAACCCAAAAAAGCCTTAAAACCACTAAAAATGCACAAAATACCAAAGAAAACAACTAAAAATTTAAGAAAATATATAAAACCCTAAAAACATAAAAAACACTAAAAACCCTTAATGCCCCTAAAATACTCAAAATACCCATAAAACCCAAAATAAAATTAAAAACCCAAAACCCCTAAAAAACCATAAAAACCCTCAGAATCCCTCATAACTATAAAAAACCATAAAAATATTTAACATCAATAAAAATCCATAAAAACTCTAAAAACACTAAAAACCCTAAAAACATTAAGAAAACCTTAATAACCTCAAAACACTTAAACCCTAAAAAACCAAAAAATCCTAAAAACCCACACTAAAAACATTCAAAACCCTCAAAATCACTTAAACCCCTAAAAACTAGGAAAGCACAAAAAACACTAATAATCCCTAAACAGTAAAAACTGGAAAAACCCCTAAAAACTCCTAAGAAAACCATAAAAACCTAAATACACATAAAACTACTATAAAACTAAAAAATCCTATAGTTCCTCAAAACCCTTAAAAACTAAAAAAACCCACAAAATTAAAAATAAACTATAAAAACCATTAATCCCTAAAAGAACTAAAACCCCAAAAAACCCAAAAAACCCTATAATACAAAAAACTTAATAAAATCTTGGAAAATAAATAAAACCTCTAAAACCGTAAGAAAAAAAAAATTAAAGACACTTAAAATCCTTAAAATGTAAAAAAACACATAAGATCCTAAGAACCCTAAAATCCTAACAACACATAAAACCACTCAAAATCCCTAAAACACCTAAAAACCATAAAAAACCTGAAAAAATCTCTAAAAGTCCTGAAATATATTAAAATCACTCGAAAACTTGAAAACCCCTAAGAAAACCTTAAAAACCTAAAAACACATAAAACACCTAAAAATCTAAAAAATTCTAATAACACTAAATGATTTAAAAATCCATAAATCCCCTAAAAACAAAAAAACAAAAAAACCCAATAAAAACCCTTAAAATACACTAAAACACTAAAAACCCTTTACACCCATTATATTTTTTAAAAAAACTCTAAAAACCATAAAGCGCTTAAAAATTGAAAACCCCCTAAATACCAAATAAAAAACAATAAATCCCCTAAAACCCCTCAAAACCCATAAAATCATAAGTAACTCTAAAATCCCAAAAAACATTAAACACCCTAAAAATCCTAAAAACCCTAGGAAAACCATAAAAAATTAAAAACAATTAAAACCCCTAAATACCAAAAAAACTATAAATACCCTAAAACACTAAAAACCCTAAAAATCTATAAAATCACTAAAAACCATAATAATCCTAAATAAAGTGCAAAACTCTAAAAAATGTAAAAACAAAAACACAGTTTTCCTATAACAAATGATCTATTCACAATAAAAAACTCACCAAAACCCCTCAAAACATAAAAACCCCTGAAAATCATAAAACCCCTAAAACCACCTAAAAACACTGAAACCCTTTAAACCCCTAAAAATATTAAAAATCTCTAAAAAATCATAAATCCTAAAAAACTCAAAAAAATAAATAGATACCATAAAAACCCTAACACCTCTAAAAGCAATAAAGATCCCCCAAAACCCACAAACCATAAAAATACTAAAAACAAATAAAATCCCTAGAAAATGAAAAATCCTAAAAAATCTAAAAAACCCTAAGAAAATCATATAACATAAAACAAAAAAACCCCAAAATGCTAGAAAAATACAAAAATCATAAAATATCCTGAAAACCTTGAATACCCCTAAAATTCATAAAATACCTAAAAACATTAAAAATCCTAAACACCATTATCACTAAAAAACCCTTTAAACCCCTAAAATGATAGAAATAGAAAAATCTTATAAACACTAAAAAAGAAGAAAAAATACCTAAAAATACAACAAAACCACAAAACCCTAATAACCCTAAACTCATAAAACCCCATAAATTCACTAAAACCCATAAAAACCATATAAATCCAAAAAATACTAAACATTACATAAAAATGTAAAAATAAAAAAATCCCAAAGAAAACCTTAAAAACCAAAACACACCTAAAACCCCAAAAAACCAAAAAAAAGATAAAATCCTTAAAAAAACCCCAAACACCCTCAAAATCCATAAAAACCCAAACCCTAAAAATCCTAATAATCATGAAAATTACTTAAAAATGTAAAAACACTAAAAAGAACTAAGGAATCCTTAAAAATTTAAAAACACTTCAAACCCTAAAAAACCTAAAAATGATAAAAACCCAAAATGACTATCCAAAATAAAAATCCCTTAAAACCCCTAAAACCCTTAAAACCATAAAAACCTCTAATAACCCATAAAAACTACAAATCACCACTAAAAACTCTAAAAACCATTAAAAAACCTAAAATCATTAAAAAAATATAAAAAACAATAAAAACCCTAAAAACTCAAATAGAACCTAAAAACTCAAAAAACATAAAACCCTAAAAACTAATAAAAACCATTAAAATCCTTCCAATTCCCAAAAAAATAAAAAAAAAATTATAAAAACCATAAAGGACCCAAATAAAGCCTTAAAATATAAAAATACAAGAAACCATTAAGATTCTAAAAAACACTAAAAACCATAAAAACCATAAAACCCCTTCAAAATTTAATATCCCCTCAAAAGTCATAAAAACCTAAAACCCACATAAACATTTAAAACTGATTAAACCTATTAAAATTCCAAAAAATCTAAAAACCCAAAAGAAACCCTAAAACCCCAAAAAACAATAAAAACACTAAAAACACTAATTCCCTCAAAATCGTTTAAAAACATGAAAATCTATAAAAATATTAAAAAATCTAAAAACAATTAAAACCCTTAAGAAACCTATAATAACATAAAAACACATAATACCATTAAAAAAATAAAAAATGATAAAAATCCTAAAAGACCCTAAAAACCCTAAAACACCTAAAAACCTTCAAACCCTAAATAACATAAAAAATTGATAAAACCCATAAAACCCACTAAATACTCTAAATCCCCTTTAAAACCATAAAAATGATAAAAATAATAAAAAATTTTAAACCTTTAAAAAGAAAAAACCCCTAAAAGAAGAAAAATCTATTAAAACCCTAAAAACCCTCAAAATTCATAAAAACCCTAAAAATCATAAAAATCCCCAACATCACTACAAATGTAAAAACCCTAAAAAATCATTTAAAACCCTTATAAAACCTTAAAAACCAAAAAAATACATAAAACCCCCCAAATACAAAAAGAAATATTAAAATCCCTAAAAACCCAAGAAAACCATAAAAGTACTCAAAATATCTAAAAAACCTAAAAACCCATAAAAGTACTAAAAAATTCCAAAAATCCTTAAATAATTAAATACCATCAAACACCCTGAAATGAAATAAGAAAAACATCAAAACACAGAAACAATTATAACCTTTAAAAACTGAAAAAAATGTTTAAAACCCAAAAACCCTAAATATCCCTAAAACCCCTAAAACCCCATTAAAATCCAAAGAAAACTATAACATTAACTCAAAACAAAAAAACCCCTAAAACCCCTGAATACCTATAAGAAAACCAGAAAAACATAAAAAACACATACAACCCCTAAATTACCTAAAATCCATAAAAACCATAAAATACCATAAAACCCTAAAACCCCCAAAAACAATAAAACCCAATAAAAAATGAAATTTCTATAAAATTTAATAAAAAACAAATGAAAAATGTAAAAACCCTTTAAAAGATTAAAAACATAAAAAAATCTAAATGACCATAAAAACCCTAAAAAATCAAAAAACCCTAAACACCTAAAAAACCATAAAAAACATAAAAACCCACAACGTCCCTAAAATTATAATAAACCATAAATATATAAAAATCATTAAAAACCCTAAAAACCTAAAAAACCCATAAAAACCATGAAAACCCCAATGGAACCATAAAAACAAAAAAACAATACTTAAACCCTAAAAATGAAAAAGAATATTAAAAACCTCTGAACCCCTAAAAACCCTCAAATTAACTGAATCCCTATTAAATTTCTAAAAATAATTAAAAATACCAAAAAATGTAAACACCCTAAAACCCTGAAATTCCTATAAAAAATTTAAATACCATAAAAAACAAAACATACAAAAAAATTTAAAAAAATGATTAAAACCCTAAAGAGACCCTAAAACCCCTAAAACCCTTTAAAACCCATAAAAACCCTAAAAGTCCTTAGAAACCCAAAAAATACATCCAAACCCTAAAACCCCTCTAAAATATCTAGAAACCATTTAAACCCCTAAAAAAATTAAGAAAATATTAAAACCATAAAACCCCTAAAACCCAAAATTTCCCTAAAATTCTATTAGGGTCTATAAAAACAATTAAAACCATTAGATGATCGATAAAATCTAAAAACACATTAAGCCCCTAAAATCCTAGAAAAGCTAAAACCCCAAAAGACCCACAAAACCCTAAAACACCTAGAAACCATAAACCCCCCAAAAAAATACAAAAACCTAATATAGAACTACAAATTCTAAAAACCTTTTAAACCCCTAAAAATGTTAAAAAAAACTCCAAAAACCCTTAAAAACCCAAAAGAACTAAAAAAAACATAAAACCCAAACAAAAACATAAAGAAAATCCCTAAAAATCCCAAAAAACTAAAAAAATATCCTACAACCCTAAACCCCCATTAAAACCTATAGAAGCCCTAAAAATATATTAAAAAATAAAAAACCCTAAAATTCATGAAAATATAAAATAAAAGCTTAAAAATATAAAAAAACATAAAACCCCGAAATAACCTAAAATCATTAAAAAATCTAAAAATTTAAAAATCCCTAATAAACCAGAAGCAAATAAATATCCTAAAATTATTTAAAAATTCAAAAAAATAAAGACAATTAAAAACCTAAAAACCATATAGAAAATATTAAAAACCTAAAAAGACATAAAAACATAAAAACTAAAAAATTCTAAAAAATCCTTAAAACCCATAAAATCCCTAAAATTCTTAAAAACCAATAAACACCCTAAAAACCAATAAACCATAAAAAATAAATACAATGCATAAAGACCACTAAAAACAATGAAAACCATGTGAAAACATAAATTTTATAAAAAAATCTACAAAACACAAAACAATAAAAAATCATAAAACCCAATAAAACCATAAAAAACCATAAAACCCATAAAACCCCTAAAAATTCCTATAAACCATAAAATACCCATTACATACTGAAAAACCCTAATGTCATAAAAACCCAAAATCATTAAACAAATATAATAAAACTTTTAAACCCTCAAAACACTTAAAACCCTAGAAACAAAAAAGAAAAAAAACACTTAAAAATCTAGAAATCCTAAAATCCAAAGCACTTGAGAATCCAAAAAATGCTCAAAATCCATAAAAAAACCTAAAAATTCGAAAAATACAATAAAAACATGAAAATCCATAAGAAAATATTAAAAGCCAAAAAATAATTTAACCCTATAAGAAACCTAAAAAACAAAAAAACACTAAAAGACCATAAAATCCTAAAAATAGATAAAAATCATAAAAACCCATAAAAAACTAAAAATCATTGAAACCCATATACAACTAAAAAAATAAAAACACTAAAAACCCGTAAAACCCATAAAAACACTAAAAAACCCTATTAACAGAAAAAACCCTAAAAATCACAAATTTCCTAAAAACTCCTAATAACCTAAAAATCCCTAAAAATAGAAAAATTAAAAGTACCCAAATAAAATTTAAAAACAATAAGAAATCCATAAAAAATATGAAACTCAAAAAATTGGATAAATGGAAAAAATTATAAAATTCCTAAAAACTAGAAAAACTAGAAAATTAAATAAAAACCTTGTGAAAAACTAAAATACCATAAAACCCTAAAAAATAACAATAAACAATTAACCCCATTAATACCCTAAATTTTTTTAAAAAATTAAAAAAAATATAAAACCCTAGAAACTAAAGAAAACCCAAAAAACCCAAAAAACCCTTAAAAATACTAAAAATAGTAAAAACCTTCAAAATCACTAAAAACAATAAAAACATAAAAATTAGAAATACTTAAAAACCCTAAAAACCCAAAGAAAATAATAAAAACCAAAAAACTTTATAATTCCTAAAAAATATAAAAATGATAAAAACTATAAAATCCCAATAAAACCCCAAAAAATCCAAATAAATCCCTAAAACACTAAAAATACTAATAAATACCTAAAATTATGAATGAAAAGTAAAATCCTCTAAAAATTTTATAATGACCAATAAATCCTTAAAAACCAAAAAACAATTAAAATCCCTAGAAAACTGAAAACCATAAAAACCCTATAAGACCTTAAAAACCCTAAAAATCCAAAAAACCCAAAAAACCCCAAAATGTCCTTAGAAACTCTAAAACCCATAAAAACAGTAAAACCCCAAAAAAACTCAAAAAAACATTAAAAACCTAAAAATGCAATAGTACTCTAGAACCCCATAAATACAATAAATAATGAAAATAACCATAGAAACCAAAAGAATCATAAAAACCCAAAAACCCAAAAAACCCATAAAAACCATAAAAACCATAAAAATTCTAAAAACCCATAAAAACCATAAAAACATAAAAAAACCTAACACTCCCAAAAAACCTTAATAAAACAACGAAAACACATAAAAATTAAAACCCTAAAAAATGAATAATTGTTAAAAATGATAAAAAACCCATAAAATTACTAAAGTCCATAAAAAAATACCCTAACCCCTAAAGAACCTAATAATCCCTAAAAATAATTTTCCACTAAAAACATTTAAAAACATTAAAACCCCATTATACCCCTAAAAATGTTAAAAACACTAAAAAACATTAAAAGTCTAAAAAACTCAAACAAAACCCTAAAAACCTAAAAAATAATAAAAACCCTAAAAACAATAAAAAAACCTAAATCCCTGAAAACCTAAAAATAAAAAGTATTCTAAAAATAAAAAAAACCCAAAAACTTAAAAAAATACTAAAACCGTAAATAAACCTATGATAATTGTAATAACCTAAAAACACATAGAACCCATAAAACTTAAAAATGTAAAAAACCCTTAAAACCCCTAATAACCCTAATAACCATAAAAATTCACAAAGCTATAGAAACCCTAAACACCATAAAAATACTAAAAAACAAAAAACAAAAGAAACCCTCGATATCCCTAAAAACCTTAAAAGACTATTAAAATCCAAAAAAATCACTAAACACCCTAAAAAAATCTAAAAAACCTTGGAAGACCTTAAAAACCTAAAAAAACATAAAAACTCTTAAAAACATGAAAACAATAAAATACCTAAAAATTCAAAAAATCATAAAACCCAAAAAAAAGCATTGCAAAAACTGAACACCCATAAATGCCTAAAAACCACTAAAAACTCTAAAAACACTTAAACCACTTAAAAAAGATAAAAAAACTCTAAAAATCCTTAAAACCCCTAGAAAATAAAAGATAACCCAAAAATAACCAAAAAACTTAAAACCCTAAAACCCCTAAAAACCCTCAAAATCCATAAAAACACTAAAACGATA
Source organism: Viscum album (assembly GCA_963277665.1). Classification (NCBI taxonomy): domain Eukaryota; kingdom Viridiplantae; phylum Streptophyta; class Magnoliopsida; order Santalales; family Viscaceae; genus Viscum; species Viscum album. The sequence continues at coordinate 395,490,245 of OY728157.1, forward strand.
AAAATCATAAAAAGACCAAAAAATCCCTAAAAATTGGAAAAACCCAAAAATACCCTCAAAACACTAGAGAAACCTTAAATACATTATAACACTTAAGTATCCTATAAACCTAATAAATTATAAAAACCCTCAAAATTCAAAACCACATAAAACCCCTAAAAACTATAAAAAACCCAAAAAACCATTAAAAAACCAAAACACCTTAAAAAAAATAAAACCCAAAAAATACCTAAAAATCATTAAAATTATAAATAATCCCTAAAAATCTAGAAAAATGTAAAACCCCTAAAATCTCTGAAAACCTGTAAGAAAACGATAAAAACATGAAAACACTTAAAACACTAAAAATTCTAAAAAATGATAAAATCTCTAAAAACCATAAAAACCCTAAATAAGAACACTTCATAACCCCAAAAAACTAAAAACTCATAAAATCCAAAAACCCACTAAAAAACCGAGAAACCCTTTAAAACCATAAAAATGGTAAAAACTTCAATGAACCCTGAAACCCTAGAAAATAGAAAAAAATTCAGAAAATCCCAAAAAACTAAGAAAATCCTAAAATTACTAAAAATAACTATTGATCCTCGAAATCTCTAAGAAACCGAAAAATCTATAAACCCTATAAATATCTAAAAATTACTAAAGACATAAAATCCATAAAATCCTTTAAGAACCCTAATAAATTCTTAAAAAACTAAAAACACTTAATCCCAATAAAAACCAAGAAATGTTAAAACCATTAAAGACTATGAAACCCCTGAAACCCCTAAAAACATTTAAAGACCCTAAAACCATATAATTACCTTAGAAAACTCTTAAAAATAATAAAAACCCTTTTAATCCCTAAAATGTTAAAAAACACTAAAAATATATAAAACTATAAGAATCCTATAAAAACCATAAAAACCCAAAAACCCAAAACCCACCAAGAATAAATAAAATCTATAAAAACCATAAAAATTCTCAAAAGACATCAAAATCCCTAAAAATGTAAAACCTTGAAAAACCATAACAAACCTGTGTAAATAAAAAAACACTAAAACCCTCAAAAAACATGGATGTTCTAAAACAAGAAATACCCTATAAATCCTATATACTCTCAAAATACATTAATTCAATAGATAAGTATAATAATATTTCAAAAATATCTAAAAATCTATAAAAATGTAAAAATCCTAGAAACCCTAAAATCCTCAAAACAAATCTTAAAAACCTAAAAACATTTAAAATGCCTAAAAAAAATAAAAAAAATCCAAAACACATAAATACCATAAAAATGCATAAAAACTAAGAACCCAAAAATCACTAAACATTAGAAACACTTTAAAACCCTAAAATATTAAAAAACATAAAAAATAATTAAAACCAGAAAATATAAAAAACCCAAAAAATCAAAAAAAGTCCACAAAATCCCTAAAACATAGAAAACCTCATAATCGCTAAAAACTCGTGAAAAAATAAAAATACTATAAAACAATAAAAAAACCTAAAAATCATGAAAACCCCTAATAAAACCATATAAATATAAAAATACATAAAACCCCTAAAAAACCTAAAAATTTCTAAAAACCCGAACAAACCCTAAAAACCCTAAAATCTATAAAACCCCACAAAAAACATTAAATATCGAATACCCAATAAAAAAATAAACCCAATAAAGACTCTGAAAACTTTTTAATACATAAAATCAATAAAAACTCTAAAAAATCGTAAAAACACAAATAATCTCAATAAATCCCTAAATAAACATAAAAAACCAGAAATCCTTAAAAACACCAATATTAATCGAATAAAAACAATAAAAATATGCGAAAAATCCCTAAAAACATAAAAAACCATAAAAATATAGAAAACTCTATGAAAAGCAGAATACCCTAAAAACACTTGAAACCCATGGAAAACCTAAAAATGCAAAAAACACGGAAAACGAAAATACTTTAAATACCATAAAAGAAGGTAAAAACCATTAAAACCTATAAAAAACCATAAAACCAAAAAAACCTACATATAACTGTAAAATCCTTTTAAACACCTAAAATCGTTAAAAAAATATGAAAAATCCTAAACACTCAAAAAACCTAAAAACAAAAATAAACAAAAATAAAAATAAAAATCCCAAAAAACCCTTAAAACTATAAAATACCTAGAAGCACAGTAAAAATCCTAAAATTACCTAAATAGTTAAAAATATAAAAACCATAAAACCCTTAATATACCCACGAAAACATTAAAAACCAAAAAACACTAAAAACCACAAATAACCTAAAATATAATAAAAATTTACAATACACTAAAAACCCAAATGTACACTAAAAACCATAGAAACTTTAAAAACCCTAAAAATATATAAAAACCATAAAAACATTCTAAAAACAATAATCAAACATTAAAACCCTAAAAATGATAAAAAATCTAAAAAACCTTAAAAATCCTAAAAAACAAAAAAAACTCATAAAACCCCCAAACCCCCAAAAATCCTTTAGAATCCTAAAAAGAATAAATATTCTAAAAATTCACTAAAAATCCCATAAAACATAGAATCCCAAAAAACCATGAAAAACCAAATGAAAACCGTAAAAACATAAAAACACATAAAACCCCTTAAAACCTAAACAATGCTAAAAACCCTTAAATATCCAAAAAACATTAAAAGTCCTAAAAATCATAAATCCCCCTAAATCATAAAAATAATAAAAAACAATAAAAACAAATAAAAATCCTAAAATCACTAAAAACTCTAATACCCATTTAAACCCCTAAAAGCATGAAAACCACTAAAAACACAAAAACCCCTAAATACCATCAAAACTCCTAAAAATGACAGAAACCATAAAAAACTCTAAAAAGATATAGAAATCTATTAAAATTTATAAAAACTATAAAACCCTTAAATACCACTATGAATATCTTAAAACACTAAAAGTACATAAACCCACAACAAAAATAAATAACCCTAAAACACAAAAACCCCAAAAATCCCTAAAAATAGAAAACCATAAAAAACCTAAAAAATCACAAAAAATCACTAAAACATAAATAACCATAAAAATCATTGAAGACCTTTAGAAAAACCTAAAAACATGAAAACACATAAAACCTCAGAAAAATAATAAAAGGCTGAACCCCCAAAATATCCTAAAACACCTAAACCCCTAGAAACTATAAAAACCCCTAAAAACATTAAAACAAAAAAAAACACATAAAAACCCTAAAAACCACTAAAACAATAAAAAATAATTTAAACCCCCCAAAACATTAAAAAATTCTTAAACCTATAAAACCCTTAAAATAAAAAACGAATCTAAAACTAAAAAAAACCATAAATTCTCTAAAAACACTAAAACCCCTCAAGATCTCTAAAAACCCATAAAAATCCAAAAAAAACCAAAAAAAAACTTAAAAACCAAAACAACCCTAAAAATACGAGAACCCTAAGAAAACCATTAAAACCTAAAAACACTTAAAACCCTTAAAAACCCAAAAATGTTAAATACCCTAAAAGACCCAGAAAACCTCAAAAACTAAAAAAACCTGACCCCCCCCCCAAACCATAAAAATCATATAAATAAAAAACAAAAAAACCACTAAAAACACTAAAAATCATTAAAATCCCAAAAAAAATTATAAAAACTCTCAAAACCATAAGAACATTAAAACCTAAAAAAAATAATGAAAACTCCAAAAGACCATAAAATCCAAAAAACCTATAAAAAAATCAAAAACCCTCAAAATCTATTAAAAACCTAAAAACCCCTAAAATAAAAAAAACCTATAAAGTCCATAAAATGTAAAAATCCAAAAAAAATCTTTAAAATCAATTAGAAAACCTTAAAAACATAAAAAAATTTAAATCCTTTAAAAACAATAAAAATTCCTTAAACCAAAAAATACCCTAAAACCAATAAAAACCCCTGAAACCCTTAAAACCCTTAAAACCCTAAACCACAAAGAGTCCCCAGAAAGCATCGAAATACTATAAATCCCCTTTGAACCCCTAAAATAATTAAAAAAATACTAAAAAACAAAAAACCCAAAAAATGAATAAAACTCTGAAATCTCAAACAATCCCACAAAAAACCATAAAAAATCATAAAAATTGCTAAAATTGCCTAAAAAATTAAAAAATAAAAAAACTCTGAAAAACCATACTAAAACCTTAAAATCATAAAAACATATAAAACCTTCAAAAAAACTAAAAATGTTAAATGAAAAAAAAATAGAAAAACCCTCAAAATCCATTAAAACTCTATAGAAACCTAAAAATCATTAAAAATCCTAAAAAATGACTAAAAACAAGAAACCAAAAAGACCATGAGAACCCCGAAAAATGATAAAAACACTAAAAAACCATAAAAACCCTAAAACCCATTAAATCCCATAAAATGCTATGAATTCCCTATAAATTTCTAAAAATGTAAAAACCCATTAAAACAATAAAAAACGTTAAAATAATAAAAACTCATAAAATCCCTACAAATCTAAAAAACAAAAAAATACTATAAACCGTATTGACTCTAAAAACATTAACACCCCCCAAAAAACTATAACACCCCTAAAACAATAACAAAAAAACCTAAAACCCCATAAAAACCCAAAATCCACTACAAACTTTTAAACCTGTTTAACCCCTATAAATGTTAAAAAAACCTGAAGAAACATTAAAAAAATTTAAAATCTCAAATAAAAATTAAATGATAAAAATAACTCTAAAAAACCTAAAAACCCCTCAAAACCATCAGTATCCATAAAAACCTCAAAAATATAAAAATAATAAAAAAATCCATAAAAATACATAAAAATGTAAAAAAACCGAAAACCTCTTTAAAACGATAAGAAAACCTTAAATACTCAAAAAAATAAAACCCATGAAAACCTAGAAACACTAAAAATCATACAACACCAAAAACCCAAAGAATACCAAAAATAAACCCTAAACCCTCTAAAATATTAAAACTATAAAACACATCAAAACCCTAAAACCACACTATTAAATCTATAGATCAGTCAAACCTCTAAAAATATTAAAAAACTCCCAAATCCTTAAAAACCCAAAAAACATAAAAAAACCTTTAAACCCCCCCAAAAAATCAAAACCCTAAAACCTTAAAATTTCATAGAATCAATAAAAACACAAAAACCAATAAAATTCTTAAAAAGACCTAACAATCCCTAAAAATTTTTAAAAATAAAAAACCTAGAAACCAATAAAACACTAAAATTAGATAAACACTTAAAACCCCTAAAAACCTAAAAATCTCTAAAACCCCTAAAAACCTTAAAAACAATAAAATCCTCCAAAATCCATAAAACCATAAAAATCCATTAAAATACAAAAAAACCAAAAAATACCTAAAGACATAAAAACCCTTAAACACCCTAAAAACCCCAAATAAAACCTTGAAAACCTTAAATAAACTTTAATCCCCTTAAAAAAAATAACCCTCAAATAACCTAAAAACCTGAAAAACTGTAAAAAGCATAAAATCCTCATAAAACCATTAAAAACCTAAAAACCCATAATACCGTAAAGAAAAATGAAAAATATTAAAATTCCTTTAACCCCATCAAAATTATAAAATTCTATAAAAACCAATAAAACCATAAAAACTCAAAAATACTAAATCCCAAAAATAAAAATAATCCAAAAATCCCAAAAAACCCTTAAAACACTTAATATCTCTAATATCGTTAAAGCAAATTTGAATCCTAAAATTGCCTAAAAATTACTCAAAACCTAAAAAAACAAAAAACCCTAATAAATCCTTTAAAACATAAATCCACTTAAAACACCAAGAAACAGAAAAAACATAAAAACCCTAAAAATCCCTATAAACCCTAAAGACCATATAAATGTAAAAAACCATTAAAATCTCTAAAAATGTTAAACAACAAAAAAATAAGACACTGAAAACCTTGAAACCCCATAAGAAAAACATAAAAACCTAAAAATAATTTGGACCACTAAAAACATAAAAAACGCTAAAAACCCTACAAAATCGTAAAAGACCCAAAAAACCATAAAAACCATAAAAACCCATAAAAACATTAAAAACCCAATAAACCCCTAAAAATTTTAAAAACCCTAAAAACACCCAAATACCCTAAAACCACCAAAAAAACTTACAACCATTGAAACCACTAAAAATTTTAAAAACTCTAAAAAAACCTTAAAACCTCTAAAAACTAATAAAAACAAAAAATATATAAAAAACAGCAAAAAAACCTATAAAACCCTAAACCCCCCCCCCCCAAATCACTAAAACTCTAAAAAACCCTAAATCCTAAAAAAATACATAACATCCCTAAAAAATAAAAAAAAATAAAAAACAATGAAAAACTCAAAGAAAAACTTAAAAATATAAACACAATTAAAACCCCTAAAAACATAAAAACACTAAAACCCTAAAAAACCAAAAAACCCCAAACCCCCCCCCCCCAAATGAAAAAAAGTATAAAAATTTATAGAAATCAATAAAAACATATAAAAAATTAATACCCTATAAACCACAAAGAAAACATTGGAAACCTAAAAACACTTAAAACCCCTAAAAACATAAAAAAAAAATTAAAACCCTAGAAGACCATAATAACCATAAAATCCCGTAAATCCATAAAAACAACTAGAAACCTAAAACCCCTATAATACCAAAAAAACCCTAAAGACCCACTAAAAACTACAAAGATACATTAAACCCTAAAAAATGATAAAAACTCTGAAATTCCTCAAAACACTAAAAAACTCTAAAAATCATTAAAAACCCAAAAAACAATTAAAACAATAAAAACCATAGAACAGTAAAAAATATAAAATTCCATAAAAACCACAAAACCCATCAAAATGCTTAAAAACCCTAAAGATAGAAAAATATTTAAAACCCCAAAAACCCTTAAAAATAATAATAAAAACCTTAAAACCAAAAAAACACCAAAACCCCCTTAAAACTAAGAAATGATAAAACCCTAAAAACTATAAAAAAACATAAAACCCTCAAAATACCAAAAAAAATATAAAACACTAATAAATACTAAAAGTGAAAAAATACAAAAAAACATAAAAAATTTAAATACCATAAAAACCGAAATGAAAAATAATATAAACCAAAAAACAAAAAACCATAAAAAAACTACAAACACAAAAAACCCTAAAAGACTATAAAATCTTAAAAACACCTAAAACCATAAAAACCACTAAAACCCCCTAAATTACAATACAAGTTTTAAGAAATACTAAAAAATCTAAAACCAATTTAAACCCATAAAATGTTAAAAACTCTAAAAAACCTTTAAATCACTAAAAACTTGAAAAACCCTAAAAATTTAAAAAAAACCCTTAAAGACCCTAAAAGCCATGAAAATCTAAAAAAACCCTAAAAACCCAAAAAATGATAAAAATTCAAAAAGGACATAAAACCCCTAGAAGCATTAAACCCCTTAAAACCTTAAAAACCTCTAAAAACACATAAAAAACCCCACTAAAACTCTAAAAACAATTTAAACACCTAAAAATGTTAACCAACTCTAAATACCTTAAAAACCATAAAAAATCAAAAGAGTCCCTAAAAACTAAAAAAAACACATAAACCCCTAAAAACATTAAAAAAACGTTAAATCCCTTAAAAACCCTTAAAATCAAAAAATATCCCTAAAAATCCCCAAAAATATTAAAAATAGTAAAACCCCGGAAATCCCAAATGGAAACATTGAAAACCTAAAACCACTTAAAACCCCCTTAAAACCTAAAAAGGTTAAAAATCCTAAAACCCTAAAAACACGCAAAATCCAAAAAAACCTAAAATCCATAAAATACATAAAAATCCATAAAAGTCACTAAAAATCTAAAAAACCATAACAGACCCTAAGAAACACATAAAAACAAAAGAACACTTAAAACCCCTAAAAACACTAAAACCCATAAAAAATCTAGACAGCCTAAAAACATAAAATTTATTCAAACCCTTAAAAACCATTAAAACCCTTAAAACATATCAAAACCCAAAAAATAACTAAAAACATTAATCCCCTTTAAGAGTTTTAAAAATGATGAAAAAAACTATATAATAATTTCAAACCCTAAATAAATAAAACAAACCCTAAAACCTCAAAAAATCCCTAAAACCCCTACAACACCATAAAAACCCCAACAACCCATAAAAACTAAGAAAATCATAAAAACCTTAAATCACTTAAAACACCTAAGAATATAAATTAGATAAAACCCTAAAAACACTAGATAACATGAAACCCTAAAAACCCACAGAATCCTTAAAACCTAGAAAACAATAAAAACCTAAAAAGACCTAAAAATCAATACAAACTTATAAAATCCTAAACACACTGAAAACCCTAATGAAAACCTTAAAACCCAAAAAAACCCCTAATAACCACAAAATCCCCTAAAACCTTACTAAACTCTAAAACCATATAAACCCTAAAACCCACTAACAAATCTAAAAACCCTTTAAACACATAAATAACCTATAAACTCAAAAAAATCCCAAAAGACCGTAAAAAGTCAAAAAACCTAAAAAACCTAAAAACCTAAAAATCCCTAAAATCATTAAAATTCCATAACAATATTTAAAAATTAATACAACTCATAAATATATAAAATCCCATAATACTCCAAAAATGACTATGAAAACCTTAAAACCCCTTAAAACCATAAAAACCCTTAAAACTCTAAAAATCATTAAAACCATAAAATCCATAAACCACTAAAAACCATAAAACCCGTAAAACCATATAAAACGCCTAAAAATTGAAAAAAAACTCTAAATTCCCTTCAAACCAATAAAAACACTAAAGAATTCTAAAGAATCTATAAAACCCTAAAATTTTAAAACCCTCTTAAAACCCTAAAAACCCATAAAACCCTTAAGAACCCAAAACCCCTCAAAAACCATAAAACCCTAAAAGTAATAATAAAAACCCTTAAAATTCAAAAAATTTAAAAACTAATAAAACCATGAAAACCCCATAATGAACAGAAAAAAAACATAAAACACATAAAAACTAGAAAAACTTAAAAATCCTAAAAATCCTAAAAAACCATAAAACCCCTAGAACCCTAAAAATTCTCAAAATCCTTAAAAACACCAAAAATACATAATAATTATAAAAAGATCCCTAAAAATATATAAACGCATATAAAACCCTAAAAATATTGAAAAACGTAAATAAAACCATAAAAACCTAAAAACACTTTGAACCCGTAAAAACCTAAAAATGCCAGAAACACTAAAAGACCCTATAACACCAAAAAAAATTAAAACCTTATGAAATCCTAAAAAACCATAAAACACTAAAAATAAGATAAGAACTCTAAAAATACTGTAAAACCCTAAAAACATTTGGGATCTCTAAAAAACCATAACTTACCTAAAATCTTAAAAAAAATCCCAAATATTCCAAAAAACCTATAGACCCCTAAAAACCATAAAAAACCTCAACCCCATCAAAATACCTTAAAAATAACTAACAACTTTTAAACCACTTTAAACCCTTAAAAATGATTAAAATCATTATAAACCAAAAAAACTCAAAAATAACCCTAAATTCCAAATAAACCAAAAAAACACCTAAAAATAATTAAAAACCTTAAAATAGAAAAAAATAAAATGTATTAAAAATCCATAAAAAGTTAAAACACCCTAAAACCCATTAAAAACACTTAGAAAACATTAAAACCTTAAAAACATTTTAGACCCCTAAAACATAAAAATTCTAAAAACCCAAGAAACACTAAATATCAAAAATCCGTAAATCCCCTCAAAACCCCTAAACCCCTTAAAACCATAAAAAGCTAAAAAATGCTAAAAATACAAAAAATTACACAAAACCTTAAAAAACCTAAAAACTATTATGAAAACCTAAAACAAAAAAAATAATTAAATAACAAAAAACACTAAAGACTATAAAAACCCTATAAACCCCAAAATACCAAATATATTCTAAGACCCATATAATCCCCTTGAAACCTTGAAAAATCATAAAAATCCATAAAACCATTAAAACTCTAAAACCCCTTTTAACCATTAAAACCCCTAAAAATCAAAACAGAAACCCAAAAAAACATAAAAACCCTAATACACATAAAAAACTCAGAAAATCCTCAAAATCCCTAAAAACACTAAAAACATAAAATTGCTAAAAAATCACTACAAATCACAAAAAACATAAGACCCCTTAAAAATTGAAAAAAAATGAAAACCTTAAAACCTTAAAACCTAAAAACCTCTAAAAAATAAAATATGTAAATACAATAAAACACCCAAAAAAATGTAAAAACCCTAAAACCCCATAAAAACCCTAAAAACAACTAAAAACTCTAAATCCCCTTCAAACCAATAAAAATATTAAAAAGTTGAAAGGAACATTTAAAACCATAAAAATCTCAAAAAACCCCGAAAAAAAAACCATAAACACAAAAAGAACCTAAAAGCCCTCCAAATCCCTTAAAACCCTAAAAAAAATTATAATACTAATAATGCCATAAAAATACCAAAAAAATGTAAGAACTAATTAAAACCATGAAAACTCCAAGTAAAAATCTAAGAACTCTATAACACATAAAATACATAAAAAAATGCTAAAAATCCTAAAAACATGAAAACCCAGAAAACACTATAGGAATCAAAATCCCTAAAACCACCAAAACACATAATAATACCAAAAGAACCATATAAATCCCTAAAAAGTATAAAATCGAAAAAATATTTATAAACCCAAAAAATCAATAAAAACATAGAAATGATTAAAACCCGTAAAATCCTAAAAAATGTTTAAAAAACAAAAATATCGAAAAAAAATAAAACCATAAAAACCATTAAAAACCCTAAAAACCTTAAGAAACCCTAAAAAGAAATAAAAAACCAAAAACTATAAAAAACTATAAACACAGTTTAAACCCCTATGAACGTTATAAAACATTAAAAAAAATACCCTAAAAATATAAAAACCCCTAAAACCCCAAACACACCTAAAAACCATAGAAACCATAAAACCCCACAAATTACTAAAAACCCCTAAAAAATAATAAAACCACCCAAAAATTCGAAAAAAAAAAAAAAATTAATAAAGTCACTAAGAACTCATAACAAACCCTTAAAACATAAAAACACTTAAAACACATAAAAATCTAAAAACACCAAAACCCTAAAAATCCAAAAGAAACTAAAAAACCCCTAAAACATTAAAAAGCTATTAAAACCCATAGAATCAAAAAACCCATTTAAAACTCTAAAACCCTATAAACCCCTAAAAACTTTAAAAAACTAAAAAAACATTAAATACCATAAAAAAATCAAGGCAAACCCTAAAAATCTAAAAAACCAAACATACCCCAAAACCCCAAAACCCCTAAATATTACTAAAAAATCAAAAAAATCAATAGAAATTTCTAAAAATTAAAAATACCATAAAAACCTTGAAATACCCAAGTAAATACATAAAAACCTAAAACACATAAAACAAATAAAAACCATAAAATTTCCAAAAACCATGAAACCCCTAAAAAGACCATAAACCCTTAAAATCCCAAAAATCCATAAAATTCCCTAAAATACATAAAATCCCAAAACCCCTAAAAATACTGTAAAGTATAAAACACATTTAAACGCCAAATTTGTTTAAAAAATCTAAATAACATAAAACCCTAAAAAACACAAAAAACCCCTAAAACTAGAAAAAATAAAATAAAAACCGAAAAACCCAAAAACACCCTAAAAACTCCCAAAATCACATAAAACCCTGAAAACCCAAAAAAACCATAAGAATTCCTAAAAATTCCTTAAAACAAAAAAAACTCTAATAAAACAATAGAAACCTAAAATCACTTATAACTCTTAAAAACCTAAAGAATTATAAAAATTCAAAAAACCCAAAAAATGTTAAAAAATCCTAAACCCTAAAAAAACTGTAAAAAAATAAAACCATAAAAACCAGAAAAAACTCTAAAATCCTTTAAACTCATAAAATCATTGAAAAACAAAAAAAAACCATAATGAAACTAAATAAGTAAAAAAACCTCAAAACCCCAAAAATCAATAAAAACACTAAAATCCCCTAAAACCCCTATAAACCTAAAAACCCATAAAATCCTAAATAACTAAAAATCCATAAAACCCTAACCATCTTAAAAACCCTAAAACTCCTCAAAATTGATGATCACCATAAAAACAATAAAATTCCTAAAAATTCATAAAAATAACTAAAAATGTAAAAAAACCCTAAATCCCAGAGGAAGCCTAAGAAAACCAAAAAACCCTAAAAACACATAAAACCTCTAAAATTCATAAAAACCCCTAAAAACCCCAAATAACCATAATCCACTATGAAAACCTAAAAACCCTTAAAATCCCAAAAAACCCAAAAATGCCTAAAAACCCAAAAATTTCCACAAAAATCATTAAAAACATAAAAAATCCTAAGACATTGAATAACCTAAGAAAACATTATAAACATAAAGAGACTTGAAAAACCTAAAAACCTGGAAACAGTAGAAACCCAAAATGTAACTAAAAACTAATAAAACCCATGAACACCCAAAACCATTTGAAAACCCTAAAAATATGTAAAAACCCTAGAAAACCACTAATCCTCTCAAAAACCATTTAAACCCCTAAAAACATTAAAAAATACAAAAAAATTAAAAAAAACTAAATGATTCCAAAAAAACCTTAAAACCCCATAATAACCCTAAAACCATAAAAATACCATAAAACCCTTCAAATTCCCCATAAACCATCAAACCATAAAATTTATAAAAATCCGTAAAAATCCATAAAAAAATAAAATCCCCTAAGAAAACATAAAAACCATCAAAACAAGTAAAAACCCTAAAAACACTAAAAACATAAGAAAATAATAAAAGTCTTAAAAACTATAAATTACCCTAAAAACGATAAAAAAACCTCAAAATCCCTAAAACCCTAAAAACCATAAATATCCAATGAAATCTCTAAAAATCCATAAAAACATTAAAAATAGTAAAACACTAACAAACCCTTAAAAACATAAAATAACTCCCATAAAAACCTAAAACTTGTTACAAACCCTAAAAGACAATAAAAACCCTAAAAACCAATAAAACAAAATATCACTAAAATCCTTAAACACCCAAAAACCCATAAAACCCCAAAAATCCACTAAAAACTATAAAACCCCATAAAACATTAAAAAATATAAAAAAACCTAAAAAACTCAAAAAAACCTATAAATAACAAAAAAATCATAAAAACCATAAAATCCTTAAAACCAAAAAAAACCTTAAATACATAAAAATACTATAAAAATCAAAAAAACCCCTAAAATTGTATTAAACAATAAAAACCTTGAAAAACTCTTTGAAATCCTTAAAATCTTAATAATATGTAAAACCCCAAAAACCTAAAAAACTATAAACACCAAAAAACCCTGAAAACCCCTAAAATCTCTAAAGATCTCTAAAAATCCTAAAAAAATAAAAATAATAAAAGATCCATAAAAATCCATAAAAATGAAAACAACTATAAAAACCATGAAGACACCTATGAAAACCTTAAAACCCTAAAAACAATTAAAACCTACAAAAATTCTATAAAATATAAAAACCCTAAATATAATAAAACCATTAAAAACCATAAAAACCCTCATAATTGCTAAAAATCCAAAAATACATAAAATTATTAAGAAGCCTTAAAAATCCCTAAAAACCCCAAAAACCTTGAAAGAAGACTAAGAAGTCCTTTAAAACATAAAAACACATAAGACCCCTAAAATCTAATAAACATTTGGAAATCATAAAAACCATAAAACCCATAAAACCCATAAAACCCATAAAAACTATAAAACCCTCAAAACCAATAAATCCTAAAAACAAAAAAAAACTATAAAAAACATTTTAACCCCTAAAAATGTTTAAAAACACCAAAAACCCTAAAATCAAAAAAAAAATACCATAAAAATTCAAAAAAACCATAAAACCATAAAATCAAAAAAAAAGCTAAAAATCTTCAATACTTATAAAAAACCTAAAGAACCATATAACTTATGAAGTATCCCAAAAAATCACTTAAAGCAAAAAAACCCAAAAAATACTGAAAAACTCAAAGAAAACTTTAAAAACTTAAAAATAATTTAAACCCCTAAAAACACAAAAAATTATAAAAACCATAAAAACTATAAAAACAATAAAATTCCTTAAAACTCCTCAAAATCTATAAAAACCCACAAAACCAATAAAATGAAAAAAACACCCTATAAATCATTAAAAATTTAAAAAACCATAAAACTAGGTAAAACCCTACGAAAAGGTTAAAAACCAAAATACTCATAAAATCACTAAAAAACATAAAAACACTAAAAACCCCTAAAACATAAAAATAACTAAAAACCTTGAAAACCAAAAAAAATAAAAATCCTAAGACCACTAAAAACTCAAAACACCCTTTAAACCCCAAATTTGTTTTAAAAAATATTAAAAATATTAAAACACACAAAGAAACCCTAAAAACCTATAAACACCATAAAAACCCTAAAAATCATAAAAACCATAAAAACCCAAAAAACCAAAAAAATCCCTAAAAACCATTAAAACAATTAAAAATCATAGAAATCCCTAAAAATCCTTAAAAATGTAAAGAAACATTAAACCCATGAAAAACAACAATAAATCATCAAAATATTTAAAAAACCCCCTAAAACAAATAATACAGTATAAAACCTAAAACACTAAAAACCGCAAAACCCCTCAAAATACCTACCAAATATAAAAAATCATAAAAATTAAAAAAATCCCTTAAAATTACAAAAAACATAAAAAACCCTAAAAATGCTGGGAAACCGAATGAAAGCATAAAAAACCTAAAAATCCTTAAAAACCCTAAAAACCGAAATAAAATCATAAAACCCCTTAAATGTCCCAAAAAATCCTAAAACCCCTAAAAACCATAAAAAGTCATAAAACCCCTAAAAACACACAAAAAAAAAAGAAAATCCCATCAAAATATATAAAACATTAAAAAATGTAGAAAAATAAAAATCCCAAAAACAGAAAAAAAAACTAAGAACAAAAAATAAAAATAAAAATAATAAAAAACAAAAAGAACCCTAAAAAGCCTCAGAATCCCTAAAACCCCTAAAATAATAAAAATCCTTAAAAATCCCAAAAAACATAAAATAAAAAAAAAATAAAATCACGGAAAAACCTCCAATAAAACTTTAAAAACCTAAGAAACTATAAACCCTTAAATATCTAATAAACAATAAAACCCAAAAAATGCATAAATACATAGACCACTCAAAATCCATAAAAACCCTAAAAAAGATTAAAAATCTAAAAAATACAAAAATATACCAAAAAACATTGAAAACCCTTAAGAAAAACATACAATCCTAAAAACATTTAAAACCCATAAAATCCTAAATAGTGCTAAAATCCCTAAAAGTCCATAAAACCATAGAAACCCCTGAAACCGATAAAAACCCATAAAACCCCAAAAAACCTTAGAAACCCAAATGACACATAAAAACCGTTAAAACTAATAAAAACTATAAATACACCTTAAACCCCTAAAAGTGATAAAAAAATCTAAAAACCTTAAAACCCAAAAAAAATCTCAAAAACACACTGAAAACTCAAAAATAAACACAAAACCATTAAAACCATAAAAACCCGAAAACTTAAAAAATCCCTAAATAACCTAAAAAAAATAAAATCATAAAAACTCCCATAAAATTCCAAAAATTATAATAAACCCTTAAAACCCCTAAAAACCATATTAAGAACTTAAAGTCAAAAAATAATAATGACCTCCCAAAATGTAAAAATGCTAAAAACGCTAAAAACGCTAAAAACGCTAAAAACCCCTAAAACAATAGAACCCCTAAAAATCCATAAAACCCCTAAGAATACATAAAAAACTAAAAAATCCCTAAAAATCAATAAAAACATAAAAAACTCGAAATAACCCCATACACCCCAAAGAAAACATTAAAAACATAAAAATACATAAAACCATTAAAATCTATGTAAAAACCTTAAAATACCCTAAAACACCTAAAAACTGGTAAAAACCATAAAACCTAATAAAAACCTTAAAAACCCCTAAAAGCACATAAAACACACTAAAAGCCCTTTAATCCCTTAAAACATTAATAAACTCTAAAAATTATTTAAAACTACAAAAACACAAAAAAAAAAATATTAAACCCCAAAAAACTATTAAAACACCAAAATCCATAAATACCCCTAAAAACCATCCCAATCGATAAAAACCCTAAAACCCCATAAAAATTTAAAAAATTATAGGAATTCATAAAAATATAAAATCCTCTAAAAACACAAAAAAAAATTATAATAAATCCATTAAAACCTAAAGAAACACAATACACATAAAAACCAAAAAAAACACAAAAACCATCAAAAACCCTAAAATCAATTAAACTCTCAAAATACCTAAAAATTGTAAGAATCGTAAAATTATTTATAAAGACCTAAAATCCCAAAAAATTTAAAAAAGTCATAAAAACCTGAAAAATACCATAAAAACCATAAAAACCTAAAAAACACAAGAATCCCTTAAAAACATAAAAAATTCTAAAAACCATGAAAGCCAATAAACCACTAAAATCCCCCCAAAAACAAAAAAACCCTTAAAACAATAAAACGCATAAAACCCCTAAATCCACTAAAAATTATAAAAACACTTAAAACAACTAAAATCATTAAAAAACTCTAAAAACCATTGAAAACCATAAAAAACTAAAAAAAACCAAAAAATAACCAAAAAAACCCAAAAAACTATAAAAATACCTTAAAACATAAAAATAACTAAAAATATTAATGTCCATTACTATTCCAAAAACCACAAAAAATAATTAAAAACCCCTACAAACAATTAAACACCATGAAGAAAAAGTTGAAAATGTAAAAAACATTTAAATCCCCTAGAAAACATAGAAATTTGAAAATTCCTAAAACCCCTAAAACCCCTCAAAATTCTTAAAAACCCTAAAAACCAATAAAATCCAAAAAACCATCAAAAACCCTAAATACGTCAAAACCACAAAAACCCAAAAACCCCCTAAAAACATTAAAAAACAATAAACACAAAAAAACCATAAAAACCTAAAAAATGATAAAAATTATAAAAGATTTTAAAACCATAAAAACATATAAACCACTTAAAAACCCCTAAAACATTAAAAACCCAAAAAACACATTAATATCCCAAAACCACTAATAATTATGAAAACCAATAAACCCCTAAAATGTTTAAAAAACTATAAATACCTTAAAAACCATTAAAAATCAAAAAAATCACTAAAAACCCAAAAAACCATAATTCCCTAAAATCCTCAAAACCCTAAAAATCCATAAAATACCTAAAATAATAAAAAAAAATTAAAATCATTAAAAATACCTAAAAATATAAAACCCATAAAACCCTGAAAAATATTAAGAAAACCTTAAAAACACAAACAAACATAAATACCTTAAAATTCCAAAAAATGAAAAAAATAATAAAACCCTAAAAACTCTCCAAATACCTACAAACACTAAAAACCCATAAAAATAGTAAAAAATCCATAAAAATCCATAAAACATAAAAATCCTTAAAACCATGAAAACCCCAAAGAAAACCATAAAAACCCAAAAAACACTTAAAACCCCTAAAAATCCTAAAAACACATTAAAAAAATAAAAAACATAAAAACATAAAACCCCAAAAAACCAACTATAAACACTAAAACCACTTTAAACCCCTAAAAATGTTATAAAATTATAAAAACCATAAAAACCTAAAAAACTCAATAGAAAAATTATAAAACCTAAAAACCATAAAACCCCTAAAGACTGTAAGAACCCAGAAATTCCATCAAATCAATAAATTATTTAAGAACCATATAATCCTAAAACATCCCTATAAATCCCAAAAAACAAAAATAAATAGCCATAAAAACCTTAAAAATTTAAAAGAAAACCATAAAAACCTAAAACACTTATAAATCCTCAATAAACTAAAAAAAATTTAAAACCCTAAAAAACCATAAAACCATAAAAAAGAATAAAAACCATAAAACCCAATAAAAAGTAAAAAATATAAAAAACCCTTTAAACCCTTAGAAATATAAAAACTCAAAAATAATTATACCCCTAATAAACTAAAAGAAAACCCCAAAAAATAAAAAAACCCATAAACCCCATAAAAATTCATAAAAACCCAAAAACCCATGAGAATACTAAAAAAATCAATGAAATCCCATAAAAATAAAAAAACACATAAAATAAATGAATATCCCAATGAAAACCATCAAAACCTAAAAACACTAAAATGCCCTAAAAATACAAAAAAATTAAAATAAATTAAAATACACTGAAATACCTAAAACCCTCGAATCCCTAAAAATATTAAAAACCATAAAAATCCAAAAATTCACTAAAAATACATAAAACCATAAAAACACTAAGAAAAACATAGAAACATAAAAACATAAAAACATAAAAACATAAAAACATAAAAACATAAAAACAACTAAATCTCCTAAATACCAAAAAAAATACTAAAAACCCTTAAATAACGTAAAAATACCCTAAAACCCCAAAAAATTAATACCCCCCAAAATATATAAAAAATCATTTAATCGCCAAAAAACATTAAAAAACAAAAAATCCTAAGAATCTTAAAAACTTAAAAAAGAGCCACAAAAAACATTAAAATGCGTAAAAATCCTAAACCTTAAAAACCCTCAAAACCCTCAAAATATTTAAAAACCCCAAAAATTATAAAAAACCAAAAAAAACTCCAAAAATTTTAAAAAATGTAAAAAAAGAAAAACCCCCTAAGAAAAATTTAAAAAATAAAAACACTTAAAACCCCTAATATCCTAAAATAGGCTAAAAACCCAAAAATCCATAAAAACCCAAATAACCAAAAACATCATAAAAACTATAAAAACCCCAAACAATATTAAAAACCATAAATCCAATAAAAATAATAAAACCATTGAAAACCCTTAAACCATATTAAACAATTAAAATCATTAAAGAGTCTAAAAATCCTTCATCCCCAAAAAAAACTCAAAAAACCCCTAAACACGCATAAAAATCTTAAAAACCCTAAAATCCTTAAAAACCCTCAAAATAAATAAATACCATAAAAACCCATAAAATCCAAAAAAAACACACGAAAATATCTAAAAATGTAAAATCCACTAAAAACAATGAAAATCCATAAGAAAACCTTAAAACCTTAAAACACATAAAATCTCTCAAAACCTAAAAAATGGTAAAACCCCTTAAGAACTATCAGACGAAATGTTAACTCCTCCTCTTCTCTCTCAAAATGGTTGATCCCCTTTCCTTTAACAAGATTGAAAATGAAGGTGGCTACCAACCTTCTCCCTCTCCCATCCATAGGGGATGGACCTTCACTGAATCTTAATGAGGACTGTTCCTTCGTCTCATTCTCAGTTCTTCATTTTTTGCCTCCATTTCTAGGGATCAAGCATTTTCATAAGGTTTATAACCTATATAATGACCACCAATAACATAATCTCTCGATCCTAGAGTTCAATTAAGCCTTCTATCTGAATTAATTGAAACTAGTTTCTCAATTTTTTAACTGGCACCATTCAGGGGATTTATTTGATGGGTTTCTCTTTGAGAAATGGGATCCCCATGACCATGCTTTAATGGGTATTTTTGATAGTTTTCATATCACGATTAGCTTCGAAAACAAGGAGGATCTTATCACTTCATGGTCCACATCCCCTCGAATATGCAATGGTGCCCATTTCTCTCTATTTTGGTGGAGATTTGATCATCACTTGAACTGTGACTCACTAGTGTTTTTAACTTGGTTTAGATTCCTATAGCTTCCCTTCCCCTTCCAAAATCTATTCATTATTTCCATGTTATGGAATCTTGTGGGAAGGATCTTATGCATGGACAGAAGGAAATGGGCCCTCTTCCACCCTATTGCTATGAGGGAAGTTTTTGGGGTTGATGATTCTTAGGAATCAGTTGACGTTATGTGGATCATTATTGGTGTGGAGCAACGGTTGAAGAAACTGGTGATTTTTGAGTCATGGGTCAAATTTTGATCTTATTTTTGGAAAATTTTCCATCATGATCAGGTCTTTAGGTGTGGTTTCATGGAATGCGGTGGTTTGAATCTGGCTTAGGTGGAGTCTGGTGAAGGGAGTTAGGATTTGGTGGAGGAGTAGGAGGTGGATGTGTTAAATAAACCTTAGTGTTTTCATCCCCATCTAAAGGTTAGTGAAATTTTTGAAAAATTGAAAAATGATCTTAAATTCTGGTGCGATAAGGAGCTAGCAGTGGCAGCATTATGTGGTATGTGATTGGATTTTTCGAGGAATTATTGTTGAAATTAAAGGGATGGTGCTGAGATTATGCATAATTATGAAAGAATATTGAGTGATGATCACATGGTAGGGGTGGTAGATTTGAACGAAAATTTGAGAAACTAGAGTGGATAGGTTGGTAGTAGTGAGTTGCAGGTTCTAAATTGTATTTCTTTGAGAAATATGTTTGAGTGTCATGACACTGTTGATTTAGATATTGATGCTGCTACGTAGCGGGAGATGGCTGAGCTGGGTGAGGTGCTTGAGTAGGGAGAGATGGCTTGGATTGGTCATGAAAAGATTCTGATTAAGGGACCCTTGAAGAAACCCTTATGCATGTCTCCAAATGTTTCTAGTGATGATGGGCCCCTGATCGGAGTGTGGTTGACTCTTCTGTAATGGTATCTGGTTGTAGTGGAAATGGGAGGGTTGGTCAGCAGGTTCTATCATCAGTTCAAAATGAGGAGGTTGGTTAATCTTTTGCTGAGGGTGTCGATGGAAACATGCTACCTTGGAATGATGTCATCCTTTGGGAGGATGGTATGATTCAAGTCATGCAGCTATCCATGGTGGTGTATGAGGGGTCCTCTCCTAATGATCCACGCTGTGTGGTTCTTCAAGACATGGTCATGGAGGAATGTCTATGTGATTGCATGCTGGATGCAAAGGAACCAGGTGGGGATGACCCATTTGTCCACTATTAGAGAAATCATTTTCATGAGGAACTTACCAGGTATGAACTTCAGTTTAACTGTGATGTGGATCAGGCTGGATAGTTAGGTGTGATTTTTTTATGAGGATGATAGAAAGATCAACTCGAATATGTCTTAGATCATGAGGGAGATGGCTCTGACTGGGGATTCCATTCCCCATGGGAAAGAGAATAGATTTTCAGTGTTCACTCTAGCTCCTCGAAAGAGGAACCGAATGAAGGAATACTCTAATACGCCAAGGACTGTGTCTACCAAAGAGTCCTATAAGGGCCCTAATAAGAATTCCTCTGATAAGAATGGGTGTCTCGATACCTTCAAGGAACATCTCTATGGGGAGTAGCGAAGGCTTAGGGATATGTGCACTGTACTCTCCAAGAAGTATGAATCTGATTGGGAGTCGGTGGATGCTGATGCGTCCTCTAGATATGGTGTTGATGGTGACCCATATGGTCCTACCTTTGACTATGACATGTTTCATTTTTTTGGGTGTGGGTAATTTGACCGTACCACTCATTGGCTTCCATTTTTCTTTTTTATAATAGTTGGGGGGGGGGGGGTAGGAATAGCCTTTCCATGCCCCTTCTCTTCCATAAAAACTCTAAAATACCCTAAACAAAAAAAATCATAAAACCCTTAAAAACAAATAAAACCCTAAAAGACCCATAAAATCCCTAAAAACACTAAATAAATTGACAACCGTTTAATCCCCTAAAAACATTAAAAACTAAAAAACATTAAAACCTAATAAAATAAAAAAATAGAAAAATAAAAAAAACCCAAAAAACCTCTAAAAACTATAAAAAACATTAAAATCCCTAAAAACCTGAAAACCCATTATAATTCTACAAAATCCTAAAAAATTCCTAAAAATATAAAAAAACCATAAAACACTAAAAAACCCAAATATAAACATAAAAACCTAAAAATACATAAATCCCTTAAAAACTATAAAATGATGAAAAATATAAAAACCCTAAAAGGCTCAAAAGCCCTAAAAATAGTACCAAAGCATAAAATCCAAACAAATACCTAAAAACAAAAAAAACTCGCAAAATCCTTGAAAACCATAAAGAAATCCATAAAAACCAAAAAATATAAATAACCTCTAAAATCCTAAAAATGATAAAAACCATAAAACACCCTAAAACCCCTAAAAACCTTGATCCACATAAAACCCCTAAACGTCCCTAAAACATGAAAACCCCTTTAAACCACAAAAAATGTTAAAAAAACTCTGAAAACTTTAAAAACCTAAAAAACTAAAGAAACACTAATGCACAAAAAAAACTAAGAAACACCTAAATACTATAAAAACCTTAATAACAGTCAATATCCCTAAATAAACTAAAAAAATAAAAAAACATAAAAAAGTACTAAAAATCCATAAAACATAAAAACATAAAAACCCCTAAAACCCAAAAGTCCCTTATGATAACCATTAAAACATAAAAGTGGTAAAACACCTAAAAACCAAAAAACCCAAAAAATGCTATAAGTCCCTGAATTCCCCAAATCCCGGTAAAACCCATAAAACCCCCTAAAACATCAAAATTCCATATAAATACATAAAAACACTAAAACCCACTAAAAACTATAAAATCCTTTGAAAACACAAAAATTATTAAAAAACACTAAAAACCATAAAATCATAAAAAAATAAAAAAACTAAAATCCAAAAAAACCGAAATACTCTTAAAACTCTAAAAAAACCCTAAAAACCCTCAAAATTAAAAAACACCTAAAAACCTTAAAAACATAAAAATTATTTAAATATACCTTAAAAATTAAAAAACACTAAAAATGATAAAAACCGATAAGAAAAGATTAAAAACCTAAAAAACACATAAAACCCCCTAAAACCTAAAAAAGTTATCATCTATAAAAATGCAAAAAATCCTAAAAACCCTAAAAACCCTAAAAACCATAAAAACAATAAAAATCCATAAAAATACCTAAAAAAGAAAAACCCTAAATACTATGAAAAACCATAATAAATCCTTAAAATCATTAAAAACTTAAAATAAAAAAACAAAAGAAATGGAAAATATCATAAAAACCCTAACCTTTCAAAATTCATAAAAACACTAAAAAACAATAAAAACCAAAATGTTCCTTAAAATACCTAAAAATGATAAATAATCAAAGTAACCTTGAAAAACAATATAAAATACATGGAAACCTACAAGAACATAAAACCCCTAAACACCCAATAAATTTTTTAAAAAAACTAAAAAAATCATAAAACAGTAAAAACCTCTAAAAACCATTAGAACCTTTGAAAACCGTAAAACCCCTAAGAACAAATAAAATATATAAAAAACCACTAAAACTGTAAAATACAATTCATCCCCAAAAGATGTGAAAAAACATAACACATTAAAAAACCTAAAAAGATTTAAAAAGCACTAAAACGCCCAAAAACCATAAAAACACAAAAATCCAAAAAACCCAAAAAACTCTCAAAATACCTAAAAACTAAATAAAAACATAAAAATAATAAATAAATTACTAAAAAACTATAAAAAATAAAAACCATGAAAAGTACCAAGAACACCTTAAAACCCTAAAAACACTTAAACCCCTGAGAATCCTAAAAATGCGAAAACCCTACAAACCTAAAAAGCCCTAAAACCCCGCAAAATAAATAAAACCCAAAAATAACAATAAAAATAAAAAAAATCCCTAAAAACCCTAGAAATGTAAATAACACCAAAAACACGGAAATCACCTAAGGAAGCATTAAAAAACTAAAAACCCTTAAACCACCAAAAAGAACTAAAAATGCTAAAAACCATAAAAGAACCTAAATACCAAAAAACCCAAAAACCCTCAAAAACCTCTAAAAACATAAATACATAAATACCCATAAAAATAGTAAAAACCCTCTTAAACTCAAAAAAATCTATAAAACAATATAGAAAAATAAAAACCTATACAGTTATTAAAACCCCTAAAAATATCAAAAAATCATAAAACCCCTAAAAATAATAATTCCCCGATAACCCAAAAGACCATAAAACACCTAAAAATCCTTGAAAACCCTAAATCCCATCAAAATCTTGATAAACCCATAAAAATCAATGAAAAAATCCTAAAAATCCTAAAAAACCAACAAAAAACTATAAAACCTGAAAATAAATAAATCTCATAAAAGTCCAAAAAAAGTTAAAAACCCTAAAAAACATGGAAACCATCAAATTAAAAAAACCCGAAACAAACATAAAAATCCCCAAAACTCCTAAAACATCCCTAAAAATATAAAAAAACCCTGAAATACCTTATGAACACCTTAAAAAAGCACTTTACACCACTAAAAAAATATATTAAAAAATGCTAAAAAACCTAAAACACCCAAAGCACCCCTAAAACCACCACAACTCTTAAAACCCTATAACCAATAAAACTACATAAAAACCCTAAACCCAATAAAAATCTCTAAATTCCCTTTAAATCCCTACAAACATAAAAAACTCAAAAAAATAATAAAGCCCCTAAAATCTCCAAAAAACAAAAAACCCAAAGAAACCAAAAAAGACCCCTAAAAACTATAAAAACCCTCAAAACCCATAAAAATCATAAAAATCACTAAAAATAACTATAAATACCTAAAAGGTAAAATACCATAAAACCATTTAAAATGATATAAAAAACATAAAAAACTAAAAAAACTTTAAAACCCCAAGAACAAAAAAAAGTTAAAAACCAAAAAAACCATAAAACCCATTAAATCCCTCAACATCTCATTAAACTCTAAAACCCCCAAAAAATCATAGAAAATCCCTAAGAAATCCAAAAAACCTAAAAAAATGTAAATCCCCTAAAAAACCTATGAAAATTTTAAAAACCAAAAAACACAAAAAAACCTAAAAACCTAAAAAACTAAAAACACTAAAACCTTTAAAGATCCTTAAAGACCTAAAACCCCCTAAAAACCATAAAAAACCCCAAAACGATTAAAAATTAAAAACCTTTTAAACCGTAAAAATTTTAAAAACACATAAAAACCCCTAAAAACTCAAAAAACCCTAACCCCAAACCATAAAAACCGAAAAAACACTTAGAACCCCTAAATAACTTAAAAATTGCGAAAAACCATACATACCATAAAAACCCTAAAACAAATAGAATCTACTAAAAACCATAAAATCTTAAAACCACATAAAACCCCTAAAATCCAATTAAAAACATTAAAAACCATTTAAACAAATAAAAACAATAAAAACAATAAATATCATGAAAACCACTAAAAACATCAAAATCCCTAAAAATCCTAAAAACCATAAAAATCATAATAATCCTTAATAATCTCTAAAAATATAAATGCCACTAAAAAACATTGAAAAACTAGGATAACCTTAAAAACACAAAAACACTTAAAACCCCAAAATAACCAAAAGATGTTAAAACCCATAAATAACAACAAAAAACTCTAAAAACCCATAAAACCCCTAAAAATCTCATAAACCCAAAAAAATCCCTAAAATAATATAAATCCCAAAAAACCTAGAATCTCCCTAATAAAACCATAAAACATAAAAACACTTAAAACCCCAGAAATCATAAAAAACGTTAAAACCCAAAATGACCGAAAAAATCATAAAAACCCCTAAAAACTATCAAAACACCTAAAACATTAAAAAAATACCCTAAAATCCCATAAAAACCCTAAAACCCCAATGAGAACTCATAAACCCTTTAAATCCATACAAATGTATAAAAACACTAAAAACGTAAAACACTAAAAACTCAATAAATCCCTAAAATTAGAAAAAACCTTAAAAACTCTAAAAACACAAAACCCCTCCAAATGCCTACAAACCATAAAAACCTATACAAATCCTAAAAAACATAAAAATCCATAAAACTATAAACCCTAAAAACCCACGAAAACCTTAAAAACCTAAAAACACATAAAACCCCTAATACCCTAAAGACACTAGAACCCTAAAAGTCCTTATAAACCTATAAACCCATTAAAACCATAAAACCCCTAAAACATTAAAAAAATCCCTAAAAATGCATAAAAATCAAAAAACTACTAAAAACTCAAAAAACCCTTTAATCCCCTAAAACATTATAAAATCTGAAAACCTTAAAAACCCTAAAAATTCAAAAAATTCTCTAAAACCCCAAAATAACAATAAACCCCCCCCCCCCAAAACCCAAAAAACTCTCAAAGTCCCTAAATCTCGTAAAAAACTTTAAACACGGTAAAAAATTCCAAAAACCCCTAAAATGTAAAAAACTACACAAATCCATGGAAAACCTTATAAAACCCTTAAAAACATAACAAATTTAAAACCCATAAAAACCTAAAAAATGCTAAAAATCTTAGAAGACCCTAAAAATAATAAAGCCCCTTAAAACCATTAAAAACCCTAAAAAATACATAAAACCATACAAAATATCTAAAAAATATAAAACTCTTCTAAATCCCAAAAAACCTTAAAAATAAAAAAACATTAAAAGGTCTAAAATACAAAAAAAACCCCTAAAACCCAATATAACAATAAAACCCAAAACATTCTAAAAGACCCTAAAAGACCCTCAAAATCCCTAAAAACTATAAAAAACCACAAAAATCATAAAAATCACTTCAAATACATGAAAACATAAAAATCCCTAAAAAACCTGAAAACCGTGAAAAAATATTAGAAACCTAAAAAAAACATAAACAATGAAAAAACCTAATTTTTTTAAAAAAACTAAAAACCCTCAAAATCCCTTACAACCCTAAATACAAAAAAAATCCAAAATAACCCTCAAATTCCCGAAAAAGTAAAAAACTACAAAAAACAATGTAAATACTTAAGGAATACACAATATATTAAAAACACATAAAACTCCTAGAAACCTAAAAAAGTATAAAACAACTAAAAGACCCTAGAAACTCAATCATCTTCTAAAAATCACAAAACCCCATGAAACCCTTAAAACCATAATAATCTATAAAAACCGTAAAAATCACTAAAATCTCAAAACACACATTAAACCCCGGAAAATATTTATAAATTCTAGAATACCTTAAAAACCCTAAAAACTAAAAGAACCCAACAAATCCAAAATATCTATAAAAACCGTAAATGAACTAAAAACCCACAAAACCCCTAAAAATCCACAAAACTCTTAAAACCCCTCAAAACTATAAAATACTAAAGCGCCGCTAAAATCATGAAAAATAAAAAAACCCAAAAAACTCTAAAAACACAAATAAAAGAATAAAAAATAAAAGACACTTAAAATCTCTAAAATTATAAAAAAAATGATAAACACCCTAAAAACCCCAAAAAATCATAAAACCCATCCAAACCCTCCAAATCCATAAAACCCATAAAATCCACAATAAATATAAAAAAATACCTAAATTTTCATAAATATTTATAAATTACTAGTGTTCCTAAATCCCCCTAAGAAAAGAGTAAAAACCTAATAACACATAAAACACCTCAAAACCTAAAAAATGACAACAACACTAAAAGACTCATAAAACACTAAATACCCCTAAAAAATAAAACAAAAAACCATAAAAATCCCAAAACCCATAAACACCCTAAAAATACACTAAAAACTCTAACACCCATTAAGCCCCTAAAATGTTAAAAAACTCTAAAAACCGTAAAACTGCAAAAACTAAAAAAACACCTTAAATAACCGATAAAATACAATAAAACCCCTAAAACCCTAAAAAACCCTAAATCCCATTAAAATCATAAACGAACCATAAAATTACCATTAAAATAAAAAACCCTAAAACACTAAACACCCTAAAAAATTAAAAACCTAAAAACACTTTGAACCCCTAAGAACAAAAAATAATAAAACTTTAAAAACCCTTGAACCCTAAGAACACTCAAAATCTATAAAAACACATAACCCCATAATAAAACCAAAAACTGTAAAATCTAAATAGAAATGTAAAAAACCCTGAAAAACATGAAAAAGACTAAGATTTCCTTTCAAACCTAAAACACTTTTTTTCCTATAACAAATGTTGTTTTCAAATTTTCCAAACACACAAAAAACCTTGAAAACCTAAAAAACCCTAAAACCCCAAAAAACCACTAAAAACTCAAAAACCCATTTAGCCCCAAAATATATTTTAAAAAAATCTATAAAATCATAAAACTTAAAAATACTCAAAAAAATCCCAAAAAACAAAAAAATAAACCATAAAATCCCTAAAAACCATTAATCCCCTAAAAATCCCTAAAAACCCCAAAACCTAAAAAATACAAAAAAAATCCATTAAAATCCCTAAAAATTATAAAACCTAAAACAAATGAAAACCCCTATAAACCTAAAATACTCTAAATTCTTGAAAGGCCATAAAATCCATAAACCCCCCTTGAAATCCATAAAAATCCTAAAAACTATAAAAACCAAAAAACCTAAAAAAACCCTAAAACCATTTAAACAATAAAAACCCTTTAAATCTCTAAAAACATTAAAAACTCTAAAATTCATAAAAACACTAAAAAAGTCAAAAAAATGCTAAAAATCCAAAAAAACCTAAAAAAAATAAAAAACTAAATTTCTAAATCCCCTCAAATTCATCAAAACCAGTAAAACCTTAAAAATCCTAAATAATCCCAATCAGTCTATAAAAATGTAAAAATACTGAAATCGTTAAGAGAACCATAAAAATAAAAAAACACACAAAACACCAAAAAACCAAAAAACCATTAAAAACCCCTAAAAATCCTCAAAATAACTAAACACCCAAGAAAACATAAAAACCCAAAAAACATATAGAAATACACCTAAATTGTACAAAAAACATAAAACCCACTATGAGATACTTAAAAACATAGAACACTTCAAACCCCAAAAAACCTAAATATGCAAACCACCATAAAAATTTGTAAAAACCCAAAAGTAATCCCCAAAAACCATTAAATCCATTGAAAATCATAAAAACCCTAACGACCCATAAAACCCCTAAAGTACCAATAAAAACTATAAAAACACTTAAAAACCATAAAATCAGTAAAAAATAAAAAACATAATAAATCATAAACTCAAAAACATCCTAAAACATCGAAAGAAACATAAAACCTTAAAAACCAATAAAACCCCTTAAAATCCCTATTATTCCGTAAAAACATAAAAAATTATAAAATACCCAATGAACAGTAATAAAACCTTAGAAAACTAAAAAAACATCAAAACCATAAAAACCTAAAAAATTCTAAATCCCCAAAAAACCATAAACCCACTTAAAATTTTGAAAACCCATTAAAACTCATAAAAACCCTAAAACCCACTAGAACCGTTAAATCCCTTAAAACGTTAAAAACACTAAAACCCAGAAAAAACATAAAAACCCAAAAAACCCCTTAAAACCCCATAAGAATCTAAAAAATCCAAATAAAACCATAAAATCCCTAAAATCACTTAAAATTCCTAAAATCCATGAAAATCCTTAAAAACCCATAAAATCCTTAAAAATATAAAAATACATAAAACCATGAAAACCATTCAGAAAAACTTGAAAACGTATAAAAACTAAATTCCCTTAAAAAACATAAACATCATAAAAATCATAAAAGACCTTAAAATCCCAAAAACCCCCAAGAAAACCTTAAAATCCCAAAAACATTAAAAACCGATAAAAACCCTGAAACTCATTAAAGTCTCAAAACCCATTTAAAACCATCAAATGATAAAAACTCTAAAAACCATTAAACCCCTAAAAACATAATAACATACAAATCGATAAAACCCCTAAAAAGATGAAAACGCTAAAAACATCAAAATCCCTAAAACCCCTAAAAATCATGAAAAAGACCCTAAAAATACATGAAAACATAAAAACCCTTAGAAATTAAAACCCTTAGAAATCATTGAAAACTAGAATAATTTAAAACCTCTAATAACATATAAAATATTAAAAACCCTTAAAAACCAAAAAACCCTAAATACATTTAAAAACATAAAAACCTTAAAAATCCAAAAAATTCCAAAAAAATCCTTAAATATCACTAAAAATAAAAAAACTTAAACTCCCTAAAAAAACCTGAAAAACCCATGAAAACATAAAAAAACTTGAAACCACTAAAAACCTAAGAAACAGTGAAAACCATAAAAGACCTTAAAAACCCTATAAACATTAAAAACCCCAAAAAACATAAAAACCATAAAAATCTATTAAAACCCTAAAACCCTTAAAAACGCTAAAAACTCCATAAAAATTTTAAAAACAATAATACCCTTAAAACCCTAAAAAAATAAAAAAAAACCTAAAAACCTAAAAAAACCATTACAGCCCTCGAAACCCTTAAAATACAAAAAAAAACCCTTAAAAATCCTAAAAAATCAATAAGGATCCCTAAATATGTAAAAACCTAAAAAACTCAAAAATCTCAATGAAAATTTTAAAAAACAAATAATGTAAAACCCCTAAAACTAAAAAACACTAAAATTGATAAAACCCCTAAGACCCATAAACCCTCATAATCCATAAAAACCCTAGAAATACTAAAAATACTAAAAGTAATTCCTAAAATACAAAAAATGTAAAAACCTAAAAAAACTTATAAAACTCTTAAGAAAACATTAAAATCCTAAAAAAACATAAAACCCCAAAAATCCCAAAAAAAACACTAAAACACCTAAAAACCCTAAAAACACTAAAACACCTTAAAAAAAACTCAAAATCCCTAAAAACCACAAAAACCACAAAAATACTTAAAATACTAAAAAATACCTAAGAATCAAAAACCACTAAAATCGTTAAAAACTCTATGAAAACCTAAAAACCCAAAAAACACTTCAAACACCCAAAAATATAAAAATTATAAAACTCTAAAAACTCTAAAAATATTAAAAAAAAGTAAAACCCCTCATAATCTCTAAAAACCCTAAAAACCATGAAAATCCTAAAAATCCCTAAACACATAAAAAACAAAGAACCCTTAAAATATCGAAGAAAACCTTATTAAACTAAAAACACTTAGAATACCTAAAATCCTAAAATATGATAAAAACCTACAAGACCATAAAAACCCCTAAAACAAAAAACCCTTAAAAACATTAAAAAACCATAAATCCATTAAAAAACCACTAAAACTCTAAAATCCATTTAAACACAACAAAATGTAAAAATACAAAAATAAAAATAAAAAAACCCAAAAAAACCCTAAATCAAAACCAACATAAACACCCAAAAGAACATAAACTCCTAAAACCATAAAAATAATAAAAATCAATAAAAATCCTAAAAGCTATACAAATACCAAAAAACGTAAAAACACTCCGAGACCCCTAAAAAATAATGAAACCATAAGAACATAAAAATAGTTTAAACCCCTAAAAACCCTAAAAATCCATAAAACCTGGAAAACCCCATTAAAATAAAAAAAAATCTATAAAATCCTATAAAACATAAAAACTGTGAAAACCTTGAAAACCCCTGAGAAAACCTTAAAAATAATTACAACCCATAAAATACTTAATAACAATAAAACCCTAAAAGACCCTAACAAAACTAGACCCCCTAAAAACAATAAAAATCAATAAAGAAAATTAAAAATCACTAAAATTATATAAAAAGTAATAGAAAACTATAAAACCCATTTAAAACACTTAAATTTCTAAAACCACTGAAACCATAAAACCCAAAAAAAAGGAAAAAACCCCTAAAAACATATAAAACCAAAAAACCCCTAAAACTATAATAAACCATAATAATAATTAAAAACCCTAAATCCCCTAAAAAATAAAAAAATTCCCTAAAATCTATAAAAAATACAGAATAAATCCTTAAAGACCAAACAAGTAGCTAAACCCCTAAAAATAAAAAACACTAAAACCTCTGAAACCCTATAAAATATTAAATTAACTAAAACCCAATAAAAATCCTAAATATCCCTAAAAACCCCCAAATATTTTGAAAACCGAAAATTCCTATGAAAACCTAAAAACCCATAAAAAAATAGATAACTCCTAAAAAATAAGAAAATGATAAAATTCCTAAAGACCCAAAAAATGCTAAAATCTATTAAAACCATAAAATCTCAAAAAATACTTAGAAACCATAAAATCTCAAAAAATACTTAGAAACCATAAAAACCCAAAATTACCCAAAACCCCTCTTAAAATACCTAAAAACCATTTAAACCCTTAATTTTTTTAAAAGTAAAGCCCATAAAAATCCTAAAAACCATAAAAACCCAAAAATGCTAAAAACCATGATAATCTCTAAAAACCATTAAAACCCTAAGATGATATTTAAAACCTCAAAACACATTTATCCCCGGAAAACCTAAAACAGGATAAAAATCAAAAAGACCCTAAAAACCCAAAAATCACCTAGAAACCATAAAAACCCCTATAAACCTTAAAAACCTTAAAAACCACTACAAACTCTAAAAATACTTTAAACCCAAAAAATGATAAAAAAACTACAAAAATATATAAAACCCAAAACCCTAACAAAACAATTAAAATCCAAAAACTCTAAAAGGACCAAAAACCCCACAAAAACCCAAAAACCCAAAAACCCCATAATTCTCTAAAAGGCGCTAAAAATGTCTAAAAACATAAAATCCCACAAAATCCATAATATAACCATATAAATAAAAAAACATTAAACCCATAAATAACCTAAAAACGTTAAAAATAACAAAATTTCTAAAATCCCTCAAATCCACAATAACCCTAAAACCCATAAAAATTCAAAAAATCCTTGAAAATCCGAAAAAATATAAAAAACATATAAAACCCTAATAACCCATAAGAAAACATTAAAAACCTAATAAAACACAAAACACTTAAAAACCTAAAAAATTCTAGAAACCCTTAAATACCCTAAAAACATAAAAATTTCTTCTTTTCTTTCTGTGGCCTTCGGGCTGAGGTCGTAAGGGGTTTTTGGGTGTGGATCGGTGGATCCCTCCCATCCCATGTCTGTAGTGTCTGTGTATTTTATTTTAATAAATTTTGGGGGGTTCTAGGAATATCCTAGACCCGGGCCTTCCTTTCCTTAAAAAACCTAAAAGTCTTAAAAACCATATAAACCCCTAAAACCACAGTAAACATTAAAAATTAATAAACTTCCAAAAAACCGCAAAAAATATAAAAACCCTATGAAACCCTAAAATTTTTAAAATATCTAGAAACGATAAAAACCCTAAAAAACATAAAAAACCCCTAAAACTATAAAAAACTATAAAACCCTGCGAACCCTAAAACCTCTCAAAATCCCTAAAAACCATAAAACCCCATAAAATCCTAAAAATCCCTAAAAATCCCTAACGTCGTAAAAAATACCTAAAATAATTAAGGACTATAAGAAAACCTTTGAACCCTTAAAACACATAAAAACCCCTAAAAACATAAAAATGAAAAAACCCAAAAAATGCTAAAAATCCTAAAACTAAAAAAACACCAAAAAACACAAAATCCCTTAAAACCCATAAAAAACCTAAAAATCCCAAAAAATCCATTAATTAAAAAAAACTAAAAATCTAGAAAACCTTAAGAAAACCATAAAAACATAAAAATAATTTAACCCCATAAAAACCTAAAAAATTCTAAAATCCCTGAAAGTCCAAAAAAACCATTAATATAGATAAAAATTATAAAAACATATTAAACCCTAAAAAATCCTAAAAACCCATTAGCCCTTAAAAACAAATATAATCCCAAAAAACATAAAACCCATAAAAGCACTCAAAAAACCCTAAAAAACCGTAAAACCATAAAAAATATATAAAAGCAAAAAACATATAAAATTTACAAAAAAACATTGAGAAACCAAAAGAAAAACATAAAAAAATCAAAAATCATAAAAATCATAAAAATCATAAAATTGATAAAAACTCTAAAAATCCTCATAACTATAAAGACCATAAAATCATCTAAAAACCTTATGAGACCCTAAAAGACCATAAAACTAAAAAATAAACTATAAAAACTAAGACCCATAAAACCCCTAAAAATGTTAAAAAAAATATAAACAACCATCAAAACCCTAAAAACTCAAAAAATACCCCAAAAAAACCAAAAAACCGAAAAAACACTAAATCACTAAAATGCTAAATTTCCCTAAAAATCATAAAATCATAAAACTAATAAAAAATCCACAAAAATACGTTAAAAATAGAAATCATTAAAAAAATGAAAAACCTAAGAAAACACTAAAACCTAAAAACATTAAAATTTCCTAAAAACATAAAAAATGATAAAATCAAAAAAAACCCAAAAACCCTTATACCCCTAAAACACTAAAAAATAAAATAAATCCATTAAACTCCCAAAAAAACATAAAAACCGCAATAAATTTTTAAAAACAGGAATAAAACCTTAAAAATATAAAAACATAAAAACACTTCAAAACCCTAAAAACATAAAAACCACTATATACCCTATAAGACCATAAAAACCCAAAAGACCATAATAACTATAAAAACCCCAAAACCCTCTAAATTCCATAAAAACCCTATAACCCATGAAAACCCTAAAACACCATGAAAAACTCTAAAAACCATTTTAAGATAAAAAAATGTACAAAAACTCAAAAATCCAAAAA
Source organism: Viscum album (assembly GCA_963277665.1). Taxonomy (NCBI): domain Eukaryota; kingdom Viridiplantae; phylum Streptophyta; class Magnoliopsida; order Santalales; family Viscaceae; genus Viscum; species Viscum album. The sequence goes on from OY728157.1 coordinate 395,524,838, forward strand.
TATCCTAGAAACTCAAAATAAAATTAGAGACCCAAAAAACAATAAAATGCCTAAAAACTTGAATCCCCTAAAACATTAAGTACCCTAAAAACATAAAAAAACTAAAACCCCTAAAAATCCATAATAACATAAAAACCCCTAAAAACATAAAACACCTCAAAAACATTACAAACCTATGAACAATTAAAACCCATAAAAACTAATAAATAGAAAAATGCTAAAAAACACTAAAATTACTAAAATCCATAACAACCATACAAACCCATAAAAATCCAAAAACCCCCCAAACCCCAATTACACATAAAAACCTCTAAAATATCTAAAAACCCATTATTCCCCTAAAAATATAAAAAACTCTAAAAATACTTAAAAATACAAAAAAAAATTGTAGAAAACCATAGAATCCTAAAATAACCATAAAACCCTAAAAACCCAAAAACCCTAAAAATCCCCAAATCCTTAAAAACCCAAAAAATAAAATACTTTCTAAAAATCAATAAAAACAAAAAAATATTTAAAAACCTTGAAAACCCGTACCAAAATTCTAAAATCAAAAAACACTTAAAACACATAAAAATGAAAAAAATGTTAAAAACTCTAAAAAACCCTAATAACCATAAAACCCATAAAACCTTAAATACCCTAAACCCCTTAAAAACCCTAAAAACCCCATGAAACCCTCAAAATACCTAAATACCATAAAAGACTATAAAAATCCTAAAAAACCCAGAAAATCTTAAAAAAAATAATACCTAAAAACTATAAAAACCCCTAAGAAAACCGTAAAAACCTAAAAACTATGAAAACCCTTAGGAAAATATATAAAACCTAAGAACACGTAAAACCCCATAAAACCTAAAAACAAAAAAAACCCTAAATTTTTTAAAAACCAACCCCCCCCCCCCAAACATTAAAATGTCTACAAATAATTAAATGCCTAAAAACCACTAAAAACTCTAAAAACACCTTAAAACCCTAAAAACATTAAAAACGATAAAAAACATTACAACCACTAAATACTAAAATAAAACCCAAAATACCCAAAAACTATAAAACCCTGCCACCCATAAAACTTCTTAAAATCAATTAAAAACCCAAAAATCATAAATATCCTAAAGAAGTCCTAAAATCCACAAAAACGTAAAAAACTCCATAATACCCTAAAAACATTTAAGAAACCTTAAAAACCTAATAACACTTTAAACCCATAGAAAGCTAATAAATTCTGAAAACCCTCAAAGCACTAAAACCCCTTAAAACCACTAAAAAACATAATAAACATTAAAATACATTAAAAAAATAAAAACCCTTAAAAACAAAAAACCACAAAATCCCTAAAATCAATAAAAATCATTAAACTCTAAAAAATCCCTACAAAACTATAAAAATAAAATAAAAACTCTAAATCCTAGAAAACCGAAAGAAAAACATAAAAACATAAAAACACATTAAACCCCTAAAAAATCTAAAAAATGCTCAATTCCTTAAAAATCAGAAAACCCCTTATTAAGAAAACATAAAACCCCAAAACACTAAATACCCATAAAATCCTAAAACCCACTAAAAACTATAGAAACCCTTTAAACCCATAAAAATGTTAGAAAAAATTCTAAAAACCATAAATCCCTAGAAAAATGAAAAAACCCTTGAAACCCAAAAAACCAAAACACGAAAAAACCCCTAAAAAACAATTGACACCTTAAATCTCTAAAAAAACCTAAAAATCCATGAATCCCAAAAAAAAATTCTAAAAAGTCCTAAAAACATAAAAAACATAAATTCCTTTAAAACTTAAAATAAAACCTTAATAACCTAAATACACTAAAACCCATTAAGAAAAATAAAAATGATAAAACCAAAAAGAACCAAAATACACTAAACACCACAAAACTTATAAATACCTTTAAAACACCTAAAACCACAGAAAAGCCATAGAAACTCCTAAAAATACTAAAAACCCAATAAATCGAAAAAAGTGAAAAACACCTAAAAACATAAAACCCTAAAGACCCAAAAAAATCACTAAAAATTCAAAAAAACCAAAACCCATAAAAATCCAAAAAATCCCTAAAAACAATAAAAATCCTGAAAATCCAAAAATATCCCTAAAAAGTTAAAAACATGAAAAAACATAAAAAATAATAAAACACTAAAAACACTAAAACCTTTAAAAACCATAAAATTCTAAAATCTGAAAACCCAATTTACCCTAAAATCCCACAAAATACCGCAAAACCCCAAATAACCATAAAAAATACTTAAAAAATCTCTAATTCTACAAATTTTAAAAATCAAAAAATTCCCATAATGTACCTAAGAAAACCCTAAAAAAAAAACTTAAAATAGCTAAAAACCTAAAAAAACACCATAACCTCTAAAAACTATAAAACACATAAATCCTTAAAAATTATAAAACCAAATAAAACTCTATGAACTCTTTAAACCCCTAAAAACATTAATAAATATAGAAAATATTTAAAACCTAAAAATATTTAAATAATCTAAAACCCAAAAAACCCATAAAGACCCAAAAATCTATAAAAACATAGAAACCCTTATAATCGTTAAAAACCATAGAAACAATAAATATCATAAAATACACTAAATACCCATACAATTTTAGAAAACAAAAAAAAAACATTGAAATCCCTAAGAAAACATTAAAAATCTAAAAATGCTTAAAACCCCTATAAAACCTAAAAACACTAAAATAACAAAAAACCTAAAAACCAAAAAAACCGCAAGAAAAACAATTAAACCCAGTAATATCCCATAAAAAACATAAAACCACTAAAGACTCTGAATCCTTTTAATCATGTAAAAATGTTAAAAACACTAAAAACCTTAAAACACTAATAAACAGAAAAAAAACCCTACAAACAAAAAACTATAAAAACCATAAAACCATAAAAAATAAAAAACCCCACCAAATCCATAAAGACCATAAAACCCTTAAAAATATTTATGAATCCCTAAAAACCCCTAAAAATATTAAAACCCCTAAAAAAATTGAAAAAACTCATAAAAAAATTAATTCCCTAAACACACTTAAAACCCATGGAAGACCTAAAAACGCTAAAATCCATGAAAACCCATAAATACCATAAAAACCATAAAAGGCATTAAAAACTATTAAAACCTCTAAAACCCCATAAAACCCTAAACACCTAATAAAAGCTCTAGAAAACCTTTAAACCCATAATAGTGTTAAAAAATTATAAAAACCCATAAAAACTCAAAAACCCCAAAACGACATAAATAAAAAACCCCTAAAAACCATAAAAAATTAAAATATCTAAAAGCACAGTAAAAATCCTAGAAAATTTAAAAAATTCCAGAAAATATAAAATCCATACAAATGGATAAAAACACTTTGAAATCATTAAAAACCAAAAAACACATAAAAACCATAAAAACCTAAAAAATACTAAAAACACTTGAATACCATAAAAACCCCAAATAACCCAAAAACCCATAAAAACATTAAAATCACTAAAAATATATAAATACCAGAAAAACCTCCAAAAACCATAAAAACACTTTATACCTCTTAAAATTCTAAAAACTCTAAGAACATTAAAAATAATAAAAACAAGAAAAACCAATAAAAAAAATATAAAATTCTTCAGAATCCAAAAAACCATAAAATCCTAAAAAATCACTAAAATACCTTAGAAACATAAAAACCCAAAAAACCGTGAAAACTCAAATGAAAATCTTAAATACCAAAAAAACACTAAAAATTCCTTTAAAACCCTAAAAAACTCTAAAAAACCTTAAAACTCATAAAAACCTAACAATCCTAAAAATTATAAAAACCCCTAAAACCAAAAAAACCCCTAAAACCATAAAAACCCTAAAAACCAATAAAACCCGTAAAAATCAATAAAAACCCTAAAACAATAAAAACTATAAACACCATTTAAACACCAAAATGAATGAAGAAACCTAAAAAATACACTAAACCCTGTAAAAACCCAAAAACCCCTAAACACCCTCAATATCCTGAAAAATGCGAAAATACCCAAATGATCCTAAAATCCCTTGAAACTAAAAAAATAAAAAAACTATTAAAAAACTAAAAACACTAACAACCCCCAAAATCACTGAAACACTAAAAATCACTTTAAACCCACAAAATCATTAAAAAACTCTAAAAACCATAAAACCGTCAAAAATAAAAAAACCGTAAAAACACAAAAAACCAATAAATATCTAAAAACCCTAAACACCCTTAAAACATCTCAAAATCCCTAAAAATTTTAAAAACCTATTAAAATATTACAAAATAAAAAAAATCCCTAAAAACATACAAAAACCTAAAAAATATAAAAAACCAAAAGAAATATTTTAAAACATAAAAACACTTAAAACATCAAAAAAACTTAAGAAAACTAAAATCCCTAAAATACCCAAAAAATGTAAAAAACCACAAAAACCATAAACACCATAAAAACCTTAGAAACCCAAAAAACAATGAAGAAACTCTAAAACCCACTAAAAAATTTAATTTTTTTTAATCCCTTAAAATTATAAAATCTACTGAAACCATAATAACCCTAAAACTTAAAAAAAACCACTAGAAACCCAAAATAACCATAAAATAAAAAAAACCCTATACAACCCCTAAAACCCTCAAAATCCATAAATAACCTAAAAAGTCTATAATCTATAAAAAATACTTCATATCCCAAAAATGTATAAATAAAAAAAAATCATGAAAATCCTTAATAAAACATTAAATAACTAAAAAAAATAAATACATTAAAAACTTAAAAAATGCTAAAAACATTAAAACCAATAAATACCCTCAAATACCTAAAAACCCAAAACCCCCATAAAATCCCCAGAAAGTATCTAATTACTATAAATCTCTTTTAAACCCCTAAAATCATTATAAAACACTAAAACCCACAAAACCACTAAAATTTTCAAAAAACCCAAAATAATAATAAAACCCTAAAAACCATCAAAATCCAAAAAACCCCAAAAAACAAAAAAAAATCCTATAATCCTTAAAAATGTAAAAAAACTAAATTCGATGAAAACCCATAAGAAAACCATAAAATATAAAAAACATAAAACCCTAAATAAAACAACAATAATCAATAAAAAAACCTAAAACTCCTCAAAATAGCATAGAAAACTAAAGAACCCTAATAATATTAAAAAGAATCTGAAAATCCATAAAAACAAAAAAAACCAAAAACCCTGAATTCCACTAAAAATGTTAGAAATTATAAAAAACACAAAACCCCTCAAATTATATAAAAACCCTAAAAACCAAAAAATGCTAAAAATTCCCTAAAAACGCAAAAAAATGTAAAAAAACCCTTTAAAAACATAAGAAATCGTTAAAATCCAAATAAAAACATAAAGCCCCTATAAATCTAAAAAAATGCAAAAACCCTACAAATATCTAAAAAGACTTTAAAACACTATAAACCCAAAATCCATAGAAACCCCAAAAAATTTAAATACCCTAAAAACCAACAATAACCTTAAATCCCCTAAAAATATTAAAAACCCATTAAACCCCTAAAAGTTTAAAAAAATTGAATAAATATTAAAACCACTTAATAACTCAAAAAACCATAAATGAAAAAAACTCTAAAAACCTAAAATCCCTTACAAAACCTCAATATCTATAAAAAAATTCATAAAAATATGTAAAATGTAAAAAAACCCTAAAACCCCTTTAAACCCCTATAAAACCCATAAAAACATAAAATCACTTAAATCCCCGAAAAACATGAAAACTCTAAAAATCATAAAAAAAATAAAATCCCTAATAATTACAAAACCCCCAAAAACACCCTAAAAACATTAAAATTCAAAAACCACATAAAAATCCTAAAACCCCACCACATACTCTGAAGACCATTTAAACCTACAAAAGTGTTAAAAACACTAAAACCTTTAAAACCCTACAAACGTAAAAATTCCTTAAACCCTGAGAAACCTTAAAACCCTAAAACCCTTAAAAACACCACAAAATAAATAAGAACGCTAAAACCAATAAAATTCCTAAAAATGCCTATAAATCCCGATAATTTAAAAAACACTATAACCCTAAAAACACATGAAAACCCCTTAGAAACACTTGAAATTTTGAAAACATTTAATACCCTAAAAAACAAAAAAAAATTGCTAAAACCCCTAAACAACTTGAAAACCCTAAAACCCCTCAAAATACCTAAAAAACATAAAAATCAATAAAAATCCCAAAAATAACTAAAAATACAAAAAATCATAAAAAACCTACAAACCCTAAAAACCCCAAATAAAACAACGAGTTCCTTAAAACACTTTAACCCCTTACAAATGTAAAAAATGATAAAAACCTTAAAATTCTCTAAAAACCATAAAACTCTTAAAAATATAAAATCCCATTAAAAATTTTATTAACCTAAAAACCCATAAAACACTAAAGAAATATGAAAAATTATATAACCCCCTAAAACCATGAAAAATTCTATAAAAATCTAAATTCCATTAAATCCATAAAAAACTAAAAAATAACTAAAAACCCAAAAAACCAAAAAACCCAAAAAAACCAAAAAATACCCTAAAAACCCTATGAAACCATAACATATCTAAATCCCTAAAAAGTAATTAAAATCCTAAGAAGGCTTAAAATGCCTATAAATGAAAATAACCATAAATCCCATAAAAAGTCCTAAGAAAACAACAAAAACCTATAACCAATTAAAACACCAAAAAACATAAAAAATCCAAAAAAACCCTAAAACCACTCAGAATCCCTATAAACCCAAAAACCCATAAAAAATATATAAAAACCCTAAATTCCATAAAAATGTCAAAAAAAATCCCTAAAACCTAGAAAAACAAAAAACATAATAAAAATCCATAAAAATCATAAAAGACCCAAAATGCAATAAAAACAAAAAAAAACCTATAAAAATATTAAAAATCCTATAAACCCCTCAAAACATAAAACCCAAAAAATGTTAAAAACCCCTAAAACCCAAAAAAATTATAAACCACTAAAAACTAAAAAATCCTCTTATCCCACAACAAATGTTAAAACTCTGAAAATCCTTAAAACCAGTAAAAAACCAAAAAAAAAACAAATATAAAACCCCCAAAAATATAGAAAAACATATAACCCCACAAAATCTCTAAATACCTTAAAAACCATAAATATCATAAAAAATCTCTTAAAATCACTTAAAATAAACAACCCAAAAAGCTTTAAAAATCCCAAAGAAAACAATTAAAACCTAAAAAAATATAAAAACCGTAAAATCCAAAAAACACTTAAAACACTAAAACCATAAAAACCCAAAAAATACACATAAAAATCTTATAAACACTGAAATCACTAAAAAAACCCAAAAAACTATGAAAAATACTAAAAAAAGCACAAAAACCTAAAACACTTAAAACCCCTAAAAACTGTAAAAATTATTTACACCCTAAAAGGCCATAAAAACCCTTAATATTCCTAAAACCCTTAAAACCCGAATAACACATAAAAACCCCTAAAAACCCAATAAATTATATAAAAATACACTAAACACTAAAAAATGATAAAAAAATCTAAAATTAAACAAAACACTAAAAAACTCTAAAAATCCCAAAAAACCCAAAAAAACCAAAAAAACCCCTAAAAACATTAAAACCCATTAAAGGATAAAAAACCATAAAAATCATAAAAAATAATATAAATACATTTGAATGTAAAACTTGCTGAAAAATGTTAAAAACACTAATAAATATGTAAAACTATAAAAACACTAAAACCCCCTAAAAACCAATAAAATGATAAACCCTAAAAAGCGTATAAAACATAAAAACACTCAAAATCCTACAAAAACATAAAAAACCAAATAAATCCTAAAAAATTAAAAAATAACTAAAAACATAAAAACCCTAAAAAACCCCTAAAAATAATATAAAAATTAAAAGACATAAACCACTAAAGACCTAAAAAATATGAATTCATTAAAAGTCCCTAAAAACCTAAAAAACAAAAAAACCATAAAAGCCACTAAAAACTTGTAACAACCCTAAAATCCCATAAAAACACCTAAATAACAAAAAATAAAAAATCTCATTAAACCCATAAAATGTTAAAAAATATAAAGTACATAAAACCCCAAAAGAATAAAAAAACACGTAAATTTTGAAAAATTAATCATGAAATCAAAAAAAACCCTTACAACCCCTCTAAACTGTGAAAATCTATAAAAACCGTAAAAACCACAAGGAAACCTTAAAAACCTAAAAAACTAAAACCCCCTAAAAACCTCAAAAATTCTATAAAGACAAAAATACACTAAAACCCAAAAAAACTAAAAAATTCTAAAAATCCAAAAACACCCAAAAACACATAAAACCATAAAACCCATAAAAACCATAATAAATCTTAAAATAAAATATAAACATAAATCCCAAAAAACACTAAAAACCATTAAACACCAAAAAAGTTAAAAAAGATAAGAAACATGAAAACCCCTAAAGAATAAAAAATACCCAAAAAAGACAAAAAAAAATAAACCACTAAAATCCCTAAAAAGAATGAAAATCCTAAAATTGCACTAGAAATAGAAAAAAAACATTATAACCCCTAGAAACCTAGAAAACCCCAAAGAAAGCCTTTAAAACCTAAAAAAATTAAACCCCTAGAAAGATAACAACATTAAAATCCCTAAAAAACTGTCAAATTCTTAAAAAACCTGAAAAAAATTTCGAATCCTTAAAAATACAGAAAAGTCCCTAAAAATGTAAAAAAACCTTGAAAACCCCTAAGAAACCCTTAAAACCGCAATACACATAAAATCCATGAAATAAAAAAAAAACAAAAAAAATCTAAAAACCCTAAAAACCATTCAAACCCCTAAAAAGAATAAAAACCCAAAAACCTATCAAATGAAAAAAGTAACCAAAAACATTAAAAACACTTTAAATTCCTAAAAATAATGTAAAAACACTAAAAACATTAAAACCCTAAAAAACTAAAAAAATATAAAACAAGAAAAACCCGAAAAAACTATAAAAACCCTACAAAACCAGAAAAATAATAAGAAAACTGTAAAACACAAAAACACAGAAAACCCCTAAAAACATTAAAACGATTACAACCCTAAAAAACTAAATACCATGAAACCATAAACCCCTCAAAATCCATAAAACCCAGAAATCCATAAAAACCTAAAAAAGGCAAAAAAATCCATAAAAATGTAAAAACCCCTAAAAACAATGATAACTATTAAGAAATCCTTGAACCCCTAAAAACAATTAAAACGCTTGAATTTTTAAAAAAAGTCTAAAAACCATTAAAGTCCCTAAAAACCCTAAAAACCCATAAGAACCATAAAACCCCTAAAAAAACTTAAAACTCTAAAAACCCAATAACAACTCTTAAAACCCTTTAATCCCATGAAACCCATAAAACTAAAAAAACCCCAAAAAGCTATAAAAACCTAAAAACCCTAAAAAATCCTAAAACCCAAAAAATCCCTGAAGCCCCTAAAATCCCATAATAATCCTAAAAAATCTCTACAAATAAAGAAAACATAAAATCGATTTAAAACACCAAAACGCTAAGAAAACCTTAATACCCATAAAAACCATAAATACCTAAAAATGATAAAAACCCTTAAAAAATAAAAACAAGAAAAAACCTAAAATCCTTAAAAACCCAAATCCCCCATAAAATCCTAAAACGGTTAAAAACTATAAATCCCCTTAAAACCAATAAAAATGATAGAAAACTCTGAAACCCCTTCAAAACCCTAAAAAATATGAAAAACCATAAAAACCATAAAAACCATATAAACCCAAAAAAACCACAAAAACACAAAACTCCACAAAATATATAAAACCACTAAAAAAGTCCTAAAAAATACATAAAAATCCAAAAAAATGAAAAAAAAACTAAAAAAATTTAAACTCCTAAGGGAACTGTAAAAACCATAAAACACTTAAAATCCTGAATAACCCAAAAACGCAAAAAATCCTATAAACTCGTAATCCCCCTTGAACCCTAAAAAGACTCAAAATCCCTAAAAACTCCAAAAAACACATAATATTACAAAAAGTTATATAAAAATATCTAAAAATTTATAAAACCATAATTAAAAAAACAAAAAATGTTAAAAATATAGAAATAATAAAAACCCCTAAAAACCTAAAAAATGCTAAAAACCCAAAAAGACCCTAAAAATCTGAAAACACTAAAACCATTAAAAACCCAAAAAACATAAGAAATCCTAAAAACTGATAAAAACACTAAAAATCCAATAAATCTATAAAACCCGTATACACCCTAAGCATGTTTTAGATCTCTAAAAACCTTAATTTCCCTAAAATCTAAAAAAACTCTAAAAATCCAAAAAACCCCATAGTCTGGTAAAAACCATAAAAACCATAACACCCATTAAAACCGTAAAAAATAACTAAACAATTTATAACTTCTTTAAATCCTTAAAAACAATTAAAAACTCAAAAATCAAAAAAACCCTAAAAAGCTTTAAAAAAACCAAAATCCCAATAAATAGAAAAACCATAAAACTCTGAAAATTACTAATAGTCCTAAAAATCATAAAATCCTAAAAGATAGTAAAAATAATTACAAAGTAAAAACCCTAAAAATCTTTAAAACGCTAAGAAAACCTAAATCCTTGAAAACACATAAAACCCCTCAAACCTAAAAATTGTAAAACCAAAAAACATTAAATATCCTAAAACCATAAAAACCCCAAAACCTAAAAAACCCATAATAACCAAAAAAAGACATAAAATTCCTAAAAACATAAAAAACCCAAAGTATACTGATAACCCCTAAGAAAACCTTCAAAACAAAAAAATAAGACACAATAAAGTTAAAAAACTCTAAAAACCCTAAATGGCAAAAAAAACCCTAATAAATTCTTAGAACAATAAAATCCCTCTAAATACCATAAAAAATAAAAAAAATTCATCAAATCTATAAAACCAAAAAGAACTTCAAAAACCCCTTTAAACTATTAAAAACACTAAAACTCAAAAAAACCCATGGAAGACCCAATAAACCTAAAAAACCCTATAACCCTAAAAATCTCTAAAAATCCTGAAAACCCATAAAAATCCTAAAACATCACTAGAAGTTTCAAAAAAAACCCTAAAAATACTAAAAAAACATAGAGATAACCTTAAGAACCATAAAACCCAAAAAAACATACAATACCCTAAAACAACATAAAAAACTTAAAACAAAAAATAAATCTAAATCCATTTCAATCCCCTAAAAATAATAAAAAACAATAAAGAACATTTAAAACAATAAAAATTGAAAAAAAATTAACACCCTAATACCCTAAAGAACCATAAAACCCATAAAATCATAAAAACCCACAAATGAACAAAAAACCCTACAAACAATAAAAATAGTAACAAATACATAAGAATCTTGAAAGATTTAAATCCACTAGAAACCCTAAAAACCCCAAAGAAAACTACAAAACCCTTAAAACACTTAAAATCCTTACAAAATCAAAAAAAATGCCAAAACCCTAAAAACTCGTAATCCCAAAAATCCCTAAAAGGAATCAACATCTCTAAAAACCACCAAAACACATAATAATACTAAAAAACCTAAAATAACTAAAAATGTATAAAACCCATAAAATAGTGAAAATCCCAAATAAAATCATAAATATATAAAAACAATTAAACCCCCAAAAATGTAAAAAAAATGTTAAAAACCTTAAAAGACCTTAAAAACCCAAAACCCTGAAAACCATTAAAGCCCAAAAAACCATAAAAAAAACAAAAAACCAATAAAAATATTAAAACCCCATTAAAATCCCTAAACACCATAGAAACACCTAAGAAAGTTAAAAAACTCTAAAAATACTTAAATACATTAAAAATCCAAAAAACCATAAAAATAAAAAAACCATAGAACCAAAAAAACATAAAAACCATTAAACCCATAAAATTACCTAAAAACCATAAAATCCATAAAACTATAAAAACTTCTTAAAAACCCCAAAAATAAAAAAATAACACTGAAAACTCTGGAAATCCATAAGAAAACTTTAAAAACCTAAAAACCCCTAAAAACCTAAAAACACTAAAAAACCTAACATCCCTAAAACGTTAAAATCCCCTAAAACAACAAAAATCACTAAAATAAATAAAAACCATAAAACCCACTTTAAATTCAAAAATCCATTTAAACCCTAAATATGTTAAAAATCTCTAGATAACTTTACAATCCCTAAAAAACTAAATGAAAACCCTAAAACCTAAAAGACCATAGACACCACAAAACCCTAAAAAACCTCAAAATCACTAAAATCCCTAAAAATTCATAAAAAGGCCCTAGAAATATCTAAAAATGTATAATACCCTAAAAACACTAAAATACCTGAAGAAACCCATAAAAACATAAAACACGTAAAACCCATAAAAACCCTAAAACTACTGAAAACCCTAAAAACCACTTAATGTTTTTAAACCCCTATGAAACCATAAAAATACTTAAAAACCATAAAACCACTAAAAATAATAAAACCCCTAAAAATACTAATAATTATAAAACACATTTAAACCCCAAAAAAGTTAAAAAAATATAAAAAACTTAAAACCCTCAAAAACAATAATAAACCCTAATACCCCAAAAATTACCATAAAACCAAAAAACCAAAAAACCCAAAAAACCCATAATAAATAAACATAATTATCTAAAAAACTCTAAGAAAACCATAGAATCCGAAAAAAACTTATAACCCCTAAAAACCTAAAAAATCCTACAAATTCAAAAAACCCTAAAAATGATAAATACCACAAAATAGAAAAAACCATAATAATCAAATAAATTGTAAAACCTGTAAAAAATCTAAACCCCATTAAATGGATAATAGAATTCAGAAACTAAAAACATTAATAACACTAAAAAAACTCACAAAAACCCCAAACCCAAAAAAAATAATAAAACCCCTAAAAACCCTAAAAACCCCTAAACACCAAAAAACCGATTAAATCATAAAAATCTCTAATAACCAATAAAAATTTAAAAAAACTCCAAAAATCCTAAGAATCCTAAAAAAATTATACAGAAAATCTCTTAAATCCCATAAAAACTTAAAAAACAAAAAAATAGTTAAAACCCATAAAAACCCTAAAAACCATAAAACCCTTAAAACCCTTTAACACCCTTAATAACCATAAAAAGAAAAAAACCCCTAAAACCATTTAAAACCCATAAAAACCTATAAAACCACTAAAAGACGCAAAAAATCTAACACCCCTTTGAATCCCTAAAAACATTATCCCTAAAAACTCAAATAAAACCCAAAACACCAAAAACATACCAAATAAAAATTTAGAAACCTAAAAAACATAAAACCCATAAAAATTCCTAAAAAACCTAAAAATCCATAAAAGTATAAATATTATCCTAAAATTTCCTAATAATTTAAAACCCCCTAAAACCTCTGAAAACCTGTTTGAATACCTTAAAACCAAAAAACACTTAAAACCCCTAGAAAACATAAAAAAATAAAACCATGAAAAACAATAAAACCCCAAAAAACCCCAATATTCCAACTAAAAACTATGAAAATCCTTTCAAATCATAAAAATGTTAAAAACTTCCAAAAACTCTAAAAACTAGAAAAAATTCTAAAAGTGCCAAAAAACTCCAGAAACCCATGAAAAACCAAAAAATCCCTAAAACCTTCAAATTTTTAAAAGCCATATAACCCATAAAAATCATAAAAAACCCTTTAAATTCCCGAAAACATAAAAACTCTGAAAACCTAAAAAATCCTAAGAAAAACATAAAAATCTAAAAACAGTAAAAAACCTAAAAACCTAAAAATGATAGAAAACGAAAAAATCCCTAAAATATCTAAAGACCATAAAACCATAATGAAACCTAAAACATGTAAAAATCCCTAAAACTCATAAGAACCCTGAAAACACTAAAAATTATTAAAATCGTTTAAACCCATAAGAATGTTAAGAAACTCTAAAAACCCTTAAAACCTCTAAAGGACTCAAAGAAATCCTTATAAGCCCCAAAAATCCATTGAAACCCTAAAAACCTTAAAAACCCATAAAAATCAAAAAAAAATCCAAAAATAAAATCCCGAAAACCATAAAAACCCAAAAAACCATAAAAACCAAAATTAAACCATAAACAATTAAAGGCACTAAAACCCTCTAAAATTACAATTAAATGATAGAAATTATAACAGACCCAAAAACACAAAAACCCAAAAAAACCCATTAAAACAATAAAAACTACAAAACCAATAAAACCCTAAAAACCACTAAAACCTCTAAAAACCCTTTAAACCACTAACAATTATTAAAACTCAAAAAACACTTAAAAACCAAAATAACTCAAAAAACCCATAAACCATAAAAACCCTACAACCTCAAACAAATCCTAAAAACCCATCAATATCCCTAAAAATCTTAAAAATAATAAAACATTTAAAAAATCCATAAAAATCCTAAAAATATAAAAACCCTAAAAATATAAAAACCCCTAAAACCCTGAATACCAAAATGAAAATAATAAAAACCATAAAATAATTAATGTCCATAAGAAATGATTAAAAAAGTAAAAACCCTAAAAACTATATGAACCCTGAAAACTATAAAAACCCCTAAATAAAAAAACATGAAAAAACCATAATGAACCTAAAACAACTAAAACACTAAAAACCCATTAAACCCATAAAAATGTAAAAGAAACTCTAAAACCCTTAAAACCCCTAAAACCCCAAAAAACACATAAATAACCATAAAAATCATAAAAACCATAAAACACATCAAAATACCTAAAACCATAAAAACCATAAAAAAATATAAAATACACTAAAATACGTAAAAACATAAAAAAACAAAAAACCCATAAAAACCATAAGAAAACTATAAAAACATAAAAACAAAAAATCCTAATAAATAATAATAATGTTAAAACCCAATAAACCATAAAACTCCTAAAAACATTAAAACCCCCAAAACCCATAAAAATCTAAAAACCACTAGAAACTCTAAAAAATATTTAAGACATTAAATATTTTAAGAAAATATATAAACCCTTGAAACCCCAAAAAAAGAAAAAACACTAAAACCCCAAGAAAATATGAATACTCTAAAAACCTCTCAAAATCCATAGAAACCCTAAAGTGCATAAAATTCCCTAAAATAAAAAAAATTCCTAAAAACATAAAAAACAAAAAAAATTATTAAAACCTTAAAAACCAAGAAAAAAAATAAAAAACATTATAACGTAAAAATAATTAAAAACTCTAAAAACCTAAAAATTGTAAAAACCCTTCAAAACCATAAAAACCCTAAAACTTAAAAAATCCCATAAATTCTTAAAAAATAAAAAAAACCCAAATAACCTGAAACCCACTAAAAATTATAAAACCATGTTAATACCCTAAAAACACTAAAAAATATAAAAACCCCTTAAAACCATTAAAAACTAATAAAAATCATAAAAAACAATCAAATCTAAAAAAGCACTAAAAACCATAAAAATCATAAAAACAAATAAAAATCCCAAAAACATAAAAACCCTCAAATCCTTGAAAATATCTATAGTGGGTATTATTGATAGTTTTCATACCATGATTTGATTTCCAAACAAGGACCTTATCCTTGCTTGGTCTATGACCCCTCGAAGATATAATTGTGCTAATTTATCTCTATTTCGGTGGCATTTTGATCTTAACTTGAACCCAAAATCTCTAATGTTTGTGACTTGGGTATGATTTCGAGAACATCCCTTCCCCTTTAAATTCATTATTTATATGTTTGGGAATCTGGTGGGAAGGGTCTTATACGTGTATAGTAGTATTCGGGCTCTCTGTAACCCTATTTCTCCAAGGGATTTTGTTGAGATTGATTATTCTATGGAACTAGTTGAATTTGTGGGGATTGTGGTTGGTGTGGATATCTATTGGAAGCAATTAGTTATTTTTGAGTCATTGGTAAACTTATGTTCTTATTGTTGGAATCTTGGCCATCGTGATAAGAATATCATGTGTGGTTTCATGGGAGGTAGTGCTTTGAATCTGGATCTGGTGGAGTCGGGTGTAGGAAGTCAGGCCGTGGTGGAGGTGCAAGAGGTCGTGGTGATGAATGAACCCAATCCTATGCCTCCCCAACCAAAGGTTGGTGCATTTTTTGAGTACATTAAAAATTATTTGAATGTTGTGTGTGATAAGGTGTTGGTAGTGGCAGATTCATGTCGAATGGGCCTAGGGATTTCTAGGAATTGTAGTTTAAAGGAAAGGGATAGTGAAGAGGTGATAAATAATGATGAAAGTGTGACTTTGATCAAAAATACTGGGAACGATGCTATTAGTGAGTTTTAGGGGGCTGAGAAGGGGGAGGTGGGTGAGCAGGGGGGATGTCTTGGTTTGGGCATGAGAAGAGTCTGAATGAGGGTCCCCTAAATCATCCCTTGATAATGGTAGCAGTGACCCTGAGAAAAAAAAGTGAGCAAGCTAGTAGCATTCGGTTGTAGGTTTTGGATGGTGTCTCTCTGAGTAGTAGGTTTGAGTGTCATGTCTCTATTGATCCATTTGGTGGAAATTTTGTACAGGGGGGTGGCTAAGCAGGGGGAGGTAGCTCAGTTTGGGCATGAGAGGAATTTTATTGAGAAGCAACCCTTTTGGATTTATGATGGCCCCCCTGATCGGAATGTGGGTGACTCTTCTATGCATGTCCCTAGTTGTGTTGGAAGTGGGAGAGCTGGTCTACAGGTTCTATCATTGGTTCACAATGAGGTGGTTTGTGAAGTATGCACTGAGGATGTGGATGGGCACA
This sequence comes from Viscum album, assembly GCA_963277665.1. Classification (NCBI taxonomy): domain Eukaryota; kingdom Viridiplantae; phylum Streptophyta; class Magnoliopsida; order Santalales; family Viscaceae; genus Viscum; species Viscum album. The sequence goes on from OY728157.1 coordinate 395,541,647, forward strand.
TGCTGCCTGGGAATACTGGTACCCTAGGTGAGGAAGGTATGACTCAAGACACGCATTAGTTTTTGGGTGGTGTTTGAGGGGGCCTCTACTGATGAGCCCCATTTTGTGGTTTTGAAAGACATAGTTGTAGAAGAATGTAGAGGTTTTCACGAGCTGGCTAGAAAGCCTCCAGGTGAGACTGATCTATTTTTTCAATATAAGAAGGATCATTTTTTGGGAGAACTTCATATGTAGGACCTTCAATTTAGATGTGATATGGATGAGGCTAAAATGTTAGGTTTGATTTTTGTAGAGGATGATCATGAGACCAAGTCTAATATGGATCAGATCATGATGAAGAGGGATATGATTGGGGATTTCCTTCCAAATGGGAATGAAAATAAATTTGTAGTGTTCACATATGGTGATAAAGACCTTGGGATTAATAGATAGATTGTAAATCCTCTGTAGAAACAGTGTGGGAAAAGGGATGGTGATAAGGGGGCCTTGATTGTGGAAAGTGACCACATCATATATGGGAAGGAACCATAGGATGATGGTTTCACCTCTGCTGCCCCCCCCCCCCCCCCGAAAAAAGGAGGTCGAAGTGGGATAATTATACTCTTCCTAAACCCATGGCGACCCTGTCTTCCTCAAAGGATTCTAAACTGAAAGTAAAATTCAACAAACGGGAGTGAACTATGTGCACCTCTCAACAACAAAGACTCCAAGAGAAGTATCCAGCTCTCTTCAAACTTCAGGAGATTCTTGAGTCCGATTGGGAATCGATGGACACAGGTGTAGACTCTGACTTCTACATTACTGATGTGGCTTCTGTCTATGGTGTGGATAGGGACCCATATGGTGTAGCCCATGTTTATAAATTTGGTGGTCATGTAGAATGACTTGTTTTCCTTTTAGGCATGGGTATTTTGACCCCATCCCTAGATTGTTTTCTTTGTTTTTCGGATACATTGTGGAGGGACGCGAATAGCCTAGCCATGTCCCTTCTCTTCCATAAAACACATAAAAACCCTAAACAAATGTAAAATCTAAAAACCCTTTAATCCCAAAAATATATTAAAAACTCTAAAAATCCGAAAAACCCTAAAATATCAAAACCCCCCAAACAATAATAAAAACCTTAAACACCTCCCCCAATCCCTGAAAACCATAAAAACAAAAAAAATATTAAAAAATCCCTAAAAATTTATCAAAACATAAAAAAACCCTTAAAAATGAAAACCCCTAAAAACCTTAAAAACATAAAACCAATTAAAACCCCTAAAACCTAAAAAACCCTAAAAAACCTTAAAATACTAAAAACCTTAAAAATATCACGAGAAACCTTATAGACCCTAGAGACATTTAAAATCCCCAAAAACTCTAAAAACAATTTTAACCCCTAAAATGTTAAAAATCATTATAAAACCATAAAAACTCAAAAAACCCTAAAAACCAAAAAAAACAACAAACCCCCCTAAAATCCCAAAAACACAAAAAAACAAAAAAAATCTAACAAATTCCCTAAATATTCCTAAAAATTTTAAAAAACCCAAATAACCTGAAAAACTATAACAAAATCTTAAAAACCTAAATGCACAAAAAACCTCAAAAAACGTTAAAAAATTATAAAACCCCTAAAAGGCCATAAATACCCCAAAACCATAAAAAACACATAAAACCCTTAAAGACCACTAAAACCCATAAAAACCCAAAAAATCTAAAAAGTATATAACCCATTTTAGTCCATAAAAAATTAAAAAACTCTAAAAATCCTTAAAACCCTCAAAAACGCAAACAAAATGTTAAAACCCCAAAAGAATTTAAAAACCCTAAAACCATCAAAATCCACAAAAAATTATGAAAATAAAAAAAGCATAAAAATACCTCAAAACATAAAAAAACCTAAGATCCTTTAAAAAACATAGAATCCCCTTAAAAACTAAAAAAACACTTAAAACTCCAAAAAAACATAAAACCCTAAAACCTAAAAACCAATAAAAACCCTTAAAAAACATAAAAACCTTAAAAAATAACTATACAACATTAAATAAATCTAAAACCCTATAAAATCCTAAAAAACCACCAAAAACATAAAAAAATGAAACAAAAAACGTTAACAAATATAAAAAACCATAAAACCCTAAAAAACTAAAAAACCCCTTAAAAACTCTAAAGTACCATAAAAACCTAAAAATATGACTTAATCCATAAAAAATAAAAAAAATCCCTTATACCCCAAAAAACTCAAATGAAAATAAATCAACTAAAACCACTTAAAACCCCTAAAAACCTAAATATGCTAAAACCCAAAATTTTCCTAAAATCATTAAAAACCATAAAAAACCCATTAAAAACATAAAAACCAAAAAAACATAAAAACACTTTATATTACTAAAAACTCTAATACCCATTTAAACCTATAAAACATTAAAAAATTCTAAAAACCCTTTAAAACCCTAAAAACCCTTTAAAAACCTAAAATCCTATAAAAACCCTATAAAACAATAAAAATCCAGAAATCCAAAAAACCAAAAAACCCATTAAAATCCCTAAAATCCCAAAAAACCAAAAAAATATTAAATATTTCATAATAATCCATAAAAAAATAAAAAATCTTAAAAACCATGAAAAATCCTAATAAAATAAAAAAATATGAACAGTTAAAACCCCTATAAAACAAAAAAAACCTAAAATCCATAGAAACCCAAAAAATCCCTCAAAAACCTATAAACAATAAATTCTTCTAAAACCATAAAACCCCCCAAAACCCATAAAACTAATAAAAACTACTAAAAACTATAAGCCCCATTTAAACACCAAAAATAGTGACAAAGTATCAAAAATGATAAAAGCCCTACAAAATTTAAAAAACCCTAAAATCCCCAAAAAACTAAAATGAACATAAAATATCTTAAAAACCAAAAAATCTATAAAAACCGAAAAATTTATAAAAACCAAAAAAATAAAAAAATGTTAAAAATGACCTAAAAATTATATGAATTTAAAAAACACTAAGAAAATATTAAAACACCTTAGAAAACGTTAAAACCTAAAAACACTAAAATCCACTCAAAACATAAAAACATTAAAAACCATAAAGAACCCTAAAACCACCGAAAACCCATAAAATAACATAAAAACCTTAAAACACCTAAAAACCTTAAAACTCCCTAAAACCCCATAAAACCATAAAACCCCTAAAAACGTTAAAAAACTCTAAAAATCCTTAATCCCCAAAAAAATCCATAAAAACCCTTAAAATCCCTAAAACCCTTAAAACCATAAAAATCCTAATAAAGCACTAAAAATCAAAAAAAAAATTGTAGCAACCCCTTAAAACCTCAAAAACCCTATGATAACAATAAAATCATAAAAACATTTAAAACTCCTAAAAACTAAAGAAATGATAAAAACCGTTGAAACCCTAAAAACCCCCAAAAAAATTAAAAATATAAAAAAAACATCTAAAAATTTTAAAAACCCATAAATAACCCTAAAACCACTATAAACTCTAAAATCCCTTTAATCCCCTAAAAATGTTAAAAAACTCCAAAAACCCATATAAACCCTAAAAAATTAAAAAACAAACCAAAAGACATTAAAAACCCTAAAACCCCCCAAAAACCCCCTCCAAATCCATAAAACCCTAAAACCCCATTAAAATCCTATAAAATACCTAGAAATATCTGAATTTTTAAAAGCATAGAAACCTAAAAAACCAGAAGAAAATAATAAATAAATAAAATAACTTAAAACCCCAAAAAACCTAAAACATTTAAAAACCGATTGAAACCCTAAAAACCCACGAAATCCCTTAAATTCATAAATAGCCAAAAAATCAAATAAAGCTCAAAAATCACTAAAAACGTAAAAAACACTAAATACCAAAAAACTACATAGAAAGCATTAGTAAATAAAAAAATATATAAAATACCAAAACACCTTAAAAGCCTCTAAATACTGTAATTAACCTTAAAACCCATAAAACCCATAAAAACCCAATACCACTAAAAACTATAAAAAAACTTTAAACCCTGAGAAATGTTAAAAAACACTAAAAACCATAAAACACCAAAAAATTAATAAAAACACTAAAACCCCAAAAATCCATAAAAAACCTAAAACCAGAAAAACCGACAATATCCTGAAAACCACAAAAACCCGTAAAATTATACAAAAATAATAATAATCCTTAAAATTTAAAAAAACCAAAAAACCCTAAAAATGCTATGAAAACAATAAAAACCAAAAACGCGTAAAACCACTAAAAAACCTAAAAAACCCAAAATACCAAAAAACCATAAATCCATTCAAAATAACTAAAACTATAAAACCCATAAAATTCTAAAAAATCAAAAAAAAATCTATAAATATATAAAAACCCCTAGATTCCCTCAAAAACTCTAAAAACGTCAAAAACCTAGAAAATACTTAAAACCCACAAAAATCCTGGACCCTAAAACCTTAAAACACTATTAGACCCTAGAAACGCTTAAAACAAATAAAACCCCTAAAACTCTTAAAACCCTTAAAACCCTAGAAACACTAGAAACCACCAAAATCCTTAGAGATCTTTAAACCCCTAAAAATGTTGAAAAAATTAAAAAAACCATAGAACCTAAAAAAAACTCACACAAAAATCCTAAGAATCCAAATAAATCATGAAACCCATAAAACCCATAAAACCATAAAAAACCCTAAAAACCATAAAAACGCAAAAAAAAATTCCTAAAAATCCAAGAAAACACAAAAAACATAAAAACCATTGAAAACCCAGAAAACCTCTAAAAACATTAAAAACCTAAAAAAACCTAAAACCCATAAAACCCCCCAAAATGTAAAAAACCATGAGAACCCCTAAAACCCCAAATGCCCTAAAAACCAAAACCCCCCCTGAAACCTTAAAACCCCATAAAAACCCTAACACCAATTAGAACTCTAAAAAACATTTAAACCCTGATAAATGTTTAAAAGCACTAAAACCTCTGAAAAATAAAAAAAATAAAAAAACCCTAAAACCCCTAAAATTATCAAAAACAATAAAACCGTTAAAATACTCAAAAATACCTAAAACCTTAAAAACTATAAGAATCCTCCAAATCTAAAAAAATCCCAAAAAATGTAAAAAAGTAAATATGATGATGACCCTAAAAAAACCATAAAAATATAAAAACACTGAAACTCCCTAAAAACATAAAAATTTCTAAAAATGCTAAAACCCCTAAAACCCTAAAAACGCTAAAAAAACAAAAACTGTAAAAACCTAAAAACCAAATAAAAACCCTAAACACACTAAAAAACCTAAAACCCATTTAAACACATAAAACATTAAAAAAATATAAAAAACCTTAAAATCCATAACAACTCAAAAAACCCATAAAATTCCAAAAAACCAAAAAACCCCTAAACCCTATAAATGCCTAAAACCCCCTTAAAACCAATAAAATCCATTAAAATCCTAAAAATACTAAAAACAAAATCCCTAAAAATCCCTAAAAGTGTAAAAACAATCATAAAAACTAAAAAAACAAAAGAAAAATTTAAACACCTAAAAACACATAAACCTCTAAAAAATTTAAAAATGTAAAAAACCCATAAAAAAAACTAAAAACACTAAAAACCAATAAAATTCAATAAAACACCAAAAAAATAAATCCCAGAAACCATTAAATTCTCTTGAAAACATGTAAACAAACACAAAAGTTATAAAACTCTAAAAAACCATAAAACACCTCAATTAATCAATAACATTAAAATTATAAAAAACCATAAAAACCAAATAAACCGAAAAATCACTAAAAACCCCTAATAACCTTCAAAATCCCCAATAACACTAAAACCATAAAAATAATTTAAAATCCCAAAAAATCCAAAAAAACATAAAACACTAAAAACCAAAAGAAGACTATCAAACATTGGAAAAAATTAAAACATCTAAAAACAATAAAACCCCTCAAAACTATTAAACACATAAAACTCTAAAAACCTTAAAGAGACTAAAAATAAATAAAAACCCTTAAAGAAATATATAAAACAATTTAAGACTCTAAAAACATTTTAAAACATTAAAAAATATTAAAACCCATTAGAACAGAAAAAGCCATTAAATCCAAAAAAATCATAAAAACTGAAAAACTCTAAAATGCCACAAAATCCTTAAAAACCATAAAAAACATAAAAATCTTAAAATCCCTAAAAATAAGTAAAAAAATAAAAACCCCTAAAAACCATTATAAACTCTAAGAAAACTATAAAAATATAAAAAAACATAAATTCCTAATAAACCAAAAGACTCTAAAAATCATAAAAATCCGATATAAAACCCCCTAAAAGCCATAAACCCTTGATATTCCATAAAAAAATTTATACAAACAAAAACTCTCAAATCCCTTTACACAACATAAATCTCAAAAACTCTAAAAAATCATATAACCACTAAAAACTCAAAAAAAACCCAAAAACCGAAAAAAACAATGAAACCCTAAAAACACTTAAAGTCCCTAAATACAAAAAAACACATAAAAATCGTAAAAATCCATAAAATTTTTAAAAAGGTAAAAAAACTAACAGCCCCAAAAACCTAAGAAAACATAAAAAACCTTAAAACACATTAAACCCTTAACAACTTAAAAAACAATAAAAATCTAAAAATGTGTAAAAAACCTAATGCCCCAAAAATTCCCAAAAAAACATAAAATTTAAAAACAAAATGCCTAAAAATTCTCAAAAAAATAAAAACCCTAAAAACTATTAAGGAAACCATAATAACAAAAAACAATTAAAACCTGTAAAAAAAACCTAAAACTCCCAAAATCCAAAAAGACCCTAAAAACACTAAAACCCTCCTTAAAACATAAAAACCCATAAAAACCATAAAAAAGAACATTGAAACCCACTAAAAACACTAAAACTCTTTAATCCCCTAAAATGTTAAAAACAAAAAACACCTTAGAAACCCTAAAACCCCTAATAACCCACCAAATCCATAAAAACCCATAAAATTCCAAAAAAATCACTTAAAAGTCCTAAAAAAGTAAAAACCACTAAAGACCCTAAAAAGAAAAAAGAAATATTTAAAAACCTAAATCACTTAAAAACCCTCAAATGCTAAAAACACTAAAAAAACCTAAAAATGCTAAAAACCTAAAAAACCAAAATAAACAAAAAAAATCCAAAAAATCTAAAAAATGCATAAAAATGCATAAAAATCCATAAAAAAGTAAAAATCCCTAAGAACCCTAAGAATTTTAAAAGAAACAAAATACATAAAAACCCCTAAGGTACAGATAAAATCCTAGAAGAACATTAAAACCCTAAAAACCAAAAAAATACTAAGAACCAAAAAAATCTAAAAAAATCCCCATAACCCCAAATAACTATAAAAACCCATATACCTTAAGAACCCGGAACACCCTTAAACCAATAATAACTTCACAAAGTATTTGAACCCCTAAAAATGTAAAAAACTCTAATACCTATTAAAACCCATAAAAACTAAAAAAATAGTAAAAACCCAAAAAAGAAAAAACCCCTAAAACCCCTATAAAACCCTCGAAACCCACAAAATCCCTAAAAATTCGTAAATATCCTACAATATACGTAAAAATCCTAAAAACATAAAAACACCTTAACACCTTCAAAACCCATAATAAAATATTTAAAATGGTAAACAAATTAAAAACACTAACAAACTCAAAAATGATAAAAACCCTAAAAACCCTCAGAATCCCTAAAAAATGCGAAAACCAATAACGAATCTAAAAATATCCCTAAAAATTAATAAATATGTAAAAAACCCCTAAACCCATAAAAATCCATATGAAAACCATATAAACCTAAAAAAACATAAAACACATAAAAATTATAAAACACTAAAAATGCTAAAACCCTAAAAACCATAAAACCCCTAAAAACCGTAAAAACATTGAAAACGCATAAAAACCCTAAAAACCCTAAAAACCCATAAAATCTTTAAAAAACATTAAATAAATTTTAAATTTCCTAAAAATAAAAAATAAACTAAAAACCCAAAAAAAAAAACCCCTAAATGCATAAAAACACAAAATACCCAAAAAACCCCTAAAATCAATAAAAAACATAAAAATTCCGAAAAGCATAAAAATACCTAAAATTCTAAAAACACATAAAACTACTAAAATATATAAATAAAATAAAAACCATAAAAAGCATAATCACCATAAATCCCATCCTAATCCATAAAAACATAAAAACCATAAAAATAATAAATTACATAAAAATACATAAAATTGTAAAACCCCCCAAAATCCTTAAAAACCCCTAAGAAAACCATTATAACCTAAAGACACTTAAAATTCCTAAAAAACCAAAAAATTAAAAAACCCCTAAAAGACCCTAGAAAACATAAACAAATCTCAAAACCCTAAAAATCCACTAAAAAAATATAAGAACCCTTTAAAACCCTAACAAAATGAAGATTTTTTAAATACTTATAATAATAATAATAACTAAAATTTTTTGGAAAACCCCAAAAAACATAAAACCATAAAAAATACTTAAAACCCCTCTAACCCATAAGAAATTCCAAAAAATCCTAAAACCCGAAAAATCTTGAAGAATACCTTAAAACCCTAAAATCCTAAAAGATGATAAAACCATTAAAACCCCTAAAAACCCAAAAGATCCTTAAAAACCAAAAAATTACATAAAAACGTAAAAAATCACAAAATTCCTTAAAAATATTTAAAAAATTAAAAAGTTGTAAAACTCATGAAAACCCATATGAATTCCATTAAAAACAAAAAATGCATAAAAAACTAATAACCAAAAAATTCCAAAACTCTTAAAAACACTAAAATCCCTAAAAACCACTAAAACCCATAAACTTACCAAAAAACCAAAAAACCCGTAAAAACCATAAAAACACTAAAAACCCAAAAAAAACTCTAAAACACGTTAAACCCCTAAAAATGTAAAAAAACTATTAGAAAACTTTTAAAACCTTGAAAACTCAAAAACCCAATAAAAATCCTAGAAAAATGATAATGCCCTTAAAAACCCTAAAACGCTGAAAATAAAAAAAACCCTATGACACCATAAAAAACTTAAAAAATTCTAAAAACATTGAAAAACCTAACAAGCATTAACATACCATAAAAAAACATAAAACCCCTAAAAACATAAAAATAATTAGAAACCTTACAATCTCATAAACCAAAAAAAACTCAAAAACCCTTAAACCCTAAAAATCATAAAACCCAAAAAAATCCCTAAAACACTAATTAAAATAAAAATGATAAAAAATCACTAAAAATCACAGGAAATGTAAAACATTTGAAAACCCTAAGAAAACCTTAAAAATATAAAAAATCTTAATACCTATAAAAATATAAAAACACAAAAAATCCAAAAAAAACATGAAAACCATAAAAACGACTTAAAAAATAAAAAACCCATAAAACCCAAAAAAAATGAAAAACTCTAAAACCCCTTCAAACCCCTTAAAATGTTAAAAAACAATAAATACAATAAAAACCTAAAAAATCGCAAAAACACTACGAACCCAAAAAATCCATAAAAAACATAAATCCCTAATATCCCTAAAATCCCTAAAAATCCCTAAAAACAATAAAATGAAAAAAAAAATCAATTAAAATACCTAAAAATGTAAAAACCCTAAAACCCATGATAAAACCTAAGAAAACCATTAATCTGAAAAACAATTAAAACCCATAAAAACCTAAAAAACGTAAAAACCCCTCCAAATCCCTACAAGCCCAGAAACCATAAAAATCCTAATTTTTTTTACAGATACCTAAAAATGATAACTCTCTAAAAACCATGAAACAACCTAGGAAGTAATTAAAAACCTAAAAAACATAAAACCCCTCAAAACATAAAAACAAAAAGGACCTTAAAATGTCCATAAAACAATAAAATCCTAAGAAATACCGAAAAACCGTAAAAAACCTGAAAGACAATAAAAAACCTAAAACCTATAAAACCCTAGAAACTCACTAAAATTTAAAAATACCCATTAACAAATCATAAACACCTAAAACCATCAAAATAATTAAAAACCCTAAAAACCCATAAAAATCATAAAATTCCCGAAAAATACCTAAAAACATAGAAAAAATTATAACCCTGAACCCACCCTTAACAAATCTTAAATACCTAAAATCACTCAAAACCACTAAAAAACCTAAAAACGGTAAAAAAACTGAAAAAACCTAAAAACATAAAAACTCTCAAAATCAATAAAAAAGAATAAAACTCCTAAAAATACATAATAATAAAAAAAAAGTTAAATCTATAAAGACCCTAAAAGTATTTAATAAAATAATAAAAAACTAAAAACACTTAAAAACCCAAATAATCCTTAATCCCTGAAAAAACCTTAAAAGACACTAAAAACCATAATGACCTCTGAAAAACATATACCCCCATAAAAATTTTAAAAACCACTAAAAATCCATAAAAAATTTAAAAAACTAATAAAATAAATAAATACCCTTTACACCCATAAAATTATTTTTAAAAAATACCATAATACCCTTAAAAATAGAAAAACTACAAGACACTGAAAAACCATAAGAACCGAGAAAACTATAAAATTCCTCCAAATCCCTAAAAACCTAAAATCCCTAAAATCTCTAATAATACCCATGATTTCAATCAATAGTAAAAAACCATGAAGACCCATAATAACACCTTAAAACCATAAGTACACATAAAACGCCTAAAAACAAAAAACGATAAAAAAAACCTAAAACCCCTCAAAACAAAAAAACCTCCTAAAAACATTAAAAAACAGAAAAACCCATTAAACCACTAAAACCACTAAAAAAACTAAAAAACATTTAAACCAATAAAACATTAAAATAGTTTTGTAATCCTTAAAAACCCTAATAACTCAATAAAAACACTAAAAACCTAAAAGCCATAAATCACTTAAAAATACCAAGAATTGTAAAAACTATCAAAATCCCCAAAAACCTAATTATCACGAAAATCCTAAAAAAACCTTGAAAACCCCTAAAAACCTATAAACCATAAAAACACATCAAACCCCATGAAAAACATAAAAACCTAAATCCACTTTAAACCCCTAAAAAATAAAAATAGTAAAAACCCTAAAAAACCATTAAAACTATAAAAAACCTTAATAAACCATAAAAAATCAAAAAAACCATAAAAACACTAAGAACATAGAAAACCCTATTAAACCTAAAAACCTCATTAAAAACCATAAAAACCCAAAAAAATACTTTAACCCCTATAATTTAAAAAAACTGTTAAACCCCCTAAAACCCAAAAAACTATCAAATTTAATAAAACCAAATAAAATTACAAAAATTCCCTAAAAGTACATAAATATGGAAAAACCAAAAAAATCCTATAAAATCCTTAATATCAGGAAAAAAAATTGAACACCCCTAAAAAATAAAAAAATTATAAAACCCCTAAAACACCCTAAAATCCGTAAAATCACTTAAAACAAAAAAAACCCTGAAAATCTTTAGGAACCATATAAACCTGAAAAACCCTAAAAAAACCTCTAAAATATCTAAAAACGATTTAAAACCATAAGAATGTTAAAAATATTTAAAAATCAAAAAAATGTTAAAAACCTTAAAAACTCAGAAAACCCCAAAAAAAACCTTGAGAATCTCTAAAATCTATAAAAATCATAAGATGATATTTAAATCCTAAAAACATATTAAAACCATTAAGACCAAAAAAGTATAAAAACACAAAAAGTGCCAAAAAAAACTCCAAAATCCCCAAGAAACCATAAAAACCCCTATAAAATTTAAAAACCCAAAAGACCACTACAAAATATAAAAATCCATTAAACCCCTAAAACGTTAAAAAACAAAAAAAACCTTAAAATCCCTAAAACCCCAAAAGAACCATAAAAAGATAAAAATACTAAAAGACACAACCCCCCCCCCCACAAACTCCCCAAATCCCACAAACCCCACAAAACCTAAAAAGTCCCTAAAAAATCAACAAACATAAAAAACCCTAAAAAGAAAAAAGAATCCTTAAAAACCTTAAAAACGTTAAACCCATAAATAACCAATAAACATTAAAAACCAAAAATATTCTTAAAACCCTCAAAATCCCTAATAACCCTAAAACCCATAAAAATCCTAAAAAACCCAAAATAAATATAAAAACCCCATAAAAATATAAAAAACCCAATAAAAACATTAAACACAAAAAACACTTAAAAACCTAAGAAACACAAGAAACCATTAAAACCCCTAAAAACCCTAAAATTACTATAAACCATATAAACCACTAAAAACGAAATAAAAAAACCAAAGAAACCCTCAAAATACCTAAATACCATAAAAGACTATAAAAATCCTAAAAAACCCAGAAAATCTTAAAAACATAACAAAACCTAAAAACTATGAAAACCCCTAAGAAAACCATAAAAACCTAAAAATTATAGAAACCCTTAGGAAAATATTAAAAACCTAAGAACACGTAAAACCACTTAAAACCTAAAAACAAAATAAAAACTGTAAAAATTTTAAAAAAAATAAACCCCCCAAACATTAAAATATCTACAAACACTTAAATGCCTAAATACCACTAAAAAATCTAAAAACACCTTAAAACCATAAAAACATTAAAAAACTATAAAAAAACAACAAAACCCCTAAATACTCAAATAAAACCCAAAATACCCTAAAACCAGAAAACCCTGCAACCCAAAAAAGTCTCAAAATCCATTAAAATCCCTAACATCCTAAATATCCTAAAGAAGTCCAAAAATACACAAAAAATGTAAAAAAAAAACTCCATAATACCCTAAAAACTCTTAAGAATCCTTAAAAACCTAATAACACTTTAAACCCCTAGAAACCTAATAATGTCTGAAAACACTCAAAGTGCTAAAACCCCTTTAAACCCCTAAAAACCATAATAAACCCTAAAATACATTAAAATAATAAAAACCCTTAAAAAACAGAAAACCACAAAGTCCCTAAAAGCCATAAAAATCCTAAAACTCTAAAACATCCGTAAAAAACTATAAATATAAAAAACCCTAAATCCTTGAAAACCATAAGGAAAACATTAAAACATAAAAACATTTTAAACCCCTAAAACCCTAAAAAATTCTCAATTCTTTAAAAACCATAAAAACCCTTATTAAGAAAACATAAAACCCCAAAAACACTAAAAACACATAAATTCCTAAAACCCACTAAAAACTATAGAAACCCTTTAAACCCATAAAAATCATAGAAAAAATTCTAAAAACCAAAAAACCCTAGAAAACTAAAAAAACCCATGAATTCAAAAAATCCAAAAAACCCTAATACCCTTAGAAAAACTATTGACCCTCGAAATCTCTAAAAAAACCTAAAAATCCATAAATCCCAAAAAAAATTCTAAAAAGTCCTAAATACATAAAAACCTTAAAATCCTTCAAAACTAAAAAGAAAACATTAGTAACCTAAATACCCTTAAACCCATTAAGAAAAATAAAAATGGTAAAACCAAAAAGGACTAAAATACCCTAAAACACATAAAACTTATAAATACCTTTAAAACACATAAAAATAAAGAAAAACCATAGAAACTCCTAAAAATAATAAAAACCCTTTAAATCCAAGAAAAGTTAAAAACACCTAAAAAACATAAAACCCTAAAAAACCCAAAAAAATCCCTAAAAATTCAAAAAACCTAAGCCCCTCAAAATCCAAAAAATCCCTAAAAACCATAACAATTCTAAAAATCCTAAATTATACCTAAAAAGTTAAAACCATGAAAAAACCCAACAAAATAATAAAACACTAAAAACACTAAAACCTTTAAAAACCATAAAATGCTAAAACCTAAAAACCCAATTTACCCTAAAATCCCTCAAAATACCATAAAACCCCAAATAACCATAAAATATACTTAAAAATCCCTAATTCTAAAAATTTTAAAAGTATAAAAATACCACAATGCACCTTATAAAACACTAAAAACCAAAAAACACTTTAAACAGTTAAAAAACCTAAAAAACACCAAACCCTCTAAAAACTATAAGAACACATAAATCCTTAAAAATTATAAAACCTAATTAAACCCTATAAACAATTTAAACCCCTAAAATCCTTAAGAAATATAAAAAATATTTAAAACCTGAAAATATTTAAAGAATCTAAAAAACAAAAAAAACCCATAAAAAACCTTAAAATCTATAAAAACAGAGACACCCTTATTATATTTAAAAATCATAGAAATAGTAAATACCATAAAAAACACTAAAAATCCATTAAATTTCAAAAAACCATAAAAACATTGAAATCCCTAAGAAATCCTTAAAAATATAAAAATGCTTAACACCCCTAGAAAACCTAAAAACACTAAAAGAACAAAAAACCTAAAAACCATAAAAACCCCAAGAAAAACCATTAAACCCATTAATATCCCATAAAAAACATGAAACCACTAAAAACTCTGAATCCTTTTAATCACTTAAAAATGTTAAAAACTCTAAAAACCCTTAAAACACTAATAAACACAAAAAACCCTAAAAACAAAAAACTATACAAACCATAAAACCATAAAAAATAAAAAAACCCCACCAGATCATAAAGACTATAAAAACCCTTAAAAATATTTAAGACTCCCTAAAAATCCGTAAAAATATAAAAACCCATAAATACCCTAAATCCCATGGAAGACCTAAAAATGTTAAGAGCCATGAAAACCCATAAAAACCATAAAAACCATAATAGCACTAAAAACTATTAAAACCAAAAAAACCCCATAAAACTCTAAACAACTAATAAAAGCTCTAGAACACCTTTAAACCCCTAATAGTGTTAAAAAATTATAAAAACCCCTAAAAACTCAAAAAACCCAAAATAAAAACGGAAATAAAAACCCCTAAAAACCTAAAAACAATTAAAATATCTAAAAGCACAGTAAAAATCCTAGAAAATGTAAAAAATACCAAAAAAATATAAATACCATAAAAACCGATAAAAACACCAAGAAAATAATAAAAAACAAAAAACAAATAAAAACCATAAAAACCTAAAAAATACTAAAAAAACTTGAATACCATAAAAGCCAAAAGAGCCCTAAAACCCCTAAAAACATTAAAATAACTAAAAATCTATAAATACCATAAAAACCTCCAAAAACAATAAAAACACTTTAAACCTCTGAAAATGATAAAAACTCTAAGAACATTAGAAATAAAAAAATACAAAAAACCAATAAAACCCAAAAAAATATAAAATTATTCAGAATCCTTCATAATCCTAAAAACCATAAAATCCTAAAAAATCACTAAAATCCCCTAGAAACATAAAAACCTGAAGAACCTTGAAAACTCAAATGAAAATCCTAAAAACCAAAAAAACACTAAAAACTCATTTAAAAACCTAAACAACTCTAAAAACCCTAGAAACAAATAAAATCCCTAAAAATCAATAAAAACCATAAAATAATAAAAACTCTTAACCCCATTTAAACACCGAAATGCATGAAAAACCTAAAAAATACCCTAAACCCCCTAAAAACCCCCAAACCCCAAAACACCCTCAAAATCCCTAAAAATGATAAAATACCCAAAGGATCCTAAAATCCCTTGAAACTATAAAAATACAAAAACACTATTAAAAAACTAAAAACAAAAAAACCCCCAAAACCATAGAAACTCTAAAAATCACTATAAACCCCCAATGCAATAAAAAACTCTAAAAATCTTAAAACCGTCAAAAATAAAAAAAACACTAAAAACACAAAAAACAAATAAATATCTAAAAACCCTAAACACCCTTAAAACCCCTCAAAATCCCAAAAAATAACTAAAAACCTATTAAAATCTTACAAAATAAAAAAAAATCCCTAAATACCTAAAAAATCCTAAAAAATATTAAAAAACCCAAAGAAATATTTTAAAACATAAAAACACTTAAAACATAAAAAAACATAAGAATACAAAAATCCCTAAAATAACCAAAAAAATGTAAAAACCCACAAAATCCAAAAACACGATAAAAACCTTAGAAACCCAAGGAAACAATGAAAAAAACTCTAAAACCCACTAAAAAATCTAAAAAAACATTTAATCCCTAAAAATTATAAAATCTATTGAAACCACAAGAACCCGAAAACTAAAAAAACCACTAGAAACCCAAAATAACAATAAAATCCAAAAAAAACCCTATACAACCCCTAAAACCCACAAAATCCTTAAATACCCTAAAAACCCTAAAATCTATAAAAAAATCCCTCATATCCCAAAAATATATAAATAAAAAAAATCATGAACACCCCGAATAAAACATTAAATATCTAAAAACAAATAAATCCATTAAAAACATAAAAAATGCTAAAAACACTATAACCAATAAATGCCCTCAAATCCCTAAAAACCCAAAACCCCCATAAAATCCCCAAAAAGCATCTAATTACTATAAATCTCTTTTAAACCCCTAAAATCATTATAAAACACTAAAATCTACAAACCCACAAAGATTTTCAAAAAACCCAGAAAAAAAAATAAAACCTTAAAAACCATAAAAATCAAAAAAACACCAAAAAAACAAAACAAAAATCCTATAATGCATAAAAATGTAAAAAAACTAAAATCGCTGAATACCCATAAGAAAACCATAAAATATAAAAAAACATAAAACCTTAAATAAAACAACAATAGTGGATAAAAAACCCTAAAACACCTCAAAATACTATAGAAAACTACAGAACCCGAAAAATATTAAAAAAATCCAAAATTCCCAAAAAACATAAAAACAACAAAAACACTGAATGCCACTAAAAATGTTAGAAATTATAAAAAACACAAAACCCCTAAAAATCTCTAAAAACCATCAAAACCTAAAAATGTTAAAAATTCCCTAAAAACGCAAAAAATGTAAAAAACCCATAAAAACATAATAAATCATTAAAATCCTAAAAAACACATAAAACCCATACAAATCTAAAAAAATAAAAAAATCCCTAAAAATATCTAAAGACTTTAAAACAATATAAACCCAAATGCCGGAGAAACCCCAAAAAATTAAAAACCCTAAAAACCAAAAATAACCATAAAGCCCCTAAAAACATTAAAAACCCTTTAAACACCTAAAAATGTAAAAAATTTAATAAATATTAAAACCATTTATAAAATAAAAAAAAACCATAAATGAAAAAAACTCTAAAAACCTATAATCCCTTATAAAACCTCAATATCCATAAAAACAAAAAAAACACATAAAAATACGTAAAAATTTAAAAAAAACCCTAAGACCCCTTTAAAACCCTATGAGACCCATAAAAATATAAAAACACTTAAAGCCCCGAAAAACTTTAAAACTCTAAAAATCATAAAAACACTAAATACCTTAATAATTACAAAAACACCAGAAACACCCTAAAAACATTAAAATTCAAAAACCACAT
Organism: Viscum album; assembly: GCA_963277665.1. NCBI lineage: Eukaryota > Viridiplantae > Streptophyta > Magnoliopsida > Santalales > Viscaceae > Viscum > Viscum album. The sequence goes on from OY728157.1 coordinate 395,559,044, forward strand.
AAAAATCCAAAAACCCCACCAATACTCTGAAGACCATTTAAACCTACAAAAGTGTTAAAAACTCTAAATACCTTTTAAACCCTATAAACATAAAAATTCCTTAAACCCCTAGAAACATCGAAACCCTTAAAAACTCCACAAAATAAATAAGGACACTAAAACCAATAAAAGTCCTAAAAATAACTATAAATCCCTATAATTTATATAATACTATAACCCTAAAAAACCATGAAAACCCCTTATAAACACATGAAATTTTAAAAACATTTAATACCCTAAAAACATAAAAATCACTAAAACCCCTAATCAACTTAAAAACCATTAAACCCCTCAAAAACCTAAAAAACATAAAAACCAATAAAAATTATCAAAAATAACTAAAAATACAAAAACATAAAAAAACACATACACACCCTAAAAACCCCAAATAAAACAATAAGTGCCTTAAAACACTTTAACCCCTTAAAAATCATAAAAATGAATAAGCCATTAAAAATCCATAAAAACCATAAAAAAACTTAAAAATATAAAATCCCATTAAAAATTTTATTAACCTAAATACTAATAAAACACTAAAGAAATATTGAAAATTATATTACCCATTAAAACCCCAAAAAATTATATAAATCTCTAAATTCCATTAAATCCTTAAAAACCTAAGAAACTATAACTAATCTAAATCCCTAAAGAGTAATTAAAATCTTAAGAAGGGTTAAAATGCCTTAAAATGAAAATAAAAACCATAAAGCCCCTAAAATGTCCATAAAAACAACAAAAACCTATAACCAATTAAAACACCAAAAAAACATAAAAAAAAGAAAAAAACCCTAACACCACACAAAATCCCTACAAACCAAAAAGCCAATAAAAAATATAAAAAACCACAAAAATCCCTAAAAATGTCAAAAAAAACACCTAAAACATAGAAAAGCCTAAAAAATAATAAAAAACCATAAAAATAATAAAAGACCCAAAATCCATTAAAAACAAAAAAAACATATAAAAATATTAAAAATCCTATATACCCTTCAAAACATAGTACCCCAAAAAATGTTTTAAACCCCTAAAAACAATAAAAAAAATAAAAAACCACTAAAAACTCAAAAACCATTTAAACCACTACAAATGTTAAAAACTCAAAAAATCCTTAAAACCACTAAAAACTAAAAAACCCAAAAAAATATAAAAACCCCAAAAATATAGAAAACCATATAACCCAAAGAAATCACTATATACCTTAAAAACCATAAATATCATAAAAACTCCCTAAAAATCCCATAAAATAATCAACCCAAAAAGCTCTAAATATACCAAAGAAAACAATAAAAACCCAAAAAATATAAAAGACCCTAAAATCCAAAAAACACATAAAACCCTAAAACAATAAATATCCCAAAATACACTTAAAAATCAAAAAAACATTGAAATCACTAAAAAAATCCTAAAAACAATGAAAAATACTAAGAAAAGATTATAAACATAAAAACACATAAAACCCCTAAAAACCATAAAATTAATTTACACCCTAAAAGGCCATAAAAACAATTAAAATTCCTAAAACCCTTAAAACTGAATAACCCATAAAACCCCTAAAAACCCAATAAAGAATAAAAAATACAATAAACACTAAATAATGATAAAAAATCTAAAATTCCAAAAAACACTTAAAAACTCTAAAAATCCCCAAAAACCCAAGAAAACCAAAAAAACCAAAAAAAACCATAATACCCCTAAAAACAATAAAACCCTTTAAAGGATAAAAAACCATAAAAATCCATAAAAATCATATTAAACAATATAAATACCATTGATTGTAAAACTCACTAAAAATGTTAAAAACACTAAGAAATATGTAAAACCATAAGAACACTAAACCCCCCTAAAAACTAATAAAATGATAATACCCTTAAAACCCTAAAAAACATAAAAACACTCAAAATCCTACAAAAACATAAAAAACCAAATAAATCCTAAAAATTTAAAAAATACCTAAAAACATAAAAACCCTAAAAAACCCCTAAAAATATTATAAACATTAAAACACATAAACCACTAAAGACCTAAAAAATAAGAAATCCTTAAATGTCCCTAAAAACCTAAAAACCAAAAAAACCATAAAACCCACTAAAAACTTGTAACAGCCCTAAAAATCCATAAAAACCCCTAACTAACCAAAAATCTAAAATCTTATCAAACCCATAATAATGTTAAAAAATATAAAATACATAAAATCCCAAAAGAATCCAAAAAAACACTTAAAATTTGAAAAAATAATCATGAAAACCAAAAAAACCCATACAACCCCTCCAAAGTGTGAAAATCTATAAAAACCCTAAAAACCTTAAGGAAACCATAAAAACCTAAAAAACTAAAAAACCGTAAAAACCTAAAAAAATTATATAAATAAAAAAATACCCTAAAACCCCAAAAAAACTAAAAAATTATAGAAATCCAAAAACACCCGAAAACACCTAAAACCATAAAACCCCTAAAAACCATAAAACCCACTAAAATAAAACATAAACATAAATCCCACAAAACTCTAAAAACCATTTACACACCAATAATGTTAAAAAAAGATAAGAAAAATTAAAAACCCTAAATAATAAAAAAGACAAATAAAGACAAATAAAGATAAACACCTAAAACCCCTAAAAAGCATAAAAATCTTATAATGGTACTAAAAATACCAAAAAACATTATAAACCCTAGAACCCTGGAAAAAACCAAAGAAAACCATTAAAACATAAAACAACTTAAACACCTAAAAACCTAACAACATTAAAACCCCTAAAAAACTCTCAAATTCTTAAAAAACGTGAAAAACATTTAAAATCCTTAAAAATCAATAAAATTCCATAAAAATGTAAAAAAACCTTGAAACCCCCTAAGAAACCCTTAAAAATAACAATACATATAAAATCCATAAAACAAAAAAAAACAAAAAAAACATAAATACCCTAAATACCCTAAAAACCATTCAAACCCCTAAAAAGCATAAAAACCAAAAAACCAATCCAAACAAAAAAAATAACTAAAAACATTAAAAACACCTTAAATTCAAAAAAATAATTTAAAAACACTAAAAAAATTAAAACCCTCAAAAACTAAAAAAATTTAAAATAAAGAAAACCCAAAAAAACCATAAAAACCTTACAAAAACATGAAAAATAATAAGAAAACCTTAAAACACAAAAAACACAGAAAACCCCTAAAATCATTAAAAATCATACAACCCTAAAAAACTAAATACCAGGAATCCATAAAACCCCTCAAAATACTTAAAACCCACAAATCCATAAAAACCTAAAAAATAAAAAAAAATCCCTAAAAATGTAAAAAAAACCTTAAAACAATGATAACCCTTAAGAAAACCTTTAACCCCTAAAAACAATTAAAACGCTTAAAAAATTTAGAAAACTCTAAAAACCATTAAAGTCTCTAAAAAAACTAAAAACCCATAAGAACCATAAATCCCCTAAAAACAATTAAAACTCTAAAAATAGACTAACACCTCTTAAAACCTTTTAATCCCATAAAACCAATAAAACTCAAAAAAACCCAAAAAAACTATAAAAACCTAAAAAAACTAAAAAACCCTAAAACTCAAAAAATCCCTAAAGCCCCTAAAATCCCATAATAATCCTAAAAAATCTCTAAAAGTAAAAAAAAACATAAAATCCCTTTAAAACCCCAAAAAAACGCTATGAAAACCATAAAACCCATAAAAACCATAAATACCGAAAAATGATAAAAACCCTTAAAATCATAAAAACAAGGAAACACAAAAAATCCTTAAAACACAAAAACCCCCATAAAACCCTAAAACGGTTAAAAACTATAAATCCCCATAAAACCAATAAAAATGTTAAAAAACACTGAAACCCCTTCAAATCCCTAAAAATATGAAAACCCATAAAATCCATAAAAACCATATAAACCCAAAAAAACCATAAAAACACAAAACTCCACAAAATTCATAAAACCACTAAAAAATAAAAATCCTAAAAAATACATAAAAATCCAAAAAAATGTAAAAACCACAAAAAAAATTAAAACTCCTAAGAGAACTGTAAAAACCATAAAACACTTAACATCCCGAATAACCCAAAAATTCAAAAAATCCTAAAAACTCGTAAACCCCCTTGAACCCTAAAAAGCCTCAAAATCCCTAAAAACTCCAAAAACACATAATAATACAAAAATACCCTTAAAAATATCTAAAAATGTATAAAAAAATAATTTAAAAAAAACAAATAAAATCTTAAAAACCTAAAAACACTTAAAAACCCTAAAAACCTAAAAATTGCTAAAAACCCTAAAAGACCCTAATGACATGAAAACCCTAAACCATTAAAAACCCAAAAAACATAATAAATCATAAAAACTGATAAAAACACTAAAAATCCAATAAATCACTAAAACCCCAATACACCCTAAGAATGTTTTAGTTCTCTAAAAACCATAAATTCCCTAAAATCTAAAGAAACACTAAAAATCCAAAAAAACCCATAGTCTCCTAAAAACCATAAAAACCATAACACCCATAAGAACCTTAAAAAATAACCAAACAATTTAAAACTTCTTTAAATCCTAAAAAACAATTAAAAACTCAAAAATAAAAAAACCCTAAAAACTCAACAAAAATCAAAATCCCAAAAAATAGAAAAACCATAAAAACCCTAAAAATCCCTTGAAGTCCTAAAAATAAAAAAAAAATCCTACAAAATAGTAAAAATCATTAAAAAGTAAAAACCCTAAAAATCTTGAAAACTCTAAGAAAACCTAAAACCATAAAAACACATAAAACCCCTCAAACCCAAAAACATTATATATGCTAAAACCCTAAAAACACCAAAACCTATAAAACCCATAATAACCATAAAAACATAAAAAAGACCTGAAATTCCTAAAAACATTAAAAACCCAATGTAGCCTGATAACCCCTAAGAAAACCTTCAAACCAAAAAAATTAAGACACAAAAAAGTTAAAAAAACTCAAAAAAACACTAAAAGACACAAAAATACCCTAATAACTTCTTAGAAACATAAAATCCCCTAAATACAATAAAAAAAATTCATAAAATCTCTAAAACCAATAAGAACTCTAAAATCCCTTTAAACTGTTAAAAACCCTAATACACAAAAAAAACCCATGGAATACCCAATAATCCTAAAAAACACTAAAACCCTCAAAATCTCTAAAAACCCTAAAAAGCCATAAAAATCCTAAAAAATCATTTCAAATCACCAAAAAAACCCGAAAAATACTAAAAAACACAGAGATAACCTTAATAACCATAAAACACAAAAAACCATAAAAACCCCTAAAACAACATACAAACACATAAAACAACAAATAAATCTAAATCCTTATCAATCCACTAAAAATTTTAAAAAACTATAAAGAACATTTGAAACAATAAAAATTGAAAAAAACTTAATACCCTAATACTCAAAAGAACCATAAAACCCATAAAATCATAAAAACCCTCAAATGAACTGAAAACCCTAAAAACAATAAAAATACTAACAAATCCCTAAGAATCATGAAAATTTTAAATCCACTAGAAACCCTAAAAACCTCAAAGAAAACTATAAAACCCTTAAAAACTTAAAATCCTTACAAAATCAAAAAAACGCTAAAACCTTAAAAACCCATAATCAGAAAAAACCCCCAAAAACCCCCAAAAGGACTCAAAATCTCTAAAAACCACCAAAACACATAACAACACTAAAATAACCCTAAAATACCTAAAAATGAATAATACCCAAAAAATAATGAAAATCCAAAATAAAATTATAAAAATATAAAAACAATTAAACCCCCTAAAATGTAAAAAATGGTAAAAACCCTAAAAGACCCTAAAATCACAAAACCCTGAAAACCATTAAATCCCACAAAACCTTAAAAAAACCAAAAAACCAATAAAAATAATAAAACCCCCAATAAAATATATAGACAGCATATAAGCATGTAAGAAAGTTAAAAAACTCTAAAAATACGTAAATACATTAAAATTTCAAAAAACCATAAAAATACAAAAACCCATAGAACCCAAAAAACCGAGAAACCATAAAACCCAAAAATTTGCCTAAAAACCATAAAACCCATAAAAACTATAAAAACATCTTAAAAACCCAAAAAAACACCGAAGAGACTGGAAATCCATAAGAAAACATTAAAAACATAAAAACCCAAAAAACCCCTAAAAACCTAAAAACACTATAAACCCTAACATCCCTAAAATGTTAAAAACCCCTAAAACAATAAAAATCACTAAATAAATAAAAACCATAAAAACCCACTTCAAACTATAACTTCCATTTAAACCACTAAATATGTTAAAAAACTCTAGATAACTTTACAATCCCTAAAAAACTCAATGAAAACCTTATAACCTAAAACAATATAGATACCACCAAACTCTAAAACACCTCAAAATCCGTAAAATCCCAAAAAAAATCATAAAAACGGCCCTAGAAGTATCAAAAAATGTATAATACCCTAAAAACACTAAAATACCTGAAGAAACCCATAAAAACCTAAAACACATAAAACCCCTAAAAACCCTAAAATTACTAAAAACCCAAAAAACCACTAAATGTATTTAAACCCCTAAAAACCATAAAAATACTTAAAAACCATGAAACCACTAAAATCCATAAAACCCATAAAAAATACTAATAATTATAAAACACATTTAAACCCTAAAAAAGAAAAAAAAAATAAAAACCTTAAAACCCTCAAAAACAAAAAACCCCCTAAAACCCCAAAAATTACCATAAAACCTAAAAACCCTAGAACCCCAAAAATACCTAAAAACCCTAAAACCCAAAAAATCAATAATAAATATATATAAATATCTAAAAAACTTTAAGAACACCATAAAATTCCAAAAAAACTTATAACCCCTAAAAACCTAAAAAATGTTGAAAATTCTAAAAACCCTAAAAATGATAACAACCACAAAACAGAAAAAAGAACATAAAAATCAAATAAACCGTAAAACCTCTAAAAACTCTAAACCCCATTAAATGACTAAAATCATTCAGAAACTAAAAACATTAATAACACTAAAGAAACTCACAAAAACCCCAAACCCAAAAAAAGAATAAAACCCCTAAAACCCCTAAAACCCCCTAAACACCAAAAAACCCATTAAATCATAAAAATCCCTAATAACCAATAAAAATGTAAAAAAAACCCCAAAATCCTAAAAATACTAAAAAAATTATACAGAAAATATCTTAAATCCCTTAAAAACATAAAAACACTAAAAATAGTTGAAACCCATAAAAACCCTAGAAACCATAAAACCCATTGAAACACCTAAAACCCTTTAACACCCATAATAACCATAAAAAGAATAAAAACCCCTAAACACCTTTAATGACCCTAAAACCTATAAAACCACTAAAAGTCAGAACAACACTAACACCCCTTTGAACCCCTAAAAACATTAAAATCTCTAAGAAAAATTAAAATCACTAAAAACTCAAATAAAACCCAAAACACCAAAAATTTACCGAATAAAAAGTTAGAATCCTAAAAACCATAAAACCCATAAAAATCCTTAAAAACCTAAAAACCCATAAAAGCAATAATATTTTCTTAAAAATTTCCTAATAATGTAAAACCCCCTAAAGCCTCTAAAAACCCATTTAAATACCTTAAAACCAAAAAAACTTAAAACCCCTAGAAAACATAAAAACACTAAAACCCATAAAAACCATAAAACCCCAAAAAACCCAATATACCAACTAAAAACTTGGAAAATCCTTTCAAATCATAAAAATGTTAAAAAACTCCAAAAACTCTAAAAACTAGAAAAAATTATAAAAGTACCAAAAAACCCTAGAAACCCCTGAAAAACCTAAAAATACCTAAAACCTTCAGAATGCATAAAAACCCTATAACCCATAAAAATCATAAAAAACCATTTAAATTCCCTAAAATCATAAAAACCATGAAAACCTAAAAAATCATAAGAAAAATGTAAAAATCTAAAAACACTAAAAACTCGTAAAAACGTAAAATTGCTTAAAAACAAAAAAATCCCTAAATATTCCTAAAGACCATAAGACCATAATGAAACCTAAAACTTGTATAAAACCCTAAAACCCATAAGAACCCTAAAACACTAAAAATTATAAAAACCCTTTAAACCCCTAAGAATGTTATGAAACTCTATAACCCCTTAAAACCTCTAAAGGAATGCAAAAAATCCTTATAAGCCCCAAAAATCCATTGAAACCCTAAAAACCCTAAAAACCCATAAAAATCCAAAAAAATCCAACAAAATTCCCTAAAACCATAGAAACCCAAAAAAACCATAAAAAACTGAAAGATAATCATAAAAAATTAAAGGCACTAAAAGCCGCTAAAAATCCAATTAAATGATAAAAAGTATAAGAGACCAAAAAACATTAAAACCCAAACAAACCCATTTAAACAACAAAAACTACAAAACATATAAAACCTAACACCTCCAAAAAACCCTAAAACCCCATCAATATTCCTAAAAACATTAAAAAAATAAAAAAAAATAAAAAAATCCATAAAAACCCTAAAAATATAAAAAACCCTAAAACCCTGAATACCAAAAAGAAAATAATAAAAACCATAAAATAATTAAAGTCCATAAGAAATGATAAAAAAACTAAAAACCCAAAAAACTATAAGAACCTTGAAAACTATAAAAACCCCTAAAAACAAAAAAACATGAAAAAAACATAATGAACCTAAAACCACTAAAACACTACAGACCCATTTAACAAATAAAAATGTAAAAAAAACTCTAAACCCCTTAAAACACCGAAAACCACCAAAAAACACATAAATACCCATAAAACTCATAAAAACCATAAAAAACATCAAAATCCCTAAAACCGAAAAAACCATAAAAAAATAAAAAAACCCTAAAATACGTAAAAACATAAAAAAAAACATAAAACCCTAAGAAAACTATAAAAACCTAAAAACTGAAAATCCTAAAAAATAATAATAATGTTAAAACCCTAAAAACTATAAAACCCCTATAAAACATTAGAACCCCAAAAAAACACATAAAAACCTAAAAACCACTAGAAACTATAAAAAAAATTAAGACATTAAATGTTTTAAGAAAATATATAAACCCTTGAAACCCCTAAAAACAAAGAAAAAACACTAAAACCACAAGAAAATATAAAAACACTAAAAATCCCTCAAAATCCATAAAAACTCTAAAGTACAATTAATTCCCTAAAATCAAAAAAAATTCATAAAAACATAAACAACCAAAAAAATGCTAAAAACCTTAAAAACCAAGAAAAAAAATAAAAAATATTAAAACATAAAAATAATTAAAAACTCTAAAAACCTAAAAATGATGAAAACCCTTCAAAACCATAAAAAAACCCTATAACCTAAAAAACCCCATACAAGCTTAAAAAATAAAAAAAACACCAAATGATATGAAATCCACTCAAAAAGTTTAAAACCATATTAATACCCTAAAAACACTAAAAAATATAAAAACCCCTTAAAACCATAAAAAAATAATAGAAACCATAAAAAAATTCTAAAAACTGCACTAAAAACCATAAAAATCATAAAAAACATAAAAATCCAAAAAACATAAAAAAAATCCTGAAATCCTTGAAAATATCTATAGTGGGTATTATTGATAGTTGGAATACCATGATTTTATTTGAAAACAAGAACCTTATCCTTGCTTGGTCTACAACCCCTCGAAGATATAATGGTTCCCATTTCTCTCTATTTCGGTGGCGTTTTGATCTTTACTTGAACCATAAATATCTAATGTTTCCGACTTGGGTTAGATTTCTAGAACTTCCCTTCCCCTTTCAATACATTATTTATATGTTTTTGAATCTTTTGGGAAGGATCTTATACGTCGATAGTAGTATTCGGGCTCTCGGTAACCCTATTGCTCTAAGGGATTTTGTTGAGATTGATTATTCTAAGGAACTAGTTTAATTTGTGGGTATTATGGTTGATAATGATCTCTGTTGGAAGTAATTAGTGATTTTTGAGTCATTGGGAAGCTTATGTTCTTATTTTTGGAATCTTGGGCATCGTGATAAGAATTTCAGGTGTGGTTTCACAGAAGGTAGTGGTTTGAATTTAGATTTGGTGCAGTCTGGTGTACGAAGTCAGACCTTGGTGGAGGTGCAAGAGGTGGCGGTGATGAATGAAACCAATCCTATGCCTCCCCAGCCAAAGTTGGGGGCATTTTTTTGAGCACATGAAAACTGATTTTAATGTTGGGTGTGATAAGGTGTTAGTAGTGGTGGATTCAGGTCGAATAGGCCTAGGGATTTCTAGGAATTGTAGTTTAAAGGAAAGGGATAGTGAATAGGTGATGAATAATGATGAACGTGTGACTTTGATAAAAAATAGTGGGAATAGTGGTATTAGTGAGTTGTAGGGTGCATAGAAGGGGGAGGTGGGTGAGCAGGTGGGATGGCTTGGTTTGGTCATGAGAAGAGTCTGATTGAGGGTCCCCTAAATCATCCCTTGAGAATGGTAGCAGTGACCCTGAGAAACAAAAGTGATCAATCTAGTAGCAGTTAGTGGCAAGTTCTAGATGGTGTCTCTTTGATTAGTAGTTTTGAGTGTCTTGTCTCTGTTGAGCCATTTGGTGGTAATATTGTACAGGGTGGTGGATAAGCAGGGGAGGTGGCTCAGTTTGGGCATGAGAGGAATTTTTTTGATAAGAAACCCTTTCAGATTGATGATGGCCCCCCTAATCAGAATGTGTGTGACTCTTCTATGAAAGTCTCTAGTTGTGTTAGCAATGGGAGAGCTGGTCTACGGGTTCTATGATTGGTTCATAATGAGGTGGTTGGTGATGCATGCACTGAGGATGTGGATAGGCACATGCCGCTTGGTAATGATGGCACCCCAGGTGAGGAAGGTATGACTCAGGACATGCATTATTTCGTGGGTGGTGTATGAGGGGGCCTCTACTGATGTTCCCCATTGTGTGGTTCTGAAAGACATAGTTGTAGAAGAACGTAGAGGTTTTCACGAGCTGGATAGAAAGGATCCCAGTGAGACTGGTCTATTTTTTCAATTTCAGAAGGATCATTTTCTGGGAGAACTTCATATGCATGACCTTCAATTTAGATGTGATATAGATGAGGCTAAAAATTTAGGTGTGATTTTTGTAGAGGATGATCATGAGACCACGTATAATATGGATCAGATCATGAGGAAGAGGGATATGATTGGGGATTCCTTTCCAAATGGGAAAGAAAATAAATTTGTAGTGTTCATGTTAGGTGATAAAGACCTTGGGCTTAATAAATAGATTTCCAATCCTCTGAAGAAAATGTGCGGGAAAAGGGATGGTGATAAGGGGGCCTTGATTGTTGTAACTGACCACATCATATATGGGATGGAACCTTAGCATGATGGTTTCACCTCTGCCCCCCCCCCCCCCCCCGAAAAAAGGAGGTCGAAGTGGGATTATTATACTCTTCCTAAACCCATGGCTACCGTGTCTTCCTCAAAGGATTCTAAACTGAAAGTAAAATTCAACAAATGAGAGTGAACTATGCGCAACTCACAGTAACAATGACTCCGAGAGAAGTATCCAGCGCTCTTCAAACTTCAGAAGATTCTTGATTCCGATTGGGAATCGATGTACATAGGTGTATACTCTGACTTCTACTTTGATGATGTGGCTTCTGTCTATGGTGTGGATAGGGACCAATATGGTGTGGTCCATGTTTATAAATTTGGTGGTGATGTATATTTACTTGTTTTCCTTTTAGGCATGGGTTGTTTTACCCCATCCCTCGCTTGTTTGCTTTGTTTTTCTGATACATTGTGGACAGACAAGAATAACCTAGCCATCTGCCTTCTCTTCCATAAAACGAATAAAAACACTAAACCCATGTAAAATTTAAAAATCCATTAATTCTCAAAAACTATTAAAAACTCTGAAAATCCTAGAAACCATAAAATATCAAAAACCCCCCAAACAATCATAAAATACCTAAAACCGCCAAAAATCCCTAAAAACCATAAAAATAATAAAAATATTAAAAAATTCCTAAAAATCCATCAAAACATAACAACCTTAAAAATAATGAAAACCCCTAAAAAGCATAAAAACATAAAAACAATTAAAACCCATAAAACCTATAAAACCCTAAAAACATTAAAATACTAAACACCTTAAAAAATCACTAAAAAACTTAAAGACCCTAAAGACATTAAAACACCTAAAAACTCTAAAAACACTTTTAACCCCTAAAATGTTAAAAATCATTATAAAACCATAAAGCCATAAAACCTCATAAAACCCTAAAAACCAAAAAAAACAACAAAAAACCCCCCTAAAATCCCAAAAACACCAAAAAACTAATAAAAATCTAAAAAAATCCCTAAAAATCCCTAAAAATTTTAAAATCCCCAAATAAACTGAAAAACTATAACAAAATCTTAAAAACCTAAAATCACATAAAACATCAAAAAGCCTAAAAAAATTATAAAACCCTTAAAGACAATAAATACCCCTAAAACCATAAAAACACCTAAAACCCTTAAAGACCACTAAAACTCATTAAAACCCAAAAAAATATAAAAATTATATAACCCATTTAAGCCCCTTAAAAATTAAAAAACTCCAAAAATCCTTAAAACCCACAAAACACAACCAAAATGTTAAAATCCCAAAAGAATTTAAAAACCCAAAAACCATCAAAATCCCAAAAAAAAACTATGAAAATCCAAAAAATAATAAAAATACCTCAAAACATAAAAAAAATTTAATATCCTTGAAAAAACATAGAAAACCCTTAAAAACTTAAAAAACACATAAAACTCCAAAAAAACCGAAAAACCCTAAAACCCTAAAAAACAATAAAAACCCTTAAAAAACATAAAAAACATAAAACAAAAAAAACTATAAAATCATTTAATAAATATAAAACCATATAAACCCCTATAAACCCACCATAAACATAAATAAATGAAACAAAAAATGTTAACAAATATAAAAGACCATAAAACCCTAAAAAAACTAAAAAAACCCCTGAAAACTCTAAAGTACCATAAAAACCTAAAAATATGTCATAATCTATAAAAAAACCCTTAAACCCAAAAAAAATCAAATGAAAATTAACCAACTAAAACTACTTAAAACCCCTTAAAACATAAATATGCTAAAACCAAAAATTTCCCTAAAATATTTAGAAACCATAAAAAACCAGTTAAAACCATAAAAACCCAAAAAAAACACATTATGTTACTAAAAACTCTAACACCCATTTAAACCTATAAAACATTAAAAAACTCTAAAAACCCTTTAAAACCCTAAAACCCTATAAAACCCCTATAAAACCATAAAAATCCTGAAATCCAAAAAACCAAAAAACCCATTAAATTCCCTAAAAACCCAAAAAAACCAATTTTTTTTTAAATATTTCATAATAATCAAAAAAATAATAAAAAACCCTAAAACCCATGAAAAATCCAAATAAAATGAAAAACTATGAATAGTTAAAACCCCTCAAAAACATTAAAAAACCTTAAATCCATAGAAACCCAAAAAATCCCTAAAAAACCTATAAACAATAAATTCCTCTAAAACCATAAACCCCCAAAAAACTATAAAACTAATAAAAACTACTATAAACTCTAAGCCCCCTTTAAACCCCAAAAATGGTGACAAAGTATAAAAAATGATAAAAACCCTACAAAATTCAAAAAACCCTAAAACCCCCAAAAAACTATAATGAAGATATAATACCTTAAAAACCAAAAAATCTATAAAAACCAGAAAAAATGAAAAAAAGACCTAAAAATTATTAGAATTTAAAAAACACTAAATAATACTAAAACACCTTAAAAAACATTAAAAACCTAAAAACACTAAAATCCACTAAAAACATAAAAACTCTAAAAACCATAAAGAACCCTAAATCCACCGAAAACTCATAAAATAACGTAAAAACCTTAAAACACCTAAAACCCTTAAAACTCCCTAAAACCCCATAAAACCATAAAACCCCTAAAAACGTTATGAAAATATAAAAACCCTTAATCAACAAAAAAATCCATAAAAACCATAAAAACCCTAAAACCTCTTAAAATCCCTAAAACCCTTAAAACCATAAAAATCCTAATAAAGCACTAAAAATCAAAAAAAAATTGTAGCAACCCCTTAAAACCTCGAAAAACCCTAAGAAAACAATAAAATCATAAAAACATTTAAATCTCCTAAAAACTAAAGAAATCCTAAAAACCATTGAAACCCTAAAAACCCCTAAGAAATAAAAAGAGATAAAAAAACCTCTAAATTGTTTAAAAACCCATAAATAACCATAAAACCAATAAAAACTCTAAAAGCCCTTTAAACCCCAACGAATTTTAAAAAACTCTAAAAACCCATATAAATCCTAAAAAAATAAAAAACAAACCAAAAGACATTAAAACCCTAAAAACCCTAAAACCCTCAAAATCCATAAAACCCTAAAACCCCATAAAAATCCTAAAAAATACCTCGAAATGTCTAAATTTTTAAAAGCATAGAAACCTAAAAAGCTAGAAGAAAATAATAAAATAATAAAAGAACTTAAAACCCCAAAAAACCTAAAACTTTTAAAAACCAATAAAAATCCTAAAATCCCACGAAATCCCTTAAAATCATAAATAGCCAAAAATCAACTAAGGCTCACAAATCACTAAAAACATAAAAAACACTAAAAAATCAGAAAAATACTTAGAAAGAATTAGAAAATAGAAAATATATATAAAACACCAAAACACCTTAAAACCCCCAAAATACTGTAATTACCCTAAAAACCCATAAAACCCATATAAACCCTAAACCACTAAAAACAATAAAAACCCTTTAAACCCTTACAAATGTTAAAAAACACAAAAAACCATAAAACAGAAAAAATTAATAAAAACTCTAAAACCCCAAAAATCCATAAAAAACCTAAAACCAGAAAAACCCAGAATATCTTGAAAACCCCTAAAAACCGTAAAAACATACAAAAAGACTAATAATCCTTAAAAATTAAAATACCCTCAAAATGCTATGAAAACAATAAAAACTAAAAACCTGTAAAACCACCAAAAAACCTATAAAAATTTAAAACCCTAAAAAAGCCAAAATACCAAAAAACCATAAATCCATTAAAAATCCCTAAAACCCCTAAATCCTATAAAATTCTAAAAAATCACTAAAATCTATAAATATATAAAACCCACTAGATTTTCTCAAATCCCATAAGAAAACATCAAAAACCTATAAAATACTTATAACCCATAAAAATGTTGGACACTAAAACCATAAAACACTATTAGACAATAGAAACTCTTAAAAAAATAAATCCCATAAAACTCTTAAAACCCTTAAACCCTAGAAACACTAGAAACCACAAAAACCCTGGAAATAGTTAAAACCCTAAAAATGTGGAAAAAATTCAAAAAACCATAGAACATAAAAAACACACACACAAAAATCCTAAGAATCCCAAAAAATCACAATACCCATAAACCCCATAAAACCATAAAAATCCCTAAAAACCATAAAAACCCAAAAAAATCCTAAAAATCCACAAAAACACAAAAAACATAAAAACCTTTGAAAACCCTATAAATCTCTAAAAAAAATTAAAAACAAAAAAATACCTAAAACCCATAAAAACCCAAAAAATGTAAAAAACCATGAGAACTCCTAAAACCCTAAATGCCCTAAAAAACCATGAACCCCCTGAAACCTTAAAACCCCATAAAAACCCTAAAACCCATTAGAACTCTAAAAACCATTTAAACCACAAAAAAATTTTAAAATCATTAAAACCCCTGAAAAATAAAAAAACCCTAAAAACCCTAAAATTATCAAAAACAATAAAACCCTTAAAACACTCAAAACTACCTAAAACCTTAAAAATTATAAGAATCCTCCAAAGCTAAAAAATCCCTAAAAATGTAAAAAAAGTTAAAATATTGATGACCCTAAGAAAACATTAAAAATATACCAACACTAAATCTCCCTAAAAACCTAAAAAATGGTAAAAATTCTAAAACCCATAAAACCCTAAAAACCATAAAAACCCAAAAACCATAAAAACCTAAAAACAAAATAAAACCCCTAAACACACTAAAAAACATAAAACCCCTTTAAACCCCTAAAAATTAAAAAACATAAAAATCCTTAAAAACCGTAACCAATCAAAAGACCCATAAAACGCCAAAAAACCATATAAACCCCTAAACCCTATAAATGTCTAAAAACCCCTTAAAAACCCTAAAATCCATAAAAATCCTAAAAATACTAAAAAAATCCTTAAAAATCCCTAAAAATGTAAAAAAAATCATAAAACCCTAAAAATCAGAAGAAAATTTTAAACACCTAAAAACACATACACCCCTCAAAAATCTAAAAACACTAAAAGCCCCTAAAATTCATTAAAACACCAAAAACATAAATTCTAAAAACCATTAAATTATCTTTAAAACAAGTAAACCAACACAAAAGTTTTAAAACTCTAAAAAACCATAAAACACATAAATGAATCAGTAACATTAAAATCATAAAAAACCATAAAAACCAAATAAACCTAAAAATCGCTAAAAACCATTGATACCCTTCAAAATCCCAAATAAAACTAAAACTATAAAAATAATTTAAAATCCCCAAAAATCCAAAAAAACATAAAACGCTAAAAACCCTAAGAAGAATATCGTACATTGAAAATAATTTAATCCTCTAAAAACACTAAAAACCCTCAAAACCATAAAACACATAGAACCCTAAAAATCTTAAAGAGACAAAAAATAAATAAAAAACCTAAAAATAAAGAAATAAAGAAAACCATTTAAGCATCTAAAAACATTTTGAAAAATTAATAAATATTAATAACCATTAGAACAGAAAAAACCTTAAAATCTAACAAAATCTTAAAAATCCAAAAACTCTAAAATTCCACAAAATCCTTAAAAACCATAAAAACCATAAAAAACATAAAATCCCTAAAAGATACTTAAAAAATAAAAACCCCTAAAAACCATTATACACCTTAAGAAAACTATAAAAATATAAAAAAACATAAATTCCTAAAAAACCAAAAGACTCTCAAAATCATAAAAAACTGAAATAAAAACTCCTAAAAGCCATAAAACTTTAAAAATCCATAAAAAACTTTTATACAAAAAAAAACTCTCAAATCCCTTTACACAACATAAATATCAAAAACTCTAAAAAATCATATAACCCCTAAAAATTCAAAAAAACCCAAAAACCAAAAAAACAATGAAACACTAAAAACACTTAAAGTCTCTAAATACAAAGAAACCCATAAAATCCATAAAATCCATAAAATTCTTAAAAAGGTAAAAAACCCCCAAAAACCTAAGAAAACATATAACCCCTAAAACATATTAAACCTTTAACAACATAAAAAACCATAATATCCTTAAAATGTGTAAAAAACCTAAAGCCCCAAAAAATCCAAAAAACCCATAAATTTTAAAAACAAAATGCCTACAAATTCCTAAAGAAATAAAAACCCTAAAAACTATTAAGAAAACCATAATAACAGAAAAAAATTAAAACCTGTAAAAAACCTAAAACACCTAAAGTCATAAAAGACCCTAAAAACCCTTAAACTCTCATTCAAGCATAAAACCCCATAAAAACAAAAAAAAATCTAAAAAGTCTAAAAAATGCTCAAAATGCCTAAAAATCCATAAAAAATCCCTAAAAAACCTAAGAATTTTTTTAAAAAAAATCCATAAAAACCCCTAAGATACCGATAAAATCCTAGAAAACATTAAAACCCTAAAAACCAAAAAATACTAAGAACCATAAAAATCTAAAAAAATCCCCAAATAACCCAAATAACTATAAAAACCCCTAAACATTAAGAACCTTGAAAACCCTAAAACCAAATATAACTTCACAAATTATTTAAACCCCTAAAAACGTTAAAAACTCTAATACATATTAAAACCCATAAAAAACTAAAAAAATAGTAAATGCCCCAAAAAGAAAAAACCCCTAAAACCCCTATAAAGCCCTCAAAACCCACAAAATCCCTAAAAATTCGTAAATATCCTAAAAAATACGAAAAAATACTAAAAACATAAAAAAACCTTAACACCTTGAAAACCCATAATAAAATCTTTAAAAACGTAAACAAATAAAAAAACACTAAAAAACTAAAAAATACTAAAAATCCTAAAAACCCTCAGAATCCCAAAAAATGTGAAAACCAATAAAGAATCCTAAAATATCCATAAAAATACATAAATATGTAAAAAAAACCCCTAAAACCATAAAAATCCATAAGAAAAGCATATGAATCTAAAAACACTTAAACCACTGAAAAATCATAAATCACTAAAAATGCTAAAACCCTAAAAACCAAAAAATCCCTAAAAACCTATAAAACATTAAAAACACACAAAAACCCTAAAACCCTTCAAACCCATAAAATATTTAGAAAACATTAAATAACCTTTAAAATTCCTAAAAATAAAAAATAATCTAAAAACCCAAAAAACATAAAATCCATAAAAAAAATAAAAATTCTGAAAAGCTTAAAAATACATAAAATCCTGAAAACACTTAAAAACTCTAAAATATATAAATAAAATAAAAACCATAAAACCCATAAACACCATAAAACCCACCCAAATACATAAAAACATAATAACCATAAAAATAGTAAATTACCTGAAAATACATAAAATTGTAAACCCCCCAAAATCTTTGAAAACCCCTAAGAAAACCATTATAGCCTAAAAACACTTAAAATTCCTAAAAAACCAAAAAATGAAAAAACCCCTAAAAGACCCTAGAAACCTTTGACAAATATGAAAACCATAAAAATCAACTAAAAAAATATAAGAACCCTTTAAACCCCTAACAAAATTAAAATTTTTTAAAAACCTATAATAATAATAATAACTCAAAAATGTGGGAAAAACCCAAAAAACATAAAACCCCTAGAAATCCCTAAAACCCGTAAAACCAATAAAAATTTCCCAAAACCCTAAAACCCGAAAAATCCTGAAGAAGACCTTAAAATCCTAAAATCCTAAAAAATGATAAAACCATTAAAACCCCTAAAAACCCAAAAGTTCTCTAAATACCGAAAAACAACATTAAAAACGTAAAAATTCATAAAATTCCTTAAAAATATATATAAATAATTAAAATGTCGTAAAAACCATGAAAACCCATATGAAATCCATAAAAAAATGCATAAAAACTAATAACCGAAAAATTCCAAAACTATTAAAAACACTAAAATCCCCCAAAACCACTAAAACCCATAAATATACCAAAAAACCAAAAAACCCCTAAAAACCCTAAAAACACTAAAAACCCAAAAAAACTCAAAAACCCGTTAAAACCCTAAAAATGTAAAAAAAAACTAATAGAAAACTTTTAAAACCCTAAAAACTCAAAAACCCAATAAAAATACTAGAAAAACGATAATGCCCTTAAAAACCCTAAAAACCCTGAAAATAAAAAAAACCCCTATGACACCATAAAAAACTTAAAAAATTCTAAAATCATTGAAAACCCTATGAAAATTTAACAAACCATAAAAAAACATAATACCCCTAAAAGCATAAAAATACTTAGAAACCTTAAAAACCCATAAACAAAAAAAACTCTACAAACCATTTCAAACACTAAAAATGTTAAAAAATCTAAAAACCAATGAAACCTAAAAAAACTCAAAAAACCCTTAAACCCAAAAAAATCATAAAACCCAAAAAAATCCCTAAAACACTAATTACAATAAAAATGATAAAAAATCACTAAAAATATCAGAAAATGTAAAACATTAAAAAACCGTAAGAAAACCTTAAAAACTGAAAAACTCTTAATACCTATAAAAATCTAAAAACACTGAAAATCCAAAAAAATATAAAAACCATAAAAATGACTTAAAAAATACAAAAACCCATAAAACCGAGAAAAAATGAAAAAATCTAAAACCCCTTCAAAACCCTTAAAATGTTAAATAACTATAAATACAATAAAAACCTAAAAAAACGAAAAAACACTACAAACCCAAAAAGGCTATAAAAAACATAAATCCCTAATATTCCTAAAATCCCTAAAAATCCATAAATACCATATAACCATAAAAAACATAAGAAATAAATTTAAATACCTAAAAATGTAAAAACCCTAAAACCCATGAGAAAACCAAAGAAAACCTTAAAACTGAAAAACAATTGAAACCATTAAAAACCTATAAAAACGTTAAAACCCCTCCAAATCCCTACAAGCCCATAAACCAAAAAAATACTAATTTTTTTACAAATACCTAAAAATTATAACTCTCTAAAATCCATGAAACAACCTAAGAAGACATTAAAAACCTAAAATTACATAAAACCCCTAAAAACATAAAAACACTATGAACCCTAAAATTCCCATAAAACACTAAAATCCCAAGAAATACCTAAAAACCATAAAAAAGCCTAAAGAAAATAAAAAACATAAAACCTATAAAACCCTAGAAACTCACTAAAAATTATAAATACACTTTAACAAATCGTAAAATCATAAAACCCTCAAAATACTTAAAAACCATAAAACCCCATAAAAATCCTAAAATTCCCCAAAAATACCTAAAAACATAGAAAACATAAATAACCCTGAACCCACCCCTAACAAATCTTATATAACTAAAACCACTCAAAACCACTAAAAACCTAAAAACAGTAAAAAAACTAAAAACCCCTAAAAACATCCAAACCCTCAAAATCAATTAAAATCACAAAACACCTAAAAATATATAATAATATAAAAAATGTAAAATCTATAAAGACCATAGAAGTATTTAATAAAAAATTAAAAAAAAAACACTTAAAACCCCTAAAAATCCTTAATCCTCGTAAAAAACCATAAAAGACACTAAAACATTAATGACCTTTGAAAACCATATACCCCCATAAAATCCTTAAAAACCACTAAAAATCCATAAAACAATAAAAATTTACTAAAAACTATAAATACCCTTTACACCCATAATTGTTTTAAAAAAATACCATAATACCCGTAAAACTAAAAAAATAATAGACACCGAAAAACCATGAGAACCGGGAAAACTACAATATTCCCTCAAAATCCTTAAAAACCTAAAATCCCTAAAATCCCTAATAATACCCATGATTTCAATAAATAGTAAAAAACGATGAAGGCCCATAATAACACCTTAAAACTATAAGTACACATAAATCAGATAAAAACTAAAAATACTAAAAAACCTAAAACCCCTCAAAACAAAAAAAAACATATAAAAACATTAAAAAACATAAAAACCCATTAAACCCCTAAAACCACTAAAAAAACTAAAAACCATTTAAACCCATAAAACAATAAAAAAGCTTATTAAACCATAAAAACCGTAATAACTCATTAAAAAACACTAAAAACCTAAAAAACCATAAATCAGTCAAAAATACAAAGAATTTTAAAAACTATAAAAATCCCAAAAAACCTAAAAATCACAAAAATCCAAAAAAACCTTGAAAACCCCTAAAAACCTAAAAACCATAAAAACACTTCAAAACCCACGAAAAACTTAAAAACCCAAATCCACTTAAAACCCCTGAAAATTGAAAACACTAAAAACCCAAAAAACCATTAAAACACTAAAAAACCTTAATAACCATAAAAAATCTAAAAACCAAAAAACACTAAGAACATATAAACCCCTATTAACTCTAAAAACACCATTAAAAACATTAAAAACCCAAAAAATAATTAAAAACCTAACATTAAAAAAAATAGTTAACCCCCTAAAACCCAAAAAACTATCAAATTTAATATAACCAAATAAAATTACAAAAATTCCATAAAACTACATAAATATGGAAAAACCAAAAAATCCTATGAAATCCTTAAAATCAGAAAAAATTGAATACCCCTAAAAAATATATAAAACAACTAAAATACCCTAAAATATGTAAAATCACTTAAAACCACAAAAACCTAGAAAATCCTTAGGAACCATAAAAATCTAAAAAAACCCTAAAAACCACTAAAATATCTAAAACCATTTAAACCCATAAAAATGTTAAAATGATTTAAAAATCAAAAAATGGTAAAAACTGTAAAAACTCAGAAAACCCCAAAAAACCTTGATAATCTCTAAAATCTATAAAAATCGTAAGAAGATATTTAAATCCTAAAAAAATATTAAAACCATAAAGACCAAAAAAAGGATAAAAACCGAAAAAGTGACACAATAACTCTAAAACCCTGAGAAAACCAGAAAAACCCCTAGAAAATTAAAAAACCCAAAATACCACTACAAACACCAAAAATCTCTTAAACCCCTAAAATTTTAAAAACAAAAAAAACTTAAAATCCCTAAAACCCCAACAAAACCATAAAAAGGGAAAAAGCCTAAAAATACCCAAAACCCCCACAAAATCCCTAAATCCCACAAACCCCATAAAAACCGAAAAAGTCCCTAAAAAAATCAATAGACATAAAAACCCTAAAAACCAAAATAATGCCTTAAAAGCCTAAAAAACGTTAAACCCACAAATAACCAATAAACATTAAAAACAAAAAATATTCTTAAAACCCTCAAAATCCCTAATAACCCAAAAACCCATAAAAATCCTAAAAATCCCTAAAAAAATATAATGAACAGTTAAAAATATAAAAAACCCAATAAAAACATTAATAACCTAAAAACACATAAAACACTTAAAAACCTAAGAAACACAAGAAACCCTTAAAATCCCTAAAAACCCTAAAATTCCTAAAAACCATATAAACCCCTAAAAACCAAATAAAACCTTAAAAATAAATAAAATTCCAAAAAACCACTAAAAATGATAAAAACCCTATAAAACCCTAAAACTTTTAAACAATATAAAATCCATAAAACCCTAAAAAAACTCAAAGAAAACCCTAAAACCCTAAAAACCCTTAAAAACCCTAAAAACCATAAAACCCCTCAAAATTCCTTAAAACCATAAAAACCACATAAAATCCTAAAAATCTCTAAAAATACCTAATTTCATAAAAAATCCCTAAAAGCATGAAAAAACATAAGAAAACATTTAAATCCCTATAATAATTAAAAAACATAAAAATAAAAATGAAAAAACCCTACAAATGAAATAAATACTTAAATCGAAAAACACAAAAAAAATCTCCAAAACACTTAAAACCCATAAAAAACCTAAAACACCTAAAAATCCCTACAAATGAAAAAATCCCTAAAATATTTAAATCCATACTAAAACGTTAAAAAATTAACCTCATAAAAAACCTAAAAAAATGCTAAAAATGAAAATTCACCTGAAAATAAAAAAATATATAAAAACATAAAAACTCATAAAAAACTAAAAAAATCCAAAAAAACCATTATCCCATAAAAACTAGTATGAAATCTGAAAACCCTAAAACCCAAAAAATACTCAAAAAATCCTAAAAACAAAAAAAACCCTAAAAACCTTAAAAACACTCAAATTTCATAAAACCCTAAACCCCCCTAAAACCCAAAAAAAATCTCTAAAAAGAGAAAAAACATAAAATAACCAAAAAATTGAACATAATTAAGAAAAATATAAGAAACATAAACCCCTAAAAACCATGAAAATGCTAAAAACCGTAAAAACCCTCAAAACTATAAAAACCATAAAATCCTCTAAAAACCACCTAAAACACAAAGAGACCATAAAACTTCTAAAAAAATTATAAACACTATAAACCCTTCAAACACCTGAAAACATTAGAAAAATATATAAAACTGTCAAATCCCTAAAATTTTAAAAACCCCTAAAAACAATAAAATACTAAAAAACTCAAAATCACTAAAAACCATAAAATCATAAAAATAATAAAAAAATACCAAAAATAATTTAAATACAAGAAACCAAAAAATGAAAAAATCTATAAGAAAGAATTAAAAACCTAAAGACAGTAAAATTCTAAAAAACATAAAAACCCTTAAAACCTCGTAGAACCCAAAAAAAATAACAATTCTAATAAATTTCGTAAACTCCCAGAAAAACATAAAAATCCCTATAAAATTTTAAAAACCAGAAGAAGACATTTAAAACATAAAAACACATAAAACCGCTAAAAACATAAAAAATAATTAACCCCTATAAGACCATAAAAACCCTAAAGACCATAAAAACCCTAAAGACCATAAGAACCATAAAATCCTTAAACCCCAAAAAAGTCATTTTTTGATGAAAAACTGAGAACTTTCCCAAAATAGCTTGATCCCTTTATTAAAAATAAATAAAACATACACAAGTATAAAAGAAGAAGATTTACAAAGATCCTTCCTGAAAAGAAAAAGGAGATCTCTTGGCACATGATCAACCCAATAAAAATCATTACCATTAACACCATTGTTGGCCAGACCATCAGCCATAGAATTAGCCTCTCTATAAACATGAGTGTCAATATGGTCCCCTAAGTATATAAAGTCCATGAATATAGTCCACTTTTTAGTGACTCTCCATGAGAGATGTAATGAACCTATTTGGATGGAAAGCAGCACAACTATAGAGTCACACTCGAGCAAAATATTGTTCAAACCCCATTGTTTAGATTGTTCAACCGTGATAATAATACCATGAATTTATTCTTTAAGGGTAGAAGAAATACCACATTATCCCTAAATTCAACAAAGAGAATAACCTTGATAATCCCTAAAGATTGCACCAAATCCAGAAGGACCGGGATTACCCTTAGAAGAACCATCAGAGGTGATCTTAATCCAACCATGAAAAACAGCCTCCCATACAACTTCAATTGGGCCAAGTTGATGAAGAAATTTTCCTTTAACACCAATCTGAGTAATAATAGATAAGTCACGTATAAAGTTATTAAAAAACATACCTCTCAGCAATTCTATCTATCACACAGTAGCAAGTAAGACTGAAAAAATAGCAGCAACTCAAAAAATATGAAATACATCCAATGTCTTGTTCTTTACAGTCCATATGATATGAATAATCTCTTCCATAGTAGACTGAATGATATTCCATACCTATATTGATAAATTTAGAGTAGACCATATTTCTAGGAAATAAAATATCATGTTAGCATGAGGTAGAAACACTTCGAAAATTTCAGAAACTAATTTCCACTTTGTTGATGCAGTTGTAAAACTATGAAAGAGATGATCCACATCCTCCCTATGCTAATGGAATAATGGAAAAATGGAACAGAGATAAATTCCACAGATTTGTAGGAATTCATCTGTAGGATGTTTTTTGTGAGCCAGTCTTTATGTAAGAATGAAATGAGATGGTTTTAGGGATTTTTTATGTAAATCACCCATCCAATTGAATTCTGATATGCTTCTAATAGAATACTTATAAAACCCTTTAGAGGTAATAATCCCATTGGGATCAGGTTACCGCACCCATAAATCACCCATGGAAGACTAGAAATACCTTTCAAAAATAGAGGTAATGTGATCCGGAAGAATTTCCATATCACCAAGATGATCATTAATTGACAAGTCAAAGTCCAGATTTGATACCCCTTCCAGAACCAAGTCAATCAAGTGATTACCAGTCTAGTTATATTTCCAGAATTGAAGAGAGGATTCCCTAGACACCAACCATTGAGAATCAATATCAATTTCAGATAAAATTCTCTTACAGGCAGGACACTCTTAAGAGTTAATGTAATTAAAGTTCCCAGACTTAATCCTTTGAGTGAATCTAACTTTAAGGAAGCAGAGAGCCTCCGAGTGCCCATTTATAATCCTCTAGATAAAACCATCTTACAATGAGTCATTAAAACTCTCAAGATTCTTGATGCCTAAACCCCTATCATCATAAGGTTTTCATACCAAATTCCATGGAACTATTTCAAGTTCATTTCCCGTGATGCACCCACTATAAATGAACTTCTTGATAGAGATATTGATACTCTTGATTAATGAAATCATCCATTTATACACCATGAAATTATATACTAATTTAGAGGTGATGATGGGCTTTACAAGTCAAACCCTACCATCCATGGAAAGAGATATTACCTTCCAAGCATAAAGTTGTCTTCTAATCATGCCAACAATGCTACAAAAATGGCAGACCTTCAGTCTCCCCCAGAACATGGGCACCCCAAGGAATGTGAATAGTAGAGATCCCTCATGAATTCCCATATATATGATGATTTCAATTTTTCTAATGGAAGAAATGTTCCTTCAAAAGTAAGCAAAAAAATTGTTCGAACTATCCTCTTATCCAGAAACTATCTCATAATGAAAAAGAACTCACTTTATATTATTAAGGTTTCCCTTGTCCCCTTGTGTAAAGAGAATGATATCATCCACGTATAAAATGTGAGATGGAGAAAAAAGCCCTATACCAACCTGGATGAGATTCATCTTCCCTTTTCCAGCCATGATAGAAAGAATCCTACTGAGATAATCCTCACTAACAGAAAAAATGATGCCTTCTAAAGGGTCATACTACCTAAAACCCCTCAAGCAATAAAAATATCCTTTAGCAGATCCATTGATGATAACTGAAATAGGAGATGATCTCAAAATAATTTTCACCCAATTAATGAAAGAATCATTAAAACCACACATGGTGAGAGTCTTTCAGATGTAACCCCAATCTATTGTACCGAATTATTTGTTGACATCAAATTTAAGAGAAATGTTACCACCTCTAGTGGAATTATTGGGTATATTTACACACTCTGAAGTAGTGATAAGGAAATCCTAGATTGATTTCCTTTTGAAGATGCAAAAATGATTATCAAAAATAATCTTGTAATCAATAAAGGATAACCTATTATCTAGAATCTTCCAAATGATTTTATAAGTGGTATTAACCAGGGAAATAGGCTAGAATAAATTCATTTCATTGGCATTATCCACTTTCAGAATAAGGTCAAGAAACTGAGCCTTCAAACCCCTAGGAAGAGATACACCTATGAAAAAATGAGCAAACATCCTAAAATCATCTACATCAATGATATTCCAAAAATATTTAAAGAAGAAGTTACCAAATCCATTCAAGCTAGAAGACCATTCAGGTTTGAGGCTAAAAACAACCTCCTTAATCTCTAGCTCAAGAGGGAAAACAATAAGAAAATAATTCTCCTCTTGATTCCCCAGTCTTAGAATGAAACCATCCACATGATCAACAGTGATATGTGAACCATTGAAGATAACCTTAAAGTATGATATAAAATGTTCAGAGAGATCCAATAATTTATCAATGAGACTATAACCATTATTGATCAAGGAGAGATGCTTAGATACATTCCTTATTTACGGAATAGAATTAAAAAAAATTGAACTCCTATCACCATCCTTCAACCATTTAGCCTTAAATGGGACCATTTGTATGACATATTTTAATTTTAGGAGTTTTTTGATATTGAGAGACAACTCAACATCAATCAAAATCCCATCATATAAGTCATTGTGAGTGTTGAGTTCTTGAAAATTTTTTAGAGAGGCCTCGAGAGAAGATATATCAGCATCCATGGAGCTAAAGCAACCCTTGATCCTATTATTTAAACTCATCTTGAGAATTTCGAGTTTGGTGGTACAAGAATATGAATCATTCCTGTAATTAATAGAATTCAAAATTCTCTAAACAATTACCTTGCATTCAGGGTGAGAGACCCAAGCCCAATTTAATCAGAAAGGGAAAGGATGTTTGGGTACCTTCTCAGCAAGATACATCAATATGGGATGATGATCATAGTTGATTCGTGATAGAGTTGAGCATGATATGGAACTCCATGTGTCTATAGAATCCCCATTGACAAAAGTACATTCAATATTACTAGAATCAAAGATATTCATGTTCTTACTAAACCATTTGTATTTAGAACCAACCAAACTGATCTCAATCAAATCAATATGATCAATGCAAGATCTAAATTCCCTAGAGGAGATGGAATTGTTGGATGTACCCATCTTCTCATCTAGATTCAAGATTGAATTAAAATCCCCCAAAATAATCCATGGGGTAGTGATGATAGACTTGAGATATCCAATGTCCATGCACAAATTCCTATGATCTTGATACCTATTTTGAACATAAATGAAGGAACAATAAAATAGGGAACCAAGGTAGTTAAATGAACAAGTGACATTCTAATCACTTGATAAAACCATGGTGATGCTGACCAAAGAATGATGAGCAAGATCCCATAGAGTCTTAAAATCATTTTAAAACCTATTAGTTTCAATAAGGTGAAACCCTAGCTTCTCCATGTTTTCCAAACTAGAGGATAAAATTATCATAGGCTCGAAAAAACCTATATGGACTGGTTTATGATGTTGAATGAACAACCAAATGGATTTACTTGTTTCCAAATTACCCAGGACCTAGAAATTCCAAAATAGAATCTTTATTTGAAATACATTTAGGGTTGGGACCCCTTATGTTTTTAACCCTGTCCTTTTAGGTGGTTATAAAGGGTTTTTTTAGGAATATGAGAGCTTTACAGTAGATCATTGATGTCAGAATTTCTGCCCATCACATTCCTACTCTTATAAGACAAAACAGGACAGACCATCTCTACCTGGATTTCCGGATTTGACATGATTCTAGGATCATTGACATTGATCCCACCATCTAACTGATTTAGATTACTCATATTTGTGTGATTTTAAGTAGTAGGATCCATTTTTTTGATAACCTTAGGCCACTGAATTTGACTTGAGGAATAATGTTCAACCTGTGTATTCATTGGCATGTCTAAACTGCATTGAGCATTCACTGGTGTGCTGAGTAACCTTTCAAGAATCACTGTATTTGATGTGGCGATAATAGAACATGACACCTGAGTTTGACCAACATGATTGTATAATGAAGGAATAATAGTTGCAGATGAAGCACAAATTCTTTTAGGATTTAAAGTAATTGAAATCAATAGTGTGATGAGAAACCCTTCAATGTTTGTTTTATTTTATGTGATAATAATAGGACCCGGTGCTTGGGTCTAACTAACAGATTTGTTCAGAATACTAATAGTATCAGGGGATGAAGTAGGAAATATTGAAGAATTTGATGTCACTGAAATCAATGGATTAGTTCTAGATACTGAATTATTAATAGATGTATGTATACCATCAGGAAGTTAAGATGGATCTGCCCATATTTCAAGGAAATCTGAATTAGAAGTATTCAACTCTTTCTGCACGAGATGAACAAAATCACAAATGTCATCAGAGAGCTCCCATTGGATGAAAATTTCCTCCTTTTCCTTTTTAAGATTAAAGGCCAAATTGAAGACATCATTAGAAATACTAGAAAACCGGACCTTCTCATGAAAAGAAGGCATCTTGGAAGGGGAGCAAGGCAAGTTATTCTCTTTCTCATCTTCCTCCGCTATGTCATCCCGTGAGATCTTTGCTGTTGAGGGGGGCCCAATTGGTGAAAGAACATGAGTAGATGAAATAGTTCGAGCATTAATTATATTTGAAGGACCAACCAGTTTACAATTGGAATCATTTTTTCCTACCATAGCATCCTTGTTTTTTTGGTTTCTATTGACCTCAGTCTAGTTCAAGACTTTAAGATAAGCATTAACCTTCTTATATAGCTTCCTACAATTCAAAATATAATGCCAAACTATATTGCATAAATCAAAAAATGAGGGAAAATTCTCATACTCTACATTCACTTCATATGTGATACCATTTTCATGAAAGGAAATATTGGCAGGCCTCTTTCTTTCAAGATTAACATCCACCAGCATTCAAGCATAGAAACCAAGATCACTATCTAGTGTCCTCTAATCCAATATGATGGGAGTACTAAGGCATGACAAAATATAATTAAGAATACTTAGATGCCAGTAAACCCAAATTCAAACCATGCAACCAAACCCATAGTTGAGCATTAGACAACTTGAGATTGAAAGGATTAAAATTGAAATTACATTCAGATAACCTTGGAATTCCATGTTTGATTTGAAGATTACCAAAGTTCCATGTCGAGTTCATGGAATCATTGGAGTGGAGTATGATGTGGAAGTACCCTCTCCAAATTGTAATTAGCTTCCAATCCCAATTTCCCCAACAATGTGGAACCCTGTTTTTGAGATCAGCAAAAGACCAAGGTCTATCCCCATTCAATAGATGACTCGACCTAGGATCAAGAACTTATAGAGATTGATTCATTTCTACAAGGCCTCCAGATCAGCCACCACCATGAATCCTCCATTCTTGAGTCTTATGACATTGAAAGACCTCGATGATTCATCCCACCCTAGATCTGAAGAACCTGTAAGTGCCTCCGCAAAAGATAAAACCTTCTTCCTCAAGATCATGGGTTCTTGGGATTCTAATGCTTTGATTTATTCCCTAGACAAGGGTCAATCATCTTTATAAGAAAATTCCCAATCAGGGTTAAATGAATCCATTGGTGAAATAAAAGATCACACCCAAAAGATCCAGAATCGCCATTTCCATATTTACAATCCAGGTCGCTCACTCCCCACAATCCTCTTTCAAAACCCTAAAACCCATAAAAACCCATGAAAAACTCCAAAAATCATTCAAACATGTAAAAATGTTATAAAACACTAAAAACCTATAAATACCCTTAAAACTAAAAATAACCCTAGAATCCCAAAAAACCATAAAAACCCTGAAACCCATATGAACACTAAAACCCTAAAAGATAAAATTCTAAAACCCCTAAAAATCCTTAAAAACATAAAAAACAATAAAAAATAAAATACTCTAAGAAAAAATTAAAAATCAATAAACAATTAAAACCATTAAAAAACAAATAAATGATAAAAATGAAAAAAACCCTTTAAGTTACAAAAATCCATACAAACCATATAAACCCTTTTAAAATATAAAAAAACCCTAAAAACCAAATAACACTTAAAAACCTCTAAAAACACTAAAACCACATTATAACCATAAGAAATTAAAAACTCTAAAAAACATAAAAACAATAAAAACTCAAATAAAACACTAAAATCCCCAAAAAAACCATCCAAACTATAAAAACCCAAGAACCCCTAAAAACTCCCAAAATCCCTAAACCCCAAAAAATAGAAAAATTCCTAAAATTCGTAAAAACTTAATAATCCCTATAAACCCTGAAATCCAGTAGGAAAATTATAGAAACATAAACACACTTAGAACCCATAAAAACAAAAAATCATAAAAATCATAAAATAAACCTAATAACCATAAAAACCATAAAACCTCATAATACCATAAAAATGATAAACCCCATAAAAACTAAAAACGAAAAAAAACCATGAAACCAAAAATATACCTAAAAACATTAAAAGACTATAATAATCCTAAAAACCCAAAAAAGCCAAAAATCAAAAAAACTAAAAACTCTGAAAACCCCTACGAAAACCTTAAAAACCTAAAAACTCTAAAAACCCTGAAGAAAACCTTAAAAACATAAAAACACATAAAACCCCTTAAAACCTAAAAATCACTAAAAACCCCACAAATAAAAAAACAATAAATCCCCCCCAAAAATATTGAAAAGTCTACACACCCATAAATGCCTAAAAACCACTAAAAACTATAAAAACACTTTAAACAGCTAAAAACATTAAAAAAAATAAAAATGTATAAACCCATAAAAAATCAAAGAAAACATAAAATACCAAAAAACATTAAAAACCCCAAAACCCCGAAAAACTCTAATAATCCATAAAAAACCCCCAAACCATAAATATCCTAAAAATATCCTAAAAACCCCTAAAAAAATTAAAAAAACCATATAATACTCTAAAAAGTATTGGGAAACCTTAAAAACCTAATAAAACATTATACCACTAGAAATATAATAAATGCTAAAAACCCTAAAAGCACTAAAACCCACTAAAACCACTAAAAATCATAACCCCCCCCCCCCCCAAAACCCCTTAAAAACCCAAAAACCCATTAGAAAAACTATACACTAATATACCCCTAAAAATCCTAAAAACATTAAACTCCAAAAAAATTCATAAAAAATATATAGACACATAAAAGCTCCTAAATCCCTAAAAAACTAAAAAAACCTTAAAAACAAAAAAACACTAAAACCCCTAAAAATCCTAACAAAATGCTCTAATCCATAAAAACCAGAAAAAACCTAAATAAGAAAACCTATTAACCCAAAAACACTAAAACGCCATAAAACCCCATAAAAACCTAAAGCCCACTAAAAAATTCTAGAAACCCTTCAAAACACTAAAAATGTTCAAAAATATAAATACCTTTAAACCCAAAAAAATAAAAAAAATACACTAAAAAACCAAAAAACCCAAAAACCCCAAAACCCCCCAAAAAACTAATGACCATCAAAATCATAAATAAAACCAAAAAATCCATAAAACCATAAAAAATATCTAAAAATTATTAAAAATCTAAAAACCATAAAATGATTAAAAACCCATAAGAAATCATTAAAAACGAAAAAAACCTTAACCCATTAAAAACCTAAAAAATGATAAAACAAAATTAGACCCTAAAAACCCCAAAACCCATAAAACACTTGAGAACCGTTAAAACCCATAAAAACCCAGAAAACCCTAGAAAACTCCTAAAAATATTAAAAAACCTTTAAATCCCTAAATATTTTAAAAAAAGAAAAAACATAAAACCCTAAAAACTCTTAAGATCCCTAAAAACATAAAAACTCAAAACCCCTCAAAATCCAGAAAATCCCTAAAAACCTAAAAATACTTAAAATCCTTAAAAATCCTTAAAAATATAAAAATATGAAAATACATAACAAAATAATAAAACACAAAAAAACAGAGAATCCTTAAAAACATAAAACATGCCAAAATATGAAAAATTCTATAAACCCAAAAAGCCCTCAAAACACCGTAACACCCAAAATAAAAATAAAAATATATAAAAATCCATAAATAACTCAATAAATGGAAGAAAAATACTAAAAACTCTAAATACCCCTAGGAAAACCGTAAAAACCTAAAAGCATTTAAAACTCCTAAAAACCGAAAAAATGCAAAATACAATAAAAATGCATAAAACCTTAAAAATTATAAATACCAATAAAACTCTATAAACCCTTTAAACCCCTAAAAACATTAAAAAATATATTAAAAAAAATTAAAACATTATATAAAATAAGAAGAATGCTAAAACCCAAAAAACCATAAAGTCACCCAAAATCCATAAAAACATATTAACCGTTTTAATCCCCAAAAACCATAGAAACAATAAATATACAAAAAAAACTCTAAAAACCCTAATAAAACAAAAAATATAAATTTACAGGAAACCCCTAGAAAATAAAAAAGAGAGACTAAAAACCCAAAGAACCCTAAAAACTATAAAACCCCAAAAATAACCTTTAAACCCCTTAATATAGCATTAAAACATAAAATCACTAATGAATCAGAATCAATTTAAACACATGAAATCATTAAAAACTCTAAAAAACCTTCAAAACACTTATAAACTCAAATAACCCCTTAAAAGAAAAAAAAACTTTAAAACCCCTAAACCCTAAAAACCCCAAACCCCTGAAAATCTGTAAAAACCATAAATATCCTAAGAAATCCCTAAAAATACATAAAAATGTAAAAAACCAAAAAAACACTAAAAAACACTAAAAAACATAGAAAATCTTAATGCCCGAAGAACATATAAAACCAACAGAAACCCAAAAAACACTAGTAGCCCTAAAAAACCATAAATACCATAAAAACCATAAAGTCACTAAAAACTATTAAAACCTATAAAACCTCATTCAACCATAAAAACCTAATAAAATCTCTAAAACCCCTTTATAAGACTAAACGCGATAAAAATTCTAAAAACCCCTAAAAATCAAAAAAACCAAAAAATAAAAATAAACAAAATACCCTAAAAATTATTTAAATACCTAAAAACACAGTAAAAATCGTAGAAAATTCTAAAAAATACCTTAAAATATAAAAAAACAAAAAACCCTAAAAAACTCTATGAAATGATTAAATACCCAAAAACACTTAAAACCTCGGAATACTAAAAAAAATACTAAAAACCCTAAAAACCAAACAAACCTTAAAAACTCTAAAAATCTTTTCAAACCATAAAAACCTCTAAAACAATAATAACACATTAAACCCCTAAAAATTCTAAAAAACTCTTAAAATATTAAAAGTCCTAGAAAACTAAAAAAACCCAAAAAACCCATAAAAATTTTAAAATCACATAGAATCCTTAAGAATACTAAAAACTATAAAAAACCATAGAAATCCCTAAAACTGCAAAAAACATAAAAACCCAAAAAATCCTGAAAACTCAAATGAAAATCTTAAAAACCTAAATTACAAATTAAAATCCTTTCAAACATAAACAACAAAAAACCCTTAAAACTCATAAAAACCCTAACATCCTAAAAATCATAAAAACCCTTAAAACCATAAAAACCAATAAAATCCTAAAAAAACAATAATAACACTAAACCAATAAAAACTCTAAAACCCATTTAAACCTCTAAAATCATGAAAAAACCTAAAAAAATATACTATACCCACTAAAAATCCAAAAACCCTTAAGTACCCGCATGATCCCTGAAAATGATAAAAAACATAAATGGTCCAAAAATCCATATAAACTATAAAAACCCTAAAAACTATTAAAACACTAAAACACATACAACACCTTAAACCACAAAAACTATAAAAATCCCTTTAAACCCCCAAAAAATTAAAAATATTCTAAAAAATATAAAACTCTAAAAACACAAAAAAACCCTAGAAAACAAAAAAAAAATCATAAAATATCTTATATCCCTAAAACCCCCTAAAAACCCATCAAAATCTCTAAAACCCAAAAAACCCATTAAAATACTAAAAAAATCTCTAAAAACCTAAACAATCCAAAAAATTTATAAAAAACCCTAAGAAAAAATATAACTCCTAAAATACCTTAAAACCCTCAAAAACATAAGAGTACAAAAAACCCTAGAATACCAAAAATAATTCAAAAACCACCAAAACCCTAAAAACCATAAAATTGAAAAAACCAAGAAAAACTCTAAAAACCATTAAAAACTCCAAAAACCCTTTAAAACCATAAAAAATCTAAAAACTCTAAAAACAATAAGAACCCTAAAACACAAAAAAAATCTCTAGAAACACAAAAATATCCATAAAATCCAAAAAAAAACCATAAAACCCCTCATAATCCATAAATCCCTTAAAAACCCATAAAATCCCTTAAATCTATAAAATGTAAAGAACCCCAAAAAATCATTAAAATCCCAAAGAAATCATTAAAAAACTAAAAACAAATAAATCCATTAAAATTATAAAGAATGCCAGAAACATTAAAATACTCAAAAACCCAATAAAAACCCATCAAAACCGTAAAAACCCAAAATCCCCATAAAATCCCCATAAAGTATCTAAATACAATAAATATAATTTCAACCCATAAAATCATATAAAATTTATTAAAACCAAAAAACCTTTAAAAGGTTTAAAAAACCCAAAAAAACATATAAAACCATAAAATCTCTCAAAATCCAAAAACACCCAAAAAACCTTAAAACCCCTAAAATTATTTTAAAATCCTATAGAACCCTAAAAATCATTAAAAATCATAAAATCCCAAAATACATAAAAAAACCCCAAAACCCTGAACACCCTTAAAAATGATAGAAACAAAAAGAACCCCCAAAACCTCAAAATCCCTAAAAACCTTAAAAACCAAAAAAATACATAAAATTCCCTAAAAACACTAAAAATGTAAAAAACCCATAAAAAATTAAAAAAAAATTAAAATCCTAAAAAAACATACACCCACTAAAAATCTAAAAAAAATGCTAAAAATCTATAAAATATATAAAAAGACCCTAAAACCTTATAAACCCAAAAAACAATAGAAACACCAAAAACATTAAAAAATCCAAAAAACCAATAGAACCCATAAAGACACTTAATATATTAAAAATCCTTTAAACCACTAAAAATGTTAAGAAAACATTAATAAACATTAAAAAACATTCAAAACTAAAAAATATATTAAATGACAAAAAACTCTAAAAAACCGAAAAACCATTCAAAACCAACAATATCCATAAAACACTAAAAATATAAAAAATTTAAAAAATCTATAAAAATAAAATAAAATGTAAAAAAAACTTAAAACCAATTTAAAATCCTAAAAAAACCTAAAAACGTAAAATCCCTTAAAACCTCTAAAAACTTGAAAATACTAAAAATCACAGAAACCATAAAAACCCTAAATATTCCAAAAAACTATAAACACCCTAAAAAATTAAAACCCTAAAACCAAAAAAACCATAAAACCCCACTATTGAGTCTAAACACTAGTTAAACCACAAAAATTGTTAAGAAACTCTAAAAATCATAAAAACCCAAAAAACATAAAAAAAAACATAAACCCCCAAAAAATCTCAAAACCCTAAAACCCCTAAAGACTCTAAAAACTAGTAAGAAAACCAAAACCAATTAAATCCCAAAAAATCCCTAAAAGTCCCTAAAATTTTAAAAAGACCAGAACTCTAAACACACCTGAAAACTCCGTTAGAAATCCTTAAAAACATTAAAACACTTAAAACCCCTAAAAACCAGCAAAATTTATAAAAACCCTAATATCATTAAAAACCCTAAAACCCCTCAATATCACTAAAAAACATAAAAATACATTAAAATCCAAAAAAATCCCTAAAAATACCTAAAAACATATGAACTTGAAAATACCCTAAAAACCTCAAATAAAATCATGAAAACATTAAAACACTTTAAGTCCTTAAAAAATTTAAAAATGATAAAAAAATGTCATAATCCCTAAAAACCATAAAACCCCTTAAAAGAATAAAATCTGTTTAAAAACATTAAAAACCTAAAACCCCATAAAAAACTAAAGAAATACAGAAAATTAAAAAACCCCCTTAAACCAATAAAAATTGTAAAAACACTAAAAAGCCATTAAAACCCAAAAAACTAAATAAATACTAAAAACACTAAAATCCCAAAATTCCTAAAATTCCTAAAAACCCAAAAACCATTGACATATATAAAAACCTGAAAATCAATTAAAAACATAAAAAGGACTAAAAATGCCTAAAAATGAAAAATAACGAAAAACCACTAAAACCCCTAAGAAAACCATAAAAATATAAAAATACTTAAAACCCAAAAACACCATAAATCCCTTAAAAATCCGTATAAACCCTAAAAACCATAAAAATGTAAAAACCCATAAAATACATAAAAATTTAAAAAAATACCCAAAACCCCTGAAAACCCTAAAAATCTCTAATAAAACATTAAAACACTAAAAACACTTAAAACCCCTAAAAACCTAAAAAATTTAAAAATGCAAAAAATCATATAAACTCAAAAACCCATGAATACCAAAAAAACCCTTTAAAACCATTAAAAACTCCTATAAACCCTTGAAAACATAAAACCCCTAAAAATGTTAAAAAAAACCCTAAAACCCATAAAAACATAAAAAACCACTAAAAACCCTTAAAACTATATAAACCAGTAAAAATTTTAAAAACACTAAAAATGTTAAAACCACTAGAGAATTTAAAAACCAAATAAATATATAAATCACCAGGAATATTAGAAAACCTAAAACCTCGTGAAACCCCTAAAACCCCAAAAACCATAAAAATCAAAATAATCCAGATCAATCCTTTAAAAATAAAAAAACCCAAAAAACCAAGAAAAACCCAATGAAAACTATACAACCATAAACAAACTTAAAACCCCTAAAAACCTAAAAACTCTAAAAACCCTAAATACCATAAAAAACAAAAAACCATAAAAACTATAAATATCTGAAAAACCACTAAAATCACTAAAAACATAAAAAACCCAAGGAACCATGAAAACAAATATGAATAACATAAACACCTAAAAACATTTAAGACCCCTAAAAAACAAAAAAAAATCTAAAACCCTAAAAGACAATAAAATCCCTAAAACCTGTAGAAACCACATAAATACCAAAAACCCTTTAAACCCCTAAAAACCCCCTAAAAACTACAAAAAATACATTAAATCCCAAAAAAAGATAAAAAATATAAAATTCCTCAAAACACTTAAAAACTCAATAAATAAAAAAAACACAAAAACCTCTAAAGACCCATAAGACCATGAAAAGACTAAAAACCCCAAAAACCCCATAAAAATGAAAAAAATGATAAAAATACTTTCACATGTAAAAACCCCTAAAAACCCTTACAAAAACTAAGAAAAATGTAAACCCTTAAAAACAATGACCACCCCTAAAAACATATAAAATGAGAAAACCCTAAAACCATAAAATACCTTTAAACCCTCCAAATCCAATAAAACAAAAAACCCAATAAATCCTAAAAACATAAAAATAAATAAAAACATCAAAACCTTGAAAACCCTTAAAACCCTTATGAAAATAATATAATCCTAAAAATACATCAACCCCTAAAAACCTATGAAATACAAAAAACCATAAATTACCCAAAAACCTAAAAACCCAAAAAAGCCATGAAACCCTCAAAAAACATTAAAATCACTAAAAACCCATAAAAACCCTAAAACCCACTAAAAAATCTAAAATCTCTTTAAACCCGTAAAAATGTAAAAAACATTGGAAAACCTTAAAATCCCTAAAAACTCCAAGAAGACCTCAAAAATTTGAAAAATTGTGCATAAAAGCAAAAAAACATTACAACCCCTACAAACCATTAAAATCACTAAAACCCCTAGAAATCCTAAGAAAACCATAAAAACCTGAACACAAAAAAACCCAAAAAACCTAAAAAATGATAAAAATAAAAAAGACCTTAAAAACCCTAAAAACATAAAAAATGCTAAAAATCCCAAAAAACCAAGAAACACCACAACCTAAAACCCATAAAAACCTTAAAAACCCATAAAAACACAGACAAACAAAGAAAAACATAAAACCAAAAAACAACTCTACAACAATATATACACCTAAAAATGTTTAAAAAATCTAAAAAATACTAAAAACCCTAAAAAACTGAAGTCCACTAAAAACCCAAAAACACATAAACCCCTAAAAACCCTAAAAAGAATAAAAATCGTTAAATGTCACTAAAAATACCAAAAATAATAAAACCCTTGAAAACCCCAATGAAAACCATTAAAACCTAAGACCATTTAAACCCCTAAGAACATAAAAACATTAAAAAAACTAAAAAACTTAAAACCCCTCAAAATCTCAATAAACCCTAAAAACTGTTAAAATACATAAAAAATCTATAAATGACCATGAAAATGAAGAAAAACATGGAAAATATTAAGAAACCATTAAAATCCACAAAACACATAAAATCTATAAAACGCTAAAAATTTTAAAAACCCAAAAAACACAAAAAACCATTCAAACCCCTAAAAACCATCAAAACCGTAAAAACCATCCATATCCTAAAAATAACGAAAAATATTAAACACCCTTTACATCCTTAAAAATGATGTAAAAACTCTAAAAAATTAAAACCCTAAATAATTGAGAAAAACGTTAATCCCAAATAAACTATAAAAAAACTACAAAACCATAAAAAATTTACAAAACCATTAAAAATAATAATAAAACCTTAAAATGGTAAAAACACTTAAAATCTCTAAAAATATTAAAAAGCTAAAAACACTAAAAACACTAAATACCATGAAACCATAAAACCCCTAAATTCCATAAAACCCATAAAACCATAAAAACCTAAGAAACACAAAAAAATCCCTAAAACTTTGAAAAACCATAAAAATAATAAAAATATATAAGAAAACTGAGAAACCGAAAAAAAATTAAAACATCTAAAAAATATAAAAATATCTAAAAACCCGAAAGACCATAAAGACCCCTATAAACCATAAACCCCCGAAGAAACTAAAAAAACCCTAAAAACTAATAAAATCCCTAAAAACCAACTAAAAACTCTTAAACCATTTAAACCCATGAAAACCATTAAAAATCAAAAAACCCTAAAAAAACTAAATATCCATAAAACGCTCAAATTCCCAAAATACTCTACAATCCCATAAAAATCCTCAAAAATTACTAGAAATTAAAAAAAACATAAAAGCTATTAAAAACCCAAGAAAACACTATGAAAACCTTATTTTCCATAAAAACTATAAAACCCCTACAAAAACCCTTATAACCATAAAAACCATAAAACCACTATAAATAAACACTAAAACCCAATAAAAAACTAAAATAGAAAAAAACACTAAATCCCCATCAAACCAATTAAAATGATAAAAAACTCTAAAAAACAATTAAAACCCTAAAAATCGAAAAATTATAAAAACCCTAAAGACAATAAAAACCCAAAAAAACCCTAAAACCCAAAAACACCTCAAAATCCCTTAAAACCAAAAAATAAACAAAAATCCTAAAACTACTTAAAAATACTAAAAAATGTAGAAACTACTACAAACCCATGAAAAATAGAAATATAAATGTAAAAACCTTAAAACATATAAAATCTAAAACAACCCAAAAAATTATAAAAATCCTAAAAACTCACAAACACCCTAGAACCATAAAAAGCCTCAAAATCTCTAAAAACACCAAAAACATATAATAATACTAAAATATACCTAAAAATATCTTAAAAGTTTTCAAAATTCTGATTTTTTGAAAAAAACAAAGAAAATGATAAAAACCTAAAAACAAATCATACCCCTAAGAATGTTTGGGAACTCTAAAAACCATTAATTTCTCTAAAATATCAAAAAAACATAAAAAAACAAAAAATCCCATAGACCCCTATAAACCCTAAAAACCATAAAACCCATCAAAACCCTAAAAAATAATAAAAAA
The DNA here is from genome assembly GCA_963277665.1 of Viscum album. NCBI lineage: Eukaryota > Viridiplantae > Streptophyta > Magnoliopsida > Santalales > Viscaceae > Viscum > Viscum album. Next base: position 395,599,814 of record OY728157.1, read on the forward strand.
CATTAAAACCCCTTTAAACCCAAAAAAACAACAAAAAACTCTAAAAACTTTAAAAACCCTCAAAAAACTAAAAAACCTTGAAAACCCAAAAAAACCAAAAAAACCATGAAAATCAATAGAATACCAAATTAATCATAAAATCCCAAATAATTGTAAAAACCAATAAAATGTAAAAAGTCCCTAAAACCCCTGAAAAACACAAAGAGGCCCTCAAAACCCTAAAAACACTTAAAACCCCTAAAACATAAAAATGCTAAAAACCATAACAACAATAAATATCCTAAAACCCTTAAAAACCATAAAAACCTAGGATGACCTAAAATCCCTAAAAACATAAAAAACCATAAAATACCTAAAAACCCCTATGAATACCTTAAAACCCAAAAAAAACAATTAAAACACAAAATACCTAAAACAATATAAAAACCCAAAAATACCCATAAAACATTAACAACTTCTATGAACTATAAAATCCCATAAATACCTTAAAAATCATAAATATCTATAAAAACCTTAAAAAAATAGGAATTCTAAAACCCCTTCAAACCATTATAAACTGCAATGCTAAAAAAAACTCATAAAACCCCCTATGATCCAAAAAAACCAAAAAACTCCTCAAACTCCCTAAAAACCCTAAAAACTGATAAAAATACTAAAAAATCACTACAAATTACAAAAAACAACATTAAAAATACTAAAAAGCACAAAGAAAACAATAAAAACCTTAAAACCCCTAAAAACATAAAAATGATAAAAAACAAAAAACCATAATAACCATTAAAACCCAAAAACCATAAAAAATCGTAAACCCCCTAAAAACACTTAAAATAGCTAAAAAATATAAAGTCACATAAATCCACTAAAAATAATTAAAAACTCTAATTAACCTTCAAAACCATAAAAATATAATGAAATCCTAAAATCCAAAAACACAGGATAACCATAAAATCCAAAAATCCCAAAAAACCCTCAAAATACCTAAAAACCATAAAAATAAAAAAAATACTAAAAGATCCATATAATTCTAGAAAAATGTAAAAACCACAAAAAACTATAAACACCCCGATGAAAAGTATAAAAACCTTAAAACACTTAAAATCCTTACAAAAATAAAACTGCTAAAACCCTGAAAACCTGTAAACCCACAAAACCATAAAAGGCCTCAAAATCCCTTAAAACCATCAAAACACATAATAATGAAAAAAAAGGACCCTAAAATCCCTAAAAATGTATAAAACCATAAAATATAATGAAAACCCCAAAGAAAACCTTAAAAATATAAAAACACTTAAAACCTGTAAAACATAAAAAATGTAAAAAATCTTATAATAACCTAAAAACATAAAACCCTAAAAACTATTAGAAAACCAAAAAAACCTTAAGAAACCCTAAATACAATAAAAAACATAAAACCCCAATAAAAACTATAACACCATTTAAACCCCTAAGAATGTAAGAAAACACTAAAAAACCATAAATACCATAAAAACTCCAAAACCCTAAAAATCCAAAAAAACCCATAAATCCCTAAAAATAGAGATACCTTAAAACCCCTCATATATCCTAAAAACCCTAACAACAATAAAAACTATAAAACTACCCTAAAATTACCAAAATAAACACAATAATTAATTAAAAAATAAAAACCCATAAGAAAACCTTTAAAACATAAAAAAACATAAAACACTTAAAAACCCCTAAAAACACTAAAATCCCAATAATCCCTAAAACCCCTAAAACCCCTATAACATTAAAAATCACTAAAACCCTATAAAAACCATAAAACCCACAAAAAACTATAAATACTCTTTGAACCCCTAAAAACATAAAAAACACTAAAATCATTAAAACCACTAAAAATCAATGAAATCCGAAAAAACCTAAAAGATGATACATACCCAAAAAACCCTAAAAAACTTCAAAATCCATAAAAACCATAAAAACCATGAATTAACCTAAGAAAACCATAAAAACATAAAATACATAACCCCTAAAAAACCTAATATTTTTGAAAACCCTAAAACACCCTAAAAACATGAAAATCTTTAAAAACAATAGAACCCCTAAAAATTATAAAAACCATAAAACCGTAAAAAATACTAAAAAATATAAAACACATTTAAAACAAAAAAATGTTAAAAATATATAAGAATCTAAAAACCCTGAAAAACACAGAAAACCCCTAAAACCCCAAAAATTACTATAAATACACAAAGTCCCAAAAACCCTCAACATACCTAAAAACCATAAAACCATAAAATCAAAAAAAAATCACAAAAAATTTCTAGAAACCAAAAAAAATCCTAAGAAAACCATTGAAACCCAAAAACACCTTTAACCCCTAAAAAGATAAAAAATACAGAAAATTCTAAAAACCCTAAAAACTATAGAAAACTATTGAAACCATAAAAATAGTAATATCTCTAAAACTATTTAAACACCGAAAATCATTAACAAACTAAAAAATCATTAATAACACAGAAAAATTAAAAACCCAAAAATCCAATAAAAACCCCTAAAAACCAAATAGCCCATAATATCCAAAAAAACCTTAATAATCAATAAAAACGCAAAAGAATTCCAATGAACCCCCTAAAACCCTTAAAAAATTTACAACATAAAAAAATTACAGCCCCTAAAAACCTAAAAATACTAAACACCCTAAAAACCCATATAACCTAAAAAACCATAAAAACTATAGAAACCATAAAAACCCCTAAAACCCATTAGAAACCTTAAATACCTATAAAACTCCTAAAAAGACACTAAAACTATAAAATCCCTTTAAACCCCTAAAAACGTTAAAAGCTCAAAGAAACATTAAAAACCAAAAAACTCAAATAAAACCCCAAACAACCAAAAATAACCAAATAAAACGTCAAAAACCTACAAAACCAAAATACCCATCCAAATCCGAAAAACCCCCCAAAACCCATAAAAGCATAAAAATTCTCTAAAAAAAATCCAAAATAAATGTGATACCTCCAAAATCCCATGAAAAACATTTTGAAAACCTGAAAAACATAAAAACACATAAATCCCCTAGAAAACCAAAATATTCTAAAAACATTAAAACCACAAAACCCCCCAAAAAATTACCCACTATAAACTCTTAAAATCCATTCAACTCCTAAAAATGTAAAAAACCACCAAATTCCTTAGAAATTTTTAAAAACACTAAAAGAACTAAAAAAACCACAGAAACCCATTAAAATCATAAATATCCCTAAAACCCTCAAAATACAAAAAAACCATTTAATCCATTAAATTCAGAATAAATACCTCAAAATCCCGAAAAATATAAAAAACTCTAAAAACCTGAAAATCCATAAGAAAACCATAAAAACCTAAAAACACTAAAACCCCTAAAAAACTAAAAACTCTAAAAATCGCAAAAAAACCCTAGATACACCTAAAAACCCTAAAAACCATAAAAACACCTAAAAACTGTAAAAAACCCTAAAACCCATATGAACCCAAAAAACCACTAAAATTTAAAAATACCCATTAAACCCCTAAAAACATTAAAAAACATTAAAAAACCGTAAAACCCCTAAAATACTTGAAAAAATCCTTATAACCCAAAAAACCCATTGAAACCCTAAAAACCATAAAAACCCTAAAACCATATAAAAATACTATAGAATCTCTAAAAATTCCTAAAAACATAAAAAACCAAAAAACCATGAAAAACTCGAAGAAAAAATTAAAAAATTAAAAGCACTAAATCATGCTAAAAATATTATTAAATGATAAAAATTATAAAAAAACCAAAAAAAAACTAAAAACACGAAAAACCATAAAAACCCATAAAAACATCAAAAACCCCTAAAACCCATAAAACCCTAAACAACTAAAAATAGTAAAACCCATTTAAACCGTGAAAAGTGTTTAAAATACTAAAAAACCTTAAAACCCTAAAAAACTAAAAAAAGACTCTATAGCCCAAAAAAACAAAAAAAAATCCTAAAATGACAAAAAATTATGAAAAACTATCAAATTATCTAAAAACTATAAAAACCATAAAATTCCTAAAAATACCATAAAAATCCCTAAAAAAGTAAAACCCCTAAAAACTCTAAATACCACAAATAAAATAACAAAAAACATAAAATAATAAAAATCCTTAAGAAATTATTAAAATAATGAAAACCCTAAAAACCCTAAGAACTATAAATATCTCTAAAACAAAAAAATTACTAAAATCCCATAATTACCATAAAACATATAAAACACTAAAAACACATTAAACACATAAAAATGTTAAAAAAACTCTAAACCCATTAAAACCCCTAAAACCCACTAAAACCCAACAAATGTATAGAAACCCAAAAAACCAATCAAAACCCCTAAAACTATAAAAACCATCAAAAATCTAAAAATATCTTAAATATTTAAAAATATAAAAAAAACTAAAAACCAATGAAAATCCTAAGAAAACATTAAGACCCTAAAAAACCCAAAAACCTAAAAAAGAATAAAAATGCTAAAAACCCTATATAACCCTAAAAACCCTAAAAACCCTTAAAACATTAAAAATAAAATCAAACCCATAAATTCCTAAAACCCACTAGAAACACAAAATACCATTCAAGCAAATAATTTTAAAAAAACTCTAAAAAACATAAAACCCCAAAAAACACAGAAAATAACCTTAAACTAAAAAATATATAAAGACCCTAAAACCCCCTCAAAATCCATAAACACCATAAGGTTCATAAAAATACATAATAAATCACAAAAATTCCCTAAAAACTTACAAAACCAAAAAAATTCTAAAATCCTTAAAAACCACGAAAACCCATAAGAAAACCATAAAACCTAAAAATAATTAAAACCTCAAAAAACATAAAAATTGTAAAAACCCCTCAAAACCATAAAAACAAAAAAATCATAAAAATAATACAACCCCCTAAAACCTTGAAAAATAAAAAACCCCCAAATGACCATAAATCCCACTAAAAAATCTAAAACACTATTAATTCCATAAAAAGGATAAAAAATCTCAATTCCATAAAACCATAAAAACTAACAAATATTAAAAACCATAAATTTTTTTCTAAAAGCACTAAAAACCATAAAAAATTATAAAAACCCATAAAAATATCAAAAAACATAAAAAACCCTTAAATAATTGAAAACCCCTAAGAAAACATTCAAACCAAAAAATACTTAAAAATAATAAAAAACATAAAAAACATAAAAAACCCCTAAAATCCCAAAAAACTCTATAACCTGACAAACAATAAAACCCCTAAAAACCATAAAAACCTCTAAAACAAATTAAAACCTTAAACCTACTATAAAATATAAAAACCCTTTAATCACTTAAAAAAAGTAAGATCTCCAAAAAACCTAAAATCCCTAAAGTATCAAAAAACCCAAAAAATCATAAAAACCCTAAAACCCCCCCAAAATCCCTAAAAACCCTAAAACCCCATAAAAATACTAAAAACTCTCTAAAATTTCCTAAATACATAAAAAACCCTAAAACCATGAAAATCACTAAGAAAACGTTAAAAAAACTTAAAACCTGTAAAACCTAAAAAAATCTAAAAAACCTAAAAATTCTAAAAAACAATAAAACCCTAAAAAATGAAACCACTAAAAACATTAAAGAACCTAAACACACTAAAACCAATAAAAACTCTAAAACCCCTTTAAACCCCTAAAATGTTAAAACCATTATTTGACCATAAAAACCATAAAAACTAAAAAACCCATAAAAACTTGAAAAAACTATAAACTCTTTTAAAATCTAAAAAAAAACAAAAAAATCCTAAAAAAACCATAAAAATGTAAAAAAAAAATACCCTGAAAACCCATAATATGTCCTTAAAAACCTAAAATCACATAAAACCTCTAAAAATAAAGAAAATATTCTAAAACCCCTAAAAGATAATAAATATATCTATAACCATAAAACCCCCCTAAAAACCTTAAAACAAACTAACACCCATAAAAACACAAAAAAAACCACCTAAAAGTATAAAACCCCTATAAGTCCCTAAAAATGTTAAGAAAAACTCTAAACAGCCATCTAAAAAAGAAAACATAAACAAAATGTTCAAACCCAAAAATAATATAGAAACTCAAAACCCTCAACATCCGCAAAAAATGAAAACCATAAAAATAAAAAAAACTGAAAAATAACTCAAATCATAAAAACCCTTAAGACCCCTGGAAAAACCTAGAAACCTCTTAAAAACCTAAAAACACTAAAAACACCCAAAAAACCAAAATACACTAAAAACCTAAAAACCCATAAAAACCTTTAAAAAACCTAAATACCTTAAAACTAACAAAAACTTATAGAAACATTTAATAACTCTAAAAACCTATAAAAATTTGAAAACATATCATAAAATCTAAAAAAACATTAAAACAAAAAACCTTAACAAATCTTATAAACATCAAAACCCTAAAAAACTCAAAAATCCCCCTAAAAACACTAAATACTAATAAAACCCTAAAAAAACATCATAATCCAAAAAAACATAAAAAATACTTAAAACCCTAAAAACTCATACAAAACATTAAAAACTAAAATCACTTAAAACCCCTAAAATTCCTAAAAACTAAAAAACCGCCAAAATACCCTAAAATAACTAAAAATCATAAAAACCCCTTAAAACATTAAAAACCCTAAAAGAACATAAAATACATAATGTGACTAAATAATCTAACACTAATTTGAATCTATAAAACGTTAAAAACTATAAAACCACTTTAACACCCTAAAAAACCTCAAAACAACTAAAAACAATAAAAACCCTAAAATAAAAAATAAAACCTAAAACCTGTCAAAATCCACAAAAACCCTAAAAAACAATAAAAATATTAAAATTTTCATAATAATACCTAAAAAAATAAAAAACCCAAATAAAATATGAAACTAAAAATAGTTAAAACCCCTAAAAAACTAAAAACCCTAAAAATCCAAAAAAACATCAAAAAAATAAAATCCTCTAAAACAATTAAACCCCCAAAAAACCATAAAACCCCTAAAAATCACTAAAAACTCTAATACCCCCTTAAACCCTAAAAATGATGAAAAACTCTAATCAAGGATAAAAATACAAAAAATGTCAAAAAAAACCCTAAACCCCCAAAAAACTATAAAGAACATAAAAACCCCTACAACCCACAAAATCTAGAAAAAAAACAAAAAAAAAAGAAATAAAAATCCTACAAATTATATAAATGTACCAAAAATATAAAAACCACCTTAAAACAATTAAAAGACCTATCAACATGTTAAAAAACTAAAAACAATGAAATCCCCAAAAAACATAAAAACTCTATAAATCCTAAAAGACCCTAAAAGCCCCTAAAAAACATAAAATCACATAAAAACCATAAAACCCATTAAAACTTTAGAGCACCCTAAAACCCCATAAAAAAATAAAACCCATAAAAATGTTAAAAACTCTTAAAATAATTAAAACACAAAAAAAAACAAAAAAAATCCAAAAAATTCATAAAAACGTCAGAAACCCTAAACCCCTTAAAATTCCTAAACCCTATAAAAACCATAAAAATCCTTAAAAACACAGAAAATCCAAAAAAAATTAAAAACTTTGAAAACCCTAGAAATACAGAAAACACCTAAATACATTAATACCCCTAAAAACAAAATAAATTCTAAAAACAGTTGAACCCCTAAAAAGGCCTAAAAATTTAAAAAGAAAAAACCTCTAAAAACATTAAAAACCCCTAAAACCACTGACAACTCTATAATCCCTTTAAACCCATAAAAATGCAGCAATTTCCCCTAAAACCCCAAAAATACAGCAATTTCCCCTAAAAACAATAAAAAACATAAAACCCACAAAACCATGAACCGCTAAAAACTATAAAAACCGTTTAAACCCATACAAATATTTAAAAACACTAAAAACCATAAGTCCCCAAAAACTCAAAAATACCATAAAACTCCAAAAACCCAAAAAAACCAGAAAAACCCTAAAAACGATAAAAAACACTAAAAATCTTTTATGTATAAAAAATACATAAAAACCTAGAAAATGCTAAGAAAACCATAAAAACCAAAAAAAACACAAAAAACACCAAAAAACCTAAAAATGATAAAAACCCTATAAAACCCAAAAAATAGAAAAACCGTAAAACAATTCAAAATCCCTAAAAACCCTAAATCCCATAAAATTGTAAAAATTCCCAATAGATACTTAAAAACATAAAAAACTCTAAATTCCCTGAAATCCCCTATAAAAACATAAATAACCTAAAAAATACTTAAATCCCATAAATATTCCAATGATTCTAAAAACACTAAAACCATAAAAGACCCTAGAAACACTAAAAACAAATAAAACCCCAAAAAAACATTAAAACCCCCCCAAGACTCAAGAAACCCCAAAAAACTCTAGAAATATTTATTCCACTAATTTTTTTTAAAAAAACTCTAAAAACCATAAATAAACAAAAAAACATGAAAAAAAAATTCAAAGAACCCCAAAAAAACCATAAAACCACTTAAATCCCTAAAATCCTCAAAATCATTAAAAACATTACAAATGCCCAAAAAATCCTAAAAACTCCCCAAAAAATGAAAAAAAACCCTAGAAAACCCTAAAAACCCTAAGAAAACAATAAACCCCTAAAAATAAATAAAACCAGTAAAACCCTAATAAATGATAAAAAACTGCGAGATCCCCTAAAACCATAAAATCCCAAGAAACCATAATAACACCCCTGAAACCATAAAACTCCAAAAACCCTAAAACCCATTAGAACTGTGGAAAACCTATATACCCTTAAAAATGTTTAAAATCACTAAACCCCATTAAAAATCCTAAAAAATAAAAAAACCTAAAAACCTATAAAATCTTCGAAAAAAATAAAAACTCCCAAAGAAATCAAAAATCCATAAAACCCCAAAAACCATAAAAATCTTCAAAATCTAAAAAATTCACAAAGAATGTAAAAAAAGTAAAAACCTGAACGACCCCTAAGATGACCTTTAAAATATAATAACACTAAAGCACCCTAAAAATCCTAAAAATTACTAATAATCCTAAAAACCCTAAAAATCATAAACTCAACAAAACCGTAAAAATGTAAAAACCTAATAAAACTCATAAACACAATAAAAAAATTAAACGCTTTAAACCATGAAAACATTAAAAAAAATTAAAAAATCCTTAAAAAACATAACAACTCAAAAATCCCATAAAACCCCAATAAACCATAAAAACCCTTAAACCCATAAAAACACCAAAACCCCTTAAAATCCCTACAAACCCAAAAAATCGGAAAAATCTGAAAAAAAATCAACAAAAATCCATAAAAATTTAAAGAAATCCAAAAAACCCTAAATAAGGAATTAAAAACCAAAGAACACCTCAAACCCCTAAGAAATCTAAAAATGCTAAAATCCTAAAAAACCCTTAAAACCCTAAAAACATTAAAAATCCTAAAACCCCCTAAAATTATTAAAACATCAAATAATAATAAAAACCTACTGACCCATTAAATTCCCAAGAAAAAATATAAACATACAAAAATTTCTAAAATTCTAAAAACCATAAAACCATCAATGAATCCAAAACATTAAAATCATAAAAAAGACCCTAAATACCTAAAAACCCCTAAAACCACTAAAAACCCTTAAAACCCTCAAAATCCCAAAAAACACTAAAATAATAAAAATCATTAAAAATCCTACAAAATATTAAAAAATCATAAAAAATATAGAAACGCTAAAAACCCTAAGAAGACCATCAAAAAGTGAAAACTTTTCAAACCTCTAAAAATGCTAAAAACCCAAAATATTGTATAACACTTAAAAACCCTAAAAACGTTAAAAAAATAAATACCTATAAATACCCTAAAACTGAGAAAATATATAAATACTATTTAATCATTTAAAAACATTTAAAAACTATAAGAAACATTAAAACCATAAAAATTGAAAAACCCTTAAAATTAAACAAAACCATAAAAACCCAAAAAACTCTAAAATACATCAGAATCCTTAAAAACTGTAAAAAAACATAAAAATCTTAAAAGCCATTGAAAATCCCTGAAATAATAAAAACCCAAAACAATCATGATAATCTAGAAGAAAACCATTAAATTAAAAAAATCATAAAATCCCTAAAAAACAAAAAAAAATCCAGAAAAACCCTTATAACCACTAAAAACTCTCAAATACCATTAAAAAACTCAAATTATTAAAAAATTTAAAAAACCATAGAACCCTTAAAAACTCAAAGAAAACCCCTAAATGAAAAAAATAAAAAACCGAAAAACAATTTAAATCCCTAAAAACCTAAAAAACTAAAAACCCATAAAAATCCTAAAAACTCCTAAAAATTCCCTAAAAATTCCTAAAAATATAAAAACACAAAAAACCCTAAAAACCTAACAAAACCATAAAAACTATAAAAAGGATGAAACCCCTAAAAAACTAAAAAACCCTAAAAACCTTTAAATCTGTAAAAAACCTAAAAGACACTCAAAATACAAAAAACTATAACAACCTAAAATTTCCCTAAAATTTCCTAAAAAATAAAAACCCTAAAAACCATTAAGAAAACAATAAATACAAAAAATAATTAAAACCCCTAAAAACCTAAAAAAGATAAAACCCAAAAATTACCTAAAAATGATAAAAACCCTTAAATCATAAAACCCCATAAAATCATTAAAAATAAAAAAAACATACAAAAACCCAAAGAACCACAAAAAAGATTAAAACTATTTATTTCCCCAAAATGTTAAAAACACTAAAAACGATAAAAAACCAAAAAAACCAAAAAAACCATCAAAATCTATAAAAACCCATAAAATTTCTAAGAAAGCACATAAAATTACAAAGAACATAAAAAAAACTAAAAACCTTGAATACCCCTAATAAAACCTTAAAAACCAATAAATGCTAAAAACCATAAAACCCAAAAAAACCAAGAAATTCCAAAAATCCCCTAAAAAAACTCAAAATCCCTAAAAATCTATAAAAATAATAAAAATACCTCAAAACTATAAGAATGTTAAAACCCAATAAATACCTAAAAACCCCTAAGAAAACCCTAAAACCCATGAAAATTTTTAAAATTATAAAATCTAAAAAAATCTAAAAACCTTAAAAATCCAATAAAACCCCTAAAACAATAAAAACACTAAAAATGCATTAATTCCCTAAAAATTTTAAAAACTCCTAAAATCCTTAAACCCGTAAAAACTCAAAATAACCCTATAACTTTAAAAAACCTTAAAACCCATAAATAGCCTAAAACCCCAAAAAATCCCAAAAAATAATTAAAAACCATAAAACCCATAAATAAACATAAATATACCTAATAATTTGTAATAATGTAAAAACCTAAGTACCTTGAAAACCCCTAAAAACCCAAAAATCGTAAAAATACTAAAAACCCTAATACCCAAAATCATTAAAAACCCTAAAAATCACTAAATACCGTAAAAATACCTACAAACCCAAATAACAATGAAGTTTTAAAAAAATACATAAGAAATCATTATAATATAAAAATCACTAAGAACCCTGAAAACCCTAAAAATACCATAAAAACCTAAATACACATAGAACCCCTAAAAACTGAAAAAACATGAACATCTATAAAAATATAAAAAGATGTTAAAAAATCTAAAACCCCAAAAATCTTAAAACCATAATACCCATAAAAACCCTAAAACCACTAAAAACTATAGAAACCCTTTAAACCCCTAAAATTGATTTAAAAATATAAAACCTTAAAAATCAGAAACACTAAAAAAACCTTAAATCTAAAAAAAATCCAAAATAACCCAAAAAAAATGCTAAAATTCATCAAAGTCCATAAAACCCTCAAAACCCTAAATATCTAAAAATTCACTAAAATTAAATAAAACATAAATCACTCAAATAAACATGAAATCCCTATGAAAAACATAAAATCCATAAAACTCTTAAAACGTCAAAATAACCTAAATAGGTTAAAAACCTTCAAAAAATGAAAAAATGCAAAAACCATAAAAACAATCAAAATCACTAATAATATTTAAATCCTAAAAAATAACTTTAAATACTTAATAACATAATATACTATAAAACCTCTGAAAAAACCTATGAAAACATTAAAAATCTAAAAACACATTTAACCCCCAAAAAATCAAAAAATGTTAAAAATCCCAAGACCTTAAGAAGGACATAGAAAACCTAAAACCATTAAAACCATAAAACCACTAAAATCATAAAAACCTTAAAAGCAATTAAGAATCATAAAAACCCACCAAAACCTCTTAAAAAATTTAAAAAAAAAATTTCCATAAAACCCTATAAACCCTAAAAAATCCTAAATCCCTCAAAATCCCAAAAACCTTAAAAATAATAAAACTATCATAAAAAACATTAAAATTGCCTAAAAAGGTAAATACCCTTAGGAAAATATTAAAAACATAAAAACACATAAAAAATCTAAAAACCTAAAAACGCAAGAATCCCTAAAACCACAATAAACCCTAGATAACTCTAAAAACCTCAAAAACCCTAAAAACCCTAAAAACCAAAAAAAATCCTAAAAATCATAAAAATTATCCAAATATCCCTAAAACCCTAAAACCTCTTAAGAAAACATTAAACACCTAAAAACATAAATCTCATAAAACCCCTAAAATCTAGAAAACTGTAAAATACCCAAACGACCCTAAAAATAGTTATACCCCATAAAAACTATAAATACCCTAAAAACAATAAATTCCTAAAACCCATAAAAACATAGAAACCAAAAAAATCTCTTAAAACCCTTAAAACGACTTAAAATGTTAAAAACTCTAAAAATCATTAAAATCATAAAAACTAAAAAAATCCCTAAAACTCCAGAATACCTTAAAACCCTAAAAACCATAAGAATCAATAAAACCCATCAAAATCTTAAAAAAAATTAAAACCATAAAAATACTAAAAATAAAAATACCTTAAAACCATAAAAACCATAAAACCTTGAAAATTTCTAAGGAAAACCCAAAAACCCCAAAAACAATTAAACCCCAAAAAACCTAAAAATGCCATAAACCCAAAAAACCATAAATCCCCTAAAAATTCCTAAAACCCATTAAATCCCTATATATCCCTAATAATGTAAGAAAACCTAAAACCTTGAAAATAGTAAATAAAAACTTAAAATTAAAAAAACACATAAAACCCTAAAAAACACAAAAGAACACCAAACCCTAAAACCCAAAAAACCCATAAAGGCCATTAAACCCACTAAAAAAAATCTAAGAACCCTTTATACCCCTAAAAATTTATAAAATTAATAAAACCATTTAAAACCACGAAAACCCCAAAATCCCCTAAAACCCAAAAAAATCCAAAAAAACCCTAAAAACTCTCGTAATCCCTGAAACCATAAAAAATGAAAAAAAATCCTAAAAGAAATTGAAAAATCCATAATAAAATAAAATACCCTAAAAACAAATAGAAAATATTAAAACCCAAAAAACACTAAACAATCCTAAAAACCTAAAAAATGATTAAAACTCTGAAAAATCCTAAAAACCCAAGAAACCCTCAAAATCCCAAAAAATATAAAAACCCATAATAATCTAAAAAACATATAAAAAACATTAAAAACATAAAAAGATATAAAACCCTGAAATCAATAAGAATAACTTGAAATCCTAAAAGAACTAAAAACCCCTTAAAAACCAAAAAAATATAAAAAACCTAACAAACCTAAAACACCATAAAACCCCAAAAAACAATTAAAACATATAAACTCCTAAAAGCCATAAAACTATATAAAACCCCATTAAACCCCTAAAAATCACTAGAAACTCTAAAATACATTAATTTAGTAAAAAGGTTAAAAATATCTTAAAAAATTAAAACCCCTAAAAAACTAAAAAAACTAATAACATAGAATACCCTAAAAACACTAAAATTACATAAAAACCCTAGAAACCATAAAAATTATAAACATTCAATAAATTCATTAAAAACATAAACATCCATAAAACCATTAAAAAAATGAATAAAACTTACAAAATGAATAGTTGTTAAAACTCCTAAAAACCTAAAATTCTAAAAACCCTAATAACCCAAAAACCCACTAAATATCCTAAAAACCATTAATATTGTGAAAAAATACCAAAATTTTTATAAAAACATAAAAAAGACTAAAATCATTGAGAACCTATAAGAAAACCATAAAATCATAAAATCACATAAAACACACAAAAAAACTCAAACCATTAAAACCCTAAAACCCCTAAAATTCCTTAAAACATAAAATCAATAACAAGCATAAAATAATGAAAAACACATAAAAACCAATAAAAATACTAAAAGTTTTCGACATTTTAAAACCATAAAAATGTTAAAAAACTCTTATAGAACATAAAATTCCAAAAAAAATAAAAAACATAAAAAACCCCAAAAAACATAAAATCCATAAAAAATCTAAAAACCTATAAAACATTAAGATCTCTAAAACCCTAAAAAACCAATAAAAATATTTAAAAAACACAAAAAACCCTAAAAATGGAAAAAACCATAAGAAAAAATTAAAAATCTAAAAACACTTAAAACACATTAAAAAAATTCTAAAAACCCTGAAAACTATTAAAACCCCTAAAACCCCTTTAATACACAAATATTCCTCAAAATCTGAAAAAACGAAAAAAAAAAATATATATAAAATCACTAATAATCCCCTAAAACATTAAAACAGTGAAAACCTAAAAAAATATATTTAAAAAGCCTATAAATTCGCGAATAACATAAAAATCCGAAAATCATTGAAATTCCCTATGAAAACCTACAAAACCTAGAAAATATAAAACCCTGAAAACCTAAAAAATTCTAAAACACCAAAAAACGTTAAAAGACCTTAAAAACCCTAAAAACCAATAAAAAACATAAAAACCCTTATGATAATTAAAAATATCTAAAACCCAAAAAATACCCTACGAACCACTAAATAAATAAAATCCTTTTAAAAACAGAAAATTTTTAAAATGCTTAAAAACACTAATCAATCCCTAAAAATCCATAATACTAAAAAAACCCTAAAACCCTGAAAACCCCTAAAAACTAAATAACACTAAAAAACCATAAAACCCTTTAAACCACTAAAAACTCTAAAAAACCATTAAATACCAAAATAATTAAAACATTAAAACCCCTAAAAAGGAAAAAAACACAAAGACTGTAAAAAAACATGAAATCCCTAAAACCCCGAAAAACCCGAAAAACCCAAAAAATATTTGAAAACAAAAAATCATTAAAATCATAAAAATGATCTAAAAATGCCAAAAAAATAAAACCCCCTAAAAAGCCATAAAAATACCTAATAAACCCACAAATACCAAAGTCAGTTAAAAACCAAAAAAACTTTCAAATCTCTAGAACCCTTAAAAATCCTTACCATCCAAAAAGCCATAAAAACATAAAAACCCAAAAAAATCCCTTTAAATACCTAAAACAAAAAAGCCCCAAAAATAATGAAAACCCCTAAGAAAGCCTTAAAATCCTAAATACACATAAAACCACTAAAAACTTATCATAATAAAAACCCAAAAAACATAAAACCATAAACACATAGAAACTATAAAAACTCAAATAAACCTTGAAAACCCTATATTTATATAAAACCCTAAAAAACACTAAATGATCTAAAAAAATTTAAACCCCTAAAAACATTAAAAAAATCTAAAACCCCTTAAAACCATAAAAACTAAAATAAAAGCCCCCAAAATCCATAAAAACCCTAACACCCTCAAAATCCCTAAAAACCCTAAAAACAAAAATAATCCAAAAAATTCTCTAAAAATCCCTAAAAACAAAAAAAAATCTAAATCCCAAAAAAGTCAAATGACAACCATAAAAAAATAAAAATAGATAAAATCCCTAAAAACCTAAAAATGCTAAAAACCCTAAAACCCCTAAAAACTCCTTAAAACCCCTCAAAATCGATAAAAAACCCTCAATCCCCATAAAAATCCTCAAAACCACTAATAGTCACTAAAAATCCTTAAAAACGTAAAAAACATAAATACCCTAAATACCCTAAGAAGCCCCTAAAATATAAAAAACACTTAAAACCTATAAATACCTTAAAAATTATAAAAACCATAATGTTTCCACAAAGATCCTAAAACCTCTAAAGAATAAAACCCAAATAAAATAATAAAAACCATAGAAAACAATAAAACCCCTAAAAGATAACTAAAAACTCTAAAATCACTTCAAACCCCTAAAATAATCAGAAACTCTAAAAACCCATCAAAACATTAAAAACTCATGAAATCCTTAAAAAACCAAAAAACATAAAAACAATAAAAACCATAAAATTCATAAAAACCATAAAACCCATAAAACCCCCAAAATCCTCAAAACCCATAAAAACCCTAAAACTAGAAAAAATCGTAAATATCAATAAAAATTAAAACACCTAAAACCCTTAAAAACTATAACTACAACTTAAAAAAAACATAAAACGCCCAAAAATCAAAAAAATACACTAAAACCCCTAAAATACCAAAAAATCATATAAAATCCTAAAAATATCCAAAATCCCTAAAACCCTTAATAATTAATAAAATCATAAAAACCAAAAAATACCTAAAAACATAAAAACATGAAAACCCAATAAACTAAAAAACCCTAAGAAATCATGAAAAACTTAAAAACAAATAAGACCCCAAAAAAAGGATAAAAAACATTAAAACCCTTTGGAAACCCTCAAAATACCGTAAAAACCCTAAAACCCCATAAAAACAATAACAACCAATGAAACCATTAAATACCCTTAAACCCATTAAGAAAACTAAAAACCCAATAAAGACTATTTAAAATCATAAAGAACATTAAAAAAATCTAAAAACAATAAAAATAAAAAAAACCCTAAAACCTCTAAAACCCTCCAAATCCATAAAATCCTTTAAACCATAAAAATCTCAAAAATCAAAAACATCTCAAAAAATAGAAAAAACCATATTAAACCTAAAAACACCTTTGAAAACATTAAAATGATAAAAAAACAAAAACCTCCCAAAAACCTTAAAAATCTTAAAACCCTAAAAACCTCCTAAAACCCTAAAACACCCAAAATTTATAAAAACCTAAAAATCATATAATTCCTAAAAAAGACCCCTATAAATCGCCAAAAAAATAATTAATTCTGAAACCTAAAACCTCAATAAAAAAGGTAAAATCCCATAAACATTAAAACACCGAAAAACCTAAAAAAGTTAAAATCCATACGAACCCTAAAGATAAATAAAATTCAAAATGCATACATACCCAAATATAAAAAAAAATCCCTAAAAGTACCTTATACTGAAAAAACCCAGAAACCCCCAAAAAACCCAAAAAAACAAAAAACCCAAAAAATATTCAAAACCCCTAAAACCAAAGAAAATACTATAAATCCTACCAACCCATAAGAGACTTAAAAAACCCAAAATCCCAAAAACCCATACAAAAAAACAAAAAATATAAAAAACACAATAATAGACCATAATAATCATGAAAACCACTAAAAAACTAAAAACCCTTTAAACCATTAAAAACTATAAATACTCTAAAAACCCGTTAAATCACTAAAAACACAAAAAAACACCTAAAAACCAAAACAACCATAAAACCCCTAAACCCCATAATACCTTTAAAACATTCAAAATACATAAAAACTATAAAAAATAGAAAACCGTAAAAATACCTAAAATGGTAAAAACCCTAAAAACCCAATAAAACACTAAGAAAACCGTAGAAACCTAATAAGACATAAAATTCTTCAAAACATAAAAAGTTTAATAAAATATAAAATCCCCTAAAAACCTGAAACCCTAAAAAATCCCGAAAAAAAAAAATCCTATAAAACCATAAAAATCCCAAAGAGATGTAAAAAACACTAAAAACTAAAAATAAACCTAATTAAAAAAAATATAATCATGAATACAGTAAATCCCCAAAACCCCTAAAATTACTAAGAATATAAAAACCCCTAAAATCCCTAATGATCAGATCAAAATCCATAAAACCCTAAAAATCATAAAAAGATAATAAAAGCTATAAAAATTCCTAAAAGGGTAAAAACCCTCGAATACCTAAAAACCTATAAAAATAATAATAAACCTAAAAACATAGAAATACAGTAAAAACATAAAATATTCCAATAACCCTAAACCCTAAAAGACCATCAAAAACTCTAAAAACCGAAAAATTCCACAAAACCATAAAAATAAGAGAACCCCATAAAACCCCTAAATTCCACAAAAACATTAAAATGCATTTAAACCTCTAGAAAAATGAAAAAACACTAAAAAACCATAAAATCTCTATAAAACTCAATATAACCCAAAACCCAAAACCCAAAGAAAACTATAAGGTCCCTAAAATCATTAACAGTACTAAAATCTCTAAACTTCCTAAAAACCATAAAAACATAATTTCTTTAAATATTTATAAAACTATATAAACATCTAATAACCCTAAAAATACCATAGAAAACCTTAAAAACCTAAAAACACTTAGAAACACTAAAAGCATAAAAATTTCTTAAAACCCCTAAACAGATCAAAAAAAATTTTATAACCCTTAAAAACAGTAAACCCTAACAAAAAATAAAAACCATAAAACCCACTAATAACACTAAAACCCATTTAAACCCTAAAAAATGTTTAAAAAATATAAAAAACCATAAATCTCTAAAAAACATAAAAAACCACAAAATCCCACAAAATCCCTAAAAACATTCAAAAACCCTAAAACCACAACAAACCATAAAATTCCTAATAAACCCTAAAAATACATAAAAGCATAAAAAAATTAAAAACTATGAATACCCCTCTGAAAACCTTAAAACATAAAAATATTAAATCCTCTAAAAACCCTAAAAATCCCAAAAACATAAAAAAAACCCCAAAAACAATGAAAATCCAATAGAAAATAATATAAACCTAGAAGAACTTAAAAACCTATAAAACCAAAAAAATGAAAATATGCTTATAATACCCTAACAAGACCCAAAAAAACAAAAATACCAAAAACAAAACCCTAAAAACCTGAAGAACAATAAAACCCATAATATTAATAAAAAACCAAAAAATATCTAAAAACCATTTAAACCCCAAAATGTTATAAAACATTAAAAAACCATAAAATCCTTATAATCTAAAAAACCATAAAATCCCATAAAAATATTAAAATTTGAAAAACCAAAAAAAAACCCAAAAACCCTCAAAATATCTAAAAACCCCTAAAATCATAAAAGACTTAAGAATCAAAAATAAATATCTCAAAAAACCAAAAACCTTAAGAGAACCTTAACAATCTAAGAAAAAACCCAAAAACCCCAAAACTACTAAAGACCCTAAAAATACCTAAAAAACAAAAAAAAAACCCAAAAAATATCAAATTCAGAAAAACCCTAAAAATCCTAAATATATCAAAAAAACCCTAAAAACGTAAAAACCTCTAAAATGAGAAGAAAAATATAAAAACATAGAAACACATTTAACCCATAAAAACCTACAAATTCTAAAAACCCTAAAAACCATTTAACCATAAAATCCCTTAAACACTCTAAAAATCCATAAAAACCATAAAACACCAAAAA
This sequence comes from Viscum album, assembly GCA_963277665.1. Taxonomy (NCBI): domain Eukaryota; kingdom Viridiplantae; phylum Streptophyta; class Magnoliopsida; order Santalales; family Viscaceae; genus Viscum; species Viscum album. The sequence continues at coordinate 395,619,403 of OY728157.1, forward strand.
TATTAAAAAAACCTAAAACCCCATAAAAGCTTGAAGAAACCACTAAAAAATCAAAAATCCATTTAAACCCCTAGAAACATTAAAAACTATTAAAAACCATAAAACCCCTAAAAATAAAAAAAAACCTAAACCCCCCAAAACCAAAAAAACCCAAAACCCCTAAAATACATAAGAACCCTGAAAATACATAAAACCCCTAAAAATGAATAAATATTTAAAAATTCCCTATAAATCCATAAAATTGTAAAAAATCATAAAAACCACAATAAAAAGTTAAAAAAATAAAGATATTATAAATCATAAAAAATGTAACAAACACTAAAACCCTAAAAATCCCTAAAAACCCTAACAACAATAAAACCTTTAAAAAATAATAACCCATAAAAAACCTAAAACCCACTAAAAAGTATAATAATTCATTAAACACCTAAAATATTATAAAACTCTAAAATCCATAAAAACCTAAAAATATAAAAAACCAAAAAACCCATAAGAACCCTAAAAAATATGCAAATTTGTAAAAACCCAAAAAATATCTAGAAATCCAAAAACACATAAAATTCAAAAAATTCCCTAAAAATCCATAAAAACATTATAAACATTAAAACCGTAAAAAACACCAACAAAAATTTGAAAACCTAAAAATACATAAATCTTCTAAAGAACCAAAAAATGCTAAAAACCCTAAAAACTCTAATACCCAAAAAACCCTATAACCCCTCAAAATCCCTAAAAACCCAAAAAACCATAAAATCCTTAAAAGCCTAAAAATCCCTAAATAAACTACAAACAACATAAAAACATAAAAACAAATTAAAAACCTATAAATCCTAAAAAACCCTATAAACCATAAATCACCATAAAACACCTAAAAACCATAAAAACCCCTAAAAATACAAAAAAAAATTCTAAAACACCATAAAAATCCACTAAAAACACAACAACCCTTTAAACTCTTGAAAACCGTAAAAAATATAAACAACATTAAAAAGCTAAAAACTCAAAAAAATCCCCTAAAAAGACCCTAAAACCCTAAATTCATAATAATATTAAAAACTCTAAAAATCATTTAAACACTAAAAACCTTAAAAAATATAAAAACCTTAAAACCCATAAAAATCTCAATAAATCCCTACCAAACCAAATACCATTAAAACCCAAAAAACCCGAAAAACCCTCAAAATCCATAAAAATCCCTAAAAATACTAAAAACACCCTAAAATATCAAAAAACAAAAAGAGCCTAAAAATATAGAAAACCTATTAGAAAACCAAAAATCCTAAAACAATTAAAACCCCTTAAATCTAAAAAACCTAAGAAACCCTAAAAATCCCTAAAGCCCAAAAAACCCCTATAAAACAGTAAATACCTAAAAACCCTAGAAAACATAAAATTCCTTAAAAATCCCTAAAATCTATAAATACATAAAAACCTAAAGACCATTAGAACCCTAATAAAACCTTAAAAAACAAAAATGACAACCAACACCTAAAAAACTAAAATAAAATAAAAAACCAAAACAATTTAATATTCAAAAAATATCACTAAAAACCTATAAAATCCTTAAAAATCTCTAAAATCATTTAAACCCCTTTAAAGCCATAAAAATGATAATAAATCTAAGAAACCATAACACCCTAAAAATTTAAAACCTGAAACAATCCATAAAAACCCTAAATACCATAAAGACGATAAAAATCTGTAAAACCACTCAATATCTCTAAAAACCATAAAACCCATAAAATCATTAAAAAATCCAAAAGAATTCAAAAAATGTAAAACCCTAAAAACCTTAAAGAATACCAAGAAAACCATAAAACCCCCAAAAAACCCTAAAAACCTAAAAACGTAAACAACCATAAAGAACCCAATAAATCCCCAAAACCCAAAAAACCATAAAAATCCATAAAAACCTTAAAAACCATAAAAATATTTAAAAAGTTCTCTAAATCCCTAAAAACATAAAAAAATCATAAAATCGTGAAACCCCTAAGAAAAAAATTATAAACCTAAAAACACCTAAACCCCATAAAAACATAAAATAATGAAAAAACCCATAAAATTCCTAAAACCCCTAAAAAATAAAAAAACACAATACATTTTAAAAATCCAAAAATCCCATAAAAACCCTAAAACCCACTAAAAACACTAAAAATGGTTTTAACCCATAAAAATGTTAATACTATAAAAAAACTTAAAAATCCAAAAAACATAAAAAACATATAATTCCAAAAAACCAAAAAACCCTAAAATCCATAAGAAACACTAAAATCCCTCAAAATCCCTAAAAATCAAAAAAAATCATAAAATCTTATTAACCCCCTAAAAATCCATAAAATGTAAAAAACCTAAACCCCACTGAAAAAACCCATAGAAAACAGTATAACCCTAATCTAATGTTAAACCCCTAAAAACCCATAATACGTTAAAAATCCTAAAAAACCTGAAGCCACTAAAAATTAACCATAATCCCTAAAACCATAAAAACCATAAAATTTTTAAAAGTCTCTAAAATCTGGAAAAATGTAAAAAAACATAAAAAACCTTAAAAACCTATAGAAACCTAAAAAAACTAAAAACACTTAAAACTACTAAAAACATGAAAACCTAAAAATCCAAAAAAACCTAAAAATCCATAAACCCCTACAAACCGTAAAAACCATAATCATCATAAAAAATACCTAAAAACCCCTATAAATGGAAAACCCACAGAAAATTCTTAAAACCCACGGTGTAACTTTCTGCTTTTGTTTTATTTTAATTTATTCTTAGGGGAACTAGGCTAGCCAAGTCCTACACGTCTTCTCCCCTCAATCATAAAAATGCTAAAAACCCTAAGGCCCCTAAAAGACCCAAACACCGCTAGAAAATATAAAATTCCTAAAATCCATGGAAAACCCCAAAACCCATAAAAACCATAAAACCCACTAAAAACTATAAAAAATCATTAAACCCCAAAACCATTTAAAAGATCTAATAAACCTTCAAAACCCTAAAAAATCAAAAAACTATAAACTATAAAACCCCTAAAAATGATAAAAACCCTACAACCACTTAAAATCCCTAAAATCAATAAATTTCATAAACTCTTTAAATATACCTAATAATACTTAAAAATATAAAAAACACAAAAAATCAAGAAAAACCCAAATAAAACCACTAATAAAACCCCAAAAACCTAAAAAAAGGTTAGAAACACCTGTAAAACAATAAAACCCTTAAAAACCAAAGGAAACCTAAAATCCCAAAAAATACCCTAAAAACCAATAAAATCATAAAAAATCACGGAATATATTGAAAAAAAAACCTACAAATATACTACAATCATAAGAAAAAAATAATAACCTAGATACATTTTAAATCATTAAAAACCTAAAAGAAGCTAAAACCATAAAAACCCTAAACACTCCTTAGAATAATAAAAACTCCAAAAACGATTAAACCCCATGAAAACCTACTAAAAACTCTAAAAACCATTTAGACCCATAAAATTTTAAAAGACTCTTGAAAAACATAAAACATTAAAAACTCAAAAAAACCAGAAAAACCCAAACAACCATAAAAATATAAAAACCCTAAAAATAATTAAAATCAAGAAAAACCATAAAACCCAATAAAAATCTAAAAATAGAAATATAAATCCCTAAAAGTGTAAAAAACCCTAAAACACTAAAAACCCCTAAGAAAACATTAAATATGTAAAAATAATTTAAATGCTAAAAAACCTAAAATATGATAAAAAAACTGAAAAACCTAAAAAGACTCAAAACCCCAAAAAAATAAAAAAACTAGGAAACCCCTAAAACCCCAAAAAAACCTCTAGAAACCCTAAAAATACAATAAAAACACAAAAAACCCTTTAAAAACATAAAACGTTAAAAATAGTAAAAAAACAAAAAAAAAAAGACCATAAAAACCAAAAAATACAAAAAACCCCAAAAAAACCTTAATATCTATAAAACATTAAAAAACATAAAATCCTTAGAAATCCCTAGATATCCCAAAAACATAAAAAACCAAAAAACACAAAAGAAGACATAAAAAATTTAAAAGCACTTTAAACCCCCAAAAAACCTAAAAATACTAAGAACCCTAAAAACATAAAAACAAGAAAACCCCTCAAAACCACTAGAACCATAACAACCTTAAAAATCATAGCAAATACATAAAAATATTTTAAAAAAATAAAAATCCATAAAATCCTTGAAAAATGAAAAGAAAAACCTAAAACCTAAAAACACTTAAAACTATTAAAAACCTGAAAATTGAAAAAAAAACCTAAAAGATCTTAAAACCCTAAAACCCCCTAAAAACCCAAAAACCCAAAATGACATTATGAATCCTGAAAACCATAAATACCTTAAAAACCAATAAGAACTCTAAAAATACTAAAACCCCACAAAAAATAAAAAATTATAAAAAAACATTAAAATCCAAGAACACGCTAATAATATCCCAAAAAATCCAAAAACCCATAAAACCCTAGAAATCCTAAAAAACATGAAAATCAATAAAATACCTTAAATCCATAAAAACCAATAAAATCCTATAAAATCCCAAAAAACCCTAAAAACGTAAAATAACCCTAAAAACCGGAAAACCCTTTAGAAAACCTTATAAACCTAAAAAGACATAAAACCACCAAAAAACCTAAAAAAGTAAAACCCTAAAAACCATACAAACCCAAAAAAACCAAAAAAACAATAAAATCCCTAAAAACAACTAAAAACTCTAAGAAAACATTAAACCCCTAAATGAGTTAGAAAAATCTGAAAAACCCCCAAAACTGTAAAAAATAAAAAAAAGTAAAAACTGAAAAAAGCTATAAAATTTTGAAAACCAATAAAACCACTCAAAATTCATAAAAACTCAATAAAACCTAAAAAATCCATAAAAAATATGAATTTTTTTAAAAAGCCCATCCCACCTCCCAAACATAAGAAAACCTTAAAAACATAAAAACACATAAAACCCTTGAAACCTAAAAATGATAAAACCCTTGAAACCTAAAAATGATAAAACCCTTAAACCCTAAAACACCCATAAAACCCACAGACCCCAATACAAGCATTAGAACCCTAAAAAATCATATAAACTCTAAAAAACTACAACAAACTCTTAAAACACTTTAAACCTCTAAAATTTTTAAAAGACTTCAAAAACATATAATACCCATAAAATTTCAGAAAACTCAAAAAACACAAAAAAACCATAAAAACCTAAAAACCCTAAAAACCCTCAAAATCCATAAAAACCCTAAAAACCATAAAAATCCATAAAAATCCTTAAAAACCCTAAAACCCATTAAAATCCATATGAAAACCTTAAAATCCTAAAAACACTTAGAACCCCTAAAATCCTAAAACTTATAAAAACCCATAAAACCATAAACCCTAAAAACCATTAAAATCCCTAAAATTCATAAATGTCTTTAAAATCTTAAAAAGGATATAAATATCCATAAAATAAAAAACACTCTAAAAACCCTGAGGAACCCTACGAAAAACATTAAAAACTTTAAAAAATTAAAATCTTTGAAAACCTAAAAATTGAAAAACACATAAAATCCTTCAAAAACCACATAACCCATTAAACCTCACAACCACAAAAAACTCCAAAAACCCTTTGGCCCCATAAAAAGGATAAAAAACACACAAAAAAAACCATAAAACCTAAAAAAATTGAAAACCCCTAACCACCAAAAAAACCATAAAATACTATATAGCATAAAATCCTAAAAATCAGTAAAAAAGTAAAAACCGCTAAAACGCCAAATAAACCCTATGAAAACCATAGAAACATAACAAATATTTATACCCCTAAAATACATAAAAACTCTAAAACTACTAAAAACCCTAAAGACCATAAATAACATAAAACCCCATAAAATTGTAGAAACACATAAACCATATAGACCCCAAAAAACCAAAAAACCAATAAAAACCATCTAAAAACAATAAAAAACATAGAAACCTTGAAAAACATTAAAAAATCTAAAAACCCATAAAAACTCTAAAAAACTAAAAAATATAAAACCACCCAAAAACCATAAAACTCTAACAACCCTAAAAGCCTAAAAATCTTCAAATTCCCAAAGAACCCTAAAAACCATAAAAATCCTTAAAACCATATAAAACCTTTAAAACCCTAAGATCACGTAAAAACATTAAACACTAAATTATAGTTAAAACGCATAAAATTCTAAACACCCTAAAAAAATCTAAAAGTCCAAAAAAAACCATAGAAACCCCCAAAATACCTACAAAACAAAAAACCATAAAAGAATATAAATTCATTTAATATCCTCAAAGCATAAAAAACGCTAAAAATTCTAAATACCCCGATGAAAAACATAAATAACTATAAACCATATATTCCAACAAATACTAAAAATTCCTGAAACCCCAAACTCCAATAAAAGGACGCTAAAACCCTAAAACACCTAAAAATGCAAAATCCCTAAAATTAATAAAAAACATAAAAACCCATAAAAACACTAAAAACCAATGAAAACTCTATAAACCATTCAAACCCCTAAAATTGTTAAAAACTCTAAACAAACATTAAAACTCGAAAACACTCAAAAACCCCCAAAACCCATTAAACCCAAAAAAAACCCAAAAAACCCAAAAAACCCCTAAAACATAAATTTCATAAAAAGGCCTAAAAACTCAAAAAAAAATGTGAAATACCCTAACCACCCCAATAAAACCATAAAAAACTAAAAATACTTAAAACCTCTAAAGAACATAAAAACCTGAAAAACCCAAAAAACCTAAAATACCCACAAATTCCTAAAAACCCTACAAACCATAAAAATCCCAAAAATTTCCTAAAAATCTAAAAAAGTAAAAACCCCTAAAAACAATAAAAAAAAATAGAAACCCATAAAATCTTATAACAAAATTTAAAACCATAAAAACATAAAAAATGCTAAAAACACTAAAAACCTATAAGAGGGCCTTAAAACCATAAAACCCCTAAAAACCATAAAAAACCTAAAAACCATAAAGACCCTAAAAACCCCTACTCCAACTATAAAATATAAAAACACTCTAAACACATAAAACATTAAATAACTCCAAGAATCTTTTGAACCCAAAAAAATAAAAAAAATCCCCTAATACCCAAAGACGCAAAAAAACCTAAAAACTCATTAAAACCCTAAAAACCCATAAATAAATAAAAAATAAATAAAAATATCTAAAAGCATAAAAACACCTAAAATACTAGAAAACCCCTAAGACACCATCACAAACCTAAAAAAACCTAATACCCTTAAAAAATAAAAAATATTTAAAACCCTTAAAAACACAAAACACTAGAGAACCCTAGAAAACCCAAAAGACCCTAAAAATCCATAAACACCTATGAAAATCCTCAAAATACCTATACATACCTAAAAACATAAATAAATCCTAAAAACACTAAAAAAATATAACAAATCCATAAATACATAAAAAACATAGAACCACTAGAAAACCTAAAAATGCTAAAAACCCAAAAAATCACTAAAAGATACAGAAATCCCCCAAATCTCTAAAAACCATTAAAACCATAAAACTTTCCAAAACCCTAAAAACCTATAAAAACCTAAAAATATAATATAATTCTTAAAATCACTTTAAATCCTTAAAATTTTTTATAAGACTAAAAACATGAGAAAAAACAAAAAACACAAAAACCCTAAAAACATGACGAACCCAATAACCCAAAAAACCGTAAAAACCCGTAAAAAAATAAAAAACCCCTATAAATCTCTAAAAACATATAAAACCTTAAAATCCATGAAAACACCAAAGAAAACCATAAAACCATAAAAACATTTAAACACCAAAAAACATAAAAATAGTAAAATCCCTAAAAATCCCTAAAAACGTAAGAAAAACTAAAAAACTGGAATACCCCAAAGTAAAATCGAAAAACCTAAAAAAAATTAAAACCCCAAAAAACTGATAGAAATTCTAAAATACCCTAAACCCCAAAAATCATAAAAACTCCTAAAAACCATATATCCCCATAAAAACATTATAAACACTAAAAACACAAAAATCCGACTAAAAACAATAAAAACACAAAAAACCACTAAAATTTTTCAAAAAACTCTAAAAACCCTTGAAAATACAAAAGAACTAAAAAACCCCTAAAACCGCCAAACCCCTTTAAAAACCTAAAAAACCTAAAAACTCTCCAAATACCTAAATCCCATGAAAACCATAACAATCCAAAAAATTCTCTAAAAAATCCCAAAAAACTAGAAAACCTAAAAACCCTTAAAAAATATAAGAAAACATTATAAATCTAAAATAACTTTAATCCTCTAAAAACCTAGAAAAATTAAATTTTTTAAAAAACCCTAAAAACCCAAAAACCCATAAAAACTATAAAAACCACTAAAATCCTTAAAACCCCCCTAAAAACCCAAAAAACCCCCAATAAAACCACTAAAAACTCCAAAACCACTTTAATCCACTAAAAAGATAATAAACTATAAAAAAACACAAAACCTTAAAGAACACAAAGAAACCCTTAAACCAAAAAACCATAAAAACATTAAAAACCCTAAAAACCCTAAAAACCCTAAAAACCATGAAACCCCTCAAAATCCAAAAAACCTTAAAATACCGTAACATCTAAAAATTCCATAAAATAGTTAAAAACCCTAAATACAATGAAAACCGATAACATTCTTTAAAAATCATAACAATTAAACCCCTAAAAAATATAACAATTCAAAAAACCATAAAACCCTAAAAAGACCCTAAAAACCCTAAACCCTTAAAACCGCTAAAAACCATAAAACCCTACAAACTGATAAAACCCCTAAAAACAACTAAAAAACCTATAAAATCATTAAACCCATTAAAACATTAAAAAACTATAAAAACCCTAAAAACCCTAAATAACTCCAAACACCATAAAACAAAAAAACCATAAAATCTCTAAAACCCTAAAACCATCTAAATTTCTAAAAAACCTAAAATCCCATAAAAATCCTTAAAAACCCTATAAATCCCACAAAATGTAATAAATCATAAAACCCATGAAAATTCAATTAGAACTATAAAATCCTAAAAACATTTAAAAATCCTCAAATCCTAAAAAAAGGTAAAAACAAAAAAAAACACTAAAAACCTTGAAAATCCAAAAAAACTTAAAAACCAAAAAAATTCATAAAAAGCCCTAAAATAGATAAAAATTTAAAAACCAATAAAACCATAAACAAACATAAAAACCCACAAAACCGAAAACACCTCAAAATCCCTTAAAACAAAAAGTTCATAAAAATCCAAAAAACATCTCTAGAAATATATAAAAACTTAACTGAAAAACCTAGAAAACCCACTAAGAGAAATATAAAAAACATAAAAACACTTAAAAAATATAAATACCCTAAAACAAAAAAAATGATACAAAACCTTAATATCCCAAAAATCCCTAAAACACTAACAAACTATAAATATTCTAAAAAAATTCCTAAAATTCCCAAAAACTGAAAAACCAAGTAAACCTTTGAAAAACCCAAAGAAAACTTTAAAAATATAAAAACACCTAAGACTACCCAAAAAAATAAAAAATTATAAAAACTGAAAAAATAACCCTAAAAGGACCTAAAACCCAAAACACCCCTAAAAATAAAAAAAACGCCTACAAAAATAAAAATTCTAAATAACTATAAAACCCTTAAAACCTATTAAAGACCCTAAAAACCCTAAAAATTACAATAGTCTCTTCAGAACCTTAAAAAAGTGAAAAAAAATCAAAACAAACCCAAAAAACAATAATAACACTAAAAACCCTAAAACCTTAAATTCCCTAAATACCATAAAACCATATTTTTTTAAAAAATCCCTAAAATTCAGAGAAAAATAAACCTGAAAAACCCTAATAAAACATTAATAACTAAAAAAATTATGTCCATTAAAACTGAAAAATAACATAAACCACACTAAAAATTCCAAAACACACCAAAATCCCAAAAAAAACCCTCAAAATCTGTAAAAATAATAAAAAACCATAAAAATCCTAAAAAATCCAAATAAAATTATAAAAACCCTAAAAATCCCTAAAAACATAAAAAACCTTAAACTTCAAAAAATCACCAAACACCTAAAAAATGATAAAAACCATAAAAGACCCTAAAATCACTAAAAAAACCTTAAAAGTCCTAAAACATATAAAATTTCTAAAAAACTCTAAAAACTCTAGAAATAAATTAAACTCCTAAAATGTGAAAAAGCACTAAAAACACTTAGAAATATTAAAAAACCCCCTTACAACCTAAAAAACTATAAAAACCTAAAAACCCAAAACTCCTAAAACACCCTAATAACAATAAAAATCAAAAAAACCATAGGAATCACTAAAAATGTAAAATCCCTATTAAAATGAAAAAAAATTTAAAACCATAAAAACCCAAAATAATTAAAACCCCCATATAACTAAAAAATGCTAAAAACCCAAAAAACCTAAGAGAACCCTAGATTCCCAAAAAATCAAGAAAGCCTTTTAAATCCTTAAAACCAATAAAAATCCATAAATCCTTAAAAACACAAGATAATATAATACAATTTAAACTACTAAAAATTCTAAACAAACTTAAAGAACATAAAACCCCTAAATAGTCAAAAACCCCTGAAAACCTAGAAAATTATAAAAATCCTAAAACCACCCCAAATCCTTCAAAACCCTAAAAATACATAAATATCCAAAAAAATACTAAAATATCATAAAAAATATAAAAACCCTACAACCCTAAAACACTTATGAAAACCTTAAAACCCTAAAAACACTTAAAATATTTAGAAACCTTGAAATTTGAAACCATAAAAACCATAAAAACCCTAAAACCCTCAAAATCCCTAAAAACACTAAAACCAATTAAATTTATTAAAAATCCATAAAAATCCTTAAAAACATAAAAACAACTAAAAACAATAAAAACCCTTAAGAAAACCTTAAAGACCTTAAAACACTAAAAACCACTAAAAACAAAAAAATATTGAATCCTTAAAATGACATAAAAAACCCAAACCACTTGAAAATCTAAAAAACCTTTAAATCTGTAAATTTTTTAGAAAACTATTAAAAACTATAAAACCCATAAAAACATAAAAACCCCTAAAACCCTAAAAACAATAAAAACCCCAAAAAACCCAAAAAAACCCAAAAACCTCTAAAACCCTAAAACTCCTCATCAAAATATAAAATATAATAAAATCCATTAAAAATGCAAATAAAACCTTAAAAATATTAGAACACTTAAAACCACTAAAATGCTAAAAAATTAAAAAACCCTAAAACCTCACAGATTCCCTAAAAACCCTAAAACCCATAAAAGTTCTAAAAATCCATGAAAATCCCTAATAACATGAAAAATCCAAAAAAAAACTATGAAAACCCCTAAAAATAATAAAAACCTAAAAAACTAAAAAAAATTAAAATCCTTAAAAGAATTAAAAACCCTAAAATCACTAAAGTCACCATAAACCCTTAAAACCCCTAAAAGCCATAAAACCCCTAAAACGCTTGAAATTAAAAAAACCAATAAAAACTATTAAAACCAACTAAAAACTCTAAAACCATTTAAACCCCTAAAAATGTTAAGAATCTATAAAAACTAAGAAAACCCTAAAATATCTAAATGATACCATAAATCCCCAAAAACCAAAAAACCAAAAAATCCTTAAAAATCCTTAAACTTTCTAAAAACCCTAACAAACTATAAAAATAAAAAATCCACAAATATTACTAAAAACCTAAAAATCAAAAAAACCCTTTAAAACCCCTATAAAAACATGACAAAACCCCCAAATATGCAAAAAAACATTAAACCCCATCAAAATTCCTAAAACCCATAAAATCCATAAGAATTAAAAAAACCCTATAAATAAATAAAAACATAAAAACCCTGAATACCCCTAAAAACCTTAATAACCTAAAAACAAATTAAATCCATAAAAACCTAAAAAAACTTTAAAACCAAAAAACCCCTTAAAAGACCCTAAAAACATAAAAACCCCATAAAAACCCCTAAAACCATTAAAATGACTTGAAATACATAAAAATCATAAAACCCAATAAAAAATTTAAAATAAACATTTAAACACCTAAAAAATTAAAAAAACTATAAAAACATTAAAATCCCTAAAAAAACCCAGAACCCCTAAATACCCTAAAAACCATAAAAATTTGAAAGGCCCCTAAAATCCTTATAATCCTTCAAAATCTCAAAAAAAACCCTAAAAATCCATAAAACATAACTAACCATAAAAACTATGAAACCCCCAAATTAAAAGGTGAAATCCTAAATAAAATTAAAACCATAAAAACATAACAAACATTAAAACCCTAAGAAACCCTAAAACCCTAAAAACCCATAAACTCGAATCCCTAAAAACCATAAAACGCCATTAAAATATTAAAAAATACCTATAATTTCCTTAAATTTTAAAAACCATAAAAAATAATAAAATATTCAAATCCAAAAAACACATAAAACCCCTAAGAATTGAGAAATGCTAAAAAATAACAACCCTAAAAACATTAAGAACCCTCAAAATCCCTAAAAACCCTAAAAACCCTAAAAACCATAGAAATAAAAAAATACCTAAAAAATAAAGAAACCCAAAACCCTTAAACCCCCTAAGAAAACCATAGAATCCTAAAATTACATAAAACCTCTAAAAACCAATAAAGGATAAAAACACTATGAAAAACTAATAATATACTAAAAAATTTAGAAATCTATAAAAACCATAAAAACCCATAAAACCCTTAAACCCCTAAAAACGTAAAAACCATAAAATCCATAATACCATAAAAACCCTGAAAACCCTCAAATTCCAAAAAACAACGTAAAAACCTTTAAAAACCTAAAAATTCTGTACAAATCCTAGAAAACAAAAATATCCCTAGAAACACTAAAAATCCTCTGAAAAGCATAAAAATGTAAAAACACTTAAATCCCCAAAAAACCAAAAAATGCTAAAACCCTAAACCATTAAAACCAAATCAAACCCAAAAAAATCCCTAAAACCCAAAAACCGAAAAAATCCTAAAGACCATACAAATCCCAAAAACATAAAAGACCCTAAAAACATGAAAACCCATAAGAAAACCATAAAAACCAAAAAACACATAAAACCCCTAAAAACAAAAAAAACACTAAAACCCCTAAAAACCCAAGAAGACACATAAAACCCTAAAACCACATAAAACAATAAAAACCATAAAACCCTATAAAACACATAAATCCCCTAAAAACACAAAGAACCCTTTAAACCCCAAAAATTGTTAAAAACATCTAAAAACCTTAAAACCCATAAAAACTAAAAAAAGTCCCTAAAACCCTAAGAAATCTATAAGAACCCGAAAAATCCTAAAAACTCTCAAAACCCATAAAAACCATAACACCCCATAAAATCATAAAAAATCACTGAAAATACTAAAAAATGAAAAAACACAAAAAAATCCCAAACACCCCTAGGAAAATGTTAAAACCCTAAAAACACAAAAATCCCCCAAAAACCTAAAAAATGAAAATAACCCATACAAGCCGGAAAACCAAAAAACCATGAAAATAATTAAAAAACCATAAAAACATCAAAAAACCCCAAAAATCCCTAAAAACATAAAAAAAACTAAAAACCATAAAAGACATTTGAAAACATAAAGACCCTAAAAACAGTTAAAACACATAAAAAGATAAAAAATTATAAAAACCCTAATAACCCTAAAAGGACCCAAAACACCTAAAAATTAAAAAACCCCTTATAAAACGTAAAAACTCTAAAACCCAATAAAACCCAGGAGCAACCACTAAAAACTATAAAAACCATAAAACCCCTAAAAACCTTAAAAACATTAAAACCCACTAAAAACTATAAAAAACACCCTAAAAACCCCAAAAATTAACTGTAAAATGCGAAAAAAACCTAAAAAATCATAAAACCCCCTAAATCCCTAAAACCCCAAAAACACATAAAAATCCTAAAAATCCCCTAAAATCACTAAAAACTAAAAAACCATAGAAACCTAGAAAACTCCTAATATAAAATTATAAACCTAAGAACACATAAAACCCATGAAAACCATAAAAATGCAAATAACCCTAAAAAACCCTAAAACCGATAAAACCCTAATAATATATTAAAACCCTAAATGATAAAAAACATAAAAATCCCTAAAATCCAAAAAAAATTAAAAAATCCTAAAACCTAGAAAAACCCTAAGAAAACCATAAAAAACATAAAAACATTTGAAACCCTTTAATAACCTCAAATATAATAAAAATTATAAAAACCCTAAACTGAACTTATAACCCATAAAAACAATGAAAACCCCAAAAAACCTCTAAATACCAACAAAAAACTCCAAAACCCCTTTAAACCCCTAAAACCCATAAAAACACTAAAAACTAATAAAACCAAAAAACCACTCAAAAAACTATAAACCCAAAAAATATTTAAAATTCCTAAAAACCCAAAAACCCAAAACCCCTAAAAACCCTAAAATTCATAAAAACGTTAAATTCCATAAAAATCACTGAAAACAAATAAACCCTAAAAATATTGAAACCATGAAAAAAAATAAACCTAAAAACACATAAAACCACTAAAAACCCAAAACAATCTAAAACCCAAAAAAACCAAAATCATAATATCCATGAAAACCTCTAAAAACCTTAGAGAAACATTAAAACCCATAAAAAGACTAAAAATTGAAAAATAACTACAAAAAAACCCTATAAACCACTATGAAATTTATAAATTCTATTATACCTTAAAAACCCTAAATACTCAGAAAAACTATAAAACACCAAAAAACCATAAAATCCTTTAAAACTATAAAAAACCTAAAACCCTCAAAATCCCTAAAATCCCTAAATTCCAAAAAATACAAAAAAATAACTAAAAATCCCTAAAAATGTAAAAAACCACAAAAAAGTAGGAAAAACCCTAAAAAATATATTAAAACCTAAAAAAAATGCAACCCCTAAGAAAGATAAAAAAACCTAAAAACACTAATAAACCCTAAAACCCTAAAACCTATAAAAGTATATAAATGCCCTTAATAATCATAAAAATAATAAAAAATCACAACAATTACATGAAAATATAAAAACCCATATATTACATGAATAATCCTGAGAAAAAACCTAAATATATAAATACACATTAAACCCCAAGAAAACTAAAAACTGTTAAAACCCCAAAAAACATGAAAAATACCTAAACACAAAAAAATCCCTTCAAATTTGTAAAAAACCCATAAAAATAGATAAAAATCATAAAATAACATAAAATTTAAATCAATTTATCCAAGGTATGTTTTTATATCTCTTTGTTTGTGTTGTTGAAGCTCTCAAGAGCTCATTGCTCATGGTGGATTTTTTATCGTGTCGTGGAACTAGGTTCTCCTGGTATGTTATTTTCTTTTTGTAAAAGGTTTCTAGTGGGATTTTGTTCATTTTGATATGTGATGGTGCTGTGGATTTGGACTATGGTGTGTGTCGATGGAATCTTTATAGTTCGTTCTTGTGGTTGCAAGGGTTCTTCTTGTTTGGATTTCGTTTACCCATGCCTAGTTTTGTTTTGTGGGAAAATAATGGGGGTTAATCTATTGGTATTCTATTTTTTTGGAAGAGTATATTCCTTCAAGTTTCTCGAGTGGCCCTTCTTAAGGTGGTATGAGTACTTCTTCTCATTGCTAGGTAGGTTGGGACTGGAAATCTGACATTGTTTCCTCCTTCTATAAGTACATTGGGGGAAGTGGGATTTTCCTCAAGCACTCACCAAGATTCACAACCTTTTTCAATAGCATGACCATAGTCGTCAGCATCTATTCGGCATTGGTTGTGGTTTTCATCATCAGTAAACACTTTTGTTTTTTTAGTCATGTGTTTTGGTGATGGTATTCCTAGTCAACATTCCACAGTGCCATGTGGGATCTTGGATGGTATGTGTGTTTGGTGTAGGTCTTTATTCTTACACATGATAAATTATTTTTGTCTTTATAGGGGATTAGGGTTCAATGTCCCTAGGATCAATGCATATCCATGGGTTTCTATCATCATGGATGGTATTCCATCCAGTTCACCAGTGTCACGACCTCCATTATCAAGAGATTTGGCAGCTCTGGAAGGTAGTCTTGTGTGTTCAAGGATGGTGGTGTTTCTCATCTATGTGGATCATTAGTATATTCTGTTTTGTGTGGTTTTCTCATCTTTCCTTCTTATTTCGACAACAATTCTAGTTTTTGGTTCTTATGGTTGCCAGTAGTGGGTTCTTCGGTTGCTGAAATTTCATCCAACGACAGGTGGATGTATAATTCATGTAAGGAGGTGTAATTTAATTGTGGAAGACATGTGGTGCTAATGTTTGTTATCTTAGCCAATCGGCTTGGTTTATTCATTCTATAAATGTGGGGTTTTCTATTCATCAATACTCTAGGTTCCACTATTAACTAGTTCTTCGACCATCATTATTAACTATATTATGGTTCCAACCACTGTCATTAAAGGCTCCATTCATGGGGGGTATCATCAGCCTCCTATGTCTTGTGTTTCATTATTTTTTTGGTTTCTGGCATTTTGTGGAGACTATAATTGTTGTGTCACAGATGTAGGGATTCTATGGGGATGGTGTATGGTTCCTTGACAATAGTAAATAGTTTCTTCCATGTTTGATAGCTATGCGGGTTGGTTTTTTTGTTGTTTTTTGGGTGGTAGTGAGTTTATTGTAGGTTATATTGCTATGTTTTAAATGATCTATTATTTCTTTAGAGGGGATTGGAAATTAATTTTGGAGTGATAGTTACTAAAAATATGACTTTTTGTGGCTGGGAGAACATTTTTTGAGGTATGGTTTATTTTTGGTTTTTGGTGCTAAATCATAGTCGAGGCTGGTGGTTCTTGGATGTTATAGGAAAATGTATATTGGATGCTGGGATTTTGATTAATGCTGGTAGATTGATGCTGGACACTGAGTCATGGGGCTTATTGGTTGTAGTGTTTATTGCAATGTTGTTTGATGTTAGAGTTGGGGATGAGAATAGTTAGAGCTGTTCTTGGGGATGTTATAGTGTTTTGGACTTGTTGTAGTTGTTGGATGTTTTTCTTGAACTGAATAGGGTCACTGGAAGTTGTTGGGAGATGATTGGGTTGGGATTTTTTTAAAAGGTTAATAGAATTATTGTGAGCTTCTTGATGTTACAGTGATATTTGTAGGGTATTGGGTGATGCTAATTCTAGGAGAATGTTATGGGAGTGCGGAGTTGGAACTATTTCATTCTAGATATGGTTAGCGGTACTGGTCATTGGGTGTTGGATGGGTCCTTGTTACTATGGTGTTTTCTACTTGAGTTAGTGATGGATCTAGGAGTTGGGTGCTATGAGATGGGTATTTGGTTAATTGGGCTTCACATGGTTTCTCAGGCCATTTTAATGCTATAATTTAGAATGGATTCCCGAGGTTCTTAGCCCATATTCCAAAAGGTGGTTTGGATGGGCTTGATGAGGTTTATTGAGCCTTTTTCAAGGAAATATATTATTTGGGATTTGTGGGGTTTCTCTTGACAATTTTTTTAATTATTGATTGGATGTGCTTCAGGAGTTTACTTGGGTGCATTTACTAAATTTTAGTAGTTTGGCCTTCATAAGGGTTCTCTAGTCTATTTTTCTTTTTTTTCTTCCATTGGGGTATTTGGGCCATTGTCTTCACCCTTTGAGTATAAACCCACAAAATATGATACAAATCAATACCAACCTCAAAATTTCTTAAGACCCTAAACCCATAAAAATTATAAAAAGCCATAAAAATCATTAAAATATAAAAAAAATTCTATAGACCCTAAAAAATCCTAACAAAACCTTAAAACCCAAAACATAGTTTTAACCCCTAAAAACAGAAAAATTTCTATAAACACTAAAAGACCTAAAAATCCTAGAACGACAAAAAATCCCTAAAAACCATAAAAACCATAAAAACACTAAAGAATCCCAAAAATTTCGTAAAATGAAAAAAACCCTAATAACCCAAAATTTTTCTAGGAAAAACATACAAACCAAAATACACTTAAACCTTATAAAACATCTAAAAATGAAAAAAACCACCAAAAATATAAAAGACCCTAAAACCCATTAAAAAAAGACCCAAAAAAATAAAAAATTTCCATAAAAACCTATAAAAATAAAAAAATTCACTAAAAACCATATAAATCACAAAATATTGATAAAATACCTAAAGTTCATAAAACACTTTAAAAACACTAAAAACCCAAAAAATACAACCTCCCCCCCCCCAAACCCCCAAAACACATGAAAATCCCTAAAATCCATAAAAATTCATAAAAATCCTAAAAAAGTTCATAAAAATACTGAAAAACATAAAAATCCCCTAGAACCTAAGAAAACCCCTTAAAAAACCATAAATACCTAAAAACACTTAATACCCTTAAAAACCTAAAAATGATAAATACCCTAAAAACCATAAAAACTTTCAAAATCCATTTAAACACATAATTTTATTAAAAAGTATCAATAAACTCCCAAAAATGTCAAAAACCCAAAAAATCTAGAAAAACATCAAGAAAACAATAAGGACCTAAAAACACATAAAACCCCTAAATACCAATAAAAAGCTAAAATACCTAGAAACAAAAAAAAAGAACTAAAACCCCTAAAACCCTAAAAACCATAAAACCCCCAAAACCATAAAAATAATAAAAAACCATAAACACATTAATCCACTAAAAACTATAAACCCCTAGAAAATCCCAAAAAACACCAAAAAAATAAAAAATGTGAAAAAATCTCAAAATATAACGAAAACAATAATAGTCCTAGAAAATACTATAAGAAAACATTAAAACCTAAAAACACTAATAGAAAAATAAAAACCTAAAAACACTAAAAAACACAAGCACCCCTAAAAATACAGTAAAAACTCTAAAGAACCCCAACAACTATAAAACCCCTAAAAACATAAAACCCACTAAAAACACATAGAAACACGGAAAAACACTAATGAATAAAAATCAAATTGGACCCTTAAAAACATTAAAAAACTCTAAAAACCCTAAAAACATTAAAATTTTAATAAAACCCTACAAAAATGATAAAACCCTAAAACCCTAAAAACCCTCAAAATCCATAAAAACCTAATAAAACAAAAATATTCTAAAAATTATAAGAATACCAAAAAACGAAAAATACGATGAAAACCCAAAAAAACCATAAGAAGACCTTGAAATCCTAATACACTAAAATCACTAAAAACCTAAAAATTGATAAAAACCCTGAAAACATAAAACTCCTAAAAACAATAAAAACACCATAAATCCATAAAAACACTAGAAACCCTTAAAACCATAAATAATCCCTAAATCTCACAAAAAAAATTAAACACCCTTAAAACCTTGAAACCCCCTAAGAAAAGCATAAAAACATAAAAACACTTAAAACCCATAAAAACATAAGAATAATAAAAACCCAAAAACCCTAAAATACCCTAAAACCCATAAAAACTCCTAAAAACTATAAAAACCCCAAAGAAACATGAAAAACAAGAAAAATCAAAAAACCCCGGAAAAGAAACAAAATTTGTAAAAACCCATTAAATTATGCTAAATAATTAAAAACTATAAAAACATTAAAAACACTAAAAACATTAAAAACCCAAAAAAACCATAAAAACCATAAAACCCAAAAAACCATAAACCCAAAAAAATCCTAAAAACAAAAAACAACCTATTAGAATCCAAAAAGATAAATATAAATAAAAAAATTAAAACAAACTAAAAACACTGAAAAACCCTTAAAAAATTATAAATCCTAAAAAACCCAAAAACCACTAAAAATCATAAATAATGCTAAAATCTCTAAAACACCCAAAATCAGAAAAACCCTAAAAACTATAATAATCCAAACAAAATCCCTAAAAATTTATAAAAATGTAAAAAAATCTAAAACCCTAAATAAAAACATAAAAAACCTAAAACCCAAAAAAATATAAATACTTGTAAAATCCCTAAAAATACTAAATTAAAAAAAATGAAAAAATCAACTAAAACCCATAAAACCCATAAAAACATAAAAACCCTAAAATCCCTTAAAATCCATAAAATCCACAAAACACTATAAGAACATTTTGAAGCCCTAAAATATTAAAAGGACACTAAAAATCCTTAAAACCCAAAAAAACTAAAAAATCATAAAATCCCTAAAAACCATAAAAACTCTAAAAAACCCAAAATCCCTAAAAATAAATGAACCCTAAAATCCATAAAAAACAAAAAAAATCCTTAAAAATTACTAAAAATCTTTAAAATGTAAAAAACCCTAAAAACCCAAATAAAACCAAATAAAACCAAATAAAACCTAAAAAATTAATCATCTAAAAAACATGATAACACTAAAAACAAAAAGAACCCTAAAATCTCTAAAAATACTATAAAACACTAAAAACCTTAAAATACCGTAAAAATGTAAAATATCATAAAAATCCTAAGTAGACCTAAAAATCCCTAAAAACATAAAAGACCAGGAAACCCTAAAAACTATAAGAAAGCATCAAAAAGCATAAAAAATTAAAACCACTAAAAACATAAAAAATTCTAATAACCCTGAAAAACCCTAAAACCATATAAAAACCGCTAAAACACGTAAAAAAAATAAAATAATAAAAACTAAAAACCCACTAGAAACACTAAAACCCCCTTAATCAACAAATATTGATAAAAAACTCTAAAAAACCCTTAATATCCTTAACATCTAAAAAAACCATAAAAACCATAAATACTCAAAAAACCATAAATACCCTATAAAACCATAAAAACCATCAAAATCCCAAAAAACACTAAGTACCCATAGAATCCTAAAAGGTTCTAAAATCCATAAAAATATAAAATAACACAAAAATCCCTGAAAACCCTTTAGAAAAACATAATAACAAAGAAAACTTGAAACCCTAAAAACATTAAAATAGCCACAGAGCCTAAAATAACTTAAAATTCCTAAAAACCCAAAAAACCGCAAGAATTCACAAATTTTTAAAAAATGTTAAAAACTCAAAAAACCTCGAAACACCCTAAGAATACCTTACAATCCTAAAATACTTTACACCCCCAAAATAACATGAAAAATATGAAAACCTTAAAACATCCTAAAAACCCTAAAAACACCTTTAAAACATAAAACCCATAAAAATGTTAACAACCTTAAAACCCATTAAGAACTGTAAAAAACTAAAAAGTCTAAGAAACCATTTAACTACTAAGAACATTAAAAATTATCAAAAAGCTAAAAATCAGATAAAACTAAAAAACAATCCATAAAAATCCAAAAAAAAACATATATATTGTAAAAACCATAAAACCCCTCATAATACTTAAATACCCTACACTACCATAAAAATATTAAAAAATATAGAAAATCCATAATTATAGGAAAAAACTCCAAAACCCGTTAAAAATACTAAGAAAACATTAGAAACCTAAAAATACTTAAAACAGAGAAAAAAAACCTAAAACCCACTAAAAACACCAAAAGACCCTTAAAACTCTAAAACCTCAAAAAACATAAAAACAAATAAAAAATTAAAATGGAACTAAAAACACTAAAAACCCTTAAGTATAATAATAAGGTTAAAAAATTCCAAAACCCTAAAATACAAAAATAACATGAATCCAAAAAATCATAAAA
Source organism: Viscum album (assembly GCA_963277665.1). NCBI lineage: Eukaryota > Viridiplantae > Streptophyta > Magnoliopsida > Santalales > Viscaceae > Viscum > Viscum album. The sequence goes on from OY728157.1 coordinate 395,641,106, forward strand.
ATATTTACTGCCCTAAAAGACACTCAAAATACCTAAAATCCATAAAAATCCTAAATATTCAATAAAATTCCTAAAAATTTACTAAAAATCCCTAAAAACACAAAACCCTAAAAAAACTGACAAACCCTAAGAAAATTTATAAACCTAAAAACACTAAAGTCACTTACAAAACTAAAAAATTCTACAAACCTTAAAAACCTAAAAAACACAAAACTATTATACAAACCCAAAAAATTCTGAAAACTATAAAAATCCTAAAAAATACCTAAATATCCCAAAAAACATAAAAACCCCTTAAAACACCTATGAAAACCATAACAAATTTAAAACACCTAAAACCTCTAAAAACCTTATAATTGCTTAAACGTAAGAAGCCCTAAAAGGCACTAAAATCCCTAAAAATCCTAAAAACCCTAAAAACCATTAAAGCCCTAAAAACATAAAATCCTAAAAAAACCACTAAAAAATAAAAAAAAAATTGAAAAAATTATATAATATTAAAACCCTAAACAACCCTACAAACTCAAAATAAAACATTAAAATGACGAAAACCATTAAAATCCTAAAAATCCTAATAACCCCTAAAAACCTCAAAATAAATAAAAATCAAAAATCCCAAAATCCCAAAATCCTTAAAAATTATAAAAATCCCTAAAAATGTCAAAAACTATATAAACATTAAAAACCCAAACAAAAACCATAAAAACCATAATAAAAACATAAAAACCTAAGACCCAAAAAAATATAAAAAATTGTAATCCACTAAAATCCTTAAAAAAAAGTAAAATTGATAAATGCCACTAAAAACCATAAAACCCCTAAAAACATAAAAACCCTAAAGAAACATAAAATAAATAAAATCTACTAAATACTCTAAGAACTTTGTGAACCCATAAAATATTAAGAGAACTCTAAAAAATCATAAAACCACTAAAAATCAAAAATCCTAAAAACCCAAAAATCCATAAAAACTCAAAAAACCCAAAAATCCCCAATACCCTCAAAATCCCTAAAATCCATAAAAAAAAAAAATCCTAAAAAACTTCTAAAAATATCTAAAACATAAAACACACTAAAAACCATAAAAACCCAATTAAAACCAAAAAAACCTAAAACAAATTAAAACTATAAAAAATGATAACGCTAAATCCCCAAAAAACCCCAAAATCCCTAAAAATCCCCTAAAAACCTAAAAACCCTCAAAATACCCTAAAACCCTAAAATACCATAAAAATCCTAAATAGGCCTGAAAATCCCAAAAAATGTAAAAAGACCTAGAAACCCTAAAAATCATAAGAAAATATCAAAAACCTTAAAACAAATAGAACAACTAAAAACATAATAAATGATAAGAACCCTGAAAAGACCTTAAAACTCAAAAACCATATAGAAACCACTAAAACACATAAAAACAATAAAATAGAAAACAAACTAAAACCCCACTAGAGACTCTAAAACCCCCTTAATTCACTAAAATTGATAAAAACTCTAAAACCCTTAAATACCCCTAAAATATATAAAACCGTAAAAACCATAAATATTCAAAACCCCGTAATTACCCTATAAAACCAAAAAAACCCTCAAAATCCTTGAAAACACTAAATACCCAAAGAATCTTAAAAAGGTTCTAAAATCCATAAAAATTTAACATAACAGAAAAAATCCTGAAAACCCCTTAGAAAAATATAAAATTTAAAAACACTTAAATCCCTAAAAACATTAAAATATCTAAAAAATCTAAAATGAATTAATATCCCTAAAACCCCTAGAAACCACATGAATTCTGAAATTCTTGAATTTTTTTAAAAAATCTAAATACCTCAAAACAACCTAAGAAAGCCTTACAATCCTAAAATACTTAATACCCCTAAAATAACCTAAAAACCTAAAAAACCCTAAAACATCTTAAAAATCTACAAACACCTTTAAACCATGAAACCCATAAAATCCTTAATAACATTAAAACCCATTAAAAACCACAAAAAACTATGAAATTTATACACCATTTAACAACTAAGAACATTAAAAACTAAAAAAACAAAAAACCTATAAAACTAAAAAACAATCAATATAATTACAAAAAAACATTAAAATCGTAAAAACCATAAAACCCCTCATAATCCTTAAAAACCCTAGAATACCATAAAAATATTAAAAAATCCAGAAAAATACATTAATACATCAAAAAACTCAAAAAACAGTTAAAAACTATAAGAAAACCTTAAAAACCTAAAAATACTTAAAACCACTAAAAACCTACAAACCACTCAAAACACAAAATGACCCTAAAAACTCTAAAAACCTCTAAAACCTAAAAAAACCTAAAACCAATAAATAATTATAAATCCTCTACAAAATAAACACCCTTATGTACTATAAAAAGGTTAACAAATTATAAATATCTTAAATACCCTAAAAGACCCTCAAAATACCTAAAATCCATAAAATTCCAAAAAATTCACTAAATATCCTAAGAATTCACTAAAAACCCATAAAAACATAAAAACCCAAAAAACACTTACAAACCCTAAGAAAACATTAAAAACCTAAAAACACTAAAGTCCATTACAAACCTAAAAAATGATAAAACCCCTAAAAAACTAAAAAACCAAAAACACCCATAAAAACCCAAAAAATGGTAAAACCTATAAAAATCATAAAAAATACGTAAATATCCCTAAAAACATAAAAACCCTTAAAAACCGTTAAAACACCTAAGAAAACCATAAAAAATTTAAAACACCTAAAACACCTAAAAACCATAAAAATTCTAAAACATAGAAACCATAAAAGTCACTATAATACCTAAAACCCTAAAAAACCGTAATACCATTACATCCCTAAAAACATAAAACCCTAAAAACCTACTAAAAATATAAAATTCATTAAATTGAAACAAAATTAAAAATTATTAAAACCCTAAACATCCATACATACCTAAAATAAAACCATAAAATTATGAAAACCAATAAAAGCCTAAAAGTCTAAATAACCCCTAAAAACCTCTAAATACATAAAAACAAAAAACTCCAAATTCCCAAAACCCTTAAAAATCCTAAAAATTTATAAAAATGTCAAAAACGGTAAAAATGATGAAAACAAAAACAAGAACCATAAAAACCTAAAATACTATAAATCCAATAAACTAAAAAAACACTAAAAACCTAAAAAAGTCTCAAAATCCCTAAAGTCCCTAAAAATCCTTACATATCCTAAAAAAATCCCTAAAAATCCCTTATAATGTAAATACTCTAAAAAACAGAAAAACCTAAAGAAAACCATTAAAAATAATAAAACATGAAAGAAAACCAAAAAAACAAAATGAAAACTATAAAAAATAATAAAACCCATCAAAATACCAAAAAACCCTAAAAACAAAAAAAATATTAAATTCCCTGAAATTGTAAAAACATAAAAACCAAATAAAAACTCTAAAAAAACTAAAATCTCTTAAAACCCATTAAGCCAAAAAAAATGTTAAAAAGTTGAAAAAAAATTAAACGCCATAAACAGTACAAAAAAACACTAAAATAATAAAAAATCTAAAAACCAAAAAAAACTCTAAAACCCAAAAAATCCCAAAAAACCCATAAAACTATAAAAATCCTAAAAATCACAAAAAAGACCAAAAATGTAAAAACACTAAAAACCTTGAAAATTCCTAAAAATACCATAGAAGCATAAAAAACATAAAACCCATAAAAACCCAAAAAACACTAAAAATCCTAAAATCCCAAAGAAAAAAACCCTACACCCCCCCCCCCCCACAAAGCCCAAATAATCCCTAAAAATAATAAATATCTTAAGAGTCACTAAAAATCACTATAACATAAAAAATCCCTAAAATCCTAAAAAAATCCTAAGAAACTGTAAAACATAAAAACGATTAACAACCAAGAAATCCTAAAACCCCTAAAAACCACAAAACCCGAATTGACCCTAAGACCCCTAGATAACCAATAAAACAATAAAAAAAATTAAATATTTTAAAACACTTTTAAAAACATAAATTTCCAAAAACCCACTAAAAACACTAAAAACCCATTAAAATCCTAAAAATGTTTTAAAAATTATATTAAAAACCTTTAAACATATAAAAATATCAACAACCCCCAATGATTACAAAAACACCAAAAAACCCCCTAAAAATCCATAAAATCCCTAAATACCCTCAAAATAACCAAAAACACAAAAAACCAATCAAAATCCTCAGAAGTACCTAAAAATTGTTAAGAAAGTAAAAAACCTTAAAACCCGTAAAAACCCTAAAAAACAATAATAAAACATTGAAAACCTTAAAACACATAAAACACTTAAAAATATAAAAATTCTAAAAAAACACTAAAACCCATACAAAACACTAAAAACCCTAAAACCCATAAAAATCCTAAGAATTAGAAAAGGTCACTAAAAATACCGAAAAAAATAAAAATCCCTAAAAATCCAAAAAAAATCCAAAGAAAACCTTAATCACATAAAAACACATAAAACCCCAACAAAATCTAAAAAACACAAAAACCCAAAAAAACCAAAAGGCCCCAAACACTATAAAAACCGCAAAACCCCTATAAACCATCAAAAACCATAAAACCCCATAAAAAACCAAAAAAACTAAAAACCCAAAAAGGAAATTCAACCCATTAATTTATTAAAAAACAATAAAAACCCTAGATTCCCTAACAAAGACATAAAATCACTAAAAACCCAAAAACCAAATTGAAATCCAAAAAACCCTAAAGAACCCTAAAAATCATCAAAATATATAAAACCCTAAAATCCATAAAAATGATACAAAATAACATAAAGTCTGTAAAAACCTAGAAACACTAAAACACTTGAAAACTCCAAATCATCCTATGAAAAAAATAAAAATCTGAAAATAGTTAAATCCCGTAAAACATAAAAACTTTTAAAACCATAAAAACAATAAAACCAACAAAAATCCCTAAAAAACATAAAACCATAAAACCCCAAAGGCCCTAAAATCCCAAAAAAAATTAAAACATACTAAAAACCATGAAAACCACTAAGAAAAACTCAAAAACATAAAAACACATAAAATTCCAAAAAAATCCAAAATACACTTAAACCCTTAAATAACCCAAAAAATACTGTAAAACCATATAATCCATTATACCCCTAAAACATAAGAAGCCCAAAAAGAAACAAAAAAAATTAAAAAATCTTTAAAAAACTCTTCAATCCCATTAAACCACTAAAAATTTTATAAAACTATAAAAAATATTGAAGACACTAAAAAAACCAAAAATACCACTACAAACCCATAAAACCCAAAAACCCTGGAAACCAATAAAAAATTATAAAACATTTCAATATCCCTTAAACACCTAAAAACCATTCTAATCCTTAGAAATCTATAAAATACAAAAAAATGTAATGAACCAAAAAAACTCCAAATATTCATAAGAAAACCTTAAAAACATAAAGACTCTTGAAACCCCTAGACCGCGAAAAATGATAAAAACAGTAAAAACCCATAAAACAACAAGAAATCAAAAAAACCCCTAAAAATACCAAAAAACCCCAAAAACCAATAGAAATGTTAAAATTACCAAAAATTCTTAAGAAACATAAAAACCGTAAAACCCATAAAAAACCAAAGAAAAACTTAAAAACCTAAAAATTGTTAAAACCCATAAAAACAAAAAAAACGCTATAATCTCTTTAGGACTCAAAAACTCTTTAAAAACAAAAAAACCCCAAACAGCTTAAAAACCTAAAAACCCTTAAAATCCTAAAAACCCAAAAATTCTAAAAAAACAAAAAACCATTTAAACCACAAATAATGTTTAAAAAATCAAAAAACCATTAAAACCCCAAAAAACTAAAAAATTAAAAAATGAAAAAAACATAAAACATTAACTACCCAAAAACCCTAAAAATCCCTAATTATTATAAAAACCATAAAATCCTTAAAATTTCTAAATAACAGCAAAAAATATAAAAAACCCAAAAAAACTAGAAAACCATAATAAAACATTACAACCCTAAATATTATTAAAATAGATAAAAAACATAAAAAATATTTAAAACCTAAAAACACTAAAAATATATAATAACCATAAAAATGATAAAACTCCCCAAAAAATATCTTAAGATCTCTAATAATGAAAAAACCATAAAATCCTTGAATCCCTAAGAAAAAATAAAAACATAAAAACAATTAAAACCCTAAAAAATGCTAATGATTCTAAAAATCCTTAAAACTACAAAAGACCATAAATAACATTATATACATTAAGAGGCCTAAAAATCCCATAAAATTTAAAAAACAACTAGAAACTATAAAACCTCTTTAAACCCCAAAATATGTTAAAATCTCTAAAAAATCACAAAAACCATAAAAAACCCAAAAAAATCCTTAACCCCCAAAAAACTATAAAAACCATTCAAATCCCTACGAATAGCAAGCACTGTAAAAAGTATAAAAATATAGTAAACTTCCTAAAACCATAAAAAACACAGAACACCCTAAAAATCCCTAAGAAAACCATAAAAACCAAAAACCAAATAAAACACCTAAAAACCCAAAAACACCAATAATCTTAAAAAAACACTGAAAACACTAAGATATGTAAACACCCTAAAAACCCTAAGGAGCCATAAAATTCCAACAAAATACCTAAAAATACCTAAAAATCTAAAATCCCAATAACTCTTGAAAACCATAAGAAAACCTTAAAAACATATAAACACTTAAAACCCCTAAAACCTAAAAATTTTAAAAATCCAAAAGGCTAAAATAGTCTAAAAACCTTCAACAAAATAAAATCCAAAAAATTATAAAACTCAACAACCCCGTAAAAATTAAAAAATCTACTAAAAACATTAAATCCCCCTCAAGCACCTAAAAATGTTAAAAAAATCTAAAATACCTTATAATCCCTGAAAATCAGAAAGACATTAAAACCCAAGAAAACAATTAAAGTCTTAAAACCATAAACACCTTCAAAATCCCTAAAAACACAAAAACATAATATCGAAAAATCCAAAAAAACTCCCTAGAAACATAAAAACCCCAAAAACCACTAAAAAATACTAAGAAAACCATAAAACCACAAAAAACATAAATCCCTTTAAGAAACTAAAAATTGATAAACCCCCTAAAAACACAAAAACACCCAAATCCATAATCCCCTAAAAACCCTATAGATCCAAAAAATACATAAAAATCCCTAGAATGTAAAATCTTTAAAACCCGTGAAAAACCTACGAAAACATTAAAAACCTAAAAATAATTAAAATTGTTAAAAGCAAAAAAATTTCTAAAAATCCTAGAATACCGTAGAAACCCTAAAATCCCCTAGAAATTATATCACCAGTAAAACCATATAAACCCTAAAAATCAATAAAAAACCAGAAACAGCAAAAACAAAAAAAAAACATTTTAAACACATAAAAACATTAAAATACACTAAAAAACCTTAAAACCCATAATAACTCAAAAGGTACCATAAAACACCAAAAACCCATACAAACCCTAAAACCATTCAAGATCCCAAAAATCCGGAAAAAACATTAAAATCATACAAAATCCCAAAAAAATACCTAAAAACATGAAAAATATAAAAACCTTTAAAAACCCCATTAAAAAAATTCCAAACCTAAAAATATTGTAATCCCCAAAAATCCTAAAAAATTTTATAACCCAAAAAATCTCAAAAAACACTAAAAACCCCTAAAACCCTAAAAAATTCCATAAAACCCTAAAAAAATTGAACAATCATTTAATATAATTAAGTAGGTAAAAAATCCTTCAAACCCCTAAAATTCCTTATGAAAACATTAAAAACTAAAAAAAAGTTTCAACCCCTAAAATCATAAAATTGATAAAAACCCAAAAACCCCAAAATATCATGAAGACCCAAAAAACCCATACAACCATAAAAACCCTTAAATACATTTCATACCCAAAAACCCATATATCCTTAAAACACTACAAGTCAATTAAATCTATAAAAATGTTAAAACGATAAAAATACTATAAAAACCTGAAAAAAAAACACATAAAATAATAAAAATTCCAAAAAACCCTAGAAAAGCCAAAAAGCCTCAAAATCCCTAAAAAACATAAAAACCATAAAAATATATAAAATCTAAAAAAACATATAAATTCATTATAAAACATAGAAACCTTAAATAACTTAAACAACAAAAAATGATAAAAAAACCTAAAAACCCATAAAACCTATAAAAACGCTTAACCCCCCCCCCCCAAACCCCTACAAACCTTAAAAACCATAACAATCATAAAAAATCCCTAAACACCACTATAAATGGAAAAACCATAGAAAATCACTAAAACCCACTAGGGAAACCTTAAAATATTAAAAGCACTTAAAACTCTTAAAACATAAAAATTCAAAAAACTTTAAGGCCCCTAAAAGACCTGAACACCCCTAAAATCCATAAAATCCCTAAAATCCTTGGCAAACCCTACAAACCCATAAAAACCATAAAACCCACTAAAAACTCTAAAAATCATTAACCCCAAAAAAAATTAAAAACTCTAACAATCCTTCAAAACCCTAAAAAACTAAATAAACAATAACTCTATAAAACCCCTTAAAACTGTAAATTATACGAAAAACCCTACAACCACTTAAAATCCCTAAAAAACCTAAATACCATAAATTCTCTAAATAGGCATAAAAATTCGTAAAAATATAAAAAACACTAAAAATCAAGAAAAACGCTAATAAAACCCCAAAAACCTAAAAAAAGATAGAAACACCTGAAAAAAATACAACACTAAAATAAAATAACCCTAAAATCCCAAAAAACCCCTAAAAACCAATAAAATCCATAAAATCCTAGAATATCATGAAAAAAAATAAATAACCTAAAACTATACAATAATAATATGAAAAAAAAATAAAAACCAAGAAACATTTTAAATCCCTAAAAACCTAAAAATTCTAAATCCATAAAAACGATAAAGACCATAAAAACTCTAAACACTCCTCAGAATAACAAAAACTCCAAAACCATAAAACCCCATAAAAACCTAAAGAAAATATAAAAACCATTTAGACCCATAAAATGTAAAAAGACTCTAAAAAACATAAAACATTAAAAATCAAAAATATCATAAATACTCAAACAAGCATAAAACTCTAAAAACCCTAAAAACAATTAAAATAAAGAAAAATAATAATACATAATAGAAATCCTAAAAAATCAATTTAAATCCCTAAAAGAGTAAAAAACCCTAAACTCCTAAGAAAACCTTAAATACATAAAAATAATTCAAATACTAAAATCCTAGATTATGATAAAAACACTAAAAAACCATAAAAAGACTCAATAACCCAAAAAACCTCTAAAACCATGAAACCCCTAAAACCATAAAAAACCTCAAAAGCCCTGAAAACCCTAAAAATCCAATAAAAACCAAAAAACCCCTTTAAAACCAAAAAGAATAAAAAATAGTAAAAAAACAAAAAATGCCCCTAAAAACCAAAAAAACCAAAAAACATAAAAAATCCCTAAAACCCTCAATATCCGTTAAAACATTGAAGAAAATTAAAATCATTAGAAATTCCTAGAAATCAAAAAAATAAAAAAAAACCAAAAAACACTAAATAAAACATAAAAAACCTAAAAGCACTTGAAAAACCCAAAAACCTAAAAATGCTAAAAACCCTAAAAAACCTAAAAACCATAAAACACCTCAAAACCACTACAACTATAAAAACAATAAAAATCATAAAAAATTCCATTATAATCGTTAAAAACATAAGAAACCCTAAAACCCCTAAAAATGAAAAGAAAACACTAAAACCTAAAAACACTAAAAACCATTTAAAAACTTTAAAAATGAAAAAAAACTTAAAAGATCCTAAAACCCCCTAAAAACCAAAAGACCCCTAAGAACCTTAGGAATCCTAAAAACCATAAATAACATAAAACACACTAAGAACTCTAAAAACATTAAAAACCCCTCAAAATATTTTAAATTATAAAAAACATTTAAAATCCTACAACACATTAAAAATATCCCTAAAAAACCTAAAAACCATGAAAATCATTAAAATCCCTAAAAGCCATAAAAACCAATAAAATCTCAAAAAATTCAAAAAAACCCTAAAATCTTAAAAACCATTATAAAACTAGAAAACCCCTAGGAGAACCTTATAAACCTAAAAATACATAAACCACCAAAAAACTAAAAAAAGGTAAAAACCGTAAAAACCATACAAACCCAAAAAAACAAAAAAAAACTCATAAAACCCCTAAAAACTACTAAAAAATATTTTAAACCATTAAATCCATAAATGAATTTAAAAAAACCTAAAAATCCCCAAAAATTGTAAAAACTAAAAAAAATGAAAAACCAAAAAAACTATAAAATTTTGAAAACACATAAACCCCTAAAAATCCATAAATACTCAAGAAATTCTAAAAAGTCCCTAAAATTCCACAATATTTTAAAAAACCCTAAACCTTCCCTCCCCCCAAACCTAAGAAAACCTTAAAAACATAAAAACACATAAAACCATTAAAACCTAAAAATGACTAAACCCTTAAAAACCATAAAACCCCCATAAAAACCACAAGCCCAACTAAAAACCTAAAAACCCTAAAAAACCGTAAAATCTAAAAAACCACAATAAACTCTAAAAACCCTTTACACCCCTAAAATTTTCAAAAGTTATTAAAAACATTTAACACCCTTAAAAATTCAAAAAAACAGTAAAAACACAAAAAAAAACATAAAAAACTAAAAAACCTTAAAAACCCTTGAAATCCATAAAAACCCTAAAAACCATAAAAATCAATAAAAATCCATAAAAAATATAAACCCTTAAACCCATTAAAATCTATATGAAAACCATAAAAACCTAAAAACACATAAAAACCCTAAAAATGAAAAATTATAAAAACCCCATAAACACATATACCCTAAAAAACATCAAAATCCCTAAAATTCATAATAGTCTGTAAAGTCTTCAAAAAGAAATAAATATGCATAAAATGAAATACACTCTAAAAACAATGAAAAACCCTAGGAAAAACGTTAAAAACTAAAAAAAATTAAAATCCTTGAAAACCTAAAAAAATGATGAAACCCTGAAAACCCCTAAAACCCATAAAATCCATCAAAAACCAAGTAACCCATTAAACCCTAAAACCACTAAAAACTCAAAAACCCCTTTGGCCCCATAAAAACATTAAAAAACTATAAAAACCATGAAACCCAAAAAATAAAAATAAAACCTTCACACCCCAAAAAAACTATAAAACCATAAAACCCTAAAAATCAGTAAAAATTATAACCCACTAAAACCCCGAAAAACACTATGAAAACCATAGTAACATAAGAACTATTAATACCCTTGAAATACATAAAAACTCTAAAACCCCTAAAAACCCTAAAGACCCCAAATAACCTAAAACCCCATAAAACCATAAAAAGACAAAAACCATATAAATCCCAAAAAACTAAAAAACCCATAAAAACCAACTAAAACAATAAAAACCATAGAAACACCTACAAACATTAAAAAAATCTAAAAATCCACAAAACACTAAAAAACTAAAAAAAACCTAAAACCCCCAAAAAACCAGAAAACCCTAAACAGCCTAAAAAGCCTAAAAAGCCTCAAAATCGCAAAGAACCATAAAAACTATAAAAATCAATAATACCATATAAAACCATTAAAACCCTGAGATCCCATAAAAACATTCAAAAATAAATTACAGTCAAAATTCTAAAAATGACAAAAACCCTAAAAACCCTAAAAGGCCAAAAAAACATTAGAAACCCTCAAAATACATACAAACCTAAATACCATAAAATGATTATAAAACCCTAAAATATCAATAAATACATAAGAACCCTAAAAATCATAAAAACCCATATGAAAAACATAAATACCTAAAAAAACATATATCCCCAAAAATCCTTAAAATGCTTAATACCCAAAACTCCCATTAAAATACGTTAAAAATCCAAAATCCTTAAAAACTATAAAAACCCTAAAATCAATACAAAACATAAAAACCACATAAAAACCCTAAAAACCAATAAAAACTCTAGAAACCAATAAAACCCAAAAAATTGTTAAAATACTCTAAACAACCATTAAAACCCGAAAACACTCTAAAACCCCCAAAAACCCATAAAACCACAAAAAACCCAAAAACCCACTTAAAACCCCTAAAACATAAATTTTCAAAAAAGGCCTAAAAACCCCAAAAATGTAAAATACCCTAAAAACCCAAAGAAAATATTAAAAAATTAAAAACATTTAAAACCCCTAAAGAACATAAAAACACTAAAAACCCTAAAAACGTAAAATTGCCACAAACTCCTAAAAACCATAAACATCCAAAAAAATTTCCTAAATATCCTAAAAAGTAAAAATCCATAAAATCCAGAAAAAAAACCAAGAAAAAAAATGATAAAAAAATTAAAACCCATAAAAACTTAAAAAATAAAAAAAAAAATCCAAAAAACCAATTAGAGGGCATTAAAACCATAAAACCCCTAAAAACCATAAAAACCGTAAAACCACTAAAAACCCCTAAACCCACAATAAAATATAAAAACACTGTAAACACCTTAAACATTAAAAAACTCTAACAAACCTCTAAACCCTAAAAAAAATCCCTACAATCCAAAAAACAATAAAATCCTAAAAACTCATAAAAACCCTAAAAACCCATAAAAAGATAAAAAAGAAATAAAAATATCAAAAGGTGTAAAAATCTTTAAAATCCTTGAAAACCCCTAAGAGACCATCAAAACCATAAATAAACCTAATACCCCTATAAATATAAACATATTTAAAACCCTAAAAAAACTGGAAATACTATAAAACCCCAGAAAACCCTAAAGACCCTAAAAATCCATAAACACCAATAAAATTCTTAAAAATACATATACATACCTAAAAACATAAAAAAAATTAAACTCACTGAAAACCCCTAAAAAATCCTTAAATACATAAAAAACATAGAACCCCTATAAAACCAAAAAATGCTAAAAACCTGAAAAATCTCTAAAAGACCCTAAAATCCCAAAACCATCTAAAAAACTATAAAAACCATAAAACATTCCAAAAACCTAAAAACCTATAAAACCCTAAAAAAATAATAAAAACATTTAAACCCATTTAAATCCTTAAAAATGTTTAAAATACTAAAAACTCAAGAAAACCAAAATACGCAAAAACCCTAAAAACCTGAAGAACCCTATAACCCTAAAAATCCCTAATTACCCTATAAAACCATAAAAAAACTAAAAAATCCCTATAAATATGTAAAACCATAAAAACCTTAAAATCCATAAAAACACCAAATATAACCTTAAAACATAAAAATATTTCAAACACCAAAAAAACATAAAAATAGTAAAATCATTAAATCCCCAAAAAAACCAAAACATCTGAAAACCCCTTAATCTCGAAAAACCAAAAAAAAGATTAAATAATTTCTAAAAATTCCTAAAAACGTAATAAAAACTAAAATACCTGGAAACCCCAAAGTAAAATCTAATATCCAAAAAACAATTAAAACCCCCAAAAATTTAAAAATAATAGAAACCCTAAAATATACTAAAACCCTAAAATCCTAAAAACTCTTAAAAACCTTATAAATCCTAAAAACCCATAAAACCCAAAAAACAGAATAAAAACAATAAAAACACATAAAACCACTAAAAAGAATAAAAAACTCTAAAACCCATTGAAAATACAAAAGAACTCAGAAAACCCTAAAACCCCCAAACCCGTTTAAAACCTAAAAACTCTCAAAATCCCTAAAACCCCTAAAAACCATAACAATCCTAAAAAATCCCAAAAAAATCCCAAAAAAATGAAAACCTAAAACCCTTGAAAAACATAAGAAAACATTAGAAAACTAAAATCACTTTAATCCCCCAAAAATCCTAAAAAATTATAAATTCCCAAAATACCTAAAAACCCCAAAAAACTGTAAAAACAATGAAAACAAAAAAATACTTAAAACCCCCAGAACCCCATAAAACCATATAAAACCACTACAAACTCTAAAACCCCTTTAATATACAAAACAGGTAATAAACTCTAAAAAACACAATACCCTAAAGAACACATATAAACCCTAAATCCAAAAAACCATAAAATATTAAAAACCAAAAAAACCCAAAAAATCATGAAACCCCTCAAAATCCAAAAAACCCTAAAATACCGTAAAATCCAAAAAAATCCATAAAAACGTTAAAAAACATAAATACATTGAAAACATCTAATAAAACTTAAAAAATAAAAACAATTAAACCCCTTAAAAATCTAACTATGATAAAAACCATAAAACCCGGAAACAACCTTAAAAACACTAAAACCCTTAAAACCCAAAATAACCCCTAAAACAATAAAACCCTACAAACTGATAAAACCCCTAAAACAACTAAAAACTCTATAAAATCATTAAACCCCTTAAAACATTAACAAACTATAAAAAACAAAAAAAAATCTAATGAACTCCCAAACCCATAAAACACAAAAACCCATAAAATCCGTAAAACCCTAAAACCCTCAAAATTCCTAAAAACCTAAATTTCCATAAACATCCTTAAAATCCCTAAAAATCCCATAAAATGTAAAAAAACCTAAAAACCATGAAAATGATAATAGAACTGAAAAAACCAAAAAAAATTTAAAAATCAAAAAAACCAAAAAAAATGATAAAAACTGTAAAAACACTAAAAACCTTAAAAATCCATAAAAACTTTGAAAACCAAAAAATTATAAAAAATTCCTAAAAATACATAAAATTTTTAAAAACCCTAAAACCTTGAAAACCCCCTATGAATACCATTCAAACCAAAAATACATAAAAACCCTAAAAACATATAAATTATAAAACCCAAGAAACACCTAAAACACATTAAAAGCAAAAAAACCCATAAAATCTGTAAGAATCAGTAAAAACAATAAAATTCCTTTAAACCCTGAAAACATTACAAACTATAAATTCATTTAAAACCAAATATACTCAAAAAAACAATTAATAACATAAAATATTATAAAATCCTAAAAATCCCAAAAACCCTAAAAACCTTCAAAATCCCTAAAAACCAAAAATACAATAAAATTCCAAATAAATCCTTAAATATTCCTAAAAATGTAAAAACACCTATAATTCCAAAAAAATACCTCATAATAACATAATATCCAAAAATCACATAAACTCCAAAAAACCTAAAAACGCTACAACCCCTTAAACACTAATAAGACCCCTAAAACCCTCAAAACTATAAAACACCCTAAAAATATTAAAAACCAAGAAAAACATAAAAACCTACTAAAAACCTATTTAAACCCCTAAAAATGTTTAAAAAATCTAATAACCATAAAAAATCTTAAAAAATGTAAAATCACGAAACACCATAAAACCCAGAAAATCCTAAAAATCCCAAAAAAAATCTCAAAAACCATAAAATCCTAAAAAAATAAAAAACCATAAAACACTAAAACCCCAAAAAAAATATTAAATACTAAAAAACACTTAAAACCACTAAAACACTAAATCCCAAAAATTCTCTAAAATTCTAAGAAACCCTAAAAACACTCAAAATTTCTACAAATACTAAGAACAAAAAAAATTCTAAAAAAACCGTAAAGATCCCTAAAAATCTATAAAAAAATATATAAATCCCTATAACTATGATAAACCTAAAGAAACATTAAATCCAAAACAATTTAAAACCACTAAAAAACCAAAAAATTATGAAAACACTAAAAGCCACATTAAAACCCTAAAACCCATAAAAAACATTAAAAACAAATAAAATACCTAAACCACTAAAAACTATAAAAACTAATTAAAACCCTAAAATTAATAAAAACTAAAAAAAACATAAAAACTAAAAAAACAAAAAAACATACAACTATAAAATCTAAGAAGCCTTCAAAATCCCTAAAACCCTCAAAAACCATAAAAATACTAAAAAAATACCTAATATTTTAATAAACCATAAAAAAATTGTCAAACCCAAAAAAATCGTAAAACAATAAAAACACAAAAACCACTAAAAAACAAAAATATACTAAAACCATAAAATAAAAAAAAAAACCCACCCACTCCCTCAAAATCCATAAAAACCCTTAAACTATAAAAAACCAGGGCATAAAAATACCAAAAATGAAAAAAAATCCATACAGACCCAGAAAACCCTATAAAAACCTATAAAATCTATAAACTATTAAAATAACTAAAATTATAGAAAATATAAAAAACCCTAAAGGACCCTAAAAAACCCATAAAAAATTAATCCTCTAAACATAAAAAAACTATAAAACCCATAAAAACTAAAAAACATTTAAAACCCTAAAAATCCTTTAACACCCTAAAAACATTAAAAAATCTAAAAAACCTTTAAAAATTTAAAAACATAGAAAATCCTAAAATCCCAAAATAACCATAAAAACCATAAAATTACCTAAAACCCCTTAAATTCCTAAAAACCTATAAAGATCCCTAAACAAGTAAAATCTCCCTAAGAACACATAAAATATCAACGAAAACCTAAAAAACCTAAAAACATTTAATACACCTAAAATTTTAAAAACGTTAAAAACTCTAAATACCACAAAAATCCCCAAAAATCCCTCATAATATCTCAAGTCACTAAAAACATAAAAAACCTAATGAAATACCTAAAAATTCCAAGAAATGTAAAAACCCCTAAAACCCCTAAAACCAAAAGAAAACTTTAAAAACCTAAAAACAAATAAAACCTATAAAAACAAAAAGAAACCTAAAAACGAAAAATCCTTAAAAGCCTCAAAAATTCTCGAAACAATAAGAAAACTTCATGGGATCAAATCACTTAAACCCCATAAAAACCCTTAAACCCACTAAAAACACTAAATAAACATAAAACCTTTGAAAATGTTAATAACTCTAAAATCCCTTTAATCCCCTAAAATCCCATAAATAACCCTTAAAACAAAAACAAAACCCATAAAAATTTAATAACCCAAAGTGCCCGTAAAAATCCTAAATATCCCTAAAACCCTTGAAAATTATAAAATCCCTAATAGGGTTAAAAATACCTAAAAAATAAAAACACTAAAAACTCAAAAAACCCTAATAAAAACATAAAAACATAAAAACACTTAAAACCCCTAAAAACATAAATGACACTAAAAACCCTAAAATACCTACAAACCCAAATTACCCTAAAACCCCTCAAAATACCTAAAAACCTAAAAACAATATAAATTCTAAAAAATCCCAAAAAATATAAAAAAACCTAACAAACCTAAAAAAAATAAGAAAACCAAAGAAACCCTTTATAACGAAAACACATAGACCCCTAAAAACCTAAAAAATGATAAAACCCCGAACAAGACCCTAAAAACCCTTAAAACAAAAAAAACCCTAAAAACTGTATAATCCCTAAAATCCCATAAAACCCCCAAAAAATTAATATAAATCTAAAATACCTTTAATCCCATAAAAACGTTAAAAAACACTAAAAATTTAAAATTTCTAATTTTTTTTTAAAAAAAACCCCAAAAACCCCAAAAAACAAGAAAATCCCTAAAACCACTAAAACCTCTCAAAAAACCGAAAAATACTACAAAAATCATAAAATATCCTTAAAAATATTTAAAATAGAAAAAACCAAAAAACCCCTAAGAAATCCTTAAAAAAATAAAAACACATAACACCCTAAAAACCTAATGAATACAAAAAACCCTAAAATACCATAAAAATACTATATCCCTAAATGCCTTAAAAACCATAAAATCTATAAAAAACCATAAAACCCCATAAAAATGCTAAAAATACAAAAATTTCTAAAAACCTACTAAACCCCTAAAAACATTAAAAACTCTAAAAAAATAAAAACCCTAAAAAATAAATAAAATTTCAAAAACCCTAATAACACAATAAAAACCATAAAAACCCAAAAAAACCCCCCAAAATCCATAAAAACCCTAAAACATAAAAATCCTAAAAAGCCCTAGAAATCCCTAAAAACATAAAAACCCTTGAAATCCTTTAAAAAACATTGAAACCATAAATACATAAAATTAAATAAAATAGATAAAAAAACTAAAAATGATAATAACCGTAAAACCCCTAAAAACCATAAAAACCCTCAAAATACCTAAAAAACACAAAAATCATAAAGACCCCTAATAATACAGAAATACATAAAATACTTAACAACCTTGAAAGAACCTAAGAACTCCTTATTAACCAAAAACACATAAATCCCACAACCCCCTAAAAACTATAAAAACACTCAGAAACATTAAAATACCCTAAAACCCTTAAAAACCATTAAAAACCATAAATACCATAGAAAACCATAAAAACCATAAAAACTATAAATGTACACTAAAAACATTAAACACCATTTAAACCCCATATAATGTTGAAAACTCTAAATACCCTTAAAAATCATAAAAAACTCAAAAGAACCCAAAACACCCTAAAACCCCAAAAAACCCAAAAAATACCTAAGACCCTAAAATAAAATAAAAATCCTATGAAATTCACAAAAATACCTAAAACCTAATAAAACCTAAAAACCTCAAAAACCCCTACAAAAGCATTAAAAACCTAAAATCACATAAAACCCCTAAAACCCCTGAAATTGCTAAAAACCCTAATAACCATAAAACCCCCTAAAATCCTTCAAAATCCCTAAAAACCCAAAAATCCATATAAATCCTAAAAAGTTTTTAAAAATTCCTATAGTCCGGAAATCCCCTAAAACCACGAAAACCTATAATAAAGCATTAAAAACATAAAAAAACCAACATACACTAAAAACCTAAATTGCTAAAACCCCCCAAAAAAACAATAAAAATTCACAGAAATCCTCAAAAACCTCAAAATACCACAGAACCCCTAGAACCAAAAAACCCTTAAAAACTATAAAAACCCTAAAACCAAGTAAAAACACTAAAAACCCTATTTACCTCACAAAATGATAAAAAAATATAAAAATAATCAAAACTCTAAAAAACTCAAAACAAAAATTAAAAACCTATAAAGTCCATGAAAACAATAAAAAACGCAAAAACCCAATACCCCTCTAAAAAATAATAAACCTAAAAAACAATGAGAATCCAAAAAAATCCATAAAATCCATAAAAATGTAAAAACCCTTAAAACATCGTAGAATATTATGAAAACCTTAAAAATATAAAAACACTTTAAAACCTAAAAATTCTATAAAACCTAAAAACCCTCAAAATCGATAAAAAACTAAAAACCATAAAAAACCTAAAAACCACTAAAAATTCTTAAATACATAAAACCCTAAAAACCATTAAAACCCCTAATATCACTTCAAAAATCTATATACGGTAAAAATAATAAAAATCATAAACAAATATTAAAACCCTAAAAACCTTAAATGACCATAAAACCCCAAAAATCAATAAAAACCCTTAAAACCTGTGAAAAAACAAAAAACCATAAAAACCCACTAAAAACTCTAAAACTATTTTAAACGCATAAAAACATTAAAAAAATATAAAAACCATATAAACCGTAAAAAATCAAAAAACACTCAATCCAAAAAATCAATAAAAATTAAAAAACCAAAAAACCCATAAAATCCAAAAAACCAAAAAAGTATAAAAAAACCTTAACAGATGACTAAAAAATAAAAACCCCTAAAAACCCTAACCCCTCACCAATAAAAACCATAAAACATATAAATAAAAAAACACAGAAAATTTGTAAAAAACACTAGAAACACTAAATAACCCTAAAACCCATAGGAACTAAAAAACCCCAAGAAATCATAAAAATCATAAAAATTGAAAACAAATCTTAAAAAACCTCAAAAAAACTAAAAACTCTTTAAACCCTAAAAAATGTTTAAAAAACTCTAAAAACCTAAAAAACACAAAAATCTAAAAAACCCTTAAAACCCCAAAAACCCTCAATATGCCTAAAAACCCAAAAAGAACTATAATTGTCCTAAAAAGTACTAACAATCCCTGAAAACAGAAAAAACACTATAAGCCTTGACGTCCCCTATAGAAACCTTTAAAACTAAAAAACACTTAATCCCTTAAATAACCTATAAAAACGCTAAAACCCCTCAAAACCCCATAACTTCTAAAACTCCTAAGAACCCTAAAAATCCCTAAAAACACTAAAAACCAAAATAATACTAAAAATCCCTCCAGATCCCAAAAAACCTAAAAACTCAAAATACCCTGAAAACCATACAAAGATATTAAAAAAACACTTAAAACTCATTAAAAAATAGGAATGATAAATACCCTAAAACCCTTCAAAAGGCCCAAAAACCAAAAAAACCAAAAACCCCTAGAAACCATAAAAAATAAAAATATTTTTAAAAAACTATAACCCATAAGAATAACTAAAAAGTAAAAAAACCATTTAAACAAATTAAAACATTAAAAAAACTCTAAAAATACTTAATACCTCTAAAAAGCTAAAAAACCCAAAAAATCAAAAAAAAAGAAAAAATTCCCTAAAAATAATGAATATCCCTAAAATCCCCAAATACCATTAACAACCTAAAAATAAATATAAATCAATAAAATTTTAAATACCCCAACAAAACCTGAAAACCCTTATAAAAACAATGAAAACCTAAAAACACATAAAAGACCAAAAAACGTAAAAAATTCTAAAACCCCTAAAAAATACGAATGAACGTTGAATCCCCTTAATATCACTAAAGACCATAAAACCAATAAATTTCCTAAAATCCCCTAAAATCCCTAAAACCCTAAAAAACACGAAAATCCACGAAAATCCATTAGAAAACCTAGAAACACTGAAAACACTAAAAATGATAAAAACCATAACAAAACCAGATAACACTGAAATACCTAAAAATATAAAATACCTAAAATAACCTAAACCCAAAAAACACCTAAAAACCCATAAAACACTAGAAAACATTTAAAAATATAAAATTTCATCAAACACCTGAACACACCAAAAACTATAAAAACTCCTTAAACACATAAAAATGTTATAATGTCTAAAAAACATTATAAAAATTAGAAAACTCTAAAACCCATGAAAACATAAAATCCCTTAACACCCTAAAGACCCTAAAACCCCTCAAAATCCTTACAACTTTAAAAACAATAAAAATCCTAAAATGAACCAAATATCCCAAAAAAACATAGAAAACCAAAAAAGCCTAAGAAACAAAAAAACTAAAAAACAAATAAAACATTTAAACCCAAAAAAAATTCTACGAAACCCTAAAACCGTAAAAAACCCTAACAACATTAAAAAACCCATAAAACTCTGAGAAGAAACTAAAAAATCTAATAAACATTAAACCCATAAAAATGTTAAATATCCATAAAAAACAGAACACCCTTAAAAACACAAAAAAAAACCCATGAACCCCAAAAAATTCACAAAACCCCTAAATCCCCAATACCCCCTCAAAATCCCAAAAAAATCATAAAAATCCAAAAAAAACCCAAAACCCCTTAAAATGAAAAAAAAAATAAAACCATAAAAACTATTAGAAATCCTTATAAACCTAAAACCACTAAAATCCCCAAAATAATATAAAAAACATTTAAAACCCTAAAAAATATTAAATACTCTAAAACCCTCAAAATGCCGAAAAATCATACAAAACTATAAATATGTGAAAATATCTAAATATACCTAAAAATATAAAAAACCCTAAAACATTCAAAACCACTAAGAAATCCTTAAAAACCTAAAACACATAAAACCCCTAAAAACATAAAAATATCAAAAACACAAAAAACCATAAAACTCAATAAATCCATAAAACCACATAAAAACTCTTAAAGTGATCTAAACTCCTAAAGACATAAAAAATATAAAAAACCATTAAAACCTTATAAAAATTAAAAACCCTAAAACACCATAAACCACTAAAACCCGTAAAACCCCTAAAAATCCCGAATACTCCTAAAAATAATAAAAATTTTAAAAATACCTAAAGTCCCTAAAAACATAAAAATCCCTTAAAACACTAAGAAAACTAAAAAAACCTATAAAAACATAAAACCCCAAAAATCAGAAAAATACTAAAACCCAAAAAAACCCCAAAAATCAAAAACCCCTCAAAATTCATAAATACTATCAAAATCCAAAAAATCCCTAAATCATAAAAAACCATATAACCCTAAACAACCTTTAAAATCTATAAAAACCTAGAAACACATAAAACACCTAAAAATGGTAAAAAAACCTAACAACCTATAAGACTCTAAACCCATAAAACCATAAAAGCCCTTAAAAACCATAAAACCATTAAAACCTATAAAAACCATAAAGCACTAAAAACACTAAATATTCTTTAGACACCTAAACACCTCAAAAACACTAGAAAACCTTAAACATAAGAAAAAATTAAAAAATCCCCTAAAACTGTAAACAAACATAAAATCCCATAAAAGCCAAAACCCCTCAAAATCCCTTAAAACTATAAAAAAATTAAAATCCAAAAAAAATCTCTAGAAATATATAAAAACAGAATTGAAAAAACCCAAAAAACCCCTAAAAATGATAAAAAAAACATAAAAACACTTAAAAATATATAAAAACATTGAAACACTAAAAATGATACCAAATCCTATGATCTCCAAAATCATTAAGAACTCTAAAAAACTATAAAAATTCTAAAAAATTCCTAAAATTCCTAAAAACTGAAAAACCCAAGTAAACCCCTGATAAATACTAAGAAAACCATAAAAAATCTAAAAATACATAAGACCCAACAAAAAAAATTAAAAATTATATCAAATGAAAAATACCCTAAAAGGCCCTAAAACCCTAAACACCCCTAAGAAAAAATAATAAAAAACTCTAGAAGAGGATATGGAGGCGCACTCTCCTGGAATTCTCCCTCGCTCGGCGATTCTTCTAGACTTTCCCCTGGATCCAGATCGAAGCTTCATCGGTGGATCCTTGCTCCTTCGTTCTCGGAGATGGTATGACCTGGATGTGCTCTTAGGCCTCAAGACGGTGGTGGATTATGCACTTCGACCACATTGTCTTCCCCGAGTGCTCTGGACTTCGGACTTCGACACGGCTTTGTTCCGTTGCTAGAACGTCTGGCTTCCGACTGCTATGGTGGTCGTGATGACTTCAGATGTTCTTTCTTGGGTCGACATCCTCCAGCAGCCGCAGATTGGGGTTGTTTTTTCAGATCTAGGTTTTCTGCAGGCGGGTCAACGCTATCAAAGGGCGCAATGGCAAAGCTGGTTGCTTCGGCGTTTAGGTTCTTTTCAGAAGGTGTTTCGTTTAGGCGGATGGTGCGACGATCTGGTCTGGCGACGCTGGTCGGGGTATTCTCGATCTTACATTTCAGAAGCTCGTTTCTTCTGTTGGTTCGCCAAGTAGCTGCAGGTGTTTGCTTACCTTGTCTATCAGCTTCGCCTTTGCTCCAGTTTGTTGCTACTTGTTTCCGTCGGACCATTTGGCATTCCATGTTCTCCTACTTGATTTCAGTTCTGAAAGGAAGATGGTTTATGGGTCTGCTAAGATGTTTTTGGTGATTTTTGTGGATTGCGGTTTGTTGTACTAAGAGGTGTGGAATGCTGAAAGTTGTCTGGTTTGAAGCTCATGACTGCTGGTTGTTAAGCTGCGACTATTACGAGAATTATCTGCTTGCTGGCATGCTGGGTTGTGATGAAGCTGTGGGTTCTAATTCGAGATACTGGTGGCGCTGTGCTATTTTCTACTGTTCTGTTGGTTGTACCTCTTCGTGTGACATGGTGGAGGCTGCAAGGTGTTGGATAGTGGATTTTACAAAATTTGATGATGGCTGCTATATGGAAGTGCACTCTGCTTGCTGGTTCTTGGTGAGGATGTGTGGCTGTTTGGTATTTGCTGCTGCTGTGGTTGAGTTTGTTGTTGTGCTGCTGGAGTGGAAGTGGGATGCTGGGAGATGTTTGGTGGTCGATAGAGGTGTTGGCTGTTTGAAAATGAGGATGCTGGTTGCTGGTTTGTTGTGGATGCTGGTTGGCTGGTTGCTGCTGCTGGATGTTGTTTGTTGCTGTAGTCTGAATGCTGGTTGTTGGTTAGCTGTGAGCTGCTGGATGCTGGTTAACGCTGGATATAGTGCAGTTGGATGCTGGTACTGGCTGGATGTGACGTGATGATGATGATGTTTTGTCTATTTTTGTGCCTTTTTCTTTCTTTGTTTTTCTTTCTTTGGCGTGGGTTGTAAGGGTTTTTGGGTGTGGGTCATTCGACCCCTCCCCTCCCTTGTCTGCAGTGTTTGTGACTTTTTGTTTAATAAATTTTGGGGGGTGCCAGGAATATCCTGGACCCGAGCCTTCTTTGCCTAAACACCCCTAAAAACAATAAAAAACCCTAAAAATAAAAAACCTAAAAATCTATAAAACCCTAAAAAACTCTTAAAAACTCTAAAAATCCAAAAAATGATAATAGAATATTCAAAACCTTAAAAAACAAAAAAATGAAAAAAATACCCAAAAACCATAATAACCCTAAAATCCTTAAAATCCCTAAATACCTTAAAAACCATAATTTTATAAACAAATCCCTAAAATTCACAGAAAAATAAAAAAAAACCGAAAACAACCTAAAAAAAATATGTCCAATAAAAACCTAAAATAATACAAACCACCATAAAAATCCAAACAACCCCCAAAAAACCAAAAAATCCGAAAATCCGTAAAAATATTAAAAACCCATATAATCCCAAAAAATACCAAAAAATATAAAAAACCTTAAAACTCCAAAGAAAACATTAAAAATATAAAACTTTATAAAACCCCTAAAAACCTAAAAAATGATAAAAACCATAAAAGACTATAAAAACCTTAAAAACACTTAAAAAATAAAAACCATTAAAAACTAAAAAAATCTACAAAACCCTAAAAATATATAGAAATAATTAAACCCCTCACACATTAAAAGACGCTAAAACCCATAGAAATCTAAAAAACTCAAAAAAAACCCCTTACAACCCGAAAATACTATAAAAACCATAAAACCGAAAAACTCCCAAAACACCCTAATGGCCATAAAAATTATAAAAACCCTAAGAATCAATAAAAATGTAAAATCCCTTGAAAATGAAAAACAGAATGAAAACCATAAAAACTAAAAATACTTAAAACCCCTAAAAAAATAAAAAATGATAATAACACTAAAAAACCTAAGAAACCCATAGATTCCCCATAAATCATGAAAACCCTTAAAACCTTTAGAAACCATATAAATCCATAAAACCATAACAAACCATGATAATATAAATCCCTTTAGACCATTAAAACTTCTAAACAAACAAAATTAAAATAAAACCACTAGAAAACTCAAAAATCCCTAAAAACCTAGAAAATAATAAAAACCCTAAAAATACATGAAGATCCTAAAAATACTAAGATATCATAAAAATATAAAACCCTAAAACACCAAAAACGCTTATGAAAACCTTAAAAACCTAAAAACACTTAAAAGACCTAGAAACCTAAAAATCTAAAACCATAAAACCCTCAAAAACCCTAAAACCCTCAAAATCCAAAAAAACCCTAATAACACATAAAAATATTAAAAATCCATAAAAATCCTTATAAACATAAAAACAATCAAAAAACATTAAAAAACCCTAATAAAACCTTAAAAACCATAAAACTCATAAAACCACTAAAAAACTAAAAATGTTAAAATTCATTAAATCACATAAAAAACCCAAACCCACTTAAAACTCAAAAAAAAACATTAAATCCCAAAAAAAATTCAAAAACTATAAAAAACTGTGAAACCAATTAAAACATAAAAAACCCTAAAACCCTAAAAAATCATAAAAATCCTAAAAACCCTAAAAACCCAAAAAACCCTCAAAATGATTAAAAAACCTAAAATCCAAAAAATTCACTAAAAATCCTTTAAAATATAAAAAATCCTAAAAACCATTAAAAAACCAAAGAAAACTTTAAAAATCTCAGAACACATAAAAACTCTTAAATGCTAAAAACCTAAAAAACCCTAAAACCTCCAAGATTCCCTAAAAACCCTAAAAAACATAAAAATCCTAAAAATATTTGAAAATCCATAATAACAAGAAAAACCAAAAAACCATGAAAATCCCTAAAGATCATAAAATCCTAAAAAAATAAAAAACACTAAAAACCATAAAACCACTAAGAACTCTAAAACCACTAAAATCACCATAAACCCCTAAAATCCATTAAACCCCTAAAACCCTTAAAACTCCCAACATCAATAAAAACTATTAAAATCCACTAAAATCTCTAAAACCATTTAAACCACTAAAAATGTTATGAATATATAAAAATTGTGAAAACTTTAAAAATCCTAAATGATACAATAAACCCCAAAAAACCCAAAAACCCAAACACCCCTAATTATCCTAAAAATTTCTAAAAACCCTAACAAACTATAAAAATAAAAAAATTCCCCAAAAATTAGTAAAAATATAAAAAACACAAAAACCCTTTAAGACGCTTGAGAAAACATTTCAAAACCCCAAAAATGCTAAAAAACATTAAAACCCATCAAAATTATTAAAAACCCATAAAAACCATAAAAATTATAAAACCATTAAAATTTAAAAAAAATCAAAACCCTCAAAACCACTAAAAATGTTTAAAACCTAAAAACAAATTAAATACCTAAAAACCTAAAAAATAATTAAAATAAAAAAAATCCTAAAAGAACCTAAAAACATAAAACACTATAAAACCATAAAACCCCCCTAAAAACCTTAAAATTCCTTAAAATCCGTAAAAATCCTAAAAACGACTAAAAACTCAAAAATCAATTTAAACACCTAAAACAATTTACAAAATATAACAAACATAAAATCCCTAAAAAACCCAAAAAACCCAAAAAACCATAAAAACCATAAAAACAGTAAAAACCCTCAAAACACTATAATCCCTTAAAATAAAAAATACCCAAAATTCCATAAAAACATAAAAAACCATAAAAACTGTGAAAACCCCAAATAAAACCTTGAAATCATAAAAAAATTAAAACCCTAAAAAATTAACAAAAATTAAAACACTAATAAACTCTAAAACTCTAAAAACCCTAAAAAACATAAAACCCCTTAAAATCCCTAAAAACCATAAACATGATTAAAATATTAAAAAATACTAAAAATTTCCAAAAAAATTTAAATACCCTAAAAACTAATAAAATATAAAAATCCAAAAAACTCATAAAACCCCTAAAAAAAGAAATGATAAAAAACCTAAAACCAAAAAAACCCTTAAAACATTAAGAACCCTAAAAATCCCTAAAAACCCAAAAAACTATAAGA
Organism: Viscum album; assembly: GCA_963277665.1. NCBI lineage: Eukaryota > Viridiplantae > Streptophyta > Magnoliopsida > Santalales > Viscaceae > Viscum > Viscum album. The sequence continues at coordinate 395,668,386 of OY728157.1, forward strand.
AATAAAAAATACCTAAAAAATAAAGAAACCCTTAAAAACATAAGAAAACCTTAGAAACATAAAAGTACATAAAACCCCTAAAAATCATAAAATGATAAAAACGCTAGGAAAAAACTAAAAATATCCTAAAAACCTATAAATCCCTAAAAACCATAAAAACCCATAAAACCCTTAAACCCCTAAAAACCGAAAAACCATAAAATCCATAAAACCATAAAAACCCTAAAACCCCTCAAAATCCCTAAACACCCTTAAAAAATATATAAACCTAAAAATTCCATACATATAATATAAAACAAAAAATTCCATAAAAACAATAAAAAACATCTAAAAACCGTAAAAATGTAAAAAAAAATTAAATCCCCTAAAAACCAAACAATGCTAAAACCCTAAAAACCATAAAACCCCTAAAAACAAAAAAAATCCCTAAAACCATAAAACTAAAAAAAATCTCAAGGACCATACAAATCCCAAAAAATGTGAAAGACCCTAAAAAACCTGAAACCCTATAAGAAAACATTAAAAACCAAAAAGCACATAAAACCCCTAAAAAATAAAAAAAATGCTAAAACCCCTAAAACCCTAAAACCACACAAAACCATAAAAACTATAAAACACCCAAAAATATATAAAAACTATGAAACCCCGATAAAATCCTTCAATACCCCAAAAACAATAAGAACCATTTAAACCACTGAAAATGGTAAAAAGATATAAATACCTTAAAAACCTTAAAAACTAAAAAAATCCCTAAAACCCCAAGAAATCCATAAAAAATCAAAATCCAAAAAAGTTTCAAAACCCATAAAAACCATAACACACCATAAAATCAAAAACAAATCCCTAAAAAACTGAAAAATGAAAAAAAAAACAAATAAAAATCTTAAACACCCCAAGGAAAACGTTAAAAACCTAAATACACAAAAATCACATAAAAACATAAAAAATGAAAATAACCCCTAAAACCTTGAAAACCACAAAACCATGACAACCATTAAAAACCCATAAAACATCCAAAATACACAAAATCCATAAAAACATAAAAAACCCTAAAAACCCTAAAAGGACCCAAAAACCCCTTAAAATTAAAAAAAATCTATAAAATGTAAAAACCCATAAAAACTAGAAACAACCACTAAAAACTATAAAAACCCTAAAAACCATAAAGACAATAAAAAAAACAATAAAAACCACTAAAAACCATTAAAAATAAAATAACCTATAAATCCAAAATGTAAATGTGAAATGCGTAAGAACCCTAAAAAATCGTAAAACCCTCTAAATCATTAAAACCCCTAAAAACACATAAATATCCTAAAAACTCTAAAATCCATAAAAACAAAAATATTATATGATCCTATAAAACTTCTAGGGAAACATTAAAAACCTAGGAACACTTAAAAGAAATTAAAACCATAAAAAATTATAAAAACCATAATAATCCTAAAACCCATAAAATCCTGAAAAAAATATATTAAAACCCTAAATGAAAAAAACATAAAAATCCATAAAAATCCAAAAAAATGTAATAAATCCTAAAACCCCGAAAAAATCTAAGAAACCCATAAAAACCTAAAAACATATGAAACCCCTAAATAACCTAAAAATTGATAAAAATCCTAAAACTCATAATATGAACTTATAACCCATAACAACCCATTAATATATAAAACCCATAAAACCAATAAAACCCAGAAAACCCCTAAGTACTCACTAAAAACACCAAAAGATTTTTAAACCACTAAAAACCTTAAAAAACATTGAAAACTAAATTAAATTTGAAACAACTCAAAAAACTAAAAACCCCAAAAATACATAAAAATACGAAAAACCCAATAACCCAAAACCCCTAAAAACCCTAAAAACCCTTGAAAAGGCCTTTCATTCCATAAATATCACTAAAAATAGAAAAAACCCTATAAATATAGAAAACCCTGAGAAAAAATTATAAACCTAAAAACACATAAAACCACTAAAAACCCAAAAAAAGATAAATCCCCCCAAAACCCCAAAATCCTAATAACCATGAAAACCTCTAAAAACCTTAAAAAAATTAAAACCCATAAAAAATCTAAAAAACGAATAATAACTATAAAAAATCTTAAAACAACTATGAACATAATAAATTATATTATACCTTAAAACCCCTAAAACTCCGAAAAACTATAAAACACTAAAAATCCATAAAATACTTTAAAACCTTAACAAAACCTAAAACCCTAAAAATCCCTAAAAACCCTAAAATCAAAAAAAAAATTAAAAAAAATTCCCTAAAAATCCATAAAAATGTATAAAACCACAAAAAAATAGGGAATCCTCTAATAAATCTATTAAAACCTAAATAAAATTACAACCTCTAAAAAACCTAAAAAAAGCTAAAAAAATCTAATTAACCGAAAAACCATAAAACCTATAAAAGTCCATAAATACCCTAAATAATCATAAAAATAATAAAAAATCCTTGAAACCATACTCGTGGTATAGTTTCTCCAATTCAGTAGAGCAGAATTTGGTGTCATTATCCGTCAGTATGGTGTGAGGGACACCAAATATGGTGATGATATTGGTCTTCACAAAGCTGGAAATATTTCTTACCCCGACTTCCTTGAGGGGTATGGCTTCTTCCCATTTGGAAAAGAAGTCGGTTGCTGTGAGGATATACTTCATCTCTATGATCGTGGCGGGAGGATATGGTCCCACGACGTCCATCCCCTCGATGTAAAATGGCCAGGAGTACTTGTCTTGATGAAGTAACTCCGGAGGATGTTGTATGAAGTTGGAATGAATCTGGTATGAGTGGAATTTCATGTTAAAACGCTCGCATTCTCGTGCCACTGTGGGCCAGTAGTACCAAGGCCTTCGAACCTGATGGGAAAGCATGGTGCTTGAATGATGTGCTCCACATTCTCTGGAATGTAATTCATTCATGAAGGCTGTGATTTCCTCTCCATCAATGCATCTGAGGAGAACTCCATCGAGGCCTCATTTGTAGTGGACCTATTGCTGACCTGTGCTGCCATATAGGGCAAAGGTAATTGCTCTTCTCCATATTTTCTCTCGTTCATCCCTGTCTGATGGATGTTCTCCCCATTTAAGGTAGTCTGCAATGAGTGTCATCCAGTTTGTGGCAGGAGCATATGGCTCAGGGATAGGACTGACATCGTGGATTTCTTCTGTCTTGGTCTCAATAAATGGAAATACGATTTGACGGTGAGCAATACTGATAACTGTCTCATCCCAGCCTGGGTCAGCTATGGCTGTGGCCGCGTTGGCTAATGCATCATCCTGAGCGTTTTGGGACTAGGGAATATAAGACAATGTTGGTTCTGTGGAGAATTCCACCATTAACCCTCGGACATGGTCAAATAGGGGGATCAGATCCTCCTTTTTAATAGCACAGTCACCATTGACTTGCTTGATGACCAGTTCTGAGTCACCTTTTACCTTAAGGTGTTGTACTTGTGCCTGGAGTACGAGTTCCAGGACTTTAATGAGAGCTTGATATTCTACTTCATTGTTCATACATCCTTCTGATAGGAGGAAGGAATATGGAAAGACTGCCTTTTCTGGGGACATGAGTACTATTACCAAGACAACTTTTTTAAATCTTGGATCCTCCATCCTCCTCCCAGTTGGGCTTCGGGATGCGCCGTCGAAGTACATTTCCCATGATGGGAACTTCTCTTGAACCGAGAAGATGTCTTCATCAGGTAGCTCAACATCCAGTACAGCGGTCCCCGCTGAGGGTTGCTCTGCCAGAAAGTCTGCTAATGCCTGACCCTTGATGGATTTTTGAGGCACAAACTGGATGTCAAACTGTTGCAGGATGACCGCCCATCGGGATAGGTGTCCGGTTAGCATCAGGAGGCTGAGGATGTACTTGATTGGGTTACTCTACGATGTCAAATGGACTTCATGATGTTGCAGATAATGTCGCAATTTTTGAACAATGAAGACAAAGGCCAAACAACTCTTTTTGATGTTTGAGTATCAAGTATCAGTATCAATCAGTTTTCTACTGAGATAATAGAGACTGTTTTCACTGCTCGCGTCATTCTTTTGTGTGAGGAAGGCTCCTAGTGATCACTCTAAGCCTGTCACATACAAGATGAGAGGTCTTCCATCAATTGGGGCCACTAGCACTGGCGGGCTTAAAAGGTACTTCTTCAAGTTTTCAAACGCCTCTTGGCATCATCTGTCCATTGGTACGTAACCCCCCTTCTTCATTAACCTGGTGAAGGGTAAACATTTTCCTGCTAGGTTGGCTATGAACCGCCTAATATAGGCTATGTGTCCTTGGAATCCCCTCAACTCAGTTAGGTTGCGGGGAGGCGGCAATCCAAGGATAGCCTTTGTCTTCTCAGGGTCTACTTCGATGCCGTGATGGCGTACGACGAAGCCAAGGGATATCCCTGAGGTAACCCAAAGGCGCATTTCAAGGGGTTCATATTCAAGATATACTTTTGGAGTTTGTTAAAGATGGTCTCATGGTCTGACATGTGACCCGAGTGCTAAAAGCCTCTAAAAATACTAAAAAATCCCTAAAAATACCTAAAGATTTTAAAAATCCTAAAAACTCTAAAAAACGTTATAAACAAAAAAACATTCAAGCCCCCTGAAAATTTAAAAAAAGATAAAAACACTAATATCCCTAAAACCATAAAAATCTGAAAATTCAAAAAACCCATAAAACCCTAAAAATATTTACAAACTCTAAAACACCTTTAATCCACTAAAAATGTTAATAACACAAAAAACCCTTGAAATAATAAAAAAATCTAGAAAAACCAAAAATCCAAAAAAACCAAAAAAACCCTAAAACCCCCAGATCCCAAAAAACCCTAAAAAACAATAAACATCTTAAAAACCCTTAAAATACCCAAAAAATTATAAAAAACCATAAATATTATGAAAAACCCTATGAAAACCTTAATGTTCTAAAAACCATAAAACCTATAAACCCCCTAAAATCTTAATAAACCCTAAAACACCTCAAAATCCCTAAAACCCATAAAATTTTTAAATATTATAAAAAACCAAAAAAAACCTAAATCATCAAATCCATGGAAATACCCTTAGAAAAAATTAAAAATATAAAAACACTTAAAACCTCTAAAAACCAAAAAATTCTAACAAATGTTAAAACACCGTAAAAACCGTAAAACCCCTAAAAGCCTTCAAAAACTTTAAAACCAATTAAAACACTAAAAACATTAAAATTTTTAAAAATTATTTAAACCCTTAAATTGTTAAAAACCTATAAAAACTAAAAAACCCATCAAAACTCAAAAAAAACCATACAGACCTAGAAACCCTAAGAAACTCTAAAACCCTCAAAATCTATAAAAACCGTAAAAACCATAAAAATCCTAAAAATGTCCTAAAAATACAAAAATACACTCTATACACCATGGAATCCATGAACAAATCATTAAAATACCGAAATCATTTAAATCCCTAAATAGACCTATAAAATGAAAAAAACCCATAGATAGACACTAAAACCATTAAAACCCCTAAAAAGAAAAAAACACTAAAAACCTTAAAACCACTAAAAACCCATACAATCATTAAAACATTCAAAGTACTTTAAAAACAAATTAAATCCCTAAAAATTAGAAAACTCTAATAACCCCTGAAACCCTACAATTACTCATTAACCCCCTAAAATCTCAAAAAGTACCTAAAAACCCTAAATCCATAAAAATCCCTAAACCATTAAAAAATCCTCAAAAAATCCATAAAATCCCTAAAAATGTAAAAATTCTCTGAAAAACCTAAAAACCCATTAGAAATCTGTAAAAAAGTAAAAACAAATCAAAACCCTAAAAATAAAAAAAATTCTAAAAACCATAATAATCCCTAAAAACACTAAAAACCAATAAAAACCATAAAAATCAAAAATACCATAAAATTCACATAAACCACTAGAAATTGACTAATGACTCTCAAATACATTAAAACAACTAAAATTTATTAAAAAACTCTAGAAAAAATTAAAATCCTAAAAAACTCAAAAAAACTAAATCCCAAGAAAACCATAAAAATCATAAAAACCATAAAAATAGTAAAAAACCCTCAAACACCTCAAAATTTCTAAAAACCATAAAATTAAAAAAAAATATCTAAAAATATCTAAAAACACAAAAAACAACAAAAACCCTAAAACTCCCTAAAAATGCAAAAAAAACAAAAAAAATAAAACCCCTAACAGCCTAAATAACGCTAATAACTCTAAAAAATCATAGAAAACCCTGAAATCCCAAAAACCCATAAAAATCAGAAAAAAATCCCAAAAAATACCTAAAAACTTAAAAATTAAAAATACATTAAAAATATACACTAACCATAAAAACCAAAAACACATAAAACCCCTAAAAACAAATAAATTCTAAAAATAAAAAAACACCCTAAGAAGACCCAAAATCCCCTAAAACCCCTAAAAATAAAAAAAAACCAAAAAAACCATAAAACAATCTAAAAAACCTCTAAAAACTCTAAAAGTTTTTAAACCCCCAAAATGATAGCAAACACTAAAAACAATTAAATCCCTAAAGAATTCAAAAATCAACTAAAAACCATAAAAACCATAAGAAACTTCAAAACGCTAAAACCCATAAAACCCTAAAAATCTCTAAAAACATAAATTCCATAAAAATTATAAAAAATATCTAAAAATACCCAAAAATGAAAAAAAATCAAAAAACCATGAAAACCCGTATGAAAATCTGAAAAACCTAAAAACACTTCAATCCCATACGAAACCTAAAAAACACTAAAAATCTTAAAGAACCCTAAAAATCCCCCAAAACCCAAAAAATCTTGAAAAACACTAAACCCTAGAAAATCTTAAAAACTCTATGAATATAAAAAAATTCAAAAAACCAATAAAAAACCCCAAAAAACCTTAACAATATAAATTAACTTAAAACCCAAAAAAAACCTACAAAGTGCTCAGAATTATAAAAAAACTAAAACCCCAAAAAAAAACCCTGAAACCCACAAAAAACCAAAAAAAACATAAAAAAACATAAAAACCAATAAACCACTAAAAACTATAAAAACTCTTCAAACCTATAAAAATGTTAAAATATAAAAAAACCCCATAAAACCCATAAAAATAAAAAAAAATCAAAAAAAACATTAAAACCATTAAAAACACAGACCTGAAAATGTATAAAATCACTAAAATCCTAACAAGGTAAAAACCCTAAAAACTGTAAGAAAAACATAGAAACCTAAAGACACTTAAAAAACCTTAAAAATCGAAAAAATGAGAAAATCAAAAAAACCCAAAAAACACTAAAAACTATCAAAATCCCTATAATCCCTAAAAACCCCAAAAAATCGTAAAAATTCCCTAAAAATTCAAAAAATCATAAAAACCTCAAAAATATGAATTACCCTAAGAAAACATTAAATTCCAAAAAACACTTAAACCCCTAAAACATAAAAAAATAAAAAAACCCTAAAATATACTAGAAAGACCTTAAAACCCCAAAACTCCCCAAAAAACAAGAAAACCCCTTAAAATATTAAAAAAAACCCCAAAACCATAAAAACTTTAAAAACCAACAAAAAACTATAAAAACCCTTTAAACCCATAAAAATGATGAAAAAATCTAAAAACCCTTAAAAACCCATAATAATTTAAAAAACATTAAAAAACCATAAAACACAAAAAACCTAAAAAACTCACATAATCCCTTAAAACCCAAAAAATCATAAAAATCTTCAAAGATCCAAAAAAACATTATAAACATAAAAATAGTAAATTCCACCAAAACCCCTTTGAAATCCATAAAACCTAAATACAATTAAAAACCCTAAATAACCTATAAATGTTAACAACCCTAAAAACCTAAAAGCTATGGAAACCCCTAAAAATCATAAAAACCCCTAAAAATCTATAAAAACCTTAAGACACACTAAAAAAATTAAATACCCTATAAACCACTAAACTCTTTTAAAAAATATAAATAGTTGAAAACATTACAAAACAAAAAAAAATACCTAAAAATCCAAAAAAAAAATACAAATAACCTAAAAACCCGTAGAAACCATAAAAACCCTCAAATTCTATAAAACACTTAAAATCCATAAAAAACCCAAAAAACCATAAAAATCCATTAAAATTTAAAAAACTGTAAAAACCTTGAAAAACGCAAGAAACTCATGGAAACACAAAAAATATTTAAAATACCTTAAAAATCAAAATAACGCTAAAACCCCTAAAAACACTAACAATATGAAAATACTCAAAATCTGTAACAACCCAAAAAAACAAAAACAAAACAAAAAAGATACTTAAAAATAACTGAAACCATAAAATCCTAAAAACCATGACAACACCAAAGAACAATTTACAAACCTAAAGACATGTAAAACCCTTAAAAATCAAAAAAAAAACTCTAAAAACCATAAAAACCGTGAAAGACCTTAAAACCCATAAAAAATCCAAAATAATAAAAAACCATAAAAATCATAAAAACCCCAAAAAAACCCATACAAAACCAAAAACTACTAAAAAATATTAAAAACTATCAATCCCAAAAAATGTTAAAAAAATCTGAAAATCCTTAAAAACCCATAGAACTCAAAGAAACTCTAAACCCCGCAAAAAAACTATAAAAACCATAAATACCTTAAAAACTCTTAAAATCCCTAAAATAATGAAAACCCATAAAAGTTATAAAAATTCATAAAACCCATACAAAAGAAAAACCCTGAAAACCATTATGAAAAATCATAAAAACCCTAAAAAAACTTAAATTCCCTAAAATCTTAAAAATCTAAAAAACCTAAAAACCTCTAAAACCTATAAAAATACTAAACCATCAAAATACCAAAAATACCTAAAGCCCATAAAAATCCTAAAAAAGTATTAAAAATACAGAAATATGTAAAAAACACTAAAAACTTTAAAAAAACCTAAGAAAATGTTAAAAACCTAAAAACACATAAAACTGCTAAAAACCCAAAAAACGCTAAAACCCTAAAAACCATAAAAATCCAAAAAATCCAAAAAATCCATAAAAACACATGAAAGTAAATAAACCCTAAAAACCACTAAATATTATACATAATAATAAACCCCTACAAATGTTAAACAACCTAAAAACCCTTAAAAGAACCACAAAAACCTTAACAACCCCAAAAAACCTAAAAAACTCTAAAAATCCATAAAATCCATAAAATCTCTAAAAACCATAAAAATAATAACAAAATACCTAAAACACTAAAATGAAAAAACCACTAAAAACCCATAATAAAACCTTAAAAACCTAAAAACACTTAAACCCCCTAAATACCATAAAAAATCTAAAACCCCTAAAAGCTTTAAATTATAAAAAACCTTCTAAATCCTTAAAATCACTAAAATACATAAAAATCATAAAAACCCAATAAAAATCCCTAAAAACAAAAAAACCACTAAAAACTAAAAACCTCTATGAAAACATAAAAACACTTAAAACCCCTAAAAACCCTAAAAATGCCAATGACCCTAAAAACCCTAAGAAGTCCCTAAAACTCAAAGAAATCCTAAAAACCCTAAAAACCCCTAAAACCTTTAAAAATATATAAAAACAAAAAAAATCCCACAAAATAACTCTAAAAACCACTTAAACACATAATAAATTTGAAAATTATAAAATTTCTTTAAAACCCAATAAAACACAAACAAACCCTAAAACCACAAAAATATAATAAAAAAATCTAAAAACCCTAAAACCCCAAAAGGTTGCTTAAAACTCAAAAATCACAAATAAAATATTAAAAAACCCCAATTAATACGTAAAAATGTAAAAAAAGGATACCTAAAAAACCCAAAAGAACATAAAATACTAAAATAATTGAAACCCTATAAAGCCTAAAAAATGATAAAATCATTAAAAATAATAAAAAAAACCCCCATAACAACCCCTAAAATGATTAGAAGCCCTAAAACCCATAAAATCATTAAAAACAACCAAAAAATATAAAATCCATTTAATCCCCAAAAAACATAAAAACTCTAAAAAACCATAAAAACCCAAAAACCCCATAAAATCCCAGAACCCCATGTAAATCCTATAATATCCCAAAAAATCCAAAAAAAATAAAAAATTTAAAAACCATTAAAAACCCTTAGAAATCCTTAAAAAACTTAAAAACACATAAAACCCCTTTGAAATCTATACATGTTAGAAAACATAAAAAGTCCCCATAAAGCATTAAAATAGGAAAACCCTCAAAATCCCTAAAAACCCTAAAAACTTATAATAATCCAAAAGATTGCATAAAAATAACTAATATCATTAAAAAACTAAAAAACCTAAAAACAATAAGAACACCTTACAAAGTTAGAAAACATAAAATTCCTAAAAACCTAAAAAAATAAAAAGCCCAAAAAACCACTAAAAAGACTCTAAATACCCTAAAACCTAAAAAAAATCCTAAAACATTATAAAAACAAAATAACCCATAAAAACCCTAAAAATCACTAAAAACTCTCAAAACCTTTTAAACCACAAGAAATGTAAAAAAACTATAAAAATACTTTAAAACCCATAAAACTCAAAAAACCATATAATTCTTAAAAAATTCTAAAACCCACAAAATCCCTAAAAACCCTAAGAAGGAATGAAAATCACAAAAATCCATAAAAATAAAAAAAAACATAAAAAACCAAAAAAATCATGTAAATACATAAGAAAAAATTTAACACCTAAAAACACTTAAAACAAATAAAAATTTAAAAAAATGATAAATCCCATAAGGACCCTAAAAACCAAAAAAAACTAAAAACCATAAATACACGTAAAAACCATAAAATCCCCTAAAACCATATAAAACATTAAAACCCTCTAAAAACTATAAAACCCATTTAAACCCATAAAAACAAAAAAAACTAAAAATATTAAACCCCAAAAAACTCAAATAGAAACACACAAACATCAAAAAAACAATAAAAACCTAAAAAACCCTAAAAATTCGTAAAAACAAAAAAAAATTAAAAATCCTTAAAAATACCAGAAAAAAGTAAAAAAAACATTAAAACCCTAAAACACATAAGAAAACCATAAAAACCAAAAATACTAAAAATCCTGTAAAAAACCAAAAAAAAATCTAAGAACCAAAAGAACCCTAAAAATCCTAAAAATCCCTAAATACCCTAAAAATCTATATAAATCATATGAAATACATAAAAATCACTAATATATTAAAATTATTCAAAAAATATGAAAACCTATAAGAAAAAATTAAAACATAAAAACACATAAAACCCCAAAAAACATATTAATGCTAAAAATTCTAAAAATGCTAATTGATCCAAATATCCCTAAAAAACATAAAAACAATAAAACCCCTAAAACCCTTTTAAAAAACAAAAAACCCCAAAAATTACACTAACAAATATATAATCCTTTAAACCCCTAAAAATGTAAAAAATTATAAAAACTTTGAAAACCCTAAAAAACTCAAAAAAACCAAAACACCCCAAAAAACCTAAAAAACCAAAAAAACCTATAACCCTTAAAAATACAAAATAAAACCTAAAACCTCATTAATACTAAAAACACAGAAAAATCCATAAAAATAAAAAAACACTTATAACCATTAAAACCCAAAACCCCCCTAAAAACATTAAAAACCACAAAACACTTAAAACACCTAAATAACCTCAAAATGGAAAAACCATAAGAACCCTAACTCCCAAAATCCCTCAAAATCACTAAAAATCAAAAATTATTAAAATTCACAAAAAAATTGAAAAAATGTAAAAACAATAAAAAAAACCCTGAAAACCCAAAATAAAACCTCAAAAACAATTTTATCCTCTCAAATACTAAAAATGATAAAAAATCTATAAACATTAAAAGGCCAAAACCCCTAAAAACACTAAAAATATAAAACCTCTAAAACCATAAAAAACAATAAAACCCATAAAACCCCTAATAACCACTAAAAAAGATAGAAACATTTAAATCCCCTAAAAATGATAAAAAATTATAAAATTTTTTTAAAACCCTAAGTAACTCAAAAGATCCCTAAAACCCTAAAAAACCATCAAACAAGAAGAAAACACTAAAACCCTAAAAATTAAAAAAATCATAAATACCATAAAAATACAAAGAAAACCCTAAAAATCCACAAAACATTAAAATCATAAAAGTCCTGAATGATCTTAATAAACCCTAAAAAACACTTAAGACGCTGAAAAACCAAAAAAATAAAAAACCCTAAAAACACTAAAAAACACTAAAAACCCTAAAACTGATAAAACACCTAAAAACCATAAAAACTCCAAAAACCCATAAGAACATGAAAAATCATTAAAACTATAAAACCCTTCAAAACCTTGAAAATTTTAAGGAACTCTAAAAAATAATAAAAAACCTAAAAATCTAAACAAAAACCAAACCCCCAAAATGACATAAAAACTCTAAAAACCCTAAAACCCCTCAAAATCCCTAAAAACCTCAAAATTCATAAAAAAACTTGATAACACACAAAAAAACTCAAATGTAAAATAATGTAAATTCCTTGAAAATCCCTAGGAAAACCTTAATAACCTAAACACATGTTAAACAGAAAAAAATCATAAAAAAACACAAACACCCCTAAAAAACCCAAATACCATAAAAACTATAAAAAGCATAAAAATATAAAAAACCATAAAAAACCATAAAAATAAAAATATCCTATAAAATACCAAAAACATAAAAAATTCAAAAATTCCTTGAATCCCTTGATGAAAACATTAAAAAAACAAAAAAATTAAAACCACTAAAAACCAAAAAAACACTACAAATAGTAACAAGACCCTAAATACCGAAAACCCCCTAAAACCCATAAAAACTCAAAACCATATAAAACCCAGGAAACCAAAAAAAAATCCTAAAAATAACTAAAATTATAAAAAACCTTCTAATGAAATAAAGATTTTAAAAACTCTAAAAACCTTAAAATCCTAGAAAACAAAAAGAAACCCCTAAAAACAAAAAATAATCTAAAACCCCTAAATAACCTCAAAATCCCTAAAAACCACAAAAACCACAAAATCCAAAAGAATCACAAATAAATCTTTATATATCCTAAAAACAATAAAAACCTATAAAAACACTACGAAAACCATAAAAAATCTTAAAACACATAAAGTGCCTCAAAACCTAAAAAACAATAGAAAACATGAAAAACCATAAAAACCCAAAAAACCATAAAAATAAACCACCTAAACCCAGCCATACTCTGCATCATTGGTAATATCATTAGTAGATAACTGTTTATAGACGCACAGACTAGTTCTGGCTTCCCCCCAGTTGCACTGAGGATTTGCGTTGAGGTGGATGTGTCCAAAGATTCAATTAATTATGTCTACATTGAGATTGAGGGTGAGCCCTGGTGGAACCAGATGATTTGATTTGAATCCTGGGTTCCTTTTTGCTCGTCCTACTCTAGACTGGGACACTATTCCTCTACCTGTATGTGTGTTTCTTCTATCAAGGCTACACTTCAGTAGTCAAATGCTCCATCTTATGGTCTGCAAACAGACACGCCTCCCTAGGGGGGGCATGGAATACATAATGCGGGTTTCCCTACTGGATAGGATAATGCGCCTCAGGATGAGGATCATGTTGTTATAGGGGTTGGGGATGTTCCGTTGCAGGTTGATCGATAGTTCATTTCAAACTCGAGTGTCTGTGATGTCTTTGATAGGCTGTAATGTGACCTGGGAATTGTGGCCGATATGGGGGTGATGAATCTCGTGCAAGGAGGCATGCAGCAGATGGAACTTCCTGGGATATCTCCCATTCTTGGAGGCCTGTAAGAGCCTAGATATTCTTCAAAATAATTGGCAGTGCATGAGGGATATGATGATGTCCCTTTGTACAATAAGTTTGATGGATTGGCTTCAGAGGAGTTGACTCAAGAGCATCACGTTGTGCAACTAAAGTAGTCTAGTGAAATTGACGAGCAATATGGGTAGAATAACAACTATTGGCTGGTTCTTTGGATCTTAGTGGAGTGCAGGAGGCTCAACCCCTTGGTAATGAGAAGGAGTTCGCAGGTGCTGATGTGCAGGTTCCCTTTCCCAGTTGTGATGCTAGTGTTGGGATTGAGCATTTTTTACATGCTGATGTAGAGGGGGATGTATCTTCATAGGTGGCATGGATGAGAATATGGTGTTGGTAGAACCGGGAGGGGTCCTCCCAGCGGTGATCAATGTGGCGGATGGCTTCGGGGGTGTGGCTGGTCGTAGGCTTTCTGGACTAGATTTGAATATGCCCGGGGTGGTGTTTGAGGGGGCTGCTGGTGGTGCTTCTTGTTGTGTAACTGAGCATGGGAAGGTGGAGGAGGAGGGGGCAGTGAATAAAGTGGAGTAGGTGGCAGATCAGGGGGAGCATCTGAGGAAGGGAAGGTGTGTGGGCAGGGGGAGGGTTAAGGGACGAGGTATGATCATTTGTAGGGGGACACCGCTGCACAAGAGGAGGTGATGGGGACGGTCATGGAGGTGCATGAGGATGCCCTGGCTGACAGTCCTGACTATATGGTCTTGCATGAGTAAGTGATGGTGGACCACCCAGGTGGCCCCTGGAAGGGAAGCCCCAAGGTGGATCAGCCCGAGCGACTGGAGGTGTTGGATGGACTGGCTCCTGGGGCACCTGAAGTGGTCCCTAGCACACTGCGTGGTGGGGTTCTTGCTGGCTATTCACTAAACCAGGAATACTCCTTCATTCCTGACCATGTTCAGTAGGATGGAAGAAGGATGAATCATGATAATGATTTAATGCTTAAGGAGAGGTTCTTACTAAAGGAGGCCATTGGGAAGGAAAACAAGCCTGTTGGGGTCCCTATTGACTCACGAAGGAGGAAGTCAAGGATGGACTACTCTTCTTTGAAAAAGACTATGTCCACAAGATCCTCCTGCAATACTAAAGAAGATACCTATGGAAGGGGAGGAAGGGCTATCAAGGTGCACCAAAATGTGGATCATCAACATCTCAGAGAGTACTGCTCCCGATTTCTCATGTAATATGAATCATCTGAATGGGAGTAGGTGGACTCAGATGCTTCCTTTGGGTATGGTGCTGATGGGAATCCCTATGGAGATTATGCAGCCTATGGATATGGTGCAGAGAGTGACCCACTTGTAACTACTTCTGTTTTTGATTTTGTTGGTGATGTTGACTGACATGTTTTTCTTTTTGTTCTTTTATTTTTCTTTCTTTTTTTCTTATGGAGTCCTTAAGGGTTTTGGGAGTTGTTCAATTGGCCCCTCCCCACCCTTATCTGTCGTGTCTTTTTTTTCAAATAAATTTTTGGGGTGTCAGGATTAGCCTGGCCCTCTACATTTCTTTTCCTAAAGAAACCTAAAAACCCTAAAAATCCCTAAATCCCATAAAACCCATAAAAATCCTAAAATATCCCTAAAAACCTTAAAAATGATAAAAAACACTAAATACCAGAAAACCATTAATAAAACCATTAAAACCTAAAAATCATGAATCACTTAAAGAATATAAAAAAATCCTAAAACCCTCAAAACCACTAAAAACCCATAAAACACATCAAAATCCCAAAAATATTAAGAACCATAATTTGCCTAAAAAAGCCGCAAAAACCCTAAAAACATAAAAAATATAATAAAACTAGGAAACCCCTATGAAAAAATAAAAAAATAAAAACACTTAATCACCAAAAAACCTAAAAAATGATAAACACCCTAAAAGCACTTGAAAATACCCCAAAACCCCAAAAAACCAAAAAACCCATAAAAACCTTAAAAACACAAAAAAGTACTAAAATCCTAATCACACACTAAAAAAATATAAAGAACCCTTTAAACCCCTAAAAATGTTAAAAAAACTCAAAAAACCTCTTAAAACCATAAAAAACTCAAAACAAATTCTAAAAAACACTTCAAACCCCAAAAAATCCCCAATGCCTATAAAACTACAAAAAAATCCTAAAAAATAAAAAACACTAAAAAACACTAAAAATCCATAAAAACATAAAAAACCCTAAAAACCTGAGAAGCACTATGAAATCATTAAAGAAACACTTCAAAACCTTAAAAAATCATAAAACACTAAAAAACCTAAAAAACATGAAAACCCCTTAAAAGGATAAAAATTAAAAAATCCCAAGAATCTAAAAAAATGATAAATTTCCTAGAATCCCTAAAATATCTAAAAAAAATTTAAAACCCTACAAACCTTGAAAACCCTAAGAAAACATTAAAAACATAATCACACATAAGACCCGTAGAATATCTAAAACTCTAAAATACCTAAAAAACCTAAAACTCTAAAAAACCTAAAAACCCTAAAGACCATAAAATCCTAAAAAACACTAAAAACTATAAAAACCCCTAATCACATTCAATAACCCAAAGACACCATAAAAACCTAAAAACTCACTAAGAACACTAAAACCCCATTAAACACCTAAATTTTTTTTAAAAAAATAAAAACCATAAAACTCAAAAAACCCCTAAGAACACAAAAAACCAAAAAAACCCCAAAACCCCAAAAAATAACTAAAACCATATAAATCCTAAAAAACCATCAAAATCTAAAAAATTTAAAATACCCAAAAAAACCTAAAACCCCCCTTAAAACCATAAATATGTAAAAAAACGTAAAACCCCCAAAAAAATGATAAACACCCTAAAACCCCCTAAAACCCAAAAAACCCCAAACCTCTAAAAACCATAAAAACCCTAAAACGCATAAAAATCCAAAAAAACATTAAAAATTATAAAATCCCTTTAGACCCCCAAAATTAAAAAACACTAAAAACCTTAAAATCTAAAAATACAATTAAAAAACCCTAAAACCCCAAAAAACCACAGAACACCCAAAACCCCTAAAAACCCTAAAACTCGCCAAAATCCCTAAAAATTCTAAAAAAGAAAAAAAATAAAAACAATATCAAAAAATTCCAAAATACACAATAAACTATAATAAACGCTAAGAAATACATAAAATCTAAAAAACACTTAAAAACTCTAAAAATAATTAAAACCCTAAAAACCCTAAAACCATAAAAAAGCCTTAAAACCACTCAAAATATCTCAAAAACATACAACCCATAAAAATTCAAAAAAAAGTTGAAAAAATCACTAAAATCATAAAAACCTGATTACTCATTAAATAATCCTAACAAGGAATTAAAAGCAAACAAAAACATAAAATGACTAAAAGCCTAAAAAAAGAGAAAAAACTAAAAAACAATAAATTCCATAAAAACAACTAGAAATCATAAAACCACCTTGAAACCATAAACACCCCTAAAAACAATAAAAACACTAAACCACAAAATAATCCTAAAACAATTTAAAAAACCAAAAAAAATTATAAATATATTGAAAATATTTTAAATTCTAAAATCTCATTGAAAACCCAAAAAACAAAAAAAACTATAAAAACCAATAAACCCTAAAAACCATATAACCTCTCAAAATACTTAAAAACTATAAAACCATACAAAACCAAAAAACTACAAAAAAACACTAAAAACTCAGAAGATACCATGAAAAACATGAAAAAACCAAAACATAGAAAACCCCAAAAAGCTAAAATAATGCAAAAACCCTAAAACCCATAAAAATACTAAACCTCCTGAAAACCATTAATCCAAAAAACCCGTAAAACCTTAAAAAAATCTAAAAAACCATAAAGTCAATAAAAACCCACTAAAAAAATCTAACGCCCCATAAACACATAAAAAAGTGAAAACTCTAGAAAACATAAAAAACCTAAAAAAACTAAACAATCCCAAATACATTAAAATACAATAAAAACCCTAAAGCACTAAAAAACCCTAAAAACATGAAAAACCTAAAGAACCCTAAAAATACATAAGATTCCATTAATTTCCCTAAAAACATTAAAAACCAAAAACCCTTGAAAGCCCCTAAGAAAACCTTAAAATCTTAAAAACACTTAAAACACCAAAAAAACCAAAAAACATTTAAAAGGCCAAAAATCCTTAAAAACCCTAAATTACATAAAAATCATAAAATCCGTAAAAACCCCTAAAACCCCAAAAAACAAAAATAAAACTCTAAAACCCTTTAGACACATAAAAAGGGTAAAAAAATCTATAAAGACTAAAAACCTCTAAAACACTAAAAAAACCCTAACAAACCAAAAAAACCAAAAAACTCCCAAAAACACCCAAAAAACCCTAAAACCCCTCCAAATCCACAAAAATACTAAAAAAATAAAAATATTAAAAAATTGATAAAATCATTAAAAATAGAGAAAACCTCTTTAAACCCCCAAATAAACTCTTAGAAAAAAATAATATATTAAAAACACTTAAAACACCTAAAAAAAAAAAACAACACTAAATACCCTAAAACCATAAAACCCCTCAAAATCCATAAAACACTAAAAAATCTAAAATCCAAAAAAACTTAAATCCATAAAAACATAAATAAACCTAAAACCCCTATAAAAACCCTAGAAATCTAAAATAAATAAAACCCCTAAAAAACTAAAAACTCTAAAACCCTAAGACCCAAAAAAACACTAAAATTCATAAATCCCCTAAAAACCCTAGAACCATAAAACTCAAATCATTGAAAATTTTAAAAAATAATTAAACCCCTTTAAACCACTAAAAAAGCTAAAAAACTCAAAACACATTGAAAAACCTAATTAACCCTAAACACACAAAAACCCCATAAAACCCCTAAGTACCCTAAAACCCCTCAAAATCACTAAAATACCTAAAAACCATACACAGTAAAAAAATCCATAAAATCCCTAAAAATGTGAAAACCTTGAAAGAGATTAAGAAATCGTTAAAACCTAAAACACATAAAGCCATTAAAAACTTAAATATTTATAAAAATATTTAAAAACCTTAAAACTCTAAAAACCATATAAAAATAAAAACATCAAAACTGTAAAAAAACAGTAAAAACCAATAAAAACCATAAACCAATAAAAAATATAAAAACCATTCGGAAAAATAAAAATCATAAAACACTATAAAATAAAAAAACCCAAAAACCCAGAAAAAAATAATACTCCTAGAACCCCTAAAACCCAAAAAACCGTCAGAATCCATCAAAACCCTAAAAATCATAAAAACAAGAAAAATCTAAAAAACCCCGAAAACATAAAATACCCGAAAACCCATGAAAATCCCAAAAAAAATATTATAAAATAAAATAACTTAAAATAATTAAATGAATAAATTTTTTTAAAAACCCGAAAATAATAAATACTACAAAATTCCCAAAAAACTATAAAATACTAAGAAGGTTCTAAAAATTACTAAAAATGTAAAAAACCCTAAATCCATGAAATATGTTAAGATAACCTTAAAAACCTAACAACACCTTAAATATCTAAAAAACATAAAAATCTTAAAAACACTAAGAATATCCTAAAACCTAAAAACCCAAAAAAACCGAAAAATCCCAAACATCCAAAAAATCCCTAAAATCCCAAAAAAACAGTAAATCCTATAAAAATGTAAAAAAAACTAATCCCTAAAAATGTTAAGAAACACTTGAAAACACTAAAACCCCCAAAAAATTAAAAAACCCCAAATAACTTGCAAACCCTAAAACCCCTAAAAACACAAAAAACCCTTATAATTCCTAAAATCTTGAAAAATAAATATATATATATATATATAATTACTAAAAATGTAAAACCCTTGAAAAAACCTAAGAAAAATTTAAAAACCTAAAAACACTTAAAACCCCTAAAAACGAAATAAAAACTAAAAACCCTAAAACCCCTAAAAATCACAAAAATCATATAACCCCTAAAAACATAGAAACACAAAAAACCAATAAAAACCCTAAACCACAAAAAATATTAAAACTCTTTAACCCCCAATGCATTAAAAATATTTAAAAGCCCATAAAAACCATGAAAAATGAAAATAAACCCAAAAAAACCAAAAAAACATTAAAACCCCAAAAAACTATTAGAATCCATAAACCCCTAAAACCATAAAAATCCTAAAAAATCCCAAAAAAATCACAAAAATGTATAGAAATCAAAACACTAGATAAAACATAAGAAAAACATTAAAACCTGAAAACACTTAAAACCCCATAATAACCTAAAAATGTTAAACACCCAAAAACCCCAAAAACGTAAAAAAACCTCAAAATATCTACAAAATTAAAAACCCATAAAAAACCTATGAAATATTGAAAAATACATAAAAACCTAAAAAACCCTAAAAACTGTGAAAAAATCTACAAAAACCCATAAAACCTAAAAACACATAAAACCCCTAAAAAACATAAATATGCAAAAATACACTAAAACAATAAAAATTCCCCAAAAAACATTAAACCCCATAGAACCCATAAAACCTCTAAAACCAAAAAAACCTTCAAAACAAATAAAAACCCTAAAACATGCTAAAAACTCTAAAACCCATTTAAACCCCAAAAACGTTAATAACTCTAAAAAACCATAACACACTAAAAACCCTTGATAACCCAAAAACCCATTAAAATGATGAAAACAAAAAAACCCTTAAAACATAAAAATATTAAAAAAAACCAAAAAAATATAACAATCCTAATAATGTTCTAAAAATTCATAATTCAAAAAACCCCTAAAAATGATAAAAAATATATATAAAACATAAAAAACCTAATCACACATAAGACCCATAAAATGTAAAAAACACTAAAAACTCTAAAACCCATAAAACCCCATAGTAGCCTCAAAATCCATAAAATACCTAAAAACCATAAAAATCCAAAAACATCCCTAAAAATCAAAAAAATGTAAAAAAACCTAAATAATTTGGAAACCCCTAAGAACAAATTAATTATCTAAAAACCCAAACACCCCAAAAAACTTTAAAAAACCTAAAAACCCATATAAAGATCCTAAAACCCTAAAACCCCTAAAAAACTGAAAGCTCTAAAACCCATTTAAACCCTTAGAATTTTGAAAACATTTAAAAACCCATAAATTTTCTAAAAACTCTAAAAACCATTACAAACTAAAAAAACCCATAAAAGCCGAAAAAAACCCTAAAACCCATAAAAATCCTTAAAATTCCCAAAACTTCTATAAAAATGTAAAAACCCATTAAATCACAATAAATACTCAGAAAATATTAAAAATATGAAACACATAAAACCCCATAAAATATAAAAAACAAAAAAATACTTTAAAAAAACTGCCTAAAAAATCATTAAAACCAGTAAAATCCGTAGAATCCCTAAAAAACCATAAAAATCTTAAAATACCCTAAAATACCATAAAAATAGTAAAAATTGAAACCTTTCAAAAACCATATAAAACTTTATAAACCTTAAAACAATTAAAATCCATGAAAACATAAAAATGATAAAACCCCTATAACCCATAAAAAGTCCCCAAATCTCCCAAAACCACTAAAAACCAAAAAACACCTAAATCCTTAAAAACCATAAAAAGATAAACACCTAAAAACATTTAGAACTCAAAAAATCCATTAAACTAATAAAAGTGTTTAAAAAGATTAAAATATGTCAAACCCATAAAAAACATCAGACCCAAAAATCTCTAAAATTCCATGAAAACACTAAAAAACTTAAATAACCTCAAATTCCGGCAAAACACCAAACCCATCAAAACCATAAAAAAAAGTTGTAAAAATCTAAAAAAATATAAAAACTCTAAAAACTCTAAGAAAACCTTAAAAACGTAAAAAACACTTAAACCCCTAAACATATAAAAATTCCAGAAATTGTAAAAATCCCCTAAAAACCCTAAAACCCCTTACAACAATAAGAAACATAAATAAATTAAAAAACCCTAAAACCCTATAATACCCAAATAAAACTTCCACTAAAACACTAAAAACCCTTTAAACGCTTAAATACACTAAAAAATACTTTATGAACCTAAAAAAAATAATCCCTACAAAATCAAAAAAAAACTGTAAAAACCCTAAAAATCGAAAATCCCTAAAAATCCAAAAAACACCTAAAAATCATAATAAATTCCAAAAAATCTCTCAAAATGTAAAAAACCTTAATATAATGGAAAAACACTAATAAAAGATCAAAAACATAAAAATATTTAAAACCCATAAAAACCCTAAAACTATTAAAAACAATAAAAATCCCCTCAAAACCCTAAAATCTACAAACCCTAAAATCCCAAAAAAATCCCAAAAAATATCTAAAAATAAATAAAAACGCAGAAAAAATAAAAAACTCTATGAAACACCTATCAAACATGCAAAGCCTAAAAACACTTAATACCCCTCACAAACCAAAAATGCTAAAATTACGAAAAACCCTAATAACACCCTTAGAACCATAAAACCCTAAAAATAATAAAAACACCTAAAGGTTTTTAGAAAATAAAAACCCATTTAAACAGTAAAACCCCCCAAAAAAACTCTGAAAACTCTTTGAACCTCTAAAAATGTTATAAGAACACTAAAATACATTAAAACACTAAAAAACAAAAAAAATATCATAAAACACAAAAAGAACCCTAAAAAACCAAAAAGCCAAAAAACCCCTCAAAATCGAGAAAACCCTAAAAAACTAAAAAATTCCAAAAGAATCCATAGAATCACTAAAAATGTTAAAAACAATAAATCCAAAAAAAATCCTAAGAAAACCTTAAAAATATAACAACAATTTCATCCCCTAAAAACCATTAAAATTATTAAAAAACCCAAGAAAGGCTCTAAAATCCTTGAAACCTCTAAAAACAATAAAAACCCTAAAACCCTTTAAGAACCCTTAAAACCCACTAAATTCTCTCAAAACTCATTAAAAACTTAAAAACATTAAAAAAACTAAAAAACCTTAAACACCATAAATAACTCAAAATTCCCCAAAACCAAAAAAACCATAAAAAACCTAAAAACCCACAAAATCCCTAAAAATCCTAAACGAATAAAAATCCCAAAAAATCAAAAATAATAAAAAACCCTAAAAAATCTAAAATCACCTAAGAGAATAAATAACCTAAAATCACACAAAACCCCTAAAAACATAAAAACCATAAAACCCTAAAAAACCCCAAAAAACCCTAAAATACCCTAAAGAACCTAGAAATCCCATAAAATACCTAAAAATCTAAAAAGACCTAAAAATCCTAAAAACCATAAAAACGTTAAGAACCTAAAAACACATAAAACCCAAAAATCTTATAAAACTCTAAAAACCATAAAGACTTTAAAAACCCTAAAACCCCATAAAACCCCAAAAAACCACTAAAAACTCTAAAATCTAATTAAACAGCAAAAAAGGTTAAAAACATTAAAAAAATTTAAAACCCTCAAAATCTCAAAAAAATCTATACCCAAAAAATTATAAAACCCTTAAAACCCTATGAGATGTAAAAAATATCAAAATCCTTAAAAACAGTTAAAACCCATAAAAACTATAAAAATATTAAAAAATATCAAAATTCCCTAAAATACATAAAAACCCATTTTAACCCTATAAAACCCTAAGAAAACATTGAAAACCTAAAAAAAATTAAACCCCAAACATCATAGAAATGATAAAACCCAAAGAAACCCAAAAAACCCAAAAACCCAAAAAACCCCAAAAAATCTCAAATGCCTTAAAACACCAAAAATCCTTAAAAACACCAAAAATCCCTAAAAAACCCATAAAAATCCTAAAAAACAAAAAATCCTTAAATGTAATTAACCATAACCCCCCCCCCTCCCCAAACCCTATGAAAACCTTAAAAGTTTAAAAACACATTAAATCCCTAAAAACCTAAAAATGCTAAAAACCCAAAAAACGTGAAAAGACCTTCAAATCCACTAAAACAATAAAAACATCAAAAAACATAAAAACCCGAAATCCCAATGAAAACTCTAAAACCCCATTAAACCCTAAAATTGTTAAAAAACTATAAAAATCATTAAAACCTTAAAAACAAAAAATACCCCTAAACCCAAAAATACTAAAAAAACCATAAAACCACAAATACCATAATGCCCTAAAAATCAAAAAAACATAAAAACAAAAAACAATCATAAAATCACTAAAAATCCCTAAAAATGTAAAAAACCATAAAAAATTTAAAAAATTATGAAACCCAAACAAACCAAAACACACTTAGAACATTGAAAATACCTAAAAACACTAAAAAATGAAAAATCCCTAAAACCATAAAAACCATAAAAGAAACTAAAAGCATTAAAAACCCTAAAAACCCATAAAACTATTAAAAGCCACAAAATTTTATGAAAACCCTTTAATACCCAAAAAACAATAAAAAAAATTAAAAAAACAAAAAACCCACTAAATTTTAAAAGAAACCCGAAAAAACAAAAAAAAAGCATAAAAACCCTGAATCCCCTCAAAATTCTTAAAACTGTAGAAAACCATAAAAATAAAAAATAATCCTTAAAAATATCTTAAAATGTGAAAAAAACTTCAACCCTAAAAACCCATAATAAAACCATATAAACATGAAAACACATAAAACTCCAAAAAAACAATAAGTTCTCTAAAAACAATAAAGACCCTAAAACACTAAAAACCCATAAAAACATAAAAAACCTAGAAACCCTAAAAACCTACAAAACCCCTAAACCCAAAAAAAACTATAAAAATCCTTTAAACCCCTGAAAACATCAAAAAATTGTAAACAAATTTTAAAAACCGTAAAGGATCTCAATAAACACCTCAAACCCCCAAAAAACATAAAAACATTACAAAACCTAAAATACCTAAAACCCCTCAAAATCTCTAAAAAATCTTAACCCCATAAAAATCCTAAAAATTCAATAAAATATCTAAAATCATAAAAAACCTAAAAACCATAAAACCCCTAAACAACCTTAAATACTAGAGACACTTAAACACATGAAAACCTAAAAAACCCCAAAATCCCAAAATATCTAAATAACACTAAATCCAAAAAAACCAACAACCCTAAAATCCATAAAAAACTATGAAAACCGATAAAAACCCTAAGACGCAAAAATATATAAATAATATTTTAAACCAAAAAACATATACAAATTTCTAAACACCTTAAAATTTCTAACAACTCAAAAAAATCCTAAAAACCTAAAAAAGCACTAAAAAATTAAATCCCAAAAAACCCTAAAATCCATATAACCCTACAAACCATAAAAATACTATAAAACCCTAGAAATCAATAAAATGTAAAAAAACATAAAACCCAAGAAAACCCATATGAAAACCATAAAAACCATAAAACACTTAAAACCCTGAAAACCCAAAAATATTTTTAAACCCCTTAAAATCCCTACAAACCCTAAAACCCATAAAATCTCTAGAAAATCCCTAGAAATAACTAAAAATCTAAAATCCACTAAAAACCATAAAATACCATAAGAAAAACACAAAAACCTAAATAAAAATAAATCCCATAAAAAACCTAAAAACATAAAAACCATAAAAACCCCTAAAATGACCTTAAAACCCCTATAGACCCCTAAAATCCACAAAATCCCCTTAAAAACATAAAAAAATTAAAACCCATAAAACCCCGAAAAACCAAATAAAATCCATTAATTTACATTAAATAACTAAAAATGTTAAGAACACTAAAAACATAAAAACCCTAAATACATAATTAAACCAAAAACCCAAAAAAATAAAAAAACGCAAAAAACCTTAAAAAATCCTAAAATCACCCAAAATCCATAATAACAGTAAAATACATTAAAATCCTAAAATTCATAAACAATCACTAAAAATATAAAAAAATCTAAAACCCCTAAAAACACTAAAAACCCTTAAAAATTTTAAAAAAATTATAACACATAAAAACCTAAAACACTAAAAACCTTATAGAACCCTAAAATCTCCAAAATCCCTAAAAATCTTCAAAATTATAAAAACAATAAAAATGATAAAAATTTATAAAAAATCCAAAACAAATCCATTAAAAATCCATAAAAACCCATAAAAACCCTAAAAACCATAAGAAAATATTAAAAATATAAAAACAATTAAAACCCTGAAAAACCCTAAAAACATAAAAAACCCTAAAAAACCTAAAAACACCCTAAGACCCCAAAAACCTTAAAAATCCAAAAAACATTAAAATCCCTAAAAACCATAAAACCCATAAAAACACTAAAAACTATAAAAACTATTGAAACCCAAAAAAATTCTAAGTCTAAAAACCCTTAAAACCCATAAAAGCTCTAACAAACCCTACAATCATAAAAATTCAATAAAACCCCAAAAAATCAAAAAATCACTAAAAATCCCTCAAAATCCGAAATAAACCCTAAAACCACAGAAATATATTAAAAATCCCTAAAAATTAAAAAAAGGCAAAAAACACTAAAAACCCTAAAAACTCGTAAGAAAATTTAAAAACCTAAAAAACATCAAAACCCTATAAAAACAAAAAATATTAGAACCCCTAAAACACATAAAAATTCTTAATAACCCAAAAAAAATATCAAAATACCTAAAAAACATAAAAACCATAAAAATCCTAAAAAATCCTTAAAAATCCTTAAAAAAAAATAACCCCAAATTCATTGAAAACCCCTAATAAAACCCAAAAAAACACATAAAACCCCTAAAAACGTAAAAAAATCAAAAAAACCATAAAAGTCCTATCAAACCCCTAAAACCCATTGAAATCCACAAAACCCCTTACAACTTTAAAAGACACTTAAAACACTCAAAAAAATTTTAACCCCTAAAAACATTTAAAACATAAAAGACCCTTAAAAACTAAAAAACTCAAAAATTGCCTAAAATCCGGAAAAATAACAATAATTACCCTAATACCCTAAAATCCCTTAAAATCCCTAAAACCCCTAAAAAATAAAAAAAAATCCTAAAATAACCATAAAAATTCCTAAAAACATAAGAAACTTTAAAACCCCTAAAAACCTAAGAAAAAAAATAAAAACCTAAAAATGCTTAAAATACATGAAAACCCCAATGATGCTTAAAATCCTAAAAAACCTAAAATCACTAAAACCCGTAAAAAAATAATAAAAACCCATAAACCAATTTAAAAACCATAAACCCCTTAGAAATCCTAAAACACTAAAAACTCAAAAACCCTTTAAACCCTTAGACACTTTAAAAACTCTAAAAAACCATTAAACCATAAAAGTTCAAAAAACCCCTAAAAACCTATAAAAACCATAAGAAAATACAAAATCCCTAAAACCATAAAAAACCCTAAAAACCCATAAGAATCTTAAAAATTCCTAAAAATACCTAAAAATGTAAAAAACACTAAAACCATAAAAACCCATAATAATTACATAAAAATATTATAACACTTAAAACACCTAAAATACCTAAAAACACTAGATACCCTAGAAACCATAAAAATCCTAAAAAAACCAAAAAATCCCTAAATATCCATACACCCCTAATACCATGAAAATCCTAAAATCCCTAAAAACACCTAAAAATGTAAAAAAATTAAAAACTATAAAAG
The DNA here is from genome assembly GCA_963277665.1 of Viscum album. Classification (NCBI taxonomy): domain Eukaryota; kingdom Viridiplantae; phylum Streptophyta; class Magnoliopsida; order Santalales; family Viscaceae; genus Viscum; species Viscum album. Next base: position 395,695,787 of record OY728157.1, read on the forward strand.
ATCCTAAGAAAACCATAAAAACATAAACATTATAAAAACCCCTAAAGACCTAAAAACATTAAAAATTTTGAGTCACTTAAAAGACCCTAAAAACCCTAAAATCCTCTAGGAACCATAAAATACCCTAAAACCTAAAAAATATAAAATCACATAAAAACCCTAAAAATGCAAAAAAACACTAAAAACACTTTAAAGCACTAATTTTTTTAAAATCCCTAAAAATATTAAATCCACACAAAAATAAAAAAACCTAGAAACCCCAAAAAACAATAAAACACTAAAACCACTAAACACCATAATATTCTTAAAAACCATAAAAATCTTAAAAGATCCATAAAAATACCTACAAATTTTAAAAAATATAAACATCTCTAAAAAACCCGAACAAAAAAAAAACAAAACCTAAAAACACATAAAACCCCTAATAAGCCTAAAAGAATAAAAAACGTAAATACCCTAAAAATCCTAAAAACCCATCAAAATCCTGAAAAACCGTAAAAAATTATAAAAAACCTAAAAAGTCCCTAAAAATCCCTAAAAAATAAAATAACCTATAACCCAAAAAATCGAATAAAACTTGAAAACCCTAAAAAACCCAAAACCCCTAAAAACCTAAAAACACTAAAAAACCCTAAAAGACCCTAAAAATAATAAAACCCCTAAAACCCCTATATAAATTCAAAACCCATAAAAACCATAAAACCCACAATAAACATCAAAAACCCAATAAACCCCAAAAAATGTAAAAAAACTCTGAATAACTGTAAAATGACTAAAAACCTAAAAACCCTAGAAACCTATAAAAAAAATCTAAAAACCCTAAAAACACTCTGAATCCCTAGTAACCACAAAACCCTAAAAGTTATAAAAAAATCCATAAAAATACTCAAAAACATAATACACACTAAAACCCCTGAAACCTCATAAGAAAACCATGAAAATAAAAAACAATTAAAATAATAATAGACAAAACAAATGATTAAAATCCTAAAAAATCCCTAAACCCCAAAAAACCATAGAAACCCACAAAGTTCTTTAAAACCCAAAAATAATATAAAAACCTAAATAATCTAAAAAATCCCAAAAAACATAAAAACCATGGAAACCCCTATAAAATCCATGAAAAACAAAAAAAAATCTCAAACCCATCAAAAATATAAAACACACTATAACCTAAAAAACCCCTGAAAATTATAAAAACCCCTAAAACCACTAAAATCCATAACACCCCATAGAAAATGAAAACCCCAAAACCTATTAGATCATTAAAAACATCTAAAAAATCTAAAAAATCATTAAATCGCTAAATTTTTAAAAAGATCTAACAACCCGTAACACCCCAAGAAAACTAAAAAAACCATAAAAACATAAAAAACCCTTAAAAACCCTTAAAACACTAAAAAACCCAAAATTTCCAAAATTTCCCTAAAAACCCAAAAAAACAAAAAAAATACATAAAAACAACTAAAAATAATTAAAAATTTAAAATACCCTAAAAATAATGAAACCACATAAGAAAACCTTAAAAACCTAAATACACTCAAAACCCCTAAAAACCTAAAAAGTTATAAAAGCCATCAAAATCTCTAAAAACCAAAAAAACTCATTAAAAATATGAAAAACCATAAAACCATCAAAAACACTTAAGAACATAAAAATGATAAAATCCCTAAAAACCATGTAAAGTCCAGAAAAAATATAAATACCATAAAAAACATAAAATTCCCTAAAAACCATAAAAATCATAAAACCCATAAAACCCAAAAGACAACAAAAAACTCTAAACATCCTTCAAACCTATAAAAATGATAAAAATTTGTAAAAACCATAAACCACTAAAAACAAAAAAAACATAAAAAACCAAAAAAAATAAGACCCTAAAAACCATAAAACCCCATAGTATCGAAAAAAAATCCAGAAGAATCGTATAAAATAACTAAAAACCCTAAAAATATAAAACCCCAAAAAACTATAAAATCTATAAGAAAACCTTAATGAAGAAAAAATACATAAAACCCCTAAAAATGTAAAAACCTAAATAGCCCTATGAAACCCTAAAACCCTACAAATTATAAAAAAACCCAAAAAATTAAAAAGGCCTAAATCCCCTTAAAAATACAAAAAACCCACTGAAGACTCTAAAAATCATTTTAATCCCTAAAAATGCTTAAAAACTCTAAAAAGACTTAATAACCCTTAAAACTCAAAAGAAACCATAAAACCCCAAAAAATTTACAAAAACCTAAAAACCCTAAAAAACCTAAAACCACTTAATATCCCTAAAATCCCAAAAAACTATAAATATCGTATATAATCAGTTGAAATACCTAAAATATAAAAAACCATAAAAGTATGAAAACTGATAAGAAAAAGATTAAAACCTAAAAACATATAAACCCCAAAACCCCTTAAAATGTTAAAAAAATTAATAAACTTAAAAAGAAAAGAAATTGAAAAACACATAAAATCCAAAAAATATGATTAAAACTCTTAAACCCCCTAAATTCCCTAAAATTCTCTAAACCCCTTAAAATTCGTAAAACTTCTAAAATCCCTAAAAATCTGTAAAACGTAAAAAACACTAAAATCATTGAAAACCCAAATAAAAACCTTAAAACCCTAAATACACTTAAAACCCGAAAAACATTGAAAATACTAAAATCCCTAAAACCCATAAAATAAGAAAAAACCCTAAAACACATCAAAATCCCTAGTAATGCTAAACCCCTAGAAAACATAAAACCCCTTAAAACCTCTACAAACACCATACAAACCCTAAAACCCCTATAAACCATATGAACCCCTAAAACCATAGGAAACCATAAACCCCTAATATCCAAAAAAAAATCCTAAAAACTCATGACCCCCAAAAATTATAAAAAACTCTTAAAAAGATTTTAAACCCTAAAAAACAAAAAACAAAAAACAAAATCCAAAAAATAGAACAAAAACTAGAAACCCTAAAACCCCTATAAACCATATGAACCCCTAAAACCATAAGAAACCATAAAACCCTAATATCCCATAAAATTCATAAAAACTCATGAACCCCAAAAATTATAAAATACTCTAAAAAATATTTTAAACCCTAAAAAACAAAAAACAAAAAATAAAATCCATAAAATAGAACAAAAACTAGAAACCCTAAAAACCCTAAAAACCCTCCAAATCCCAAAAAACCTAAAGGCCATAAAATTCTTTAAAAATCCAAAAAAAATACCTAATATTGTAAAAACCCTAAAAAACCTAAAAAACCTTACAACCCAATAAAAATTTTAAACACCTAACAATCCTAAAAAAAGATGCAAAATAAACCAAATAACCCCTAAAACCTTAAAACCACAAAACCCCATAAAAACATAAAAATCCTAGAAACCAATAAACTCCATAAATTACCACTAAAAACTATAAAACACTTTAACCCATCAAAACATTAAAAGTTTTCTAAAACCCTGTTAAACCCTAAAAACTCAAAAAACCCCTAAAACCCCTGAATATCCCTAGAACCACTAAAAATCATAAAAATAATAAGAACTAGTTAAAATATATGAAACATAAAAACCCCTAATACACTGAAAACCACTAAGAAAACTAGAAAACAAAAAAAAATATTAAAAACCTAAAATGTTGATACATTATTAAACCCCAAAACCCCTCAAAATCCCTAAAATAAGAAAAACTATATCAGCCCTAAAAATATCCATAAATATATAAAACCTCAAAAAATTCCTTAAAAAATAAGAAAACCTTAAAAATCTAAAAACACTTAAAACCACTAAAAAACCTAAAAACACTATAAACCATAAAAAGACCTTAAAAGATCCTAAAAGACCTTAAAAAACCCTAAAACCATAAAAATCCCTTAAAAACCTTAAAAACACTGAAAACAATAAACACCCTAAAACCACTAAAAACATTAAAATCCCTTAAATACTGTATATTTTCTAAAAAACTCAAAAAAATCCTTAAAAACGTAAAGAAACTCAAAACAACCTAAAAATTCAAAAAAAAAAACTCATAATAACCCTAAAAACTAAGAAACCCAACAAACCCATAAAAACCATAAAACCCTAAAAAACCAAAAAATTATAAAAATTCCATTCAAATATCGTAAAATATTGAAAAATATAAAAACAATGAAAAACAATAAGATAACCATAAAAACCTAAAAACACATAAAACCCATAAAAATCTAAAAAATGATAAAATCCCTAAAAACCCCTAAAAACAATAAAAAACCCTAAAACCCCCCAAAATCGTTTAAAACCATAAAACCTATAAATATCCTAAAAATCCATGAAAATATATAAAAGAATAAAAAAACTCTAAAACTTGGGAATTCCCTAACAAAACCTAAAAAACATAAAAACACATAAAACCCCTAAAATCCTAGAAAATGAAAAAACCCCTAAAATCCATAATAATAACGTAAAACCCCTAAAACACCTAGAAACCATAAAAAAACCTAAAAAACTAAATAAAATAAAATAAAAAATAAAAAACCTAAAAACTAATTAAATCTCTAAAAACCCTTTAAACCCATGAAAACATTAAAAACTCTAGAAACCCTTATAAACAATACATATGAAAAAAAAACCCTAAAAACCCAAAAAACAAAAAAATCCTAAAAACCTTAAAAATTCTTAAAACATTCAAAATTCCTAAAAATACTCAAAACCCCTATAAATCCAAAAAAACATAAAAACACAAAAATATAGAAAAACCCTAAGAAAAAATTAAATACCTAAAAACACAAAAAATTCATAAAATCATAAAAATTATAAAACCCTAAAACCCATAAAAACGATTAAAATTCAAAAAAAAACATAATAAATAAAAAAAAGTAAAAATACCAAAAAATAAATAAATAATGAAATAATCCCTAAACACATTGAAAATCTCAAAGAAAATAATAAAAAAACTAAAAACACTAAAACCCTAAAAACCCTTCAAAAACATAAAACACAATAGAACCTTTTTAAACCCCAAAAACATATAAAAAACCCAAACAAATAACCAATAACTATAAAATCACTTTAAACCCCTAAAAACTTTAAAAAAATAAAAAAACCCTAAATACCTAAATAACTCAAAAAGTGACACTTAAAAAATTAAAAAACTAAAAAACCACTAAAATAGAAAAAAAACGAAAAAAAATCAAAATCCATATAAACCCTAAATGACCATAAAAATCCGAAAGTATCCCTTAAAATAAACAATACATAAGAAAACTCAAAATACTGTTAAAAACATTAAGAAAACATTAAAAACCTAAAAACACTTTAAAAACCCTAAAAGTTTGAAAATAAAAAAAAAACCTTAAATTCTGAAATGCCCTAAAAACCATAAATACCCCAAAAACATTAAACAACTCAAAAAACCCTAAAACTCATTAAAAACTCTAAAAACCCATTAAACCCCTACAATTTTTTTCAAAAAACTCTAAAAATAATGAAACCACAAAAAACTCCAAAACCCCTATAAACCCAAAAAAACACTAAACACTCTCAAAAACCCTAAAACCTGTAAAAACTAATAAAAAACCTAAATGGGGCTAAAAATCCCAAAAAAACGTAAAATTTATGAAAACCCTACAATAACAATAAAAACATAAAAACACTTAAAACCACTAACGACCCAAAAAAATCTAAATACTCTAAAAACCTGAAACCCTTAAAAACAATAAAACCCCTAAAACCATAAAAAATCAAAAAACCCATTTAAAACATAATAACCAATGGAAAACCTAAAAACTCACAAAAAACTCTAAAAACATTTTTAAACAAAAAAATTAATTTTTTCTGAAAAAATATTAAAACTCATAAAAAACATAAAAAACCATAGATCCATAAAAACCTACAAACCCCAAAAAAACCAAAAAACCTCTAAAAGTCCAAAAAATACCCAGAAACCCAAAAACACAAAAAACCCCCAAAAAAATTTCCCAAATCCATAAAAACATAAAAAACCATAAAACCATAAAAAACAAAGAAAACATTATAAACTTAAAAACAATTAAAAACTTTAAAAACCTAAAAATTACAAAAAAACCTTAAAAACCTAAATACATTAAAACCCTAAAAAAATAAAACCCAAAAAAATCATTAAAAACCCTAAGTACCAAGAAAGAAAATAAAAACCAACTATAAATCTAAAAACCCGATAAACCCTTAAAACTTTAAAAAACTCTAAAAACATCTGCCTAAAAACAAAAAAAATACTAAAACCACAGAGAAATCATAAATTACACAAAAACCCTAAAACCTTTAAAACCCCAAAATCATTAAAAACCCTAAAATAAAAAATCCAAAAAAAATCATTAAAGTCCCATAAAATTAATAAAATGTAAAAAAACCTAAAAACCAAGAATACACGCAAAGAAATCATTAAAAACCTAAAAACACTTAAATATTCCAAAAATAAAAAAATATAAAAACCAAAAAAACCCTCAAAATCTATATGAACCCAAAAAATATTAAAAATTCTATAAAATTCCTAAAATCCCTAAAAACAAAAAAACTCTAAAAACCATGAAAACCCCAAAAAAATCCATAAAACTAAAATCACATAAAACCCCTAAAAACATAAAAATTATAAAAACATTAAAAGTCCCTAAAACCCCACAACAATTCTAAAATTAATAAAACACAAAAAACCTTAAAATCCCCAAAAATTCCATAAAATCCTAAAAACCCAACTAAAAACTTTAGAACCCATTTAAAACCATAAAAATGCACAAAATAATAAAAAACCATAAAACCCAAAATACTCATAAAAACCCAAAAATACCAAAAACAAATACATAAAAACAAAAAAAAATCCAAAACCCTAAAAAACCATAATGTTCCTAGAAACCTTAAAAAACCAAAAAAATCCAAAAAATTACCTAAACATCCGTGAAAACATAAAAACCACAAAAAACAATCAAAAAATCCTATGAAATCCTTAAAAACCTAAAACACTTAAAACCCCTAAAAAAATAAAAAAAATACTATAAACCCTAAATATCCTAGAGATCCCCTAAAACTCTAAAAACTATAAAAATTTTGAAAATCCCAAAACCACCATAAAACACCTAAAACAAATAAAACACTGAATAAATATAAAAACTATAAAAACCATAAATACCATAAATACCCCAAAATACATAAAAACCCTAAAAACTATAAAATCCTAAGAAAATCGCTAATAAATATAAAAATATATTAAACCCAGAAAGAAATTAAAAAATTAAAAAAACACTAAAAACTCAAAAATAACCTAAAACCCTCAGAAAACCTTAAAACCCAAAAAATCCCAAAAATCCAAAAAATCTAAAAAATCCATAAAACATAAAAACCCTTAATACTCAAAAAACCCTAATAAATCCTAAAAAAATAAAAACACATAAAATCCATACGAAACCTAAAAGTGATAAAAACCAGAACACCCCATAAAACCCTACAAACATAAAACCATCAAAATCCCTAAAAACCATAAAAATCCTAAATAATCCCTAAAAATCCCTACAATCCTAAAAACCCCAAATAAAACCATAAAAATATAAAAACAGTTAAAACTCCTTAAAAACCTAAAAATTTATAAAGACCCTAAAACACCCTAATAGTCCATAAAAACTCTAAACCCCCTCAAAACCCTATTCCCCTTAAAACCATAAAAACCCTATATACCATAAAAACCATAAAATAAACTAAAAATTATAAAATAACATTAATACCCTAAAAATACAAAAAATTTATAGAAAAATGAAAAAAATAGAAAACCCAAAAAACTCAAAAAACTATATAAACCCGAAAAAAACATTAAAACCCCAAAATCCTGAAAACCATACAAATCCTAAATAATCCCATAAAATAGAAAAAAACAACAAAAAAATATCTAAAAATCATGATAATCACTATGAAAGACTTTAAAACAAAATACAATAATAACCCATAAAAACCTAAAAAAAATAAAAAACCTAAAAACACTAAAAACCATAAATCCCAAAAACCAAAAACACACTAAAAACAAAAAAACGTTAAAATTAACTAAAATATATAAAAACCCTTTGAACTCAGGAATACATTAAAAACTCAAATAACCATTGAACCTCAAAAAACTAGAAAAAATATATAAAACCCCCAAAAAACTATAAAATAATAAAACCTCTAAAAACCCTCAAAATCCCAAAAAACACTAAAACCTCCCTAACATTACCAATTTTTTTTGAAAAAACCTAAAAATAAAGATAACCCATAAAACCCCTAAAAACATATTAAAACATAAATCTCCAAAAAACCCTAAAACTCCGAAAACCCAAAAAAAAACTTTAAACACTAAAACCCCATAAAAACCATAAAAATACCTAAAACCCTTTAAATCACTATAAAATCAATAAAACCCTAAAAACCCACTAAAAACTCAAAAACCCATTTAAACCACTAAAAACATTAAAAACTATTAAATACCTTAAAACTATAAAAAATAAAAAATAACTCTAAATTTCAAAAAACCATAAAACTAAAAAAACACCTCAAAACACTACAATCCAAAAAACCCTAAAAGTCCTTCAAAATCCATAAAACCCTAAATTCATAAAAAACATAAAACCCATGAAAAACCCTAAGAAAACATTAAAAACGAAAAAATTATTAAAACCTTAAAAAACCTAAATAATGATAAAAACCTCTAAAAACCCAAAAAACCAAAAAACCTCTAAGAATCATAAATACACTTAAAAACATAAAAACCAAATAAAAACTCCATAAATACCATAAACCCCAAAAAAATTCAATGAACACATTAAACTAATAAAACGTTAAAAAATCTCTAGAAAAGCATAAAAACACAAAAAACTTAAAAAACCAAAAAACACCAGAAAAATCATGAAAGACCTACAAACACTATCAAACCATGAAATCCCTCAAAATCCCCAAAACTCTTAAAAACATAAATAACCTAAAAATAAATAAAAATATGATAGTACATAAAAACCCTAAAAACTTTAAGAACCCCTATGAAAATCCAAAAATCCTAAAAACACTTAAAACCTGTAAAACCCCTAAAACTTTTAAAAACCGTAAAAACTCATAAAACCCAAAAAACCCTAAAAAAACCCAATAACCTGGAAAAAAAAATATATCCCTAAAAATGTCCTAAAAATAATAAAATGACCTAAAAATCATTAAAAATAAAAAATACCCTAAAAACGTTGAATCCATTAAGAAAACCATTAAAACCCCAAAACACATTAAACCAATAGAAACCTAAAAATGATAAAACCCCCCAAATACTATAAATGTCCCCAAGAACCCTAAAAACATTAAAATACCCTAATACCCAAAAAAAACTTGAATGCCACTAAAATGTCTAAAAACCCTTAAACCCCCCAAAAACATTAAAAAACTATAAAAATATTTTAAAACCAAAAAAATCCGACAAAACCATAAGACCCCAAATACAAATAAAAAAATTAAAAAAAACCCTAAAACCCCTAAAAATCCATAAAAAGCCTAAAATCCTATATAAATCTTATATACACTGAAAAATCCCTAAAACCACAAAAAAACCTTAAAACAATGAAAACCACTAAGAAAAATCTAAAAACCTAAAAAAACTTAAAACCCATAATAGTATTTAAAAACGTTAAATACGCAAAAAACTTTAAAACCACCTAAAACATTAAAAACACCATAAATCCTAGGAAAAAAGGCCAACTAAAACACTAAAACCCTTCAATCCCCTAAAAACTCTAAAAAATCGAAAAAACTATAATCCCTGAAGTGACTCAAAAAAAACCAAAAAACCCAACTCCCCACCCCTAAAAACCCAAACAAATTGAAAAAAATACTAAAACCCTAAGAAACCCTTAACCCCCCCCCCCCAATCCTCAAAAACTATAAAATACATAAAATACTAAAAAAATATAGCCAAATCCATAATAACATAAAAAACCCTAAATAACTGGAAAATCCTAAGAAATCCATAAAACCTAAAAACAATTGTAACCTGTAAAGAAGATAAAATCCTAAAAACTATAAACCCCTGGAATACTAAAAACCATAAACACCTAAAAATCTATAAAAACCTTAAAAACATAAAAATTCTAAAAAAAATATGAAAGAACCCCTAAAATGTAAAAACCCTAGACCCCTGAAAACCTATTAGAAAAAAAATAAAAAAAATAAAACACTTAAAAATCATAAAAACCTAAAATAAACCTAAAAAACCTAAACCCCCTAAAATTCTAAAAACCCCGGAAAAAATTAAAAACCCACAAAACCCATAAAAACCTAAAAACCATTAAAAAATCAAAAAATTAAACTTTTAAAAACATTAAAAAATCTAAAATACCTTAAAATCCAAAAAAACATTAAAAAACCCCAAAAAACCCATAAATACCCTATAAAGGATAAAAAACCTAAACCCATAAAAATACCTAAAAACTAGAAACCCATAAAATTTTAAAAATTCGTTGAAAATTAAAAAAATATAAAAACCATAGAAACTTTGAGAACCCCTAATAAAACATTAAGAATCTAAAAACACATAAACCCCTAAAAAACATAAAAAAATGTTAAAAAATCTTCAACCCCTATAAAAACTAAAAATCCATTAAAACCCTCAAAATCCATAAAATCCAAAAAACTATAAAAACCCAAAAAATGCCCAAAAAATCCATAAACACAAAGAAAACCCAAAAACCATGAAAAATCCTAAAAAACAAAAAAACATAAAAAAATTAAAAAACCAAAAAAATCTAAAAAAAACTATGAAACCTAAATACTCTAAAAACACCCGAAAAATAACCACAATGAAAACACCTCACATCCTTAAAACCCCATAAAATCACATAAACACCCTAAAAACCCAAAAAAATCTAAAACTATAATGTCCCATAATTCCATGTAATTGTTTTTAAATTATATGGGATTATTTCAAGACCAGACACTTAGAAGACACTTGATTTCAGGGCCCAGGGAGCACGAAACAATTGTTCAAAAATTTTTTATGTTAATTTAAAATAGCACACATGTACCATTTTTGCAACATCTAAATAGGTACCCAGATTAAAAATTCGAGGTCCCTATTGTGTCTGGAAGGATGACTAAAACTATGAAATCACTTAACCTCAACTAGTGTGGGTCATGGGAAAAAGTTAGTTTTTGGACATTTTATGAAATTTTATTGAAATAATTTCATAAAGTAAAATAAAACAAACATAAAAGATTATTTTATTTTGAATTTAGAATTCATTGTAATGTAAAAAAATTACAACCCGAGCATAATTGAAACACTCTTTCATTTATGAAATAGAGTAACGACGCTGCAACACAAGGTAACAGAAACACTGAAACAAAATTTTTACCTTTAATGGATTGAGAAAAGATCGATCATTGGCATGTAGGAGAATTGCTATAAACCATTTAATATTTAGCACTGGTGAGGGATGATCAGTGAACAGCCTCCTATGATAGATTGTGAACGAAAAACTCAAAGGTGAGATCCTCAACAATAAAAAATCTGACATCGAGGTAGGGTGTATTTTGATTAATTATTATTTCCCCATTTTGAAAGATCCTTGATGATGGTGAATCATTCGATGAATAGAATGATTCAAGGAACTTTCATGATTTTGCGGTAGGGTTATGATCTCGAGGCTTTGATTTGGGATTATCTATGTTATAATTATTAAAACCCCCTCCAAACTCATTTTTGAATTCTAACATAAAGGGTTTTGTCCAACACGAACAAGGCCCAAATCCCTCCCCCATGGGAATTCTTGTGTTCTTCAGGATCGAAACTCCGGATCAATGACAATACAACCTTGAGGTCATAGTAGGGACGGCGACAACCTGAGGATCTCGAATACTATCGCGAATCCGAAAATGGACCACCGGAGCAGACCCAAGGTTCTGTGAAAGAGTCCTCCGACACGCCGATGTTGGTGGTTTGCCGCAGTGGAGAACAAGGCCAATGGAATCCAGTCATGGGTAGTGATTAGGGGCTGCAAGCAGCAGCCTGCAACAGTTGTGTGCACTGGGGGCCATGCGTCATCCCGCCACAGGCGGTGGATTGGGCCGCTATCAATGTTCGTGGGTGGAACACGTGGATGTGGGGGATGTACTGCATCACATGAATGGAGTTCCATTGTCCAGCTGGACCACGGAAACAACAGACCCCATGGTGACCCTTGGGGTGTACATAAGTCATGGCTCACCAGCCATGTATTAGCTGGAAGAGGTTAGCCCGCACAAAGAAGACCGGGCTGGAGGAGATGGGCTACCCTAGTTTCCCAGCATGATGGACCCATAGCCCAGATAGTCAATGCTAGGCCCAGTATGTCGAGTAGAACCCGGTTCAGGTCTGGTCAGTTCGGTTAGGTCGGACCGGACCCAGACCCCAATATTCCCTTTTTACTAAAACATACATCATGTCCAAACTGTGCATCCTATGGTTGAGCTGTTTGCAGAGTTACGACCCACGCAACTAGAAGAAATTTTTTAAATACTCCTTGTACGTTTTTATGGAAATTGAGATATTAATGATGGAATGAGGATTAAATTTTAATGGAATCAAGCGCACTTTGAGTGGGAATCCTACGGCTGGCAGTGATGTGAAGGAAGAGACGAGAAGGCCTCAGTGGACCGGTAACTATGCGGACCTAAGTAACCCGGTAGATGAGAATACATCAGTGGCTTGTTAGATGAGGGTTTCTCAAAGGCTCAGCTAATGATAGGACTTCATTGGCCCAAAAGCCGAGTAGACCTTAGTTCCTCAAAAGTCGAGCAGACCTCATTGGCCAAACAGACGAGCAGAACTTAATGGACCTATAGACCTCATTGACTAATCCAGTATGAGTCCCTCGTTAGTACAAATGTTCATCTTTATGACTTCTAATATTTATTTCTTTACATTTGGTCATACCTGTGTGAGCTATCAATTATATCACATGTTCTTTCCTTTGTGGTATTTTCTTTGTGTTTTGGGGTCCCAACTGAGTATTGAGTTACTCACCCCTGCACTGGCTTCGCCCGCATGTGTCGTGTCTTGTGCAGATTACCGATTCTTTGTAGAGACCTTGGTGGTCTAGGACCAAGCGGTGCCCAGTGATATTGGAACTTGCGATGTGTACCTCTATGGATTCTGGAAGATATTAATCACCTACCCTTCAGGTAGGGTTTTCTATAGACAGATTACCCGATACATTGTACTCGCTCGTTTACATCTTTTCAGTTGATGGGTCTGTATTTAGTCATATTTTATATTTATCTTTTACCTCTAATCTCAGTGGTTGTTTTAGCGGTATGCATGATTTCCTTTTTACCATTTTGGGTTGGGTTTTGAGTGTGCGTGTGTACAAGAACTTGGAAAATATCTCCCACTAGTAGGATAATGTCATCAGTGTTAGTCTCCAGCCCCAGGCCATTGGGACGCAGGCATGGGGTGGTCACAACATGGGCCCCGGTGGATGTGTTGTGAAAAATTGGTATTAAAGGTGCTTAGTTATTCCTTAATGACCTAGAGTCCATGGTTTTGTTTTGGGGAAATAGTGTTGAATGTCTTGAGTTGAACTTTCAAGCTTGGGGAGTCTAGTTTTAGTGTAGAATCTGACATATCCATACACAAAGACCCTTAATTATTCTTTTCAACTCAGTAAATGAAACCACCGGTTGTATGCATCATATAGTATTTTCAGTGTTTCTTCATGACCTACTTGAGTCATCTCACCTGGTATAACCTATCGACAGTGGTTCATCTTGATCTATTTCAGGATGCCACCATGTAGATAGCCAGAGAGGATTCGAGGGCTTGACCACAAGGATGGTATTCCCAGTGATGAGGCATATATACATGGACCAGTACTAGAGATATCCCCATAGGGAGGTACACTATCGTTTCCACCACCTGTTGGCTAGCAGTTTCTATCAACACTATCAGTAGAGGAATCACATAGATTTGGTTCCTTGTATTAGTTCCAAAGGGAGAGAACTCCCAGTTTCCTGGCTAAGACTGACCCCTAGGTGGCCAATTATTGGCTCGAGGTGGTTACGCGAGTCTTCCGTCTGGCGAGGATGCCTCTCAACCAGATGGTGATCTTAGCCGCGAGCCTTCGTTATGGCTTGGCAGAGAAATGGTGGATCATGACAATATATACACATGATGAGGTGACCCACACTAAGACAGACATTGAGTTCCTCTTCTTAGAGGACTTATTTTTGGTGATGTTGGTCTCAGTGAACAAACAAGAGCTACTGCACCTATACAAGGGTGTCATGATAGTAGAAGAGTACTCAATGATATTCACAGAGCTTTCTCACTACTCTACAAACATCATGTGAGTCAATTTTTTAGGGATCAATATTCTAAATAGGGGCCAAACCAAGAGATCAGGGAGTCCATGGTATCACTTAGCATCCCCACGCAAGCTGTGGTGCTGGAGTGAGCCATACTCTTGGAGAAATTCATAGTAGAGTAGGTTCCAGCAGTAGGAGCTACTAGTAGAACCCAGGTGTTGGAGTCATCAGCTGTGGGTAGATGGAAGAAAACACCGGAGCCCAAGAGGGCTAGAAATTTCAAGGGATAACCCTAGGATCTAGGATCGATGGTACAAGACCCCCAATGCAAAGGGAGTCTTCAGAGTGGGAGATTGTTCTACTCATGTGGCGAGTAGGGGAATATGGCTTGTGATTGACTAACTCACCGCGTAGACGACCAAAATACTATTAAGGGACCGCTGAGGCAGAGGTAGAGGTTTGAGCAGGGTGGTACCTAGGGTGGAGGATGTGTCAAGGGAGCCAACACAATAGTAGGCAGTGGGCAGAGGATTCGATGTGCTACCACCATCACCTCTTGGTGGACCACCATGGGACTCAGAAGCTGATGGATAGGGGTGAAGCATGCTACAGGGGATGGAGGTCTACGAACATGGTGCTCTAGATATGATTAGAGGTATAATATATGTCATCTCTATCTTAGTTTTAGTTAATATAGACATTGGTTCTAGTCACTCTATCCTTTCTATGGACCTTGTTTAGAGCTCAGAGATTATAGTGGAGTTTTTGGCTTAATCTTTACGATTCGAGACTCTTATGGAAGGGGATTTTATGATTACACACTACTAATGGAAGTGTGATTTTACTCTATGAGGCTGGAGATTCAGTTTGGATCTCCTAGTAGCTGCATCAAGACCTTACGACATCATCCTAGGTATGGACTGGTTATCCACAGTTCATGATTAGCTCGACTACTTCAGATATAGAGTGTGTTGCATCCACATAGACAAGACCATGTTTTCCTTCACTAGTGAGAAAGCATTTCTTGTAGTGTAGGATGGGATTTCTTAGAGGAGGATGCAGCCGATCATTCACCAGTTGGCTAGACTGACCGTCAGTGTGGTAGACGAGAAGATTCCTCACTTTTCCATAGTGGTGGACGAGTATGAAGATGAATTTCCTAAAGATGTTCTAGGATTACCTCCTCACAAAAAGTGATGCATCTTCATTGATCAATACCCCAAGATGTAACTGATATTTGCACTAGTATATCAGATGGATCCCAAAAATCTTTGTGAGTTAAGGGTGGAACTCAAGGATTTGCAGGAGAAGGGCTTCATGAGGCCTAGTGTTTCACCATAGTTTTTCCCTGTATTGTTTTCCATGAAGGAAGATAGGAGTTTGGGGCTGTTCATGGACTTCTGGAACCCGAAACAGGTGATCGTGAAGAACAAGTAGCCAATGCTGAGTATTGATGACCTCTTCGATCAGCTGAAGGAAGCTAGATGGATCTCAATGATAGATCTCAGATCTAGCTATCATCAGCTTTGTGTATTATATTAGGATGTACTGAAGAGAACCTTTATATGTCGATATGGACACTATGAGTTCTTGGAGATACCTTTCGGAGTGAAAAATTCCCTTATAGTGTTCATGGGAGTCATGAACAAAATCATCTAGACTTACCTCGGCTGGTTCATCCTGGACATCAATGATAACATCCTGGTGTACTCGGAATCCATGGAGGAGAATGCTACACACATATAGATAGTCTTGCATACTCTCTTAGAGAACCATATTTATGGGAAGATCTCAAACTAAATATTCTAGATTCACGAAGTCCACTTTCTGGTACACATAATTTTAGAGGCCGGAGTTGCAGTGGATCCAGTAAATATAGAGGTGACACTTTCTTAAGATCCACCCAAGACCGTGACTGAGGTATGACGTTTCTTGGGGTTGGTTGGGTACTACCATAGGTTCATGCCTAAATTATCTAGGGTAGAATCAACCTTAAAATCTTTAACATGGAAGGTATAAATCATCATGTGAACGTATAATTACAAGTAATGTTTTCAGGAGCAGAGGCTGAGACTGATGAGTGCTCCCATCATGAGACTACCAGAGGAGGGAATTGAGTGTGTAGTATTCTGCGACACATCAAGGATCATACTAGATTGTTTCATAAAGTAAGGGAAAGCAATTATCACCTACGGTTCATGAAAATTAAGGAAAAATGATCATAATTATGCAACCCATGACCTGGAAATAGCAATAGTGGTATTTTCGTTGAAGTTGTGGTGACACTCATTGATGGGTGAGCGGTTTATTGGCTACTCTGGCCATAAATGTCTCAAATAGAACTTCTACCATAAGGAACATAACATGAGTAAATGGTGATGGATATAGATTATAAAATACTATGACTTCAAGATAGTCTATACTCTTGGGAAGGGGAACCTGGTAGTGGAAGCACTCAGTACGAGATCCAGTTTGTAGTTTCTGGGTGAGGCATCAGAGCAGTTAGCCACGTTGAAGATATACTTCGTGGGTGGGAATGAATCATCTTATCTTCATTCGATGACTATCACTCCCACACTCTTATATCATATTAAGGAGGTACAACTTTTTTATGCATACTTTGAGGTCAGTTGTTCTTAGTTATCCTCAAGATAGGATTATGATAGATATTCAATAGGTGAGTAGCACATCATCATTTTTAGAGGGAAAACTATTGTTCTAGTGTCATCGTGTGAGGAGGTTCTGAAGGAATTTCAAACCTCCTATTTTGTGGTACATCCTGGAGTGGAATATATGTACCCAGACCTCTGATATCAGTATTGGTGGCTAGGGATGAAGATGGATCTAGCATAGTTCATATCGCATTTCTTCACATGTCAGCGAGTGAAGGAAGATTATCGGGTGCCAACATGCTTGACTAAACTGCTTGAAGTGAAAAAGTATAAGTGGGATGGTATCTCAATAGAGTCTGTGACACGTTTACCCCAAACATCCAGGTGTAAAATTCCATCTAGGTGATTTTTGATCAACTCTCCAAGTCATCATACTACCTACCCATCCGAGAGAAGGGCTTATTAGAGATATTGGGACGGCTCTACATCCAAGAGTTCGTTTGACACCACTGAGTCACATAGATGATAGTATCAGATCAAGAAAAACTATTTACATCCTAGTTGTGGAAGGAATTTCAGGAGGCATTCAGGAAATATATTCACTTGAGAATACATTTCCACCCTTAGATCGAGGGTCCGACGGTGAGGACTTTCCAGGTTTTAGAGGATATGCTTTGTGCAGGCATCCTGGACTTCGGTCATAGTTGGGAGGATCACCTACCACTGGTAGAGTTTTTTTACAACAATTTCTACCACTCCACCATTGGTATGGCACCATTCGAGGAACTATGTGGTTGACTATTCCAGTCACTGTTATGATGGAAAGACCTTGGGGATTCAACACCCGTGGGACTAGAGATAGTATGATCTACCACTGAAAAGGTTAAGGTCATCCAGGAGCATATGAGGACTGAAGAGTGTAGGAATAAATCTTATGCTGATAAGATATGGGGGCCTATGTAATTCAAGGAGGAAGAAAATGTATTTCTCTTATTCTCACCCCAATAGGGATTTCATAGATTTGACCAAGGTAGAATGTTGTCTCAAAGATTCATCAACCCTTTTTAGATTATGAAAAGAGATGGCGAGGTGTCATACTTCATAGTTCTTCCCCTATAGATGCTTTGAGGGAATAATTTTTTCCACGTACCATATCTAAGGAGGTATGTGCATGATCCACCCCACATCATTGACTGGATTATTTGGACATTGATAATGGGGAGACGTTTTTGGAGTTCCAATTAGAGATTGTGGATCGATAGGAGAATGTCCTTATTGGAAGATCAATTCCTTTGGTGTGCATTCAGTGATAAAACGTGAATCTCTAGGAGAAAACATGGGAGTGGGAAGCATAGATCTGTGCTCAGTACCCCCATTTGTTAGTTTAGGCCATGTTTTGGATTTCAAGGATGTAAATCCCAAAAGGTGGGGGTAATTAAATGTCCAATAATTAAAAGTATTTTTTTTAAAATTATATTGGATTATTTAAAGCCTAGTAACTCAGACGACACTTGATTCTATGTCCTGATGAGCCCGAAACATTTGTTCAAACTTTTTTTATGTTTACTTAAAATAGATCACATGCACTGTTTTAGAAACATCTAAAAGGGTTCCCTAATTAAAAATCTGAGGCTGATGTTGTGTCCAGAACAAAAAATAAACCTATGAAATGACGTAACCTCAACCAACATCGGTCGAAGGAAAAAATTTAGTTTTTGGAATTTTAAGAATTTTTTTAAAAGAATTTCTTATGGAAAAAAGAAATAAACATCAATGATTATTTAATTTTGAATATAAAATTCGTTAAAATGCAAAAAAAAATTCAACTTTAGCATAACCAAAATGTTGTTTAATTTATTAAACAGCATAATGACGCTGCAACGAAATGTAACAGAAAAACCAGAACACATTTTCTACCATTAATAGATTGACTGAAGACCAATCATTATCACGTTGGATAATTTCTATGAACCCTTGAAGATTTTGCGTTGGTGAAGGTTGATTAGGGGACAGCTACCAATGATGGATTGTGAAGTAATGAATGCGGCGGAGTGATCCTCACCAACAAACGATATGACTTTGAGGTAGAGTGTCTTTTGATTAATATTTCTTTCTCTATTTTGAAATATCAATGATGAATGTGAATCATTCAACGAATGGAAATATTCATAGATTGTGCCAAATTATTTGGGAGGATTTTGATCTTGGGGCTTTGATTTTGGGATTGTCTTTGTTAGAATTCTTAGAATCCCCTCCCAACTTGTTTTGAATTCTAATGTAGAGGGTTCGAGCTGACATGCACAAGGCTCTGATCCCTCTTCCTAGGGCATTCTTGGGTTCTTCATGACTAAACCCACAGATCAAATCCAATACATCCTTGATTTTATAGTAGGGATGAAGACAACATGAGTATCCCAAATATGCTTGCAGATCTGAAAATAGACCACCAGTGTGAACTTGGTGGAATGTGGAAGAGAATGCTGATTTTCCACCACCGGCAAAGACCTAAAAATAATAATAATAACCCATAAAAACCTAAAAAAATTAAAAAACATAAAAACACTAAAAACCATAAAACTAAAAAACCAAAAACATATTAAAAACAAAAGAACCTTAAAAATAACTAAAAAATATAAAAACCCTTTGAACTCATGAAACATTAAAAACTCAAATAACAATTAGAGCTAAAAAAACTAGAAAAAATCCATAAAACCAACAAAAAACCATAAAACAATAAAACCTCTAAAAACCCTCAAAATCCCAAAAAACACTAAAACCTCCCTAAAATTCCCAAAAACTTTGAAAAAACCTAAAAATACTGAAAACCCATAAGAAACCTAAAAACATATTAACACATCAATCTCCAAAAAACCTTAAAACACTGAAAACCAAAAAAAACCTTAAACCCCTAAACCCCATAAAAACCATAAAAATACCTAAAACCCTTTAAATCACTATAAAATTTATAAAAACCTAAAACCCCACTAAAAACTCAATAATCTATTTAAACCCCTAAAAACATTAAAAACTATTAAATATCTTAAAACCATAAAAAATAAAAAATAACTCCAAATTTCAAAAAACCATAACACCAAAAAAAACATCTCAAAACCCTAAAACCCTAAAAAACCCTAAAAATCCTACAAAATCCATAAAAACCCCTAAAATCATTAAAAAAAACCTAAAACCCATAACAAATTACAAGAAAACATTAAAAAAGTAAAATTATTAAAACCTTTAAAAACCTAAATAATGATAAAAACCTCTAAAAACCCAAAAAACTAAAAAACCTCTAAAAATCATAAATACACTTAAAAAACATAAAAACTGAAAAAAAATCTCCATAAATAACATAATCCCTCAAAAATTCAATGAACAACTTAAAATAATAAAACGTTAAAAAATCTCTAAAAATCCTAAAAACTCAAAAAACCAAAAAACACCAAAAAAATCATGAAAGACCTACAAACACTATCAAACCCTAAAATCCCTCAAAATCCCCAAAACTCTTTAAAAAAATAAATAATCTAAAAATAAATAAAAATAAGATAGTATTTAAAAACCCTAAAAACCTTAAGAACCCCTAAGAAAACCCAAAAATCCTAAAAAACACATAACCCCTAAAAACCTTAAAAACCGTAAAAACTCATAAAACCCAAAAAACCCTAAAAATACCCAATAACCTGAAAAACTAAAAAATATATCCCTAAAAATGTCCTAAAAATAATAAAATGACCTAAAAAGCCTTAAAAATGAAAAATACCCTAAAAACATTGAATCCCTTAAGAAAACCATTAAAACCCCAAAACACATTAAACCAATAAAAACCTAAAAATGATAAAACCCCCCAAATACTGTAAATGTCCCTAAGAACCATAAAATTATTAAAATACCCTAATACCCAAAAAACCTGAATGCCACTAAAATGTCTAAAACCCTTAAACCCCCCCCCCAAAAAAAACATTAAAAACATCTAAAAATCCGTTAAAACCATAAAAAAGAAAAAAAAACTATAAAACCCCAAATATAAATAAAAAACCTAAAAAAACTAAAAACCCTAAAACCCCTCAAAATCGATAAAAATCTTAAAATCTTATATAAATCCTAAAAACACCGAAAAATACCTAAAACCACAAAAAACCTTTAAAACAATGAAAACCACTAAGAAAACTCTAAAAACCTAAAAACACTTAAAACCCATAACAATATTTAAAAATATTAAAAACGCTAAAAACCTTAAAACCACCTAAAACATTAAAAACCCCATAAATCCTAGAAAAAAAATCCAACTAAAACACTAAAAACCGTTCAATCCCCTAAAAACTATAAAAAATATAAAAATATACAATCCCTTAGAGACTCAAAAAAACCAAAAAACCCAACTCCCCACCCCTAAAAACCCCAAAAATTGAAAAAAATAATAAAACCCTAAGAAACCCTTAACCCCCCCCCCTAAAATCCTCAAAAACCATAAAAACATAAAATACAAAAAAAATCTGGCCAAATCCATAATAACATAAAAACCCTAAATCACTGGAAAATCCTAAGAAATCCATAAAACCTAAAAATAATTGTAACCTGTAAAGAAGATAAAATCCTAAAAACTGTAAATCCCTGAAATACTAAAAACCCTAAACACCTAAAAATCTATAAAAACATTAAAAACATAAAAATCCTAAAAAATATGAAAGAACCCCTAAAATGTAAAAACTCTAGACCCCTGAAAACCTATTAGAAAAAAAAATAAAAAAAATTAAACACTTAAAAATCCAAAAAAACCTATAATAAAAATGAAAACCGTGAATCCCCTATAACTCTAAAAACCTCGAAAAAAATTAAAAACCCAAAATACCCATAAAAATTTTAAAACCATTAAAAAAATTAAAAAACTAAACTTTTAAAAACCTTAAAAACTCTAAAATACCTTAAAATCCCAAAAAAAACATTAAAAACCCTAAAAAACACATAAAGACCCTAGAAAGGATAGAAACCCTAAACCCATAAAAATGCCTAAAAACTAAAAACCCATAAACATATTAAAAATTCATTGAAAATTAAAAATATATATAAAAACCATAGAAACCCTGAGAACCCCTAAAAAATCTTAAGAACCTAAAAACACATAAACCCCCAAAAAACATAAAAAATGTTAAAAACTCTTAAATCCCTATAAAAACTAAAAATCCATTAAAACTCACAAAATACATAAATTCCAAAAACCCATAAAAAACTAAAAAATGCCCAAAACATCTCTAATCACAAACAAAACCCAAAAACCATGAAAAATCCTAAAAAACACGAAAAACATAAAAAAATTAAAAACCCCAAAAAAATATAAACAACCCTATGAAACCTAAATACTCTAAAAACACCCAAAAAACTAAGCACAATGAAAACACCTAATATCCTTAAAACCCCATAAAATCACATAAACACCCTAAAACCCCCAATAAAATCTAAAATTATAATGTCCTAGAATTCCATGCAATTGTTTTTAAATTATATGGGATTATTTCAAGACCAGACACTTAGAATACTCTAATAAACCCTAAAAAAATCTAAACAGTTAAAAAAATGTAAAACCCCCAAAATACCATAAACACCCAAAAAACCTCAAAATCCCTAGAAACCCTAAAAACCAAAAAAATCCTAAAAATCCTTAAAACCCCCTTAGATTGTAAGAAACTATAAAAACCATGAAAACCCCTAAGATATCCTTAAATAACTAAAGACAATTAAAACTCCTAAAAGCATAAAGAATGATAAAAAACTAAAAAATCCCTAAAACCACTTAAAACAATAAAAACTGAAAAAAACATAAAAACCCTAAAAAACATAAAAAACCTTCAAACACCTAAAAATGATAAAAAAACAATACAAATCCTTAAAACACAAAAAAACTCAATAAAAACCTCGATACCCAAAAAACAATAAAACACTAAAACCCTTGAAAACCCTCAAAATTCGTAAAAACCCTAAAATGCATAAAAATCCTAAAAGGGATTAAAAATCCCTAAAAAACAAAAAACCCTAAAAATATTGGTAACCCATAAGAAAACCATAAAAAATAAAAAAAATTCATACAAACCATAAAAACCATAAAAACATTAAAAAACCAAAAAAAACCAAAAAACCCCTAAAAACCCTAAAAACTATAAAACACCAAAAAACCATAAAATACACAAAAATCCCATAGAAACCCTTAAAACACAATTAAAACTATAAAAACCCTTTAAACTGCTAAATTTTTTAAAAAACCACTAAAATATATTAGAAATAATAAAAAACCCAAAAACAAAAAACCCAAAAAACCATAAAAAACAAAAAAACTCTAAAATACCCTTAACCCCTAAAAATTAATAAAAACATAAAAATCCATAAAAATAGTATAAAATCCAAAAAATTGCCTAAGAACATAATAAACATTAACAACCCTAAAAACCCATTAGAAATCCTTAAAACACCTAAAAAAATTCTAAAAATTCTAAAAACCCTAAAAAACTAAAAACATAAAAAACCCAAAACAATGCTACAAATCCCTAAATCACTAAAAACATAAAAATCCTAAAAATCCCTAAAAATCTATAAATCCCTAAAAATTACTAGGAACCCTGAAAACCCATAATAAAACCATAAAAATCTAAAAATAGTTCAACCCCTGAAACCCTAAACATGAAGAAAAACACTAAAAACAAAAAAGTCCCTAAAACACCCTAGAAAACATAAAACCCCTAAAACCATTAAAAGCCATAATAGAAATAAAAACCCTAAAACCACAAATAATTGAAAACACCCATTACATCACTAAAAAAATTAAAAACAAAAAAATCATAAAAACACTATAATACTAAAAAACCCTAAAACCCCAAAAAACTATAAAAATGCTGAAAACCTCCAAAACCATCAAAATCCCTAAAAACCTGAAAACCCATAAAAATATTCAAAAATTTCTAAAAACATAAAAAACCCTAATAACACTAAAAACCCCAGAGAAACCCATAAAAATTGAAAACACTTAATACCTCTATAAAACATAAGAAATGCTAAAACCAAAGAAAAACTAAAAACCCTAAAAACCCTAAAAACCATAAAACCACCTAAAAACCTTTAAAACCTTTAAACCCCATAAAATCCCTAAAACCACTAAAAATAATAAGAATACTCAAATCCCATAAAAACAATAAAAATTTATAAATAACCTAAAATCCCTAAAAACTCTAAAAAATAAGAATATAAAAAACCATAAAGCCCTCAAAAACCATAAAACCCTCAAATCCCATGAAAACCATAAAAACCATTAAAATAAATAAAATTCTTATAAATTTTAAAAAATTATAAAATCCTAAAAAAAATAAAAACACCAAATAAAAACCTAAAAAACTAAAAAAACACAAAAATCATGAAAAACCTAAAAACATCAGAACCCTAAATCCCCCTAAAACCCTAAAATCCCTAAAATAATAAAAATCATAAAAAATAATAAACCATAAAAAATAATAAATCCCCATTGAAAATATAAAAAATACACTTAAAACACATAAAAATCCTAGAAACCACTAAACCCCCCAAAAGACTCTAAAACTCCTAAAAACCCATAAAATCACATAAAATCATAAAAACACCTAAAAACACTAATAAACCTAAAATTATTTGAACGCATAAAAAATTATTTCTTTAAAACCCATAAACCCCTAAAAACTGAAAAACAACCCTAAAAATTTAAAAACAAAAAGAACCCTAAATGACATAAAACACCTCGAAGTCAATAAAAACTCTAATGCCATAAAAATTCATAAAAAATCCATAAATATCCATAAAAAAGTAAAAAACCAAAAAAACTACAAAAATAACCTATGAAAATTTAAATAATTGGAAAACACATAAATCCCATAAAAACATAAAAATGCTAAAAACCCTAAAACCTAAAAAAAACCTTAAAAACACTAAAAACCCAAAAGAATCCTGAAAACCATAAATATCCTAAAATATCCCAAATAATTTTTAAAAAATAAAAAACATTAAAAGACAATATATACACTATGAAAACCTTATATATATATATACACATAAAATCCCTAAAACCATAAAAATGATAAAACCTCAAAAAACCATAAAAGACCCTAAAAACCTCCAAAACCATTGAAACCCCAAACAATTATAAAAACCCATAAAACTCATAAGAAGCCTAAAAATCAATAGAAACTCTAAAAACACTTTAAACCGCTAAAAGTTTAAAAAATATAAACATCATAAAAATCCCAAAATAACACAAAAAAATTTGAAAACCTCAAAAACCCGATTAAAACCCTAAATCCCTAAAACTACATAAAACCCATCAAAATCCCTGAAACCCCTAAAATATCCTAAAAATCATAAAAATACTAAAAATTACCTAAAAATCCTTAAAAATAATAACTACCCTAAAAACCCACTAATACCTAAAAAACTCAAAACCCCCAAAATCTCTAAAGAAATCAAAATCTCAAAAAATTTCCAAAAAATAAAAAAATGTAAAAAAATATAAAAATACAGAAAACACCCCTGAAATCCTACAAAACCTAAAATATCTTAAAACCCTTAAAACCTAAAAAGTCTTAAAACCCTAAAATCCCTAAAATGTCCCTAAAATCCCATAAAAACTAGAAAAATACCTAAAACCCATAAAAACCAATAAAAATAAAAAACCACTAAAAATCTAAAGACCATGTGATCCCCTAAAAATGTTAAAGAAAACTATAAAAAACATTAAAACCCTAAAAAAACTAACCCCCCTAAAAACCCAAAAAAATCCATAAATTTCCTAAAACCCCTAAAAACTATAAAACCTCACAAAATCCATAAACCCCTAAAAACTATAAAAATAATAAAAACCCTAAAAATAACTAAAAATATAAAAGAACTAAAATCAATAAAATTCTAAAACTATTTAAATAGTTAAAAATATAAAAAACTATAAAAGACCATAAAAATCCTATAAAATAAATAAAACACCAAAACCCCCCAAAAAACAATAAATAAACACTAAAAGCTAAAAACACTTTATATCCCTAAAAACCACTAAAAATTAAAAAAAAATACATTAAAACTTTTTAAACATTGAAAAATTATATAAACCCCTAAAAACTATAAATACTTAAAAACCCTAAGAATCTGAAAAAAAAACAAAAAACCCAAAAAACCCAAAAAAAACCATAAAAAAATTTAACAAAAGAAATGAAATCATTAAAAAAAACTCTAATAAACCTGGGAAACCATATGAAAAACAAAAAAACCTTAAAACACATATAACCCCTAGAAAACTAAACACTCTAAAACCCATAAAAAACCTAAAAACTCTAATACCTCTAAAAACCTATCAAAATCACTAAAAACCCTAAAAAACCCAAAAAATCCTTAAAACCCCAAAAAATACCTAAAAACAAAAGAAACCCATAAACCATAGAAAACCCCAATGAAAAAACCCCAAAATAATATAATGACCCTAAATCCCTTAGAAACCCTACTAAACAAAAACCACTAAAGACCCATAAAATACCTACAAACCTGCTAAAAAAATTAAAAATACATTAATCATTTTAAAATGTTTAAAAACAATAAGAAACATTAATATCCATAAAAACACAAAAAAATCTCCTTAAAACCGGAAAAACAATAATAACTCCTAAACCCTAGAAAATACTAAAAAACTCAAAAACCATAAAAACCCTAAAAACCCATAAAAATCAAGAAAACCCTAATAATCTATAAAACCTTAAAAATACCAAAACCCCATTATATATCCTATAAAAAACATAAATACCTTAAAAAACTTAAAACCCTTAATAATATTAAAAACCACAAAACCTTAAAAACACCCAAACACTTAAAACCATCAAAATCCCTAAAATCCTAAAAAACAACACAAATCCTAATAATACATAAAATTGAAAAAACCCTGGAAAACTCCTAGGGAAACATAAAATCCTAAAAAAACATATAACCTGTAAAAAATATAAAATGCTAAAAACCCTAAGAATACCCTAAAACCCTTAAAACACATAAAACCTGAAAAAAATAAAAAAACCCAAACAACCATAAAAATCAGAAAGAATCACTAAAAAATCTTAAAATCCATTAAACCCCTAAAAACATGAATAAAAATATAAATACCATAAATCTCTTAAAAACAAAAAAAAATCTATAAAACCCAAAAAACCTAAAAATCCTTAAAACTCAAAAAGACATTCAAAATCCATAAAAACCCTAAAAACCGAAACAACCCTAAAAATGAAATAAATATCCCAAATAACAAAAAATCTCTAAACACCTAAAATTCAATAAGAAAACAAAAAAAACACTTTAAAACCCTAAAAACAACACAAATACTGACAACCCTAAACACATTAAAAACCATAAAACCCCTAAAACCGTAAAAAACCCCCCTAAAAATCCATAAAAATCCTAAAAACCACTAAAAATTCTAAAAACCCTTTTAAACCCATAATAACATTAATAAAATCTATTAAAAAAATAAAAACCCTAAAAACTCAATAAAAACCCAAAACCCCAAAAAACATAATAACCAAAAAACCAAACCCCCCCAAACCCTCAAAATCCATAAAAATCATAAAAAATCATAAAAATCATAAAATCTCTAAAAATCACTAAAAATAAAAAAACCTGAAAAACCCCGACAATCCTTAGTAAAACCATAAATACATAAAAATAAATAAAAGCCCTCAATACCAAAAGATGGCCAAAAAATCTAAACACTGGAAAAACCTTAAAACCCCTCAAAATACCTAAAAGCCCTAAAAACATAAAAAACATAAATAAAATGAAAAAAAAATATGAAATCCTTGAAAACATAAAAACACTTACAACCCTATAAAAACCCTAAAAGACCATAAAACACATAAAACCATAAAAAACCATAAAAACCAATAAAAACTCTAAAACCCACTAAAAAATCTAATAAAAATTTATACCAATAAAATGAAAAAAATTAAAATCTCTTAAAAACTAATACACTTAAAAAACATTAAAAACATAAAGAAAACATAACAACTCAAAAACATTGAAACAAACATAATAAACCTAAAACCCCATAAAATTCCAAAAAAATACCTAAAAGACCCTATAAATGTAATGAACCCTAAAACCATGAAAACCCCTTCAAAAATATAGAAATATAAAAACACTTAAAACCCATAAATAACCTAAAAATTCTAAAAATATATATATAAGATATAAAATCCCTAAGACTCTCGAAATCCCAAGAAATGATAAAACCCCACAAAAATCGTAAAATTCACTAAAATTTCCTAAATATATTAAAACCCTCAAAAACTATAAAACCCATAAGGAACCCTAAAAAACTACAAACACATTAAACCACTAATACCTATAAAATGATAAAAAAATTAAAACCACATAAAAGACATTAAAACCCTAAAACCCCATGAAAACATAAACCCCTAGAAGTAATGAAAAACCATAACACCCATAAAATCCTTAAAGACACCACTTGAAGTTCTAAAAACCTTTTAAACCTCTAATACATTAAAAAAATCTAAAAACCCTTTAAAACACTAAAAAACTAAAAATTTCAAAAAAGGCTTTTAAAACACTAAAAAATTAAAAAAACCAAAAAACCCAAAAAAAACACCTATAAACCTAAAACACCATAAAAATCCCTAAACACCCTAAAAACCATGAAAATATTAATTAATACTGAGAATCATAAAATTCATAAAAACCATACAATTCCTAGGAACCCTTAAGAAAAACATAAAAACCTAAAAATATTAAATTCCTAGAAAACTCTGAAAACACGTTAAAACCAAAAACTCCTAAAAACCATAAAATCCCTATAACCCATAACACCAAAAAACCCATAAAAACTATAAAAAACAAAAAAACATAAAATCATTAAAAAAACCTCTAAAAACCATAAAAAATCTAAAGACATACAAAAAAGAAAAAAAACTAAAAATCCTAAAAATCCCTAAAAACACTAAAAACCATAACAATCATACAAAATCCTAAAAATCCCAAAAACCACTAGTAACCCTTAAAAACTATTAGAAAACCATAAAACCCTAAAAACCGTAAATCTCACAAAAAACCTAAAAATTATTCAAACAATAAAACTCTAAAAACACATCAAAACCTTAAAAACCATAAAAACCAAAAAATCCAATAAAAATTCTTCAATCCTTTTAAAACAATACTACATTAAAAAAACTAAAAAACCATAAAAACCAAAAAAACTCAAAAAACACCTAAAACCCCAAATCACCCCACCAAAACCACAAAACCCTAAAGACCCTCAAAAACCTCAAAATCCATAAAAACCCAAAAAACCCATAAGAATCCTAAAAAACCCATAAAAAATCAAATTAACGTAAAATATATTAAGTAACAGCCAAATTCCTAACAAAACCATGAAAACCAAAAAACAATTAAAACCCCAAAAAAATGAAAAACACATAAAAAACCCTGAAAAATAGTAAAAACCCCTAAAACCCAAAAAAACCATAAAACACCTAAAAAATAAAAATCATTAAAACACCTAAAAAACCCTAAACCCACTGAAACCACTAAAAACCTTTGAAATACCTAAAATGTTAAAAAATTTAAAAAACCATAAAACCCCTAGAAAACTAAAAAAACAACAAGAAAATATAAAAACCATAAAAACTCAAAATCCCTAAAAAACCGAAAAACTATAAAAATAATAAAAAATTCATAAAATTAACTAATTTAAAAAAAAATAAAACCCTAAAACCCTCAATGATAAACCAAAAACTCCTTAGAACCCAAAAAATTAAAAAAACGTTAAAAACACTCAAATACCCAAAAAATTGAAAGACCATTAAAACCTATACAAAAAATAAAACCCTGAAAACCCATAGCAACCATAAAAATACACTAAAACCCATTAAAACACTAAAAATTTTATATACTATAAAAACCTTAAAATCTCTAAAAAACTCAAAAAAATATAAAAGCAGGAAAACCATAAAACCATAAAACCCTAAAAAACTGAAAAATCGTCAAAATATCTAAAAACTATAAAACCCCAAATATCCTAAAAATATCCCGAGAAATTCATAAAATAGTAAAAACCTCTATACACCAAGAAAACATTAAGAAAAATTACAAACACTTAAAACCCCGAACAACCATAAAAACGCTAAAAACAGTAAAACCATAAAATCCATAAGAATCGCTAAAACTGTAAATGTATATAAACCCATAAAAACCCTAAAACCCACTACAAAATATAAAAAAACTTTAAATGACAGAAATCAGAAAAGACTCTCTAAAACCTTAAAATCCATAAAAAAAGTCATAAAACCCCTAAAAACAAAGAATGCCTAGAATCCCTAAAAATACTAAAAACACTAAAACCACCAAATTCTATAAACACCCTAAAACACAATAAAATCATTAAAAACCCTAAAATCAATAAAAACATAACACCCCCATAACACTAAAAATCAAATGAAAACCATAAAACCCCAAAATACATATTACCCTAAAAACAAGAAATCATTAAAAACCCAAAAAACCGCAAAGACCATAAAAATCATAAAACCCCTCAAAATCCTTTAAACCCTAAAAATCATAAAAAAATGTTAAAATCCAATTAAAACTATAAAAACCAAAGCAGTTAAATTATATAAATAACCAAAAAAATGCAAAAAACTACAAATAACCCAAAAATTCCTAAAACACCTAAAAACTATAAAAACCCATAAAAATTAGAAACTCTTAAAAACCATAAAAAACCACTAAAAATAAAAAATCCCTTTAAGCCCCTAAAAACGTTTAAAAACGCTAAAAAAATTTAAAGCCCCTAAAAAATGATAAAAACTGTAAAAATTGAAAAAAAACATAAAACCCCTAAAAATCCTAAAAATGCTAAAAATAAATAAAAAGTATTAATACTATAAAAATATAAAAATACCATAAAAATAATTAATTCCTAAAACCACTAAAAACATAATTAAACCCTAAGAAATCAATAAAACCTAAAAATACAAAAAACACAAAAAAAAAATAAAAACTCTAAAAACTCTAAAACCCATAATAACCATAAAAGAAAATCAATACTCTAAAAATCCTTTAAAACACTAATTTTTATTAAAAAAAACTCTAAAAAATCATTAAAACCTAAAAAATTAAAATACCATAAAAAACCAAAAAAACCATTAAAACCCCATAAAATTTCAATACCCTCAAATCCCTCAAAATCTGTAAGAAACTATATAATTAAAAAATCACCCTAAAATCCTTAAAAACAAATAAAACCATAAAAATAACAAAACATAAAACCACTAAAATACAAAAAAGACTAAAAAATCTAAAAACCCTAAAAACATTAAAAAACATTAAAAGCTCTCAAAACCTTTAAAAACCTGAAAACTAAGAAAAACACAAAAGGAAGAAAAAAAATCATAAAATCCCCAAAAGGAAAAAAAATTCTAAAACCCTAGAAACCCCTAAAAACCATAAAACCATAAAAATCCTACAGAGGTGGTTGGAGTTTGGTTTAGTGGTAAGAACCCTCGTAATCCTACATGAAAAATGGGGGTTCAAAACCCATCGGGAGGAGGTACTGTAGCGGTACTGTAGCAGTGGAGGAACTGTAGATTGGCGGGCACTGCAGTGGCGGTAGGGCACTATAGCAGCGGCAGGTACTGTAGCTGTCGGGTTACTATTCATAGAATTGGCCTTAGGCCAAAGAATTGGGCCTTCGGGCTATTTTATGGGCTACATGCCCACTAGGCCTTCGGGCTATGTAATGGGTCTCCCTCTACCCAGTTTAAAGAGGTCTTTTCTTTGCTTTAATAATAAAATGAGGCTTTGGCCCCAACCTTTAAAAGAAAAAATCCTACAGAGGCTTTAAAAATCCCTAAAAACATAATAAACCATAAAAACCGTAAAAACCCTAAAAACCTTAAGAAAACCGTAAAAACCTAAAAATATATAAAACCCCAA
The DNA here is from genome assembly GCA_963277665.1 of Viscum album. Classification (NCBI taxonomy): domain Eukaryota; kingdom Viridiplantae; phylum Streptophyta; class Magnoliopsida; order Santalales; family Viscaceae; genus Viscum; species Viscum album. The sequence continues at coordinate 395,727,666 of OY728157.1, forward strand.
AAGACCCTAAAAATGCTAATAAAACTTAAAAACCATACGATCCTTCAAAATCTCTAAAACCCTAAAAACCATTAAAATTATAAATGCTGAAAATATAAGTAAAAACATAAAAACCATAAAACTCTGAAACACCCTAACAAAACCACAAATACCTAAAGACACTTAAAACACCTAAAATCCTAAAAAAATCATAAAATCTCTAAAAACCCTAAAAATATATAAAACCCATAAAAAACTACAAAATATTTAAAATCTTAAGAAACCCTGAAACCCCCAAAATACCAATCAAACCCTAAATATTCCTAAAACCCCAAAAAACAATAAAATCCTAAAAACCCAAAAAAAATCCCAAAAATGTAGAAAACCCTAAAAATCGTAAAAACATTAAAAAACACTTAGAAAACCTAAAAATCTAAAAACCCATAAAAAAACCCCAAAATTATAAACCCCCTAAAAACTATAAACACATCTAAAATCTTAGAAGTCCCAAAAAACCATAAAAATCATTAAAATTTTGAAAATGCTTTCAGCCCCAAAAAACATTAAAACATTATTTTAAACCTTGAAATACCAAAAAAAACTCAACCCCCAGCCCCCCCAAAAACCATAAAAACACTAAAAACTTCAAACCCCTCAAAATCCATAAAAACCCTAAAAATCTAAAAGACATAAAAGACCATAAAAGTCCTTAAAACATAAAAAAACCATCAAAACCCCTAATAAAACATTAAAAAACACTTAAAACCATTAAAAACCTAAGAACTCTAAAACACTAAAAAATCATTAAAATCACTTAAACACTAAAAATCCTTAAATAGGAAAAAGACTACAAAAATCATAAAAAATAACAAAAAATACCTAAAAATATAAAACACCCAAAAATCCTGAAACACTATAAGAAAACATTATAAACCAAAAAACATTTAAAACCCATAAAAACCTAAAAACACCAAAAGCCCTATAAAACCTAGAAAAGATCTAAAAATCCTAAAAATCCCAAAAACGTTAAAAAACATAAAAATCATAAAAAAGTCATAAAAATACCTAAATACATAAAGACCCAAAAAAACCAGGAAAACCCTTACGGAATCACTAAAAACAAGAAAATTTGTAAAACCCCTAAAAACTATGAAATGATAAAAGCCCTTTAAAAACGAAAATACCATAAGAATCCTAAAAACCATAAAACCCAAAAATACCTTTAAATCTCTAAAAACACATAAAAACATCAAAACAACTAAAAACTATAAAACCCCTTTATACCATTAAAAAAGATAAAAAAATCCAAAAAAATCATAAAATTACTAATAACTCAATCCCACCCTAAAAATCATCAAAACCCATCTAAACCCTCAAACTCCCTATAAAAAAACATAAAAATCCCGAAAAATGAAAAAAAAAACCTAAAAAACCAAGGAAAACATTAAAACCCAAAAAACCCTTAATTCCCCAAAAAACCTAAAAAATTATAAAACCCCTCAAAACCACAAAAAACTTTAAAAACTGATAAAAATCCTAAAAAAATAGCTTAACATACATAAAAAAGTAAAATAACCAAAAATCATGAAAACATTAAGAGAAACATTAAATCCTCAAAACAAATTAAAACCCTATAAAACATAGAAAACCCTAAAACCCCTAAAAACACTAAAAAACAAAAAACCCGTCAAAATTATCTAAAAAACAAAAAAAAATTAAAAAAATTGTGAAATCTCAAAAATCCCTAAAAACTAAAAACCCCATAAAAATATTAAAAACACTAACCAATCCTTAACTACCTAAAAACACATCAAACCCCTAAAAGTACTAAAAATTATAAAACCATAAATACCCTAAAAAAGATCATGAAACCCATAAAACAAAAAAAAAATCCCATAAAAACATAAAAAGCCTATTAAAACATTAAAACCAAAAAACCCACTTGAAACTATAAAAATCCTTTCAACAGGTAAAAAAATAAAAAAAAACTCTAAAAATCCATAAAAATAATAAAAACAAACAAAACACTACAAAATTAACCGAACACCCCCTAAAGACCCTAAAAATACTAAAACCCCTTAAAACCCCTTAAAAACATATAAATCCAAAAATCCATAATATTCCTAAAAATGTAGAAAAATTTAAAACCCATACGAAAACATTAAAAACCCAACAAAACTTAAAACCCTTAGAAACACTAAAAATTCTAGAAACATTAAAATACCCTAAAACCATCCAAATCCCTGTAAAGCCTAAAAACCATTAAAATTCAAGAAAAATCCCTAAAAATCCCTAAAAACATGAAAACCCATAAATACCCTAAAAACCCATTAGAAAAAAAATTAAAATCCCAGAAACTCTTATAACTCCTAAAAACCAAAAGAAGCTAAATCCATAAAAAACCTAAAATACACCAAAATCCTTAAAAACCCTAAAAAAATGTATAACACCATAATAACTTTAAAAACCTACTAAAAATATAAAAACAATTTAAATCCCTAAAAATGTGAAAACATAGAAAGAACCATAAATCCCAAAAAACCTCAAAAAAACCCAAAAACCCAAAAACCCTAAAAATCCCTAAAACTAGTCAAAATCCACAAAATCCCAGAATACATAAAAATCATAAAAATCCCGAAAAAATGTGTAAAAGGTAGAAACACTAAAAATAATTAAAAACCATAATAAAACAATAAAAACCTAAAAACACATAAAACACCTAAAAACCATAAAAATATTAAAAAAACCTAAAAATCCTCAAAATACCTAAAATCCCTAAAATCCCACAAAAATCCTAAGAAATACCTAAAAATAACTATAGCATAAAAATCCGTAAAACCCTGAAAACCTTAATGATACCTTCAAAGAAAACATAAAACTCATAAAACAACTAAAAAAACTAAAAACATTAAAAACCCACAAAAGACCCTAAGTCCCCTTAAAAATCATAAAAATCGGTAAAAACCTTAAAAAATTTTAAAAATCCATTAACACACAAAAACCCACTAAAAACTCTAAAACCCCTTTAAACCGATAAAAATATTTTAAATATGTAAAAAATCTTTTAAAACCCTAAGGAACTAATAAAAACCCAAAAAACCCCCTAGAAATTCTAAAAACCCTAAAAAAGCATTAAAACCCCCACAATCACTAATAACCCTAATAGCCAAAAAAATTCTTAAAATCCATTAAAAAACCAAAAAATATAAAAGACCCTAAATACATAGAAAGACCCTAAGAAGAAATTAAAAACCGAAAAAACCTAAACACCCTAGAAACCCTAAAATTGATGACAACCCAAAAAGCAAAAAAACCCTAAACCCACTAAAAAACCTAAAATTTATAAAAACCAATAAAAATACAAAAAAACAAAAAAAATCCATAAAAACATAAAAAACCAGATAACCCATAGGGAAATCTTAAAACCCTAAAAACACTTAATACCATTAAGAACCTAAATAACTCCAAAAATCCCCAAAGTAATAAATGACCTTAAAACACTTAAAACCCCCTAAAACCATAAAACCCTCTAAAATCCTAAAAACACTAAAACCCCATAAAAACCATATAACGACTAAAAACACTAAAAACCCTTTAACTCCTAAAGATGATAAAAAATCTAATTACCATAAAACAATAAAAAAAATAAAAAATCCTAAAAACCAAAAAAATTATAAAAAAACCCCAAACCTCTCAAAATCCCCCATAACCATAGAAATAATATTAAATCCTTAAAAATACCTAAAAATACATAAAAAAAATTTAAAAATCCATAAAACCTTTATAACCTATAAAAAAACCATAAGAACCTTAAAAAACCTAAAACCCCAAAAAATCTTCATATTTTCTAAAAATATGAAAATCCAAAAAAAAAACAAAACCCTCAAAATATTTAAAATCCCTATAAAACCAAAAAACCCTATAAAACACATAAAAATCCCAAAACACATAAAACCCCCTAAAAATCTTGAAAACCTCTAAGAAAAAATTTATATCTTTAAAAAACATAACCCCCTTAAAAACATAAAAACAATAAAACCTCAAAATAACCCTAAAAGACCATAAACCCCCAAAAAATCCCTGAAAACAATAAAACCATCCAAAACCGTAAAAACCGAAAAAAACATAAAAACAATAAAGCTACTAAAACTCTAAAAACTTGTTAAACCCTTATAACATTAAAAATATTTTAAAACATCTAAAAGAATAAAAAAAACTCTAAAAATTCTAAAAATCCATAAAAATACCTTAAATAATAAAAAAACATGAAAAACATTATAAAATATTAAATAACTCTCCAAATAACAAAAAAACAAAAAATGCTTAAAATTATAGAAACCCTAAAAACCTCAAAATACCCTAAAAAACATCAGAATCCCCCATAACACTAAAAAATAAAAAAATACTAATAAAACCATAAAAAACATAAAACCCAATAAAACCTTAAAAAATGAAACAAATTAAGATAACATCAAAAATACTAAAATAAATAGAAACCATAAAACATAAAAATTTTAGAAACCCTAAAAATCCTAAAAAGTTCCATTAAAACACTGAAAACCACTAGAAATGATTAAAACCCTAAATGCGCAAAAAAAACTATAAAACCCACTATATAATCTATAAATCCTTTAAACAACTAAAAATCTAAAAAACACAAAAAATACTTAAAACCCCTAAAAAATTTAAAAAAATAACTAAAAACCCAAAAAACCGTAATCTCTTCAAAAAACATAAAAACCCAAAAAACCAAAAAAACTGTAAAAAAATCCCTAAAAATACCTAAAATATAAAGAACATAAAAGCACTAAAAAATCCAAAGAAAACCCAAAAAACCAAAAATCACTTAGAATCCCTTAAAACCTAAAACACTAAAAAACAAGAAAAACCTGAAAACCTGAAAACTCCTCAAGATAACTAAAAACCCTAAAAACTATTAAAATGCAAAAAATCCCTAAAAATTTATAAAAACGTTTAATGTCTTAAAAACCATTAAAACCACTAAAAGAACCTGAAAAACACTAAAAATCCTAAAAACTAAAAAATGCTAAAAACCCAAAAAACCCTAAGAGACCCTAAATCCCCTAAACCCTCTTAAAACCATAAAACCCTTGAAATACTTATAAATATATAAAAACTAATAAAACCATAAAAATCAACTCAAAACTCTAAAAAAACTTTAAACTCTTTCAAATATTAAAAAATATAAAAAAAATTGAAAACCTAAAAAATCCAAAAATCCAAAAACCCCAAAAAACCTCTAAAAACCCAAAAAATACTCATAAACCCCCTAAAAATCAACAAAATCCCTAAATAATATAAAAACCCATAAAATCCTAAAAAATTCCTAAAAATCACTAAAAATATAAATATCCATAAAAAACTAAAAATCACTAAGAAAACATTAAAACCCTAAAAACACCAAAACCCACAAAAAAATGTAAAAAAATGATAAAATCCAAAAAACCATAAAACCCCTTAAATACCTAAGAACTCTCAAAATTTGAAAACCCCCCAAAACACAAAAAATACATGAAAAGACAAAAAAATTCAAAAATACATAAAAAACCTAAAAACCTAGAAAAAAAAATAAGAAAAACAAAAAAACCTTAAACTCTCAGAAAAAACTAAGAAACCTAAAAATGATAAATACCTAAAATACCTAAATACCCCTGAAACCCCATAAAAACCTAAAAACCACAAAAAACACTAAATTTGATTTAAATGTCTAAAAACATTAAATACTTGAAAACCCCATAAAACCCGGAGGAACTCATAAAAAACAAAAAAAAATCAATATAAATTTCTAAAACCCTAGAAAATGCCTAAATACCTTAAAAATCCTAAAAATCCTAAAAAATCTCTTATAATATCTCAAAAAGCAAGAAACCTAAAAACACTAATAACCCTAACAAAACTATAAATATCTAAAAATCATATAGCCTCTACAAACCCTAAAAATGACAAAACCATAAAAACCCATAAAAGCCTCTAAAAACCACAAACCCCCAAAATTTTGTAAAAACCCATAAACCCCCTAAAAACCATAAAATATTTTAAAAAATTTAAACCAATAGAAATGTTAAAAACTCTAAAACACATTAAAACCCTAAAAACAAAAAAAACCCTAAAACATAAAAGAAAACTAAACCCCCTAAAAATCTCAAAATCCCTAAAAACTAAAAAACCCTAAAAACCATAAAAATACAAAAAAATCACTAAAATTCTAAAAAGGTAAAAAACCCTATAAAATATGAATACCCATAAGAATAAATTAAATTTATAGAAAAAAATTAGAACTCTATTAGCTTAAAAACTTATAAAAACATTAAATCCCTAAAATCCCTAAATACACAAAAAAACCATAAAATTCTAAACAATTGCTAAAAATCCCAAAAAATTTAAGAAAACATTAAATTCCTGAAAAACCTCAGAAAACCATAAAAACCTAAGAACCCATAAAACCCCTAAAAATGATAAAAACCCTAAAAACATAAAAACACTAAAACCAGCTAAACCTTCACTATAACCATAAAAATACTAAAACCATAAAAACCCTAAAACACATAAAAACACTAAAAATAAAAAAACAATTAATCCCAAAATATAGTTTAAAAAACTACAAAACCATTTAAATACCCTAAAAACTATAAAAAAACTAAAAAAATGACAAAAAAATCTAAAAACCTAAAAAACACTCAAAACACCTCAAAATCCATAAAAACCCTAAAACCCTAAACACCCACTAAAAACTATAAAACACCTTTAAACACCAATTTTTTAAAAAAAACTAATAAATATACTTACAAACCATAAAAAGATCAAAAATAGAAAAAACCCACAAAACCCAAAAAACCAAAAATCCCTCAAAATCCCTAAAACCCCTAAAAACAAAAAAAATCACTGAAAAATCACTAAATTCACTAAAAAATTAAAAAAACCTAAAACCATAAAAATCCTTATGAAAACCTTAAAAACCAAATGAAACTTTAAATCCCTAAAAAAATAAAATATGAAAAAAAACACTAATAAAAACTAATAACCCTAAAAACTAAAAAACCCAAAAAACCTTGAAAATCACTGAAAATCGTAAAATAATAAAAATATTAAAAACCCTAAAAATTAAAAATTAAAAAAATCCCTAAAACCCAGAGAAACCCTAAGAAAATATTAAAAAACTAAAAACAATGAAAACTTCTAAAACCCCTAAAAACGCGAAAAACCCTTTGAAAACCTAACAAGACCACAAAAACACTAAAACCCCAAAAAATCCATAAAACTCCTATGTTATTTAAATTATCATGAACCCCATAAAACCCTCACAACACACTAAAAATATCAAAATCCTTCTAAACCCCTAAAAACATTAAAAAACATAAAAAAATAAGAAAACCATTAAAAACCCAAAACAACCATAAAATCATTCTTAGAATGCTGAATCTGATCTTGAGTTTGGTAGAAGGGAGAGCTGCTTTAAAATTTTGGTTGTGGTGTTTTTCTATGCTATTGGTCGGGAGCTGTTGGATGCAATTTGTTAGATGTTGAGTCTTGATTGGATTGAGGGTGATGAATGCTAGATAATGGGCTGTTGGTTGTCATTTTCTTCATATAGAGGCAGTGTAAAAGTTGTTACTGCTTCACTAAAGTGCTGGTTGTGGGTGTGGATGGATTGGTTGTGAATCGATGGTGGTGGTGTCTATTTGTTGTGACTGGTCTGGTCAAGAGTTATTATGGGTGTTGTCTAATGATGATATAAGATTATTGGTTGGGAGGTGTTGGATTCTAGGTTAGGAGTTGCTGGTGGCAGGATTCTGAGATGCGGTATGCTGGTAGATGACTATGTATGTGGTATTAAATGCAGGAATTTGAGTAGTTGGATGCTTGTTGTGATTGGCTGGGAGAAATACCCTGGCCCTAGAAGGTGTTAAAGGAGATGCTGATGCTGAAGGTGGCAGATGATGTAATATGTGTGGCAAGATGTTGGTTGCTGATTGGTTGGGAGGTGCTGATGGAGATGATGGTGTATGTCTGCTTTGTTTAGATTTTGTGGGTTTTTTGGGTTTTGGGTTTTTCTGTTTTTGGGTTTGTTAAGGGTTTTTGGGTGTGGATCATTTGACCCTGCCCCTCCCTTATCTATTGTGTCTTTTTTCTAATAAATTATGTGTGTCCCAGGATAGCCTGTGCTCTCATCTTCCTTGCCCTAAAAACACATAAAACACATAAAACCACTAAAATGATAAAACCCCATGTAAACCCCTAAAACATTAAAAACCTCTAATAACCATAAAACCCCAAAAAATAATAAATCCGTAAAACCCCAAATAAACCAAAAAACTACTAAAAACCCTAAACACTTAAAAATCCATACAAACCATAAAAATCATAAAAATCCGAAAAAAAATCCTAAAAATCCTTTGAAACATAAAAAACCCTAAAACCCTAAAAACGTAAGAAAGACTTAAAACCATAAAACACTCAAAACTCTAGAGATATAAAAACTCTAAAAATAATAAGAAACCATAAAACCCTAAAAACTCCATAGAACCCTAAGAATCCATAAAAACCATAAAAAATAAAAAAAAATTAAAACAATCCCTAAAAACATAAAAAACACAAAAAACCCATAAAATCCTATGAAAACCTTAAAACCTATGGGCACATAAAACCATTAAATTGAAAATACTATAAAATCCCCTAAAAAACAAAAATAACATAAAAAACCTAAAAACATTAAAACATTAAAAACCATCTGAAACATCAAAACATTAAAAACATTAAAAAACTATAAAACCATAAAAGGAAAAAAATACCCTAAAACCCAAAAAACCATAAAAACCATAAAACCCTAAATCCCTTCAAAACCCACAAATTCCATAAAAACCATAAAATTCCTAACACACCCATAAAAATAAAAATAAAAAATAATCCTAAAAACTAAGAAAACCCCTAAAAACAATTCAAACCCCTAAAACCCTAAATAATTAAAAAATCCCTAAAAACCCATAAACCCAAAAAAAACCATAAAAACCATAGTAACAATAAAACCCTAAATATCGTAAAAACACGAAAAAAATCTAAAAACCCTTTCAACCACTAAAAACATTTAAAACTCTAGAAAAAAAACCTATTTTTTTTTAAAAACCTTGGAAAACCCAACAAACCATAAAAACCCTAGAGTCCAAAAAATCCCTAAAAATAAATAAAAATCCTAAAAAATCAAGAAAAATCACAAAAAAAAGTAAAATATAATTAAAATCCTAAAAACTGGAAAGAAAATCATAAAAACATAAAAAAGTTTAAAACCCAAAAATCATAAAAAATGATAAAAGCCTCAAATTTACTAAAAACTATAAAAACCATAAAAACCATAAACCCCATAAAAACCTAAAAATACTTAAAAACCCATAACAAACCTAAAAAACAATTAAAAACCATTTAAATTGCTATAAATGTAAAATACTCCAAAAAAATTAAAATCCATAAAAACAGTAAAAACCCTAAAACCCAGAAAACCATATAAAACCTAAAAACCCTATAAAACCAAAACTATCATCAAAATCCCAAAAAAACCCTAAAATCACATTAAAATCGTAAAAAAATATCTAAAATCGATCATAATTTAAAGACCCCTTAAAACCTTGGAAAACCCTAAGAAAAACAAAAAAACAAAAAATACATAAAACCCCTAAGACCATTATATGTTAAATACGCTAAAAAACCAAACAAAAACCAAAAAAATCCTATTAAAACTTTAATAGGAAATAAAAACCCCTTAAAACCATAAACCCACAAAAAAAATTCTAAAAACCCTTCAAATGGATAAAAGTATTAAATACTCTATGAAACTATAAAAACTGTAAAAAACTAAAAAAACCCCTAAAAACCCCAAAAAACTATTAAACCCCAAAAAACACTAAAAACCCAAAAGAAAACCTTAAAATCCTCGAAACACTTAAAACCCCTAAAAAACATATTAATCATAAAAATCATAAAAACTGTAAAAACCCTAAAAACTATAAACCCCTCAAATTCCTTAAATCCCCTATAAATCACAAAAATCATAAAAAATCTCAACAATCTATAAAAATATAAACAAATCACTAAAAACCCTAAAAACACTATGACAACATCAAAAACCTAAAAAAACCTAAATCTTATAAGAACAAGAAAACTCTAAAAACTGTAAAAAAACAAAAAAAAATGCCTTAAAACCCCTAAAAACACTAAAAACCATAAAACCCCTAAAAAACCCTAAAAACATAAACCATAAAGACCAATAAAACAAAAGATGACACTAAAAATATAAAAACCCTTTAAACCCTTAAAAAAAATAAAAATCTATAAAAAAATAAAACCCCAAAAACCCTAAAAACAAAAAAAAAACCTAAAAAATCTATAATCCTTAAGACCCCAAAAAACTATAAAAACCCTAAAAACCGTAAAAATACCTTAATAAAAAACCCCTAAAAACATATAAAAACCCTATGAAAACAATAAAAACTTTAAAACACTTAAAATCCTAAAAAACCTAAAAAATGATAAAAACTATAACTCCTCTAACATCACTAAAAACCATAAAAACCCCTAACACCCTTAAAAACATAAAAACATTAAAAACACTCAAAAAAATAAAAACCCTTTAAACCCCTAAAAACATTAGAAAATTTTAAAAAACCTTCAATCCCAAAAAAAACCCTAAAAACCCCTTAAAATACTAAAATCCCGAAAAAAATTCTCAAAACCCTCAAAGTCATTCAAAATCCCTAAGAAACCGTAAAATATTAAAAATGCCCTAAAAATACATTAAAACAGAAAAAACCATAAAACATAAAAACATAAAAAAAACCTTAGAAACCTATAAACACTTAAAACCACTAAACCCACTAAAAATAATTCACACCCTAGAAACAATAAAAACCCTAAAGCCCCTAAAAACCATTAAAACACTTAAAACATCAAAAGGAATTAAAAAATCAAAAAACCATAAAAACCCAAAAAAAACATAAAAATTCCACAAAACCCTGAAAACTATAAAAACCCTCAACATCCCTAAAAACCCAGAAAACTATTGAAATCCTAAAAAATCTCTAAAAATCCCTAAAAACATAAAAACCATAAAACTAGAAAAACCCTAATCAAAACATTAAACACCTAAAGAGAATTAAAATCCTTAAAAAACTACAAATACTAAAAACTTTAAAAAAATAAAACCTTTAAAAAGCCTTGAGAACCCTCATATTCCCTAAAAACCATAAAACCCATAAAAATACTAAAAATCCTCAAAATCCATAAAAATATAAAAACTCTAATACCCTGAAATAGCATAAGAAAACCTTAAAAATCTAAAAAAACTTATAACCCCAAAAACATAAAAAACCATAAACCCATAAAAAAACAAAAAACATTAAAACCCCAAAAGCTATAAAAAATACAAAGAAAACATTAAAAACCTAAAATACCTAAAACCCCTAAAAAGGTATAAAATGATAAAAACCCTTAAACCCTTAAAAACCAAAAAATACCCCAAAAGCCCTCAACATCCCCCAAAAACAGAGAAACCATAAAATCCTAAAAAAACCCAAAACAATTCCATAAAATGGAAAAACCTTAAACCCTGGAAAATCAATAAACACATATAAACCCTTAAATCACTTAAAGACCATAATAAACCCTAAAATCATAAAACTCTATAAAAACAATAAAAGAACCTAAAAACCATAAAAATCAACTACAAATATAAAAAATAATTCAACTACTAAAATTTTAAAAAACTCTATAAAACAATAAAACCTTAAAAAATAATACCGTCCCCCCGAAAACCCAAAAAACTATAAAACCCTAAAACCCCTAAAATCCCTCAAAATCCTCAAAAACCATAATAATTCTAAAAATACCATAAAACTATAAAATTTAAAAATCCCTAAAAACACTTAAAAAACGCAATGAAAACATTAAAATTCAAAAAACATTTAAACCCTTAAAATCCTAATAACATTAATAACCATAAACCCCAAAAAACTTTTAAATATTAAAAATCCCTAAAAACCCTAAATATCATTAAAAATTAATAAAAATATCAAAAAAACTAAAAAAACTCCAAAATCCATGAATACCCCTATGAAAAACAAAAAACAAAAAAAACATAATACCCCTAAAAAAGGCTAGAAATCCCTACAAAACCCTAAAAAACCCCTAAAACCCCTCAAAATCACAAAAAAAAACTAAAAGACTAAAAAAATACTAAAAAATCCCTAAAAGTACATAAAGACATCAAAAACCCAAAAACCCCCAAAACCCTTAAGAGAACCACAAAATCAAGAAAATATGTAAAACCCCAAAAACTGTAAAAAAATGAAAAACCACTATAAAACCCTTAAAGTCCCTATGAATCTTTAAAACCATTAAAACCTCAAAAATCCTTAAAATACCTACAAAACATAATAACCACAAAAAACAGCAAAAATTCTAAAACCCCTTTAAACCCCAAAAAATATTTAAAAATTATAAAAAATATAAAAATGTTGAAAATCAAAAAACCATAAAAACTGTAAAACTCTAAAACCCTCAATATCCCTAAAACCCTAAAAACATGAAAATCATAAAAATTACCTAAAAATACCTAAAATGAAAAAAACCCTTAAAAATAAAAATAAAAAAAAACATCTAAAAAACTTCCAAAAAAACAAAAAGAATCATAAAACCCCTAAAAATTCCTTAAACATAAAAAACCCTAAAAACCCTAAAAACATTAAGAAAACATTAAAAACCAAAAAACACTTATAACATCTAAAAACCTAAAAATTATAAAACCCAAAAACTCTAAAACTATAATAATCCATAAAAACCCTAAAAACAATAAAAACATAAAAAATCGTTAATAATTTCTAAAAAATGTAAAACACCCCAAAACCCTAAAAGCCCATAAGATAACCTTATAAACCAAAAAACACCTAAATCCACCAAAAAACCTAAAAGTGCTACAAACCCCAAAAACCCTAAAAATCCCAAAAAACGTAAATACAATAAAAACCCCTAAAACATTAAAAAAACACTAAAACTAAAAAAACAAAAAAAAATCCCTAAAACCCTAAAAAACCCTGAAAACCCTCAATATCCATAAAACCCCAAAAAACATAAAAATCCTAAAAAATATCTAAAAACCCATAAAAACATATAAAACCATGAAAACCATGAAAACCCCTAACAAAACCATAAAAACATAAAAAGACATAAAACCTCAAAAAACCTAAAAATTATAAAACCCATAAAAAACAATAAATTCCCTAAAAATACATAAGATCGCTCATAATCTATGAAAACCAAATAATCCTAAAAAGCATAAAAAATCCATAAAAACATAAAAACACTTAATCCCAGAAAAATATAAGAAAACTTTAAAAACCTAAAAATAATTAAAACCCCCCAAAAAACATAAAAGAACCTAAAACCCCTAAAAAACCTATAATATAAACCCCCAAAAGTCTTAAAACCCAAAACTAAATATTAAAACCTAAAATTAACTAAAATGCATTAAAATAAAACAAAATGATAAAAACCCTAAAACACCTTAAACCCCCCCAAAATCCCTAAAACCACTAAAAACCATAAAATCATAAAAGATTCCAAAAACACTCTAAAAATTTAAAAACCCCAAAACACCCTAAAAAAATCCTTAACTACCTAAAAACACATTAAACCATAAAACCCCTAAAACCATAATAATCCTAAAAAGACCCTAAAAATTTAGAAAATGTAAAAAAACTCTAAAAACACTAAAAAACCCCAATAAAACATTAAAAACCACAAAAAACACTAAACCCCAAAAAACCCTAATAACTGGAAAAACCATAAAACCCTAAAAAACCCTAAATCCCTAAAAATACCGAAAAACTATAAAAAAACCTAAAAACCATAAAAATACTAAAAAAGACCTAAATATCCCTAAAAACATAAAAAATCCCAAAATTCCATGACAAGACCTAAGAAAACCATAAAAACGAAAAAAAACATCAAACTCCTAAAAACTAAAAAAAGGCTTAAAACCCCTACAAAACTCTACAAAATCCCCCAAACCCCTCAAAACCCCCAAAAAATAATAAAAAAACATAAAATCCTAAAAATGACCTAAAATCTATAGAAACATAAAATACCCAAATAAATCCCTAAAAAAACTTAAGAAAAACATAAAAACCCGAAAAGAGGTAAAACCCATGAAAAACGAAAAATGCTAAAAACATATAAAAGCCTAAGAACCCTGAATATCATAAAACATCAAAAATACATAAAATCCCTAAAAACATAATAAACCTAAACATAAAAAACTCTAAAAACATTTTAAACCACTAAAAATGTTAGAAAATTTTAGAAAATCATTAATATATTAACACTCAAAAAACCATAAAAACAATAAAAATCATAAAAACCCTAAAAACTCTCAAAATCCATAAAATTGTAAAAACAATTAAAAACATAAAAATTAAATAAAAATCCCAAAAAAAATTAGAAACCCCTAAAAGTCTTATGGAAACCCAAAAAACCTAAACAAACATAAAACCCCAAAAAATCCTAAAAAATTCAAAAAAAAACCTAAAAATGATACAAATCCTAAAACCCACAAAATCCCAGAAAAAACTAAAAATAATAAAAATCCATAAAATCTATAAAAATACCTAAAACATAAAAACCCTTAAATACCCTAAGAAAACATTAAAAATATACACTTAAATGCCTAAAAAACCTAAACACCCTAAAAAGACTAAAACCCACTAAAACCCTAAAATTCCTTAAAATCTCTTAAACTATAATGATCTTAAAAGAGTTCTACAAATCCCTAAAAATATAGAACACACAAAAAAACCTTGAAAACTTTAAGAAAAACATATAAACCAAAAAAAACTTAAAAATACTAAAAACCCTAAAAACACTACAAACCCTAGAATCCCTAAAAACACTAAATTCCATAAAAACCATTAAAACCACTAAAATATAAAAAAACCATAAAAAATCAAAAAAACCATAAATCCTAACAAAACTAAAAAATTCCCTTATCTTACCCAAAACCATAAAACCATCACCATCTCTAAAAACCCTAAAAACAAAAAAATCATATAAACACTCTAAAAATCCCAAAAAACATAAAAACCATAAAACTAGGGAAACCCTTAAAAAACCTTAAACACATAAAAAACATAAAACCCCTAAAAACATAAAAAATTATAAAACCCATAAAACCATTAATAATCCCTAAGAATCCTCATAACAACTAAAAACCATAAAAACCAAAAAAAATCTTAAAAAGCCCTAAAATAATTAAAACATAAAAACCGTAAACCCCGAAAAATATAAATAAAACATTTATAACCTAAAAACACATAAAACCCCTATAAACATACAAAACCATAAAACTCCTAAAACCCTTAAGAAACCCTAAAACATAAAAACCCCTAAAACCCCTCAAAACCCATAACAAAACATTAAAAACATAAAAAATACATAAAACCCACAAAAACCTAAAAAATTATATAAAACCTAAAATCCCTAAATACCATAGAACTCCATAAAATCCCCAAAACCCCCAAAAACCATAAAATCCTAAAACCCCCCCAAAAAATCTCGAAAAATGTTAAAAACCTTAAAACCCCTAAAAAATCCTTAAAACCCAAAAACCCTTACAATACCTAGAACCCTAAAAACCCCTAAAAATAATAAAACCCTATAAAAACATTAAAATATCCTAAAAATGATAAAAACCCACTGAAAAAATAAAAAATAATTCAACTCCTAAAATGTTAAAAACCACTATGAAACCTTAAAATCCTTAAAAAAAACTCAAAAAACTCCCCCAAACCCAAAAATACCCTAAAACCCTAAAATCCCTAAAATCCATAAAATCACTCAAAATCCCTAGAAGCCTTAAAAACCATAAAAATCCTAAAATACCCTAATAATTCATAAAACCTATAAAATCCTACAAGCACTAAAAACCCTAAGAAAACATTTAAAACCAAAATAAACTCTTTAAAACCCTAAAAACCCTAATAATTTTAAATCTATAAAACACAAAAAACCCTAAACCCCCTAAAACCCCTAAAACCATAAAAATCCCTAAAAACCATAAAAATATTTAAAAACAATAAAAATCCCTAAAAATATAAAAAACTGAAAATTCCTAAAAAACCATAAGAAACCAATAAATACACAAAAATACCAAAAACACCTAAAAACCAAAGTAGGCTAAATACCATATAAAACCTTAAAAACCCTAAAACAACTCAAAATCCCAAAAAACACTTAAAGAAAAATAAAAATTGAAAAAACACCTAAAATTCCATAAAACATAATAACCCAAAGAACCTTGAAAAACCTTAAGAAAACCATAAAACCTGAAAGGATGTAAAATCCATGAAAATCGAAAAAATGCTAGAAACCCTAAAATTCCCTAAAATTCCCTAAGAATCCTAAAAGCCATTGTTTCGTTCTGGTTTTCGGCCATGAAATTCCCAATGGCTCCGTATCCAATGATTGATGGACCTGATTTACAAAGGAAGGCATTCACCGGATGGTCTGACCAGAAACTCTTAAGAACTCACATTAGTCGAGAGGATGGGAAGTCGGGCTCTTTGCACCCTTTTGGGGGGAAATTATTTCCTATTCCGGGACTCTCTTATAGATTTAAGAAGTATTCATATGTTTGCAAATCTTGGGTTTATAACCAAACATAGTATCAACGGATTTAGCCTTGGTGGGAAACAGTCAACTGGACGCAGAGGTTTGGAATCATTTATGACCGAGTTTTACCATCCCTCATTGGATTAATGACCCCGAAGGGTTGGAACTTTCTTGAGGCGGCACCAGGAGTGGCGTGGTGAACTGATGTGGAGATGATCAGATCGGCCGACTGTTGTGCTTAAAACTCGGGGAGGCTTTCTACGTACCCTGCATAGGAAGCAGGGGTCAAAGTCCATGTAGTTCAGATAGGTGGCAGGGAACCAACATGAAGAGAGACCAGGTGGTCAGATGGGTGGTGGGATTGAGCCTCATAGAGGCTTCCTATGTACTCTATCTAGGAGGCAGGGATCAAACTCCACGTAGTTTACTTTCTCTCAGGGCTTACGCTCTGGGGCAGCCCAGAATGATGGATTGGGGCTTACACTCTGAGGAGGCCTATAAGAGGATGGCATGGTTGATGCTTGCTCTAAGACCACGTGAGTCATGCTCGGTGTGAGAAATAAGAGGCAGCAGGGACCAGAGGATCACGTCACGAAAGGTGCGTCCATGAGAATCGGAGTGGGGCTTATGCATGAAGGCAGCCCAGGGTGATGAATTGGGGATTACACTCTGAGGAGGCCCAGAAGGTCGGGGCTTACTCTGAGATGGATGCCAGTGGTGTCTTCCTTGTGTCTGGCCATGAGGGAATCCCAACCCATTGGTGGGTTGAGGAATATAATGGGGGTCAACACCTATGTGCAAGTGCACAAGAAGGATAATTCCAAGGGCGTTGGAATCAGTCCAAACAAAGGGAGATTAAAAGTGTAAATTACATGCCCGACATTCAGAACACAATGAGGGTGGCATGTTGATGGAGGAAAACTATTTACCATGTTTGAAACACAGTATTCATATCACGTTAGCATGAAATGGGGACGAGAAAATGAGGGTCGACTGCTGACCATATTCGAAACACAGGACCTATCTCGAAGTTTTTTCCAAATTCCTCTGGGGCATTGGCCTAGGACGGTATGTGAGCCAATGCGGCATGAGGCCAGGCCGTTAGGGAGTCCTTTCAGACATGAAAGAGGATGAGGATCCGAATGAAGGACACAGAAAGCATGGGGTGGAGTGATGGAATGTTTGAATGGATTCCAACTCTCTTGAAATTACGCCACTGTGATCATGACGTTAGGCATCTTATGCTTGGAGCATGACGAATCTCTTGTATGGAGCAAGAGACATCCAATTATTGAATGATAGGGAATGCTACAGTTTATAGTCATGTAGAGAGGACTATTTCCATACAGTTTAACGTCATGTGGCCAGGATGAGGACCATACAATTTAACGTCATCTGGTCAGGACGATGGCCATACAGTTTATCGTCATGTGGTCAGGACGACTAGGTAGGAGATACCTAGCAATGGTTGGTGTGGAACTTACGCAAGGGTGTCCTTTTATGGATGAACCTAGAAAAAGGAGCTTGGAGATGGGGTTGTAGGAGAGTCATGAGCAGTAGCTCGACTCATGGAATGTATAGGACGAATGTTGGGGCAACGCAAGGGTTCAATGTAAAATACTGTTGACCCGGCCGGAAAAGTTCATTGTGCAACTCTCCATTTTTCAAGGGGGTCAGTGACGGTAGTGAAGGGACCGGCCCGGAGGGCCGGAACCGTAGCCCGGCACTGACCCCGAGCAGGGGTATGGGGGTGCAGCCCCCGTGGTATGGACCAGCGGGTGCATGGGGTTTTCCGCATGGGGTTGGCCGTGAAGGAGCTGGCAGCGAGGGACTGGTTGCGGAGGAGTTGGACGGGAGGTGCTGGCCGTGAGGGACTGGCTGCAGAGGAGTTGTCCGCGAAGGAGCCGGCCGCGGAGGGGCTGTCCGCGAAGGAGGCTGTCCGTGAAGGATGGATGCATGTGGTTCACGGTTTAGTTGTCCGCGAAGGGTGTCTGTAGAGGAGCTATCCGGGAGGTGCCAAACGTCCACGAAAGATGGACGTCCGCGAAGGATGTCCGTCCGCGAAGGATGCTGGCGCCCGTCCTGCTTCGCGCCCGCGGAGGGGTTTCCGCCTCAATTTCATGAATGACATTGGTCCACAGAGGAGATGGCCATCTGCGAAGGAGATGGTCATCCGCAAAGGAGATGGTCATCCACGAATTAGATCTCCACTAAGGTCTGGCCGCGGAGGTGTTGTATGCATGTGGTTTGCAGACTGGTTTCTCTTCTCTGTGGAAGAGTGCATCCGCGGACAACATGGGGTCTGCGGATGGTCATGGACTGCTGGGAGCAATTTCTCCATCGTCTCCCCACGGGTTTTCACCCGTCCTTCCTCCGTTCTTTTTCTTGTTCCCCTTGGTGAATATTTATAGAGTCGCGAGGAGGTAGTATCGATGGGCCCATGGCACTCTTTGCGTAATCCCATGAGTGAATCCCTCACCCGCAGATGACTCAGTCACCCGATATTTGAGGAGTCGAGGCATGCGGGGTTGCTCTGCGGAGGCACATAAATCTGCCTCTATTCCGCGAATGATGAGGTTTGTGGCGGCATGGACAGGTTGGTGCGGTTCACGGCTGGGGCGATCTGGAATGGTGAACCTGGTTAGCGCCTATCTGCCTCGTGACCGTGGAGGGTCTCCGCCTCCATTTCGTGGACGAAGCTGGTCCGCAGAATTACTGGAGGGCGGTCTGCCGAACCGGTCGCGTTCTGTTGCTGGGAGCTGGTGCGTGGACCGGTTCAGTCCTTTTCCATGTCTTACAGTAATTGGATGCGGAATTTTCAGGACCCTACATCCATAAAAACCTCGAAAATAATTAAAATCCCTAAAAACACATAAAAACCCTAAAACCACTAAAAACTATAAATCTCTAAAAAGATAAAAAAATTAATATATTTAAAAATATAAAAACTCAAAAAATCATAAAACCCATAAAAAAAATAAAAACCATAAAAACCATAAAAACCATAAAACCATAAAAACTACCAAAATCATTAAAACCCTAAAAACAATGAAATTCTGAAAAATTACCTAAAAATCCAAAAAAATAAAATACATTGAAAATCCAATGAAAAAAATAAAAAAAACTCTTAAATCCCATAAAATCATAAAAAACAGTAAAACCCCTAAAAACCCTAAAAACCCACAAAATATCCAAAAACCAAAAATCCTAAAAATCCGTAAAAATCCCTAAAAAACCTTAAAAATATAAAAAACCAAAAAAACCCTGAAAAACCATAAGAAAAACATAAAAAAATAAAAAACCTAAAAACCCTAAAATCCCTAAAACCCTAAAAATCCCCTAAGCCCCATCTATATATATAAAAACATATAAAAATAAAAAACAAAAAAATCCATAAAAATCCATAAAAATTAAAAACAACATGAAAACAAGAAAATCCCTAAGAAAACCTTGACCACCTAAAAAAAGATAAATCCTCTTAAAATCTTGAAAATGATAAAACCACTAAAAAACATAAAATGAACCTAAAACCCTACAACCAAAAAAACACCTAAAAACCATAAAAAATCTAAAAACTTAAAAACCACCTAAAATACAAAAAAACCATTGAACATATAAAAACATTAAAAAACATTAGAAAATATTAAAAAAATATAAAAAACATAAAAATAATAAAAAACACACAAAAAACTAAAACCCAAAAAACCAAAACCCCCCAAAACCAATAAGACCCTCAAAATCCTTAAAAGCCATTAAAACTGTAAAAATCTAAAAAAACCCAAACAATTCTATAAAAATGTAAAACACTTAAGATCCTGAAAACCCCTAATAAATCCTTAAAAAATAAGAACACATAAAACCCCTAAAAATATATAAGATGTTAATAACCCTAAAAAATCCAAAAAAACCAAGTACCATTGAAAACCCTAAAAACCCTAAAAACAATAATAAAATCCTAAAAATTTACTAAAAATATAAAAAAAATAAAAAACCATTAATCCCAATAAAAATATAAAAACAATTAAAAACAATAAAATCATAAAATAAAAAAAATCATAAAAAGACCATAAAACCCCTAAAGCACCTAAAAACCATCAAAACATCTAAAAACCTAAAAAACTCGAAAAACTACTAAAGCCCTAAAAACACACTAAAAAATTATAAAAACCCTTTAACCTATTAAAATAATAAAAAATATATAAAATAATTAAATACCCTTTATGAAATCAAAAAAAACCAAAACATCAAAAATCCCAAAACAACCCAAAACAACCCTAAAAACATCAAAATCTATAAAAACCCTGAAATCCATAAAAATTCTAAAAATCCCTTAAAATGCATAAAATTTAAAAACATTAAAAATCATGAAAATCCCTAATAAAACAATAAAACTTAAAAACACTTAAAACACAAAAAAACCTAATAATCTATAAAACACTAAAAAACACTAAATGACTTAAGAAAGAAAGATAGATCAAGGATGGGGACCTAACGGTGATGGATATCCCGTCCGGACATTGGTTTTACTTCCTCCTACTGGTGAGGTTGAACCTTCTCCAGATTTTCTAGAGGTATGCGGCCACAATGAGCTCTTCCAACTATGTAATCGATCATCCTCTTGGTTTGGTGTGATCAGCGGCGCACCGAAGGCCTCGGGACTGAAGATTAATTTTGCGGAGGCAGTGAAATCTGTGATCTCACTTTCCTTCTCTGATTTTGATCCCTCCTCCCCTAGTCAAGTCATTTAGAAGGGGAGAGTGGCTCATGTCTCAGTGAATCATGAGGCAGTGGAGGAAAGACACAATTTATGTCGTTTCTATATTATTTCCTGGGTGTTTACCCCCAAGGGTGAGAGGGTCTAGAATTTCTCTAATCTCACCAATTAGATCACGGAGATCTGGGGCTTGTCCGAGTGAAGAATGACTGCCATGGGGAGATGGAAATTTCATATTGTCTTCGCATCAGATGAATGCATGAGACGGGCTTAGAGCTTCTACTCTGTTAACTTGAATCCCGGCCTTCTAAGGATTAAATAGTGGGATTCAAACATTGATCCATTGAACATAAATAACACCTCTACAGATGTATGGATTCACATTTATAATATTAGACGGCTTTATTGGAACCCTCAGATCCTATGGGACATTCCTTCCTTGGTGGATTATCCTATACGCATTGATAAGGAGACCGAAAATCCAAAGTGCAAGCACTATGCTCATGTACTTGTTGAAGTTGACTTGGCCACAACACTAATAGAAGAAGTGGTTCTCAACACATATGAAGAGTGCTTCACTCTGGAGATCCAGTATGAGCACAAACCCCGATTTTTCCTTCATTGTAATCTATTTGGGCATCTCATCTCATACTGCCGACTTCTGAAGGTGTGTACCAAGTGAAATCTTAAAGGGGACACTACTGTGTCCTACAACAGGAAACTAGGTGCTGGAGCAGTGGCAAAGGCCCCTAGCCAATCACCTTCTCCCTCCCAGTCTATTCCTGATGTGGTTCGTTGTCCTGTAGAGAATCCTTCATCAAGGAGGGCATCGGAGGTCGATGATACTCTCTGGCAAGGGATTCCCTCCCACTTACAGGGAGTCGTTGTTGGGTCTAATCCCCCATATGAATAGATGGCTACCTCAGACTCTGCTGCTGTCACTCCTGATCTGCAGACAACTATGGTTGAGCCTGGCCAAACCTCAGAGCCTACTACTGGTTGGGCAGTCATGGATGAGCCTGGCCAGACATCCTTGCACCCTGGTCCTTATATGGTGGCGGGTCATGCCGGCTGCCAGGGAGCATCCCCTCACATCCAGAAGGTGGATGATGGTATGGTTCACATTGCAACTACAGGGCTCCCTTCCCCCCTTGGCCCTGAGAAGGACTGCCCACCTCTGGCCCTTCTGTCACTGTCTGATGATTCCTTCATGGCTATGTCCTCTAACAAGGATTCACAATGAGACACAGCTAAAGGTGCCTCCCCAGTGTCACTCTGCCCCATGAACAGGTTCACCCCTCTCAGCGGTATCTTCTGGGCTGATGAGGCTGAAGAACAGAATGATAAGGAGGCAGAAGTTTCCTCCAAGCTGGCTGACAAGAAACCACCACATGAGGTTGGTTCTCAACCTTCTGATGACCTGGGAATCAAATACCGGGTTACTAAAGATTATCCTTCCACTAAGAAGAACCATGTGGTTAGGCCCAAGAATAAGGGTAAAAAGTCAAAGGCGAAAGCAGTGCCCCTAAATGATAACAAAAACCCTGTGAACGGGGAAATATCTACTTAATTTGATGTGGATACTCTTCTATAACTACTAGGGGATTGGGAATCCTCCCACTTCCTTAGCCCTTATGAATTTCCTTACTTCCAAAAGGCCTATGATTCTTGGAATTGCTGAGCCAATGATCCCATTTGATAACTATACGGGTTTCAACTGGGGAAACCTTGGTTACTTCTGTGTTTCCATGACTGCTAATTAGAATGGTATTGAAACCTTATGGGTGCTTAAGCATGATGACATTCAATTGACATCTGTGGATGTGAGCCACCAAGTCATCACCTTGTTTGTCATGTACAACTTTACCCCTCTCTCTCTGTCCTTTGTGTATGCCTCCTGATCCTATTTGAGGAGAAGAGATCTATGGGAAAAATCAATTACTCTATATGGGATCATTGAGAATAGATGGATTGTGATCGGGGACTTCAACCCTATTCTGCGCCCAGATGAGAATTTTGACTCCAACTTCTCTTGCTTTGCTGTTGAGGACTTCTCCTTCAGCCTTGATGCTTGTGATTTCATGGAAGTCCCTATCTCGGGAGCCCCCTTCACTTGGGGCGTTTCACTGTGAATGAAAGGATGGCCAGAAAGCTGGATAGATGTTTTTATAGGACAAATGATGGGAGTCTTCCCCTTGATGTCTTGGGCTTTACCCTCCCCATGTTCAATTTGGATCACAATCCTTTGATTGCTAACTATTCCGTAGGCTATCCAAGGTCATCAAAATTTCCATTAATGTTCAATAATGCTATCTTACGGTTCCTGGATGTAGAGAAATTGTCATCAGTGGCTAGAATGAAGACCTTCAGGGTAGTCATTACCTTAGTTTGGTCTCCAAGAACAAAAAAATCAAATCCTTTCTCAATGAATGGAGCATGGGATGTTTCTCTAGTCTGGACGATGACATTCGGGCTGTTGAGCATCAACTTGTCTTCCACCAATAATCTAATCAACACTTGTCCTTTCCCTCTCGAGAGGAGCTGTAGCTCCATGCCAAGCTTGATGATCTTATGGCTCTTAAAGAAAAATGACCAAGAATCATTTCAATGTTAGATGGACCAAGGATGGATATCACAACATGAAATGCTTTCCATCATTTGCACAGGGATGAAAAGGGAAAAATGTGTCTAATGGTTGTCCATATCTCAGGATCTACCTTCACCTCGGAGGATGATATTTACGCTGTCATTATAAATCATTTCCTAGGGATTTACTCAGATGATGGCGGGGATTAGTCTCTCCCCTTGATGGACTCCATCCTACTATGCATTGATGATCACCAGAATAGGGATCTAACAATCCCCCCCCCTTACGGAGGAATTTAGGGATTCCTTGTTCTCTCTGAACATTGACAGCACATCAGGACCAGATGGTTTCACTAAAAAATTATTCATGTCTTACTGGGATATCATGCATGAGGGCATCACCAGCGTTGTTCTGTAATTTTTTCTCTATAGTGTGTTCCCACATGTGGTCAAATCTAATTTCATTACCCTGATTCCCAAAAGGGATAATGCCATTGACATCGGTGACTTTCGACCAGTGGCCATTGGAAACACCGTCCCCAAAATTATCAGTAAGATTCTTGTCATGCGAATGGGGAAGTTTGTGGGGGATATTCTTACCCCTAACCAGTTCGGGTTCGTCCCGAGCAGGAACATCCAGAAATTCCTTTTCACGGCCTCGAAGAGCATCAACTTTATGCAGAATTAGTCCAAGTAGGGAAACTTTGCGCTTAATATTGACATCTCCAAGGCTTTCAACACCATTAATTAGAGCTTTATCTCCCAAGTCCTTTCCATGTATGGCTTCTCGGACAACTTTATCAGGATTATTATGTCCATTCTAAGTAGCGTCGGGGTATATATTCTCTTAAATGGTTCCCTGAAGGGGTTCTTCCCCTGTTCTTGTGGGGTCAGACAGGGTGATCTGCTCTCAGGATTCCTCTTTGCAATTGTAGGGGATTACTTGAACAGGTTCCTCATTGACATTTTCTAGGATAGTCTATTCAATCCTATTAGGAAAGGGAAGGATCATCACATTCCATCCTATCTGTTGTATGATGACGATATTCTCCAGTTTGGGTAAGCTAAAAAACGGACCTTGGAATCCATCCGGATAATCTTCCGGCATTATGAATATGTGGTGGGGAAATCTATTAGTTAGAGAAATTCTTTGATCTTCTTTGGGGAGGGGATCCCACGTTCCCGTAAAATCTCCCTTGCAAAGTCTCTTTGTTTCAAGAGCGGGAAACTCCATTTTGACTACCTGGATGTTCATATTTTTTGGGGATGTGTCAAACGCTGTCACCTTGAGAACATTACCTCAAAAATTACCCCATAGCTGGCGAAGTGGAAAGGGGAATCCCACTCGCAAGCCGAAAGGGTCTGTCTTATCAACTAGGTGATTACTTATATGTTCACTTATGATTTCTCCATCTACAGATGGCCAGTTAATCTCATTAATGAAATTCAAGATAAGATCAGGAATTTTTCCTCGACGGGGTGTATAAGTCAAAGGAAATCGGTTATAGTGGCCTGGAAGGACTGTACTAAACCAATTGAGTTGGGAGGGATTTATATCGAAGTCCTCAGACGATAAAATGATGCTCTCCTTGCTAAATTTACTTGAGGGATGCTAAGTCCTATAGGTGGGGGCTTGGGTTTCACTCATGAAGGATTCATGCTCAAACTTTGTGATGATTATGCAAGATACATTCCCTCTACTGTTTGGCCAGCAATTCGTGAGTCGTACAAGGCCATTATTTCTCACTCTAAATAGATTGTTTCAAAGCACTCATATTTGAATGCTTGGCCCACACCTTGGCTTGATAGAATGTCACAAACCGTCCTCGGGGCCCGTTACATGACTACCCCAAGCCCTCTTTCCAAAGGCCAGGGGCTGGAGACTAGCACCAAAGGTGTAAATCCCAATACTGGGAAGGCATTGCCTTTATAAAAGTAAACAAACACAATATAGTACACAACTGAAGTAAGCACTAAGTAAAACTGTATACAAAAGTAAGTGATGAATGGAAAGGGGCCATAAATACAAGCCTAATAGTAAAGTACAACTACTGTAAAGCTAGTACAACTGTAGAAAGGTAAATAGAAACTCCTGAGTCATCCTCAGGGAATCCCACCTGAAGGGTGGGTATAGATGGCCTCCTCAGCACCCCGGGTCCATCCGTCTGCTCTGAGTACGTCTCACCAAGTGGTCCACCTCCGAGTACCATCCAGATCTACAAGTCTCTACCTCGATTAGTGTTGTCCATCGTCTGCATCCAACACAATGTAGTGCAGGCATAGCCCATGCATGGGTGAGTATACGATACTCAGTGGGGACCCCGAGACCCCCAAAGGTCTCCCAGAATCCATGAAGGATAAACCACAGAAGAAATACATGATCAAGAAGTATCAACCAACTCTACTTAGGTATATGATCATACATATACCTAAGTTATCAATCACAGTTCAGCTCCAACTCTCGATCCCAAGCGCAACCCAGTCCACATAGGAAAGTAAGTCAATCGCATCGATGATGATGATTGAAAGTTACGACTTAGCTGACACCAGGTATACACAACTTAAAAAGAGTAAGAGATGATTAGTTGTAGCCACTGAATCATATTTCACTGTCGAATGGAAGATACCCGCAGAAAACTAAAACAACAGTATGTCGTTGCTGTCGAACCCACGGAAGATTCAGTCCAGTCTCGTTTCTATCGAACCCACAGAGGATTCATTCCAGTCTCGTTTTTATCGAACCCACGGAGGATTCAGTCTAGTATCGTTGCTGTCGAACCCACGGAGGATTCAGTCCAGTATCTTTGTTGTCAAACCCATGGAGGATTCAGTCCAGTCTCTTTGCTGTCAAACCCAAGGAGGATTCAGTCCAGTCTCGTTGCTATCGAACCCACAGAGGATTCAGTACAGTCTCATTGCTGTCAAACCCACAGAGGATTCAGTCCAGTCTCGTTGTTGTACAACCCATGGAGGATTCAGTCCAGTCTCGTTGCTGTCGAACCAACAGAGGATTCAGTCCAGTCTCGTTGCTCTCGAACCCATGGAGGATTCAGTCCAGTAGCCATCGTCGTCGAACCCACGGAGGATTTCAGTACGGTAGTCGCCGCAGCCAACTCTAGAGTTCCCGCACACAGCACGCTTGTTTCCGGGAGGGTCCGCTCCTCGAGTCAAATGTCAATACATCAACTATCACTAATTACTGAGTTGATATATCCAGAAGTTCCGTCTCTTCAATAGAAACCCAATTCTATAGACGGCGCGTCAATCGGACGCCCAGTCTGAGAGTTATTGGCTTTTTTGTTCTAGGGGCCCGGTTGGTTTTTTAAGCTAAACCAACCCGACCATACTCCAACTGCATCCAAACCTCATGTGGAGTATTCTAAAAGTACCGTCTCATCAAAAGGAATCCAACATAGTGGACGGAATGACATTCGGACGTCCGGTTCTTATGTTATAAGCCTTTCCGCTCCGAGGGCCCGGTTGGTTTGGGGTTCGAACCAACTCAGCCATACCCAAACAACACCAAAACCTTGACTGTGATATACCAAAAAGAACGTCTCGATCCATGTAATCCTATGAAAATGATGGTTCATCGATCAGGGGTCCTTATCTCATGATATGAGTGAAATTCCAAAAAGGGGTCCAAAGAGGGGGGTCTGGGTCCGATCCGCCCGGCCCAACCCGTCCTAGTTCAGCCCGAACCGGTTCGACCCAGCCTGGGTCTAGGTATGGCCTTGTAGGGCATGGCCTAGCCTGACTGCTAAGGCCCCGCCCGTGCACGGTGGCCCGACCCGTGCGACAGGGGGCCCGCCCCACACGGCTGGCGCCCCGGCCCGCGCTGCAGGCAGCCTGCCCCGTGCGCAGGCAGACCAGCTCGGTGGCCGGCCGCAGCTTGGCCAGCTGGCCGAGCGCGATGCGGGGGGGGGGGGGGCTATTTTTTTAACGGCGGCGCCATCTGGGGCCACCCGTGTCTCCCAGAACCCGTGGACACGGGTTCCGCTCTGCGGCACTGCGGCTGGCGCCGCAGTAGTCTTCTGCCGGCGGCGCGCAAGGGGCGCCGCGGTCCCCAAGAAGCCATCCAGTGCCGGCGACCTGCGCCTTCGCGCTTCTTCGCGGGCCACCAAAGTCATTCTGGTGGTCTTTTTTTCCTTCTGCCCGTGCCTATGGCCTCTTTGGGTCCTACCCTTCACTGCGACGACCTCAAATCATCATTTCCCTTCCGTTCACCTGTCGTCCAACAAACTGCGCATCAAGAACAAAAAGGTGGAGCGTCTGGACTTGTATGTTAGTCCTTTCCCTCCGTGATAGAGGCTCAAAAAATTATCTGCCAATGTACGAGGGTATAATTCACATAAATAAAATTATACAAAACCCCCTACATCAATTCTAGGTTCGTTCGTCATTGACGACGTCGATTCATTGAGGTCGGGGTGCGTCTGAGGAGGAAGCATCGTTGTTAGCGATGTTCTTCACAGACAGCGTCTTATCACATGATGTGGAGAAAAGGGAAGGGTGACAGGCGTTCCTCATGGGCGACGCCTCACATTCTTTCCCTGTTTGAAGAAGGTATAAGGAGAAGATGTTTCTTCGCATTCTTCGTGGAGAGGGAGATGGTGTTCGCAAGAAGAAGGATCTCCCTAATTCTCCAAGAGTTCTCCCCAATAGAATAATTTCCAACCAAAATCAAATATTAGGCTCTCTAATATTTTAATCTTGCCATGCCTTTCAAAAGAATTAAAAAACAAATTAATTAATGAGGACATTAATTAGTTCAGTTGGCATGGAGAGTTTACCCAAATTAATAATGGGAAGATGAGTAGTTTAAGAGGAGTTTAAGAGGAGTTAAATGGGGGTTTTCAAGGGAGTTGGGGGGGTTAGGTGCTCATGTAGGCCCCAGACACATTATCCTCCCATGGGAGATTATGTGGGATGTGGGCCCCACCTCGAACTCCCCATTGGAGGAAATAACCACCCCTTCACAATAAAATTATTTACACAACAATTTTATTTAATTTAGAATGAATCGTTAAAATAAAACTTCTACTCTCGAACAAACAGAACTGCGGTAAAGGTCCCCTTAATAGAATACCGGCACTGAAATTTCATTGGTGTCCTCAGATTTCAATTCTGAGAACTGGTTTAAATGATAGAAAAACCTACATGTATGTTTACTAAATGTACTCGAACAAAACATTATAAATTGATTCTGGGCACACCGGGCCTCAGAATCAGGTGCCGTTAGAAACTGCAGACTCGTAAAATTTCAAAGAATTTTAGGAATAAATTTCCTTTAAATATCCGGGTATTTACATTACCCCCACATCAGGGCTTTATGTATCTGTAAAGCTACAACACACACTAGGGAAACAAATGGGGGTACTGAGTATGCATATGAGCCTCCCGCTCCCATGTTCTCTCTTGGAGGTTCCCATGCTGCCAGAAAATGTGAACCAAAGGAATTGACCATTCACGTAGGACCCGCTCTTGTCGATAATCAATCTCCACCAGGACCTCCACGAAGGTCACCCCATCACCAACGTCCATCCCCCCGTGGTCGATGATGTGGGACGAGTCGTGCATGTATCTCCTTAGCTGAGATACGTGGAAGACGCCGTGCACCCGGTGCAACTGAGGTGGAAGGGCCAGGCGATAATCCACCTCACCTACTATGCTGAGGACCTAGAAAGGTCCGATGAATCGTGGAGATAACTTGCTGCCCCGACCAAATCTCAGTAGACCTCGTCAAGGTGGGACCCATAGGAAGACGTGGTTGCCATCCTCAAACTGCAGTGGTCTCTATATCTTATCAGCATAGAACTTCTGTCTGTACTGTGCAGTCTCCATCTACTCCTGGATGATCTTTACCTTCTCCGTCATATCCAGAACCATCTCTAGTTCTACAAGTGATGACACCCCAGTGTCAGTCCAGCACATAGAAGATATGCATGGTCGGCCGTACATTGCCTTGTAAGGGCCATCCCGATAGTGGAGTGGTAGCCGTTGTTGTACGCAAACTCAACCAATGGTAAGTGATCCTCCCAGCTGTGACCATGGTCGAGGACACATGCATGAAGAATGTCCTCGAGAGTCTGACTGGTTCTCTCAGTCTGACCATCCGTCTGAGGATGGAAGGCGGTGCTCAAGAGAATATGCATCCCAAAAGACTCCTGCAACCCCTTCCATAGCCGGGAAGTGAAATGGGCATCCCAATAGGAGATGATCGTCGATGGAACACCATGAAGATGTACGATATCCTATACGTAAAGGCATCCCAAGCTCTCTACTGATCCCTGCCCTCTGATCCGTAGGAAGTGGACCAACTTGGTGATTCGGTCAACAATCACCCAGATAGAGTCATTTCCTCTGGATGTACTTGGAATTCCCATCATGAAATCCATTGATATCACATCCCACTTCTACTATGGGATCTCTAAGGGTTGAAACAAGCCTACTGAAACATGGTGCTCTGCTTTCGCTTGCTGACAAGTGAGGCATCGATAAACAAACTCTGCCACCACCTTCTTCATACCCGACCACCAGTGTTGTCATCTAAAGTCCTAATACATCTTCACCACTCCCTGATGTACCGCTAGTGGGGAAGTGTGGAACTCCCTCATCACATCCTCCTATAGTGCAACTGGTACCATGGTACATCCTCTGAAGAGGATAAAATGCTTCCCACCTTCAGAAAATCCATCAGGTGCCTTCCCTGAGGATATCTGAGAATGTCGCATCTCACAGTCAACGTCCCTCTATTGAACCTCACTGACTCACTGAAGTAGTGAAGAAGTGACTATGAGAGACTGCAGTAAGGCTGCTCCATCTCTATCCACAAATGATATCTGCGACGCGGCCAGCTGCTTCGTTGCATCTCATTGCAGCTGATTTCATGATCTTCTACAGAGAGCATCGGCTACGACGTTCCTCTTTCTAGAAGTATAGACCATCTCAAAGTCATAGTCCTGGAGGAACTCAAGCCTTTGTCGCTGTCTCAGGTTCAGGTTCTTCTGCGAGAAGATACAACTGAGACTATTGATATTAGAGTAAACCGTAAATCTTTCACTCATCAAACTATGAGTGAGACTAGACAAAAGTAAATAACTCAAGTTCACCCTTCTTCTCCTACATCCTGCAAGAGATGATAATATTTGTCCTTTGTCGAGAAGAGAAATCTGGTCTCATCCTCTGGATGAACCATGTTCTTTGCCTAATACAGTCAATCCTGACATGAACAATACTATCTCATGCCATGAACAACATCGTAAGGCCCCGACGCTACTACTAAGAGATCCAACCATCACTCTCACCTCCAAGGGTTGAGTCACAATGTCGGCATTAGTGTATGGTCACTGGGTCTCCTCTAGTAGGAATCTCAAACGTGAGGATCAAGTCATTGGTTTTAACTGGGACCTCTCAGAATCAACCAAATAAAAAGGATAGGGAATCAAACAACACAAGGACAAGGGTCTTTTATTACTATAGCTCAATGTACAAAGACACAAAGCATCCACAAAAAATGACATCAACAAAGATAGAAGAATCATAAACAAAGGCCTCCATGTCTAGAGATCGTCCCGCTCCTATCCACTTGCTGCTCGACCAGCTCCTCTACCACCTCTGCCTGCTCCCGATGGACTTCCACATTCGAACCTCTTCCTCTTCCTGGAAGGTCCCTCTACATCCTGCTACTCTTCTACCGGACGGGTCGGGTTGTCTCGAGCCATGTGACCCTGCTCTCCATGTTCATATCATGTCCTTCTCCTTGTATGGATGGCTCTAACTCGTGTTCCCCGCACAACCATACTTGTATCCTGGGGTTTCCCACCTGTTGGCCTAGTCTGCTTGGACTTCTGTGTCATATGTACACTGCCGGCTGTGGAAGACTCCGCTATGGTCGGAAATCCCTGTGGAAAGATCAGTAGCTCTTGATCCCGCCCAGAGCGTAGAGTCGCTGGTACAAAATCAACCCTTAAAAGACCCTCAACGTCTCCCCAGGTGAGAGTCACCTCATCATAAAACTGGAGAATCAGGCTCCACCACCTCTCAGCATCTCCCTGAAAGAGACTAACAACTAGGTACACCATCATGTCAGTGGGTGTCCCAACTGTGTGGAAAACTCATGCTACAACCTCCAGCCAGCACTTGGTTGTCTAAAAATCTATCTCACCTTGAAACCCTAGAGGCCTATATCGCAAGAACCCATGAAACACGCTCAAGAAGTGCACACCCTCTGCTGCTGGGGCTGGTGGAAACAGTAGCCCAGTAGTTAGTGGTACCGCTGGTGCCTCCACTGGGATGGGCCCCTGCACCGTGGCCTCGCTGCTCGGGGGGATACCATCACGCTCTCCACTCGGAACCTGCGCTAACTGACTAGGTGAATACATCCTGAAAAGAAACAGGTGCTCCAAGATCAAAAAGTATACCTGGTGAGCTGACACAAAATAATCACAAAGAAATTTTTTAAAAGGAAACACACACACAATCTGTATTTTCATACACTGAGTCAGAAATCATAGGTCAGTGTTCTGGTGTATGGATTCATCGGCCGCCGCACCAGCAAGGGAATCCCTAGTACTGAAAACCACACTCAATACTCTTACCACTATTGATTCAAAGAAAAGAATGATCAGATTCCTGAGTTTTTTGGTAGAACTGTCTTTTCTGATACTAATTTTTCACGACCCGTCCTCGGGGCCCGTGCAGTGACTACCCCAAGACCGCCATCCAATGTCCAGGGGCAGGAGACTAGCACCAAAGGCATAAATCCTTATACTGGGAAGGCATTGCCCTTATAAAAGAAAACAAACACAACCGAGTATGAAACTGAAGTAAGAACTAATTAAAAGTGTATACAAAAGTTTTTTTTGAAAGGAAAGGGGCCAAAAATACAAGCCCAACAGTAAAGTACAACTATTGTAAAGCTAGTACAACTGCAGAAAGGTAAACAGCAACTCCTGAGTCGTCCTCCGGGAATCCCACCTGAAGGCTGGGTGCAGATGGCCTTATTAACACCCTGGGTCTATCCATCTACTCCAAGTACATCTCGCCAAGTGGCCGACCTCTACGTACCGTCCATCTCTACAAGTCTCTACCTCGATTAGTGATGTCCATTGTCTGTATCCAACACAATGCAGTTCGGGAATAACCCGTGCAGGGGTGAGTATACGATACTCAGTAGGGACCTCGAGACCCCCAAAGGTCTCCCAGAATCCACCAAGGATAATCCAAAGAATAAATACATGATCACAAAGTATCAAGAAAATCTACTAAGGTATATGCCCATAAAAATAACTAAGTTATCAATCACAGTTCGGATTCAACTCTCAATCCCATGCACAACCCAGTCCACACAGGAAAGTAAGTTAATCAGATTGATGATAATGATTGAAAGTCAATACTTAGCTCACACCAGGTATAAACAAATTAATGAGAGTAAGAGATGATTTACTGTAGCAACTGAATCATATCTCACTATCGAAAGATAGATACCCACAGAAACCTAAAACAACAGTATGTCATTGTTGTCGAACCCATGGAGGATTTAGTCCAGTCTCGTTGCTGTCGAACCCACAGAGGATTCAGTCCAGTCTGGTTGCTGTCGAACCCATAGAGGATTCAGTCCAGTATCATTGCTGTAGAACCCACAAGGGATTCAGTCCAGTCTCGTTGCTATCAAACCCACAGAGGATTCATTCCAGCCTCTTTTCTGTCAAACCCATGGAGGAATCATTCCAGGCTCGTTGCTATCGAACCCACAAAGGATTCAGTCCAGGATTGTTGCTTTCGAACCCACAGGGGATTCAGTCCAGGCTCGTTGATGTCAAACCCATGGAGGATTTTTTTCCAGCCTCATTGCAGTCAAACTCACAGAGGATTCAGTACAGTATCCATCATCATCGAACCCACAGAGGAATCCAGTACGGTAGTCGTTGCAGCCAACTCTATGGTTCCCGCACACAGCATGCTCGATTCCGGGAGGGTCCACTCCTCGAGTAAAATTTTGATACATAAACTATCACAATGTCCTGAGTTTATGTATCTAGAAGTTTCATCTTTTCAAAAGAAACCCAATGCGACAGACGGTGCGTCGATCGGACGTTCGGTCTGAGAGTTATTGGCTTTTTCATTCTAGGGCCCCTTTTTTTTAATATAAACCAACCCGATCGTACTCCAACTGCATCCAAACCTCAAGTGGAGTTTTCCAAAAGAACCTTCTCATCAAAAGGAATCCAATTTAGTGGACAACACGACATTCGGGCGTCTGGTCCTTATGTTATAAGAATTTACCCCCCGAGGGCCCGGTTGGTTTCGGGTTCGAACCAACCCGGCCATACCCAAACTTCTCCAATACCTTGTGTGTGATATACCTAAATTACCATCTCGATGAAACTAATTCTACACAACTAACGGTGCATCGATCGGAGGTCTGTAGCTCATGATATGGTAAAAAAAGGGGTCCGAAGAGGGGGGTCTGGGTCCGGTCCGACCCGGCCCAACCCACCCTAGGTCGGCCAGAACTGAGTCTACCCGACCCGGGTCCATGTTTGGACCGGTAGGGCACGGCCCGACCTAGCGGCTGATGCTCGGCCCGCATGCGGTGGCCCGACCCGCACAAAACACGGCCCGACCTGCGCGCAGGCGGCCCGACTCGGTGGCCGGCCGCGGCTCGGCCAGCTGGCCGAGCACGACGCAGGGAGGCGCGACCACCGATTTTGTAACAACAGTGCCTGTTGGGGTGGCCCGTGTCTCCCGGAACCCGCGGACGTGGGTTCCGCTCCGCCGCCACCATGACTGGTGCCGCGACGCTCTTCTGCCAGCTGCACACAAGGGGCGCCGCTGCCCCCTGGTGGTCGGCTGGTGCCAGCCACCGCCTCCCGTTGTTGGTGCCACCACGCCGTTGAGCTTCTCTGCGGGCCACCGGAGTCATTCCGGTGGTCTGTTTTGCCTTCCTCCTGTGCCTACGGCCTCCTTGGGTCCTGCACATCACTACGAAAACCTCAAATCATCATTTCCCTTCCGTTCACCCGTTTCCCAAAAAACAGTGCATCAAGAATGAAAAGGCGGAGGGTCTGGACTTGTTCGTTAGTCCATGCCACCTGCATTAGAGGCTCAAACAGTTTTCTGCCAAAGTATGAGGGTATAATTCACATAAATAAAATTATACAAAACCCCCTACCTCAATTATATTTTTTTCGTCATCGACGACGTCGATTCATTGAGTTAGGGTGCATCCAAGGAGGAAGCGTCGTTGTTGGTGACGTTATTCGTGGATGATATCTTGTCCCTTGATGCGAAGGAAAAAGAAGGGTGAGAGGTGTTCTTCATGCGAAATGCCACACATTCTTGCCCCGGTTGAATACGGTAGAAGGAGAAGATGGTTCTTCACATTCTTTGTGGAGAGGGAGATGTTCTTCGCGGGAAGAAGGCTCTCCCAAATTCTCCAGGAGTTCTCCCCAATAGAATAATTGACAACCCAAATCAAATATTAGGCTCCTTAATATTTTAATCTTGCCATGCCTTTCAGAATAATTCAAAAAAAAATTAATTAATGAGGACATTAATTAGTTCAGTTATCCTCGAGAGTTTACCCAAATTAATAAAGGGAAGATGAGGAGTTTAAGAGGAGTTAAATGGGTTTTGTCAAGGGAGTTGAGGGGTTAGGTGCTCGTTTGGGCCCCACACACATTATCCTCCCATGGGAGGTTATGTGGGATATGGGACCCACCTCAAACTCCTATTTGGCGGAAATGACCACCCCTTGACAATAAAATTGTGTACACAACAATTTTATTTATTCTAGAATGAATAAATAAAATAAAACTTCTACTCTTGACCAAACGCAACTGCGATAAAGGTCACCTTAAGCGAATACCAGCACTGTGAGTTCATCGGTGTCCTCAGAATTCAATTCCGAGCATCAGATTAAATGATAGAAAAACTCGAATGTATGTTTACTGAACGTACCCGAAAAAAACATCCGAAATTGATTCCGGGCACACTAGGCCTCAGAATCAGGTGTCGTCAGAAACTGTGGACTCATAATATTCCAAAGAATTTATGAAAAAATTTTACTTTACATTTCCGAGACTTTACATTACCCCCATCACAGGGATTTAATTCCCTGTAAAGCTAAAACACACACTAGGGAAACAAATGGGGGTACTGAGCACACATCTTAGCCTCCCGCTCCCATGTGCTCTCCTGGAGGTTCCAATGCTGCCATCGAATGCACACCAGAGGAATCGACCATCCATGTAGGAACTTCTCCTGTCGATACTTAATCTCTACCAGGACCTCCGTGAATGTTTACCCATCACCAATGTTCATACCCCATTGGTCGATGATGTGGGACGAGTCATGCACATATCTCCTCAGCTGAGATACGTGGAAAACGTCATGCACCCAGTGAAATTGAGGTGGGAGGGTCAGGCGATAATCCACCACACTTACTCTTCTGAGGACTTGGAAAGGTCTAATGAATTGTGGAGATAACATACCACCCTGGACAAATCTCTATACAACTCATCGAGGCGAGACCCATAGGAAGACGTGGTCGCCATCCTCGAACTCCAGTGGTCTCTGTCTCCTATCAGCATAGGACTTCTATCTGAACTATGAAATCTTCATCCAATCCTAGATGTTTTTCACCTTCTCTGTCGTAGGCTGAACCATCTCTAGTCCTACAAGTGCTGACTCCCCAGGTTCAGTCCAGTACAGAGATGATATGCAAGGTTGGTTGTACAGTTCCTCATAAGGGTCATTCCGATGGTGGAGTGGTA
Organism: Viscum album; assembly: GCA_963277665.1. Lineage (NCBI taxonomy): Eukaryota > Viridiplantae > Streptophyta > Magnoliopsida > Santalales > Viscaceae > Viscum > Viscum album. Next base: position 395,764,392 of record OY728157.1, read on the forward strand.
GCTGTTGTTGTATGAAAACTCCACCAAGGGTAAGTGATCCTCCTAGTTGTGACCAAGGTTTAGGACACATGCACGGAGCATGTCCTCAAGAGTCTGAATGGTCCTCTCAGTCTGACCATCTGTCTGAGGATGGAAGGCGGTGCTGAAGCAAAGCTGCGTCCCAAAAGCCTCCTGAAACCCCTTCCATAGTCAGGAAGTGAAATAAGAATCCCGATTGGAGACAATATTTGATGGAAAACCATTAAGACATACAATCTCCTATATTTAGAGGATTCCCAAGTTCTCTATTGATCCCTGCTCTCGGATCGGTAGGAAGTGGGCCGACATGGTGAGTTGGTTGACAATCACCCAGATAGAGTCGTGTCCCCTGGATTGACGTGGAATTCCCGTCATGAAATCCATGGATATCCTGTCCTACTTCCACTATGGTACCTATAAGGGCTGAACGAAGCCTTCTGTAACCTGGTGCTCCGCCTTCACTTGCTAACAAGTGAGGCATCGAAAAAAAAACTCTGGTACTGCCTTCTTCATACCCAACCACTAGTGCTGTCGTCTGAGGTCCTGATACATCATCGCCACTCCTGGATATACCGCTAGTGGGGAAGTGTGTAACTCCCTCAACACCTCTTCCTGTAGTAATACGAGTACCATGGTACATCCTATGAAGAGGATGACATGCCCCCCACCTTTAGAAAATCCACCAGGTTCCTGCCCTGAGGATATCTGAGCACATCACATCTCACAGTCAACGTCCCTACACTGTGCATCACTGACTCGCAGAAGTAGTGAAGAAGTGACTGTGAGAGACTGCAGTAAGGATGCTTCATCTCCATCCAAAAAGGATATCTGCAATGCGGCCAGCTGCTTCGTTGCCTCTCCTAGCAGTTGATTGCCTGATCTCCAACTAAAAGAATAAGCTACGGCGTTCCCCTTTCTAGGAGTATAGACTATCTCAAAGTCATACTCCTGGAGGAACTCAAGCCTTCATCGTTGTCTTAGGTTCAGTTTATTCTGCAAGAATATACACCTGATACTATTTAGATTAGACTAAACCATTAACCATTCACTCATTGATCTATTAGTGTGACTAGACGAAAGTAAAGAACTCAAATACACCCTTCTTCACCTATATCCTACAAGAGCTGCTATGATATCTCCTTTGCTGAGAATAGAAATCTGTTCTAATCCTCTAGAGGAACCACGTTCTTTGCCTAATATATTCAATACTGACATGAACGGTACTATATCATGCCATGGACGACGTCGTAAAGCCTCGATGCAACTACTAAGATATCCAACCGTCACTCTCACCTCCAAGGGTTGAGTCACACTGTCGGCATTAGTGTATGGTCACTGGGTCTCCTCCAGTAAGAATCTCAAATGTGTGGATCAAGTCAACAGTTTTAAGTAGAACCTCTCAGAATCAACCACATAAAAAGGACATGGAATCAAATATCCCAAGGACAAGTTTATTTTATAACTGCAGCTCAAAGTAAAAAGACACAAAGCATCCACAAACAATAACATCAAAGAAGCTAGAAGTGTCATAAACAAAGGCCTCCATGTCTAGACCTAGTCCTACTCCCATCCACTTGCTGCTCGACCATATCCTCTGCCATGTATTCCTGCTCTCAGTGGACCTCCATTGTTAAACCTCTGCCTCTGGCTGGAAGGTCTCTCTACTGCCTGATGCTCATCTGCAGTACGGGTCTGGCAGTCTCATGCCATGTGACCATGCTCGCCGCATGCATAGCACTTCCTGCTCCTTGTTTGGATGGCTCTAACTCGTGTGCACCTCACAACCATATCTATATTCTAGGGTCCCCCACCTATTGGACTAGTCTTCTTGAACATCTATGTCATCTGTCTACTGCCGACTATAGAAGACTCCACTACGGTCAGAAAACCGTGCGGAAAGATCAGTAGCTCAGGATCCCGCACAGAGCATAGAGTCGCTGGTTCAAACTAAGCCCTGAAAAGACCCTCAAAGTCTCCCCAGGAGAGAGTTTCCACATCGTAAAACTGGAGCATCAGGCTCCACCACCTTTCAAATGCTACCTAAAAGAGACTAAAAGCTAGGTACACCATCAAGTCAGCGGGTATCCCAACTGTGTGGAAAACTCGTGCTACAACCTCCAGCCAGCACCCGACTGTCAGAAAATCTATCTCACCTCAAAACCTTAGAGGACTCTGTCCTAGGAACCTGTGCAATTCTCTCATGTGGCGCACACCCTCTTCTTCTGGGGCTGGTGGAAATGGTATCCCAGCAGTTAGTGGTACCGCTGGTGCCTCCGCTGTGATGGGGCCCTGCACCGTGACCTCATTGCTCGGTGGGCTACCATCACGCTCTCCACTCGGAACCCACGCTGACTGACTAGGTGAAGACATCATGAAGGGAAACAAGTGGTCCACAATCAAAAATTATACCTAGTGAGATGACACAAAGTAGTCACAAATAAAACTTCTCAAAGGAAATACACATGCAATCAGTGTTTTCAGGAACTAAGTCAGAAATCAGAGGATAGGGTCCTACCGTAAGGATACGTTGGACTCCACACCAACATTGGACTCCCTGGTACTGGAAACCACACTCAATACTCTTAAACTATTACTTCATAGAAAAAAAATGATCAGTGTCTTGAGTTATGTGGTAGAACCAAATCCTCTGATACAAATTTGTCATGACCCATCCTTGGGGCCCCTGTCGTGACTACCCCAAGCCCTCCTTCCAAAGGCCAGGGGCTGCTGACTATCACCAAAGGCATAAATATTTATACTGGGAAGGCATTGCCTTTATAAAACTACACAAACACAACAGAGCATGCAACTAAAGTAAGAACTAAGTAAAACTGTATAAAAAAGTAAGTGCTTAAATGAAAGTTGCTGAAAATAAAGCCCAACAGTAAAGTACAACTACTGTAAAGATATTACAACTGCAGAAAGTTAAACAGCAACTCCTGAGTCGTACTCTAGGAATCCCACCTGAAGGGTGGGTACGGATAGCCTCGTCAGCACCCCGGGGCCGTCCTTCTACTCCAAGTATGTCTCACAAAGTGGTCCACCTCTAAGTACCGTCCAGATCTACAAGTCTCTAACACGATAAGTGTCCTCCGTCGTATGCATCCAACAAAATGTAGTGCGGGAATAGCCCGTGCAGGGGTGAGTATACGATACTCAGAAGGGACCCCGAGACCCCCGAAGGTCTCCCAGAATCCACAAAGGATAAACCACAGAAGAAATAAATGATCACGAAGTATCAACCAACTCTACTTAGGTATATTCCCATACATATACCTAAGTTATCAACCACAATTCGGCTCCAACTCTCAAGCCCATGCACAACCCAGTCCACATAGGAAAGTAAGTCAATCACATTGATGATAATGATTGAAAGTCAAGACTCAGCTCACACCAGGTAGACACAACTTAAAGAGAGTAAGAGATGATTAGTTTTAGCCACCGAATCATCTTTCACTGTCGAACGACAGATACCCGCAGAAACCTAAAACATCAGTATGTCATTTTTGTCGAACCCACGGAGGATTCCGTCAAGTATAGTTGCTGTCGAAACCTGGGAGGATCCAGTCTAGTCTCGTTGTTGTCGAACCCATAGATGATTTAGTGGAGTCTCGTTGCTGTCGAACCCATGGAGGATTCAGTCCAGTCTCGTTGCTGTCGAACCCATGTAGGATTCAGTCCAGTCTCATTGTTGTCAAATCCACAGAAGATTCAGTCCAGTCTTGTTGCTATCAAACCCACGGAGGATTCAGTCCAGGCTCGCTGTTGTCGAACCCACAGATGATTCAGTCCAGACTCGTTGCTGTCAATCCCTCGGAGGATTCAGTCTAGCCTCGTTGCTGTCGAACCCACAAAGGATTCAGTCCAGTAGCCATCGTCGTCGAACCCATAGAGGATTCCAGTACGGTAGTCGTCGCAACTAACTCTAGGGTTCCCACACACAACACGCTCAATTCTGGGAGGGTCAACTCATCGAGTCAAAGGACGATACATAAACTATCACAAAGTCCTGAGTTGATGTATCCAGAAGTTCCATATCATCAAAAGAAACCCAACGTGACAGATGGCGCGTCAATCAGACGCCCGGTCTGAGAGTTATTGGTTTTTTCGTTCCGGGGGCCCGGTTGGTTTTTTTAAAGCTAAACCAACTTGACTATACTCCAACTGCATCCAAACCTCAAGTGGATTATTCAAAAAGTACCTTCTCATAAAAAGGAATCCAACATAGTGGACATCATGACATTCAGACGTCCGGTCCATAAGTTATAAGTGTTTCCGCTCCAAGGGCCCGGTAGGTTTTGTGTTCGAATGAACCCGGACATACACAAACTTCTTCAAAACCTTGAGTGTGATATACCAAAATGACCTCCAAGATCTGAGGAATTATATGCAACTGATGGTGCGTCGAACGAAGGTCTGTAGATCATGATATGGGTGAAAAACAAAAAAGGGGTCTGAAGAGGGGGGTTTGGGTCCGGTACGACCCAGCCCAACCCACTCTGGGTCGGCCCGGTAGGGAATGGCCTGGCCCGGAGGCTGAGGCACGGCCTGCATGCGGTGACCTTGCATGCTTGGAAGGCGGCCCGGCCCGCACGACTGGTGGCCTGGCTCGCGCGCAGGTGGCCGGACTTTATGGTCGGCCGCGGCTCGGCCAGCTGGCCGAGCACGATGTTGGGGGGGGGGGCACAACCCCCCAGTTTTGTAACATCGGCGCCAGTGGTGCCGCCAGTGTCTCCTGGAACTCGTGGAAGTGGGTTCCGCTCAACCACCCTAGTGGTCGGTGCCGCGACGGTCTTCCGACGGCGGCACACAAGGGGCGCCGCTTCCCCCAGGTGGCCTGCCTCTCGCCGGTGCCGCCGCGCCGGTGACCTCGCCGTCTCGCTTCTCCGCACACCACTAGAGTCGTTCAGGTGGTCCGTTTTCCCTTCCGCATATGCCTACGGCCTCCTCGGGTCATGACCTTCACTGCGACGGCCTCAAATCATCATTTCCCTTCCGTTCACCCATCACCCAACAAACTATGCATCAAGAACGAAAAGGCGGAGGGTCTGGACTTGTTCGTTAGTCTGTGCCCTCCTCGTTAGAGGATCAAACAGTTATCCGCCAAATTATGAGGGTATAATTCACATAAATAACAGTATACAAAACCATCTACCTCAATTATAGGTTCATTCGTTGTCGATGGTGTCGATTTTTTGAGGTCGGGGTGCGTCCGAGGAGGAAGCATCGTTGTTGGCGACGTTATTCGCTGATGGTGTCTTCTAACTTGATGTAGAGGAAAATGAAGGGTGATTGGCATTCCTCATGGGTGATGCCTCACGTTCATGCGCTTGTTGAATAAGGTAGAAGTAGAAGAATGTTCGTCTCATTCTTCGTGGAGAGGGAGATGTTCTTCCTGGGAAGAAGGCTCTCCCTAATTCTCCAAGAGTTCTCCCCAATAGAATAATTGCCAACCGAAATCAAATATTAGGCTCCCTAATATTTTAATCTTGCCACACCTTTTAGAAGAATTCAAAAACAAATTAATTAATCAGGACATTAATTACTTCATTTAGCCAGGAGAGTTTAACAAAATTAATAAAGGGAAGATGAGGAGTTTAAGAGGAGTTAAATGGTGGTTTTCAAGGGAGTTGAGGGGTTAGGTTCTCTTGTGGGACCTACACACATTATCCTCCCATGGGAGGTTATGTGGGATGTGGGCCCACCTCCAAATCCTCTTTGGCGGAAATAACCACCCGTTAACAAAAAAAATTGTGTACACAACAATTTTATTTAATTTAGAATGAATCCCAAAAATAAAACTTCTACTATCGACCAAACGCAACTGCGGTAAATATCCCGTTAAGCGAATACTGGTGCTGCGAGTTCATCGGTGTCCTCAGATTTCAATTCTGTGCACCAGTTTAAATGATTGAAAAACCCGCACGTACGTTTAATGAACATACCTGAACAAAACTTCAGAAACTGATTCCAGGAACACCGTGCCTCGGAATCAGGTGTCGTTAGAAACCACGGACTCGTAAAATTCCAAATAATTTAAGAAAAAAATTTCCTTGAAATTTCCGTATCTTTACATTTGTTATGGCCCGCCTTCCCGAGCCATGAACCTTGTCATCTGACCCCATGGGTCTTCTGTAATACCTTGGTTGCCTTCCCAACACACCATAGGCTATTACTCACTAGAGTCGCTTATCAGACTAATTACTATCCCCATATGACAACACAAGTTCTTTCAGTGTGTTTTTTCTTCATTCACTAACACCTTAGGAAACTTCCCAGAAGGTCACCCATCCTGATCACTACTCCAAGCCAATCATGCTTAATTGTGGAGTTCTAATCAGGTAGACTCCTGAAATGAAAGGTGCACCTTGTTGACATGGGTAGTAACATTTAGCATTTTAAGTATCACTTTTCGAGGGGAGTTACATTATCCACCCTTTTAAGCACAACACGCTCGTTGTAGACCCCAAGCCTCAAACCCCGGAAGTGCCTAAGCACTTCCATCTAGATATTGGCTCTGATACCATTGTTATGACCAACATCCTCAGGCCATAAACCTTGTCATCTGACCCCATGGGTCTCTTGTAATACCGTGGTTGCCTTCCCAGTACACCATAGGCTCTTGCTCACTAGAGTTGCTTATTAGACTAATGAATGTCCCCACATGCCAACACAAGTTCTTTCAGTGTGTATTGTCCTCACTCACACACACCCTGGGAAACTTCCCAGAAGGCCAACCATCTTGATTACTACACTATGTCAAGCATGCTTAACTGTGGAGTTCTAATCAGGTAGGCTCCCGAAAATAATGGTGCACCATGTTGACATGGGTAGTAACATTTAGCCTTTTATGTCTCACTTTTCGAGCTGTGTTACATAGACCCTTGCACAATTTCATGAGTCCTCCTCCTGGACTTAAGATCCTGTCCATTGTGGATATCATCGCGCGGATGGATCAGGTTGAGGATCTCCTCCCAACTGAATCCTTACGTCAAATTTAGCGTTATCCCTTCGTCAACTCTGACATCTTGATCTGGAAACCCAACCTGGTTGGGTGACTTACTGCCAAAGATTATTATCAGTACAACTATTATAGGGGATCCCCTTACCTAGTCTGGCTCTCCAAATTTTAGAAGAACTTCATTCCATCAGCCAGCCATCTCCTCCTCTGGAAAATCTGGAAGAATTAGCTGCCTATGTAGAACCAGTTGCAGAAACCCGGACACAGTCTCGCCTCTGTTCGACTCTTATGCCTAGGTGCAGAAGAAAATGCTCATCACACCTTCCTCCAATGCAGATTCAGTGCTGAACTCTGGGGATACATACAGAATATTTTTGGGTTCCCAACTGGCATGGACAAGCCTCTTTTTAAGCTTCTGGCCGACCTGCCCAACTGGGTATACAGTGAACAGGTCCGCAACCTCCTGCTGGTCAAGGTTACAACCACTCTCTCTTTTATCTGGACCACTTGGAACACAGTTGACTTCAATAAGAAACGACTTTCCATTCATGGTAGTGTCGTGATGACCCATAGGGTTATCTATGCGGCTTCCTGTATTCAGACAGTCCATATGGAGAATGATGTTAGTGAGCTCATCATCCTTCAGTCACTTGGAGCCTTTGGCAGGGAAAAAACCCCATGGTTCCCAAGTTTATTCGATGGATCCCTCTACTCCCCCCTGGATTATGGTTAATGTGGATGGTGCGGCCCTTGGTGCGTCGGGCCCTACATGATGTGGTGGAGTATTCCACACCTATCAGGGCTTCGTCAAAGGATGCTTCCAGCACTTCATTGGTGATGGGTGTGCCCATGAAGCTTCATTTTGGTCCATGATAAAGGCCATTGAGTATGCTGTTAGGTTTGGGTGGAGCTTCCTGTGGCCTGAGTCTGATTCCATGCTGACTGTGAGCGCCCTTAAAAACAGATAGAGGTGCGTTCCCTGGAGGCTCCTCACCTAGTGGATGGACTGCCTCTCCATGTGTCGAAGGCTGAATCTCCCCATGACACATGCCTATCGGGAGGCCAATGCAGTTGCAAATGCTCTCTCCAAACACACCATTTTGGAGCGGTGCTCGTTGTGGTCCTTCGTCACCATGCCTACTTGCTCATCGTTTGTCGACTCTGACTTGAAGGGTGAGTTGAAAACCTTGTTATGTAACCCCTCCTTGTAGCACTCTGTTTGTCCTTTTATTTTGGTTTATTTTTGGGGGGACCAAGATTGCCTGGTCTCGAGCCTTCCTTTCCCTAAATTCCTTAAGAAACATAAAAATCCTCAAGATACCTAAAAACCCTAAAAATAAATAAAATCATAAGATATCCCTAATAAAACCTGAAAGCATTAAATCCCTAAAACCCTAAAAAACCATAGAAACCTTTAAAACCCCACTTAAAATTCCTAATGACCCTAAAAACACTAAAAATAATAAAAACCCCAAAACAACCCTGAAACATTAAAACCCATAAAAACCATAAAAATCCATTAAAACCATGAAAACCTTCAAAACCCATAAAACACCCTAAAAACCACTAAGAATTTTAAAAATTATTTAAACCCCTAAGATAATAACAAACTATAAATAAATCATTTATAACTCTAAAAAACACCAAAAAACACAAAAAACCCAAAAAAACATAAAAACCATAAAACCCCTAAAAACATTCAAAATCCTGAATACCATAAAACCCATAAAAATATTCAAAACGAATAAAAATCCCTAAACACATAAAAAATTACAAAAACCAAGAAAACCAATAAGAAAACAATAAAAACATAAAAACACTTAAAACCTCAAAAAACCCTAAAAACGCTAAATACCCAAAAAACCCCAAAACCCCCAAAACCACTCAAAATACCTAAAAACCCTAAAAACCAAAAACAATCCTAAAAATCCCTAAAATCTATAAAAACATAAAATATTTTAAATCAACTAAAATTCCCTAGGAAAACCATACAAACGTGAAAAAACATAAACCCCCTAAAAACCAAAAAATGATAAAAACCCCCCAAAACCCTAAAAGACCTTAACAACCATAACAACCCCTAAAACCATAAAAACCCTAAAAATATAAAAACCCATAATCCCCTTGAAAACCATAAAATATCACTAAAAACATAAAAAATACATTAATTCCCTTAAAATTATTAATTTTCTTAAGAACCCTGAAAACCCCTAGAAAACTAACAAATCCCTCAAAAGCCAAAAAATACAAGTAAAACCCATAAAACCCTCAAATTACTTAAAAACCATTAAAATATAAGAACATCCATAAAAATCCTTATAAATATTAAAACCCTAAAATCCTTGAAAATCCCTAAGAAAACCTTATAAACCTAAAAACACTTAAAACCCTTTAAAACACAAAAAAATAGTAAATCCCTAAAAACTCTAAAAACCCCTTAAAACCCTAACACCCTCAAAATCACTAGAAACCCTATGAAACCACAAAAATCCTATTAAATTCATAAAATTCCTAAAAATGTTTAAAACCCTAAAAACCATGAAAACCCTTAAAAATTTAAAAACACTTAAAACCCCTAAAACCATAAAAAGCTAAAATCCGTAAAACCCCTAAAAGACCCTAAAACCCTAAAATGCCTAAAAATTGTAAAAACGATTAAAACCTTTGAAAAACATAAATAAAATAAATACCACTAAAACTATAAATAAACTTTAAACTCATAGAAACATTAAAAAACACAAAAAATCCTTAAAAACCCTAAAAACTCAAAAAAAAACCCTCTAAAAACAAAAAAACTATAAAACCCTTAAGATAATAAAAATCCATAAAAACATAAAAAACTCTAAAAACTCCTACAAAAACATAAAAAAAATTAATCCAATTAAAACAACTAAAAAACATAAAAACATGAAAAAACCTAAAAATACTTAAACCCTAAAAAACCCTCAGAACCCTTAGAATCCTTAAAAACCCTAAAAACCCATAAAAATCCCAAAAATCCTTATAAACCCCTAAAAATAGAAAAACCCTAAAACACCTAAAAACACTAAGAAAACTATAAAATTCTAAAAATATATAAAACCCTTAAAAAATAAAAACATTAAGTACCCAAAAAACACTAAAGCTGTTAAACCCCCCTAAAAACCTCTAATACCTAAAAAATCTTGATACCCCATAAAAACTATAAAAAATATATATACTCTATAAATCCTTTAAATCTCTAAAAATGTTAAAAAATATAAAAAAGGTTTAAAACCCTAAATATTTAAAAAATAATAAAAACCCTAAAAACCTTAAAGCCCATAAAAAACCTAAAAACCATAAAAACCATAAAATTCCTAAAAAAAGAACTAAAATTTCATAAAAATGTCAAAAATACTAAAACCACTGAAAAAACAAAAACCCTATAAACAAAAACACTATTAAAACCCCTAAAAACATAAAAAATTAAAAACACTAAAAATCCTAATAACCCAAAAACCCAAAAACCCCCAAAAACCCTAAAAACTATAAAAATACTAAAAAATCCTTAAAAACTACTAAAAACACTAAAATCCCTAAAACCATGAAAACCATAATAAAACCTAAAAAAATTTAAAACACTAAAAACATAAAAATTTCTAAAACCCATAAATAACCTAAAAACCCTTAACACTCTAGAAACCATAAAACCCATAAAATCTATATATCCATAAACCCATTAAAACCCTAAAAACCAATCAAAACTCAAATAACCTTTTAAACCCATAAAAATGATAAAAAAACTCTAAAAACCCATGACACCCTAAAGAACTCAAAAAAAACCTATGCCACCCAAAAATACAATAAACACCCTAAAAACTCTAAAATACTAAAAAATAATCAATTTCCCTAAATGCCGTAATAACATATAAAAACCTACAAATGCCCTAAAATCCCTAAAAACATAAAAAACACTTAAGACCCAAAAAACCCCACAGAAAACATTATATACATAAAAACTACTAAAAACCCTAAATACATAAAAATGTTAAAAACCCTAAAAATCATAAACCCATTAAAAATAATTAAAACCCTAAAAATAACTATAACCCTTAAATCCCATAAAATTACTAAAAAAATGTAAAAACCCAAAAATTCATAAAAAACCAAAAAAACAGAAAAAGAATAAGAAAATATTAAAAACAAAAAAACTATTAAAAACCTAAAAATTCTAAAAACACTAAATTAAACTCAAACCCTTAAAATCCTTAAAACCCTCTAAAGCCAATAAAGAACCTAAAAACCATAAAAACACTAAAACCAATAAAAACTCTAAAACCCCATTAAATGCATAAAAATGTAAAAAAAATAAAAAACCAGAAAAACCTAAAAAACAAAAAAAAGTAAAATCATTAAAAAATCATTAATCCTTTTGAAATCCAAAATAACTCAAAAAACCCACAAAAATCTTAAAAATTACCTACAAATTCCTAATAAAATAAAATTACTTAAACCCTAAAAATCCTAAGTAAACTATAAAAACCTAAAAAATGTAAAACCCCTACAGAACCTAAAAATTGTAAAACCCTTGGAAACCCTAAAAATTAATAAAAACCATAAAAGTCCTAAAAATAAAAAAACCCCTAAAATACTTAAAACCCTAAAACCCCCTAAAAATCATAAAAACCACAAAAATATCCCAATACCTATTTAACCACTAGAAATGTTAAAAAAACTAAAACAACTTCAAAACCCTAAAAACTCGACAGAATGCCTGAAACCCAAAAAGCCATATAAAAAATCAAACACCCTAAAACCCTCAAATTCCATAAAAACCCTAGAAACCATAAAAATAGAAAAAAAACCCTAAAATATCAAAAATTGTAAAATAACCTAAAAAACATGGAAACCCCCAAGAAAACCAGGAAATTTTAAAATCACTTTAAACTCCTAAAAATGATAGAAAATTTTAAGAACCATAAAACCCCTCAAAATCTCTAAAAACCCTTAAATAAGTAAAAATCCTAAAGAATCCCAAAAATTTCCTAAAACCTAAAAACCCACTAAAACCATGAAAAAACCATAGAAAACCAAAAAAATAAAAAAATAAATAAAACCCTAAAACTAAAAAAACACTAAAAACCCAAAAAACCCTAAATAAACCAAATACTAAGAAAACAATAAAAACCCTAAAACCCATTAAAACCCTAAAATCCCATAAAACCACAAACACCCACTGAAAGCACTAAAAATATTTTGAACCACAAAAATAGTTAAACAAACTCTAAAAACCCCTAAAAACTAAAAAATAATAAAACAAAAAATACATAAAAACCATAATAGCCAATGAAAATCCAAAAACCCTTCAAAATCCATTAAAACACTATAAACCATAAAAATCCTAAAAATCCATAAAAATAAATAAAAATGTAACAATCCTTAAACACCCTAAAACCCTAAGATAACCATAAAAACCTAAAGCACTTATAAACCCCAAAAAACCAAAAAACACTAAAAACTCTACAACCCTAAAAACCCCTAAAAACCCTCAAAATCCCAAAAAACCCATAAAAAAGAAAAACAAGAAAACAGTCCTAATAAATATCGAGATACGTAAAAAAACCAACAAACCCTAAAACCACTAAGAAAACAGTAAAAAACAAAAAAAAATACAAAAAACACCTAAAACACCTAAAAACACTAATAACTTTAAAAACACTAAACAGACCCTAAAAAACTACTAACCCTTGAAAACCAAATAATTCCCTAAAAAATATAAAAACCCTATAACCCATAAAAATCATAAAAACCCACTAAAAAAATCTAACCCATTAAACCCCTAAAAATATTTATATCCCCTTAAACTCTATAAAAACACTAAAAACTAACCCCCCCCCCATCCTAAAAATAAATAAACCCCATAAAACCCCCCAAATCCGTAAAAACCCTAAAAACATAAAAATCATTAAAAATCATTAAAATACCTATAAATAAAAACAACCCAAAAAACTTGAAAAAATTTATCAAAAAAACTAAAAACCTAAATAAATTTAAGAAACTTAAAGAACTAAAAAATGAAAAATTCCCCTAAATACCCTAAAAATCTAAAAAACTAAAAAAACCATCAAAATACCTAAAATCCCTAAGAACCAAAAAATCCTAAAAACTCCTAAATTCCTGTGAAAATATAAAAAACCCTTATAATCTATAAAAACACTGAGAAAAAATTAAAAACCTAATTAAAAATAAAAAAAATTTGAAACCCTAAAAAATCCTAAATGTTGAAAAAAACCCAACCCCCCCCCCCCCAAAAAAATATCATAAAAATATTAAATCCCCTCAAAACCATAAAAGACATAAAATCCATAAAACCCCCATAAAAACCATAAAGAAAATATAAAAAATTTAAAAATCCTTTAATTCCCTAAATACATTAAAAAACACAAAAAACCATAAAAACCATAAAAATCTAAAAAATACTAAAACCCCCAAAAACCATAAAACCAAAAAAACTCTAAAACCTAAAAACAGTTAAAAATCACAAAAATCATAAAAACCCCTTAAAATATCTAATAAGACTATAAAAACAAAAAAAACACATAAAACTCCTAAAAAACCTAAAACCCATAATTACAATAAAAATTCATAAAAATAATCTAAAAACACTTAAACCTATAAAACCATAAAAACATTAAAATCCCTAAAAACCTAAAAAATAATAAAAACCTTCAAAAATTCTAAAAGGATAAAACTCATTTAAACACATAATGAAATTAAAAAACTCAAAAAATCATTAAAATAATAATAAACCCCAAAAAACCTAAAGAACTAGAAAACCCCCAAAAAAACCCAAAAAACCTCTAAAAACTCTCAAAATCCCTAAAAACCATAAAAATAGATAAAAAACTAAAAAACCTTATATATCATTTAAAACATTAAAAATCCAAAAAATAACTGAAAAACTATAGGAAAACCTTAAAACCCAAAAAATAGTCAAACCCTCAGAAAATATAAAAATCACTAAAAACCCTTTGAAACCTTCAAAACCCTAAAAAATCCTACAAACAGTCAAATTCCCTAAAGTCCATAAAAACAAAATAATATAAATATTAATTATTATGTATAAACCAAAAAAAACCTTAGAAACCCATAATAAATAATTAAAGAACTAAGAACACTTAAACCCCTAAATAGACTAGAAATTCTATGAACCCCAAAACCATAAAAGTCCAAAAAAATCCAAAACCATAAAATCCTCTAAAACTATTAAAAACCCAAAAAACCAAAACAATCCATAAAACCCCTCAAAAAACACTCAAAATCCATTACACCCATAAAAATTTAAAAAGAACTCTAAAACCCATAAAACACCAAAAAACTAAAAAAAATTGAAAACCCCAAAACTAAAAAAAATCATAAAACCATTAAGAACCCATAAAACCCTTAAAATCCCAAAAAAATTGTGGAAATCCCAAAAAACTAAAAATCCTTAAAAATTAAAAGAAATCTAAAACCCCTGCAAACCCCTAACAAAATCTTAAATTCTAAAAAACACAAAAAATTCCACAAAATATAAAAAAAGTCTAAAAAATCCAAAACCCAAAAAAACCAAATACCCCTCAAAATCAAAAAATTAGCTAAAACTTGATAAAAATCCTAAACAGTTTATAAAACCCTAAAAAACGTACGAAAAGAATCAAAAAATAAAAACAGTTAAAATGCCCAAAAAATGCTAAATTTTTCTAAAACCCCTAAAAGTCCCAAAAAACCCATAAAATACATAAAAACCCTAAGAAACATAAAAAACCATAAAACCCATATAAACCCTAAAACCCACTAAAAACTCTAAAACCCCTTTAAACCCTTGAAAATTACAAAAAATCTAAAAATAATAAAACCCTAACAAATAAAAACCCTAAAAACCTAACAAAGCCATAAAACCCCTAAAAAACCTAAAATATATAAAAATCCTAAAACCCCTAAAATCTTAAAAAAATACATCAAAATCCCTAAAAACAAAAAAAACAAATAAACACTTGAAAACCCCTAAGAAACACTCAAAAACTTAAAAACACATAAAACCCCTAAATAACCTAGAAATGATAAAAAACATAAAAATATATAAACCTTTAAAAACATGAAAAACTATCGAAATCACTAAAACTCTAAAACCCCACAAAAAATACTTTAAAACACCTAAACAACCAATAAATTGTAAAACAACTAGGATCCTTGAAACCCCCAATTAAAACCTTAAAAATATTAAAAAACATAAAACATCTATAAAACCTAAAAAATGAAAAAAAATCCCTAAAACCCCTAAAAAGATAGTAAAACCCTAATAACCCCTAAAAACACTAAAAACCCTTAAAACAAAAAAAAACCATAAAAAACCATGAAACACTAAAAATACACAAAAAGACTCATAACCCTTTTAGCCCCAAATTTTTTTAAAAAACTCAAAAATTCCGTAAATTACCTAAAAACACAAAGGAAAAACCCTAATAACCCAAAAACCATAAAAACGATAAAAACCCCAATGTCCATAAAAATCCCTAAAAACTATTAAAAACATAAAAATAATAAAAACCCAAAAACCCCTATATATATAAAAAAACCAAAATACCTATAAAACCCATAAGAAATCATTAAAAACCTAAAAATAATTTAAAACCCTAAAAACGATAAAAACCCTAAAAACAAAAAAAACTATAAAAACCCTCAAACTTCAAAAAAACCCCATAAAAATCCCAAAATTGCCCATAAATACCAAAAAATGTAAAAAATCATATAAACCATGAAAACCATATGAAAACATAAAAAACATAAAAACTCATAAAAACCCTAAAAACATTAAAAAATGATAAAAAAACTTATAAAAACCTAAATAACTAAAAACCCTAAAACCTCTAAAATTCATGTAACCACTATAACCATAAAATAACACTAAAAACCCATACAATCTTATAAAACCTCTAAAAAAAGTAAAAACCATTTAAACCCATAAGAAGTTAAAAAACTCCATAAACATTATAACCCCTAAAAATCTCAATGAAACCCTAAAAACCCAAAAAACACTAAAACCCCTAAAATACCTAAATACCGTAAAACACCTAAAAATATATAAAATCCCTAAATACCATAAAAATCATAAAAACCCATCAAAATACCTAAAAATGTAAAATACACTAAAACCCCAGAAAATCCCAAATAAACCTATTAAAATCAAAATATAGTTAAAACCCATAAAACCCCACAAAGCACGAAAAATACTACAAAACACTAACAAAACACTAAAAACATCAAAATACCTAAAACCACCAAAACCATAAAAAATCAAAAAAACCCTAAATCCTTACAAAAATAAAAACCCATAAGAAAACCTTAAAAATATAAAAACCCTTAAAACCCGTAAAAACCAAAAAAATGAAAAAAAAAACATTAACAAAACCCACTATAAACCATAAACACATATAAAACACCATAAAACCATAAAAAATAACTAAAAACACTAAAAACCCTTTAAAACCCAAAAATCATTTAAAAACTCAAAAAATACTTAAAACCCTAAAAACATAAAAAAAATGCTAAAACCCCAAAAAATAATAAAACCCATAAATACCCCTCAAAATCGCTTAAAACCCAAAAAAATGTAAAAAATTCATAAAAATGTAAAACACCCTAAAAATCCAGAAAAACCTTAACAAAACCATAATAACCTAAAAAAATCATAAAACCTTTAAAAAAAACCAATATAATAAAACATAAAAAACCATAAAAATACATAAAACCCTTAAAATCACTAAAATTCCAAAGAAACAAAAAAAAACATAAAAAATCCCAAGAAATACAAAAAAACGTAAAAGGCCCCTTAAATCCTCAAAAATCCCTATGAAAACATAAAACCGTTAAAAACACTTTAAAAACCTGAAATAGAAACAAATGCTAAAAACTCTAAAAACCATTAAAATATAAAAAACATCAAAATACAAAAAAAAATCCTTAAAAATCATTAAAAGAATAAAAAAAACATAAAAAGGTGAAAAAACTAACAACCATTAAAAACCCTATAAATACCATAACAACCAGAAAACACTTAAAATCCAGAAATAAATTAAAACCTCTAAAAACCCTAAAAATGATAAAATACCCTAAAAACCATAAAAACACTAAGAATATGAAAAAACCTAAAAAATCAAAAAAACCCTAAAAACCCACTAAAAACTATAAAAAAATTTAAATCTCTAAAAACCCAAAAATTTGTAAAAAGAGTAAAAAATAAAAAAACCCCTAAAAACCCAAAAAATAAAAAAACCCTAAAGCCCTCAAAATACCTAAGAACCATAACAATCTAAAAAAATCCCAAAAAAAATAAAATACCCTAAAATCCGTATGAAAAACTTAAACTCCAACAAACAATTAAACCCCTCAAAACCAATAAAATGCTAAAAAACCTAAAATTTCCTAAATTTCTAAAAACCATTAAACCATCAAAGTCCCAATAACCCCATATAACCATAAAAAAATCCATAAAAACACTAACAACGTAAAAAAACCTGAAAAATGTAGATAACCATAAAACTGAGAACAATTAAATCCCCTAAAATAGCTAAAAAATGCTAAAATCCCTAAAATAATAAAAGACCCGAAAAAATATAAACCCCTTAAAAACTATAAAAACACCAAAAACCCTAAAAAACCTTGAAAAAACCATAAAAACCGTAAAACTATAAAAACTCTTTTAACACTCCAAAAATGTTTAAAAACTATAAAAAACCATAAAACACCTAAAAATGAAAAAACCCCAATACTACCCATGAAAACAAAGAAACTAAAAAATCCAAATAGATCCCTTAAAATCCATAAAAACATAATAAACCCTAAAACCCTGAAAATAACTAGGTAAAACATTCAAAAAAAATTAATCTAAACCCCAAAAAACAAAAAAAATCCTAAAGTCACTAAAAATTATAAGCCCCCAAAAAATCCCTAAAAATCATAAATACCCCAAAACACATAAAAACCCTACAAAAACCATAGAGATATAAAATCACTTAAAACTACCAAAAGACCAAAAACCACTAAAAACTCTAAAAACCTTAAAACCAATAACAACCATAAAACCCCTAAAAACCATAAAAACCCTCAACCACCATAAAATCCTAAAAAGCCTTCTAACAAATATAAAACCCCTTTTAAAAACTAAAAATGATAAAAAACACTAAAAACAAATATAAATTACGAAAATCGTAATCAACCTAAAAACCCAAAAACCCTGAAAATACCTAAAACACATAAAATTGATAAAAACAAAAAATAATAAAAAATGAAATTAAAATTATCTAAAAACATTAAGAAAAACTAGAAACCTAGATAACCACTATCAAAATGATAAACACTAAAAAAATATAAAACCCATAAAAAAATCAAAAACTGATAAAAACCAGTAAAAATGATAAGACCCCTCAAAATACCTAAAATCCCTAAAAAGAATTAAAATCCTAAAAAGTGCTTAAAATACCTAATAACATAAAACCACATAAAAACATTGAAAACCCTATGAAAACCATAAAAATATAAAAACACTTAAAACCCAGAAAAACATAAAAACACTAAAACCATTTGGAACCCTAAAAATACCTAACACACCCAAACCCCCAAAAAACCATAAACCCTTAATATTCCATAAAAACTATAAAATGTAACTAATAAATCCCCAAACCATTTAAAACCCTAAAAACCTATGAAAAATTATAAAAAAAACTAAAAAATTTAAAACAAATCAAAACACCTTAAAACTCAAAAAACCATAAATATCCAAAAAAGGCGCTAAAAATCCCTAAACAATAAAAAAATACTTAATTAAAAAAAATATTAAAACCCAGAAACACTAGAAGATGTTAAAATAATAAGAATCCTAGAACACTAACATAATCCCTAAAAACCCAAAAAAAAATAAAAATCCCTAAATATACCTAATAATAAATAAGACCTTTAACAAACAAAAAATTCTAAAAACCCTAAAAAACCCTAAGATACTCAAAGTACCCTATAAACCATAAAACCCATTAAAACATTTAAATCTCAAAAAATAGAAAAAAACACCTAAAACCCAAAAAAATTATAAATCCCCTTTTAAGACTTAAAAAAATTAAAAAACTCTAAAATCCATTTTAAAACCAAAAAATACAAAAATACCCTTACCCCCAATCCCTTAAAACCCAAAAATCCCTAAAAATTCTCAAAACCCTAAAAAACCACAAATCCCTAAAAAACCTCAAAAACCATAAAAAAAGCCTTAAAAAGTATAAAAAATCCATAGAATCATAAAAAACCCCTAGAAAATATAAAACCCATACAAAACCCTTAAAATGTAATAACACTTAAACCCTATTATTACCATAAACTCTTAAAACCCTAGTAAAACCTAAAAAAACATAAAACCCCTTAATATCCCTAAAAACTAAAAAACCAAAAAAATTCATAAAATTCTATAAAAATTTTAAAAATATTAAAAAACAATAAAACCCTAAAAACCCTAAGAAAACATTAATACCCAAAAAAACACTTAAAACATCTAAAACCATAAAAGATTATAAAGTCACTAAAAAACCCCCTAAAAGACCCTCAAAACCCAAAAAGTACCATAAAACCCATAAAAATCATAAAAAACCTAAACACACATAAAACACCTAAAAATACATAAAACCCATAAAAATCACTAAAAAACTCTAAAAACCCTTTAAACCACTAAAAACCATAAAATGTAAAAAATATTATGAACCCTAAAAAAACAAAATAAACCCGAAAACCCCACAAAAATAAAAAATCATTAAAAACCCTCAATAAACCTAAAACCCCCCAAAATCTCAAAAACCCTAAAAACAATAAAAATCATTTAAATGAGCTAAAAATACCAAAAATCAAAAAAATCCTGAAAACCAATATGAAAACCCTAAAATTCAAAAATGTGTTAAAACCTATAAACAATCAAAAAATCAAAAAACCCTAAAGATGCTAAAAACCCTTAAAATCCCAGAAAACCCTAAAAAATCCTAAAAACACATAAAATTTCCTAAATAAGTAAAAATAATAAAAGACCTAGTAAATCCTAAGAAAATATTCAAAACAAAAAAAATATTAATCCCCCCAAAACATAAAAATGCTAAAACCATAAAAATATTAAAACCCCAGAAAACTATTAAACCCCCAAAAAACCATAAAATCTCGAAAAACCCATAAAAACTCTAAAAACCACTAAAATATTTAAAAAACAATAAACACTTAAAAAATGTTAAAAACTCATAAAAACTTAAAAAAACATATAAAACTCTAAAGAACCCTAAAACCCAGAAAACCATAAATTCCATAAAAACCCTAAAAACCCTAAAACCCCTCTAAAATCCTAAAACCTTAAAAACCATATTAATTATAAATATCCCAAAAAATCCCTAGAAATATTAGAAACCCTAAAAAACATGAAAAAACTATAGAGAAACATAAAAATCATAAAACAATTAAGACCCCTAAAGAACCTAAAATTCTAAAAGCAAATGAAAAATACTAAAAACCCAGAAAAATTAACAAAATACATAAAAATAAATCAAAAACAAGAACACATAAATCCCCTAAAACCATAAAAATCCCAAAGTCAGTAGTACAACCCTTAAAAACAAAGGACCCCTAAAAACCCTAAAAAAGCTAAAAACCCAAAAAAACCCAAAAACCCTAAAAAATTCTAAATACTCAAATCTCCGTAAAACAATAAAAAACCAAAAAAACCCTAATACTCATAAAACCATTAAAAACTATAAAAAACATTTAAACCTCTAAAAATGTTAAAAGACAATAAAAACCCTTAAAAACATAAAAATCTTAAAAAACCCTAAAACCCAAAAAAACACAAAACCCAAAAAAACATAATACCCCTAAGATCCTAAAAAACCATAAAATAAACTTCAAGGTCCATAAAATCCATCAAAAAACAAATAAAATCCTAAAAAATCACTAAAAATACCTAAAAATATGAAAATACATTAAAACATTAAAAACCCCGAAGAAAACATTAAAAACCAAACAACAATTAAAACCCCTAAAGAACCTAAAAAATATCAAAACCCAAGAAAACAATAAAAACCATTATAACCCCAAAAACTAAAAAGACCCCCTAAACCTTCGATGAACAATTAAAAACATCAAAATCCCAAAATACCATAAAAATCTAAAAATTATAAAAAATCCATAAACATCATTAGAAATATAAAAAACACTAAAATCCTTGAAAAATCTTAAGAAAACCATAGAAAACTAAAAAGAATTAAAACCAATAAGAAACAAAAAAAATCATAAAAATCATAAAACCATTAAAACCACTAAAAACCAAAAAACTACTAAAAAGAACTTAAAAACCCAAAAAACCCAAAACCCCTAAAATCCTTAAATTCCTAAAAACCCATAAAAACCACCATAATTAATTAAAATATCTAAAAACACTTTACATCCCTAGAAACATTAAAAAACTCTAAAAACCATTAAAAACCTAAAAAACAAAAAAAAAACAAAAAACCCAGAAAATGTCCTAAATATAATAAAAATTCAAAAAACAACTAAAAAAATCCTAAAACTCACAAAAATATTAAAAATACCTAAAACCCATAAATAAATAAAAAACATAAAAAACCCCAAACACACCAAAGAAAACTTCAAAGACATAAATACACTTAAACACCCTAAAGCACTAAAAGATTCAAAAAAATAAAAAATACTAAAAACCAAAAAATACCTAATGGCCCTCAAAATCCAAAAAACCCCTTAAATGATAAAAATCCTAAAAAATACCCAAAAATATCTCAAAATGTGAAAATCCTATAAACTTTGAAAAACATAAAAACCCATAAAAACCTAAAAACACTTAAAACCCCTAAAAACGCTAAGACTCTAAAAGCCTATAAAAACTCTATAAAAAACCCTAAAACCCACTAGAAATAATAAAAACCCTTGAAACCCATAAAACCTTAAAACCCATAAAAACCCAAAAACCCCCAAAATCCCTAAAAACTCTTAAAAATCATAAGAACCCATAATTATTTGCAAAAATCTCCAACAATCATTAAAGAAGTATAAAACCCTAAAAACCTAGAGAACCCTATATTAAAACATTAAAAACCAGAAGAAACACATAAGCCCTAAAAATATTAAACAAATGATAAAAAAATAAAGAAACAAAACTCTAAAACCCCCCATATTCCGAAAAATTACTAAAATCCCATAAATATCCTAAAAAAAAATCCATAAAAAACTAATAACCCTAAAAACCAAAAAATCCCAAAGAAAACCTTAGAAACCTAAAATCATTTTAAACCACTAAATTCCTTAAAAATTATAAACACCCCCAAAACCATAAAAGACCCTAAAAACCCTAAAACCTATAAAAACCACAATACTAAAAACCCATAGAAACAATAAAAATTCACATAAAATTATCTAACCCCTTTGAACACATAAAAACATTAAAAAGATCTAAAAATAATAAATATCCTAAAATGTCACTAAAAATACATAAAAAGTAAAAACCCTGGAAACCATAAAAACCCCAAAAAAAATCATAAATACCTAAAAAAATTTAAAACCTCAAAAAATCATAAAAATGCTAAAAATATTAAATACCCTAAAACCCTAAAAATCCATGAAAAATTAAAAATTCCTAAGTAACCTAAAAACCACTAATAATACCATAGAAACCTAAAAACACTCGTACTCTTAAAACCCTAAAAAACACCAAAAACCCTAAAAACCCAAAAAAATTCCCAAAAAGACCCAAAAAAATATATAAAAATCACAAAATACATAAAAATATAATGTAACATTAAAAATCATTAGAAACTCTAAAAACTCTCTGAAACCACTAAAAAACATAAAAATATATAATACCCTTAAATCATAAAAAAACTAAAAAACCCCCAAACCCTTAAAAGCCCTTAAAACCCTCAAAATCCCTAAAAACACTAAAAAATTGTAAAAATCCAAAAAAGTTACTAAAAATACCATTGAAGATAAAAAAACTATAAAAACCATGAAAAAGCATGGAAAAAATTGTAAATTCAAAAGATATTTACAAACCCAAACAAAAATAAAAGCAAAAAAACCAAAAAAAACCCTAAAAACACCAACAACACTAAAAACCCTAAAAATAGATAAAAACCAATAAGAACAATTAAAATCAAAGAAATCCATAAAAATCACTAAATAAATTAATAAACCTAAAAAAATTTAAAAATCTTAACAAAATTGTGAAAATAAAAAAACCCTTTAAACCCTTAAAAAATAAAAAATATATATTAAAACTCGTAATTGTCCCTAAAAGTCCCAAAAATTATAAAAACCAATAAATAACGTAAAACCCACGAAAATATTTTAAAAAATAAAAACCAATAAAAGCCCAAAAACAAAAAAAAAACATTAAAAATGATTTTAAGCACTAAAATGTTCAAAACTCTAGAATCCCTTTGAAACCCTAAAAAACTCTAAAAAACCCAAAATACACAAAAACGCAAAAAACACAAAAACCCAAAAAACCAATAACCCAAAAAACCCAAAAACCCAAATCCCCCTCAAAATCTCTAGAAACCATAAAAACAATTAAATATTTAAAACCACTATAAATCTGTAAGTACATAAAAACCCTAAAAATGAAAAAAACCCCTAAGAAAACATTAATACCACAAAAAAATTAAAACCTCTAAAAAACCTAAAAACGCAGAAAACCCTAAAAAACATAAAAACCCTAAAAACCAAAAATATCTAACTCCCAAAAAACCTTTGAACAATAAAAACAATAAAAAACCTTTCAAACATAAATACCCATAAAAACATTATAACACTAAAAATATTAAAAATCACTAAATACTATAAAAACCCTTTAACATATAAAAATGTTACAATATATAAAAAATCATAAAATCCTAAAAACAGAAAAAACAACACCTAAAACACTAAAAAATATAAAAAACCCAAAACCTATAAAAATTTTAAAATTTAATTAAAACCATAAAAGCATAAAAAGTCCCCAAATATCCCTAAAACTATAAAGAAATGTTAAACCCAAAAAAATCCAAAGAAATCCTTAAATACATTAAAAAATGTATAAACCAAAAATATCTTAAAAATGATAAAAACTGAGAAAAACCATAAACCCTAAAAATCCTGAAATTCCCTAAAACTCTAAAAATTTATAAAAATATTAAAATGTCAAAAAATTCCAAAAAAACGTAAAAACACTATATACTTAAAAAATTATATGATAAACATAAAACCCTAAAAACACTTAAAACCCCTAAAATTCCTAAAATATGCAAAATCCCATAAAACCCCTCCAAACTCCATAAAACCTCTAAAACCTATAAGACCCCTAAAGGCCTAAAAAACACAAAAACCTATAAAATCCCAAAAAACCAGTAAAAACTATACACACCCATTTAAATTCCTAAAAATATTAAAATCTACAAAAACCCATTCAAACTTTTGAAAAAAAACACTAAAAACTAAAAACACAAAAAACCCCCATTGAAACCCTCAAATCCTTGAATCCCTAAAAAAATATAAAATCCTAAAAGCCCAAAAAATACCAAAAATCCTAAAAAACCTGAAAAATCGTAAGCAAAAATTTAAAAACCTAAAAACACTTAACACCACTAAAACGCCTCAAAATCCCTAGAAATACTTAAAACATAAAAATCTGAAAAATCATCTAAAATAAAAAAAAGTAAAATACCATTGGAAACTAGAAAACCCCCAAGAAAACCTTAAAAACTAAAAACACTTAAAAACTAAAAAAATACAAAAAAACCAAAAACCCCTAAAAGACTGTAAAAACCCCTAAAACTACATAATACCTTTAAAAACTAAAAACTCTTAAAAACCATAAAGAATCACTAAAAATATAAAACACCTTTAAACCATTTAAAAATGATAAAATAATCTAAAAATAATAAAACAATAAAAAACATGGAAAACCCTAAAACGCTGAAAACACCATAAAACTCAAATGGAATACAAAAACTCCACAAAATCCATAAAACCCTAAAACCCCTAAAAAATCCTAAAATGGTTTGAAAAAAAACTTAAAATGTAAAAAAACCATAAAAATATTGAAAAACATTTAGAAAACCTTAAAAACCATAAAAACCATAAAACCCCTAAAACACACTAAAAACCAAAAAAGCCATAAAACCCCTAAAAACCATAAACCCGAAAAATCCCCTAAAATGATAAAAATTCCTAAAATCCCTAAAAAATATAAAAATTCAATACAATCCCTAAAATGTCAAAATCCAAAATAACCATGAAAAACAATAAGAACAACATTAATTCTAAATAACACTTTCATAACTTAAAAACATAAAAAAAACCTAAAAACCCAAAAACATTAAAAACACAAAAAATCCAAAAAGCCCCTAAAATCCATTAACATCTTAAAACACATAAAATCTCTAAAAATACACTAAATCCCTAAAATATATTTAAACCATTAAAAAATAAAAATAACTCTAAAAATCATTAATACGATAAAAATTAATAACAAACCCTAAGAACCCAAAACCCCTAAAAACACTTAAAACGCTAAAAACCCTAATATCCGTAAAAATCTCTAAAAACAATTAAAAACATAAAAATCCCAAAAATCTGTAAAAATTCCACAAAATTTGAATACCATAAAACTCCAAAAACCCCTAATAAAAATATTAAAACATAAAAAAACTTATAACATTTAAAACTTAATGAATTCAAAAATCTCAGAAAGAAAATAAAAATTCTATAATACCCAAAAAGCTCAAAAAAACCATAAAAACCATAAAACCCCCTAAAAACATAAAACCTAAAATCCCATTAGAACCCTAAAAACTCTAAAAACTCTAAATACCCTTTAAAAATGTAGTATGTTCAAGAATATAATTACATTAAAAACCCAAAAGAACTCAAAACCCCCTAAAAATAACCTTAAAACCATAAAAACATATCCTTACAGAAAACCACTCAAAACCACTAAAAACCAAATAATACATAAAAATCCTAAAAATAAAAAAAATCCCTAAACAAATTAAAAACCAAAAAAATACCTAAGAAAACCTTAAAAACCTAAAAACACAAAAAACAACTAAAAACCAAAAAAATTACTGAAACCACAACAAAACACAAAAAACCCAAGAAACCAAAAAACCAAAATACAAAAAACCACTAAAAACTATTAAAACTATATAATAAAATAAAAACACAAATAAACTATAAAATCTGATTAAAAAAATAAAAAATAAAAAATATAAAACCATTAAACCCTGAAAAACTAAAAAACCCGCTAAAAATCCAAAAATAAAAATAAAACCCCTAAAAACCCTCAAAATCCATAAAACCCTTAAATATAATAAAACGCCATCAAAGTCCACCAAAATATAAAAAACCCATAAATTACATGAAAACCCTAAAAGAAATATTATCAAATTAAACACACATAAATAACCTAAAAACCTAAAAATGCTAAAACCCTAGAAAACATGAAAACCCCCAATTACCTCAAAAACCAAAAAAAACATAAAAATCCTAAAAACCCTCTAAAAATCCCAAAAAAGTAAAAAACCCTAAAAACTCTAAAAAATAAGAAAACCTAAAAACCAAACAATACTAAAACCCCTTAAAAATATTTAAACGCAAAAAACCCTAAATGACCCAAATAACTGTAAACAACCGTAAAACTATAAAACCACTAAAAACCTAAAAACATGAAAGCCCCTAAAATACCCCAAAACCCCACTAGAAACTCTAAAAACCCCTTTAAACCCCTAAAAATTATAAAAAGCACCAAAAACCTATACAACCCCTAAAAACTCACATAAACCCCAAAAACCCAAAAATATCATAAAAAACCCTAAAAGGATTTTTTTGGATAAAAACCCTCAAAATTCCACAAAACATTAATAATCATAAAAATCCCTAAACCCCTAAAAATAAAAAACCCTAAAACATTTAAATACACTAAGAACACCATAAAAAACAAAAAAAAACACTTAAAACCCCTAGAAACCACAAAAACTATAAAAAACCTAAAAAACCCTAAAATATTAAAAACCGATAAAAATCATAAAAATCATAAAAACTAAAAAAACAAAAAACCAATATAAATCATAAAAATCTCCCTAAAAACTCAGAAAAAAATTATGAAAAACATAAAAACTTAAAATATATAAAACCACTAAAATATTAAAAACACTAAAAACCCTTAAAACCCCCAAAAGACAATAAAAACAATAAAAACCACTAAATTACCTAAAAAACCATAAAAATATTAAAACCCATAAAAAATTGAAAACCAAATAAGGCTAAAACCATTTAAACCTCTAAATATATTAAAAACACATAAAACCATAAAAACATAAAAAACCCAAAAAAACCCCTAAAACACAAAAAATATCCATATCAACCCTAATAACCATTAATACCACAAAAATCTATAAAAACATTAATAATCATAATGGATCTTTAAAAATTCATAAAAATGTTAAAACCCATAAAAAACTGAAAACATTAAGAAAGCCTTAAAAATCTAAAAACACATAAAATACCTAAACACCCTAAAAATCATAAATAACCCAAAAAACCATGAAAGGAATTAAAAAACCCTAATACCCTAATAATTTCTAAATTCCCTAAAAACCATAAATATCTTAAAAAATATCTAAAAATGAAAAAAACACCTAAAAACCTAAAAAACCCTTAGAAAACCTTAAAAACATAAATCACTTAAAACTACTAAATACTTAAAAACCCCTAAAAATTACCTTATGTACCCATAACCCCAAAAAACCATACACCCTAAAAACCATTAAATTTCCCCCAACCCATTAATACATTAAAAACCCAATAATAACTCTAAAAACCCTTCAAGCCACTAAAACTGTGAAAAAATACAAAAACCCAAAAACCCTAAAAACTTAAAAATTTTCTTCAAAACTCAAAAATTATCTTTAAAACCCACAAAACTCATAAAATTCTTAAAAAAAGTGCCCATAAACATCCTAAAAAATACATAAAAATAAAAAAACACATAAAATAAAAACACACTGAAAACTATATGAAACCTTAAAAACATAAAACACCGAAAACAACTAAAAGCCTAAAAAATCAAAAAGACGATTAAAACCTTATAATCCCTAAAAAACATAAAAAAACTAAAAACCTTAAAAACCCATTATACCATGAAACCCACTAAAACCATTAAAAATCATTTTAACACCTATAAATTTTTAAAAATCTAAAACCCATTAAAACCCTAAAAAACACAAAAAATATCTAAAAACCCAAAACAACTTACAACATTAAAAACTCTAAATAACCCTATAACCCATCAAAAACCCTAGAAACCCTAAAACCATAAAATTGATAAAAATTCAATAAAACATTAAATATGTAAAAAAAACCCTTAAAAAATATAAAAACCCATAAGAAATCCTTAAAAACATAAAAACATATAAAACCTCTAAAAAATAATGCTAATACCCCAGAAAACCACACAAATCCTAAAATCCCATAAACAACTAAAAAATCTCTAAAAACCATAAAAATTATATTAAAATATATAAAAATACTTAAAATAAAAAACCAAGAGTACCATGAAAACCCCTAAGAAAACCTTAGAAACCTAAAAAAACTCAAAACCATTAAAAATATAAAATATTAAAAAAACCACAAAAAACCTAAAAGACCCTAAAAATCCTTAAAAACTATAAAAATCATAAAACCACAAAAAATGATAAAAACTAGGAAACACCTTAAAACCCTTAAAAAATAATAAAAACAAAAAAACCTGTAAAATCAATGAAAACCTTAAAAGCCCCAAAAAAACTATATAAAACAAAACATCCCTCAAAATCTCTAATTACCCTAAAAAAATAAAAACATAAAAAAATCCATAAAAAATCCTAAAAATATAAAACACCTAAAAACAATTAAAACCCTAAGAAAAACTTAAAACATAAAAATAATTAAAACCCTAAAAAACCTAAAAATTATAAATATCCAAAAACCCATAAATCCACTAAAAACCATAAAATATTTAAAAATCCCTAAAATGATAAAAAACCATAAAGATCCTAAAAAATCTAAAAAATATATAATAACATAAAAAACCCTAAAAACAATAAAAACCCCTACTTTGACCTTAAAAAAATTAAGATACTTAGAACCCCTAAAAACATAAAATTGATAAAAAAAAACAAAAAACCCCTTAAAAGAAACAAAACCCATAATACCCCTAAAAACCATAAAAACCCTAAAAACCCATAAAACACTAAAAACTTTAAAAACCATTTAAACTCCTAAAAATGTAAAAAGAAACTCTTCCCTCATGTAAAAGCCGAAAAAACTAAAAAAATATAATACCAAAAAAAAATAAAAACCCAAAATCCCACAAAATACCTATCACCCCAGAAAAATCCTTAAAAATCCTAAAAACAAAAAAAACATAAAAATCCCTAAGACCATGGATAATATAAGAAAACATTAAAAACACAAAAACACTTAATCCTCTTAAAAACCTAAGACTGATAAAAACCATTAAAATCCCTAAAAATTCAAAAAAACCCTAAAAACACTCACCAGCGCTAAAAACAGTAAAAAATGATAAAGATCCTAAAAATTCCTTAAAAATCCATCAAAATATAGATACCCATAAAATATTAAAAACTCTTTAAAAAATATTAATGGCCTAAAGACACTTAAAAAACTAAAAAACAAAAAATGCTTAAAACTATAATAAAACACTAAAATGACCCTAAAAACCTTAAAAACCCATAAAAACCAAAAAACACCTTAAACCCTTAAAAACCTAAAAATACATAAAAACCTAAAAATAATTTTTTTATAAAAACCCATTAAAAACTAAAAAATATTAAAAATCAATAAGGCCCTTTAAAATTAATGAAAAACATGAAGAACCCATGACTCTTAAAAACCCTAAATCCCATAAAATTCCTTAAAAAATCCATAAAAATCATTGAATACATATAAAACCCTAAAAACCTAAAACCCTAAAAAACCCCAATAAAAACATAAAAACCTAAAAACATGTAAAACCCCAAAACCTAAAAAATAATAGAAACCATAAAAACATTAAAACCCTTAAAACCCTCAAAATCCCTAAAACCCCTAAATACCAAAAAAATAAAAATCCCTAAAAATCCCTAAAAACAAAAAAACACTTAAAAATCCTAAGAAAATTTTAAAAACAATGAAAACCCTAAAAAAACTAATCATCCCTAAAAACTATAAAATCCCTAAACCCCCCCCGAAAAACACTACAACCCAATAAAAATGTAAAAACCTTTAAACACCTAAAAATATTAAAAAACTCAAATAATTCTTAAAAATAAAAAACACAAACCCTAAAAAACCAAAGAAACCTTAAACCCCAAAAATACACTAAAAACTCTCAACATCACTAAATATCAATAAAAACTATAAAAATCCCAAAAAATGCCCAAAAATGCCCTAAAAATGTAAAAAGGCCTAAAACACTTAAAACCCCTATGAAAACCATAATAAACTAAAAATACATAAATCCTTTAAAAAGTAATAAAAATAAAAACACTAAATACCCATAAATACCCAAAAATATATAAAACCCCTAAAAACATTAAAAACCCTAAAACCCCTAGAAACCCCAAAAACCACTAAAAATTCTAAAAACCCTTTAAACCCCTCAAAATGTTAAATACTATATAAAACCATAAAATCCTAAAAAAATAAAAAACCATAAATACACAAAAAAAACTTGAAAAAAACATAGAATCATGAAAAATCTAAAAACCCTCAAAACCCCAAAACCCCTACAAATACAAAAAAAATACCAAAAAATTCCAGAAAACCGCTAAGAATCCATAAAATAAAAAACTGTAAAAATACTCAAAATTGAAAAACCCCTTAGAAATCATTAAAAAAAAATAACACAAAAAGAAGCAAAAAACACAAAAAAGCTAAAAACCCTAAAAAACTCTAAAAGACATAAAATGCATAAATCCTTTAAAACCAATAAAAACCATGAATCCCTAAAAACCCATAAAACCCTAAATATTAAAAACTAAAAAATACCATTTAAACCTCTATAAACATTTAAAAAATTTACAATCCTTAAAAACCCTAAAAAACTAAGAAAAAAACCCTCAAACCCCCAAAAAACAAAAAACCATATGAACCCTTAAACCATAAACACAGTCAAAATACTTAAAAATCTTTAAAAAAATAAAAAACATAAAATATCCCTAAAAATTCCAAAAAAAGCATAAAAACCCCAAAAACCCCTTATAAAACCATTAAAACTTAAAAATACGTAAATCCAAAAAAAATCTAAAAAATTAAAAAAACCCCTAGAATTCCTTAAAAACTATAAAATTCAAAAAAAAACTAAAAAACCAAAAAAACCCTAAAACCCCATAAAAAAATAAAAACCAACTAGAAACTCTAAAAACCTTTTAAACACCGAAAAATGGTAAAAAAAATATTAATACATAAAAAAATAAAAAGAATAAAAATCCAAAAAAACCATAAAAATCCCTCAGAACATAAAAAACACTAAAAACACAAGGAAAAAACTATAAAATCCTTAAAAACCCTAAAATAATAAAAAAAATGCTAAAAACCCTAAAACCCATAAAAATAACTAAAACCCTAAAAAAATAAAAATACGAGGTGTCCTAAAATTCTCTAAAACATAAAAAACCCATAAAACACTAAGAAAACCCCAAAAATGAGATAAAATTATAAGCACTAAAAAACAAAAAAAAAGTAATAACACTTAAAACCCTATAGACCCAAAAAATCCCTAAAAACTTGAAAACCGTAAAATCTCACAAACATCCCTAAAATACCAATAAAAACATTAAAACCCTAAAAACATTAAAAAAACTATAAATAACATAGGAACCCAAAAAACTAAAAACATACCCTAAAACCAAAAAAACCCATTCAAACTCTCTATATCCATAAATCACTAAAAACACATAAACCCCTAAAAACTCATAAAAATACAAATGAATTTAAAAAAACATAAATACCCTGAAAACCATAATAAAAACATAAAAACCAAAAAAAATTGACACCACTAAAAAACCTAAAAATGATAAAAATATAAAATATAGTAAAAATACCTACAAACAATATAAAATCGAAAAAACTTAAGAAATTCTAAATACTCAAATCTCCGTAAAACAATAAAAACCAAAAAAACCCAAATACCCATAAAACCAATAGAAACTATAAAAAATATTTAAACCCCTAAATATGTTAAAAGACAATAAAACCCATTAAAAACATAAAAACCATAAAAAACCTCAAAGTCCATAAAATCCTTCAAAACCCAATAAAATCCTAAAAAATCCCTAAAAATACCTAAAAATATGAAAATGCATTAAAACATTAAAAACCCTGAAGAAAACATTAAAAACCAAACAACAATTAAAACCCCTAAAGAACCTAAAAATATCGAAACCCAAGAAAACACTAAAAACCATTACAACCCCAAAAAACGCAAAAGACCCCCTAAACCTCCGATGAACAATTAAAAACATCAAAATCCCAAAATACCATAAAAATCTAAAAATTATAAAAAATCCATAAACATCATTAGAAATATAAAAAACACTAAAATCCTTGAAAAATCTTAATAAAACCATAGAAAACTAAAAAGAATTAAAACCCATAATAAACAAAAAAAATGCTAAAAATCATAAAACCATTAAAACCACTAAAAACCAAAAAACTACTAAAAAGAACCTAAAAACACAAAAAACCCAAAACCCCTAAAATCGTTAAATTCCTAAAAACCCATAAAAACCACCATAAATAAGTAAAATATCTAAAAAAACATTACATCCCTAGAAACATTACAAAACTCTAAAAACCATTAAAAACCTAAAAAACAAAAAAAAAACAAAAAACCCAGAAAAAGTCCTAAATACAATAAAAATTCAAAAAACCCTTAGAAAATCCTAAAACTCATAAAAATTTTAAAAATAACTAAAACCCATAAATAAATAAAAAAATTAAAAAACCCCAAACACACCAAAGAAAACTTCAAAGACATAAATTCACTTAAACCCCCTAAAGCACTAAAAGACTCAAAAAAATAAAAAATGCTAAAAACCAAAAAATACCTAATGTCCCTCAAAATCCAAAAAACCCCTTAAATGATAAAAATCCTAAAAAATACCAAAAAATATCTAAAAATGTGAAAATCCTATAAACTTTGAAAAACATAAAAAAACCATAAAAACATAAAAACACTTTAAACCCCTAAAAATGCTAAGACTCTAAAAGCCTATAAAAACTCTATAAAAAACCGTAAAACCCACTAGAAATAATAAAAACATTTTAAACCCATAAAACCTTAAAACCCATAAAAACCCAAAAACCCCCAAAAACCCTAAAAACTCTTAAAAATCATAAGAACCCATAAATATCTGCAAAAATATCCAACAATCATTAAAAAAGTATAAAACCCTAAAATCCTAGAGAACCCCATATTAAAACATTTAAAACAGGAATAAACACATAAGCCCTAAAAATATTAAACAAATGATACAAAAATAAAGAAAAAAAAACTATAGAATTCCCCATATTCTGTAAAATTACTAAAATCCCATAAATATCCAAAAAAAATCCATAAAAAATTAATAACCGTAAAAACCAAAAAATCCTAAAGAAAACCTTAGAAACATAAAAACATTTTAAACCACTAAATTCCTTAAAAAATATAAACACCCAAAAAACCATAAAAGACCCTAAAAACCCTAAAACCTATAAAAACCACCATATTAAAAACCCATAGAAACAATAAAAGTTCACTAAAAATTATCTAACCCCTTTGAACACCTAAAAACGTTAAAAAGATATAAACATAATAAATATCCTAAAATGTCACTAAAAATCCATAAAAAGTAAAAACCCTAGAAACCATAAAAACCCCAAAGAAAATCATAAATACCTAAGAAAATATAAAACCTCAAAAAACCTTAAAAATGGTAAAAATATTAAAAATTCTAAAACCCTAAAAATCCATGAAAAATTAAAAATTCCTATGTAACCTAAAAACCACTAATAATACCAAAGAAACCTAAAAACACTCGGACTCCTAAAACCCTAAAAAACACTAAAAACCCCAAATACTCAAAAAATTCCCTAAAAGACCCAAAAACATATATAAAAATCACAAAATACAAAAAAAAATATAATGTAACATTAAAAATCATTAGAAACTCTAAAAACTCTCTGAAACCACTAAAAACCATAAAAATATCTAAAACCCTTAAATCATAAAAAAACTAAAAAACCCAAAAACTCTTAAAAGCCCTGAAAACCCTCAAAATCCCTAAAAACACTAAAAATTTGTAAAAATCGAAAAAATATACTAAAAATACCATTGAAGATAAATAAACTATAAAAACCATGAAAAATCATGGGAAGAATTTTAAAATCAAAAGAAAT
The DNA here is from genome assembly GCA_963277665.1 of Viscum album. Taxonomy (NCBI): domain Eukaryota; kingdom Viridiplantae; phylum Streptophyta; class Magnoliopsida; order Santalales; family Viscaceae; genus Viscum; species Viscum album. The sequence continues at coordinate 395,798,857 of OY728157.1, forward strand.
TTACAAACCAAAACAAAACTAAAAGCAAAAAAATCTAAAAAAAATTCCTAAAAACACAAACAACCCTAAAAACCCTAAAAATCTATAAAAACCAATAAGAACAATTAAAATCAAAGAAATCCATAAAAATAACTAAATAAATTAATAAACCTAAAAATATTTAAAAATCATAACAAAATTGTGAAAATAAAAAACCCTTTAAACCCTTAGAAAAGGAAGAAAATTTTTTTAAAACTCGTAAATGTCCCTAAAAGTCCCTCAAATCCTAAAAACCAATAAATATCGTAAAACCCATGAAAATATTTTAAAAAATAAAAACCAATAAAAGCCCAAAAACAAAAAAAAATACTTTAAAAATGATTTTAATCCCTAAAATGTTCAAAACTCTAGAATCCCTATGAAACCCTAAAAAACTCTAAAAAACCCAAAATACACAAAAACCCAAAAAACACTAAAACCCAAGAAACCAATAACCAAAAAAACCCCAAAACCCAAAAGCCTCTCAAAATCTCTAGAAACCGTAAAAAAAAATTCAATATTTAAAACCACTATAAATCTGTAAGAACATAAAAACCCTAAAAATGTGAAAAACCCCTAAGAAAACATTAATACCACAAAAAATTTAAAACCTCTAAAAAACCTAAAAATGCTGAAAACCCTAAAAAACATAAAAACCCTAAAAACCAAGAAATCTCTAACTCCCAAAAAACCTTTGAACAATAAAAACAAAAAAAACCTTTCAAACATAAATACCCATAAAAACATTATAACACTAAAAATCCTAAACACTACAAAAAACTCTAAAAACCTTTTAACATATAAAAATGTTACAATATATAAAAAATCATAAAATCCTAAAAGGCAAAAAAACAACACCTAAAATCCTAAAAAAATATAAAAAACCCAAAACCTATAAAAATTCCAAAATTTAATTAAAACCATAAAATCATAAAAAGTCCCCAAATATCCCTAAAACTATAAAAAAAATGTTAAACCCAAGAAATCCTAAGAAATCCTTAAATACCTAAAAAAATGTAAAACCCAAAAATATCTTAAAAATCATAAAAACCGAGAAAAACCATAAACCCTAAAAATCCTGAAATTTCCCAAAAACTCTAAAAATTTATAAAAATATTAAAATGTCAAACAATTCCATAAAAACATAAATACACTATATATTTAAAAAATGCTATGATAAACATAAAATCCTAAAAACACTTAAAACCCCTAAAATTCCTAAAATATGAAAAATCCCATAAAACCCCTCCAAACTCCAAAAATCCCCAAAAAACCATAAGACACCTAAAATCCTAAAAACAAAAAAACCTATAAAATCCCAAAAAATCAGTAAAAACTATACAAACTCCTTTAAATTCCTAAAAATATTAAAATCTAGAAAAACCAATTCAAACATTGGGAAAAAAACATAAAACCTAAAAACACAAAAAACCCCCATTGAAACCCTCAAATACTTGAATCCCTAAAAAATATAAAAATCCTAAAAGCCAAAAAAATACCTAAAATCCTAAAAAACCTGAAAAATCGTATGCAAAAATTTAAAAACCTAAAAACACTTATCACCCCTAAAACCCCTCAAAATCCCTAAAAATACTTAAAACATAAAAATCTGAAAAATCATCTAAAAAAAAAGCAAAATACCCTAGGAAACTAGAAAACCCCCAAGAAAACCTTAAAAACTAAAAACACTTAAAAACTAAAAAAATACTAAAAAACCAAAAAACCACAAAAAGACTGTAAAAACTCCTAAAACTACATAATACCTTTAAAAGCTAAAAATTCTTAAAAACCCTAAAGAATCACTAAAAATATAAAACACCTTTAAACCAATTAAAAATGATAAAATAATCTAAAAACAATAAAACACTAAAAAACATAGAATACCCTAAAACGCTGAAAACACCATAAAACTCAAATGGAATACAAAAACTCCACAAAATCCCTAAAACACCTAAAAATCCTAAAATGGCTTGAAAAATAACTTAAATTGTAATAAACCATTAAAATATTGAAAAATATTTATAAAACATTAAAAACTATAAAAACCATAAAACCCCTAAAACACACTAAAAACCAAAAAGACCATAAAACCCCTAAAAACCATAAACCCGAAAAATTCCCTAAAACCATAAAAATTCCTAAAATCTCTAAAAAATATAAAAATTCAATACAATCCCTAAAACGTAAAAATCCCAAATAACCATGAAAAAAATAAGAACGACATTAATTCTAAATAACACTTTCAAACCATAAAAACATAAAAAAATCCAAAAACCCAAAAACATTAAAAACACAAAAAACCCAAAAAACCCCTAAAATCCATTAACATCCCAAAACACATAAAATCCCTAAAAAGACACTAAATCCCTAAAATATCTTTAAACCATTAAAAAATAAATATAACTCTAAAAATCCTTAATACTATAAAAATTAAAAACAAACCCTAAGAACCCAAAACCCCTAAAAACACTTAAAACGCTAAAAACCCTAATTTCCCTAAAAATCTCTAAAGACTATTAAAAATATAAAAATCCAAAAAACCCCTAAAAATTCCACAAAATTTGAAAACCATAAAACTCCGAAAACCCCTAAGAAAAACATTAAAACATAAAAAAACTTAGAACATTTAAAACATAATGAATTCAAAAATCTCAGAAAGAAAATAAAAATTCTATAAAACCCAAAAAGCTCAAAAAAAAACCATAAAAACCATAAAACCCCATAAAAACATAAAACCTAAAATCCCATTAGAACCCTAAAACTCTAAAAACTATAAATACCCTTAAAAAATGAAGTATGTTAAAGAATATAATTACATTAAAAACCCAGAAGAACTAAAAACCCCCTAAAAATAACCTTAAAACCATAAAAACACATCCTTACAGAAAACCTCTCAAAATCACTAAAAACCAAATAATACAAAAAAATCCTAAAAATAAAAAAAAATCCCTAAAAAAATTAAAAACCAAAAAAAAACCTAAGAAAACCTTAAAAACCTAAATACACAAAAAACAACTAAAAACCCAAAAAATACTGAAAACCCAACAAAACACAAAAAACCCAAGAAACCAAAAAACAAAAAAAAACCACTAAAAACCATTAGAACTATATAATAAAATAAAAACAAAAATAAACTATAAAATCCCATTAAAAAATAAAAAATAAAAAATATAAAATCACTAAACCCTGAAAAACTCATAAAAACCCCTAAAAATCCAAAAAAAACCCCTAAAAACCCTCAAAATCCATAAAACCCTTAAATATAATAAAACGCCATCAAAGTCCCCTAAAATATAAAAAACCCATAAATTACTTGAAAACCCTATAGGAAATATTATCAAATTAAACACACATAAATAACCTAAAAACCTAAAAATGCAAAAAATCCTAGAAAACCCTAAAAAACATGAAAACCCCCAAATACCTCAAAAACCAAAAAAAAAAAATAAAAATCCTAATACCCCTCAAAAATCCCAAAAAAGTAAAAAACCCTAAAAACTCTATAAAATAAGAAAACCTAAAAACAAAACAACACTAAAACCCCCAAAAAATATTTAAACACAAAAAACCCTAAATGACCCAAATAACTGTAAACAACCATAAAACTATAAAACCCCTAAAAACCTAAAAACATGAAAGCCCCTAAAATACCCCGAAAACCCACTAGAAACTCTAAAAACCCCTTTAAACCCATAAAAATTATAAAAAGCACAAAAAACCTATACAACCCCTAAAAACTCACATAAACCCCAAAAACCCAAAAATATCATAAAAACCCCTAAAAGGATTTTTTTGGATAAAACCCTCAAAATTCCTCAAAACATTAATAATCATAAAAATCCCTAAACCCCTAAAAATAAAAAACCCTAAAACCTTTAAATACACTAAGAACACCATAAAAACAAAAAAAACATAAAACCCCTAAAAACCACAAAAACTATAAAAAACATAAAAAACCCTAAAATATTAAAAACCCATAAAAATCATTAAAACTAAAATAACAAAAAACCAATATAAATCATAAAAAACTCCGTAAAAATCCCTAAAATCATAAAAACCACAAAAACCCAGATAAACATTATGAAAAACATAAAAAATTAAAATATATAAAACCACTAAAATATTAAAAACACTAAAAACCCTTGAAACCCCTAAAAGACACTAAAAACAATAAAAATCACTAATTTACCTAAAAAACCCTAAAAATAATAAAACCCATAAAAAATTTGAAAACCACAAAAGGATAAAACCATTTAAACCTCTAAATATATTAAAAACACATAAAACCATAAAAACATAAAAAACTCAAAAAACCCCAAAAACACTAAAAATATCCATATCAACCCTAATAACCATGAAAACCACAAAAATCTATAAATAAATTAATAATCATAATGGATCTTTAAAAATCCATAAAAATGTTAAAACCCATAAAAACTGAAAACATTAAGAAAGCCTTAAAAATCTAAAAAACATAAAATACCTAAACACCCTAAAAATGATAAATAACCCAAAAAACCATGAAAGGAATTAAAAAACCCTGATACCCTCATAATTTCTAAATTCTCTAAAAATAATCAATATCTTAAAAAAATATATAAAAATGAAAAAAAAACCTAAAAACCTAAAAACCCCTTAGAAAACCTTAAAAACATAAATCACTTAAAACTACTAAATACTTAAAAACCCCTAAAAATTACCTTATGTACCCATAACCCCTAAAAACCATACACCCTAAAAACCATTAAATTTCCCCCAACCCATTAAAACATTAAAAACCCAATAATAACTCTAAATACCCTTTAAGCCACTAAAACTGTGAAAAAATACAAAAATCCTAAAACCCTAAAAAACATAAAAATTATCTTCAAAACTCAAAAATTATCTTTAAAACCCATAAAAATAATAAAATTCTTAAAAAAAAGTGCCCATAAACATCTTAAAAAATAAATAAAAATAAAAAAACAAATAAAATAAAAACACACTGAAAAACTATAAGAAACCTTAAAAACCTAAAACAATGAAAACAACTAAAAACCTAAAAAATAAAAAAAAAACGATTAAAACCTTAAAACCCCAAAAACCATAAAAAAACTAAAAACCTTAAAAACCCATTATACCATGAAACCCACTAAAACCATTAAAAATCATATTAACACCTATAAATTTTTAAAAATCTAAAACCCATTAGAAACCTAAAAAACACAAAAAATATCTAAAAACCCAAAACAACTTAAAACATTAAAAACTCTAAATAACCCTAAAACCCATCAAAAACCCTAGAAACCTTAAAAACTATAAAATTGATAAAAAACCAATAAAACATTAAATATGTAAAAAACCCTTAAAAACTATAAAAACCCATAAGAAATCCTTAAAAACATAAAAACATATAAAACCTCTAAAAAATAATGCTAATACCCCAGAAAACCATACAAAGCCTGAAATCCCATAAACATCTAAAAAATCTCTAAAAACCATAAAAATTATATTGAAATCTATAAAAACACTTAAAATAAAAAACCAAGAGTACCATGAAAACCCCTAAGAAAACCTTAGAAACCTAAAAAAACTCAAAACCATTAAAAATATAAAATATGAAAAAAACCACAAAAAACCAAAAAGACCGTAAAAATCCTTAAAAACAATAAAAACCATAAAACCACCTAAATGATAAAAACTAGGAAACACCTTAAAACCCTTAAAAACTAATAAAAACATAAACCCCATAAAAACAAATAAAACCTTAAAGGCCCCAAAAAAACTATATAAAACAAAAAATCCCTCAAAATATCTAATTCCCCTAAAACCATAAATACCTAAAAAAATCCATAAAAAATCCTAAAAATATAAAACACCTAAAAACAATTAAAACCCTATGAAATCCTTAAAACATAAAAATAATTAAAACCCTAAAAAACCAAAAATTTATAAATATCCAAAAACCCATAAATCCACTAAAAACCATAAAATCATTAAAAATCCATAAAATGCTAAAAAATCATAAAGATCCTAAAAAATACAAAAAAAAAATAAATAATAACATAAAAAACCTTGAAAACACTAAAAACCCCTACATTGACCTTAAAAAAATTAAAACACTTAGAACCCCAAAAAACTTAAAATTGATAAAAAAAACTAAAAACCCATTAAAAGAAACAAATCCCATAAAACCCCCAATAACCATAAAAACCCTAAAAACCCATAAAACCCTAAAAACTATAAAAACCATTTAAACTACTAAAAATGTAAAAAAAAACTCTACCCTCATGTAAAATCTGAAAAAACTAAAACAATATAATACCCAAAAAAAATAAAAACCCAGAAACCCAGAAAATACTTAACACCCCAGAAAAATCCTTAAAAATCCTAAAAACATAAAAAACATAAAAATCCATAAAACCATGCAGAAAATAAGAAAAATTAAAAACATAAAAACACTTAATCCACTTAAAAAACCTAAGACTGATAAAAACCATTAAAATCCCTAAAAATCCAAAAAAACCCTAAAAACACTCACCAGCGCTAAAAACAGTAAAAATTGATAAATATCCTAAAAATTCCTTAAAATCCATCAAAACATAAATAACAATAAAATATTAAAAACTCTATAAAAAATATTAATGGCCTAAAGACACTAAAAAACCAAAAAAACAAAAAAATGCTTAAAACTATAAAAAACACTAAAATGACCCTAAAAACCTTAAAAACCCATAAAAACCAAAATACACCTTAAACCCCTAAAAACCTAAAAATACATAAAAACCTAAAAAAATTTTTTTTATAAAAAATCATTAAAGAAAAAAAAATATTAAAAAACAATAAGGCCATTTTAAAATTAACGAAAAAGATGAAGAACCCATAACTCTTAAAAACCCTAAAACCCATAAAATTCCTAAAAAAATCCCTAAAAATCATTGAATACATATAAAACCCTAAAACCCTAAAACCATAAAAAACCCAAATAAAAACATAAAAACCTAAAAACATGTAAAACCCCAAAAACCTACAAAATAAGAAAAACCATTAAAACATTAAAACCCTTAAAACCCTCAAAATCCCTAAATCCCCTAAGAACCAAAAAAACCTAAAAATCCCTAAAAATCCCTAAAAACAAAAAAAACACTTAAAAACACTAAGAAATTTTTAAAAACAATGAAAACCCTAAAAAAACTAAACATCCCTAAAAACTATTAAATCCCTAAAAACCCAAAAAACACTAAAACACAATAAAAATGTAAAAACCTTTAAACACCTAAAAACATTAAAAAAATCAAATAATTCATAAAAATAAAAAACGCAAACCCTAAAAAACCAAAGAAACCATAAATCCCTAAAACACACAACAAACTCTCAACATCACTAAATATCAATAAAAACTATAAAAATCCCATAAAATTCCCAAAAAATCCCTAAAAATGTAAAAAGACGTAAAACACTTCAAACCCCTATGAAAACCATAATAAAATAAAAACATATAAATCCATTAAAAATTAATAAAAAGAAAAACACTAAATACCCATAAATACCCAAAAATATATAAAACCCCTAAAAACATTAAAAACCCTAAAACCCATAGAAACCCTAAAAACCACTAAAAATTCTAAAAATCCTTTAAACTCCTCAAAATGATAAATACTATATAAAACCATAAAACCCTAAAAACATAAAATACCATAAATACCCAAAAAAAACTTGAAAAAAACATAGAAACCTGAAAAATATAAAGACCCTCAAAACCCCAAAAACCCTACAAATAAAATAAATACCAAAAAATTCTAGAAAACCGCTAAGAATCCCTAAAATAAAAAAAACTGTAAAAATACTCAAAACCCAAAAACCCCTTAGAAATCATTAAAACATAATAAAACTTAAAGAACCAAAAAACAAAAAAATCATAAAAAACCTAAACAACCCTAAAAGACATAAAATTAATAAATCCCTTAAAACCCATAAAAACCATGAATCCCTAAAAACCCATAAAACCCTAAATATTAAATACTAAAAAAAACCATTTAAACCTCTATAAACATTTAAAAAATTTAAAATCATTAAAAAACCTAAAAAAATAAGCAAAAACCCCTCAAACCCCCAAAAAACAAAAAACCATATGAACCCTTAAACCATAAAAACGGTCAAAATCCTTAAAAATCATAAAAAAATAAAAAACATAAAATATCCCTAAAAATTCCAAAAAAAGCATAAAAACCACAAAAACCCCTTATAAAACCATTAAAACCTAAAAATACTTAAATCCAAAAAAATTCTAAATAATTAAAAAAACCCTAGAAATCCCTAAAAACCATAAAATTCAAAAAAAAACTAAAACACCAAAATAACCCTAAAACCCCATAAAAAAATAAAAACCAAATAGAAACTCTAAAAACCTTTTAAACACCTAAAAATGGTAAAAAAATATATTAATACATAAAAAAATAAAAACAAGAAAAATCCAAAAAAAACCCATAAAAATCTCTCAGAACATAAAAAACACTAAAAACCCAAGGAAAACACTATGAAAGCCTTAAAAACCCTAAAAAAAATAAAAAAAATGCTACAAACCCTAAAACCCATAAAAATAAATAAAACACTAAAATCAATAAAAATACGAGGTGTCCTAAAATTCTCTAAAACATAAAAAACCCAAAAAACACTAAGAAAACCGCAAAAAATGAGAAACAATTATAAGCACAAAAAAACAAAAAAAAGTAATAACACTTAAAACCCTACAAACCCAAAAAATCCCTAAAAACATGAAAACCCTAAAATATCACAACATCCCTAAAATACCAATAAAAACATTAAAACCCTAAAAACATTAAAAAAACTATAAATAACATAGGAACCCAAAAAACTAAAAACAAACCCTAAAACCAAAAAAACCCATTCAAACCCATTCAAACTCTCCATATCCATAAATAACTAAAAACACATAAACCCCTAAAAACTCATAAAAATCCAAATGAATTTAAAAAAACATAAATACACTGAAACCCATAATAAAAACATAAAAACCAAAAAAAATTGACACCACTAAAAAACCTAAAAATGCTAAAAATAGAAAATATAGTAAAAATACCTAAAAACAATATATAATCGAAAAAAACTAAGAAACCATAAAACCACATAAAAAACAAGAAACCCACTAAAAATTCTGAAAACCCTATAAACATATAAGAATTTTAAAACTCTAAAATAACTTTAAAACTCTAAAAAACTCAGAAAATAGTGAAACCCAAAAAATCATAAAAATCCTATAAAAATTTTAAAAACCCCGAAAATCCCTAAAAACATGAAAAACCATAAAAATACTAGAATAACCCTAAAACTTTATAAATTTTAAAATCCCTAAAACCCCTAAGAAAACCATAAAACCCAAAATAAATTTAAACTAATAAAAACCTAATAATACTAAATACACAAAAAAACCTAAAGAAGACCTTAAAAACCTAATAATTCCAAAAGAAAACATAAAACACCCTAAAACCATAAACCCCCAAAACACATCAAACACCAAAAAATAATAAAAACTCTAAAAACTCTTTATACCACTAAAAACATTAAAAAAGAGTAAAAACCATTAAAACCATTAAAATCTCAAAAAACCCATAAACCCCCCAAATAACATATACGCCAAAAAACCCTCAAAATCTATATATTCTCAAAAAACCAAAAAAAAACTCCTTAAAATTCCCTCACAACATAAAAAACCCTAAAAACCCTAAAAACCCTAAAAACGATTGAGAAAATGTTAAATATTTAAAAACACTAAACCCCCTAAAAACCCAAAAAACACTAAAAAAAATTAAAAATGCTAAAACACCTAATAACCATAATCCCCTAAAAACTATAAAAAAACATAAAACCCCATAAAAACGTAAAAAAACTAAAAACCTTTTAAATTTATAAAAAAATGAAAAAAAACATGGAAAAAAATAAATCCATAAAAAAGATAAAAAAACCCTAATATCCTAAAATTTCCAAAAAAAACTCTAAATCCCTAAAAATCCCTAAAAACCCATAAAATCTCAAAAAATATATTAAAATACCTAAAAGTATAAAACACCTAAAAACCTTGAAAATCAATAAGAGATCTGTAAAAACATAAAAACACATAAAACCCCCAAAAAATAAAAAATGTTAAAAACCCCTAAAAACCAAAAACCCCATAAATGTTTTTAAAAACATAAAAAATCCCAAATATCCAAAACCCACTATAAAATACAATACCCTGTAAACGTCAGAAATTGTTAAAAAACTCAATGAAACCATAAAAAATAAAAAAATCCTAAAATAACAAAAAACCTTAAAAAATATAAAAACCCTAAAAAACCCTAAACTGTATAAAAATCTCTAAAACTATAAAAACCATAAAAAGCATAAAAAATGACTAAAAATTACAAAATACTTAATATATTAAAATATCAAAAAACCCTAAGAAAAACATAAAAAATTAAAAACACTTAAAACACAAAAAACCTATAAAACACCAAGAAACCAAGAAATCCAAAAATACCCATAAAACCCTAAAATCGTAAAATCCAATAAAAACCATAAAACCCTAAAAACCATAAAACTCTAAAACCCACTTAAAAATAAAAATACCATTTAAACTCCAAAAAACATTAAAAAATAAAAAAACTATAACAACATTAAAAACTCAAAACAAACCTTAAAGAACCAAAAAAACACCTAACACCCTAAAAACCTAATGCCCCACAAAATCCTTCAAAACCCCAAGGTGCATAAAAAATACAAAAAATCACTAAAATATATAAAATATAAAAAACCATGAAACCTTGAATAACCCTAAAAAACCCTAAAAACAAAATATACTCTTAAAACTCCTATAGAACATATAAAAATCCTAGAAACCATAAAACCACTAAAAACTCTAAAACACTCTACAAACCCTAAAATCCATAAAAAATTATAAAACCCATCAAAATTATAAAAACCATTAAAACCCCTAAAAATGATAAAAACACTTAAAAATCCTAAAATCCCTAAAAGCCTAAAAAAAATCCAGAAACCAAAAGAACAATAAAAACCCTGAAAACCCCCAAAACCGTAAAAAATTCCTAAAAATGGTAAAAACCCTAAAAATCACAAATTCACAAAAACTCACTAAAAATAAATAAATATGTATAATACCCTAAAATCCCTAAAACCCATTAGAAACACATAAAAATCCTAAAAGCACATAAAACCCATAAAAACCATAAAAAACACAAAATACCCTAAAAACCCTAAAGACCTAAAAAACCTAAAATCCATAAAAAATCATAAAGAAAAATACCCCTTAAAATATCTAACAAAACTCTAAAACCCCTTTAAACCCTTAAAAATGTTACGAAACTCTAAAATACATTAAAACCCTAAAAAATTCAATAAAACACTCATTACCTAAAAAATAAAAAACCCATAAAACCCTCAAATTATCTAAAAAATTATAAACTAATTAGAATCCTAAAAATCAGGAAAAATAAGTAAAAACATAAAAGTATTAAAGTCCCTAAAACACCTATGAAAACATTAAAAACCAATAAACACTTAAAACATTGAAAAAACAATAAAATGTCAAATTCCCCTAAAATCCGTAATACCAATAAATATCCCCTAGAAAATTTAAACACTTTAAAACCAATTAAACCCAATAAAATTCTTAAAAGGAAATAAAAACTCCCAAAATTCTTCATACTGTAAAACATTAAAAACTCTAAAAATCCATTAAAACCTTAAAATCTAAAAAAACCTTAAAAACAAAAAAATCTATAACAACTTTAAAAACCCTAAAACCCCTAAAAATAATAAAAACACTAAAAAACCATAAACCACTAAAAATCCCTAAAAACATTAAAACTTTTAAAAACCCCGAATAACCTTAGAAACCCTTAAAAATCTAAAAAAATTTAAGACGCCTAAAACCTATTTTTTTTGTAAAAAAACTATGATATACCCTAAAATCCATAATAACACAAAAAACCTTTAAACCCCAAAATACACCTAAATCCCAAAAAACACTAAAAAAGCCAAAAACTGTTTAAACAAAAAAATCATTAAAAATTAAAAAACCTTGAAAAAAAACTCTAAAAACCCAAGAATTTCATAAAAACCCTAAAACACAAATAAACTCTAAAACCCCTCAAAATCTCTAAAATAACAGAAAACTATAAAAATATTTAAAAATAACTAAAATCCCAAAAAATGTAAAAAAACCCTAAAAACATAAAACACATAAGACAACATTAATAAAATATACCAAAAACCTATGAAATTCTAAAAATGGTAAAAACCATAAAACCCTTAAAACCCTAATGACCAAAAATCCATAAAAATCCAAAAATACCTAAAAAACACCAAAAACATAAACACCCTAAAAAGCTTGAAAAATCCTATGAAAGCCTAAAAATTATTAAAACACTTAAAACACAAAAAAGTATAAAATATTATCAAGACACTAAAAGACCCTAAAAACCCCTAAAACCCTAAAAACCATAAACAACCCTAAAACACTAAAACACCCGAAGAACCCATAAAAACCATAAAACTCATTAAAAACAATAATAAAGACATTACAAACAAAAAAATGTTAAAAACATTCTAAAACCCTTAAAAAACCTTAAAATCCATAAAAAATAAAAAACCAAGACAAAAAAATATAAATAATTAAAAATCCATATACATCTTTAATAACGTAAAAAGCAATAAAATCTTGAAAATCCCTCAGAAAACCATAAAAACATAAATATAATTAAAACCTATATTAAACCAATAAAATGTTAAAACGGTAAAAATACCAAAACACCCTAAACCCTAAAAACCAGAAAAACAAAAAACCCAAAAAAAGAAAAAAAACCCAAAAACCTAAAAACCCCTAAACCCACTAAAAACTATAAATACCCTTTAAACCCCTAAAGAAATTTAAAAACTCTAAAACCCCATAAGCACATGAAAACTACAAAACCCCAATACACCATAAAAACCATAAAAAATCCTTAAAGTCCCTAAAAATCTTGAAATTTCTCAAAATCCGAAAAAAAATCCTAAAAACAATAAATATAATTAATAACCTCTAAAAATAATTAAAACATTAAAACCCCTAAAAACAATAAAGAAAACCTAAAAAATAGAAACACTTAAAATTAGTTAAAATTTGAATATTCTAAAGACCCAAAAAAACTTTAAAAAACCCACAAACCTCAAAATCCCTCAAAACACTAAAAACCCAAAAAACCTTAAAAATATTTTAAAATAAAAAAATTCATTAAAACATAAAACCACTAAAAAACCACTAAAATTAGATAAAAACCTATGAAAACATTAAAAAATAAAATACACTTTACCCCCCCCCCTCCCATGAAAACCTAAAAAATACGTAAAACCATAAAACAACCAAAGAAACCTAAAAACCCTTAAAAACAATAAAAACACTAAAATATATAAAAAAATAAAATTCATAAAAACACTATAAAATCTAAACAAAATTTAAACCCATAAAAACCTTAAAAATATACAACTTTTAAAACCCAGAAAAAAAAAAAATCTGAAAAACTAAAAAGACAACAAGAACACAAGAAACCCCAAGAATCACAAAAACACTAAAAATACCTAAAACCGTAAAACCCATAAAACTACTAAAAAACCCTAAAACATATAAAATACTAAAAACATTGAAAACACTAAAAAACATAATAAACCTAAAAATACTTGGTACCCCCAAAAAACCTAAAAATGCTACAAACCCTAAACACTACAAAATTCCCTAGGAACCCTAAACCCACAAGAAACCATAAAAATCACAAAAAACCATAAAAACCATAAAAACCCTAAGACCCAAAAATCCATAAAAATCAACCCAAAACTCTAAAAACCCTTTGAACCCCTATAAATGATTAAAAACTCTAATAAACCTTAAAACACTAAAAACTCAAAAAACAGTAGTGGACCAGAAAATTTATAAAAACCATTAAAACAGAAAAACAAAGAAAAACCCCTTAAAATCCCTAAAAACAAAAAAATACCATAAATTCATAAAAATACCCTAAATGAACAAAAAAAGTAAAAACCATAAAATGTTGAAAATCATAAGAAACCCCTAATAACCTAAAAACATTTAAAAGACCTAAAAACCTAAAAAATGATAAAAAACCCTAAAAGACCCCTAAAAACCAAAAAACCCTAAAAACTATAAAATCCCAGAAATATAATAAAATCCCATAAAAGTCATAAAAACCAAATAAAAACAATAAAAACCCTTTAAACCCATAAAAATGTGAAAACACTAAAAACCCATATAACACAAAGAACTCTATAAAAACCCTAAAAACTCAAAAAATCCCTCGCTATCCCTTATAACACTAAAAACCATAGAAATCTTAATAAGACCAAAAATCCCAAAAAATTAAAAAACCCTAAAAACCAAGTAAATGCATAATAAAATAATAAATACCTAAAACAGTTAACAACCCTAAATCCTCTAAATAATGCTAAAAACAAAAAAACCTTAAACAAACTAAAAATAAAAAATAGATAAAAACCGTAACACCCCTAAAAAACAATGAAAAATATATAAAGAACTAAAAAATTTAAAAACCCTTTTAACCCATAATAATTTCAAAAAACTATAAAATCTATAAAACCCATAAAAATTTCAAAAAACCATAAAAACTAAAGAAACAAAAAAACCCTAAAAACCTAAAGAGCCAAAAAAAACACCACAAAATCCCTATAAAACCTAAAAGGCCATAAAAACCCTGAAAATCCCTAAAAGTACCAAAAAATGTAAAAAACATAAAAAAACTAAAAACAATATGACAACCTTGAAGACCTAAAACACATAAAAAACCTAAAAACCTAAAAGTTCTAAAAACCCAAAAAATATCAAAAAACTAAATACCCGTAAAATCTCTAAAACCGACTAAAAAAATTTAAAAACCATTAAAACCCCAAAGATCATTAAAAAAATCTAAAAAAGATATCAATCCTAAAAAACAAAAAAAAATCCTTAATAAAGAAAAACTATAAAAACCCATAAAACCCCCCAAAATGCCTAAAAACTCTAAAATCCTAAAAAATCCTTAACAACACTAAAAATGTAAAAATCAATGAATAACCTTAATAAAACCTTAAAAAATAATCAAAATAAAATACCAAAAGAACAAAAAAAATTATACAAACCCTAAAAATCCTACAAAACCATAAAAAACCATAAAACCCCATAAAAACCTTGAAAAATCACAAACATCATAAAAACCCTAAAAGCCACAAAAACTCTAAAAATTTTAAAAACTAAATTATTTAAAATACTCATAACAACTAAAAAACCATAAAAACTTTAATCCCACAAAAAACAAAATAACCCCTCAAAATCCATAAAACCATAAAATCCCATAAAATCCTAAAAAATACATAAAAATATATTAAAACATAAACAAACCCTAAAAACCCCAAAACCCCTTACAAAATATTAAAAAAAACTTAAAGCCTCTATATATCATTAAAAAAACTAAAAACCATAAATACCAAAAAGTCCCTCAAAATCCCTCAACCCCGTAAAAAGATTAAAAAACCAAAAAATGCCTAAAAACAAAATAAACCCTAAAAAACCTAAAACATAAAACGTTAAAAACCCTACAGGTCTTTAAAATTTATAAACCCCTAAAAAACAATAAAACCACCAAATACTATAAAAATCCTTTACACTCAAGAAACATTAAAAAAACTCTTAAAATGATAAAAACTATATATACACGAAAAAACTCTGAAATCCCAAAAAAACCAAAAAATTATAAATCCCCAAAAAACCCATAAAAACCTTGAAACTACCAAAAACCAATAAAAATCCCAAAAAGTCCTAAAAATCCCTAAAAATGTAAAACCCCCTAAATATGGGGAAACCCCTAAGAAAGAATTTAAAAGATCAAAACACTTAAAAAACATAAAACCCTAAAAATAAAAAAACCCAAAAAACCATAATAAAACCTAAAACCCCTCACGATCTCAAAAAACCAAAACTCCCACAAAATCATTAAAAATTCAAAAAAATATCAATATATGTAAAAACCCTAATTACCATAAAACCCCAAATAAAATCATAAAAACATAAAATCACTTAAATCCTAAAAATATTAAAAACAATAACAACCCAAAATCCCCTAAAACAATAAAACCCCTAAAATAATAAACACCCATAAAACCTCTAAAACTCTTACAACACCATAAAAACACTAAAATTCACTAAAAACATAACAAAAATAAAATCCTTCAAAACCATAAAATTTATAAAAACCATAAAAACCATAAAAACCATAAAAACCATAAAAACCATAAAATTCTAAAAAATCATAAAACCTGAAAAAACATAAAAATAATTAAAAAATCTAAAGTCTTCAAAATATGTAAAAACCCTGAAACCCATAAAAATCCTTAAAAATCACTAAAAATCCCTAAAATTAGGGAAAACCATAAAAAACATAAATCCTTAATGAAACCGTAAAAACCTAAAACCACTATAAACATAAAAATCCTAAAACCCTAAAACACAAAAAAGACCCTAAACCCCACTAAATCCATAAAACCCCTAAATTTTTTAAAAAACTATAAAAACTTATAAACCAATTAAAAATGAAATAACCCATAAAACCCCACATAATCCATGAAACACTAAAAATCCTAAAAAATCTGAAAACCCCTAAAAACCCTAAACCCATAATAACCATAAAATCATAAAAAATCCTAAAGAATCTCTAAAAAACCAATAAAACCCATGAGAATCCCTATGAAAAGTGAAAAACCTATTAAAAATCAATATCTGTATAACCAAAAAACACAAAGCATAAAAAACCCTTAAACACCTTAAAACCATGTCCCCACATATCACTAAAAACAAAAAAAGAAAAAATTCTAAAAATCCTTAATACTGTAAAAAATCCTAAAAAAAATGAAAAATCATATGAAAAAAACCCTAAAAACATTTTAAACACATAAAAATCCTAAAAAAAATACTAAAAACCCTAAAATCCCAAAAAGACCCTATAAACCCTAAAAACCATAAAAACCTCGAAAAACCGTAAAAAACCAAAAAACCCATAAAAACACAAAAAAAAATAAAAATAAAAACCAATTTAAACTCCTAAAAAGTTAAAATATATAAAAAACCAAAAAATCCCTAAAATTCAGAGAAATATTTCAAGTCCCTAAAACCCCAAAAACTATAAAAATTCTAAAATCCCTAGAAATCCCTAAAAATGAAAAAAACCATAAAAACGCTAAAAACCCCTTATATAACTTCAAAAGCATAAAATAGTGAAAACCCCTAAAAAACCTAAATAAATCAAAAAATCCTAAAAATTCATAAAATAATAAAATCCTTAAAAACCATTAAAATCCATAAAAATACCATAAAACACTAAAAATTCCCTAAAAATATCATAAAACATAAAAACCCATATAAACCAGGAAACCCAACATAAAACCTTAAAAACCTTAAAATAATCAAGACCCATAAAAACCTAAGAAACACTAAAGAACCCTAAAACCAAAAACCCCCTCCCCAAATAACAACCCTTAAATCCCATAAAAACCCCAAAACCCCTAAAAACCCTAAAAACCCTAAAAACCCTTGAAAACGTTAAAAACTCAAAACACATCAAAATTCCTAATAAAATCAAAAACCCCCCTTAAATTCCCAGAAAATGATAAAAACCTAAAAAAACTAAAACCCCTAAAAAACCTCAAAATACCTAAAACCCTAAAAATCCTAAAAAATATGTAAAATCCATAAAAAAAATATAAAACCCTAAAACCCCATAAATACCCTAAAAACCATTAAAAACATAAAAAAACCTAAACCCCCAAAAAAATATAAAAACACTAAAACCCTAAATAAACATTAAAAACAAAAAAGCCCTAAAATCTTTGAAATCTCTAAGCACCCATAAACACCCCCAAACCACTAAAAACTCAAAAAACCCTTTAAATCCATAAAAAGGTCAAAAAACTCTAAAAACCTCAAAACGCCTAAAATATTCAAGAAAACCCCTAAAAAAATTCAAGAAAACCCTAAACCCTGGAAATAATAAAATAAAATAATTTTTTTTCAAAATTTAAAAAATTCACAATAAATTTGAAAACCCTATAAACACTAGAAATGCCATAAAAATCATAAAACCCAACAATTTATTAAAGACTACAAAAACCTAAAAACACTAATACCGCAAATTCCCAAAAACCCCTAAAAACTCAAAAAACCTGAAAACCCCTTAAACAATAAAATCCCATAAAAGCCTTAAAATCCACTAAAAACTAAGAAAACCATTTAAACCCCAAGAAATGGTTAAAATCCCTAAAATTCTTAAAACCCCTAAAAATCTAAAAAAACACAACACCCCCTAAAAGCAATCAAAATTCCAAAAACCCACAAAACCCATTAAAATCATAAACAATCCATGAAAATATTTCAAATCATAAAACACACATAAATACTTAAGAAAAATTAAAATCCTAAAAATAGTTAAAATCCATAAAAATGATAAAAACCCTACAACCCTTAACTCCCTTAAAGACCCTAAAACACCTCCAAATCCAATGAAACCATAAAGATCCATAAAAATCCTCAAAATCCATAATATTAACAAAAAAATAAAAAACCCAAAAACTCTAAAAACCTAAAAAAACATAAAAACCCAAAAAACTCTTAAAACCCCCAACAAACCTCAAAAATTTTAAAACCCCTAATAGTCCCTAAAAATGTAATACAACCAAAAAACCATGCAAACCCCAAAAGTTCTTATAATACCTTAGAACCCATAAAAACAAAACAGACCCACTAAAACTCTAAAAACACTCAAAATCCCTAAAATCCAAAAAAAAAATAAAACCCTAAAAACACTCAAAATCCCTAAAACCCCTAATAATCCATAAAAATTATAAAAGCCTTAAAAATTCCAAAAAAACACAAAAATTATAGAAATCTAGGAAAACCCAATGAAAAAATTATAAATTTAAAACCAATTAAAACAACAAAGCCCCTAAAATACTAAAAATCCTAAATCCAAAAAAACCCCTAAAACCCCTAAAATTCCTAAACACCCTTAAAATAATGAAAAAAACACAAAAAAACATAAATATGTAAAAGAACCCTCAAAACCTAGAAAACCCATAAGAAAACCTTAAAAAACACCTACAACCTATAAAAATAAAATAAAAAACACCAAAACAGTAAATGACCCTAAAAATAAAAAATCATAACAGATATAAAATCCCCCAAAACCGAAAACATAGTAAAAAATCAATAAAAACTACAAAACCACTAAAAACCAAAAAAAACATTAAACCCGGAAAATGTTTACAAATATAGAAAATTTTATACCCCAAAAAATATAAAAATAACCCTAAACACCCATAAATTCCTAAACTCTTCAAAAAAAAACGCTAAAGAAAATAAAAAATTCCTAACACCAAAAAAACCATTTAAATCATAAAAGTGCGTTAAAAATTAATAAAAATATAAAAACCATGAAATAAAATAAAAACCTAAAAAAATATAAGTCACCTAAAAACCCAAAAAACAATAAAAATGCTAAAAATCTTAAAAAACAATAAAAATACTAAAAACATAAAACCCTCAAAACATTAAAAACCCAAAAAACCCTGAAAACAACTAAAAATATAAAAACCCTTTAAAACCATAGAAAATTAAAAACTAGGAAAAACATAGAACCCTAAAAAACTCAAAAAAATTTAAAAATCATAAAAACCATAAAAACCCACAAAATTCCAAAAAAACCCTAAAAACAATAAAAACCTAAAAATTCCTAACAATCCATAAAAATTTAAAGAAAACCTAAAACTACTGAAAACCCTTAAAAATCCCTTAAAAACCTAAAAATACTATAAACCCTTAAAAATAAATAAAAATCTAAAACCCCAAAAATCCTTAAAACCCAAAAACCAAACAAAATTCCTAAAACCCCTTTAGACTAATAAAAGCCCTAAAAACCATAAAAATACCAAATAAAACATTAAAAACAAAAATCAATTAAACCTCTTAAAACCTAAAAAACATTAAAACCCTAAAAGACCATAAAACATAAAACCCCATAAACCCCTAAAAATCACTAAAACACTAAAAACTCTTTAAAATTGAAAAAAACATTAAAACAATAAAAACCTTAAAATAGTAAAAACGATAAAATCCATAACAATCTCAAAAAACCAGAAAACAATAAAAAAATCATAAAAACACTAAAAACCCTCAAAATCATAAAAAAATAGCAAAAGGCGACAGATTTCCTAAAAAGTAATAAAAATCCTAAAAATGTAAAAACCATAAAAACCCTGAAACACCGTAATGAAATCATAGAAATTAAAAACACTAACCCCCCCCCCCCCCAATCTTTAAAACGCAAAAAACTGAAAACCTAAAAAACACTAAAAACCATAAAAACCTCTAAAAACCCAAAAACCAATAACAACCCTAAACACCCACTACACAATATAATAATATTTTAAACCACTGAAATGGTTACAAGTTACAAAAAACCATAAAAACCCTTAAAACTAATAAAACCTAAAAACCCAAACAAACGAAAAACCCCTAAAACCATGAAAATCCCAAATTACATAAAAATCGAAAAAATCTCAAAAATATTCTAAAAACATAAAAAACCCTAAGAATTAGGAAAACCCATATACAATCCTTTAAAACATAAAAAAATATAAAATCCCAAAAAAAACCAAAAAAACACTAAAACCCATAAAAACCCTAAAACCCATAAAAACCCCCAAAACACCAAAATTCCCTAAAACCCATAAAAATACTAAAAAAAATCCGAAAAAGTAAAAACATTTAAAAATACCAAAATACCCAAAGAAAACCATTAAAACTAAAAAAACACTTAATTACCATATAAAACCTGAAAATACCAAAAACCCTAAATGGCCTTAAATATCCCTAGAACCCGTAAAACACAAAATACCACACAATAGATTTAAAAACCCAAAAAATCATAAGAATAATAAAAACCCTAGGAAAAACTTTATAAACCCATTAGAACCTTAAACATGTTAAAAAATCTAAAAATTAATAAATCCTTGAAACATGAAAACCCCATAAAACCCAAATAAACAATAAAAACCATAAAACCCCAAAAACCCTAAAAACCATCAAAATTCCTAAAAGCCCTAAAAAAATTTCAAAATCTTAAAAATACCTAAAAATATCAAAAAATGTAAAAATCCCCAAAAATGATAAAAACATTAAAACATAAAATTCATAAAATTTTAAAAAACATACAAACAACATAAAATCTTACAACAAAAAAACCCTAAAACCTTAAAACCCTATGAAAACCTTAAAAACCTAAAAGAAGCATAAAACCCCTAAGAAATTTAAAATAGTAAAAAACAATTTAAACCCCTAAAAAATATTTAAACCCCTAAAATATGATAAAACCACTAAAAAACTCATGAAAAACCATAAAACCAAAAAAAACATAAAAACCCCAAAAATCCTAAAAAACCATCAAATTACATAAAATAACTAAAAACCCATAAAAATCCAAAAAATCCATAAAAACATCAAAACACCTAAAAACCCTAGGGAACCCAAAGAATCCATTAAAATCCTAAAAAAACTTAAAACCTAAACACCCTAAAACTCTAAAAATAATAAAAACCATAAAACTAAAAACCATAAAACCCAAAAATCCCTAAAACCCCTCAAAATCACCACGATCCCAAAAAACATCAGGACTCCTTAAAAAACCTAAAATTCCCCAAACACAAAAAAAAACCCTAAAAACCATGATAACTCCAAATAAAACCTTAATAACCTAAAAAACATAAAACACTTAAAAACATAAAAACACAAAAATGATAAAAGAATCTAAAAACACTAAAAACCCCTAAAAGGAATAATAACCCATAAAAAACCACAAAAAAAATAATAACACATAAAAACCCTAACACCCTTAAAAACTCAAAAAACCTTTTAAAACCCTAAAAATGTTAAAAAGATCAAAAAATTAAACACTCTAAAATCTGAAAAAAACCCAAAAAAACACCAAAAACAGATAAAAATCATAAAACCCCTCAAAATTTCTAAAAACTAAAAATCCCCATAAAAATCCTAACTAGCCTTAAAAATCCATAAAAAGTTAAAAACCCCCAAAAAGCCATTGAAAACACCAAAATAATATTAAAAACATAAAAAAAACATAAAACCAAAAAACCTAAAAAAAACTAAATCTATAAAACCCCTAAAAAGACCCTAAAACCCTAAAACCCTAAAGATACCTAAAAACAATAAAAACCCCTAAAAACCATAAATAACCTAAAAACCACTAAAATCATTAAAACCCTTTAAAGCATTAAAAATATGAAAAAACTATAAAAACTATTAAAACTCTAAAAAAAAATAGAAACCCTAAACCCCTAAAAAAGATAGCCATAAAAGCCATAAAACACACAAACCCTAAAAATAATAAAATCCAGAAAAACCATAACAACCCAGAAAATCCATAAAAATATAATATACCTTAAAATTATTGAAAACTCCAACTAAATCATTAAAAAACTAAAAAATCTCTAAACCCCTAAAAAACTAAAAAACACTAAAAACTATAAAACCCCTAAAATTATAGAAAACCTAAAACCCCATAAAACCCTCAAAAACCCAAAAACCCCATAAAAACCCTAAAACCCACTAAAATATATAAAAACCATATAAAACCCTAAAAATTAAAAAAAATATAAAATTCTAAAAAAAACAGAGCAAAACTAACCCCCCTAAAAACCAAAAGACAATGTAAAAACCCGAATAACATTGAAAAATCAAAAACCCTGAAAAATACACAAATCCCATAAAAATACTAAAAAATCCATAAATATATTAATACGTAAGAAACCCCTAAAAACACTAAAAACCAATAATAAATCCATAAAAACCAAATAAAGTCTTAAGACCTCTAAAATTATAATAACATTAAAAACCCTAAAACCCTTAAACATATTAAAATCCCTAAAACGCAAAAAACACTAAAAACCATTTAAAATCCTACAAATACCAAAAAATGAAAAACCATAAAATCTCAAAAGAAATCAAGAAAATATAAAATCCCTAAAGACCCGAAATAATAATAAAAATCATTAATAATTCTGAGAAATACCTAAAAATGTGAAAAACCTTAAAAACCCTAATAAAATCATAGAAACAAAAAATCAATGAAACCTTCTTAAAACAAAAAATTTCTAAAAACCCTTAAAGACACTAAAAACACAAAATACATTGAAAACAATAAAAAACCCTAAAAAACATAAAAACCTATAAAATCCTCGAAAACAACTAAAAAATATAAAATACATTTAAACCCCTAAAATTTTAAAAATATATAAGAACCCAAAATCCCTAAAAAGCATAAAAAACCCAATAACCCAAAACCCCCCTTTAAAATCCATAAAAACTGTAAAACCCCCAAAAAAACATGAAAATCGCCTAAAAAGTCCTAAAACCCCTTAAAAACCATAACGACACTATAACACGCAAAATACAAAAACCCCTAAATATCCATAAAAATCCTAAAACATACTAAAATAAATAAAATCATTAAAAACATAAAAAACTTGATAACCCAAATAAAACCTAAAAAACCTAAAAACATTTAAAACCTTTAAAAACCAAAAAATTAATGTTTAAACCCCTAATATATATAAAAACCTAAAAATTGTAAAAACCAAAAATACGAAAAAGGTTTTAAATCCATAAAATACATAAAAATCGTAAAATCCCATTAAAAACACTAAAACACAATTAAACCCCTAAAACCACAAAAAACCAGAAAAAACCCAAAAAACCATAAAAATCCCTAAAAATCATAAAAATCCATAAAAATCCATAAAAAACCTAAAAAATCCCTAAAAAGGTTAAAAATTATAAAAAACCAAAAAAATATTATGGAAACATAAAAATCCAAAAACTAATTAAAACCCCAAAATAATTTAAATACACTAAAAATCCTAAAAAGCATGAAAACCCAAAAAAATTACTAAAACCCAAAAATAAATAAAATAAATAACAACATAAAAATCCCAATAAAGAAAAAAAATCCCTAAAAA
Source organism: Viscum album (assembly GCA_963277665.1). Classification (NCBI taxonomy): domain Eukaryota; kingdom Viridiplantae; phylum Streptophyta; class Magnoliopsida; order Santalales; family Viscaceae; genus Viscum; species Viscum album. The sequence goes on from OY728157.1 coordinate 395,822,992, forward strand.
TATGAAAACCCTAAAAAACTACTAAAACATTAGAAAACCTTAAAAATATAAAAGCACTTCCGACACTGAAAAGACCTAAAAAACCAAAAACTCAAAAACACCTAGAACACCGTAAAACCCCTCGAAAGTCATGAAACTCCCTAAAATCATTAAAAAACTATAAAACCACATTAAAAATCAAAAAACATTAAAAATATAAAAACCCTTTAAATCCTAAAAAACAATAAAAACTCTATAAAAAATACAAAAACCAAAAAACATAACAAAACAGAACAAACTCAAAAAAACCAAAAAAACCCTAAAACCTTAAAATACTAAAAACCTTTAAAATCACTAAAAACAAAAAGAACCCATATAAATTCTAAAACATCCTGAAAAATTCCTTAAAATGAAAAAAACCCAAAAATCCGAAAAACATATAAAAACCTAAAAATAGATAAATACCCTAAAAACCTAAAGACGCTAAAAATCATAAACAATACTAAAACCATAAATGACCAAAAAACATTAAAATCCCAAAAAACCCAAAAAACTAAAAAACTTAAAACCCTTAAAACCCTTAAAAAAATTAAAAAATATGAAAACCATAAAACCCATAAAAACTAAAAAATCCACTACAAACACAAAAAATGCCATTAAACTCCTAACCCCAAAAAACCTTAAAAATGGAAAAAACCCAAAAGTACATAAAAACATAAAAACCCCAAAAAGTCATAAGACCCCCCTTAAACATTAAAATACTATGGAAACCAATAAAAAACCTAAACACTAATAAAAATATCTAAAAACCCTTTAAACCCCAAAAAACATTAAAAAATCTAAAAAAATTAAAAACCCTAAAAACAATAAAAAAACACTATAAACCCGTGAAAACCCATAAAAACCCTAAAAAACTGAAAACACTAAGAACCATAAAAGTCCCTAGTGACCTGAAAAAAATATAAAAATCCATAATAAATCCCCAAAAATCCATACAATTTTAAAAACCTTACAACCCTAAAAAACCGTACAAAGATAAAAAATTATATACCCTAAAAAACATACGAACAAAAAAACCTAAAAAAACCTAAAAACCCTAAAACCCCTAAAACAATTAAAAAATCAAAAAAAAACAAAAAAACCCCCAAATTAACTAAAGACAAGAAACACCATTTAAACACCTAAAAACATTCAAAACTCTCAAAAACCATAAAAACCCAAAAAATAAAAAAAAACTATAAAATCCAAAAAATACCATAAACCCCCAAAAAACCATAAAACCCAAAAAAATCCCGAAGACACAAAAAATTATTATACCAAAAAACCCTAAAACCCCTTAGAAACCATTAAGAACCTAAAAATACTTAAAATCACTAAAAACATAATAAATGATAAGAACCCCCAGAAGCCCTAAATCCCATAAAAGACACTAAAATCCTAAAAACCATTAAAAATTCTAAATAATCCCTAAAATTCCCTAAACATGTAAAAAAACTAAACACCGTAAAACCCAAATGAAAACATTAAAAACATAAAAGAACATAAATCCACTGAAAAACTAAAAAGGTAAAAACACTAAATGACCTTAAAAGACTAAAAACCCCTAAAATAAAAAACCTCTAAAAACTATAAAAAATCTAAAAACACTAAAACCCAAAAAAACTCAAAAATCCCTTCAAAACCATAATAAAAATTAAACTACACTAAAAACTATAAAATCCCTAAAAAATAAAAAAAATAAAAAAACAATAAAACCCCTCAAAACCATTAAAATCTTAAAAAACTATAAAAACATAAAAACACAAAGGCCCCTTAAAAACCTAAAAAAGTCTAAAAACCATTAAAATCCCCAAAAACCATAAATACCCCCTAAAAACCTTTAAACCCCTAAAAAAAATAAAAACCCTAAAACAAACAAAAACCAATAAATATATTTTAAAGCACTAAAAATGTAAAAAAAATCTAAATTTTTTTAATACCCCTACAAAATTAAAATACCACTAAACCCCCTTAAAACCATAATACCCCTCAAAATCACTAAAAACTAAAAAAAATTATAATAATCCTTAATGGTGTAAAAAATCTGAAAACCCAGAAAACTTCTATGAAAAACACTAAAACCTAAAAAAACGTTAAAGCACCAAAAATTCTAAAAAAGATAAAAACCCTAAAACCCACAAAGGACCATAAAAACCCTAAAACCCCAAAAAAACCATAAATACCCCTAGAAACCCATAAAAAACCTAAAACCCATTAATAAAAAAAACTACATAAATGCCAAAAACGTTGAAAAATTATAAAAACCCAAAAAACCCAAAAATCATAAAAACCATTTTGGTCCCTAAAACCCCAAAAAACCATAAAAATCCTAAAATCCCTAGAAATACCTAAAAATGTAAAAAACTCTAAAAACAAGGAAAACATTTATAAATCCTCAAAATCATAAAATAGTTTAAACCCCTAAAAAACCTAAAAAATTCTAAAAACCCTAAAAATACATAAAAGAATAAAAATATTAAAACCAATTAAAATCCATAAAAACCATAAAATTCCTAAAATTCCCTAAATAACTCTAAAAACATTAAAACCCATATAATCCATGAAAAACCCTAATAAAACTTTGAAAACCTAAAAATAAAAAAGACCCATAAAATCCGAATAGACACTGAAAACCCTAAAACCAATAACTCCCCCAATAACAACCCCTAAAACCCATAAAACCCCAAAACCCCGTAAAAACCCTAAAAACACTGTAAAACATTAAAAACATAAAATACCGTAAAATTACTAATATACTCTAAAAAATCTCTAATTACCCCAAAAATGATAAAACACATAAAAAAACCTAAAACCACTAAAAACTATCAAAATCTCTAAAATCATAAATAACCTAAAAAATCTGTAAAAATATATAATAATATATAAATCCCTAAAACTACAAAAATAATCAAAGAAAACCTTAAAAAACTAAAAACAATTAAAACCCAAAAAAACAAAAAATTATTAAAACCCTAAATAACCCTTAAAACAAAAAACCCCTAAAATCTTTATAATCCCTAATAACCCATAAACACCCTAAAACCCACAGAAACTCTAAAAACCCATTCAATCCATAAATGTCTAAAATCTCTAAATAACTTTGAAACCACTTAAAAAGAGAAAAAACCATAAATCCATAGAAACCATAAAAATAACATAAAAATCCTTTGAAATCTAAAAAAACACCATAAATGTAAAAAAACTCTAAAAACGCCATAAAAATAATAAAACCCTAGAAACACTTAAAAAATATTAAAACCTAAAAAATAATGAAACCCCTAAATTCAATAAAAACCCTAAAACCTCAAAAAACCCCAAAACCTCAAAACCATAAAAACCTATAAAATCCCTAAAATCCATTAAAAACAAAATAAAACCATTTGAACCCCCAGAAATGATAGAAAATCCTAAAACCTTAAATCCGCCAAAAATCTCAAAAAACCATAACACCCCCTAAAAACCCTCCAAATACCTGAAAACCCTAAAACCATTAAAATCCTAAAAATACATTAAAATATTTAAAATAATAAAAATCTATAAAAGATCTAAGAAAACATTAAAAACCTAAAAACACCTAAAAACCCTAAAAATGCTAAAAAACCGACAACTCCCCTAAAAACCCTAAAACCCCACAAAATCCCAGGAAACCACAATGATCGATAAATATCCTCAAAATCCATAAAATTCAAAAAAACATAAAAACACCTAAAATCCTAAAAACCTAAGAAAACATAAAAACCCATAAAACACTTAAAACCCATATCTAACCTCAAAAACGTTAAAACCACTAAAAGACCCTAAAAATCCTAAAACACCTAAAAAACCCCATGAAAACCCCAAAAGAACTTATAATCCCTTAGAACCCATAAAAACCCAACAGAACAACTAAAACTACAAAATCCATTTAAACGCATTGAAAATATATAAATATCTAAAAAACAGAAAAACCGTAAAGATCTCAGAAACCCTAAAATCCCAAAAAACCAAAAAACCAAAAAACCCCTCAAAATCCCTAAAACCCCTAATAATCCATAAAAATTATAAAAACCCTAAAGACAACTAAAAACACAAAAAAACTAAAATCCCAAAAAACCAAAAAAACATTTGAAACGTAAAACCAATTAAAGCACCAAAAAACCCTAAAATTTCTAAAAAAACCTAAAGTTGTAAAACCTCTAAAACCCCTAAAATTCATCAAAATCCTAAAAGGTTGAAAAACCAAAATACCCAAAAAATACATAAATATGTAAAAAAAACCTGGAAAAACCATAAGATAACCAAAAAACCAGAAAACACATAAAAAATAAAAAAAACTAATAAACAACAAAAACCATAAGTGACCATAATAATAAAAAAAACCCTAAAATACATCAAACCCCCAATAACTGTAAAAATAGTAAAAACCCATAAAAAACTAAAAAAACTAAATACCATAAAACCCATTAGACCCCAAAATGAAAAAAAATCTAAAAAAATATAAATCCCCCCAAAAAACAAAAAAATAACCCTAAACACCCAAAAAAATCCAAAACCCCCTCAAAACATAAAAACACAAAAAAAATTCCCTGACACCAAAAAAATATTAAAATACTAAAAAAGTGTTAAAATTCAATAAAAATGTAAAAAACCCATGAAAACCATGAAAAAACAAAAAAACCTAAAAACATATAAGTTACCTAATAACCATAAAAACCTAAAATTGATTAAAATCCTAAAAAAGCATAAAAAAACCCTAAAAACATAAAACTCCTCAAAACATTAAAAAAATCATAAAACCCCTAAAAACAAAAAAAAAATCTAAAAAAACATTAAACCCTAAAAACTAAAAAAAATATTAAAAATATAAATCCCTAAAAAAACAAAAAAACCATAAAACCCTAAAACCCTAAAACCCTAAAAACCATAAAACCCTCAAAATCCCTAAAACCCTAAAAAACCATAAAACCATAAAAAATCCTGACAATCCAATTTTTTTACAGAAACCATAAAACCCCAGAATCACTTAAAAATCCATTAAAAACCTAAAAATACTTAAAACCCATAAAAATCTAAAAAAATTCAAAAAAACCAAAAAAAACCATAAAATGCCAAAACCCATCAAAATCCCTAATTCCCCTTTAAACCAATATAATCCCTAAAATCCCTAAAAATACACAAAAATTTAATAACTCTCAAAATAAAAAATAAAACCTTAAAAACGAAAAACCATAAAAACAAAAAACCATAAAAACAAAAAACCTGAAAAAAACAAAAAACCATAAAAACATGAAAAACCCTCAAAATCCAAAAATTTAATAAAAACCCACAAATATGATAAAAAATTAATAAAAATCCTAAAAATGTAAAAACTCTAAAAACCATGAAACAACCTAATGAAATCCTAAAATTCTAAAAACACTAAACCCCACCACCCCTCAAATCCTAAGAACTAAAAAAACCTCAAAAACCAAAATCCACTAAAAACCATATAAACCTCTAAAAACCATAAAAACCATAAAACTCCTAATATCTCTAAAAACCACTAAAAATATAAAAATATTTTGAACCACTAAAAATGTTACAAGATATAAAAAACTATAAAACCCAAAAAAACTAAAAAATTTAAAAACCCAATCAAACAAAAAATCCCTAATTCCATGAAAATCCTTAAAACCCTAAAAACATAAAAATCCTAAAAAGCCCAAAAATATCCTAAAAATGTAAAAAACCCTAAAAATCTTGAAAACCACTATGAAATCCTGGAAAAACTAAAAAAACTAAAACCCTAAAAAACTAAAAAACCAAAAAAACCTAAAAAACCTAAAACTCTCAAAATCCCAAATACCCCAAAAAGCCATAAAAATACAAAAAAATCATAAAAAATCCTGAAATGTATAAAATTTTTAAAACCCCAGAAAACCCAAATAAAACCTTTAAAACTAAAATATACTTAAAACCCATAGAAAACCTAAAAAATTCCAAAAACTTAAAATGATTTTAAATATCCTAAGTACCCCTAAAAGACATAAAACCCCCCAAAAAACATTAAGCAACCTAAAAAATTAAAAAAATAAAACCCCACTAAAAACTCTAAAACCCCTTTATAAATATAAAAATGATAAAAAACACTAAAAACAATAAATCACTAAAAACACAAAAACCCCATATACCCCAAAAACAATAAAAACTATACAAACCAAAAAAACCCTAAAAACCTTTAAAATCCATAAAATCCCTAAAATTGTCAAAATCATAAAAATATCTAAAATTGTAAAAAACCCACAAAACATTAAAATCCTTAAAAATGTAAAATACATAATACCTTTGAAAAACATTCAAACAACTAAAAATCCTAAATAGCCATAAAAAACCCAAAAACCCTATTGACCCCAATAAACCATAAAAACCCTAAAGAACCATAAAACCTCTAAAATCTAAATACAATAAAACACTTTAAACACATAAAAATATTTAATTCTTTAAAATATGATAAAAATGCTAAAAAACTAAAAAGACCATAAAACAAAAAAACATAAAAGCCCTAAAAATCCTAAAAAACTATCAAAATACCTAAAAACCTTAATAAACCATAAAAATACTAAAAATCCATAAACACATCAAAACCCCTAAAAACCATGGAAAAAGCTAAGAAACCATTAAAATACTAAAAACACTTAAAACCCTAAAACACAAATAACCGTATAATCCAAAAAAACCCTCAAAATCACAATGAACCTTAAAAAACCATAGGAATCCTAAAAAACCATCAAAATCCCCAAATATATAAAAAACCCTAAAAACTATGATAACCCCAAATAAAAACATAATAACCCAAAAAACTTAAAACACTTAAAAACATAAAAACACTAAACACCTATATAATCCATAATAACCCATCAAAATAAAAATACTGAAAACCCATAAAAACCCTAACATCACTAAAAACTCAAAAAACCCTTTAAACCCCTTAAAATGTTAATAAGTTCTAAAAATATTAAACACCCTAAAACTCAACAATATCCAAAAAAAAACAAAATAATACCATAAAAATCCTAAAACCCCTCAAATTTTATAAAAACTAAAAAACCATATAAAAATCCTAACAAAACATAAAAATCCGTAAAAAGGTAAAAAATATCCCCTAAAAACCATTGAAAACACTATAATAATCATAAAATAGAAAAACACATAAAACCCCTAAACCCTAAAAAACCAACAACCATAAAACCCCATAAATAGACCCTAAAAACATAAAAACCCGAAACCCCCTAAAAAAATACAAACCCCTAAAACCCTAAATATCTATAAATACCCTAAAAACCACTAAAATCACTAAAATCCCTTAAAACCTTTAAAAATATTAACAAACTATAAGAAATTTTAAAACCCTAAAAAAACACAAAAAAAATTGCTAAAACCCAAAAAATCCATGAAAACCACATAAACCTTAAAAACAAACAAATCCCTAAAACCATAACAACCGAAAGAATCCATAAAAACATAAGAATCCTTTAAAACCCTGAAAACCTAAAAGAAATCCTTAAAAACAATAAAACACATAAAACACCTAAAAACCTAAAAACATTTAAAATCTTAAAACCCCTAAAATCCCATAAAACGTAAAAACAACTAAAACCCTCAAAACCCTAAAACCCCATAAAAACCCTAAAACCCACCAAATTCTAAAGAACCATATAAAGTGCTAAAAAATTTAAAAATATTAAAAAATATTAAAAACCCTAACAAAACTACCCCCATAAAATCCAAAAAACAATATAAAAAACTGAATAACATTGAAAAACCAAAAAACCCCTCAAAATACCCAAGTCTTATAAAAATCCTAAAAAAAGAATCCAAAAAGACGTAAAAACCGCCAGTAAATCCTTAAAAATACTAAAATCCCCTAAAAACCTGAAAATACTAAAAACCCTAAAAATACATAAAACCCCAAAAAAACATTAAAAACACTAAAACCAACTAAAAACTCTAAAAACCCTCTAAAATCTAACAACTTTCAAAAAACCTAAAAAACATTAAAATCTCTAAAGAACTCCAGAAATCCTAAAAAACCTAAAGACCTAAAAAATTAATAAAAATCATTAAAATTTCTGAGAAATACCTAAAAAACTAAAAAAACCTAAAACCCTAAACAAAACACAAAAATGTAAACGCAATGAAACCTCCTAAAACTGAAAAATGATAAAAAGAATAAAAAACCCTAAAAACATAAAAACTAAAAACATAAAAAAACACTAAAAACCATAAAAATCTATAAAATCACTAAAAACCCCTAAAAACTCTAAAATCTTTTTAAAACCAATTTTTTTAAAAATATCCAAGAACCCAAATTACCTAAAATGCTTAAAAAACACAAAGCCCTCAAAAAACCTTAAAAACCCCTAAAAACTGTAACCCCCCCCCCCAAAAAAAACTTGAAAATTGCCAAAAAAAGTCCTAAAAACCCTTAAAAACCATAAAAGACTAAAACCACTCGAAATACCAAAAACCCAAAAGAACCATAAAAATCATGAAAATCACAAAAATCAATAGAAACATTAAAAACATAAAAACCAAGAAAGCCCCAATAAAACCTAAAAACACTAAAAATGCTGAAAACCCTAAAAAATGGAAAACCCCTAAAATACCTAAAAAACCTAAAATCTCATAAATCCCAAAATACCCTGAATGGATTAAATCCCTAAAATCTCTAACACCCCTAAAAACCCGCTAAAAACTCTAAAAACCAATTAAAACATAAAAAATGTTAAAAAAACACTAAAAAAGATAAAACCGCAAAAAACACCAAATACCTTAAAAACCATAAAAAACCATAAAAATCCTAAAAAATCTAAAAAAATTATAAAACCATGAAAATCTAGAAAAATCATACGAAAACCTTAAAAACCTAAAAATAATTAAAACCCCAAAATAATGTAAATACACTAAAAATCATACAAAATATAGAAAACACACAAAATACCTAAAACCCTAAAATCAATAAAAAGAAAAGAACCATAAAAATCATAATAAAGTAAAAAAATCCCTAAAAACAAAAAAACCTGGAAACCATAAGAAAACCATAATAACTAAAAAAACACTTAAGGAAGATAAAAACATGAAAAACACCAAAAACCATAAAACACCATAAAACCCTAAATCCCCAAAATGACATAAGACCTCCGAAAAACCTTAAAAACTATAAAACCACATAAAACCCCTGAAACAAGTAAAATATAAAAACCGTTTAAATCTTAAAAATATTAAAAACTCTAAAATAATATAATAACAAAAAACATAAAAAAAACTACAAACGCAAAAATATTCTATAAATACCCTAACAACTATAGAAAAATTAATACATTTAAAATCACTAAAAACCTGAAAACCCCCATAAAAATTCGAAAAAATCGTGAGAAGTATATAAAAATATAAGAAGCCCTAAAAATCCAGAAAACCCATAAAACCCTAAAACACCAAAATCCCCTAAAAACGTAAAAAAATGATAAAAATCATAAAAAATCCTAAAACCATAAAATGACAAAAAAACATTAAAACCCCAAAAAATCCAAAAAAGCATAAAACAACTAAGAACCCTAAAAACCCTTTAAACCCTTAAAAACATTCAAATTTTTTAGAAACCTTATGACCCCTAAAAAATAGACAAACCCCTAGAATCCTAAAAAGGTCCATAAAACCCCTAAACCCCCTAAAAACCAAGAAAACAGCAAAAACCTCAAAGACCCTAAAAAATATAAAAACCAAAAAAAGTAATAAAACCCCCTTTAAAATTATAATACTATAAAAATAAATAAAAACCCTAAATACCACTGACAAAATCTAAAAACCCTTTAAACCCCAAAAACAATAAAAAATCAAAAAAATTTAAAAACTTAAAAAACAAAAATAACACTACAATCACAATAAAACCATAAAACACTAAAAACATGAAGACACTAACAAACATAAAATCCCCTATATCTTTAAATAAACTATAAAATTCATAAAAAATCCCAACAAAACCATTAAAATTTAAACACCTTAAGAAACCTAAAATCCATTACAAACCTAAAAAATACAATCCCATACAAAACATAAAACACTAAAAATCCAAAAAAACGCCTAAAAACATAAAACCCCTTAAAACATTTAAACCCCCAAAAAACATAAAACCCCCAAAAAATGCTTAAAACATGAAACACCATTTAAAATTCTAAAAACATAAAAAACTCCAAAAAAGATTAAAAATCATACAAAATCCCTAAACCCCAAATTATACCCTTAAACACTAAAACCTATAAAACCCTAAAAATCCCTAAAACCATAAATATCTTATAAATCCCTAAAAATACCAAAATCGTAAAATAAAATAAAAGTAATGAAAACGAGTAAGAATCAATTAAAAACCTAAAAATACACAAAACTGCTAAAAACCTAAAAAATGATACAAATCCAAAAAAACCTAAAACCCATAAAAGACCCTAAAAAACCTAAAATTTAATCAAAATTCTAAATAAGATCTAAAAGTTCTTAAACACATAAAAAAACTAAACACCATAAAACCCAAAATAATACATTTAAAATCTAAAAGCACTTAAATCCACTAAAACCCAAAAAAGCTAAAAACCATAAAAGACCTTAAATGATTAATACCTCCTAAAATCATAAAACCTCTAAAATCATAAACCCTCTAAAAGAAAAAAGTCCTAAAAACATTAAAACCAATAAAAACTCTAAAATATCTTTAAAACTATGAAAAACATTAAAAAACTCAAAAGACCATAAACCCCTAAAAAATAAAAAAACCAGGCAAATACAATAAAACCCCTCAAACCACTAAAAATCCCAAAAAACAATAAAAATATAAAAACAAGAAAACCCCAAAAAACTAAAAAAGCCTAAAAACCTTAAAAATTCCTAAAAACCATAAAAAACCATAAAAAAATAAAACCCCTAAAAACCAATAAAAATACCAAAAAACATAAAAATACCTAAAAACATAAAAAAACAAAAAACCATAAAAAACATAAAAATATTAAAAATCCCCCAAAATACCTAAAAACATAAAAACCCTGAAAATTCTGAAACCCCCCCTAAGAAATCCAAAAAAACCAAAAACTATGAATACCCTAAAAACTAAAAAAATGGTAAATGAACTAAAAAACCTAAAAAACTAAAAATTCTTAATAACATAAAAAACAAACCCTTGAAAACCATAAAAATCCTAAAAAATAAAAAAAATCCTGAAAACATAAAAGACACATAGAACCCCGAAAAAACCCTAAGAAAACCCTAAATACATAAAAAAACATTACACCCCTAAAAACCTCAAAATTTAAAAAACATTAAAAGACAATAAAATTCCTATAAATCCTTAAATGGCATAATATCCCCTAAAAATATTAAAAACCCTAAAACACCATAAAAACCTTAGAAACCCGCTAAACTATGAAAACCCTTTAAATAATTAAAAATGTAAACTACTCAAAAAAATATAAAAACCCTAAAAAAACTAAAAAAAAATACCAAAAATCCCAAAAATATCATAAATATTCAAATATACAAAACAACCCAAAACCCTCTAAAATACTTAAAAACCCTAAATCCCAATAAAAATACTAAAAAGCACTAAAATACTACAAAATCTAGAAATCCTAAAAATCCTTGAAAATCCTTAAAAAACTAAAAAAATTAAAACCCGTAAAACATTAAAAATCTAAAAATCTTAAAAACAAAAAAAACTGAAACTTTAATCACAATAAAAACCACTAAAAATCTTAAAAATTCTAAAAACCTATAAAACCCCTAAAATAACTAAAAACTATAAAAACCCTTTAACACCTAAAAATTTTTAGATCCCCAAAAAACCTTAAATTCCATAACAAACTAAAAATACCCTAAAACCAAAAGAAAGAAACATAAAAACACTAAAAATAGATAAAAACCCTAAAAAGATAAAACATATAAAAACAATAAGAATTGGAAAAAAATTACCTTAAAATGGAAAAAACCCTTAAAACTCAGAGAAACCCCAATGAAACCCTTATAAACCAAAAAAATATAGAACCCCTAAAAACCTAAAAAATGCTAAAAACCTTAAAAACCATAAAACCCCTCAAAATATTTAAAAAACGATAAAAACCAAATATCACCCTAAAATCCATAAACATATAAAAATTCTAAAACCATAAAAACCACTAAGAAAACCTTAAATGTTTAAAAATAATTTCAACCCCTAAAAATATAAAAATTCTAAAAACACTAAAAGACCTTAAAAACAATAAAAATCCCTACAAGCCATAAAAACCATAAAAATCCTAACACATAAAAACCCGTAAAACCAACTAAAACTCTAAATACCCATTAAACCCAAAAAATATTAAATAATACTAAAAACCATAAAACCCCTACAAAACCCCTAAAAACCTAAAAAACCATAAAATTCTTAAAAACCCTAAAAAATCTGAAAATCCATAAAAACCTAAAACCCCATAAAATCCGAAAAAATCCATAGTAATCCCTAAATTGGTAAAAATCAAAAAAATCACTGATAACATTAAAAACATAAAAACATATAAAACCATTAAAAACCTAAAAAATACTAACCCCCCCCCCAAAAGACCCTAAAGAACCCTAAGAACCCAAAACATAATAAAAAACCATAAAACCCCTAAGAACTCATAAAACCCCTAAAAACCAATAAAACCTCTAAAACCATTCTAAATCGAAAAAAGGTTAAAAAACACTAAAAAAATTTAAAGCCCTAAAAAATTAAAATTCCTAAAACCTATGAAAACCCTAAAACCCCTGAAATCATTCAAAATCCCTAAAACCCATAAAATCCATAAAAATCATAAATAGACATCAAATCCCTAAAAATTAAAAAACACCTAAAAAGTTCAAAAACCTAAAGAAAACATTAAAAAAACAAAAAACACTTTAAACTCCTGGAAATGTTAAAAAACTATGAAAAACCTTAAATCCCCTAGAAACCCAAAAAACCCCATCAAACACTAAAAACCCTTAAAATCCCTTAAAAAACTAAACCCCCCTAAAAATTCTAAAAATATCCATGAAACCATTAAAAATATAAAAGAAAATAAAATCACAAAAAACTCATATAAAATCTTAAAAACCTAAAAACACATTAAATCTATAAAAATTCTAGAAAAAGCTATAACCCCTAAAAACCCCAAATACCCCCACACCCCTAAAAACCATAAAAACTAATCTAACCTTATAAATCATAAATCCCATAAAATTAATAATAACCAACCAAGAACTCTTAAAACTATTTAATCCCCTAAAAACCCTGACAAACTTTAAAACAATTAAAATTCAAAAAAAATTAAAGAAACCCTAAAACCCAAAAAACTGTAAAAACCCAAAATCCCTCAAAATCCTTAAAAACACATAGAAGTCTTAAAAAATCTCTAATAATCCCTAAAATTGTGTTAAACCATAAAACCCTTTAAAAACCCTAAGAAAACCTTAAAAACCATAAAACACATAAAATCCCTGAAAAAGCTAAAAACCATAAAAGCCCCTCAAAACCCTTCAACCCCTAAAAACAATTCAAACACTAAAACCCCATAAAACCCTAAAAACCACTAAAAACTATAAAAACAAATGAAACCCAAATAATTATTAAAAAAACTGTAAAAAACCTTTGAAACACTTCAACCTCAAACATACTCAAAAACCCCCAAAATCAGTAAAACCCTCAAAACAAAAAAACTTTAAAATCCTTTAAAATCCCCCATTACTTAAAAATTTATAAAACAATAAAAACCCGTAAAAATACTTAATAATTTAAAAACTATAAAAACCATAAAAATACATAAGAAAAACATTAAAACCTAAAAATATTTAAAACCCATAAAAACCAAAAAAAATTCTTAAAACCCTAAAACCCCAAATGAAAACATAAAACCTCTAAAAACAAAAAACCTCTAAAAACTATTAAAACTATAAAAACAGATAAAATCCTAAAAATTAGTAAAAATTTAAAAAACCCTTTAAACCACTAAAATTTTTAAAAAAACATAAAAAATCTTAAAGACCCTAAAAAACTCAACAAAAACCATAAAATCACGAAAAACCCAAAACAACTCAAAATCCCTAAAAAACATAAAAACCTATAATAATCATGAAGAATACTTAAAAAAATCCAATAACCTAAAAAACCAAAAACCCTTATCACCCATTAGGAAATATTAAAAACCTAAAAACAAATAAAACCCATAAAACCTAAAAAACCCTAAAATCGTAAAAACCATAAAAATATTTAAAAACCAAAAAACTCAATGAAACCTAAAAACTATTTCACCCTTTAAATTTTTTGAAAAAACACTGAAAACACTATCATCCAAAAAACCAAAAAACCCTTAATAACTTTAAAAAACACTAAAAACCCTAAAAATCCCTTAATACAATAAATTCCCAAAAATCCCAAAAAATCCCTAAAACACCCTTAATAAATAAAATATTCTAAAACCCTGAAAGACCCATAATAAAACCATAGAAATATAAATAACTCTTTATCCTTTTAAAAATCTTTAAAACCCTAAATACCCAAAAACCCAAAAAACCAAAAAAATCTCCAAAACACCATAAACCCCTAAAACCCATAAAACATTTATAATAACTATATACTATAAGAAAACTTTAAACCCCAAAAAAATTAACAACTCTAAATTAACATAAAACCCCTAAAAACTCAAAAAAAGCCTTAATAACTCAAAAAACCCTTACACCCAAAATCCCCTAAAAAACTATATATACTAAAACACTTGAAAATCATTAAAACCCCTAAAAACCCTAAAACCTCTAAAAACCCACTAAATACTCTAAAATCCTTTTAAACCCCGAAGATATTGAAAAAAATTAGTATCCATAAAAAACTCAAAAAAAAACACATAAAAAACCCCATAAAGGCCCAAAAATTCCTAAACACCCTTAAAACCTTAAAAACCCTAAACGACTTAAAAGGCCTAAAAATACCTAATAACCCAAAAAAACATAAAAAACCCATAAAATTATAACACCCATATAAAAACCATAAAAATATATAAAACCCAGAAAAACTAGAAGATACTAAAAACCCTAAAAGCCCCCTAAAAACTAAAAAACACTAAAAAACATAAAAACACATAAAATCATAAAAACCCCTAAAACACATATCACCCTAAAAATAAATAAAAAATATAAAAAACATTTACACTACTAAAAACATTAAAAAAACCTAAAAGTCACTAAAATCCAAAAAAATAAAAATAAAAATATTAAAATACCAAAAATCCCCAAAAATCTATAAAACCCCTCAAAATCCATAAAAACACTAAAATACAATAAAAATACTAAATTATACTAAAAAATAAATTAAAAAGAAGAATATAGTAAAACCCTAACACCATAAGAGAACTTAAAATACTAACAAAACATTAAAACCCTAAAAACCAAAAATTCTAAAAATCAAGAAAACACCTAAAATCCTAATAATGCTAAAAACCAAAAATCCAGTAAAAACATTAAAAACCACAAAAATTTAGAAACCACTATGAAATATAAAAACCCTTTAAACTCCTAAAAACATTAAAAACATTATAACCTACAAACCCCTAAAAACATTAAAAATTATAAAAATATTAAACCCCAAAAAACTCTAAAAACCATAAAAATTCAAAAAAAAAGATATAAAAACCCTAAATTGCCTAAAAACCAAAAAATACTCTCAAAATTACTAAAAACCATAAATACCCTTAAAAATAATTTAAAACCCAAAATTTCACTAAAATGTAAAATAAACCAAAAAACCTTGACTAAGCCTAAGAAAACCATAAAAAGACCAGTGCAAATAAAAATCTAAAAACATTAAAAAATAATAAAACCTAAAAACCATAAAACCCTAAAGACCATAAAAACCCAAATAACCCACTAGAAACTATACAAAACCATTAAACCCATAAAACCATTAAAAAACTCATAAAACGATACAACCCTAAAAAACTCAAAAAAACCCTTAAAACCAGATAAACCCTAAGAATTATAAAAATTCTCAAAATCCCTAAAACTCATAATAATCCAAAAAAATTGGTTGAATACCCTAAAATTTTAAAGAACCCTAGAAACCCTAAAAACAATAAGTAAACCATTAAAAAAAATACTAAAAATCCCAAACACATAAAAATTTTAAAAACCCTAAAAATCCCTAAAAACACTAAAAAATATAACCCCCCCCCCCCCAATCATAGAAAAAAAAATAAAAACCCATAAAATCACGAAATTGGAATAAAAACTTTAAAAACCCATTAAACCACGAAAAACATAAAAAAACACTAAAAACCTAAAAAACCAAAAATCTCAAAAAAAATCCCCAAAAACCCCAAAAAACATAAGAACCCTTAAAAACTCTCCAAATCACTAAAAAACCTAAAAAAGGTAAGTACAAAATACCAAAAAAACCCCAAAAAACATAAAAACAATAAAAATCCTAAAAACCCATAAGAAAACCAAAAAACAAAAAATCATTTTAAACCCTAAACCCCCTAAAAATACTAAAAACACTGTAACTAAAAACCCATAAAATAGTTAAAATGTATAAAAACTTATAAAAACCCTAAAACCACATAAGACTCTAAAAACCCTTTAAACAACTAAAAATGTTCAGAAACCCAAAAACCCTTAAAACCATAAAAAATTAAATAACCGCTTAATTCCCAAAAAATATTATGAGCCCCAAAACTGTAAAAAAACCTAAAAACACTAAATAAATATAAATCATAAAAAATAACTGAAAATATATAAAATGTTAAAACATGAAAAACCGTGAAAAACTTAAATAAATCATCAAAAACCTAGAAACAGTTAAAACCCCAAAAACCCAAAAAAATCTAAAAACTCTAAAAGACCATAAATACCATAAAACCCCTAAATCCTAGGAAATCCCATAAACCCCCAACAAACCTAAAAACTAATAAAAAATCTAAAAACCATTTAAAACCCTAAAAAGGTTGAAAAAAATCTAGAAAACCATAAAAATAATTAAAAACTAATAAAAAACTAATAAAAATCATCAAAATAAAAAAAACCCATTAAAACACTAAAAACCATAAAAATTTATAAAAAAACTCGTTAAAAATACCTTAAAACCATAAAACAAATAAAAATCCTAAAAAACCCTAAAAATACATAAAAATAAAATAAAAAATAAAAATCCTGAAAGACCTTAAAAAACCCTAAGAAAACCCAAAAAAATACAAAAACACTTAAACCACCTAAAAATCTAAAAAAATTCTAAATACATTAAGACCCCTAAAAAACCCTAAAACCCTAAAACCCATGAAAACCCTAAAACCTAAAAATCCCTAAAAACCCATAAAAACCTGAAACCTATAAATCTCTAAAAACCTTTAAACTACTAATAATTTTAGAAAATACTAAAACCCTATAAAACTCAACCCCCCCTTAAAATCCTAAAAAACCACAAAACTATAAAAATCCTAAAACCCCTCAAATCCCTAAATACCCATAAAAAGTATAAAATAAAAAATTCCCAAAAATCCTTAAAAACATAAAAACCTTAAAAAACATGAATTTATATAAGAAAAACCTATAAAACTGAAAAAAAATAAAACCCATAAAAACAAAAAAATGCGGAAAAACATTAAAAACCTTAAGAAACCCTAAAACAGTAAAAAACATAAAAAATACTAAGAACCATAAAAACCCTAAAACCCCATAAATACCATAAAAAACACTAAAACTCTCTATCCCATTTAAACGTCTAAAAAAATAATTTACTCTCCCAAAAAAACTAAAAAAACCCTAAAACCACAAAAAAAACTATAACAACCAAAAGTAACTCAAAATCCATAAAAAACGCTAAAAACCATAAAAATAATAAGAAATCTGTGAAACTCCATAAAAATTTTAAATACCCTAAAAAACCTAAAAATCATAAGAAAACCTTATAATCCTAAAATCACTTAAAACCCCTATAAACCCTAAAAATGTTAAAACCCCTAAAAACCCTAAAAATGTTAAAACCCCTAGAAACCAAAAAACTCCTAAAAAGCATAAAAATCCATAAAACACATAAAATCCCCTAAAACCCCATAAAAACCATATAAAATCACTAAAATCTATAAAAATAATTTAAACACCAAAAATTATAAAAATAAACAGTAAAACCACTGAAACCCCTAAAAAACTCCGAAAACCCCCTAAAAACCCAAAAAAATGAAAAAAACCCTAAAATCCCTAAAACCCAATAAAATCCCTAAAACCCTTAAAACCCCCTAAAACACAAAAGACAGACATACACTAAAAAATCCATAAAAATACCCAAAATTGTTAAAACCCCTAGAAACCATGAAAACCCCCAGAGAAAAAATTAAAACCCTAAAAACAATTAAAACCCATGAAAACCCAAAATCCCTAAAATGAGTAAAAACCATGAAAAAACCAAAAACACTAAAAATTATAAAACCTGTAAATCCTTTAAAACCCTAAATAACCACTAGAAACTATAGAAAACTTTTAATCCACTTATGTTTTTAAAACCTCTAAAACCATTAAAAATCCTAAAAAATAAAAAAACGCTGAAAAATCCCAATAAAACCCCTAAAACCCAAAAAAAATCCATAAAACACCTCAAATTCATAAAAAATGAAAAACCTAAAAATCCCGTGAAAAAATAAAAAAATATTAAAAACCAAAAAACACATTAAACTCCCAAAAAATCCCTTAAAACCATATAAACACTAAAAACCCTAAATTTTTTAAAAATTCTCAAAATCCCAAACAAAAACCCTAATACCCAATAAAAACTCTAAAAACCCTTTTAAATTCTATTTAAAAAAAACAAAAAATCCATTAAAACCATAAGAAACTCAAAAAAAACTAAAACCCCCCGAAAATCATGAAAACGATAAAAATGCTTAAAACCTAAAAATCCCTAAAAATCATAAAAATATAAAAAATATACAATTATACCTAAATGAATAAAAAACCAAAAAACATTAAAATCCTTAAGAAAAACTTATAAACCTAAAAAAAATTAAGACCCATAAAAAATTAAAAATGATAATGTCCTTAAATACCCTTAAAACCCATAAAATTCTTAAAATACTCAAAACCCAAAAAAACCCAAAAAAAATCCTTAAATAAATGAAATATAAACACCCTTTGAACCCCTAATAATTAAAATAACTTTAAAAACAGTAAAAAAACATTAAAAACTAAAACCCCATATAACCCCAAAAACCCATAAAAACCCGAAACCCTAAAATCACTCAAAATACCCAAAAATGTATAAAAACAATAAAGATCCTAAAAATAAATAAAAACAAAAAAACACTAAAAACCCATAAGAATACCATGAAAACCTCAAAACACATAAAACACCTAAAACCCTAAAAACCCTAAAACCATAAAAATACCTAAATACTCTAAAAACCCTAAAACCCATAAAATCCCTAAAAACATAAAAACCCTAAAAACTGTTAAAATCCCATAAAACCCCAATGAGAACTATGAAACCCCTTTAAAACCCTAAAAATTTTAAGGAAATACACAACCACAAATCCCATAAAAACACAAAAATAACATAAACCCCCAAATAAACCATAAAACCCATAAATATCCAAAAAATTCAATAAAAATTCATTAAAATTTAAAAAACACACAAACCATTTAAAACCATAAAAATGTTAAGGATCTAAAAAACCAAAAAACCCATAAAAACACAAAAAATAACATAAACCCACAAATAAACCATAAAACCCATAAAAATCTTAATAAATCACTAAAAATTCCTTAAAACATAAAAAACACTCAAACCCTTAAAAAACTTAATAACATAAAACAAATAAAACCCCTTCAAAACCCAAAAACATAGAATACAAAAAAAAATCATAAAACATCCTATAAATCCTAAAATCTATATTTCCCCCTAAAAACCATTAAACCCCTAAAACCTCATAAAAAATTAAAAAACTGTAAAAACTATAAAAACCCTTCAAACACAAAAAAATGTTAAAAAACACTAATGATAGTTAAAACCATAAAAAACTCACACCCACCACCCCTAAAAATGAATTAACCTCACATATATTTGATTCAACCAAAGAAGAATCATTTTGGGCCTGAAAAAAAAAATTCATACCTAAATTTTTATCAAATAGGACTGGCCCATACATTCTCACATACGAAATAATGGTGGGATACAAAAAACTTATTTGGGGACCAAAATTAGTTATCCCAATGTAAAATTAAATGAATTCATTACATTACTTTAAAGAAGATAGAGAACCTTAAAAAAGAATCATTAATATGTAATTTCACTACTTTAGTTAGTGGGGTCTTTAAATACAATCGGTAAGTATTTTTTATGATTTGTATTTTTATTTTCATTTCCCCATTACTTATAATTTGATTTGTGACTTTTTATCCTATTTATTTTTCCTTTATAATATTCTTTCAGTGCTTTGTAATTGGTATACTTGAATTTAATGAACACGTTAAGCTTATTATTCATCCTTCTTGCTTTTTCTTCTTCCCTCTGTCTGAAATTGGTGGTGTAACTCAATTTGTGGTGGATTTACCTTTATTCATAGAGAAACCATGGTGGGTGGTGTTACCTTTATTTGTTGTTCATTTTAGCTACATTTGATTCCTCATCATCACTTAATAATTTCACACTTTTGACGATACATTAGTTTGGTAACAGAGCAACAAGTTCCAATGAGTAATTTTTATTGAATTCTTTTTATTGTTATCCCTCATGTATCCTATGATCAGATCTTATACTCCTTATCATCCATGAAAATTTTCCAATGAACAGTTTCAATTAAAAATTTCTCAAATCAGGGAGAAAATTTCTTAACTTTTGAGAGCTTGAAGATGTGATTCCCCTCCACCACAGCAACATCCCTAATATTTATATCTACATAATAGGAATAATCTTGATCTATTTTATAAATAATATAAAAATGGTGATGACTTGAGTGATTCATAAGTGGATATGAAAAGAAGAAGAGGCAATTTGGATATTGAAATAGGATTGAATATTGACATTTTAGATCGTTATGGGAGTATGTATATAGAACAATTTCTAGATTGGATAGGGGAAATCGAATAATTCATAAAATTTATGAATTTTTCTTATTAGAATAAGGTCAATGTATCCATTTTGATATTTAAATATTATGAATATCTTTAGTGGGAGAATCTAAATAAACATATAGAATGTGATGGGAAGGACAAAATATGATCATTGGAGAAGTTGAAAAATATTTTGAGAAAATGATATTTTCCTAAGAATTATAAGAAATATATTTATTTATGAATCAATAGATTTGGACAAAGAGATAAATATTTTGAAAAGTAAATTCATGAGTTTGATCATTTAATTTTGTGAAGTGATGTTTTAGAGGACACATATACAAAGATTTCAAGGTTTTTAGTGTATTAAATGAAGAAATATCACATTTTTGAAGTTACAACCATTATTCTCACTTGATTTTGTTTTCAAACAGGCTATCAAGGTGGAAAATAAAAAGTGAACCTCAAAGGTACTAATAGTAAAATTTACAATTGAGGTACATCTTTTTATAAATACATTTCATCTAATAAATTTATTAGTGGTGAGAAGAAATTTGGAAATAACAAGATATTGGATAAATGGAAAGAGAAGCCTTTGGAATAACAAAAGTTGGTTCCAGATACATTGAATAGGGGAATCAAAAGTGCTTCAAATTTCAGTGTTATAGTCATTTTCTTCCTAATTTCCTTAAAAATAGAATTTTTAATAGAATTTTGATCAAATATTTTGAAAAGGAAATTGGAGATAAAGAACATGGTAGTGAAGAATCTTAAAATTATGATCATGTTGTGAAAGAAGCTGATGTGGGTAACATTATTGTACTACGAAGAGTTTTTCTAGATCAAATCTTCCCAAAATAAGATCAACATGAAAACATGTTACAAAATATTTTCACCATTAATCCGTGATAATTCATGGTTATTATTGATAGTGGGAGCTATAAAAATGTTTTTTTAATAATAATAATTGAAAAATTGAAGCTTCCAACTTAGAATCATCCTTGATTATATAAATTTTAGTGGTTGAGCAATGGAATCACACTTCGAGTTAACAAATAGGTGCTTATTTCATTTTCTATTAGTATGAAATATGTTGATGAGGTATTTTCAGATTTTATTCCTATGTATTTTTGTCACTTATTATTGGTAAGGCAATGACAATTTGATATGGATGTGAAATATGATTGTAGGAAAAATACATATTCTTTCTGATTTGGGGAAAATAATATCACACTTTCTCTATTGAATCCATCTCAAACTCATCAAAAAAATATATTCAAGAATCCCCCAAAGATATCCTATTTTTTAAAAAATATCAATTTAATAAGTAAATACATATAAAAAATCATGTTTTTGCATTCTTGATGATAAAAAATTCATTCCATGTATATAAGAGTCATCACCATCTATTAGATCATTCCATGATTAAGGATTATCATGATGTTTTTTTAATAATCTTATTGTAGTATAAACACCATTTATAGGAATTGAACATCATATTGATCATGTACCAGGTGAAAATTTTCTTAATAAACTATATTATCAGAGTAGCCATGTATAATAAAATTAATTATAGAATAAAGTGGATTAATTTATAGATTAAGACTTCATAAGGTCTTGCATGAGATTATGTTCAGTTCCTATATTATTGGTCCTCAAGAAATATGGTACATATTAGAGTATATTGATCGTAGATATATAAATAATATTACCAGAAAAAAAGGTATCCATTCCAAGACCAAATGAAATTCTCAATGAATTACATGGGTCATCAATATTTTCAAAGGATGACCTTTGGAGTGGATGCTACTAGATTCTAATAAAAAAAGGGAATGAGTG
Organism: Viscum album; assembly: GCA_963277665.1. NCBI lineage: Eukaryota > Viridiplantae > Streptophyta > Magnoliopsida > Santalales > Viscaceae > Viscum > Viscum album. The sequence goes on from OY728157.1 coordinate 395,845,930, forward strand.
GAAAACATCATTAGAAACCAAAGGTGGGTTTTTTATATGGATGGACATGCCATTAGACCACTTAAATTATCATATAACTTTTATAAAACTCATGAATAATGTTTTGAAAACATTTTTTTAATTTTGTTTTTGTTGTTCTTTTTGATATTTTTTATTTACCACAATGATATCCAGGGCCATGTGGATTATTTTTGATAGGTATTTGACATTATTAAAGGAAAAATGCTATAATTGAATAACGAAAAGTGTGATTTCTTTTCAAGAAAAGTGTTTTTATTAGGATATTTTATTTCCAAAGAAGTAATCACAATGGATGGAGAAACGGAAGGCGGATCGAGAGGCGCTTCTCTCCAGTGATGGCGGCTGCTAGGGTTCTAGGCTTCTTATTCGGAAATGGATATCCCCCACTACTTCGGTTTCAAACTTCTCCCTTCGTCAGGTCATGCCATACAGGTGTCTCATGCGAAAGATCTACCTTCATCAATTCTTTCTTCGGATGTTGCTTCGGCTCCAAGGAGATCTGAGGTCGGTGGATCGAAGGAATAATCCTTGATAATAGCATCGGCTCCGGGAACCAAGTCAGTTGTTGCAGTGGCATTTGATGCGGCGAGGGTTTCGAACCCCGGATCTGCTGATGCGGCGGGGTGCGACGCGTCGAAGCTTCCGATCCCCAGATCTGAGTCTTTTTTTCCTCTTCAACTCATCGCGGGCATTTTTACTCTTATGCGTGCAAAGCGAAAAATACTTTGAAGCATTAATATTATGATTATGGTGCTGAGGGTTTGCGGTGGGAATCACTGAATGGGCTTCGTGGTGATATTCCATTTGGTTCATGCTCATTTGTTGATGTGATGAAGGATTCAATATCAGGGCAGAAATAGAATGAGGCTTCTTCGCTGCCTTCTTCCACGGATTCTCATCATGGAATAATTCTTTGCAATGGCTCATCTGCTCATGTTGAGACCAACACCACTACACTTGCAGAGAGATTGATGATGGGAAAACATTGTTTAATTTCTCGCATTATTTTACCCAAAGTAGCGCAACCTTAGAAACTTGGGGACTTGGTCAGCAGAATTTCGATGCTATGGGGTTTTTCTTACTGGAAATCTATCTCACTTGGTCAAGGATTTTTTCATTGCTTGTTTCCATCATATGACTTAAATCTTAGTGCTTAGATATTTGGTTCACTATTTCTAAAACCATGGTGGCTTCATCTGCATGAGTGGTCATTAGATTTTAATGTCTCACAATCCAAAAATTCTTTTTCTCAAGTCTGGGATCGTCTACATGGACTCAATTGGGTTCTTTGGCATTCGAGGATTTTTCATGACATTTGCACGGCAATAGGGTCCCCTATCCGGCTTGATAAGGAAACTGAAGATGTTAGATATGAACACTTCACTAGGACGTTGGTGGAAGTTGATTTCAACTCCTCTCTTATTGAAAAGGTAACACTCTCCACTCCCTCAGATAACATTTTAATTAATGTTGAATATGAGAAAAAGACTCTCTACTTCACTGAATGTATGACAGTTGGGAACTCTTTGGAGCTGTGCCGAAAGAATGCTGCTTGTAAGGAGTGTGGGATGCGTGGCCACCCCTCCAAACTTTGTCGACGAAAGGCAACTGAAAAAGACTCATATATGTCCAATTCTGTTGACAAGGACCATGAATCTCCTAAAGAGGCAACACATATTGTTGCTGATGCTTTGACTTCGGAGAATCCTATGTCTCAAGTGTCTTTTAAGGGAAAAGAGAGCGACCCTTAAGAACTGAATCTTGTGCCTGATTTGGTGGATAAAACTAAACACAATGATGTTCAACAAAATGTTGATTATAAATAGGAATTCCATAATCTTTTACATTCTTCCCCAGTTACTGGTAAATGGGGAAATGTTTCTGATGATGAAGGGGGAAAGGCTAGATTCACTAGTCCAGGCAGTGGTTGATCTATCTCTTTCAAGGATGTTTTCTTATGTGGTGAGGCAAGAATGACTGATGGGTAATATATTCCCTCTGTTCCTTCAAAGAGGAGACCCCACAAGGACTAATCTTAGACCCCTAGGAACGTGTCCACTAGATCATCTTCAAAGATGCTAAGAAAGGTTGAAACAAACAACATGAACACTTTTAATTCAGAAAAGTCTCAATCTGAGTGGGAAGATGGAGACTCTGATTATGGGAATGATATGTCATATTAGGATTTCTAGTTTTGCTGAATGAGGAAATTTATGGTTGTATTACCCCATTCACCGTTTATTGTACTTTCTTTCAATCTTTTAATAAATGGTCAGAAGCACTGCTTCTGATTAGACTTATTTAAAAAAAGGAATCACAGTGGATCAATCAAAAGTTGAAGTAATAAATTCATGGTAACAACCATAATCCATTAAAAAAGTATGAAGTATTAATGGTTTGGTATCCTTTTATAATTAATTTGTTTCCAATTTCAATACTATCATGGAACCTATAACTAAAATCATGAATATTGATTTAGAGAATAAATCCAATCATACATAGAATCTTTATGAATATATTTTTTTTCAAAAAGAGAATTCTAATACAATATAAAAGTAGTGAGCTAACAGGAATCAGAAACAAGGAATTTTATAACCTAGAAAAAAGGGTTTTATTGACCTTTTTAAGAAGATATTTCCATCTAAAAGGAAAATTAAGCTATCTCCATGATTTGAAGTTCCACTCAATGTTCTTGAATTTGTGGGAAATAATACCTACAAAATCAAATAACCTCATGATTTTTTTGGTGTTTCTACAACATTCAACACTGAGGACTTCTCTTTATACATTCAAGAAGATGATTACATGGATTTCAGGGAAAATCATATTTATTAAGGAGGAAGACATAGATCATATTCAACACAAGGAGAATAATTTTGGGCATGATAGAAAATTTAATAACAATTGTTATTAAAATTAGACCAGCCCACACTTTTTGACATCCAACACCTTAGTGGGACACATCACAATTATTTGGGGCAAAAAATAACCTATCTTCAATGAAAAGGAATTAAATTCATAATATATCATTAAAGAAGAGATGGAACCTGAAAAGATCATCATTAAGAAGGAATTTCTCCAATTTAGTTAGTGGGGGGAATTAAATAAAACATGAATGTTTTATGTATTTTGTGTTATTTTGGAATACCACATACATTATAATTTTATTTGGGTAATTTTACTCAATTATTTTTTATTTATACTATTTTTTTACACCTTTTTAGTGGGGTAACTTGAATATGATGATTTTTTAAGCTTGTTGTGCATCCTTCTTTCTTTAGCTTCTTCCCATTGGCCAGAATTGGTGGTGCAAATCCATGGAAGGTGGAATTGTCTTCAGTAACATATTTTATGGTTTCGGTGATGTATCAAAAACATAAAAACCATAAAACCCTTAAAACTCCTAAAACCCCTAAAAATCCCTAAAAACCTTGAAAACCCATAAAAATCCGAAAAACACATTAAAAACACTAAATATTTAAAACCTATAAACCCCCTAATAAAACATTAAAAATAAGTAAACACATAAAACCCATAAAAACCAAAAACACCTAAAAACCCTAAACAACACTAAAAACTATAAAACACTAAATAACAAAAAACATCTAAAAACATTAAAAAACCCAAAACCCCATAATAAAATTAGAACCCAGTAAAAACTCTAAACCCCCTTTATTCCCCTAAAAATGTTAAAAACTCTAAAAATACTTAAAAACCATAAAAACCCCTAAAACTCCATAAAATGAATTAGAACCCTGTAAAAACTCTAAAAACCCTTTAATCCATTAAAAAAGTTAAAAACTCTATAAATCCTTAAAAACCTTAAAAAATAAAAAGAAACCACCAAAAACAAAAAAACCAAAAAAACCCTAAAAACCATAAACCACTAAAAATACCTAAAACCCATAAAAGCCCATATGCATCTTAAAATTATTCAAAAATCCCTAAAAATGAAAAAAAATCTTGAAAATTACAAATAAAACAAAAAAACATAGAAATACAAATAAATGCTAAAATCCTAGAAAATGTTTAAAACTCTATAAAACTCTAAATATCATAAACACCATAAAAACAAAAAAACCTATAAAAACATTAAAAAACCAAAAAAATCCAAAAAAAACCCAAAACACACTAAAAATTTAAAAACCATTTAACCCCATAAAAAATTAAAAAACTCAAAAAACCAATAAAACCCATTAAATAATAAAAAAAACCTATAAAAACATAAAAACCCAAAAAATAAAAAAAACACTAAAATACATCAAAATCCCTAAAAAACCATAGAGAATATGTCACCGCTCTCTCCCGGGTCTCTCCCGACGCGGAGATTTCTAGGGTTCCATCATGGAATCCTCTTCAGCGGCTCCGATGATATCTCCCTCTTCAGGCGTTGCGATGTGGATGGTTTTATGCTCTATATGCGTTCTCCCCTGGTGCAATGGTGGTTTTCGAGGCCTATGGATGACGACACTGAGTTCTGGTCGGCTGTTTCAAGTTGTGGTGGTGACGACTTGGTCTGGTTTTTTCATAGATTTGGATCATCCCTTCTAGATCTAGATCTTGAGTTCCTTGGTGGCGGCGGTGATGCCGTTCCAGTTATCTGGATGAAGTCGAAGAGGTTGATGGTGAAGTCAACGTAGGCACGATGGATGTTTCAACGAATGGACAGAGGTGTGATCGGCCCGATTTGGTGCGGACGGATGCTCTGGTGGTTTTGTCGAGCGGTATCCTGGTTTCTCCTTAGTGATTTGTAGGTTCGGTGGGCTTTGTGTCTTCTCCGCGCTGGAATTTACGGCTCTACGCTTGGTTCTGGGCTGCTTGTCCGGACCCAAGGAAGGTCTTTCTGGCTTCTCTGGATTCTTGACTAGACTTGGTGGATGCATAGGGCGTTGACGCAGGTTTTCTTTCCTGGGTATACTTTCTTCTTCTTTGACCTTGCTGCTGATGAAGGTATGGTCACACTTTGTTGTGTTCGCTTTGATCTGCTGGTCACGGTGTGGTTTACTGGTGGCTGGCCTGGTTTTGAGTTTCTGTTTCTGGTGAATTCGTTTTGGATACCGTTTTGGTTTCTATTTGGATGTTGGATATCGGTTTTGTTGGGTGGTGCTGTTTTTTGTTATGTTGTTTCTGATGGTTCTATATTGTTGGAGAGGGGCCTTCTTGGTGAGAAGGTGCTGGGTGCTAGACCTTGTAAGATTGTATGCGGGCCTTTGGTTGGTTATGACTTGCTGGTTGGTGGTGAATGCCGGATGATGTGTGGTTTTTTGGTTTTTGATACTACTGTGGATGAGTATGTTGTTGTGCTGCTAGTTGATGGCTACTGTTTGATGGAAAGTGATGATTCCTGCGTTAGGTTGCTCTTGTGCTGTGGTTTGATGCTGCTGAGTGTGTTTGGCTATGATGCTGGATTTGGTGATGTTGGTTGCTGGGGCTGGTTGGTTTGGATGTATTGTCGCTGCTATGTTGCTATGAAGATTGGATGTGGTGCTGCTGGATGGTGGTACAGGCTGGATGTGACATGATAATGCCGTTGTTGTGTCTGTTTTTGAGTCTTTTCTTTCTTTGTTTTCCTTTTTGGGATGGGTTGTAAGGGGTTTTTGGGTGCGGGTCGTTTGACCCCTCCCCTCCCTTGTCTGCAGTGTCTCCTTTTTCTTGCTAATAAAATTGGGGGGGGGGGGGGATAGCCCGACCCTCACATCTTCCTTTCCCTAAAAAACCATAAAACACCAAAAACCCTAAAATACCTCAAAATCCATAAAAACCGACAAAACCCTAAAAATCCCAAAAAACATTAAAAATGTCTAAAAACATAAAATACCTAAAATCCCTTAAAACTCATAAGAAAACATTGAAAACCACAAAACACTTTAAACCCCTAAAAACCCTAAAAACACTAAAACAAGAAGAAAACCATAAAAACCATAAAATCATAAAATCCCCTAAAAACCCATTAAAACCCCTAAAATCTCCCGAAACACTTTAAACCCCTAAAAATATTAGAAAAATATTAAAACCCACAAATAGCATAAAAACATAAAAAAAACTAAAAACCAAAAAAATGAAAACCCTTAAAAATCGTCAAAATACCTAAAAACCACAAAAAACTTAAAAATCCTAAGAAATCCATAAAATTCCATTAAAACATAAAGAACCCTAAAAACCATGAAACACCTTAAGAAAACCATAAAAACATAGAATTATTAGAACCCATCAAAACATAAAAAAACTAAAAACCCATAATATCCTATAAAAACCATAAAACACTATTAAATATTAATCACCTAAAAACCATAAAAATCCTTAAAACGTAGAAAAATAATAAAAATCACTAAAAATTACAAAAACATTTTAAACCCCTATTTTTTTAAAAAACACTAAATCCCATAAAAACATAAAAAATTTAAAACCCCCTAGAACCCAAAAAAACTATAAAACCCCAAAAACCCAAAAAATCCATAAAAACAACCAAAAACTAAAAAGCCAAAAAATACTAAAAAGATTCTAAATATATAAAAACCCATTTAAACCCTTAAAAACACTTAAAATAATAATAAAAGATAAAAGATAGAATCATAAATCTTAAAATTTTAAAAATATCTAAGACCTATAAGAAACATGAAAACTCATAAAATCCAAGAAACCATTAAAATCATAAAAATAAAAAAAATTGATAAAATCCCTATTGATCTAATAAAAACACTAGACCCATTTAAAACTAGAAATCATAAAAAACTCTAAAAATAATAAAAACCCTAAAAAATTTAAAAAATTGCAATCCCCCATAAAAACCATAAAATAAAAAAACCCTAAAAATTCTCAAAATTCACTTAAAATATCTTAAAACGTAAATAATCCTATAACCCTGGAAACCCATTAGAAATACCTTATAACCTAATAGTACTTAAAACCAAATAAAATTAAAATTATAAAAGCCTAAAACACTAATAAACCATAAAACACATAAAAACACCTTAAAACCTAAAACCCTATAAAAACCTAAAAATAGCTAAAAACAATGAAAACCCATTAAATCCCTAAAAATGTTAAAAAAACACTAAAAAATAGTAAAACCTCTAAAAGTCAATAAACCCAAAAACCTCAAAAAACCATTAATACCCATAAAATCTCTAAAACCCTCAAAATCTTTAAAATCCATAAAAAACATTAAAATCCTAAAAATTCCTAAAAACACATAAAACATAAAAAAATACTAAAAACCCTAGAAAAACCTAATTAAACCATAATAACATAAAATACACTGAGAACCCCTAAAAACCTAAAAATGATAAAATCCATAAAACCCTAAACCCGTAAAAACTATAAAACCCCCTAAAACCTGAAAAACCCATAAAATCACTAAAACGACTAAAATTTCTAAAACCCATTTAAAACCCAAAAATCATTAAAAAATCTAAAAAATCATAAAATCACTAATAAAGAAAAAATCGTAAAAATTAAAAAAAACGAAACCCCCCTAAAAACCATAAAACCCCTCAAAATTACTAAGAAATATAAAAACCATAAAACCCATAAAAACCCATAAAAAGTCCAAAAATACATAACATTGTAAAAACCCAAAAACAATTAAATAAACCCAAAGTAAATAGTAAAACCCAATAAAAAACTGAAACCCCTTAAAACATAAAATCCCTAAAACCCCTAAAAACCCTAAAACCCATAAATACAATTAAAACCATAAAAATACCTAAAAAATAAAAACACTAAAACTAATAAAAACCAGAAAAAACCCACTAAAAACTAAAAGGAACTTTTAAAAACCAAAAAAATTCATAAAAATCTAAAAAACATTTAAAACCCCTGAAAAATAAAAAAATTCTAAAACCCCCCAAAACCATAAGAACTCTAAAAATCCTAACACCCCTAAAAATCCTTAAAAAATATGAAAAACCATAAATCCTATAAATCCCTAAATATCCATAAAAATTTAAAACTCTGTAAAATCCTAAAAACCCTAAAATAAATTGAAAAACCTAAAAATAATTAAAATTCCAAAAAATCAAAAAAATAAATAAAACCACTAAAAAATTTATAACCCTAAAAACATTACAACCCATATAACATTAAAAACCCGTAAATCAATTCAAAACCCTAAAACACATAAATATACAATAAAAATTAAGACCCCAAAAAATGATAAAAATTCTATCAATCCTTAAAAACCCTAAAAAATAAATAAACTAACCCCCCCCCCCCAAATACCCTTATAAACCCTAAAATACCTCAAAATAACTAAAAACTATAAAAAATCATAAAATCTGTACAATCCCTAAAAACAAAAAAACAACAAAAACCTTTAAAAAATTTAAAATATTGAAAGAAAATATAAAATCACTAAAAGCACTTAAACCCCTTTCAAGGCTAAAAATCTAAAAACCCTACAAAATTTAAAAAACACTAAAAACAATATAACCCCTAAAAACCTTAAAACCAATAAAAAATATAAATACCCTAATACCAACTAAAAACACTAAAAACCCTTTAAACCACTTAAAAAATTAAATTCACCAAAAATATTAAAAACCATTAAAAACTAAAAAAACAAAAAAAAAACAAAAAACATTAATCATTAAAAACCCTAAACCCTACAAAATACCAAAAAAATCCTAAAAACAATAAAAAAATATAAAAGAGAATAATAAATCCCTAAAAATATAAAACTCATAAAAACATTGAAAACCCCTAAGAAACTATAAAAACATAAAAACACTAAAAACCACGGAAAATCCTAAAATTATAAAAACCCTAAAAACCCTAAAACCCATAAAAACCCATGAAAACATTAAAACCAACTAAAACATTAATAATACAATAAAATCCTAAAGAGGTTAAAAAAATAAAAAATTTGAGAACCTTATAAACTAAAAAAACACAAAAACCTCAAATAAAACATTAAAACATTAAAAACCCTAAACACAATAAAAATCCCTTAGACATATGAAACCCTTAAAAATTAAAAAAACCCCTGAAAAATCCTAAAAAACCAGAATAACCTAAAAACTATGAAAGAACCTAAGAAAACATGAATACCCTCAAAACACATAAAACCCCTAAAAAAATTAAAAATCTAAAACCTATAAAAATTCTAAAAATAATAAAAACTCTAAAAATTAAAAGACCCTAAATACTTAAAAACACATAAAATCTACAAATATCCTAAAACCCACTAGAAACTCTCAAAACCCTTTCAATTCCTAACTAAATTAAAAAACTATAAAAAACCATAAAACCCATAAAAAATTTATAAACTCCCTAAAAAACGTAAATACCATAAAAACCATAAAAATCTTAAAAATCTTAAAAAACCTTAAAAACACTAAAATCCCATAAAATATTAAAATTTCCAAAGAATCACTAAAATTGTAAAAAAATCTAAAAACCCTGAAAAAACCTAATAAAACCTTTAAAACTAAAGAACACATAAAACCTCTAAAACCCTAAAATTATGAAAACCCTCTGAACCCCCAAAAAACACAAAAAAAAAACTAAAAACCACTAAAAACCATAAAAACACTAAAAACCTTAAAAACCTAAAAACCCATAAAAATACAAAACCCCCAAAACTCTAAAAACCAATTAAATCCGTAAAATCTTTAAAAACTATGAAAACCTTAAAAAACTAAATACAAAAAAATGATAAAAACACAAACCAATAAAAACCCTGAAAACCATAAAAAACCCTATCAAACTCTAAAAATACTAAAAACCAAAAAAATTGTACAAAAATACTAGTAAATCCCTAACAATTTTAAAAAAACTATAACCCCTGAAAAATTATATAAATACTTAAAATATTAAAACACTTAAAACCCCTAAAAATGTTAAAAACCATTGAAACCCTAAAATACCATAAAACCCATAAACCACCCGAAAACAATAAAAAACCCTAAAACATTGAAAATACACAATCCCTTAAAATCCATTAAAATATCTAAAACCCCATTAAGGCCCTAAAAATGATAAAAAGACTAAATTAATTTTATATCCCCAAAAAACACCAAACCCCAAAACACAAAATAACCATAAAACCCTAAAAATGCATAAGAACCATAAAAACCATAAAAATTCAAAAAACCCATAAAAAACCAAAAAATAATACAAAACCATAAGACATTGAAAACCCCTTAGAAAACCATAAAACCATAAAAACACAGAAAACCCCTAAAACCCCAAGAAAACATAATAAGCTTAAAAAACCCTAAAACCCTATACCTTAAAAACTAAAAAACAACCCAAAAACATAAAAGACCCAAAACCACATAAGGACTTTAAAAAAACTAAAAAAATTTAAAAACACTTTAATCCTCTAAAACTGTTATAATACTAAAAAACCTTAGAAACCATACATACCTAAAAAACCTAATAACCCTGAAAACCAAATGGAAACCCTAAAAGCCATAAAACCCCTCAAAATCACCAAACCCCCCTATAACCCATATAAATCTTAAAAAACAAAAAAATCCATAAAAACACCTTAGGAAACCATAAAAATCTAAAAACACTTTAAAACCATAAAAACCTATAAAATGGTAAAAATATTAAAAACTCTAAAAACCCATAAACCCAAAAAACCCAAAAAAACCCCTTGAAACCCAGAAAATCCCATAAAAATATTAAAATAACAAAAAAATATAAAAACAATTCAATTCCATAGAACATTAAAATACCCTAAGAAAATTAAAATCTTAAAAAACTAACCCCCCATAAAAATCCAAAAAAAACCCCACAAATAACCAAAACCCCTAAAAATCGGCAAACCCCAAAAGAATCATAAAATCCATAAAAATTCATAAAAATCCAAAAAATACCTCAAACCATTTAAATTTTATAAACCGTAGAAGCCCTGTGAAAACCATAAAAACGTAAAAAAACTTAAAGACCCTGAAATACAAAAAAACACTAAAAAACCTACAAACCATAAAAAAACTCAAAACCCTAGAAACCATAAAAACCCAATCAAAGAAAAAAACCATAAAAACAATAAAAACCCATAAAACAACTAAAAATTCTAAAAATCATTTAATCCCATAAAATCCCAAAAAACCCAAAAAAAACCCATATTACCCCTAAAACCCCTAAAACCCCAAAAAAACCCTAAAAATTATCAAATTATATAAAAAACCAAAAAACCCTTATAAATTATAACAAAAATAAAAAACCTAAAAAAATCAAAACCATAAATAACATTTAAATCCTAAAAACACTCAAAACCCATAAAATCATTAAAAACCATAAGTACCCTAAAACCATCAAACCCCTAAAATCCTTTAAACCCCCTGGAAACACATAAAAACCCTAAAAATCAACTAAAACATTGAAAACCCATTAAACACCTAAAAATTTGAAAATAAACTCTAAATACATTAAAAACCCAAAAAAATAAAAAAAACCCAATACCATATAAACCCCTAAAAATTCTAAATAAACCATAGAAACCCTCAAGATGCCTTAAAACACTAAAAATCATTAAAATAAAAAACAATCTCTAAAAATTACTATGAATTAAAAAAAACCTAAAAACCCTAAAACCCCATAAAAATACATAAAAATCTAAAAACACATAAAACCCCAAAAATTTAAAAAACCCATAAACCCCTAAAACACTAAAAGAGATAAAAACCCCAAAAACCATAAAAACCCTAAAACCCCATAAAATTGCTTAAAACAAATAAAAATTATAAATACACATTAAAACCTTAAAAATGTTTAAAACCACTAAGATACATTAGAAACCCTAAAATACTCAAAAATCCCAAAAACCCTAAAAAACATAAAACTGTAAAAATTCTAAATCCTCTCAAAATTTATAAAAAGAACTAGAAAACCATAAAAATCCAAAAAATCACTAAAAAACTATATAAAGTTAAAAAACCTAAAACCCTAAAGACCCATTTGAAAAACATAGAATGTATAAACAATTAAAACCCATAAAAACATAAAAAATGCTATAATTCCTGAAAACCCCTAAACCCATAAAAAACTATAAACATAAAAAACCCATAAATTCCCTAAAACCCATAGAAAACACTAAAACCCATTTAAAACCATTGAAAATAAAAAAAACCTAAAAAAAACACCCTAGAAACACTAATCCCCAAAAAAGACCATTAAAAACGTCAAAATCCATAAAAACCAAAAAATCGAAAAAATCGTAAAAATGCCCTAAATATGACTAAAAATATAAAAACATTAAAAACATTAAAAACCTAAAACACTTATATTCAATAAAAACCATAAAAATTACTAAAATCCCAATAATCCCTTAGAAACTGTAAAAACCCTAAAAACCCATATATATCATAAAAATCAACCAAACACCATAAAACCCATATAAACCAACTAAAACTCAAAAATTCATTTTAAACCCTAAAAAACTTAAAAAAAATTTAAAAACATTCAAATCCCAAAAAAGGTAAGAACCCTAAAAACCGAAAAAAACATACAAATCCAAAAAACTGTAAAAACACTAAAGAACCTAAAAAATCCTTAAAAACCCAAGAAAAAACATAAAAACAATAAAGAGAATTATAATTACCTAAAATCATTAAAACCCTAAAAACTATAAGAAATTTTTAAAACCTAAAAAAAGACAACCAAAAAACATAAAAAATTCAAATAGCCCCAAAATCTCTAAAACCATAAAATCCATAAAAACTGCTTAAACCTAAAACCCCATAAAAACCCAAAAAAAACCCTAAAACCAAATAAAAACTCTGAAAACCTAGTAAACCCCTATAAATGTTAAAAAATATAAAAAATATAAAGAAACAAAATATCCAAAAGAGCCTTAAAACCCCAAAAAACTATAAAACCCTAACACCATAAAACCATAAAAAATATCAAAGAACCACTAAAAATAGATAAAGTTATAAAACTCGTAGAAACCCTAAAAACTACTAACATAACCTTACAACCCAAAAACACTAAAAACCCAAAAAATATAAAAAACTAAAAAGAACTATAACCCCTAAAAACTATAAAACCCATAAAACCTAAAAAATTAAAGAACCACTAAACGACCATTAAAACCCCAAAAAATAAATAAAAACACTTAAAACATTTTATACACCTATAAACATTAAAAACACCAATAACCCATAAAAAACCTAAAAACTCAAAATACCATAAAACCCCAAAAAATATAAAAACACTAAAAAACTGAAAAACCATAAAAATGCATAAAACCCCAAAAAACCATATGGTGGTGTTTCTTGGTGTTGGTGCTGCTGGTTGCTGAGGTGGAAGTGGGATGTTGGCTGTCGGAGTCTGATGGGCTGGACGTTGGATGTTGCTTGGCTGAGAAGTGATGTTGCTGATGCTTTGGAGGTGATGGTGCTGCTGCTGCTGGACGTTGGTTGCTGCTTGGTTGGAACTTCTGCTGGACCTTTCTTGCTTGGCATTTTGTGTTTTTTCTTTTTTGATCTTTCATTTTTCGGGGTCTTTTGTGTTTTGGGTTTGTAAAGGGTTTTTGGGTGTGGGTCATTTGACCCCTCCCCTCCCTTGTCTGCTGCGTTTTTTTTTTCATAATAAATTTTGGGGGGGTCGGGAATAGCCCGATCCTCGCATCTTTCTTGCCCAAAAAACCATACAACCCATCAAAATAAAAAAAGTACATAAAAATCATAATATCCTTTAAAACCATAACATCCTTAAAAATATAAAAGACTTTAACAACCCTCAAAACACCAAAGAAAACCTAAAAACCCTAAAAACATTTAAAACTCTTAAAAGCATAAAAAATTATAAAACCACTTAAAAACATTAAAAATACCAAAAAACCCATAAAAATCATACATACTCATAATAATATTAAAAACCAGAAAACCCATAAATCCAAAAAAACCACTAAAAACTCAAAAAAAATGTTTAAATCCAAAAAAATGTTAAGAAAACCAAAAATCCCATAAAATAAAAAATCCCTAAAAACTGAAAAAAAAAACTTAAAAACCAAAACACCCCATGAAATCATAGAACACCCTAAAAACTACTAAAAATTCTAAAACCCCATTTACCCCTAAACATATAAATTCTAAAACCCTAAAACACCCTAAATATCATAGAAAATGTAAAAACCATAAAAACCATAAAACCAATAAAAACATTAAAACCATAAAACCTTCAAAAAAACACTAAAACCCACTAGAAACTGTAAAAACCCTTAAATCCCTAAAAAACCAATAAAACCTTAAAACCCTAAAAAATCATAAAACCCTAAAAATCCTCAGTGTCCCTAAAACCCTAAAAAATATAATAATCCTTAAAAATCCATAAAAATCCTAAAAATGTACAACACCTAAAAACATTAGAAAAATCTAAGGAAGAATTGAAAACATATAAAAACATAAAACTCCTAAAAACATAATAACCCTAAACCACTCTAAACCCTAAAAAACCCTAAAACCCCTAAAAATAAAAAAAACACCTAAAAACATTATAAAACCATAAAAACTATAAATACAGTAAAAACTACAAAAAACCACAAAAAACTCTAAAACCCCTTTAAACCAATAAAAATTTATAAAATCTAAAAAACACAAAAAGCCTTAAAATTCAAAAACCCTAAAAATCCTAAAAAAACCATAAATCCCCAAACACACTTAAAACCCATAAAAACTATAAAAAATCATAAAAATTTTAAACACTATGAAAACTAATAAAAACCCTAAAAACCAACTAGAAACTCTAAAAACCATTTAATCCCCCAAAATAATTAAAAACTCAAAATTATCATAAATAAAATAGTAATAAAAAACCCCCCAAAAACTATAAAAACTTTAAAAACCCAAAAACACAACCAAATACCAAAATCTATAAAACCCAAAAAAATAAAAAAAATTCTAAATATACATAAAAATGTAAAAAATGCAAAAAAAAAATGAAAAACCCTAAGAAAAATATAAAAAACTAAAAAATATAAAAAACACAAAAACCTAAAAAATATAAAAATCCTGTAAACTAATAAATAAATTAAAACCCCTAGAAACCATAAAAACCCAAAGAAACACTAAAATCAAACAAAAAACACTAAAACTCATTAAATCCCTAAAAATGTATAAAACCCCTATAAAACCCAAAATCCCAAACCAAGATAAAAACACCAAAAAACCATAAAAACCATAAAACCAATAAAACACCTCAAAATAACTAAAACATTAAAAACCATAAAAATACATAAAACCCTAAAAAACCATAAAAACATAAAACCTTGAAAAACCCTAAAATCCCATATAAAAAGCATCAAAACCTAGAAACACTTAAAACCCCTAAAAACCTAAAAAGTACAAAAACCAAAAAAACCACTAAAAATACCTAAAACTCATAAGAACCATAAAAACCCCTAAAATACCAAAAAAATACAAAAACCTAATAAAAACTCTATAGACCCATTACACCCCTAAAAACATTAAAAAACTATAAAAACCTTAAAAACCCAAAAAACCCAAAACCCCCCTAAAATCCCTAAAAAATCCTACAAACATGAGAACCCTAAAACCCAAAAACCCTCAAAATCATTAAAACCCCCAAACCCATGAAAACCCTATGAAATCCCAAAAAAATACCTAAAAAATTTTAAAAACCCTAAAACCGTGAAAAATACAAAGAAGTCCAAAAAACCAAAAAAACTTCATAACTAAAAAACCTAACGAATGCTAAAAATACTAAAAAAAATAAAAACCAAAAAACCTCCCAAAACCATAAAACCTAAAAATCCCATTCAATCCCTAAAACGACTAAAAACTCAAAAATCCTTTAACCCCTAAAAATTTAAAAAACTATAAAAACCATTTAAAACCCTAAAAACAGAAACCCCATAAAGACCCAAAAAACATAAAAACCCTAAAAACCCTACAAAAATAAAAAACCCTACAAAATATCTAAAAAACCTGAAAACCATTAAAATATTTAAAATACTTGAAAATCCCTAAAAATGAAAAAAAATCCATAAAACACTATAAAAATCATAAGAAGACCATAAAACTAAGGACACATAAACCCCATAAAAACCTAAAATATTCGATAAACCTATGAAAAAAACCTTAAAGACCATAAAAAACATAAAAAACCTAAAAACCAAAAAAACCATGAAAACCATAAAAACCCTAAAACCAATAAATACATTGAAAAACATTTAAACTCTTAAAATATTTAAAAAATAACGAAAACCTTAAAAACACAAAAAAATATGCATGAAATCCCTCGAAACCCAAAAAACCAAAAAGACCCTAAACCCCCCAAAACCATAAAACCCTAAAAGTACCCAAAAATCCTAAAACCATATAAAAATACTAAAAATACCTAAAAATAACTAAATATGTAAAAACCTCTGAAGTCTATGAAAACCCCTTATAAAACATAAAAAATCGAACTACACATAAACTCATAAAAAACCAAAATAATATTAAAATTTTAAATTCCCTAAAACCCCTAAAAACCATAAGACACACTAAAAACCATAAAAACAAAAAAACCCATAATATCTGAAATGAAAATAAAAAACCCTATAAAACCTTAAAAACCATAAATACATTAGAAAATAATAAAAAAATCTAAAAACACCTGAAAATGATAAAACACTAAAAACCCAGAAACACATAAAAACCTTGAAACCCTAAAAATTTCTAAAAACCTTCAATATCCTTAAAAACTATAAAAACGCTAAAAAATCCCTAAAAATCCATAAGAACATAAAAAACATAAAAATCGTGAAAACCCTATAAAATCCTTAAAAACATAAAGACACTTAAAAAAACAAAAAGGCATAAAAAATCTAAAAAACCAAAAAACACAAAAAAAAAACAAAAAACCCATTAAATTCCATTAAAAAGATAAAAACACATAAAAACCTAAAAAATCCCTAAAATCCCCAAAAAATAAAAACATAAAAACCTATAAAACCTATAAGAATTCCCAACAAACCTAAAATCACTTAAAAACCATAAAAACCTGAAAATTCTAAAAACCAAAAAGTTAACAAAAAATAAAACAAATACCCTAAAACCTGTAAAACCCTACTAAAAACTCTACAAACCCTTTAAACCCCTAAAGATGTTAAAAAACTCTAAAAACCTTAAAACACCTAAAAAAGGTAAAAACCACTAAAAACTAGAAAAACATTAATAAAAACTAAAAAAACAAAAAACACTTAATACCTCGACAAATTTAAAAATGAAAACCCCCCAAAAAAACCCCTAAAACCATAAAAACTATAATACCCAATAAAAACTAAAAAAAAGAAAAAAAATCATAAAAACCCTAAAATACTACTAATATCTCTAAAAATTCTTCAATACCCTAAAAACAATAAAATTATAAAAAAATAAAAACCCAAAAAAACTAAAAAAATCCTAAAAACCAAAAATCCATAAATACTCTAAAAACATCAAAATACATAAAAACCCTAAAAGATAAAAAAAATTCCATAAAGTACCTAAAAATGTAAAAAACTCAAAAATCTCTTAAATCTCCAAAGAAAATGTTAAAAACTATAAAACACTTAAATCCCCTAAAAACCCAAAAAAAAACAATAAAAACCCTAAAAGCTTAAAACCATAGAATCCCTCAAAATCAATAAAAACCTTTAAATCCCAAAATATCTAAAAAAATCCATAAAAATGTTTGAAAATGTAAAATCCATAAAAACATTTAAAACCATATGAAAATCGTAAAATCCTAAAAATACTTAATAACCCCTAAAAAATTAACAACGCTAAACACCCTAAAAACACAAAAAATTAAAAATACCCCAAAAATCCTAAAACCCCTAAAAACCATTAAAAACACCAATAACCTGAAAAACCCTAAAAATATAAAAATCCATAAAACCCCTAAAATTATAAAAACTATTTAAACCACCAAAAATAAAAAAAAATAAAAACGCTAAAATTACAAAAAAAACACAAAAACCCCCCCAAAATTCCAAAAAACCATAAAAACATTAAAAATCATATAGAATCCCCAAAAATTACTTAAATATGTGAAGACCATAATGTTCCTAATATCCACTATGAGAACCATAAAAACATAAAACACTTAATCCCCTTTAAAAACAAAAAAATTATTAAAACCCATAAATAACCCAAAGCAAAAAACCAAAACACCCCTAAATCCATAAAACCCTTAAAAACCATAAACAACCCCTATCCTCCAATAAACCCCTAAACCAATAAAAACTCTAAAAACCTTTAAAACAATAAATTTTTTAAAAATTAAAAAACATTAATAGGTTAAAATCTCACAAAAAAACACTAAATACCCAAAAATACAAAAAACTCCTAAAAATTCAAAAAAATAAAAACCATCCAAATCCATAAAACCCAAAAAACCATATAAATCCTAAAAATCCACTAAAAATATAAAAAACTTAAAAACCCTAAAGGTATTATTCTTTCTTTTTTTTAGGGATGGTGCAGCCCTAGGAGCTCTTGGACCCTCGAGGTTTGGTGGTGTTTTTTGTACCGCCAGAGGTTTTGTAAAGGGATGGTTCATTCATTTTATAGGGGATGGTTGTGCTTATGAAGAAGAGCTTTGGGAAATCATAAAGGGTGTGAAATTTTCTAGTTAGTTTAATTGGACAAGGCCTTGGATTGAATTTGATTTGATGTTCACGGTTGCTACCCTAAAAGGATTTTCCTTGGATATTCCTTGGAGACTTCTACCACATTGGATTGAGTTCCCAATATTACTGGGAACATGAGCATTAGAGTTTCACATTATTATAGGGAGGACAACACAGTTGTGGATGCTCTCTCTAAAATAGGGATTGAAGAATGATGTTTGATGTGGTCCTTCATCACCCCACAAATTTATACTGCATTTGTTGATTGAGATTGGAAGGGTGAGATACACACTCACCCATTTAGACCCATATGGTAGTTGTTTGTTTATGTTTTATTGAATTTTGGGGGGCTAGGCTAGCGGAGTACTTAATATCTTCTGCCCTAAAACCCTAAAAAATGCTAAAACCCTAAAATCCCATAAAACCATAAAATACCATCATAACAATAGACCACTAAAAATCATAAATACCATAAATACCATAAATACCCATTAAAACCCTAAAAAACTAAAAACACTATAATAAATATAAATCCTTAAAAAATAAAAAACAATAAATTACCTTAAATAAAAAAAACTAAAAAACCCTAAAAACATAAAGAAACCAAAAAACCCCCAAACCCTTAAAAACCATCAAAATTCATTAAATCTCTAAAACCCCATAAATTTTTAAAAAATCCATAAAATTTTAAAAACACTAAAACGCAAGAGAAAACCTAAGAAATCATTTATAACATAAAATCACTTAAAACCCTAAAACCCCTAAAAACTATAAAACCCAAAAACCCTAAAAACACTAAATCACCTAAAAACCATAAAAATTCCTAAAATACAAGAAAAACTATAAGAACCCATAAAAACCCTTTAAACAACAATTTTTTTTAAATATAAAAAAGCATAAAAACAATAAAAAACTTTATAAAAACCCCTAAAACCCAAAAAACCATAGAAACCCTAAAAACCTAAAAACCCCTCAAATTCCATAAAAGCACTAAAAACCTTATAAATCCTCAAAAACCCAAAAAATGTCTAAAAACATAAAAAACCATTATAACCCGGAAAACCATAAGAAAACCTTAAATACCTAAAAACACTTAAAACCTATAAAAAATTAAAAATCACTAAAAACACTAAAAAATCAAAATAACCCTAAAACGTAAAACCCAAAAAAACACCTAAAACAAAAAAACAATAAAAACCCTTTAAACCTATAAAAATGATAAAAACAATAAAAAAACATCAAAACCCTAAAAATATTAAAAAAACATTAAAACCCAAAAAAACCATAAACCACTAAAATCCTAAACCCTAAAAATTACAAAAAACCCATAAAACACATAAAAATTATTACAACCCTATAATAATAAAAAAAATAAAAAAAATAAAAAACCAAAAACACATTTGTAATCCTTATATTCCTAAAAATACTAATATCCCTAAAAACCTAAAAACACAAAAAACCATAAAAACCTTAAAACACAAAAAAACACAAAAAAACATTAAAACTCATAAAAACAATATACAATAAATCCATAAAATCACTAAAACAATAATTACCCTATAAACCCATAAAATGTTAAAAACCTCTACAAACCCATTAAAATCTAAAAATATCAAGAAACCCTAAGGAAGAAAATCTTTAAAATCTAAAAACCCCTAAAACTCCCCAAATAAGTAAAAACCCATAAAATAGAAAAAACATAAGAAATATATTAAAACCTAAAATCGGTTAAATCCCCAATAAACAGAAAATATGCTAAATACACTAAAAACCATAAAAACCCTAAAAATACTAAAAACCATAAAACCCCCTAAAAATCCAAAAACACTAAAAAAATAAAAAACCTAAAAACAAATAAAAACCCTACAAATAAATAAAAATTCTAAATAATTATTTTCTTACATCTGAGAATGACATCTCATGTTCTGTTTTGGAATACTTAAAGAAGCTCTATAATGATGACAAAGGTGGAGATAATATTCGGCCTGCTCACTCTATTCTTCATTTTTTGAATGAGAAACAAAACAGTGATTTAAGTGCCCTCCCCCTTTTTGAAGAGTATTTCAAAGCCTCTCTAAATTCGTTGAATATGGTGATCCCAGTAGGTCTGGATGGATTTAGCTACAATTTATTCGTTTTTTACAAGAATTTCATTCTTGTGGAGGTCACTAATGAAGTCAGGGAGTTTTTTCTCTCCAACTCTATCCCCTGTTTAATTAACTCTCGCATTACTACCATAATTCCAATGGTTGAAAATGATATTGATATAAAGGAATTTTGTCTAGATTCTATTGGAAAGACCATTCCAAAGATCATCGTTGTGATTCTCACTATGAGATTGGGTAAGTTTATGTATAATATTATCACACCCAATCAATTTGGGTTTCTTCCTGGGAGAAGCATCCATCACTATCTCTACACAATATTAAAAGGTATCAATATCATGTGTATGGAAAATAAATATGGTAATTTTCTTCTAAATCTGGATATCTCAAAGGATTTTGAAACCATAAATTTGAGATTTATCTTAAAAGTCCTTAATAACTATGGGGTTTCCTCCACATTTATCAAGATAATCTCCACCAACATTAAAAGTTCCCAAATCTCAATTCTTATCAACTACTCCCTAAAGGGGTTCTTTAAATTCTCCTATGGTGTTTGGAAAAGGGACCCAATATTATGAATATTCATCTTAACAATAAAAGATTATCTCAGTCAGTGCATTATAAACCTCTCCCAAGATAGTCTTTATAGGATAATAAGAGATAAAAATGATCCCTATGTGCCATATCATCTCTTATATGTGGATGATATCCTTTTCTTTGGGAAAGACAAGAAAGGAAATTTATCATCCATAAATAATATCTTTTTTCATTATTAAAAGATGGAGTAGAAATCAATTAGCTATAGAAAGTCCTCAATGGTCTTTGTTAAGGGTATCTCTACTTTTAGATAGATTTGAATTGTCAAAGTCCTTGAGGTTGAAAATAGATCACTACCATTTGATTATCCTGGTGTTTCTATATTCTGGGGAGATGTTAAAAGTTTCCATATTGAAACCATTTCAATAACAATCAATTACTCATTGGATAAATGGAATGGAAAATCTATGTCCCCGGTCGGAGGGTCTTCTTGATCAAATCCATGATCACCTCTATGATCACTCATTCCTTCTCTATTTATAGATGACATATATCACTAATCAAAGGACTCCATTCAATGATCAGGAACATTGTCTGATAGGTGATATGAATGAAAGTAAGATGGTAAACATTTCATGGAATGACTATACTAAACCAGTTGATATGGGTGGACTGGGTATAAAGGATGTTAAGAAATTTAATGATTCACTTCTGGGGAAATTCATCTAGAACTTGATCACCTCACAAGATTAAGGAATGGATTTTTTACATTATAGATTCAATCAAAGGATCCATAATGGAAACTCAGGGTACATCCCTTCATCAATATGGAATATCTTTAGGTCTTCTTTAAAGGAAATCATGTTCTTCTAAAAATGGGAGGTCTCTAAATATTCCAATATGAACCGTGGGATAACCACTTCATAAGACATGAGTTTGATTCAATCAGTAATTCCCCAACCTAATTTTTTTTTCAATTCTTGGTCTTTATTAGAATATTGGGGAGTTCTCTGAGATCACACCTTCTAATTTTTTTTTGAAGTTCATAGGTATAGTTTCATTGATGTTGACACCCACATCTAGAGAAGATTTTGGTTGGGCTGCAAAATGCTAGAGAATTTTACCCACACAATCACTTGGAAGGAATTAATGCACTGGGCTTTATGTCCAAATTTCAAAATCCATTTATTCTTCCTTCCAAGCTCCAGCTATTATTGAAGCTCTAAAAAGGAATTTCCAATGCATGATCAGTTGTAGAAAACCAGATTGCAGTTCGCCTCTTCCAGTTAGCTCTGTATGCGGGCTAAAGACGGTGTGATGCATCTATTTGTTTTTTGAATGTATGCATCTAACCTTTGGTCTCACATATAGTACATGTTAGGGTTTTGGGTTTCAGTTGACTTCCAAATAGTGGACATGTTGTGTATTGTATCTTCTTTAAAATGTAGTTAGTAGTTTCATAACATGATTCTCACTACCGAAGCTTCCCTCATCATCCATGTATGTGTATCCCTAAATGTTAATTCCTTTGAAAATAAAAGGAGTTCATTTCAGGGTAATTTTGTGTCCATTTACAAGGATTTTCACACAACATCCTACATCCAAATAGGTTTGACAGATAATTTAGTTACTGGAAAAGTTACTCTTTCCATGCTTGGAGTTCCTAGTAGGTTCACCAAACCATAGTTCCTGATGTTTCTTCGATGGATTCCACTAATCCCATTATGGATTAAGGATAATTTGGATGGTGTAGTGTCGAGTATACCAGAACCTCAGGCTATGGAGGTGTACTTCACACACACCAATGATTTATGAAGGGATGATTTTTTCACATCATTGGTAATGGATATGCGTATGAGGATGAAATCGGGGACATGATGAAGGCAGTCAATTTTGTATTCCAATTCTGTTGGAAGCTACTATGGATTTATTCAAACTTGATGTATATAGTGGAGGTCCTGAAGAACTGATCTAATAGTTTCCCTTGGAAAATTATCCCTTATTATATTTAGAGTCTCACTGCCGGCTAGAAACTCTCCCTCAATGTCATGCATGCATATAGGGGTCAAACTCGGTGGCATATGCGTTCTCCAAGAAAGTACGGGCCAAATGGATCTCGACGTGTTCCTTTTTTTCCAAAATGTTGTGCATCCCATGTGTCCTCTGATATGAAAGGTGATTTTCACACCCATTTCCTTAAATCTTCCTTGTAAAATTGTGTTTTTACTTTTCATTAATAAATTTGAGGGATCAGGTGCACCTAGTCCCACATCTTCTTTTCATAAAACCCATAAAAATCCATTAAAATGCTAAAAAAACCCAAAAATACCGAAAAACATAAAAAACCGTAAAAACCCTAAAACCCATAAGAATGGTCAAAAACCTAAATAACATATAAAACCCATAAAACACTAAAAACACCAAAACCCCCTAAAACCCTTATACCCCCTAAACACTATAAAACCCATAAAAACATTAAAACTCATAAAAACCCATTAAACCCCTGAAACCACTAAAAAATATAATAAATACTTAGATACCTAAAAATATCTAAATACTCTAAAAAATGTTAAAACCCTGACAATCATAACCCCCCAAACCATAAAAACCTTAAAAACTTGAAAAAACCGCAAAACCCATGAAAATCACTACAAATAATAAAAATCCATAAAAATCTCTAAAAATGCTTGAAAAGTAAAAATAACTGAAAACCCATAAAAACCATAAAAACCCATATGAAAACCTTACAAACCAAAAAGACATAAAAAACCCAAAAACCCTAAAAATGCTAAAAACCCAAACCCCTAAAAATCATATAAATCCATAAAAATATTAAGAACCCTTAAGAACTCAAAAAACTCTAAAAACCCAATAAGAACACTATACACCCATTAAACCCCTTAAAACGATTAAAACTATAAAAAACCTTATAACCCTGAAAAACCATAAAACTACAAAAACCCTAAAAATCCAAACACCCCTAAAAATACCTAAAAACAAAAAAAAACTATAAAAATCCTAAGAAATGAAAAAAACATCCCCAAAAAAGTAATGAAACATAAATCCATAAAAATCCCTAAAAAACCAAAAAACCAAAAAACTCATAACAACCCTAAAAAATCTAAAAAACACTAGAGATTCTAGAAAATATTAAAAACTATAAAAACCAAAAAAACCCAAAAATCCAATAAAATATTTATAACCCACTAAAAACTATAAAAATCATTTAACACCCTAAAAATGGTAATAAACACAATGACCCTTTAAAACCCTAATAACTCAAAAAACCCAAGGAAAGAAAAAAACAAAAAACCACAAAAAACACTAACTAAAAATAGAAAATTCACAAATCCCTAAAAATCATAAAAACCATAAAAATACTAAAAATACTTAAGAATCACTATAAATGAAATTACCCTAAAATTCTTAAAACCATAAAAACATAAAAAATATAAAAAACATAAACCCCCTAAAAACATAAATAATACTAAAATCCAAAAAACCAAAAGCCCCTATAAACCATAACCGCCCCCCTAAAAACCCTAATTTAATAAGAAATTTAAAATCAGTTTAAAAACCAAAAAACGTTAGAAAACTCTAAAAACCTTAAAAACCCAAAAAATGAAAACAAAATACTCTAATACACAAAAAAGTTTAAAACCCTAAAAACTCTAAAAATCCAAAAAACATCATGGTCCAAAAAACACTAAACCCCATAGAAATATTAAAAAACTCCAAAAATCCATAAAAATAACCCCCCCCCCCACCGAAAGATTGTGAAAACCACTCAGAAAAACTAAAAATATATTCATCCCTAAAAAACATAAAAGGTAGTTAAAACCTTAAAAATACCTAAAACCCATAGAAACCATAAAAGCCCCTTAAAACATTAAAAACCCAAAAACCCCATGAAAACCCTAAAAATGAATAAAAACTCGAAAATCCCTTTAATCCCTTAAATACATTGAAAAAAAACAAAAAACCATAAAATACCAAAAATAGAAAAACCCTTTAAGCCCTAAAAACTTGAAAACCCTAAAACCCCTAAAAAACCTCAAAATCGGTAAAAACCATAAAAATCCAAAAAAAAACCAAAAATTCTAAATTATGTATAAAACTCTAAAATTCCTAAAAACTCCTAATAAAACCTTAAATCCCTAAAAATAGTTAAAACCGCTAAAAAACATGAAAATCCAAAAAACCCTAAAAAACACTAACATTCTAAAAAATACTAAAATCCATTAAAATCTATAAAAATTATGAAAACCTGTAAGAAAAAATAAATCCAAAAAATATTAAAACCCATAAAATCCCTAAAAACTATTAATAAAGCCTTAAAAATTAAATACAATTAAAACCAATAAAAACAAAAAATATGCTAAAAACATTTAAATCCCTTAAAAACCGTAATAGCCGATAAAATCATTTAAAACCCTAAAAACCAATATAACCATAAAACCAAAACAAAAACAATAAAAACAATGTAAACCCCTAAAAACATTAAAAACTCTAAAAAATATAAAAAAAACCCAAAAAATATTAAAAAACATAAACAAAAATATCCATACAATCCATAAAAATCATAAAAACCCTCAAAACACTCAAAATCCCTTAAAACCCATAAAATTGCTAAAATACCTAAATACAAAAAAAACATAAAAAAATCAAAAAACAAATACGAAAACCTTAAATGCTTCAAAAAACAACTACAGAAACCTTAAAAGCCTTAAAACACTACAAAACCGTAATAACCTAAAAATGTTAAAACACTAAAAACCCCTAAAACCCATCAAAATACCTGCAATCTATAAAAAATAAAAACCAAAAATTTATGTAAAGATAATTAAAATCCAAAATAACCCTAAAAACATTAAAATCACATAAAAACACTATAAAAATCTTAAAAAACAAAAAATCTGTAAAAATGTTAAAAATTCTAAAAACACTAAAAACACTAAAACCCCAAAAAAATCAATAAGAACCCTAAAATCCATAAAAATTATAAAAACCCTCTAAACCTATAAAAGTGTAAAAAAACTAAAAATACTTTAAAAACCAAAATGAACTCACAAAACCTCTATGACCCAAAATAAACCATAAAACCTTAAAAACCCTAAAAACCTTGAAAAGCCCAAAAACCCCTAAAAACTATAAAAATCCTAAAAAATACCTAAAATTACCTAAGAAAATCAATAAAACCTAAAACATAAAAAATTCCCTAATATAACATTAAAAAACTAAAAAAACTCTTAAAACCCTTAAAAACAACCAAAATACGCTAAAATCCTAAAAATCGTAAAAAGAGCCCAAAACCCTAAAAACCCTAAAATACCATACAAACCAATAAAAAACCTTAAATCCCACTAAAAATGCTGAAATACATTTCAAACCCAAAACATTAAAAACACTAAAAACCCATAAACCCCCTAAAATCTCAGAAAACCACTATGACCCAACAAAACTACAAATACTCTAAATACACCAAAAACCCTAAATACATCCAATTTCCAAAAAACACCTAAAAAAATAAAAACCCTAAAAACCCTTATGAATATATAAAAAAATAAAAACCCCTAAAAACCACGATTTTCTTTAAAAAACATAATAAATTTAAAATACTTCAAACCCCTAAAAACCTAAAAAGTGCTAAAAACCCTAAAAGGCACTATTAACCCTAATAAAACCTAAAACCCCTAAAAATCCATAAAACCCATAAAAACTATAAAAATAAACAAAAGTAACTACAAGTGTAAAAGTAATTAAAAATAGGGAAAAACCATAAGAAAACATTTAATACCGAGAAACACTTAAAATCTCTAAAAAGATAAAAATAAAAAAAAACCAAAAAGGCCCTAAAATGACCCCAAAACCCCAAAAAACCATAATACCCCAAAAAATGTTAAAACCCCTAAAAACCATATATCCACTAAAAATATAAAAATTCTATAAATACCTAAAACTAATAAAACCAAAAAAAAACCTTAAATCCCCTAAAAACATAAAAGAACCCAAAAAACCAAAAAATAAAACAATCCCAAAAACCCTCAATATCCCTAAAACCCCAAAAACAATCCATAAAAATTTATAGAAATAAAGTAGAAACACCTAAAAAATTAAACACCATAAAACCCATTAAATCCTTAAGAAATCATTAAATCCTAAAAATACATAAAACCCCTAAAAAACAAATAATAGTAAAAACCCAAAAGAAAACTTAAGACACTAAAAACTCTAAAAACCCAAAAAATAGATATAAAACCACATAAAATTCCTAAAAACCCTATAAAACACCTAAATTCATTAAATTCTCTAAATACTCTAAAATCCACTAAGAAAACCATAAAAACCTAAAAACACTTAAAACCCTAAAAAACATAAAATTTGCTAAAAACCCTTAAAACCCCTAAAAACCCAAAAAACTCATAAACCCTAAACCCAGAAAAAACTCTAAAAAACCATAAACACATAAAAACATTACAAACTCAAAAATTATTTTGAACCACAAAAAAACCCAAAAATCCTAGAAACCTAAAAAAATCACAGACCAGTAAAAACCCTTAAAACCCATAAAAGCATTCAAAATCACTAAAAACCATAAAACCCATAAAAATATGAAAAACCCTAAAAATAATTTTAAATGTAAAGAATAATAAAATCATGAATGACCGTAAGAATCCTTATAAACATTAAAACTCATAAAATTACTAAAAACCTAAAAAACACTAAAACACAAAAAACCCTAAAAACCCAAAACCATAAAAACCAGCAAAATACCTAAAATCCCAAAAAAAAATAAAAATACTAAAAAATGCACTAAAAACTATATAAACATAAAAAAACAATAAAAAACCTAAAAAAACTGGGAAAACCTTTAAAACATTAAAATACATAATGGTCATAAAAACCTAAAAACGTTAGAAACCATAAAAACCATAAAATATCCTAAAAACCCTAAAACCCCTGAAACCATAGAATCCCATAAAAACCATAAAATCCACCAAAATCCATAAAAACCTAAAAGTACTAAAAAATTAAAAAAAAATTAAAACCCCTAATAATGTTAAAAACTCTTAAAACACTTAAAAACAATAAAAAATCAGAAAACCCATAAAAACATAAAAACCATAAAAACCCTATAAAATCAAAGAACATATCAACATCCAAATAACCATAATACCCATACAAGTAATAAAATTTCCCTAATAACCAAAAAAATTAAAAAGCCCCTCAAAACCCAAAAGAAAAAAATAAAAATTAGAAAAACCTAAAAACACATAAAACAACTAAAAAAACAAAAAATGCTAAAAAAACCTAATACCATAAAAACAAAAAAGAACCCTAAAACCATAAAATATCTATAAAGAACCTAAAAACTAAAAAAATATCTAAAAACTCTTTATACCTCAAAAATTATAAAAAAACATTAGAATTCATAAAAATATCTACAAACCCTAAAAACCAAAATAACCATAAAAGCCATAAAACCCATAAAACCCCTATAAAATACTCAAACCCCTAAAAATATAGATAAAATCCATAAAACCAATAAAAATAACTAAAAACATAATTAACCTAAAATACTCAGAAAACCCAATGAAAAATTAAAAAACTATAAACATAAAAATCCCTAAAAACCCTAAAAAAGAAAAAATCAATAAAAACCCTAAATCCCTAAAGAACCTTGAAACCCCTAAAAATCCCTAAAAAACCATAAGAAACATATGAAATACCTAAAAATTCCTGAAAATGTAAAAACCCATAAAACACTAAAAATCTCTACGAAATCCTTAAAAACATAAAAATTATATAAAACAACTAAAAACCTAAAAACTTCTAAAAACTCTAAAACCCTCTAAAAACCCTAAAAAATTAAAACCAGCTAAAACTCATATAAATTCCCAAAATCCAAAAAAACCCATAAAACCATAAAAACCACAAAAAATATAGAAATCCCTTTAAACCCCAAAAAATGTTAAAAAATGTAAAAACCATAAAAAACCTATGAAACTCAAAAAACCCTGAAAACACAAGAAAACAAAAAATAACCTAAAACTATAAAAACCCATAAAAATCACTAAAAACATTATAATCAATAAAAATCCAAAAAAACCCTAAAAGACCTAAAAACATAAAAAAACCTTAGAAAACATTAAAAACAAAAAAATAATACCCATAAAAACCTAAAAAAATAAAAACCCTGAAAACCCCCTCAAACACCTCAATAAGATAAAGAACTCTAAAAAACATAAATTTCCTAAAGGGCCCTAAAATTCCGTAAAAATGTAAAAAACTATAAAAACCCTATGAAACCCAAGTAAAACTATATAATCATAAAAACACTTAAAACCCCTAACAATAATAAAAAACATTGAAACCCTAAAAACCATAAATACCACAAAAACCCCTAAAAACATTTAAAGAACCAAAAAACCCATAATAACCTTTGAACCAAATATTAACTTTAAAACCCCTAAAATGCCTAAACATGTTAAAAAAATTAAAAAAACCCCGTTGAACCCTAAAAACCTCAAAAATATCCTTAAAAATGAAAAGAAAACAGAAAAACCCTACAAATTATAAAAGTCCCTAAAAACCCTAAAATTACAGAACTACCCTAAAATACCTAAAAAACCCCTAAAAGAATAAAATCTATTAAAAACCATGAAACCCATAATTAAACAATTTAAACCTAAAAAACATAAAATCCCTAAAATCCTAAAAATCCAAAAAAAACCAAAAAAACCCAAAAAAATTCAAAAAAAACCCTAAAAAACCCTACAACCCCCCAAATTTTAAAAAATCTCTACAAACCATAAAAATTCAAAATAATCCTTAAAAATCCTAGAAAACATTAAAAACCCTAAAACTCTAAAAACCCTTAAGAAAACCTTAAAAACATAAAAAAAAATTACACCCCTTAAAAACCTCCTTAGAACCCTAATAACCCACTCAAAACACTAAAAGACCATTAAACACATAAAAAAATTAAAAAATCATAAAAAACATACACCCCCCAAAAACCCAAGAAAACCATAAAATTATCTATAAAAACCCTATAAAACAATAAAAATCCCAAAAACCAAAAAACCTAAAAAACTACAAAAAATACCATAAAATACCAAAAAAATCCCAAAAAAGTTAAAAAAACCCTAAAAATTATTAAATCATTGAGAAAACATTAAAAACCCCAAAAGTTAAAACCCCTAAAACATAAAAATACTAAGACCATAAACACCCCATAAAACCCGAAAAATCCTTAAAAACCCTAATAACCCTAAAAAACCAATAATAACCAGAAAATAGCTAAATATATAAAAACCCTAAAAACCCTAAAAAATCCTAAGAGATACTTTTAACCCTAAGAACATGTAACCACCCAAAAAATCTATAAATTTTAAAAACCCCAAAAAAACCCCAAAAGACCATAAAACCGCTAAAAATAACTAAAAACCATAAAATCCCCCAGAAACATAAAAATCCGTAAAAATATATGAAAAACATTATACCCTCTAAAAATTTATAAAACTCATTAAACCATTGAAAATGTTGAAAAACTCTAGAAAACCGTAAACCCTAAAAACAAAAAACCCCCTTAAGCTCTAAGAAACCATAAACCCCCCAAAACCATAAAATCCATAAAATCCCAAAAAATTCCTAAAAACATAAAAACTCATAAGAGTCTTAAAAAATCTAAAAAAACACCAAAAAAATAAAAACCCCTGAGATCATAGAAAACCCCTAAGAAAACCTTAAAAACTAAAAAAATTTAAAACCAATAAAAACTCTTTATAAATTATAAAATTCTTAAAAATAAGAAAAACCATTTTAAACCCTTAAAACCCTAAAAATACGTAAAATTCTTAAATCCTAATAAAAAATACTATAAAATCGTAAAAATCCAAAAAAAATCATAAGAAAATATAAAAAAATAGAAAAACAATAATTAATCCTTAAAAATATAAAAATAATTAAACCCCATACAAAATCTAAAAAACATATAAAACCCAAAAAAATCCTGAAATACCATAAAAATCCAAAAAAAATAATAAACACTTAACATTGTAAAAAAAACCTAAAAACTACTAAAACTCAAAAAGCCTTCTAAACCCCTAAAAATATTAAAAACACTAAAAGAACTTAAAAACCCTATAAACCTAATAACCCTTACACCCCTAAAAACCCAAAAAATATAACAAACCCAAAAAATCTCTACAAAGCCTAAAAATACAACAAACCCTAAAAATCCCTAAAAACATGCAAATCCCCTAAAACTCATAAAATCCCTAAAAATCCTAAAAACCCTTAATAACCCACAAAGTTCATATGAACTCTAAAACCCCATAAAATCTTATAAACCCCCAAAAAGATCCTTAAAACATAAAAACCACAAAAATCCCAGAAACCCCCAATAAATCCTTAAAAAAAATTAAACCCTTAAAAACCCTAAAATCCAAAAAGAATACCCTAAAACACTCTAAAACCCCTGAAACCCCTAAAAATTTATAAAACCCCTAAAAACCATAAAATCCCATAAAATCCCATAGAATCCTAAAACCCAAAAAAATTTAAAAACTCTTTAAACACATAAATGACCTATAAAATCATGAAAAACCTTAAAATCCCAAAACCATAAAATGGACAACCCCAAAAGGCCCTAAAACACCACAAAATCCAGAAAAAATCTAAAAACCAAAAAATCCCTATTAAAGCATTGAAAATTAATAAAAATGTAAAAAACCTTAAACACCAGTTAGAAAACTATAAAAACCTAAAAATAATTTAAACTCCAAAACTTTTAAAAAAACTAAAAACCCTAAAAACCTTAACTACCGATAAAACCCATTAAAGGCACTAAAACTTCATAAAAACTCTAAAACCCACTAAAACTCTAAAAACCCTTTAAACACAAAAAAATATTAAAAATCTCTTAAAACCTTGAAAACCCTAAAAAAACAAAAAAAAAACACTAAGTCCCCAAAAAAACCACAAACCCCTGAAAACAATAAAAACCCTAAAACCCCAAAACACCTAAAAACAATAAAAATACAAAAAACCATTAAAATCCCTAAAAATGTAATAAAGTATCACAAACCTAAATAAATATATGAAAACCTTAAAAAAAATAACTTAAAATATGTAAAAACAAAGAAAACAATAAAAACCATAAATGCACTAAAAATGTTAAAAAAACCATAAACCCCTTCAAAATCACCAAAGCCTTGTATAACCATAAAAATCTTAAAAAATTACTATATATTCATAAAAACATAATAATCTCTAAATACCTAAAAACACTATGAAATCATATAAAAATAAAAATAATTAAAACCACTAAAAACCCCCAAATCACAAATAACTCTAAAATCCCCACAAAACAGCATAAAAACTCTGAAAACCCCTAAAACAACAAAAAATATTAATAAATCATAAGACCCCCTAAAAGCTTAAAAACCACTAAAAACTATAAAACCCCTATAAAACCCTCAAAATGTTAAAAAACTCTAAAGGCCTATAAAAACTATAAAAAACTCAAAAACCCAAAAAACCCAAAAAAACATAGACCCATAAATCCCTAAAACACCCCAAAATCCATAAAACCCTAAAATTCAAAAAAAATCCTTATAAACACCAAAATCACCAAAAATGTAAAAAAAACCCTAAACACGATGAAAAGGATATAAAACCTTAAATTAATAAAACCAATTTATACCCCTAAAAATCTAATAAACCATAAAAACACTAAAAATGATAAGAAGGCCCTAAAATCATTAAATCCCAAAAAAACCATAAAAACCCGAAAAACATTAAAAACTCTAAAAACACATAAAATAATTAAAAACATTAAAAGCCACTATGGACTCTAAAAACTCTAAAAACCAAACAAAATCTTAAGAAATATTTAAAAACCATAAGAACCAAACAATATCAAAAAACTCATAAATCTAAAAAAACTATAGATCCTTGAAAATGATATAAAAACTAAAAATACCTAAAAATTTAAAAATTCAACAAAATCACTTCAAATACTTAAAAACATAAAACACTAAAAACATTAAAAACCTACGAAACATTAAGAAAAAATTTAAAAACACTAAAAAACCTAAAAAATTATAAATATATAAAAAACCCCAGAACCCCTAAAAACATTAAAAATCCCTAATAAATTAAATACCATAAATCCCTATAAAACCTTAAAACCAAATAAAAACTCAAAAAACCATTTAGACCCTTGAAAATGTTAAAAATATCATAGAAAACATAAAAACACAAAAAAAATAAAAGGACCATAAAAACCCAAAAAACTATAAAATACATACAACACTAAAAGACCTTAAAAACCATAAATTACAAAAAAAAAACCCTAAAATGACATGAAAATCCTAAAAATACATAAACTTTTATAACCTCTAAAACCCTAAAAACCCATATGAAAACCTTAAAAACCTAAAATAACAAAAACCCTTAAAACCCTAAAAGATTTAAAAAATGATAAAACCCCTTAAAAATATGAAAAACCTATAATACCCTCAAAATGACTAAAAAACCAAGAAACAAATTAAAATCCTAAAAGTACCTAAAGATGAAAAACATGAAAATACCTTAAAACCCAAAACAAAACCATAAAAATCAAAAAACACTTAAAACCCCTAAAAAGAAAAAAGTTATAAAACCCTAAAATATCAAAAAACCATAAAACACAAAAAAACAATTAAAAACACTAAAACCGCTCAAAATCCCTAAAAACCCACTAAAAAATCTAAACCTATTTGATTGTATAAAAACTATAAAAACCCAAAATCACTATAAAAAAATAAAATCCTCAAAAAACCCTAAAAATGAAAAATGTAAAAAGCATAATAACCCTAAAAACCCCAAAACTCTCAAATCCCTCAAAACCCTAAAAGCTATAAAAATCCTAAAAATCCATAACAATCCTAAAAAATGTAAAACCCCCTAAAAACCTTGAAATCACTAAGGAAAATTTAAAATGTAAAAATACATAAGACCCCTAAAAACATAAAAAATGATAGAAACCCAAAAAAACCCTAAAATAGCTAAATAACATAAATATCATAATACCCACAAAACCCTAAAAATATCAAAACCCCTAAAAAACCCTAAATATCTGAAAGATTCCATGAAAATCCCTAAAAACAAAAAAAATTCCTAGAAATTAAAGAAATATAAGAAAACCTTAATAACCTAAAAACAAATAAACCCCTAAAAATTGAAAAATGGTAAAAACCCTGAAACCCCAAAAAACCCTAAATCCATAACCCATAGAAAATCCATAGAAACACTTAAAAACCATAAATCCTAAAAATCCCAAAAAAATCCCTAAAAACATAGAAAACCAAAATAACATTGACAACCCATAAGAAATACTTAAAAATGCCTAATAATCCTATTAACCCCTAAATCCCTTAAAAACCCAAAACCCAATAGATACCCTAAAACCCAAATAAAATATATAAAAACACTTTAAACCCCTAATTTTTTTAAAACTCTAAAACCCCATAAAACCATAAAAAACCCAAAATAGAACCATAAAAACCAAAAAATACATAAACCCCTAAAACCCCTAAAACCACTCAAAATACTTAGAAACTCTAGAGACCCACAAAAATCCTAAAAACCCATAAATATCCTTAAAAATATAAAAACCCCCAAAACGTAAAATCCCCAAATAAAACCTAAAAAACCTAAATCCACTTAAAAAACCTAAAAACCCAAAAATTGCTAAAAACCTCGAAAAGCCTGAAAATACACTAAAAATATTAAAAATTGAAAACCCATTAAAATCCTAAAAAACTATAAAAACCTAAATAACATAAAACCAACTAAAACTCTCATAACAATTTAAATACCTTAAAATGCTGAAGGATTAAAAAAACCTTTAAATTCATAAAAACTCATAAACCTATAAAACCCAAAAAAACCAAAAAAACATAAAACCCTACTAATACCCATAATCCCCCAAAATATATAAAAACCCAACACACCATAAAAACCATAGAAACACTAAAAACTCATAAAACCCAAATAAATGTAAAAAACCCAAAAAAAACCTTTAAAACACTTAAGAAACCCATAAAAATCTAAAAATACTTAAAACACCTAGAAAGGTAAAATTATAAAATCCCTAAAAGACCCTAAAAACCTAAAACACATAAAAACCAAAAAACCATTAAAACATTAAATACTCAAAAAAACCAAAAAATGATAAACACCCATTCCAAACTCTAAAAAAAATTAAACACATAAAAATGTTAAGAAACTCTAAAAACAATAAAATTCCAAAAATCCCTTAAATCCTCAAAATAAATAAACACTAAATGTAACCAAAAACCCTAATAAAACCATAAAAACCAAAAATAACTTAAAAGCCCTGAAACTCTAAAAACCCTAAAAAACCCTAAAAGACACTAAATACACTAAAAATCTCAAAACACCTTAAAAACCCTTAAAAACTAAAAACCACTAAGAACCTAAAAATCCTTTAGACGCCTAAAAACATTAAAAATTTAAAAAAAACCATAAAATCCTAAAATCTCAAAAAATAAACAAAAAAATGTAGAAATATCATAAAATCTCTAAAATCTCTAAAATCCCTCAAAATCTCTAAAACACTTACAACCCATACAATCCTAAAATCCCGAAAAATCCCTAGAAACATAAAAAATCCTAAAACCCTGATGAGCCAAAGAAAACATTAAAAACCATAAAATATTTAATACCCCTAAAAATTGAAAATTGATAAAGCCCCAATAAACCCTTAAATACCTATAAAACCCTGAAAACCATTAAAATCCCTAAAAACCATAAAAATCATTATAATTGTGAAAATTCCATAAAAATAACAAAAACATAAATGCAGTAAAACCTTTGAAAACCTGATGAAAATCTAAAAAAACCTAAAAATCGAAAAACCCTTAAAACCACTAAAAACAAAAAAGCATTAAAACCCTAAAAACCATAAATGAACCAAAAAACACTAAAACCCTTGAAACCATAAAAACACTAAAAACAAAAAAAAATAAACCCTTAAAAACGTAAAAACCCACTAAAAACTCTAAAAAACATTTAATCACCAAAAAACATTAAAAACTATAAAAACCTTAAAAATCCTAAAAACAAAAAAAACTTGATCCTAATGAAAACCATAAAACCCCTAAAAACCATAAAAAATCCAAAAACATTCTAAAAAATTATCAAAGTGTAAAAACCATGAGAAATATGAAAACTCTAACAAAAAAATAAACACCTAAAAATAATTAAAACCCCTAAAAACTAAAAAATATAAAAATACACACAAATCCATAAAATGCGAAAAACCACAAAAACCCTAGAAATCCGAAAAAACTTAAAAACCCCATGAAAATCCTATAAGTCCTTAAAAACATAAAACACCTAAAAACTCATTAAAATCCTATGAAACCCACAAAAGCCTTAAAATAATTAAAACCAATAAAAAAACTTAAAAACCACTAGAAACACTAAAAACCATAAAATACCCTAAAAAACTAAAACCCATAAAAATTATAAAAATACCTAAAACCCCAAAAAACCATAAAAACTCTAATAACCATCAATTACCTTGAAATTTCGTAAAAAACCAAATACCCATAAAAATCCATAAAAATCACTAAAAATCCCTAAAATTGTAAAGACACTAAAAACCTTTTAAACCCCTTAAAAACTAAAATAAATGAAAACCCCTAAAAAACCTAAAAAACAGAAAAAATCATAAAAACACTTCAAAACCATAAAAAAACATCAAATTCCCTAAAATCAACAAAAACCCATAAAAATATTAAAAAACACCTTAAACCCTGTAAAAATATAAGAAAACATTGAATCCCCCTAATAAAACAATAAAAAATACTAAAAAAACATAAAGATCCTAAAAACCTAAAAATGATAAAATATATAAAAAGACCCTAAATGACCTAAAAACCCAAAAAACCATCAAAACCCATAAAAAATTAAAAACCATAAAAAACTACCGAAGATTATTAAAACGATTTAAACCCCTAAAATATTAAAAATATAAAAAACCGTAGAACCCAAAAAACTCAAAAAACCCCTAAACCCCCCCCCCCCCCCAAAAAAACATAAAAATCCAAATTACCCTAAACAACTTTGAAAGCCCCCCAAAATCCCAAAAACCACAAAAAAAAAACCATAAAAATTATTTATAAAACCTAAAAATACCTAAAAATTATTAGTCTCTCGGCTTCGTCTTCGCTCCAGTTTCTTGATGCTAGATTCGGTCGGACCTTTTGGCATTCCATGTTCTGCTACTGCTTGGCTATGTTTTCAGTTATGAATGGGTTATGGTTTCTAGGTTTGCTGAGTTGGGTTTGGAAATTTTTATGCAATTGCAGGTGGTATGTGGTTAGCTATGCTACGAGGCATGGAATGCTGAAAGTTGTTTGGTTCGAAGAACATGGCTGCTGGTGGTTGAGCTGCGACTCATTTTCTGACGATGGGTTAGGATGTTCTGGTTGTTGCTGTATGAGCTGCAAGTTGATAGGATCTGGTTGGCATGGAGGCGGTGATGCTTTAGTTGCTGATGCTGTTGTTTTGGTGTTGTCATTCGTTGGAATTTGCTGCTTGTTTCTTGATGCTGGTGATCCTGTTTTACTGGGTGTGGATCCACCTCCTGGGGAGGACATGCTAGTTGCTTGAAATGGTGTGAATGGAGTTTCTGTTCATTGTTTGCTGGGAGGGGATGATGGCCGCGTTTGGTTATGGTGCTCGTGTTTTGGTTTCATGCTGTTGGTTGTTATTGGTTGCGTTGTCGGTGTTGGTATTGTTGGTTGCTGGGGCTGGTTGGTTTGGACTTTTTGTTGCTGCTGTGTTGCTGTGATGATTGGATGTGATGATGCTGGATGCTGGAATGTGCTGGATGAGGGAAATTGGGATGTTGGATGATGGTTTCTACTGAGCTAGGAGTTGCTAAAGCTGTGGTCTATGATCGTGCTGCTGGTGGATGTTGATTGTTGGTTGAGTTTGAATGCTGGTCGTTGGTTATCTGTGAGTTGCTAGATGCTGGTTGATGCTGGATGATGGTGGTGGTTGCTTGGCTTTGTGTGTTTTTTCTGTTTTCGCTTTTGACTTGTTTTGTTTTTTGGGGTCTTTTGCATCTTGGGTTGTAAGGGGTTTTTGGGTGTGGGTCGTTTGATCCCTCCCCTCCCTTGTCTATCGTGTCTCTTTTTTATTTCTAATAAATTTGGGTGGCCCGAGAATAGCCTGACCCACGCATCTTCCTTTCCCTAAGAAAACCATAAAAACATAAAAACATTTTAGAGCCCTAAAATCCTAAAAAATTCTAAAACCCGAATAATACGTAAAATCACTAAAAACCCTCAAATACCAAAAACCCTTAAAAACCATAAAAATCATAAAAATCATAAAATCATAAAAAACATAAGGAACTCTAAAACCCATAAAAACATAATAAAACCTTAAAAAACTAAAAAAGTTTAACCCACAGAAAACCCAAAAAAAACATAAAAACCCTACAAATAATAAAACCACTAAGAACCCTAAAAACACTAAAAACCCATAAAATCATTAAAAAAATTAAAAACTATAAAACTCTTTAAATCCCAAAAAATTATAAAAACTATAAAAAACTATAAAGTCCCTAAAAATTCAAACAAAACCCTAAAAACCCAAAAACCATATAAACCCAAAAAATCCATAAAAACCCTAAAAATCCATGAATATTTAAGAAAATAAATAAAATTCCCTTAAAATGTAAAAACCTAAAAAACCCAAAAACCAATTTTAAAACATTAAAAACCTAAAAAAGCTTAAAACCCTTAAAAACTAAAAATAGTAAAAACCCAAAAAAACCTCAATATCCCTAAAACCACTCAAAATCCATAAAAATCCTAAAAACAATAAAAAACTAAAAAAACCTAAAAAACCCTAGAAATCCCTAAAAATGTAATAAAACCTAAAACGCCTGAAAAATTATAAGAAAACCATAAAAAATAAATAAAATATATAAAACCCCTAAAAACCTAAAATATGATAAAAACCATAAAAAAATCTAAAATACACTAAAACACCTAAAAAAAAGTAAAAAACGTTAAAACCCTAAAACCCTAAAAACCCATAAAAACCCTAAAACCAACTAAACACTCTAAAAATCATTTAAACCCCTAAAAACATTAAAATACTCAAAAAACCATAAAACCCCTAAAAACTCAATAATAACCCCTAAAAATCCCCTAAAAAGCATAAATATTATAAAAAAATCCCTAAAAACAGAAAAACCATAAGAACCCTAAAAAATCCGTTAAAATATAGAAATATATAAAACCCCTAAAAACATAAAAAGTTATAAAACCTCTAAAAAGTTCATATAAACCGTAATACTCTAAAAACCCTCAAAATCCATAAAAACATAAAAACAATAAATTTTTTAAAAAATCACTAAAAAACATAAAAACCAAAAAAAATCCTTGAAAATCTGAAGAAAATCTATAAAACCTAAAAATGAATAAAAAACATAAATAAATTAAAAATGAAAAAACCATTAAAACCCATAAAACCCCTAAAACCTTAAAACCCCCTAAAAATTCCTATAACCATTAAAACCCACAAAAAATGTAAAACCCATTTAGACCCCTAAAAATGTTAAAAAACTCTAAAATCGCATAAAACCCTAAAAAAAAACAAAAAATCCCTAAAATTTCAAAAAAACCGCAAATCCCTTAAAAACACTTGAAATCAATAAAACCTCTAAAAACAATAAAACCCAAAAAATACCTTGAAATCCTTAGAAATGTAAAAACCCTGAAAAATAAAAGACCCTAATAAATCCTTTAAAACCAAAAAACACTTAAAATCCCCAAAAACCGTAAAAAATAATAAAAACCCTAAAAACCCTCAAAATCCCTAAATACTAAAAATACCAATATAAACTATAAAATCCCAAAAATCCCTAAAAATTTAAAAAACCCAAAAAATCCAAAAAAATCCTAAGAAAAACCTAAAAAGCTAATAAAACATCGACCCATAAAATCATAAAAAACTCTAAAATTCCTAAAATACACATCAAATCCTAAACCACCTAAAACCCCAAATAACATTAAAAAACCCAAAAATGACCCCTAAAATCCCAAAAAACCCTAAAAACTCTAAAAACTATTAAAACCCTTAAAATCCATAAAAAAAATTATGAAATTATAAGGACATTTAAGAAACTGAAAATTCCAAAAAAACCCAGAACCATAAAACAAAAAACCCCCCCTCAAAATCCCTAAAATCCTTAAAAATTTTAAAAAAGTACTAAAAATGCCAAAAAATGTTAAAAAACGGAATTCCTCTTTTAAATCCATAAAATCCTAAAAACATTTAAAGCCCCAACAAAACCTAAAAATGATAAAAACCATAAAACACTTAAACCCCCTCAAAATCCAAACAAACCCATAAAAATCATAAACACCTAAAAAGTCCTAAAAATAACTAAACACCAAAAACACCCTAAAAACAAAGAAAACCAATAATAATAACATAAAACCCAAAAATAACTTTAAACCCCTAAAACCAAAAAACCCCTAAAAATAATTAAACCCCTGAAAACCCATAAAAACACGCTAAAAACTCTAAAAAAATTAAACCCCAAAAAACACCAAAAAATTCCTAAAAACCTAAAAAACCATAAATCCCCTCAAAACCCTAAAAACATTAAAACCATCAGAATACTTAAAACCACAAATTCTTTAAAAATCCCTAAAAACGTAAAACCCCTTAAAAACCCTTGAAACCAGAAAGAATCCTTAAAAACATAAAACACTTAATACTACTAAAAAACCTAAAAATATTAAAAACCCTAAAATTACATAAAACCCATTAAATCCCCTAAAAACCATAAAAACCATTAAATTTCATAAAAACATTAAAGGCCCATAAAAATCCTAAATGTTCCCTAAAAATCCCTAAAATTTAAAAACCCCTTAAAACCCTAAAAACCCATAAGAACCATTAAAACCTAAAAACACATAATCCCACTAAAAACCCCAAAAAAGGTTAAACACCCTAAAAACCCTAAAAGAACCTAAAATATCCTAAAAACCTTAAAATACACTAAAACCCAATAAAATCCCTAAAACCAAATAAAATATCAAAAAACTATTTAAACCACCAAAAATGTTAAAAAATATAAAAACCCTAAAACCCTAAAAAATCAAAATGTATCTAAAACTCTAGAAAAACATAAAACCCAAAAAACCAACAAAACTCTAAAATCCCTCAAAATAGCAAAAAAAATATTAAAATATATAAAATCATAAAAATAAAAAAGAAATACCTAAATTATAACTAAACATAAAAAATCCTAAATACCTTGAAAACCCTAAATAAGACCCCAAAAACCTAAATTCACTTAAAATCTCTAAAAACCTACGAAACACTAAAACCATAAAAAACCCTAAAACCCCTAAAACCCCTCAAAATGCCTAAAAACCATAAAATACTATAAAAATACAAACAAAATCAATAAATTTCCCTAAAAAAACTAAAAACCTAAAAACCACTAATATGTTGAAAAATACAGAGATTACCTTAAAACACAAAAAACATAAATACGCTAAAAACCTAAAAACACTAAAAACCCTTATAAGACCCAAAAACCGTTAAAACTCATAAAAACCGTAAAAACATTACAAACCAAAAAACCCCTAAAAAATACAAAAACCCCTAAAAATCTTTTGAAACCCTAAAAATACTTTATAATATAAAAAATAAAAACCCCTAAAAATCTCAAAAAACCCAAAAAAACCAAGAAACCCTCAAAATCCCTCAAGACCCTAAAAATATAAAAATTGTAAAAAATCATTAAAAATACCTAAAAACGTTAATAACCCGAAAAAACTTGAAAAAAAAGAAAATAAAAGACCTAAAAACAATTAAACCCATAAAAACATTGAAATTAAAAAAAATCACAAATACCCTAAAACCCCCAAACCCCTCTAAATCCATAAAAACCTTAAAAAACCTAACAATACAAAAAAAATCCATAAAAATGTAAGAAAACACTAAAATCCCATAAAAACCATAAGAAACCCTTAAAAAACTAAACACATAAAAGACATTAAACACATAAATACCCTAAAAACATCAAAAAACCCTAAAACAACATAAAACACAAAAACCACCAAAAGCACTAAAATTCCTTTAAACACCTAAAAATGTTAAAAATTCTAAAAGACCATAAAACCCTTAAAAAACTACAAAAACCAAAAAACCACAAAAAACATTAAAAACCAATAAAAACAATCAAAATTACTTAAAACCCCAAAACCCATAAAAATCCAAAACAACTATCATAAAATCACTAATAATGTATAAAACCCTAAAGACCGCGAAAACCCAAAATAAAACCATAAAACCTAAAACACGTAAATCCCTTAAAAACATAAAAAATGTTAATAACCCTAAAACCCTAAAAGACCATATAAAACCCTAAAACATCTAAAAATCGTAAAATTCCTAAAAACCTTAATAACATGCAAATCCCCTAAAACCCTAAAACCACCAAAAATACTAAAGAACCTTTAAAACCCAAAAAATGTTCAGAAAACTAAAAAACCTGAAAACCATAATAAAAATAAAAAACCCCTAAGATTCCAAAAAATCATAAAAACCTAAAAACCATAGAAAAACCAAAAACTCTCAAAATACATAAAACACTAAAAACCATAAAAATATTAATAATCCCTAAAAATCTATAAAAATGTAAAAAACCCTGAAAATTTTGAAAAACCCTAAGTAAACCATAAAAAACTAAAAATAATTAAAACCCCTAAAAACCTAAAATTCTTAAAAATCCTAATAATCCCTAAAAACACTAAAAACCTACATAAACCGTCAAAATATCTAAAAACCATAAAACGGTGAAACCCCTTAAAAGGAACTAAATATCCCTAAAAATTTAAAAAAACCCTATAACCCATAAAAACCGCAACAAAAATGTAAGTGAATAAAATCACATAAAACACCTATAACACTAAAAAAACTAAAATCCCTAAAAAACATAAAAATCCTAAAATCCTAAAATCTCAAAAAACCATAAAAAACCTAAAAATAACATAAAAAACTAAATACCACTTAAACCTGTAAAATCCATAAAAATTCTAAATGACATTAGAGACCATTAAAAACCCAAAAATAACCCTTTAACATAAAAACATTAAAACAAAAGAAACCATAAAAACCCTAAACCCTCCCAAAAAATCCTTTAAAATCCTAAAAAATCCCAACAACCATAAATATGAAAAAACCCCCCAAACCCAAAAATAACCTAAAGAATATAATAAAAACCAAAAAAAAATAAAATATCTAAAATACATAAAAAACATTAAAACCCATAAAAATCATCAAATGACAAAAAAAAATTCAAAACCCTAACAACCCCTAAGAATACCTTAATAACTATAAAACAATTAAAACACCTAAAAACCTAAATTACACTAAATACCTTAAAAACCCAAAAAAGCCCCTAAAAACCCTAATGAACCCAAAAAATCACCAAACACTCTAGAACCCTAAAAATCTAAAAACCCATAGAAACACTAAAAACAAAAAACTCAAAAACCCCTTTAAAACCGGATTTT
The DNA here is from genome assembly GCA_963277665.1 of Viscum album. Classification (NCBI taxonomy): domain Eukaryota; kingdom Viridiplantae; phylum Streptophyta; class Magnoliopsida; order Santalales; family Viscaceae; genus Viscum; species Viscum album. The sequence goes on from OY728157.1 coordinate 395,889,801, forward strand.
TTTAAAAAAAACATAAAAACCTTAAAAACCCTAAAATCACAAAATAACCCTAAAACCCTATAAATCCATAATAACACTCTAAACTGTAACATCCCTAATAACCCACAAAACCCCTAAAATTCCAAAAACCCATAAAAATTCTGAAAAATCCCTTAAAATCCCTAAAAACATAATAATGCCTAAAAACCCTTAAAACACCTATGAAACCCTTAAAAACTTAAAAATAATAAAAAACCTAAAACCCTAAAACCCTGAAAATTGTTAAAAACCCAAAAAAACCATAAGAAACTAGAAAATTGATAATAATCCATAAATACTTAAAAAACCTAAAACCCATCAAAAAAGCTAAGAAAACCCTAAAACAATAAAAAACATAAAACCCTTCAATGACCTAAAAAAGCTAAAAACAATAAAAACCATAAAAGACACTATAAATAGAGAAAACTCTAAAAACATTAAAAACCTCTAAAAACCCATAAAAACCTAAAAACAAAAAAAACCACTAAGAACACTAAAAACACTTTAAACCCCTAAAAATGTTTAAAAACCCTTAAATCCATAAAACACATAAAGAAAGACTAAAAACCCTAAAAAGCATAAAACCTGAAAAGCCCCTAAAACCCCTCAAAATCCCTAATAATACTAAAAAACCATTAAAATGCAAACAATTTCCTTAAATATCAAAGAAAAGTAGAAAACTCAATAAACCAAGAAAAACCCTAAGAAAATTGTAAATATACAATAACACTTAAAACCCATAAAAACCAAAAAAATGACCCCCCCTAGGAAACCTAAGTAACTTAAAAACCCTAACAAACCTACAATACCCTCAAAAACCTTGAACCCCCTAATAAACCTAAAAAACTTAATAAAATATTAAAAATCTAAAAACACATAAACCCCCTAAAACCTAATAATGCAAAAATCCATAAAGTCCAAAAATACCCTGAAAACCCTAAAACCCATAAAAATTACAAAAACCCTAAAACCATTAAAGGCCCATAAAATCACTAAAAACTACTAAAAATAATAAAAAACATTTCAAACTCTTAAATCATCAAAAAAATCAAAAAAATCTTTAAAACACGTAAAAAACCCTAAACACACTATAAAATATGAAAACCATAAAACTCCTAAAAACCCTAAAACACCTCAAAATTTCAAAAAATCCATAAATATCCTGAAAAATACTTATGAATAAAAAACCCTAAAAACCCTGGAAACTCTTAAGAAAACATTAAAAACTGAAAAACACTTAAACCCCCTAAAAACCTAAAAAATGATAAAAACCCTAAAACCCCTTAAAAAGACCCTAAAACACCTAAAACCCATTATAACCTCATTAAACCCTAAAAACCAATAAAAATTTAAAAACCACTAAAAATCAATGATCCCTTTAATTCTCTAAAAACGTTGAAAAACTGAAAAAAACACTAAACCACTAAAAAACTAAAAAAAATCATAAAAATCCATAAAATCCATAAGACCCCCAAAAAAACTAAAAACCCCTAAAATCATAATTTTTTTAAAAAATACCAAAAAAAATCCGAAAAAATGAAAAAAACCTAAAAAACCCAAGTAAAAAAATAAAACCCCAAATACCCTTAAAACACCTAAAAACCTAATAAATGCTAAACACATTAAAAAAATCCAAAAATCCCAAAAAAACTAAAAATCTCGAAAAAAATAAAAAAACCTAAGAAAACCTTAAAAACAAAAAAAAACATAAAACCTATAAAAACCATAAAATGACTAAAGTCCCTAAAAACCCCTAAAATGTCTATAAAACCCTTAAACCTATAAGGACCCCTAAAACCAAAAAAAACCGTAAAAACCCATAACAATCCTAAAATCCACTAAAAACTCTAAAACTTTTAAAACCCCTAAATTTTTTAAAAAACTATAAAATCCATCGAAACCCTAAAAAACTCAAAAAAACCCTAAAACCCCAAGAAAACCATTAAAATCATTTAAAACATAAAGACACTAAAAATACATAAAAACCCTAAAAAACCAAAAAAAATCATAAATATTCCTAAAAACCAATAAAAATGTGAAATCCCATAGAAACCCTAAGAAACCCTTACAACCCTAAAGACATTTAAAACCCCATAAAATGATAAAAACCTAAAAGCTTAAAATTCCCTAATACTCTGGAAAATTCTTAAGAATACCATAAAACATAAAAACACTTAAAACCACTAAAAATAAAAAAAAATTGCTAAAAACCCCAAAACCATAAAAAGACCATAAACTCCCCCTAAAACCCCTAAAACCCATAAAACACTAAAAACCATAAAAAACCCTAAATACTCAGAAAAAACTAAAAACAATAAAAAATATAAAAACCCTTTAAACCCCAAATAATATTAAAAAATTATAAAAACTTAAGAAACCTAAAAACACAAATATAAACCCTAATACCATAAAAAATCATAGAAAATGATAAAACCTTTTAACATCCCTAACAACCCTAAAAATCATAAAAATAAAACAAATATCAAAAAATCTCTAAAAATTTAAAAAACCCCAAAAACCTAAAAACCCCAATTGAAAAACATTAAATACCAAAAAACAATTGAACCCCTAAAAACGCTAAAAATATAAAAATACCATGAAACCCTAAAAACTTCTTCAAACCCCCAATGTCCTTAAAACCCTAAAAATCCAAAAATCTTAAAAAGTACTCAAAATCTCTAAAATCATAAAAACCCTAAAACCCTAATTAAATCCTTTAAAACCAAATACTCATAAACCCTAGAAATATAATGCTAAAAACCCTAAAGACCTTAAAAATCCAAAAAAACCCTAAAAATAATAAAAACCCTAAAAACCATTAAAAACCCAAAAAAACTCAAAAAACCCTAAAATCAAATAAAAACTCTAAAAATCCTTAAAATCCATAAAAAATGAAAGAACTTTAAAAACCAAAAAAACCAAAAAACCCCCAAGAAACCCTAAAAACTCAAAAAATCCATAAAAAAACTTAAAACCAATAAATATCGAAAAAATATTAAAAATCCCTAAATACTAATAAACCCTAAAATTCCTTAAGAAAAATTTAAAAACCTAAAAAAACATAAAACTGCTGAAATCCTAAAAAACAATAAAAACATTAAATAACCCTAAAAACCCTAAAAACACTCAAAATCCATATAAATATCAAAAAACGTAAAAATCAATATAAACCCTAAAAAACACTTAGAAAAAAAATTAAATACCAGTAAACCCTTAAAACCCCTAAAAATCCTAACAAAAATCTAAAAGTCTCAAAACCACTAAATGCTCTTAAAAATCCTAAAACCCGTAAACACAATAAAACCCCTAAAAACATAAAACAGTATAAAATTAAAATATAAAAACATTTAGACACCTATTTTTTAAATATAAAAACCATAAACCACTAAAGAACTTACAAAACACCCTAATATCCAAAAAAAATATACCATAATGAACAAAACCCCCTAAAAATCCAAAAAATCCCTAAAAACCATAAAAACCATAAAAATCCTAAAAAGGAATAAAAACCTTAAAAATGAAAAAAAAACCTTAAGAACCTTGAAAAAACTAACGAGAACCTCAAAAATTTGGAAACACATAAATACCTTGTAAAACCAAAAAACACTAAGAAACAGGAAAACCCAAAAACCCCAAAAACCCACAATATCCATAAACACCCTCAAAACCATAACAATTCTAAAAAAACCCCTTTAAATACCAAAAATCATGAAAACCACTAAAACCCATAGGAAAGTTAAGAAAACCTAAAAAACCTAAAAAAGTTAAAACCCTTAAAAACCAAAAAAACATTAAAACCCTTAAAAACACTAGAAATACCCTAAAACCCCTAAAACCAATAAAACTGCTAAAAACACTAAAACACAAAAAAACCACTAAAAATATAAAAATCATTTAAACACCTAAAAATGTACAAAAACAATAAAAACCATAAAATACGTAATACCCCAAAAATACAAATAAAATAAAACCACTAAATGATAATAAAACCACAAAAAATCCACAAAAAAACTAAAAACACATAAATACATAAAAATCCGCAAAAATCACTAAAAATGTAAAAAACTGGAAATCAATGAGAAACTCTAAGAAAAACTTAAAGAAAACTGAAAAACTTAAAACCCCTATAACCTAAAAAATGCTAAAAACATTAACAAATCATTAAAAACATAAAAAAAATCCCTACACCCCAAAAAACCCCAAAACCCCAATTAAAATCCAAAAAAAACACTAAAAATACCTAAAAACATAAAAAACATAAAAACAACGAGACACCAAAAAAAACATTAAAACTCTAAAAAAACATAAAACCCATAAAAATATAAATAGGATAAAAACCCTCATTACCCTAAAAATACCTAAAACCCCTAAAAAACCAAAAAATTGTAAAATGTCCGTAAATATTATAAAAATGTAAAGGACCTTGAAAATCATGAAAACCCATAATAAAACCTTTAAAACATACAACAACATATGAAAACTAATAACCAACTAAAAAATCTTTAAAATCTATAAAAAATAAAAAACCCTAAAACTCAAATAACCATAAAATCCCAAAAACACTCAAAATCCCATAAAAACTATGAACTATAAAAATCCTTAAAAATCCCTAAAAATACATAAAAGAAAAAAACCAAAAACCCAAAAAACCCCTAGGAAAACCATAAGAACCAAAAAAACACTTAAAAACCCTAAAAATACTTAAAAATGATAAAACACTAAAAAACATAAAATCTAGAAAACACCTAAAAATCCTAAAAATCCAAAAAACCATATAAACCAATAAAAATCATAAAAAGGCCCTAAAAATACGAAAAATGAAAGAAACCATTAAAACCCCAAAAAACCCTATGAAAACCTTAAAATCTTAAGAAAATTAAACCCCTAAAAATACAAATAACCATTAAACCCCTAAAAACCCATGAAGGCCATAAATCCCTTAAAAACACATAAACTATAAGAAAAAAACATTAAAACACCTAAAAACCATAAAACACTAAAAAGAAAAAAAACTCTAAATACCCTTTTAAACCCAAAAAATAAAAAAATATATATGAAAAACCTTAAAAAAATAAAATAAAAATTTAAAAAAATAAAACAATAGCAAAACCATAAATACTATAAAAACCCTAAAAACATTCAAAATCCCTAAAAACCATAAAAATACTTAAAAATTCCACAAAATCCCTAAAAATGTAAAAACCCCAAAAAACCCTAAAAAAGTATAAGAAAACCTTAAAACCCCAAAAAACACTTAAAAGACCCAAAAACATAAAAAAATCTAAAAACACTAAAAACATGAAAAAGAATTTAAAAATCCTAAAAACCCCTAAAAACCATAAAACCCCCTAAAGTCCTTAAAACCCCCCAAACCAAAAAAAACCTTAAAAAATTACTAAAATCTCTAAAAACCCTTCAACATTAAAATTTCTAAAAAAACTCTAAAAAAATTAACAGCCCTAGAAACTCAAAAGAAACCCTAAAACACCAAAAAACAAAAAATTATGAAAAACATTAAAAACAATAAAAACCATAAAAATCCATAATACCCTAAAAAAAGTAGAATTCTATAAAAACATAAAAACTCCAAACCACCCAATAAAATCGTAAGAAAACCTTAAACAACTAAAACACATAATACCCCTAAAAACCTAAAAAATGCTAAAACCCTTTAAAATCCTATCAAAACCCTAAAAATATCTAAAACTTCTAAAAAATCATAAAATTCCTAAAAAATACCAAATAATCCATGAAAAAATAAAAAAACCGTAAAAACATAATGAAAACCTTAAAAATATAAAAACATTTTAAACCCCTAAAAACCTAAAAAAACACAAAAAAAACCCTAAAACCCCTATGATACTCTAAAAACCCTAAGAACCCATAAAAATCCTTAAAACCCTTAAAAACATAAAAACTCTTAAAAACTACTAAAAACTATAAAAACCATTCAAACCCCAAAAAACATTGTAAAAATATAAAAAATATAAAAACCCTAAAAACTATAAAACACTAAAAACCATAAAAACCCATAAAAATATTCAAAATCCTTAAAAACCCTAAACACCATAAGGCTCCTAAAAATTCCTAAATATACCTAAAAATATTGAAAATCCTAAAACCTTGAAAATACTTAAGAAATTATTTAATCCTAAAATCACTTAAAACTACAAAAAACCTAAAAAATGATAACAACTCTAAAACCCCTAATAACCCTCAAAATCCGTAAAAGCCATAAAAATATAAAAAATACAGAAAATCCATAAAAAATCCCAAAAAATGTAAAAACCCGTAAAAACCAAAAACCCTCTAAGAAAACCCTAAAAACAAAAAAAAACATAAAACCCCTAAAACCTAAGAAATTCTAAATCCCTAAAAAACCCCTAAAAAGAACCTAAAACCAATAAAATCTACAAAACCCCTAAAATCGATAAAAACTATAAAACACATAAAGACCTAAAAACCTACTAAAACTCTAAAAACCCTTTAAAATATAAAAATGTTAGAAAACTATAAAAACCATAAAATTCCAAAAAACCATCAGAACTCTAAAAAACATAAAACCCGCAAAAACCATAAAACACTCAAAATCCCTAAATTCCCAAAAAAAAATAAAGAAATAAAAATATCCCTAAAAATATATAAAACATGAAAACCCTAAGAAAACCATAAAACCTAAAATCACATAAAAACACTAAACCCCTAAAAATGATAAAAACGGTAAATACTAAAAAATCACTTTAAAACCATAAAAACCACAAAACCCCTAAAAACACGGAAACCCTTAAAAACCCATAAGAACCCTAAAAACCACTAAAAGTTATACATACCATTAAGACCATAAAAACGTTAAATGACTTTGAAAAACCATAAATACCCTACAAAATTAAAAACCCAATAAAAACCCAAAAAAACCAAAAAAATCACTAAAACCCTAGAAAAACCTAAAAACCCTAAAAATCTTTAAAACCCTAAATGACCATAAATATCCAAATAACCCTAAAAATAACTAAAAGATTAAAAAAACCTAAAACCCCAAAAAAACCTAAGTATACCTTAAAAAAATTAAAAACACTTAAAACCCATAAAAACCCTAAAAATGATAAAAACCCTAAAAAATCATTATAACCCTAAAACCATAAAAATTCATACAAATCCTAAAAAATCCTAAAAATTATAAAAAAATACCATGAAATCCCTAAAAATATAAAAAATACTAAAATCCATGAAAACCCTTAAGAAAACATTAATAACAAAAAGACACTTAAAACCACTAAACAATTTAAAAAATGTTAAAAATCGTAAAAGACTCTAAAAACCCCTAAATCCTTAAAACCCTTAAAACACAAAAAAAAAGTAAAACCCACTGAAAACTATAAGAACCCAATAAAACCCAAAAACTGTTAAAAAATCTAACAACCCTTAAAAACCATAAAACTCAATGAAAATCTAAAACACAATAAAACCCCCTTAAAACCCTAGAAACCCTAAACCCCCCAAAACCCTAAAAAACCATAAAAGCTAAAAACCATAAAAATCATAAAATTTTGTAAAAATATATAAAAATGTAAAAAAACCCAAAGAAAACCTTAAAAACCTAAAAACACATAACCACCCTAAAAAATTTAAAAACCTCATAAATCGTCAAAATCCATAAAACCTTTTAAACCCAAAAAATACTAAAAAATCATAAAAAAAAAATTAAAAGTGAAAGAACCCCTAAAGCCCATTAAAACAACTATGAATACCATAAAAACCTGAAAAAACTTAAAAACCCAAAAAAATAAAAAACACTAAGAACCCTAATAAAACCCTAAAAAGACCATATAACCCCCTAAAACCATAATACCCCAAAAAACCCAAAAAACCAAAAAAACCTATAAAACCATTAAAAAACACAAAAAAATCTAAAAACCCATTAAACCCCTAAATTTTTTTAAAAAATCATAAAAAATAAAAAAACTCAGAAAAACCCTACATTTCTAAAAAAACCCTAAAATCACAAAAAATCCTTAAAAACCCTAAAATAAAAAAAAATTATAAAAACTTATAAAATATCCTTAAAAAATATAAAAAATCATAAACCCATTAATAACCATTAGAAAACAATAAAAAAATAAAAACACATAAACCCCATAAAAACACTAAGAAATTTTAAAAACCATAAAAACAAAAAAAACCATTAAACCCTAAAAATACCTAAACACCCTTAAACCCATTAAAATCTTAAAAAATACCTAAATACCATAAAAATCTAAAAAACCATTAAAACCCAATAAAACCCTAAGAAAACATAAAAAACCTAAAAACACTAAAAACCCATATTAATGGTAAAAACAAAAAACAAAACCCTAATAGACCATGAAACCCCTAAAACGATAAGAAACCCCTAAAAACCTAAAAAAATCCCTAAAATACCATAAAAGTCAAAAAAACCCACTAAAAACTCCTAAAACACTTTAAACCCCTAAAAATGATAAAAAATAAAAAAAAAATTAAAAACCCTAAAAAACTAAAAAATCCAAATAAACCTTAAAAAACATAAAAACATAAAAACCCTAAAAACCCTAAAATCCATAAAAACTAAAAAAACCATAAAATTTTAAAAATTCCTAATAATCCCTAAGAATGTAAGAAACACTCAAAACACTCAAACCCCTACAGGAACTGTAAAAACCAAAAAACACTTAAAAGCACAAAAAACCTAAAACATTATAAACCCCTTAAAGGACCTAAACACCTAGAATCCCCTTAAAACCTTGTACCCCCAAACCATAAAAACCCTAAAACCCCAAATAATTCCTAAACACCCAATAAAAAAAATCAAAAAACCCTTTAAACACCTAAAAATGTTTAAAAAAACTAAAAACCATAAACCCCTAAAAAATAAAAAATAAAAACATAAAACCCCAAAAAACCCCATTAAAAACCTAACGAATCCTCAAACCCCTCTAAATCCATTAACAACCGAACAGAACGTAAAAATCCTAAAAAGGACTTAAAAATCCATAAAATTATAAAAAACATAAAATACCTAAAAACCCCCTATGAAAACCATAAAAAACGAAAACACATAAAATCCCTAAAAATCTAAAAAAGAAAAATACCCTAAAACCCTCAAAATCTATAAAACCCTAAAAATCCATAAATATCCTAAAAAAGAATGAAAAATTCATTAAATGTAAAAACCACTAGAAACACAGAAAAACCCAAAGAAAAATACAAAAAACTAAAAACACACGAAACACCTAAAACCTAAAAAATTATAAAAATGTAAAAACCCTAGAAAACCCTAAAATCCACAAAAACCCTAAAACCAAAAAAAGATAAAAACCTTAAAAATCCCTAAAAACATCATAAAAATCCTAAAAACCACCATAAAATATAAAACCCATTGACACCCATAATAATGTTAATAACATTAAAAAAACATTATAAATGCTAAAAAAATCAAAAGAAACCGTAAAACCCAAAAAATCAAAAAACCCAAAAATCCCCAAAAAATCATAAAAACCATAAAAACCCTCAAAATCATAAAACACCCTAAAACCCCATAAAAATCATAAAATAATTAATTTTTTTAAAAAAATAAAAAATAACCGGAACCCTAAGAGACCATTAAAAATTGAAAAACACTTAAAACCCCAAAAAATCTAAAAAATGGAAAAAACTCTAAAAAACCCTAAGACCCCACAAAACCAAAAAAACCTAGAAAACTATAAAATCCATAAAAAATGAATAAATATATAAAAACCATATGAAAACCATAAAACCCTAAAAACACTTAAATCAACTACAAAACCCAAAGAATGCTAAAAATCCTAAAAACCCAAAAAAGTCTATAAAACCTATAGAAACCATAAAAATCCCTTAAAATAATAAAAATTCCAAAAAACCTGAAAAAACCCATAAAACTCTAAAACCCCTCAAAATACCTAAAAATCCAGAAAATTCATAAAAACATTAAACAGTAATAAAAAACCTAAAAGTGTAAAAACCACTAAAACCATGAAAATACATAAAAAAACATAAAAACCTATAAACAAAAAAAACCCCTAAAATCCTAAAAAACACTAAAAATAAGAAACACCCTAAAATCCTAATAAAAACCTTAAAACCCTCAAAATGCCTAAAAATCTAAAAAAACATATAAATCCTAAAAAATCCCTAAAAACCCCAAAATGTATAAAATCCCCAAAAGCCTTAAAAACCCCTAAGAAACCCTTAAAAACCTAAAAACATTTAAAAAACTAAGAACCCAAAAACTGATAAAACCCTAAAAAATCTCAGAAAAAAATAAAATCCCTAAAAAATTAAAAAACCTAAATTCACTAAAAACCCTAAGAAAAACATAAAAACGTAAAAAAACACATGAAATCTCTAAATAAATATAAATGATAAAACCCTATAAACAACAATAACACAAAAAGATTCAGAAACCCTAAAACTCATACAATTCATTAAAATCCCTCAAAATCCCTAAAAACACAAAAATCCTTAAAATCAAGTAAAACCTTATGAAAACCATAAAAACCTAAAAACACTTAAAACTCCTCAAAACATAAAAAACACAAAAAACACTAAAAAATTCCTAAAACCACTAAAAACCCTAAGACCCAAAAAATCATTAAAACCCACTAAAAACACTAAAACCCTTAAAACCTATAAAAATGTTTAAAAAACCTAAAAAACCCTTTAAGAACATAAAAAATATCAAAAAACCCTAAAACCCCCCCAAAACCATAAAATACATAAAATCCATAAAAAGACATAAAAACCCTAAAAACCCATGAAATTCAAAAAACCTTAAATACCATAAAAACCTAAAAGAAAACCATAAAAACCAAAAAACCCAAAAAACATTCAAACTCCTAAAAAAACTAAAAAAATACAGAAACCCCTAAAACCATTGAACCTATAAATATATTTTTATCCCCTTATTTCTGACTGAAATTTTTTGCCTAATGGTTGATTGGAGGGGAATGAGTTCTTGGGTAATTGGTCCATGTTAGGTACAATATCTTCAAATTCTCTCTAATGGGTTTGTTCGTAGAGCCAGAAACACCCAAAAGATCTCATATCCATGATTCATGGACCTAATTTCCAAAGTCATTATCTAATTCGATAACATAGCCAATGAAAGATGAGAACCTACATTGGTTGATAGGATGAGAATTTGGGGTCATCACGCCCTTTTGGGGGAAAGTATTACCTATTACTAGACTCTCTTATAGATTTAATGCATGTTAATGTGTTCATGAATTCTTGGTTCATTCCCAATCATGTTCTAGTGGACTACCCCTATGTTGCAAGATCAATCATAATTATGCATGGGTCCAAAAGCATTTTTATGTATCTGATGTTCTCTATCAATGTTACACTTCTATGGACAGATTCATAATTTCTTATTCATTTACTAAGACAATGATGGATTAATCCATATGAAGAGGTGATACAATGTTTATCATCATCCAGGGGGACAAAAATTGTATCTATGTTAAAATTAAACCCATAAGATGGGTTTCTCATGTATCCTTGCGAGGGGAATCATAACACACATAGTTTGGTGCCACCTAACTAGACCCATCACCTTTTAATTGTTTATGGAAAGGGCCTAACCATACAGTTTGACATTATACAATAATGAAAATTTAAGGGAGGGTTCCGAGTCAATATTTGGGGTGGGTATTACATTGAGGCAGCCTAAGGGACACAGAAGAGGAGTGGTCTTCTGGTCGAACATGACCCAACTGAGGATGTGTTCGAAGAACATTAGAGTGGATTTGGGGGTTGGTTATAGACCTCAAGGTGGATTTCTACATATCCTAGTTATTCTTAAATCAAATACCATGTAGTTTAGTAGCCCCTATAGTTTAACTTCATGTGGTGAGGAAATAGTAAACCATAATGAAAATAAAGAAGTGAATGAGATAGGTGAATTATTGGGATTGAAGCATATGGAGGTTTTCTACGTATCCCAGTTAGTTGGGAATCAATTTACATCTAGTTATAAGGAATTTGGGACTTACACATCATAGGATGATCATTAATGGGGTATGAAAATGTGTTACCTTTAGAGAGAAGTCCCTTTTCAAGAAGATTTCTCATGGTCAGATTTGATGTAGGGATTATGCATGGAAGCTACCCATTTGGTCCATGGTTGGGACTTATATCTGTATAGAATGCTTTTTTGAAGTTTGGGTCTGTGTGGATGTCATGATAGACAAAAATATCTAAACCCACATGAGTCATGATCGATGTGAGAAATAAGAGGATGCAATAGATTTGGTAATCGTATAACCCTCCCCATCCGCTGATTGATGGTGATGGAGCCCAAAGGGAGAGAGATAGGGTCTTTGAAAGTTCATATTTTGTCTCTTGTTTTCATATCCAGGATAGTCATGTTGTTAAATCTTGGTGGATATGTACTAGGTTGATTTGAATATGAGCATGAGTGTCGCCTCCCACAAGAAAGGGTATGGGCTTACCTCGGAAAAAGAACCATGAAATTGGTTTTTGGAATGGGGGGGGGGGAATCATTCATTTTCAAAAGGAATTGAATGCATGATATCCACTATTTATCATTGAACCTCATTAAATAGAAAGACCTATGATTCCCCTTAATCCCTAGAATGGGGATGCTCATGTGATTATCCCATGGTCCGAACCCGGGTTACCATGGGAATGTAAACTTATGGACATTATCGGGATCTGACTTACTACGTGGATTACCCTCTTGAATCCACTTAATATGGGTATGTAAAATCAAAAGGGTATGCGGATGATTCTAATGGTCTCATCATATAGGTCTGGTTTCTTCAGGAGAGTCTTTGTCATAATGTTGTTGGACTAGCTCATGGAGGGTCTACAAATTATATGTGGTAAACAGAAGGAAATGACAGGATCCAAAGGAAGGAACACCCTAAGATACCTTATTCCATAGATAATTATATTACATAAAAAGGGGTATCCTAAACATAACATGTTGATATGTGGGTTATGGTGTTTTCTATATAACATGGTGTTATTCGGACCTGGGTTTGGTCTGTGTATCATTTTTCTACACAGGGCCAAATTCCATCCACATAGATATTTTCTACTCGGGGTTAAGTTCCATCTTCATAGCTCAATGTTATGTGGGGTTTTGTTCTCTATATATAGAACTTTTTTATGTGGTATTCCTAATTGGAAAGGAACTATTGGTTCTACGCCTGTTGGGAAGTATATCAATAAAGGATGAGGGGTTCTTGGTCTGCTAATTGGTTTTTTCCTCCTTAATGCCATGCAATAGGGTTTACCTGTTAGCAATCGTCGAAGGAGTCCATATTTTCTATTGATCCATTCTTACATTCCTTCATTGATCAATCGATCTCTCTCCATCTGTCGATCTCTGAACTCTTTATTGGTTCCCCTCATGTTCTATTTATAGAGAAGTGGATGGATAAGATACCAGTGTTTTCGGTCATCTATAGTGGGCCTCAATCATCTGTTTTGGATGCCCTTGGAGGACATAGTATTGGGGTCCTCTCCATTCACTGAAATCCCCGCCTGGATCCATAGACGACTTCATCTTGTCTATAGAAGCATGTGACACCACCTTTCCCTATGATGGATTTCATTTATGGGAAATCATTTGCAGGAGAAAATATCACTTCTCCTTTTAAAAAACAACTTTATGTCAATTGTTGGTACATTCAGATCCACCCCTTCTACAGACTATTTCCATTCATGGGGATTTCACAGAGCGAACAATCGCCATTCAGAGCAATGATCACAAAGGAATTTTCCCTTCACAGCACTGCATCCATTGAAATTTTCATATTCTTTTAGCATTTTTGACTTCAAACATTCCTTTAATTTAATTATCTCACTTTTCAAATTTATAAATGTGTCTGTTTTTTCTACATTAATTTTTGGGAACCAAAAAATTTCCCCCATCACAATGGGTTCTGATAGGGATGAAGTGGATGCTATTTCGATGTAGAAAGATTTCCTGATTTGAACTGGTTTTTAGTACACGGGTATACCCATAGAAGCAGAACATGACCATATATAGGGGGCCTAGATAATTTTTATTTCACCACATTTTCCAAATAATTCTGATCTCTCACTAATCCTTGACCATGTACGATTTTTGCGCACTATTTCCCTTTGTAGTTTACCTCTCCAATGAATGGGAACTTTTCAACCACAAACCAACAGCCTACCACCGCAAAGGATGAGTCCTGTCATCCATGTAGAGGGTCCTCATAAAGGGAAATTATTTGCAGAAAATTCATTCCATGAACTTTTACCTCTCTAGACAATGCTTTACGGGACAACATTACACAGATGAACGGTTCATGGGTTGATGGTTTCTATGAACAGTTAGTACGCGGACCAATATTTTTAGTCCTATATAGATTTTGTGATTTTTATTAATTCACTTGTGTTGTAATTTGTTGTAGACAACAAGGTGGACCCTTTACATGTAGCTTATTCTACTATGAATTCTTCTCTTATGGCGCCTATTCTAATGACCAGGGATGAAAAGAGGAAGGCTGTGATTTATTTTGTTAGAAATGAAGTCATCATTGATCCTCTCTATCTGTTCCTTGTGGGAATTTTTAGTGATAGTTATAGAATTTATATGGTCTCTGATAGGTTTTCTATTTATGTATTTGGTCTACCATCTGATGTTGAAATCCCATAACCTCATTCAATAAACTAGCCTACCCACTGGATATTCGAGAATAGAAACATTCCCAAGGAAAATATTTCAGCAACGGGGAAATTTATCTGAGAAACCTCTTCCACTGGGTCTCTTTTGAATTATACTCCTTGGTAACTAGAGGGAACACTATATGGACCATATTACACCATTCATTTCTATCATACTATTTAACAGAGAGCCACTATGGACAAACAAAAAGGCTGGATATCCAAATAGGACCTTCTCTCTGGGGGTGGCCCTTTTAAGTTTTCCAAACCAATGAGGATCTCAATGTTGAATTATAGGTTGGAGTTATATGAAGCATTCTAGGTTTCACAGAAATTCACCCATAAAAATAAATATATTATTAAACAATTATTGAGTTGGTGGAGCCCAGAAACCGATACCTTTCATATGGTGCATAGGGAAGTTCGTATTAGTCTTTGGTATGTTTGACTAATTTTTAGAGTTACCATGGTCAGAGATATGAATGAAAAAAATTTAACACCTTCTTCCTATTGGGTTATGGGGAGGGAGAACCTCCCCTTTCTATGAAACTCATCCTCATGGAGAATTTCATTTTAAACAACAAGGATCCTCACTCAAAGAAGGATATTCCCTTTTATGATTAGATTAATGCCTTCTCTATACAAGATGGTCAAGATCCCACAGTGTGGATATAGATATCTTTCCTGTAACACCCCGATCTTCCACGATACGCTATTCTTTCAATAATGCAATAGCTTGCATTGCATGTAAGTTAGAGATTATAACACACCACAACCAATCAAAATAGACATTAGAAATAGTAATACCCACTTTTTGAAATTATATATATATTATATTTCAAAATGGTCTTCATTTTTGGATTTGTAATATAGAAATTAGCCTATGTTGAATTTTTGGTATTTTTCTGAGAACTTCCAATTTTTTATGAATAGTGAAAAATAATTAAAAACAACTTTTTTAATCAAAATAAATTATAGTGATAAATTATACTATATAGTGGTTTTAAATTATAATTAGAATATATTTTTACCATTTTATCCAATGGTGGTCATTAGAATTAATTTTACTTTGAAATTGGACATAAACAATTGTCAATCTTTTGATATATACGGTTTCTTAAAAACACGCTATTTGTTGTAACAGCGGGAATTAATTAAAATATTAATTAATTCAACTTATATGTTTGGAATTTTATAAAATAGACATCATTTTTGAATTCTGAATATCAATTATATCTTAGGGTGAAATTTTGGCATTGTTCTGAAAAACTTCAATTTTTGATGAATAGTGAAACCACTAAGTGGTAGTTAAAAAAATGATTTTTCATTTAAATGAAACATTACCACTTCTGTGATTTTATTTTCAAAAATCCGACATACATGGTTTTCATTAGGAAGTAAAATGTGGTTTAATATGATTAAAATAATTTTTTTGGTGAATAGTAACTTTTAAGTTTAATTAATCGCGATTAAAGGTAATTAGTGAAATTTAAGGTAAAAATGATATTATAAAAATATAAAATCATCTTGAAAAAAGTCCTACCCATATTGGATGAGTCATGGCCGACCAAGACAATCCATGGGTCAACTTGGGGACCCCATGTAGCCACTTTGGTAGGAAAATGACATTAAAAACATTTTATTTAATGTTAGAATAAAAATGTCACAAACATGAGTTATTTTACTAAAACAATTTTTAAATGGGGTTATATAAGTCATATTTTTGACTATAAATATTCATTATAAATCTAAAAATATTTCCTACATCATGATATTTTTTCTATAATTTTTAAACATTAAATAAATTAAATTATTTATGACACCATGATGATGCAGTGATTACCTCATTAATTAACGATTTAAATAAAATAAAAATATAATGTAACATATAAGAATTAGACTTGTCAAAAACCTATTGGATGAGTATATTTAGAACCATTATCACCTTAGCCTCGAAATATATCATTGTGGGACCATTAGAATCCCAAAAGAATTTCATAATAAAGTAACATTTCAATGTTTCCAACAGTGCCCCTCCTCTCCTCTTATAAAAGGCCCCCACCACTACTACCTTATTAACACCTTCAAAGCCATTTGGCTCGGCCAAACTCTTCCCAAATACTCTCTCAAATTCCCTCTCTTACTCCTAGAAGCCTCACTTTGGGCAGAAGTCTTCCCAAGGAAGCCTTTTCGCTCAAATCAAAAAGAGTTACCCGGTTTTAAGGTAATGTCTTCTCTTGTGTTATTTTGTTTCTCCAACCCCCCCAAAATATTTTTATTACATTATTTTGTAAAAAAACAAGTATACTCAATATACTTGGATGTTTTTATGAGAATTATTATATTTACACTTACACACACCTTCGTCTAATGGTTAAAGAATATACTGTTTCTCTGGGTGGCGAATTAATGCCTCACGAAATGATGATTGTTCAATCTTCTTTTAACACCTCTCATAGTGGCCATTAAGATGTAAATATATTTATATATGATATATATTATTTTTATGTTTTTATTATGCTTCTGTATTTTTCATTTATGGCATACCTTTATGATTTCCATTATGGGTAAACGCGATAATTTCATTTTAGGAAGTGCGGACTACCGCCCCCTGAAAGTGATTTTGAATCGTTAATGCCATATGTGAGATGTATAAAGGATGGAGTAAATGGTATAATAAATTATATTATACTGGAATTATATTATACCATTATATAATTAAAATTTCATTCCATTAAATACGAAATAAAATTAAAGTAGCGTTCATGTGTACGTACGACTTACCGTCTCCATGAACGGGGCATTTCCTTTCTTACCTCTAAATGTTATGTAATATTATAAATTCATGTATATACTGGATATATATGATATATATGATATATACATCATGAATGTAATTCTGGATATAATTTATATTTCACCACATGAACAACTTGTAATTATAAGAAGTTTATTTTTTGACTCAAGTACCAAAGTTCGACAAAATGACCGTTATTAACTTAAATAATTACATAATGTTCATAACATGGTAATAAGTGATATAAAAGGAATAATGAACATGAAAATGGTTCTTAAGCAAGTAGAAATTAACTCTAGTTTATTATTCATGAGGTTAAAGAACGATCAAGTCAAGTCGGACATGAGGTAAGGGATCTTTTTTACCCAATTTCCGTTCTTTGGGTTAATCTCCTAATTTTAAATTATGTCATGATATTATTATGTCCTATCTTGTATTTGTACTTTATTTATGTGTAATTATATTTAATACACATAATAGATCTATTTTATTTAAAAAAATGATCTTTGTAAGGTACTTCGTCTCAATCTCCTTCCATTAAGGCATATTTTGATTTATACACAACTTTCCTTTATACAGTGTATAAACCCCTATGACTTTTACTTTTATTCAAAAAGAATATTTTTATACTAAGAGTTTTTACTAAATGACAAAAGGAATGTTTTTTTCTTACATATGCGGCGACAACGACTTCTCCACCACCGTGACCATTATTTGAGTTTCGGCTTCCTCTACAAGACATAACTTTTTTAAATGAAAAATAAATACAAAGTTTTAATTTTATTTTATTTTCGTATTGAAAATGGTTTTGATAATGTTTTTATTATATCAATGTGTTGTATTGATATATTGTGATTGAAATGTGTAAATTTTATGTTTCCATTATGCATGTTTTATTTGATACGATTATGTCATGGTTTATGATATGTTTAAACCTGTTCATATGAGGAATGAATTGGACTTAATAAGTGACGGGTGGAGCCCGCTATAGCTCCTCGATGCATCAGCATGTCTCATGAGACAAACTAGTGTATTGGCACGAGGCCTTGGAAAAATCTTATTTGTAGTATTGGCACGAGGCCTTGGCTATGTGGTTATGATAGTCTGGCATTATGCATTCCATCATTATGAAAATGGTTATTGATATTGCATGTGATTATTCGACTAGTAGAATATCCACGTGAGTAAGTAAATGGAATTATTTAATTTTATTTTTTCCATATTATGCTGAAGTTAAAGTTTAAAAAGGCTTTTGTTTTAGTTATATGTTTCCTTAAATGTTAATGTTTATTTATGCAAGCTTCCACAATATTGTTATCCTTACTGAGCATATGAGCTCACCCCTTTCAATGTTTTAATATTTTCCAGGATGTGAAAAAGTATTTTATGAATGACCTATAGGGATAGTCAGAATATGATATGAGTGTGGACTATGGAGACTTTGTTATTGTAGATTTTCACTTTATGATGTAATGTAGCATTTATGAATATATCTAGTGTTTCCAAGGCTATGAAACTAATCGGTCTTTCGAAACTTTATCTTTTGAGATCATGCTAATGTTACGGAATAATGCATCGACCCCGGGTAACTGGGGTCAGGACGTTACAGTTGGTATTAGAGGCAGTTTAGTACTAACCTTGGAAGCTAGATTTATATATACTCCGATTAGAGCACATTCCCCAAAGATAGACTTTGAGGATTAGTATAGAAGAACATCCTAGAATTTTGGTATTATAGAGATTTTGTTAGTTTTCCAAGCAATACATCCATGACTGGATACGAGCAGGTAGAGGAGGCTCTAGAACAGATGTACCTAGGGGTAAAACCTGAAAACACCACTTTGAGCTTGACTCGAACGAGAACTGGTGCACAACAACGGGCCTTGCTGCACTCTTGGTTACAACACTCCCAGAGGATATGAGTAGGATAATTCTCATTTTCTTTACAAACCATTATGAAGGGTTTATGAGTATATACTTCCTCAAAGAAAACATTTATTTTTACGATTATGGATTATATCCATAAATAGTTGAATTTATGTTAAGTATTTTACATGTATGGAATTATGTATTTTGATTCATAAACTAATATAGTTTATTCCCTTGTTTAGAAATGGTGCCTAGTGGAAGGAATGGAAACCGTATCAATGGACGCACTTCATGTAGGGATTTCCCTCCTACTGAAGATAATTATTGTGGATCTGGAGATACAACTGGTACTGATCAACTTATTACCATACTGGGACAACTCACTCAAGTTATGAATAATAACCTTACTCGTATGGAGCACCCTGATCCAAAACAAGGAGGATCAATGTTAGACCGCTTAATGAGGAAACAACCACCAACATTTAATGAGGGTACAAATCCATTAGTATATGAGCAATGGATAAACTCCTTAGAGAATATATTCCACGCCTTGGGGAGTAGCAAAAGGGAGAAGTTTATCATGGCAGTTTATCGCATCACTGGAGATATCGATCAATGGTGGTTATTGATTCAAAATACAAAGAAATATGAAGAAGTATCAAGTATGGAATGGAGAGAGTTCAAAGATATTTTCATAGAAAAATACTTTCCTCGTGACCATCGAGCAGATATGGAAAGGCAATTTCTGAGCCTGAGACAAATGGAGGATGAGAATGAAGCAAAGTATGAGGCCATCTTTACAAGGTTAGTGAGGTATGCTGCAGATTATATACATAACCCAAGAAGTAATATTGATCATTTCTTTGATGGGTTAAAACCATTTCTCTATCGAGCTTTATTATCACAATCCTTCTCATCGTACGAAGATATTGTCTCGTGTGCTATCAAGACAGAAAAAGAATTCACAATGTCTTATGACAACAAAGTAAAGCAAGAGAAGAAGAGGACGGTGGAACAAGAGACAGATAAAGGGAAAAGGGAAAGAAGGATTTTCCATTATGTGATAATTTTGGGAAGAATCACCCTGGTACTTGCCTAAAAGGAATGGGAGTTTGTTATAAATGTGGAGAAAAAGGTCACCAGGCTCGTGATTGCAAGGGATAGAAAGAGGATATCAATGTTGAATGCTACAATTGTAGGGAAATGAGGCATTATGAAAATGAATGTCCTAAGAGTTAGGGAAACCTACCTCAAAAAAGGCCATGGGATCAAGGACAATCTTATGCTGTTACTACACTTGAAGGGGAATAATTAATGTATTGGTGCTTTTGGACCCAAGGATTATATTCTGGTTATGTACTACAGTACTTGTTTTTTTCATTATTGTTTTAATATGATGAAGGTAATCATATTTTTAGTATGTGATAATAAGAGAAACTTTACTTTGTTTGGGGAATCCAATGTTACAATTGATTTGGAATTTAGAGGCTATTTAGAGAAAGTCTGGACAGAGGTATTTTGGATAACTATATAGGTTGGAATGGATTAAGTTGAACCTTGGATAGTATTGTTTAAAGTTAAAACATTTCTGAAGAATATTTTTTGAATATTATAATACTATAGTTTTAAGAAAAGGACAACCTACAGGTTGGGGGATAACATGTCGCATCGGAAAAAGCTGCAGGAATCAAACCCACAACGATAGTGTGACAGGCCTTTATTACCTACCACTAGCCTACAGGAAGTCCCTGGTTATTAAAAAATAGTTTTCCTAATCTAAATGGTATGTGGTAATATTTGGAACCTTATAAAATTAGGATAAATAGAATATTTTTGAATTCTGTTACCATTTGGAGGGAAAGATGGGTTCGTGGTAAAAATTTATTAAAGAATGAAAGCCTACATGACAAGTAAGTATATTTCCTTACGTTCTTAGAAAATCTATTAAATAAATTCCTCAACTTTATAAAAGGTAACTTAAAACCAAAACGTTTTAGGTTAACTTTTCCAACTGGGGATTCAATGACCGTTGAACCAATAACAAGTTTGTGAATTTCTTGTGGTTAAAATTCTCCTAATCCTATTTTCTACAACTCTCCATTAGACCTTGCGGGTTTTTTTCTTCCATATCCATATTTTCATAGAATCATAGTATGGGCTATCTCGGGTGACCTTTGTACTTCTCTTTCTTTCTTTTAATGTTATATTTTTATTAACCTTATTTCCGATGTGGGTTTTCCACAAAGGTATTTTCTATTTTCAACCATTTAATTTCAAATAACAATTTCAAATTGCGAGGACACAATTTATTGAAGGAGGGGAGAATGTAACACCCCGAGCTTCCACGATATGCTTCTCTTTCAATAATGCAATAGCTTGCATTGTACGCACGTTCAAGATTCTAACACACCACGACCAATCAAAATAGCCATTATGAATAGTAATACCCACTTTTTGAAATTATATATATTTTATATTTCAAAATGGACTTCATTACTGGATTCGGAATATCAAAATTAGCCTATGTTGAATTTTTGGTATTTTTCTGAGAACTTCCAATTTTTTATGAATAGTGAAAAATAATTAAAAACAACTTTTTTAATCAAAATAAATTATAGTGATAAATTATACTATATAGTGGTTTTAAATTATAATTAGAATATATTTTTACCATTTTATCCAATGGTGGTCATTAGAATTAATTTCACTTTGAAATTGGACATAAACAATTGTCAATCTTTTGATATATATTGTTTCTTAAAAACATGCTATTTGTTGTGACAACAGGAATTAATTAAAATATTAAATAATTCAACTTATATGTTTGGAATTTTATAAAATATAAATAATTTTTGAATTCGGAATATCAATTACAGCTTAGGGTGAAATTTTGGCATTGTTCTGAAAAACTTCAATTTTTGATGAATAGTGAAACCACTAAGTGGTAGTTAAAAAAATGATTTTTCGTTTAAATGAAACATTACCACTTCTGTGATTTGATTTTCGAAAATCCTACATACATGGTTGTCATTAGAAAGTAAAATGTGGTTCAATGGGATTAAAATAATTTTTTGTTGAATAGTAACTTTTAAGTTTAATTAATCACGATTAAAGGTAATTAGTGAAATTTACGGTAAAAATGATATTATAAAAATCTGAAATGACCTTGAAACATGTCCTAACCCTATTTGATGAGTCATGGCCGACTAAGACAATCCATGGGTCAACTTGGGGACCACATGGAGCCACTTTGGTAGGAAAATGACATTAAAAACTTTTTATTTAATGTTAAAATAAAAATGTCACAAACTTGAGTTGTTTTACTAAAACAATATTTAAATGCGGTTATACAAGTAATATGTTTGATTATAAATATTCATTAGAAATATAAAAATATTTCCTACATCATGGTATTTTTTTTATAATTTTTAGACATTAAATAAATTAAATTATTTATGACACCATGATGATGCAGTGATTACCTCATTAATTAACGATTTAAATAAAATAAAAAGATAATGTAAAATATAAGACTTAAACTTGTAAAAAACCTATTTTATGAGTATATTTCGAACCCTTATCACCTTAGCCTTTAAATATATCATTGTGGGACCTTTAGAATCCTAAAATCATTTCATAATAAAGTAACATTTCAATCTTTCCAAGAGTGCCCCTCCTCTCTTCTTATAAAAGGCCCCCACCACTACCACCTTATTCACACCTTCAAAGCCATTTGGCTCGGCCAAAATCTGCCCAAATACTCTCTCAAATTACCTCTATTACTCCTTGAATCCTCACTTTGGGCAGAAGTCTTCCCAATGAAGCTTTTTGACTCAAATCAAAAAGAGTTACCCGATTTTAAGGTAATGTCTTCTCTTGTGTTATTTTGTTTTATTTTGTTTCTCCAACCCCCATAAAATATTTTTATTACATTATTTTGTAAAAAAACCAGTATCCTCAATATACTTGTATGTTTTTATGAGAAGGATTTTATTTACACTTACACACAAATTCGTCTAATGGTTAAAGAACATACTGTTTCTGTGGGTTGCGAATTACTGCCTCACGAAACGATGATTGTTCAATATTTTTTTAACATCTCTCATGGTGGCCATTAATATGTCACTATATTTATATATGATACATATTATTTTTATATTTTCCTTATGCTTCTGTATTTTTCATTTATGGCATACCTTTATGATTTTCATTATGGGTAAACGCGATAATTTCATTTTAGGAAGTGCGGACTACCGCCCCCTCAAAGTGATTTGAATCGTTAATGCCATATGTGCGATGTATAAAGGATGGAGTAAATGGTATTATACATTATATTATACTGGAATTATAGTATAAATTTATATAATTATAATTTCATTCCATTAAATACGAAATAGAAATGAAAGTAGCGTTCATGCGTACGTACGACTTACCGTCTCCATGAACGATGCATTTCATTTCTTAATTCTAAATGTTATGTAATATTATAAATGAATGTATATACTGGATATATATGATATATATGATATATATATCATGAATATAATTCTGGATATAATTTATATTTCACCACATGAATAACGTTTAATTATAAGAATTTTATTTTTTTGACTCAAGTACCAAAGTTTGACAAAATGACCGTTATTAACTTAATTAATTACATAATGTTAATAAGATGGTAATAAGTGATAGAAAAGGAATAATGTACATGAAAAAGGTTCTTAAGAAAGTAGAAATTAACTCTATTTTATTATTCAGGAGGTTAAAGAATGATCGAGTCATGTCGGACACAAGGTAAGGGAACTTTTTTACCCAATTTCTGTTCTTTGGGTTAATCTCCTACTTTCAAATTATGTCATGATATTATTATGTCTTATCTTGTATTTGTACATTGTTTATGTTTAATTATAGAGAATACACATAATAGATCTATTTTATATAAAAAAATGATCTTTGTAAGGGACTTCGTCTCAATCTTCATTCATTGAGGCATATTTTGTTTTATACACAACTTTCCTTTATACGGTGTCTAAACCCCTTTGACTTTTACTTTTATTCAAAAGGAATATTTTTATACGAAGCATTTTTACTAAATGAAAAAAGGAATGTTTTCTCTTATGTATGTGTATAAAACGACTTCTCCACCACTGTGACTATTATTTGAGTTTCAGCTTCCTCTACAAGCCATAACTTTTTTTAAATGAAAAATAAATACAAAGTTTTAATTTTCTTTTATTTTGGTATTGAAAATGGTTTTGATAATGTTTTTATTATATCAATGTGTTTTATTGATATATTGTGATTGAAATGTGGAAATTTTATGTTTCCTTTATGCATGTTTTATGTGATACGATTATGTTATGATTTATGATATGTTTAAACCTGTTCATATGAGGAATGCCTTGGACTTAATAAGTGACGGGTGGAGCCCGCCATAGCTCCTTGATGCATCGGCAGGTCTCATGAGACAAACTAGTGTCTTGGCATGAGGCCTTGACAAAATATTATTTGTAGTCTTGGAACGAGGCATTGGCTACGTGGTTATGACAGTCTGGCATTATGCATTCCATCATTATGAAAATAGTTATTGATATTGCATGTGATTATTCGACTAGTAGAATATCCATGTGAGTAAGTAAATGGAATTATTTTATTTTATTTTTGCCATATTATGCTATAGTTCAAGTTGAAAAAGGCTTTTGTTTTAGTTATACATTGTCCTAAATGTTAATTTTTATTTATGAAAGCTTCCATAATATTTTTATCCTTACTGATCATCTGAGCTCACCCCTTTCAATGTTTTAATATTTTCCAGGATGTCAAGAAGTTTTTTATGAATGACCTGTAGGGATAGTCAGAAGAGGATATGAGTGTGGACTATGGAGACTTTGTTATTGTATATTTTCACTTTATGATGTAATGTAACATTTATGAATGTACATAGTGTTTCCAAGGCTACTAAACTAATCGGTCTTTCGAGACGTGATCTTTTGTGATCATTCCAATGTTACGCAATAATGCACCGACCTCGGGTAACTGGGGTCGGGGCGTTACATTTCCCAATAATGGAAACTGAATGGAGAATAGGTACCTATTGTACATTATGAAGAGGGTATATTCAATGAATGGGGTTTGAAAATCATTCTTGACGATGATCAACTGTTCTAATTGAAAACATTGTCTTCCATGTTTCTATGTGGCCAGATTCTACTAGTGCATGTTTTCGATACTAGGTTCATATCCACAACCTTTATTATTGATGTCCAATTAGCCATTAGAAGATGAATTAATCTTTATATCCTATTCTTGGAAAAAATATTCCATCAATTGAGATGAATTAGTAATGGGAGACCACCACACTAGCTAGTAGGGTCCCCTCCATATTGTCTAGGGCTAGAAAGTGTGTCATATGAAAGGCCATTCATTCATCAACCCTCAATAGATATCAGGATCTATTATTCATCAATATATCCAAAGCATGAGTAGGTTAATGCAATTATAATTGAGTGAACAAGAAATGAGGGAACATATCAACCTCCATGATCATTTTACCTATGAATCTTGTTCCTCCCCCTCTGGTATTTTGTTGAATGAAGAATATAACAATTTTGTTAATAGATTAAATCTTTTCTCCTTGATGGAAGGAATTCTAGTTTTCCATATTGATGGGGAACTTATCTATGATGGATATTTACCATGCATATTTTCTCTCCAATTTAATTGTATTCCGATGAAGTGTCCCAGAGCCTCAGTAGCACTAGTTATGAGAGGAATTTGATGATAATCCGTCATCTTTAGATGATTTCCACTGACAAGGATACTCAACATCTGATCAAACTTCCTCCTTACACAAGTCTTCAACCTACCCTTACTGTAGCCTGTGAAGAGACCTGTATTAGATCATACCCTACAGGTTAATTGGCACAACGTGTACCCGTTATCAAGTCTATAAAGGCACTCGAGGCTAATGGAAAGTAGAAGTAAGCAGCTAAGCATCTGAGTCCTGGGAAGAATCTAAGGAGAACCCTTGTTTTCGAACCACCTAGTAAACTTTTGAGGGCCTGGAGTTCAGAACATCCCACTATCGGTGCCACTTATCAGGATAAATTTTTCCCTTATGATTGTGTTTTCCCCGTGTCCTAGAAACAATGGGATTCTTCAAGATGTGGTTATTCATTTCATGCTCAGTATTCTCTCACATTATGGTGATTTATTCTGGAGAAAGAGGTTGAATTAACTAGGTTTGGCTATGTGTCATTATCTGCTAGTATTTCTTATGATGATGAATATGAAATGGTTATTCTCTACATTCAAGAGAATGAATCCATGATTCATTCTAGATAGAATCATTGTATATATTCTTATCGAGTACTCATTATGGTGAGTAAAGAGGTTAATGATGATAATGATATCAATAGTCATGCCTTCGGGGATGCTAATGAAACTAAACCACCTACCTCAACTAAGGTGGTGGAGATTTCTCAATCACCCCCAGGGTCTCTCAAACACTCATTCCTATAGGGTATTAGGTTGGTGAAGATATTAAGAATGAAATTACAGCTACCATAACCCATATCAATTCTCGATGGGGAGATTCCTGCATTACCCAACCCTATTAGTAAAGAATTTCAAGGGTCTTGGAAAGATTGGGATACATTGTGGGCCTGTATGTCGGTATAAGACCCTTGTGACATGATTTAGAAAGAGACATTTAGACGAAATGTATTTGGATCCATCATTCCTCATATGCGGATTTTAGCTTATGAGAATCTATGCAAGGTGACCATGAATCTGTAAGAGAAAGCTTCATGCCTCCACTCTTCCAAGCATAGAGTTTACTGGCCTAACTAGATAGAATACATGGTGGTAATCATAGAGCCGATTGACCCAAAGACAGTTAATAGTGTCAAAGAGGTATTTACGGTTGTTAAAATTGATCATACCAAGAAAAAAATTTATAACCTTACAACCTTATTCCTCTTTATTGTAGGAATTTGGGGAAATTTGGGAGGTGACTGCTTCCATAGAATACAATCCCAGTGGTAACGTAGATGGGGAGGAAATTTCATCTGACATGAGAGTCAATGGTGAGGGATCTCCTGGAGCCATGGAACATATGGAGGTAGTCCTTACAGATTCAACCAGGTAATTTTCTCCCCCATCCCCATCCTCATCTCCTTCGATAAGATTATCCCCATGGATCACCATGAAGTGCTACTAGGAATATCAACGATCGATGTGTATATGGTCAAGGATAAGAGGTGAGTGTTACATTTTCCATCATATATAATCATTTAATTTTTGATTACTAATTGAGCTCGCGACTTGGTTTAGTTCTGATAAGTAATTCGTCAGAGATTTCCTAGACAACTACAACTCCTCTTTTGGAAGTATATAAGATACCACCAGTAGCTATGATTGAACATGATAGGGAATCTATGACACTCGAGGTAGTTGGGGGAATCCCTATCCCTAAGGGGAACTTGTTCAGAATCAAATGGAACCTATCCCAATAGTGATAGGATCCTTAGAAGTTGATACTTTGGATGAATGAGTTGATCCCACCCCTATAGAAAAATTGTGGTAATTTTACCGATGGAATCTGGGTTGGGTGGGGATCCCGAATTAACTATGAACATCATGGAGATTTTAAATATTGAGATATGAACTACTCTTTGTCAAATGGAGTTTTCCCTCATAGAGGGGGATGTCTTCAAGATTTGATGTTCCTGCTGGGCATACTAATCCCACCCCCTAGGGGAACAACTATGGATGAGGTAGTTAATCAGACCCAAGGGGAATCAGAATTATTTGTTTTCCCCAGATCTATGGTGATTATTCCAACATGTACAGTTTTGGTGAGTGATCTTATGGAATCTACCAACCTAGATGATCATGGTCTCATTCCATGGGTGTATTTTGATGATTCTAAGGTCCATTCAAGGGTCGAGGATTCAATACTTGATCTTTCAGGTGGTGATGACATAATGGAGGCCAAATAAATTAATGTCCTAGTGAGAGGTTACTTTTCCACCTCTAAAACTATCCCCATTTTTTATATATATTTTTACTTTTGGGATTTAGATACCCAATATTACAATATTTTTAATTCATGATCATTACTAGAAGTAATTATGGTTATAATCAGTGTCCCAAAATCCCAACTTTCCATCGTTACGAGGGACCCATCAGTTGCGAAGTCAAGCCATAATGGGACTGCAGAGCTAAGTCCCTCTCTAGTGGCTATTATATTTGAAAAAATCCCACAGTATAAGAGTGAATTTGAGGTGGATCTGGAGTATATAGATGAAAATCACACTACTTGACAAAAACTACGGAAGGAAATCTGTAATTTGATTATTTTGACCCCTCTTGTAGACAATCAAATGAAACTTCCAAAATTATGCCACAATTTTTCATTTATTGGGTATGGGGGTTCAATTATAATGGAATCTATGATATAGTGAAGCAAGTATTTTTTTCTATAGCTAGAACTATCATTCTATATTCTCGTCTTTATATCACAGATTCTACAACTCATCTTTTTGTATCCAGGGAAATCCTTATTAATGAATCCATAAAACATGATGAGATGGACACAAAAATACATGGTTCACTGACAGAGCAGAGGGCCTTAGTATAGTGACATCACCAAGAGGTGGAACGACCGAGTCAGGAACTGGAATGTCTCAGGAAAGAATTTATGTGAACTATGCATGTAGTCAATGAAGGAAAGTAAGTAGTGGATGAGGACAAAAATTCTGGATCAGATGCAACTATGGAGATTGAGGCATTCCATGACACCTTAGATATTGAGACTACAACCCTATTAGAGCTTCATCGATCCATAGAATAGTCTAACAATGCATCATTTATTTGAAGATCTACAGAATGTATTTTTAATTACCATGTCTCACTCATACATATAGAATTCAGGTTGGGATGCTTCTTCATTATTACTTGATAGAATGATAACTTTTTTTTACCCCACTATATACCTCTTATCCTGTCCTGCAATTCCAATTAACTACAATCGATTTCTATTTGAACTATAATATTCCCTGAATTATTGATTTACATCATGATATGGGAGAATTAGGTTGAAATAATCATATAATGCTCTAATTGTTTCCTGAATCAAGGGATATGGTGAGCATAGTTTGACTGTTTCATGGGTTATATAGAAAACCCTATAAACGTTGTGTCTTTTATTTTATCACCCTAATGTTTTCCAAAGACATTTTATGATGTGAAATTAGTTGTTATAAATTGAATTTTTCTTAGGACACTCTTTTCGGTCTTTCCACCTAACAATATTTATGTCTATTTAATACTTCATTGCTTGATATTTTTCTTAGACGTTGGAAATCCTTAGTTTAGTGAGCTGGTACTCAAATTGTTTCCATGGTTTCCATTGCAGGTTTGCATCCTAGTGAGTTTTGTGTCTGTTTTCATACTATGTTTAGAGTTTTTCAAACACGAATAACTTTACTTATGTTTTAGGTTGACCATTTTGACCATGAATTACAGGGTGAAGTCCCCAATTAAGACTCATTGACCAAGGATGTCCAAATATTATTCAAATATGAATGAGGGATCTTTAATGACCTTGACTTTTTGGTTTCTAGATATAGTTTGAGATATGGGGCATGGAAGCCATGTAGAATATGGAGGTGAAAAAAATTCTCTCTTGAGGATGAATTTTCCTTAAGTTGACACGACCCTTTTTCTGGGAAACTTATGCAGAACCACGAGGTAATATTGTGCATAGTAAAACATAGGTGTCCTTGGGGCATTGTCCTTTCATTTTCTATGGACAATTAATTTTATGGAATTTTTTATTTTCTTTCCTTGTAAGATCATAGTGGGTGGCCCATTAGTGTAATGATATCTGAAAATGACTGGACATCGGTATCATCCTTTAATAGGAATTCCACTCCCACATGATTTTTACTTGTGTAAATTAGGTTGAATAATTGTGTAGTTTAGCACTGTACAACCAGGAAAATTTGAACTTATGATTTAAAGTATTTATAATATGACCAATGTGGTAAATGATTCAAATTTCTCATGGTAGTCTCACCAAGAATGTTATATCATCTTTAGGCATGAAAGGGGAAAAATACGTAAACTATATTTTGGGGGGATTCTGAAACTCGGGCATGAGGTGGGACATAAACATTATAGGGGCGTACGGAGGTAGGAAAAACCTCTCCTAAGGGTGAGATTTCCTTTAGTTGAAATTAATTTTTGATGGAAAACGTATGGAGATCCACCAGGTCATATTGGGCATAGTCAAATAAATGTTTCCTTAGGATAATTAACTTTAATTTTCAATATCCAAGGATGTTTATGGGGATTTATAACATTACATACACATAAAATACCTTAAAATATAAAATAACTTAAAAACATAAAATCCTAAAATTTCCATAAAATAACTAAAAATTCATAAACTCAAAAAGTCTTGAAAACACGTATGAAAACCATAAAAACCTAAAAAAATAAAAACCCCTTAAAATCTAAATAACATTAAAAACCGTAAAAAACCGTAAAGAAACCAAAAACACCAAAAAATCCTATAACACCTGACAACCTAAAAAACAAAAATACCCATAAAAACCATAAAAAATCACTAATAAATCTATAATCACTTTAAACCAAAAAATACATTAAAAATACTGAATAACTCAAAAATCACTAAAAAACTCAAAAAAACTCCTAAAAATCCATACACCCCATAAAAATAATAAAAACCCAGAAAACCAACAAAATCCTTAAAAGAACTATAAACCTAACAATCCTAAAAAAGAACTAAAATCACAAAAAATGTAAAAAAAATTAAAAACATAAAATACCCTAAGAAAACCATAAAAACCTGAAAACCCTAAAAACCCATAAAAAACCTAAAAACATTAAACACAGTAAAAACTATAAAAAACCTGAAAACCCCTAAAAACCATAATACCCCTAAAATAATTAGAAACCCTAAAACCCAAAGAAAAACTATATCCCACTAAAACACTAAGAACCTTTTAAACCCCTATAAAAATATATAATCATAAAAAACATTAAAACCCTAATTAACTCAAAAAATCCCAAAAAACCAAAAACCCCAAAAAACCTCTAAAATCCCTAAAATCCCTAAAATCCCTCAAAATCCCAAAAACCCATAAAAACATAAAAATATTAAAAGTGCATAAAAATCACTAAAACATAAAAAGTCAAAAAATCCTGAAAACCCGTATGGAAAAATTAAAAACATAAAAACACTTAAAACCCCTTAAAACCTAAATAACGCTAAAAACCAGAAAATACCCTGAACATCTTTAAAAACACTACAAAATCATAAAACCCCTAAAAACAAAAAAAAATCTAAAACCCATAAAAACAAAACAAAACCACTAAAAAATCAAACAAATCAAAAAAAATTAAAAATCTAAATAACATTTAAATCACTAATTACACAAGAAACCCTAAAAATACAATAAAAACTTAAAAACCCATAAAATCCCTAAAAAACAGAAAATCCTAAAAAATCACTAAAACCCCCAAAACATAAAAAACATATATGCCATAAAAAACCCCTTAGATAACCTCAAAGACATAAAATATCTTAAAACCCCTAAAAACAAAAAAAAACACTAAAAATTTTAATAAACCCTAAAAGGCTCTAAAAACCCTAACCACTAAAAACCATAAAACCCAAAAAAATAAAAAAAATACCCCAAATCCCTTAAAAACCATTAAAATCACTAAAAACTCTACAAACACTTTGTAACCCTAAATAAATTTAAAAACTTTAAAATTCCTTAAAAATACTAAAAAACACATAAAACCCCAAAAAACCATAAAATCCAAAAAGGCTTCAAAATCCCAAAAACACTCAAAACCATTGAAATAATAAAAATTCTCTATAAATCCCTAAAAACATAAAAGACGCTAAAAACTCTAAAAACCCTAAAACCCTAAAAACCATATGAAAATATTAAATACCAAAAAAACATAAAACCCCTAAAAATCCAAAAAAAATAAAACCCCTAAAAATTTAAAAAAAACCCTAAAAGCATAAAAATCCTAAAAAATCCCTACAAATCCCTAAAAGCGAAAAAAACCATAAAACACCTAAAAATACAAATTAACCCTAAAAACCGTTAAATCCTTTTAAAAATGTAAAAAATGATAACAAACATAAAAACCCTAAAACCCTAAATGCCCTAAAAACCTTAAAAAACACTCCAAATCCCAAAAAACCTTAAAAACCATAAAAATAATAAAAATCCTGAAAAATTAATAAAAATATTAAAAACCCAAAAACTCTAAAAAATATAAAAACCAAAAAACAATTAAAATAGGTAAAAACTTAAACACCCTTAAAAATCTTAAATACAACAAAAGATCCTAAAAACCAAAAAACCCCCAAAAGCCCTAAAAATATTAAAAACCATAAAAACCAATAAATACCCTACAACCTAATAAAAACTATAAACTAATTTGAAAACTATAAAAATATTTAAACATGGAAAAACATTAAAAACCCTCAAATAATAAAAAAACCCAAAAAAACCAAATAGCCCATTAAAACCCTAAAAACCTAAAAGCCCCTCAAAATCCCATAGAACCTTAAAAATACATAAGAATCCAAAAAATACATAACAATCACTAAAATAGAAAAAATATCTAAAAACCATCAAATACACTAATAAATCAATAAAATCAAAAAATAACAAAAACCCCTAAAAACATTAAAAGTGATACAAACCCAAAAAAACTCTAAAAGACCCTAAAACCCCTAAAACCTCATTATACCATAAGAAACATAAAAAACTGAAAGCCCAATAAAACCCCAAAACCCACTATAAACTATGAAAACCCTTAAAAACTCAAAAAAAAACAGAAAACCATAAAAAAAATAAAACTATAAAAAACTTCAAAATCTTTAAAAAATATAAAAATCAACTAAAATCCTAAAAAAGCCCTAAAAATACCTAAAAAGGTAAAAAAACCATAAACACCCCTATGAAAATTTTAAAAACATTAAAACACTTAAAACCTAAAACCCTAAAAAACACTAAAAACCTAAAAACCCCTTAAACCAAACCCCCCTAAAACATAAAAAACCTAAAACCTCTAAACCCCTAAAAATTTAAAAAAAAAACTAACAAAATTTAATCCCCTAAAAATGATACAAAACTATAAAAATCATTAAAACACCTAAAAAAAATAAAAAAATCCTAAAAACCCAAAACACCTTAGAAAACGTAAATACCCTAAATACCCTCAAAATCTGTAAAAACTCAAAAAACCATAAAAACCATAAAAAGCCAAAAAATTACATAAAATTATAAAAACCATAAAACCATGAAAACCCCTGTGAAAACCCTGAAAACCTAAAAACACTTAATACCCCTAAAAACATAAAAAACAATAAAACCCCTCAAAATCCTTAAACCCCTAAAACCCCATAAAAATACTAAAAAATCAATAAAAATAAAAAAATGTAAAAAAATCTAAAACCATTCAAGGTCCCTAATAAAACCTTAAAACCCTAAATACACTTAAAACCCTAAATACACTTAAAACCCCAGAAATTCAAAAAATAATGAAAACCATACAATCCAAAAGAAGTCACTAAAAATATAAAACACCTAAAAACTATAAAAAACTCTTAAAATCCCTAAATCCCCAAAAAACATATAAAACACTAAAAATAATTTAAACACCTAAAAACATTAAAAACTATTAAAAACATTAAAAATCCTAAAAAACTAATCCCCCCAAACCGTAAAACCTCTCAAAAACCCTTTAAACCATAAAAATTTGAAAAAATCACTAAAAATACATAAAAACATAAAATACCCTAAAAAACCTAAAAAATCCTAAGAATAGAGGAAAAAAAACATAATACATTTTAAAAAACTAAAAAAATGATAAAACCTCAAAAATATACCCAAAATCCCTCAAAATCCCGAAAAACCGTAAAAAAACCATAAAAATCATAAAAAATTCCATAAAAGTTCCAAAAAACCCTGAAAACAAAAAACCCTAAGGATACCTTAAGAAGATAAAAGCAATTTAAACTCATAGAAACATTAGAAACATTAATAACCTCCAAAGAATCTGAACACTCAACCCCCCCCCCCCCATAAAACCATAAAAACCACTAAAAAAATTAAAAAACCTACAAACCAAGAAAAACCCTAAAACCACAAAAAACTAAAAAAAACTATTAAACCCATAAAAACATTAAAATACTTAAAAATCTATAAAAACACAAAAAAACTCAAAAAAATCATACAAAACCTATAAAACTTTAAAGTCCCTAAAAATCATTAAAATCCCTAAAAACCGTAAAAAACATGAAAATCATAAAAATCCCTAAAAATGTGTAAAAATATAAATAACTAAAAAAACTTGAAAAACCCTAAGAAAACCTTAAAAGCATAAATAAACATAATTCCCTTAAAAATAAAATCCCTAAAATACCTAAAAAACCATAAACCTCTAAAAACCCTAAAAACCCAAAAAACCCTAAAAGCCCCTAAAATCATAAGAAACCATAAAAACCTATAAAAACATTAAAAATATTTAAAAACGACTAAAACTAAAAAAATCCATGAATCCCATAAAAACGAAAAAAAACTCTAAAAAACCTTAAGACCCCTAAACAACTCAAAAAAAAAATTAAATGCCAAAATACCAATAAAAACCCTAAAAAGACCTAAAACCCCTCAAAATACCTAAAAACGTAAAAGGTAGAAAAATTTGAAAAAATCCATAAAAATAGCTAAAAATTCAAAAATACAACACCCCTAAGAAACCCTTATAAACCTAAAAAATCTTACAACCCTTTAGAAACCTAAAAATGATAAAATCCTAAAAACCCTAAAAGACCATAAAGCCCCTCAAAACCCCTAAAAACAATAAATCCCAAAAAACATTAAAAAAACTAAACACTCATTAAAACCATAAAAAACTAAAATACTAAAACCATTAAAATCTAAAAAACGTTAAAAACATTAGAAAAACTTTAAAAAAACCTTTTAAACCTAAAAAACTGAAAACAAAACACTAAAAACCCAAATAACCATAAAAGCGCTAAGAAATCTAAAACCTATCAAAATATATGAAACCCTTAAAAACCATAAAAATCATAAAATAACCCTAAAATCCATAAAAAGGTAAAAAACCCTAAAAACATAAAAATCACTAAAAACCATAAAAAACATAAAACCCTAAAATTCAATAAAAACCCTAAATCACTAAAATTCCTAAATAACCCCTAAAAATCATTGAAATGTAAAAAACTCTAAACCCAGAAAATAGGAGAGAAAATGTTAACAACCTCAAAACACATAAAACCACTAAAAATCCAAAAAATGTAAAAAACCCTAAATGATCTAAAAACTATAAAACCCCTTAAATCCATAAAAATTCCCAAAACCCTAAAAACTATAAAAATCGAAAAAAAATACATACAAACTAGAAAATTGTAAAAACCCATAAAAACTATAAAAACAAAAAGAATACCATATAAACAGAAAAAAAACATAAAAACTCAAAAAAATAAAAAAAATGATTAAAACCAAAGAAATTCCCTAAAACCCTCGAAAAACCAAAAAACCCATAAAAACCATAAAAACCCAAAAAATTCATAGAAACCTGAAAAAACCACTAAAATCTATAAAAAAATCCATAAACCCATAAAAATGTTAAAAAATTTTAAAAACTCATAAAACCCTAAAAAATAAAAAAACCCCTAAAACCCCAAAAAACCCATAAAAACCCTAGAAAATCTATGAAAAAATAAAACCCTAAAAACCCTAAGAAACCATAAAAATCCTAAAAAATTAAAAAAATACCTAAAAAATTTACACCCCCTAAAAACTCTAAAATCACTAATATAACCTTACATCCTAAAAACACATAAAACCCCAAAAAACATAAAAAATGATAAAAACCCTTAACAACCCTAAACCCCATAAATATAAAAGAACCCTAGATCCTTAAAAACCATCTAAATCATAAAAACTAAAATCCCACTAAAATATATAAAAAATATTTAAAAACATGAGCCTATTAACAATCTTTAAAAACATTTATACATGTAAAATACTAACAAAAAAACCAAAAAACAATAAAAACCCTAAAAACCCTAAAACCCCTGAAAATCCCTAAAAACCCCAAAAATAATAAAAATCATAAAAACCACCCAAAATACAAAAAAATTGTATGAAACTAAAAGGAAATAAAAAAACCTAATAAAATCATAAAAACCGAAAACAATTTAAACTGAAAGAATACCTAAATATGTTAAAACACAAAAAACCCTCATAATCACTAAAAACCCTAAAAAAATTAAAATCCTAAAAATGTCCTAAAAATACCTAAAAACATAAAAAACACCGAAAACACTGAGAAAGAAAAAGAAAAATTTTAAAACCTAAAACACTTAAACCCCTAGAAATCCATAAAAAAATCTAAAAACCCAAAATTACGCTAAAAACTGTAAAAAAAACTAAAACCCCAAAAATCCCAATAAACCATAAGAACCATAAAATTCCAAAACATAAATATAAATCCGTAAAAAACTAAAACAACCAAAACCCTGGAAAACACACTAATAATTGCATATAAACCTAAAACACGTAATATCCATAAAAACATAAAAATTTTAAAAACACTAAAAAACCAAATATCCCTAAAAGAACCTAAATTCCCTAAAAATCATGTAAACTAATAAAACCCTAAAACCTTAAAATCCCTAAAAAACCATGAAACCCCTAAATTTAACTAAAAACTCCAAAAAACCATTTAAACCACAAAAAACATTAAAATACTCTAAAGAAATTTAAAAACGTAAAAACTCAAAAAACCCCAAAACCAATAAAAACCATAAAACCCAAAATCCCTAAAATTCATAATTCCCTCAAAATCCATAAAAATATTAAGAAAAAATAAAAATCCTAAAAAATTCCAAAAAATACAAAAAAAAAATAAAAACCTAGAAAAATCCTAAGAAAACCTTAAAAACCCTACAACACCTAAAACCCATAAAAAACTAAAATTTGATAAAAACCATAAAAGACACTAAAAACATAAACCCCATAAAACCATAAAAAACATAAAACCCTTTAGAACCCTCAAACCCCATAAGAACCCAAAAACCCCTAAATACATTAAAAAACTCTAAAAACCATTAAAAACCTAAAAAACACATAATAGAATCTGGAAAATTGCAAAAAACCAAAAAACCAAAAACCCTCAAAATCCCTAAAAACCATAATAACCCATAAAAATCCAAAAAAAACCCTAAAAAACTATAAAACCCCTCATTAAACCATAATAATACATTAAAAATCCGAAAAACAATTTAAACCCCTAAAAACCTAAAAAATGATAAAAACCCTAAATTCCCTAAAAACCCTAAAAAATCCCTCAAAATATTGAAAAACACTGAAAACAATAACATCATAAAAATCCATCAAAATGCCTAAAAATGACTAAAACTCTAAAAACCATGAAAAACTCTAAGAAAACATTCAAAACCGTCAATACACATAAAACACCTAAAAACCTAAAAATTACTAAATAACTAAATAACCAAAAAAAGACCCTAAAGACCATAAACTACTAAAAATATTTAAAAAACCCAACAAACATTAAAACCAATAAAAAAATTAAATACCCCTTAAACACATAAGAACATTTATAATCATTAAAAACTCTTTAAAAACCTAAAAAATCATAAATATCCTAAAATCCCAAAAAAATCATCAAAAACTAAACACCCACAAATTCCCTGAAAACATTAAATACCATAAAAATCCAAATAACCCCTTATAATAAAAAAAACATAAAAAACCCTAAAAAATTGCTGAAAACCGAAAATAAGACATTAAAAAACTAAAAACAAATAAAACCAATAAAATCCTAAAAATGATAAGACCCCCTAAACCCCTAAAACACAATAGTAATAATAAAAACCAGAAAACACTAGAAACCTTTTAAACCGTAAAAATCATAAAAACACTACAAACCCGCTAATAACTCTAAGAACACTTTTAACTCAAAAAAATAATAAAAACAATAAAAAAATAGAAACCCGTTAAACAAAAAAAAACCAAAAAAACCAAAAAATATTAATACCCATAAAAACATTCAAAAATCTTAAAAAACCTCAAAGACCAAAAAATACTAAAAAATCCGTCATAATTTCTCAAATAGAAAAAACACTAAAAACCTAGAAAATACCTAAGTAATCCTTAAAAACCTAAGAACAATTAATCCCCTATAAAACCTAAAAAATGAAAAAACCAAAACACCCCCTAATAACCCTAAAAACCCCAAAAACCCGGAAAACCCTAAAAACCCTAAAAATCCTTAAAAACCCTAAAAACAATATAAATACTAAAAAATTTCTAAGAATCCCTAAAAATTTAAAAAACCCTAAAACATCTAAAAATCCATTAGAAAACCTTAATAACATAAAAACAATTAAAACTCATGAAAAATTCTAAAATCACAAAAAAAACTATAAAGACCCTAAACCACTAAAAACCATAAAAACCGTAAAACTATAGAAATCCCCAAGCACCCTAAAAACCAGTAAAACTCTATAAAACTTTTAAAACCCAAAAAAATTAAAAAACACTAAAAACCCTTAGAAAATTAAAAAACCTAAAATCCCAAAAAATAATAAAACCCCTAAAACCCCTAAAACCCTCAAATTCCTAAAAACCACTAAAAGCACTAAAAACTAGAAAAAATCCTAAAAAATACATATAATCAAAACCCCCCTAAAATCCCAAAAGACCCTGAAGAAATCCTAAAAAACATAAAAACACTTAAAAGGTATACAACCCTAAAAAATTATATAAACCATAAAAAACCAAAAAACCATCAAAAAAAATAAAAACCATAAAACCTAGTAAAATATATAAAAGTGCTTTTAAACCCTAAAACCCCAAAAGCAATATAAAACTCTATGACCTTAAAACCCTTAAAAACTCTAAAAAACCTTAAAACATTGAAAATGCTAAAAAAATCCCTAAGAATCCCTAAAAACGTAAAACCCCTAAAAATTATGAATAACCCTATGAAAAACATAAAAACCATAAAAAAATTAAAACATTTAAATAAATAAAAAATGATAAAACAATAAAAAGGATGCTAAAAACCCAAAGCCCCATCAGAATCCCTAAAAACTCTAAAAACCATATAATAATAAAAACCAAAAAATAACTAGAAAAACTCATAAACCCACAAATAATCCTATGATAACCTTAAAAACCTAAAAACATTTAAACACCACAAAAAGTAGAAAACATTAAAACCCCTAAAAACCCTTAAATACCCTAAATACCTTAAAAAGTTCTAAAAACACTAAACCCTTTAAAAACTATAAATGACCATAAAAACCCATAAAAACACTAAGACCACTAAAAACCTTAAAAAACACTAAAACTCAAAAAAACTCTAAAATATGGAAAACCTTAAAAACTGAAAAACCCGATAAAAATTCTAAAAACCCTAAAAACCCAAAAAAAAATCTCAAAATCCCAAAATACATTGAAAACCAAAAATAATAAAAATACTAAAATAAGTAAAAAAAAACTCTAAAAATGAAGGAAAACCATTAGAAAACCATAAAAACCTAAAAACACATAAAACATCTAAAATAATAATAATTTATAAAACCATTGAAAAACAAAAAATAGTCAAAATACCTAAAAACCCTAAAACCATAAAAATTATAAAAGGCCCTAAAATTACACAAAAACATAAAATCTCCAAACACCCTTGAAAAACCCCATGAAAACCATAAAAACATAAAAACACATAGAACACTTAAAGAACCTTAAAAATGAAAAAAACCCTAAAAACCCCTAGATTAACCCTAAAAACTGAAAAACCATAAAACCCATAAATTACACAAAATACCTTATAAACCATAAAGCATTATAAAAACCATAGACGCCACTAATAACATTAAAAACCCTTTAAACCCATAAAAATGATAAAAAATCCCAAAAAATCTAAAAACCCTAAAACCTCTAAAAATCCATAATGCCCTAAAAATCTAAAAAAACCCTAAAAGTGTAAAAAAACTAATAAACCCCCAAAACCCTATGAAAACCTTAAAAACCAAAAAATAATTAAAACCCCTAAAAACATAAAAATTCAGAAAAGCAAAACACCGCTAAAATTATTTAACACCCTCAAAGGACCATAAAACCCTCAAAACCCTAAAAATAATTAAAAATTACTTAAAACCCTAAAAAAGTATAAAAATCTTAAAACCATGAAAACCCATAAAAAACTAAAAACACATAAAACCCCTAAAAACCTACAAAGACTTTAAAAACCCTAAAACTCTAAAACCCTAAAAAACCTTAATGACCCTAAAAACCCATAAAAACTATAAAACCTAAAAAACCCACTAATAACTTTTACAACACTATAAACTCTTAAACACATTAAAAAACTCTGAAAACCCTTAAAGTGCTAAAAAACTCAAAAAACCACTAAAACCACAAAAAACCATAAAAACCCTCAAATACCTAAAAAACCAGAAAACCCTAAAATCATTCAAAATTCATAAAAACCCTAGAAACCCATAAAAATCCTAAAAATAACACCAAAAATCTCTAAAAATGTATAAAACCCTGAAAAAACTATGAAAAACATAGAAACCTAAAAAAATTAAAACCCTAAAAACAAAAAAAAACCCCAAAATCGAAAACCCCCTAAATACCATTAAAACCCATAAATGAATAAAAACCATAGAACCCAATAAAAACTTGAAAAACCATTTAAAATGAAAAAAAATTTAATAACTAAAAAAAACTTAAAACCCCTAAAAATTGGAACAAATTAAAAAATCCAATAAAAAAAATACCCAAAAAACACAAAAACACTAAAAACCCACAAAAAAATTAAACAAATAATCTATAAAAAATAACTAAAACTCCCTAAGAT
This sequence comes from Viscum album, assembly GCA_963277665.1. Taxonomy (NCBI): domain Eukaryota; kingdom Viridiplantae; phylum Streptophyta; class Magnoliopsida; order Santalales; family Viscaceae; genus Viscum; species Viscum album. The sequence continues at coordinate 395,931,166 of OY728157.1, forward strand.
CCCTAAAATGTAAAAAATATTAAAATTCATAATAAAAATAATAAAACTGTAAAAACCTAGAAACACTTAAAACACATATAAATCTAAATAACCATAGAAACCTTAAAAACCACTAGAACACAAAACCACCAAAAACTTTAAAAATCTCTAAAAAACCATTTAAATCATAAAAATCTGAACAAAACCTAATACCTGAAAATCCATAAAATCCCTAAAACCCCTTAAAATACATAAAAACCCTAAAACCCCTTAAAAACCCTCAAACCCGTCAAAATCCCTAAAAACCAATCAAAATCCTAAAAATCCCAAAAATCCAGAAAAAACAAAAAACCCATAAAAAACATGAGAAACCCTAAGAAAACCTTAAATAACTAAAAACACTTAACAGTCCTAAAAATCCTGAAAATTCTAAAAACCCAAAAAAAAAAATAAAAAACCCTATAATAAAAAAACTATAAAACATAAAAAAATCGACAAACCCTTGGAACCCATAAAAAAATTAAAGACACAAAAACCATAAAAACTCTAAAAAATGAAAAAACACTAAAAACCCAAAAAACCAAAAAAAACATTCAAAACCCTTAAAAACCTTAATAAATCATAAATATCCTAAAAAATATCTAAAAATCCTTGAAAATATAAAAAACCCAAAACACCCTGAAAACCCCTTAGAAAACATTAAAATCCTATAAACACTTAAAACCCCAAAAAACCTAAAAAAACATTGAAAACCATAAATACCCCTAAAAACTTAAAATAGCTTTGAATCCCTAAAAATTCCTTAAAACAAAAAAAACCCCATAAAAAATTTTAAAATCCCTAAACATATCTAAAATCATAAATATCCCTAAACCCTATAAAAATATTAAAAGACCATAAACACCTAAAAACACATTAAACAGCTGAAAACACTACAGACCCTAAAAAACCCTAAAAAACCCTAAAAATACATATTACCCCTAAAACCCATAAAAATGAATGAAAATCACTAAGAACATAAAAAACCTAAAAAAATGTAAAAATACTAATAACCCTTAAAAACAAAAAAAACCTTTATACCACTAAAATCCAAACAATGATAAAAACCCTAAAAACCCTAAGAAGACCCTAAAAATCCTGAAACACCCTAAATACCATAATATCGAAAAAATCATTAAAAACCCTAAAACCAACTAAAATAGAAAAAACCCATAAAAACTCTAAAAACCATATGAAGCCAAAAAATGTTTAAATGCTTGAAGAAATATAAAAAACCAAAAATTACTAAACCCTAAAAAATAATAAAAACCTAAATACCATAAAAACCCAAAAAACCCTCAAAATCATAAAAAACCCAAAAAACCATTAAAATTATTAAATATCCCCAAAAACCATAAAAAATAAAAAACCCAAAAAATCATGGAAATCCCTAAGAAAAACCCTAAAACCTAAAAACACATAAAAACACTAAAAATCATAAAAAACTATAAAATACTAAAAACCATAAAAACTACTAAAACCCTCAAAATCCCTAAAAATTAACAAAAAAATCATAAGGAAACCCTAAAAATCAATAGAATCATAAAACTCTAAAAACCCCTAAGGAAACAAAAAAAAACACTTAAACCCCTTAAAACAGTAAAAATGAAACAAAACTCTACAACCATAAATAAACCCTTAAAATCATAATACCGCATTAAAATAATAAAACCAATAAAGACCTTAAAACATAAAACCCATAAAAATATAAAACCACTAATAACTATAAAAACCCTCTAATCCCCTAAAAATATTACAGAAACTGTAAAAACATTAAAACGCCAAAAAACTCAAACAAACTCTAAAACCCAAATAAATACATAAAAATCCAAAACAACCAAAAAACCATAATCCCATTAAAATCCCAAAAACCCTAAAAACCATAATAATCATAACAAAGTCATAAAAATCCATAAAAATGTAAAAAACCCTAAAAACATTGAAAACACCTAAGAAACCCTTAAAACCATAAAAACATATTAAGCCCCTGAAACCCCAAAAATATGATAAAACCCCTAAATAACCAGAAAAAACTAAATACCCTCAAAATCCATATAAATTCTAAAAATATAAAAACAATAGTGAATCCCTAAAAATCTCTAAAAATGAAAAACCCAAAAACCCTGAAAAAACCTAAAAAATTATAAACATAAAATTTCATAGCCCCACCCCAAAAAAAAAACAAAATAACACTGAAAAACCAAAGAACCATAAAAGATTCTTAAAAACCAAAAAACTATAAAAACCATGAAAACATATAAAATCATTAAAAACCATAAATCCCATAAAAACTATAAACCCACTAAAAACTCTAAAAAACATTTAAACCCCTAAAAATGCTAAAAATTTATAAAACCCTTAAAACCCAAAAAATTCTAAAAAACCATAAAAGTAGTCAAAACCCTAAAAACACTAACAACCAAAAAATACCAAAAAATACCTAAAAATCCCGAAAAACATAAAAAATCCAAAAATTCCTAAAACAACTATGAAAAAAACACCCCAAAAATACTTAAGACCCCTAAAAACATAAAAAACACTAAAACCCCAAAAAAACACTAAAAACCCTAAAAATCATAAAAATCCTAAAAATCCTAAAAAATCCCTAAGAACCATAAAAATCTTAGAAATCCATAAGAATCCCTAAAAACATAAAAAACCATAAAAACCATAAAAACCCAAAGAAAATCTTAAATATATAAAACACTTAAAACTCCTAAAAACATGAAATCCCGAAATACCATAAAAACCCTAAAATACCAGAAACCCCCCAAACCCCGTAAAAATCATAAAAACTACAAAAAAATTAAAAAACCTAAAAACATAAAACCATAAAAACCCACTAAAACCCTAAAAACAATTTAAACTCCTAAAGAAATTATAAAAACTAATAAACATTAAAGACCTTTATTTTTTAAAAAACCAAAAAAACCTAAAATCCCAAAAAATAGAAAAAGTAATAAAACCACACAAAATCGCAAAAACTCATAAGAACCCCTAAGAAAAAAATCTCCAAAATCACAAAAACTGTAATAAACCCAAAAAACATTAAGTCCCATTAGAAAACCTTAAAACCTAAAAATACGTAAAATCCATAAAAATCTAAAAATTGATAAAAACCCTATAACCCTAATAATCCTGAGAACCCTAAAATCCTCAAAAATCCCTTAAACCCTAGAAAACCATAATAATAATTTTTTTTAAACTACCTAAATTCATAAAAAACCTTAAGAACCCTAACAACCTTTAGAAAACCATAAAAACCTAAAAATACTTAAAACATCAAAAAACATAAAAAACTAAAAACCCTCAAAACCCCTAAAATTCCCTAAAAATAATAAAAAACCCTAAGACCATAAATGTTAAAAAAATTAAATACCTCGAAAACCGATAAAACCCATAAAAAACCACTAGAAACTAAAATTATCCATTAAAACAATTATTTAAAAAAAATTATAAAAACATAAAAACTATAAGCAACTCAAAAAATAGCTAAACATCCAAAAAACCATAAAAACATAAAAAGCAATAAAAAAATAAAAATACATTAAACCCTTAAATGGTATAAAAATCTTTAAAAAAATCTAAAAAATCCTTAAAAATGTAAAAAACCCAAAAAACCCAATGGAAATTTTGAAAACAAAAAAACACTTAAAACCCATAATAACCTAAAAATGTTAAAATCCCTAAAGGCTCGAAAAATCATAAAAACCCATCAACATCCCTAAGACCCCTAAAAAATATTAATCCTAAAAAAATTATAAAAAACACCACAACATACCTAGGGATTATTACTGGAATCCTCCATGAAGGTTTTTCTTCACAAATCTGCAGCTTCACCCTTCCATCTTCAGCATCCACTGCTCAGAGTGGGAACCATGGTTTGGTTGGCATAGTAGTATTTCTATTATGGTTGAAAGGACCCGAGGTTCGTTTCACGTTCCCTTCTTTGTTGGCTTCCATACATAAGGGTCTGTATAAGGGGTTTCTTCTGGAAGATCGGTTGTCTCGGTGATGGGCGTGAATGGTTTTGGAGGAGGTATAGCACGATGGACTGGATTTCATGGTCGACCGTGATACGGTCATCACATATGCTTCTAGATCTGATTTTGGGAGGGTTACAGTGGATTTTATGTCTTCATGATGGAATAATGTGGATGAAGAGGGTGTTGTGTCGACTTGGTGGTGGAGTGCTTAGTCATGTCTAGTGGGATTTTAGATACGGTTTTCATCAGTTTTTGTAGAAGATAGAGGTACATGGTTAATATGGTTTCTATTCTTCTTCTTCGTTTCACCATGTTGATGTAGGTCCACTGATGTTGTTCTAAGTTCTAGTTTTTATGTAGGTATGTGGATTCTTGAGGTTCCAAAGCATTTTCCTTGGTTTCGTGTATCTTGAATAAGGATTTGGTTGGAGCTTTGTGAATTTAAGGATGTTTTGTTCAAAATATTTGTGTCTTGTTGTTTTGTGTTTTTTCTTTAGATGCTTCAATGGTGGTGGATGGATTGGTTATGGGTTGCTACGGGGGCTGGTTAGTGGATTTGATCTGAGGTGTTGGGAGCTATTTGGTCATGTTGTGCAATTACTGGGTCACTGGAGGATCTGTTTGGACCGGAGTTTGAACAAGCAGTTATGGGTGCTGTGGAATGGTTCTAGGCTTGGGTGATAGTGGTCTTGTTTTTCTGGTTATTCTGTTGGGTGTGAAATGATAGAATCTGAATGGGGAGGAGCTGTTGGTTGCTGGAAACTGAGTTGCTAGGAGCCAGTTGCTGCTTGGCTGGGAACTGTTGATGGAGGAGCTAGTTGTTGGAAAATTGGTGCTGGATACTGGTTGCTTCTTAGTTCAGATGTGATGAAGTTGACATATATTATTATGGTGTTGTTGGGTTTGTGTTGTTGGCAGTGGATATGCTTGGAAAGGTGGTGCTAGATACTGGAAACTGTGATGGTGTATACTGGTTGCTTCTTGGCTGAGTGGTGCTGAAGGTGATGATTTTACACGACATTCATAAGAAAACCATAAAAACCCTAATAACCATAATAACCCAAAATAACCCAAATAACCCAAATAACCCAAAAATCCCTTAACAATGTAAAAATCCTAAAAACAATAAAAATCTATAAAAAGGTAAAAAACCTCTAAATTCCATGAAAAATCCATAAGAAAACCATAAAAACCTAAATCACTTATACCCCCTAAAATCCCAAAAAATGCTAATAACCCCTAATCCCCCTAAAAATACACTTAAAACTCTAAAATCCTTAAAACCCATAAAATGCATAAAAATCATAAAACCCTAAAACATATAAAACCCTTAAAAAGAACTACAAACTCTAAAAAATCATTAAACCCCATAAACACACTAAAAACTTCTGAAAAACCATAAAACTCATAAAAAACTCTAAAACCCCTAAAACAAAAAAACCATATAAAACCAACAAATCCTAAAAATACGAAAAAACCCTCAAAAACCAAAAAACCATAAAAACCTTAAAAATCCTAAAAAAATCAATAAAATTAAAAAATTAATAATCCCAAAAATCCCTTAAAACACTATGAAAACCTTAAACACGTAAAAACACATAAATCCCTTTAAAACCCATGAATACGTAAAAACCCTAAATAGACCATAATAACCCAAAAATCCTAAAAAATAAAATACCACAAAACCCCAACCAAAACCAATAAAATCCTAAAAACCATGAATATCCCCTATGAAAACGTTAAAATACTAGAAAAACATAAAACCCTCTAAGAAATTAAATATATTTGAAAAACCTAAAAAACCATTAAAATCCCCCAAAACCATTAAAAACTCTAAAATCCCTTTAAAACCCAAAATATTAAAAACTATTAATAAACTTAAAAACCCTCAAACATACCCCCACCCCCATAAAACCAACAAAACCCTAAAACCATAAGAAAAACTTAAAAACCAAAAAACACTTCAAACCCTTCAAAACCTAAAAAATACTAAAAACCCTAAAAAACTAAAAACCCTAAAACCCTTAAATCCCTAAAAATATCTAATAATCCCAAAAATCCAATAAAAATAAAAAAATCATAAAAATATCTTAAAATGTAAATAATACTAAAGGCCTTGAAAAACCTTAAGAAAACCTCAACAACCTAAAATAAATTGAAACCCATAAAAACCTAAAAATTTTTAAACCCTAAAAAACCATAAAAACACCTTAAAACCCTATAAATCCACAAAAACCCTAAAAACCACTAAAAACTCTAAAACTATTTTAAACCCATAATGATGTAATATAACTCTAAAAAATTTGAAATACCATAATTAAAACCCCCCCTTAAAACCCTAAAAAACAAAAAAAACCCTTAAAAACACAAAAAATCCCATTAAAAAATCAAATTCCCTAAAAATCTCAAAAATTATAAAAATCCTAAAAAATCTCTAAAAACCCCAAAAAATGTAAAAAACCAAAAAAACCATAAAAACCCATAAGGAAAACATAAAAAAAATCAAAAACATCAACAACCCTTCAAAAACATAAATAACTCTAAAAACCCTAAAATCCTTAAAACCCATACAAAACATAAAAACCCGAAATACACATAAAAACCCAAAAAAACCTAAAAACTCTAAAAACACTTAAAACCACTAAAATGTTAAAAGGCATTAAAATACCTTAAAACCCTAAAAACACACAAAAATATCCTAAATCCCCCAAAAACCCTCAAAAACCCCAGAATTCCTAAAAACCATAACAAATTGAAGGAACCCTAAAATCCAAAAAATTGTAAAAGAAATCCCTAAAAATAATGAAAACCACCAATAAATCCTTAAAAACCTAAAAAACATAAAATACCTAAAACCCAGGAAATGATAAAGTCCCTTAAAACCATAAATCCCCTAAAACCCCTAAAAAACATCAAAATCCCTAAAAACCCAAAAATACCATAAAAAATTACAAAAGAATCCCTAAAAATACTTAAAAATATAAGAAACCTTAAAAATCCTAAAACCCATTTAGAGAAAAACGAAAACCTAAAACACTTAAAAGCTCTAAAAACTAAGAAAAACACTAGAAAATACAAAACCCTAAAGTACCCTAATAACCCTAAAATGATCAAAAAACCATAAAATCCCAAATACCTTAAAAACATTAAATACCCTAAAAATAATAAAAACAATATAATCCATTTAAACCACTAAAAACGTAAAACCATAAAATCCCAAAATACCTTAAATAGAATCAAACACTTAAAATCATAAAAACCATCCAAATAAAAAAGAAACCCTAAATATAATAAAAACTTTCAAAATATTTAAGATGCCTAGAAAATCCTAAAAACCTAAAAAGCCGTAAAATCTAAAAAAAGCTAAAAAAACTAAAATCATTAAATGTCCCATAAGAAAACCTTAAAAACCTAAAAACACTTAAAACCCCTAAATACCTAAAAATATAAATACCCTTAATCCCCTTAAAACCCGAAGACCCCCTAAAGCCATAGTAAATCCCTTAAAACCCTTAAAACCACAAAAATCCTTAAAAATCCATAAAATTGCCTAAAATGTAAAAACTATCAAAACCCAGAAAAACCCTAGGAAAAAAATAAAACCCTAGAAATACTTGAAACCCATAAAAACCTAAAGGGGATAAATACCCTAAAAACCTTAAAAGTCTATAAAAATATTAAAAACCCCTAAAAACCCTAAAGATACTTGACAAACTTAAAACCCCCAGAAACCAATAAAAGACCTAAAAACCAAATGAGAACTCTAAAAACTCTTAAAATCCCTAAAAACTCTTAAAAGTATAATGATCCTTTAATACCCAGAAAAACTCAACAAACCCTAAAACCGTAACAGCCATAAAACCCCTGAAAACAAAAAAAACACTAAAACCCCTCAAAATCCCTAAACCCCTTAAAAGATAAAAATTCTAAAAAATATCTAAAAACCCTAAAAATATAAAAAACCCCCAAACCCATGAAAACCCCTAATAATAACATAAAAACATAAAAACAGTTAAAACCCCTAAAAATATAAAAATTCCAAAGACCCAAAAAAACACAGAAAACCTCTAAAACCACTTAAAACCCTCAAAATCTCCAAAAACCCTTAAAAATAATTACAAAACCCTGAAAAATCCATAATATTTTTAAAAAAACTAAAAACTAAAAAAAACCAATTAATAATTAAAAACCTAAAAACACATAAAACCCATAAAAACTTATAACTTAAAAAACCTTAAAAACTAAAAAATACTTAAAAAACAAAAATACCCATAAAACAATAAAAACTAATAAAGATATTAGATATCCTAAAAAACCATAAAAACACTTTAGAAGATCTTTAAAATATGAAAACCAATTAAACAAAAAAGCGTTAAAAAATTTAAAAATTATTAAAACTCATAAAAACTGAAAAAGCCCTAAAACCCAAAAAACTAAAAAACATTTCCAAACACTTCAAAACCCTAAAATTCATCGAAATCTCTAAAACAAAAAAAATCCTAAAAATCCTAAAAATCCTTGATTTTCCAAAAAAATTAAGAAACCTAAAAACCTAAAAACCCCCTAATAAACCCTTTAAAACCTAAAAACACATAAAACCCCTAAAAAATATAAATATGATGAAATTCATAAAAACCCCTCGAACCCCTAAAATCCATATAAAACCTTAAAAAACATAAAAATCATTAAAAAGCCCGAAAAATACCATGAAAATATTAAAACCCCTAAGAAAACATTAAAAAAATCAAATATTGAATACCCCTAAAGATATAAAAAATGTTAAAACCCCTAAAAATGCCATGAAGATTCTAAACCCCTAAAAACTATAAATCCCAAAAAACATTAAAACCCCTAAAAATGCTTTAAGACCCAAAAAATTACAAAAAATATAAAAACCTTTTAAAACCATTAAAAGCTAAAATCTCTACAAACCTCAATAACCCTAAAAAACTAAGAAACCCTAAAAAACTAAGAAACCCTAAAAAGGAAAACAACCATAAAAACTCTAAAATACATAAAAACCCACAAAATTCATAAAACCCCCAAAAAAACAACTGAAATCATAAAAATCCCTTAAAAACCTAAAAACATAAAATTCCCTAAAATCCCTAAAATCCCCTAAGAAATCCATAAAAACTTAAAAAAACATAACACCTCTAAAAAAAATAAAACTCTAAAAACTGCCAAATCCCTTAAAACCCTTAAAACCCATTAAAACTCCAAGAATTCTTAAAAAAATCCAAAACCCCCTAAAAACACTAAATCTACTAAAAACTCTAAATATCCTTTAAAACCCTAAAAATGTTATACAACTCAAAAATTCCTTAAAAACTATAAAATGGTCAAAGAACCCCTTAAAACATTAAAAAACCATAAAACCCTAAAAAAACATTAAACCCCAACCCCACCAAAATCCCTATAAACCCAAAAATTGGTTGAAATCCATAAAAAACCCAAAAATATAAAAAAGCCTAAAAATAATGAAAAATACTTAGCAATATTTTAAAAAACAAAAAATAATTAAATCCCATAAGAGAAAAAAACACTAAAAACCCTAAAACCATTTAAAATCATAATAACCCTAAAAATGAAAAACCCCAAAAAACCATAAAACCCCCAAAAATCCATACAACCCTAAAACCACTAAAAACTCTAAAAATTATTTAAACCATTAAAAACATTAAAAACTCTAAATAACCTAAAAGACATAAAAACATAAAAAGAACACAAAAAACCATAAATACCCTAAAAAATACCAAAACACTTTAAATACCCCAAATCCATAAAAACCATAAAAATCCATAAAGCCATAAAAATACTAAAAAATGAAAAAAAACCCCAAAATCATGAAAAAAGGTAATAAAACCTTATAAACCTAAAAATAGTTAAATCAACATAAAAACCTAAAAAATGCTAAAACCCCAAAAAACCTCAAAATCCATAAAAACCCAACAAAACCACAAAAATCATAAATACCATAAAAATACATAGAATCATAACAAACCACAAAAATCCAAAAAACCTCTAAGAAAACATAAAAACCCTGACACAATTAAAATCACTAAAAATCCTAAAATACGCAAAATCCATAAAAAAACATTTAAAGACCCTATGAACCCAAAAAACCCCAAAAAACCCAAAAAACTCCTAAAACCATTAAAAAACCCTAAAACCCCATACAACCCTAAAAACAACTAAAACAATAAAACCATTTAAACTACAAAAAACATAAAAAACTCTAAAAAACATTAAAAATCTACAAAAATCAAAAAACAACTAAAAACCCAAAAGAACAATAAATTCCCAAAAAACCCAAAAACCCCTAAAAATCTTAAAAATCCTTTAAAACCCTAAAAACAGTAAAAACAATAAAAAATCTCTAAAAATCCCTAAAAACATAAAAAACCCTTAAAACCACTAAGAAAACCTTAACAATCAAAAACTGTTAAAAACCCTAAAACCATTAAATGGCCAAAATTTTTAAAAATTAATAAAATACCCTAAAGCCCCCCTAAAATCAAAAAACCCAATAAACCTTAAATACCGTAAAAACGCTAAAATGACATTAAAACTAGTAAAAAAATATAAACAACCATTCAAAACAATTTTTTTTAAAAAATAACCTCAAATTATTAATAATACTAAAAAATTCAAAAAATACTAAAACCCAAAAAATGAAAACATTTAAAACCACAGAACTGAACAATCCATGACTATCCCAAAGAACTCAAGATACAATAAAAATCAAAGAAATCCCTAAAAATCCATTAAAACATAAAAACACCTAAAAATCCATTAAAACATAAAAACACCTAAAAATCCTGAAAATCCCTAAGAAAAATTAGAAACCCTAAAACTCTTAAAACCCCTAAAAAGATAATAAAATTATGAAACCATAAAAACCATAAACCCTAAAATCCTAAAAACCCTAAAAACCCTAAAAACCCAAAAAACCATAAAAAACCCTAAAAACCATAAAAATCATAAATATCCATAAAATCCCTAAAAACCTAAATACCTAAAAACCTATAAAACACTAAGAAAATCATAAAATCCTAAAAACGATCAAAACACCTAAAAAAGGGTGAAACCCCTAAAACCCCCAAAACCCCTACAAAACACTAACCCCCCTAAAATCCCTAAATACTCTAAAAAACTATAAAATACTAAGAATACCTAAAAATACTTAGAAAGTAAAAAACCCCCAAAAAAACCTAAGAAAACCTTAAAAACCTAAAAACACATAAAACCTCTAAAACCCGAAAACACTAAAAACCATATAAAACCCTAAATATATAAAAACTAAAGAAACTCAAAATTCATAAAACCCCCAAAAACCATAAAAATCCAACAAAATGACCTAAAAGTCATAAACTTTAAAAAATCAACAAAACCTCAAAATCTATAAGAAAACATTAAAAACCTTAAAACACTTAAACTCCCTAAAAAACATTGAATATACTAAAACCCCTACAAACCAAAGAAGGAACCTAAAACCACATAAAACACAACAAAAATTTAAAAAATACTATAACCCCATAAATATTTTAAAAACCACAAAAAACTATAAAAACCTTTTAAACCCTAAAAATGCAGAAAAACCCCAAAAAACCATGAAAACCAAAAAAACCAAAAAAACCATAAAATCCCTAAAAACCCAAAAAACTTGTAAAAGTCCCAAAAATCACCAAATCCATAAAAAGCATAACAAGAAATAAAATCCCTAAAAACATAAAAATCCCTAAAACTCTAAAAACCCCCAAAAAACCATAAAAACATAAAATCATTTAAAAATCCATAAAAACAAAAAAAATGAAATCCCTAAGACCCCTAAAATTCCTAAAAATCATTAATAACCCTAAAAATCCCTAAAAACTCTACAAATAATAAAAAAAATATTAAAAATATAAAACCCCTAAAACTCCTAAAAACCTCAAAGAAAATCTTGAAACATAAAAAAACATAAAAACATAAAATTCTAAAAACCCTAATAAGACCCTAAAAACCCTATAACCCCTAAAAACCATAAAAACCATAAACCCCTTAAAACTATTAAAAACAACTTAAAACTATAAAAACACTTTAAACCCATAAAAAACATTAAAAAATACAAATAAACTGAAAACCCTTAAAAAATCAAAATACTCTAAAAACCCAAAATACCAAAAACATCAAAATATCATAAAAACCTATACAACCCCTTAAAATCCTTAAAGAACCTAAAAACAAAGAAATATAAAAAAAATACCTAAAATGAAAAAAAATGTAAAAAAACATAGAAACCATGAAAAACCATAAGAAATCCTTAAAATATAAAAACACTTACAACCCCTAAAAAACCTAAAAAATAAAGAAAACCCTAAAAACCATAAAAACAATAAAAACCATAAAACCATAAAAAAAACCCCTAAAAATCCATGAAAACATAACAAGCCTTAGAAACCCTGAAAATCCAAATAAAACCATAAAATCCAAAAAACACATATAATCCCTAAAACACCAAACCCCTAAAACCCTAAAAAAGACCCTAAAAACACTAAAAACCATAAAACACTTAAAACCCCCCCTTAAAAATAGTAAAATTCACTAAAAATTCTTAAAACAATTTAAAACCCTAGAAATCTTAAAAGCCCATCAAAGCCATAAAAATCCAAAAAAACTCAAAAAATCCTAAAAAACCCTAAAAGATCTAAAAATGAATAAAAATATAAAAAAATATAAAACTCTCAAAATCCGTAACAAAATCATAAAAAACCTAAAAACAATTAAACCTTAAAAAACAAAAAAATCCTAAAAATACTCCAAATTTCCAATAAATACCCTGAAATCCCTCAAACCCATAAAACACATAAAAACCATAAAAACAGTAAAAACACATTAAATACACATAAAAACCATAAAACCCACTAAAAACACTAAAAAAATTTAAAATCCTACGAAATTTGAGAATTATAAAAACTCTTAAATCCTCAGGAAAAAAAAGAAAAAAAGTCCCTAAACCCAAAAAACCCTAAAATCAATAAAAATCCTAAAAAATCGTAAAAAAATCCTAAAACCCTTAAAAAATCCATAAAAATAATAAAAATCCTAAAAAGGCTCGAAAAATTCTTAAAAATGTAAAAAACCCTAAAAACCAATAATAGATCATAAGAAAATATTAAAAACGTAAATACACTTTAAACCATTAAAAACCATAAAAATGTTAAAAACATAAAACACCAAAAAAGTCCTTAAAACCCCTAAAACCCCCCTAAAACCTTAAAATCCATAAAAACATAAAAAAAACCCAAATAACCCATAAAAAACCTTAAGACCCACTAAAAAGCCTAAAAACCCTTTCAAAACATTAAAATTTTAAACACTCTAAAAAATATCAAAAACCCTGAAAACTAAAAAACCTTAAAAACAAATAACCATAAAACTATAAAAACCCTAAAAGCCCATAAAACCACTCATAACCCATAAAAAACCCTAAAACCATAAGAAATAATTAAAAAATCGCTTAAAATATAAAAAACATAAAAATCCAGAAAAACCTTAAGAAAACATTAAAAAAATAAAAACAATTTAAACCCCCAAAACCAAAAAAATGATAAAATCCATAAAAAACCATAAAACCCCATAAAAATAATTAAAAATACCAAAATATTACAAAAACAAAAAACCCCTAAAACCCATGAAAAACACTAAAAAACCTTAAAACATTAAAAAAACTGAAAACCCCTAAAAGTAGTAAAACATTCTAAAATCACTAAAACATCCTAAAAACCCTAAAAACCCTAAAAACCATAAAAATGTATAAAAACCTTAAAAACCCTATTAACTAATAAAAACCCTAAAACCCATAAAAACCGTTCAAACCCCTAAAAGTATAAAAAATAATAAAAAATTAAACCACTTAAAAATTCAAAAAAATCCGAAGAACCAAAAAACCCATAAAAACTCATAAAACCCTAAACAACCCTCAAAATCCCAAAATATCCAAAACCCTTACAAATTATAAAAAATCATTGAAACCCTAAAAACCAAAATAAAAACAATAAAACACCTGAAACCCCTGAAGAAAATCCTAAACCTAAAAATACTTAAAACTCGTTAAAACCAAACAAACACAAAAAACCCAAAGAAACATAAAAACCCATAAAATCATATAAAACAATAAAAATTAAAAACCTCTAAAATACCTAAAACCTCTGAAAACTCCAAATAAATCCTTAAAAACCACGAAACACTTAAAACACCTAAAAACCTAGAAATGCTAAAAACCCTAAAAAACCCTAAAATCATAAAACCCCCTAAACCCAGTCAAAATCCATAAAAACATTAATCACCCATAAAAATACTAAAAAAATCCATTCAATCAAAAAAAAAACATAAAAACCCTTAAAAACCTTGAAAATCCATAAGAGAAAATTTAAAACCTAAAAAAAATTAAACCCTTAAAAAACCCAAAAAGACAATAAAATCCCTAAAATCTCAAAAATCACTAAAAACCCTCAAAATCTATAAAAAACCTAAAACCCCATAAAAAACCTGAAAACTACCTAAAATCCTTAAAACATAAAAACCTAAAAAACCTAAAAATTCAATAAGAAAACCATAAAAACCTATGAAACCTGAAATCACTAAAAACCTAAAAACCAGTAAACAACCCTAAAACCCTAAAAATCCGTAATTCTCTAAAAACATAAAAATCATAAAAAATATTAAATATCTATAAAATGTAAAAAACCCTTAAAACCCATGATAACCCCTAAGAAAACCTTAAAAATTGAAAAACAATTAAACCCCCCAAAAAACCTAAAAAATCCTAATAATCCTAAAAACCCTAAAATAACCTAAAATCTCTAAAACCCCCTAAAACCGTTAAAAACCCTAAAAGGACCTAAGAAACATAGAAACTGCTAAAAACAATAAAAACCCTTTAAAAGCATAAAAAAATTTATGATAAATTAAAAACCATAAAAAATCTCCAAAAAAAATACAAAACCCCCCAAAAAACCATAAAGACACTGAGAACCGTAAAAAACGTTACACCACTCAAAATTCAGGAAAACCCTAAAACCCATAAGAATCTGAAAACCTCTAAAAATGTAGAAATACCTAGTACCTCTAAAAATTGTTCAAAAACCTAAAAACATTAAAACCACATAAAACCTACGAAGAACCTAAAAATGATAAAAACCCTAAAATCCCTAAAAAGACCCCAAAACCACTAAAAGAACCTAAAAACCCAAAAAACCATAAAAGCCCGTAAAAACATTAAAAAACAGTAAAAACATTAAAAAATTGTAAAAACCTATAAAACCCTAAAAATAAACACTTAAAACACTAAAACCACATTAATCCCCTAAAAACATTTAAAACACTAAAAACCAAAAAACTAAGAAAAACCCTAAATTCCAAAAAAATAAAAACTCCAAAAAACCCTAAAATCCCCTTAAAACTCCTAATAATACCTAAAATAGTAAATAACTATAAAATTCATAAAAAAATTTCTTAACACCCAAAAAATGTAAAATAACAAAAAAAAAATCATGAAAATCCCTATGAAAACCTACAGAAAAAAAAATCCAAAACCCCTCAAAACCACTAAAAACCCAAAAAACCCATAAAAACACAAAACAAAACTTCAAACTTCAAAAAACCTAAAAAAATATAAACCCATAAAACCCATAAAAAATCCATAAAATACTTAAAATGGAAAAAACCCTAAAGACCTTGAAAACCCCTTAGAAAACCTTAAAAACCTGAAAACACTTAAAACCCATAAAATCATAAAAAATATTAAAAACACTAAAAGTCCAATAAACCCTAAAACCCAAAAAAATCATAGAAAACCTAAATCCCCTAAAACCCCTAAAACACGTAAAAACATAATCCCTATAAAACACTAAAAAATACTAAAAACCCTAAAAACCCTAAATAACCTAAAAAAACCTAAAAAACCCTTTAAAGCCCTAAAAACAATTAAAAACCCTTAAAACCATAAAAATCAAAAAAATTATAACATTCAAAAAATCTATAAAACCATAAAACTCCTAAAACCAAAAAACCCTCAAAATCCTAAAAACCAAAAACTCATAAATAACATCAAATCCTTATCAACCCTAAAAATTCTAAAAATCCAAAAAAACCATAAATACACAAAAAATATAGAAATCATAAAACCCCAAAGAGGATTAACAACCGATAAAATCTAATAAAATCACTTAAAACCACAAAGAATATATAAACCATTTGAACAACTAAAAATGTTTAAAAAACTCAAAAAAACTTACAACTTATGAAAACATAATAAACTATAAGAACCAAAAAACCTAAAAAACCATATACCCAAAAAATACCTCAAAACCCAGAAAACCCTAAAAATAGCAAAAAATACCTAACTATGTAAAAAACCGTAAACCTTAAAAACACTTAGAAAACATTAGAAAACTTAATATCATAAAACCCCTAAAAACCCTAAAATTTTTAAGAACCCTAAAAAACCATAAAACCTTCAAAATCCCTAAAAACACTAAAAACTATTAAAATATTAAAAAATCCCTAAAAAATGTAAAAAAACTCTAAAAACCCTGAAAAATCCTACGAAATACATAAACCCTAAAATCACTAAAAACCCCTAAAAACATTAAAAAAATCTAACACCCCTAAAAATACCCTAAAACCCACAAAACCCCCTATAAACAAAAAAATCCCCTTAAACATTAAAAATACCTAAAAACTCTAAAAACCAATAAAGACTCAAAAAACCCTTTAAACTAATAAACTATTAAAAATATCTAAAGTAACTTAAAAATCATAAAAACTCAATGAAACCAAAAATAAAAAAACTTAAAAACACTAAAATCCCAAAAATACAATCAAACTCCCAAAATCTCATAAAAAACCATAAAAATTCTAATAAATCCCTAAAAACACAAAAAACATTAAAAACCATAAAAAACCAAATAAAATTTTAGGAACCTAAAATCACTTAAAAAACTAATAATCCTTAAATTGATATAAACCCTAAAAACCATAAAACTCTCAAAATCTATAAAAACCCAAAAAACCTTAACATTTCTAAAAAAACACCCTAAAATAACTAGAAACATAAAAACCCTTAAACCCCTAAAAACCCAAAATAAAACATTAAAAACCAAAAAAAATAATCAAAAACTTTAAAATTCTAAAAATCACAAAAAATACAAAAAGGTAATAAAATACCTAAAAACCCCTACATGCCAAAAACCCTTAAAACCATAAAAACCCTAGAAACCCATAAAATCCAAAAAACCACTAAACTCTGTAAACACATTTAAATGCCTAAAAATGATTAAAAACTAAAAAAACCCAAAAATACCTTTAAATATCGAAAAAACCATAAAAAATCTAAAAAACATAGACCCCTCAAAATACCTTAAATTCCCAAAACCCATAAAAATTATAAAAAATCCATAAAAATCTCGATAAATGTAAAAAAAACCTAAAAATCCCCGAGAAAAAAGGAAACAAATAGAAACCGAAAAACTCTTAAAACCCCAAAAACCTAAGAATACTAGAGATTCTAAATAACCATAAACCTTAAAAAACATTAAAATCCACAAAACTATAAAACCCCTTAGAATCCATAAAAAACACAAAAAACTCGAAAATAATCTTAAAATATCACTAAAAATGTAAAAACACTTAAAACGCCTAAACAATTTAAAAAAAATACAAAAAAAACTAAAGGACCCTAAAACCCTAAAAACCCAAAAATACACCAAAAACATTAATAAAATTAAAAACCCTAAAGACCCATAAAACCTTAAAAAACATTAAAACTCTAAGAACAATTTAAATGCCTAAAAACATTAAAAAACTCTAAATCCCCTTCAAAACGCTAAAAACTCAAAAAACCCCTAAAAAATCAAGAAAGTCATAAAAATCCAAAAATCCCCAACAACCCTAAGAGACCATAATCCTCCTAAAAATATCTCCAAATCCTAAAAAACATAAAAAAATTAAAAACTATGAAAAACCCCTAACAAAACCTTAAAATCCTAAAAACTCTTAAAACACCTTAAAATCAAAAAATTATAAAACCCAATAAAACTCAAAAATTCCCCTAAACCACTAAAAACCCCTAAAACCATAAGACACATAGAAACCTTAAAACCAATAAAAATCCTCAAAACCACAAAAACACTAAAAATCAATTAAACACCAATTTTTTTTTAGAAAAATATAATTTTTTTTATAAAATCTAAATAAATAAAAAAAACTAAAAATCGAAAGAAACAAATAAACCCCTAAAAACCATAAAAACATCAAACTCTATAAAAAACCCAAAACCCCTTAAAATCTAAAAAAATCCTTGAAAATCACTAAAAATTTCATAAACCAAAAAAACACCAAAAAACCCTATAACTACCTTTAAGACATTAAAACACTTAGACCCCCTAAACACCCTATAAACCATAAAATTCATAAAACCCATAAAACACCAAAATAAAAATAAAACCACACTAAATATTCTAAAAAACATTTAAACCCCTAAAAAATGTAAAAACTCTATAAAACCATGATAAACCTAAAAAAATAAAAAAACCCTTAAAATAGAAAAAACTACAAACCTCAAAAAACCCTAAAAAACTCTCAAAATTTTTAAAACTATAAAAACCGAAAAAATCCTAAAAATACTTTAAAATTAAAAAAAATATAAATAACCATAACAACCTAAAAAACTCCTTAAAAATATTAAATTCCTCAAAACACATAAAATAACAAAAAACCTAAAAAATAATAAAAACACTAAAAATCTTTAGAATCCTTAAATCTCATAAAAATCCTTAAATATTTATAAAAAACCCTAAAAACGTAAAAAACCTACTAGAAACCATGAAAAATCCAAATAAAACCATAAAAATAGAAAAACACTTAAAACAAAAAAACCCTAAAATTGATAAAAACCATAAAAACCTAGAACGACCCTAAAAACACTAAAAACCCAACAAAACATATAAATACATAATAACTTTAAAAACCATCAATCCCATAAAATCTATAAAAAACCACAAAAAATACTAAAACACTTTAAACCCCATAAAATTTTAAAAAGATCTAAAAACCTCAAGATCGTAAAAACCTCAAGAAAAACCATTTAACATAAAAAAACCATAAAACCATAAAACCCTAAAAATCAATAAAAATAAAAAAGCCCAAAAAATAGTAAAAAACATGAAATCCCCCAAACCCTCAATATCCTAAAAAGAATGAAAATCCTAAAAATATCCTAAAAACCCTAAAAACATAAAAACCTCTAAATACCTAAAAAAAGACTAAGAAAACCTAAAAACCCTAAAAACACTTTAATCCCCTAAAAACCAAAAATTTTCTCAAAACCCTAAAAAACCTTCAAACCTTTAAAAATCCCTAAATCCTAAAAAACCTATAAAATGCATTAAAATGAATAAAAAAATAAACCCTAAAAACCATGGAAGACTATAAGAAAACCATAAAAACTGAAAATTAGCTAAAAACCTAAAAACCTAAAAAAACTAAAAAATTTAACACACTCAAAATATCCAGAAATCCCAAAACCCCATACAAACCAAAAAAAATCTTAGAAACTTTAAAAACCATCAAAACTAATAAAAACCCTAAAAACCAGTAAAATATATAAAATACCTTTAAACTCATATAATCCTTAAAATACTCTAAAATCCTAAAAAACTATTAAAACCAGAAAAACCCTAAAAACCCTAAAAAACCTAAAAAAACTCAAAATATCAAAAAAATAGTAAAAAAATAAAAAACAACTTAAAATGAAAAAATAAAAAACCCAAAAAACATTGAAAACCCCAAAGAAAAACTTAAAACCTAAAAACACCTAAACCATTTAAAAAACCTAAAAATGCTAAATACCCTTAAAAACCCTAAAACGCTAAATCCCAAGAAACCCCTAAAACAACTAAAAACACTAAAAACCCATAAACCTATAAAAGGTTAAAAAATTCTAAAAAAATATAAATCCCATAAAAACTCAATAAAACACCTAAAAATACTCAAAACCCCTAAAAACCATAGAAACCCATAAATATCCTAAAAATACCTAAAAACAAAAAAACAAAACAAAACTATAAAAACCCTGGAAACCCCTACGAAAATATTAAAATCCTAAAAACACTTAAAACCACTAGAAACCTAAAAAAACATAAACACCTAAAATCCTTAAAACCCTAAAACCCCTCAAAATCTATAAAAAAATTAAAAAAATATAAAAAATATAAAAATACCTAAAATTCCCTAAATATGTAAAAACCCTAAAGACATGATAACCACTTAGAATTTCTTAAAAACCTAAACACTTAAAACACAAAAAAACCATAAAAATTCTAAAAATCCAAAATCCTATAAAAACCATAAAACCCCCTAAAACCTTAAAAATCCCGAAATCTCATAAAAACCCTAAAGACCACTAAAAACAATAAAAACCTTTAAAACACTTTAAAAGATAAAAAACTCTATAAAAATTATATACCAAAAAAACACACACAAAAAAATAGAAATACCCATTGAGACCCAAAAATCCATAAAAAATCTAAAAACTCTCAAAATCCCAAAAAACACTAAAACCCCATAAAAGTCCTAAAAATCCATAAAAACCTAAAAATCCCTAAAAAATATTAAAATCCTTAAAAGTTATAGAAACCAAAAAACCAAAAAACCGTAAAAAAAAACCCAAACCCTATAAATCCCTAAAAACCCAAAATATAAATAAAATCATTAAAAATCCCAACAAATCTCTAAAACCGAAAAAACCCTAAAAACCTAAAAACTCCTAATAAATCCTTAAAAACATAGTAACTATTAAAAACCCTAAAAACCAATAAAATTACAAAAAACCCTAAAAATACTAAAAATACCAAAAAAATCTAGACCAAAAAACAATAAAGCCCTAAAAACCCCAAAACCATCAAAAAACCTAAACAATCTAAAACCCATAAAAATACAAAAATCCAAAAAATTAAATAATATATAAAAAACCATAAAACCCTAAAAATCCCTATGAAATCCCTAAAATCATAAAAATAGTTAAAACCCCTAAAACATAAAAAATGCTAAAGCAGGGAAATCCTTTAAAACCCTAAACACCTAAAAATACCTAAAATCCCTAGAAACCATAAAAGTCCATAAATATTTCTAAAAATTCCCAACAAACTAGAAAATCATAAAACCTTGAAAAAACATAATAATACTCTCTAAAACTAAATAAAGTTAAAAAAATTGAAACATAAAAATTTCAAAACCCCTAAAAACCCTAAAAAACATAAATTTCACTAAAATCCATAAAACCCCATAAAAACCATAAAAACCCTAAAGATACATGAATTTTTTTAAAAACCACTAAAAACTATGAAAAAAATTTTAAAACCCTAAAAACATTAAAAATAAAAAAAATCGATCACAACCATAAAAACATTAAAATAAACCAAATCCCTAAAAATTGATAAAAACCCTATAACCCTAAGAATCCTGATAACCCAAAAATCTTCAAAAATCCCTTAAACCCTAGAAAACCATAAAAATACAATTTTTTTTGAAACTACCTAAATGCATAAAAAACCTTAAGAACCCTAAAAAACTTTAGAAAACCATAAAAACCTAAAAACACTTAAAACATCAAAAAACATAAAAAACTAAAAACCCTCAAAACTCTTAAAATTCCCTAAAAATAATAAAAAACCCTAAGACCATAAATGTAATAAAAAATTAAATACCTCGAAAACCGATAAAACCCCTAAAAACCACTAGAAACTAAAATTATCCATTAAAACCATCATTTAAAAAAAATCATAAAAACATAAAAACTATAAGCAACTCAAAAAATAGCTAAACATCCAAAAATCCATAAAAACATAAAAAGCAATAAAAAATAAAAATACATTAAACCCTTAAATGGTATAAAAATCATTAAAAAATTCATAAAAATCCTTAAAAAATAAAAAACCCAAAAAACCCAATGGAAATTTTGAAAACCAAAAAACACTTAAAACCAATAATAACCTAAAAATGTTAAAATCCCTAAAGGATCGAAAAATCCTCAAAACCCATCAACATCCCTAAGACACCTACAAAATATTAATCCTAAAAAAATTATAAAAAACACCTCAACATACCTAGGGATTCCTCCTGGAATCCTCCACGAAGGTTTTTCTTCACTAATCTGCTGCTTCACCCTTCCATCTTCAGCATCCACTGCTCAGAGTGGGCACCATGGTTTGGTTGGCATAGTAGTATTTCTTTTATGGTTGAAAGGACCCGAGGTTCGTTTCACATTCCCTTCTTTGTCGGCTTCCATACATAAGGGTCTGTATAAGGGGTTTCTTCTGGAAGATCAGTTGTCTCGGTGATGGGCGTGAATGGTTTTGGAGGAGGTATGGCACGATGGACTGGATTTCATGGTCGACCGTGAGACGGTCATCACATATGCTTCTAGATCTGATTTTGGGAGGGTTATAGTGGATCTTATGTCTTCACGATGGAATAATGTGGATGAAGAGGGTGTTGTGTCGACTTGGTGGTGGAGTACTCAGTCATGTCGAGTGGGATTTTAGATACGGTTTTCATCAGTTTGTGTAGAAGATAGAGGTACATGTTTAATATGGTTTCTATTCTTCTTCTTTGTTTCACCATGTTGATTTAGGTCCACTGATGTTGTTCTAAGTTCTAGTTTTTATGTAGGTATGTGGATTCTTGAGGTTCCAAAGCATTTTCCTTGGTTTCGTGTATCTTGAATAAGGATTTGGTTGGATCTTTGTGCATTTAAGGATCTTTTGTTCAAAATATTCGTGTCTTGTTGTTTTGTGTTTTTTCTTTAGATGCTTCAATTGTGGTGGATGGATTGGTTATGGGTTCCTAAGGGGGCTGGTTAGTGGATTTGATCTGAGGTGTTGGGAGCTTTCTGGTCATGTTGTGCAATTACTGGGTCACTGGAGGAGCTGTTTGGACCAGAGTTTGAACAAGAAGTTATGGGTGCTGTGGAATGGTTCTAGGCTTGGGTGATATTGGTCTTGTTTTGCTGGTTATTCTGTTGGGTGTGAAATGATAGAATCTGAATGGGGAGGAGGTGTCGGTTGCTGGAAACTGAGTTGCTAGGAGCCAGTTGCTGCTTGGCTGGGAACTGTTGATGGAGGAGCTAGTTGTTGGAAAATTGGTACTGGATACTGGTTGCTTCTTAGTTGAGATGTGATGAAGTTGACATATATTATTATGGTGTTGTTGGGTTTGTGTTGTTGGCAGTGGATATGCTTGGAAAGGTGGTGCTAGATACTGGAAACTGTGATGGTGGATACTGGTTGCTTCTTGTCTGAGTGGTGCTGATGGTGATTATTTTACACGACATTCATAAGAAAACCATAAAAACCCTAATAACCCTAATAACCCAAAATAACCCTAATAACCCAAATAACCCAAAAATCCCTTAACAATGTAAAAATCCTAAAAAAATAAAAATCTATAAAAAGGTAAAAAAACCTCTAAATTCCATGAAAAAACCATAAGAAAACCATAAAAACCTAAATCACTTATACCCCCTAAAATCCCAAAAATGATAATAACCCCTAATCCCCCTAAAAATACACTTAAAACTCTAAAATCCTTAAAAACCATAAAATGTATAAAAATCATAAAACCCTAAAACATATAAAACCCTTAAAAAGAACTACAAACTCTAAAAAATCATTAAACCCCATAAACACACTAAAAAGCTCTGAAAAACCATAAAAATCATAACATACTCTAAAACCCCTAAAACAAAAAAAACTATATAAACCCAACAAATCGTAAAAATACTAAAAAACCCTCAAAAACCAAAAAACCATAAAAACCATAAAAATCCTAAAAAATCAATAAAAATAAGAAATTAAAAATCCCAAAAATCCCTTAAAACACTAAGAATACCTTAATCACGTAAGAACACATAAATCCCTTTAAAACCCATGAATACGTAAAAATCCTAAATAGACCATAATAACCCAAAAATCCTAAAAAATAAAATACCACAAAACCCCAACCAAAACCAATAAAATCCTAAAACACATGAATATCCCCTATGAAAACGTTAAAATACTAAAAAAACATAAAACCCTCTATGAAATTAAATATATTTGAAAAACCTAAAAAACCATTAAAATCCCCCAAAACCATTAAAAACTCTAAAATCCCTTTAAAACCCAAAATATTAAAAACTATTAATAAACTTAAAATCCCTCAAACATACCCCCCACATAAACCCAACAAAACCCTAAAACCATAAGAAAAACATAAAAACCAAAAAACACTTAAAACCCTTAAAAACCTAAAAAATACTAAAAACCCTAAAAAACTAAAAACCCTAAAACCCCTAAAACCCTAAAAATAACTAATAATCCAAAAATCCAATAAAAATAAAAATATCATAAAAATATCTTAAAATGTAAATAATACTAAAGGCATTGAAAATAATTAAGAAAACCTCAACAAACTAAAATAAATTGAAACCCATAAAAACCTAAAAAAATTTTAAACCCTAAAAAACCATAAAAACACCTTAAAATCATATAAATCCATAAAAACCCTAAAAAAACACTAAAAACTCTAAAACTATTTTAAACCCATAATGATGTAATATAACTCTAAAAAATTTGAAATACCATAATTAAAACCCCCCCTTAAAACCCTAAAAAAACAAAACAAAACCCTTAAAAACACAAAAAATCCCAAAAAACAATCGAATTCCCTAAAAATCTCAAAAATTATAAAAATCCTAAAAAATCTCTAAAAACCCCAAAAAATGTAAAAAACCAAAAAAAAAACCATAAAACCCGTAAGGAAAACATAAAAACATCAAAAACACCAAAAACCCTTCAAAAACATAAATAACTCTAAAAACCCTAAAATCCTTAAAACCCATACAAAACATAAAAACCCAAAAAACACATAAAAACCCAAAAAAACCTAAAAACACCAAAAATAATTTAAACCACTAAAATGTTAAAAAGCATTAAAATACATTAAAACCCTAAAAACACACAAAAATAACCTAAATCCCCCAAAAAACCCTCAAAAACCCCAGAATTTCTAAAAACCATAACAAATTGATGGAACCCTAAAATCCAAAAAATTGTAAAAGAAATCCCTAAAAACAATGAAAACCACCAATAAAACCATAAAAACAAAAAAAACATAAAATACCTAAAACCCAGGAAATGATAAAATCCCTTAAAACCATAAATCCCCTAAAACCCCTAAAAAACATCAAAATCGATAAAAACCCAAAAATACCATAAAAATTTACAAAAGAATCCCTTAAAATACATAAAAATATAAGAAACCTTAATAATCCTAAAACCCATTTAGAGAAAAAAGAAAACCTAAAACACTTAAAAGCTCTAAAAACTAAGAAAAACACTAGAAAATCCAAAACCCTAAAGTACCATAATAACCCTAAAATGATCAAAAACCATAAAATCCCTAATACCTTAAAAATTTTAAATAACCTAAAAATAATAAAAACAATATAATCCATTTAAACCACTAAAAACATAAAACCATAAAATCCCAAAATACCTTAAATACAATCAAACACATAAAATCATAAAAACCATACAAATCAAAAAAACCCTAAAAATAATAAAAACTTTCGAAATCTTTAAGAAGCCTAGAAAATCCTAAAAACTTAAAAAGCCGTAAAATCTAAAAAAAGCTAAAAAAACTAAAATCCTCAAATGTCCCATAAGAAAACCTTAAAAACCTAAAAACACTTAAAACCCCTAAATACCTAAAAATATAAATACCCTTAATCCCCTTAAAACCCGAAGACCCCCTAAAGCCATAGTAAATCCCTTAAAACCCTAAAAACCACAAAAATCCTTAAAAATCCATAAAATTGCCTAAAATGTAAAAACTATAAAAACCCAGAAAAACCCTAGGAAAAACATAAAACCCTAGAAATACTTGAAACCCATAAAAACCTAAAGGGGCTAAATACCCTAAAAACCTTAAAAGTCTATAAAAATATTAAAAACCCCTAAAAACCATAAAGATACCTAACAAACTTAAAACCCCCAGAAACTAATAAAAGTCTTAAAAACCAAATGAGAACTCTAAAAACACTTAAAATCCCTAAAAACTCTAAAAAGTATAATGATCCTTTAATACCCAGAAAAACTCAAAAAACCCTAAAACTGTAACAGTCATAAAACCCCTAAAAACAAAAAAACACTAAAACCCCTCAAAATCCCTAAACCCCTTAAAAGATAAAAATTCTAAAAAATATCTAAAAACACTAAAAATATAAAAAACACCCAAACCCATGAAAACCCCTAATAAAAACATAAAAACATAAAAACAGTTAAAACCCCTAAAAATATAAAAATGTTAAAGACCCAAAAAAACACAAAAAACCTCTAAAACCACTTAAAACCCTAAAAATCTCAAAAAAAACCCTTAAAAATAATTACAAAACCCTTAAAAATCCATAATATTTATAAAAAAACTAAAAACTAAAAAAAACCAATTAATAATTAAAAACCTAAAAACACATAAAACACCTAAAAAACCTAAAACTTAAAAAAACCATAAAAACTAAAAAATACATTAAAAACGAAAATACCCATAAAACAATAAAAACTAATAAAGATATTAGATAACCTAAAAAACCATAAAAACACTTTATAAAATCTTTAAAATATGAAAACCAATTAAACCAAAAAAGCGTTAAAAATTTTAAAAATTCTTAAAACTCATAAAAACTGAAAAAACCCTAAAACCCAAAAAACTAAAAATCATTTTAAAACACTTCAAAACCCTAAAATTCATCGAAATCTCTAAAACCAAAAAAAAAATCCTAAAAATCCTAAAAATCCTTAATTTTCCAAAAAAATTAAGAAACCTAAAAACCCTAAAACCCCCTAATAAACCCTTTAAAACCTAAAAACACTTAAAACCCCTAAAAAATCTAAATATGATAAAATTCCTAAAAACCCCTCGAACCCCTAAAATCCATATAAAACCTTAAAAAACATAAAAATCATTAAAAATCCCGAAAAATACCATGAAAATATTAAAACCCCTAAGAAAACATTAAAAAAAATCAAATATTGAATACCCCTAAAGATATAAAAAATGTTAAAACCCCTAAAAATGCCTTCAATATTCTAAACCCCTAAAAACTATAAATCCCAAAAAACATTAAAACCCCTAAAAATCCTTTAAGACCAAAAAAACATCAAAAAATATAAAAACCCTTTAAACCCATTAAAAGGTAAAAACTCTACAAACCTCAATAACCCTAAAAAACTAAGAAACCCTAAAAAACTAAGAAACCCTAAAAAGGAAAACAACCATAAAAACTCTAAAAAACATAAAAACCCACAAAATTCATAAAACCCCCCAAAAAAATGACTAAAATCCTAAAAATCCCTTAAAAACCTAAAAACATAAAATTCCCTAAAATCCCTAAAACCCCCTAAGAAATCAATAAAAACTTAAAAAACATAACACCTCTAAAAAACAATAAAACACTAAAAACTGTCAAAGCCCTTAAAACCCTTAAAACCCATTAAAACTCCAAGAATTCATAAAAAAAATCCAAAACCCCCTAAAAACACTAAATCTACTAAAAACTATAAATATCCTTTAAAACCCTAAAAATGTTATACAACTCAAAAATTCCTTAAAAACTATAAAATGGTCAAAGAACCCCTTAAAACATTAAAAAACCATAAAAACCCTAAAAAAACATTAAACTCCAACCCCACCAAAATCCCTATAAACCCAAAAATTGGTTGAAATCCATAAAAAACCCTAAAATATAAAAAAGCCTAAAAATAATGAAAAAAACTTAGAAAAAATTAAAAAAACAAAAAATAATTAAAACCCATAAGAGAAAAAAAACACTAAAAACCCTAAAACCATTTAAAATCATAATAATCCAAAAAATGAAAAACCCCAAAAAACCTTAAAACCCTAAAAAATCCATACGACCCTAAAACCACTAAAAACTCTAAAAATTATTTAAACCATTAAAAACATTAAAAACTCTAAATAACCTAAAAACATAAAAACATAAAAAGAACACAAAAAACCATTAATACCCTAAAAATACCAAAACACATAAAATACCCCAAATCCATAAAAACCATAAAAAGCCATAATGCCATAAAAATACTAAAAAATGAAAAATACCCCAAAATATTGAAAAAAGGTAATAAAACCTTATAAACCTAAAAATAGTTAAATCAACATAAAAACCTAAAAAAATGCTAAAACCCCTAAAAACCTCAAAATCCATAAAAACCCAACAAAACCACAAAAATCATAAATACCATAAAAATACCTAGAAACATAACAAACCATAAAAATCCTAAAAACCTCTAAGAAAACATCAAAACCCTGACACAATTAAAATCACTAAAAATCCTAAATTACGCAAAAACCATAAAAAAACTTTTAAAGACCCTATGAACCGAAAAAACCCCAAAAAACCAAAAAACTCCTAAAACCATTAAAAAACCCTAAAACCCCATACAACCCTAAAAACAGCTAAAACACTAAAACGCTTTAAACTACAAAAAACATAAAAAACTCTAAAAAACATTAAAAATATACAAAAATAAAAAAACAAGTAAAAACCCAAAAGAACCATAAATTTCCAAAAACCCAAAAACCCCTAAAAATCATAAAAATCCTTTAAAACCCTAAAAACAATAAAAACAATAAAAAATCTCTAAAAATCCCTAAAAACATAAAAAACCCTTAAAACCTCTAAGAAAACCTTAACAATCAAAAAATCTTAAAAACCCTAAAACCATTAAATGGCCAAATTTTTTAAAAATTAATAAAATACCCTAAAACCACCCCTAAAATCAAAAAACCCAATAAACCTTAAATACTGTAAAAATGATAAAATGACATTAAAACTTGTAAAAAAATATAAACAACCATTCAAAACAATTTTTTTTTAAAAAATAACCTCAAATTATTAATAATACTAAAAAATCAAAAAATAATAAAACCCAAAAAATGAAAACATTTAAACCCACAGAACAGAAAAATCCATGACTATCCCAAAGAACTCAAAATACAATAAAAATCAAAGAAATCCCTAAAAATCCATTAAAACATAAAAACACCTAAAAATCCATTAAAACATAAAACACCTAAAAATCCTGAAAATCCCTAAGAAAAATAAGAAACCCTAAAACTCTTAAAACCCCTAAAAAGATAATAAAATTATGAAACCATAAAAACCATAAACCCTAAAAAACCCTAAAAGCCTAAAAACCCTAAAAACCCTAAAAACCCTAAAAACCATAAAAAACCCTAAAAACCATAAAAATCATAAAAATCCATAAAATCCCTAAAAACCTAAATACCTAAAAACCTATAAAACACTAAGAAAATCATAAAATCCTAAAAACGTTCAAAACACCTAAAAAAGGGTGAAACCCCTAAAACCCCTAAAACCCCTACAAAACACTAACCCCCCTAAAATCCATAAATACTCAAAAAAACTATAAAATACTAAGAATACCTAAAAATCCTTAAAATGTAAAAACCCAAAAAAAACCTAAGAAAACCTTAAGAACCTAAAAACACTTAAAACCTCTAAAACCCAAAAAACACTAAAAACCATATAAAACCCTAAATATATAAAAACTAAAGAAACTCAAAATTCATAAAACCCCGAAAAACCATAAAAATCGAACAAATAGACCTAATAGTCATAAACTTTAAAAAATCATAAAAACCCTCAAAATCCATAAGAAAACATTAAAAAGCTTAAAACACTTAAACTCCATAAAAAACATTGAAAATACTAAAACCCCTACAAACCAAAGAATGAACCTAAAACCACATAAAACACAAAAAACATTTAAAAAATACTATAACCCCATAAATATTGTAAAAACCATGAAAAACTATAAAAACCTTTTAAACCCTAAAAAAGCAAAGAAACCCCAAAAAACCATAAAATCCCTAAAAACCCAAAAAACTCGTAAAAGTCCCAAAAATCACCAAATCCATAAAAAGCATAAAAAGAAATAAAATCCCTAAAAACATAAAAACCCCTAAAACTCTGAAAACCCCTAAAAACCATAAAAACATAAAATCAATTAAAAATCAATAAAAAAAATGGAATCCATAAGACCCCTAAAATTCCTAAAAATCGTTAATAACCCTAAAAATCCCTAAAAAATCTAAAAATAATAAAAAAAATATATAAAATATAAAACCCCTAAAACTCCTAAAAACCTCAAAGAAAATCTTGAAACATAAAAAAACTTAAAAACTTAAAATTCTAAAAACCCTAATAAGACCCTAAAAACCCTAAAACCCCTAAAAACCATAAAGACCATAAACCCCTTAAAACTATTAAAAACAACTTAAAACTATAAAAACACTTTAAACCCATAAAAAACATTAAAAAATTCAAATAAACTGAAAACCCTTAAAAACTCAAAATACTCTAAAAACCCTAAATTCCAAAAACATCAAAATATCATAAAAACCTATACAACCCCTTAAAATCCTTAAAGAACCTAAAAAACAGAAATATAAAAAAAATACCTAAAATGAAAAAAATTTAAAAAAACATAGAAACCATGAAAAACCATAAGAAATCCTTAAAATATAAAAACACTTACAACCCCTAGAAAACCTAAAAAATAAAGAAAACCCTAAAAACCATAAAAACAATAAAAACCCTAAAACCATAAAACCCCCTAAAAATCCATGAAATCATAACAAGCCTTAGATACCCTGAAAATCCAAATAAAACTATAAAATCCAAAAAACACTTAAAATCGCTAAAATACCAAACCCCTAAAACCCCAAAAAAGACCCTAAAAACACTAAAAACCATAAAACACTTAAACCCCCCCCCCCCCGTAAAAATATTAAAATTCACTAAAAATTTTAAAAACAATTTAAAACCCTAGAAATCTTAAGAGCCCCTCAAAACCATAAAAATCCAAAAAAACTCAAAAAATCCAAAAACACCCCTAAAAGATCTAAAAATGAATAAAAATATAAAAAAATATAAAACTCTCAAAATCCGTAACAAAATCATAAAAAACCTAAAAACAATTAAACCTTAAAAAACATAAAAATCCTAAAAATACTCCAAAATTCCAATAAATACCCTGAAATCCCTCAAACCCATAAAACACCTAAAAACCATAAAAACAGTAAAAACACATTAAAAAAAGATAAAAACCATAAAACCCACTAAAAACACTAAAAAAATTTAAAATCCTACGAAATTTGAGAATTATAAAAACTCTTAAATCCTCAGAAAAAAAGAAAAAAAGTCCCTAAACCCAAAAAACCCTAAAATCATTAAAATTCCTAAAAAAATTTATAAAATCCTAAAACCCTTAAAAAATCCATAAAAATAATAATAATACTAAAAAGGCTCGAAAAATTCTTAAAAATCTAAAAAACCCTAAAAACCAATAATAAATCCTAAGAAAATCTTAAAAACCTAAATACACTTTAAACCATTAAAACAAATAAAAATGTTAAAAACATAAAACACCAAAAAAGTCCTTAAAACCCCTAAAACCCCCCTAAAACCTTAAAATCCATAAAAACATAAAAAAACCCAAATAACCCATAAAAACCTTAAGACCCACTAAAAAGTCTAAAAACCCTTTAAAAACATTAAAATTTTAAACACTCTAAAAAACATCAAAAACCCTGAAAACTAAAAAACCTTAAAAACAATAAACCATAAAACTATAAAAACCCTAAAA
Organism: Viscum album; assembly: GCA_963277665.1. Taxonomy (NCBI): domain Eukaryota; kingdom Viridiplantae; phylum Streptophyta; class Magnoliopsida; order Santalales; family Viscaceae; genus Viscum; species Viscum album. The sequence continues at coordinate 395,962,940 of OY728157.1, forward strand.
GCCCATACAACCACTCAAAACCCATAAAAAACCCTAAAACCATAAAAAAGAATTAAAAAATCACTTAAAATATAAAAAACATAAATATCCTGAAAAACCTTAAGAAAACATTAAAAAAATAAAAATAATTTAAACCCCCAAAACCCTAAAAATGATAAAATCCATAAAAAACCATAAAACCCCATAAAAATAATTAAAAATAGAAAAATATTACAAAAACAAAAAAAAACCCTAAAACCCATGAAAAACACTAAAAAACCTTAAAACATTAAAAAACTCAAAACCCCTAAAAGCAGTAAAACATTCTAAAATCCCTAAATTATCCTAAAAACCCAAAAAACCCAAAAAACCATAAAAATGTATAAAAACCTTAAAAAACCTATTAACTAATAAAAACCCTAAAACCCATAAAAACCGTTCAAACCCCAAAAAGTATAAAAAATCATAAAAAATTAAACCACTTAAAAAATCAAAAAATTCCGAAGAACCAAAAAACCCATAAAAACTCATATAACCCTAAACAACCCTCAAAATCCCAAAATACCCAAAACCCATAAAAATTCTAAAAAATAATTGAAATCCTAAAAACCAAAAAAACAATAAAACACCTGAAACCCCTGACTGAAATCCTAAACCTAAAAATACTTAAAAATCGTTAAAACCAAACAAACACAAAAAACCCAACGAAACATAAAAACCCATAAAATCATATAAAACAATAAAAATTAAAAAACTCTAAAATACCTAAAACCTCTGAAAACTCCAAATAAATCTTTAGAAACCACGAAACACTTAAAACACATAAAAACCTAGAAATGCTAAAAACCCTAAAAAACACTAAAATCCTAAAACCCCCTAAACCCAGTCAAAATCCATAAAAACATTAATCACCCATAAAAATACTAAAAAATCCATTCAATCACAATAAACATAAAAACCCTTAAAAACCTTGAAAATCCATAAGAGAAAATTTAATACCTAAAAACAATTAAACCCTTAAAAAACCCAAAAAGATAATAAAATCCCTAAAAACTCAAAAATCACTAAAAACCCTCAAAATCTATAAAAAACCTAAAACCCCATAAAAAACCTAAAAACTACCTAAAATCCTTAAAACATAAAAACCTTAAAAACCTAAAAAAATCAATAAGAAAACCATAAAAACCTATGAAACCTGAAATCGCTAAAAACCTAAAAACCAGTAAACAACCCTAAAACCCTAAAAATCTTTAATTCTCTAAAAACATAAAAATCATAATTTTTTTTAAATATCTATAAAATGTAAAAAACCCTTAAAAACCATGATAACCCCTAATAAAACCTTAAAAATTGAAAAACAATTAAACCCCCCGAAAAACCTAAAAAATCCTAATAACCCTAAAAACCCAAAAATAACCTAAAATCTCTAAAACCCCCTAAAACCGTTAAAAACCCTAAATGGACCTAAGAAACATAGAAACTGCTAAAAACAATAAAAACCCTTTAAAAGCATAAAAAAATTTAAGATAAATTAAAAACCATAAAAACTCTCCAAAAAAAAATAAAAACCCCCCCAAAAACCATAAAAACACTGAGAACCGTAAAAAACGTTACACCACTCAAAATTCATGAAAACCCTAAAATCCATAAGAATCTGAAAACCTCTAAAAATTTAGAAATACCTAGTACCTCTAAAAATTGTCAAAAAACTAAAAAAATTAAAACCACATAAAACCTACGAAGAACCTAAAAATGATAAAAACCCTAAAATCCCTAAAAAGACCCCAAAACCACAAAAAGAACCTAAAAACCCAAAAAACCATAAAAGCCCGTAAAAACAATAAAAAACAGAAAAAACATTAAAAAATTGTAAAAACCTATAAAACCCTAAAAATAAACACTTAAAACACTAAAACCACATTAATCCCCTAAAAACATTTAAAACACTAAAAACCAAAAAACTACGAAAAACCCTAAATTCCAAAAAAATCAAAACTCCAAAAAACCCTAAAATCCCCTTAAAACTTCTAATAATACCTAAAATAGTAAATAACCATAAAATTCATAAAAAAATTCCTTAACCCCCAAAAAATGTAAAATAACAAAAAAATTCATGAAAATCCCTATGAAAACCTACAGAAACAAAAAAAAATCTAAAACTCCTCAAAACCACTAAAAACCCAAAAAACCCATAAAAACACAAAACAACACTTCAAACATCAAAAAACCTAAAAAATATATAAACCAATAAAAACCATAAAAATCCCTAAAATACCTAAAATGGAAAAAACCCTAAAGACCTCGAAAACCCCTTAGAAAACCTTAAAAACCTAAAAACACTTAAAACCCATAAAAACATAAAAAATATTAAAAACCCTAAAAGTCCAACTAACCCTAAAACCCCAAAAAATCCTAGAAAACCTAAATCCCCTAAAACCCCTAAAACCCTTAAAAACATAATCCCCATAAAACAATAAAAACTAATAAAAACCCTAAAAACCCTAAAAAACCTAAAAAACCCTAAAAAACCCTTTAAATCCCTAAAAACATTTAAAGACCCTTAAAACCATAAAAATCAAAAAAAATTATAACATTCAAAAAATCTATAAAACCATAAAACTCCTAAAACCAAAAAACCCTCAAAATCCCTAAAAACCAAAAACTCATAAATAACATCAAATCCTTATAAACCCTAAAAATTCTATAAATCCAAAAAAACCATAAATACACAAAAAATATAGAAATCATAAAACCCCAAAGAGGCTTAACAACCGATAAAATCTAATAAAATCCCTTAAAACCACAAAGAATCTATAAACCCTTTGAACACACAAAAATGTTTAAAAAAGTCAAAAAACCTTACAACTTATGAAAACATAATAAAATATAAGAACCCAAAAACCTAAAAAACCATAGACCCAAAAAATACCTCAAAACCCAGAAAACCCTAAAAATAGAAAAAATTACCTAACTATGTAAAAAACCGTAAACCATAAAAACACTTAGAAAACATTAGAAAACTTAATATCATAAAACCCCAAAAAACCCTAAAATTGTTAAGAACCCTAAAAAACCATAAAACCCTCAAAATCCCTAAAAACACTAAAAACTATTAAAATCTTAAAACATTCCTAAAAATGTAAAAAACCCTAAAAACCCTGAAAACCCCTAAGAAATACATAAAACCTAAAATCACTTAAAACCCCTAAAAACATTAAAAAAATCTAACACCCCTAAAAATACCCTAAAACCCACAAAACCCCCTATAAAAAATAAAAATCCCCTTAAAACATTAAAAATACCTAAAAACCCTAAAAACCAATAAAGACTCTGAAAACCCTTTAAACTAATAAACTATTAAAAATATCTAAAATAACTTAAAAATCATAAAAACTCAATGAAACCAAATATAAAAAAACATAAAAACACTAAAATCCCAAAAATACAATCAAAATCCCAAAATCTCATAAAAAACCATAAAAATTCTAATAAATCCCTAAAAACACAAAAAACATTAAAAACCATAAAAAAACCAAATATAATTTTAGGAACCTAAAATCACATAAAAAACTAATAATCCTTCAATTGATATAAACCCTAAAAACCATAAAACTCTCAAAATCCATAAAAACCCAAAAAACCTTAAAATTTCTAAAAAAACACCGTAAAATCACTAGAAACATAAAAACCCTTAAACCCCTAAAAACCCCAAATAAAACATTAAAAACCAAAAAAAATAATCAAAAACATTAAAATTCTAAAAATCACAAAAAATACAAAAAGGTAATAAAATACCTAAAAACCCCTACATGCAAAAAACCCTTAAAACCATAAAAACCCTAGAAACCCATAAAATCCTAAAAACCACTAAACTCTCTAAACACATTTAAATGTCTAAAAATGATTAAAAACTAAAAAAACCCAAAAAACCCATAAATATCGAAAAAACTATAAAAAATCTAAAAAACATAGACCCCTAAAAATCCCTTAAATTCCCAAAACCCATAAAAATTATAAAAAATCCATAAAAATCTCTATAAATGTAAAAAACCTAAAAATCCCCGAAAAAAAATAAAACAAATAGAAACCTAAAAACTCTTAAAACCCCAAAAACCTAAGAATACTAGATATTCTAAATAACCATAAACCTTAAAAAACATTAAAATCCACAAAACTATAAAACCCCTTAGAATCCATAAAAAACCCAAAAAACTCGAAAATAATCTTAAAATATCACTAAAAATGTAAAAACACTTAAAACCCCTAAAAAATTAAAAAAAATACTAAAAAAACTAAAGGACCCTAAAACCCTAAAAACCCAAAAATACACCAAAACCAATAATAACATTAAAAACCCTAAAGACCCATAAAAACCCTAAAAAACATTAAAAATCTAAGAACAATTGAAATGCCTTAAAACATTAAAAAACTGTAAAACCCCTTCAAAACGCTAAAAACTCAAAAAACCCCTAAAAAATCAAGAAAGTCATAAAAACCCAAAAATCCCCAACAAACCTACGAGACCATAATCCTCTTAAAAATATCTCCAAATCCTAAAAAACATAAAAAAATTAAAAACTCTGAAAAACCCCTAACAAAACCTTAAAATCCTAAAAACTCTTAAAACACCTTAAAATCAAAAAATTATAAAACCCAATAAAAATCAAAAATTCCCCAAAACCACTAAAAACCCCTAAAACCATAAAACACATAGAAAATTTAAAACCAATAAAAATCCTCAAAACCACAAAAACACTAAAAATCAATTAAACACCAATTTGTTTTAGAAAAATATAATTTTTTTTATAAAATCTAAATAAATAAATAAAACTAAAAATCGAAAGAAACAAATAAACCCCTAAAAACCATAAAAACATCAAACTCTATAAAAAACCCAAAACCCCTTAAAATCTAAAAAATCCTTGAAAATCACTAAAAATTGCATAAACCAAAAAAACACCAAAAACCCCTATAGCTACCTTTAAAACATTAAAACACTTAGACCCCCTAAACACCCTATAAACCATAAAAAATCATAAAACCCATAAAACCCCAAAATAACAATAAAACCACACTAAATATTCTAAAAAACATTTAAACCCCTAAAAAATGTAAATACTCTATAAAACCATGATAAACCTAAAAAATCAAAAAACCCTTAAAATAGAAAAAACTACAAACCTCAAAAAACCCTAAAAAACTCTCAAAATTTATAACACTATAAAAACCGAAAAAATCCTAAAAATACTTGAAAATTATAAAAAATATAAATAACCATAAAAACCTAAAAAACTCCTTAAAAATAATAAAATCTTCAAAACACATAAAATAACAAAAAACCTAAAAAATAATAAAAACCCTAAAAATCTTTAGAATCCTTAAATCTCATAAAAATCCTTAAATATTTATAAAAAACCCTAAAAACTTAAAAAAACTCCTAGAAACCATGAAAAATCCAAATAAAACCATAAAAATAGAAAAACACATAAAACAAAAAAACCCTAAAATTGATAAAAACCATAAAAACCTAGAAGGACCCTAAAAACACTAAAAACCCATCAAAACATATAAATAAATAATAACTTTAAAAGCCATCAATCCCATAAAATCTATAAAAAACCACAAAAAATATTAAAACACTATAAACCCCATAAAATTTTAAAAAGATCTAAAAACATCAAGATCGTAAAAACCTCATGAAAAACCATTTAACATAAAAAAACCATAAAACCATAAAACCCTAAAAATTTATAAAAATAAAAAAGCCCAAAAAATAGTAAAAAAACATGAAATCCCCCCAAACCCTCAATATCCTAAAAAGATTGAAAATCCTAAAAATATCCTAAAAACTCTAAAAACATAAAAAACTCTAAATACCTAGAAAAAGACTAAGAAAACCTAAAATCCATAAAAACACTTTAATCCCCTAAAAACCAAAAAAATTATCAAAACCCTAAAAAACCTTCAAACCTTTAAAAATCCCTAAATCCTAAAAAACTTATAAAATGCATTAAAATGAATAAAAAAATAAACCCTAAAAACCATGGAAGACAGTAAGAAAAACATAAAAACTGAAAATTAGCTAAAACCCTAAAAACCTAAAAAAAAACTAAAAATTTTAACACACTCAAAATATCCAGAAATCCCAAAACCCTATACAAACCAAAAAAAAATCTTAGAAACTTTAAAAACCAACAAAACCAATAAAAACCCTAAAAACTAGTAAAATATATAAAACACCTTTAAACCCATATAATCCTTAAAATAATCTAAAATCCTAAAAAACTATTAAAAACAGAAAAACCCTAAAAAACCTAAAAAACCTAAAAAACTCAAAATATCAAAAAAATAATAAAAAAATAAAAAAAAACATAAAATAAAAAAATAAAAGAACCCAAAAAACATTGAAAACCCCAAAGAAAAACTTAAAACCTAAAAACACCTAAACCATTTAAAAAACCTAAAAATGCTAAATACCCTTAAAAACCCTAAAAACACTAAATCCCAAGAAACCCCTAAAACAACTAAAAACACTAAAAACCCATAAACCTCTAAAAGGTTAAAAAATTCTAAAAAAATATAAATCCCATAAAAACTCAATAAAACACCTAAAAATCCACAAAACCCCTAAATACCATAGAAACCCATAAATATCCTAAAAATACCTAAAAAAAAAAACCAAACAAAACTATAAAAACCCTGGAAACCCCTAAGAAAATATTAAAATCTTAAAAACACTTAAAACACCTAGAAACCTAAAAAAACATAAACACCTAAAATCCTTAAAACCCTAAAACCCCTCAAAATCTATAAAAAATTAAAAAAAATATAAAAAATATAAAAAACCCTAAAATTCCCTAAATATGTAAAAACCCTAAAGACATGATAACCACTTAGAATTTCTTAAAAAACTTAAACACTTAAAACACAAAAAACCATAAAAATTCTAAAAACCCAAAATCCCATAAAAACCATAAAACCCCCTAAAACCTTAAAAAGCCCGAAACCTCATAAAAATCCTAAAGACCACTAAAAACATTAAAAACCTTTTAAACACTTTAAAAGATAAAAAACTCAATAAAAATTATATACCAACAAAAACAAACAAAAAACAAAAAATAGAAATACCCATTGAGACCCGAAATTCCATAAAAAATCTAAAAACTCTCAAAATCCCAAAAAACACTAAAACACCATAAAAGTCCTAAAAATCTATAAAAACCTAAAAATCCCTAAAAAATATTATAAACCTTAAAAGTTATAGAAACCAAAAAACCGAAAAACCGTAAAAAAAAACCCAAACCCTATAAATCCCTAAAAACCCAAAATATATATATAATCATTAAAAATCCATACAAATCTCGAAAACCTAAAAAACCCTAAAAACCTAAAAACTCCTAATAAATCCTTAAAAACATAGTAACTATTAAAAAACCTAAAAACCAATAAAATTACAAAAACCTCTAAAAATACTAAAAATACCAAAAAAATCTAGACCGAAAAATCATAAAGCCCTAAAAACCCCAAAACCATCAAAAAACCTAAACAATATAAAACCCATAAAAATACAAAAATCCCAAAAATTAAATAATATATAAAAAACCATAAAACCCTAAAAATCCCTAGGAAATCCCTAAAATCATAAAAATATTTAAAACCCCTAAAAACATAAAAAATGATAAAGTAGGGAAAATCCTTTAAAACCCTAAACACCAAAAAATACCTAAAATCCCTAGAAACCATAAAAGTCCATAAATATTTCTAAAAATTCCCAACAAACTAGAAAACCATAAAACCCTGAAAAAACATAAGAATAAAATCTAAAACTAAATAAAGTTAAAAAAATAGAAACATAAAAATTTCAAAACCCCTAAAAACCCTAAAAAACATAAATTTCACTAAAATCCATAAAACCCCCTAAATACCATAAAAAACCCTAAAGATACATGAATTTTTTTGAAAACCACTAAAAACTATGAAAACAATTTTAAAACCCTAAAAACATTAAAAATAATAAAAATCGATCACAACCATAAAAACATTAAAATAAACCAGATCCCTAAAAACCCTAAAAAACCAAAAAAATCCTATAACACCATAAAAATCCTTAAAAATGTAAAAACCATAAAAAAACTTGATAACTCATTATAAAACCATAAAAACCGAAAAAAACATAAACACCCTAAAAAATTATAAACATTAAAAAACCCTAAAAGGCTCTAAATCCTTAAAAACTTTAATAATTATTAAACCCCCTAAAAATTTAAAAACCATTAAACCAATAAAACCCTAAAAAATCACAAAAAACCTTAAAGTCCCTTTAAATACATAAATTTTTTAAAAAACTCAAAAAAACCACAAAACACTAAAAAACTCATAATCCGCCAAAAAACCAATAAATTCTTAAAACCCACTAAAACCCTAAAACACAAAAAGTCCTTAAAAACCTTAAAAATCCATAAAAATATTAAAAAGCCCTAAAATTTATTAATAATGTAAAAACTCCAAAAAACCATGAAAACCCTATGAAAACCTTAAAAACCTAAAAAATAATTAAAACCCTAAAAACAAAAAAAATCATAAAAATCCTAAAAACCCTAAAACCCTCAAAATCCATAAAAAACTTGAAATTGTAATAAAACCTTAAAAACCTTCGGTGTAGATGATGCTCTTCGACGGCTTCGCATTTCCTCAGGTGCGATGACGAATTGTGCTTGCAGGGGGAGATATGAGCGACTCCAGCCTTCAGCAGCGTTCTCGGGAAAAAAGACGGCAGGCTTCAGTGGTCCTTCCTCGTTTCGGCTCTCAGCATCTCGATCTCACGATTTTGAGGATGGGTCAGCAGGGTCAAGGACCTCGTCAGAAAAGGTTGCAGCGGCCCGACCGAAGGTGGAGAGGGCTTCATTGGCGGACATGGACTCTTTGACGATGCTCGGTGTTCTGAGGATTTTTATCAGCATGTCTGTGGTGTGGGATCTCCGATCTATAGGTCAAAGAAGTGCTCTGAAGTTTCAGATCGGAGGCTTTGGTGTGGCCTGGTTCTTTCGGTGGTCTGGTTTATTTTTGATGGTTCCTACTCCCGGCGTGTGGCATCTCAGATCCACGGAGGTGTGGGCCAGATCCGATTTTTTCTTGGTGCGGCGGTGCAGTGCCATGGAGGAGCCTCTCAGATTTGGAGTGTGGCGGTCTTGTTAGTCTTTGCTAATCCTTGAAGCTGTGTGGGGAGCCTTTGCTTTGTTCTAGCTCGAGCTTCCAGGTAATGGTTCTGATATCTCTTTGTGGCTCTCAATGCGGAAGCAGGTTTGTTCTTGGACTTCTTTTTTGTGGTATAATCTTGGTGCTGGTCTGGATAAGTGCTGCGTTCTGGGCTCTCTGTTTGGCTATAATGGTTGTTTCCCGGATTGTGGTGGGATTGGATTAGTGCGGGTTTTTAGTTCTATTCTGAGGTATTGGATGATGTCTTCTCTTGGTGTGCAAGTTCTGTGGTGCTTGTGGTGGATCTCCTTGGTAAGGAGGTTCCAGATACTGGTCTTTGTAAAGAAGGACGATGATTTCTGTATGGATGTGCTGGATTCTGGTCTTTGCGAGTCTGGATACTGGTTGCTGCTTGGTGGTGAGCTGCGGAATGCTGGTGATGGTGAGGCTTGTGTTTTTTATGCTGGTGGTTCAGTGATGTTGGTTGCTGGTGGCTCTGGATGCTGGTTGCTTCTTGGATGGGAGGTGCTAAAGCTGCGGTTTATGGTCGTACTACTGCTGGATGTTGTTTGCTGTTTGAGTTTGGATGCTGGTCATTGTTTAGCTGTGAGGTGCTCGATGCTGGGATGCTGGATGGTGGTGGTGGCTGCTTTGCTTTGTGTGTTTTCTTTTTTTCGTTCTTGACTTTTCTTTTTTTGGGTGTGGTTCGATTGACCCCTCCCCTCCCTTGTCTGCTGAGTCTCTTTTTCCTTATAATAAATTGGGGGGGGGGGGGTCGGGAATAGCCCGACCCTCGCATCTTCTTTGCCTAAACCCCTTAATACCCATAAAAACCCCTAAAAAATTTTAACACCCACAAAAACCTAAAGACTACTAAAAACTCTAAAAACCCTTTAATCCCATAATATTTTTATAAAACTTAAAAAAACATTACAATCTCTTACAACTCAAAAAAACCCATAAAACATAAAAAACATAAATACCCTAAGAACCATTAAAAATCATAAAACCCTCAAAACCTTAAAAACCCATAAATATCCTAAATAAGCCCAATAAAATAGATAAAGACATAAAAAAAATCCAAATAACCATAAAACCCCTAAGAAATCCATAAAAACATAAAAACACTTATAGCCCCCAAAATCCTAAAAAACCCATAAAAACGCTAAAAAATCCGAAAATTCTAAAACACCACAAAATCCAAAAAAAATGAAACTAAAACCCTAAAAAACTACAAAATCACTAAAAAACTAAAAAACCATAAAAATATTAAAAACACCTAAAAATTGAAAAACCTAGAAAACCATTAAGAAAACATTAAAAACCTAAAAACACATAAAACTCCTAAAAAATAAAAACACAAAAAAACCATAATAAGACCACATAAACCCCAAAACCCCTATATAACATAAAAACCCTCATATACTGCAAAACCCAAAAACCCCACAAAAACATTAAAAACCTGAAAAAACATTAAAACCCCTTTAAACCCATAAAAATGTTTAAAAAGTATAAAATACCTTAAAACCCTAAAATCATTGAAAATAATTACAACCCAAAAAACCATAAAAACCTAAAAAATCCAAAAAAATAAAAAACCTTTAAAAATCCCCAAAAACCTAAAAACTATAAAAATCCTTAAAAATCCATAAAAATTAACACAATCGTTAAAAAACCCAAAACAAATATGAAAAAACCTAAGAAAACATTTAAAACCCAAAAGCAGTTAAAGACCCTATGAATATAAAAAACAGTGAAACCCCTAAAAACCCTAAAATCCCTAAAACTATAAAACCCAAAAAAATATAGAAACCCTAAAAACCAATAAAAAACCTAAAACCTAGTAAAAAACATTCAATCCCAAAAAAAGATAAAAATCTAGAAACCAAAAAAATGAAATCCCCCCCACACACACAACCAAAAAATCCATAAAACCTTAAATATAATAAAATCATCAAAAGTCCCTACAAATACCTGAAAACATTTCAACCATAAAATACATTAAATACACCTAATAAAAAATTAAAATCCTCAAATAATTAAACCCCTATAAACCAAAAAATGCTAAAAATCTGAAAAATCGTAAAAATCTATTATACCCTAAAGCACCTCAAAATCGATAAAAATTGTAAAAGACCGTATAAATACTAAAAACCCCAATAAATATTTAAAATTGTAAAATACAAAAAAATATTGAAAAATCCCTAAAAACCCATAAAAACTAAAAAACATAAAATCTTTGGAAAACCCAAAAAATAAAAAAACTTCCAATAACCCCCAAACACCCTCAAAAACCCTAAATCCAAAAAAATAAAAGCCCCAAAAAATCATTAAAAACCCATAAAACCAATAAAAACCAAATAAAAATGTAAATACAATTTAAATATAAAAAACTAAAAAAATATAAATACATTAAAACCCATAAAAATAAAATAAAAACCAAAAAACCCAAAAGACCTAAAGAACCCTAAAAACACTAAAAACTCATAAAACGCCTCAAATTTCCTAAAATCCTTAAATATATATAATTCATGAAAAATAACTAAATATGTAAAATCCCTTAATAACCCTAAAAATCCCTATGAAAACCTTAAAAACCTAAAAACATTTAAAAACCATTTTTTTAAAAAAACCCCCAAAAACCTAAAAACACAAAAAACCCTAAAACACCTCTAAATCCCAAAAAACATAAAAATCATAACAAAATACCCAAAACACCTTAAAACAAAACAATACCCCTAATGACACTAAGAAACTTGAATAAAACATTACAAACATAAAAACACTTAAAAATTAAACCCCTAAATCGTTAAAAACTATAAATAATCCTAAAGACACTAAAAAAACAAAAACCCATAAAAATGATAATCTCATAAGAACAAAAAATTCTAAAAACCCAGAAAAACCCTAAAAACCACTAATTTTTTTAAAAACCCATTAATCCCCAATAAATATTATGAAACACTAAAAACCATTAAAACCCTAAAAACCCTACAAACCTGTCAAAATTACTAAAAACCTAAATAAATGAAATCCTAAAAACTCCCTAAAAACCAAAAAACCCTTTTAAAACACTAAAAATTACAAATAAAACCATTAAAATCTAAAGATACATAAAACCAATAAAAACATAAAAAATGCTAAAGCCGCTATAAAATACTAAATACCATAAAACCCTCAAAACCATAAGATCTCTAAGAAAACTAAAAACATAAAAATCCTAAAAAATACCTAATATCCTAGAAAATGTAAAAACCCTAAAAAATAAAAAAAATCTACTAAAACCATAGAAAACTAAAAACACATTAAACCCAAAAATCTAAAAAAATGCTTAAAACCGTAAATAAAACCTAAAAATAAATAAATATAATAAAACCCATAAGAATAAATAAAAACCATAATAACACCTAAAATTCATAAGGAAACTAAAACCAGTAAAAAATAAAAAAACCATTTAAAACCCTAAAAATGTCAAAAAAAACTCTAAATACCTGAAAAACCTTAAAAATATCAGAAAAACTGTAAAACCAAAAAAAAATAAAACCCTAAAACACTTCAATATTCTTAAAACCCATAAAAATAAAAAAAAATCCCTAAAAATAAAAAATACTAAAAACCCATAAAACCCCAATGATAACCATAAGAACCTAAAAACTATCAAAAACCCTAAAACACTAAAAACCTAAAAGACCATAAAAATCCTAAAAACCCATAAAAACCCTTTGAACCTTAAAACCCCTAATAGCCCACAACAACTCCTAAAAACCAACAAAAACAATATAAAACCTTTAAATACCTAATAATTTAAGAAAACCATAAAATACCTCTAAGCCCTTAAAAACTCAAAAAACCCTAAAATCCAAAAAAACCATAAAATCACCAAACCCCCTCAAAATCCATAAAAAACAAAAAAACCATAAAATCCTAAAAAATAATATAAATTTTCTAATAATTTTAAAAACCATAAAAAGTGAAAACCCTAAAATCCCTAAAACCGAAAAACAATTAAAATCCCTAAAAACCAAAAAACGCTAAAACCCTAAATAACCAAAAAATACAAAAAAAATTATATAAAAACCTAAAAAACCTAAAAAACCTTAAAAAACCTTAAAAACCATAAAACACTGAGACCCCCTAAAAACAAAAAATCCATAAAAACAATAAAAATCATAAAAATTTATTGAAAACCATAAAAACCCATAAAAACTACAGAAACACCTAAAAATATTTAAAAAAACCATAAAACCCACTAAACCCATAAAACACTAAAAACACTAAAAACTCTAAAAACCCATTAATCCCCTAAGATTTCTATAAAATTCTGAAAACCCCTTAAAGTCCCAAAAACCCATCAAAATTAAACCCGAGACCCCCAAATAAACCATAAAACTCCTTTAACACCTAAAAAAACCATAAAAATCCCTTAAAACCCTATAAATCCATAAGAATCATAAAAAATCCTAAAAATAATTAAAAGTACCTAAAAATGTAAAAAACCCTAAAAATCCTAACCCCCCCTAGAAAACCTTAAAATCTATAAAACACTTTAAAACCCTAAATAACTTAAAAATAATTCATACCGTAAAGAAACCCTAAATGGCCCTAAAACCCCCCGAAAAACCTCCTAAAAATATAAAAACCCAAAAACCCATAAAAACCCTAAAACCAATAAAAACTCTAAAAATCCCATTAAACCCATAAATTTTTTATAAAATTATAAAATTCATTAAAACCCTAAAAAAACAAAAAAAAAAACATAAAAAGCCAAAAAATAACTACCAAGAAAACCTCTAAATCCCTAAAAACAAGGAAAATCCAAAAAAACCCATAAAATCCAAAAAAATATATATATCCAAAACTTTAAAATTTTATAAGAATACCTTAAAACATAAAAACCCATAAAACACATAAAAACATAAAAACCATAAAAACCCAAAAAAATCATATAAACCAAAAAATCCATGAAAACCATAAAAACCCGAAATACCTTCAAAATCCCTAAAAACTCTAAAAACCCAAATTTGTTAAAAAATTCCCAAAAAACCATAAAAAATTAAAAACACTAAAACCCTAAAAATCCTGAGAAAACCATAAAAAATTAAAAAACACTAAAAACGCATAAAAACATAAAAAATTATAAAAATCCTTAACACCCCTAAAATACTAAAAAAACTACAAAATAATAAAATTCCATAAAACAACATAAAAACTTAAAAAATTACCTAAAATACCTAGAAACTAAAATAACATTTAGAAACTAAAAAACACTAAGAAAACCAAAAATTCTAACAACACTTATACCCCTAAAAACAAGATAAAACTATAAAAATTCTAAAAGACAATAAAGACCCTAAAAACCCCAAAACACAATAAAAAACCCCCAAAACAATAAAATTCAAAAACCCCATAAAAACCCTAAAAACAAAAAAACTAGGAAACCACATCCATCCCTTAAAAATGTTAGAAAACTCTGGAAAAAAACATAAATCCCAAAAATAACCCCAGAACCCCCCCCTCAAATATCCTAAAAACCTAAAAACCCAAAAAAATCCTTAGAAACCGCAAAAACCCCTAAAAATATAAAAAACCCTAATAACCCTGAAAACCCCTAAGAAAACCATAGAAACCTAAAAGCACATAAAACCACTAAAACATATGAAATTGTAGAAACTCCAATAAAATCTTAAATCCCTAAAAACCATAAAACCCATTAAAACCATAAAAACCATCAAGACCCATAAAAACACATAAAACCTCTAAAAATCCACTAAAGACTCTAAAAAAACATCAAGCCCCTAAAAATTCAAAATAATCCATAACCACTAAACCCTAAATAAGTGAGAATTATAATAAAAATCCAAATAAAACAATAAAAACCCTCAAAACCTTCAAAATCTTTACATACCATAAATATCCATAAATATCTCAAAAAACATAAAATATCCTAAAAACTAAAAATCCATGAAAACCCCGAAAATTCTTTTGAAAACCACAAAAACATAAAAATAATTAAAACCCATAAAACCTATAAAAGTGTAAAAACTCTAAAATACCCTAAAACCCGTAAAACCCTAAAACCATCAAAATCTTTAAAAATATAAAAACCCCCATTAAAAACAGAAGAATCATGAAATAGAAAACGAAAACTATAAAAATACCAAAAAATACATAAAACCCCTAAAAAACCTAAGACCCCAAAAAACTCTAAAAATACCCCAAAAATACTGAAACCCCTATAAAACATAAACACCCTTCTATACCATAAAAATCCATAGAAACCAAAAAATCCATAAAATTGTAAAAACCACAAAAAACTCTGAAAGCCCTTCAAACCCTTAAAATTTTAATAAAACTCTAAATTCACAAAAAAATCCATAAATAAAAAAAACCAAAAAAAATATATTACCCTAAAATTGTAAAACCCCTCAAAATCCATAAAAACGCAATAAAAACCAATATATACTAAAAATACCTAAAAATATATAAAATATAAACCCCCCCTAAAAACCATGATAACCCTAAGAAAGCCTTGTGAAAATAAAAACAAAAAAACATAAAAACCCTAAAAAATTAACCCCTAGAAAACTCTAAAAACAAAAAGAAATCATAAAACTGAATAAATCTTAAAAAAATATAAAACCCTAAAAACCATAAAAAGACACTAAAAATGCACAAAACCCTTTAAACCACCAAAAACGACAAAAAGCTATTACAAATCATAAAATCCCTAAAAAGTAAAAAAACCCTAAAACCCAAAAAAAACCAAAACAAAACTCTAAAAAATATAAAAAACCTAAAAACCTAAAAATCTTAAAAAAGCCACAAAAATCCAAAAAAACAAAAAAACCCTAAAAACCATTAAAAAATAAATTCCTTAAAACTCATAAAAAACATTAGAACATAAAAAATGAATAAACCTGAAAATAACCTAAAACCTATAAAAACCTGTAGAAACCCTAAATAACTATAAAAAATAATAAAAATCCTTTAAATTTCTGAAAATCCTTAAAATTTTTAAACCCCAAAAACCCCTAAAACACTATGAAAACCTTAAATACGTAAAAAACATAAAAACCATAAAAACCTAAAAATAACTAAATACCCTAAAATACCCTCAAACCGCTAAAAACCCTTTAAAGAACCTAAAAACTCTCAAAAACGAAAAACTATATAAACCCTAAAATCACATAAAACCCATAAAACACACTCAAGACTATAAAATGACAATAAAAGCATAAAAAATATATAAAATATAAAATCCCATACAAACCATAAAAAATAAAATAACCCCCAAAATTCCCCAAAAAATAAAAATCCTTAAAGCCCTAAAATGCATAGAGTCCTAAAAATCATCAAAAATTACTATAATCATAATAACCCCTAAATACATTGAAATTACTAAAAACCTAAAAGAAACCCTAAAAAACATAAAATCAATGAAAACCTAAAAAAATCTAAAAACCTTAAAAACTACAAAAACCATAAATCCCATAAAACTATAAAACCCCTAATAACATAAAAACCCAGAAAATACATTAAAATTTTTCAAACCCCTTTAAACTCCTAATTGCTTAAAAAATATAAAAAACATTTGAAAAACAAAAAAAACTCAAAAAATCCCTAAAACCCACAAACAAAAATAAAAAACCTAAATTCCCTAAAATTCCCTAAAAATCTCAAAATCCCAATAAACCCAAAAAATAATACAAATCCTGAAAATAAAATCTTTATAAACCCATAAAAATGTGAAAAAACATAGATGCCATAAAAAACTAAGAAAAATTTGAAAACCTAAAAACACTTAAAATCCCAAGAAAAACAGAGAACACGTAAAACCCTAAAACCCTTTAAAATCAATCAATCCTCAAGGAAATCATAAAAATCCAAAAATCACCAAGAATCCCTAAAAACATAATAATCTCTAAAACACTGAGAAATTCCAAAGAAAACATTGAAAACCTAAAAACACTTAAACCCCCTAAAAACCTAAAATCTGCTAAAAACCATAAAAGACTAAAACCCATAGAAAACCTATCCAAATCTCAAAATTCCCCAAAAACATAAAAATCACTAAAAACATTATATACAGTAAAAAACAATAAAAAACACTTTAAACCACTAAAATATGTAAACAACACTAAAACCCCAAAACCCCTAAAAACACTAAAACACCTCAAAACACTAAACCCCCTAAAACCCATAAATCCCCCAAAACCCTTAAAGAACAAATAAAACCAATGAAATGCACTAAAACCAATAACAACTCTAAAAACCATTCAAAACCATAAATGAATAAGAAAATCTTCAAAATCCTAAAAAACCTCAAAAACTCCCAAAACCCTAAAAACCATAAAAACAATAAAAACTTAAAAAAACTAAAACCCTTAAACCATAAAAATTATAAAAATTATCTAAAAATTTCAAAAAACATAAAAATCCATTAAACCATGAAAACTCTAATAAAACAAAAAAAACCATAAATCACTCAAAACCCCTAAAAACCTAAAAATGATTAAAACCCAAAAAACCATAAAAACCGTAAAACCCCTAATGCTTTTAAAATCCATAAAACCCCTAAAAATGAAAAAAAATCTAAAAAACCTTCAAACCCCTAAGACAATAAAAAACTCTAAAAAGCCCTAAAATGCAAAAAAAACTCAAAACCCCCCTACAACCCAAAAAAACCAAAAAAATTTTAAAAAAACTATAAACCCCTGAAAATCCATAAAAAATCCTAATAACCATTATAATCCCTAAATATCTATAGAAACATTGAAAACATAAAAAACCACTAAAACCCCATAAAACACTAAAAAACCCATAAAAACATAAAAACACTAAAAACTCCTAAAACCAAAAAAATCACTAAAAATCCTAAATAAACCAATAAACTATATGACCATAATACCACGTAAAAACATTGGAAAACCATAAAATTCAATAAAACACTAAATAGAACTACTAATTCTTAAAACCCTTAAAACCCCTAAAAATATTAAATAACTCTACAAAATATTAAAACCCTAAATATACAAAAAAACCTAAAACCCCCAAAAATATAAAACCATAAAACCCTCTAATTCCCTAAAAATCTAAAAACTGTAAAAAATCTAAAAAATCACTAAAAATCCCTAAATAGTAGAAAATCATAAAAACCCTAGAAACAAATATAAAAACCTTAAATCCCCATAAACAGCCTTAAAGACCTAAAAATAGTAGACACCCCTAATAAACCTAAAAAACAATAAAAACCCAAAAAACCCTAATTGACCCTAAAACTGTAAAAACATAAAAAACCATAAACCCGTTAAACAACCAAAAACCCATTAAATCACCCAAACCCATTAAAAAATATAATAAATCATTAAAAACCTAAAAATTTAAACAATTTAAAAATCCATAAAAACATTGAAAAATCAAAAAAAAACACAAAAACCCAAGAAACCCAAGAAACCATAAAAACCGTAAAACACCTCAAAATCCCAAAAATATCATAAAACCCAAAAGAATTCCAAAAGCTCTCTAAAAATATCTAAAAATGAAAAAAAAATAAAATATTTGAATAACCCAAAAAAATATAAAAAACTAAAATGACTTAAAATGAATAAAAACACAAAAAACTAAAACACAATAAAACTTTTACGAACCCTAAAACCCAAAAAATCCTAAAACTCTAAAAAATATACAAAAATTAAAAAAATCCATAAAAATCCCAAAAAACATAAAATCCCTTACAAACCATGAAAACCCGTAAGAAAACTATAAAAACAAAAAAAAAACACTTAATACCCTAAAAAAAATATGGAAATGTTAAAAACCCCAAAAAACCTAAAGACCCTAAAACGATAAAAAATCCTAAAAACCATAAAACCCTAAAACCATAAAAACCCAAAAACCACTAAATACTCTAAATACCATATAAATGTAAATAAATGTTAAAAACTCTAAAAATTCATAAAAACGGTAAAAACTCAAAAGAACCCTAAGAACCCCAGAAAACTATAAAACCCAAAACGTCTCAATATCCCTGAAAATCTATAAACACCTTATAAATCATAAAAAAATAAAAGATCTAAAAAATCCGTAAATTTGAAAAAAAAACCATAAGATCCCCTTAAACCCCAATAAAAACTTTAAAAAAATTAAATTACATAAATCCCCCAAAAAAACCTAAACCCCCCTCCCCCCATAAACCCTAAAACACTATAAAATCCTAAAAACTAAAAAAGTTCTAAAAATCATAAAACCACAAAAACAATAATAACCTATAAACTATAAAAACACCTAAAAAACATAAAACCCCTAAAAATCTAAAAACACCATAAAATACACTAAAAAAAATCCAAACACATTTTAAACACCTAAAAGAATAAACCACACTAAAAACATTAAAATACCTAAAAAACTCAAAAAACACTAAAATCCAAAAAAAATCCATAAAATCATAAACCTCTCAAAATCCCTGAAAACTCTAAAAACAAAAAAAAATCTGAAGCTGTCTATAAAAAACCCTAAAACGTAAAACAACAAAAAATCATAAAAAACCCCTAACAAACAATTAATACCCTAAAAAAACTTACAACCACTAAAACCAGTAAAACCCATTCATTCTGCTAAAAACATTAAAAAAACTATAAGAACCCATGAAAGACATAAAAAATAAAGAAAATTTAAAAACCCAAAAAAATCCATAAAGCCCATAAAACCGCCTAAAAATCCCTAAAAAAACTAAGAAAACAAAAAAATCTAAATTTTTCCTAAAATCCATAAGAATAAAAAAACCCTAAAAACCATGACAACTCCTAATGAAACAAAAAAACCTAGAAACGTTTAAAACCCCTAAAAACCTAAAAATAATACTACCTATAAAAAACCATAAAAAACCCTTAAACGAATAAAATATTTAAAATCTCAAAAAATCCTTAAAACTAATAAAAATCCCTAAAGATGTTAAAAAAATCTAAAAACACTGAAAAGTCCCATTAAAACCTTAAAAGCCTAAAAACACATAAAATCCATAAAAAACTAAAAATTATAAAAAACCCTAATAAACCCAAGAAAGAGACTAAAACCTCTAAAAAACATAAAACTCCTAAAAAAATTAAATAAATAAAACAAAAAAACATATAAAACCCTCTAAACCCCTAAAAACTATAAAAAATCTAGAAAATCATAAAAAATCTAAAAAATCATGGAAACGCAAAAAAAAATACCTTATAAACACTGAAAATCATAAAACCCCAAAATCTCTAAAAACCCTAAACACCATAAAAATCATATAAAATCTGAAAAAATCCCTAAATGTTTAAGAAACCCTTAAGACCTGAAAAAATATAATAAACCTTTGAAACCCTAAAGACACATAAATCCCATGAAAACCTAAAAACTCTAAAAACCCTAAAATACCCTAAAAACGCAAGAAACCCATAAAAACCATAAAACCCATATGAATACTAAGAAACATAAGAACCCTTGAAAACCCAAAAAACCCTATAAAACTATAAAATTCTTTTAAAGACCAAAAATGTTAAAAGACTCAAAAAAATAGAATCAAAACAATCACTAAAAATACAAAAAACCATAAAAATCTAAAAACTTGAAAAAACCATAAAAACCCTAAAAATCCCTAAGAACCATAAAAACCATAAAAATCTATTAAAATCCATAAAAATGTAAAAAAATCTAAAAACCTAGAAACCCCTATGAATACCTTAAAACCCTAAAAACACTAAAAACCCATAAGAATCTAAAACCAATAAAACCCTACAAATCATTAAAAACATTAAAACCCTAAACACAATCAAAATTCCTAATAATAATAAAAACTATAAAAATTAAAAATACCCTACAATAAGTAAAAAATTAAGATAGCCAAAAACTTCAGAAAATATAAATAAATCCTTCAAAATGTAGAAATACGTAAAACCCTAAAAACTAAAAGTGCTAAAAATCCTAAAAAACCCTAAAAAGACCATAAACCCATAAAACACCCAAAACCCATAAAACCCATAAAAACCTTTAAACCCCTAAAAGTAGATAAAAACATAGAACCATTAAATACTCTTAAAAATATTGAAATCCCTAAAAACATTGAAAAACTATAAAATCCATATATCCCCTAAAAAACTCAAAAAAAACATCAAAATCCAAAAAACCCAAAAAACTAAAAATTATATAATCGTTAAACACCGTCAAAATACTTGAAAACCATAATAACAATAAAAATTATAAAAAACCCCAAAATATACTGAAAAGCATAAAAAACCTTAAATCCCTAAAAAATCTCTAGGAAAATAAAAAAAATACAAAAACTCTTAAAACCTCTAAAAACCTAAAAAAGTATTTAAAAACCTAAAACACCTGAAAAACCCAAAAACTCCTAAAAACCATAAAAACCTTAAAAAACACAAAAATCCCTAAAACCCCATAAAAACCAAAAAACATACTAAAACTTTAAAAACAATTTAAACCCCAAAAAACGTTACAAAATACTAAAAAACATAAAAACCATAAAAATAAAAAAGCCACTAAATCCCATAAAACAAAAAAAAAACTATAAAAACCAAATAAAACCCCCTTAAAATTCCCAAAAATTGTAAAAAAACATTAAATTCATAAAAAGGCATAAAAATACATAAAACACAAAAACCCATAACTACCTGAAAATTACTAAGAAAACATTAAAAACCTAAATAAATTTAAAACCTAAAAAACACATCAAATGAAAAAAAACAGAAAAGATCTACAAAAGACCCTAAAAACCCTTAAAGCCTCTAAAACCGTAAAAACCACTATAACCTTAAAACCCCGGAAAACTAATAAAATACACAAAAAACAATAAAAATATTTTGAACCCCTAAAACCATTAAAATACTCTATATAGGAATTAAATCCCTAAAATCCAAAAAAAAACCGAAAATTCCAAAACACCATAAGAACGCAAAAACTATTAAAAACCCTAAAAACCCAAAAAAACCATAAAAACACAAAACCCCATAAAATTCATAAAAATAACTAAGAATCTCTAAAAACATAGATTTAATAAAAAACCTAAAAAAACTTAAGAAACCTTTAAGACCTAAAATCACATAAATCCCATAAAAACTAAAAAAAGCTAAAAACCCAAAAAACAACAAAAATCTTAAAAATCCTAAAAACCTCAAAATCGTTGAAAATTAAAAATGTAATAAAACTACAAAAAAATATTTAAAAATATGAAAAACATAGAAAACCCTAAAAAAATTAAATATGCTAAGAAAAACATAAAAATATAAAAACACTTAATACCCCCAAAAAACCTAAAAATTATAAAAACCCTAAAATAGACCTAAAAATCATAAAATATAAAAACCCTTAAAACTATAAATATCCAAATAACAAATAAAGCCCACTAAAAACTGTAAAAACTATTTAAAACCCTAAAAATTAAAAACACCCCCACCCCACAAAAGAAAACCAAAAACTAAAATAAAAAAAACAACTCTAAAACCCTCAAAATACCATAAACCCTAAAAACCCATAAATATTCTATAATCGTCTAAAAATATATAAAAATACCTAAAAATGAAAAAAACTAAAATCCCAAAAAACCCTAGGAAGACATTATAAACAGAAAAACACTTAAAACCCCTACAAACCTTAAAAACACTAGAAACCATAAAAGTAAAAAAAACTAAAACCCCTAAAACTAAACAAAATTTCTAAAACCCTAAAAAAAATAAAAATCCTAAAAAATACATAAAAATAACTAAAAACCTAAAACCCCAATAAATCCTGAAAAATCCTAAGAAAACATTAAATACCTAAAAACACATAAAACCCCTAAATAATAAAAACCATAAAAAACCTTAAAAACCCTAAAAACCCAAAAGGCCTCTAAAAATCATAGAACTCATAAAACCCATTAATACCCTAAAACAAAAAAAAACTAAACACCCTCTAAACCTTTAGGAATATTTTAAAAATAATAAAATACCATAAAACACTAAAACTAAAAAATTCCCTAAAATCCGAAAAACTATAAAAACCCATAAAATCATAAAATCATCAAAATCCCTAAACCCAAAGAAACACATAAAATCGTAAAAAAATACCTAAAAATATAAAAAACCTAAAAACCCCTAAAAAATGAAGAAAACATTAAAATCTTAAAGACACATAAAATTCCTAAAAACCCTAAACAAACCAAAAAACTTGAATAACCATAGCCCCCTAAAAACAGAAAATCCTTTGAAACCCATAAAAACCCTAAAATTCTCCATAACACTAAAAAAACCTTTAAACCCATAAAAACCCTAAAAACACTAATGACTATAAAAAACCCTAACAACCCTCAAAATCCATAATCCCCCAAAAACATAAAAATCCAAGAAAGACCTAAAAATACATAAAAAGAAAACAATCCTCGAAACCCCCTAATAAACCCTTAAAACCTAAAAAACACCTAAACCCCTAAAAACATAAATATCATGAAAAAACATAAAAATCATATACCCCCTAAAAACCCTCAAAATCTATAAAGTCCGTAAAAACCCATAAAAATCATAAAATAGAGTTAAAATCCCTAAAAGTATAAAAACCCTAAAAAATATTTAATACCCTAAGAAAACCTTAAAAACACATAAAAAATTAAAAATCCTAAGAAAACCTTAAAAACCCCAAAACACTTTAAACCCCTAAAAACCCAAAAAAATGTTAAAATCCCAAAAAACCATATAAAGCACCAAAAAACACTACAACCACTAAAGACCATAAAAAACCCTAAAACATTAGAAAAACCTGTCAAAACCATGAAAACATATAAAAATTCTTAAAACCATCTAAACACATAAAAATAATAAAAATGTATAAATATTCTTAAATACCCAATATTTTTTAAAAAATACCCTAAAAATCAAAAAAGCGATAAACACCCTAAGCCCCCTAAGAATAATAAAACAAATAGAAATCCTAAAAATCCCTCTGAATCCCTAAAAACATATAAAAATGAAAAAACCCCTAAAAACTCAGAAAATCTATAAGAAAATATTAAAACCGAAAAAAACATAAAACCACTAAAAACCATAAAAAAACCAAAGAAACCCCTAAAAACACCTAAAACCAAAAAATAACTAAAACCCCCTCCAAATCCCTAAAAACCATAAAAAACATAAAAATCCTTAAAAACACTAAAAAATACTAAAAATAGGAAAAATCCTAAAAACCATGACAAACCTTAAGTAAACCTAAGAAACATAAAAACACTTAAAAACATAAAAAATGCTATGAAACCAAAGAAACCATAAAAATACCCAACAACCCATGAAAACCTTTAAAAACCCAATAAAAACACCAAGAACTCTAAAAACTCATTAAACCCATAAAAATGATAAAAAATCTAAAAAACCAAAAAAACCATAAATACACAAAAAACAATTAAAACCCAAAATAAACTTATAAACTCTAGAAAATCATAAAAACCCTCAAAATTTTTAAATACCCTTCAAAACCAAAATAAATCCCAAAAAATTGCAAAATATCACAAAAAATTAAAAACCACTAAAATACCTAAAAAACATAATAAATCCTTAAAATCCTAAAAACACATAATCCCTTAAAATCTTAAAAAATACTAATAACTCTAAATAAACCCTAAAACCACTAAAAATACTTAAAACCCTAAAACCCTTTAAAAACCCTAAATCCTAATAAAAACCCTAAAACCCATAAAAACATTAAAACCCATTAAGAAAACTAAAAATATTAAAAAACTGGATATAACTTTAAAACCGCTAAAAACACACAAAAAACCATAAATCAAAAAAAAACCCAAAAAATCCTAAGAAAAACCATAAAACTCTCAAAATATATAAAACCCTAAAAATTCATAAAAATCATTAAAAAACCCTAAAAATCACTAAAAACATAGAAACCCTAAAATAACAGAACAATCCTAAGAAAAACTATTAAACCAAAAAACAATTAAAATCCCTAAAAAACCTAAGAATGCTAAAACAATAAAAACCATAAAATCTCTAAAAACCCTAAAACCATATAAATCTTAAAAACCCATTATACCCCATAAAAATCCTAAATAATCCCAAAAAAATATAAAACAATGAAAAACCTAAAGAAAACATAAAATATCAAAAAACACTTAAAACCGAAAAAAATATAAAAAATCTAAACACCCTAAATGATTATAAATACCATAAAACCATAAAAACAATAAAAAACTAAAAACCATAAAACCCCTAGAGAACAATAAAAGCCTAAAAATCACTAGAATCTATTGGAACAATTTAGAACTCAAAAAATTTAAAAATCACAAGAACCCATAAAACTCTAAAAAACTCAAGGAAACCCCAAAAATATGAGGAAAACCATAGAAACCATTAAAAACAAATAAACCCTAAAAACTCTTTAAATCCCTAAAACTCCCAAATCCCCATAAAAATCCTTAAATACACTAAAGTATCTAAAATCATTAAAACCTCTAAAAAACCCCTAAGAAAACATTAAAAAACAAAAATAACTTAAAAACCCTAAAAATATAAAAATTACTCTAAGCCCTAAAAACACTAAAACCCTAAAAACATTCAAAATCACCAGAAACCCAAAAAAAACAAAAAAACTTCCAAAAATCCCTAAAAATATAAAAAAACCCTAAAAACCTTAAAATCCCTTAATAAAATTGTAAAAATCCTTAATAACACATTAAATTCCGAAGAATCTAAAAAACTAAAGACCCTAAAACCACTAAAACCCTAAACCGCCTTAGAACCTTAAAACTCCTGAAACCCTAAAAACCAAAAAAACTAAAAAAACACTTTAAACAATAGTAAATGTTTAAGAAGTCTAGAAACCCATAAAAAACCTAAAAACTCAAAATACCTTAAAATATAAAAAACACTAAAAAAACTAAAATAAACTAATAACCTTCAAATCCCTAAAAAAAACCATTACCATCAAAAACATTCTCTAAAAATAACTAAAAACCTAAAAACCCTTTAAAAACATGGAAAACCCGAAGTAAAACATAAAAACATAAAAACACTTAAATCTCCAAAGAAAATTAAAATACACTAAAACCCCTAAAACCCCAAAAGAACCTTTCAAAAACACTAAAAACACAAAAAAAACAAATTATACCCATAAAAATGATAATGAAATAAAAAAAAATTAAATTAAAAAAAACTAAAAGAACCAAAAACCCCCGAAAACAATAAAACCATAAAAACCCATAAAAACCATTAAAATACCATGAAACCCTAAAAAACCAAAAAATCATAAAAATCTATAAAAACCCATAAAACATAAATGACCCCAATAACCATGAAAACCCCTACAAAATCACTTAAAAACCAAAAATGCTAAAAACATAAAAAGTAAAAAAATATTAATAAATCTATGAAATCCGAAAAGGACTCTAAAACCCCAAACCTTATAAAACCCTTAAAACCCATTAAAAAAATTAAAAACCCAAAGAACAATAAAAACCCCATAGAACAATAAAAAATTCTAAAATCCATCTAAACCCCTAAAAATGTTTAAAAAAACTTTAAAAACCATTAAAACCATAAATAATCAAAGAATCCAAAAATACCCAAAAAACATAAAACCCATAAAAACCAAAACTGTCTAAAAATCCTTGAAATCATTATGACACCCTAGAAATCCAAAAAATCATAAAAAATAGTAAAATCCCATAAATATTAAAAATACCAAAAAACCCTAAAAACCAAAAGAAACCCATAAAAATAATAAAATAGTTAAAACCCCTAAAATTACTAAAAAAAGATATAAATCATAAAACACCTTAAAACCCCATAAAAACCCAAAAAACCAAAAAACCCTCTAAAACTATAAAAAACTAAAAAAACATATAAAACCTCTAAAAACCACTAAAACGCCTAAAACCCTATTGTTCCCCAAAAATGTTAAGAAAACTAAAAAACAAAAAACAAACCATAAAACAATAAACTCTAACATCCCTAAAAACCCTAAATCCATAAAAATGGATAATAACCTAAAAAACCATAAAAATCATAAAAAACCCTAGAGAATCCTAAAAACATAAAAATCTGTAAAACCCAAAAAAAAATATTTTACCTAAAAACCAAAAAAAACCTAAAATCCATAAAAAAAAAACCCTAAACTCTATAAAACATTAAAAAACCTAAAAATCATAATCACACATAAAGAACATGGAATACCACTAAAAACATTAAAAACTATTTAATTGCCTAAAAATTTAAAAAACTCTAAACACGTTAAAAACCCTAAATACTCAAAAAAATCCTAAAACCCCCAAAAGACAAAAATACACTTAAAATTTCTTAAAACGCTCAAAATGCATAAATCACCAAAAAAAATAAAAAACCAAAAGTCCCTGAAAATCCATAAAAACATAAAAAAACCAATACACCATGAAATATATTAATAAAACCTAAAAACCCTTAAAACACTTTAAACCCTTAAAAATAAATTATGCTAAAAACCCAAAAACTCTAATTCCACAAAATATGTAAAAACCAGAACACGCATAAAAAACCAAAAAATCCCTAAAAAACCTTAAATACATAAAATACATAAAAGCACTGAAAAAACATAAGAAACCCTAGAAAACCTATAGTCACCGAATACCCCTAAATCCCTTAAAACAATAAAAACCATAAATACCCAAAAAAACCCAAAAAACCATGAAATGACCATACAACCCTATAAACACCAAAAATCCATAAAAACATTAAAAAAAATCATGAAAAACAAAAATACCCCTTAAACCCAATGAAAACAATAAAAACCATTTAAAACAATTAATAACTAAAAACACTAAAAACTTATAAAAACCTAAAAACTCAAAAAAAATACTAGAAACCCAAATAAAACATAAAAACCCTAGAAACCCAAAAAATCACCAAAATCCCGAATTACCCAAAAAAACCATAAAAGTCATCATAATGTAGAAAAATCCATAAAAACGTAAAAACCCATAAGACCACTGAGAAGCCCTAAGAAAACCTTTAAAACCTAAAAACACTTTAAACCATTAAAAACTAGAAAACACTGAAACCCCTAAAAACCATAAAAACCATAAAACCCACAAATCCCATAGAACCCTAAAAAAATCCTTAAAATATCGATGAATCCCTAAAAAGGAAAAAAACCAAAAATCACGGAAAACCCCTAAGAAAACCATGAAAAACCTAAAACCAATTAAACCCTCTATAAAAACTAAAAACCCTAAAAACACTAAGAACCCCTAAAAATAATATAAAAATGATTAAAACCATAATATAATTATAACCCCATAAAAACCCTAAAACCCACTAAAATCTCTAAACCCCCAATAAACTGCATAAAACATTAAAATGATAAAAAATATTAAAAACCATAAAAATTCAAAAAAAAAAGATCTAAAAAACTAAAAAATACCATAAAATATTAAAAATACACAAAAAATATTAAAATCCATAAACATCCCTAAAAAGGTAAAACACCCCAAAAAACCAAGTAAAACAAAAAGAAAAACAAAAAAATCCTAAACACTTAAGACTATAAAAATCCACTAAAAACTCTAAAATCCCTTCAAATTCCTAAAAATGTTAAGAAAATCTAGAATTAATTACAAACCCCAAAATTATGAAATCCATAAAACATATAAAAAATAATAAACCTAAAAACTCCGAAAAAAACTCAAAATTCTTAAAAACCACAAAATCGAAAAATATCATAAAAATAATTATAAATCCATAAAAATCAATATAAACCTAAACCCATAAAAAATCCAAATAAAACCATTAAAAAGTAAAAACACTTAAAAACCCTAAAATCCTATCAAACCTTAAGCCCCCAAAAAACCCAAAATATCCTAAAAATATCTAAAAACCCTCAAAATCTCTAAAGACCAAAAAAACATCAAAAAAATGTTGAAAATCCGAAGAAAAATTTAAAAATGTAAAAACCCACCAAAAAATTTAACATTATTAACCAAAAAACAATTAAATAAAATAAAAACCTAATTTTTTTTTAAATACCTTAAAAACCCAAAAGACCCTAAAAACCCAAAAATAGCTAAAAATCCTAAAAAATATAAAAAATATCTAAAAATATTTATAACCCCAAAAATACTTAAAAGCACTAAAAACTCAAAAACAATTCAAACCCCTCAAAACATTAAAAAACACAAAAGAAACCCTTTAAAACACCAAAAAAACTAAAAAATCCTAGACACCCAAAAAACTAAAAGATCCAAAAAACCCAAACACCGCTAAAAAGCTCAAAATCTCTAAAAACCCAAAAAAACATAATAAACCAAAAAAAATCATTAAAAATATGAAAATCAATAAAAAACATGAAAACCATAAGAAATCCTTAAAAACCTAAAAACACTTTAAACCCCTAAAAAGCTAAAAAATGATAAAAAATTTAAATCCCCATGAAAAAACCCAAAAAACCCAAAAAAAACATTATGAATCATAAAATACCCTAAAACCCCAAAAAACCCAACTAAAAAATATAAAGACTTTAAATCCCTAAAAACGTTAAAAAAATAAAAAAATATTTAAAACCCCTAAAACTAAAAAATAATAAAAATAAAAAAAACCCCTAAAACCCTAGAAACCCTCAATATCCCTAAAAACATGTATAAATCCTAAAAACCTTTGAAATCCCTAAAAAATAAAAAACCATAAAACAGAAAGAAAACATTGAAAAACTAAAACATTTAAAAATTTTAAATTACCTAAAAATGATAAAAACCTTTTAAACCTTTAAAGTACTTTATAAAATCCCAAAACACTCAAAATCCATAAAAAACACAAAAATACATAAAAAATCCAAAATATCCCTAAAAATCCCTCAAATGTAAAAAAAACTAAAAAATATAAAAACCTATTAACCTAAAAACCTAAAAAACCATAAATAACCCATAAAACGATAAAAAAATAAAAAAAATAAAAAACCATTGAACCTCTACAATGTTAAAAAAACTGTAAAAACATTAGAAACCCTAATAACTGAAAAAACCCTAAACCCCCAAAAAAACTAAAATAACCTTTAAAACCTTAAACACCCTCAAAATACCTAAAATCCATAAAACTCTATAAAATTCCCAAAAAATTGCTAAAAATCTAAAAAACCCTAAAACCCTAAATATCCCTATGAAAACCAAAAAAAACACTAATATCCCCTAGAAACATAAAAACACAGAAAATGTAGTAAAACACTTAAAACTAAAGAAAATCAAAAATCCACATTGAATCTATTAAAAACTCTAAAATCCTATAAAAACACTAAAACCAACTTGAAAATCATAAAATCTTGTAACACATAAAAACATTCAAATACTCTAAAAATATGAAAAACCAATAAAAAAATAAAAAACCCTAAAACCCATAAAAACAATCATAAAAATCGTAAAAACCATAAAACCCTAATGAACACTCAAAATCCATAAAAACTTTAAATATCCAAAATAATCCCTAAAAATCCCTAAAAATGTAAACAACCCTAACAACCCAAAGAAAATGTTAAAAACCAAAAAATGCTCAAAACCCCAAATAAAAAAAATGCTAATAATCCTAATAATCTCTATAAGGTCCCTAAAACCCAAAAACCCAAAAACCAATTAAAACTCGTAAAAATGATTTAAAACCCTAAAACCCAAAACACCTAAAAACCAATAAAAACATGAAATAATATTTAAACCCATAAAAACCTTAAAAAACTCTAAAAAACCATTAAAATACCATAAAATCAACAAAAACACCAAAATCTCAAAAAACTATAAGAACCCATTATACACTCAAAATCAATTAAGAACCTATTTTTTTAAATCCTAAAAATCTCTAAAAATACCAAAAAAATGTTAAAACACAGAAAACAATTAAAATCATAAGAAAACAGTCAAAACAAAAAAAATTAAAACTCATAGAACCCAAAAAATGATAAAAACCCTAAAATCCATAAAATGACTAAAATGGTTAGAATCCTTAAAAACCCAAAAAACCTTTAAATCCAAAAAATGCTAAAAATCAATAAAATTTAGAAAATCATAAAAACCGTGAAATCCCTATGAAAATAAAAAAACCTATAAAACACTTTATGCCCTTAAATAATATAAAAATTCTAAAAACTGTAAAATCACCTAAAGTTGTAAAACCCATAAAAATGTTAAAAACCTGTAAAACCTCATGAAATCTCAAAAAAGAATCCACTAAATTCTCTAAAAGCTATTTAAATCCCTATAAATGTAAAAAATGTAATAAACCATAATGATCATAAAAAACATAAGAAAACACTAAAAACCCAAAAACCATAAAAACCCTAAAATCCATAAAAAAACCTTAGAAAATCCTAAAGAAGATGAAAATATGATAAAATCATAAAACCCTTAAAACCCTATGAAAACCTTAAAACGTAAAAATATATAAAACCCTAAAAAACAAAAAACACCTAAAATCCCACAAAACCCCTAAAACCATAAAACACATAAAAAAGTACTAAAAATATACAAAAATGTAAAAAATAGTGAAAACCATAAGAAAACATGAAAAACCTAATAACACTTAAAAAAACTAAAAACTAAAAATCTAAAAACACATAAAAACAATTAAAACCCTAAAAACCATAAAAACCATTAAAAAATAAAATAAAAACCATTAACAACCCTTACAAATACGAAACTACACTAAATCTCTAAATATCCTTTAAACCACTAAAAATGTTAAAAATAAAAAAAACCTAAATACACCTAAAAATAAAAAAACCCAAAAAACCAAAAAACCCATAGAAACCCTAAAAACACTAAGAACTCTAAATACTATCAAAATACCTAAAAACCTGAAAACTATTTAAAATCCTAAAAAATCAATAAATATCAATAAAAATCCCTAAAAATAATAAAACCCCTAAACCCCTGAAAGTTCCAAAGAATTCCTTAAAAATATAAAACCCTTAAAATCCCAAAAAACCCCTAAAACCCTAAAATCATAAGCCCCCCTAAAAAAGTAAAAAATCATAAAAACCCATAAATCCCTAAAAACCACTAAAACCCATAAAAACCCTTCAAAATGTAAAAATGTCAACAAAAATATCTAAAAATATTCAAAACCCAGAAAAGCTCAAAAAATATGTGGAAAACCCAACATAACATAAAACCCTAAGGACTATAAAACACTAAAAACCCAAAAATTAAATAAAATCTGAGAAAACCATAAAAATCATAAAACCCCCCAAAAAATGAAAAAATCTAAGAAAACATTAAAAACATTAAACAAATAAAAACCCTAAAAATCCTAAAAAACACTAAAAAACCTAAAAAATTAAGATGCCTTAAAACTCCTAAAATCCTCTAAAAACAATAAAAAACTCTAAAAACCATAAAGACCATAAGAATTCGTAAATAAAATAAAAACACTAAAAAATTGATAACCCCTTTAAACCCCTAAAGATTTTAAAAACTCTAAAAAATATTAAAACCCCAAAAAACTCAAAAAATACACTAAAAGTCAAAAAACCCATAAAACCCAAAACCCCCTAAAAACCCTAAAAACTCATAAAACCTATAAAACCAATAAAAAATCTAAAAATCTCTAAAAATATATTAAAGAAACCTACATACATTAAAATCTCTAAGTAAATCTTTAAAACCTATAATCAATTAAATCCACTTAAAAACCAAAAAACACTACAACCCTTAAAAACCCAAGAAATCCTAAAACTCTTTAAATCCTTAAATTCCCTAAAACCCATTAAAAATTAAAAATAACACTCAAATTCCATATAATGTAAAAAAACCCTAAAACACTATGAAATTTCTATGAAAACATCAAAAACATAGAAATAACTAAATCCCCTAAACAACCTAAAAAACATCAAAAACCACAAAACCCCCCTAAAAATCCATAAGGAGACACTATGACCCGTAAAAACAATAAAAACCACTAAATCCAATAAAAATCCAAAAAACCCATAAAAACCAAACAAAAATTACTAAAAACTCTATAAACACATTAAACAATTGAAAACATTGAAAAATTGTAAATATAATAAAAAATACTAAAATACTCAAAAAAAACTCTAAAATCCCAAAATATTCATAAAACATAAAAAAACCTAAATTCTAGAAATACCTAAAACCCAAAAAACAATTCAAATCCAACAAATCCTAAAAATATAAAAAAATTAAAATACCCTTAAAACACATAAAACCCCTAAGAAAATAAGAAAAATCGAAAACACATAAAATCCCTCAAACACCTAAAAATGAAAAAAGAACTTAAAATACTTCAAAACCCTAAAATCCCAAAACCAAAAATGTCCTTAAAAAAGGTTAACTGTAAAACCTAATAAAAACCCAAATAAACACTAAAAACTCTAAAAATCCTTTAAATGACTAAAATTTTAAAAAAACTCTAAGAACCATTAAACCCCTAAAGGACTCAAAATACCATGAAAACCAGAAAACCCAAAAAACTCTAAACCCCACTAAAAACCCCTAAACCTTTTAAAACATAAATATCCAATAGATCCCAAAAAATCCCTAATTTTGTAAAAACCATGAAAAACTATAAGAAAAAATTAAAAACCTAAAAATAGTAAAAACTCCTAAAACATAAAAAATGATAAAAACCTTAAAAACCAAAAGAAATATAAAAACCCAAAAATAGATAAAAATATCAATAACCATAAAAACCCTAAAAACCTAAAAATCCTTAAACCAGAGAAACCCCATAAAAATAAAAATTTTAAAAAGACTGTAGGCGTAATATACCCAAAATATCCTTAAAAAACAAAAAACCCTATAAAAATCATAAAACCCCAAGACACCCAGAAATACCCTAGGATGACTAAAAACACTAAAAAACCTTTAAACCCCTTAAAAATTAAAAAACACTAAAAAAAATAAAACCACCAAAAATAAAAAAAACACCTAATAACAAAAAAACCATAAAAAACCCTAAAACTCCACAAAGCCCCAAAAAATCCTAAAAACAAAAAAAACCATTAAAAAGATAAAACCCCTAAATATATCTAAAAAATAAAAAACGCTAAGAACCTTGAAGAACTCAATAAAAACCTTAAAAAACCTAAATCACTTAAAATCACTAAAAACCAAAAAATCCTAAAAGCACTAAAAATATCCAAAAGACCCTTAAAACACCTAAAAAACCTAAAACACCTCAAAATCCCTAAAACCCCCAACACCCATAAAAATAAAAAAAAAATAACTAAAAATCCCTAAAAAAATTTAAAACACCTAAAAATGGTAAAAACCCCTATGAAAATATTAAAAACATAAAATACATAAAACACCCAAAAAAACATGGAAATACAAAAAAACCTAAAGAAACTAAAATCTAAAACAAGCCCCAAAAAATTCCCTAAAACCCTAATACCCTAAACCCCTTAAAAACCATAAACCCCCTAAAACCTAAAAAAACAAAAAACCCTTAAAAAACTATAAACCCTAAAAATTGTTTTACCCTATAAAAATGATAAAAACAATAAAAAACAATTAAACCTTTAAAAACTATAAGAACCCCTAAATACCCAAAAAAACTATAAAATCCACAAAATTTTAAAAACATCAAAATCCCTAAAAAACTAAAAACCCCTAAATGTAGTAAAAACCATTAAAAATACCTAAAAACACAAATAACCCTAGTAAAACATAAAAAACCTAATAAACATAAAACCCCTACACATATTAAAATGATAAAAACAATAAAACACCTTAAAACCCCAAAAACCATAAAAAACTATTAAAACCAAAAAGAGAAATTAAAAACCCTTAAAACCCATAAAAACCCTTACAAATATAAGACCCCTATAGAAACTATAAAAACATTAAACAAAAGGAAAAAAAACCTCAAACCCTAAAAATATCAAAAAACCTTAAAACCCCAAAAATCCATAAAAATCTTAAAAATATTTAAATCCCTAGAAACAGTAAAAATACCTAAAATCCTAAAAAATAATAAAAAACATAAAATATCGAAATATACCTAAAAACATGAAAACCCTAAAACGTTGAAAAACTCTAAGAAAACCGAAAATACTAAAAATACATAAAACCCCTAAAACCTAAAAAATGCTAAAAATGCTAAAAACCAAAAAATACTAAAACCCCTAGAACTAAAAAATCCCTAAAATCATAAAATAAAATAAAAATCCCTAAAAATACCTAAGGATATAAAATCCTCTAAAACTCCTTAAGAAAGCCTTAAAATCCTAGAAACAAATAAAATCAGTAAAAACACAAGAAACACTAAAAACCCCCAAAAACCATAAAATACAATAAAAGCATATAAATCTATAAAATAAATATAACCACTAAAAACATAAAAAAGCCAAAAAACCCATAGAAATCATAAAAACTAAAAACTCTAAAATCTTTTGAACCCATAAATTTATTAAAACCCTAAAAATCCTTAAAAACCCAAAAAAACTGAAAAAAATCCCGAAAAACTTAAAAAAAGACCATAAAACATTGAAAATGCTAAAAACCCCAAAAACACCTAAAACCCCTCAATATCCTTTAAAACCATGAAAACTATAAAAATAAAAAACCCTAAAAATCTATAAAAACATGAAATCCCCTAAAACCCCCAAAAACCAATATGAAAACCATAGAAACCTAAAAAACATGTTAACCCCCTAAAAACCTAACCAACAGAAAACAACGTAAAACCCCTAAAACCCCTAAAAACCTCAACATCCCTAAAAATTCTAAAAATAAATAAAAAACCTCAAAAGGCCTAAAAATCGCTAAAAATGATAAAAAAACATAAAAACCATGAAATACTCAAAGAAAACCTTAAAACCAAAAAAACACTTAAACCCCTAAAAACCTAAAAAATGTTGAAACCCCTAAAGACCCTAAAAACCCTAAAACCCATAAACGCTATAAAAACATAAAAATCCCTAAAACCCCTTAAAACCATAAAAAACAACAAAAAACTATAAATCCATTTACTCCCCCAGGAATGTTTAAAAATATAAAAAAAATAAATCCCCTAAATGTCTAAAAAAACCTAACCCCCCCTCCAAATATAACCATAAATCCTAAAAATCCTGAAAAGTCATCAAAATCCCTAAAAACCATAAAAATCCATGAAAATCTAGAAAATCCAAAAAAATCAATAAAACATAAAAAAACTCTAAATTCAGTGAAAAATCATAAGAAAAACTTAAAAACCTAAAAACTGTTAAACCACCAAAAAACTTAAAAATACATATTCCTTTGATATATATATTTATTTTTTCCTTACAAAAAACTATAAAAATGCTAAAAGAGACATAAAGGCCTAAAGAGGCCCAAAAACCCCTAAAAACCATAAAAAACTAAAAACCCATCAAAAACCAAAAAACCATAAAAAACTCATAAAACCATTTAAAACCCTAAAATGTTAAAAAAATATAAAAATATCAAAAATGTTAAAAACAAAAAAAAATACCAAAAACCTAAAAAACCCAAAACCCTAAAAAATATTAAATACCTTTTGAATCCCTAAATAACCTAAGAATCCTAAAAATCCATACAAATAATGAAAACCCCTAAAACCCTTAAAAAATATTTGAAACCCTTTAAAACATAAAAACATATAAAACCACTAAAATAATAAAAAGTGATAAAAATAATAAAAAACTAAAAATTCAAAAAACCATAAGGACCCACAGAATCCTTAAATACCTGAAAATATCATAATAATCTTTTGAAAATCCCTAAAATCCCTAAAAACATCAAAATACTTAAACACACGAAAAAGACCTATGAAATCTTTAAAAATAAAAAAACACTTAAAATCTTAAAAAAACTAAAAAAAATTGTTAAAAACCCTAACAACCCAAAAAGAAAAATTTAATCCCTAAAAACCTTAATCATAAAATCCCAAAAACATAAAAAAACCCTATATAACCATAAAACCATAAAATTCACCAAAATCTCAATAAAAACAATAAAACCCTAAATATATTAAAGAACACTAAAAACCATTAAAAACCCTACAAATCCATAAAACCCCTCAAAGTAGAAGTAAACAAAAAAAAGAAAACTACCAAAAAAATCCCAAAAATGGTAAATACATAGTAAACACCCAGAAAAACATTAAAAACCTAAAGACACATAAAAACATTACAAACGAAAAAAACTCAAAAAATCGTAAAAGCCATAAAAACTATAAAACTCTAAAAACCCATAAAAAACCTTAAAACCCATAAAAACACTGAAAACCAACGAAAATATCTAATAAAACATTAAGACCCTTTAACCATTAAAAAATCTAAAACCCCTAAAAAAACCCTAAATGCCCAAAAAATATAAAAACCCTAAAATCCCTAAAAACCATCAATATCTCTTGAAACACTAAATACCACAAAAAAATGAAAATTTTCCTAAAATTATTTTAAAGAAAAAATCCTTAAAATGATAAAAACACTTAAAATCCCATCAAAACATAAAAGCACGTAAAACCTCAGAAAATCCTACTAAAATTGAAAACCCTACAAAATATTAAAACCCACAAAAAACTAAAAAACCTTCAAAATCCATGACAAATAAAAAAATCCAAAAAGATCCATAAATCTCTAAAAAAATAAAAAAACCAAAAATCCCTAAGAAAAAATTAAAAAACAAAAAACACTTAAAACCCCTAAAAACCTAAAAAACAGTTAAAATCATAAAAAACATTAAAAGATTACAAAACATTAAAAAAATACCCCTAAAAACCTCAAGTAACCAAAAACACCAAAAACCCCAAATCCCACTAACATTATAAAAGCCCTATAGACAACTTAATTGTTAAAAAAATTAAAATGATAAAAAACTCAAAAAAAAAACCAAAATAGCCTAATAATCCTAAACCCCCTAAAAAAACATAAAAACCATAAAAACCTATAAAAAACATAAAAAACCATAAAAATCCATAAAAATTTAAAAACCCTAAAAACCCCTAAGAAAACCTTCAAAACCTAAAAAAATAAAATGAAAAAAAATTAAAAGTTAAAAACCACTAAAACCTGTAAAAACCACTAAATTTTTTACAAATACTTAAAACCCCTAAAAACCATAAAATTGACAAAAACCATAAAACCGTTAAAACCCTAAAACCCATTAAAACAAAAAAACATAAAACCCCATTAAAATTTATACAAAAATCTAAATACCCTATAACCCCTAAAAATATTAGAAAAATCCAAAAAAAAATCCTCAAAACCGCAAAAAAATAAAAAAAATCACAAAAATCCCAAAAACCCATAAAACCCATGAAAACCTCAAATAACCTTAAAATTCCCTAAAACCCCTAAAAACAAAAAAAATCATAACAATACATAAAAATACATAAAAACCTCAAAATATAAACACCATAAAACAACTAAGGGATATTTAAAAACATAAAAATACCTAAAACCCTAAAAAACCCAAAAATTACTAGAGATCCTAAAAAACATAAAATCCATAAATCCATTATGATACCTAAAAAATAAAACAATAAATTAATAAACTTACATAAAACCGTTAAAACCCCTAAAAATATTTAAAAATCTTAAATACCCATTAAAACCGAAGAAAAAAACAAAAATTTCTAAAAACCCTTTTAACCCCTAAAAATGTTTAAAAATTTTAAAAAAAATTAAACCCTAAACTACTTGTAAAAAACCCCTAAACCCCCAAAAAATATATAAAACCCTAAAAAAATTAAAAACCCTAAAAATCCATAAAACCCCAAAAAATGTAAAAAATCATAAAAACATAGAAAACCCTTATGAAAACCATAAAACCCTGAAAACACTAAAAACCCATAAAAATATAAAACCAATAAAACCATACAATTAATTAGAAACCATAAAAACCCTAAACACAATTAAAATCCCTAAAAACCCAAAAAACTAAAAAAAATCTAAAAATGACCTAAAATATGTAAAAAATTAAAATAGCCTAAAACTTTGGAAAATCTGAAGAAATCCTTAAAACCCTAGAAACACTTAAAACCCTAAAAATCCTAAAAGATATAAAAATCCTAGACAACCCTAAAAATACAATAAAACCATAAAACCCCCCATACCCATAAAACCCATAAAAACCTTAAAACCCTTAGTACTAGATAATAACCATAAAACCATTAAAAACTCCTAAAAATCATGAAATCCATAAAAAAGATGAAAAACTATAAAATCCATATACCCATTAAAAAATAAAAAAACCCATCAAAATCCAAAAAATCCATAAAAATTTAAAAATAAAAAAAATGTTGAACATCGTCAAAATACTTTAAAACCATAAAAACAATAAAAATTGTAAAAAACCCTAAAAATAATGAAAAGCATAAAAAACCCTAAATCCATGAAAAATCCTTATGAAAATCTAAAATATATAAAAACAATTAAAACCTCTAAATAACCTAAAAAATATTAAAAATCATAAAACACGTGAAAAAACCCTAAAACCCCCTAAAAACAACAAAAAACCATGAAAAAACATAAAAACCCATAAAACCCCATAAAAACATAAAAACACACTAAAAATATAAAAATCATTTAAACTCCAAAAAACATTACAAAAGACTAAAAACATAAAAACAAAAAAACCCACTAAATCCCATAAAACCATAAAAACTATAAAAACCAAAAAAAACACCCAAAATCCCCAAAAATTATATAAAACCATAAATTCATAAAAAACCTAAAAATAATTAAAAATGTAAAAACCCATAACTCCCTAAAAATCACTAAGAAAACCTTAAAACCCTAAATACATTTAAAATACCTAAAATCCTTAAAAACTCCCAAAACCATAGAACCACTATAACCATAAAAACCCTGAAAACACATAAAAATATAATATACACAAAAAACTATAAAAACATTTTAAACCCTAAAACCATTAAAATACTCTAAACAAAAATTATATCCCGAAAATATAAAAAACCCCAAAATTCTAAAATACCATAAAAATGAAAAAACCTTAAAACCCCTAAAAACCATCAAAATCCATAAAAACAAAAAACCCCATAAAAATCCTAGAAATACCTAATAATCAATAAAAAGTAAATATCATGAAATAACCGAAAAAACATAAGAAACTATTAAAAACCTAAAATCACATAAAACCTCTAAAAACTATAAAAATCCTAAAAACCCAATAAACACCAAAAAACCTAAAAATCCAAATACCTCAAAATACCTTAAAAATAAATATATTATAAAAATATGAAAAATTATTTATAAATTGAAAAAAACATAGAAAAACCTAAATACATTAAAAAACCAAAGAAAAACATTAAAATATAATAACACTTAATACCCTTAAAATACCTAAAAATGGTAAAACGCTAAAATATACCTAAAAAAACTGAAAACATAAAAAACCTTAAAACTATAAAGACCCTAAAAACACATAAAACCAACTAAAAACTCTAAAAAATGTTTAAAATCCTATAATACACTATAAATCAATAAACCCTAAAATACTCGAACCCCCCTTCCCCCCCAAAGAAAACAAAAAACCAAAAAAAACCAAAAAAACTGTAAAACCCTCAAAATCCTTGAAACCCTAAAAACCTAGAAAAATTCTGAAAAAGTATGAAAATATCTAAAATTACCTAAAATTGAAAAAACACTAAAATCATAAAAAACACTAAGAAAACATTACAAACATAAAAATAATTAAAACCCCTAAAAACCTAAATATGCTAAAAACCATAACAATCATAGAAAACCTAAAATCCCGAAAAACCCACAAAATTACTAAAACCCTAAAAACGATAAAAATACTAAAAAAGGCATAAAAATACCTAAAATCCTAAAATCCCTATAAATTCTAAAAACCCCTAACAAAACATTAAATACCTAAGAACACATAAAACGCTGATCAAATTAAAATCCATAAAAACCCAAGAAAACCCTGAAAACCAAAAGACCTCGAAAAACCATAGAACTCATAAAACCCATAAATACACTAAAATAATAAAAAAATTAAACACCCTCCAAACTGCTATGAATTTTTAAAAACACTAAAAAACCATAAAACCCTAAAAACTAAAACATTCCCTAAAACCTAAAAAACTATGAAAACCCCTAAACCCCTAAAACAATCAAAATCCATAAATGCCCAAAATCACAGAAAAATTCTAAAAAATCAGAATAAATATAAAAAATTAAAAACCCCTAAAAACCTAAAGAAAACATTAAAATCCTAAAAACACATAAAATTCTTAAAAACCCTAAACCAACCCAAAAACTAAAAAAACCATACCCCCCCCCCTAAAAAAATAATAACACTTGAAAACCATAAAAACCTACAATTTTCTAAAACTCTAAAAAACCTTTAATCCCCTAAAAACATTAAAAATGTTATGAAACCTTAAAACTGTAAAAAAAAATAAAAAACCCTAAAATCCAAAAACCATAAAAACCATAAAACCCATAATGACCATAAAAACCCTAACAACCCTCAATATCCATAAAACACCAAAAAACATAAAAATGAAAAAAGACCAAAAAAACAAAA
Source organism: Viscum album (assembly GCA_963277665.1). Taxonomy (NCBI): domain Eukaryota; kingdom Viridiplantae; phylum Streptophyta; class Magnoliopsida; order Santalales; family Viscaceae; genus Viscum; species Viscum album. Next base: position 396,004,608 of record OY728157.1, read on the forward strand.
AAAAAACAAACCTCGAAACCCCCTGATAAACACTTAAAACAGAAAAAAACATAAACTGCTAAAAACATAATGATCACAAAAATCCTTAAAAAACATAGACCCCCTTTAAACCCCAAAAATCCCTAAAGTCCATAAAAATCATAAAAATCCTAAAAAAGTGTTAAAAATCCCTAAAATTATGAAAACCCTAAAACATATTTAATACCCTTAGAAAACTATATAAACCAAAAAAACACTTAAAAACCCTAGAAACCCTATAAATCCACTAAAACACTAAATCCTCTAAAGACCTTAAAGAACCCTAAAACATTAAAAAACATAAAAACCTATTAAAACCCTGAAAAAATATAGAAACTCTTAAAACCATTTAAACATATAAAAATAATAAAAAACTTTAAATAAGCTTAAATACCCTAATTTTTTTAAAAAAATACCCTAAAACCAAAAAATTGATAGGCACCCTAAAATCCCTAAAAACCATAAAACACATAGAAATCCTAAAAATACCTAAAAATCCAAAAAATCACTAAAAATATATAAAAATGAAGAAACCCCTAAAAACCAAGGAAAACCCAAAAACCCTAAAAACACCTAAAACCAAAAAATACCCAAATCCCCCTCAAAATCACTAAAAACCTTAAAGAACATAAAAATCCCAAAAACACTAAAAATTAAAAAAATATCAAAAATCATAAAAACCATGACAAACTCTAAGAAAGCCTAAGAAACCTAAAAAAACATTAAAAACATAAATAAAATCATTGAAACCAAAGGAACACTAAAAATCCCTGAAAACCCTAAAGCCTCTACAAACCATTAAAATTCTTAAAAGCATAAAAAACCATGAAATCCTATTTAAAACCCAATAAAAAATCCAAGAACTCTAAAAACTCAATAAACCCATATAAATGATAAAAAACTCTAAAATACCATATAATCCTTGAAACACCGAAAACCATTAAAACCCCAAATAAACCTATAAACTCTAAGAAATCCTAAAAACTCTCAAAATCCATAAAAACCATTCAAAACCCAAAGAAATCCATAAAATTCTTGAAATATCACAAAAAAACATAAAAAACATTAAAATCCATGAAAAAACATAATAAATCGTTAAAAACAAAAAAACACATAAACCCCTAAATTTATAAAAAATACTAAAAACTCTAAAAAACCTAAAACCACTCAAAACCCTAAAACCCTTTGAAAACCCTAAATCCTAATAAAAACCCAAAAACCAATTGAAAATTTTAAAACCCATTTAAACCACTATAAAAATTAAAAAATTATATATTCATTAAAAACCCTAGAAATAGACAAAAACAATAAGTCCATAAAAAACCATAAAACCCAAAAAAAACTAAGAAAAACCATAAAACCTTCAAAATCAATAAAACCCAAAAATTCATAAAAGTCCTTAAAATATAAACATTAAAAAATTATATATACATTAAAAACACTTGAAATAGATAAAAACAATATGTCCATAAAAAAACCATAAAACCCAAACAAAACTACGAAAAACCATAAAACCTTCAAAATCAATAAATCCCAAAAAAGTCATAATAGTCCTTAAAATATAAACATTAAAAAATTATATATACATTTAAAAACCCTAGAAGTAGACAAAAACAATAAGTCCATAAAAAACCATAAAACCCAAAAAAATCTAAGAAAAACCATAAAACCTTTAAAATCAATAAAACCCAAAAAAGTCATAAAAGTCCTTAAAAATCCATAAAAATCACTAAAAACATAGAATCCCTAAAATAACAGAACAATCCTAATAAAATATTATAAACCTAAAAACAATTAAAATCCCTAAAAAACCTAAAAATGTTAAAAACCATAAAAACCATAAAATCTCTAAAAACCCTAAAACCCTCCAAAACTCTAAAACCCCTAATAAGCCATAAAAATCCTAAAAATCCTAAAAATTTATAAAACCATAAAAATCCCCAAGAAAAGATAAAATATCAAAAAACACTTAAAACTGCAAAAGAAATCTAAGAAAACTAAACACCCTAAATAACTATAAAGACCCGTAAACTATAAAAACAAAAAAAAAAACAAAAAACCATAAAACCCCTAGAGACACATAGAAGCCTAAAAAGCACGAGAAACAATAAAGGTCCTTGAACCCCCAAAAAATTAAAAATTATGAGAACCCATAAAAATCTAAAAACTCAATAAACATAAAACCCTAAAAAACTATAAAACCCCCCAAAAAACCCTCAAAATCCCTATAAACCCAATAAAATAATGAAAATTGTAAAAAATACATAAAAATCAAAAAAAAATAAAAAGTCATCAAAACCCAAAAAACCCTAATGAAATGTTAAAATCCCAAAAACACTTAAAACCTTTAAAATTTGTAAAAATGATTAAAACCCTAAAACCTCTTAAAACACTAAAAACCCCTAAAACCCTCAAATCCCTCAAATTCCTAAAAATCATAAAATTCCTAAAATTTTCTAAAAATCTCTAAAAATCATTAAAAAATACTTAAACTACAAAAAATCTAACAAAACTAAACACCATAAATGACCATAAAGAACATTAAAACCATAAAAACAAAAAAAACTATAATCCATAAAACCCCTAGAGACCCATAGAATCCTAAAAACCACTAGAAACTACAAAAATCCTTTAAACCCCCAAAAAATAATAATTAAAAGTAGCCATAAAACTTTAAAAACTCAAAAAAAAAACCTTAGAAAACCCCAAAAAACCCTCAAAATCACTATAAACCCAAAAAACCAATGAAAATTGTAAAAAATACCTCAAAATATCTAAAAAAACAAAAACAATCCAAACTAAAAAAAACTCCAAAGAAAAGAATAAAAACCTAAAAACACTTAAAACCTTTAAAAGTGGTAAAAAGGATTAAAACCCTAAAAACCATTAAAACACTAAAAACCCCTAAAACCCTCAAATCCCTAAAATTCCTAAAAATACTAAAATTTCAAAAAATACCTAAAAATACCGAAAAAACCCTAAAAATATAAAACCCTAATTACCTTAAAAACCCAAAAAAACCCTCACAATCCCTATAAACACAAAAAACAAATGAAAATTGTAAAAATTACCTAAAAGTCCCAAAAAATTAAAAAACCATAAAAACCCAAAAAACCCCAAAGAAAAGAATAAAAATCTAAAAACACATAAAATCTTTAAAAGGAGTAAAAAGATTAAAACCCATAAAATACTAAAAAACCCTAAAACCCTCAAATCCCTCAAATTCCTAAAAATAATAAAACCCTAAATATACCTAAAAATAATTAAAAACATAAAAACACTAAAAACCCCGAGAACTAATAATAAAACCTTAAAAACCGAAAAACACTTAAAATAATGAAAAAAACATAAAATGATAAAATCCTAAAAAGACCCTAATAGAAGCTTAAAACCATAAAAACACTTAAGAAGCATTATAACCACAAAACATTTAAAAACACAAAACCCACTGAAAAATAAAATACCCTTTAGACCCCAAAAATACTGATATAACTCTAAAAATAGTAAAAACCGTAAAAAATTCAAAAAACCATAAAACAAAAAAATTCTAATAAAACCGTAAAACCCTAAAAACCATAAACCCCATCAAAATCCCCTAAATCCCTAAAACCCATAATTTTCCTAAAAAATCCTTAAAAACCCTAAAAACATAAAAAACCACAAACTATAAAAAATGTTGAAAATAAAAAAAACTAAAAATACATAAAGACCCTAAAAGACTAATAAAATCCCAAAACCCTTAAAATACTTAAAATATACCAAAACACAAAAAATACAAAAAAATCTCTGAAAACCCTTAAAAATTATAGAAAATATCTAAAAATTCATAAAATGTATAATCCCTTAAAAACCTAAAAATTGAAAAAAAACCTAAAACACAAAAACCCCTAAATCCCATAAGAAAAAATAAATTATAAAATACCCTAAAAACCCTAAAATCCCTAAAGAACCACTAAAACTCTAAAAAACCTTTAAAAAACTAAAACCCTTAAAACCCTATAGAGAAAAAAATCCATAAAAACAAAAATATCCCTTTAAACCCTAAAAACAATAAAAATCCCAAGAAATACCTAAAAATACCTAAAAATGTAGAACAAAATAAAACCCTAGAAAACCATAAGAAAACATAAAATCATACAATCATAAAGACACTTAAAAACCCTAAAAACATAAAAAATAATTGAATCCCTAAAATACCTAAAACCGTAAAAAAATATAAAAGCCATAAACAACCTTAAAACCCAAAAAACCCTAAAACCCCATAGAAACCCTAAAATATCTAAAAATCGAAAAACCCTTTAACCCCTAAATAAATTTGAAAAAACTCAAAAAACAATTAAAACCCTAAAAACCCCCAAAAATACAAAAAACCAAAAAACCACTAAATCCCATAAAACCCCTAAAAACAATAAATATCCTAACAATTCCATAAAAACACTAAAAATTAAAAACCATTAAACAATGAAAAAACCATATAAAATCCAAAAAACCCATAAAAACCCTGAAACCCCTAAAAATTCTAAAAGCCCCAAAAAATCAAAATCCCTAAAACCCCTAAAAACCATAATAATAATAAAAAATCCCTAAAATTACCTAAAAATGTAAAAAAAACCTTAAACCCTTCCAAACCCATAAGAAAACATAAAAATCATAATAAATCCCTAAAATAACCAAAAAACCCTAAAATCCTTGAAAACCCATAAGAAAATTTTAAAAACCTAAAAACACATGAAACCCTTAAAAAACTAGAAATTCAAAATGAACCTAAGAACCCTTAAAACCCCTAAAAATACAAAAACATCATATAAATCCTAGAAAATAATAAAAATCCTAAAAACAACAAAAAATACCTAAAAATATAAAGAGCCCTAAAACCCAGAAGAAAACCATAAAACCCTAAAAACACTTAAAACCCCTAAAAAACCTACAATTTCTAAAAATTGTAAAAAGGAAAAAAATTCCCAATAAACACTAAAAACCTAGAAAACCATAAAACCATAACAAACCTTAACACCCCATAAAACCAATAAAAAATAGATCAAAACTATAAAACCCCTTTAAATACCGAAAAATGTTAAAAAACTCAAAAAATACTTTAAATTCCAAAAAACTCAAAAAAATACTCTAAAAACCAACATAACCAAAAAACCCTCAAAAAACCAAAACCACCAAAATCCCTAAAAATAATTAAAACCCATAAAAATCCTAAAAGATCCCCAAAATTCCTAATAATGCAAAAACCCCTCAAAATTCTTAAAAATCGTAAAAACCTTTAACAATCCAAAAGAGGCCCTAAAAATTAATAAAAATTAAAATCCTCAAAAAAAACGCTAAGAAAACCTTAAAACCCAAAAAAAATAAACCACTAAAAACCTAAAACCAAAAAAATACCTAAAAGAATAAAAACACTAAGACCCCTAAATACATTTAAAAACCCATGAATACCTAAAAATAATAAAAACAATAAGAACCTTTTAAACTCCTAAAAATATTTCAAAACTATAACAACCCATAAAATACTAAAAAAATAGAAAAAACCCCTAAAACACTAAAAGACCACAAAACCCCCCAAGACCCTAAAAATCACTAAAATATTAAAAAAACCAAAAAAATCCCCTAAAAATACCGAAAAAAGTAAAAACCCTAAAACCCCTAACAAATTAAGAAAAAATTTAAAACCTAAAAGACTTAAATCCCGTTAAAAGGCTAGATAATGATAAAACCCTTAATGACACTTAAACCCCTGAAAATCCCAAAATACATAAAAACCCTAAAAACCATAAAATCCTAAAATTCCCTAAATTCTATAAAAATGTAAAAAACCTGTAAAAACCATGAAAACCAATATGAATACTTTTAAAACATAAAAACAATCCAATCTAGTAAAAACCCTAAAAATTGTTAAAACCCCTAAAAACTACTAAAACCATAAAAAACCCTAAAACATTAAAAACCCTAAAAATTCTAAAACCAATAAAATCAATAAAAACCATTTAAACCCCTAAAATCATTAAAAAATAAAAAATTCTATAAAAACAATAAAATACTCAAATAATCCCTAAAACCCCAAAAAACCAAAAAACCCCTAAAAATCCCAAAAATCTCTAAAAATTATTAAAAATATGAAATTCCCAATAAAACCCTAAAAACCCTAAAGAAAACCTTGAAAACCATAAACAATTAAAACCTATAAAACCTAAAAAATTCATGAAACCCTAAAATCACATAAAAACTCTAAAAACCCTAAAAACCCTAAAACCCACTAAAAACTATAAAAACCATTTAAACCCCTAAAAATGTTAAAAAATCAATAAAACATAAAAACCCAAAAAAACTAAAATAAATATAAAAACACAAAAAATAAAACCCCTAAAAATCATAAAATCCCTAAAACACCTCAAAATATATAAAACCCATAAAAATCATAAAAATCCCCAAATATTCCATAAAACAAAAAAACCCTCAAAACCCAAAAATATTTTTAGAAATCATGAAAAACATAAACACACATAAATCCCCTAAAAACATAAAAACCATATAAAACAAGAAAAACTCTAAAACCACTAAAACATTAAAATAATAAAACCACTGAAAAAATAAAAACAACTAAAAACCCAAAAAAACCTTAATAACCCACAGAAATATAAAAAACCATTTAAACCCCTAAAATGTTAAAAATATCCATAAAAAATTAAAACACTAAAAAAATTAAAAAAACCCTAAAACCCAAAAATACCCCAAAACTCCAAAACTCTAAAAACCCTCAAGATCCGAAAACACCATAAAAAATCGGCCACACAATCCGAGCAGTGGGAGTGGCCATTGGACTCGATGGAAACCTCCAAGCTGTTGGTTGAAACGGAATGTGGATGGCTCATTTATGGAAGGGGTCACGAGGGGCGTGGGGGGGGTGCTATGGGACTCCTGGGGTTCAGTTCATATTAGCTTCAGTGCTTATTATGGTCTGGGAAACTCATTAGGAGCTGAAGTGCAGGCCCTTTTTTCCAGACTGATGGTTTGTATAAGAAGGGGTTTCTGGGTGGACGATATTGAATCCAACTCTAAGGTTATTTTGAGGGTCCTACAGGCACTCCATGTAGTCCCTTGGGACATGACTTACCTCATTCGACGATGCCAAGGAGAGACCAGGTAGGAGCGCGTTGTCCACCATAGTTGGAGGGAAACCAATTTTGCAATAGACTCACTGGCTAGGCTGGGTAGATAGGATTAGGAGCTTCTAATTTATGATAGTTAATACTCTATCCACATTGGGTGTAAAATCATCATCCAAGGGGATGCCTTGGGTCTTCATCACTTCCACCCTCCATGAAGGGCTGGTGTGGGGTTCCTCCTTGTCTTTTCAATAAAAAGTAACTTTTAGTCAGTCCTAAAGAATCGCAAAAAAACTAAACACTAGAAGATCCCATAAAAACCATAAAAACCTGTAAAAACCCATAAAATCCCATAAAAACCCTAAAAATACACTAAAACACTAAAAACCCTTTGAACCCCTAAAATAATAAAAAACACTAAAAACCTTTAAAATTATAAAAAACACAAAAAACCCTTAAAAATCCATAGACATCCTAAAAAGTATAAAATACCCCCAAAACCCCTCAAAATCCCTAAAAACCATAAAAATACTAGAAAAATACCTAAATAACCTTAAACAACCCCATAAAACCCTGAGAAGCACAAAGAAAAACATAATAACCTAAAAACACTTATAACCCATAAAACATATAAATGAGAAAACACTTTGAAACTATAAACCCCTAAAAACCATAAACCCACCCAAAAAACCTTAAAAATTTCTAAAAACCTATTAAAACCCTAAAACCCACTAAAAACTCTAAAACCCCTTTAAACCCCTAAAGACATTAAAAACTCAAGAAAACATAAAACCTGTAAAACAAACTCAAAAAACCATAAAAACCTAAAAAACAATAAAAACAGTAAATATACTAAAACACCTCAAAATCCCATAAAACCCATAAGAACCCTAAAAAATCTATAAAAATCCTAAAAACATAAAAACCCTAAATACCCTGAAAATCCCTAATAAAACCATAAACCCTAAAAAAAATAAAACCCCTCAAAACAAAAAAAGATAAAATCCCTAAAAAAACATAAAACCCAGTTAGATTATATTTACTTTATTGAAGAATTCCTATAAGAAGAAATAACAATTCTGAGTTCCGACTTCAGATCAGAAAGGTAAATTACCTTCTCTAGTTTCTAAATAATGGTTTCTATAGTCAAAACCACCTCCTATTCTAGTATTTCTAATTTCTCTATGGTGTTTTTTCATTTAATTGTTGAAGCACCCTTCTGCTGGGATCATGGTGAGGAGGTTCCTACTCCCTTTGTTAATAATACTAGAAAGTATTTTTATCATACTATTAATTATTATTTTTACTAAATATCGAAGGAAAATCCCTTGGTAGGTTCTAGTTTTGTTCTTCCCTTATATTCGTCCCTAATTATTATGATATGAAGACCTCTAATGATCATGGACTTACTTCTAGTGTGCAGATAAATCTCAAGGGATTCTTCTTTTTCCAGAGTTCTGGAAGTCCTAACGTGGGTTTTCTTCATTACCCAGGTAGTTGGGAAGTGAGATTTCTTTCTTCAGGCCCTAAATATAATGTTCATGATAGAGTAGTTGTGGTTCCTAAGACTTTACCATTTCGTGATGTGTTGAATTAATCTATTGGATCTGGTCCTACTTCTATTTTGAAGGAAATGGATAGAGTTGGTGATGATTCTGGGTCTAAATTATCTAGCTTGGGTCTTATTCTACCCAAATGAATTAAAGAAGTTGGGTATTCATCTCTGGGACCTAGCTTCACAGATTATATTAGTCTCAAATATTCTACTTAAAGTGATAATACCTTTAGGAATAAGCTAATTAAGGTGGATGAATGTGATATTGAGAGGTTCCTTTTCAAAACCGGGCCTAAGAATAAAGGTTAGGATACTCCCTTAATTCCCAATGTTTAAATTCAGTTTTTGGAACATTATAGGTCTCAACACTCCTAGTAAACAATGGTAGGATCGATACCTCATTTCCTATCATATATTGGATTGTTTGGGGATCATTGAATTTAATGTCAAAAGGGAAAAACTTGATTATATTTTTGAGAAATATTACTCCGAATTGGACTCATTTTGATTACTTTTATTCATCTTATTCTTCATCTACCAAACATATTTTAGTGTTATGAAATCTTTTATTTCTTTATATTGAGCCTTGGTTTGAATCATTTCAGCTTATTGTATGCATGTTTATGGCCATTAATGTGGATGTTTATTTCTTTATTTAAATTTTTATTTTTCCTATTTGGTTTTTGATCATAGGGTATTGTGGGAGGACATTGGAGGTTAGGCTACATATGAATCTGAGTGTCCCCATATACCTTTCAGTGATTTTAATGTGGTTAGGTTCTAGAAGAAATATTTAGAGGCTAATTGGATTAGACCTCTTCTGTAGAGGAATATAATTCAATCAATTTTTATAGTATTATAGATGATATTTCTTACATTTGAATAAGTTTTTCATGGAGGGAGAGCTATTTTGGGGTTCTGAGGAAGCCCGACCAAGATATAATCAATTCGTGTTGGATGTACTAGTTCCCCTATTTAATAGATGAGTTCCTTTATATCTGTATTTTCAATCATACCCCAATTATTTTCAAATATGGAGTGGTTCATCAAAATTGGAATTTATCATTCAATGTTTTTAAATGTTGGAAATTTTATGACTACTTCCTATATTCTATCTCAAATTCATGGAATTTTGGGGTCGCCGGGTTTAAGATATTCCATTTTTACCAAAATCAGAAGAAGGCCTAGAAGGATCTATGATCCATATATGTGAATGTGTTGACTAAGAATTCTAATGAAACATACATGATAAGGAAGTTATTTATTAACATCTAATCATATTTTATTCTTATTGTTCCTCCTGATGTCTTGATTCAAAAGAAATTCAATTGTAAGTAATTGATAAAATCCTTGACCTTAAAGGAGTCCCTCTCATCTAAGAAAAACAGTAGAGTTATTTATCTTAAGGAGGGGGTCCTTAATTCATCCTTATTTTTTCAACTAATTGAAAGACATATTTAATTTTTCCAAATTGGTTCTTATTTAAAAGGCTGATGGTTATATTATTTTTGATATAGGTGATATTATTTGTCAGACCAATGGGTTTTTTAGTCTTTTATGGGGAATTATCATGTTACAACGTATTCAGGGAGAGAGACTTTGACCCCCTTTTTGTCTCATTATATTTATCAATCCTATTGTGATTTGTTTCATAAATCCATGGATATTATTAGTGTACACCATGTTCTTTTGTCTCTTTACCCTATAAAATCTCTTTCAGTTGATGGATTTAATGCTTTTTTCATCTTCAAGGCTTGTCCGATGGTCGGTTCCGATGTGATGTATGCTATTTTATAAATCTTCATAAATAGAATATTTATATGGAAAGATAATGTATCTATTATTACATTGATTACCAAGGTGATGAATGATTTATATCTTACTAATTTTAGGCTTATTTTATTCAAAAATACTATTTATAAGTGTATCAACAAGATTTTAATCATTATACTAAGAATGGTTCTTCATACTTTAATAAATAAGGCCTAGTATTCCTTCACTCAAGGGAGATGTAATTATGATAATATTTTTATTCATTTTTAGTTTTTTAGGAGTTACTATCTTAATTCAATATTTCCTTAGTTTAATTTAAAGATTGACCTTTTTAAGGCCGTTTATTCTATATGATGGGAATTTATTTGTGATGATCAGGACCTTCTTGGTTTTCTATTCAGGTTCTATTCATGGATTAATAGGTGTGTCTCTTCTGCTATGTTCATGGTGAATATTATTGGGAGTTATATGGTTTTATTCCTAGGAATAATGGAATAAGTAAAGGGGATCCCATTACTCCCTTTCTATTTGTGATATGAATGGGGGTTTTTCTCTTATCTTAGACTCTCAGATTGCCGGTTCTCGCACTTTCATATTTCATTGGATATGTGGGAAAACATACATTTCTCATTTTTTATATACGGTCTTCTTCTATTTTCCTTTGGTGATTTGGATTTGGTTTTGGTCCTAAATCAAGCTTTGGATATCAATTTCTACTTCTTTAGATTTTTTGTGTACTTCATGAAAACGATGTTGTTCTCAACTAGTGTGTCCTTGGAATTTAAGGAAACTATTGGTGCTACCATGGGAATTAGTAGAAGTTCATTGCCTCCTTTTTAAAATGGGATTCTTTCTATTACTATTTGATTAAGAAATATAAACTATGCTCTTTTGGATGAGAAAATTTTAGGACAATGAAGGTTTGGAAAAATAATTTCCTTTCTTTTTCCAGCTACTTATATCTTGTTCGATCTATTATTTTTTTCATGAAATATTATAAGTATTATCATTTCAACTTTCCTAAAAACTTATTAAGTCTATTGAATCTATGTTTAGGTGCAAACCTTGGAAGTTCCCTTCAATGGAAATTTTTGGAGCCAAATTATATTAGGCCTCGGTGGCTAGATCTAAAGAGGAGGGAGGATTATGTATAAAGCATGCTGTTGATTGAAATAATGGTTTTTTTGCTAGACATGTACGTGGCCTTTTTTCAACATAATATTTTTTTTTGTTTGGGTGGTTTCAGATCACATTTTCATACTTTTTCGCTCCGAGTTTTTGGTGACCAAAGTTATTTGGAATTGTTTGTGGAACTATATAAAATTATTGAGGATTCGGGAGTTCCTCAAGGACCTATTTGTTTTTATATTGGAAATGTCTTGTGTATATTCCTATGGTTTTATCCTTGTATTCCTCGAGGGCCTATATGTTCATCTATTAATGATTTTATTATTTATGACTCTGGGATCCTTAAATATACCCAGGCATCATACATTGTTTACAATAGGGATTGGGATCCTATAATGGTAGTTTCTATGGTTTTGTAGGATATTATAAGTCATATTATTTGACTTCCTTATCCTAGTGTTAATAATGATTATATCCTGTGGAATATGCATCTATATTTTTCATTTATTGGGTTTTAGAGGACATGAGACCAAAATATAGAATTTTTTCAGGGAATCCTATGGTTGGGAATCGGATCACCCCAACTAGGTACTCTTTTATTCCTTGGTTGGGGATCCTTTACTATATTTCTATAAAGGATAGGTTGCATTGCAGGTGCCTAGATTTTCCCAGTGGTTTTTTATTTTTGTAACTTCCCTTGAGAGTTTTTTTTCAATTTTTAGTTCTATTGAAATATTTGGTCTTCCTTCTTCATCTTATTTGATATGGATTACACAGATCATGCACTTTTTTCTTCTATTGTCTAGCATTTAGATATATTTGTTGGGGATTTTTTATTGAGTGTTTTGGGGAAACTCGAGCTTTCCTCCATAGTGTATCTTATCTATAAGGAATGGAATTATCACCATAATGGATCTATATTTCACTATGGTAGCTATATTTGGATTAAATTTGATATGGCTATCCCTTCCAAAATATTTTCTTGTAACAAGTTTTCATATATGAATGCTAATTCAGAGATAGTTTTCCAGTGGAACTTATAGGGATCTATTCTCTAAAGGGGTTGATGTTCCCCTAGTTTTTTCTACATTTTTCATTGAGGATTGTTTCTTTTTTATGGTGTTATTTTTCTAGTGATGTGAGGTGTGTTGGTTTTCATGGGTGTGATGTTCTGGTGTGGTGGTTGTCTAGATGCATGATTCTGTTGGATAGGGATATTGTTGGGTGCTGGAACCAAGGCTGTTTGGTGCAGGATCGTCTCAGTTAATTTGGATTGGCTATTTTTTGTGTCATAGTTCTATTGGTTGGATCATATCTATGTTGGGAGGGGATTTTTTTTGTTTCTATGGGGTTGGTTTTATCTAGGCATGCCGGTGGCTCTAACTTTAGAAGATGGTTGGTGGATTAGATTTGGTTTTCTTCTTTTTGTTTCTCTATTGGTCCTTCATTAAGGGATGATTCTAGGTTTCTTTGTCTTGTGATATTGGTGGGTGTTGGCACCAAGTATATTTAGTGAAGGATCATCTCAGATATTGTGGATTGGATATTTTTTGGTGTTAGAGTGCTATTGGTTGGCTCATATCTATGTTGGGAGATGATTTGTTTTCATTCTATGTGGTTGGTTTTTTTGGGTGTGCTGGTGGCTCAAACTTTTGGAGGAGATCAGTGGTTTAGCTTTTGTTTTCTTATTTTTGTTTCTATTTTAGTTCTTCTTTCAAGACTAGTCCTAGGTTTCTTTAGCTAGTGGGGAGACGAGTGGGAGTGATGTATTTGTGTAGGACTGGTGTTCTACTGGGGTTGCAAAAGGATAGATGGGATTCTTTTTGTGTCCTTGGAAAGTGGGGTTGGATGGTTCTACTTGGACGTGGTTCTATTAATAACTCTATATAAGGGGGATACTTGGGTTGTTGTTATAGTTCTGATTATGGTTATCTATATCTTCTAGGCACTATGAGGGTTTCTTGTCTATTGGGATTCATGTGTGTTGGTGGTTTCTTCTGGCTCCGGGGTGGTCAGTTGTTGGTTTTTCTCATATTTGGATGGATAACAGGCATGTTGGATCTACGTTTGGGAAAGTTTTACAATGTTAGCTCCTAGTGGATAGCTATATTTTAGATCTTGATTGGTGGTGGTTATCTAATAGGCTCATATGTGGTGGGAGATTAGTTATGTTGGTTTTCATTGGTTGCATGGTTTGATAGATGGTGTGTGGATATGCTTGGATTCTCCGGGTTATTGTATTTAGTTAGTTCTTGTGGCTTTTGTTAGAGGTTTGCTGGCTCCTTTTGTAACTGGTTGGGGGGGCACCTCATAGTCATTGGGCTGTGCATGTGGTTTTGGTGCTGGTTTATAGGGCTTCTAGGTTATGCAGGGGTGGCTTATATGGCTTGGATAAGATGTGGCTTTGGTCTCATATATTGTTTTCTCTGATGTGATGATGTTGTGTGCTGGTTATGGGGTTTTTGGTGGGGTGTGTTTGTGAATGTGTGAGTGTGCATGTGGTGGAGTGTGCATGTGTGCGACTTATGTGTGTATGTGGGTGTTCGTTAGGGCTGTGGTGTGTGTATATGAATGTGGGTGGTGGTTGTGTGTGCAAGTGTTGGTTGTTGCTGGAATTTTTCTAATCATTTGGTGTTTTATCTCTTTTGTGACTTCCTTTCCTATGATTCCCCTCGAAGTGATCAATGGATTGGTTCATAGTGTTGTTGTTTCTTTCTCTACTAGTTTCATGGGGTTCAGTGTTGGGTTTTTTCAATTTTGGTTATTTGATGGTGGTCCTTATAGTGTTATCGGTGGTTTGATGGAGGTGCTGGTTATAGTGTTTATTGATGTTGGCCTTGTGTGTGTGAAGGATTCGAGAGGTTCTCCAACCATTCTGTTGTGTTGGGAACTTGGTCGCTCTAGGGGTGGGGAGATTCAAGGCATTCCTGGATTCTAGGTTGGGTTATATGGGTTTCGTGAGGTTCTCTAGACCATTTTACTACATTTGTTTTGGATGCGATTTCTTATATTTCTCAGGCCTTTTTGTTGTGTGCTCGCATGAGGTTTCTTGGGCTTTGGATTCTCTTTCACATTGCTTTTTCTTTTAGCCACTTTTCCATTGGTTGTTTCACCTTCAAGTGATTATGTTTTACTCTATTTGACTTTCTTTTTATATACTTCTTCTTATTTTCCTTGTAAAAACCCCTAAAAACAAAAACCCCAAACAACCCTAGAAATCATCAAAATCCCTAAAAACACAAAAAATCATAAAAATACAAAAAAAAAACATAAAATCCAAAAAAAATTAAAAACCCTGATAAAATTTTAGATAACCATAAAAATAAAAAACACCTAAAACCCCTAAAACTTAAAAATCCTAAAAATCCTAAAATCCTAAAACACATAATAATCCCTAAAACACCTTAATATCCCTAAATACCATAGAATCCATAAAAACCATAAAATCCCCAAAAAAGTTCAAAATATCCACAGAAACATAAAACACCCTAAAACCCATGAAATATACTAAGAGAACCTTAAAAACCTAAATACATATAAAACACATAAAACCCTAAAAACCAATAAAAACCCAAAAATTTATAAAAAGGCGTAAAAACCCTAAAATTAACAAACACCCTAAAACACACTAAACAAATAAAACACGGAAACCCCATATAAAACCTAAAAACCCACTAAAAACATTAAATAACTTTCAAACATGTAAAAATGTTAAAAAATTCCAAAATACCATAAATTCCATAAAAATTCAAAAAAAATCTTAAAACCCCAAAATACCATAAAACCTAGAATCCATAAAAATAATAAAAAAGCCCTAAAAACCGTAAAAATATAAAGATATATAAGAACCTAATAGAAAATAAGAAAACCATAAAAACCTAAAACCCTTAAAATCCCTAAAAACCTAAAAATACTAAAACCCCAAAAAACATTAAAAACACATAAAACAGTAAAAACCAATAAAAACCCTAGAGACACTAGAATATCTAAAAACCCCTTAAACACAAATAATGTTAAAAACATTAAAAACCCATAAAACCTTAAAAAAAATAAAAAAATACCATAAAAGCATAAAACCCATAAAACCCTCAAAATCCCGAAACCCCTAAAAACATAAAAAAGCCCCAAAAATCCTAAAAAAGTAAAAAACTGAAAAACCCCCTAAAAAATATTATTAAACCCTTAATAACCTAAAGACACTAAAAAACCAAAAAACTTAAAAATTCTAAAAACCCTAAAAAATCCTAAAAACACCGAAAATCAAAAAAAAATAAAAAAACCCTATCAACATTTAAAATCCCCAAAAACCCATAAACCCACAAAAAACTCTTAAAACACTTAAAGCCCTTAAAAACTCAAAAATACACTAAATAAGATAAAATACTAAAAAAACCTAAAACCCAAAAAATCATAAAATCCAAAAAAACATTCAAAACATTCAAAACCCATTGAAATCCCTAAAACCCTAAAGATCTAAGAAACAAAGGATGTTGTCGCTGTCTCTTGGGTTCTCCCTCCCGACGCCGCAATATCTAGCGTTCCCTTATGGATTTCTCCATGGAAGCCTCATCTTTCAGCTCGCTCGTGATGCGATCAGTAGTGGTCTTCTTCACTGGGGCTGCGTTTGTGGGTGACAAAGCATTTTCTTGGCGATGATGGGATGTTATGTCCGAGAAAGGGTGGTGCCAGCTTTGCCTTGTTTGGCCCAGATTTGGCAATTCTGGATTCTCACATTCCACGAGGGTCATGGCTCTCTCCAGTTCATGGAGTCTCCCATGTAGGTTACTTCTTTCTTTGGCAGTCCTTGATGGTGTCAGTCCTTCGTTAGTGGTGTCTTTCAACAGTTCTCGATGGCGCCGGTCTTCGGCGGTGATCTGATCCATGGCAGCGGGCGTTGTGCTTCATGATTAGTAGATCTGGGTGCTTCTGGCCTGTCGGTGGTCGTTTGTGCGGAGAAAGTTTGATTCTACCTTCTTCTTTTCAGATCTGCATGGCTTGAGAGAGGATCTGGGAAGGCATTGATTTTCGGCAGAGGTATGGAACTCCGGTTCTGGTGATAAGATAGTTTTTTCAGGATGCAAAAGGAGTGGTGTCGGCTTGGTGGGGTCGCGCCTTCTCCTGTTTTTTGGGTTTACAAATCAGCTTGTTTTTGGTCTACATCGAAGATCCAGGTTCGTTTCATGGCCCTTCCTTTGATTCCTACTGATAATCCTGGTCTTTTTGCATTTATCTGCAATCTGGTTTCAGTCTACACCCTCCTACGGTTCCAAATCAGTCTATTTGGTCCAGTGTATCTTTCTGAAGGGTTGGTTTTGATTCCTTTTCTTTTAGGGATATTCTATGGTAGTGGATAGTTTGGATGCGATCTGTCACTAGTGTGGATTTCAAGTTTTGATTTTAGGTGTTGTGTGCTGGTTGTTCTTTGCGGTATTTGGGTTGCTAGAAGGGATGTTTGGCTTGCATATTGGCTCCTATCTTGGATGCTGACAGTTCTTTATCCC
Organism: Viscum album; assembly: GCA_963277665.1. NCBI lineage: Eukaryota > Viridiplantae > Streptophyta > Magnoliopsida > Santalales > Viscaceae > Viscum > Viscum album. The sequence continues at coordinate 396,021,695 of OY728157.1, forward strand.
TGGTGGTGCTGGTTGCGATATGGTGGGATGTTGGTTGTTACATGGCAGAGATGTGATGAAGATGATACATTATTTTCTGGTGCCAGTGGTTCGGTAATGCTAAAGATAGACATGTCTGGCATGCTGGCGCTGAGTGATGCGGAGGCTGGTGACAGTAGTCCTGGTGGTTCTATGTTGCTGTTGGTGAGACTTTTGGCTGAGAAGTCACTGGCCGTTAGAAGGTGTGTTGCATTATGGTCTGTGGTTTTTTGTGTTGTAGCTGGTTTGGTTGTAAATAAGTGTAGATGTTGGATATTGGTTCTATTGAGTGGTGTTGGATGATGTATTGCCTTTGGGTTTTGCAGATTTGTTCCTAGATGTGCTATAAGGGGTGAATTTCTAGAAGCTGACTGGATTGAAGGAGAGGCTAATGATGCTGATGCTACTATGGTGCAGGCGGTGTAAGTTCTTGGTAAGGAGGTGTTGGTTGATGAAAATGGTGTTGCGAGATGTTGGGTGTTGCTTGGCTGAGAGATGCTGTTAGAGATGCTTCTAGTTTTATGCCTTCTATATATTTGTGTGTCTTTTGGGTTTTTTGGGGACTTGGATTTTGTGGGGGTGCCCACGGTTTTTGGGTGTGGGTTAATTGACCCCGTCCCTCCCTTTTATGTTGCGTCTTTTTTCTAATAAATTGGGGGGGGGGGGGGGGCAGGAATAGCCTGGCCCCAAACCGCCCGTAACCTAAAAACCCAAAAAACCACAAATATCATAAAAAATTCTGAAAATTGTTAGAAACCCTAAAAAACCTGAAAAAATGAATAAAACCTTAATATCCTTAAAATAGTTAAACCCTTAAAAACAAAAAAATGCTAAAACCCTAAAATACCCTACGAAAATATAAAAACAATTAAAACCAATTAAAAAAAATTAAAAATGCCAAAACCCTAAAACCCCTTATTATCCCTAAAAAGGGTAAAAACCACCAAAACTCGTAAATAACTCTAAAAGCCATAAAAACCCTAAAAACCATTAAAAAAACTAAAAAGTATTTAAATCCCTAAAAATAATAAAAAAAATATAAAATCATAAAAACCCTAAGAAAGTTAAAAAACACTAACAACCCAAATAAAATATGAAAACCTAAAAACCCTAAACGCACATTAAATCCCTAAACCCCTAAAAAACCATAAAAATCCCTCAAAATTTGCTACAATGTAAAAAACCGAAAAATCCAAAAAAAGACAGAAAAAACCTAATAAAAACTAAAAAATAGAAAAACCAAAAAACACTAAAATCACTAAAAATGATAATAAAAGAAAAAAACCATAAGAACAATGAAATTAAAAAAATAAAAAATAATACTCAAAACCCCTAAAACCCCTAAAAGCCAATAAAATTCATAAAAACCCAAAAAAAATCCAAAAAAACACAAAAACCTTAAAAAAATTAAAGACCCCTATGAAATTTATAAAAACCATAAATCACCGAAACCCTTAAAACATATAAAAATAATTTAAATCATATAAAAATATAAAAAGTCCCTAAAACCGTAGAAACACCAAACCCATAAAAACCCCTAAAAACATTAAAAAAATCTAAAACCCATATAACCCCTAATAACCCACTAAAAACACTCAAAACCATTTAAACCCCTAAAAATATTAAAAGAACTAAAAACCCTTAAATACCCAAAAAAAACTCTAGAAAAACCAAGATTCCAAAAAAAACATAAAAAACCCAAAAAATTACCCAAAAACCCAAAAACAAAAATATATTATTAAAGTCCTTAAAATCCCTAAAATATTTAAAAACCCTTAAAACCCAAAAAATACCAAACAATAACATAGAAACCTAAAAACACTTAAACCCCTAAAAACATAAAAACCACTAAAAATCATAAAAACCAGAAAAGACCCAAAAATCCTAAAAGGACTAAAAAATATAAAAAACATAAAATCAGATAAAAACCATAAAAAACCCTAAAATCCTAGAACCCAAAAAAACTACTATATCTATTTAAACCCGCTAAACCCCCAAAAATGTATTAAAAACTCAAAAAAAAAACCATAAACCACCCAAAAACTAAAAGAAACCCTAAAATAAAAAAACCATAAATAATATAAAACCCTAAAAGTCCAACAAACAATTCAAAATTCATAAAAATCCTAAAAAATCCCTACAATCCATAAAAATGTAAAAACCTAAAACCCTGAGAACCCTATGGAAAACATAAAAGGCTATAAATACTTAAAACCCCTCAAAAGCTAAAAAATTATAACACCCTAACAATCCTAAAAACCCTAAAAAACATAAAAACCATAAAACACCTAAAACCCTTAAAAACACTATAAACCCTTAGAATCCCTAAAAACACTAAATACCCTTTAAACTCACAAAAACAAATAGAATTTTTTAAAAACATTAAAACTCTAAAAAACTCAAAAAAACAATAAAAACCCAAAAAAAACCATAAAACCGTAAAACCCCACAAAATGACTAAAACTCTAAAAATCCCTACAAATAATAAAATGCCTAAAAACACCTAAATTGTAAAAAATCCTAAAATCATAAAAAACCATAAGAAATATTTAAAACCTAAATACACTAAATGGCACAAAAAATGAAAAAATCCGTAAAACACCAAAAAACCCTGAAAACCCTCATATTCCTTAAAAACCATAAATTACTAAAAAATTCCAAAAAATACCTAAAAACCCAATATACCCTAAAACATTGAATAACCATAGGAAGAAATTAAAAAACTAAATACAATTAAAACCTTTAAAAAATTAAAGAAATTATAAAAATCATTAAAAACTATAAAATAACCCTAAAACCCTAAATAACCCTAAAAACCATAAAAACCCTAAAAACCATAAAAAACCCTAAAACACATAAAAACCATGAAAATAAACTATAATCTCTAAAAAACCTTGAAACACATAAAAAAATAAAAAACTATAAAACCTTTAAAAACAATAAAACAAAAAAACCCACTAATAACCCAAAAAAACCACAAAAAACATAAAAACCCTAAAACCTTCAAAATCCCTAAAAACCCTAAAAAACATAATTATCCTTAAAAATCCTTAAAAACACGAAAACATAAAACAAAATACCTAAAAAATACTATGAAAACCATAAAATCAAAAAACACTTATGATGCCTAAAAAACCTAAAAACGACAATTCATTTGATATGTATCTCATATTGCATTTCAAAAAACCATAAAAATTCTAAAAACCCTTCAACACCCTAAAAATACTATAAAACCCAAAAATCCTTAAAAACCCTACAAACCATAAAAATACCAGAAACTCCATAAAAACATAAAAACCTATAAAAACTACTAAAAACTCAAAAACCACTATAAACCCTAAAATAACATTAAAATCATAAAAAACATAATTCCCTAAAAACCTAAAAGTTATAAAAACCCTTAGAAATCTAAAACCCTAGCACCTTAAAAATTCCTAAAAACCATAAAAACAATAAAAATATAAAAAAATCATTTGAAACATAAATAACCCAAAAAATTAAAATACAGTAATAAAAAATAAAAAAAATCTAAAAATACTTAAAACCCATAAAAACCTAAAAAATGATAAAAATAGAAAAACATAAAAAACCATAAAAACCCTAAAACCCATAAAAATGTACAAACCCCATCAATACAAAAACCCCCCCACAAAATTACAAAATAAATAAAACATTACAAAGTATAAATATGATTTAAACCACTATAAAAACATTACAAACTAAAAAAACATTTAAATCCCTAAAAACCTTAAAAACCCCTAAAAACCCATAAAACCTTAAAAACTATATAACCCATAAAACCATAAAACCCATAAAAACCATAAAACCCATAAATATCCTAAAAGAGTCATAATAATATCTAAAAATCCATAAAAAAGATTAATATTTTAAAAACCTTGATAACCTCAAAGAAAACCATAAAATCTAAAAGACACTTAAATCTGCTAAAAGCCAATAAATTCTAAGAACCCTAAAAAAATATGAAAAATGCTAAAAAATATAAAACACGTAAAAATAATGAAAATAATAAAAACCCATAAAACAATAAATACCCACTAATAATCAAAAAAACCATAAAAACAGGAAAAAATGTTAATAAAATTAAAATATCTGAAAATCCCAAAAAAATTAAAAAAAACACTAAGACCCCCCCCCCCCAAATATAAAAACTATAAAAACCTAAAACCCCTAAAAACCAATAAAACCATAAAATACAAAAAAATCCCTAAAAATTAAGAAAAACATAAAAAACTAAAAACCCCCAAAACCCTCAAAATCACAAAATACCCTAAAACCCCTAAGAAATCATTAAAAACATAAAAAAACATGAAACCTATAAAAACCTACTAAATTATAAAAAACTTAAAGAACCCTAAAAAAATTGGTGTGTTGGAGTTTGGATGATTATTTTCTAGAAAATGGTGAAGTTGATATCTATGATATTGATGCTGGTGGTTTTGTGTTCTTGGTGGTGAAGTTTCTTGGAGAGAAGGCATTGGATGCTTGAAATTGTGATGCTGGAAGCGGGTTACTGCTTAGCTAGGGGGTTTGGAAGTTGTGGTTTATGGTCTTGCTGCTACTGGATATTGATTGTTGCTTATTTGGGACACTGCTGGGATATTTTTTGGTTTTTCACTTTGCTTATTTTCATGTGTGTTATAGTTTGGGTTTTTGGGTTTTGGGTTTGTGAAGGGTTTTTTGGTGTGGGTCGATTGACCCCTCCCCTCCCTTGTCAGATGCGTCTTCTTTCAATTTAATAAATTTGGTGGGGGGGGGGGGGGGGTTCGGGAATAACCTGGCCTCACACCTCTTCTTCGAACTAGAAAATCATAAAAAACTAAAAACATTTAAAAACCCTAAAAACCTAAATATTGATAAAAACCGTCACAAACCCAAAAAAACCCAAAAAAAACCACAAAAAACAATAAAAAACCAGAATCCCCAAAAAAACCCAATAAAAACACTAAACCTCAATAAATCCCTATAAACTCTATAAACTCTAAAAAATCTAAAAACCACTAAAGACTCAAAAAAATGAAAAAAATTAAAAACCCTAAAATCCTAAAAACACTAAAAACTATAAAAATCCCCCAAAACCCTAAGAATCCAACAAAATAACTAAAAACATTGAAATCCATAAGAAAACCTTAAAAACATAAAAACTCTTAAAACCCCTAAAAACAAAAAATAAGATAAAAATCCCTAAAAGAACAAAAACCCATAATAACTCTAAAAAACCATAGAAAACCCCTAAATCCCATAAAAACCTAAATATACTAAAACCACTAAAAACCATTTAAACTTATAAAACTGTTCAAAAAATCTAAAAACCATTTAAACCATAAAAAATTTAAAAATTCTTAAAAAATGAAAAAAATAAAAAAATTCTAGAAAAACTAAACAAAGCCCTAAAAACCTTAAAAACATCTAAAACCCTAATGAACCATAAAAATCCTAAAAAAATCTAAAATAATAACTAAAAACAAAAAAACCCCTCAAAACCATGACAGCCACTAAAAAACCTTAAAAACCAAAAACCATATAAGTCCAATATAAAATCTAAAAAATTATAAATACCCTAGAAACACTAAAATACCATATAACCCCTCAAAAACATAAAAACACATAACTACTTAAATATACCAAAAAAAACTTAAATATACCAAAAAAACTATAACACGCCTAAAAAAGCACTAATTGTTTTCAAAAAACCCTTGAAACCCCTAAAAATGTTAAAAACTCTAAAAACCTAATAAACCCTAAAATATTAAATAAAACCCTTAACCCCCCCAACCCTCAAAATCAATAAAATCCCAAAAAATCATAAAAATCCTAAAAAAACGTGAAAATCTCTAAAATTGAAAAAAACATCAAACACTAAAAAATCACAAGAAAACATTAAAAACATAAAAACACTTAAAACCACAAAAATAATTAAAAATGCTATCTTAAAACCCCTAAACACCCCTAAAACCCACAAAAACTTAAAAACCCCTAAAATAAAAAAAACTCTAATACCACATAAAATACCTAAAAACCACAAAAAAATACAAAAATCATTTACGCCCCCTAAAAATGCTAAAAGACTCTAAAAACCATAAAATACGAAAAAACTCAAAAAAACCCTGAAACCACAAAAAACCAAAAAAAAATCTAAAAAAATTGAATACCATAAAACCCAATAAACCATAGATACCCTAAAAACCCTAAAAACCCAAAAATTCATAAAAAACCCCAAAATTCCTAAAAACACAAAAAACAATAAAAATTTAGGAGACCCTTAAAAAACCCTAAAAACCATAAACTCTTAATACCCATAAAAACAAAAAAAACACTAACGACAATAAATCCAAAAACCAAAAATACCCCCAAAAACCATAAAAAACCTAAAACCCATAAAAATCCAAAAACACACAAAAAACTCTAAAAACTGATTAATCCCTCAAAAATCATTAAAAATTATAAAAGAAAAAAATAATAAAACAAAACCCTAAAAACCTAAAAAAACCATAAACATCATAAAATACCCTAAAACCTTCAAAACCCTAAGAACCCTAAAAACCATAAAAATAAAACAAACCAAAAAATCCATAAAATATAAAAAACCCTAAAACCCTAAAAAATATAACAAAACCATAATAACCTAAAAACACTTAAAACCCCTAAAAGATCTAAAAAACTATAGAAACCCTAAAAACACTAAAAACCACTAAAACCAATAAAAACCATACAAACCCCTAAAAACTATAAAACCCTAAAAACCCGTAAAAATCCTAGAAAAACACTTTAAACACTAAAATCAAATTAAACCCTTAAAAACTTAAGAAACTTTGAAAAACCATAAAACCCATAAAAACTCAAGAAAACCCCTAAAATCCAAAAATCCACAAAAACCCTAAAACCCATTACACCCCCCTAAAAGCCCTCAAAATCCCAAAAAAACCCCCAAAAACTATACAAATCGTGAAAAGGACAAAAAATACCTCAAATATAAAAAATCATAACAACCCCAAAAAATCATAAGAAAAACATAAAAACCAAAAACACTTAAAACCCCATTCAAAATCCTAAAACCCCTATAAAACATAAAAACCACTAGAAAACCATAAAAAAAAACTAAATCCCCATAAAACCCTAAAAACTGCTAAAAACCATACAAAGTCAAAAGAATTCCCAAAAAGTCAAAAAAACCCAACCCCCCTCCCCCCCCAAAACTAAAATTCCTAAAAAACTCAAAATCACTAAAAATGGTAATAATCCTTAAAAAACATAAATAACAACAAAAAAACAAAAAAAAACCTAGAAATTCGGCATAACCCTACGGAAATCATGAAAATCTAAAAATAGTTTAAATCTAAAAAAAAAATAAAAACCAAACAACTGTAAAAACCTTAAGAAAACCATATAAACATAAAAAAACATAAAACCCCCAAAAATGTAAAATTATTAAAACCCCTAAAAACCCAAAAACACTAAAGACCCTCAAAACCATAAAAACCCCTATAACCAATGAAAACCCTAAAAACCCATAAACACTCATAAAATCCTATAAAAACTCTAAAAACTATTTCAATCCCAAAAAAACTCAAAAAACCCCTAAAACTAATAAAAAATATAAAATCCCAAAAAATCCAATAAAACCTTGAAATCCCAAAAAACCAGAAAAACCATAAAAATAATAATAATCCCTAAAAATAAAAAAAATTAAAAACATAAAATAACCTATAAAACAATAAAAAAACAATAAATACTAAAAAATATTTAAAAATACTAAAAATCCTAAAAAAGTTAAAAAACCCCTAAAAACCCTAAAAAACCCTACAAAATTTCATAAACCTCAAAACCCTAAAAATAATAAAGAATTACAAAAAATTACTAAACATAAAAATAACTAATAACCTTAAAACCCTTAAGAAAACCCTAAAATCCTTAAAAAATTAAATGCCTAAAAATTAAAAAAAACATTAAAATCCCTAAAAGTCCTTAAAAACCAAAAAACCCCCACCAAAAACTATAAAACAAATTTAAAACCCAAGAAACATAAAAAAATTACAGAAACCAAGAAAAATTTAGAAAATTAAAAAAATAATTAAATAAAAAAAACTAAAATAATCCAAATCCCCAAAAAACCCAAAAAACCCAAAAATCCCAAAAATCCATAAAAACCCTATAAAACCATAAAACCCCTAAAAACCCATAAAAAACCTTAAAAACATAAAAACACATCTAAGTCCCCTAAAAACATTAAAAACAATAAAAACCCAAAAAAAACTTATAAACCCTAAAACACCTAAAAATCCTTAAAACCCTAAAACCCCCCTAAAAACCTAAAAACTATAAAAAGTAACAAACCATGAATCCCTAAAAGGCACTAAATACTCTTAAAACTAATTAAAACCATAAACCCCCAAAAAATCTAAAACCCCCAAAAAACCATAAAAACAATGAAAAAAAACCCTTTTAAAACCTAAAAAAGCCCCAAAAATCCTAAAAAAGTAAAAAACTGAAAAACCCCCTAAAAATATTATTAAACCCTTAATAACCTAAAGACACTAAAAAACCAAATAACTTAAACATTCTAAAAACCCAAAAATATCCTAAAAACACCAAAAATCTAAAAAAAATAAAAAAACCCTATCAACCTTTAAAATCCCCAAAAACCCATAAAACCCACTAAAAATTCTTAAAACACTTAAATCCCTTAAAAACTCAAAAATACACTAAATAAGATAAAATACTAAAAAACCTAAAACCCAAAAATTCATAAAATCCAAAAAAACATTCAAAACATTCAAAACCCATTGAAATCCCTAAAACCCTAAAGAGCTAAGAAACAAAGGATGTTGTTGCTATCACCTGTGTTCTCCCTCCCGACGCCACAATATCTAGCGTTCCCTTATGGATTTATCCATGGAAGCCTCATCTTTCAGCTCGCTCGTGATGCGATCAGTAGTGGTCTTCTTCACTGGTTCTGCGTTTGTGGGTGACAAAGTGTTTTCTTGGCGATGATGGGATGTTCTATCCGAGAAAGGGCGGTGCCAGCTTTGCCTTGTTTGTCCCAGATTTGGAAATTCTGGATTCCGATCTTCCACGAGGGTCATAGTGCTCTCCAGGTCATGGAGTCTCCCATGTAGGTTACTGCTTTCTTTGGCAGTACTTGGTGGTGTCGGTCCTTTGTTAGTGGTGTCTTTCAACAGTTCTCGACGGCACTGGTCTTCGGCGGTGATCTGATCCATGGCAGCGGGTGTTGTGCTTCAAGATTAGAAGATCTGGGTGCTTCTGGATTGTTGGTGGTCGTTTGTGCGGAGAAAGTTTGATTCTACCTTCTTCTTTTCAGATCTGCGTGTCTTGAGAGAGGATCTGGCAAGGCTTTGATTTTCGGCAGTGGTATGGAACTTCGGTTCTGCTGATAAGATAGTTTTTTCAGGATGCAAAAGGAGTGGTGTCGGCTTGGTGGGGTCACGCCTTCTCCTTTTTTTGGGTTTACAAATCAGCTTGTTTTTTGGTCTACATAGAAGATCTAGGTTCGTTTCATGGCCCCGCCTTTGATTCCTACTGATAACCCTGGTCTTTTTGCATTTATCTGCAATCTGGTTTCAGTCTACACCCTCCTACGGTTCCAAATCGGTCCATTTGGTCCAGTGTATCTTTCTGAAGGGTTTGTTTTGATCCCTTTTCTTTTAGGGATCTTCTATGGTAGTGGATAGTTTGGATGTGATCCTTCACTAGTGTGGATTTCATGTTCTAATTTTAGGTGTTGTGTGCTGGTTGTGCTTTGCGGTTTTTGGGTTGCTAGAAGGGATGTTTGGCTTGCAGATTGGCTCCTATCTGGGATGTTGGAAGTTCTTTATACCTGGTGGTGCTGGTTGTGATATGGTGGGATGTTGGTTTTTACATGGTAGAGATGTGATGAAGATGATACATTTGTTTCTGGTGCTGGTGGTTAGGTAATGCTAAAGATAGACATGCTTGGCATGGTGGCAGTGAGTGATGCGGAGGCTGGTGACATTGGTCCTGGTGGTTCGATGTTGCTGTTGGTGAGTCTTTTCGCTGAGAATTCACTGGCCGTTGGAAGGTGTGTTGCATTATGGTCTGTGGTTTTTTGTGTTGTAGCTGGTTTGGTTTTAAATAAGTGGAGATGTTGGATATTGGTTCTATTGAGTGGTGTTGGATGATGTATTTCCATTGGGTTTTGCAGATTTGTTCCTAGATGTGCTATATGGGGTGAATTTCTAGAAGCTGACTAGATTGAAGGAGAGGCTAATGATATTGATGCTACTATGGTGCAGGCGGTAGAATTTCTTGGTAAGGAGGTGTTGGTTGATGAAAATGGTGTTGCGAGATGTTGGGTGTTGCTTGGCTGGGAGATGCTGTTAGAGATGCTTCTAGTTTTATGCCTTCTCTAGATTTGTGTGTCTTTTGGGTTTTTTGGGGACTTTTTTATTTTTTGGGGGTGCCCACGGTTTTTGGGTGTGGGTTAATTGACCCCGCCCCTCCTTTTTTATGCTGCGTCTTTTTTCTAATAATTTTTTTGGGTGGGGGGACAGGAATAGCCTGGCCCCAAACCGCCCGTAATCTAAAAACCCTAAAAACCACAAATATCATAAAAAATTCTGAAAATTTTTAGAAACACTAAAAAACCTGAAAAAATGAATAAAACCTTAATATACTTAAAATAGTTAAACCCTTAAAAACCAAAAAATGCTAAAACCCTAAAACACCCTACGAAAATATAAAAACAATTAAAACCAATTAAAAAAATTAAAAATGCCAAAACCCTAAAAACCCTTAATATCCCTAAAAAGGGTAAAAACCACTAAAACTCGTAAATAACTCTAAAATCCATAAAAACCCTAAAAACCATTAAAAAAACAAAAAACTCTTTAAATGCCTAAAAATAATAAAAAAATATAAAATCATAAAAACCCTAAGAAAGTTAAAAAACACGAACAACCCAAATAAAATATGAAAACCTAAAAACCCTAAACGCACATTAAATCCCAAAAACACCTAAAAAACCATAAAAATCCCACAAAATTCCCTACAATGTAAAAAACCAAAAAAATCCAAAAAAGACAGAAAAAACCTAACAAAAAATAAAAAATAGAAAAACCGAAAAACACTAAAATCACTAAAAATGATAATAAAAGAAAAAAACCATAACAAAAATGAAACTAAAAAAATAAAAAATAATAATCAAAACCCCTAAAACCCCTAAAAGCCAATAAAATTCATAAAAAACCCAAAAAAATCCAAAAACACACAAAAACCTTAAAAACATTAAAGACCCCTAATAAATTTATAAAAACCATAAATCACCTAAACCCTTAAAAAATATAAAAATCATTTAGATCATATAAAAATATAAAAAGTCCCTAAAACCGTAGAAACACCAAACTCATAAAAACCACTAAAAACTTTAAAAAAATCAAAAACCCATATAACCCCTAATAACACACTAAAACACTCAAAACCTTTTAAACCCCTAAAAATATTAAAAGAACTAAAAACCCTTAAAAACCCACAAAAAACTCTAGAAAAACCAAGAATCCCAAAAAAACATAAAAAACCCAAAAAATTACCCATAAACCTAAAAACAAAAATATATTATTAAGGGCCTTAAAATCCCTAAAATATTTAAAAACCCTTAAAACCCGAAAAATCCCAAACAATAACATAGAAACCTAAAAACACTTAAACCCCTAAAAACATAAAACCCACTACAAATCATAAAAACCAGAAAAGACCCAAAAATCCTAAAAGGACTAAAAAATATAAAAAACATAAAAACAGATAAAAACCATAAAAAACCCAAAAATCCTAGAACCCAAAAAAACCACTATATCAATTAAAACCCTCTAAACCCCCAAAAATGTTTTAAAAACTCAAAAAAACCATAAACCACCCAAAAACTAAAAGAAACCATAAAATAAAAAAACCCTAAATAATATAAAACCCTAAAAGTCCAACAAACTATTCAAAATTCATAAAAACCCTAAAAAATCCCTACAATCCATAAAAATGTAAAAACCTAAAACCCTGAGAACCCTATGAAAAACATAAAAGGCTATAAATACTTAAAACCCCTCAAAAGCTAAAAAATGCTAACACCCTAAAAATCCTAAAAACCCGAAAAAACATAAAAACCATAAAACACCTAATACCCTTAAAAACACTATAAACCCTTAGAAACCCTAAAAACACTAAATAACCTTTAAACTCGCAAAAAAAATAATTTTTTTTAAAAACTTTAAAACTCTAAAAAACTCAAAAAAACAATAAATACCCAAAAGAAACCATAAAACCATAAAACCCCACAAAATGACTAAAACTCTAAAAATCCCTACAAATAATAAAATGCCCAAAAAACACCTAAATTGTAAAAAACCCTAAAATCATAAAAAAACATAAGAAATATTTAAAACCTAAATACACTAAATGGACCAAAAAATGAAAAAATCCCTAAAACCCCAAAAAACCCTGAAAACCCTCATAATCTTTAAAAACCATAAATTACTAAAAAATTCCAAAAAATACATAAAACACAATATACCCTAAAACCTTGAATAACCATAGGAAGAAATTAAAAAACTAAATACAATTAAAACCTATAAAAAATTAAAGAAACTATAAAAATCATTAAAAACTATAAAATAACCCTAAAACCATAAATAACCCTAAAAACCATAAAAACCCAAATAACCATAAAAACCCTAAAACATATAAAAACCATGAAAATCAACTATAATCTCTAAAAAACCTTTAAACCCATAAAATATTAAAAAACTATAAAACCTTTAAAAACCATAAACCAAAAAAACCCACTAATACCGCAAAAAAATCACAAAAAACATAAAAACCCTAAAACCTTCAAAATCCCTAAAAACCCTAAAAAACATAGATATCCTTAAAAATCCTTTAAAACACGAAAACATAAAAAAAATACCAAAAAAATCATAGGAAAACCATAATATCAAAAAACACTTATGATGCCTAAAAACCTAAAAACGACATTTCATTTGATATATATCTCATATTGCATTTCAAAAAACCTTAAAAATTATAAAAACCCTTTAACACCCTAAAAATACTATAAACCCCCAAAATCCTTAAAAAACCTACAAACCATAAAAATACCAGAAACCCCATAAAAACATAAAAACCTATAAAAACTACTAAAAACTCTGAAACCACTATAAACCCTAAAAGAACATTAAAATCATAAAAAACATAATCCCCTAAAAACCTATATGTTATAAAAACCGTTAGAAATATAAAACCCTAACACCTTCAAAATTCCTAAAAACCCTAAAAACAATAAAAATATACAAAAATAATTTGAAACATAAATAACCCAAAAAATTAAAATACCGTAATAAAAAATAAAAAATCTAAAAACACTTAAAACCCATAAAAACCTAAAAATGCCAAAAAACAGAAAAACATAAAAAACCATAAAAACCCTAAAACCCATAAAAACGTACAAACCCCATCAATACAAACCCCCCCACCCCCAAAAAAATACAAAATAAAAAAAACATTACAAACTATAAATATGATTTAAACCACTATAAAAACATTACAAACTAAAAAAACATTTAAATCCCTAAAAACCTTTAAAACCCCTAAACCCCCTAAAACCTTCAAAACTATATAACACCTAAAACCATAAAACCCCTAAAAACCCATAAAAACCATAAATATCCTAAAAGAGTCATAACAATATCTAAAAATCCATAAAAATATTAATATATTAAAGACCTTGAGAACCTCACAGAAAACCATAAAAACTAAAAGACACTTAAATCTGCTAAAAGCCTAAAAATTCTAAGAACCCTAAAAAAATATAAAAAATGCTAAAAAATATAAAACACGTAAAAATAATGAAAATAATAAAAACCCATAAAACACTAAATACCCATTAATAATCTAAAAACCCAAAAAACAGGAAGAATGTTAATAAAATTAAAAAATCTGAAAATCCCAAAAAAATTAAAAAAAACCCTAAGACCCCCCCCAAATATAAAAACTATAAAAACCTAAAACCCCTAAAAACCCATAAAACCATAAAATACTAAAAAATCCCTAAAAATTAAGAAAAACATAAAAAACTAAAAACCCTCAAAACCCTCAAAATCCCTAAATACCCTAAAACACCTAAGAAATCATTAAAACCCTAAAAAAACATGAAACCTATAAAAACCTACTAAATTATAAAAAACTTAAAGACCCCTAATAAAATTGGCGTGTTGGAGTTTGGATGATTATTTTCTAGAAAATGTTGAAGTTGATGTCTATGATATTGATGCTGGTGGTTTTGTGTTCCTGGTGATGAAGTTTATTGGAGAGAAGGCGTTGGATGCTTGAAATTGTGATGTTGGAAGCGGGTTACTGCTTAGCTAGGGGGTTTGGAAGTTGTGGTTTATGGTCTTGCTGCTACTGGATATTGATTGTTGCTTATTTGGGACACTGCTGGGATATTTTTTGGTTTTTCACTTTGCTTGTTTTCCTGTGTGTTATAGTTTGGGTTATCGGGTTTTGGGTTTGTCAAGGGTTTTTTGGTGTGGGTCGATTGACCCCTCCCCTCCCTTTTCAGATGCGTCTTATTTTAATTTATTAAATTTGGGAGGTGGGGGGGGGGGGTCGGGAATAGCCTGGCCTCACACCTCTTCTGCCAACTAGAAAAGAATAAAAAACTAAAAACACTTAAAAACCCTAAAAACCTAAATATTGATAAAAACCGTCAGAAACCCAAAAAAACCCAAAAAAAACAACAAAAAACAATAAAAAACCAGAAACCCAAAAAAACCCCAATAAAAAAAGTAAAACTCAATAAATCCCTATAAACTCTAAAAACTCTAAAAAATCTTAAAACCACTAAAGACTCAAAAATAAAAAGAAAAAAATTAAAAACCCTAAAATCCTAAAAACACTAAAAACTATAAAAATCCCCCAAAACCCTAAGAATCCAACAACATAACTAAAAACATTGAAAATACATAAGAAAACATTAAAAACATAAAAACTCTTAAAACCCCTAAAAACAAAAAATATGCTAAAAATCCATAAAAGAACAAAAACCCATAATAACTCTAGAAAAACCATAGAAAACCCCTAAACCCCATAAAAACCTAAATATAATAAAACCACTAAAAACCATTTAAACTTATAAAAGTGTTCAAAAAATCTAAAAACCATTTAAACCCTAAAAAATTTAAAAATTCTTAAAAATGAAAAAAATAAAAAAATTCCAGAAAAACTAAACAAAGCCCTAAAAACCCTAAAAACATCTAAAACACTAATGAACCATAAAAATCCTAAAAAATCAAAAATAATAACTAAAAACAAAAAACCCCTCAAAACCATGACAGCCACTAAAAACCTTAAAAACCAAAAAACACATAAGTCCAATATAAAATCTAAAAAATAATAAATACCCTAGAAACACTAAAATACCATATAACCCCTCAAAAACATAAAAACACATAACTACTTAAATATACCAAAAAACATAAATATACCAAAAAAAACTATAACACGCCTAAAAAACCACTAATTGTTTTTAAAAAACCCTTTAAACCCGTAAAAATGATAAAAACTCTAAAAACCTAATGAACCCTAAAATACTAAATAAAACCCTTAACCCCCCCCCCCTCAACCCTCAAAATCAATAAAATACCAAAAAATCATAAAAATCCTAAAAAAACGTGAAAATCTCTAAAATTGAAAAAAACATCAAACACTAAATAATCATAAGAAAACAGTAAAAACATAAAAACACTTAAAACCAAAAAAATACATAAAAATGCTATCTTAAAACCCCTAAACACCCCTAAAACCCCCCAAAACCTAAGAAACCCTAAAATCAATAAAAACTCTAATACCACATAAAATACCTAAAAACCACAACAAAATCCAAAAATCATTTATGCCCCTAAAACTGCTAAAAGACTCTAAAAACCATACAACAAGAAAAAACTCAAAAAAACCCTGAAACCACAAAAAACAAAAAAAAACTCTAAAAACAATTGAATACCATAAAACCCAATATACCATAGATACCCTAAAAACCCTAAAAACCCAAAAAATCATAAAAAACCCCAAAATTCCTAAAAACATAAAAAACAATAAAAATTTTGGAGACCCTTAAAAAACCCTAAAAACCATAAACTCTTAATACCGATAAAAACAAAAAAACACTAAGAACCACAAAAAACCCAAAAACCCAAAATACCCCCTAAAACCATACAAAACCTAAAACCCATAAAAATCTAAAAACACACAAAAAACTCTAAAAACTGAATAATCCCCCAAAAATTATTAAAAAATATAAAAGAAAAAAATAATAAAACAAAACCCTAAAAACCTAAAAAAACAATAAACATCATAAAATACCCTAAAACCCTCAAAATCCTAAGAACCCTAAAAAACATTAAAAAAAAACCAAAAAATCCATAAAATGTAAAAAACCCTAAAACCCTAAAAAATATAACAAAACCTTAATAACCTAAAAACACTTAAAACCCCAAAAATATCTAAAAAACTATAGAAACCCTAAAAACACTAAAAAACAGTAAAACAAATAAAAACCATACAAACCCCTAAATGTTATAAAACCCTAAAAACCTGTAAAAACCCTAGAAAAACACTTTAAACTCTAAAATCAAATTAAACCCTTAAAAACTTATGAAACATTGAAAAACCATAAAACCCATAAAAACTCAAGAAAACCCCTAAAATCCAAAAAACCATAAAAACCCTAAAACCCATTACACCCCCTAAAAGCCCTCAAAATCCCAAAAAACCCCCAAAAACTATAAAAATCATGAAAAGGCCAAAAATTACCTTAAATATAAAAACTCCTAACAACCCCAAAAAATCATAAGAAAACATAAAAACCTAAAAAACTTAAAACCCCCTTCAAAATCCTAAAACCCTTATAAACCAAAAAAACCGCTAGAAAACCATAAAAACAATAAATCCCCATAAAACCCTAAAAACTGCTAAAAATCATACAAATTCAAAAGAATTCCCAAAAAGTCAAAAAACCCAACCCCCCCCCCCCCAAAACTAAAATTCCTAAAAAACTCAAAATCACTAAAAATGGTAATAATCCTTAAAAAACATAAAAAACCATAAAAAATAAAAAAACCCTAGAAATTCGGCATAACCCTAAGGAAATCATGAAAATCTAAAAATAGTTTAAATCTCAAAAAAATAAAAACCAAACAACTGTAAAAACCGTAAGAAAACCATATAAACATAAAAAACATAAAACCCCCAAAAACGTAAAATTATTAAAACCCCTAAAAACCCAAAATAAAGAACCTCAAAACCATAAAAACCCCTATAACCAATGAAAACCCTAAAAACCCATAAACACTCATAAAATACTCTAAAAACTCTAAAAACTCTTTCAATCCCAAAAAAACTCAAAAAAACCCTAAAACCAATAAAAACTATAAAATCCCAAAAAATACAATAAAACCATAAAATCCCAAAAAACCAGAAAAACCATAAAAATAATAATAATCCCTAAAAATAAAAAAATAAAAAATAAAAAATAACCTATAAAATAATAAAAAAACCATAAATACTAAAAAATACTTAAAAATACTCAAAATCCTAAAAAAGTTAAAAACCCCTACAAACCCTAAAAACCCTAAAAAATTTCATAAACCTCAAAACCCTAAAAATACTAAAGAATTATAAAAAATTACTAAACATAAAAATAACTAATAACCTGAAAATCCTTAAGAAAACCCTAAAATCCTAAAAAAATTAAATGCCTAAAAAATAAAAAAACATTAAAAACCCTAAAAGTCCCTAAAAACCAGAAAACCCCCACCAAAAACTATAAAACATATTTAAAACCCAAGAAACACAAAAAAAAATAAAAGAAACCAAGAAAAATTTAGAAAATTAAAAAAAATAATTAAATAAAAAAAACTAAAATAATCCAAAACACCAAAAAACCCAAAAATCCCAAAAATCCCAAAAAACCATAAAACCCCTATAAAACCATAAAACCCCTAAAAACCCATAATAAAACCTTAAAAACATAAAAACACATCTAAGTCCCCTAAAAACATTAAAAACAATAAAAACCCTAAAAACCCCTTTAAACCCTAAAACACCTAAAAATCCTTAAAACCCTAAAACCCCCCTAAAAACCTAAAAACTATAAAAAGTAACAACCCTTGAATCCCTAAAAGGCACTAATAACTCTTAAAACTCATTAAAACCATAAACCCCCTAAAAATCTAAAACCCCCAAAAAACCATAAAAAACAATGAAAAAAACCCTTTTATATACCAATCCAAATAAAAAATTATTTTAGAAAGTACTTTTTATTAAAAAATTTGGAGACCAACAAGGTTCAATATAAATATAATGTCAAACCTCATAAGAAATTATCAGGCTATTCAAGAAAAAATGAATGTAATATAAATCTTTTACATTTAATAGTTTCCATTAGCTGGAGGAAACTGTTATATCCTGATTGTCCTTAATGAGATCCTCAAAGTGGAATTCCATCCTATCCCATGTCTACACATGCTCCTCCAATATTGTTTTGCCCTTGTTGAAATAACATCTCAAAACCCCTATAAAAACCTTAAAACCCAAAAAATAGTTAAAATCATTACAAAAATAAATGAAATATAAAACTCATAAAAAAATTTAATATCCCTAAAAACCATAAATACCATCAAAATTCCTAAAATCCTTAAAGAAAATAAATATCCTAAAAATAGAAATAAATTGCTTAAACAAAAAAAACCCTAAAACCCCGAAATAGAACCATAATAACCCAAAAACAATTAAAACACCTATAAAAACAATACACCCAAAAAAAAATTGAAAACCAAAAAACCCTATAAAATCCCTATACAAATAAGTAATATAAAACCCCCTGTAAACCCCTAAAAACATAAAAACATATAAAATACCTTAAAAAACATATAAAATAAAAAGACGCACTTAAATACCAAGAAACCAATAAAAAACATAAAACCCCCGAAAACCATAACAACCATCAAAATCCATAAAAACCCTAAAAACCATTAAAATCCTAAAAAATCCTTAGAAATCATTAAAAATGTAAAAACATGTAAAATTCTTAAACCCCCCAATGAAAACCACAATATACTAAAAAAACTAAACCACTAAAAACCTAAAAATGATAAAAAACTAAAACCCCAAAAATATCATAAAAACCCAAAAAAGCATACCCCCCCAAAACCATAATACCCAAAAAACCACTTAAAATACTTAAAACCCACAAAAAAATAAAATTCTTTTAAACCCTAAAAAATGTTTAAAAAGTTTAAAAATGTCAAAAAAACCAGAAAACCCTAAAAAAAAATCAAAGAACTCTGAAATCTGATAAAAATAAAACACCTACAAACCCTGGAAACCCTAAAAACCGCTATGAATCCCTAAAAACCATAAAACCACTAAAATCCTAAAAAATCCCAAAAAATTCCTAAAAATATCAAAAACCCTAAAAACCCAGAAAACCCTATGAAAACCATAAAAAACCAAAAAAACATAAAAACACTAAAAATACAAAAAGATACAAAAAATGTTGAAAGACCAAAAAACCCCTAAAAACCTTAAAACCCCTTAAAACCACTAAGAATTATAAAATGCCTTTAATATCCAAAAAAATTTAAAAATATTATAAGCCTTTGAAACCCTAACAAGTCAAAAAAAATCCAAAAACTTATAAAAACCTTTAAAACCGTAAAAATCCATAAAACCAATAAAAATCGATAAAAATCCTATTAATCCCTTAGAATACCCACAAAAATAAAAACCCTATGAACCCTAAAACACTATATGAAAACCATAAAATAATAAAAAACAAAAAACCCATAAAAAAATTAAAAATTCTAACAACCCTAAAAACTTAAAAAACCCTATACTAATTAAGATCCATAAAAACACTAAAAACAATAGAAAACATAATCAAGACCTAAAAATTCCTAAAACACCTAAAAACCCTACGAAAAACTTAAGAAACTAAAAACTATTAAAGCCACTAAAAACCTAAAAACTCTAAAACCACTAGAAGAACTAAAAAACTAGAAAAAACTTTAAAATTCCAAAAAATATCATAAAACCCTAAAACCCAAAAAACCATAAAAACAATAAAAACTCTAAAAATGTCAAAATTCCTAAAAACCATAAAAGCAATAAAGTTCATAAAAAATCCATAATAATTCATAAAAATGTAAAAAAAACCTAGAAGCCTAGAAAGGACATAATAAAACTATAGAAACATAAAAACACTTTAGACACCCAAAAAAATCTAAAAAATCTAAATGACCCAAAAACCCCTAAAAAATAAAAACCATAAAACCCCTAAATCATTAAAAACCCTAAAAACCCATAATCACCTTAAAACCACTAAAAACTCTAAAAACCCTTTACACACCTTAAAACTTAAAAAACTCAAAAAATATTAAAAATATAAAATCCTCAAAAACACCGTAAAATCCTATAATACATAAAACCCATAAATACCCAAAAACCCTAAAACACTCAAAATCACTTAAACCGATAAATACTATAAACGATACTAAAAATCACTAAAAATTTAAAAACCCTAGATGCCTTGAAAACCTATTAAAAACCATAATGGACTAAAAATACATAAAATAACTAAAAACCCTAAAAATATGAAAAAACATTAAAAATTATAAAAACATAAAACAACATAAAAAATCATGAAACCCCATTTAAAAACTTAAACACCTTTAAGTATATAAAATATCTAAAAAAACAAAAAAAAAAACCAGAAAAGACCCTAAAAACCATAAATCCCAAAAAAACACAAAAAACATAAAAAACCTAAAACCCACAAAATCCCTAAATCAACTAGAACCCTAAAAAACATTACACCCTAATTTTCTTTAAATACTCTAAAAACCCTTAAAAACCTAAAAACTCAAAAGAATCCATAAAAAACTGATAAAAATAATAAAAATAATAAAAACACTAAAAAAACTCAAACATAATCAAAATCAATAAAAATAATAAAATCCTTTGAAAATCCTAGAAAAGATATAAATATCCCTAAAAACTAAAAAAATCATAACAATTTGGAAATCCATAAGAAAACAAAAATGCAAAAATAACACCTAAACAGCTGAGAAATGATAACAACTCTAAAAACCTAAAAACACTAAAAAACCCTAAACCCCTAAAAATCCTTAAAAACCAAAAAAATTACAAAAATAAAAAAATTCCCTGAAAATCCATAAACATTAAAACACATAAAATCCCAAAAAAAACTATAAGAAAACCTTAAAAACCTAATAACACAAAAAACCCTAAAAGTCCAGAAAATAACCAAAACACTCAAACCCCCTAAAAATATAAAACCTCTAAAATCCTTAAAAACCCATTAACCCAAAAACCTCACTGTAAACTTGAAAAACCCTTTCATCCCATAATAGATTAAAATCCTCGAATTTCCAGAATAACCATAAAATATTCCTGAAAACCATCAAAAACCAAACAAACTATAAAAGCATTAAAATCCCTTAATTAGCTAAACCCCACAAAAAACCTAAAAACCATTAAAAATAAAAAAATTCCCAATATTCCTAAAAACCCTGAAACCCACTAAAATACAATAAAAATCTAAATTCATGAAAAACCCTCAAAATATTCAAAATAATAAAAAACATTAACACCACTAAAAACATTTAAAAATCATAAATCCCATAAAATCTCTAAAACCCACTAAAAACACTAAAACTATTTAACCCCCAAAAATCATTAAAAACTATAAAAATATAATAAAAATACTCAAACTTAAAAAAGCTCATAATAACCAAAAAAATTAAAAAACCTGAGAACCCTTAAAAACCATAAAACCCTGAAATCCCTAAAAACCCTAAAAACTAAAAAAACCCTAAAGAGTCCCTAAAATCCCTAAAAATTTAAAAAACTAAAATCCATGAAAAACCCAACTAAAATATTAAAACCATAAAAAAAACTTAAAACCATAAAAAACCTAAAAAGAAAAAAAATCTAAAAATTCATGAATACCCTAAAATAGTAAAGACCATAAACACTTTGAAACCCTTAAAAAAATCTAAAACCAATAAAAACAGTAAAACAGATAAAAAATACAAATACCCTGCAACCCCTAAATACATTAAAAACTCTATATAATTTGAATTCCTTAAAAAATAAAAAAAACATAAAATTAAAAATAACCATAAAAATTTTAAAAATCCTAAAACCCAAAAAGTCCCAAAAAACCATAAAAATACATAAAAACCTAAAAGGACCAAAAAATACCTAAAAACATTGAAGACCAAAAAAACATAAAAAACCTAAGAAAACTATAAAACCCTAAGAAACATAAAATCCCTAGAAATAATAAAAACACTAAAAGATCATAAAACCATAAAACCTTATAAACAATGATAAAAACCCATAATTAGGTAAAAAAATCATAAAACCCCTAAAATGACTAAAAACTTTAAAAACCATTTAAAACACGTAGAATTTTAAAAAAAATCTAAAAAAAATTCGAAAACCTAAATAATTAAAAAAATAATCTAAAAAAATAGATTTTTAAAAACAAAATACCCCTAAGATCCTACAAAGTCCCTTAAAATTAAAAAAACCCCCAAAAAATCCTAAAAAACCAAAAAAATATCTCAAAACAAAAAAATGTAGAAGTTCTAAAAACATTAAGATGACCTTAAATACATTAAAATACCTCAAACCCCTAGAACACTAATAAAGACTAAAAACCCAAAAACCTAGAAAAAAACAAAAAACCACTATTAACCCTCCAAACCATGAAAATCCCTAAAAACCCTAAAAAACATATATTTCCTAAAAAATTACTAAAATATTCAAGAACCTAAAGACCCCTAAAAAACCTAAGAACGCTAGAAAAACATTTAAGACCTAAAAATACACAAATCCTCTAGAAAATTTAAAAACGATAAAACCCATAAAGACCTTAAAAACCGTAAATACCCTTAAAACCCATAAACCCCTAAAAATCATTAAAAACACTAAACACCCATAAAATCCGTAAAAACCCACAAAAAACTCTAAAAAACCTTTAAAAAACTAAAAAAATTAAAAAAACAAAAACATTACAAACCTTATAAAAATAATATAAAACCTCAGACCAGAAAAACCAAAAAAACCCTATATACCATAAAAAATATAAAAAACCCCAAAACTATCAAAATCCATCGAACACTAAGAAACCATACAATTCCTAAAAAAATCCATAAGAACAATAAAAACGTAAAAACACGAAAAACCTTAACAATGATTTAAAAAACTAAAAAAACATAAAACCCCTAAATATTTTAAAAATGATAAAAACACTAAAACCCTAAGAAAATATAAAAATCTAAAAACTAAAAAACAAAAAAAACCCCAAAAAACATTTAAAACCCATAAAAACCCAAAAGACCAATAAAACATTGAAAACCCATTAAACCCCTAAAAAGGTCAAAAAATAATAAAAGTCCATAAAACCCTAAAAAACAAAAAAACCGTAAAACCAAAAAACCATGAAAACAAAAATACTTACCCACTCAAAATCCCTAAAACCCTAAATAAACATTAAAATCATAAAAGATTCCTAAAAATGCCTATAACATAAAAATCATAAAAACCTTGAAAACAATTAGAAAACCTTATAAACCAAAAAATAAATTAAACCCATAAAACCCTAACAAACAATAAAAACCCAAAAAGTAATTGAAAACCATAAAATTCCAAAAAAACCATAAAAACCTGTGAGAACCATAAAAACTCGAAAAACCAATAAAACCCCTAAAAAACTAGAAACTCTAAAACCACTTTAAACCCCTATGAAAATTAAATAAATATAAAAAACCTTTAAAACCCTAAAATTCTAATAAAAATATTAATACTCATTGAACCACTGAAATATCTAAATACATTAAAAACCATAAAAAGCCTAAAAATCCCAAAATCCCAAAGAAACCATAATAATATTAAAAAATAACAAAAAATACCTAAACATTTAAAACCCATAAAAACTGAAAAAACCGTTAGAAAACCATAAAAACTAAGAAAATCTAAAACCCTTAAAAATCTAAAAAAAGGTAAAAACTGTAAAAAAACACTTAAACCCCTAAAAATCGTAAAAACCCCTGAAAAAATCCCTAAAAACCATAAAAATCTTCAAAAATCACTGAAAATAATATGAAGTTAAAGACCCATATAACCTTAAAAGCCATAATGAAACCATATAAACCTTAAAACACTTAAAATCCCAAAAAACATAAAATTTCTAAAATTCTGAAAAAATAAAAAAAGTAATAACATCCCCTAAAAATCATAAAACCCTAAAAACAACTAAAAACTCTAGAAACCCTTAAACACCTAAAAACGTAAAAAACTTCCAAAAACAATAAAACCCTAAAAACAAATAAAAACCTGTAATATCCAAAAAACCCATAAAAAACCTAAAAAAGTATAAAACCCCAAAAATCATCAAAATATATAAAAACCCTAAAATTATAAAAAAAACAAAAAATATAAAAACCCAAAAATTATAAAAAACCAAAAGAAAACCTCAAAACCCTAAAAACATAAATAAAAAAACAAGAAAATAATAAAAACACTTCAAACCAAAAAAACCTAAACCCCTCTAAATCCCTAAAACCCCAAAATAATAGTTAAAATACTATTAAATTCATAAAAATCCGAAAAAATGTAAAAATATCCTAAAAACTCTACGAAAACCATAAAAAGTAAAAAACACTTAAAACCCTTAAAAAAATAACACCCATGAAAACCATAAAACCTCTAAAATCCAAAAAAACACTAAAAACCCATAAAAACCAAAACACCCATTAAAATATCTAAAAACCCTTTAAACCCCTAAAAACGTTAAAAAAACTCCCCAAAGAAATTAAAACCATAAAAACTCCAAAATCCAAAAAACCGAAAAAACAATAAAAAATCGTAAAAAAGATCAAAAACCCAAAAAATATAAAAAACCAAAAAAAAAACAGAATACCATATGAAAAAGATAAATACCTCAAAACAAAAAATTCTCTAAAAACCTAAAAAATAATAAAAACCCTAAAATCCATATATACTAAAAACCATCAAACCCTTGAAAACCCCAAAAACCCTAAAAAAGAAACAAAATCCTAAAAATTTGAAAATAAATATTTTAAAAATAAAAATCCCAAAACACATGAAAAACATAAAGAAAACCATAAAAAACATAAAAATACATAAAACATCTAAAAATATAAGAAATTATAAAAAACCTAAAAAATATAAATACCTTAAACCCATAAATACACCTAAAAACATTAAGAAACCCTAAAAACACATAAATTCCAAAAAATCAATAAAAACTATGAAAACCCATTAAACCATTAAAAATTAAAATAATATAAAAATTATTAAAACCCATAATAACTAAAAAAATCCCTAAAAACCAAAAAAAAAAGAAAAAAACCATAAACACCCTAAAAACCCAAAACAATCTAAATCCTTAAAAACCTAAAAACCTTTAAAAGTCACAAACTGCCTAAAAATACTTGAAATGAAAAAAATAATAAAAACACTAAACCTTTAAGAAAACCATAATAAAAAATACACTTAATTCCCAAAAAATTGATAATACCCCAAAACCATAGAAAACCATAAAATCCCAAAACCCCTCAAAATAACATGAACACTAAAAATATAATAAAAACCCCTAAAATACATAATAATGTAAAAAAATATAAAAACCATAAAAACATTATGAAAACCATTGAATCCTAAACACACCAACCCCCCTAAACATATAGAAATGCCTAAAAACACTAAAAACCCAAAAAATCCCAAAAAACCATAAAAAACCAAAAAAACTTAAAAACCCATAAAACCAAAAAACACTAAAAAAATAGAAAAACCCATTAAAACCTTAAAAAAATTTAAACTCTAGTAACCTTAAAACCCAGAAATCTCAAATAACCTTAAAAACCAATAAACTAAAAAACCATAAAAACCCTAAAACCTCTAAAATCCTCAAAGCGCATTAAAAACCTAAAAAATATATATCCTAAAAAAACCTAAAAAAGTTAAAATTAAAATAACTAATATATCCTAAAAACCCTAATAAACCCATAAAAAATGAAAAACAGTAAAAGAAAATAAAAACTAAAAACGATAAAAAAACATAAAACACCCAAAAAACCAAATAAAAACCCTAAATACCAAAAAAAACCTACAAAATCCTTAAAAACCATAAAAAAACTAAAACAATAAAAAACAATAATGAACACTAAAAATATAAAAAAAGAGTTTAAACCCCTTAAGCATAAAAAACTCTAAGAACCTAAAATCCATAAAAACTCAAAAAAACTGAAAACCCTAAAAAACCTAAAAACCCTAAAGTCCCTAAAAAACATTATATGCCCTAAAAAACTTATAGAACTATAAAAAACAAAAGGAACTATAAAAATCCTAAAAGATCACTAAAAATAACTAAAACGAAAAAAAATCCAGAAAAAACCCTAAGAAAAACAACTAAAACCTAAAAACACTTAAAACATAAAAAACTCTAAGTCCCCCCAAAACCCTAAAAGGACACTAAAAACCAAAAAACCATAAATACACCTAAATAAATTTAAAAACATTCACCCCATACAAACACAAAAATAATAATAAAGTATCTAAAAACCCAAAAACCCTAAAAATGTTAAAAACTAAAAAAACCATAAAACACTAAAGTAGTCGAAAAATCTAAACACCCAAAAAACATAAAAATCCCTAAAAAACCCTAAAATCCCAACAAAATCTAAAAAAGACAAAAAAAACCAAAAATCCTATTAATACACTAAAATCCATAAAAATATAAAAATCCCAAAAAACCGTGAAAAAAAATTAAGAAAACAATAAAACCCTAAAAACACCTAAACCCTATAAAAACATAAAAACTTCTAAAACCCCAAAAACCCTTAAAAACCCATAAAAGCATAAAAAATCTAATAGCCAATAAAACCCCACTAAAAACTCTAAAAACTCATTAAACACCTGAAACATTAAAAAACTATAAAAAACCATTGATGCCCCAAAAAATATATAACCTTAAAATACAAAAAAACATAACAACCCTAAAAACCATAAAACCCCTCAAAATAATTAAAAACCATAAAAATAAAAATAATCTCAAAAATAAATAAAAATAAAAACAATCATAAAACCTTGAAAATTCATAATAAAAATGTAAAAATCAAAAGCACTAAATATATATAAGAAACATGAAAACAATAAAAACCCTAACAAACCATAAAAACCATAAAAACCCTAAAACCATAAAAACCCCAAAAAAATATTAACACCCATAAAAACCATAAAAAACTTAAAACCAATAAAAATATTAAAAACTACTAAAACCCCAAAAATGTTCAAAAAACTATAAAACCTTAAATCCCTAAAAACTCAAAAAAAACCCATGGAAACTAAAGAATAAAATATCAAGCACTATAAACTTATTAAAAATTTCAAAAACTTACTTTTTGTGTGAGTGATAACCGCAAAAAGGTCACACATAAGTCGAAGTTACAAACAGAAAACATCATCATTCATACCTTCAGAAACATCCTACTCCCTCTCATAATCTTCATATGAATCCAAAGACATGAGACAAAATTGGTGGCTGATGGAGTGAGTGTGCATTATGCTCATCATGCCTGACACCTATTGTCAGCTAATGACCTTGGAGGAAACACCAAGGGTGGACAACTCTCTTTCTTGCCCTATAATTTTTGGAGTATTTTCACCTCCAAAGATTTATAGATAATTATGGGTAATCACATGTGCATACAATTCATCCTAAACCTCGATTCCATTGATCACCACAAACTTAGACGTGGAGAGGGGAAATGATACTATGGAAACTATATTTTCTTCAAGAAAATTAAAAATAGTAGTGGCATTTCCTTTGGATCAATCGGCCATGGGCCAACTCTGTAATGTTGGGGTATCCATTTTCCTAGCATGGTCATCCAACACACAACACCACAAAATTTTCATAGGATGGACATGCACCCCCCCCCCCCAACAACAATAGTGATGCCCTTATGCTTTTTGTCACCACCTAGAACTATCGGAACAAAGGGAGGATCCAAAGTAGCTGATAATGGAATCTAGAAGTAGGTGAGGAGGGTTTTCTAGGGTTTAGGTGGATGAACCCTATTGGATGATATAAGGGGAGTCATAACCAACAAGGTTTTGAATCATCCCAGCACCATATGGAGGCATTCTAATAGTAACATTTCAGATCATTGGAGAAAGCATTTCAATTTGCTGAGCTGTGGATCCTTGAAGAGATATCCTCCCACATCGAGATCCGAATAAATGCTAGTGGAATCGTTGACAACAAAGTGAACAATAGCCTAAGGTTTCCTCATAATGAATGAATTTCCAAAAACCAGACATACCTTACATCTAAATATGAAGACATTTAGAGAGAGGCTATGAGAAGTCCATCTTGATTCATAGGGGAGAAAAGTATAGTTTCTTCTAAAAAAATTATGATTGTCAATCCAGAGAAAACAACCAATTCTCTCACCTATAAATTTCTTTATGGATAACTTCTAAAAGGGGAGTGAATGATGTGGAAGTATAATCCAAACTATCACAAACATTAATTCATGATCATGATCAAAGTCAAATATCCAACGGAAGAGAAAAAAACATATGTTATCACATAGGTGTGACTCCACAAACTAGACACAAGTGAAATCATCATCAAAAAATAAGTGAGTTTTTAGTTACCAATAATCCCTACCTTAGAATGAAGACCCCCCATGTTGAGTTAATGAATCCCTAAAACAAATCCGGTGATGGTCAATCTACAATGAATCTGGTAACAAGAGTTTGGGAATAGAAAGCAGCAGGATCCTCAAACTCAGTCGCATAAAGTAAAATGTTAGGTATCCCATGAATGAAGACTGGTCCTTCTGTGAGAATGGAATCAGGGGGTTCAAAAATCATGGATGAACAAGAGAGGAGACAGTGGGTGGAAGAGGTCATGACAGATCCGAAGCGAATGAGGGCATGGGGATTTTCGAACTGACCTTATCTCTGGAGGTAGTGGGACCACCATTTCTATCATTGGGGTCTGGCGAGGTTCTGATCCATCGTCATCCATGGGGGACCAAAAAACCAAAAACCCTAAAAACCCATAAAGATCGTTAAAAATCCATAAAAATCCAAAAAAACCACTATAACTCCATAAGAAAACTATGAAAAATTAAATACGCTTTAAACCCATAAAAACCCATAAAACACATAATACTCCAAAAATTCCTAAAAAAACTAAAACCGTTAAATACACTAAAAATCCCTAAAAACCATAAACCTATAGAAACCATCAAAAACCGTTAAAAATCATAAAAAAATATAAAAACCAGAAAAACTCTAAAACCAATTAATCCCCTAAAAATGAAAAAAACCTCTAAAAACCATCAACACCTAAAAGACTAAAAAATACATAAAATCCAAAAAAACTATAAAAACCCTAAAAATCCTAAAAAACGATAATACCCTCCATAATCCTTAAAAACGCTAAAATAACATAAAAATTAAAAAAATCCCTATGAATTCCTAAAAATATAAAAACACTAAAAATCAAAAAAACCCTAAGAAAATATTAAAAACCTAAAAACACATAAAACCCTTAAAAACTAAAAATTAATTAAAACATAAAAAACCCTATAAATTCTAAAAACCCTTCACAACACTCAAAATACTTAAAAATAATTAAAAATAATAAAAAACCTAAAAATCCATAATAATACCAAAAAACATAAAAAACCCTAAAAAACACAAAAAAACATTAAAAACATAAAAAAACATAAAAGCACTAAAAACCAAAAAAATCTAATTAAACCTAAAACATCCTAAAAACCCCTAAGACTATAAAACACCCAAAATCCTTTTATAACACTAAAAACCTAAAAACTGCTAAAACCACTAAAAAATATAAAACCCCTTTAATTCCCTAAAATGTTAAAAAATTGAATACACTTTAAAATAATTAAAATACTCAAAATACACTAAAACCCAAAAAACCATAAAAACATGAAAAACCCAAAAAACCCAAAAACCATCAAAATCCATAAAACACTAAAAACACATAAAATCATAAAATCCATAAAAACCCTAAAACCATAAAAAACCAAAAAAAAATCCTAAAAACCCTAAGAAAACCATAAACACCAAAAAAATTTAAAACCCTTTAAAACCAAAAAATCCTAAAAAATTAAAAATCCCAAAAACCACAAAAAAACAAAAAAAATCCCTAAAGGCCCTAAAAACCAATAAAAATCATAAAAAATCCCTATAAATATATAAAATATGAATAACCCTAAAACCCTAAAAACCTCAAGGAAAACCTTAAAACCTAAAAAACTCTCATAACCCTTTAACATCCTAAAAACTCAAAAAACTATAAAATCCCTAAAAACCATAAAAAAAACATAAAAACCTCTAGAAACATAAAAAAACCTTAAAATCCCAAAAAGAAGCCCTATAAATACTAAAAATCTAAAAGAACCTTTAAACACTTAAGACATAAAAAAACTTAATAAATCAAAAAAACACGAAAAACCCCCCTAAAACCCAAAAAACCAAAAAAATCAAAAATCCCTAAAAATCCTAAAAACCCTCAAAATACATAAAACACAAAAAAAATCATAACAATAAAAAATACACTATAAACTCCCTAAAAACATAAAAAACCATAAAAAACATCAAAACACTACAAAATTTTTAGAAACCTATAACACTTAAACCCCCCAAAAAAACCAAAAAAAATCTACTAACCCTAAAAAACCCACAAATACCTAAAATCCCGAAAATCATTAAAAATAATTAAAATCTATTAAAATCCCTAAAAATCCATA
The DNA here is from genome assembly GCA_963277665.1 of Viscum album. Classification (NCBI taxonomy): domain Eukaryota; kingdom Viridiplantae; phylum Streptophyta; class Magnoliopsida; order Santalales; family Viscaceae; genus Viscum; species Viscum album. Next base: position 396,052,651 of record OY728157.1, read on the forward strand.
AAAGCATAAAAAACATTAAAAACCATGAATACCCTTCAGTATACCTTAAAAACCAAAAATCACTTAAAACCCCTAAAAACCTAAAAAATGTTAAAAACCCAAAAGGCCATAAAACCCCCAAAACCAAAAACCCCTAAAAGTATTTAAAACCCCTAGAACCAATAAAAACTTTTTGTAAGTCCAAAAAATTCACACCCCTAAAAATGTAAAAAAATCAAAAAAAAAACATTAAAAACATAAAAAACTAAAAAAAACCATAAAAACCTAGAAACCACAAAAAAACTAAAAACCCAAAAAATTTATAAACACTAAGAACCCAAAGAACTATAAAAATAATCAAAATCTCTAAAACCAAAAAATTCCTAAAAATGATGAAATACCTAAAAACATAAAAGCCCAAAAAACCCTAAAAAACATAGAGGAAACCTCAAAAACATTAAAATCCCTAAAAAACTAAAATATGATAAAAATCCAAAACCCATAAAAATCCTAAATACCAATGAATCACTAAAATCCTTAAAAAACTCATAAACCCTATAAAACCACAATAAACTATATAAACTATATAAACACCTTTAAATCCCGAAAAACTGTAAATATATTTAAAAAAATTAAAACCTAAAATAATATAAAAAAATACTAAAATACCAAAAAAACACCTAAAAGCAACTCAAAAACCGATAAACCCTATAACACAATAAAAATCCAAAAAAACAATAAAAATATGAAAAAACGTAATAAACCTGACACCCTCATAAATATTGATAAAACCTTTAAAACCTAAAAACACTTAAACCCCCTAAAAACTAAAAACATAAAAACACTAAAAACACTAAAATCCATAAAATCCTCAAAATCCCCAAAAACACTAAAAAATCAAAAAAAAAATTACTAAATATCCCCAAAAATACTTTAAAAAAAAGTCCCTAAAAAACACATAATGACCCCAATAAAACCTTAAAACCCTAAAAAACTTAAAACCCAAAGAAAACTATAAAATTAAAATAAACATAAAAACACCTTAAACCATAAAAACCATAAAACCCATAAAAATATATAAAATCCTTAAAACCCATAAAAAACTAACAAATATCAATAAATCCTTATAAAGTCAAAAATAATAAAAACCATGTAAAACAATAAGAAACCCATAAAAAAATAAAAAAAAAATAAAACCCTAAAAACCAAAAAATGCTAAAACCCAATCAATACACTGAAAACATTAATTCCCCTAAGAACCCTTAAAACCTTTTAAAAAACCTAAAACCCCATAAAACAATAAATCTTTTAAAAACTGTAAAAAAACCATTAAAACCCTAAAAAATTAAAAAAACTCTAAAAACCCTTAAAACCCTAAAAAAATAAAAAAATTGTAAATACCAAAAAAACTATTAAAACCCTAAAAACCCACAAAATAACAATAAAAAGAAAAAGAATCCTAAAAATAACCAAAAATACCAAAACACATAAGAACCCGTAAAAACTATAAAAACCTTAAGAAAACACTAAATACATAAAAACACCTAAATTCATTAAAAATAAAAATTCTAAAACCCATAAAAGTCCCAAAAAAATCCTCAACCCCCTAAGAACTATAAAAATCCCCTAAAAACATTGAAAACCTAAAAAACCCATGAAAACCCTAAAACCCACAAAAAAGACTAAAAACCTATTATATCCCTAAAAATGTTAATAAATGCAAAAGAAATTAAAAACCCATAAAACTCAAGAACACCTAAAAACCCAAAAACACCATAAAAACCTTAAAAACCCTCAAAATCCATAAAATCCTAATATAAATAAAATTCCTAAACATTCCCTAAAAAGGCTTAAAACAATGAAAACTGTATAAACCCTAAAACCCTAATAAAAAATTAAAAACTTAAGAACACATAAAACCCATAATAACATATAAAATTATAATAACCCTTAAAACACCAAAAGATCCCATAAATCCTTAAAACCCCAAAAAACTGTAAAACCCCTAGAAACCATAAAAACCTAAAAACCCAAAAAACCATAATAACCCACTAAGAACTATACAAACACATTAAACCCAAAATAATGTTTAAAAACACTAAAACTCAAAAAAACCCTAAAAACCAAAAAAACAAAAAACCAAAAAATTAGAAAACGCCTAAGAACACTTAAAATCTCTCAAAATATCTAAAAAACAAAAATCCTAAAAACAACAAAAATCCCAAAATTTATAATTAACCTAAAACATTGAAAACCCATATGAAAACAGTAAAAACCTAAACACACTTAAAAAACATAAAAATTGAAAATTCTAAGAACCCAAAAACCCCTAAAAACTGTCAAAATCCCTAAAATCCCTAAAGACCAAAAAAATCCAAAAAAAGAAATTAAAATTCATAAAATATTAAAAATATAAAATCCCTAGAACCCTAAGAATAAAATAAAATCCTAAAAACACATAAAACCTCTAGAGAGCCTAAAAAATACCAAAAACCATAGAATAAAAACCAAAAAACCATGAAAGAATAGACACCCTTATAAGCCTAAAAAATACATAAAACCCAAAAAATTCTAAAACCCCCCAAAAAACTCAAAAAACACTTTAAAACTATAAAAACATTAAAAGAATATAAATATTTTAAAATTACTAATAAAACAAAATAAAAACCTATAAATTGAAAAAAAAAACAAAAAAAACCATTGAACCCTGTAAAAATCTAAAAAACCTCAAAAACACTAAAATCTTATAAAACAATAAAACTCCTTAAAATCCATAAAGATCCCTAAATATGTAAAAACCCCTAAAAACACTGACAAAAAATTATGAAAGCCTTAATAATAAAAAAATACATAAAACCCCAAAAACCTAAAAAACTCTAAAAACCTTAAAAATATCATAAAACAATAAAACCACAAAACCCTCAAATTACATAAAAACCCTAAATACCATAAAAATCCTATAAAATCCAAAAAAATCTTTAAAAGTGTAAAAACACTTAAAAACTATAAAAACCACTAAGAAATCCATAAAAAGTTAAAAAATATTTAAACACATAAAAAATTAAAAAGGATGAAAACCATAAAAACCCACAAACCACAAAAAATCATAAAAACCATAAAACCGAAAAAAACATAAAACCCTAAAAACTCTTAAATTGACTGAAAACCCCCAAAAAACTATAAATGGCCTTTAAACACCTAAAAATATTAAAATTCTAAGAACACACAAAACCAAAAAAAAAACGAAAAACCCCGTAGAAAACCATTTAAAACCTAAAACCCTAAACCCTATGAATACCTTAAATAACTAAAAACACATAAAAGCTCTAAAAACCATAAAAATGATAAAACCCCTAAAATACCATAAAACCCTTAAAACTCGTGAGAACCATAACCCCCCCCCCCCCAAACCATAAAAATCTCTAAAAACCCACAAAACCTGTAAAAAACTAAAAACTCAAAAAACCCATTAAATTCCGGAAAATTTAAAAAACATTAAAAAACATAAAAACATTAAAAATATAAAACCTAAGGACCCAAAAAAAATAAAAAACCTAAAAAATCTAAAAATAATTAAACCCCTAAAAAACCCAAAGAACATTGAAGACCTTAAAAACCTAAAAACCCTAAAAACCATAAAACCCTAAAAAACCATAAAACACCATAAATCCCCCTAAACACCATAAAACACCCAAAAAAAAGGCTTTAAATCACCCAAAAAAATATTAAAAAACTCTTAAAACCATTAAAACCCATAAAAAATATAAAAAACCCCACTAAAAACCAAAAAACCATAAAAACAATAATAACCCTGAAATTCCCCAGAATACCTAAAATCCATAAAAACCATAAAAATCCAAAAAATCCCTAAAATTCAATTAAAAAATAAGAAAAAAACCATAAAAAAACAAAAAAACCCTAAAAACATTAAACACTTCAAAACACTTAATACACATAAAAATGTAAAAAATGATAAAAACCATTAAAACACTAAAAACCCCTAAAAAATCATCAAAGTCTATTAAAACACTAAAAACCATGAAAGTCCAAAAAAAGTCTTAAAAAACTAAAAACTTAAAAACCCAATAAACCATGAAAAAACCTAATAAAACCATCGAAACCAAAAAAAATTAAAACCACTAAAAACTTAAAAGTATATCAAAACACTAAAAGACCCTAACAACAAAAAGAATTCAATAACACTTAAAACCATAAAAACCATAAAACCCACTGAAAAATCTACAGACATTGATACCGTTAAAATGGTAAAAAAACTATAAAACACAGTCAAAAATCTAAAAAGAAAAAAACCATAACGAACCAAAAAACTGTTATACCCATAGAACTCTCAAAATCCTGAAAAAACCTAAAAATCCTAAAAATCATAAAAAGCCTAAAAATAAACAAAACCTGAAAACCCCCAAAAAATACTTAAAAACATAAAATCAAAAAATCAACTAAGAACCCTAAGAAATATAAAAAACTCTAAAATCTCCAAAAAAGAAAAAAATCCTTAAAAACCAAAAAATATTTCAAAATCCCTAAAAATCCTAAAAACTGATAAAAATCCTAAAAACCCAAAAAAAATACATAAAGAGGTTAAAAACAAAAAAAACCCCGAAAACCCCTAAGAGAACCTCAAAAATATGAAAACACTTAAAACCTCTAAAAAACCTAAAAAATGGGAAAAAACTTAAAACCCAAAAACCTTTAAAACTATAAAACCCTTAAACCTTAAAAACCCATAAAACTCTAAAATGAAATAAATACTATAAAAACCCTTTAAACCCCTAAAAACATTAAAAAAATCTTAAAAACCATAAAAAACCCAAAGTAACTCAAAATACCCTAAAAACCCAAAAAAATATAAAAACCCTAAAAAATGAAAAAAACCATAAAAACCATGAAAAACCACAAACCCAAAAAATCCAGAAAAATTTCCAAAACCAAAAAAACCTTACAATTCCTAAAAAATCCATCAAAATGTGAGAAACTAAAAAATCCATAAAAACACAAAGAATTCCTTAAAAACCAAAAAACATATAAAATACCAAAATAACATAAAAATACTAAAAACCTAAAAAACCTAGAAAACCTAAAAACCCTAAAAATCACTGAAACCCTAAAAAACAAAAATATGTTAATAAAGCATTCAAAATTCCAAAAAAATACATAAAAACTCTAAGAAAATGGTAAAAAACTAAAAAAGTATAAAACTTTTAAAAAATATGATAACCCCAAAAGTAAATAATTATACCTAAAAAACCAAACAACCAATAAAAACTATAAAACCCATACAATCTATAAAACCCCTAAATATCCATAAAAACAAAAAAACCTATAAAAACTCTAAAAACAATTTAAGCAACTAAAATTATAATAAAATCTAAAACCAATAAAAAAACTAAAATCTCTAAAAAAACCAAAAACCCCAAAAAACCATAAAAACCCTAAAACCCCATTAAAACCCTCAAAATATTTGAAAAACCTAAAAACCATAAAAATCCTGAAAAATCTCTAAAAATCCCTAAAACATATTAAATCCTAAAAACAATGAAAACACCAAATAAAAAAACAAAAACCTAAAAACATTTTATATCCTTAAATACGTAAAACCCACTTAAAATAATAAATACCATAAAAAACATAGACCCCCTAAAACCATAAAAACCCAAAAACACCCCAACCCCCCCCCAATAAAAAGCTAGTAAAAAATATAAAACCCCTTTAAAACCCTAAAAAATTAAAATACTCTAATAATCATAAAAAACACTAAAAAAATAAGAAACCCCTTAAACCCCAAAAAACAATAAAAAACCTAAAACCTTAAAACCCTAAAAACACTCAAAATTAAAAAAAACTAAAATACCATAAAAATCATAAAAATACCTAAAAATATATAAAAACATAAAAAACCATATCAATCCTACAAAAACCATAAAACTTAAAAAACACCTAAAAACCTAAAAACCTAAAAACTCTTAATCCCTTAAAAAATCCTAAAAGACACCAAAAAACCCTAAACCCCCTCTAAAAACATAGAAACCCTAACCCCCATAAAAAAAACCAAAACCAACTAAAAACTACAGAAACCCTAAGTACCTAAAAACATAAAAAAATATAAAACCATTAAATCTCTAAAAAGCCAAAAAAACTCTAAAAACCCAAAAACAATAAAAACCCTCAAAACCATTAAAATCCACAAAAACACTAAAAACCATAAAAATACTTAAAAATTATTAAAAATACCTAAAAACATAAAATTAACTAAAAAACTATAACACACCTACCAAATCCATAAAGGTATAAAAAATAGAAACACACTAATATTGATCCTTCTTTATCTGGCCTGTTTTGTTCCGTTATCTATATTTTTATTCTGTTTCTTTCTTATTCATTTCTATCTTTATATGGTTCTTTTGAGGTTCCGGGTGAGGCATGCAAGGATGGTTTAGACCCTGATGAGCTTACCCTCAGGAGCAGCAAAGGCGCTGCTTATTGGTTCAGTTATGAGGTTACGATTTCAGATTTAAAAGAGTCGTCCAGTCTGTTTCTGGCGTTGGAGATGATTGAACAGTTCAGCACAAGGGAAGAAGAGACATCATTTTGATCTCCATCCCTGCTTGAGAGGGAGTACTGCTCACGAGGCTTCTAGCCGGACAACAATGCCTAGATTTTTCCTCAGGCGGGACTCCCTCAATCAGTATGTGGTGCTTGTTTGGGTTAAGGAACCTGGTTCTGGATATCTATATTTTTTGTGGTTCTTTGGTGCTCCTCTCATGTTTTCTGTTTTCATTTAATATAGAGGCCTTCGCTCCTCAATCCTTTTAAAAAAAACTAAAAACCCCTAAAAACCTTAAAACCTAAAAAACCCTAAAACTAATAAAAACCACAAACCCCCTAAAAACTATAAAAACCATTTAAATCCCTAAAATGATAAAAATATCTATAAAACCTTAAAAACCATAAAAAATGAAAAAAATTTGAATGACCCAAATATACCATAAAAACACTAAAAACTGTAAAAAAACACTCAAAATACCTAAAACCCATAAAAATACTTAAAAATCCCTAAAATAACAAAAAAAACAACTAAAAACCTTGAAACGCATATGAAAACCTTGAAAACATAAAAAAAATAAAACCCCTAACAACCTAAAAAACACTAAAAACCATAAAAATCCAAAAAACACTAAAACCCCCAAATCCATAAAATTACCTTAAAGACCTTAAAAACCCTAAAAACCCATAAATACCCTAAAAAATACTAAAAATTATAAAAACACTTTAAACACATAAAAATGATAAAAACACTAACAGACCGTAAAATCCTATAAAACAAAATAAACACTAAAAACACAAAAAAACCATAAAACCCAAAAACCCTAATAACCTTCAAAATCCTTAAAACCCTTAATACCATAAAAATCCGGAAAAATCTCTAAAATCAGAAAAAAAAATTAAATATACTAAACACCCTAAAAACCCTTAAGTAAAATTTATAACCAAAAAAGAGTTAACGCCCTAAAAAATAATTAAACCCCAAAAAACCCTAAAAAACCATGAAAACCATAAATTTGCATAAAACCCATAAAAACTCTAAAAACCCATAAAACCAATAAAAAACCAAAAAACCACTAAAATCTCTAAAATAACAATAAACCCCTAAAAATAAAAAAACTCTAAAAAACTTTCCATGTAATCAAAAACGAAAAAGCCTTAAAAACTAAAAAAACATAAAATCCCCAAAAAACACTAAAAATTATCAAAATCTATAAAACTATAAACAAAATAAAAGCCTAAATAATTCTAAAAATCACTAAAAATGTAAAAAACACTAAAAACCATAAATCTTCTTAATAAAACCAAAAAAACAAAAAAATATAAAATCTATAAAAAAATATAAAATTCTAAAAACTCTAAGAGCCCATAAAAACTCATAAAAACCCTCAAAATCCCAAAAAACTCTAAAAACCCTAATAATCTTATAAAATCCATGAAAATAAAAAAAATCCAAAAATAACACATAGATCCCTAAAAATCAATATACAAGCCTTAGAAAACCAAAAACAAATAAAACCCATTCAAACATAAAAAAGGATAAAACTATGAAACTCCTTGAAAATCTTGAAAAACCCCTAAAAATACATAAAAACTACAAAACCCAAAAAACCCAAAACACCCTAAAAAACTACTTTAAAAAATTTAAACCCCAAATAATGTTAAAAAAATAAAAAATAATAAAACCCTAAAAAACTCAAAAAAACACATAAAACTTATAAACCCATAAATCCCTAAAACCATAAAAATTTATAAAAAACCTAAAAATAACTAAAAATACCTAAAAACACTAAAAAATATAAAAATATTTAAGAAGTGACGAAATCCCTATAACGTAAAAAACATTAAAACCCTAAAAAATTGATAAAATCTATTAAAACATTATAACCCATAAAATACATAAAATCTCTAAAAACCCACAAATGTTAAAACCCTTAAAAAATCTAAAAACCATAAAACCACAAAACATTTTGAAAAACACTAAGAACCTATAAAATCCTTAAAAACCACAATAAAATCCAAAAACCATTTAAATCCCTAATGACATTAAAAACATTAAAAAGATTAAAAACTCTGAAAAATAGAAAAAATAACCCCCAAACCCTAAATACCCCTCAAAATCCCTAAAAACTCTAAAACCCCTCTAAATCCCTGAAAACCCTAAAAACCATAATTTTTTTTGAAAATCCATAAATTTTTTAAAATAATGTAAAACCCCCTTAAAAACTAAAATCCCCTAGTAAATCCATAAAAACCTAAAAACAAATAAATCCCATAAAAACCTAAAAAACTCAAAAAACCCAAAACCCCAAAAAATTAAAAAGCCCCTCACAATCCCTAAAAACCCTAAAAAACATAAAAATAATAAAAGCCAATATAATCCATAAAAATGTAAAGGTCCCAAGAAAATCTAAAAAACCTAGAGAAAATATTAAAATCCTAAAAGAACCTAAAACCCTAAAAACAACGAAAAACACTAAAAACCATAAAGACCATAAAACCCATAAAACCCTAAAATACATAAAAACCATAAAAACATACAAAAATTTTAAAGTCCATAAAAAAACTAAGAAACCTTTAAACCCCTAAAATAGATAAAAACACTAAAACACCATAAAGACTCTATAAAATAAAAATCCCCTAAAAACAGAAAAATCAATAAAAAACGAGAGGACCCTAAAAACACTTAAACCCCGAAAATCCGAAAAAACCCAAAAAAACAAACAAGTCATTAAAAGCCAAAAAATTACCTAAAAATATAAATACAATTAAAAACTACAAAATAAAATAGGAAAAACATGAAAATATTAAAAAACTAGAAAACCTTGAATATATTAAAATATTCTAAAACACTCACCCCCTCCCCCAAAACCATAAAAAACCAAAAACCTAAAAATCCCTAAAACTCATATAAACTATAAAACACTAAAAACACTAAAAATCCATTAAAACCATTAAAATGTTAAAAAACCCTAAAAACCATAAAAAGAAAATACCCCCTAAAAGGAAAAAAATCATAAAAACCATAAAACACCTAAAAAATCATAGAATCCCTAAAACTTTAAAAACTATAAAAATCATAAAAATTCATAAAATCTATAAAATTAAAAAAAACCAAAAAAACCATAAAACCCCTAAGAAAACCATAAATTCCCAACAAAATAAAAAACCCCTAAAAACATAAAAAATTCTAAGAACACTAAAACCCATCAAAATCCCCAAAAACTGTAAAACCACATAAAAATCCAAAAATATATCTAATAGCCATAAAAATGTAAAAAAACCTTCAAACCCTAAAAAACCAAAGAAAAAATTAAAAAACTAACAACACTTAAAACCCCTAAAATGCCTAAAAATGTTAAAATCCCTAAAAAAAATACAATAAAAACAATAAAACCCCTAAAACATTAAAAAAATCAAAACCTCACTAAAAACATTGAAAACACATTAAAACCCTTAATTTTTTTTAAAAAAAAGACATTAAAACCCCCAAAAACAAAAAAATCCCCTAAAAACTGAACAAATACAAAAGAACCCTTAAAAACACTAAAACCTTAAAAAATATGGTAAAATCCTAAAAAACTATAAAAATTATAAAAACCACTAAAAATATCAGAAACATAAAAAACCCCAAAAATTCCATAAAAACCATAAATATAATCCTAGAAACCTAAAAGAATTAATACCGCAACAAAACACAAAAACCCATAAAAACCATCAAAATACACAAAACACACAAAACCCATAAAAATTCTAAAAAATCTACAAAATATGTAAAGATGTAAAAAACCCTAAACCCCTATGAAAACATTAAGACCCTAAAAACACATAAACCCCCAAAAAACCTAATAAATGATAAAAACCTAAAAATACCCTAGAAACACTAAAACCATTAATCCCCAAATTACAATAAAAAACCTAAAACCCTAAAACCCATAAAACCAAAAAATTACAAAAAACCCTCTGAAACCCTAAAAATTTAATAAAAAATCTAAAAAGATTGAAAAACCCTAATAATCAAAAAATCCAAAAACCAGAAAAACACTAAAAATCACTAAAAACATATAAAAACTTAAAACCCTAAAACCTAAAAAACCATAATTCTATAAAAAAACCATAAAAATCCTAAAAATCTTGAAAATCACTAAAACCCATAAAACCATAAAAAACAATAAAAACCCCTTAAACTCCAAAAAACACTAAAAAACATTAGAACCCAAAAAAGCGAAAAAGTTCAAAACCCCTTAGAAACCTAAGAAAATAAAAAAATCCTTAGAAACCAAAAGCCTTTTCAACCTCAAAAAACCATAAAAATCCCTAAAAATCATGAAAAACCAAAAAATTCAAAAAATACCAAAATATATAAAAAACATGAAATCCTTAAAAACTGTAAGAAAACATTAAGAACCAAAAAACACTTTATTCCCTAAAAATTATAAAAAAAACACTAGCAAATCCTCAAAACCCTAAAAAACAAGGAAAATTATAAAAATTCCCAAAAAATTTCTAAAAATGTAAAAAACCATAAATTCCATGAAAACTAATAATAAAAACATAAAACCATAAAAACACATAAAACTCGTAAGAACATAAATAACATTAAAAACGTTAAAAGACCCTAAAACCCTCCCAAACCCTTAAAACCATAAAACACTAAAATCCATCAAAACACTAAAAACCCATAAATACCTAAAAGACCACTAAAACTCTAAAATCCCATTTAACCCTTAAATTTTTTTAAAAACCCTCAAAATATTTTAAACTCTAAAAGCTCAAAAAACATCCTTAAACAAAAAAAAACAAACAAACCAAAACACATATTAAAACCCTCAAAATCCCTAAAACTAAAAAAAACATAAAAATGCTAAAAAATTTCAAAAAATCATTAAAAACATAAAAACCATAAAAACCCTAAAAACCCCTAAGAAAAACATAAAAACATAAAAGTAATTAATACCTATAGAAAACCTAAGAATCTTAAAGGACCATAAAACCCCTAAAATTAATTAAAAAGACTAAAAAAACTAAAACTCTATAAAAAATATAAAATCCCACTAAATACACTAAAAACCCTTTAAACCCTATAAACATTAAAAAATTGTAAAAAAATTAAAAATTCCTAAAAATTCAAAAATAATGTTGTCCCTTAACAAAAATAAATACCCTTAAATTCTTAAAAACATTAAAAACCCCAAAAATCCCTACCCCTCCAAAAATTCTATAATATCCATAAAAATCCATAAAAACAAAAAAACCCTAAAAATCTAAAATATTTTATGAAAACCATAAATACCTAAAAACACTTAAAACACCTTAAAACCCTAAAAAGGGATAAATCCACTAACCCCAGCAAAAAGGACTTAAAACCCAAAAATCTAAAAAAACATAAAAATCCCAGGAAACCATAAAAAACTCTAAAAACCCATAAAAACTAAAAATCCATTCAAAAAAAAACAAAATAAAACCCTAGAAAAGTCAAAATACATAGAAAAATCTTAAAACCCTAAACAAATCCAAAACTAAAAACACAAAAAAACAAAAAACCCTAAAAACCATAAAATCCCGTAAAAACCTAAAAAACACAAAAACCCCTAAAAAACTATAAAAATAAAAAAAAACACGAAAAATGTAAAAATCCCTAAAAATACTCTTAGGCCATATGAAAACCTTAAAAAAATAAAACACATAAAACACCTAAAAAATAAATAATAGAACAAAACCCCAAACCCTAAAAACCATAAAAACAATAATAACCCCTAAAACCCATAAAAACCCTAAAAACCCATAAATTTCCTAAAACAACTAAAAACTCAAAAAAACCGTAAAACCCATAAATTTTTTAAAAAACACTAAACACCTTAAATCCCATAAAAAATTAAAAAATACCCTAGAAAAAATAAAATTCTAAAATCCCTATACACCCCTAAGAAAAAAATTAAAAAATATAAAACACCTAAAACCCCTAAAACCCAAAAAATTCTACTGATTGTAAAAAACAATAAAAACCCCTAAAACCCCTAAAACCCAAACCCCCTAAGAATATTAAAAATGTTAAAAACACATGAAAACCTATTGACCCACAAAATATAATAAAAACCATTTAAACCCCTAAAAATGATAAAAAATTGTAAAAACATTTAATCCCAAAAGAGCTCAAAAAACACGAACACCAAAAAAACCCATTAAAACCCAAAATTCCAAAAAACCAATCAAAATCCCTTAAAACGCTAAAAACCACAAAATACTAAATAATTCCAAAAATCCATAAAAAATAAAAAACCCTAAAAACCTTGAAAACCCTAAAGAAAACATAAAAAACATAAACAATCTTAAAACCCACAAAAACCTAAAAACCCTAATAAACACTATAAAACCAAAAAACCCCTAAAATCCGTAAAAACCATAAACACCCCTAAATCCCATGAAAACCCTAAACACCCAAAAAATTATGAAAAATAATAAAAATCTAAAAATAATTCAAAACCCCAAAAATTAAAAAAAATCTAAAATACATTTAAACCCCTAGACAACTAGAAAAACCTTAAAAACAAAAAAAACATGAAAAATCCTAAAACCCCTCAACATCCCAAAAACCCAAAATACCCATTAATATCCTAGAACCCCTAAAAATCCCTAAAAAATTCCTAAAACCCCTTAGAAAACATTAAAAACTTAAAAACAAATAAAACCTAAAATAGTAATAATTCTAGAAACCCTAAAAAACCCCTAAAACCCCTAAAACCCTCAAAATCCTAAAAAACTATTAAAACTATAAAAAACCCTAAAATCCAAAAAAAACCTAAAAACATTGAAAAACCCCAGAAAAACATTAAAATCATAAAAATACTTAAAACACCTAAAAAATAAAAAAAATACAAAATCTCCCTAAAAGTCCCTCATACCCCTAAAACGCACAAAACCTATAAAATCCATTAAAACCCCTAAAAATACATTAAAACCCTACACCCCACTAAAAACTCTAATACCCATTTAAACCATCAAAAATGATAAAAAACCCCAAAACCAATTAAATTCCCTAAAAACACAAAAAAACCTTAAAATCCTAAAAACCCAAAAAACTCCAAAAAAACCTCAAAATTACTAAAAACCTTAATAAACCAAAAAAAAACCGAAAAAACAATAGAAATCAAAAAAACCTAAAAAACCTAAAAACACTAAAATCCCATAAAAACATTAAAAATAAAAAAATACATAAAACCCAAAAAAGCTAAAAAATGTAAAAAACCATAAAACCTCTACACCTTCCAAATCCCTCTAAACCCAATAAACCCTAAATACTCTAAAAACCCAAAGAAAACCCAAAAAATAAAAAAATGTAATAAACCTCCAAAAAACCATGAAAAACCTAAGAAATATTTAAAACCCAAAAAACACTAAAAAATGCTACAAAAACCTAAAAACCTATAAAAATTAAAAACCCTAAAACCATAAAATCCTAAAAACCCTAAAACACCTTCAAATTCCCTAAAACCTGTAAAAATCCTAAAAAATAATTTTAAAGCCCTAAAATTTCTTATAAACACAAAATAACTCTAAGAAACTAAAAAACCATAAGAAGAACATAAAATTTTGAACACTCAAAACCCATACAAATTCAAAAAATCATTAAAACCCCTAAAAGAACATAAAACCCTAGTAACTGCTAAAACCATAAAATCCCCTAAAAACCATAACACCCCTAAAAACCCATAAAAACACTAATAACCCACAAACCCAAAAAACCTAAAAAACCCAGAAAATCCCTTAAAATACCTTAAAATGTATATAACCATAAAAATACTAAAAAACCCTAAAGATCCATAAAATCATAAAAAAACCAAAAAACACTATAACCCCCTAAGAAAACCATAAAATGTTAAAAACACTTATATCCACTAAATATAGAAAAGACCAAAAAAATGAAAAAAAACCCAACACCCTCAAAATCCATAAAAACCCTAAAAAAGAAAACAATCCTAAAAATCCCCCCAAAAAACAAAAAAAATTAAAATACACTAAAAACCCAGAAAACCCCTAAGAAAAACATAAAACGAAAAAAAACAATTAAACCATTAAAAACCTAAAAAAATATAGGTACACTAATGGATAGTCAAAACCCTAAAAACCTCTAAAAACCAAAAACACACATAAAAACCTTAAAACCCCACAAAAACCATAAAACCCACTAAAAACTATAAAAATCCTTTAAACCCCTAAAAACATAAAAAAATATAAATTATTTTCAAAACCCTAAAAATAAAGTAAAAAAATATATCCAAAAGAACTATAAAACAGTAATAACTCAAAAACCAGTTAAAATCCATAAAAATTCTAGAAACCATAATAATCCTAAAACTTTCCTAAAAACCAAAAAAACTATAAAAATCCCTCAAAATCCCTAAAAACCCTAAAAATCCTAAAAATCATATAATCACCCCAAAACCCCTAAAAACATTAAATACACTTCAACCTTGTAAACCCCTATGAAATCCTTAAAAACCTTGAAACACTTAAAACCCCCATGACAAAAAAGCTAAAAACCCTAAAAGAGTATAAAAACCATAAAACCCCTAAAAGAAATAAAAACAATAAAACCGAAAAATACTTTTAAACTATAAATTCCCTATAAAAACTAAATACTATAAATACCCTTTAAACCCCAAAAATGTTAAAAAAACAATAAAAATCATTAAAAGCCCAGGAATCTCAAAAAAACTAAAAACCCCAAAAACATAAATCCCCAAAAAAACCATAAAAACACTAAAACCCTGATGATCCCCAAAAGCCCTAAAAACCATAACAAACTGAAAATCCCTAAAATTCAATAGAAATATAAAAAACCCTAAATCCACAAAAAATCTATGAAAAAAATAAAAAACTAACAACACACAAAACCCCTAAAAGCAGAAAAAAATATTTACACTATAAACCATAAAACCCCTTAAAAATCATAAATACCCTAAAAAATTCAAAAAACCATAAAAAGTTTAGAAAAATTAAATTTCCTTAAAATACATAAAAATATAAATATATAGAAACTTCTTAATAAATAATAAAAACATAAAAATTCATAAAACGATTAATAAATAAAAAATGATAAAATACCTCAAATACCCTAAAACCCTAAAACACATAAAAACCCTAAAACCCTTAAAACCCATAAGAACATTAAAAACCCATAAAACCCCTAAAGATAACTAAAAACTCTAAAAACTCTTTAAACCACTAAAACGTTGAAAAAACAATAAAAATACTAAAAAATACTAAAATATTAGAAAACCCTAAAACCCCAATAAAAAATAAAACCATCCAAAAATCATAAAAACCGGATAAAATTATAAAAACACATAAATAACATAAAAATGCTAAAAACCCTAAAATCCCTAAAAATGTAAAACCCCCAATAAATTCTTAATAACCTTAAGGAGACCATAAAAACATAAATAATTCGAAAATATTTAAAAACCAAAAATCCCCTAAAAACCTTCAAAATACCAGAAAAACCTAAAACCAATTAAAATATTAAAAAATCCCTAGACACCCCTAGAAATGTAAAAACCCTAAAAAACCTGATAAACTGAAAAAAAACCCTTAAAAACATAAAAAAACTAAAATCCCATAATAACATAAAAATTGATAAAAACACCAAACATACCTAAAACCCCTAAAACCCCTAAAACACATAAATGACTTAAAAACATTAAAAACCATAAATACATTCTAAATTATTTGAAAACCATTTAGGCTCCTATGAAATTAAAAAAATTAAAAAAAAATACATAAAAAACCTAAAAAATGAAAAAAAATAGAAACCCAAAATACCATAAAAAATATAAAACCCTAAAAACATTAAAAGGATTAAAATCCCTAAAAATCCCAAAAGTGCATAAAAATTTAAAAAAAATCCAAAAATCTGAAAAAATCATTAAAAACATAAATTACCCTAAAACATAGAAAGTCCTAAAGAAAACCTAAAAAACCCTAAAAACACTTAACACCCCTAAAAACATGAAAAATGAACAAAAAACCTAAAAAACCTTAAACCTTAAAAATAGAAAACCCTAAAACCCATAAAAATCTTAAAATTTTTCAAAAAATGCATAAAACATCAAAAATCCTAAAAACAAAAAAAAACACAAATAAAACTATAAAAAAATAAAAACACATAAAACCCCTAAAAACCAAAAAATGAAAAAACCCAAAAAATATCATGGAAACATTTATACCCCTAGAAACCATAAAAACGCTTAAAATCAATAAAAAACCCAAAACCCCCATAAAACCATAAAGTAGCTAAATACACTATAAACCCTTTAAAAACCTAAAAATGTAAAAAACGATAAAAAACCATTAAACCCTAAAAATTTAAAAAAACCCAAAACCACAAAAAACCATTAAAACCCTAAAACCCTCAAAAAATCTACAAACCGAGAAAAGATCCTAAAAAGAAACAAAAATCCCAAAACACATAAGAACACATAAAAAAACCTTGATATGGCTTAAAAAACATTAAAGACCTAAAAACACATAAAAACCCTAAAAAATAAAAATGATAAATCCCCTAAAGGTCCCTATATACCCTAAAACCTCATAAGAACTAGAAAATCCACTAAGAACATTAACAACCTAAAAAATCATAAAAACCCTAAAAACCACTAAAAAATATTAAGACCCTCTAAACTAAAAAATGAAACCCTAAAAATAAAAAAATAACTTCAAAACCCTACAAAAACCTACAAAACATCAAAATCCATAAAAATCCAAAAATTCTGTAAAACTCTTAAAATCTCTAAAAATCCATAAAACATAATAACACTAAAAATCGTGAAAAAACTATAAAATCCGGAAACACCAAAAAATACTTATTACCCGAAAAAATAAAAAATATGCTAAAGACCCTCAAAATCCCTAAAACCCTGAAAAACCCTAAAACCCATAAAATCCTTAAAACCCCTAAAAACATAAAAATAATAATAAATATCAAAAATATATAAAATAAAATAAAATATAAACCTAAAAACCACTATGAAAAACATAAAAACCGAAAAACACTTAAACCGCTAAAAAACTTAAAAAATACAAAAAACCCTAACAACCCTAACAACCATAAACCTGAAATAGCATAAAACCCCTAAAACCCTAAATCACCTTAAAACCCCTAAACACTATAAAAACCACATAAATACTAAAAACTCTTTAAATCACCATGAAAATTAAAAAACTCTTAAAAACATTAAAAATCATACAAAAACCCCACTAAAAACAAAAAAACAAAAAAACCATAAGAACCCTAAAATCCCCTAGAATTCCTAAAATCCATAAAAACCATAAAAATCCTAAAAATTGATAAATTTCCATTAAAAAATAAAAAATCAAAAAAAACCTCGAAATCTCTAAAAACCACTAAAACATTAAACACTTAAAAACACTTAAAACACCTAAAAATATAAAAAATGATAAAAAACAAAATAACCCTAAATACCCTAAATACCATCAAAGTCCGTAAAACCCCTAAAACCATGAATGTCAAAAAAGTACAAAATATCCATAAAAACATAAAAACCCTAAAACCCCAGATAAAATCTATGAAAACATTAGAAACCCAAAAAAATAATACCCTTAAAAACCTAAAAGTCTATAAAAACCCTAAATGCCCCTAAAAAACCCAAGTAACCATAAAACCCCTAAAATCAATAAATACACACTAAAATATCAACAGACTTTGACACCCCTAAAACAACAAAAAGACTCTAAAACACCATATAAAATTTAAAAATCTAAAAAAATCTAACGCACCAAAAAACCAAAAAACCCAAAAAACCCTCAAAATCCCTAAAAATTCTAAAAACCATAAAAATAAAAAAAATCATAAAAATACCTAAAACCATTAAAACCGCCCAAAAAATCCTTAAAAACATAAAAAATTAACACCCCTTAAAATAATAAAAAACTCAATAAACTCGAAAAATACAAAAAACCATAAAAATCTTTAAAATCTTCAAAAATCCTTTAAACCCTAAAAATATAAAAAATATAAAATTTCCCAAAAAACCTTAAAAAGGTAATAAACCATAAAAAACAAAAAATACCCTAGGAAAAAAAATAAAAATATTAAACCAATTAAAACCACTAAAAAACCAAAAAATTGATAAAACCCCAAAAACCCAAAACCCTTTAAAACCAAAAAAAACCCCTAAAAACCATAAAACCCATAATCCTCTAGAACCAAATAAAAACACTAAAAAAAATTTTACCCCTTAAAACATTAAAAAACTATTAAAATAAAACAACCCTATGAAACTCAAAAAAACCTAAAAACCCTAAAAATAATAAAAAACCCATACATCCCACAAAATCCATGAATATTTAAAAAACCAAAACAAATTCTAACAATTCCATAAAGTCCATGAAAATGTAAAAATACCAAAAAAACCATAAAAACCCTATAAATACCTAAAAAACCAAAAAATACATAAAATACCAAAAGAAAATAAAAATTATAAAATCCCTAAAATCCTAAAAAATAAAATAAACCGCTCAAAATCACTAAAACCCTAAAAAAATATCCTAATAGATCCTCAGAAATTTCAAAAAATTATAAATGCAACCAAATCTAGAAAAACCTCTAAGAAAATTATTGAAACCTAAAAACACTTATAACCCCTAAAAAATCTAAAAACCCCAAAAATAAATAAATAAACCCAAAAACACTAAAAACCACTACAAAACATAAAACCAATATAATCCACAGGACCCCTAAAACCCCATAAAAACCTAAAAACCAGAAAAACTCTAAAAACCCTTTATACCACTAAAATGTTAAAAGAAACTTTAAAAAACTATAAACCCCTAAAAAATCTAACAAAATCCTAAAACCATAAAAACCAAAAAAACCCATTAAAACCCTCAAAATATTTAAAAAATATAAAAGACAATAAAAATTATGAGAGAGTCCTAAAAACACCGAAAACATATTAAATCCTAAAAACCATGAAAACCTGTATGAAAATAGAAAAACACTAAAAACATTTAAAATTACTAAAAACATAAAACCCTTAAAAACGATAAAGACCCTAAAATCCATAATCCCCCTAAAACCCATAAAAACCCCATAAACCTTCCCAAAAAACTACTACAAATTATTAAATCCGTTAAAATCCATAAATACAATAAAATACTCTAAAAACATAAAAAACAACAAAAAATCAAAAAACCCCTGAAACCCCAAAAAAACAATAAAAACCTAAAACCCTAAAAACCCAAAAAACACTCAAAATCCATAAAAACCCTAAAAATTAAAAAAAAATAAAAGACCCCTAAAAATACATTAAAACATAAAATCCATAAAAATACTAAAAAATCCATAAAAACCTAAAATATATAAAAAAACCTAAAAATGTAAAAACTATCAATCTCCTAAAAACACTAAATGATCCAAAAACCATAAAACCCTAAAGATCCTAAAGACCAAAGAAACCCTAAAACACCATTAAAATGAAAAAATCAATTAAAAACTCTATAAAACCTAAGTACATAAAAACAAAAAACCCATTGAAATACTAAAAAGCCCAAAAAGCCCAAAAACCCCGATATCTTAAAAAAATGATAAACCCCCTAAAAACGATAAAAATATCTAAATAAACTAAAAACCAAAAAACCCCTTAAAAATCCATAAAAATACCTAAAAACCAAAAATTACCTAAAAACCTAGAACACCTGAAAGAAAACCATAAAATCATAAAAAACAAAAAAAACCTAAAACCCAAATAATGCTAAAAATGCTCAATAACACTAAAAACAAAAAACCATAAATACACCTAAATACCTTTAAAAACCTTCACCCCATACAAACACTAAAATAATAATAAAGCCTCTAAAACCCCAAAAACCCTAAAAATGTTAAAAACTAAAAAAACCATGAAACACTAAAGTAGTCGAAAAATCTAAACACCCAAAAAACATTAAAATCCCTAAAAAACCCTAAAATCCCATCGAAATCTAAAAAAGACAAAAAAAACCAAAAATCTTATTAATACACTAAAATCCATAAAAATATAAAAATCCCAAAAAACCTTGAAAAAAAATTAAGAAAACAATAAAACCCTAAAAACACCTAAAACCTATAAAAACATAAAAACTTCTAAAACCCCAAAAACCCTTAAAAACCCATAAAATCATAAAAAATCTAATAGCCAATAAAAACCCACTAAAAACTCTAAAAACTCATTAAACACCTAAAACATTAAAAAACTATAAAAAAACATTGATGCCCCCAAAAATATATAACCTTAAAAAACAAAAAAACATAACAACCCTAAAAACCGTAAAACCCCTCAAAATAATTAAAAACCATAAAAATAAAAATAATCTAAAAAATAAATAAAAATAAAAAAAATCATAAAACCATGAAAATTCATAATAAAAATGTAAAAATCAAAAGCACTAAATATATATAAGAAACATGAAAACAATAAAAACCCTAACAAACCATAAAAACCATAAAACCCCTAAAACCATAAAAACCCCAAAAAAATATTAACACCCATAAAAACCATAAAAAACTTAAAACCAATATAAATATTAAAAACTACTAAAACCCTAAAAATGTTCAAAAAACTATAAAACCTTAAATCCTTAAAAACTCAAAAAAATCCCATAGAAACTAAAGAATAAAATATCAAGTACTATAAACCTATTAAAAATTTCAAAAACTTACTTTTTGTGTGAGTGATTACCGCAAAAAGTTCACGCATAAGTCAAAGTTACAAACAAAAAACATCATCATTCATACCTTCAGATACATCCTACTCCCTCTCATAATCTTCATATGAATCCAATGACATGAGACAAAATGGGTGGCTGATGGAGAGAGTGTTCATTATACCCATCATGCCTGACACCTATTGTCAGCTAATGACCTTGGAGGAAACACCAAGGGTGGACAAATCTCTTTCTTGCCCTATAATTTTTGGAGTATTTTCACCTCCAAGGATTTATAGATAATTATGGGTAATCACATGTGCATACGATTCATCCTAAACCCCCATTCCATTGATCACCACAAACATATACGTGGAGAGGGGAAATGATACTATGGAAACTATATTTTCTTCAAGAAAATGAAAAACAGTAGTGGCATTTCCTTTGGCTCAATCGGCCATGGGCCAACTCTGTAATGTTGGGGTATCCATTTTCCTAGCATGGTCATCCAACACACAACACCACAAAATTTTCATAGGATGGACATGCACCCCCCAACAATAATAGTGATTCCCTTATGCTTTTTTTCACCACCTAGAACTATCGGAACAAAGGGAGGATCCAAAGTAGCTGATAATGGAATCTAGAAGTAGGTGAGGAGGGTTTTCTAGGGTTTAGGTGGATGAACCCTATTGGATGATATAAGGGGAGTCATAACCACAAAGGTTTTGAATCATTCCAGCACCATATGGAGGCATTCTAATAGTAACATTTCAGATCATTGGAGAAAGCATTACAATTTTCTGAGCTGTGGATCATTGAAGAGATATCCTCCCACATCGAGATCCGAATAAATGCTAGTGGAATCGTTGACAACAAAGTGAACAATAGCCTAAGGTTTCCTCATAATGAATGAATTTCCAAAAACCAGACATACCTTCCATCTAAATATAATGACATTTAGAGAGAGGCTATGAGAAGTCCATCTTGATTTATAGGGGAGAAAAGTATAGTTTCTTCTAAAAAATTATGATTGTCAATCCAGAGAAAACAACCAATTCTCTCACCTATAAATTTCTTTACGGATAACTTCTAAAAGGGGAGTGAATGATGTGGAAGTATAATCCAAACTATCACAAACATTAATTCATGATCATGATCAAAGTAAAATATCCAACGGAAGAGAAAAAAACATATGTTATCACATAGGTGTGACTCCACAAACTAGACACAAGTGAAATCATCATAAAAAAATAAGTGAGTTTTTAGTTACCAATAATCCCTACCTTAGAATGAAGACCCCCCATGTTGAGTTAATGAATCCCTAAAACAAATCCGATGATGGTCAATCTACAATGAATCTGGTAACAAGAGTTTGGGAATGGAAAGCGGCAGGATCCTCAAACTCAGTCGCATAAAGTAAAATGTTAGGTATCCCATGAATGAAGACTGGTCCTTCTGTGTGAATGGAATCAGGGGGTTCAAAAATCATGGATGAACAAGAGAGGAGACAGTGGGTGGAAGAGGTCATGACAGATCCGAAGCGAATGAGGGCATGGGGATTTTCGAACTGATCTTATCTATGGAGGTAGTGGGACCACCATTTCTATCATTGGGGTCTGGCGAGGTTCTGAACCATCGTCATCCATGGGGGACCAAAGAACCAAAAACCCTAAAAACCCATAAAGATCGTTAAAAATCCATAAAAATCCAAAAAAACCACTATAACTCCATAAGAAAACTATGAAAAATTAAATACGCTTTAAACCCTTAAAAACCCATAAAACACATAATACTCCAAAAATTCCTAAAAAAACTAAAACCGTTAAATACACTAAAAATCCCTAAAAACCATAAACCTATAGAAACCATCAAAAACCGTTACAAATCATAAAAAAATATAAAAACCCAAAAAACTCTAAAACCAATTAATCCCCTAAAAATGAAAAAAACCTCTAAAAACCATCAACACCTAAAAGAATAAAAAATACATAAAATCCAAAAACACTGTAAAAAACCCTAAAAATCCTAAAAAACGATAATACCCTCCATAATCTCTAAAAACACTAAAATAACATAAAAATTAAAAAAATCCCTATGAATTCCTAAAAATATAAAAACACTAAAAATCAAAAAAACCCTAAGAAAATATTAAAATCCTAAAAACACATAAAACCCTTAAAAACCTAAAAATTAATTAAAACATAAAAAACCCTATAAATTCTAAAAACCCTTCACAACACTCAAAATACCTAAAAACAATTAAAAATAATAAAAAACCTAAAAATCCATAATAATACCAAAAATCATAAAAAACCCTAAAAAACACAGAAAAACATTAAAAACATAAAAAAACTTAAAACCACTAAAAACCAAAAAAAATCTAATTAAACCTAAAACATCCTAAAAACCCCTAAGACTATAAAACACCCAAAATCCTTTTATAACACTAAAAACCTAAAAAACCCTAAAACCACTAAAAAATATAAAACCCCTTTAATTAGCTAAAATGTTAAAAAACTGAATACAATTTAAAATAATTAAAATTCTCAAAATACCCTAAAACCCAAAAAACCATAAAAACATGAAAAACCCAAAAAACCCAAAAACCATCAAAATCCATAAAACACTAAAAACTCGTAAAATCATAAAATCCATAAAAAACCTAAAACCATAAAAAACCAAAAAAAAAATCCTAAAAACCCTAAGAAAACCATAAACACCAAAAACATTTAAAACCCTTAAAAACCAAAAAAATCCTAAAAAATTAAAAATCCCAAAAACCACAAAAAAACAAAAAAATCCCTAAAGGCCCTAAAAACCAATAAAAATCATAAAAAATAACTATAAATATATAAAATATGAATAAACCTAAAACCCTAAAAACCTCAAGGAAAACCTTAAAACCTAAAAAACTCTCATAACCCTTTAACATCCTAAAAACTCAAAAAACCATAAAATCCCTAAAAACCATAAAAAAACATAAAAATCTCTAGAAACATAAAAAAACCTTAAAATCCCAAAAAGAAGCCCTAGAAATACTAAAAATCTAAAAGAACCTTTAAACACTTAAGACATAAAAAAAACTTAATAAATCAAAAAAACACGGAAAACCCCCCTAAAACCCAAAAAACCAAAAAAATCAAAAAACCCTAAAAATCCTAAAAACCCTCAAAATACATAAAACACAAAAAAAAATCATAATAATAAAAAATACACTATAAACTCCCTAAAAAAATAAAAAACCATAAAAAACATCAAAACTCTACAAAAATTTTAGAAACCTATAACACATAAACCCCCCAAAAAAACCTAAAAAAATCTACTAACCCTAAAAAACCCACAAATACCTAAAATCCCGAAAATCATTAAAAATAATAAAAATCTATTAAAATCCCGAAAAATCCTTAAAAGCATAAAAAAAATTGAAAACCATGAATACCCTTGAGTATACCTTAAAAACCAAAAATCACTTAAAACCCCTAAAAACCTAAAAAATGTTAAAAACCCAAAAGGCCATAAAACCCCCAAAACCCAAAACCCCTAAAAATTCCTAATAACACAAAAAACAATAAAAAACTCTAAAATACCCAAAGAAAACTATAAAAACACCTAAAAAAACTTAAATGCCTAAAAAGTGATGAATCCCCTACAACCACTAAAATATCTCTAAAACATCATAAAGCCAAAAGATACATAGAAACCTCAGGAAACCATAAAAAACTCTAAAAATTCAAAAAAAAAATAAAAAGTAAATAAGTTACAAAAATAACCTAAAACCCTAGAAAAGTTAAAATGCTTAAAAAACATTAAAACCCTAAATAACTCAAAAAACCATAAACAAAAAAAAATTAAAAACCCTCAATACCATGAAATCCCTTAAATTCATAAAAATAAAAAACCCCAAGAAAAAACCATGAAAATTTGAAAAAATAACTAAAAATATAGAAATCCCTAAAAACCATCAAAAACCATAAGAAAACCTGAAAAACCTACAAATGCATAAAACACCTAAAAATTTAAAAACCAGAAAAACCCCTAAAACTAATAGAACTCTAAAAAATAATATCCCTTAAAACCAGAAAAACTCTAAAATCCCATAAAATCCTTACGAACCTCTAAAAACTCAAAAAACCCCTAAAACCCATAAAAACATTAAAAACCACTAAAACCATAAAATCCATTAAAAATTAAAAAAGACCCTAAAAACAAAAAAACTAATAGTCACAAAAATCCCAAAGAAAAAATTTTAAAAAATAAAAACACTTTAAACCTCTAAAACCCAAATAATGGTACAGACCGTAAAAAATCCAAGAAACCCCTAAAAACCCAAAGGGCCAAAACCCCCTTAAAACATTAAAAATGATAAAAACCCATAAAAATCCTATAAACCCACTTAATACAACAATAAATGTTTAAACCCCTAAAAATGATGAAAATATGTAAAAACCTTTAAACCTAAAAGAACTAAAAAAAACTAAAAACCAAAAGACCCCATAAAAACCAAAAAAACATAAATTCCAACAAAATCACATCAAACCCTCAAAACCATAAAAATTCTAAACAATTCTTAAAATCCCTAAAAAAATAAAAATAACTAAACACCCTAAAAACCCCTAATAAAACCTTAAAAAACAAAATACACTTAAAACCCAAAAAAATCTAAAAAACCTAATAAACACCACAAAACCCCAAAACGCTAAAAACTCTAAAAACCATAAACACCCCTCTAATCCATGAAAAATCTAAAGAACCATAAGAAATCTAGAAACCACTAAAAACTCTTAAAACCAATCAAACTACCATGAATGTTACAAAAAAAAATTTATAATCCTTAAAAAACAAAAAAAACCATAAAACCCAAAAAACTGGAAAAACCCATAAAAGCCCTCAATATCCCAAAACACCGAATAAACCCCTAATAATTTTAAGACACCTAAAAATATCTAAAATAAAAAAACTAAAAAAAACTAAAAAAATATTAGAAAATATAAAAAACCTTAAAACAAATACTACCCATAAAATACTAAAAATTCTAAAATCCAAAAAACCTATAAAATTCATAAAAACACAAAATACCTCAAAATCCCAAAAAACGTAAAACTATAAAAATCATATAATCCCTAAAAAATTAAAATCCTAAAAATAAATTGAAAACCCATATGAAAACATTAAAATCATAGAAATAATTAAAACACCTAAAAACACAAAAGAAAAACACAAAAACCATTAAAAGACCCTAAAACCCCTGAAAACCACAAAACCCAAAAAACCATTAAAAACCCTACAAATACATCAAAACCCTATACCCAAATAAAAAATATAGAACCGATTTAAAACCACAAAAATGATTAAAAAATCTCTAAAAACCCTTAAGAACCCTAAAACACAAAAAAACCTAAAAAACCTAAAAACCCTAAAAACCCAAAAAACACACAAAATCACTAAAAACCTTAATAATTGATAAAAATTCAATAGGACACCTAAAATAAATAAAAATTTAAAAAAACCTAAAAATAATGAAATCACCTAAGAAAACATAAAAAAAATAAACCCCTAAAAAACTTAAAAAATTTTAAAAACCCTCAAAAATCATAGACACCTAAGACCCTCAAAACACTAAAAACACTAAAAAACCTAAAAAACCCAAAAAATACTTAAAAATACAAATAAGGTCCAAAAAAACCTCAAAACCCTAAGAAATCATTAAAAACCTAAAAGTCTAATTTTTTAACGAAAATGTAAAAACGTAAAAAAGGTTTAAAACCATAAAAACGTTAAAATTCCAAAAAAAACCTTAACACCCTAAAAAATGTAAAAAATTCTTAAAAAACATAAAAACCCATACAAAATATTTTAAATTCTATAAATATCCTTATAAATGAAAAATAACTCAAAAAACTGAAAAACCCATCCGAAAAAACTAAAAATTTTAAACCCTCAAATCCTATAAATAAATTAAAAAAACATTAAAAACCCTAAAAGAACATAAATCCCTAAAACCCCTAAAACCATAAAATCCCCCTGAAAACATTAAAACCCCTAAAATCTATAAAAATCCAAAACACCATTAAAAACTCTATAAACATTAAAAACCCAAAAAAAATAAAATACTCTAAAAATCCATAAAAACCATAAAAAATGAAAAAACTATAAAAACCCAAAAGAACCATAGAAAATCTAATAACCCAAAAATCCCAAAAAACCCCAAAAATACCCAAAAATCCATAAAACTATTGAAATACAAAAAAAACATTAAATATCTATAAAAAATAAAAAAACCAAAAAACTCTAAAACACTAAGAAAACCACAAAACGTTTAAAACACATAATTCCACTAAATATAGAAAAAACCGAAAAACCGAGAAAAACCCAAAACCCTCAAAACCCATAAAAACCCAAAAAACACAAAAAAATCCTAAAAATCTCCCTAAAACCAAAAAAATGTAAAAAACCCTATAAACTATGTATACCCTAAGAAAACATTGAAACCATAAAACCAATTAAACCCCTAAAAACCTAAAAAAAATATAGGTACCCTAAAGGAGCATCAAATCCCTAAAAACCTCTAAAAAAGAAAACACCACTAAAAACCTTAAAACCCCTAAAACCCCATAAAAAACCTAAAACCCACTAAATACTATAAAATCCCTTTAAACTCCTAAAAACATAAAAAGAAAACTATAAATTATTTTCAAAAAATAAGAAAAAAATCATAAAATATCCAAAAGAACCATAAAACACATATAACCCAAAGAACCCTTAAAATCCATATAAATCCTAAAAACCATAATAATCATAAAAATTCCCTAAAGATCCATAATAATGTAAAAATCCCAAAAAATTCTACAAAATCTTTAGAAGAGCCTAAAACATAAAAAAATTAATTCCTCTAAAAACATAAACATGCTACAAACTCTAAAATACCTAAAATCATAAAAAACTGTAAAAACCCCCAAAATCCATAAATACCCTAAAAACCATAAAAATCCTATAATGACCATAAAACTCTAAAATCATAAAAATACCGTAAAAACTTGAAAACTAATAATAAACCCTTAAAAACCTAGAAACACTTAAAACCCCTAAAAAAACAAAAAACCCTAAAAGAGCACAAAAAATATAAATATTTAAAAAAAATAAAAATACTAAAACCTAAAAAAAACAAAGAACCAAAATTTCACTAAAAAAACTAAAAACCGTAAATACCCTTTAAACCAAAAAATATGTTAAGAAACATTAAAACCCATTAAAACCCCTTCAGACACCACAAAACTAAAAATAACAAAAAACCCAACAAAAACATAAAACCCCAAAAAACAATAAAAATAGTAAAATCCATGAAAATCCCTAAAATCCCTAAAAACCATAATAAACCAAAGGCCGTAAAAATTCAAAACAATTTAAAAAACACTAAAACCCCTAAAAACCATATAAAACCCATAAAAATCCAAAAACACATAAAACCCCTAAAAACAAAAAAAATGATATATTTATTAAAAACCACAAAACCGATTGAAAATCATAACAACCCCAAATACCCAAAAAAATCCATATATATTTTAGAAATATTAATAAGCCTTAAAATACATAAAAACTTAATAAAATATAAAAATCATGAAAATTTTTAAAAAAATCCTAAAAACCTAAATAACCTAAATACCATAATAAATAAAAAATGATAAAAACCCTAAAATACCATAAAACCCTAAAAAATCTAAAAACCCAAAAACCCCAAAAACCCTTTAAACCCTTAAAACCCCATAAAACTCCTAAATACAACTAAAAACTCTAAAAATCATTTAAACAACTAAAACATTAAAAAACTATAAAAAATAATAAAAAACTAAAATCTTATAAAAAAATAAAACCCCAATAAAATTAATAAAACCCTAAAAAATGGTAAAAACCCTAGAAAATCTTAAAAACATTAAAATACCATAAAAATACTAAAAAACCTAAAAATACCTAAAAATGTAAAACCCGAAAAAACACCTTAGCAACCTTAATGAAACCATAAAAACCTAAAATAATAATATCCTCAAAAGACATAAACAAATCTAAAATCATTGAAAACCATAAATACCCTAAAACCCCTCAAAATCCCAAAAAACCCTAAAACGCATTAAAATACCAAAAAATCCCTAAATATTATAACAATGTAAAAACCCTTAAAAAATAGTGAAACTCAAAGAAAAAATCATTAACATAAAAACACTAAAATCCCATAAAAACATGAAAAATGATAAAAACACCAAATGTACCAAAATCCTCTAAAAACCATAAAACCACAAAAGCCTCAAAATCCCATAAAAACTCAAAACCCTAAAAAATTAAAAAAACAAAGAACACTTAAAACCCATTAAAAACCAAAAAACACATAAAAATCATGGAATTCCAAAAAAAGATCTAAATTTCCATAAAAACATTAAAAACACAAAAATCCCAAAAAACCTTAAGAAAAACTAAATACCAAAAAACACTTGAAACCTTTAAAATCCAAAAAAAAATTAAAAGACCCTAAAAACCATAAAATCCCCTATAAAACTTTTAAAACCCTAAAAACAATAATGCCAACTGAAAAATTGAAAAACTCTTTAAATGCCTAAAAACATTATAAAACTCAAAAAACTAAAATATAAAAAAAAACCTAAAAACCCAAAAAACTAAATACCCCTAAATTAACCCGCAATCCCCTCAAAATCCCTAAAAAAACTTTAAAACAGTAAAAATTATACAAAAAACACTAAAACCCCCTAAAAATGTAAAAAACCATAAAAACCTTAAAAACACTAAAAAACCCTCAAAACCTATAAAAACACATTAAGTCCATAAAAATAATGAAAATTTACTTGAAACCCGTAAAAATGTAAAAAACCCTAAAAACATTGAAAAATCATAAGAAAACCATAAAAACCAAAAAACACTAAAAATCCTTCAAAACCCTAAAAATTCTAAAATCCCCGAAAGACAATAAAATTCCTTAAACCAATTAAAAACCATAAAACTCCATTAAACAATTAAAACTCATAAGACCCATAAAACCACTAATAACACTAAAACCCCATTAAACCCAAAAAACTGGTAAAGACTCTAAAAATGTTAAAAAACCAAAAAAACCGAAAATAAGATCCTAAAACCCCAAAAAACCAAAATCCATAAAAATATTAAAATACCATAAAACATAAAATCCCTTAAACCCATTAAAATCCTAAAACATCCCTAAAAATACCTAAATATTTTAAAAACCCTAAAAAACATTAAGAAAATAATAAATTCTTTAAAGCACATATAATACCTTAGAAATAAAAAAAAATAAAATCACCAATGAACCTTAAACCCCTAAAGCCCCATAAAAAAATAAAATCTATAAAAATATTCAAAACCCTAAAACCCCATAAAAATCCTAAAAAACCACTAAAAACTCTAAAATCCCTTTAAACCCCTTAAACGTAAAAAACTCTGACAATCCTTAAAACCCCTAAAAATTGAAAAAACCCTAGCCACCCAAACCACAAAAACCTTAAAACCCCAATAAACATCAAATCCATAAAAACATAAAAACCCATAAATAATAATAAAAAAATCCATAACAATTCTAAAAAATATAAAAAACATGAAAAATATTTAAGAACCATATGAAAACCACAAAAACCTAAAAACACTAAAAACCCCAAAAAACATAGAAAACACAAAAAAATATAAAAATCCCTAAAACTATTAAAAAATAATAAAACCATTAACATTATAGAAAAACCTTAATAACCCATAGAAACCCACAAAAGACATAAAAATATATAAAAACATAAAAACCTTTAAACACTAAAAAACCCGAAGAATTCCATAAAAACATAAACACACTTAAACCCCTAAAAATAAAAATAAAATTTACAAACCCTAAAAGAACCCCAAAATACCCTAAAACCACGTTAAAAAAATAAATAACCCTTAAAACCCAAAAAACTAAAAAAAACTTCTATAAAATAAAACAAACCATAACAACCCTAAAAACCCAAAAAAACCCCATCAAACCCCCTAATACCCCTAAAAATAAACAAAATATTAAAAAATTATTAAAAATCCATAAAAACATAAAAACCCTTAAAACCCTTAAAATCACTATGAAAACATTAAAAAATTAAAATAAAGTATAACCTTTAAAAAACCAAAAAATGATAAAAACCATAAAAGAACCCAGGTCCCCTAAATACCCATAATAACCATAAAAACATTGAAAACAATTAAAAATACCTAACACCCTATAAAAATCCTAAAAACCAATAATTCTAAAAAAACCGTAAAAACAAAAAAAAACTCTAAAAATACAAAATCCCATAAAAACTCTAAAACCCCTAAAAACCCAAAAACCCACAAAATCCCTGTAAATCATAAAAACCATAAAAATACTAAAAAACTCTTAAAAATAGAAAAAAGTATATAACCATACCTAAAAACTATGAAAACCCCGAAGAAATTCATAAAAACCTAAAAACACTTACAACACCTAAAAGAACTAAAAATTGATAAAATCCTTAAAAGACCCTGAAATAACTAAAAACCATTAAAAACTGTAGAAACCCCTAAAAAACATAAAAATCCCTAAAATCCATAAAACACTTAAAACTAATAAAAACTCCGAAACCCTTTAAACCCCTAAAAGATAAAAAACTCTAAAAATCCATTGAACCCCTAAGAACTCAAGAAACCCCTAAAATTCATAAAACCTCTAAAAACTGATAAAATCATAAAATCCTAAAATACAATACCCCCAAAATCCCATCCAAAATTCAATTATTATTAATCCATTTTTATTAAAAATGGGAAACTAGAGTCCACAAATAGGCTACCACTACGTGCTAAAAGAGAACACAAAATGGTTAAACAGAAGACTAATATTACTTGACATAGATACTATATAAAGTTCTCAGTGAAGCGTACTAACTTGGATATCTAGATCCTCCCAGATAATATCTTCAAGGTGAGTAATCATCCTTTCAATTGTCTGAATAAATTCCTCTGAGCTGATTTTACTCTGATTGATGCCTTGGGACAGTATTCTATCTTGTTTATGTAACCAAACTTTATTCTCCTCTGTGGAATCAACTTGCAACCTTTGTTCATAAATTTTCCTGAGCTCCTCTTCGGAGACATTTGGTCATATGAATTTCTCAAGCATTTCTTCCTTTGAGTGCATGATAAGTTCCAATCACTCCCTATCCTCTTCTTCTCTATCTCTTGTATACCTACTTTATTCTTCACCTTCCCCATTCTGTGGGGTTGTTCTTTCCTTGTCTCTACCCTTCTTGACTGACCTAGTCTCCATTGTTTTTTGGAAAGTGAGAGTAATCCTTGCGTCCATTTTCCCTATAAACGACAATTACAATTCTCTAAAAATCCTGAAAAATGTAAAAAACCCTAAAAACCCTGAAAAACTCATAGAATAACATAAAAACCTAGAAACACTTAAAACCCCTAAAAACATAAAAACACTATAAAACACTAAAACCCAGAAAACTCTAAAACCCTCAAAATCTATAAAACCCTAACAATCCATCAAAATCATAAAAAAGTCACGAAAATCCCTAAAAACATAAAAATCCCTAAAAAACAAAAAACCGATAATAAATCCTTAAAAATCAAAAAATGCATAAAATATCTAGAATCTCTAAAAATGTTGAACCCCTAAATGAACCTCAATCTCTATAACCCATAAAAACCCTAAAACCCCTAAAACCGTAAAATAACCTAAAACCCATGAAAATCTTAAAAAATAACTGAAAACACTAAAACCCTCTAAACCCCTTAAAATGATTAAAAAAATATAAAAAATCATTAAAATAATAAAAATTTGAAAAAAATACTGAAAAACTGAAAACTATAAAAACCCTAAAACCCTAAAAAACCATAAACACCCTAAGTATCTCTAAATCACTCATAACCATAAATCCATCAAAAATTCCAAAAAAATCCACAGATACAAAGAAACCTAAAAACATAAAAAACCCCAAAGAAAATGTTAAAACCCTAAAAACACTAATAACCCCTAAAAGCCTAAAATATGATAAAAACCCAAAAGAAACCTATAAAATCATAAAACCCTCTAAACCCCTCAAAATCCCTAAAACCATAAAAACCCATTAAATAACATATAAATCACTAAAATGTATAAAATCTTAAACACCTAAAATTCCTATGAAAATATTAAAAAACATAAAACAACTTAAAACCCGAAAAACTAAAAACCATAATAGATCGTAAAAATATTGAAAACTCATAAGAACCATACAAACAACTAAAACTATAATTCCCTAAAAATCTAAAAATCTCTGAAAATTAAAAAAATAAGATTCCCTAAATACATAAAAAAACTCTAAAAATTTTGAAAACTCTAAAATATTTTAGAAAACAAAAAAACACAAAAAAAGTCCCTAAACAGCCAAAAAATGAAAAAATCATCAAAATCCCTTAAAACACTAAAAACCATAAATCCCCTAAACCCCCAAATATCACTAAAAAAATTAAAACTATAAATAACCAATAAACCCTAAAATTATTTATGAAACACTAAAAACCATTAAAACCCAAAAAATACAAAAAACCGCTAAAATCCCAAGATACCCATAAAATCTCTAAAACCCACAAAACCCTTAAAAACCCTCAAAATCCATAAAAACACAAAAAACTATAAACATCCAAAAAAACCAAAAATATACCTAAAAACATAAACAAACCTAAAACCCTTGAAATAACCTAAGAAAATAGAAAAACACTAAAAACACACCAAACCCCTAAAAACCAAAAAACGCTAAAAAACCCAAAAAAAACCCCAAAAAACCAAACAAAACACTTAAAACCAATAAAAACAATAAAAACCTTAAAAAATATAATTTTAATATACACCCAAAAAAACCCCTAAAATATTATAAACCCTTTGAAATCCTAAAAATGTTAAAAAACTCTAAAAAACATAAATATCTTAAACACTCAAAAAACCCCTAAAAACAAAAAAAACCCAAACACGCAAAAATGACCCTAAAATCATAAAAAAACCTTTAATGCCACCCCAAAACCATAAAAACACTAAAAACACTAAAAACCGAAATTATTCCATAAAAATACACAAAACTGAAAAAAAACCCTAAAGAACCATAAGAACTCCGAGAAAACCCAAAAAACCAAAAAACACATAAAACCCCTAAAAAACTAAAAAAACACTAAAACCACTAAAAATTCCATAAGAACCCAACAACCCTCAAAATTCTTAAAAAACCTAAAAAAGAGATAAATAAAATCCATTAAAATCCCTAAAAATGAAAAAAATCCCTAAAACCCAAAAAACCCTAAGAAAACCATAAAAACCAAAAAGCTGAGAATGCCCCAAAAAATCCTAAAAATTCTAAAAAACCAATAGACCCTAAACCCCTAAAAACAATAAAACCCCTATAACTATAAAATACACTAAAAACTAATAAAAACCTTAAAACCTAACTAAAAACTCTAAAAACCCATAAAACCCTTAAAAACGTTAAAATAATGAAACCTTAAAAATCATAGAACACTCAAAACTGCTTAAAACCGAAAAACCATAAAAACCCAAAAAACCCTGAAACCCCCAAAAATCCATTAAAACAATAAAACAAATAAAAACCACTAAAAATACTTAAAAATGAAAAAACATCAAAACCATGAAATCCCCTAAGAAAATGTTAAAAACTAAACGACATGAAAAACACCTTAAAACCCAAAAAATAATAAAAAATCAACAGAACACTTAAACTCCTAAAATTATATAAAACCCAAAAAAACCATAACATTCCTAAAAAATCACACAAAAACCCTAAAACATATAAAAAGCTAAAAACCTAAAAAAATTAGAAAACATTAAAAAACTAAGACAACATAAAACCCATAAAAAACAAAAAAAAAGTAAAAACCGTAAATGACCCTCAATACCTAGAAACCCTAAAGAACTATATTTTCCACTAAAGATTATTAAATAAAAACCCCAAAAACCATAAAATTCATAAAATCACCTAAAATCCCTAACAACATAAAAAACCTAAAAATTCTAAAAGAACCCTTAAAACCCTTAAAACCATAAGAAGCATAAAAACACTAAAAAACCATAAAACCCTAGAAAACACTAGCAACTCAAAAAACACTCTGAAACCGAAAAAAGACACAAAAATCACTTAAAACACTAAAAACACAAAACCTCCTCAAAGCCCAAAAATACCCATAGATACCCTAAAACCCTAAAACCCTAAAAACCATAAAAATCATTAAAAATCCCAAAAAATCCCAAAAAATGTAAAAATTACTAAAAACACTGAAAAAATATAAGAAAACAATAAAAATCTAAAAACACATAAATCCCCAAGAAACATAAAATATGGTAAACCCACCAAAAGACCATAAAACCCTAAACACCATAATACCCTGAAAACCATTAAAAACCCTAAAACCATAAAAAACCTAAAATCCCATAAAATCCCAAAAAACTATAAAACCACTAAAAAACCCTTTAAAACCCTTAAAATGTTAAATACTCTATGAAACATTAAAAATCTAAAAAATCAAAACACCAACCCCCCCCCCCCCAAAAAAAAATTTAAAGGCCCTAAAACCAAAAAACCCCTCAAAATCCACCAAATCCTTAACAACCAAAAAAACCATTAAGTAGACCTAAAATTACTTACAAACATAAAAAGATTTAAAAACCCTGAAAAGCCATGTGAAACCTTAAAAAACTAAAAACACGTATGTTCCCAAAAAGTCCAAAATGAGGCAAAAACCCATTAAAATCATAAAACCCCTCAAAATCCAAAAAAATAATAAAACTCCATAAAAATTATAAGAAATACGCATATATCCCAAAAATTGTAAAAAAAATTAAATTCCTAAGAAAAACATAAAAAAATAAAAAAACTTAAAACCCATAAAAAACCTAAAAATGTTAAAAACCCAAAATACCTTAAACCCCCTAAAAACCCCTAAAACAATAAATATCATTAAAAACCTATAAAATACCATAAAAACCATAAAAAACACTATGAACTATAAGAACCCATTAAACAAGTAAAAACCTTAAAAACTAAAAAAACAAAAAACCATAAGAAAATAAAAAACCCTAAAACCCTAAAAAACCCAGAAAACCCTAAAAAAATGTTAAAAACAGTAAAAGTTCCTAAAAACCATCAAATTCCTAAAAACATAAAAAACACTAAAAACCCATACAAAAACCAAAAGACCATAAAAAATTATAGAAACCCATCAAAACCTTCAATATGTCAAGAAACATTAAAAATTAAAAAACCCCTATAAAATAAAATAAAACTCTTAAAACACAAAAAACTATAAAAACCAGAAAACGTAAATTTTTTCAAAATCTATAGAATCCCTAAAACGTCAAAAATCCTAAAAATAACTAAAAACAAAAAAAACCAAAAAAACCTTGAAAAAAATAAGAAAACCTTAAAAACATTTAAAACCTATAAATCCCTAATATTCCCAAACACCATAAAACCCCTAATGACATCAACAAACACTAAAACAGATACAAACAATAAAAACTACAAAGAACTCTAAAACTCTTATAAAACACTAAAATATAAAAAAACCCTTTATAACCTTAAAAACCTAAAAATACTCAACCCCACCCCAATAATAATAACAAAAAACCCTTGTAAAAACTCCCAAAAATCTTTAAAATCCTCAAAAACACTAGAAACCCATAGAAATTATAAAATATACCAAAAAATCCTCAAAAATATAAAAAAACTAAAAAAATCTAGAAAACCCCTAAAAAACATTAATAATTTAAAAATAAATAAAACCCTTAAAAACACAAAATCTCTGAAAAATCATAAAACCCTAAAAACTTGAACATCCCTAAAAACCATAAAAATCACTTAAAACCATGAAAATCATAAATATATTAAAACCCTAAAAATCTATAAAATATAAAAACCCTAAAAGACAGAAAACCCATGTGAAAATCCTAAAAACCAAATAAACATATAACCCCTAAAAACCTAAAAGCACTTAAAAACATAAAAGAACATAAAAGAACCTAAACCCCTAAATACCCCTAGAAAACATAAAAATTAAAAAAAACCATAAAAACACAAGAAAACATAATTACGAAAAAAAGAATAAAAATACAAAAAAATAAAAAAAATAAAACCCATAAAATCCCAAAAGACAAAATTCCCCCAAAATCCCTAAAAACCATAAAATAAAATAAAAATCCAAAAAAAATTTAAAATTCCAAAAAATATATAAAAGTTCTTAAAAACCATTAAAACCCCTATGAAATCCATAAAAACCTAAAAAAACATAATACCCTAAAAACATAAAAATGGTAATAAAACTATAAGAATCTAAAAACCCTAAAACCTATAAAACCATACCAGACTAAAAAACCCAATAAATCCCCTAAAAACACTAAAAACTAAAAAACCCTTTATTCCCAAAAAATGTTAAAAAAACATTAAAACCCCACACCAATCCTAAAAAATCCTTATAAATAACTTAAAAATAAAAAAACCATAAAACATAAGAATAACATAGAAAATCCTAAAAACTTAAAAACAATTACAAACCCTAAAACCCCTAAAAACACTTAAAAAACAAAAAATACCTAAACCCCAAAAAACCAAAAAACCTCAAAAAATCCCTAAAAACTCTAAATAAGTAAAAACATTTAAAATCATGAAAGACCTGTAAGAAAATAATAAAAACCTAAAAACTCTAAAAACCCCAAAAATCCCATAAAATTATTAAATCATTGAAAGACCATAAACCCCATAAAGACTATAAAGACCTTAAAAGTCCCTAAAACTCCATAATAATAATAAAATTCATTAAAAATATAAACAACCTTTAATCCCCAAAAACATAAAAACACCAAAAAAAAATTCAAAAACGTAAAAAACTAAATAAAACTTTATAACCCAAAAACACTATAAAAACACTAAAACAAAAGATATTTATAAAAACCCTTAAATCCATAAAACCCTAAAAACCAGGAAAAAACTAAAAACCCCTGAAATCCCTAAAAACATGTTAAACCCAAAACCCCTAAATCCCCTAAGAAAAATATAAAGGCATAATAAAACATAGAAACCCTATAAACCTAAATATTCTAAAAACCATAAAAACCCTTAATTACCCTAATAATCATAAAAAACCTAAAGTCTATTAAAACATAAAAAAACAATAAAATCCCTTCAAACCAATAAAAAGTGAAAATACTCTTAAAACACTTATAACCCAAAAAAATTAAAAACCCTAAAACACATAAAATCCTTAACATACTATAAAAATAATAAAAAACCCTAAATCACAAAACCCTGAAATCCCTAAAGACCCATGAATGCATAAAAAATACCTAATCATAAAAAACCATAAAACCCAGAAAACCACTAAGAAAAACTCAAAAACAAAATAACACTTCAAACAACTAAAAACATAAATAACTCCAAAAAACCCTAAAAGAGCCAAAATAACTATTAAAAACTCTAAAACCATTTAAAACAATATAATGTTAAAAATTCTAAAAAAACCAAGTATGTTAAAAACTGTTAAAAAATCTAAAAAACCATAAAAAACAATAAAATCGCTAAAAACTCTAAAAACAGAAAAAAATGTAAAAAACAAGAAATACCATATATAACAATATGAAATCCTTAAAAATCTCAAAACACTTTAAACTAATAAGAAAATAAAATACACTAAAAACATAGAAACCCTAAAGCTTCTGAAAACCCTAAAACCCTACAAAATCATTAAAAATACAAAAATAAAATAAAATTTCTACATTCGGCCTAAAAACCCCTTAAAATATAAAAAACTATAAAACCCTGAAGATCTCTAAGAAAACCTTAAAAACAAAAAACACATAAAATCCCTTAAAAACTAAAAGTGATAAAAACTATATTAAATCCTAAAAACCTAAAACCCCTAAACCCCCGAAAAAACCTAGAAACCTAACAACCATGAAGACCCCTAAAATCCTAAGAAAACCTAAAAACCATAAATCCCACCACCCTCAAAAATCTAAAAAACCATTAATCCCCTAAAAAAATTAAATAACTATAAAAAACCGTTAAAATCATAAAAACCTCATAAACCCCTATAACCCGAAAAAACCCCTTAAAAGCCTACAAAACCATAAAACCCCTAAAAACCCTAGAAACCATAAATATATGAAAAAATCCTTAAAAATTAATAAAATTAAAAAAAAAATTAAAATCCCAAAAATTCATAATAAAACCATAAAAACCTAAAAAAATTGAAAACCCAAAAAATCTAACAAATTGGTAAAAACCCAAAAAAAATCCCCTCAAACCAAAAAAAGCCTCAAAATTCATAAAACCCTAATAAACCATGAAAATTGAAAATAATCCCTAAAAATTCCAAAAATGTGAAAAATCTGAAAAACATGACAAATATTAATAAAACCTTAAAACCATAAAAAACAATTCAAAATCCTAAAAAACCTAAAAAACTATAAAAACATTAAAATACTCTAAATCCGTAAAAACCAAGAAAAACCATAAAATCCCTAAAATCCTTAAAAATAGTAAAAACCCAAAAAACCTCCAAAACCAATTAAACAAAAAAACCCATTAAATAAAAAAAATTCTTAAAATGTCTACAACCCCTAAAACCATAAAATCTCAAAGAATTCTAAGAACCAGAAAATGATAAAACCCTAAACAAATAAAAAAACCCTCAAAATCATCTAAAACCCAAAAAGTATACAATTCCTAAAAATTCACTAAAAATACATAAAAAAATAAAAAAACCCTATATATCATAAAAACCCCTTATAAAACCTTAAAACCAAAAAAGAACTTATAACCACTAAAAACTCATAAATTGCTAAAAATATGAAAAGTACTTATAACCCCTATAAACATTAAAAACACAAAAGAACCTTAAAACCCATAAAAATAATAATAACCTACTAAATAATATGAAAATCCTTTAAATCCCTATAAACTATATAAATCTCTAAAAACCAAAATAAATACTAAAAATTTCAAAAAAAAAAACAAACCTGATACCAAAAAAATAAAAAATAAAAACTATAAGATCCTAAACCCTCCAAACCCATAGAAATCCTTATAACCCTAAAAACCAAAAAATACTAAAAGTTCTCTACAAAAACCCTTAAACATAAAAAACTTTAAAAACACTGAAATACCAAAAGGAAATAATAAAACCTAAAAACATTTAAAACATCATTAAAAACTAAAGATGAAAGATCCCCTAAAAATCCCTAAAAGGCCATTAACCCCATGAAAACCACTGAAACCTTTAAAAATACAAAAACACAACTAAAAATATAAAACCCTGATACTCAAAAAACGTTAAATTAATCAAAGAAAACAAAAAAAAAACATAATCACCTTAGAAAACCCTAATACACATAAAAATCCCAAAAACCCTAAATCCCACTAAAACCCCTCAAAATCACAAAAAAAAACAAAAAAACTTTTAAAAAATCAAATATCCCTAAAAATGTAAAATTCCCTAAAACCCATCAAAATCAAAAACTAAAGATTAAAAAACTAGAAACACATAAAATCCCTAAAAACATAAAAAATGGTAAAAGCACCAAAATCCCTAAAAAACCCAAAAACCCAAAAAAAACCCAAAAAACCGTATAAACCCTTACAACCCAGAAAACTCGTAGACTACTAAAATCACTAAAAACCCTTCAAACCGCAAATAATTAGAAAACAATGCCAGCACCCATAAAACCCCTATTTTTTTAAAAAAAAAACCCCTAAAAAAGAATAAATTTTACAAATCCTGAAAATCCCTAAGAAAACATTAAAAATAACCTAAAATCCCTAAAGCTCTAAAATAACTAAAACCCATAAAAACAGGAAAAAATTACGAAAACCCCTAACCACAAAAAAACGTTAAAGACGCTATCACCCCAAAACCCATAAAAAACATAAAAACACACTAAAAACAATAAAAACCCTTCAAACCCCTAAAAAGGTTAAAAACTCAAAAAACCATTAAAATCCTAAAAAACTAAAAAATAACCATAAATCCAGAAAAATTCTCAAAAACCCTGAAAACCCTAAAAACCCTAAAAAACCCTAAAAACTATTAATATCCTTAAAATCCCTAGAAATCATAAAAATCCTAAAAAATCCCTAAAATCTCTAAAAACATTAAATTCCCAAAAATCCTTGAATCACCGTATGAATACCTCAAAAACATAAAAAAACTTATATCCCAAAGAAAAACATAAAAACTAATAAATGATAAAAAAACCTAATAACTCAAAATAACTGAAAAACCAAAGAACCCATAAAACATTAAAAACCCTAAAATTAATCAAAACCCTAAAACCCAATAAAAAATTAAATAAACCTTTAAACACCTAAAATGTTAAAAAAATATGAAAACTGTAAAGCCCCAAAGAAAATTCAAAAAAAAAACTAAGCCCAAAAAACTCAAAAAGAACCCCAAAAGCCATTAGAATCCCTAGAACCCTAAAAAATAATGAAAATCCAAAAATTCCCTTATAATAAAAGAAAACATAAAAAACATTGTAATTCAAAAACCCCTTAGAATAAATTAAAACATAGAACATATAAAAACCCTCAAAAATAAAAACACTAAGAATTATAAAGAACACTAAAACACTAAAACCCCTAAAAACCCAAAAAAACCATAAAACACCTAAAATACCCTAATATCCTAGTCATAGCCATTATTTTCCATAAAATACCCTAAACTATCAATATCCTTAAAAACACTAAAAATCCATAAAAATATATTAAAACCCCTAAAAATCCCTAAAAATTTAAAATAACTTTAAAAATCCTGAAAACCCCAATTAACACATTAAAAAAACTAAAAACTCTTAAAACCAATAAAAACCCAAAAATATATTAACAACCATAAAATATCCTATAAGAACTAAAATCCATAAGACCATAACCCCACCCCCCAAATAAAAACCCCTAAAAACCCAAAAAAACTCTTAAACCTACCAAAAAAAATCTAAAAACCCTTTAAACCTGTAAAAACCATTAAAAAAATAAAGAACCTTACAACCCCTAAAAAATTAAAAAACAATAAAAAACAAAAAGAATCATAAAAACACTAATAACCCTAAAAACCCAAAAAAAACCTTGTATTCCCTAAAGACCATAAAAACCATAAAAATCAAAAAATGTCCATAATAATATATAAAAACATAAAAATCCTAAAAAAACTCTAAAATATCCTAAAAAGATATGAAAAAACTAAAAAACACATAAATCCCCTAATAAGCTAAAAATAGATAGAAATGCTAAAGACCCTAAAATCCCTAAAACATCCCAAAATCCCGAAAAAACTATAAATAACCATAAATGCATAAAACCCCAAAAAACCTAAAAAATCACCCAAACATTCATAAATAAGTTAAAATCCCTAAAAATAATGAAAACACTAGGAAAATCCTTAAAAATCTAAAAAACATAAAACAACTAAAAATCTAAATATTCTAAAAACCAATAAAGAGACTAGAAACACTAAAACCCCCTAAGAACCATAAAAACAACTAAAGACCCAAAAAACCCATAAAAACGTATAAAAACCCATAAAAACCATATAATTGAATAAATACTTTAAAAACCTATTAAATCAAAAAAATGTAAAAAAATCTAAAAACCTTAAAACCTTA
Organism: Viscum album; assembly: GCA_963277665.1. Lineage (NCBI taxonomy): Eukaryota > Viridiplantae > Streptophyta > Magnoliopsida > Santalales > Viscaceae > Viscum > Viscum album. Next base: position 396,095,594 of record OY728157.1, read on the forward strand.
TAAAAGTTAAAAATATATTAAAATCCCAAATATACCATGAAAATGACAATAACCCTAAAAAACCGAAAACCCTTCAATATCCCTAAAAACGAAAAAACCATAAAAATCCTAAAAAATTCTTAATGATCCCCTAAAACATTAAAAAAACAAAATAAAACAAAATAAAAATACTAAGAAAAACATAAAAAACTGAAACAATAAAAGCCCCTAAAAGTAAATATGCTAAAAACAAAAAAAAACACTAAAAACAAAGACCCCCACCGCCATCAAATTCCATTAAAACCGTAAAACCCATCAATGTCCTAAAATATCACCAAAATACCTAGAAATGTAAAACCCCCTAAAAACTATGAAAAAACCATAAAAAACCTTTAATTCCAAAAATACATAAAACCCCTAAAAAACCTAAAACACTAAAAACCATAAAAGAGCCATCCCCCCCCAAACCCCTAAATATGATAAAACCCATAAAACCATAAAACCCATAACACCATAAAACCATTAACAATTACTAAACACTATAAGTACCATTTAAACAGAAAAAATGATAAAAAACTCTAAAAAACCATAAAATTTCTAAAAACTAAACAAACACCAGAAATCCCAAAAAAAATCTAAAATTCAAGATAAATACAAAAGACCCTCAAAATCCATTAAAACCCTAAAAACCATGGAAAACGAAAAAATCCTTAAAAATCACTAAAAATAAAAAGACCTAAAGACAATTAAAATCCTTAAGAAAGAAATAAAACCCTAAAAAATTAAAACTCATAAAAATCAATAAAATTCTATAAGCAATAAAATACCATAAAACACCCCAAAACACCTAAAAACACACAAAATTACTCAAATTTGTAAATAAATAAAATTTAAAGAATCCCTAAAATACCAAAATATGTAAAAAAAACCCTAAAACCTATAAAAACCCTAAAAAACATAAAAACCTAAAAATAATTAAATCCCCTAAAAAATATATAAAATGATAAAACCATAAAGGACAGTGAAAACACTAAAACCCCATAAAAACCATAAAAACATTAAAAACCCATAAAATCCTAAAGACCACTAAAAACTCTTAAACGAATTTAAATAGAAAAAAATGTTAAAAAAACACTAAAAACACTAAAACATTAAAGGCCAAAAAATATCAATAAAAACCTAAAATCCAAATACAAACAACAAAAACCCAAAAATCCATTAAAATCTAGAAAACCCTTAAAAACGCTAAAACCCATAAAAATCCTAAAACTCCTTAAAATCCCTAGAAAGGTAAAAAACCCTGAAAACCCTAAATAAAAATAATGAAACCATAAAAAAACTACTAAAACATAAATCCCCTAAAAACATATAAAATACTAAAAACCATAAAAAACCTAAAACCCTAAAAGCCTTGACAAATCCCAAAAAACACTAAATACCATAAAATCATAAAATTCTCTAAAAACACTAAAAATTTAAAAACCCTAAAAACCCAAAAAACCTTAATAAAACCATAAAAACATAAAAAAATTTAAAACCCTGAAAACCACTAAGAAAACCTCAAAAACAAAATAACACTTAAACCCCCTAAAAACATAAATAACTACAAAAAACCCTAAAAGACGCCAAATAACTATTAAAAAATCTAAAACCATTTAAAACACTATAATGTTAAAAATTCTAAAAAAACGAGTATGTTATAAACTGTTAAAAATCCAAAAAACAATAAAAAACAATAAAATCACTAAAAATCCATAAAAACACCAAAAAATGTAAAAATAAAGAAATACCCTATATAACAATATCAAATCCTTAAAAAGATCAAAACACTTTAAACTAATAAACAAATAAAACACACTAAAAACCATAAAAAAATCCTAAAGTTTCTAAAAACCCTAAATCCCTAAAAAATCATTAAAAATACTAAAAAATATTAAAATTCCTAAATAAGGCCTAAAAACCCCTTAAAATATAAAAAACTATAAAAACATGAAAAACTAAAAGAAAACCTTAAAAACAAAAAAACACATAAAATCCCTTAAAAACTAAAAGTCATAAAAACCCTAATAGATCCTAAAAACCTAAAACCCCAAAACCCCCTAAAAATAAAAACCTAAAAACCATGAAAACCCCTAAAAACCTAAAAAAACCTTAAAACCCATAAATCCCACCCCATAAAAAATCTAAAAAGCATTAAACCCCTAAAACAATTAAATAACTATAAAAAACCATAAAAATCATAAAAACCTCATAAACCCCTATAACCCGAAAAAAACCCATTAAAAGCCTACAAAACCATAAAAATCCCTAAAAATCGTAAAAAATATAAATATATGAAAAAAAATCCTTAAAAATAAAAAAAAATTAAAAAAATAAATAAAATCCCAAAAAATCGCAATAAAACCCTAAAAAACTAAATAAAATAGAAAATCCAAAAAATCATAAAATGGTAAAAACCCAAATGAATCCACTCAAACTTAAAAAACCAAAAAAAATCCCTAAAACCTTAACAAACCATGAAAATCGTAAATAACCCCTAAAAAATCTAAAAATGTGAAAAATCTGAAAAACATGAAAAATATTAATAAAACCTTAAAACCCTAAAAAAATAAAAAATCCTAAAAAACCTAAAAAATTCTAAAAACATTAAAATACCCTAAAAACTTAAAAACAACAAAAAACCATAAAAACCCTAAAATCCGTAAAAAATAGTAAAAACCCAAAAAACCTCAAAAACCAATTAAACATAAAAAACCATTAAACCAAAAAAAGTGTCTAAAAAGTCGAGAACCCCTAAACCCATAAAATCTCAAATAACCATAAGAACCAAAAAATGATAAAACCATACAAAAATCGAAAAACCCTCAAAATCATCAAAAACACTAAAACCATACAATTGCTAAAAATTCCCTAAAAATCCATAAAAAAGTAAAAAACCCAAAACTTCCTGAAAACCCCTAATAAAACCTTAAAACCCAAAAAACACTTATAACCACTAAAAACCCATAAATTGATAAAAATATGAAAAGTCCCTATAACCCCTATAATCCTAAAAAACACAGAAAAAACCATAATACCTATAAAAACAATAAAAACATTCAAAATAATATAAAAATCTTTTAAATACATATAGACTATAAAAATCTCTAAAAACCAAAAAAAATACTAATAATTTCAAAAAAAACCTGATACCTCCAATATAAAAAATAAAAACAAAAAAAATCATAAACCCTCTAAACCGATCTAAATCCTTAAAACCCCGAAAAACCACAAAAAAAATACTAAAAGTTCCCTAAAAATCCATTATACATAAAAAACTCTAAAAACACTGAAATACCCTAAGAAAACAGTAAAACCTAAAAACATTTAAAACATATTTAAAAACTAAAGATTAAAGATCCTCTAAAAATCCCTAAAAGGCCATTAACCCCATAAAAATCACTAAAACCTTTAAAAATACCAAAACACAAATAAAAATCTAAAAACCCTGATATTATAAAAATGTTAAAGTACTCAAAGAAAACCTGAAAAAACATAAACACCTCAGAAAACCCTAATACCCAAAAAAACACAAAATCCAAAAAACCCTAAAATTCCCCTAAAACCACTCAAAATCACAAACAAACAAAAAAAAGTTAAAATACTAAATAATCCCTAAAAATATAAAATTCCCAAAAACCCATCACAAACAAAAACCAAATATTAAAAACTAAAAACACATAAAATCCCTAAAAACATAAAAAATGATAAAAGCACCAAAAACCCCAAAAAATCCAAAAATCCAAAAACCCCAAAAAACATTATAAACCCTTACAACCCATAAAACTCGTAGACCACTAAAAACTCTAAATACACTTCAAATGGAAAAAAATTAGAAAAAAATACAAACACCCATAAAACACTATTTTTTTTTGAAAAACCATAAAAAAAGAAAAAATCATAAAAATCTTGAAAATCCCTAAGAAAACATTAAAAATAACATAAATCCGCTAAATCTCTAAAAAAATAAAACCCATAAAAACCGTAAAAAATTACAAAAACCCCTAAACACCAAAAAAAACTTAAAGACCCTAACACCCCAAAACCCATAAAAACATAAAAACGCACTAAAAACAATAAAAACCCTTCAAACCCCTAAAAGGGTTAAAAACTCTAAAAAACCTTTAAAACCCTTAAAAACTAAAAAATAACCATAAGGCCCAAAAAAATCCCCAAAAACCATAAAAACCCTAAAATCCCTAAAAAACCCAAAAATCCATCAAAATCCTTAAAATCCCTAAAATTCATAAAAATCCAAAAAAATCCCTAAAAGATCTAAAAACATAAAAATCCCTAAAATCTGGGAAGCACCCTATGAAAAACTCAAAAGCATAAATAAAACTTATATCCCAAAGAAAAACATAAAAACAAATAAATGATAAAAACCCTAAAAACTCAAAAAACCTGAAAAACAAAAAACACATAAAACATAAAAAACACTAAAATTAATCAAAACTCTAAAAACCAATAAAAAATAAAATAAACCTCTAAACACCTAAAATTTTAGAAAATATGAAAACTGTAAAAACCAATAAAAAATTAAAAAAACAAACTAAGCCCAAAAACCCAAAAAGAACCCCTAAAGCAATTAGAATCTCTAAATACTCTAAAAAATAATGAAAATCCAAAAATTCCGTTAAAATACAAGTAAACATAAAAACCTCGAGTAATCCAAAAAACCCCTTAGAAAAAATTAAAAACCTAGAACATATAAAAACCCTCATAACTAAAAACACTAAGAATTAGAAAGAACACTAAAACAATAAAACCCCTAAAACCCTCAAAGTTCCTAAAAACCCTAATAAACATAAATACCAATAAATCCCAAAACAACCACGAAAAAATAAAAAACCCTAATAACATTGAAAACCCCTATGAAAACCATTAAATTCTAAAATAACTAAATACCCTAAAAACCATAAAAATCCAAAAAACTATAAAAGACCTGAATACCCCTAAAAACATAAAACCCTTAAAAACCATTAAAATCATAGAAACCCATAAAAACACAAAACCCAAAAAAAACTATAAAATCTCATTAAACCACTAAAATTTTTAAAAAATTAAAAAAACATTAAAATCCCTAAAACTAAAATCCCCAAAAAACTATAAACCACCCCAAAATCCCTAAAAACCAAAAAAACCATAAAAAACCAAAAATAAATCCCTATAAATAACTAAATACATAAAACCCTATAAATAATGAAAACCCCTTCGAAATAATTAAAAAAACTAAAAACAATCAAACCTTTAATACCCCTAAATTATGCTAAAAACCCTAAAAACCCCTAAAACCCATATAGCCCTCAAAATACAAAAAACAAACTAACAACAATAAAAACCCTTAAATGCCCTTAAAACCATTCATAAATAAAAAAAATACTTAAAATGTTAAATACACTAAAATCCATCAAAACCTTCAAAAAATCATAAAAATAAAGAAACATTTGATAAAGCTAAAAAATCATAAAACATTAAAACTTACAAAAACCATAAAATACCTAAAATACCCTAATATTCTAGTCATACCCATTATTTTAAATAATATACCATAAAACTATCAATATCTTTAATAACCCTAAAAATCCATAAAAATATTTTAAAACCCCTAAAAATTTCTAAAAATGTAAAATAACTGTAAAAATATTGAAAACCCCAATTAACACCTTAAAAAACTATAAACTAATAAAACCAATAAAAAACCAAAAATATATTAAAAACCATAAAATATCCTATAAGCCTTAAAATCTATTAGACCATAACCCCCCCCCCCCCCCAAAAAAAAATATAAAAACCCCTAAAAACCCAAAAAAAGCCTAAAACCCACCAAAAAACTCTAAAAAACCTTTAAACCCGTTAAAAACATTAAAAAAAATAAAGAACCTTATAACCACTAAAAAAATTAAAAAAACAATAAAAAACCAAAAGAATCATAAAAACACTAACACCCATAAAAACCCTAAAAACCATTGACTTCCCTAAAGACCGTAAAACCCATAAAATTCAGAAAAAATCCATAAAGATATATAAAAACATAAAAAACCTAAAAAACTCTAAAATAAACTAAGAAGATATGAAAAAATGAAAAACAGGCATGGACGCAGGTTTGCTTTCCTGGGTCTACTTTCTTGTTCATGGACCTTGCTGTTGATGAAGTTATGGTCACACTTTGCTGTGTTCGCTTTGATCTACTGGTCTGCGTGTGGTTTACTGGTGGCTGGCCTGGTTTTGAGTTGCTATTTCTACTGAATGCGTTTTGGATACTGTTTTCGTTTCGATGTGGATGTTGGATATCGGTTCTGTTGGGTGGTGCTATTTTTTGTTATGTTGTTGTTGATGGTTATATATTGCTGGAGAGGGACCTTCTTGGTGAGAAGGTGCTGGGTGCTGGACCTTGTAATATTGGATGCGGGCCTTTGGTTGGTTATGAGTTGCTGGTTGGTGGTGAATGCCGGATGATGTGTGGTTTTTTTTGGTTTTCGATACTGCTATGGATGAGTATGTTGTTGTGCTGCTAGTTGATGGCCGCTATTTGATAGAAAGTAATGATTGATCCGTTCGGTTGCGTTTGTGCTGTGGTTTGATGCTGCTGGGTGTGTTTGGCTGTGATGTTGGATTTGGTGATGTTGGTTGCTGGGGCTGGTTGGTTTGGATGTATTGCTGCTTCTGTGTTTCTATGAAGATTGTATGTGGTGCTGTTGGATGCCGGTACTGGCTGGATGTGACGTGATAATGTCGTTTTTGTGTCTACTTTTGAGTCTTTTCTTTCTTAGTTTTCCTTTTTGGTGTGGGTTGTAAGGGGTTTTTGGGTGCGGGTCGTTTAAACCCTCCCCTCCCTTGTCTCCAGTGTCTCCTTTTTTCTTGCTAATAAAATTGGGGGGACCGGGAATAGCCCAACCCTCACATCTTCCTTGCCCCTAATAACCTAAAAAATTTAGAAATTCCAAAGACCCTAAAACCCCTAAAACCCCCCAAAATCCCAAAAAAAATCTAAATAACCATAAAAGCCTAAAACCCCCAAAAACCTAAAAAATCACCAAAAATATCATAAATAAGTAATAATCCGTATAAATAATGAAAACACTAAGAAAAACCTTAAAAATTGAAGCAACAAAAAACCCCTAAAAATCTAAAAATTTTAAAAACCCACAAAGAGCCTAGAAACTCTAAAACCCCCCAAGAACCATAAAAACCACTAAAGACCTAAAAACCCATAAAAACTATAAAAATGAATAAATACTTTAAAAACATGTTAAACCACTAAAAATGTAAAAAATTCTAAAAAAACCATAAAACCTTAAAAAAATTAAAAATATACTAAAATCCCAAAAGAACCATGAAAATGAAAATAACCCAAAAAAAATCACAAAACCCTTCAATATCCCTAAAAACGAAAAAACCATAAAAATCACAAAAAATTCATAAATATATTTTAAAACATGAAAAAATAAAATAAAAATACCATGAAAAACATAAAAACCTAAAACCCTAAAAGCCCACTAAAACTAAAAATGCTAAAAAACAAAAAAAAACCTAAAAACACAAACCCCTACTGCCTTCAAATTACATTCAAACCGTAAAACCAATTAATGTCCTAAAAGATCACCAAAATACCTAGAAACATAAACCCCTATAAAAACAATGAAAAAACCATAGAAAACCTTAAATCCAAAAAATACATAAAACCCCTAAACACCTAAAACACTAAAAACCATAAAATGGCCACCCCCCAAACCCCTAAATATGAAAAAACCCCTAAAACCATAAAAACTCTAAAAACCATAAAACCATTAACAATTACTAAATACTATAAGATCCATTTGAACCCAAAAAATGATAAAAAACTCTGAAAATCCATAAAATTTCTAAAAACAAAACAAACACCTAAAATCCAAAAAAAAACCCTAATTTTCAAAAAAAAAACCAAATTCTTTAAAAATCCATAAACACCCTAAAAACCATGGAAAAAAATAAATAATCCCTAAAAATACATAAAAACAAAAAAAAACCTAAAAACCATTAAAATCCGTAAGAAACAAATAAAAACCTAAAAAAATTAAAACTCATAAAAACGAAAAAAAATGCTAAAATCAATAAAATACCATAAACCCCCCAAAAACACATAATAACACAGAAAATTCATTTATATCCTAAAAAAATTACAAAATCCCTAAAATACCAAAATATGTAAAAAACCCTAAAACCTATAAAAACCCTAAAAACATAAAAACCTAAAAATAATTAAATCCTGTAAAAAAATATATAAAATGATAAAACCCTAAAACACAGTCAAAACCCTAAAAACCCATGAAAACCATAAAAACATTAAAAACCAATAAAACCCTAAAGACCACTAAAAACTCTTAAACAACATTAAATGGAAAAAATGTTAAAAACACTAAAAACACTAAAAACATTAATGGCCGAAAAATATCAATAAAAACCTAAAATCCAAATACAAAGAGAAAAAACCCAAAAAACCCTTAAATTCTTGGACAATACTAAAAATGCTAAAAACCCATAAAAATCATAAAACCCCTAAAAATCCCTAAAAAGGTAAAATACCCTGAAAACCCTGAATAAAAATAATGAAACCATAAAAACTTACTAAAAAATATATCCCCTAAAAACATATAAATACTAAAAACCATAAAAGATCTAAAACCCTAAATGCCTTGAAAAATCACAAAAAACACTAAATACCACAAAATCATAAAATTATTTAAAAACACTAAAAATTTAAAAACCCTACAAACCTGAAAACCCTTAATAAAACCTTAAAAACATAAAGACACTATAACCCCCTAAAAAATTACAAAGTCTAAAAATATAAAATTCCACAAAAACCATAAAACCTCTAAAAACAATAAAACCCATGAAAACCTTAAAAACATAAAAAAACTATAAAAACCATTAAAAACTTCTAAATTCTATAAAACACATTTTAGACCCTAAAAATGTTAAAAAACTTTAAAAACCATAAAACATATAAAAACCTAAAAAAACAATAAAAACCCCAAAACATATAAAAACCATAAAACCCTAAAAACCAAAAAACACTTAGAAATCGTAAACACCCTTAAAATCAATAAAACAATAAATATCAATAAATATCAATAAAAATCATAAAAATATATAAATATCCTTAAAAAAATTAAAAACCCTAAAAACCCTGAAACCCACAATAGAAATCTAGAATATCCTAAAAACACATAAAACCTTTAAAAATTTAAAAACTGTTAAATGCTTTAAAAGACTACAAATCCCATAAAACCCCTAAGATCCATAAAAATTTCAAAATCCTTTAAAACCCATAAACAAATAAAAACCACTAAAAATTAAAAAAATCCCTTAAAACCCAAAAAATGTTAAAAAAACAATAAAAATGTTAAAAATCCTAATAAAATATAAAAACCATAAAAACACAAAAGCCCAAAAAACCCAAAAAACCCAAGAAAACCCTAAAACCCATAAAGACATAAATATAATAAAAAATACCTAAAATGTATAAAACTTTACAATCCCTATGAAAACATTAAATTATAAAAAGAACTAATAATACCTAAAACTCTAAATTCGTTTTGGCTGTTGTTTTGGTTTCGATGTGGATGTTGGCAATCGGTTCTGTTGGGTGGTGTTGTTTTTTGTTCTGTTGATGCTGATGGTTCTATGTTGTTGGAGAGGGACTTTCTTGGTGAGAAGGTGTTGGGTGCTGGACCTTGTGAGATTGGATGCGGGTCTTTGGTTGGTTATGAATTGTTAGTTGCTGGTGAATGATTGATGTGTGGTTGTTTGGTTTTTGATACTACTGCGGATGAGTCTGTTGTTGTGTTACTAGTTGTTGGTTTCTATTTGTTGGAAGGTGATGTTTGTTGCATTCGGTTGTGCTTGTGCGGTGTTTTGGTGCTGCTGGTTGTGTTTGGCTGTGATGTTGGATTTGGTGATGTTAGTTGCTGGGGATGGTGGGTTTGGATGTATTTCTACTGGTGTATTACTATGTTGATTGGATGTGGTGCTGCTGGATGCTGGTACTGGCTGGATGTGACGTGATGATGCCGCTGTCGTGTCTGTTTTTGAGTCTTTTTCTTTGTTTGTTTTTAATTTATTGGTGTGGGTTATAATGGTTTTTGGGTGCGGTTCGTTTGACCCCTCCCCTCCCCTGTCTGTTGTGTCTCCTTTTGTCTTGCTAATAAATATGGGGTGGGGGAGGGAATAGCCCGACCCTCACCTCTTCCTTGCCCAAAAAATGATAGAGACCCTAATAAACCTAAAACCCCTAAAACCCCAAAAAACAATAAAATCCATAAAAAAATATAAAACACCCTCAAAACAAAAAAAAATCCTAAAGACCACTAAAATCAATAAAAACCCTTAAATTCCCTAAAAATATTAAAGACTATGGAAAACATCAAAACCCATAAAAAATCTAAAAAACCAAAAAACCCAAAAAAACCAGAAACCCACTAAAAACCCTAAAAATATAAAAATCCCTAAAAACCATAAAAAACATGAAAAATCCTAAATAAATCCCAAAAATCCCAAAAACATAAAAAACATAAAACCTTGACAAACCCTAAGAAATCATTAAATACATAAAAACACTTAAAACTCTTAAAAACTAAAAAACACAGTAAAAATATTAAAAATCCCTCAAACCCTAAATAAAAATAAAAACAGTTAAAATGCCTAAAACCACTAATGACCAAAACAATCCTCCAAAGACCTAAAAATCACTTAAAATATGAAAAACATAAATCATTTAAAAACCATAAGAATACCTTAAAATCCAAAAAACAATTAAAATCAATAAAAAACACAAAAAGTGATAAATAGCCTAAAACATCTGAAAAACCATAAAATAAACATTAAAAACTAAAAAAACCCTAAGACCCTAAAAAACTAAAAAAAACCATGAAAAATAAAATAAACCACTAAAAAAATAAAAACACTAAAAATGAAAAAACCTCAAATCCCTAAAAACCCTAAAGACCCATAAAATCCAAAAAACCCCCAAAAATACTTGAAAAAATAAAAATCCTAAATACCCAATAAACTGTAAAAAACCATAAAAACATGAAAACAATTTAAACCATTAAAAACCAATAAAACACTAAAAACCCTAAAATATCTTAAAAATTCTAAATACCCATAATAACCATAAAACTCCAAAAAACCATAAAAACCCCTAAAACCCATACAAAACAAAAAACCACCCAAAATTGATAAAACTCTAAAAAATATAAAAAAAAATATAAAAACCAAAAAAAGCATAAAACCCTAAAAACCTACAAAATCTATAAATTCCCTAAAAACATAAAAATACTAAAAATAATTCTTAATCACTAGAAATATAAAAATCCCTATGAACCATAAAAAACCCATGAATGTTTTAAAAACATAAATACACTTCACCACTTAACAAGCCTAAAATGATAAAAACCACAAAAACCCAAAAAAATTCTAACAAATCATAAAAACTATACAAACATTTAAAATACATAAAACCACAAACACACTTCAAAACACTAAAAACTAATAAAAACAAAAAAAAAATCCTTTAAATCCTGAAAAACATAAAAATAACTCTAAAATCCCTTAAAACCAACAAAAAAAAACCACTAAAACTCAAAAACCCCAAAAAACCATAAAACCCAAAAGAACTATAAAAATTTTAACTCCCCCCCCCCAAATTCCCTATACAACCTAAAACCCAAAAAATACCCTAAAAATCCATTAAAATGTCAAAAAAATTAAAAAACTGAAAATATCTATGCAAACATTAAAAAAATGAAATCAATTAAAACTGCTTAAACATATTAAAAACTCTAAAACCACTAAAATACCTAAAAACAATAAAAAACATAAACCCATAAATTCTCTAAAATACCTAAAAACCATAAAAATCATAACAATTCGATGAAAATCCCTAAAAATATAAAAACCCCTAAAACCCTGAAAAACCCTATGTAATCCTTGAAAACCTAAAAACACATAAAACCCCTAAAACCCTGAAAACAATAAAAACCTTAAAAGCCCCTAAAAATCCTAAAAACCCCTAAAAACCATAAAACCTTAAAACCATAAAATACCCTAAAACCCATAAAGACCCTAAAAACTAACCAAAAAACCATTAAATACATTAGAGAATTATAAAACCCCTTAAACCCATAAAAGATTCAAACAATCCCTAAAACCTAAATACACCATAAAAACCCTGAAAATACTAAAAACCCTATATCCCTTAGAATCTCTAAAAACCCTAAAAACTATAAAATTCACAAATAATCCCTAAAATACAAAAAATAAAAAAACATAAAAATCTTGAAGAACCCCTAATAAAACCTTAGAAACCAAAAAACACTTAAAACTATAAAATCCAAAAAAGATAAAAACCCTAAAAACCGTAAAAACCTAAAAAACTATAAACCCCAAGAAAATCAATTAGAACTCTAAAAAACCAAAAAAAACAATAAAAATTATAAAAAAACTATAAACATCCATGAAAAAGTAAAAAACCCTAAGAAACCTTAAAAACCGTAAACCACGTAAAACCAATAAAAACCTAAAAACACTAAAATTCCTAAAAGACTCTAAAACCCCTAAATGCCATTAAGGACCATTAACACCTGTAAAACCCTTAGAATCCCTTAAAAAACTAAAAATAATAAAAATAATAAAAAAGGCTTAAAATCCCTAAAAACATAAAAAACACTAAAAAAATGAAAATGATTTGAAAACCATAAAACATAAAAACAATTAAAAAAAGTAAACAACCTTAAAATTCTAATAAACCATGAAACCCATAAAACCCCTTACAACCATAAAACCCCTAAAAACCATAAAAACCATAAAATCATAAAAAATACAAAAAACACTAAAACCCCTTTAACCCTAAAAACATTTAAAAACTCTTAAATTCGATAAAACTCAAAAGACCTAAAAACCAATAAAAACATTAAAACTTATAAAGAACGCTGAAAACCCTCAACATCCTTAAAAGCCCCAAAAACCATAAAAATAAAAAAACACAAAAAATATCAAAAATATATAAAACCATAAACTCCCTAAAAAACCCTAAAAAACTAAAAAACCTACATACTCTAAAAACCTAGAAAAATGGTAAATAACATAAAATAACCTAAAACCCCTAATTATTATTAGAACCCCTAAAAACCATAAATCCCAAAAATCAAATAAACACACTAAAACCCATTTAATCCCATAAAATTGTTAAAAACTATATAAAATCTTAAAAACATAAAAAACATAGAAGAACATAAAAAAACCCCATAAAAACCCTAAAACCATCAAAAATCCCTAAAAACACAATATCCTTAAAAATAACTAAAAAGGCCTAAAAATCCCTAAGAACCTAAAAAACACTAAATCCCTAGAAAAACACTAAGAAAACCTTAGAAATAAAAAAACACATAAAAACATTAAAATCTTAAAAGATGTTAAAAACTCTAAAAATCATGAAAACCCTCTAAATCCCTATAAATAAAAATGTCTATAAAAATAATACAAAATCCCTAAAAACCCTAAAAATTTAAAAATCCCATAAAAACCCTAAAGAACCTAATAACACTTAAAACCCCAAAAATCATAAAAACGCTAAAAAACCCTTAAAGATCTTAAAAAACCAAAAATCCTTGAAATCAATAAATACCATTAAAACATTAAAAAAACTCTAAAACACCATAAAAAACCTAAAACCACAAAAAACTATAAAAAACTATATAAACCCCTAAAATCATTAAAAAACCATAAAACAATTAAACCCACTGAAATACTCAGAAAACCATTAACAACCAAAACACCAAAACCAACTAAAACCATAAAAACCCTAAAAAATACTCAAAATACTTAAAAACTAGAAAAATCAATTAAAATACTAAAATATTCCTAAAAATCATTAAATACATAAAACCCTAAAAATTGTAAAATACTCTAAAAAAACCCTAAAAACCTAAAAACCTATAAACACATAAATAAATAAAAAACCTAAAGACCATAAATAACTAAAAACTATAAAACCCTTAAAACCTTAAAACTCTTATGGACACATAAATACCCCAAAAAACCATAAAAACACAAAAAACCCCAAAACCCTAAAAACATAAAAAACTAAAAAAACATAAAAACCTTAAAAACTAAAAAAATCCATATAAATCCAAAATCATTGAAAACCCAAAAATCCTAAAAACAATGAAAGATAAAAAATTCCCTAGTATCCCTAATACCCATAAAAATTCTAAAACATTCTAAAAAAATCCATAAAAATACCTAAAAACATAAGAAAACCCAAAAAACTAGAAAAACTCCAAAGGAAACCTCAACACCCTAAAAACACATAAAACACCTAAAAACCTATAAACCAAAAAAACTAAAAACCAAAAAATCCATTAAACCCATATAAATCCTACAAATCCCTAAAAAATTCAAAAACATAAAAACCCCAAAACACCGAAAACCCCTAAGAAAACCTTAAAAACATAAAATCATAAAACTCCTAAAAAAGATAAAAATAGTAAAACACTTAAAGATCCTAAAAAACCTAAAACCCTTAAGAACCACAAGAAATTATAGTAATAATAAAACCAAAAGAAACATTAAAAAACCACTAAAAAAATTTAAACACTAAAAAAACCTTGAAAATTATGAAATCCCCAAAAACCCATCAAATTAAATAAAAACCCTAAAATACAGTAACCATAAAAAAACCCCTTAAAACCAAAAAAATTAAAAAACCAAAAATCCATAAAAACCCTACGATTACCTTAAAAATCTAAAAACACATAAGACACCTAAAAATATTATACATGGATAAAAACATATAAGAATATAAAAAACCTAAAAATCCTAAAAATAGTAACACCACTAATACCCGTAAAGACACTAAAAAATGGTAAAAACCAAGAAAATACTAGGAACTCTAAAACCCCATTAAAACCCTAAAAATGGTAAAAAAAAATCTAAAAACACTCAATAAACTCAAGAAAACCTAAAAACATAAAAAATCCTAAAAAATCCTAAAAAATCCAGAAATCCCGACAAAATCCCTAAAAACCCTAAAAGCAATAAAAAACCTAAAAAATACCTAGAAGACACTACAAATGTACAGAAATACTAAAACCATAGAATACCCTAATAAAACCATAAATACATAAAAACAATTTAAACCCCTAAAAATCCTAAAAACCCTAAAAACCCTAAAAACCCTATAAATCCCTAAGAACCCAAAGAACCAAAAAAAATCATATATTATGTCTAAAAATACCTAAAAATGTAAAAACCCCCAAAAAACATTGAAAACTTCTAAAAACATAATAACAAAAAAAAATTAAAATAATAAAAGCCCTAAAAGACCATAAAACCCTAAAAATCCTAAAAACCCAAAAAACCCTAAAAATATTTAAAAAAACAAAAACCCCATAAAATGTTCTAAAAACACTAATCACCATTTAAACCCCTACAAAATTTAAAAACTCTAAAAAAACATAAAACTTTGAAATAAAAACAAAAAAACCCTAAAAAAGTAAAAACATCATAAAAACCATAATGACCCTGAAAACCCAAAAACCCCTTAAATCCCTAAAAACCATAAAATCCTAAAAAAATCCTAAAAATACTTAAAAAAATAAACAGATAAGACCCTAAAAATCCCTAAGAAAAAAAATTGAAAACCTTAATACACATTAAATATCTAAAAACCTAAAAAGGATAAAAACCCTAAAAGTCCCTAATAGCCCTAAAACACCTAAAAACTCTAAACAAACTAAAAACCACTAAATAAATATAAAATCCATTTAAAACCTTAAAAATGTGAAAAAATTAAGAACCCTTCAAAATGATACAAAACATTGAAAAACATTAAAAACATAAAAAAACATAAAAAACAAAAAAAACCAAACAACCATAAAATCCCTAAAAACCTAAAAACCCGTAAAAATCTAAAAAATCCCTAAAAATCCTTAATAATCCATAAAATTTTAAAACCCTCCAATACTCTACAATAACCTCACAAACATAAGAACACTTAAAACCCTTAGAAACAGAAAAAACTTGAAAACATAGAAGTCTTTAAAAACCCCAAACCCCCAAAAACCATAAACCTCTAAAAACTATACAAACCAAAAAAACTAATAAAATATCTAAAAACCCTTTAACCCTCTAAAATCATGAAAACCCCATAAAAATCCCTCAAAACTTAAAATACCCTAAAAATCTAGAAGAATACTAATAAAATTATAAAACCCTAAAAACCCTAAAAACATGGAAAAACCTAAAACCCACTAAAACCCCTAAAAACTGCAAATCCACTAAAATCCCTAAAACCCATAAACCACTCAAAACCCCCAAAAATCCAAAAACAATAAAAAAATAAATAATGGATAAAAAACCCTTGAAACATAAAAACCATAAAAATAATGAAAACCCCAAAGAATAACATATAAATCTAAAACACATAAAAGCACTAAATATCTAAGAATGCAAAAAACACTAAAATACTCTGAAAACCATAATACACCAAAAAACCATAAAAAATTTTAAAACCCTTAAACAACCTTAAAAACCATAAAATAAAATAATACAACTAAAAACTATAAACTTTTTAAAACGTTATTAAAATTAAAAAACTCTTACAACCCTTAAAAATTAAAAAAAAATAAAAGAATACTTAAAACCTAAAAAAACCATAAAAACACTGAAAACCCTAAGAACCATCAAAATTCCTAAAAACTATAAAAATCCTAAAAAATCATTAAAAATTAAAAAACATAAAAAAATACCTAAACCACCTGAATTAAATTAGAAAAAACTTAAAAACCTAAATACAATTAAGACCCATAAAATGTAAATATCTCTAAAAAGCGTAAAACAGCCAAAAAATCATAAAACCTCTAAAAACCAGAAAATCCCTAAAAACCCATAGAAACCCAAAAACCCACTTGAAACAATAAACCCCATTAAACCCCAAAAAATGTTAAAATAAAATAAAAACCATAAAAAAAATAAAAAACATAAAAATCCCTAAAAACAAAAAAACCATAAAATCCCTAAAACCCATAAAACACTAAAAACCTTCAAAATCCAAAAAAACCATATAAATCATGAAAAATACATAAATCCCCTAAAAAAAGCCTTAAAACCTTCAAAAAAACTATCAAAATAATAAAGACCAAAAATTACATAGGACCCCTAAAACCCAAAAAATGCTAAGAACCCTAAAAAATCATAAATTTTTTAAAACAACCTAAAAACCCTCAAAGTCCCTAAAAACCCTTAAATCTCAAATTTTTTTTAAAAACTGTAAAAATTTGTAAGAACATTAAAACCCATAAAAAACATAAAACCTATAAGAATCACTATAAACCTTAAAAGATACTAAAAATCAAAAAAACTATAAAAAAATATTAAAACGCATAACAATTTTTAAAAATAAACAAACCCTTAAAAACCATAAAATCACTAAAACCTCCTAAAACCATTTAAAAATTTAAAAACATTAAAATATCTACAAATTTTTAAAAAAATATAAAAAATAAAATAATACCTAAAATCCTAACAACATATAACCACCTTAAAACCCCTAAAGACCCTCAAATTCCATGGAAACCCTAAAAAACCCACAAAAAATCCTAAAAAATATTTTATAATCCCTAAAGACAGGAAAAGTCATAAAAATCTAAAAAACACAAATTAAAATACAAAAAAACACTTTAAACCCCTAGAACCCTTAAAATGATAAAAACCCTTCAAAACCCTAAAACCCCTAAAAATCATAACTACCAATAAAAGACAAAAAAATACGTAACAGCGTAAAAACCCTAAAAACCTGAAAAACACTTAGAAAATTTTAAAAACCTAAAAACACTTAAAACCCCTAAAAACATTTGAAAAGATAAAACCCTAAAAAGATGCTAAAAACACTAAGAACCCCTAAACCCATAAAAACCTCTTAAAACCGTAAAAAACACCAAAACCCCAAAAAAACAACTATAAACTCTGAAAATACTTAAACCCATATTAATAATAATAAATAACTATAAAAGCCTTAAAAATACTGAAAAAACCATAAAAACAGTAAAAAACCATAAAAACCGAACACCCTAAAAATATAAAAATCCCTAAAAATCGTAAAATCATAAAACGACCAAAAAATACCTAAAAATGTAGAAAACCCAAGAAAAACCATAATAAAACCTTAAAAAAATAAAACACTTAAAACCTATAATGACCTAGAAATTTTAGAAAACCCAAAATGAACTTATGAACCCCTAAAAACATTAAAAACCATGAAACCCCATGAAAACCACTGAAAAACAAAAAAAACTATAAAACCCCATTAAATACCTAAAATGGTAAAAAACCATAAAAATATAAAAAATAAATCCCCCTAAAAACCGAAAAAACAAAACAATACAACCCAAAAAAATCCCAAAACCATTAAAAACATAAAAATCCCTAAAATCCCTTAAAACCATAAAAATCCTAAAAAATCCCTAAAAATCAATAATGTCATAAAAATACTAATAACATTAAAAACCACCTAATAAAACATTAAAAATCCTAAAAACACTTAAAACCCCTAAAAAATAAAAAATATAACAACCCTAAATACTCTAAAAACCCAAAAAACCATTAAAAACCCCTAAAACCCTTAAAAAACATAAAACCCATAAAAACCCTAAAACCACTAAAATAACTAAAATCCTTTAACCGATACAAAATTTTAATATAATCAAAAAACAATAATATACCTAAAAAACTGACAAAACCAAAAAACTAAAAAACCATAAAAACTCTAAAAATCCTAAAAAACAGTAAAAACACTAAAATTCAAATAAAAAACACAAAAAAACATAAAAATATCAACATTAAAAACTCAAAAAACTCTGAAAAACCTTATGAAAACCGGAAAAAATATAAAATCATTATAACCCCTTAAAACTCTAAAAACCCTAAAACATCATAAAAACCCTAAAACCCCATAGAAACCTTCAAAACCCATAAAATTATTAAAAACTAATAAAAACCCATAAATCCCAAAATATCTATAAACTTTAAAAACCAATAAAACCACTAAAAACTTAAAAAAATATAAAAAACATTGAAAACCCAAAAAACCCAAAAAAACCACAAAAAAATAAACGTAAAAACAATAAAAACCCTCAAAATCCTTAAAATCCCTAAAAACATAAAAATACAAAGAATAAATAAAAAAACTAAAAAACCCATAAAAATACTAAATGTCCGAATTAAAACCATAAAAACCTAAAAAAAATTTAATCTCTAAAAAATAAAAAGGCTAAAAACCCTAAACAACACTAAAAATCCCTAAAAACCATCAAAAACCATAAAACCAAAAAAACACATAAATATATTAAAAATGATTAAAAATCCACCAAAACATAAAAACCTTTAAAACCCTACAAATCTCTAAGAAAAATATTAACAACTAAAAAAACTAAAAATGCTAAAAACATAAAAATGCTAAACAACAATAAGAGACCCTAAGAACACTAAAACCCCCTAAAAACATAAAATCCATAAAAACCATAAAACCCCTAAAAACCATAAAACCCAATCAAAACATTAAAAACACACTAAAAACTATAAATCCCTTCATACCAATAAAATGATAAAAAATATAAAAAAACATAAACCCCTAAAAACCCCAAAATCCCTAAAAATCCATAAAACCCTAAAAACACATAATAATCCTAAAAAATCACTAAAAATGTATAAAAATGTAAATAACCTAAAAACATTAAAACCTCTAAATAAATCATTAAAAACACATAAAACTCATAAAAACCCTTAAATTGATAAAACCCCTAAAACCCTAAATAAGTCTAATAACCCTAAAACCAATAAAAACTCTAAATACCTAAAAACATTAAAACTCATAAAACCTGAAAAACAAAAAAAAACAATAAAACCCTTTAAACCCCTAGATATGTTATGAAATCACCTAAGATGACGTCTCTTCCACTCTTTCATGATTTTCGTTCCCCTCCCCATCTTTCTTGACGATGACATCGACCTCCATGTATCTCTCTCTCCCCTCTACATTGGAGGGGCCTCTGCTAATTCTTTATGATGATGGAACCCTAGTCACATTATCGTATCATGAATTACTACCTAATTTTCTACAAACTCATCTCTTCCCTAAGGTGTTTAATCTTTTTGAAGGTCACTCACAGATTTTGATTTCGATCCAAGAGTTTAATGAATCCTCTTTGCTGAATCGCTTGACACTAGTTTCTTGGTTTCTGAAGTGGCTCCCCTGGTGCATGTTTTTGACAGGTTTGTTTTTTAGCATTGGGATTTCTAGGACCCCGATACTATGGGTCTCATTAACACTGATCACATCATGAATCACATCAAAAATAAGGAGGGTCTTGTTCTTTGTTGGATTAAGACACCTCAAAGATATAATGTTTCCCACTTCTCCATTTTTTGGTGGATTTTTTATCTTCATCTGAACTATGAATCTTCAATCTTTGAGACATTGTTTTTATTTCTTGTTCTTCCCCTACCTTTTAAAAATTTGTCCATTACTTAAATGTTTGGTAATCTGGTGGGAAGGTTCTTATGTGTGGACAACAGGACCCGATCTCTCTATCATTTTGTTGGTTAGTGGTCTTTTTTTGAGATTTATGCTTCTAAGGTACTAGTTGAATTTGTGGGGATTGTTTTTAGTGAGGAGATTCGATGGAAGAAATGGGTAATTTTTGAGTCGTGGTTCGAACTCTATTCTTCATACTAGAAACTTACGCATCATGATCTGTTCTAGAGTTGTGGTTCTAATGAAAGTAGTGGCGTGAATCTTGCTTAGGTGGTGTCTGGAGAAGGAAGTCATGTCTTGGTGGAGGTTGGGATGTGGTGGTGCTGAATGATCCTATGCTTATGCCTCCACAGCCTATGGATAGTGAAGTTTTTGAGTGTTTGAAAAATGATTTGAAAGTTAGTTGTGATAAGGGGGTGGTAGTAGAGGCCTCATGTGGTATGGGGCTGATGATTGATAAGAATGATAGTGTAAAGGGAAGTAATAATGTTGAGGCAATGCATAATAATGAAAGAGAGTTTTTGAGAAACAGCAGTGGGCAGGCTGACAATAGTGACTTGCAATGAGGAGTAACTTAGAAGGGGGATGTGGATGAGCAGTGGAAAGTAGAGTCTATTTGAGCCCCCCTGAAGCAAGCTTGGGTAGGGTTGTAGGGACCTTGAGCCGCAATAGTGGGCATGCTAGCAATAGTCAGTTTAAATATCTAGATTGTGTCTCCATGAGTAATAGTTTCGGGTATCTAGATGTTGTGGAATCATCTGGTAAAGATTCTGTATAGGGGGATGGCTGAGTAGTGGGGGATGGTAGAGTAGGGGGAGGTGTCCTGGATTGGGCATGACCAGAATCTAGTGGAGAAGCAGGTTGTGTGCTTTGATGAGCCCCCCTAATCGAAGTGTGGGTGACTCTTCGGTGCAAATCACTAGGTGCAGTGGTAAGGGGAGGGATGGCATACAAGTTCTTACTTTGGTTCACAATAAGGAGTTCCATGCATATTGTGCTGAGGCTGTGAATGGAATCATGCTGCGTGAGAATACTGGATTCACTGGTGAATGAGGTATAGCTCAGGACATGCTACTCGTCATGGTGGTGTGTGGAGGGGCTCCTTCTATTGGAGACCAGTGTGTGGTTCTGCATGACACGATCTTGGTGGAGTGGCCTAGTGTATGCATTATGGATGAGGCTCAACAATTAGATTAAATTTTTGATGAGGTTGAATGCAGGATCAATTTCAATATGGCCCAGTTCTAGAAGGAGGTGGTTAATGGGGATGTTTCTCTGAAGTGGAATGGTAAGATCATGATAGGGTACACTCCAGGTGTGGCATGATCTGTTGGACAGGTTTTCAACCCTATGTTTTAAAAATGCGAGAATAAGGATGGGAATACAGGGGCCTCAAGTGTGTCTAGTGACCACATATTACATGGGAAGGAGGATAAGGTAGATGGTTTTACCTCTCCCACCCCCCAAAGGAGGCTGAAGAGGGATTATTCCACTCTTCTTCAACACATGTATACCAGGGTTTCCTCAAAAATGGATAAAATGAATGTCAAACTCAACAAGAAGAAGTGGCATCCACAAACCTTCAAGCAGGAAATAATTAGGTAGATGTATCTTGCAATTAAGAAGGTGCTTGACTTCGAATGGGAATCGATGGACACATGGGAAGACTCTGACATCTATTTCTAAAATGCATCTTCAGCGTATTGTGTAATTGGTGACCCATATGGGGCAGTCCTAAAACCAATAAAAATATTAAATGATAACTGGAAACTGTAAAAACCAATTAATCCCATAAAATGTTCAAAAACTCAAGAAAACCGTACAAAACATTAAATTCTAAAAAAATCATAAAATCCCAAACACCCAAAAAAACCCCAAAAACCCTAAAAGCCTAAAAATTTATAAATCTCTAAAAACACTAAAAACCATAAAATCCAATAAAACCACTGAAAACATAAAAACCACAAAAACCCTGTAAACCATGAAAATCCATAAAAATACCATAAAAACTAAAAACATTTAAAACCCCTAAAAAACTAAAAACCCCTAAAATCCAAATTGAGAAAATAAACCACCTAAAAACCATAAAACACCTATATCCTTAATAAACTGAAACACCATAAAAACCTCTAAAAACACTAAAACCCATATAAACCTCTAAAAATGTTAAAAAAATATTAAATCCATTAAAACCATAAAAAACTAAATAAAACCCAAAAATTCCAAACACCCATAACAAACCCTAACCCCTTAAAAACACAAAAACCCTTAAAATCCCTAATAAATAATTAATAATAAATTTTCTAAAAATTCCCTAAAATTCCCTAGAAATGTAAAAACCCCTAAAACACCTTAAAATATGGCAAAAAACATAAAATTTAGAAAGCACATAAAACACCTAAATATCCAAAAAAAAAGATAAAACACCTAAAAACTGAAACCACCCAAACCCTAGAAACCATAAATCCCATAATGACCGTAAAATACTTAAATCCCATAAAAACCCTAAAAACCACCAAAAACCCTAAAAATACTAGAAAATGCAAAAAAATGAAGAAACTCCAAAACCCCAACAACCCCAAAAATTGTGAATCCCTAAAAATATGAAAACCCATAAAAATCCATAAATTCCCTAAGAATCCATAAAAATATGAAAACACAATAAAACCCTAAACCCGATGAATTCAATAAAAACCTAAAAACATTTAAAACACCTAGAAACCTAAAAACATTCTAAAACACTAAAACCCCCTAAAAATAGTAAAAACCATAATCCCCTAAAAACTGTAAAAATCCCATAAAACCCATAAAAGGCACTAAATAATATAAAAATTCTTTTAATCCCCCAAAATATAAAAATATCTAAAAGACCTTTAAATCCATAAAAAACTCAACAAACCCCTTAAAATATAAATAATCATAAACTATCACAAAAAACCCTAAAAACCCTCAAAATACCTAAAACCACTAAAAAGCATAAAAATCTAAATAATGTCCTCAAATCTAATAAAACGTAAAAATCTATAGAATCCTTGAAAACCCCTATGAAAACCTTAAAAACCTAAGAATAGTTAAAACCCCAAAAAATAGAAAAATTCATAAAGAACTATAAAATCCCCAAAATCCCAAAAAACCAAAAATATCCCCTAATTCACTAAATATCCCTAAAATGTAAATACTCTTGAAACCCTGAAAACATGAAAGAAAAACTTCAAGATAAAAAAACATTTAAAACCCCATAAAACTATAAAAAATTAAAAAAATCTAATATGTAAAAAAACCCCAAAAAACCATAAAAAATAGAAAACATTAAAATACCGAAAAAACCCTAAAATCCCCCAAAAGGCAATAAAAACACTAAAAATGTTGTAAACCCCTAAAAATGTTAAAAAATATAAAATACCTAAGAATATATAAAAAAATCAAAAAACCCTAGAAACCCAAAAACATACAAGCCCTAAAAAATACTAAAAACAATCAAAGTACCAAAAAACACAAAAAACCATAAATTTTCTAAAAATTCTTTAAAATATCACTACCGATGTAAAAATCAAATAATCCCAAATAAAACATAATAAATTCTTAAAAACTAAAAAAAATTAAACCCTTAAATCCTAAAAATGATAATATGCATAAAACCCAAAACCCCATAAAAACCAGAAAAACATAAAAAAACACTAAAAATATTTGTAAACCAGAAAATACCACAGAATAATCAAATAACCATTTCAAACCCTAAAAATATTAAGAAATTCTAAAAACCTTAAAATCCTAAAAACCCGAAAAAAACCATTAAATCCGAAGACCCCCAAAACCCACCAAATCACAAAAAACCCTAAAAACCATAAAATTCCAAAACAAATAACTAAAAATTCCTAAAAATGTTAAAACTACTATAAATCCAAAAAAATATTAGAAAAACATTAAAAATAAGAACCCCCCACCCTAAAAACCTAGAAACACTAAAACCCCTAAAAAAACTAAAAATCCCCCAAAAATTCCTAACAATCCAGAAAAAAAAATCATAAAAAACACCTAATAAACCCACAAATATCCTAAAACCCACTAAAATATATTAAACCCTTATAAGAACTAAAAATTATAAAAAACTATAAAAACCATAAAACCTTATAAAACTAAAAAGACCCCAAAAACCAAAAAACCCAAAAAACCATAAACAAATCTAAAACCCCACAAAATCTCTAAAATCCCTAGAAACTCATAAAAATCCTAAAAACCCTAAAAAAATATAAAAAAATAACAAACCCTCAAACTCATAAAAACCCCTAAGTAAACATTAAAAACCAAAAAATAATTAAAACACATAAAAAATGAAAATGATGAAAACACTAAAAAACTCTTAAAACCTTAAAAACCCATAAAAACCGTCTACATACCTGAAAACATTGAAACCATAAAAATTCAAAAAAATCCCAAACAATCCCAAAAAACATAAAAAACCTAAAACACTTAAAATCCTTAAAACCTTAAAATTTTAAAAAACCCTAATAAACACAAAAGACCATAAAAACACAAACAAATCCCTAATACCTCTAAAAATCAAAAAACCCAACAAATCCATTAAAACTTTAAAGACCCACTTAAAATCCTGAATCCCATTTAGCACCTAAAAATTTTCAAAATATAAATAATATTTGATACTGAAAAAAACAAAAAAAGATCTATAAAAACCAAAAAAACCGTAGACTCTTAAACCCATAAAACACCAAAAACACTCAAATTCCCTAATACTTCTAAAAACCTATAAAAAAATTTAAAAGAACCCATAAAATTGTAAAAACCCATAAATACACTAAAAAAATAAGATATCCTTAAATACAAAAAAGCACTTAAAACCCTTAAAACATAGAAAACATAAAAAATGAAAAAACCCCTATCAATTTTATAAAAACCCCTAAAAACCATAAAACCCCTAAAAACCATTATGCCCTTGAAAACACATAAAAACAAACTAAAAACTATAATACCCTTTAAACCCCTAAAAAATATAAAAATCTATAAAAACCTAAAAACCCATGAAAAACTCAAAAACAACCTTAAGACACCAAAATTCCATAAAACCCATATACTATAAAAATACATAAAATCCCTAGAAACATTAAAAATACTACAAGATACCTAAAAATATCATAAAACATAGAAACCCTAAATAAAACGTAATAAAAAACCCTAACCAACCTTACAAACCTAAAGGACACTTAAAATCCCTTAAAACCTAAAAAATTCTCAAAACATTAAAAAAAACATAAAGATCCTCAAAACAATAAAACCCCTATAGCCTTAAATAATAATAAAAACACATAAAAATCATAAAACAAAATAAAACACTAAAACAGCATTAAATCTCTAAAACATTTAAAAATTCAAATAATCTTAAAAACATTACAAAAATAAAAATCTCAAAAAATCCAAAAACCCAATAAAATTCTAAAAAAGTACATATTAATAGCTAAAAACATAAAAACACTAAAACCCATGAAAACACCTAATGAAACCTTAAAATCCCAAAAAAAACCTTAAACCACTAATAATACTAAAAAACACTAAAACCATAAAACCCCTAAAAATAGTAAAAACAGTAAAACACTAAAAACCATAATAATATAGAAAACCCATAAAAAACCTAAAACTCCACGAAAATTTTTTAAAACACATAAAAATCCAAAAAATGTAAAAGAAACTATAAAAAACAATAAAAGCTTAAAAAATCTCAAAAACACTTGAAAATAAAAAACCCATAAGAACATTATAACCCTTAAAATTCCTAAAACCACTAAAAATCTCAAAAAACCCTAAACTACCATAAAAATCCTAAAATCCATAAAATTATAAAAATAAAAAAACCATGAAAAACCATAAGAAAACCTTAAAATCCTAAAAACACTTAAAAAACATAAAAACCTTAAAACAATAAAAAACCATAAACCCTAAAATGATCCTTAAAATCATAATAAACTAAGACCCCTAAAAACAATAAAACCCCTAAAAACATATAAATAACCATAAAACTAACAAATAACTTAAATACCCACCTAAAAATATAAAAACCATTTAAAACTATTTTGTTAAAAACCCTAAAATCTATAAAAACACAAAAAACCATAGATACCCTAAAACCCTCAAAATCACTAAAACCAACCAAATCCCTAAAACCAATAAAAAACCAAAAAATAATAAAAAACTTCAAAAAGCTAAAAACCTAAAAAATCTCAAAAAACCAAAACCCAAAAAAACCCTTAAAAACCTAATATAATATAAAAACCCTAAAAACCATGAAAAAAACATAAAAACGCTACAAAACATAATACAATTAAAAACCACTAGAAACCATTAAAAATAAAAAAATCTGATAAAACCCTTAAAACCCACTAAAAACTCTAGAAACCCTTTAAACCCAAAAAGGTAAAAACAAACTCTAAAAAACAATAAAAATGATAAAAAAAATAAAAAACCCTAAAAAAATAAAAAACTTTTAAATTCCCTAGAATCCATTAAAATCTATAAAGCCCTTAAAACCCTAAAAATCCTAAATAACCATGAAAATACCATAAAATGTAAAACCCCATAAAAACCCAAGAAAACCCTTAGAAAACCATAAATATGTAAAAACATTAAAAACCATAAAAACCTAAAAAAACTAAAAACCCTAAAAAAATTGAAAACCCAAAAATTTATCAAATCCCAAAAAAATCCAACAAAATCCACAAAACATTAAAACCCCTAGAACCTATAAAAACAATAAAACTCTAGAAAAAACATTAGAAAGAAACTAAAAACTCTAAAACCACTTTAATTAATTTTTAAAAAAACTCTAAAAAACCATAAAATGAAAAAAAACAAAAAAATCATTAAAACAAAAAAAACCAAAATACCCCATAAAACACATAAATCCCCTTAAAACCATAAAACCCTCAAAATCACTTAATACACTAAAAACTATAAAAATCTATATAAATCCCTAAAAATACCCAATGAAGTAAAAAAACCCTAAAAACCATTAAACCCATTAAGAAATCATTGAAAACCTAAAAACACAAAAATCTATAATAATCTAAAAACCTTATAAGCCCATCAAAACCCCTAAAAACATTAAAACCCCTATACCCCCATTAAATACCTATAACCACACTAAAAACTATAAAATCCATTTAAACCCCTTGAAACATTAAAAATATTTTGAACAATAAAAAACCTGAAAACATACAAAAAAATGAAAAAACCATAAAAACCAGAAAAAACCCTAAAAACCATGAAAATCATGAAAAACAATAAAAAACCATGAAAAAATCCCATAAATTCACTACAAGTGTAAAAACCCAAAAAACCCAAAAACCCCCAATGAAAACCATAAAAACCTAAAAAAACATGAAACACGTAAAAACTAAGAAATGTTAAAAACCCTAGAACCCATAAAAGTCACTAAAAACTCTAAAAACAAAATAAATGAAAAAACCACTAAAAACCATAAATACCCTAAACCCCCTAAAAACCCTAAAATCACTAAAAACACTAAAAAACTATTAACCCCTAAAAAACTAAAAAAAATATAAAAACTCAAAGAAACCATTAAAACCATTAAATTCTATAAAACCGCTAAAACCCCTCAAAATCTCTAAAACCCCTTAAAACCCAAAAAACCCATTAGAAGACCTTAAAAACCTAAGCATACATAAAACCACTAAAAACCTAAAAAATAGAAAAACCCTTAAAATCCATAAAAAACCTGAAAACCATAAAAATCATTTAAAATCCCTAAAACACCTAAAATTGTAAAAATGAATAACAACCTTGGATACCCCTAGAAAAACGTTAAGAATATAAAATCGCGAAAATCCACTAAAAATATAAAAAAACTAAAAAACCAAAAAGACCCTAATACCAAGAAAACAACAAATTCCCTAAAAACATTAGTTACCCAAAAAACCCATAGACACCGCTGAAAACACAAGAAATCTATAATACCCCTAAAACATAGTAAAAACACTAAAACCCCAAAAAACATAAAAACTTTGAACCCCTAAAGATCCCTAAATACCGACAAAATGACGAAACCCCATCAAAATCCCAAAATATATGTATAATCCCTTAAAATGTAAAAAACATTGGAAATGCTTAACCATATGAAAAAAAAAGAAAAAAAACACTTAAAACCCCTAAAAATGTAAAAAACCCTAAAACCCTAAAAATAATTAAATCGCTAAAAACCATAAAAACTATAAAAATACAAAAAAACCCTAAAAATCCCTAAAAACATAAAAATCCATCAAAATCATTAAAACCAAATGAATACCATAAAAACAAAAAACACATAAACCCCTAAAAAGAAAAAAAATGAAAAAGACCCTAAAAAACCTAAATCCACTAAAACCATAAAATACATTAAAAACTAAAAAAACTATAATCCCATAAAAACAATAAAACCCAACTAAAAACTCTAAAAAACCTTCAACCCTTAAAATGATAATTTTTTTTAATAAAACCTAAAAATTCTTCAAAATTAAAAAACAGAAAATATCATAAAATTCCTAAAAACCATAAAATGCCCTAAATCCCTTAAAAAAATAAATACCCATAAAACCTTAAAATCACAAAAAGGTTAAAAAATCCTAAAATAATTAAAACTGCTAAGAAATAATTAAAAAAATATTAACAAATAAGAACCCAAAAAACCCCAAAATCCATAAAAAACCAAAAAAAATCCCTAAAAACCAACCCCCCCTAAAATCATTAAAAGCCTTAAAACCACTAAAGAAACTAAAAACCCTTTAAAACCCTAAATTTTTTAAAAGACTCTAAAATCCTTAAAAACCATAAAGATTAAAAACAAAGTAAAAAAATCATAAAAACTCAGAAAAACTATTAAAACCCTCAAAATCATTAAAATCACTAAAAATAAAAAACCCATAAAAAATATCTACAAATAAATAAAATTTAAAAACCCAAAGAACATTGAAACCACCTATGGAAGTCTAAAAAATGATAACATACCAAAAAACCTAAAAAATGCTAAGAACCCGAAATGTTTCCCAAAACCCAAAAAACTATTAAACCCCTAAAAACCATAAAACACCTTAAAATCTTAAGCACCACAAAATCCATAAAAATATAAAAGCCCACTAAAATCTCAAAAAACCCTTTAAAAACCTAAAAACTATATAAAACCAAAAACCCGTTAAAAACTGAAAAACCAAAAATACCCTAAAACAATAAAAAGGCTGAAAACCCATCAAAATCTACAGAATCCATAAAACCCCATGGAAATCCATCAAAATCCAGAAATATTTCTAAAAATTTAAAAAAACTCAAAGAAAACCACAATAACCTAAAATAATTTAATCCCATAAAAACCTAAAACCATAAAAGGCCCTAAAACACTTAAAACCCTAAAACACCGAAAAATACATCAAAAACCACAAAACCCACAAAAACCACATAAAAACATTAAATACCAACTAAAACCTCAAGAAACACTCCAAAACTATAAAATGGTTAAAAATTATAAAAACAATTAATACCTAAAAAATAAATAACCAATAAAACCCTAAAAAATAAAAAATAAAACTCAAAATCAAGAAAAAAACTAAAAACAAATAAAAGTACTAAACCCCCACCCACCAAAAAAATATATAAATACATAAACCCCCATGAAAAAAAAAATCCCAAACAAGATAATAAACACCTAAAAAATGAAAAACATTATTAAAATTCTAAAAACCCTAAATAGAACCTAAAACCTGAAAACTATATAAACCCCCTAAGCCCATAAAACCCATAAAATACAATAAAAACTCAAAAAAACTAATAAAAACTAATTAAATCATTAAAACTCTTTTGGACCCCCTAAAATGTTAAAAAAATCTAAAACCTTTTAAATAATAAAAAACTGAAAATAACTAAAAACCCCAAAACCCCTAAAATCTCTAAAAACACTAAAAACACAAACCCTAAAAATCCATAAAACCCATAAAAAACAATAAAAATTCAAACAAATCCTTGAAATAGATAAAACTATAAAAACCCTATAAACTATAAAAAATACAAAGAAAACATTTAGACCATAAATATATTAAAACACCTAAAAACATAAAAATTCTAAAAACCCAAAAAACCCAAAAACCTATAAAACCATAAAACCCTTAAAAACTATAAATACTATAAAACCCCATAAAACCCTAAAAACCCACTAAAAACTGTAAAAATATTTTAAACCCCTCAAAATAGTAAAAACTATAAAACCATAAAGACACTAAAAACATGAAAAAAACCCTAAAACAAGAAAAACCCTAAAAATATAACAAAACCCTTAAAAACATAAAAATATTTAAAAAGTAGTAAGAAACCCTAAAAATGTAAGAAACCCCAAAAATTGTGAAAAACCCTATGAAATCCTTATAAACATAAAAAAAACTTAAAACCCCTAATAACTTAAAAAACTCTAAAAACCCTAAAAACCATAAAAGAACTTAAAAACACTTAAAACCCCTAAAAACACAAAATCTTCGAAATATCTTAAAAATACATAAAACCCCATTAAAATATAAAATATCACTAAAAACTATAATAACCACTCAAACACCATAAAGTGGTAAAAATTCTAAAAACCTAATAACCCCTAATAACTCAAAAAAACCCAAAAACGAAAAAAATTCAAAAAAAGCAAAAATCCCTCAATAACCCTAAAAACACTGAAAAGCCATTAAATAACTAAAAACACATAAAATTCATTTAAAATCACAAAAAAACCATCAAAACATAAAAACCCCAGAAAACCCAAAAACCCCCTAGGAAAACTTTAAAAACCTAAAAACACTTGAAACCCCTAAAAACCTAAAAGACACTAAGAACCCTAAAAACCATAAAAAACCCTAAATACTATAAAACCACAAAACACTAAAAAACATAAAAAAAATAGAAAAACATGTTAAAACCTAATAACCCACCAAAACTTTAAAAACCCTTTAGACCACTAAATCATTAAAAAATAATAAAATCCGTAAAACTATAAAAAAATATAAAAACAATATAAAAACTCCAAAACTATAAAACCACCTAAAACCCTCAATATCTCTAAAATTCATAAAATCCATAAAATCCTAAAAACCCACAAAAATCTCTAAAAACGTAAAAAAACACTGAAAACCATAAAAAAATAAATCCTAAAAACACTTAAATCCATAAAAGTCTTAATTTTTTTAAAAAAATCTATAATACCCTTAATGACATTAAAAATCCTAAAAACGCCTAGAACCAAAAAAACACCTTAAAACCTTAAAAATTCATACAAACACATAAAACCACAAAGAAGACACTAAAAACGCCATAAACCATTTAAACCCCTAAAAACATGAGATCCCCCATAAATTCTTTAAATCCTTACAAAACTCAAAAAAATACTCAAAAAACTCTAAAAAATTGAAAAAACAATAAAACCTAAAAAAAACCCTAAAACCCCTCAAATTCCCTAATAACACTAAAAAAATAAACATCCAAAAAAATCCCCAAAAATACATAAATCATAAAACCCCTAAATACCTAGAAAAACCCATTGAATACATTAAAAACCTAAAAACTGAAGAAAAAAAACTATGGAAGATACAAAAACCGAAAAACCTACTAAAAACCATAAAATCCACTAATAACTGAAAAAACACATAAAATCCTTTAAAAACCCTAAAACCACAAAAAACTATAAACACCCATCAAACCCCCAAAATGTTATAATTATTTTTTGGAAACCATAAAAAACAAATAAACTCCAAAACACCTAAAATAAAAAATACTATAAAACCCTAAAAACCTTAAAAATCAATAAAAATCATCAAATTATGTAAAAAACCGAAAAAAACATATAAATCCAAAAATAGATCTAAAATCATTAAATCATATATAATATTAAAATATTAAAATTCCCTAAGAAAACCGTAAAAACCAAAAAAAACTTTGAAAACCTCCAAAAACCTAAAAAACCTGAAAAACATAGAAAATATAAAAACACAAAAGAGACCCTAAACCCCCTAAAAACTATAACACCCCCAAAAAACCTTAAAAAATCTATAACCCCCAAAAACCCTAAACCCATAAAAACAACGAAAAAACACTAAATATCCATTAAACCCATAAAAACCGAAACAATTCAAAATACCATTTAAACCCTAAAAAACAAAAATACCCTAAAACCACAAAAAACTCATAAAATCCCCAAAACTCCAAAAATCCTTAAAACCCAAAAAAGAGAAAAAAAATCTTAAAAAATCATAAATAAATACCTAAAAACGTAAAAACCTCTAAAACACCTGAAATACCCGAAGAAAACCATAGAAACAAAAAATTACTTAAACCTCTAAAAACCAAAAAACACTAAAAACACTAAAACTCGTTAAAAGCATTAGAAATCATAAAACCCCATAAAACCTTAAAAAAACTAAAAAAATTCAAACCTTATAACAGGCTAATAAATCTAAAAACCCTTTAACCCCAAAAATATTAAAAAACAGAAAAAATCCATAAACCCCTGAAAAAATCAAAAATTCCTAAAAACCTTAAATGTTTTAGGATTTTTTTGGTTAGTTTGGGGTTTTTATATATTTTTAGAGTTTTTTAGGGTCTTAGGGGTTTTGATGTTTTTTTATTTTAATGTTTTTGTAAGGGTTTTATGGATTTTTTATTGGGTTTTTTCAGGATTTTAAGGTTTTTATGATTTTTGGTATTTTTGGGATTTTTTAGTATTTTATCAGCTTTTATGGTTTTTTGATATTTTGTGTGTTTTAAAGGTTTTCAGTTTTTCAGAATTTTTAGTTTTTTTGGGATCTTAAGTGTTCTAGGTTTTTTGGGTTTTGTTTGGGGTTTTATGGTTTTTTTACGTTTTTTTGGATTCTTAGGGGTTTTTAGGTTTTTTTATAATTTTTTAGATTTTTAGGATTTTTAGGATATTTAGGTGTGCTAATGGTTTTTATTGTTTCATTGGGTTTTAGGTTTTTTTATATTTTTTTAATGATTTTATAGTCTTTTAGAATTTTATATGTTTTTTCTTCATTTTCGGGGGTATTTATATTTGTTAGTGGTATTTATGGTTTTTATGGTTTTTTAATTTTTATAACGTTTTTATGTGTTTTTATATTATTTAAAGGTTTTAGGGTGTTTTTTATGTTTTTATAAGTTTCATATTTTTTGTGGTTTAAATATATTTTTTTACGGTTTTCTTAGGGGTTTTCAGGTTTTTAGTATTGTTTATGTTTTTATGAGCATTAAAGTATTTTTAGGATTTAATGGCTTTTTAGATTTACATGGGTTTTAGGGTATGGGGTATTTTAATTTTTTTTGGTATTTTTAAGTGTTTAGGGGTTTTAAGACTTTTATGGTTTTTAATGTTTTCTTCGGATTTTCCAATTTTTAAGGTGTTTTTAAATGTTTTAGGATTATTAATTTTTTATGGTTTTTAGGATTTCTTTGTGTATTTAGGGTTTTCTTGAGTTTCTGTATGGTTTTAGTGTTTTTAACATTTTTAAAGGCTTGATGTTTTTTTAGTTTTTTTAGTTTTTTAGTTTTTTTAGGTTTTTTATTTGTTTTTATGTTTTCTTGGTATTTAGGGGTTTTATGGTTTTTAGATATCCATTGATATTTTTAGGGTTTTATGGTTTTTTATTTTTTTATGTTTTTAGGTGTTCTAAGTGAATTTAGATTTTTTAGTGTTTTTTAAATTTTTAGGGGTTTATTGGTTTTTAAGGTTTTTGAGGGGGTTTAGTGTTTTTTATTATTTATAGTTTTTCTTATTTTCTTTGTGTTTTAAGGGTTTTAGATATTTAAGTTTTTCTTAGGGGTTTTCAAGGTTTTTATTAGTATTTAAATTTTTAATTATTTTTAGATATTTTTAGTATTATTATATATTTTTATGATTTTTAGGGATTTTTAAGGTTTTATGGATTTTAGTTTTTATAGGGTCTTTGGTTTTTTTGTTTTTAGGGTTTTATGTGCATTTAAATTTTAACAAATTTCTTATTATTCTTCAAGGTTTTTAGTTTTTTTATATTCATATATATTTTTATAGGTTTTTTATGATAATATATTTTTTAGGGTTTTTAGGGATTTTGAGGGGATTTAGCGGTTTTTTCATGGGGTTTTGGATTTTTACAGTGTTTTTAAGGGTTTTAAGGTTTTTAGAGTTTTTAAACATTTTAGGGGTTTAAAGAAAATATAGAGTAGATGCCCGATTTTTTGGGTTTTATGGGTTTTTAGGGTTATTTAAGGTTTTTAATTTTTTTATGGTTTTAGGGGTTTTAGGGTTTTCAGAGACTATAATGTTTTTGGGGGTTTTAGCTTTATTAATTTTTTGGTGATTTTTAACTATTTTTTTTGTTTTGATGGATTTCTTGAGGATCTTATAGTGTTTCTAGATATTTTATAGGATTTTTATGGGTTTTTTGATTTTAGATATTTTTAGGGGTTCTAGGGGTTTTAGAATATTAATATTTGTAAGAGTTAGAAGTGTTTTTAGGTTTTTAGTGTTTTCTTAATATTTTTATGGTCATTATGGTTTTATGTTTTTAGGTATTTTTAGGTATTTAAAAGGATTATTTTTTTAGCGGTTCTTTGGATTTTTAGGGGTTTTAGGTTTTTTAGTGTTTTTTAGGGGTTTTAGGTGTTCTTTGATTTTTAGGGTTTTAGGGGTTTTTTAGTTTATAGGTTTTATGGGGGTTTAGAGATTTTTAATGTTTGTTGCGGTTTATGGGGAATTTATATATTTTAGTGTGTTTTTTGGTTTTCATGTATTTTTAGGGTTTTTTAGGTTTTTATTGTTTTAGGGTCCTTTTAGGGGTTTTAAGAAACACTTTATAATGCTAAAAAACCATAAAACCTTAAAACTTACAAAAACCATAAAACACCTAAAATACCCTAATATCCTAGTCATAGCCATTATTTTCCATAAAATACCCTAAACTATCAATATCCTTAAAAACCCTAAAAATCCATAAAAATATATTAAAACCCCTAAAAATCCCTAAAAATGTAAAATAACTTTAAAAATCCTGAAAACCCCAATTAACACATTAAAAAAACTAAAAACTCCTAAAACCAATAAAAAACTAAAAATATATTAACAACCATAAAATATCCTATAAGAACTAAAATCCATAAGACCATAACCTCCCCCCCCCAAATAAAAACCCCTAAAAACCCAAAAAAACCCTTAAACCTACCAAAAAAATCTAAAAAACCTTTAAACCTGTAAAAAACATTAAAAAAATAAAGAACCTTACAACCCCTAAAAATTTAAAAAAACAATAAAAAACCAAAAGAATCATAAAAACACTAATAACCCTAAAAACCCAAAAAAAACCCCTTGTATTCCCTAAAGACCATAAAAACTATAAAAATAAAAAAATGTCCATAATAATATATAAAAACATAAAAAACCTAAAAAAACTCTAAAATATCCTAAAAAGATATGAAAAAACTAAAAAACACATAAATCCCCTAATAACCTAAAAATAGATAGAAATGCTAAAGACCCTAAAATCCCTAAAACATCCCAAAATCTCGAAAAAACTATAAATAACCATAAATGCATAAAACCCCAAAAAACCTAAAAAATCACCCAAACATTCATAAATAAGTAAAAATCCCTAAAAATAATGAAAACACTAGGAAAATCCTTAAAAATATAAAAAACATAAAACCCCTAAAAATCTAAATATTCTAAAAACCCATAAAGAGACTAGAAACACTAAAACCCCCTAAGAACCATAAAAACAACTAAAGACCCAAAAAACCCATAAAAACCTATAAAAACCCATAAAAACCATATAATTTAATAAATACTTTAAAAACCTGTTAAATCTAAAAAATGTAAAAAAATCTATAAACCTTAAAACCTTATAAAAGTTAAAAATATATTAAAATCCCAATTATACCATGAAAATGACAATAACCCTAAAAAACCAAAAACCCTTCAATATCCCTAAAAATGAATAAACCATAAAAATCCTAAAAAAATCTTAAAGATCCCCTAAAACATTAAAAAAACAAAAAAAAACAAAAAAAATACTAAGAAAATCATAAAAAACTGAAACAATAAAAGCCCCTAAAAGTAAATATGCTAAAAACAAAAAAAAACCCTAAAAACAAAGACCCCCACCGCCATAAAATTCCATTAAAACCGTAAAACCCATCAATGTCTTAAAATATCACCAAAATACGTAGAAATGTAAAACCCCCTAAAAACTATGAAAAAACCATATAAAACCTTAAATTCCAAAAATACATAAAACCCCTAAAAACCTAAAACACTAAAAACCATAAAAGTGCCATCCCCCCCAACCCCTAAATATGATAAAACCCATAAAACCATAAAACCCATAAAAACCATAAAACCATTAACAATAACTAAACACTATAAGTACCATTTAAACAGAAAAAATGATAAAAAACTCTAAAAAACCATAAAATTTCTAAAAACTAAACAAACACGAGAAATCCCAAAAAAAATCTAAAATTCAAGAAAAATACCAAAGACCCTCAAAATCCATTAAAACCCTAAAAACCATGGAAAAACGAAAAAATCCTTAAAAATCACTAAAAATAAAAAAACCTAAAGACAATTAAAATCCTTAAGAAAGAAATAAAAACCTAAAAAATTAAAACTCATAAAAACCAATAAGATTATATAAGAAATAAAATACCATAAAACACCCCAAAACACCTAAAAACACAGAAAATTACTCAAATTTGTAAAAAAATAAAATTTAAAGAATCCCTAAAATACCAAAATATGTAAAAAAACCCTAAAACCTATAAAAACCCTAAAAAACATAAAAACCTAAAAATAATTAAATCCCCTAAAAAATATATAAAATGATAAAACCATAAAAGACAGTGAAAACACTAATACCCCATAAAAACCATAAAAACATTAAAAACCCATAAAATCCAAAAGACCACTAAAAACTCATAAATGAATTTAAATGGAAAAAAATGTTAAAAAAACACTAAAACATTAAAGGCCAAAAAATATCAATAGAAACCTAAAATCCAAATACAATAAACAAAAACCCAAAAATCCATTAAAATCTAGAAAACCCTTAAAAACGCTAAAACCCATAAAAATCCTAAAACTCCTTAAAATCCCTAGAAAGGTAAAAAACCCTGAAAACCCTAAATAAAAATAATGAAACCATAAAAAACTACTAAAACATAAATCCCCTAAAAACATATAAAATACTAAAAACCATAAAAAACCTAAAACTCTAAAAGCCTTGACAAATTCCAAAAAACACTAAATACCATAAAATCATAAAATTCTCTAAAAACACTAAAAATTTAAAAACCCTAAAAACCCAAAAAACCTTAATAAAACCATAAAAACATAAAAAAATTTAAAACCCTGAAAACCACTAAGAAACCCTCAAAAAAATTACACTTTAAACCCCTAAAAACATAAATAACTACAAAAAACCCTAAAAGACGCCAAATAACTATTAAAAAATCTAAAACCATTTAAAACACTATAATGTTAAAAATTATAAAAAAACAAGTTTGTTATAAACTGTTAAAAATCCAAAAAACAATAAAATACAATAAAATCACTAAAAATCCATAAAAACACCAAAAAATGTAAAAATCAAGAAATAACCTATATAACAATATCAAATCCTTAAAAACCTCAAAACACATTAAACTAATAAAAAAATAAAACACACTAAAAACCATAAAAAAATCCTAAAGTTTCTAAAAACCCTAAATCCCTAAAAAATCTTTAAAAATACTAAAAAATATTAAAATTCCTAAATAAGGCCTAAAAACCCCTTAAAATATAAAAAACTATAAAAACATGAAAAAATAAAAGAAAACCTTCAAAACAAAAAAACACATAAAATCCCTTAAAAACTAAAAGTGATAAAAACCCTAATAGATCCTAAAAACCTAAAACCCCGAAACCCCCTAAAAAATAAAAACCTAAAAACCATGAAAACCCCTAAAAACCTAAAAAAACCCTAAAACCCATAAATCCCACCCCATAAAAAATCTAAAAAGCATTAAACCCCTAAAAAAATTAAATAACCATAAAAACCATAAAAATAATAAAAACCTCATAAACCCCTATAACCCGAAAAAAACCCATTAAAAGCCTACAAAACCATAAAAATCCCTAAAAATCGTAAAAACTATAAATATATGAAAAAAATCCTTAAAAATAAAAAAAATTAAAAAATTAAATAAAATCCCAAAAAATCGCAATAAAACCATAAAAACTAAATAAAATTGAAAACCCAAAAAATCATAAAATGGTAAAAACCCAAATGAATCCACTCAAACCAAAAAAACCAAAAAAAATCCCTAAAACCTTAACAAACCATGAAAATCGTAAATAATCCCCAAAAAATCTAAAAATGTGAAAAATCTGAAAAACATGAAAAATATTAATAAAACCGTAAAAACCCTAAAAAAATTCAAAATCCTAAAAAACCTAAAAAATTCTAAAAACATTAAAATACCCTAAAAACTTAAAAACAACAAAAAACCATAAAAACCCTAAAATCCGTAAAAAATAGTAAAAACCCAAAAAACCTCAAAAACCAATTAAACATAAAAAACCCATTAAACCAAAAAAAGTGTCTAAAAAGTCGAGAACCCCTAAACCCATAAAATCTCAAATAACCCTAAGAACCAAAAAATGATAAAACCATACAAAAATCGGAAAACCCTCAAAATCATCAAAAACACTAAAACCATACAATTGCTAAAAATTCCCTAAAAATCCATAAAAAGTAAAAAACCCAAAACTTCCTGAAAACCCCTAATAAAACCTTAAAACCCAAAAAACACTTATAACCACTAAAAACTCATAAATTGATAAAAATATGAAAAGTCCCTATAACCCCTATAATCCTAAAAAACACAGAAAAAACCATAATACCTATAAAAACAATAAAAACTTACTAAATAATATAAAAATATTTTAAATCCATATAAAATATAAAAATCTCTAAAAACCAAAAAAATACTAATAATTTCAAAAAAAACCTGATACCTCCAATATAAAAAATAAAAACCAAAAAATCATAAACCCTTCAAACCGATCTAAATCCTTAAAACCCCAAAAAACCACAAAAAATACTAAATGTTCCCTAAAAATCCCTTATACATAAAAAACTCTAAAAACACCGAAATACCCTGAGAAAACAGTAAAACCTAAAAACATTTAAAACATATTTAAAAACTAAAGATAAAAGATCCCCTAAAAATCCCTAAAAGGCCATTAACCCCATAAAAATCACTAAAACCTTTAAAAATACCAAAACACAAATAAAAATCTAAAAACCCTGATATTACAAAAATGTTAAAGTACTCAAAGAAAACCTGAAAAAACATAAACACCTCAGAAAACCCTAATACACAAAAAACAAAAAATCCCAAAAACCCTAAAATTCCCCTAAAACCACTCAAAAATCACAAAAAAACAAAAAAAAAAGTTAAAATAATAAATAATCCCTAAAAATATAAAATTCCCAAAAACCCATCACAAACAAAAACAAAACATTAAAAACTAAAAACACATAAAATCTCTAAAAACATAAAAAATGATAAAAGCACCAAAAACCCCAAAAAACCCAAAAAACCAAAAACCCCAAAAAACATTATAAACCCTTACAACCCATAAAACTCGTAGACCACTAAAAACTCTAAATACACTTCAAATGGAAAAAAATTAGAAAAAAATATAAACACCCATAAAACACTATTTTTTTTTAAAAACCTTAAAAAAGAAAAAATCATAAAAATCCTGAAAATCCCTAAAAAACATTAAAAATAACATAAATCCGCTAAAGATCTAAAAAAATAATACCCATAAAAACCGTAAAAAATTACAAAAACCCCTAAACACCAAAAAAAACTTAAAGACCCTAACACCCCAAAACCCATAAAAAACATAAAAACACAATAAAAAAATAAAAACCCTTCAAACCCATAAAAGGGTTAAAAACTCTAAAAACCCTTTAAAACCCTTAAAAACTAAAAAATAACCATAAAGCCCAAAAAAATCCCCAAAAACCTTAAAAACCCTAAAATCCCTAAAAAACCCAAAAATCCATCAAAATCCTTAAAATCCCTAAAATTCATAAAAATCCAAAAAAATCCCTAAAAGATCTAAAAACATAAAAATCCCTAAAATCCTTGAAGCACCCTATGAAAAACTCAAAAACATAAATAAAACTTATATCCCAAAGAAAAACATAAAAACAAATAAATGATAAAAACCCTAAAAACACAAAAAACCTGAAAAACCAAAATCCCATAAAACATAAAAAAACAATAAAATTAATCAAACCCATAAAAACCAATAAAAAATAAAATAAACCTCTAAACACCTAAAATTTTAGAAAATATGAAAACTGTAAAAACCCATAAAAATTTAAAAAAACAAACTAAGACCAAAAACCCAAAAAAATCCCTAAAGCAATTAGAATCTCTAAAAACTCTAAAAAATAATGAAAATCCCAAAATTCCGTTAAAATACAAGTAAACATAAAAACCCCAAGTAATCCAAAAAACCCCTTAGAAAAAATTAAAAACCTAGAACATATAAAAACCCTCATAACTAAAAACACAAAGAATTAGAATGAACACTAAAACAATAAAACCCCTAAAAACCCTCAAAGTTCCTAAAACCCCTAATAAACATAAAAACCAATGAATCCCAAAACAACCACGAAAAAATAAAAAACCCTAAAAAAATTGAAAACCCCTATGAAAACCTTTAAATTCTAAAATACCTAAATCCCCTAAAAACCATAATAATCCAAAAAACTATAAAAGACCTGAATACCCCTAAAAACATAAAACCCCTAAAAACCATTAAAATCCTAGAAACCCATAAAAACACAAAACCCAAAAAAACTATAAAATCTCATTAAACCACTAAAATTTTTAAAAAATTAAAAAAACATTAAAATCCCTAAAACTAAAATCCCCAAAAAACTATAAACCACCCCAAAACCCCTAAAAACCGAAAAAATCATAAAAAACCAAAAATAAATCCCTATAAATAACTAAATACATAAAACCCTATAAATAATGAAAACCCCTTCGAAAAAATTTAAAAAACTAAAAACAATCAAACCGTTAATACCACTAAATTATGCTAAAAACCCTAAAAACCCCTAAAACCCATATAGCCCTCAAAATAAAAAAAAAACTAACAACAATAAAAACCCTTAAATTCCCTTAAAACCCTTCATAAATAAAAAAAATACTTAAAATGTAAAATACACTAAAATCCATCAAAACCCTAAGAAAATCATAAAAATAAAGAAACATTTGATAAAGCTAAAAAATCCTAAAACATTAAAACTTACAAAAACCATAAAATACCTAAAATACCCTAATATCCTAGTCATACCCATTATTTTAAATAATATACCATAAAACTATCAATATCTTTAATAACCCTAAAAATCCATAAAAATATTTTAAAACCCCTAAAAATTCCTAAAAATGTAAAATAACTGTAAAAATATTGAAAACCCCAATTAACACATTAAAAAACTATAATCTAATAAAACCAATAAAAAACCGAAAATATATTAAAACCCATAAAATATCCTATAATCCCTAAAATCCATTAGACCATAACCCCCCCCAAATAT
This sequence comes from Viscum album, assembly GCA_963277665.1. Lineage (NCBI taxonomy): Eukaryota > Viridiplantae > Streptophyta > Magnoliopsida > Santalales > Viscaceae > Viscum > Viscum album. The sequence continues at coordinate 396,137,849 of OY728157.1, forward strand.
AAAAACCCCTAAAAACCCAAAAAAAGCCTAAAACCCACCAAAAAAATCTGAAAAACCTTTAAACCCGTTAAAAACATTGAAAAAATAAAGAACCTTACAACCACTAAAAAAATTAAAAAAACAATAAAAAACCAAAAGAATCATAAAAACACTAACACCCATAAAAACCCTAAAAACTCTTGAATTCCTTAAAGACCCTAAAACCCATAAAATTCAGAAAAAAATCATAATGATATATAAAAACATAAAAAACCTAAAAAACTCTAAAATATACTAAGAAGATATGAAAAAATGAAAAACAGGCATGGACGCAGTTTGCTTTCCTGGGTCTACTTTCTTGTTCATGGACCTTGCTGTTGATGAAGGTATGGTCACACTTTGATGTGTTTTCTTTGATCTACTGGTCTGCGTGTGGTTTACTGGTGGTTGGCCTGGTTTTGAGTTGCTATTCTACTTAATGCGTTTTGGATACTGTTTTGGTTTCGATGTGGATGTTGGATATCGGTTCTGTTGGGTGGTGCTATTTTTTGTTATGTTGTTGTTGATGGTTATATATTGTTGGAGAGGGACCTTCTTGGTGAGAAGGTGCTGGGTGCTGGACCTTGTAAGATTGGATGCGGGCCTTTGGTAGGTTATGAGTTGCTGGTTGGTGGTGAATGCCGGATGATGTGTGGTTTTTTTTGGTTTTCGATACTGCTATGGATGATTATGTTGTTGTGCTGCTAGTTGATGGCCGATGTTTGATAGAGAGTAATGATTGATGTGTTCGGTTGCGTTTGTGATGTGGTTTGATGCTGCTGGGTGTGTTTGGTTGTGATGCTAGATTTGGTGATGTTGGTTGATGGGGCTGGTTGGTTTGGATGTATTGCTGCTGCTGTGTTTCTATGAAGATTGTATGTGGTGCTGCTGGATGATGGTACTGGCTGGATGTGACGTGATAATGCCGTTTTTGTGTCTACTTTTGAGTCTTTTCTTTCTTAGTTTTCCTTTTTGGTGTGGGTTGTAAGGGGTTTTTGGGTGCGGGTCGTTTGAACCCTCCCCTCCCTTGTCTCCAGTGTCTCCTTTTTTCTTGCTAATAAAATTGGGGGGACTGGGAATAGCCCAACCCTCACATCTTCCTTGCCCCTAATAACCTAAAAAATTTAGAAATTCTAAAGACCCTAAAAACCCTAAAACCCCTAAAACCCCCCAAAATCCCAAAAATAATCTAAAAAACCATAAAAGCCTAAAACCCCAAAAAACCTAAAAAACCACCAAAAATATCATAAATAAGTAATAATCCGTAAAATAATGAAAACACTAAGAAAAACCTTAAAAATCGAAGAAACAAAAAACCCCTAAAAATCTAAAAATTTTAAAAACCCACAAAGAGCCTAGAAACACTAAAACCCCCCAAGAAACATAAAAACCACTAAAGACCTAAAAACCCATAAAAACTATAAAAATGAATAAATACTTTAAAAACATGTTAAACCACTAAAAATGTAAAAAAATCTAAAAAAACCATAAAACCTTAAAAAAATTAAAAATATACTAAAATCCCAAAAGAACCATGAAAATGAAAATAACCCAAAAAAAATCACAAAACCCTTCAATATCCCTAAAAACGAAAAAACCATAAAAATCACAAAAAATTCATAAATATATTTTAAAACATGAAAAAATAAAATAAAAATACCATGAAAAACATAAAAACCTAAAACCCTAAAAGCCCACTAAAACTAAAAAATGCTAAAAAACAAAAAAAAACCTAAAAACACAAACCCCCACTGCCTTCAAATTACATTAAAACCGTAAAACCAATTAATGTCCTAAAAGATCACCATAATACCTAGAAACATAAAACCCTCTAAAAACTATGAAAAAACCATAGAAAACCTTAAATCCAAAAAATACATAAAACCCCTAAACACCTAAAACACTAAAAACCATAAAAGAGCCACCCCCAAACCCCTAAATTTGAAAAAACCCCTAAAACCATAAAAACTCTAAAAACCATAAAACCATTAACAATTACTAAATACTATAAGTTCCATTTAAACCCAAAAAATGATTAAAAAAATCTCTGAAAAGCCATAAAATTTCTAAAAACAAAACAAACACCTGAAATCCAAAAAAAAACCCTAATTTTCAAAAAAATCCAAATTCCCTCAAAATCCATAAAGACCCTAAATACCATGGAAGAAAATAAATAATCCCTAAAAATACTTAAAAACAAAAAAAACCTAATATCCATTAAAATCCGTAAGAAACAAATAAAAACCTAAAAAATTAAAACTCATAAAAACAAAAAAAATGCTAAAATCAATAAAATACCATAAAACCCCCCAAAACACATAATAACACAGAAAATTCATTTATATCCTTAAAAAATTACAAAATCCCTAAAATACCAAAATATGTAAAAAACCCTAAAACCTATAAAAACCCTAAAAACATAAAAACCTAAAAATAATTAAATCCTGTAAAAAAATATATAAAATGATAAAACCCTAAAACACAGTCAAAACCCTAAAAACCCATAAAAACCATAAAAACATTAAAAACCAATAAAACCCTAAAGACCACTAAAAACTCTTAAACAACATTAAATGGAAAAAATGTTAAAAACACTAAAAACACTAAAAACATTAAAGGCCGAAAAATATCAATAATAACCTAAAATCAAAATACAAAGAGAAAAAACCCAAAAAACCCTTAAATTCTTGGACACTACTAAAAACGCTAAAAACCCATAAAAATCATAAAACCCATAAAAATACCAAAAAAGGTAAAATACCCTGAAAACCCTGAATAAAAATAATGAAACCATAAAAACTTACTAAAAAATATATTCCCTAAAAACATAAAAATACTAAAAACCATAAAAAATCTAAAACCCTAAATGCCTTGAAAAATCCCAAAAAACACTAAATACCACAAAATCATAAAATTATCTAAAAACACTAAAAATTTAAGAACCCTAAAAACCTGAAAACCCTTAATAAAACCTTAAAAACATAAAGACACTATAACCCCCTAAAAAATTAAAAAGTATAAAAATATAAAATTCCACAAAAACCATAAAACCTCTAAAAACAATAAAACCCATGAAAACCTTAAAAACATAAAAAAAACTATAAAAACCATTAAAAACTTCTAAATTCTATAAAACACATTTTAGACCCTAAAAATGTTAAAAAACATTAAAAACCATAAAACCTATAAAAACCTAAAAAAATAATAATAACCCAAAACATATAAAAACCATAAAACCCTAAAAACCAAAAAACACTTAGAAATCGTAAACACCCTTAAAATCAATAAAACAATAAATATCAATAAATATCAATAAAAATCATAAAAATATATAAATATCCTTAAAAAAATTAAAAACCCTAAAAACCCTGAAACCCACAAAAGAAAACTTGAATATCATAAAAACACATAAAACCTTTAAAAAATTAAAAACCGTTAAATGCTTTAAAAGACCACAAATACCATAAAACCCCTAAGATCCATAAAAATTTCAAAATCCTTTAAAACCCATAAACAAATAAAAACCACTAAAAATTACAAAAAATCCATTAAAACCCAAAAAATGTTAAAAAAACAATAAAAATGTTAAAAATCCTAATAAAATATAAAAACCATAAAAACCCAAAAGCCCAAAAAACCCAAAAAACCCAAGAAAACCCTAAAACCCATAAAAACATAAATATAATAAAAAATACCTAAAATGTATAAAACTTTAAAATCCTTATGAAAACATTAAATTATAAAAAGAACTAATAATACCTAAAACCCTAAATTCGTTTTGGCTGTTGTTTTGGTTTCGATGTGGATGTTGGCAATCGGTTCTGTTGGGTGGTGCTGTTTTTTGTTCTGTTGATGCTGATGGTTCTATGTTGTTGGAGAGGGACTTTCTTGGTGAGAAGGTGTTGGGTGCTGGACCTTGTGAGATTGGATGCGAGTCTTTGGTTGGTTATGAATTGCTAGTTTCTGGTGAATGATTGATATGTGGTTGTTTGGTTTTTGATACTACTGCGGATGATTCTGTTGTTGTGTTACTAGTTGTTGGTTTCTATTTGTTGGAAGGTGATGTTTTTTGTGTTCGGTTGTGCTTGTGCAGTGGTTTGGTGCTGCTGGTTGTGTTTGGTTGTGACGTTGGATTTGGTGATGTTGGTTGCTGGGGCTGGTTGGTTTGGATGTATTGCTACTGGTGTATTACTATGTTGATTGGATGTGGTGCTTCTGGATGCTGGTACTGGCTGGATGTGACGTGATGATGCCGCTGTTGTGTCTGTTTTTGAGTCTTTTTCTTTGTTTGTTTTTAATTTATTAGTGTGGGTTATAAGGGTTTTTGGGTGTGGTTCGTTTGACCCCTCCCCTCCCCTGTTAGTTGTGTGTCCTTTTGTCTTGCTAATAAATATGGGGGGGCGTGAATAGCCCGAACCTCACATCTTCCTTGCCCAAAAAATGATAGAGACCCTAATAAACCTAAAACCCCTAAAACCCCAAAAAACAATAAAATCCATAAAAAAATATATAACACCCTCAAAACAAAAAAAAATCCTAAAGACCACTAAAATAAATAAAAACCCTTAAATTCCCTAAAAATATTAAAGACTATGGATTACATTAAAACCCATAAAAAATCTAAAAAACCAAAAAACCCAAAAAAAACCAGAAACCCACTAAAAACCCTACAAATATAAAAATCCCTAAAAACCATAAAAAACATGAAAAATCCTAATGAAATCCCAAAAATCCCAAAAACATAAAAAACATAAAACCTTGACAAACCCTAAGAAATCATTAAATACATAAAAAAACATAAAAAATAACTAGAAGACCCTACAAATGTACAGAAATATTAAAACCATAGAATACCCTAATAAAACCATAAATACCTAAAAACAGTTTAAACCCCTAAAAATCCTAAAAACCCTAAAAACCCTAAAAACCCTATAAATCCCTAAGAACCCAAAGAACCAAAAAAATCATATATTATGTCTAAAAATACCTAAAAATGTAAAACCCCCAAAAAAACATTGAAAACTTCTAAAAACATAATAACAAAAAAACATGAAAATAATAAAAGCCCTAAAAGACCATAAAACCCTAAAAATCCTAAAAAACCAAAAAACCCTAAAAATATTTAAAAAAAACAAAAACCCCATAAAATGTTCTAAAAACACTAATAACCCTTTAAACCCCTACAAAATTTAAAAACTCTAAAAAAACATAAAACTTTGAAATAAAAACAAAAAAACCCTGAATAAGTAAAAACATCATAAAAACCATAATGACCCTAAAAACCCAAAAACCCCTTAAATCTCTAAATACCATAAAATCCTAAAAAATCCTAAAAATACTTAAAAAAATAAATAGATAAGACCCTAAAAATCCCTAAGAAAAAAAATTCAAAACTGTAATACACATTAAATATCTAAAAACCTAAAAAGGATAAAAACCCTAAAAGACCCTAATAGCCCTAAAACACCTAAAAACTCTAAACAAACTAAAAACCACTAAATAAATATAAAATCTATTTAAACCCATAAAAATGTGAAAAAATTAAGAACCCTTAAAAATTATACAAAACATTGAAAAACATTAAAAACATAAAAACACATAAAAAAAAATTATAAAACCATAAAATCCCTAAAACCCTAAAAACCCGTAAAAATCTAAAAAATCCCTAAAAATCCTTAAAAATACATAAAATTTTAAAACCCTCCAATCCTCTAAAATAACCTCACAAACATAAGAACACTTAAAACCCTTAGAAACATAAAAAACCTGAAAACATAGAAGTCTTTAAAAACCCCAAACCCCCAAAAACCATAAACCTCTAAAAACTATACAAACCAAAAAAACTAATAAAATATTTAAAACCCTTATACCTCTAAAATCATGAAAACCCCATAAAAATCCCTCAAAACATAAAATACCCTAAACATCTAGAAGAATTATAATAAAACTATAAAACCCTAAAAACCCTAAAAACATGGAAAAACCTAAAAACCACTAAAACCCCTAAAAACTGCAAATCCCCTAAAATCCCTAAAACCCATAAACCACTCAAAACCCCCAAAAATACAAAAACAATAAAAAAATAAATAATGGATAAAAACCCCTTGAAACATAAAAACCATAAAAATAATGAAAACCCTAATGAATAAAATATAAATCTAAAACACATAAAAGCACTAAATATCTAAGAATGCAAAAAACACTAAAATACTCTGAAAACCATAATACACCTAAAAACCATAAAAATTGTTAAAACCCTTAAACAACCTTAAAACCCATAAAATATAATAATACAACTAAAAACTAAAAACTTTTTAAAACCTTATTAAAATTAAAAAACTCTTACAACCCATAAAAATTCAAAAAAATAAAAGAAACCATAAAACCTAAAAAAAACCATAAAAACACTGAAAACCCTAAGAACCTTCAAAATTCCTAACAACTATAAAAATCCTAAAAAATCATTAAAAATTACAAAACATAAAAAAATACCTAACCCACCTGAATTGCATTAGAAAAAACTTAAAAACCTAAATACAATTAAGACCCATAAAACGTAAATATCTCTAAGAAGCATAAAACAACCAAAAAATCTTAAAACCTCTAAAAACCAGAAAATCCTTAAAAACCCATAGAAACCCAAAAACCCACTTGAAACTATAAACCCCATTAAACCCCAAAAAATGTTAAAATAAAATAAAAACCATAAAAAAAATAAAAAACATAAAAATCCCTAAAAACAAAAAAACCATAAAATCCCTAAAACCCATAAAACACTAAAAACCTTCAAAATCCAAAAAAACCATATAAATCATGAAAAATACATAAATCCGCTAAAAAAAGCCTTAAAACCATGAAAACAACTATCAAAATAATAAAGACCATAAATTACATAGAACCCCTAAAACCCAAAAAATGCTAAGAACCCTAAAAAATCATAAATTTTTTAAAACAACCTAAAAACCCTCAAAGTCCCTAAAAACCCTTAAATCTCAATTTTTTTTTAAAAAACTGTAAAAATTTGTAAGAACATTAAAACCCATAAAAAACATAAAACCTATAAGAATCACTAAAAACCTTAAAAGATACTAAAAATCAAAAAACTATAAAAATATATTAAAACGCATAACAATTTTTAAAAATAAACAAACCCTTAAAACCATAAAATCACTAAAACCTCCTAAAACCATTTAAAAATTGAAAAACATTAAAATAGCTACAAATGTTTAAAAAAATCTAAAAAATTAAATAATACCTAAAATTCTAACAACACATAACCACCTTAAAACCCCTAAAGTCCCTCAAATTCCATGGAAACCCTAAAAAACCCACAAAAAATCCTAAAAATATATTATAATCCCTAAAGACAGGAAAAGTCATAAAAATATAAAAAACACAAATTAAAATACAAAAAAACACTTTAAACCCCTAGAACCCTTAAAATGATAAAAACCCTTCAAAACCCTAAAACCCCTAAAAATCATAACTAGCAAAAAAAGACAAAAAAATACGTAACAGCGTAAAAACCCTAAAAACCTGAAAAACACTTAGAAAATTTTAAAAACCTAAAAACACTTAAAACCCCTAAAAACATTTGAAAAGATAAAACCCTAAAAAGATGCTAAAAACACTAAGAACCCCTAAACCCATAAAAACCCCTTAAAACCGTAAAAAAAACCAAAACACCAAAAAACCAACTATAAACTCTAAAAATACTTAAACCCATATTAATAATAATAAATAACTATAAAAGCCTTAAAAAACTGAAAAACCCATAAAAACAGTAAAAACCATAAAAACCGAACACCCTAAAAATATAAAAATCCCTAAAAATTGTAAAATCATAAAACGACCAAAAAATACCTAAAAATGTAGAAAACCCAAGAAAACCCATAATAAAACCTTAAAATAATAAAACACTTTAAACCAATAATGACCTAAAAATTTTAAAACCCAAAATGAACTTATGAACCCCTAAAAACATTAAAAACCATGAAACCCCATGAAAACCACTGAAAAACAAAAAAACTATAAAACCCCATTAAATCCCTAAAATGGTAAAAAACCATAAAAATATAAAAAATAAGTCCCCCTAAAAACCGAAAAAACAAAACAAAACAACCCAAAAATATCCCAAAACCTCTAAAAACATAAAAATCCCTCAAATCCCTTAAAACCATAAAAATCCTAAAAAATCCCTAAAAATCCATAATGTCATAAAAATACTAATAACATTAAAAACCACCTAATAAAACATTAAAAATCCTAAAATCACTTAAAACCCCTAAAAAATAAAAAATATAACAACCCTAAATACTCTAAAAACCCAAAAAACCATTAAAACCCCTAAAACCCTTAAAAACATAAAACCCATAAAAACCCTAAAACCACTAAAATAACTAAAATCCATTAACCGCTTCAAAATGTTAATAGATTCAAAAAACAATAATATACCTAAAAAACTGACAAAACCAAAAAACTAAAAAACCATAAAAACTCTAAAAATCCTAAAAAACAGTAAAAACACTAAAATTCAAATAAAAAACACAAAAAACATAAAAATATCAACATTAAAAACTCAAAAAACTCTGAAAAACCTTATGAAAACCGGAAAAAATATAAAATCATTATAACCCCTTAAAACGCTAAAAACCCTAAAACATCATAAAAACCCTAAAACCCCATAGAAACCTTCAAAACCCATAAAATTATTAAAAACTAATAAAAACCCATAAATCCCAAAATATCTATAAACATTAAAAACCAATAAAACCACTAAAAACTTAAAAAAATATAAAAAACATTGGAAACCCAAAAAAACCCAAAAAAACCACAAAAAAATAAACCTAAAAACAATAAAAACCCTCAAAATCCTCAAAATCCCTAAAAACATAAAAATACAAAGAATAAATAAAAAAACTAAAAAAACCATAAAAATACTAAATGTCCCAATTAAAACCATAAAAGCCTAAAAAAAATTAAATCTCTAAAAAATAAAAAAGCTAAAAACCCTAAAAAACACTAAAAATCCCTAAAAACCATCAAAAACCATAAAACCAAAAAAACACATAAAAATATTAAAAATGATTAAAAATCCAAAAAAACATAAAAACCTTTAAAACCCTACAAATCTATAAGAAAAATATTAACAACTAAAAAAACTAAAAATGCTAAAAACATAAAAATTCTAAACAACAATAAGAGACCCTAAGAACACTAAAACCCCCTAAAAACATAAAATCCTTAAAAACCATAAAACCCATAAAAACCATAAAACCCAATGAAAACCTTAAAAAACACTAAAAACTATAAATCCCTTCAGACCACTAAAAATGTTAAAAAATATAAAAAACCATAAACCCCTAAAAACCCTAAAATCCCTAAAAATCCATAAAACTTTAAAAACACATAAGAATCCTAAAAAATCACTAGAAATGTATAAAAATGTAAATAACCTAAAAACATTAAAACCCCTAAATAAATCATTAAAAACACTTAAAACTCATAAAAACCCTTAAATTAATAAAACCCCTAAAACCCTAAATAAGTCTAATAACCCTAAAACCAATAAAAACTCTAAATACCTAAAAACATTACAAACTCATAAAACCTGAAAAACAAAAAAACAATAAAACCCATTAAACCCCTAGAAATGTTATGAAAACACCTAAGATGACGTCTCTTCCACTCTTTCATGATTTGTGTTCCCCTCCCCATCTTGCTTGACGATGACATCGACCTCCATGTATCTCTCTCTCCCCTCTACATTGGAGGGGCCTCTGCTAATTCTTTATGATGATGGAACCCTAGTCACATTATCGTATCATGAATTACTACCTCATTTTAAACAAACTCATCTCTTCCCTAAGGTGTTGAATCTTTTTGAAGGTCACTCACAGCTTTTGATTTCGATCCAAGAGTTTAATGAATCCTCTTTGCTGAATCGCTTGACACTAGTTTCTTGGTTTCTGAAGTGGCTCCCCTGGTGCATGTTTTTGACAGGTTTGTTATTTAGCATTGGGATTTCTAGGACCCCGATACTATGGGTCTCATTAACCCTGATCACATCATGAATCACTTTCAAAACTAAGGAGGGTCTTGTTCTTTCTTGGATTACGACACCTCAAAGATATAATGTTTCCCACTTCTCCATTTTTTGGTGGATTTTTTATCTTCATCTGAACTATGAATCTCCAATCTTTGAGACATTGTTTTTATTTCTTGTGCTTCCCCTACCTTTTCAAAATTTGTCCATTACTTAAATATTTGGTAATCTGGTGGGAAGGTTCTTATGTGTGGACAACAGGACCCGAGCTCTCTATCATTTTGTTGGTTAGTGGTCATTTTTTGAGATTTATGCTTCTAAGGTACTAGTTGAATTTGTGGGGATTATTTTTAGTGAGGAGATTCGATGGAATCAATGGGTAATTTTTGAGTCATGGTTCGAACTCTGTTCTTCATACTAGAAACTTACGCATCATGATCTGTTCTAGAGTTGTGGTTCTAATGAAAGTGGTGGAGTGAATCTAGCTTAGGTGGTGTCTGGAGAAGGAAGTCAGGTCTTGGTGGAGGTTGGGATGTGGTGGTGCTGAAGGATCCTATGCTTATGCCTCCACAGCCTATGGATAGTGAAGTTTTTGAGTGTTTGAAAAATGATTTGAATGTTAGTTGTGATAAGGAGGTGGTAGTAGAGGCCACATGTGGTATGGGGCCGATGATTGATAAGAATGATAGTGTAAAGGGAAGTAATAATGTTGAGGCAATGCATAATAATGAAAGAGAGTTTTTGAGAAACTGCAGTGGGCAGGCTGACAATAGTGACTTGCAATGAGGAGTAACTTAGAAGGGGGAGGTGGATGAGCATTGGAATGTAGAGTCTATTTGAGCCCCCCCTGAAGCAGGCTTGGGTAGGGTTGTAGGGACCTTGAGCCGCAATAGTGGGCATGATAGCAGTACTCAGTTTAAATATCTAGATTGTGTCTCCATGAGTAATAGTTTCGGGTATCTAGATGTTGTGGAATCATCTGGTAAAGATGCTGTATAGGGGGGATGGCTGAGTAGTGGGGGATGGTAGAGTAGGGGGAGGTGTCTTGGATTGGGCATGACCAGAATCTAGTGGAGAAGCAGGTTGTGTGCTTTGATGAGCCCCCCTAATCGAAGTGTGGGTGACTCTTCGGTGCAAATCACTAGGTGCAGTGGTAAGGGGAGGGATGGAATAAGAGTTCTTACTTTGGTTCACAATAAGGAGTTCCATGCATATTGTGCTGAGGCTGTGAATGGAATCTTGCTACGTGAGAATACTGGATTCACTGGTGAATGAGTTATAGCTCAGGACATGCTACTCGTCATGGTGGTGTGTGGAGGGGCTCCTTCTATTGGAGACCAGTGTGTGGTTCTGCATGACACGATCTTGGTGGAGTGGCCTAGTGTCTGCATTATGGATGAGGCTCAACGATTAGATGAAATTTTTTATGAGGTTAAATGCAGGATCAATTTCAATATGGCCCAGTTCTAGAAGGAGGTGGTTAATGGGGATGTTTCTCTGAAGTGGAATGGTAAGATCATGATAGGGTACACTCCAGGTGTGGCATGATCTGTTGGAAAGGTTTTCAACCCTGTGTTTTAAAAATGCGAGAATAAGGATGGGAATACAGGGGCCTCAAGTGTGGCTAGTGGCCACATCTTACATGGGAAGGAGGATAAGGTAGATGGTTTTACCTCTCCGCCCCAAAGGAGGCTGAAGAGGGATTATTCCACTCTTATTCAACACATGTATACCAGGGATTCCTCAAAAATGGATAAAATGAATGTCAAAGTCAACAAGAAGAAGTGGCATCCACATACCTTCGATCATGAAATAATTAGGTAGATGTATCTTGCAATTTAGAAGGTGCTTGACTTCGAATGGGAATCGATGGACACATGGGAAGACTCTGACATCTATTTCTAAAATGCATCTTCAGCCTATTGTGTAGTTGGTGACCCATATGGGGCAGTCCTAAAACCATAAAAACCTATAAAAATATTAAATGATAACTGGAAACTGTAAAAACCAATTAATCCCATAAAATGTTCAAAAACTCAAGAAAACCGTACAAAACATTAAATTCTCAAAAAAATCATAAAATCCCAAACACCCACAAAAACCCCAAAAACCCTAAAAGCCTAAAAAATTATAAATCTATAAAAGCACTAAAAACCATAAAATCCAATAAAACCACTGAAAACATAAAAACCACAAAAACCCTGTAAACCATGAAAATCCATAAAAATACCATAAAAACTAAAAACATTTAAAACCCCTAAAAAACTAAAAACCCCTAAAATCCAAATTGAGAAAATAAACCACCTAAAAACCATAAAACACCTATATCCTTAAAAAACCGAAACACCATAAAAACATCTAAAAACACTAAAACCCATATAAACCTCTAAAAATGTTAAAAAATATTAAATCCATTAAAACCATAAAAAACTAAATAAAACCAAAAAATTCCAAAAACCCATAACAAACCCTAACCCCTTAAAAATACAAAAACCCTTAAAATCCCTAATAAATAATTAATAATAAATTTTCTATAAATTCCCTAAAATTCTCTAGAAATGTAAAAACCCCTAAAACACCTTAAAATATGACAAAAAACATAAAATTTAGAAAGCACATAAAACACCTAAATATCCTAAAAAAAGATAAAACACCTAAAAACTGAAACCACCCAAACCCTAGAAACCATAAATCCCATAATAACCGTAAAATACTTAAATCCCATAAAAACCCTAAAAACCACCAAAAACCCTAAAAATACTAGAAAATGCAAAAAAAAAATGAAGAAACTCCAAAACCCCAAAAACCCCAAAAACTGTGAATCCCTAAAAACATGAAAACCCATAAAAATCCATAAATTCCCTAAGAATCCGTAAAAATATGAAAACACAATAAAACCCTAAACCCCATTAATTCAATAAAAACCTAAAAACATTTAAAACCCCTAGAAACCAAAAAACATTCTAAAACACTAAAACCCCCTAAAAATAGTAAAAACCATAATCCCCTAAAAACTGTAAAAATCCCATAAAACCCATAAAAGGCACTAAATAATATAAAAAATCATTTAATCCCCCAAAATATAAAAATATCTAAAAGAACTTTAAATCCATAAAAAACTCAACAAACCCCTTAAAATATAAATAATCATAAACTATCACAAAAAACCCTAAAAACCCTCAAAATACCTAAAACCACTAAAAAGCATAAAAATCTAAATAATGTCCTCAAATATAATAAAACATAAAAATCTATAGAATCCTTGAAAACCCCTATGAAAACCTTAAAAACCTAATAATAGTTAAAACACCAAAAAATAGAATAATTCATAAAGAACTATAAAATCCCCAAAAACCCAAAAAACCAAAAATACCCCCTAATTCACTAAATATCCCTAAAATGTAAATACTCTTGAAACCCTGAAAACATGAAAGAAAACCTTCAAGATAAAAAAACATTTAAAACCCCATAAAACTATAAAAAATTCGAAAAAATCTAATATGTAAAAAAACCCCAAAAAACCATAAAAAATAGAAAACATTAAAATACCGAAAAAACACCTAAAATCCCCCAAAAGGCAATAAAAACACTCAAAATGTTTTAATCCCCTAAAAATGTTAAAAAATATAAAATACCTAAGAATCTATAAAAAAATCAAAAAACCCTAGAAACCCAAAAACATACAATCCCTAAAAAATACTAAAAAGAATCAAATTACCAAAAAACACAAAAAACCATAAATTTCCTAAAAATTCCTTAAAATATCACTACCGATGTAAAAATAAAATAATCCCAAATAAAACATAATAAATTCTTAAAAACTAAAAAAAATTAAACCCTTAAATCCTAAAAATGATAATATGCATAAAACCCAAAACCCCATAAAAACCAGAAAAACATAAAAAAACACTAAAAATATTTATAAACCAGAAAATACCACTGAATAATCAAATAACCATTTCAAACCCTAAAAATATTAGGAAATTCTAAAAACCTTAAAATCCTAAAAACCCGAAAAAAACCATTAAATCCGAAAAACCCCTAAAACCCACCAAATCCCAAAAAACCCTAAAAACCATAAAATTCCAAAACAAATAACTAAAAATTCCTAAAATTTTTAAAATTACTATAAATCCAAAAAAATATTAGAAAAATATTAAAAATAAGAACCCCCCACCCTAAAAACCTAGAAACACTAAAACCCCTAAAAAAATAAAAATCCCCCAAAAATTCCTAACAATCCAGAAAAAACAATCATAAAAAACACCCTCTAAACCCATAAATATCCTAAAACCCACAAAAATATATAAAACCATTATAAGAACTAAAAATTATAAAAAACGATAAAAACCATAAAACCTTATAAAACTAAAAAGACCCCAAAAACCAAAAAACCCAAAAAACCATAAACAAATCTAAAACCCCACAAAATCTCTAAAATCCATAAAAACTCATAAAAATCCTAAAAACCCTAATAAAATATAAAAAAATAACAAACCATCAAACTCATAAAAACCCCTAAGTAAACATTAAAAACCAAAAAATAATTAAAACACATAAAAAATTAAAATGATGAAAACACTAAAAAACTCTTAAAACCTTAAAAACCCATAAAAACCGTCTACATACCTGAAAACATTAAACCCATAAAAATTCAAAAAAATACCAAACAATCCCAAAAAACATAAAAAACCTAAAACACTTAAAATCCTTAAAACCTTAAAATTTTAAAAAACCATAATAAACACAAAAGACCATAAAAACACAAACAAATCCCTAATACCTCTAAAAATCAAAAAACCCAAAAAAAATCCATTAAAACTTTAAAGACCCACTTAAAATCCTGAATCCCATTTAGCACCTAAAAAATTTAAAAATATAAATAATATTTGATACTGAAAAAAACAAAAAAAGATCTACAAAAACAAAAAAAACCGTAGACTCTTAAACCCGTAAAACAACAAAAACACTCAAATTCCCTAATACTTCTAAAAACCTATAAAAAAAATTTAAAAGAACCCATAATAATGTAAAAACCCATAAATACACTAAAAAAATAAGATATCCTTAAATACAAAAAATCACTTAAAACCCTTAAAACATAGAAAACATAAAAAATGAAAAAACCCCTAATAATTTTAAAAAAACCCCTAAAAACCATAAAACCCCTAAGAACCATTATGCCCTTGAAAACACATAAAAACAAACTGAAAACTATAATACCCTTTCAACCCCTAAAAAATATGAAAATCTATAAAAACCTAAAAACACATGAAAAACTCAAAAACAACCTTAAGACACCAAAATTACATAAAACACATATACTATAAAAATACATAAAATCCCTAGAAACATTAAAAATACTACAAGATACCTAAAAATATCATAAAACATAGAAACCCTAAATAAAAATGTAATAAAAAACCCTAACCAACCATACAAACCTAAAGGACACTTAAAATCCCATAAAACCTAAAAAATTCTCAAAACATTAAAAAAAACATAATGATCCTCAAAACAGTAAAACCCCTATAGCCTTAAATAATAATAAAAACACATAAAAATCATAAAAAAACACTAAAACACCATTAAATCTCTAAAACATTTAAAAATTCAAATAATCTTAAAAACATTACAGAAATAAAAATCTCAAATAATCCAAAAACCCAATAAAATTCTAAAAAAGTACATATATAGCTAAAAACATAAAAACACTAAAACCCATGAAAACACCTAATAAAACCTTAAAATCCCAAAGAAAAACCTTAAACCACTAATAATACTAAAAAACTCTAAAAACACAAAACCCCTAAAAATAGTAAAAACAGTAAAACCCTAAAAACCATAATAATATAAAAACCCATAAAACCCTAAAACTCCACGAAATTTTTTAAAACACATAAAAATCCAAAAAATGTAAAAGAAACTCTAAAAAACAATAAAAGCTTAAAAAATCACAAAAACACTTGAAAATAAAAAACCCATAAGAACATTATAACCCTTAAAATTCCTAAAACCACTAAAAAACTCAAAAAACCCTAAACTACCATAAAAATCCTAAAATCCATAAAATTATAAAAATCACAAAACCATGAAAAACCATAAGAAAACCTTAAAATCCTAAAAACACATAAAAATCATAAAAACCTTAAAACAATAAAAAACCATAAACCCTAAAATGATCCTTAAAATCATAATACACTAAGACCCCTAAAAACAATAAAACCCCTAAAAACATATAAATAACCATAAAACTAACAAATAACCTAAATACCCACCTAAAAATATAAAAACCATTTAAAACTATTTTGTTAAAAACCCTAAAATCTATAAAAACACAAAAAACCATAGATACCCTAAAACCCTCAAAATCACTAAAACCAACCAAATCCCTAAAACCAATAAAAAACCAAAAAATAATAAAAAACCTCACAAAGATAAAAACCTAAAAAATCTCAAAAAACCAAAACCCAAAAAAACCCTTGAAAACCTAATATAATATAAAAACCCTAAAAACCATGAAAAAACATAAAAACGCTACAAAATATAATACAATTAAAAACCACTAGAAACCATTAAAAATAAAAAAATCTGATAAAACCCTTAAAACCCACTAAAAACTCTAAAAACCCTTTAAACCCAAAAAACTAAAAAAAACTCTAAAAAACAATAAAAATGATAAAAAAAATAAAAAAACCTAAAAAAATAAAAAACATTTAAATTCCCTAGAATCCATTAAAATCTCTAAAGACCTTAAAACCCTAAAAATCCTAAAAAACCATGAAAATACCATAAAATGTAAAACCCCATAAAAACCCAAGAAAACCCTTAGAAAACCATAAATATGTAAAGACATTAAAAACCATAAAAACCTAAAAAAACTAAAAACCCTAAAAAAATTGAAAACCCAAAAATTTATCAAATCCCAAAAAAATCCAAAAAAATCCACAAAACATTAAAACCCCAAGAATCTATGAAAACAATAAAACTCTAAAAAAACACTAGAAAGAAACTAAAAACTCTAAAACCACTTTAATTAATTTTTAAAAAAACTCTAAAAAACCATAAAATGAAAAAAAATAAAAAAAATCATAAAAACAAAAAAAACCAAAATACCCCATAAAACAAATAAATCCCCTTAAAACCATAAAACCCTCAAAATCACTTAATACACTAAAAACTATAAAAATCCATATAAATCCCTAAAAATACATAATGAAGTAAAAAAACCCTAAAAACCATTAAACCCATTAAGAAATCATGAAAACCTAAAAACACAAAAATCTATAATAATCTAAAAACCTTATAAGCCCATCAAAACCCCTAAAAACATTAAAACCCCTATACCCCCATTAAATACCAATAACCACACTAAAAACTATAAAATCCATTTAAACCCCTTGAAACATTAAAAATATTTTGAACAATAAAAAACCTGAAAACATAAAAAAAATGAAAAAACCATAAAAACCAGAAAAAACCCTAAAAACCATGAAAATCATGAAAACCCATAAAAAACCATAAAAAATTCCCATAAATTCACTACAAGTGTAAAAACCCAAAAAACCCAAAAAACCCCAATGAAAACCATAAAAACCTAAAAAAACATGAAACACATAAAAACTAAGAAATGTTAAAAACCCTAGAACCCATAAAAGTCACTAAAAACTCTAAAAACCAAATAAATGAAAAAACCACTAAAAACCATAAATACCCTAAACCCCCTAAAAACCATAAAATCACTAAAAAAACTAAAAAACAATTAACCCCTAAAAACTAAAAAAATATAAAAACTCAAAGAAACCATTAAAACCATAAAAATCTATAAAACCGCTAAAACCCCTCAAAATCTCTAAAAACCCTTAAAACCCAAAAAAACCCATAAGAAGTCCTTAAAAACCTAAGAATACATAAAACCACTAAAAACCTAAAAAATAGAAAAACCCTTAAAATCCATAAAAAACCTGAAAACCATAAAAATCATTTAAAATCCCTAAAACACCTAAAATTGTAAAAATGAATAAAAACCTTGGATACCCCTAGAAAAACTTTAAGAATATAAAATCGCGAAAATCCACTAAAAATATAAAAAAACAAAAAAACCAAAAAGACCCTAATAACAAAAAAAAACAAAAAATTCCCTAAAAACATTAGTTACCCAAAAAACCCATAGACACCGCTGAAAACACAAGAAATCTATAATACCCCTAAAACATAGTAAAAACACTAAAACCCCAAAAAACATTAAAACATTGAACCCCTAAAGATCCCTAAATACCGAAAAAATGACAAAAACCCCATCAAAATCCCATAATATATGTATAATCCCTTAAAATGTAAAAAACATTGGAAATGTTTAACCATATGAAAAAATAGAAAAAAAACACTTAAAACCCCTAAAAACGTAAAAAACCCTAAAACCCTAAAAATAATTAAATCGCTAAAAACCATAAAAACTATAAAAATACAAAAAAAACCCTAAAAATCCCTAAAAACATAAAAATCCATCAAAATCATTAAAACCAAATGAATACCATAAAAACAAAAAACACATAAACCCCTAAAAAGAAAAAAATGAAAAAGACCCTAAAAAACCTAAATCCACTAAAACCATAAAATACATTAAAAACTAAAAAAACTATAATCCCATAAAAACACTAAAACCCAACTAAAATCTCTAAAAAACCTTCAACCCTTAAAATGATAATTTTTTTTAAAAAAACCTAAAAATTCTTCAAAATTAAAATACAGAAAATATCATAAAATTCCTAAAAACCATAAAATTCCCTAAATCCCTTAAAAAATAAATACCCATAAAAACCTTAAAATCACAAAAAGGTTAAAAAATCCTAAAATAATTAAAACTTCTAAGAAATAATTAAAAAAATATTAACAAAAAAGAACCCAAAAAACATAAAAAACCCAAAAAACCCCAAAATCCATAAAAAACCAAAAAAATCCCTAAAAACCAACCCCCCCTAAAATCATTAAAAGCCTTAAAACCACTAAAGAAACTACAAACCCTTTAAAAACATAAATTTTTTAAAAGACTCTAAAATCCTTAAAAATCATAAAGATTAAAAACAAAGTAAAAAATCATAAAAACTCAGAAAAACTAATAAAACCCTCAAAATCGTTAAAATCACAAAAAATAAAAAACCCATAAAAAATATCTACAAATAACTAAAATGTAAAAAACCCAAAGAACATTGAAACCACCTATAGAAGTATAAAAATGATAACATACCAAAAAACCTAAAAAAATGCTATGAACCCAAAAAGTTTCCCAAAACCCTAAAAACTATTAAATCCCAAAAAACCATAAAACACTTTAAAATCATAAGCAGAAAAAAATCCATAAAAATATAAAAACCCACTAAAATCTCAAAAAACCCTTTAAAAACCTAAAAACTATATAAAACCAAAAACCCGTTAAAAAACTGAAAAACCAAAAATACCCTAAAATAATAAAAAGCCTGAAAACCCATCAAAATCCACAGAATCCTTAAAAACCCATAAAAATCCATCAAAATCCAGAAATATTTCTAAAAATGAAAAAAAAACTCAAATAAAACCACAAAAACCTAAAATAATTTAATCCCATAAAAACCTAAAACCATAAAAGGCCCTAAAACACTTAAAACCCTAAAACACCGAAAAATACATAAAAAACCACAAAACCCACAAAAACCAAAAAAAAAACATTAAATACCAACTAAAACCTCACGAAACACTCCAAAACTATAAAATGGTTAAAAATTATAAAAACTATTAATACCTAAAAAATAAAAAACCAATAAAACCCTAAAAAATAAAAAATAAAACTCAAAATCAAGAAAACAACTAAAAACACATAAAAGTACTAAACCCCCACCCACCAAAAAAATATATAAATACATAAACCCCCATGAAAACACAAAAAATCCCAAACAAGATAATAAAAACCTAAAAAATGAAAAACATTATAAAAATTCTAAAAACCCTAAATAGAACCTAAAACCTGAAAACTATATAAACCCCCTAAGCCCATAAAACCCATAAAATACAATAAAAACTCAAAAAAACTAATAAAAAAATTAAATCATTAAAAATATTTTGGACCCCCTAAAAAGTTAATAAAATCTAAAACCTTTTAAATAATAAAAAACTGAAAATAACTAAAAACCCCAAAACCCCTAAAATCCCTAAAAACACTAAAAACACAAAACCTAAAAATCCATAAAACCCATAAAAAACAATAAAAATACAAACAAATCCTTGAAATAGATAAAACAATAAAAACCCTAAAAACTCTAAAAAATCCAAAGAAAACATTTAGACCATAAATACATTAAAACACCTAAAAACATAAAAATTCTAAAAACCCAAAAAACCCAAAAACCTATAAAACCATAAAACCCTTAAAAACTATAAATACTATAAAACCCCATAAAACACTAAAAACCCACTAAAAACTATAAAAATATTTTAAACCCCTAAAAATAGTAAAACCTATAAAACCATAAAGACACTAAAAACATGAAAAAAACCCTAAAACAAGAAAAACCCTAAAAATATAACAAAACCCTTAAAAAATAAAAATCTTTAAAAAGTAGTAAGAATCCCTAAAAATGTAAGAAACCCCAAAAATTGTGAAAAACCCTATGAAATCCTTATAAACATAAAAAAACTTAAAACCCCTAATAACTTAAAAAACTCTAAAAACCCTAAAAACCATAAAAGAACTTAAAAACACTTAAAACCCCTAAAAACACAAAATCTTCTAAATATCTTAAAAATACATAAAACCCCATTAAAATATAAAATATCACTAAAAACTATAATAACCACTCAAACACCATAAAGTGGTAAAAATTCTAAAAACCTAATAACCCCTAATAACTCAAAAAAACCCAAAAACGTAAAAAATTCAAGAAAACCAAAAATCCCTCAATAACCCTAAAAACACTGAAAATCCATTAAATAACTAAAAACACATAAAATTCATTTAAAATCACCAAAAAACCATCAAAACATAAAAACCCCAGAAAACCCAGAAAACCCCTAGGAAAACTTTAAAAACATAAAAACACTTGAAACCCCTAAAAACCTAAAAAACACTAAGAACCCTAAAAACCATAAAAACCCTAAATACTATAAAACCACAAAAAACTAAAAACCATAAAAAAATAGAAAAACATGTTAAAACCTAATAACCCACCAAAACTTTAAAAACCCTTTAGACCACTAAATCATTAAAAAATAAAAAAATCTGTAAAACCATAAAAAATAAAAAAACAATATAAAAACTCCAAAACTATAAAACCACCTAAAACCCTCAATATCTCTAAAATCCATAAAATCCATAAAATCCTAAAAACCCACAAAAATCTCTAAAAACGTAAAAAAACACTGAAAACCATAAAAAAATAAATCCTAAAAACACTTAAATCCATAAAAGTCTTCATTTTTTAAAAAAATCTATAATACCCTTAATGACATTAAAAATCCTAAAAACCCCTAGAACCATAAAAACACCTTAAAACCTTAAAAATTCATACAAACAATTAAAACCACAAAGAAGCCACTAAGAACTCCATAAACCATTTAAACCCCTAAAAACATGAGATCCCTCATAAATTCTTTAAATCCTTACAAAACTCAAAAAAATACTCAAAAAACTCTAAAAAAATAAAAAAACAATAAAACCTAAAAAAACCCTAAAACCCCTCAAATTCCCTAATAACACTAAAAAAATAAACATCCAAAAAAATCCCCAAAAATACATAAATCATAAAACCCCTAAATACCTATAAAAACCCATAGAATACATTAAAAACCTAAAAACTGAAGAAAAAAAACTATGGAAGATACAAAAACCGAAAAACCTACTAAAAACCATAAAATACACTAATAACTGAAAAAACACATAAAATCCTTTAAAAACCCTAAAACCACAAAAAACTATAAACACCCATCAAACCCCCAAAATGTTATAATTATTTTTTGAAAACCATAAAAAACAAATAAACTCCAAAACACCTAAAATAAAAAATACTATAAAACCCTAAAAACCTTAAAAATCAATAAAAATAATCAAATTATGTAAAAAACCGAAAAAAACATATAAATCCAAAAATAGATCTAAAATCATTAAATCATATATAATAATAAAATATTAAAATTCCCTAAGAAAACTGTAAAAACCAAAAAATACTTTGAAAACCTCTAAAAACCTAAAAAACCTGAAAACATAGAAAATATAAAAACACAAAAGAGACCCTAAACCCCCTAAAAACTATAACACCCCCAAAAAACCTTAAAAAATCTAAAACCCCCAAAAACCCTAAACCCATAAAAACAATGAAAAAACTATAAATATCCATTAAACCCATAAAAACCAAAACAATTCAAAATACCATTTAAACCCTAAAAAACAAAAATACCCTAAAACCACAAAAAACCAATAAAATCCCCAAAACCCCGAAAATCCTTAAATCCCAAAAAAGCGAAAAAAAATCTAAAAAAATCATAAATAAATACCTAAAAACGTAAAAACCTCTAAAACACCTGAAATACCCTAAGAAAACCATAGAAACAAAAAATTACTTAAACCTCTAAAAACCAAAAAACACTAAAAACACTAAAACCCGTTAAAAGCATTAGAAATCATAAAACCCCACAAAACCTTAAAAAACCTAAAAAAATTCAAACCTTATAACAGACTAATAAATCTAAAAACCCTTTAACCCCAAAAAATATTAAAAAATTGAAAAAATCCATAAACCCCTAAAAAATCAAAAATTCCTAAAAACCTTAAATGTTTTAGGATTTTTTTGGTTAGTTTGGGGTTTTATATATTTTTAGAGTTTTTTAGGGTCTTAGGGGTTTTGATGTTTTTTTATTTTAATGTTTTTGTAAGGGTTTTATGGATTTTTTATTGGGTTTTTTCAGGATTTTATGGTTTTTAAGATTTTTGGTATTTTTGGGATTTTTTAGTATTTTATCAGCTTTTATGGTTTTTTGATATTTTCTGTGTTTTAAAGGTTTTTGGTTTTTCAGAATTTTTAGTTTTTTTGGGATCTTAAGTGTTTTAGGTTTTTTGGGTTTTGTTTGGGGTTTTATGGTTTTTTACGTTTTTATGGATTCTTAGGGGTTTTTAGGTTTTTTATAATTTTTTGGATTTTTAGGATTTTTAGGATATTTAGGTGTGCTTATGGATTTTATTGTTTCATTGGGTTTTAGGTTTTTTTATATTTTATAATGATTTTATAGTCTTTTTTAATTTTATATGTTTTTTCTTCATTTTCAGGGTATTTATATTTGTTAGTGGTATTTATGGTATTTATGGTTTTTTAATTTTTATAACGTTTTTATGTGTTTTTATATTATTTAAAGGTTTTAGGGTGTTTTTTATGTTTTTATAAGTTTCATATTTTTTGGGGTTTAAATATTTTTTTTACGGTTTTCTTAGGGGTTTTCAGGTTTTTAGTATTTTTTATGTTTTTATGAGCATTAAAGTATTTTTAGTATTTAATGGCTTTTTAGATTTTTAGGGGTTTTAGGGTATGGGTTATTTTAATTTTTTTTGGTACCTTTAAGTGTTTAGGGGTTTTAAGACTTTTATGGTTTTTAATGTTTTCTTCTGATTTTCCAATTTTTAAGGTGTTTTTAAATGTTTTAGGATTATTAATTTTTTATGGTTTTTAGGATTTCGTTGTGTATTTAGGGTTTTCTTGAGTTTCTGTATGGTTTTAGTGTTTTTAACATTTTTAAAGGCTTGATGTTTTTTTAGTTTTTTTAGTGTTTTTAGGTTTTTTATTTGTTTTTATGTTTTCTTGGTATTTAGGGGTTTTATGGTTTTTAGATATCCATTGATCTTTTTAGGGTTTTATGGTTTTTCATTTTTTTTATGTTTTTAGGTGTTCTAAGTGAATTTAGATTTTTTAGTGTTTTTTAAATTTTTTGGGGTTTATTGGTTTTAAAGGTTTTTATTGGTTTTTATGGTTTTTGAGGGGTTTTAGTGTTTTTTATTATTTTTAGTTTTTCTTATTTTCTTTGGGTTTTAAGGGTTTTAGATATTTAAGTTTTTCTTAGGGGTTTTCAAGGTTTTTATTAGTATTTACATTTTTAATTATTTTTAGATATTTTTAGTATTATTATATTTTTTTTATGATTTTTAGGGATTTTTAAGGTTTTATGGATTTTAGTTTTTATAGGGTCTTTGGTTTTTTTGTTTTTAGGGTTTTATGTGCATTTAAATTTTTATAGATTTCTTATCATTCTTGAAGGTTTTTAGTTTTTTTATATTCATATATATTTTTATGGGTTTTTTATGATAATATATTTTTTAGGGTTTTTAGGGATTTTGAGGGGATTTAGTAGTTTTTTCATGGGGTTTTGGATTTTTACAGTGTTTTTAAGGGTTTTAAGGTTTTTAGAGTTTTTAAACATTTTAGGGGTTTAAAGAAAATATAGAGTAGATGCCCAATTTTTTGGGTTTTATGGGTTTTTAGGGTTATTTAAGGTTTTTAATTTTTTTATGGTTTTAGGGGATTTAGGGTTTTCAGAGACTTTAATGTTTTTTGGGGTTTTAGCTTTATTAATTTTTTGGTGATTTTTAACTATTTTTTTTGATTTGATGGATTTCTTGAGGATCTTATAGTGTTTCTAGATATTTTATAGGATTTTTATGGATTTTTTGATTTTAGGGATTTTTAGGGGTTTTAGGGGTTTTAGAATATTAATATTTGTAGGAGTTAGAAGTGTTTTTAGGTTTTTAGTGTTTTATTAATATTTTTATGGTCATTATGGTTTTATGTTTTTAGGTATTTTTAGGGATTTAAAAGATTATTTTTTTAGTGGTTCTTTGGATTTTTAGGGCTTTTAGGGTTTTTAGTGTTTTTTAGGGGTTTTAGGTGTTCTTTGTTTTTTAGGGTTTTATGGATTTTTTTAGTTTATAGGTTTTATGGGGGTTTAGAGATTTTTAATGTTTGTTGCGGTTTATGGGGAATTTATATATTTTAGTGTGTTTTTTGGTTTTCATGTATTTTTAGGGTTTTTTAGGTTTTTATTGTTTTAGGGTCCTTTTAGGGGTTTTAAGCATTTTTTGATATTTAGGGTTTTCTTTGGGGCTTTTATTGTTTTATGGTTTTTTATGTTTTTTGGATATTTAGTGCCTTTTTAAAATTTTTAGACTTTATGGTTTTTATGGTTTTCATGATTTTTTAGTTTATTGGCATTTAAATGGTTTATTTTGGGTATTTTTTTTAAAATTTATGGTTTTTAACAGTTTTTAGGGTTTTTAAGGGTTTTGGGTTTTTTTTTGCGTTTTTTGGAGTTTTAAGGGTCTTTATTGGGGTATTTGGAATTTATTTTTTTAGTGTTTTGGGGTATTATGTGTTTTTATTTTTTAGGGAGTTTTAGGGGGTTTGAAGGGTTTTAGGGTTTTTTTTTACCATTTTAAGGATCTTTAGTTCATTTTATGATTTTCATGGTTTTTTGGTATTTAATGATATTGATGGTTTTATGGGGTTTAATGGTTTTAAGGTATTTCTAAGGGTT
Organism: Viscum album; assembly: GCA_963277665.1. Lineage (NCBI taxonomy): Eukaryota > Viridiplantae > Streptophyta > Magnoliopsida > Santalales > Viscaceae > Viscum > Viscum album. Next base: position 396,163,455 of record OY728157.1, read on the forward strand.
TTATTATATTTAATATTTTTAGGGGTTTTATGTAATTTTCTTATTTTTAATGTTTTCTTAGAGGTTTTTAGAGGTTTTCAAGGTTTTTAGGGGAATATTTTTTTAATGATTTTAGGTAATATTTAGGATATTTATGTTTTTTTGGATTTTTAGTGATTTTGAGGTGTTTTAGGGTTTTTAGGGTTTTAGTGGTTTTATGGTTTTTCTAGGGGGCTTGAGTTTTGTCAGTCAGTATGGGTTTTATAGTTTTTAGAGTTTTTAAAGGATTTGGGGATATAAATGGTTTTCAGTGATTTCAATATTTTATGGGTTTTTAAGGTTTTTAGGGGATTTGAGGTTTTAAGGTGTTTTGGGTCGTTTTATGACTTTTACGGAGTTTTTCTGATTCTTATGGTTTTTATGGTTTTATATGTTTTTAGGTATTTAAGGTTTTATTAGGATTTGTCCATGTTTTTATGTTTTTTTTGTGTTTTCAGGGATTTTAATTCTTTTTATGATATTTTGGTGTTTCTAGTAATTTTAAGGATTTTGAGGATTTTAGGGTGGTGATTGTTTTCATTGTTTTTTGGTTATTTCTTGGATTCATCTATTTTTTTGTTTTTTAGGTTTTGTAGGGTTTTATTTGTTTTTTAGTGTTTTTAAATTTTCTTTGGACTTTTTTTGGATTTCTGAGGATTTTGTATGATTGTTAGATATTTTTTGGACTTTTAGGGGATTTAGGGGATTTAGGGTTTCCTAGTTTTTATGGGTTTCTTTGGTTTTTAGGGGATTTTTGGTTTTTTAGGTTTTAAAAGGTCATTTATAGGTTTTTATCATTTTTAGAGGACTAAATGATTTTATTGCTGTCAATGGGTTCTAGGTTTTTTTGTATCTATGGGGTTTTATGGTTTATAGGGTTTTTTAGTGTGTTAGTTCACTTTTTAGGGGTTTTTAGGGTTTTACCATTTTTAGATCTTTAGGGGTTTTATGTTACATTGTGTTATTATGGTTTTCTATTGATTTTTGAAGATTTTTAGGGGTTATTATTTTTTAGGGATTTTTAGAGATTTTATAGTATTTTGATGGTTTTTAGGTTTTTTAGGATTCTTGAGGGGTTTAGGTTTTTTTTGTGTTTTAAGGGTGTTTAATGGTGTTTAGCATTTTTTAGGTATTTTGAGGTTTTAAATTTTTTTTATGTAATTAGGGTTTTCATTAGGTTTTTATGGTTCTTATGGGTTTTTATTTTTTAGGGATTTCTAAGGACATTTTTTGATTTTTATGGTTTTTTATGGCTTTTATGGATTATGTTGTGTTTTGGAGTTCTTTAGAGTTTTTATGGTTTTTAGGTTTTTTATAATTTTTGAGTGTTTAAAGTGTTTTTAAAATTTTAAGTACTTTTTTGGTTTTTTTGGTTTTTTACGGTTTTTATTTTTTTGGGATTTTAGGGATTTTTATGATTTTTACAGTTTTTAAGGCTTTTACTGATTTTAAGGGTTTTACTAGTTTTGAGGATTTTAATGGATTTTTTGGGTTTTTATGTTTTTTCAATTTGTTTAGGGTTTTTTATGGTTTTTTATATTTCTTTAATGATTTATGTGTTTAATGTGGTTTTAGAGTTTTTGTAGTGTTGTAGGGTTTTTATGGGTTTATTGGGTTTTTAAGGTTTGTAATGGTTTTATAGTTTTTAGTTGTTTTTTGGTTTTTTTGGTTCCTTTTAGGGTTTTTAGTGTTTTTAGTCGGTTAATGTGTTTTAAGGTTTTCATAGTGTTTTGGGGGTTTTTAGGTGTTTCTATGTTTTAGGGATTTTTTGGTCCTTTTTAAGAATCTTATTCTTTTCAAGGTGTTAGGGATTTTGAGTGTTTTTATAGTTTTTATACTTTTTAGGGGTTTTAAATTTTTATAGATTATCAGGGGTTTTAAGGATGTTGTAGTTTCCTTAGGATTTTTAGGATTTTTCTGCTTTTTATGTCTTTAGGGATTATTATTCCTTTTCTAGAATTCTTATGTTTTTTTGGGTTTTAGGGTTTTTATTGTTTTTAATATTTTTAAGGTCTTTTTGGGTTTTTTTGATTTTTTGGTTTTTAAGTGTTTTTTTAGGTTTTTAATTTGTTTATGTTTTTTACATTTTAATGAGTTTAAAGAATTTATAGAATTTGGTAGGGTTTTAGGGATTTTATGGTTTTTATGGGTTTAATGGTTTTTATGGGATTAATGTTTTTAGGGCCTTTTATGTTATTTACCTTTTTTAGTTTTTTTGGGTGTTTTATGTGTTTTTTGGTTTTCATTGTTTTCTTAGGGGTTTCCTGGATTTTAAGGGTTTTTAAGATTTTAAGGATTTTTAGTGTTCTTTTTGTATTTTTATGGTTTTTATTAGTTTTAAGGATTTTGAGGGGGTTTAGGGTTTTCTTGGTTTTAGGATTTTTTGGGATTTTAAGGTTTTTATAGTTTTTAGGGTTTTTAGGTGTTTTAAGTGTTTTCTTGTTTTTATTGTTTTCTTAGGGGTTTCAGGGTTTTTAGTGTCTTTTAGGTTTATGGGTTTTTAGATATTTTTTTAGGTTTTTGTTAGTTTTTAGGGGTTTTAGGAATATATTGGGCTTTTAGGGTTTTGTAGGGTTATAGGGTTTTTATGATTTTTTAGGTTTTAGGTTTTTTTATTTTTAAGATATCTATTACTTTTTAGTTGTTTAATGTTTTTAGGGAAAGGAAGATGCGAGGGTCAGGCTATTCCCGGCCCCCCAAATTTATTATAAAGAAAAAAGAGACACAGTAGACAAGGGAGGGGAGGGGTCAATCAACCCACACCCAAAAACCCCTTACAATCCAAGACACAAAAGCCCCCCAAAAAAGAAAAATCAAAAAACCAAAATAGCAACCAGCATCCCACAACACATCTTCCATCTTCCATCACCTCCTTTCTAATCATGTCCACCACCATCAGCATAGATCCACCAGCACTAAAATCATAAGAAACAACCTTGTCACATCCCATCCATACAAGAACTAGGATCCAACACCTCATTTTCAGACAACCAGCACATCTTTCGCTCACCAAACATCTCCCAACACCCTGCTTCAGTTCCAGCAACTATCAAAACCAGTTCTAATCATCACAACCATAACAGAGGCAGCTAGTGACCAGCCGCTCAACATCCAGTGACCATCACTTCCAATCCAAATCATATCCACCACCATCATCATCGAACCACCAGAAATAACAGAAATCAACAACCAGCAACAGAGAACCACCAATAACAGAGCCATAGACAATGCATTCATCCTTTATCCAAGAAGCAGCCAGGCTCCAGCACCTTAGTTTCCAGCAACCAACACTGCCTTCAAGTGTAACTGGACAAGTAGCAACCAACCACCAGTAGTTACTATTAACAGCACTGGACCAACAACACCCATGGCCATAATCAAAGGCTTTATCACATCCTAGTGCAATACCAAGCAACATCCAACACCAAGGATTCCAACAATTAACAATTCCTTGCGGACCTCGTAACCAAGCAGCATCGCAGAACCAAAAACATGTAGTGGAACAATACAATTCCCACAACAGCATCAAAATAAGTGAATAGACCAGAGCCAACTCGTGCAGAACCACAAACAGGATACCCCAAGCCAGAAGAACAACCCATCCCATGGGCCAAACCACCAGCGAACCAATACATAAAAGAATACAGTGCGAGAACCCACTTTACAGAAGTAAGTTGGAACCCCAAACCACCAAAACACCACGAACTGAGAGAAATCGCTGGATCAACACCACAAAAGAGACAACATACCAGATTTTTAGCGTCGTCGAAGAAGAAACTGAATATTTAGGCGACATACTAGAAAATTTGACCAAGCATTGATGAATCCAAATAATGTGTCGCAGCTGCAACCCCCTCTGTTGTTGAAGCCTTCGACGTTGAGGATTTTAGGCTTTTTAGGGATTTTTGGGTTTTTAATTGTTGTTTTTTTTGTTTTTTGGGGTTTCAAGGTTTAATGTTTTTTTAGTTTTTATTATTTTATTAGGGTTTTTAGGTTTTATGTGATTTATATGTTTAGAAGGATTTTTTTAATTTTTTTATTTTTACGTGTTTTTAGTGATTTTAAATATTTTTTGGAATTTAAAGGTTTTAGGGTTTTTTTGGTTTTTGGGGGTTCTAGAGTTTTTATGAATTTTTATGGTTTTTAAGATTTTTGAGCTTTTAAAAATTTTAGAGATGTAAATATTTATAGATTTTTCAGTGATTTTTAGGGGTTTTAAGGAATTTAGTTTTTTTAGGGTTTTATGGTTTTTATAGATTTTTATGGTTTTAAGGTCCTTTGAGACATTTTTTCATTTTTAGGATTTTTAATGGTTTTAATTGTTTTTATGTTATTATGGTTTTTCTTGGTGTTTTGGATTTCTATTTTTTATATCTTTTGAGTGATATTTTATGGATTTTAGGTTTTTTAGGATTCTTAGGGAATTTGAGGCGTTTTAGAGTTTCTTCCTGTTTTCTGGGGTTTTGTTAGTCTTTTTGGTTTTAGGGTTTATTTGAGTTTTTTCGGGTTTTATGGTTTTTTAGCTTTTTAAAATTCTTATAGGTTTAATGGGATTAATTTATTTTCTATTATTTTATGGCCTTTTATGGGTTGTGTGGTTTTTATTTTTTAGGTGTTTTATTGGTTTTAGGGGTATTAGGGTCTTTTTAGTGTTTCTTGGGTTATTATCATTTTTAGGCCATTTATGTGTTCTAAGTGTTTTAGGATTATAATTTTTTTTTCATAGGGTGCTTTATGGATTTTAACATTTTTAGGGATTTCAAATTATTCATTATAATTTTATGGTATTTTAAAGGTTTTGATGGTTTTTAGGGGTTTAAAGGTGGTTTTTAGGCATTATCATTTTTATGTTTGGGGGAGGGGTTAAGTGTTTTTTGCTTTTAAATTATTATGGGTTTTCAAGGTCTTTTAAGTTTTTTATATTTTAATTTACCTTGAGTTATTTTTTATGATTTTTATAGGTTTTAAAGGATTTTGAGAGTTTTGAGGGTTTTTAGGGATTTTTAGGTGTTTTTTAGATTTTATGGTTTATTTAGTTTTTTAGGGTTTTAAGGTTTTTAGAGTTTTTTAAATTTTTTTGGGGATTAAATGGATTTATTGTTTTTATTAGTTTTAATTTTTTTTGGTTTTTAGGGTTTTTTATTTGATTGTGGTTTTTATGGTTTTAGGTTGTTTTTAGTGTTTTTAGAGGCTTTTTTCAGTTTTTAAGATTTTCATATTTTCGGGTATTTAGATGCTTAAATTGTTTGTTTTTATTTTTCATATATCATTGGGGTTTTGAAGGATTTAAGGTATTTATACATTTCTAAAGAAGTTTAATGATTTTATATTTTTTATTATTTTTATTATGTTATGGGTTTTTGGGTTTTTGGGGGTTTTATGGGTTTTAAAGGATTTTTGGGTTTTTATGATTTTTTGGGGATTTAATAATTTTTAGGTTTTTAATGATTTCATTGGGTTTTTATGGTTTTTATGGTATTTTATGTTTTTTTGTTTTTTAGGAATTTTAATCGTTTTATGGTTTTTTAGGTTTTCCGCGGTTTTGAGGATTTTTATGGTTTTTTAATGTCTCAAGGTTATTATAGTATTTTTGGGTTTTTGCGTTTTTTGAATTTGTTAGTGTTTTAATGGTTTTTAGAAATTTTTAACATTTTAAGGGTTTAATGAGTTTTTATAGTTTTAAGTGGGTTTTTTGTATTTTTATCGGCTTTAGGGTTTTATGGGTTATATGGGGTTTTAAGGTTTTAGGGTTTTAATATTATTCTTATGAGTTTTTAGGATTTTTATTTTGTTTTTGGTTTTTAGGATTTTTATTTATATTTATGTTAATATAGTTATCTTGGTGGTTTTTAGTGTTTTTATTTTTAGTTAAGTATTTATGGGTTTTAAGTTTTTTTAGTATTTGTATGGTTTTCGTGGATATTATGGACTTTGAGGGGTTTTAAGTGTTTTTTGGGTTTTTAGGATCTTTAAAATTTTTAAGGTTTTCTAGTGGTTTTAAGAATTTTTAGTTTTTAAATGATTTCTTATGGTTTTTATGGATTTTAGGGTTCTTATGTATTTAGTTATTTTATGGTCTATTTGGGTTTTTATTGGGGTTTTTAGTTATTACGGTTTTTTAGTTTTTATGGTTGTTTTGAGTTTTTGAGCGTTTTATGGTTTCTAAAGTTTTTTTTATTATTTTGGGGTTTAAAGGGATTTTAGATTTTTTAGCGAGTTGTATGGTTTTATGTATTTTTTTAGGCTTTTAGGAATTTTATGGTTTCTAGGCATTTTTTGGGTTTTTTGGGTCTTTTTAGGGTTTTTTGGGTTTTTTGGGTTTGATTTTTTTAAAAGTTTCTTAGTATTTTTCCAAGTTTCTTTGGATTTTTACATAATTTTTTATTTTTCTAGATTTGTTTTGGATTTTTAGGGTTTTTACGGTTTTAGGGGATTTTAGGGGTGCTAGGGTTTTTACCATTTTTTAGGTTTTTAGGGTTTTAAAGTGTTTCTGTATTTTAAGGATTTCTTAGGAGTTTTCAGGGTCTTTAGGCCTTTTATAATTATAGGGATTTTAGGTATTTTTTCGAATTCATATGGTTTATTATAGTTTTTATGGATTCTGAGGGTTTTTAACATTTTTATGGTATTTAAGGATTTTTAGGGTTCTTTGAGTATTTATAATTTTTTAGTTTTTTAGGGGTTTTAATTGTTTTTGGTTTTTTATGGGTTTCCTATGAATTTTCATGGTTTTTAGGGTTTTTAGGGTTTTTACATTTTAGGTATTTTGTGTGACTTTTATAATTTGTATGGTTTTTAGGGGTTTTATGGATTTTGAGTGTTTTACGAGTTTTTTAGCAGTTTAATGATTTCTAGGGGATTTAAAATATTGTAGGTTTATCTAAAGTTTTATGTTCTTTTTGGTTTTTACGGTTTTCCTAGATGTTTTTAGGGATTTTGGGTTTTTTTACCATTGAATGGATTTTAGGGGTTTTTTGGATATTTATGGGGTTTTAGGGTTTTTATGATTTTTAGGGTTTTATGGGATATTCGAGTATATAGGGATTTGGTTTGAGTTTTTATGTGTTTTGAGGGATTTTATAGTTTTTAATATTATTATTGGTTTAAATTATTTTAATACTTATTAGTGGGTTCTTTGATTTTTTTATTGTCTTTAAGGGTTTAGGGGTTTTTATGGGGTTTCAAGGTTTTTTTGGTTTTTAGTGTCTTATAAGAGTTTTAAGGTTTTTTTCATTTTTCAGGATTTAGATGTTTTAAGAGTTTTGAGTTTTTTAGGTTTCACAGTTTTTTTTATGGGTTTAAGTGTTTTGATATTTTTTTGTGGATTTTTAGGTCTTTTTTGGATTTTTTTGGTTTTTGTGGATTTTATGGATTTAAGGGTTTTATAGGGTTTTTAGGTATTTTAAAGAGTTTTTATTTTTTCTGGTTTTTAGGGGGTTTTTTGTTTTTATGTTTTTAAATTTTCCATAGGTTTTATCCAGGTTTTTATATCTTTTTACTTATTTGGTTATTTTTAGGGATTTTATAGGATTTTTATGGTGTTTTACATTTTTAGGGATTTTTTGTGTTTTGTGGGTTTTATGTTTTTTGGGGTTTTAGGTTTTTTTAGTTTTATATGGATTTTAATTTTTTATATTTATTCATGTGTTTATGGGTTTAAAGAGTTTTTAGAGTGTTTAGTGGTTTTAGCATTTTATGGGTTTTATGGGTTTTTAATTTTTTAGGGGTTTTATAATTTTTAGCAGTTTATATGGTTTTTACGGTCACATTATTATTTTTAGTGTTTTTATCAATTTTTATGAATTTTGGGGTTTTGAGTGATTTTTGGATCTTAATGTTTTCTTATGGGTTTTTAGGGTGTTTTGGTTTTTTTATGTTTTTAGTGATTTTTGTGAGCATTTTTATTATTTTTTTCTCTTTAAGTGTGTCAAGTGATTTTGTGATGTATTATGGTTTTAGGGTTTTTAGTGTTTTTAGGTTTTTAGGTGTTTTAAGTATTTTTATGTTTTTACGGTTTTCAAAATGAATTTTAGGGTTTTTAGTATTTTTATATTTTTAGGGGTTTTATGGATTTTTTTGTTTTTTGTGGTTTCTTAGGATTTTTCAGATTTTAATGGTTTTATTGTTTTTAGTTTTTTTATGATTTTATAGTTTTATTGTTGTTTTAGGTTTTTTCCCTATAGGATTTTTTATTTGGATTTTTATAACTTGGGGTTAATGGATTTTAAGAGTTTTTAGTGGGTTTTTTGTTTTTAGGGTTTTTAGGGTATTTTAATGATTTTACATATTTTAACAGATTTTAGGGTTTTTAATTGTTTTATGGTCTTTTAGGGGTTTCAGTGTTTTTTTTTGTTATATGGGTTTTATGTTTTTTTAGTTTTTAAAGGCTTTCAATTGGTTTTTATGATTTTAGGTATTTAAATGTATATTTTAGGATTTTTATGGTTTTTAGTTCCTTTAGTGATTCCAGTGGTCTTTAGAGTTTTTAGGGTTTTAAATGTTTTTAGGTTTTTTAGCATTTTTAGGGTTTTGGAGGTTTTAAGTGTTTTCTGGTTTATAAGGTTTTCGTTGGTTTTTTCAGGGTTTTTAGGATTTTTTCATTTTAGGAATTCTTTGGGATTCTTTTATGGGTTTAAGGGGGTTTAGGGATTTTGGTGGTTTTGATGGTTTAAGGATATTTATGGTTTCATAGTTTTTTTTGTGTTTTTTATTTTTATGGTTTTATTTTTTTTAAGTTACTATCTTTTTGTTAGGGATTTTAACATTTTTTGGGATCTTTTTTCCTTTTTAGGAATTTATAAATTTTTAGGGGTTTTAAGGATTTTCAGGGTTTTTGGGGTGTTTATAGTTTTCTAGGGTTATTTGTAATTTTTTATGTTTTTATGGTGTTTTAATGTTTTTCAAAAAAAAAAAATTTTGAAGAGTTTATAGATTTTTTAGTGGGTTTTAGTGTTTTTATGGGTTTGTTAGTGTTTTTATGTTTTCTGAGGTTTTTATTGGTTTTAGTGGATTTTATTTTTTGATGGTCTTTTTAGGTTCTTTTATAATTTTAGCAATTTTTTGGTGTTTATGAATTTTATGTCCTGTAGGTTTTTCTGGATTTCATAGGTTTTTAGCGGTTTTTAGGGTTTTTAGTTTTTCAAATTTTTAGTTATTTTAAATTGTTTTCTATGTTTTTTGTAGTTTTTAGGATTGTTTTTTGATATTTAGGGTTTTGTGGGATTTTAAGGGTTTTTACTATTTTAGGATTATTATGGGTTTTAAGTGTTTTTTGATGTTTAGATATTTCTTAGGGGTTTTTACATTTTTGATATTTTTGTGTAGGTTTTAGTGTTTTTATATTATTTGTGTTTTTAGGGATTTGGAGGGGTTTTAGGTTCTTTGAGGATTTTTAGTGTTTTTATAGTATTTCTTGGAATTTTGGTTTTTTGAGTTTTTTAGGTGTTTTATTCTTTTTGGGAGTTTTTAATATTTATAGGGGTTTAATGGGATTTTAGTGTTTTTAGTTGTTTTTTGGTTTTATGTGTATTTAGTGTTATTATTGGTTTTAGTGTCTTTTAGATTTTTTTTCTTTTAGTATTTTTTATGTTTTTATAGGGTTTAAGTTTATTTATAATTTTATGGATTTCTTAGGGCCCTTTATGATTTTTTACATTTTTTGGGGTTTTAGGGATTTTTTTGATTTTTTTTGGTTTTTTGGTTTTTTGGTTTTTCAGGGATTTTGAGGGTGTTTAGGGTTTTATGGGTTTTTTAAATTTTTATCATTTTTATGGGTTTTAAATGTATTTTGGTTTTTAAGTTTTTCATAGGGTTTTTAATTTATTTGAGATTTTTATAGTGGTATTTAGATTTTTATGGTTTTTAAGGTTTTAAATATTTTTATGGTCTTTATGTTCTTTTACTATTTTGTAGTTTTTAGAATTTTTTTTTGGATTTTAAGGGATTAAATCATTTTTGGGTTTTTAATATTTTCATTGGGTTTTTATGGTTTTCAGTGGTTTTTATGATTTTTGGGTTTTTGGAATATTTTTATGTTTTTATGAATTTGGAGGATTTTATGGATTTAAGGGATTTATGTTTTTATATTTTTTAACCTTTTAGGGATTTAAATTGTTTTTAGTATTTTTAGTGGTTTTTAGAGTTAGGGTTTTTATGGTTTTATGGTCTTTTAGGGTTTTAAGGGGTTTTAGTGTATTTAGGTTTTTAGTGGTTTTATGTGTTTTTAGGTTTTTATGGGATTCATTGGGGGGTTTTTAGTGGTTTTTTTATATTTTTCGGTATATTGGTAGAATTTTTAGAATTTTTATGTTTTTATGGTTTTAGTGATTTTGAGGGTTTTTTCTTTTTATTATTTTCTGGGGTTTTCTCGGTTTTAGTGTTTTTTTGATATTTTAAAGGGTTTTAATTATTTTTTATGTTTTTAATGTTTTTAGTGGTTTAAAGGATTTTTATATTTCTTTGGGGGTTTTATGATTTTTTTGGGTTTTTACGGTTTTTAGGTTTTTAAAGGGTTTTGGGGATTTTATGGGTTTTGGGGTCTTTTTAATGTTTTATGGTTTTTAGCATTTTTATGTTTTTTAGAGGTTTTAAGTGTTTTTAGAAGTTTGATGTTTACAAAGGTTTTCATGGTTTCTTTTTATTTTTTAGTATTTTAAGGGTTAATTGAGTTTTTATTGATTTTTATGGTCTTTAGGGTTTTAGGATTTTTCATGATTTTTAGTATTTTTTTTATGTTTTTTAGAGTTTTTTCCAGTGTTTTACGATTTTAAGGTTTTCTTATGGGTTTTAGGGTTCTTTATTTTTTTAGGGATTTTTAGCTTTTTTTAGGATTTGATAGGATTTTACCGTTTTTATGGATTTAGGGGGTTTTAGGGTCTGTTATGGTTTTTATGGTTTTTTTGGGTTTAGGGTTTTTTTTTAGTTTTTAGGGGCTTAAACAGATTTTAGAGTTTTTAGTGATTTTATGTGTTTTTGGGGTTTCAAAGGGTTTTGTGGTTTTTATGTTTTTTTTTGAGATTTTTAGGTTTTTAGGGACCTTTTTGTGTTTTTAGGATATTCGTGTTTTTAGGTTTTTTAGGAGTTTTAAGTGTTTCTTTCTTTTAAAGGGTTTCATAAGAATTTTCATGGTTTTAATGGTGTATTTAGGTTTTTTTTGAATTTCTTGAGTTTTTAGTATTTTTATGGTTTTTAGTTCTTTTAGGGATTTAGGTATATTGATAGTTTTCAGGGTTTTTTGTGTTTTATGGGTATTTAGTGTTTTAACATTTTTAAGAGTTTTTAGTGTTTTTCAGTTTTTATAGTTTTCTTAAGGTTTTTTTGGGTTTCTTATATTTTTATGGATTTTAATATTTTTATGGGATTTTAGGGTTTTTAATGATTTTGAGGTTTTTAGGGCTTTCAATGGTATTAGGGGTTTTATGGTTTTTTTGGTTTTAGAGTTTTTTTTTGTTTTTTAAGATATAAAGTGTTTTTATTGATTTTTTTTATTTTTAGGTGTTTAAATGGTTTTTATAATTTTTTTTGTTTTTGGGTTTTTATTTTTTTATATTTTTATAATATTTTTAACTGTTTTTTTTTCTTTTTTGAGGGTTTAGGGTATTTAAGCTATTTTTATGCATTTCTACATTTTTTTTTGGCATTTTTTGTTTTTTAGTGGTTTTACTTTTTTTTAGGTTTTTAAGGTATTCCCATGGATTTCAAGGTTTTAAGGGTATGTTTTTTAGGGGTTTGTAGATATTTTTTAGGATTTTTATGGGTTTCAAGTTTTTGGAGGGTGTAGGGGTTTAGGGTTTTTAAGGTTTTAAAGGTTTTTTGGGTTATTTGGGTTTTTAATTGGTTGTATGTTTTAAATGTTTTCTAAGTATTTTTAGGTATTTTTTAATATTTTATGGGTTTTTTTGGTTTTTTTGGGTTTTACGATTTTTTCAGTATTTCAGGATTTTTAAGGTTATTAGAGTTTGTAATAGTTAAAGGGATTTAAAGGGATTTTATTATTTCTAGCGGGTTTTATGGTGTTTATTTATTTTTTTGGTTTTTTATGGTTTTTGATATTTTATGCTATTTAATGGTTTATTGTGTTTTTATGGTTCTCTTAGTGTTTTAGTTTGTTTTTATATTTTTCATGATATTATTATTTTTTGGGTTTTTAATGTTTTCTTAGTGTTCTTCCAAAATTTATGGGTTCATAAATTTTTAAAGATTTTTTAGAACTTTTATGGGTTTTGGGCGTTTTTATGAATTATGAGGATTTTTAGGGTTTTAGAGTATTTAGCTTTTTTTTAGTATTTTTTATGTGTTTCAGGTTTTTAAGGTTTTCTTAGGTTTTTTCGTGGACTTTAGGTTTTTTTTCTTTTTTTGATTTTTAGGTATTTTTTGGATTTTTTTTGGTTTTTTATAGTTTTTATAGATTTTGAGGTTTTTATTGAGTTTTAGGCTTTTTATAATTTTTTTTGTTTTTTAAGATTTTCCTATAGTTTTTTAGGGTTTTCCTTGTTTCAGTTTTTTTTTGAGTTTTTTGGTTTTTTATGGTTTTTTAGTTTTTTATGGATTTTTATGGTATTCAGGGGTTTTTTATAGATTTAATGGGTTTTAGGGGTTTTAAAATTTTGTAGGTTTTTATATATTTTAGTATCTAAGGTTCTAATGTTTTCTTAGGGTTTTTTTACTGTTTTTAGGTTTTTAGGGGTTTTTACATTTTTAAGGATTTTTAAGTCCTTTATAGGATATTTATAGGTTTTTATGTTCTTTTGGGATGTTGAGGGTTTCTAGGTTTTTATGAATTTTTTGGGTTTTTATTTTGGTTTTTTAGATTTTAATGGAATTAAGGTTTTTTAGAGTTTTTATTATTTTTAGGTGTTTAAATGTATTTTAGAGTTATTAGTGGGTTTTTTATTTTACAGGTTTTTAGGGTTTTTACGGTTTTTAGGGATTTTTATGGTTTTTTAGTGTTTTATGGTCATTGTATTGTTTTTATCCTATTTTATGTTTGTAAGGGTTTCACGTGTTTTAAGGTTCTTTAGGTTTTCTTTGATATTTTCAGTGTTTTATGGGTTTTTTTACATGTTTTTGATTTATTTGGATTTTAAGGAATTTTTTGTTTTTTAGGGTATTAGAGATTTTCAGTGATTTGGTGGATTTTAGGTTTTTAGGTTTTTTAGGGGTTTTTTATATATTTTTCATTTTTAGGCTTTTAGTGTTTTTTTATTTTGTTTTTAATGTTATCATAGGGTTTTTAGAGTGGTTATGTTTTTTTACTTATTTTTGTATTTTAGGTATTTTTTAGGATTTTTATGGGTTTATATGGTTTTTAGAGATTTTGAGGGTTTTGGGGTTTTTATACATTTTATGGCATTTTTTCTTTTAGGGATTTTTTGTGTTTTTAGGGGTTTTAGGGGTTTTAGAGGTTTTTAACATTTTTAGGGGATTAAACGATTTTTTTGTAAAATTTAATGGTTTTCTAGTTTTATGGTATTATGGGTTCTTAAGGTTTTTATGGTTTTTAGAGTTTTTATTATTTTTAGATGTTTTTGGGATTTTTTTTATATTTATGGTTTTTTTCTTTTGAGGTCTTTTGGGTTTTATGTGTTCTTATTGTATTATTCGTTCTCTTTGGGTTTTTTCATGGTTTTTATGGGTTTTATGTTTTTAGTGATTTTAAAGTACATTTTAGAACATTTCGGGTTTTAGGTGTTAAAAATGTTTTTAGGTTTCAAAAGTTTTTTTTAGGGGATTTTAGGGATTTTAGGGGTTTTTATGTTTTTAGTGATATTAAGGGTTAGTATTGGTTTTAGGGTTTATTTTGGTTTTATGGTTTTTTTAGGTTTCTCGGTTTTTTTGTTTTTCTGGATTTTAATTTTTTTAGAGTTTTTAACGTTTTTTGGGGTTCATTGTGTTTTTAGAGTTTTTAGTGTTTTTATGGTTTGTTCTGGGGTTTTAGTGTATTTTATTGATTTTATAGGTTTCTATGGATTTAGGGTATTTAGGGTCTTTTTTGGTTTTTAGGGTTTTTATTATTTTTGTGGGTTTTGTAGGGGTTTTAAGTGTTTTTAACATTTTATTGGGGTTTACATTTTTTTTGATTTATTAGAGATTTTTAGGGATTTTTACGATTTTTATGGTTTTTATTGTTTAAGGATTTTGGATGATTTTTAGGGTTTTATAGATTTTAGAGTTTTTTTAGGTGTTTTAATTTCATTTAGGTTTGTAATGTTTTATTTGGTTTCTTTGTGTTTTAGGTATTTTTAGGTACTTTTAGTTGGGTTTTTTTTATTTTAGGTACTTTGATGGTTTTTTTGGGTTTTTTGGTTTTTAGTGTTTTAAAGGTTTTTTGGGTTTTATGTGTTTTGAAGTAATTATGGTCTTATTAGGTTTTATTATAGTTTTTAGGGTTTTTATTTTATTAATTATTTTTTAGGATTTTTTAGGATTTTTTTTTAGTATTAGGATTTTTAGGGAATTTTGGGGATTTTAATGTTTTTTGGGTTTTTTGTGTATTTTTGTTTTCTTTGGGGTTTTTCTTGATATTTTTTTTATTTTTATGGGGTTGTAGATTTTTTTTATGTTATTTAGGGTTTTTTTGGTTTAATGGGTTTTCTTGATTTGGTGTATTTTTAGAATTTTAGTAATTTGTATGTTTATTGGGGTGTTATGTTTTTTTGTTTTTCTTTGTGGTTTTCATGAATTTTACGGGTTTTCAAATTTTTAGGTATTTTTAAATAAGTTTTTGGATTTTTTTTGTGGTATTGATTGGATTTATGGGTTTTATAGCTTTTTAGGGTTTTTTGGGATCTTACTTTTTTTTGGGTTTTAAGGTTTGTTTAGGGTTTTTCATGGTTTTTAGGGTTTTTTACATTTTAAATATTTTTATGTATTTTTATGATTTTTATGTTTTTTATGTTTTTTAGGAGTTTTAATGGTTTCATAGGGTTTGAGGAATTTTTTATTATTATTTAGGTTTTTATATTTTTTGGGGGTATATTGGTTTTTTTGTATTTTTTAACATTTTCATGGGTTTTTTATGTTTTTAATGTTTTTAGTGATTTTTAAGAGTTTAATGGGATTTTAGGGTACTTTAGAGTTTTACGGTCATTTTAGGTTTTTTGGGATTTCAGGGTTTTGAGGTTTTTTTGGTTTTATGTGTTTTATGTTTTATGGTTTTCTTAGTCAGTTTCTAGGTTTTTTAGAGGTTTTCGCAGTTTTTTGGGATTTTATGGGTTTTAGGATTTTTAGGGGGTTTTATTGATTATTGGTAGTTTGCGGCATTTAAGGTTATTTTTTGTTTATGGTGTTTTTAGCATCATTAGGGGTCTTAGTTTTTTTCATGTTTTATTGGATATTTGAGGTTTTTTATTTTATCATGTATTTTTATTAATTTTAAGGATTTGTATTGTTTTTAGGATTTTTTATGGTTTTTATGGTATTTTAAGTATTTCTTGGGTTTTTTGGATTTTATTAATTTTATGATTTTTATGTATTTTACATTTTTTTAATGATTTCATAGTGGTTTTCTAGGGTTTTATGTTTTTTTAAATTTATAGGATTTTTTAGTGCTTTTTAATTTTTTAATAGTTTTCAGGGGTGTTAGGAATTTTTTGTGTTTTCAGGGTATTGTTGTTTTTTTGGGAATTTATGGTTTTTACGTTTCTAGAGTTTTTTGAGTTTTTTACAAGTATTAAGGTTTTTTAGAGTTATTTTATATTTTTAGGGGACTAAATGGTTGTTTTTTAAGAGGTTTTATTGTCTTATTGTTTTTAGCGTTTTTTTATTTTTATTGATTTTTATGATTTTTGGGGATTTTAGTGTCTTTTATGGTTTTAAGCCATTTTAGGGTTTTTTTGGGGTTTTAATTGTTTTTAGGTTTTTAAGGGTTTCTTATGGTTTTTCAGGTGTTTTATGTTTTAGTGATTTTTTTTATTTTATGTGTATATGTGATTTTATGATTTTTAAGGATTTTAGGGGTTTGGTGGTTTTTAGTTTTTTTAGGGTTTTTAGCATTTTTAGTGATTTAGGGGTTTAAAGCCTTCTTTTGTTTTAATTATTTCTTATAGATTTTATTGTTTTTAAGGGTTTTATATTTTAACCAATTTTTAGGGATTTTAATGTTTTTATGGTTTTTATATTTTTTGAGGTTTTTAGGGTTATTATGGTTTTTGGGTTTTTAGGTGTTTTAGGTTTTTTTATAGTTTTTAAATTTATTAAGAATTTAAATTGTTTTTAGTTTTTGTAGTTGATTTCTTGGGTTTTTATATAGTATTATCATTTTTTTACATTTTTAGGGTCTTTATGAATTTAGGGGGTTTTAGAGGTTTTAGTGCTCATTTAGTGTTTTTAGCAATTTTATCATTATTTATGCTTTTTAGGGGTTTATGTTTTTTAGGTTTTTATGGTTTTATTTTGGTTTTCATGATTTTAAGGGGTTTTTTTTTAAATTTTCAGGGATTGTGGGGTAAATTTTAGGACTTCAATGTTTTTTAGCATTTTTAGGGATTTCGGGCTTTTATGGGTTTTTTTGAATTTTAATGTTTTTTTTATTTTTCGGGGTTTTAGAGGTATTTTATTTTTTTAGGTTTTTAATATTTTTATGGGATTAAAGGATTTTTAGAGTTCTTTGTGGGTTTTTAGAGGTTTTTAGTGTTTTAGGTTTTTAATGTTTTTGAGGCGTTTTTATGGTTTTTAGCGTTTTTAGTGTTTTTAGGGTTTTTATAGTCTTTTAGTGTTTTAGGGTTTTTATTATTTTTTAGGTTTTTAGGGGTTTAAAATTTTTTTAGTTTTTGATTTTTTTTTTGGTTTTTTAGGGTTTTAATGTTTTTATGGATTTTTAAGTAATTTTTTAGATTTTTATGGGTTTTGGAGATTTTAAGGATTTTAACAATTATTGGGTTTTAGGGTTTTTTTTCATTTTTAGAATTTTTAGGTTTTTTGGGATTTTAGGTGTTTTTTGGTTTTTCAGGTTTTCTTAGGGGTTTTTATGGTTTTTACCATTTTTTATTTTTTAGAGATTTTTAATTTCTTTTTATAATTTTATGGGTTTCATGGTTTTTTTTTTGAATTTAGAGTGTTTTTATATTTTTTAGGGTTTTACATTTTTTTTGGTTTTTGGGTTTTTTAGATTTTTTAACATTTTTGAGGGTTTAAATGAATTTTATAGTTTTTATTGGTTTTTAGTGATTTGTTTAGTAATTTGGGTTTTTAAGGTTTTAGGAATTTTATGGTTTTTAGTGGGTTTTAGGGTATTTAAAGACATTTTAGGGTTTTTAAGATTTCAGTGTCTTTTAGGTTATATGTGGTTTGAAGCGGTTGTTTGGTTTTAATGTTTTTAGTTTATTTATGATTTTTAGCATTTTTATGGGTTTTATTTGTTTTACAGTTTTTATATTTTTCTTAAGGTTTGTAAGGATTTCTAGGGTTTTTCACATTTTTATTTATTTTTAGGGTTTTTAGGATTTTTTTGGGTTTTAAGGTTCTTAGAGATTTAGATATTTTTAGGGTTTATATGGGTTTTTTGTGTTTTAGGGGTTTTAATTGAATTTTAGAGTTTTCTTAAATTTTTATGTGTTTAAAGGGTTTTCATAATTTTTTTGTGGTTTTATGGGTTTTATGGGTTTTAGAGTTTTTAAATGTTTTTAGGGGTTTATGGTTTTTAGGAGTTTTGGGGTATTTTTGGGTCTTTTGAGCTGTTTTTAGGGTTTTTAGTGCGTTTAGGTTTTTAGGGGATTTATGTATTTACATATATCTATGGGTTTCATAGTGTTTTTGGGTTTTTAGGGTTTGTTACATTTTTATGGATTTTTTAGATATTTTTTATTATTTTTTGGTCTTTATAGGTTTCAGGTATTTTGATGTTTTTGGTGGATTTTAGGGTTTTTATGGTTTTTAGTGTTTTTTAGGTTTTTTTGGGTTATAATTGTTTTGATTTTTTGGGTTATTCATTTGGTTTTTCATGGTTCTATAAATTTTTCAGGTTTAGGGATTTTTAGGTTTTCTTTAAGATTTCATTGGTTTTTGTGGGTTTTTTGTGGGGTTTTGGGGGATTTAAGTTTTTTTAGTTTTTTTAGTTTTTAGATTTCTTTAACGTTTTAAGGGGTTTAAAGGGATTTTAGTGTTTCTATCATGTTCTAGGGTTTTTATGTGATTTTTCTAGTTTTTTATGTTTTTTTTGTTTTATGGTTTTTAGGGGGTTTTAGGGGTTTTAGCACCTTTTAGAGTTATTAGTTTTTTACTATTTTTAGGGACTTATGTGTTTTTTTGGTTTTTAAGGTTTTTTTAGGTTTTTTTTAAATTTTACATTTTTTTACATTGTTTGGGTTTTTTGTGATATCTTTGGATTTTTAAGGTTTATTGAAGTTTTTTGAGATATTGAGGATTTTGACGGTTTTATTATTTTTAGGTTTTTAGTGGTTTTAAGTGATTTAGTTTTTTAAGGATTTCATTGGGTTTTAGGGAATTTAGGTTTCCTAGATTTTTTGGATTTTCAGGGATTTTATAATTTTTATTGTTTTTTTGGGTTTTCAAGGTTCTGAGGTTTTTATGGTTATATCATTTTTTAAGTTATTTAGGGGTTCATGTTTTTTCAGGACATTGGGGGTTTTGAATGGTTTTTTTGGGATTTTATAGAATTTATGTTTATAGGGATTTTTTGGTAATTTTTATGACTTTTATGGTTTTTAGCATTTTTAGGGATTTTTGGGGTTTTATGGGGTTTTAGGGTTTTAAGTGTTTTTAGGGGAATTTTTCATTTTCTATGTTTTTTAGATATTTGGTGTGTTTTTATTGTTGTATGGTTTTCTTATGGGTTTTTTATAGTTTTTATGTTTTAATGGATTTGGGGGGGGTTAGGATTTTTATGTGTTTTTTTTGGGTTTTTAGAGATTTTAATGGTTTTAGGGTTTTTATGCGTTTTTTGGTTATTATGGGTTTTTTTAGTTTTCAAGGATTTTATATTTTTTAGTGTTTTTAATTTTTTTATGTGCTTAAATAATTTACAAATTATTTTGGCTTTTAAGATTGTTCAACATTTTTAGAGTTTTTACTGTTTTTATGGGTTTTTAGTGTAGTTTAGTGTTTTAGAGTCTTTTTGGGGGTTTATCAATTTTTATATTTTTAGGGGTTTTAATTTTTTATGATTTTATGTTCTGTTTGGGGTTTTTTGGATTTTTGGGATATATAGGGGTTTTTGGGTTTTCTACACTATTATATATTTTTATGTAATTTTAAGACTTTTTGTTTATTTTTTTTTTGGTTTCTATGGATTTTAAGGTTATGGGGGTTTTAGGGTTTTTTGGGTTTTGAACGTTTTTAGGTTTCTTCATATTTTTAATCATTTTAGGTTTATAAGTTTTTATTAGGGTTTTTGAAAGATATTAGTTTTATTTATGTATTTGTGTCTTTTTTGGGATTTTTAGGAATCTTAAGGGTTTTTTGGATTTTTAGGGATTTTGACTGGTTTTATGGTTTTTTGTGTTTTTAGTGATTTTTGAGGTTTTAGGGGTATTTGAGTTTTTTAGGGATTTTATGGATTTTATAATTATTAACATATTTAGGGGTTTAAAGGGGGTTTATACTATTTTGCTAGTTTAGATTTTCTATTGGTTTTTATAGTTTTTTATTGTTTTAGGGGTTTCTTAGGGGTTCTAGGGTCTTTTGAGAATTATTTTTGGTTTTTATCATTTTTTAGTTTTTTGGGGATTTTAAGTGTTTTTTATCGTTTTATGGTTTTATTTGGGGTTTTACAATTTTTATACAATTTTTTGTCCCTTGGGTTTTTAGGGATTTTGTAGGAATTGTATATATTTTTAGGGTTTTTAATTATTATGAGGGTTTTATGGGTTTTAGAGTTTTAGGTTTTTTTATGGTTTTTAATTTGTTTTTGATTTTGATGGTTTTATTAGGGGTTTTCATGTATTTTTGTGTTTTTCTTATTTTTTAGGGTTTTTAGGGATTTTTAGTATTTTTATGGATTTTTGTTATTTTTGGGATGTTAAGTGTTTTTAGGTTTTTATAGGGATTTTATGGTTTTTTGGGTTTTTTGGGTTTTAGGATTTTTAAAGTTTTTAGTGTTTTAATTTTATTTTATATATTTTTAAATTTATTTATTATTTAATGTATTTATACAGTTTTTTTTGGTATTTTAGGGTTTTTCTCAGTTTTTTGGGTATTTTAGGGATTTTCGAGGTTTTCATGGGTTTTAATGCTTTAAGATGTATTTAGAGTTTTTAGGGTTTTCGGGATTTATAGGGGTTTGAAGTTTTTTTAGGTTTTTATTTTTTTTCTTATGGTTTTTAGGGTTTTTAGTGATTTTAATGTTTTTATGTATTTTTTGGTGTTTTTTTGGTTTTTTTAAAATGTTAGGGTTTTTAGGGTTTTGATGGGTTTTGAGTGGTTTTTGGGTTTTTAAGGATTGTTATGTTTTAGAGTTTCTATGTTTTTTTAGGTATTTATATATATTTTTATGATTTTTATTGCGTTTCAGTTTTTTTTTGGATTTTCGGGGGTTTTGGGGGTTTTTGTGTTTTTATAGTTTTTTTTTGTTTTTCAGGATTTTAATTACTTTTATGTTTTTAATGTTTTCTTAGAGGTTTTCTTGGTTTTTCTGGTTTTTAATGTTTGTTTAGATTTTATGGGATTTCTTATGATTCTTACGGGGTGTTAAGGTTTTTATTGATTTTGAGGTTTTTTTTGTTTTTTGGGTGTTTTTGGTTTTTAATGTTTTTACGTGTTTTAGGGTTATTTTGAATTATTGTATGGGTTTTATGGTTTTTACAGTTTTTCATGTTTTTATGATTTAAATGGGATTTTAGAGTTTTTTCAGGTTTTAGGGGTTTTATAGGTTTTAAGTGTTTATTAAATTTTTTATTTGTTTATATGTTTTTTTAGTTTTTATTTTTTTAGGGCCTTTTTAATGATTTTAGGGTTTTTAGAGTTTTTAGGGTTTTAGGGGTTTTAAGGGGTTTAGGTTTCTAATATTTTCCTTGGGATTTATAGGGTATTAGGAGTTTTCACATTTTAGGGATTTTTAGTTCCTTTCAATTTTTTTTTGTTTTTTAGTGGTTTAGGAGGTTTTGAGGGTTCTTAAGGGGGTTTACTATGTTTTAGGTTTTTTGGGTTTTAATTTTTTCTGTTTTTATGGTTTTCTTAGTTTTTTTAGTGGGTTTTAGGGTTTTTTACGCTTTAGATATTTTTAAATGTATTTTATGAATTTTATGTTATTTAATGATTTTAAGTATTTTGAATGTTTATTAGGTGTTTTAGGGTTTTAGGGATTTTTTTGAGTTTTTTAGTCTTTTTATGGTTTGTTGTAGTTTTTTAACATTTTTACATATTTAAATATATTTTATTATTTATTGGTTTTTTGCTGTTTTGGGTTTTTTAATGTTTTTATGGATTTATGATATTTTTAAGGGTTTTTAGGGTTTTTATCATTTTTTAAGTGGTATGGGTATAAGTTTTTTTATGTTTTTATGGTTTTCATAGGGGTTTTCAATGTTTTTAGGGGGTATCACATTTTTGTGGTTTTATAACATTTTAACGATTTTTATGAATTTGAAGGTTTTTTATTTAGAGGGTTTTGGAGTCTTAAGGGTTTTTCGCATTTTAGGGGTATTATGTGTTTTTAGGTTATCATGTTTTTTTGAGTTTTTTTAAAATTTCATGATATTTTTATGGATTTTTAGGATTTTTTAGTATTTTTATTAATTTTAAGGGTTTTTAGGGTTTTTGTGGGTTTTGGGTTTTTGTGGGTTTTAATGTTTCAAGGTTTGTAGGGGTATTAAGGCATTCATAGGGTTTTTCAATGTTTTTGTGGTTTTTATGTTTTAAATAGTTTTTAGATCTTTTAAGGATTTTATGGTTATTATGGGAGTTAGGGATTTTAAGGTGTTTTAGGGTTTTATGGGTTTTCATGTTTATATAGTTTTTAATTTTTATTATGTTTTTATGGTTTTTTAGAATTTTTAATGGTTTTGGGGTTTAAATGGTTCTTAGAGTTTTTAGTGGTTTTTAGGGTCTCTATGGTTGTTTAGAGTTCTGTATGATTTTTTGGGGTTTTATGCTTATTATGGGTTTAAGGGTATTTTTAGTGTTCTTAGGGTTTTAACTATTTTTAGATTTTTAGGGGTTTAAACTGTTTTAGGTTTTTATTGTTTTCTTAGGCATTTTCATGGTTTTAGGGAGGGATTTTGGTTATTTTGGATTTTTAGTTCATTTATAAGATATTTATATTTTTAGGGTCCTTAAGGATTATGTGGGTTTTATGGGGTGTAGGGTTTTTAGGATTATTATGGTTTTTAGAAATTTCTGAATTTTAGAGGTTTTACGTGTTTTTAGGTTTTTAATTTGTTCATTGGGTTTTGAAGGTTTTTTGGGTTTTTTACATTTTAAGGTATTTTTATGGATTTTAGGATGTTATTATTTTTAGGAATTTTAGGGATTTTGAGATATTTTAAAGGATTTTAGGGTTTTTAGGTTTTTATGATTTTTTGGGGTTAATGGGTTTTTTGAGTGTTTACGGTTTTTATGGTTTTCTAGATTTTTCCAAGGTGTTTTAAGTTTTAATGGGGATTTTTTGTAAGTAATTTATTTGAAGGGTTTCTATATTTTTTATGGTAAAATGGTTTTTTATGGGTTTCATGTTTTCATTTTTTAATGGATTTTTATGCCTATTAAGGGATTTTTGGTGTTTTATGGTTTTCGGATTTTTTAGGTTTTTTAGTGGTTTTTATTTTTTAAGGATTTGTTATGGGTTTTAAGAGTTTTTTTCTATTTTGGGGGATTTTTATGGAATTTGTATTGTTTTTAAGGGTTTTTAGTGTTTTTTTAATTTTGAAGGATTAAATGGATTTTATTCATTTTTAGACCTATTGGTGCATTCGAAGTTTTTATGGGTTTTATATGTTTTAGGTTTAAAGATTTTTCTTTAGGGGTTCAAGGGTTTTTAGTGGTTTTGTTTTTAAATAATTTTTGTGAATTTTTATAATTTTTATGTTTTTACAATTTATAGGGAATTTAGGGATTTTTATAGTATTTATGGTTTCTTATGGTATTTAGGGTTTTAATAATTTTTTGGGTTTTATGGTTTTCTTGTGTTTTTTAGTGTTTTTAAATTTATTTAGTGTTTTTAAAATCTTTTTATGGGTTTAAAGGGATTTTAGAGTTTTTAGTGGTTTACGTTTTTTAAATTTTAAGGGTTTAATGGTTTTTATGCGTCTTTAAGGTTTTTATGTTATTTTTATAGGTTTTTAAGGAATTTTGAATTTCAATATTTTTAGGGGTTTTAAGTGTTTTTAGGGTTTTAAGGATTTTTTAGGGTTTTTAGGGTTTTTACATTTTTATGTATTTTTACTAATGTTTAGTATTATGATGGATTCTTAAATTTTATGGATTTTTAGGGTTCTTGGTGTTGTGTAGGGTTTTATGTTATTTTTGGGGTTTTAGCATGTTTTAGGGATTTTAGGATTTTTAAGTGTTTTATGTTTTTTTGGTTTTCTTAGGTTTTTTTATGTTTTCCTTGATTTTTAGTTATTTTCTGAATTTTTATGGTTTTTATGGGTTTTAGGGATTTTTTAGGTTTTGGGTATATATAGGGATTTTAGGTACATTTATTGTTTTTTGAAAATTTTATATTTTTTTGTCGTTTTATGTTTTTTTAAATTATTAATGTTTTTATAGGGTTATTTTAGGAATTTATGTTTTTTCAGTTTTTATAGATTTTGGGGGATCTTTTAGAATTTTTACGAATGGTTAGGGTTTTTTATTTGTTGTAGGGGTTTTTTGGTGATGTTTAGGGTTTTCTTGGAATTTTTATGTTTTTTTGGGGTTTTCATTTTTAGATTTTTTTTTTAAATTTTATAGGGGTTTAAATAGATTTAGTGTTTTAGTGGGTTTTTTGGTTTTTATGGGGTTATGGGTCTTATGGTTTTTTTGAGGTTTACGGGTCTTAGGGGTCTTATAGTTTTTATGGGGTTTAGGGGTCTTACCGTTCTTTAGTGGTTTTATGTTTTTTAAATTATTGATGTTTTCATAGGTTTATTCTATGTTTTTATGTTTTTTTATGTTTTCATATATTTTTGGGGTTCTGTTATTATTTTTTGGAATGTTTAGGGATTTTATGTGTTGTAGGGGATTTTTTTGGGATGTTTTGGTTTTTTTTGGATTTTTTTGTTTTTTTGGGGTTTTGAGTTTTAGAGGTTTTTATACTTTATAGTGGTTTAAAGAGCTTTGGTGTTTTTTGTTTTTATTTATTTTTGGGTTTTAAGAGATTTGAGGTTTTTAAGGTTTTCTTACAAGATTTTAGGGTTTTAGGTTTATTATGTTTTTATGGATTTTATTTATTTTTAGTATCTTTAGGTTTTTTAGGGTTTTTAGTGATTTTGATGGGTGTTAGTGTTTTTTAGAGTTTTCTTAGTTTTTGGGGATATTTAGAATTTTTAGGTTTTTCAAGCATTTTAATTTTTTAAGGTTTTTATGTTCTTCCTATTATTTTTCAGGGTTTTATGGGTTTCTTATGTTTTTAATAATTTTTTTGGGAGTTTTTTTGGATTATAATGATTTTTTAGGTTTTTAGGGATTTTTAATGTTTTTAGGGTTTTACATTTTTAGGGTTTTTATAGTTTGTTTGGGTTTTTGGATTTTTTGATTTTTTAAGTTTTTTATGTTTTTTAGAGATTTTTTATTTTTTTAGGGGTTTAATGGGTTTTTTCATTTTTTTAGTGGGTTTTATGGTTATTGGGTTTTTAGTGTGTTTTATGGTTTTTATATTTTTTGGTTTTTTTGGGGCTATTAGTGTCTTTTTAGTGTTTTTCAAGTTTTTAATATTTTTTAGGTTTTTTTTGTTTTAATTTTTTTGGTTTTTAAAGTTCTTCTAGGGGGTTTGATGGTTTTTATGTGTTTCTATGTATTTATAGTGTTTTACGGTTTTTATGGTTTTATGGATTTCAGGGTTTTTATGGATTTTCTGGGATTTTGAGAGTTTTAGGACATTTTCTGATTTTTAGGTTCTTTTATGGTTATTAGAATATTTTGGATTTTATGGGGTTTATGTGTTTTTAGGTTTTTAATTTTTTTTCTTATGCTTTTTCATGGTTTTTAGTGTGTTTTATGTGTTTAGGGATTTTTAAAAATATTTTTGGATTTTTATGGGTTTTTATCGTTTTTATGAATTATGATGGGTTTTTATCTTTTATAAGGGTTTTACATTTTTTAGGTTTTGAATGTTCTCTTGGAATTTTAAGGGTTTTTACGTTTTAGAGAATTTTATCTCTCTTTTAGTATTTTTATGGTTTTTACAAATTTTAGTGGAGATGAAGGATTTTTGTGTTTTCTTTTGAGTTACTTATATTTTTAAGGGTTTTAAGGTTTTAAAAGAAATAGGGGGTTAAAGGGGATTTAAGAGTTTTTGGTAGGTTTTACGTTTTTTAAGGATTTTAGGGGTGTTTATGGTTTTTAGTGTTTTAAGTTTTTTATGTTTTTAGGGGTTTTAAGTATTTATATGTTATTAAGGTCATCATAGGGGTTTTCATAATTTTTTCTATTTTATGTTTTTATGGATTTTTAGGGATTCTTTTAGATTTTAATATTTTTTAGTGTATTTATGGATTTTAGTGGTTTTAGGATATTATGGTTTTTAGGGGTTTAATATTTTTTAGTGTTTTAGGGTTTTTTACATTTTATGGGTTTTAGGGTTTCTTTAGGTTTTTACGGTTTTTGGGGTTCTTAAGGATATTTAGGGTTTTAGTATTTTCTAGTAATTTTAGGGTTTTGAAGGTTTTTTTGGGTATTTTTTGAATTTTAGGGCTTTTCTAGATTTTAGGATTCTTAATGTCTTTAGGGGTAGCTGTGGTTTTGATAGTTTTTAATAGGTTTTTATGGTTTTTATGGGTTTTACGGGTTTTATGGTTTTTGTTGATTTTTAGGGTGTTGAGGATTTTTAGGATTCTTAAGGTATTTTAATGTTTTTAACATTTATATGATTTGGGGGTTTTGTGTGTTTTTAGGTAATTATAGTTTTATTAGATTTTTTCATGTTATTTAGCATTTTTAAGATTATTCTAAATTTTAAGACTTTTTAGGATTTTTTGGGTTTTTAGGGTATTTAGGGATTTTTGGGGTTTGATGGTTTTAGGATTTTTAGGTTTTTCTGGAGTTTTTATCATTTTTACGGTTTTAGGGGTTTCAATTTTTTTAGGTTTTTATAGTTTTCTCAGTGATTTTTAGTGTTTTTAGGCTATTTTAAGTTTTTAGGTATTTTCAGTATTTTTATTGCCTTTTTGGGTTTTTATGGATTTTTAGGGGTGTATTAGGGTTTTTAGGGTTTTTAGTGTTTTTTTAAGAATTATAGTGGTTTTTAATTTATTTAGGTTTTAATGGATTTCTTACGGGTTTTATTTTTTTAATGAAATTTAGTTATTTTTTAGGATTTTATATGGTTTTGGTATTTTTAGAAATTTTGAGGGTTTTATGGTTTTTATGGATTTAAGGGATTGTTTGTGTTTTTTTTTTTGCATTCTAAGATTTTTTAGGGATTTTAAGGGTTATTAGTTTTTTAATATTTTTATAGGGTGTTTTCAAGGTTTTAAGGGTTTTTACATTTATGGTAGTTTTATTCCTCTTTTAGGATATTTATCATTAATATTTTTTAGGAATTTTGATGGTTTTATGGGGTTTTATGATTTTTTTTGGGTTTTTAAGTTTTTTGGATTTATAGGAATTTTTGAGCTTCATAGTGTTTTTTAAAAAATAGAGTTTTTTAACGTTTTAGGGGTTTAAAGGGATTTTATTGTTTTTATATATTTTACAAATGTATGGGTTTTTAGGGGTTTTATGGTTTTTACAATATTTATGGTTTTTAGGAGTTTTATGGTCTTTTAATGTTTTAGGATTTTTACTGTTTTGATCTTTTCATGGGTTTTATGCATTTTTAGTTTTTAGGGGTTTCTATGGATTTTTCAAGGTTTTTAAGAATTTTTACGTTTTTAGGGATATTTAGGAGTTTTTTAGGATTTTTATGTTTTTTAGGGGTTTTAGGAATTTTGAGGGTTTCAGGGATTCTTTAGTATTTTTAGCATTTAATGGTTTTTTTACATTTTTTATCTTTTGAGGGGTTTTAATTATATTTAGGTTTTAAGGTTTTCTTAGGGTTTTTTATTGTTTTTGGGGTATTTTTTATTTTAAGTTATTTTTCTGATTTTTTTAGGATTTTTATCCATTTAGGGATTTTAGGGATTTTGAGGGTTTTAAGAGTTTTTAGGGCAAAGAAGGATAGAGACCAGGCAATCTTGGTCCCCCAAAAATAAACCCAAAGAAAAGGACAAACAGAGTGCTACAAGGAGGGGTTACATAAACGGGTGTGTAACTCACCATTCAAGTCAGAGTCGACGAAAGAAGAGCCGGGAGGCGTAGAGACAAAGGACCACAGTGAGCATCGCTTCACAATGGCCTGTTGGGACAGAGCATCTGCAACCGCATTCACCTCCCAATAGGCATGTGTCATAATGAGATTCCGCCTTTGAAACATGGTAAGGTTGTCCATCCACTGGGTGTGGAGCCTCCAGGGAACAAACCTAGATCTATTTTTGAGGGCACTCACAACAAGCATGGAATGAGACTCAATCCACAAGAAGCTCCATCAAAACCTGACTACATTCAAAATAACCATTATCATGGCCCACAATTCAGATTCAAGGGCACACCCATCACCAATGAAGTCCTAGAAGCATCCTTTGACGAAGCCCTGATAGGTGCGGAAAACTCCACCACATTCAGTAGGGCTTGGTGCACCAAGGGTTGCACCATCCACATTAACCTTAATCTAGTAGGGGAGTGGAGGGATCCATTGAATAAAATTAGGAACCATAGGTTTTTTTCCCTATCAGAGATCCAAGCAACCGAAGGATGATGACATCGCTACATCATTTTCCATACAGCTTGTACGAATACGGGTGGCCGCATAGACAGCCCTGTGGATTATCACGACACCACCAAAAATGGAGATTCATTTCTTATTGAAGGCAACAACATGTCGAGCAGTCCAGATAAAAGAGATAGTGGTTGCAACAGTGAACAACAAGAGGTTGCGGACCTGTTCACTGTATTCCTAGTTGGGCAGGTCGGCCAAGAGCTCAAAAAGAGTCATGTCCCGACCAGCTGGGAACCCAAAAAGCAACTGTTAATAACCCCAGAGCTCAGCATAGAATCTGCATTAGAGGAAGGTGTGCTGATCATTTTCTTCCACACCTAGTCATAGGAGACAAAAAGAGGCAAGGCCGTGTCCAGATTTCTACAACTGGTTATGTATAGGCAGCTAATTCATCATGATTTTCTAGTGAAGAAGATGGTTGGCTGGAGGAATGAATTTCCTCTTCAATTTGGAGAGCCAGACTGGGGAAGGGGATCCCCTGGCATAATTTTACTGATAATAATCCTTGGAAGTAAGTCTCCCAACCAGGTTGGGTTTCCATATCAATATTTCAGAGTCGACGAAAGCATAATGCTGAATTTGAAGTAAGGCTTCAGTTGGGAGGAGAGCCTCAACCTGATCCAGCCGCGGGATGAACTCCTAAATGGACAAGCTCTTAAGGCCAGGAGGAGGACTCATGAAATCTTGCAGGGGCCTATCATTCCACGGTGGGGACCAACCATTCAAATCCTATTTCTTTGAAACAATCCATTTAGAGTGAGAAATAATGGCCTTGTACGACTTACGAATTGCTGGCCAAACAGAATTGGAAAAGTATCCTGCATAATCATCACAAAGTTTGAGCACGAATCTTTCCCGAGTGAAACCCAAGCCCCACCCATAGGACTTAGCATCCCCCAAGTAAATTTAGAAAGGATAGAATCATTGTATCATCTACGTAATTTGATACCAATCCCTCCCAGCTCAATTGGTTTAGTACAGTCCTTCCAGGACACTGTAACCAATTTCCTTTGACTTATACACCTCGTCGAGTAAAAATTCATGATCTTAGCTTGTAGGTCCTTAATGAGATTTACCGGCCATCTGTAGATGGAGAAAGCATAAGTGAACATACATGTAATCACCGAGTTAATAAGGCAGACCCTTCAGGCTTGTGAGAGGGATTCCCCTTTCCACTTCTCCATCTATTGGGTATTTTTTTAGGCAATGTTCTCAAGGTGAAAGCGTTTGACACGTCGCCATAAAATAGGAACACCCAGGTAGTCAAAAGGGAGTGTGTCTCTCTTAACACCAAGGTACTTTTCGATGAAGATCTGACGAGACCGTGGGATCCCCTCCCCAAAGTTGATCAAAGACTTTCTCCAACTGATAGATTGCCTCGCCATAGATTCATAATGCCAGAAGATCATATGGATGGATTAGAAGGTCCGTTTTCAGCTTTCCCAAATAGAAGAATATCTTTAGCTTACAACTGATGGGATGACACATGAAGATCCCTCCCTTCCCTAATAGGATTTGAGATACTAGCCTGGCAAAGGTCAATGAGGCACCATCTCAAGTAATCCTCTACAATTTCAAAGAGGATTCTTGAGAGCGGATCACCCTATCTGACCCCATGGGAACAGATGAAGAACCGCTTCAGGGAACCATTTAAAATATCAGATACCCAAATGCTTCTTAGAATGGACATAATAATCCTGATAATGTTTTTCTAGAATCCATACCTAGAAAGGACCTGGGAGATATAGCTCCACCTAATGGTGTTGAAAGTCTTGGAGATGTCAATCTTAAGCGAAAAGTTTCCCTGCTTGGATTGCTTCCACATAACTTTGGTGCTCTCTGAGGCCATGAAAATGCATTCCTGGATGTTTCTCCCCGGGATGAACCTGAACTAGTTAGGGGTAAGAATATCCCCCACAAACTTCCCCATTTGCATGACCAGAATCATACTAAAAATTTTGGGGATAGTGTTTCCAATGGCCACTGGTCAAAAGTCACCGATGTCAATGGTATTATCCCTTTTTGGAATCAGGGTAATTAAATTAGAGTTGACCCCATGTGGGAACACACTATAGAGAATAAATTCCTGAACAATGCTGGTGATGCCCTCATACATGATATCCCAGTAAGACATGAATAATTTGTTAGTGAAACCATCTGTTCCCATTGTACTGTCAATGTTCAGAGAGAACAAAACATCCCTAACTTCCTCTACAAGGGGGGGGGGTCGTTAGAGCCCTGTTCTGGTGCTCATCAACGCCTGGTAGGATGGAGTCCATCAAGGGGAGGGTATAATCCCCGCCATCATCTGAGTAAATCCCTTGGAAATGATTGATAATGACAATTGAAATATCATCCTCCGAGGTGAAGGCAGATCCAGAGATACAGACAGCCTTTAGACACTTTTTTTCACTTTTCTCCCTATGTAAACGATGGAAAAAGTTTGAGTTGTGGTCTCCATCCTTGATCCATATAACGTTGACCCGATTCTTGGACAATTTTTCATTATGATCCAGAAGATCATCAATCATGGAGTGGAGTTGCAGCTCCTCTTGAGAGGGCATGGACATGTGTTGATTAGATTCTTGGTTGAAGGAATGTTAATGCTCAGCAGCCACAATGTCATCATCCAGACTATAGAAACAACACTTTCTCTATTCTTTGAGTGAGGATTTGATTTTTTTGATCCTAGAGACCAACCTATGGTAATGAATTCCTCGTGGGTATTCATTCCAACTACTGATGACAATTTCCCTACATCTTGAAGCGGTAAGCCTGAAATTATTGAACATGAAAGGCAAGGGTGATGACCTTGGAGAGCCTATGGAACAGTTAGCAATCCAAGGATTGTGATCCGAATGGAACTTGGGGAGGGTAAAGCCCAAGACATCAAGGATAAGACTCCCATCATTTATCCTTTAAAAACTTATGTCCAGCTTTCTGGCATGCCTTATGTTCACAGTGAATTGCCCCCAAGTGAAGGGGGCTCCAGAGACAGGGACTTCCGTGAGACCACAAGCATTAAGGAAGACGGAGAAGTCCTTAGTAGCCAAGCAATAGAAGTTGGAGACAATCTTATCATTCGGGCTCAGAATAGTATTGATGTCCCCTATCACAATCCAGATATTCTCAATGAGCCCATATAGAGTAATCCGTTTTTTTCATAGAGCTCGTCTCCTCAAATAGGAGTAGAAGGCACACACAAAAGATATAGAGAGGGGTAAAGTTGTACATGACAGACAAGGTTATGACTTGGGGACTCACATCCACAAATTTAAACATAATGTCATCATTATTAGGCACCCATAATGTGTCGAGACCATTCTCATTAGCAGTCTTGGCAACACACAAGTAACCAAGGTTTCCCTAGTTGAAACTGGTCCAGTTTTCAAATGTGATCATTGGCCCACCAATACCAAGAATCATAGGCTCTTGGAAGTGCGGAAATGCCTAAGGGATAAAGTGGTGGGAGGACTCCCAATCCCCTGGCAGTTCCAGAAGAGGATCTGCATCAAATTAAGCATAAATCACCCTATTCAAAGGGCTGGTGATTGCATTCAGGGGAATTGCTTTCGCCATTTCATTTTTACCATTCTTCTTGGGCCTACCCACAAGGTTCTTCTTAGTGGAAGGATCAACTTCAACAACCCAGTATTTGAGTCCTAGGTCATCAGGAGGTTGAGAACCATCCTCATGTTGTGGGTTCTTGTCAACTGGCTTGGAGGACCCTTCTGCCTCCTCATCATTCTGTAATTCAGCCTCATTATCCCAGAAGCTACCACTGAGATGGGTAAACCTGTTCATGGGGCATAGTGCCACCAGGGAGGAACCTTTATATGTGTCTTGTCGTGAAACCTTGATAGAGGACACAACTGTGAAGGAATCATCAAACAGTGATAGAAGGGACAGAGGTGGGAAATCCTTCTTAGGGAAAAGGGGGCATGTGGCCCTGTATTTGCAAGGTGAACCAACCCATCATCCACCTCCTAGATGAGAGGGGACGCTCCCTTTATACAGGAAAGACCCGCCACCATAGACAGACCATGGTGCATGGATGTCTGTCCAGGATTATCCATGACTTCCCGACCAACAGCAGGCTCTGAGGTTTGTCCAAGCTCAACCATTGCTGTCTGTAGACCAGGAGTGACAGCAGCAAAGTCTGAGGTAGCCAGCTGCTCAGCCGGGGGATTATACCCAGCAGAGACTCCCTGCAATTTGCAGGGCATCCCTTGGTAGAGAGTATCATTGACCTCTAGTGCCCTCCTTGATGAAGGCTGCTCCGCAGGACAACGAACCACATCAGGACCAGGCTGGGTGGGAGCAGGTGCTTGGTTAGGGGCCTCCGCCCCCGCTCCAGTGCCTAGTTTCCTATTGGAGGACTCAACAATGTGCCCTTTGTGATTTCACTTGGTACACACCTTCAGACATCGGCAGTCAGAGATTATATTCCCAAATCGACTAAAATGAAGGAAAACTGTGATCTGTGCTCATACTGGATCTCCAGTGTGACGCTATCTTCATCAGTGCCGAGCACCACTTCTTCTATCAGTGTGGAGGGAAAGTCAAATTCAACAAGGACACGAGCACAGTGCTCGTAATTTGGATTTTAAGTCTACTTATCAATTCATATAGGATTACCCACTGAGGAGGCAGTGTCCCATAGGATCTGAGGGTACCAATAAAGCCAACTAAGATTACAAATGCGAATCCATACCTGCACAGAGGTGTTCTTCTTGTTCAATGGATCAAATTTCTGATCCCACTCTTAAACCCTTAGAGGGCAGGGCTTCATGTTAAGGGTGCCGAAGCTCCAAAACTATCTCTTACATTCATCCGATGGGAAGACAATATAAAAGTACCCTCTCCCTATGGCAGTCATTCGCCACTCGGAGAATCCACATATCTCCCTGGTTCGATTGGTGAGATTAGAGAACATCCAAAGCTGCTCACCCTTGGGGGTTAACACTCATGCAATAATGAAGAAACGACATTAATTGCATCTTTCCTCCACTGCCTCATGATTCTCCGAGACATGAGCCACTCACCCCTTCCGAATAACTCGACCAGGGGAGGGGGATCAAAATCATGGAACAAAAGTGAGATCCTGGATTTCACCACCTCCTCAAAATTAATCTTCAGTCCTGAGGCCTTTGGTGCGCTGCTGATCACACCGAACCCAGAGGGTGATCGATCACATAGATGGAATAGATCATTGTGGCTTCAAACCTCTAGAAAATCTGGTGCAAGTACCACCTTGCCGACAGGGGGTGAGATAAGCAAAGGATGGACGAGATCTCCATCACCATCAGGTCCCCTTACTTGAGCCATCATTCGTGTTTCTAGGGTTTTATGGTATTTATAGGCATTTTATGTCTTTTTAGGTGTTTTAGGGTTTTTTTGTTTTTAAGGGTCTTTATAGTTTTTTACATCCTTTAATATTTTTAGGCGTTTAAATTTATTGTAGAGTTTTTAGTTGGTTTAGGGGTTGTAATTCATTTAGAGGCATTTATGGTTTTTAGGTGTTTTATCATTTTCAGATCTTTTACGATTTTTAGCGGTTTTATGTGTTTTTAGATTTTTATTATTTGTTAGTGTTTTTTATTTATTTTGGGTTTTTTATGTGAATTTAAAATTTTCGGTTTATATGTAATTTTAGGGGTTTTCATGATTTTTATGGTTTTAGGGGTTTTTTCAATTTTTTGGTTTTTACGGTTTTTAACCTTTTTTTTGATTTTAAATGGTTTGATGTTTTTTTATTTTTGTAAGTTTTTATTTGGGGTTTTTAGGGTTTTCAGGATATTTATTTTTAGTCATTTTAGGTATTTTATTACTATTTTTAGGTTTTTTATATTTTTAGGTGTTTTTAGGGTTTTGAGGGATTTTAAGGATTTTATAGTTTACATATTTTTCTGGGTTTTATGGTTTTTTGAGGTTTTTAGGGTTTACAAGGATTTAGAGTTTCTAACATTTTTAGGGGTTTAAAGGGTTCTTAGAGTTTTTAGTGGGGTTTTCAGGTTTTTATGTCCCAAGAAGTTCTAGGAACAAGCATGCTTGGTCCCCCAAAATATATAAAAAAGAGTAATGAAAAAATGATACAAGGAAGGATTACAAAAAAAGTGTGAAGTTCTCCCTTCTTATCTATATCCATAGAGGATGAAAAAAATGTGGTGTGAAAATGGGCCACATCAAGCTTCGTTCCACAATAGGATTTTTGGAGAGAAAATATACCGCTATTTTTGCCTCCCTATATGCATTTGTGACATTAAAAATGAGGTTTTATGAGACAATGAGACATTAAATACATCATGGGATAATTCTCTGAGGAACTCTTCTAGATTTGTTCTCTAAGGCCTCCACTACTAACATCGAGTCAGACTCAATCCAGTAGAACTTTCACTCAAATTCAGATGCAAAGTAGACCACCTTAATCATTGCCCAAAGTTCAACCTTGAGAGCACATACATGCATGATAAAGTTTTAGAATAATACTTTCACAATGATTATATGAGTGTAGAATACCCTGCCTCACCTCGAGGGACCAGGAGCACCTGAAGCTGCGTCGTCCATATTGACCGTAATCCATGATGGTAATAGAGGAATCAATCCAAGGAATTTAAGAACAAGTGGATTTTTATCCTTATAGAAACATTAATCATGTGCAATATAAAATTTTTATTTACATCATTATCCATTAAACATGTGTGTATATTGGACGTTTCATGGATCACATTGTGGATGG
This sequence comes from Viscum album, assembly GCA_963277665.1. Classification (NCBI taxonomy): domain Eukaryota; kingdom Viridiplantae; phylum Streptophyta; class Magnoliopsida; order Santalales; family Viscaceae; genus Viscum; species Viscum album. The sequence continues at coordinate 396,198,119 of OY728157.1, forward strand.
AAATAATTCCACCATGAAAGGATATCCCCTTTCTCTCAAAAGATGTAGTATTCTGAGCAGCCAAAATATTCACGACCACCATAGCAGCTGCTGCATGTAGAAGGATGTGTAACTAATTGCTAAGGTTCATAGAAACAATTCCACTTAGGAGATTCTACAGCTGACTTTCCTGAAAATTTGTTATACCCAAAATATTATCCGCATACATCTATAAATTATCTACATGTCTGTATTGAATGACTGTGTACTAGGAATTTTTATCATCTCACAGGATATGGGAACATTCTGAGTCAGGGTACAAACCTACCATATTTTGTTACACATGAAATATAATCCTTCACTTATAGAGCATCCATGGCAGGAGTTGTCTAGCCGGTTGAATGAATGACACTTAATCTTGGATATCCAAGATGGAACATGATATTCCAACAGACAATTGTGCTGAATTAATTCGTTTATATTGACATAACTAACGTGATACAGTTTTCAGATGAGGATTTTAGTGTCATCAAAGAGGGTTTTAATGATTTTTTTTGTATTTTTGAGGTTTTTAAGGATTTTTTGGTTTCTATGAGTTTTTAGGGTTTTAGGGTCATTTAGGGTTTTTAGAAATTTTTTAGTTTTTATTGGTTTTATGATTTTTGGTTTTTTGGTTTTTATAATGTTTTTACAGTTTTCTATCATTTTTTACATTTTATGTACTTTTAGGGATGTTTTTTTGATTTTTAAGGTTTTTAGGGGTTTAAGAGAATTTAATGGTTTTTAGGGTTTTAAAATTTTTTTGGTTATTATTTTTTTTATTATTTTCATTGTAGTTTTCATGGTTTTAGGGTATTTTATGTGTTTATGGATTGTGAGTGATTTTTTCTGATTTTTATGTGTTTTAGGGTTTTTTGGGTTATTCTGGTTTTTATGGTTTTTTAGTTTTCTCAGGATTTTAAGTGTTTTATGATTTTATGTTTTTCGTAGGTATTTTCAAGGTTTTTAGGGTAATTTTCATTTTTAGTTATTTTTTAGGTCTTATATTTTTATGGATTTTTAGGGTTTTTTATAGATTTTTAGTGGTTTTGGGTTTTTAGGGGTTTTAGGGATTTCAGCATTTTTAGAATTTTAAATAGTTTTATGTGTATTTAGTGTTTTACGGTTTTATTAGGGGTTTTTAATGTTTTAGGGTTTTTATGTAATGTTATTTTTAAGTGATTTTTTAGGATTTTTATGGTTTTTAGGGTTTTAGGGATTTTTTGGGTTTTATGGTTTTTTAGTATTTTTCTGGGTTTCTATGAAATTATTAGGTTTTTAGGGATTTTTTTGTATTTTTTGATTTTTTGTGTTTTTATATTTCATTAACTTTTTAAGGGTTTTAAGGGGTTTGAGATTGTTTGGTAGTTCTTTGGGTTTTATGGGGTTTAAATATTTTTAAGTATTTTAGGGATTTTAGGTTTTAGGGGGTTTTAGGGTTTTTAGGTATATAACAATTTTATGGAGTTTTAGGGTTTTAGGGTTTTTAATGATTTTTTAGTTGTTATGTGTTTTAAGTGTTTTCTGGTTTTTAAGGTTTACTTCATATTTTTAAGGGTTTTTAGGGTTTTTACTGTTTTTATGGATTTTAGGGATTTTTATGGATTTTTATGGTTTTGAGGTTTTTATGGGTTTTGAGTGTTTTTATGCTTTTTTAGGGTTTTTAGTTTTTATGGGGTTTTAGTTTTTTATGTTTTTAAACTGTTTTTAGGTTTTTAATGTTTTTATGTGTTTTTAGGGATTAGTGTATTTGAAATTTTCATCTATTTTTTTGTTATTTTTTGTATTTTTATGGATTTTTACAATTTTTGGGATTTTTTGGGGTTTGGGGTTTTTTTGGTGTTTTTGTGTTTAAGTAAATACTTGTGTTTTTTAGGGTTTTAAGAATTTTTATATTTTTTTTAAAAATGTTTAGGGGCTTAAATAGTTTTTAGATTTTTTAATGAATCTTGGGTTGTTATGGGTTTTTAGGGGTTTTAATGTTTTAAGGGGTTTCAAGTTTTTAGTGTTTTTTCATGTATTTTTAGGGTTTTTAAGTCTTTTATAATTTTTCAAATTTTATAGGTTTTAGGTGTATTTATGTATTTAAGGTTTTCTGAGAAGTGTTTTAGTTTTTTTGGGTTCTTATATTTTTAGGCATTTTAGGTATTTTTTTTTATTTTTTGGGGTTTTTGGGTTTTTGGGTTTTATTTGTAAATCTAGGGTTTTTAAAAGGGTTTTTAAAAGGGTTTTTATCATTTCAATGTTTTCAAGGGTATTATGTGTTCTTAGTTTTTTAATGTATTATTTAGGGTTTTTAGAGATTCTATGTGTTTTTACGTTTTCTGGGATTTTTAGGGTTTTTAGTGTTTTATAGTGTTTAGGGAGATTTTCAGTGTATTGTTGGATTTTGAGTTTTTTAATAGTTTTAAAGGTTTTCTATATTTGTTTAATGTTTTTAGGGTTTTAAATGGTTTTCTATTTTTTATAGGTTTTATGGTTTTTAGGGTTTTTTAGGTTTTTCAGTTTTTAATGAGTTTTATGGGTTTTTTGTGATTTTTGGGTCATTTTATCATTTTTAGTGTTTTAAATCATTTTTAGGTTTTTAGTGATTTTTTTTATGTTTTTTATATTTTTTTAGATGTTTTTGGGTTTTTATGTTATTTTACATGTTTTTGGATATTTAGGAATATTTTTGGAATTTTATTGTATTTAAGATTTTTTGGGATTTTGAGTTTTTTGGATTTTATATGGTTCATTGGGTTTTTAAGAATTTTTTCTTTTTTTTTGTGTTCTTAGGTTTTTCAGGATTTTATTTTTATTAGTTATTATATATGATTTTTATGTTCTTTGGGTTTTTAAGAAATTTCATGGTTTTAGGGTTTTTATGGTTTTACGGTTTTTATGGTTTTCTAGGTCATAGAGTTTTTCATGTAATTTTTAAGGGAATTAAGGGTTTTTATTGGTTTTTAAAAAATTTAAATGTTTAAAGTGTTTTAGAGTTTATAATGGGTTTTATGGGTTTTATGGTTTTTAGGGGTTTTTTATTTTTTTTAAGGGATTTTATGGTTTTTAGTTTTTTTTGGATTTTTATGGTTTTTTTCCTTTTTTCGCTAAAAGGGGTTTTGAGAGTTATTATGTTTTAATGGGTTTTATAAGTTTTTAGGTGTTTTAGTATTTTTATGTGTTTATATAATTTTAGTTCTTTTTGTGATTTTTATTATTTATGGGTTTATATGATTTTAGGGGGGGTTCATGTTTTTTAAGGTTTTTAGGGGTTTTCATGGGTTTCATGGGTATTTATATTTTTAGATTTTTTATGGATTTTTATGGATTTTTTTGGGTTTTAATTGTCTTTATGTATATTGAAGGGTTTTAGGGCTTATTGTGGTTTTATCTCTTGGGGGTTTTCAATTTATAGGGCATTATGACTTTTTAGAGTTGTTAACTATTTTGGGGTGTAAATGATATTTAGTGTTTCAGTTGATTTTTAGGGTTTATATGGGTTTTTAGTGTTTTATGAATTTTTATGTTTTAAGGGTCCCTGGGGGTTTTTAGGGAAGGTAGAGTCTTTTACTTTTTCGGTATTTTTAGTGTTATATATTTTTTTCATGGTTTTTATGGTTTTATGGTTTTTATAGTTTTTAGAATTTTTATGTTTTTAGGGATTTAATTTTTTTAAGTTTTAAATCTTATATTAGTATTTTTCAGGGTTTTTATAGTAATTTACATTTTAAGGATCGCTTATGACTCTTAATGTTTTTTGAGTGTCCTGGGGTTTTATGGTTGTTAACGATTTTTATGGGTTTTTGGGTATTTTAGGGGTTTTAATTTCTTTTGGAGTTTTTTACTTATTTAGGGGTTTGAATAGTTTTTAGATTTTTAGTGGGTTTTATGGATTTTTGGGTTTTTTTAGTTTTTATGATTTTTGGAGATTTTTACGGTTTCTATGGGATTTCGATTTTTTTGGGTATTTTTAGGGATTTAGTGTTTTTATCACATTTCGAGTTTTTAGGTATTCTAAGTGTTTTTAGGTTTTTAATGTTTTATATGGGATTTCTAGAATTTTAAAAACTTCTTATTTTTTTTTGTTTTAATGGATTTTTTAGGATTTATATGGGGTTTTAGTGTTTTAGGGATTTTGAGGGTTTTTAAGGTTCTTATGGTTTTTATAGGTTTTGGGTTTTTAATGATTTTTAGGGGATTTATGTGTTTTTATGTTTTTATGTTTTTATTAGGGGTTTTTATGGTTTTTATGGATTTTAATATGGTTATGGGATTTTATGGATTTTATGGTTTTTTAGGATTTTTATGGGTATTTAGTGATTTTAGGGTTTTTTAGTGATTTTATGGTTTTTTGGGTTTTTAGCAGGTTATTTTAGTTTTTAGGTATTTTAATTTTTCTAGAGATCTTAATGTTTTTAGAGATTTAAAGGGTTTTTATATATTTTACAAGTTTTTAGGGTTTTTGGGGTTTTTATGTTTTTAGTTTTTTTTTATGATTTTTTGAGGTTTTTAGGGTTTTATGACATTTTGAAGGTGGTATATGGGATTAAGCTTTATTATGTTTTTAGGGATTTTATGTTTTTAACAATTTATTTAGGTTTTTGATGGTTTTTAGGGTTTTTATGTTTTTCGGGATTCATACATATTTTTAGGAATTTTATAGGTGTTTAGGGATTTAGACATTTTTAGGGGTTTTATAGTTTTTTTGATTTTTAGGGTTTTTTGCATTTTTAGGGTTTTAGGGGTTTTTAGTTCATTTATGTTTCTAATGTCTTTTTATGTTTTTTTATTTATAGGGTTTTTCACATTTTTAAGAATTTTTAAGGATTTTTAGGATTTTTATGGAATTTAGGGTTTTTATGGATTTTAAGGTATTTATGGTTTTATGGTTTTTATAGGTTTATAGGGTTTTTAAGGTATTTAGAGTTTTTAAAAATTTAGTGTTTTATACGGTTTTTAGTGTTTTTAGTGGGGTTTTTGGGGGTTTAAGTATTTTTCTGGTTTTTAGTGGTTTATATGGATTTTTTGGGTTTTGTGGGTTTTGGTGGGTTTTGGGGTTTTGGGGGTTTAATTGGTTTTTAACATATTCTAGGTTTTTAGGGGGTTTAGGTATTTACAGTGTATTTTATTTTTATGGATTTGAAGTATATTTTGGATTTTTAGGACTATTTTTGTTATATAGGTATTTTGAGTGTTTTTATGTGTTTTAGGGGTTTATGGGTCTTTAAGTTATTTAGTTATTTTTTTATTTTAGGTGTTTAAGGGGTTCTTGGTTTTTAATGTTTTCATAGGGGTATTTGTAGTTTATAGAGTTTTTCAGTTTTGTGGTATTGTTAGGGATTTTTTGGAATTTTTATAGGTTTTAAGGATTTTGAGGGTTTTTAGGCTTTTTAAGGTTTTTTGGGATTTTTGGGTGTGTTTGAGTTTTTTAGGGTTTTAAGGTCTTTTAGTGTTTTTAACATTTTTATTGGGTTTAAAGGATTTTTATAGGTTTTTCTAAATTTTAAGGTTTTGATGGGTTTTTAGGGGTTTTTAAATTTTCAGCAGTTCTATGGTTTTATGCTCTTTTATGTTTTTTAGGGTTTTGAGGGTTTTAATGTTTTTAATAATTTCAGATTTTTTTAGGTTGTTTATTTTTTATTTTTCTTCTCATGGTTTTTAGCATTTTTTGTGTTTTTAGGTTTTTTTGGCTTTTTAGGATTGTTATTGTTTTTAGAAATTTTGAGGATTTTTTGCTTTCTTTGGGGTTTTAAGATTTTTTATTATGTAGGAAAATTATGTGTTCTTATTCTTTTAAGTTTTTCTTATTGGTATTTATATTTTTATAGATTTTTATTGATTTTTTGGATTTTTTTGGTTTTCATATGTTTTTTGGGTTTTTGTGTTTTTTATGTTTTTTTATAATTTTTAATGTTTTTTTGTCTGGTTTAACATTTTTAGTAGTTTAATGGGTTTTTATAAATTTTCATGGTTTTATTTTGTTAGTGGTGTTAAGGTTTTTATGGTTTTTGGGGTGCTTAGAAATTTGATTGTTTTAATGGTTTTTAGTGTTTTTAGGGTATTTTGAATTTTTTAGTCATTTTAGGGGTATTAAGTGTCTTCAGTTTTTTTTGTTTTTATTTGGGGTTTTTATGGTTGTAGGGTTTTTTTATATTTTATGGATTTTTAGGGAAATTTATAATTTTATGTTTTCTATGGTCTTTATGGATTTTTAGGGGTTTTAGAGTTATTTATGGTTTTTAATGTTTTTATCATTTTTTAGGTTTCTAGGGGTTTTAAGTGTTTTTTTGGTTTTATGGTTTTCTTATGGTTTTCTTGGATCCTTTTTTTTTACATTTTTAGTGATCTTTTTTCAAAACTTATTTTTTAATTTTATGGTTTTTATTGTATTTATGGATTTTGAGGGGTTTTAGGGTTTCCTTAGGGTTTTAAGGGATTTATGGGTGTTTGGGGGAGAGGTTTAGGTTTTTTTCTATTTTTTATAGTTTTTAATGGTTTGTATATGTGTTTTAACAATTTTAGGGGTTAAAAGGGTTTTAGTGATTTTTGTGGGATTTATGGTTTTTGTGGGGTTTTAATGGTTTTATGGGGGATTTTGTGTTTTTACGATTTTAATGGTTTTTATAGTAATTTAGGGTTTTTTAGTGTTTTTTTTGTTTTTAGGCTGTTTTTGTTTTCCATTTTTTATGTTTTTCTTAGATGTTTTCATGTTATTAGGGGTTTTTACAGGGTTTTAGGGTTTTTCAAATTTTTGGGCTATTTGGTTTTTTGGAATTTTGAGAGTTTTTCAGGTTTTTAGGGATTTATAATTTTTAAGGTTTTTTAGTTGTTTTAGGTGTTTTTATGATCTTATGGATTAATTATTATTTTTAGGTATTTTATGTGTTTTTATGTTTTCAGGTATTTTTAGGGTTTTTAAAGAATTGATGTTTTTTTATTGTTTCTAGGGATTTTGTGGGTTTTATGATCTTTTTGTATTTTAGAATTTTTATGGATTTTTTGGTTTTTTAGTGTTTGATGTGTTTTTTAGGGATACAAGTTATTAAATTTTTTTCCATGTTTCTATATGTTTTATTGTTTCTAATATATTTTAGTAGGTTTTTATTATTTTTATGGGTTATAGGTTTTTTAAACTTTTTAGGGGTTTTATGGATTTACGGTTTTTATGGTTTTTATATTTTTAGGGGTTTATGTTTTTTTGGTTTTGAAGGTTTTTAATGGATATTTCATGATTTTAGAGGTTTTTTACATTATTATGAATTCTTATGTATTTTTATGGATTTTTTTGGTTTTTAGGGGTTCTTTTGGGTTTTTGTAGTTTTTAGGTTTTTAAGAGGTTTTTTTGGTTTTAGGATTTTTTTTGAGTCTTTTGAGGATTTAAAGGTTTTTATATATTTTTAATGTTTTTATGAAATTAAAGGTTTTTTAGAGTATTTATCACAATTAAGGGGTTTATGTTTTTTACGTATTTTATGGTTTTTTGTTGTTTTATTGTTTTTAGTTTTGTTGGGACATTTTAAGGTTTTCTAGGATTTTAGAACTTTTTAGTTGTTTTTTTTTGTTTTTTATTTTTTAATGTTTTCCTAGGTTTGTTGACAGTTATTACGTTTTTTATGATTTTAGATATTTTTAAATGTTTTTATGATTTTTATAGGATTTTATGCTTTAAAGGGATTCTGATGGGTTTTATGGTTTTTAAGGTTTTTATGGTTTTTGGCATTTTTTTATTTTTGGGGTTTCAATTGTTTTTGTTTTTTTATTGTTTTCTTTTGGATTTTCATGAAATTTAGGGATTTTTTAATTTATATTAATTTTTAGAGATTTTTAGTGTTTTTATGGTTTTTGGAGTGTTTGGGTTATTTTTAGAGTATTTTGGGTTTTTAAGGTTATTTATAAATTTTAATGTTTTTAGGGGTGTAAAGGGTTTTAATAGTTTTTTAGGTTTATACGGTTTTTTGAAGTATTTATGATTTTAAGTGTTTTTATGATTTTTAGTGTCTTTTATGTTTTAAGAGTTTTTTTGGGTTTTTAGTTTTTTTAGTATTTTCTGGGTTTTATGTGTTTTTATTTATATGGTTTTAATAGGGTTTTTAGTGATTTTTTGGTTTTTTAGGTTTGTAAGGATTTTTATTTCATTTAAGAGTTTTATGGTTTTGATATTTTTCGTGTTTTTTAGGGATTTTTTGGGTTTTTTGGGGTTTCATTTATTTTATGTGTTTTTGAGGGTTTTTAAGGTTTTAATGGTTTTTAAACATTTTATGGGTTTAAAGGATTTTCAATAATTTTATGGTTTTAATTATTTTTTCTTTGTAGTGTTTTTAGATATTTTGATTATTTATAGGGTTTTTAGTGTTTTGTTGGGTTTCTTGTGTTTTTATTGTTTTTATAAATAGTTAGGTTTTAAGGGGTTTTAAATCATTTTAGTTTTTTAGGTTTTTATTTGGGTATTTTATCATTTTAGGGGTTTTTATGTTTCTAAGGAATTTTACGGATTTAATGATTTTTATTGATTTTTTTTGATTTAAATTGTATATAGGTTTTTAAGTATTTCTTATAATTTTTAGGGTTTATAGGGTTTTGGGCATCTTTTGGATTATTATAGGGTTTGAGGGTTTTATAAGATTTTGAGGGTTTTTTAGGGTTTTCATGGTGTTTAGGGTTCTTTTTGTTTTTGTAGTTTTTTTTTTGATTTTTTAGGGATTTTTAGAGTTTTGTAACGTTTTTAGGGGTTTAGTGGGGTTATAGAGATTTTATTGCATTATTAGGGTTTTTATGGGATTTTAAGGGTTTTAATTATTTTAGTGTTTTTTTAGTTTTTTGGTTTCTTTAATTGTTTTCATTTTTTAGTTTCTCGGGTTTATGTGATTTTAGGACTCTAAGGACTTCTTATCATTTTTAGGGTTTTTGGTTTTTTTAGGTATTTATAGATCTTTAAGGTTTTTATGATGTTTAAGATTTCTAAGGTTGGAGAAAATTTGAGTGTCATTATGTTTTATAAGGGTTTTATGGGTTTTGAAAAATTTATAGGTTTTAGGGATTTTAAGTGTTTTTAGTTATATCCTTTTTTTCAAAGGTCTTAGCATTTTTAATTTTTTTTGTGTTTTTATGATTTTATGGGTTTTTCAGTTTTTAGAGATTTTAAGGGTTTTTATGTTTCCTTGGGTTTTTAAGAGTTTTTTATGGGTTTTAATTTTTGTAGAGTTTATAAACCACTTTAGTGGTTTAAAGGGTTTTTGAGTTTCAAGTGGGTTTTCAAAATTTTTTGGGTTTTATTTTTTCTGGTTTTATTGGTTTCTATGGTTTTAGGGTTTTTATGATTTTTCATGTATTAAGGGTTTTTTAATTTTTAGTTTCATAAGGTATTTATGTTTTTTTGGTTTTTTCATTGTTTTTAGGGGTTTTATACTTTTTATATATTTTTTGAATTTTGTATGAATTTTATGGTTTTTAGGATTTTAGGCATTTTGTGGGCTTTTTGGGTTTTTATGGATTTTTTTTGGATTTAGGGTTTTTTATTTTTGGGGTTGTAATTTTATTTTTGTTTTTAAAATTTATAGCGGTTAAAAGTGTTTTTATATTTTTTTTGGGTTTTTAGGTATTTTATGGGTTTTTTGTGTTTTAAGGTCTTCTTTAAGGGTTTTAGGGATGTTAAGTATTTTTAAGTTTTTAATGGGTTTAGGTGTTTTCATATTTTCGAATATTTCATTTGTTTTGTCACAGTTTCTATGGTTTATTATATTTTTATGGATTTTAGGTCTTTTTTGGATTTTATGGGTTTTAGTGTTTTTAGGGATTTGGATTTTTTAGGGGCTTTATGGGTTTTTATGGTTTTTAGGGTTTCTTATCCTATTTATGTTTTTAAGAGTTTTATGTGTTTCTATGCTTTAAATCTTTCTTAGGGATTTTTATGTTTTTTTCATTTTTTACATTTTTAGAGATTTTTAGGGATTTTTGAGGATTTATATTTTTCCAACGGGTTTTTTTGGATTCAGAGGTGTTTTGGGGTTTTTACTTTTTTTTCAGTTTTTTAGGTTTTTATTTTTTTCTATAGTTTTTTATCATTTTTATGGGTTTAATGGTGTTTTGGAGTTTATTGTTCTTGTTTATGTTTCTTATGGTTTTTATGGTTTTTATGTTTTAAATGGTTTTTTGGGTTTTTTGGGTTTTTAGTGTCTTTCTATTGTTTTTATGTTTTTAAATTATTTTTTATGTTTTTGGGCATTTAAATGATTTTAGTCTTTTATGGTTTTATTAGGTTTCTTTAGGGTTTTAATTTTTTTAAGTCGTAGAAACTCTTAGGCATTTTTTCGAAGCTTATGATTTTTAGGATTTTTTATAGTTTTTACGGTTCTTTAGGATATTTTGGAATTTTTTGTTTTTCAGGGGTTTTACTGCTATTTTTGAATTTTGAAGTTATTTTAATGTGTTTCAGAGTATTTTATGTATTTAAGGGTTTAAAGGAGTTTTTATGTTTTTAGTGATTTTTAGTTATTTTATTATTTTTTAGGGTTTTTATGGTTTTATGGGTTTTTATAGATTTTTTTGGGATTTTATGGTCTTCTATGTTTTTTAGTATTCTTTTAGTTTTTTGGGTATTTATGGTTTTTAATTGGTTTTAGGTTTTGTGGAATTATTTTGGTTTTTATGGATTTTAGGGTTTTGTAGGTTTTTATGGTTTTTTAAACTTTTTTAGGATTTTGTGGTTTTTATGATTTTTAGTTATTTTGAAGGGTTTTTTGGTTTTTATAGTTTCTGGGTTTTTAGAGTTTTTAGTTTTTCAAGGGTTTAAGTGTTTTTAGGGTTTGAAGGTTTTCTAATTGTTTTTAAGCTTTCTAAGGGATTTTATGTTTTTAGGGTTTTTAAGGATTTTTAACAATTTTTATTTTTTTATTGGTTTTAGGTATTCTGTGGGTTTTTTGTTTTTTTTTTGGAATTTTTGGTTTTTAGGATGTGGGGGTTGTGTTTTTAGGTGTTCTATGGTTTTATTGTTTTTTAAAAAATTAGTGGTTTAAAGGGAATCTAGAACGTTAGTTGTTTTTCAGTGTTTTCATCGGTCTTTATGGGATTGTAGGTTTGTACGGTTTTTATGGTTTTTATAGGGTTTTTGTGTTTTCGGTTCAATTTTGGAGTTCTATACTTTTAGTGTTTCTGGGTTTTAGGGGTTATTACTGTTTTAGGTTTTTATGGTTTTCTTTAGTTTTTCAAATATTTTAATCTTTTTTCATTTTTGTGATTATTTTGTAATTTTAATGGTTTTTATGCTATTAGGGGTTTTAGGGATTTTTAATAATCTTTACATATTTTAGGTTTCTTATTGTTATTAGGGTTTTATAGTTTTTAGAAATTTTTAGGATTTTAAGGGGTTTTACACGTTTATAGTAATATAATCTTTTCATTGGGTATTTTAAGGTTTTATGTTTTTTCACATTTTTAAGTATTTTTAGGGATTATTATGCTTTGATTGGGATTAGGGGTTTAATGGATTTTAATGATTTTTAAGGATTTTAAGTGTTTGGGGTTTTTTTGTTTTTTTGGTTTATAGGGTTTTTAATATTTTCTAGTGGTTCTACGATTTTTTAGTGTTTTTAATAATTTTTTTTGGTATTTAAATGATTTTTTGAGTGTTTATGTGTTTTTCAGGTTATAATGGGTTTGAGGGTTTTTAATTGTTTTTAGGGGTTTTATAGTTTTGGTGGTAGGGTTTTAGGTTATTTTAGGGTTTTTAGTTAATTTTATATTTTTATGGGTTTAAAATGATATTTGGTTTTTAAGTTTTTTTGGGGTTTTAGGGGTATTAGGGTTTTTTATGTTTTTAATGTTTATAGTTCTATTTACTATTATTTGGGGTTTTCGGTGTTTTTTGGGTTTTATTGGGATTTATGGTTTTTAGGAGTTCTTGGGTTTTTGTGTTTTTATTGTTTTTCAGGTTTTAGGGGTTTTAATTGTTTTTAGGATTTTAGGGTTTTCCAAGGTTTTTAGTTTTTTTTACTATTTTAGGGATGTTTCGAGAATTTTTCAAATTTTTATTGTTTTTATGATATTTTATGGATTTTTATTGTTTTAGGGTTTTTTTCTGGTATTTTGATTTTTAGGGTTTTAATCTTTTTTTTATTTTTTTATTTTTTTAGGGGTTTAAATAGTATTTAGTGTTTTGGGTGGGTTTTTAGGTTTTTACGGGTTTTAAAATTTTTATTTTTTTAGGGGGTTTATTGTTTTCATAATATTTGTAGGTTTTTAATTATTTTACCATTTCTGTGGTTTTTAGGGGTTTTATGTTTTTTTCTTTTTTTAAGGATTTCTTATCATTTTCTGATATTTTAGTGTTATTTATGTCTTTAGAGATTTTCTGGCATTTTTATGATTTTTTTATTTTTTTACATCTTAGGGATTTTGAGGGTTTTAAGGGCTTTATCATTTTTATGTTTTTTTGTTGTGTTTTTTTGGATTTTAGGGATTTTAAGTGTTTTTAGGTTCTTAAGGTATTCTTTGGGGTTTTACTGGTTTTTAGGGGTTTTTAGATTATTAGAAATTTGTATTATTTTTACGGGTTTCAAGGTTTTTTTGGATTTTGAGGAGTTTTTAGGGTTCTTAGGGTTTTAAAGGATAAATTTTGGGGTATTAGGGGTTTTTTATGTTTTTTAAGATTTTAACTTTTTTAGAGTTTGGAATTGTGTTTAAGGGTTAAAATGGTTTTTAATTATTATAGTGGATTTTTTTTATTTTTTGGATTTTATTGTTTCTCTTTGTTTTTAGTTGTTTTTATGATGTTTTTTTGTTTTTACGGTTTTAGGGACTTTTAGGGTGTTTTTAATTTTTTTATTATTTTGGGGTTTTAAATATTTTTAGTTTTTATGGTTTTCCTTGTGATCTTAAGGGGTTTTAGGTTTTTTTAAATTCAATGTATTTTTTATATTTTCAAAGGAATTGAGGTTTTTATGGTTTTTTTGGGGATTTAGGGGTTTTTTGTGATTCTAGGGATTTTATGGGTTTATTGGTGTTTTGGGGTTATTTGAGTTTTTAGGGACTTTAAAGATTTTTATATCTTTTTAAAATAATTTGGGTTTAATGTCTTTTAGAGTTTTCTATTGTTTATTTAATTTTTAGTGGTGTTTTAGGATTTTTATGGATTTTAGGGGCTTTATGGTTTTTAGTTTTTTTTTCATTTTTTAGGTTTTTTGGGGTTTAAGTGTTTTTAGGTTGTTAAGGACTTCTTATTGGTATTCATGTTTTTTAGGTTTTTTATCTTTTTTATTGATCATTAGGAAGTTTTTCAGATTTTTAATATTTTTTGGGTTTGTATGTATTTTTAGGTTTATTATGGGGATTAAGGAGTTTTTAGGTTTTTTTAAAATTTACAGGTTTTCTAAGGGTTTTAAGTGATTTTAGTTTTTTAAGGCTTTCCATTGTTTTTTCAGGGGTATAATGTTATTTATATTTTATGGAGTTTTAGGTTTTTTATGGGTTCTCAGGCAATTTTGAGATTTTAATATATTTTAGGGTTTTTATAATTTTTATGAGTTTTCTATGGGGGTTAATTTTTTTTAGAGTTTTTTAACATTTTAGTGGTTTAAATGGATTTTTGAGTATGAAGTTGATTTTTAGGGGTTTTATAGCATTTTATAGTCTTATGTGTGTTTATATTTTTGATGTGTGTTTATGATTTTTAATTATTTTTGGGGGTATTTTTCATTTTAATTTTTTAGTGGTTTAATGTGTTTTTAGGTTTTCAATGTTTTCATATCTTTTCTAGGGTTTTTAGGTTTTTTTATGTTTTAATGGGATTTGATGGGATTTTTTATTTTTTTTTTATTTTTAAGAATTTAGGGATTCACTGATTTTTTAGTGTTTTTCTATTTTCTTGGGGGTTGTTGGGTTTTTTTTTATTTTTCAATGGTTTTTTAATTTTTTTGTTTTTTAATACTTTTTAAGGGTTTAAAGGGTTTTTATAAATTTTAGTAGTTTTTAGGATTTTAGGGTTTTGTGTTTTTTAGGGTTTTTAGTGTTTTTTAGGTTTTAAGGGGTTTTATGTGTTTTTAAAATTTTAATGTTTTATTAGGGGCTATCTGGGTTTTAATGTTTTTTATGATTTTAGAGATTTTACTTATTTTTTAGTAATTTTATCATTTTTTGGTTTTTTGTGAATTTGAGGGGTTTTAAGGATTTTATGGTTTATAGGGTTTTAGGTTTTTTATCCTTATTTAGGGTTTTCCATATTTTTATTTGTTTCTAGAATTTAAGGTTTTATTAGGGGTTTTTAGGTTTTTTACATTTTTAGGGATTTTTATGGATTTTTAGAATTATTGTGGGTTTTAATGGATTTTAAGAATTTGGATGGGATTTAGGGTTTTTTTTGGTATTTAAGGCTTTCATGGTTTTTTTTTTACATATGTTTGATTTTTTTATGTATTATGGTTTTTATAGTTTTTTAATGTTTTTAGGGGTTGAAAGTGTTTTTAGAATTTTTTAGTGTTTTTAGGGGTTGTATGGTTTTTAGAGGGGTTTTATGGATTTTAACAATTTTTATGGGCTTTATTATATTTCTAGGGTTCTTAGACTTTTTAATAGTTTTTGGGTTCTTTATGATTTTAAATATTATAAGGGTTTTATAGTTTTCTTAAGGTTTTTCATGGCTTTTTTGATTTTGGGACTTCATGGTATTTTAGGATGTTTATTGCTTTTAGTGATTTTGAGGGTTTTTATGATTTTTTTTAGGTTTTTACGGTTATTATTGATTTTTTAGGTTTTTGGGTTTTTTTCATTTCGAAGTGACATTATTTTTTTTTTTGAGATTTGTAATGTTTTATGGGTTTTCAAGTATTTTAGTGTTTTTATATGTTTTTAGGTTTTTTATGGCACGGAATATGCGAGTGTCGGGCTATTCCTGACCCCCCAAATTTATTAGCAAGAAAAAAGGAGACATAGCAGAAAATGGAGGGGAGGGGTCAAACAACCCACACCCAAAAATCCCTTACAACCCATGCCAAAAAAGAAAAACAAAGAAAGAAAAAGACTCAAAAACAGACACAACAGCGGCGTTATCACGTCACATCCATCCAAAACCGGCATCTAGCAGCACCACATCCAATCATCACAGAAACATAGCAGCACCAACACATAGGATTTTTTAGGGCTTTTTTTAGTTTTATGTCTTTTATGTTTTAAGGATTTCATAGGAGTTTTAAGGGATTTTAGGATTTTTTATTTTTTTAGGGATTTTTTTTTGATTTTTTATGATTTTGTGTTTTTTAGTATTTTTTTTGGGATTTGGATGGGATTTAGTGTTTTAGGGGTTTTAGTGGTTTTTCAAGGTTTTTAATTTTTTTTAGTTTCTAATGGTTTTCTTATTATTTTTCAATGTTTTTAGATTTTTTTTATTTTGATGGTTTCAAGATATTTTTTAGAATTTTTTTGGACACATAGGGTTTCTAGGTACTTTGATTATATTTTGGGTTTTTAGGGGGTTGTTGATTTTTAGTGTTTTTATTGGTTTTTTCATTTTATAGGTTTTTAGGGGTTTAAAATATTTTTATGTTTTTAATGTTTTCTTATAGATTTCCATGTTTTTTAGGGTTAATTAAATTTTTAGGTATTTTTAGGTTTTTTAGAATTTTTAGGTTTTTAGAAATTTTTAGGGTTATTAGGGTTTTCATGGTTTTTAGGGGGTTTTAGGATTTTATGGGTTTTTATCGTAACTGGAGTTTTTAGGGTTTTTAGGGTTATTATTTTTGTTTTTAGGGGTTTTATCATTTTAGGGTTGTTAAGTTTTATTGGTGTTTTAGGTTTTTAAGGTTTTCTTAGGGTTTTATAGAGTTTTTGTTTTTGTTTTTTATTTCTTTAGATATTTAATGTGTTTTATGTTCTTTAGGGTTTTTTGAAAATTTAAGGATTTTTTAGGATTTTTAGGTCTTTTAGTGCTTTTAGGGGTTTTTTGTGTTTTGATATTTTTTTTTGGTTTTTAATGGGTGTTAAGTTTTTTTATTTTATTAATATTTTCTAAGTGTATTTCAAGGTTTTAGGGTTTTTTTGCGTTTTAGGGATTTTTTTTGTATTTTTTGGATTTTTATGGGTTTATGGGATTTAGGTAATTTGAGGTATTTTAGGGTTTTTAAGTGTGTAGGGTTTAATTGGTTTTTTTGGTTTTTATGGATATTTTATTTTTCTAGAGGTATTAATGTATTTTTATAGTTTTTTAATGTTTTTGTAGATTTAAAGGGTTTTTAGAGTTTTTTTGGGGTTTTTATGTTTTTTTGGGTTTTTGGGTTTTTATGGTTTTAAATGGGTTTTATGGTTTCTGGGGGGTTTTAGGTTTTTTGGGGTTTTAGCTTTTTTATCATTTTTAGTGTTTTTAAAAGTTTAAAATGATATTTAGTTTTTAAGGGTTTGTTGGGGTTTTTTTGTGGATTTTTGGTGGGTTTATGATTTTAGGGAATTTAGTTATTTGTTAGAATTACTATGGGTTTTTAGGTATTTTAGGGATTTAGTTGGATTTGAGGGTTTTTTCGGTTTTTGGATGTTTTCGGGTTTTTATTACTTTTAAGATTTTAGGACTTAATTTTTTTTATGGTTTTTACAGTTTTCTTAGGAATATTATGGGATTTTATTGTTTTTTAATTTTTGGGGATATTTAAGGATTTTTTAATTTTTATTGATTTTTAGGGACTTTTGGTATTTTTGGGTTTTAGGGTTTTTAGGGGTTTTATGTTATTGTTTTGGGTTTTTATGGTTTTTTTTAGTTTTTCAAGGTTTTATGCTTTTTATATTTTTTTTATGTTTTGGGGGTTTATAGTTTCTTAGTATTTTGTTTCCTATATTTTTTTTATTATATATTGGCTTTCATGGTTTTTATTGTTTTTAGTATTTTTAGTGTTTTTATTGTTTTTAGCATATTCTATGTTTTTTAGGTTTTTAGCATTTTTTAGGTTTTTATAGGTTTTTTTTAAGATTCTAAGGTTTTGTTATGAGTTTTGAGGGTATTTTATGTTTTTTATGGAATTTTTTGGGGTTTCATAATATTAGTAGTTTTTTGTGCTTCAAAAATTTTGAGTGTTTTTAGTGGGTTTTAGTATTTTTCTGTTTTTTATTGCTTCTTTGGTTTTTAGTGTTTTTGAATTTTATTAGGTTTTTATAGTTTTATTAGATGTTTTCATGGTTTTTAGGGTTTTTAGGATTTTAGATATTTTTTTCGGATTTTTAGGGGTTATTTTTTTCAGATTTGGAGGGGTTTATGGTCTATAGGTTTGAAATTGTTTTCTAGAGTTTTAGGGTTTTTTGAGATTTTTTGGATTAAATTATTTTTTGGAGTTTTTAATGTCATAATGAGTTAAAAGGGGTTTTATTTTTTAATGTGGGTTTTTATGTTTTCTATTGATTTTAGGGTTTTTATAATTTTTAGGTGGTTTATAGGTTTTAGGAGTTTTAGGGGTTTAAGGTCCTTATCATTTTTAGGTTTTGAAGGGTTTTAATTTTTTTTATGTTTTTAATGGTTTTACTATGGTTCCTAAGGGGTTTTAAGTTGTTTTATATTTATGGAATTTTTAGACATTTTAAGGATTTTTACTGTTTTTAGTGGTTTTAAAGAATTTTTGGGGGTTTAGGGTTTTTTGGGTTTATAGGGTTATTATGACTTTTTGTTGTTTTGTGTTTTTTTATTTTTTTTAACGTTATAATTTTTAATATTTTTTTAATGGTTTTGTGGGTTAAATTATCATTTATTATTTTTAGTTGGTTTTTATTGTCTTTAGAGTATTTTATGTTTTAGGGGTTTTTATTATTTTTATGGCCTTTTATGGTATTTATGCTTTTTATGTTTTTAGTGTTTTAAATGTTTTATGTTTTTTTGGTATTCTTTCTGGTTTTTATGATTTTTGGGGATTTAATGTCTTTAAGGATATTATGGTATTTTTTAGGATTTTTTGGTGTTTTGGGTCTTTTGAAATTTTCAGGGTTTTTTGTTTTTTATGGTTTTTAGGCTTTTTTGAGTTTTCATGGGATTTGATGTTTTTTAGAGCATTTTAACATTTTTTGGCGTTTAATGGGTTTTGGAGTTTTTAGGAGTTTTTAGCGGTTTATGGTTTTTAATGATTTAAGGTTTTAGGGGTTTTTATGGTTTTTAGGGGTTATTAAAGATTTTATGGTCATTTTTGTAATTTTTTAGGCTTTTTATCTTTCTTTTATTTTTAGAGGTTTTAATAATTTTTAGGTTTTAAGGTTTTCTGAAGGTTTTTCTTGGGTTTTAGGGTTTTTTACATTTTTATGGATTTTAATTATTTTTTAGTATTTTTATTGTTTTCTTGGGGTTTTATGATTTTTTTTTGATATTTTTGGTGTTTTAGAGTATTTTTTGGTTTTAGAGTTTTTTTGAGTTTGGAGGGTTTTAAATGTTTCAAGAGTATTTTTTAACATTTTATGGTTTTAAAGTGTTTTTAAATTTTTTTATGGTTTTTAGTGTTTTTTTGGGTTATTTGTTTTTTATTGTTTTTGATTTTTTTCGTCTTTACGGTTTTTTGGGTTTTTCGTGTTTTTTGAGTGTTTTAGTTTTAAGGGGTTTTATGTGTTTTTAGTTTCCTGGTTTTTTTCAAAGATTTTTTATAGGTTTTTTGTGGTTTTTCATTTTTATGTATTTTTAAGGATATTTTAGAACTTTAATGGTTTTTTGGTTTTTTTAATGATTTTGTTGTTTTTTGGGATATTTGTTTTCTTTGAGATTTTGGGATGTTTTTTTAGTTTTTTGATGGTTTTAATGTTTTAATATGTTCTTCAAAAATATTTAGGGGTGTTTAGATTTTTTAGTTAATTTTTATGGTTTTTATTGGGTTTTAATGTTTTTGAATGGTTTTTTTGGTTTTATGGGGTTTTAAGGTTATTATGGCCTTTTAGGGATTTTAAGGAATTTGGTGTTTTTAAGGGATTTAAGTGTTTTTAGGTTTTTTTGGTTTTCTTATGAGTTTTTTGGGGTTTTAGGGGTTTTAAATTTTTAAGGATATTTTGGGAATTTTTTGTTTTTTATAGTTTATTATAGTTTTTGGTATTTTTATGATTTTTAGGATTTTGGGATTCTATTTTTTTATCATTTTTGGGGTTTTGAGATTTTTATTAGTTTTAAGGTTTTTAGAGTATTTCAATTTTTTACGGTTTTAATGTATTTTAGTGTTTTTATTGGTTTTTAGGGATTGTAGTGTTTTATGGTTTTTAATATTTTTTAGTTTTTAGTTGTTTTGGGGGTTTATAATGTCTTTTATGGTTTTATAATTTTTTAGGGTTATAGGGGTTTATGTTTTTTATGTTTTTATGGTTTTCTTAGTGATTTTACTCATTTTAATAGTTCTTAAAATTTAATGCATTTTACGGATTTTGTAGGAATTTTTTAGGTTTTTTGTTTTTTTTTGGAATTTTAGGGTTCTCAAAGGTTTTTAGGGGGTTTAGATATTTTAGGTTTATTTAGGTTTTTTAGCATTTTAAAGTTTTTGGGGGGTTTTAAGTGTTTTTAGGTTTGATGGTTTTCTAAGCATTGAAAGTTATATAAAGATTTTTTTATATTTTCAAGGGTTTTAGGGATTTTAAATGATTTGAGGGTTTTTAACATTTTTATGTTTCTTTTTGGTTTTAAAGATTTTTGAATTTTTAGTGGTTTTGAGGTTTTTAGAGTTTTTTAAGAATATTATCATTTTAAATGGTTTTATAGTTTTTATTAGACTTTATGTTTTTTATAAGGTTTTACAATTATATACAGTTTTAGTGTGTTCTATGGTTTTAGGGTTTTTTGGGGTTTATAGGGTTTTCAACGTTTTTTAGGATTTTTAGGTATTTTAAATGTTAATCATTTTTTAATGTTTCTAAGGGTTTTTCTGCGTTTTTTTGGTTTTAACAATTTAAGGAATTTTGAGGTATTTTTAGGAATTTTATACTTTTTTAGGTTTTTACGGATTTTGAGGGGTTTTGGGGTTTTTAGTGTTTTTAGGGTTTTATGGTTCTATTATTTTTTAGGTTTTTAGGGGTTTTAAGTGATTTTATGTTTTTTTGGTTTTTATAGGGATTTCCTAATTTTTTAGTGGCTTTTACATTGTTAAGGATCTTAACAGAATTTTTAGAATTTTTATCTTTTCATGGGATTTTAGGGATTTTGAGGGTTTTTAGGGTTTTAGGGTTTTTATGGTTCCTAATGTTTTTTTAATTTTCTGAATTTTAAGGATTTATAGTGTTCTTTAACATTTTTAGGTGTTTAAAGGGTTTAAAGTGTTTTAGTGGTTTTTAGGTTTTTATGGGTTTTTATGGTTTTCATGGGATTTTTGGGGTTTTAGGGTCATTGGTGTGTTTTTGGTTTTTAAGGGTTTTATGTTTTTTAGGTTTTTTTTTCATTTTTTATGGTTTTAAGGGTTTTAAGGGATTTTGAGGGGCTTTATTGTTTTTTTTGTTTTTTGGGGGATTTTTGGGTTTTTTTGGTTTTTTTGGACTTTTCAGTTTTTTTGGGGGCATTTTGGTTTTTTTTCATTTTTTACATTTTTAGGTTTTTAAAGGTTTTTAGAGTATTTATTGGTTTTTAGGGGTTTCAATGTTTTTTAAGGTTTTTATGGTTTTCAGGTGTTTAAATGGTTTTTGAGTTTTTGGGTCTTTTTAGGTATTATGGGTTTTTGGATTTTATGTTTTTCTTAAGGATTTTTGGGGCTCTTATGGTTTCTTAATTTTTTTTTGTGATTTTATGTTTTTAAGGATATTTATGGTTTTTAGGGTTTTTATGATTTTTACGGTTATTATAATTTTCATGGATTTTTATTTCCTTTTTGTGTTTTGTTGAGGTTTTATGTTTTTTAGTGTTTTTAATGTTTTAGGGGTTTAAGGAGTTTTATAGTTTTTTAACATGTTTAGGGTTTTAAATTGCTTTAGGGGTTATATAGTGTTTTTAGGAGTTTTATGGTTATTTTTTATATTTTTTGGGGTTTGGGTGTATTTTATGTTTTTATGTGTCTTTTTTTAGGATTTTAAGGTTTTAATATTGTTTTTTTGGGAATTTCATTAGCTTTTATGTCTTTATGTATTTTATGGATTTTATAGGATTTTTATGTTTTTATTGTTTCTTAGCATTTTTTAGGGTATTTAGGGTTTTATGGTTTTTATGGTTTTCTATCATGTTTAGTTATTTGAGTTTTTTGAGTGTTATTACGTTTTAAACAAATTTTGATGGATTTTAAAGTGTTTAGGGGTTTTTACTTTTTTATGGACTTTTGGTGCTTCTTTATGGTTTATGTTATTTAGAGTTTTTTGAGTATTTATTTGTTTCGGTGTCTTCTATGGTTTGAGGGGTTTAAATATTTTTATATTTTGTAGTGGTTTTTAGGTTTTTTGGGTATTTATGGTTTTTTTGGGGGGGGGGGGTTAGTGCTTTTATAGTTTGTAGTATATTTATGTTTTTTGGTGTTTTAATGTTTTTATGTATTTAAGGTTTTATTAGGGTTTTTAGGGTCTTTATGTTTTTAGGGATTTTAATGTATTTTTAACAATTTTATTTTTGTAGGGGTTTTTGGGCCATGGGGTATTTGAATTGTTTTTCTTGTTTTTAGGGTTTAGGATTTTTTTAGTCTTTAGGATTTTCATCATTTTTATTGTTCTGAATATTTTTTTGGAGATTTTAACATTTTTAGGGGTTTAAAGGGGTTTTAGAGATTTTTTTTCATTTTCTTGGTTTTATGTATGTTTTTAGTTTTTTTATGTATTTAGGGGTTTAAGGGTTTATAGTATTTTTATGATTTTTTATGGCTCTAAGGTTTTTTGGGTTTTTAGGTGTTTGATGTGTTTTTAGGTTTTTAGTATTTTCTTATGGTTTTATGGTTTTTATTTAATTTTTAGTTTTTAGGGGGTTTTGGGATTTTTTTTGGGTTTTTTTGGGTTTTATGATTTTTATAGGGTTTTAGGGTTGTTATGGTTCTTAGTGTTTTTTATGATTTTTATGGTGTTTAGGTTTTTTTTTATTTTTTTTTAGCATTTTATGTTTTTAGGTGATATAAGTGTTTTTCTAGTTTTAAGGGTTTCTTAGGGTTTTCAGCATTTTTAGGGTTTTTTTTTTGCTTTTGGGGATTTTTCATGTTTTTTCATATCTGTATGGATTGTTAGGGTTTTCAAGGGGGGTTTAGGGGTTTTCTAGTTTGTGTTTTAATTTTTTAGTTTTATAGTTTATATTTTTTATTTCTTTTTCTGTGTTTTTAACATTTTTAGGGGTTTAATTGGTTTTTAGAGTTTTTAGTGTTTTAAGGTGTTTGTCGGTTTTTCGGTTTGTTATGAATTTTGGGAGTTTCGTGGTCTTCAAGGGTTTTTGGGGTTCATAGGGGGTTTAGGGTCTTTTAGGGGTTTTATAATTTTTATGTTATTTAGGGGTTTTAAGTGTTTTTAGGACATTAAGGTTTTCTTAGGGTTTTTCTGGGTTTTAATGTTTTTTACAGTTTTAGTGATTTTTAGAGCTTTTTATGTTATTTATTATTTTTGGGGTGTTTATCGATGTTATGTGTTTTAGGGTTATTAAGGTTTTAAGTGTTTTAGTATTTTTATAAATTTTTAGGTTTTTTATGGGTTTTAAGTGTTTTTAGGTTTGTAAGTGTTTCATAGGTGATTTCAGAGTTTTTTAAGGTTTTGTTTTCATTTTTAGGTAATTTTTGAGATTTTTTTGGATTTTTAATGGTTTCTAGTGTTTTTATTATTTTGAGGGGTTTTGGGGGGATTATGGGTTTTTAGGGTTGTTTTTTATTTTTTAGGATTTTTATAGATATTTTGGGTTTTTTTACATTTTTATTGGTTTAAAGGGTTTTTATAGTTTTTAGTGTTTTTTGGTGTTTTAGGAGTTTTATTTTTTAGGGGCTTAAGCGATATCTTGGGGGTTTTAGGGTTTTTATCATTTTTTAGATTTTTTATAGTTTTTAGTGCTTTTGGGTTTTTAATGTTTTCTATGGGATTTTCAGGGTTTTTAATGTTTTTAGGGATTTTACATTTTTATGAATTTTTAGGTATTTTTGTTGGTTTGGATGTTTTTTTTCTAATTTGTGTTTTTAGGGATTTTAAGGTTTGTATGGGTTTTAATTCATTTAAGGGTTTTAAGTGTTTTTATGTTTTTAATGTTTTCATAGTGGTTTTAATAGTTTTTTACATTTATTGAATTTTTTTTTTGGATTTTTAATATTTTTATTGTTTTTAGGGTATTTAGTGATTTTGATGGGGTTTAGGGTTTTTAGGGTAGTTAGTTATGTTTGGGGGTTTTAATGTTATTTTTGAGTTTTTTGGGGGTTTTATTGGTTTTTATTGTTTTAAACATTTTAATGACTTTAATTGGTCGTTAGAGTTTTTAGTTGTTTAATGTATTTTTATTGGATTTTTACTGTTTTTTGTAGTTTTATGGGTTTTTATATTTAATAGTGGTTTTTCATTTATTTATGATTTTATAATTTTTTGGTTTTTAAGGGATTTAAATTTTGATTCATTTTTTTAGGATTTCGTAGGGGTTTTCATGGATTTTACTAGTTTTTATGTTTTTAGGGAGTTTTTGGGTTGTTATAACTTTTTGGTTTTTACGGGTTTTAGGTATTTTTTGGGTTTTTATGGTTTTATGGTTTTGGATTTGAAGAATATTTTATTATTTTTTAGTGGTTTTAATGATTTTAGAGTTTCTATAACATTTTTAAGGGCTTGGAGAGATTTTAGAGTTTCTACTAGTTTTTGGGTTTCATGGGGTTTATGTTTTTTTGTTTTAATGTGTTTATGGTTTTAGGGTTTCTTATATTTTTTGGGTTTTTAGGTTTTTATGGTTTTCCTATGATTTTTCAAGTAATTCATGTGTTTTTAATGTTTTTATTGATTTTTAATACAATTTTGGGTTATTTATGAGGATTTAGTGTTTTTATGGATTATTGAGGTTTTATGGATTTTTTGGAGTTTTTTTAAGTTTTTAATGTATTTTATATTTTTTAACATTTTGAGGGGTATAAGTGGTTTTTTAATTTTTACTATATTTTTAGGGTTTTTTTGGGTTTTTTGGTCTTTTAAGGGGTTTAATTGTTCTTATAGTTACTAGATATTTTTAGGGGTTTTTGGGTTGTTAGTGTTTTTAGATTTTTATAGTTTTTAAGTGTTTTTGGTTTTAAATTTTTCTTATGGGTTTTTTCATGTTTTTTGGTGTTTTTTAATTTTTATACATTATTATATCTTTTTAGTATTTTTAAAATTTTTAGGTTTTTTAGTGATTTTGAGATTTTGATGGGTATTTAGCGTTTTAATGGTTTTTTTTGGTTTTTAGGTTTTTCTTGAGTATTTAGGGGTATAATGGTTTTTTATTGTTTTTAAAATTTATAGGGCTATAAATAGGTTTTAATGTTTTTATTAGTTTAGGTTTTTTTATGGGATTTTAGGATTTTTAATTGTTTTATTGGGTTTTTTGGTTTTTAGGATTTTAGGGGGTGTTTAGGTTTTTAGTGATTCTACAATTTTTAAGAGTTTTAACAATTTTTTGGTTTTTAAGGTTTTATTAGGGGTTTTAGGGATTTTTGGGGTTTTACATTTTTATGGATAATCAGGGACTCTTTAATATTTTTTGGTTTCTTATTTTTTTAGAAATTTTGAGGGTTTTATAGATTTTCATGGCTTTTATGGGTTTTAAGGGGTTTGAGGTGTTTCTTGAAATTTTTGGGATTATATGTTTTTGTAGAGTTTTTAACATTTTTATGGGTTTAAAAAGTTTAAAATATTTTTAGTGACTTTTTAAGGTTTTTATGGGGTTTTAGTTTTTTGAAGGTTCATAGGTGTTTTATGGTTTTTAAGGGTTATATATTGTGTTTATGGGTTTTTATGGTTTTTATAATTTTTATGTTTTCTAGAGATTTTAAGTGTTTTTAAGTTTTTATGGGTTTCTTAGGGTTCTTTCATGTTTTTTTACCTTTTTATGGATTTCTTAGTATTTTGTAAGATTTTGATAGTTTTTATTGTTTTTTTGGGATTTTGAATGTTTTTACGTGTTTTTGTGTGTTTAGGGTTTTATGCTTTTTAGGTTTTTAGGTTTTTAGGGTATTTTATTTAATTAGGTTGTTATATTTTTCATAGGGGTTTTAATGTTTTTTGGGGTTTTTGTTTTTTTGGGGTTTTAATGATTTTTAGTATTTTTATGTGTTTTGATTTTTTATTTTTCAATTTAGTGGTGTTCTAGGGGTTTTATGGATTTTAATTTTTTTATGGTTTTTTATGATCTTTAGAGTTTTTATGGGTTTTTATGGTTTTAAGATTTAATTGGGTTTTTTTAGAGTTTTAATTGTTTTATGGTTTTTACGATTTTGTTAGGGGGTTTCATTATTTCTAGGGTTTTTTACATTTTTAAATATTTTAGGTATTTTTATAAATTTTATGGTTTATTAGGTTTTTTAGGGATTTTGAGGGATTTTAGGGGTTTCTAGTGTGTTTAGGGTTTTTTGAACTTTTGGGTTTTTAGGGGTTTTTCATATTTTATGGGTTTAAGTTTTTAGATATTTTTAATCTTTTTATAGGTTTGTGGTATTTTTAGTGTTTTTAGTAATTTTAATGGGGTTTTGGGTTTTTATTGTTTTTATTGTTTTTATTGTTTTTAATTGTTTTAAGGGGGTTTATGGGTTTTAATGTCTTTTGATGGGTTTATGGTTTTTTGGGTTTGTTTTTGGTTCTCAGGATTTAAGTGTTTTATGTTTTACATGGTATTATTAGGGGTTGTCCAGGTTATTATGGTTTTCTTCATTTTTATGGATATTTAGAGATTTTTAGGATCTTTATGGTTTTTAGGGTTTTTATGGATTTTGAGGGGTTTACTTTGTTATAGGATTCGTAGACATATTATGATTTTTTGGGATTTTGGGGGTATTAGGGATTTTAATGGGTTTTACTGTTTTTTATTATTTTTAGGGGCTTAAAGAGTTTTTAATGTTTTTAGTGGGTTATTAGTGTGTATAAGTGTAATTGAGGGTATTAGTGATTTTTTCGGATTTTATGGGTTTTAGATACTTTTAGTGATTTTATCATTTTTATGTATTTAGGGGTTTTAATTTTTTCATAGGTTTTTAATCTTTTCTTATGGTTTTTAGTAATTTTAAGGGTTTTTATATTTTTTGGAGTTTTTAGGGTTTTTATGATTTTTATGATTTATAGATTTTTTAGATATTTGTTGGTTTTTTTATTTTAATGGTTTTTAGGGTTTTTGATTGTTTTTTATAGTTTTTAACATTTTTATGGATTTTAAGTGTTGTTAGTGTTTTACGGTTTTCCAAGGGATTTCCATGGATTTTAAGGATTTTATGTTTATTGGATTTTTTTGGGTTATTTAGGATTATATGGTTTTATAGGGTTTTTATGTATTTTAAATATTTTTAGGGTTTTTAGGGTTTATATGGTTTTTTTGGGTAGTTCGGGTTTTTTTTTGAGTGTTTCAGTGTTTTATTCTTTTTGTAGAGTTTTTTTGGCATTTATATTATTTTAAAGGGTTTTTAGAGTTTTTAGTGGGTGTTTAAGGTTTTTATGGGTTTTTAGGGGTTGAGGGTTTTTAGGGTTACTTTTAGTTTTTAGGATTTTCTATGTTTTTAGAAATTTTTATTTGTTAGTGGTTTTTAGGGTTTTTAGTTTTTAAATTTTTTCTTAGGGGTTTTCAGGGTTTTTAGGTGTTTTAATATTTTATGGATATTTTAGGATTTTTAGGATTTTTATTGTTTTAAAGGTTTTTATGGTTTTTGACGGGGGGGGGGGGTTAGGTAATTCAGCGGTATTAGGGGTTTTATGATTGGTTTGGGTTTTAAGGTGTATTTTAGTTTTTTTAGATTTTATTGGTTTTAGATTATTTAAAATTTTTAGTGTCTTAAAGGGGTCTTAGAGTTTATATTTTTTGGGTTTTTTATTGGTTTTTAGGGTTTTTAGGTTTTTAGGGGTCTCAAAATTTCTAAGGCCTTTTAGGGTTTTTAGCGTTTTCTAGGTTTTTTTGGGTTTTAACTATTTTTAGGTTTTTATGTTTTTCCAAGAGGTTTTCATGGATTTTAGAGGTTTTACATTTTTAGATATTTTTAGGTATTTTTTACAATTGTTGTGGTTTTTTATGGTTGTTAGGGATTTTTAGGGTTTATAGGGTTAGGGATTTAGAAATTTAGGTGTTTTTTGGGGTTTTTGGGTTTTCAGAGTGTTTTGGGTTTTAAGGTTTTTATAGTTTTTAAACATTTTTATGGATTTAAAAAATATTAAGTGTTTTTAGGTTTTTAAGGTTTCTTTGAGTTTTAATGTTTTTATGGTTTTTAAGGGCTGTTATGGGTTTTTGTTTTTTTGGGTTTTAAGAGATTTAATGTTTCTAGGGAATATATGTGTTTTTAGTGTTTTAATGACTTATTAGGGGTTTCTTGGTTTTTAGTGTTTTTTACTATTTTAAGTATTTTTATGATTTTTGTTGGATTATTATTTTTTTATGGTTTTGAGGGATATTTATGGGTTTTTGGGTTCTTTTTGGGTATTAGGGTTTATATTGAGTTCTTAGGGGTATTATGGTTTTCTAGAATTTTTAATGTTTTAGGGGTTTAAAGTGTTTTTAAATACTTTAGTGGGGTTTTAGGTTTTTATTGGTTATTTGGGTTTTAATGATTTTTAGGGGTTTTATATTTTTTATGGTTTTAGGGTCTTCTAGTGTTTTATGGGTTTTATTGTTTTTAGGTTTTTAGGGGTTTTACATTTTTTTAGTTTCTTATGGTATTCTTATGGTTTTTAGGTTTTTTTACATTTTTATTGATTTTTAGGGATTCATTAGGATTTAACAGGTTTTTAGGGTTTTTACGGGTTTTGTGGATTTCCTGGTATCATAGGGGTGTTAGAGTTTTGTACAATTTTTAATATTTTACTGGTATAATTTTTTAGAGTTTTTTGTGCTTTTTCGGGTTTTAGGGGTTCTAAATATTTTTAAATGCGGTTTATGATTTTTTGGGTTTTTCGGGTTTTATGTTTTTTTTTTAGTTTTTACCATTTTATTGTTTTTATAGGGTTTATGTTTTTTTATTTTTTTAAGATTTTATTGAGGTATTTTTGGATCTCTAGGGATTTTTTTCATTTGTATTGATTTATATGAATTTTTTAAAATTTTATGGTATTTTTGGGCTTTAAGTATTTTGAGTGTTTTTAGGGTTTTTTCAAATTTTTAGGGGTTTTAAGGTTTTTATAGTTTTTTAATATTTTCAACATTTTAAATGGAATTGAGATTTTTTAGTGTTTTTAGGGTTTTATCGGGGTTTTGATTTTCTTGTTTTAGGGGCTTTTCTGGTTATTAGGGGGGTTAGGGGTTTTAGGATATTTTTTGGGTTGTTTAGGGTTTTTAGTTTTTTTTTGGTTTTTAAGGGTTTTATGTTTTTTTAGGATTTTATGGTTTTCCTAGGTATTTTAAGGGGTTTTATGTTTTTTTGAATTTTTAGTGAATTTTAGGTTTTTATTGGTTTCAGGATTTTTTTTTCTGGATTTTGATTGGTTTTGGGGTTTTTTGGGTTTTTTTGGGTTTTTATAGACTTTTAGGGTTTTTGGGTTCGTTTTAGTTTTTAAAGGTTTTTTTACATTTTACATGTCTTTTAACAATTTTATGGGTTTAAAGGGTGTTTATAGATTTTAGTGGATTTTTAGGGGGTTTATATGTTTTTATGGTTTTTAATGATTTTTTGAATTTTATGGTTTTTTGGTTTATAGAGTATTTTAGGTTTTTAACATCTTTTAGTTTATTTTGAGGTTTGATGTGTTTTTTGGGTTTTAAGTTTTTCTTTTGGATTTTCATTATTTTAGGGGTTGTTTACATTTTTAGGTATTTTTAGGTATTTTTAGGATCTTGAGGGGTTTTTAGGTATCTTATTCATTTTAAGGTATTTTAGGATATTTTTTTTATTTTTTTAGGTTTTTTGGCTTTTTTGGTTTTTTGAGTTTTTTAAATGTTTTTAGTGCTTTTAATGTTTTTTAGAGTTTTTAATGTTTTTAAGGGAATAATGGGTTTTTAAAATTATTAATGTATTTTATGTATTTTATGTTTTTTTTGGGTTTTAAAATATTTTTATTGGTTTTTATGGTATTTAGGGGGTTTTAGGGGTTTTAGGGTGTTTTAAAGGTGTTTAGGGTTTTTAGCAATTTTTAAGTTTTTAGGGGTTTTATGTTTTTTATGTTTTTATGGGTTCATAGGTTTTTTAAAGGGTTGAATGGGTTTTTATTTGTTTTTGGGATCTTTAGGGATTTTTTAGGATTTTTTGGTTTTTAGGTATTTTGATGGGTTTTCAGGTTTTTATGGGTTTTGGGATTTTAGGGCATTTTCAATTATGTGGTAGCTGTTTAAAGTGTTTTTTTAGTTTTTTTAGAATTTATTATAGGTTTTCAAGGTCTCATAGTTTTATCTTTTTAGGTATTTTTTATGATTTTTATTGTTTTTAGGAATTATGATTATTTTTAGGTTTTTTTGTGTTTTTATAAATTTTTTTGGGTTTTAGGGAGTTTTGAGTTTTCTATAGTTGTTAATATTTTTTATATTTCAACAAATGTTTAGTTGGTTTTGTGTGTAGTTATTAATTTTTAGTGGTTTTTTAATGTTTTAGGGGTTTTTATAGTTTTAGAGTGTTTTAATGTTTTTAGCATTTTTTATATTTTTTATGGTGTTTAGGTGTTTTTAGGTTTTATCAGTTTCTTTTGTGATTCTAGGATTTTAACTCTATGTTATGTTTTTTGTGATTTTTAGGGATTTCTAGGATATTTATGGGTTTTCATGGATTTTCTAAGGTTTTTATAGGTATTTCTATTTTTTTTTCTTCATCGGGTTTTTGGGGTTTGTAGGTTTTTTATGTTCTTTATATTATTTTAATGTTTTAATGGGTTTAAAGGGATTTTTTATTTTTTATTGTCATTTTAGGGTTTATGTTATTTTTAGGGGTTTTTATGGTTTTAGGTGTTATTGGGGTTTTAATGATCATTTTTTGGTTTTTAGGGGTTTCATTGCTTGTAGATTTTTTAAGGGTTTAAATTATTTTTAGGATTTTAATGTTTTCTTATACATATTTTCATGTTTTTATAGTTTTGTAAATTTTAAGGGATTTTTTAGTATTTAAGGGGTTTTAGGGTCATTAGAGATTTTTTGGGGTTTGAAGGGTTTAATGGTTTTTAGGGATTTTTTTATTTTTATGTTTTTAGGGGTTTTTTAGTTTATTATGATTTTTAATAGTTATTAGATATATTTATTGTTTTTAGGGGTTTAAAGGTGTTTTAGAGTTTTTTGGGGGGTTTTAGGGTTTTAATGAGGTTTTAGGGGTTTTCAAGGTTTTTGGGGTTTTTATGTGATTTAATTGTCAATGGTTTTATGGTATTTTAGGGTTTTTATATTTTTTATATTTTTGAGGCGTTTTAAGTGTTTTTATATTTTTAATATTTTATTAGTTTTTTAAGTGTTTTTAGGATATTTATGTTTTTCATATTTTAGTGATTTTTTTGGATTTTTATTGTTTTGAGGGTTTTTAGGTATTTTGATGGTATTGGGGGTATTTATGGGTATTGGGGGTTTTCCATTTATTTAGGTTTCTAAGGGTTTTAAGAATTTTTATATTTTTAAGGTTTTCTTATGGTTTTTAATGTTTTTTGGGTTTCTTTCATTTTTTGCCAATTTTACTGCTTTTTTTTGGATTTTTTTGGTTTTTAGTGTTTTTCAAAATTTTGAGGGCTTATCAGATTTTTTATGGCTTTTTTATTTTTAGGTCTTTTTTGTGTTTTTAGGTTTTTTAGATATTTTAGAATTTTTTCCGGTTTAATGGGTTTTAGTGTTTTTAGTGGGTATTTAGTGTTTTTATGAGTTTTTAAGGTTTTTAGTGGTTTTTAAGGTTTTTATGTTTTTAGGGTTTTTATAGTTATTTCATTTTTAGGTTTTTTATGGGTTTGAAGAGTGTTTAGCTTTTTAGGGTTATCTTTAGGTTTTTAATGTTTTAATGTATTATTATGTTTTTATTATTTTTATGTACTTTATAGGATTTTATGGATTTTTGGGGTTTTTGGGATTTCTAGAGACTTTAGAGGGTTTTAGGGTTATTAGAGTTTTATGGTTTGGGGGGATATGGTTTTCGTGATTTTATGTTGGTTTTTTTGTGTTTTAGTGTCTTTTTCGTATATTTCAAGGATTAAGGATTTTTATTGTATGCATTTATTTTTATGTTTTTTATGGTGTTTTAGGGTTCTTAGTGGTGTTTATAGTTTTTCGTGGTTTTAGAGGGTTTTGAGGATTTCTACGATTTTTATCATTTTTTGGGGATTTAGGGGTTATAATTATTTTATCATTTTATTTTTTAATTATGCGTTATTAGGATCTTTAGGGGTTTTAGGTTTTTAGGGATTTATTAGTATATTTATTATTTTTAATGGTTTTTGGTATTTTGAGGTTTTTTAGGTTTTCTTGGGTTTTAATGGTTTTCGGGGATTTTAGGTGGTTTTTTGAGTATTTTCGGGTTTTAATGTTTTATGAGTTTTAAATGTTTCTAGGGGTTTAAATTGTTTTTAGAGTTCTTCGTGGGGTTTTAGTGTTTTTATAGGATTTTAAATTTCTTAATGTTTTAAGGGGTTTTATAGTTTTTAGGTTTTTTATGGTCTTTTAGTGATTTTAGGGTATATTAGGTTTTCTAGGGGTTTTAGTTATTTTTTGGTTTTAGTGGATTTTCATTGTTTTTATGGGTTTTTAATTTTTTTTTGGAATTTAATAGATTTTTTAGGATTTTTATGGGGTTTTAGGGTTTTTTTGGTACTTTGATGGTTTTAGGGTTTTATGGTTTTATTGGTTTTATGTTTTTTTTAGTTTTTAGTATTTTTTGAATTTTTTAGGTGTTTTAAGGTTTTCAGAGATTTTTAACATTTTTAGACGTTTAAATGGTTTTTAGAGTTTAAGTGGATTTTATTTTTTTATGGATTTTTATGGTTTTTCTGGATTTTATGGTGTTTTGGGTTTTTAGGTTTTTATGGGTTTTATATGGTTTTTATGGTTTTCATTGGGTTTTTAGGGCTTTAGTGTTTTCTTATATTTTTAGCGACTTTTAGGGTTTCTGGAATCTTTATGGTTTTTGGGATTTTTGGGTTTTTGGTTATTTATGTTTCTTTTGAATTTTTGGGGGGTTTTCTATTTTTACAATTTTTTAACGTTTTTAGTTTATAAAGGGTTTTAGATCTATTAGAGGTGGGTTTATTATTTATATGGTTTTTATGGTTTTAAAGGGTTTTAAGGGGTTTTATGGTTTTTAGGGGGTTTTTGGATTTTATGGATTCTTAGGGTTTTTTGTGTCTTTTAGGGTTTTTTGGGTTTATTGTTTTTGACATTTTTTAGAGGGTATATGTTTTTTAGGTTTTTAGAGTTTTCATAGGGGAATTTAGGGTTTTAGGTTTTTCTATATTTATATGGTTTTTTATTTCTATATTAGAATTTTAATAGTTTTTAGGGGTTTTTAGGATTCTGAGGGTCTATGATTTTTTAATGTTTCTAGGGGTTTTATGGTTTTTTGGGTTTCTAAGGATTTTTTGAGTTTTTTGGTGATAAATTGTTTTTTTTGTTTTCTTCAATTTAAGTGTTTATTGTATATTTAGAGTTTTTAGTGGTATTTTTTGGGTTTTATGGGGGGGGGGATTTAATTTTATAGGGTTTTTATAGTTTTTAGGGTTTTCAGTGTTTTAACATATTTTTAGGGTTTTTATCATTTATAGGTTTTATGGATTTTAGGTACTTTTTGGTTTTTAAGTTTTTCTTATGGGTTTTCAGGTATTGGATTTTTACATTTTTAGGGATTTTTACACATTTTTAGTACATTTATGGTTTTTTGAGTTTCTATGTATATAAGTGGTTTTTTAGGGTTTTAAATGGTTTTAGATTTGTTTAAATTTTTAGGTGTGTAAAGGGTTTTTAATGGTTTTGGTGTTTTTATGGTTTTTATCAATTTTTATGCGTTATTAAGGTTTTGGTGTTTCTAGTTTTTTGGGGTTATTTGTGTCTTTTTTAGGTTTTTATGTTTTTTTATATTTTTTTGGTTTTTATGGGTTTTATGTTTTTTATATTTCTAGGGATATATAAGGGTCTTTGAGGGTTTTTAGGTTGTTTCATTTTTAGGGATTCTCGGGCCTTTTATAATTTTTAAGGTATTTTGGTGCTTTTAGGAATTTTAAGGCATGTTATGGGGTTTCATGGTTTTTATATTATTTCAGTGTTTCTAGGGAAAATATTATGAGAGACCAAGCATGATCAACCCCTCAAAATTTATTGACAAAAACTAAAATAAAAGATTCAAAAATAATGGTTACAAAAGAGGGTGTGTAGTTCACCCTTCATATCTTTGTCCAACGCAGTCATACACCAATGTGGGGTGGTAAAAGACCACATTGAGCTATATTCCAAAAATATCCCTCTTGGATAGTTCATCCTCCACCGTGTTCACTACCCTATATGATTTTTAAGGTTTTTTTCATTTTTAAGGGATTTTAAGGGTTTTTAGGGATTTAGGTTGTTATGGTTTTTTTTCAATTTTTAGAGTTTTTTTTGTTTTTAGGGTTTTTTATTTTTAGGGATTTTATGGGTTTTTAGAGTTTTTAAAGTTTTTATGGGTTTAAATTGTTTTTATTTTATTATTATTATTTTGGGTTTTTACGGGATTTTAGGGTGTTTTAAAGGTTGTTAGTATTTTTATGGTCTTTAGAGTGGTTTTAGGGGCTTTTAGGGCTTTTAGGGTTTTGAAATTTTTTATGTTTTTCAGTTTGTTTAGTGTTTTTGTATTTTTTATGTATTTCATTAGGATTTTATAGCTCTTAAAGTTTTTTACATTTTCATTTATTTTTAGTTCTTTTTAGGATATTGATATGTTTTAGGGACTTTAGAGTTTTTAAGGGTTTTAATGTTTTATGGTTTTATTGTATTTTTAGGTTTTTATTTGTTTTTTAGGATTTAAATATTATTGTTGTGTTTTTATTATTTTTAGGGGTTTAAAGTATTTTTAGAGTTATTTGTGGTTTTTATGGTTTTTAGGAATTTTTAATGTTTTAGGGTTTTTTTGCGTTTCTACAATCATTCAGGGTTTTTATTGTTTTTTGGTTTTTAGTGGATTTATGTGTTTTTAGGGTTGTAATATTTTTCTAGGGTTTTTTAGGGGTGTTAAGGTTTTTTAATTTTTAAAGATTTTTTGGGTTTTTAAGGATTATTACAATTTTTAGGGTTTTTCGGATTTTGAGGGGTTTTAGGATATTTATGATTTTTTAGGATATTGGTATTTTTTTTTTTTGAATTTTTAAGGATTTTTTAGGGTTTTAAATGTTTTTAAAACATGTTTAGGGTTCTAAAGGGTTTTTAGTGTATTTATAGGTTTTTAGGTTTTTTATCTGGTTTTTCGGCTTTTGGTTTTTGGGGTCGCTTTTGGGTTTTTGGGTTTCTATAATTTTTAAATATATAGGGGTTTTAAGTGACTTTATTTTTTTATGTTTTTATAATGGGTTTTTATGGTTTTTAGTGTATATTTGTTTTATAAGGATTTTATGGAATTTTTTAGGATTATTATGTTTTTAGGGTTTTTAGGAATATTAAGGATTTTTAGTTTATTAGGGGTTTTGGGGTTTTATAGATTTTTTTTGATTTTTAGGGTTTTTATATCCTTCATAATTTTGTAATGTTTTTATAGGTTAAAAGGGTTTTTATAGTTTTAAGAATTTTTTAGTGTTTTTAGTAATTTTTAATGTTTTAGTGGTTTTCATTATTTTTAGGAGTTTTATGGTTTCTGGGGTATATCATGGTTTTAGTTTTTTGGGTTTTTCTATATTTTAAGAGTTCTTAGGTTTTTATGTTTTTCTTTTGGTTTTAATGGTTTTTAGGTTTTTTGTGTTTTTAGGGATTTTTCATTCCTTTTTAGGTTTTTATGGTTTTTATGGTTTTTATGGTTTTTAGGGATTTTAACGGTATTTAGGGGTTTATGGTTTATTTTTTTTAGTTTTTAGAGTTTTTCGATTTTCTAGTGCCATGTAACATTTTTAGGCTTATAATTTTTTTATAGTTTTTAGATGTTTTAGGGTTGTAGTTGTTTAGCGTATTTATGGGTTTTATAGTTTTTTTTTACTTTTTAGTTTTTAAGGGGTTTAAAGGGTTTTTAGCTTTTTATGGTTTTCTTATGGGTTTTCATGGTTTTAGGTTTTTTTAAATTTTTAGTGTTCTTTAGGTCTTTATAGGATTTTTATTGTTTTTAGTTATTTTATAGATTTTGAGGAGTTTATGGTTTTTTAGTGTTTTATTCTTTTTTATGTTTCTTGTCTTTCTTATGATTTAGGGTTTTATTAAATTATATATTTTTTTGGAATTCATTGGGGTTAATGTGTTTTTATATTTTTTAGTTAATTATTAGTGTTTTTAAGGAATTTTATGTTTTCATAAGGTTTTTATAGGTGCTTACGGTTCTTTCAGGTTTTTATGATTTTTAAGATGTTTTATGTTTTTTAGTGTTTTTTATGTTTTTAGTTGTTTTAAGGGTTTTTATGTTTTTGAGTTATTCTTAGGGGCTTTGAGGGAGAATAGGATTTTCTCTATTTTTAGGGAATTTTTTACATTTTTTGGATTTATATTGTTTTCTAATGTTTTTATGGAGTTTGAGGGTTTTTAGCGTTTTCATAGATTTTAGGGTTTATTTTTTATTTTTAGAATTTTTAGATTTTAGGTGTTTTAAATTTTTTTATATTTTTAATTTTTTATTACTGTTGTTTGGGGTTTTAGGGTTATTTGCTTTTTTAGGTATTTTTTGGGAATTTTTTTTATTTTTTTGGTTTTTATGGGTTTTATTTATTTATATGGTTTTTTTTGTTTTAGGTTTTACTTTTCTATTTTTTGGTTTTTAAGTTTTTTTTTATTTTTTTAGTGTTTTTATTCTTTTTAGTGTTTTATAATGTTTTTAGGGGTTTAAATGGTTCTTTTAATTTTATTATTTTTAGGGTTGTATGGGTTTCTACGGTTTTTAATCTTTTTAGGGTTTGTTATGGTTTTGTTGGGTTTTTATGGTCTTTTTTGGTTTTGAGTGTTCATAGGTTTTTAGTATTTTAATGTCTATTTATTCTTATAAGGTTCATTTGGGTATTTTAGGGTTTTTAGTGTTTATATTTTTTTGGATTTATATTGATTTTTTAGGATTTTTATGGGTTTAAGGTTTTTTTTGAGATTTTGAGGATTTTAGGGGTTTTTACGATTTTAGGGTATTTTTTTAGGTTTATAAGTTTTTAGAGTTTTTAACATTTTAGGGTCTAAAAGGATTTTTTGAGGTTTTAGTGGGTTTTTTTGGATTTTTTGGGTTTTAGGTTATTTACAGATTTTAGGGTTTCTTATTTTATTTAGGGTTTTTTTTTTTGTTTTTCTGAACTTTTATGATTTTTAGCTTTTTTATATTTTTAGGGGTTTTATTATTATTTTTAATGATTTCTTGGGGGTTTTATTTGTTTTGTGGGTTTTTCATGTTTGTTGGGATTTTGAGTGATTTTTTAAATATTAATGTTTTTAGGGTTCTTAGAAATATTGATGGTTTTTTGGGCTTTTCAGGATTTTATGTATTTTTTTGGGTTTAGTTTTTTTTCTTTTAGTGTTCTTATGGTTTTTAGATATTTTTAACATTTTGAGGTGTTTAAATGGGTTTTTTAGTTTTTAGTGTGTTCTCTACACTAGTGCAGAAAACGTTTATTACGTCAGTTATTTTTCATTTTTTACGTCGGTTTTTAGCCGACATTAATACGAATGACGTTATAAATATAGTTTTTTACATTGCTTATTTAAAAACCGACATAAAAAACATAACATCACAGTGTTTATCACATCGGTTATTAGTTAACCGATTTGAAAAACCAAGGGGGGGGGGGGGTTTATCACATCGGTTATATAATAACCGACGTGATAAACCAGTGCGGGGTGTTTATCACATCGGTTATATAATAACCGACGTGACAAACCATTTCCCAGGCCTTTATCATGTCGGTTATTACATAACCGACCTGATAAACTAGGGGGGTTTAATCACGTCAGTTATTATAGAACCGACGTGATAAAACAGTATGAGGGTTGTTTATCAGGTTGGTTATTTAATAACTGACACGATAAACCCTTCCCCATTCATTAATCACATCGGTTATAAAATAACTGACGTGGAAGACCAATTTGTTTTTTTAAATGGAATGCAGTCCTCTGCTCTCCCCAGAAAAAACCAGAAACCAAATCAAGAATTTGTACCACAAAACAGAAGTATACCAAAACAAGAACCAAAGAAAAATTAAACATTTACATTGATACCATTTAAAACTTACCCCACTAGACAGCCCCTGCCACCCCCTGAACAGCCCCCCCTCCCCCCTCACCCCCTGGACAGCACTCCCACACACCTGGACAACCCTCCCACACCCCTGAAACAGACCAAAAAAGTTACCAAAAACAAACCAGAACTCCCTCACCCCACTGGACTTCCCCAATGACACCCCTAGACACCCCCACACCCCTGGACATCACCACCACCCACTAGACATCCCCCACCCTCCTGTATACCCCCCACCCCTGGACAGCACTCCCACACCCCCGGACAGCCCTCCCACCCCCACCCCACTGGACAGCCCCACCACACCCCTGGACTGCCCCAAACTCCCTGGACAGCCCCAAACACCCCTCGACAGCCCCCCCCCCCACCATCATGTATACCCCCCCACCCACTGGAAAACACTCCCACACCACTGGACATCCCTCCCACACCCCTAAAACAGACCAAAAAGATTCCAAGAACAAACCAAACCCCTCATCACCCCACTGGACTGCCCCCACCACACCCCTGGATAGCCCCCACACCCCTGGACATCACCACCACCCCTTGGACATCCCCCCACCCTTCGTTATACCCACCACCCCCTGGATAGTACTCCCACACCCCTGAAACAGACCAAAAAGTTACCAAAAACAGACCAGAACCCCCTCAACCCACTGGACAACCCCCACTACACCCCGGGACACCCCACCACACCCCTGGAAATCCCCACACCCCTGGAATTCCCCCCACCCCCTGGACAGCCCCCAACACCCCTGGACAACCCCCTCCCCTAGACACCCCCCCTGGACACCCCCCCCCACCCCTGGACTTCCCCACCACCCCCTGGATAGCCCACCACACCCCTGGACCCCCCCCCCCCCACAACCCCTGACTGCCCCCACCCCCTGGACAGACCCCAACAACCTTGGACAACCCCCACCCTCTTGGACTGCCCCACCACCCCTGGAAAGACCCCCTCACCCCCCTAGACATCCCCCACCACACCACTGGACCCCCCCCCCCACCCCTGGACTACCCCCGACCCCCTGGATAGCCCCCCACCACCCCCAGGACAGCCCCCCACAACCATGGAAAACACCCTCCCCCCACCCTTTTATACCCCCACCCCCGGGATAGCACTCCCACCCCCCTGGAAAGCCCTCCCACACCCCTAAAACAGACCAAAAAGTTACCAAAACAGACCAGAACCCCCTCACCTCACTAGACTGCCCCCACCATACCCCTAGACACCCCCACCCACCAGGACAACCGCCACCCTTCTAGACACCACCACACCTGGACTTCCCCCCCCCCCCCCACCCCCTAGACATCCCCCACACCCATGGACGACCCCACCCTCATGGACCCCCCCCCCCCCCACACCCCTGGACTCCCCCCCCCCCACCCCCAGGACTGCCACCCACCCTCCTGGACACCCACCCACACCCCTGGACTGCCCCACCCCCGGGACATCCCCCACCCTCCTAGACACCCCTCCACCCTCCTGGACACCCCCTCGGGGGGCACACTGCTGGAAGGTACTCATCACTCCCATATGTGAAGCTTGAGATCTCAAAAGGTTTCCCATGTGGGAGTGATGAATACCTTCCAGCGGCATTCATCCCCCAGAGGGATGGCAGCGCCTCCTCTCTCACCCCATGGACTGCCCCCCATCCCCATGGACACCCTGGACCCCCACCCCCCCACCCCACTGGATAGACCTCCCACACCCCTGGAAATCCCCCTCACCCCACAGGACACCCCACCCTCTTAGATAGCCTCCCACTCCCCCTAGACAGCCCTTCCACCCTCCTAGAAATGATCCAACCCCCTGGACTTCCCCCTACTCTCATGGACACCTAGGACCCCCCCCCCCCACCGGACAGCCATCCCACACCCCTGGACACGCCCACCCCACTGAACACCCCCCCACACCCTTGGAACCCCTCCCCCCAGACCGGAATCCATACCAGAAAACAATCATAAGTAGACCAAAACAAGAAGTAGAAGAAAAATAAACATTCACATATATAACATTCAAAACATACACTGTTAACTTCAAAAAAACTAAATCCAACCAAAACGACTACCAAATATACAATTACAACGACAATATTCAAAATTACATTTTACACTACAAAAAACTAAAATTAAATCAATCCAGTAAAATAATTTGATCACTCAACTTGTAATTGTTTGATGTCTTCAGCATTATAGGGTTGAGGGTCATCAAATAGCTACAAATGAAAAGTATAGTAGTTAACGTGTATAATTTATAAATCAAATTGAAATATTATGGAAAATTTTAAAAGGAAATCTTACCTCGTCAAAATTCGCAACTGTCTCAATTGTTTTTATTTCATACATAAATCTTAACATATAATATCCGCATTCGATGACGCCTTGTTGTTCATGAAAATTCTGTTTGAATGAGTGTAAATTCAATATATTATTTTTATTTGATAAATCAAAAATTACAAATTATAAATGGATATTTACCTTCTCATTTACATAGTTGGTCTTTGCACTCCTTTTCTTTGTTTTTTTCGAAAGTAGACCCATCCCCTGTTAGAAAATAATACAAATGAGATAAATTTAAAACTCATTGTGATATATAAAACTATTGAGAAAATGAAACTTACTTTTCCAATATATTCTTAAAACTTTCCCTCACATCATCATGGACAGAGCATATCCAATAAAGTGTTTTCTCCCTTGGGAAAAAAAACCCCTAACATCCAATGATCACTTATAAAAGAAAATTTTAGGTTGGCGGTTTTTTATGTTAAAAGAAAATGAACTCTTTGTGAGAGATGTTTTTCATACCTCTCACAAAAAGGCATCATCCAGCATTGTGTGACTATATTCTTTTCAAGTCATTTAGCAATATAAATCAATATTTGTTCCTCATCCAATGCACATGCTTCAGGGGAAATCAATTGTGGGTCCATGAATCCATATACATCTGTCATATCATTCCTCTGACAAATTTTATAAAGATACCTAATACAAAACATACATAAGTAAACATTTTTAATAAATATAATGCATAGAAAAGTTGTTAAGACTTACATGGAAAAAATTTGCACCACGTTGATGCCCAACTTATCTCCAGTAACAAGCTCCATGATATTAGTTTTCATAATCTCTATAGTTATTGCAGGTCCAAAAACATGAGCTTCCATTGGTAACTCATAATGACCTACCAACAAATTTGAATATCTTGAAAATATTTCAAGACTACTATAATTTGTATCTGATGTCATAGCCATTTGTCTTTGTTGTTGTCTATACAATATTTCATTACCTTTGTTGTATTTCTGTAAAAATAAATAGAAAAATATATTAGTTTTCAAATGATAAAACAACTTTAATAAAAAAAATTAAAAGATATAACATTCATACCTCTCTGGTAATGAGTTTAAGAAGTATGGATGGCCAAATTAAAAAATGGTCGATACTATGTCCAACTGTCATCACATCATCTTTAGGTAATGGTACTCGAGCCGATCTATCTATAATAACCTGTACAGTGACCCTCTGATTCTCTACCTCTAATTTTTGATGATGAATCGTATCTCTTATACAATATACCAACCCATATGAAATTATATTATGTTGAGGATAATCAAAATACAAATCAAAATATGTAGGAAGTTGCTGCGGAGGAGTAGGATAAAAATAGGGTCCGCAGGCTGAGGTGGGGGAGTGGGAGCTACTGGTGGAGGTGGAGGATAAATAATGGGGTCTGCAGGGGGAGGTGGAGGAGTGGAAGCTGCAGTCTGAAATTGACTTTGCATGTCTCCAAACATATACTGTACCGATGCTCTAATATTTTCCTCCATCGTCGCATTAATATTATGAACTTCAACCTCCAAGGATTCTATTTTTTTTATATACACCCTCAAAATTAGAATTTGAAGAACGCGGAAACACTTTTCTTAACGATACACCTCACAGATATCCTCTTACACGACCAGGATGTTCGGGCTTTCCCAATGCTATAGATAAAATATCATGCCTCTCAGTAGCTATAAATGCCCCTTGTGAGCTATGCTCCTCAATAGAGTCCTATATTAATTAATTGAACATTTCTGTAATGATTGAAATTATATGAATAAAATAGTTAACATAAATAAATAAAATAGATATCTTACAATCCTCTCAACTACGATTCTCGATTCTTCTGAAAGTTATTTCCCTTTTTTGCCCATCCGAGCTCTCTTCCATTTTACACGTCTAGATGAAGGGGATGGAGGGGCCACCTCTCCAGAGCTTGAAGACTCAGCTCTTAGTTTTTGAAATTTTTCCGCCATCAATTGTTCTTCCAAAAATTCATACCCTCCCCGAGATAAAATATGATGGTATACATTTTTATATTGGATATCCTAGTGAGATTTCCTTATTTTCTGTAAATTAAGAATAAGAAATCATTAACAAAACATTAATAAGATCATTTATATAAGAATGCTTATAAAATTTTACATTTCCCTTACCAAAAATGACTCTTTTATTCTAATTTCAACAAACTATCTCCATGTGACTTCATCTATAAAAGGATATATATCCGACCTCGATTGTCATGAATCCTATGACCAAAAATGAAATCAGATGAGAGGGTTGATTTAAAATCCCTCCATCTCCTTGAATCCATCGATAAGAATTTCTTCCTAACTCCTCCAGTGTCAGGAATATAAAATTTCATCTGCTAAAGATGGGGTTAAACATATTATATAGACTAGAAACATTTAAATAATAGTCAAAATATATCAAAATATCTTACCAAAATCGTCTCCCACAATTGAGAGATTATCACTTTATCCACACTTCTCCAGTCATCATACAAAATGCTTAATTTTCTCTTATCCTGAGTTGATACAAAACTCTTAAAATCTTTTGAATTTGGACCTCTAAGAATATCATCATCATCATACTCAATGAGTATCACTGATCCTTCATACGGGCAAAAACTAATGTTGGTAAATGTGTGCACCCACGTTTACCAACTCTTGAACTCTTTGTCATAATAGAATCACAAGAGGAATATTGGGGAACATCAAGAGAAGCATGTGAATGTTCCTCCCCAGAGTTATGACCAATATGCTCATCTCCAGAATCATGTGGTTGATCAACTAAATGATCTGCCATTATAATTCAAATTAAAAAAAACAAACATTATTTCACAAATATAAAAATTCAAATATTTTAATACTACTATAATCAGAAAATATAAAATTGTACTAAGTTACATAATAGTAAACATTGTTAATATGGTAATAATGTTAAACAATGGTAAAGATGGTAAAGATGGTAAATATGGTAAACATGGTAAACATGGTAAACCGGGTAAACTTGGTAAAGTAATTGT
The DNA here is from genome assembly GCA_963277665.1 of Viscum album. Lineage (NCBI taxonomy): Eukaryota > Viridiplantae > Streptophyta > Magnoliopsida > Santalales > Viscaceae > Viscum > Viscum album. Next base: position 396,240,782 of record OY728157.1, read on the forward strand.
CACTGAACAAAAATAATAGATATATAATTAATGTAATGGTAAATATGATAAAGTAAACTAAACAAACATAAAACAATCAAAAACTTATACTTATTTTGTTTTAATACATGTTTTAATAAAGAAAAAACTTACAATATCTAACATTTTATGGAAAAAATAAATGTAAACAAGAAATAAACATATGTTAACATTAATTTTAGGAATGTACAAATGGATTGTTTTCCCAAATGACTTCATCGTGATCATTCTTTATAGAACAAACCATGTCTTAAACATGCTCATCATTATGTTCTATTAATTTTTCCATGGATGTATGGATCTCACATAAATCATCATCTTCATCAAGTTTAACCTCACCAATATATTGTTTTTCTCGTGTAAAACAATATCCAACTGTATATCTGATTGATCTACTACATAGAAATTTTTTTCATGTGTTTCCATTATAAAATAATCATTTGTGTCTTCCAATCTATTCAGATTAACAAGTGTCATTCCAAATTCATCGTGTCTGACACTGTTGTTACTGATAAACCATTTACAGTTAAAAACAAGAACTTTAATTTTAATGTAATCAACCTCCCATATGTCCTCAATCACTCTATAATATGTACATGATGATGAAATTTAGTTTTGTTCCTTAGCACTCGAAAAATGCATTGCTTCTACAAACACCAATACACCACTAATCTAAACTGCACTTCTGTTGTCCTGATATTTCGTATGAATTGTATAGCAATTAATGTCATAACCAGACCATGTTATCACATTTAAACATGGACCACCCACTATCCATTTTAATGTCTCTTATACAACTAATCTACCAAGCAAGGTCTTTTTAAACCATGACAAAAATGTTTTGTTGTGCTCATTCAAAATCCACATTTATTTTTTCTTTAGATGACATTGTTTCAACTCATTAATATGCAAAGTGATATACGGTTGAGCATCAACTATGTTATTCAAGATGTGTGATTATAACTTCTTCATATATTCAGATGAAAATGATTTGACTTTAAAGCCTCAAATCACATTTCCCTCATTATTAACTCGTTCATGGTTAGATGGATGCAAACCTATTTGCTGCGCTACAACAAAGTAGCTCGTACAAAACAATACAACCTCCTTAGAAATATAATTTTCAATAATGGAGGCTTCAGGTCGATATGAATTCTTAACATACACCTTCAATATTTTCATATACCTTTCAAAAAGATATATCCAACGAAGATATACAGGTCCATAAAGCTTTATTTCTCGAACCATATGAATCATTAAATGCACCATTATATCAAAAAAGATGGAGGAAAATACTTTTCCAATTGACAATGTATAAAAATTGCATCCTTTTCTAAAATTCTCAAAGCATTCACATCAATCACCTGATTACAAATTGAATTGGAAAAATAACACAACTTTATTATAGTCTTTCTGACACATATGGACAATATTCCACGTAATGAAACTGGTAGAATTTGTTGCATCATGACGTGAAAATCATGTGATTTCATACCAATCAACTTCAAGTCCTTCAATGAGACAAAAGTTTTTACATTTTAAGAATAACCTTGAGGAAATTTGATATCATGAATACACTGACAAAAGCTAATTTTCTCCCTCTTCGATAATTTTTTTAAGGTTGTGGCTGAAACCTCATTTTTATTATTAAATCAAAGCAAAGTCCTCTTTTACCTGAGTAAAGGGAAACCCATTACATAGCCCAAAGGCCCAGTGGGCTTGTAGCCCATTACATAGCCCGTAGGCCCAAATTCTAAGGCCAATTCACATTCTCTGAATAGTAACCTGGTGCTACAGTACCGCACAGTATCGCCGCCGCTACAGTGCCCTGCCGCCGCTACAGTTCCCTACCGCTGCTACAGTGCCCGCTTATGAACAGTATCGTCGCTGCTACAATACTGCTATAGTAACCTGCGCCCCATGGGATTTCAACCCCCATTTTCCATGTAGCCTTACGGGGTTCTTACCACAAATCCAAACCCCAACTACTCCCTCTTCGATAATTTATGACAAGCCAGGGGAAGAAATGTTCGTCTTCCTTTAGGAGTGGGAGCTAACCCCAAATGTATTCCCATTGATAGTAAGTCTAATCTTGCATTCAACCCATCATTTTTCTTTCCTTTAATATCTAACAATGTTCCAATCAAATAATCACAGATATTCTTCTCTACATGCATGACATCAATATTATGTTTAACATCATGATATCTCCAATATGGTAGCTCAAAAAATATTGACCTTTTCTTACAAATATGTCTATCATTACATGATTTCTGTGTCTTTCCAAATGTCACATGAAGGTTTTTCACCCTCTCCAAATACAGATCAAAAGATAAAGGTTTTGGAGAAATATCAAATTCTTTTGACCCATTGAATGCCTTTTTAGTCTTCTATAAGGGTGATCCATGGGAAAAAACTTTCGATGACCCATGTACACTGTTTTCCTCCCATGATGCAATTGACAATATGACATCTTTTGGACACAAATTTGACATGCTTTATGCCCTTTAACATTGTATCCAGAAAAATTTCCATATATTGAGATATCATTTATACTGAACAAAAGCACTGCATGTGGTTGAAAATGTTACATTTTATAGGAATCATACACCCTAATACCATCATCCCATAAAAGTTTCAAATCATCAATCAACGGTGACAAGTAATCATCAATATCATTTCCTAGTTGTTTCGGACTCGAGATCATTATACTCAACATGACATATTTTTGCTTCATACAAACTTCAGGAGATACATTGTAAATTACCAATAAAACATGACATGAACTATGTGTGCTATTGAGGGTTCGGTATGGATTCATTCCATCTTTGCAGAACCCTAGTCTGAGATTTCTAATTTCATTTCCAAATGTAGAATACTGCTCATCAATTTTCTTCCATTGTTGACAATAAGCTGGATGACGTATTTTTTCATCACATAACCGCTCATCAACATGCCATCTTAACATTTTTGAATCATGTGAATTTGAAAATAAATGTTTGAAATGATGAATTATTGGAAGATACCAAAATACCTTTCAAGGGATCTTTGTAATCTCTACATTAGCCTGTGATTTTTTTTTCACCTTATACCGTGATATCCCACATTTAGGAAACTCTGACAGAAATTCATATTCCTTCCTATATATAATACAGTCATTCAGACTGGCATGTATTTTCTTGTATCCCAATCCCATCAGGCATAATATTTTCTTGTCCTTATAATGTGAATCAGAAAGATCGTTATATTTTGGAAGAATGTATTTCATCAATTGTAGAAGCTCTGTAAAACTTTTGTCACTCCATCCATGTTTCACCTTCAGGTTAATCAATCTTAACACCGCCGACAAAACTGTAAAATTTTTATAACCAAGATATAATGGGGTTTTAGCACCACCATATAGACGTGAAACAGTCGATTCTATCATAATTTGTTCTGATGCAATATCATGAATCATTTCTTAAATTACATCGGAGTTACCATCATGCGAATCATCATCATTAGTGAAATTTCGTCCAATTATACCATTCCAAATCCAAGGGCTAAAACTCCGATTAAAACCATGACAAATTAGATGATCTTTTAACTCTCTACTTTTCAACTTCTTCATATTCAAACATTTCAGGCATGGACAGAAAAAAAATGTCACTACTCGGAAAATTTCATTTAGAAAATTCCAAAAAGGCATCAACACCTTCCACATATTCATTTCTCATTCGATGTGCCATAATCCAATTTCGACTCATTATTACCTATAAAAAATATCAAAATTATACATCTTTTTAAGATAGTACAAATATATGTTTATATGAAAAAATAATAATTTTAATGTAAAAAAATTTTGAAATATGAAACTAATCTATGCATATTTAAAAAAATATGATTGAATATGATTTTAAAAAGAAAATATAGTTAGATATAACAATTTTAAATTCCATTGAAACAATACAATCATCATAGTCGATTACCGGTAAAAATATATATAACCAAATAGAATCATATTGCAACACTAATATCCATGAAACAATACAATCATCATGTCATAATCTCACAGACCATGATGCAGTTGTCAATCCCAACTGACACTTATCCCCCACCCCCTTGGACACCCCTTGGACACCACCACCACCTTGGACATCCCCCCACCCCCTGGACACCACCCCCACTACCTTGGACACCCCCTAGACACCACCACCCCCTTGGACATCCCCCACCCCCTGGACACCACCCCCACTCCATTAGACACCCCCTGGACCCCACCACACACTTGGAACCCCCCCCCCCCCTCCTGGACACCTCCACCCCTCCTGGACACCACCACCCACCTCCTAACCCCCTTGGACAACCCCCTAGACACCGTCTAACCCTTTGGAAATCCCCCCCCCCCGAACAACCCCAAACCATTTGGACAGTCCCCCACCCCCTTGGGCAGCCCCCACCCCCTTAGACACCCCCACTCCCTTGGACCCCCCACCACACACACCCTTGGATTTCCCCCCCTTCCCCCCCACACACACACCTCCATGGACACCCTGGACACCCCCAACCCTCTGGACAGCCCCCCGAACCCTTTGAACACTACTCCCACCCCTTGGACACCCCCTGGACACCACCACCCCCTTGGATAGCCCCCCACCCCTCTGGACACCCCCCCACCCTCTGGACAGCCCCGCCCCTCTAGTCAGCACCCCCACACCTCTGGACAGCACCCCCACCCCTCCTGGACACCACCCCCACCCCCTACACCCTTGGACACCACCTGGACACCCCACAACCCTCTAGATAGCACCCCACCCCCCAGAAACCCCCCAAACCCTCTGAACAGGACCCCACCCCTTGGAACCCCCCCCCCCCCACCCCCTTGGACAGCCCCCCCCCCCCCCCCTTTGACACCCCCACACCCGTGGACCCCACCCTAGCACACCCCCCCCGAAATACCCCCCACCTACGTGGACACCCTGGACACCCCCCAACCCTCTAGATAGCCCCCCGAACCCTTTGAACACCACCCCCACCCCTTGGACACCCCCTGGACACCACCACCCCCTTGGACAACCCCCCACCCCTTTGGACAGCCCCCACCCCCTGGACAGCCCCCACCCCTCTAGACAGCACCCCCACCCTCCTGGACACCACCCCTCCCCCTGCCCCCTTGGACACCCCCAACCCTCATGGATATCCCCCACCCCGCGGAAAACCCCCCAAACCCTCTGGACATGCTCCCACCCCTTGGACAGCCCCCCAACCCCTTGTACAGCCCCCACCCCCTTGGACCCCCCCCCCCACACCACACACCCCTGGACTGCCTCCCCACCTCAATGGACACCCTAGATAGCCCCCAACCCTATGGACATCCCCCAACCCCCTGGACAACCACCAACCCTCTTGGAATCCCCATAGAACCATGGGATTTTAACCTCAAGCTACTAGTTTTGGCATATCTAGGGATTTTAACCTCAAGCTACTAGTTTTTGTATCATGCCATTATTCAAAATGAGAACCATGAACTGTATCTCCTAGTAGTATAAAATGATATATTTTCCAATGAATCAGGTTTTAATAGAATATGAAGAGTTATAATAGTCCACAAAAATAAGCGACATAAATAGATTATGGACCAACAAAAATTGATGCCCAAAATAGAAACAACCAAGGATCCAAAACAAACATTCCACCATGAAAAACCATAGATACTTATAAAATAAATCACATTGGTACACGGAATGTGTGTATCACAATGCTTTATATATAAATTGCAGTAATATAGGTGAATGAGATCATTAGTTGTCAATGAAAACAAAAATTACCATCAATATCAGGCATCCGTAAAAAAAACAAACAAAATAGAAATAGGTGAGGCTTACATGAATAGTGCGAGTTGATCTAATAGATCTGGTGATAATAAATAAGATTATGATGGTAAAACAAGGAAAGAGGGTTTAAAATCCAAGAATCTTACTGAGTTTAAAAAAAATCGCAAAATGTAAATATAGACTATCCGAAAAAAACGAATGAAATGAAGTCGTGGGAGGCTTACCTGAGTGTTGTGAGTCGAGATGATAGATCTGAGGAGAGTAAAGATGATAAATGATAATGGTAAAACGAGTTTAACGAAACAATATTGAAGAGTCGATTATGGTTTTCCACACGAAAGAGACGAGTTGTTGGTCTCTCGATCGAAAAATCAAAAATGACAATCCACAGGGCGTGTTAACTTTTTAAATGTTTTATAACATTGTTTATTTAATAATCGACGTTATAAAATATTTTTATTACATTTATAACATCGGTTATTATAATAATTGATGTTATAAATGTATCAGATACTACATTTTTTTCGTCAGTTATTTTATAACCGACGTAAAAAGAGCCGCGTGTTGGTTTTTTACATCGGTTATTCTATAACCGACGTAAAAAACACATAATAAACCACATTTCTTAAGTCAGTTATTTTATAACTGATTTAAAAACTATTGGGTGTTGGTTTTTTATGTCGGTTATAATATAAATGACATGAAAAATTTTGTGGGTTGTGTTTTTATATTGGTTATCAAATAATCGACGTCAAAAAGGCCTCAGATGCAGCCTTTTTTACGTCGGTTATAAAATAACCAACGTAAAAAATTCATAGATACTCATTTTTTACATCGGTTATCAAATAACCGATATAAAAAATTCCGTGCTTTGGTTTTTTACATCGGTAAATTTATAACCTACGTAAAAAACGAACGCGTGATATTTTTGAAGTCAGTTATTAAAATAACGGACTTAAAAAATTTACTCTCTATGTTATTTACCTCGGTAATTTTATAACCAACGTAAAAAACCACGTATCACAGATTTTCACATTGGTTATATATAACGGACATAAAAAATGGTGACGTTAAAAATGTTTTCTGCACTAGTGATGGTTTTATGGGTTTTTAATGTTTTAACTGTATTTATAGTTTTTAGGGGTTTTAGTATTTTTTATGGTTTCAATGGGTTCTTACCGCTTATATGTTTTTTTCTGTTTCATGTGTTCATAGTTTTATGGTTTTTTAGTGTTATGTGGGTTTTAGGGTTTTTTATAATTTTCATAATTTTTTAGTATTTTTATGTTTTTTGGGACTTTTGAGAGGTTTTAGGGTTATTTAGAGGTTTTATGGCCTTTCAGAGTTTTAGGATTTTTTTAGGATTTTTAGGGGTTTTTAGTTTTTTAGGTTTTTAATGTTTTTAGGGGTTTATAGGGGTTTTAGATATTTTAGTGGGTTATAGGCTATTTATGTGTTTTCATGGGGTTTTAGGGATTTTAGGATTTCTGGTGTCTTATTAGGGAATTTTAGGGGTTTTAGAGTTTTTTGGTGTTTTGGGATTTTAAATGATTCTGATTTTTAATGTTTTCTTAGGGTTGTGTGTGTTTTAATCTTTTTGTGATTTTTGGGGGTTTTGAGGATTTTTTAGGAATTTTATCATTTTTTACGGTTTTAGGGATTTTTAGGGGTTTTATGGGTTTTATGTGTTTTATGATTTTTATGATTTTTATTGTTTTTAGAGTTTTTATAATTTTTAGGCTATTTTTGGTCATTCAAGCTTTTCTTATGTTTTTTTTTCTTTTTCGTTTGTTTTTGTATTTTATTGATTTCAAAGGATTTTTAGGGGATCTTAATGGATTTAAGGTATGATAGGGGTTTTAGGAATATTTTGGTTTTTAGGGTTCAGTGTTTTCTTTGAGTTTTTTTTAAGTTTTTATAGTTTTTTAACACTTTTTGGGATTTAAATATTTTTTAGTATTATTAATGGTTATTATGGTTTTTTAAGATTGTAAGGGGTTTTATGGTTATTATAGTTTTTAGGGGTTGGAGTGGTTTTTTAGGGTTTTTAGGGGTTTTATAATTTTATAGGATTTTGAGGATTTTAACTGTATTTAAGTCTTTATGGTTTTCTTAGTGTTTTTCTGGCTTTTTAGGTTTTTCATGTTTTTAGGGATTTGAGGAATTTTTTAGGATTTTTAGGGTTTCAGGGTGTTTAGGGATTTTTAGGGTTTTCATTGTTAAGGGTTTATATTATTTTGAGGGGGTTTAGGGTTTTTTTATGTGTTTTAATTTTTTTTCAAGTTTTTTGTGGGGCTTATGGTTTTTATGGGATTTTGGGTTTTTTAATAACGAAGAAAAATAATATAATAACCATCAAAATTCTCCAAAGTAAACTTCTTATCTTGACTCCAGTCTGGCATGAAGAAACCATGTCCCATGATAAACCCAAGCAACCACTAAAAACCATTCATTACATCTCCCTATTTGTTTTACTTTTTCTTTTTCTTTTTTACATTTTTTATTTTGTTTTGTTTTGTTTTGTTTTGTTTTCTGTTTCCTAACCTATCCATAGTTTTCTGCTCAATTTGTTTTCTTTCATTCATCTTTCTCCAATTCATTTCTTACCTTTTTGCACAATATGCTGATGCAACTACGTGGACCCTAACCCAAAAGCCCAACTCTTCCGAGCTTTTAATTGAATTCAAGCTACTCGAATCAAGACCACCTACCTTAGCCAGCTGCTTCACCATCGGACCCATGCAATGACATGACCTGGACATGTGATCCAGCATATCCTGACTGAAAGAACTCCTAAGGAATCTCGACATATGGTATGGGATTATCCATCGCACCCAATCATTCTGCCTCTAAACCTTGTTGCTTTTCACTTCCAAAATACTCGATTTTTGGAGATCTTCCAATATATATTGGATTTTCATGGTCTGATCCCTCACTTTCTTGAAGCCTAAAATTAGTTCAATACGAACCCATCCCCAATTATCCATATTTTTTCGTAATAAATGATCCTACCTAAATTCTCATTGATGAAATAGTATTCTATCTGAGTCACTATATTAAATCACAGTTGAGGATCCATGGATGGAGGAAACATTGCAGGAGGTAAAAATGGAACAAAAATGGTGGTGGAAGAGGTGGCATGTAAAACATTGGTGAGGCCAGATCAAACCCCACGGGGTTGCTAAAAGGTCTCACCATTGGTAGGGTAACAAAGGGATCATTGAGTGGTGGAGGAGGCCTTATAAAGCCCCTTGAAAATCCTCTCTAAGGCTGCATTAGGAAATCCCTACCAATATAATTTTGATTCCCAGCCCAAAAATGATTCCCTCTATCATGATCATGCTAGACACCATAATTGTGATGGAAGGAATCATCACCACGAGGATGTGGGCTGCCATTGTTTCTCCTGAACAAGCCTCGTTGGGAGTGATCATACCCAGTATTGGACTATGACCCCCTTTGTATAGACTCTCTTGGTGCACCTCTCTATGTGTGGTCTCTTGGAGAAGAGAATTCACGATGAGCTTCAACTCCAGTAACAGTTTCCACCAGGACATGATTTTTGGTTGAACCCCCGGACCTGGGCTTAAATGATCCATGGACAAGAGGGGAATAATTAGTGCTTGAATCTTCAGTGTGTTGTTTCTGTGATGATGTTGAAGAAGATTCCACTCCGGTCCCCTATGAAATCGAGACCACTAGTCCATCCGTGAGCGTTTTCAATGAATCAGAACCTGGTTTTGCATTAGCCCTAGCAGAAAAGTCCAAGTCAGGCCATGATTCTGCACCCATGATCCGACCAACCTCAACGCTGCCATTTGAGGGAATGTTCCAAGAAGGCCTCTTACCAGTGTTTCAGCCAGTATCATCCCCCTCGGAGTTATCCGGGGGATTTTCGGGAACGAAATATGGAGTAGAAGAATCTTTTGGGAACACATAGACCTTGAAGGGAGCAATTGGCTCCCGGTGAATGGTGCTGTCGGACAGTGATGGAGTTAAAGGTGTGTTTGCTAAGACCACCTCCCGGTCATCGCATACAACCTTCACCAATGACATTACAACTCCAAGCGGCATGGGAAGAGATTCAGAGCTACAGATACTGCATGGCTTGAAAAAGCTGGGTGAACAGTATTGGAAGAAGTAATATACATGAATAGGGTTTAAGATCAAGTAAAAAAGAGAAAGGAAGATCAAATTCTTGTGCTGATCATAGAACTTGTGTTTTTTAAATTTTTTTAGATTTTTTATATTTTTTACGGTTTTTATAAATTATTGATGTTTCTTTAATTTTCATGTTTTTAGAGTTTTTTTAGTTTTTTGAGGTTTCTTTAGTGTTTTTGGGGTTTTATTGTTTTTATGGATTTCTGGGATCTTTTAGGATTTTTATTTTTTAGATTTTTTCGGTTTTATTTGGTTTTTAGTTTTTTAGGGATTTTGTAGCCTTTTGTGGTTTAAGGTTTTTTTGAGTTTTTAGAGGTTTTAAATATTTTTATAGTTTTTAATGTTTTTAAGTGATGAAAAGGTATTTATAGTTTTAGTGTTTTTATGTTTTTTTATGCGGGTATAGGGTATTTAATATTTTTATGTTTTCTAATGGTTTTTAGAAGTTTTTAGGGGATTTAGGGTATTTTTACGGATAATAGGTTTTTCATAATTTTTATGTGATGGGGTTTGAAGTGTATCTAGGTTTTTAAGGATTTCGTAAGGGTTTTCATGGTTTTTTGTATTTTTTCACATTTTATCATATTTTTGGTAATTATTAGGATTTTAATGTTTTTTTGGGGTATTTAGAAATTTTTATGGTTTTAAGGGTTTTTCATTATTTTTAGGATACTATGGTTTTTTGGGTGTTTAGGTTATTTTATGTATTTTAGGGTTTTTATGATTTTTTTTAGTTTTTAAAAAAATTAGGGGTTTAGGGGGTTCTTAGAATATTTAGTGTGTTTTAGGTTATTTATGTGTTTCGGTGTTTTTATGGTTTTTTTTTGGGTTTTAGGGTTTTTATGGTCTTTTATGGGTTTTATCATTTTTTTATATTTTTAGGGGTTTTATGTGTTTTATTGTTTTTGAGGGTTTTTAGTATTTTTTATGGTTTTTAGGGATTTTTCTTTTTTTGTAATTTTTTTGGTTTTTTAGGATGTTGATGGTTTTTTGGGTTTCCATGGATTTTGATTGTTTATATAGATTTAATTATTATTTTATTATTTTATATTTTTTCGGGTTTTAAGATTTTTAAGTGTATTTATATTTTTATGGTTTTCTATGGGTTTTTGAGGGGTTTTATGTTTTCATTGTTTTATTAGTATTTTTAGGGATTTTAGGATTCTAATGGAATTTGGGTGTCTTTACAAAAATTTAGGGGTTTTGGGTTTTTATGGTTTTATGGATTTTTGGGAGGTTTTTTTGTGTTTTTAATGGTTTTTTAGGTTTTTATTGTTTTAAAAAAAAAATCATGTTTAATGGGTGTTTAGTGAATTTTATGGTTTTTATTAGGTTTTAGGTCATTTTAAGGGTTTTATGGGTTTTATTATTTAAGGGTTTTTAGAGATTTTATGGCCTTTTAATGGGTTTTATGTGTTTTTAACATTTTTCTATGTTTTTAGGGGTTTTAATTATTTTTAGGTTTTCATGTTTTTCATATTGATCTTCATGGTTTTTACGTTATTAGTGATTTTATGGATTATTTAGGATTTTTTTATTGGTTTTAGGTATTTTGAGGTTTTTCAGGGTTTTTCTAGATCTTTAAAGGTTTTTGTGGATTTTTATGGTTTTTTGGATTTTTTTGTGTTTTTAGGGATTTATGTTTTTTATATATTTTTATCCTTTTTTATTGTTTAATATTTATTTATAGTTTTAGTGGTGTTTTAGGGTTTTATGGGCTTTAGGGTTTTTAATGTTTTTATGGGTTTTTAATGCTTTTAGAGAAAGGAAGGTGCAAAGCCAAGCTATTTCAGATCCTCGCCCCCAAATTTATTAAAATAAATGAAAAAAAGAGAAGGGCGGGGTGGGGAAAAATAGCCCACACCGAAAAACCCTAAACCTCCAAGACAAAAAACCCCCAAAGACCCGAAAAGTAGAAGAGAAAGAAGCAGGAACTACAAATCAACATCTCCATCCCCATATGACTCCCCATAAGCACTATTACTAGACGTAGAATATGACTCCACTAACACCCATTCAGATGATTTATATTGCTTTAGGAAGGTATTGTAATACTCTCTGACACGTTTCTGCTCCATATTTAGTTGTGCCTTGACAGACCAACCTCCCCTAGTAAAGGAAACGTCCATAGCATTGAAAGAGGCTCTCAGGGACACTATCTTTGGTAAAGTAGAATATTCCTTCCTCAGCTTCCTCTTTCAAGGATCTAAAGATATCCCTGTAGATTTGTTTTTCATCCCATATGGATTGGACACCTCTAGAAATGCCCTCTCCTTAATGATCATAGCCATGTTATGAGTCATCCTACTACGGTCCTCCTCAAAAAAATGATGATCAAGGATAAAGAGGATTCCTGATTTAGAGAGAAGTTAGAAATAACCCCAAAATTCGGTACACAAGGAACCAACAGGAAAGGTTCCTCAAAATCTAGACAAGGAGAGGACACCACACCAGTTAGGGATAGCAGCAATTTCCCCTCCTCCCTAGGTAGCTAGAAAACCTCCACAACCAGCTCCATCACCTCCCTATATTCAGCTGCCCACCCCTGCTCATGATCATACTGAGCCAAATCCCCCTGCAAAGACTCGCCAATAGAAATCCCTTCATGAACTAACAAAACAAAAGGCCCCTACCCAGGTCGCGGGGATCCCTTCATCACTATAGAAAACTGCTCCGACAGCTTCCCTTGCCTAGGTACCTCCCCCTACTCAGCCTCCTCCCCCAGCACCTGACTAAAAAGGTCCAAATCTCACTATTCATCTCCCTCCCCCTGCTCATTCACCTTCACTTCAATAGACGCTCCCCCCTGCTCAACCACCACCTCTTTCTTGTCCATCACCACCCGCTCATCCAACTTCCCCTAACCAACTTCACAATAAGTTTTAATATAATCAGATCCAGCAAGAATCACCCCAGCCATTTTCACTATGAGTCCAAAAGGCCTATAAAACAGCCACACCCTCAACACTATCCTCCCCAACCTCTACATTATTGTCTGAAACCTTCACCTCATCCCCAGCATTGTTACCACAGTTCAATTCCCACACAACAACACCAGCCACACTGCAACTACGTGTACCATTCTACTCATGATCAGAATAGATCCCCTCCCCTGCCCTGCCAGGCCACATCTACTAGTTCGTACCACGTCCCTTGATCATCCACATCCCCATGTGCTGCCACCTCACCCCTGGGCTCAATAGACACAAGGCACTCAAAACTTCTATACAAAGCAGTATCACTCTAATCATACACCTCCCTTTTCCCATCCTGTTCAACATTAAAGGTATCAGCAAAATACACGACCCCTGTATTACCCTCCCCATTCCCACTACTACTATTTTTAGTCTCCAACACCAAGTCACAAGGATCGTCCCTTACCTTCTTCTTATCACCACCACAATCAAGATCAGCTCTCAAGCATGCAAAAATGTCCTGATGTGTTTTTTATGTTTTTAATGTTTTCTTATGTTTTTTCAAGGTTTTTTTTATTATTCATCTTTTTAGGGATTTATAGGGAATTTTTATGTTTTTTTATATCCATTATCATTTTTGAGGATTTTGAGGGTTTTTACAGATTTTTTGGGTTTTCAAGGTATTATAATATTTTGGGTTTTTAGGTGGGTTATTTTTTTATTTTTAAGGTTTTTTATATTTTTAAGTGTTTTTAGTTATTTAAAGGGGTTTTATATTTTTTTAGTGTGTTTTAGTGTTTTTCTATATTTTTAGGTGTTTTAAGGTTTTTCCAAGTTTTTTATGGTTTTAGGGGGGGTTTAGGGATTTTTGGGGCATTAAATGGTTTTTGATTTTTTTGGTTTTATGTGCTTAATGTTTTCTTACTATTTTTCATAGTTTATAGCATTTTTATATTATTGTGGATTTTCATGGCCTTTTAATATATTTATGTTTTTTAGGTTTTTTAAGGATGCTAAGTATTTTTAGGGTTTTTATATTGTCATGGGTTATTAGTAATTTTAAGGGTATTAATGTTTTTTGGTGTTTAATTATTTCTTAAAGATTTTGTGTTTTTTTGATTTTTTTAATTTTTAAGGATTTTTAATGATTTTTGGAATTTTATGGTTTTAAGGGTTCTTATAGATTTTGGGGGGTTTTTAGTTTTTTAGAGTTTTTTTTATTTTGTTTTTTAGGGTTTTTTAGTTTTTATGATTTTTTTAATTTTTTATTTTTTAAACCTTTTAGGGGTTTAATGGGTGTTTATATTTTTTGGGTTTTTATGTGTCTTTGGGATTTTAAGGGTTTCATGTGTTTTTATATTTTTAGAAGTTTTTAAGTCTTTTTGGGTCTCTTAGTGTTTTTAAGATTTTTTATTTTTTAGGGGTTTTAAGTGTTTTTTATTTTTATGGTTTTTCATGGGGTTTTTAGTGTTTTTAGGGTTTTTATGTTTTTTGGGGTTCTTAAGGAATATTTAGGATTTTTAAGGGTTTTTAGACTCTAAGTAATATGATGGTTTTTAGTGTATTTACGATTTAAGGGTTTTTAGAGATTTTATACTTTTGGGGGTTTTAAGTGTATTTAGGTTATTACTGTTTTTTATGGGGTTTCAGGGTTTTTATGGTTTTTTACATTTTTATTTATTTGTAGATAGTTTTAGGTTTTTTTGGTTTTTTTTATTTTTAAGGATTTAATGGATTTTTCGGCTTTTTAGGGCTTTCCTATTAGGGGGGGGGGGTTAGGTTTTTTTTAAGATTTTAGCTGGTTTTATGGTTTTTTTCGTTATCTTAATTTTTAGGGGTTTATAGATTTGTATAATTTTTAGTGGTTTTAGGATATTTAGGGTCCTATTTAGTGGGTTTTTTCATTTTACTGCTATTTAGGTTTTTAGGGGTTATAATGTTTCTGTGTTTTTAAGGTTTTCTTTGGGTTTTTTGGAATTTAGGGTTTTTACCTTTTTAGGAATTTTTTTATTTTTAAGTAATTTAGAGGTTTTTTGGATTTTTAGGGTTGTTATGATTTTTTTGTTTTATTTATTTAGTTTTTAGGGGGGTTTTGAGCTTTTTATGTTTTTTATGGGTTTTAGCGTTTTTATCGTTCTTTTGAGTTTAAAGGGTATTAATTTTTTAGAATTTTTTTTTGTTTTTTTGGGTTTTATGATCTTTATTGGTGTTTATTATTATAGGCATTTTTATGGTTTTGGGGGTTTTATGGTTTTTAAGGTATTTTTAGGGTTTTTAGCTTTATTTAAGTTTTTAGGGGTTTGAAGTGTTTATAGGTTTTTATTTTTTTCTAATGTTTTTAGGGTTTTTTACATTCTTAGACATTTTTTGGTGATTTTTTAAGATTTTTATTATTTTTAGGGATTTTAGGGATTTTCGTTGTTTTTATGGTTTCTAAGGGTTTTAGGTTTTCGTGGGGTTTTTATAATTTTTTTTGTTTTTAGGGATTTTTTTGAATTTATTTGGGTTTTTTACTTGTTTAGAGTTTTTTACATTATTAGTGGTTGAATGGATTTTAGAGTATTTATGGGGTTTTATAGTTATTTTTTTGATTTTATTGTTTTTTTATGTTTTCAATGGTTAAATTTTTTTAGTGTTTTGGGTTTTTTGGGTTTTTTCATTTTTAGGGTTTCAAGGGGTTTAAATTACTTTTTTATTTAAGGTTTTTAATGGGGTTTTAAGATTTTTATATCATTTTGTATTTTAGGGATTATCTTACAATTTTTATGGGTTTTTATAGATTATATGGATTTTGAGGTGTTTGAGGGTTTTTTCTTGTTTTTATAGGGTTTTGGGGTTTTTAGGATGTTTTTTTAGTTTTTTACTCTTTTTAATGTTATTTGTATTTTTTTACATTTTTAGGTGTTTAATGGGTTTTAGAGTATTTAGTGGGTTTTGGGTGTTTTATGGGGTTTTATGTTTTTTTAATGTTTTAGTAGGTTTTTTAAGTGGTTTCAGGTTTTAATGGGGTTTTACGATTTTTAGGGGCTTTAGTGCTACATGGTCTTTTAGGGTTTTTAGTGTTTTCTTGTTTTGAGGGGTATTAAGTGATTTTATGTTTTTATGGGTTTCTTAGTGTATTTTCTGGTTTTTATGTTTATTTTATATTTACGATTTTTTAGTAATCATTGAGGATTTTAATTGTTTTTAGTGTTTTTAAGGAATTTTTGGATTTTTTGGGTATTTAGGGTTTTAGGGGTTTTAACATTATTATAGACTTAATGTTTTTAAGTATTTTTCCTTTTTTAATTTTATCATAGGTTTTTTTATTGGTTTTTTGGATTTTTGTGGGGTTTAGGTTTTTTTTACAATTTTGATGTTTTTTTGGGATTTATGGTTTTTTGAGTTTTTATAGGTTTTAAGGGTTATTATAATTTTTAGCGGAATAATTTTTTTCTAATTTTTAGTGGTTTTTAAATATTTTTATTTGGATTTAGGGTTTTTCTTGTTTTTAGGGGTTTTTAATCTTTTGTGGGTTTTGTGGTTTTTATGGATTTAGGATTTTTAGGGGTTTTAGGATACTTATAGTTTTATAGGTTTTAATGGATTTTATGTGTTTCTAGGGTTTAAAGGTTTTCTTATTGTTTTAATGATTTGTTAGGGTTTTTTATGTTTTTATGGATTCTTAGGGATTTTTTAGTGTTTTTATGTTTTTTTGGTTTTTAGGGTTTTAAATGGTTTTTAGGGTTCTTTGGATTTAATTGTACCTTGGGGGTTTCTGGAGTTTTTTGGGATTTAAGGATGTTTATAGTATTTTTAGATTTTTAGGGTATTAAAGGGTTTTTATATTTTTTTAGGTGGTTTGAGGTTATATGGATATTTGGGTTTTGTTAACATTTGGGGGTGGGGGTTTATGGTTGTAGGGGTGTTTTTGGGTTTTTTTGCTGTTTTAGGGATTTTAGTGTTTTTTATGTTTATTTTGATTTTATGTTTTTTAGGTTTTTAATGTTTCCTTAGGGGATTTCATTTTTTATAGGTTTCTATATTTTTAGAGAATTAAGGGCATCTTTAGGATCTTTTTTGGTTTTTAGGTTTATAAATTTTTTGAGGGTCTTAGGGTTTTTAGGATATTATTGGTTTTTTAGGGTTTTTAAGGTTTTCATGGTCTTTTTTTTGGATTTTAGTTTTTTTATGAATTTTATTGTTTTAAATGTTTTTAGGGTTTTATAAAACAAATTAGGGTTTTAAGGTTTTTAGTGTTTTTATGGTTTTTAGAGTATTTATTGGTTTTATAGTTTTAGGATTTTAGGGGATTTAATTTTTTTGGGTTTTATGGTTTTTAAGGATTTTACCATTTTTTTAGTTTTTTAGAGGTTTTATATGTTTTTAGGTTTTTGTGGTTTTCATAGGTGTTTTTAAGGTTCTTAGAGAATTTTTTATGTTTTCAGGCATTTTAGGGATTTTTATAATTTTTAGGATTTTTAATTTTTTTGGGATTTTGATGATTTTTTAGATTTTTTTAGAATTTTTTGTGTATATATAGGTATCTGAGTTTTATAGTTTTAAAGGGTTTATGAGTTTTTATTGTTTTTTCTAATTTTTTTCATGGTTGGAATCTATTTTTGAGTTTTTAGTAGTTTTTTTTGGTTTTATAAGGTTTTAATAATTTCTGGGGTTTCTGTTGTTTTTACGGTTTTAGGGACTCTTAAGGTTTTTATATTTTTTTTTGGTTTTTATGAGTTTTTAGGTTTCTTAGGTTCCATTAGGGGTTTTCAATGGTTTTGGGGTTTTTACTTATTTATGTATTTTTAGGGATTTTTAGGTTTTTATGGTCCTTAGAGTTTTTAGGGATTTTGAGGGTTTTAGGGGTTTTGTGGTTTTTAGGGTTTTAATGTTTTTAGTTATTTTTTGGTTTTTTGGGGTTTTAAATGTTTTAGAGTTTTTATGGTTTTCCCATGTCTTTCTGAGTTTTAGGGATTTTTATGTTTTATATATTTTTACAGATTTCTATCGTTTTTATGGTTTTTATGGATTCTTGAAGGTTGTAATGATTTTTTAGGTTTTTTATGGATTTAAATGTTTTTAAGGTTTTTAGTTTCTAAAGTGATTTTTGAGTTTTATTGGGGTTTTAGGGTTATATTGAATTTTTGGGGTTTTAATGGTTTAAGGGTTTTATTGTTTTAGGGGCTTTAGGGTGTCTAGGGGTTTTTTAGGTTTTTAACATTTTTTGTTTTTTACGGATTTTAAAAATTTTAGGTTTTTATAGATTTTATAGGGTTTTTGGGTTTTTGGGTTCTATGCATTTTATGGATTTTTATTGATTTTTTTATATTTTTATCTCTTTTAGGGTTTTTTGGGAATTTGAGGGGTTTTAGGTTTTTAGGGGTTTTAGGGTTTTTAGTGTTTTTTATGTTTTTAGTGATTTTTAGTGTTTTTAGGTTTTTATGGATTTCTAAGTCATTTTTATGTCTTTTAGGGGTTTTTATGTTTTTAGGTATTTTGATGGATTTTAAATATTCTTATAGTTTTCAAGTATTTTTATCGAATTTGAGGTGTTTTATGTATTTTGGGGGTCTTAGGGTATTTTTTGATTTTTGGGGAGTTTTTAATGTTTTTAATGTTTTAAATGTTTAAAGGGTTTTCAAAATTATTAGTGTTTTTTATAGTTTTATTTGTTTCACGTTTTAAGGTATGTAGTGGTTTTATGGTTTTCAATGTTTTTAGTGATTTTTGGGGTTTTAGTGTTTTTCTGGTTTTAGGGGTTTTAATTATTTATGGTTTTTAATATTTTCATATGGTTTTCTTATGATTTTTACATATTTATGGATTTTTAGTTAATTTTTTTTTGATTTTTATGGTTTTAGGGTATTTAGGTATTTTGAGGGGTTTTGGAGATTTTTATGATTTTTATGGTTGTTATGGAATTTTTGTTTTTAGGAGATTTTTTAGTTTTTGGGTTTTTGAATGGTTTTTAGAATTTTTTAACGTTTTTAGGTAGCTAAAGGGTTTTTAGATTTATTTAGTGATTTTTATTTTTATTTTTATGGGATTTTAGGGTTTTTTAGTTTTTTAGGTTTTTAGGTGTTTTGTTGTTTTTTTAGTTTTTATGGTTTTATGGTTTTAGTGTTTTTATGGTTTTTATGGTTTTTTTGTTTTTGATGTTTTTATGGGTTTCATAAGGGTTTTTAAGGGTTTTAGGTGTTTTTACATTTTTAGGTACATTATGGATTTTTAGGTATTTATTATTATTTTCATGGATTTTTAGGGTTTTAGAGTTTTTTGTAGTTTTGGGATTTTTACAGTTGTTTTTATTTTTAGTGGTTTAATGGGTTTTTCGAGTTGTTTTAATATTTTATGTATTTAAAGGGTTTTCAAAGTTTTAGTGGGATTTATGGGTCATGTGGTGTTTTAGGGTTTTTACGGTTTATGGGTTCTTATGGTTTTAAGGGTTTTTAGGGTTTTTAGGGTTTTTATGGGTTTGCACATTTTTATATTTTTAGGTGTTTTATGTGTTTTTAGGTTTTTAAGGTTTTCATAAAATTTTTATGGTTTCTTATGTTTTTAGGGTTTTATGATTTTTTTATGGGTTTTAGGGTTTTTAAGTATTTTGATGCGTTCTTGGGTTTTATGGGTATTATGGTTTTTTTTGGTTTTTGGGTTTTCAATGAGTTTTTGGGTTTTAAGGGTTTTTATAGTTCTTTAATTCTTTTGGGGTTTAAAGGGGTTTCAGATTTTTAAAGGGTTTTTAGGGGTTTTATTAGATTTTAATGATTCCTAATGTTTTTAGGAGATTTATTGTTTTTTAGAATTTGTAGTATTTTTAATGGATTTTAGGTTTTTAATGTTTTTTAGTTTTTTGAGGGGTTTTTTGTGTTTTTAATGTTTTATTTAGGGTTTTTAAAGGTTTTAAGAATTTTATGTTTTTATTAATTTTTATATATTTTTAATGATTGTTAGTGTCTTTAGGGATTTTGGGGCGGGGGGTTTAGGGTATTAATGGATTTTTTGGGTTTTATTATTTTTTGGTTTTAATATTTTTTCAGTTTTTAAGGATTAAATGGTTTTTAGGGTTTTGTAATATTTTTAGGGGTATAATGTTTTTTTATAGTTTTTAGTTGATTTTAGAGATTTTATGGGTTTTTAGGGATTTAATGGCTTTTAGGGGTTTTATTGGTTTTTAGGGTTTTTGGGGTTTTTAGTGTTGTTTAGGTATTCAGGTGTTTTATGTATTTTCTGTTTTTAAGGTTTTCTTCAAGTTTTTCAATTTTTAGGGATTTTTTCTTTTTAGTGGTTTTATGGTTTTTTTGGGTTTTTTGGTTTTTAATGGTTTTTATGGTTTTTATGGGGTTTTAAAGTGTTTTGTTGCTTTTTTTGTTTTTATGGGTTTTTTGAGTTTTTTAATGGTTTTAAGGTTTTTTAATTTTTTAATATTTTTAGGGTTTTAAAAAATATTTATATTTAAAGTGGGTTTTTAGTGTTTTATGCATTTTTTATTATTTTTATAGTTTTAGGTGTATTTAGGTTTTTGGGGTTTTATGGAGATTTTTGGGTTTTTAGGGTTTTTAGGGTTTTAAGCCTTTTTAAGTTTTTCAGGGTTTTAAGTGAATTTAGATATTTATGGTTTCCTTAGGATTTATCTAAGTTTTATGGGTTTTTATGTTTTTTTTATTTTATGGATTTTCTTGGATTTAATGTTTTTTAGGGATATTGAGTGTTCTTTTGTTCTTAGGGTTTTTATGGTTTTTCTGTTATTAATATTTTTGGGATTAATAGGGGTTTTAATATTTTTTATATTTTTTTGTTTTAGTTTGGTTTTTCAAGGATTTAGCATTTTTTATTATTTATGGATTTATAAGACTTCATTTAGTATTTTTATTGTTTTTAGGGATTTTGATAGTTTTTTGTTGTTTTAGGGTTTTTAGGATTGGTATGGTCTTTTGTAAATTTTAGGGGTCTTTTTTGAGTCATTAGGGTTTTTATTGTTTGTTAGAATTTTTATGTTTTTATGGGTTGAAAGTGTTTATACCATTTTTATTTTTTATGGTTTTATTGGGTTTTTGGGTATTTATGGTTTTAGGGGTTTTATTTGTTTTTAGGTTTTTATGGTTTGCATATGGGTTTTCAGGGTTTCAAGGGGTTTTTTATATTTTTAGAACTTTTTCAAGATTTATATCTATTTTTATGGATATTTATGGTTTTTCTTTGTGGTTTTAGGGGTTTTTTGGTTTTTAGGGGTTTTTTGGTTTTTTGTTTTTATGGGTTTTAATTATTTTTAGGGTTTAAATGTTTTATAATATTTTTTGGGTTTTAGTGTTTTTTATGATATTTGGATTTTTTTCCATTTTTTTGATCTGAATGGGTTTTTAGGGCATTAGGGATTTTCACATATTTAGGGCAAGGAAGATGCGAGGGTCGGTCTATTCATGCCCCCCCCAAATTTATTTGAAAAAAATGACACACAACAGACAAGGGAGGGGAGGGGTCAAACGACACACACCTAAAAACCCCTTACAACCCAAGACGCAAAAGAACAAAAAAAAAGAAAAAGAAAAGCGAAAAAATAAAAAACACCCAAGGCCAAGAAGCCACCACCACCATCCAGCATCAACCAGCATCTTGCAGCTCATAGCTAACCAACGACCAGCATTCAAACTCAACCAGCACTCAACATCCAGTAGCAGCACGATCATAAACGAAAGCTTCAGCAACTCCCATTTCAGCAGCAACCGGCATCCAGCATCACAATTTCCATCATCAAGCACATTCCAGCATCTAGTAGCACCACATCCCATCATCACAGCAACACAATAGCAGCAACACGTCCAAACCAACTAGCCCAAGCAACCAGCAACACCAAAACCGACATCGCCACCACTCACTCACTACTGGAAATACACTATTTCCCAACGGTTCAGAACCGTTGGGAAAGCCCGTGAAATCATTGGGAAAGGTTTTCCCAACGGTTCTGATAACCGTTGGGAAGTAAGCCGTTGGGAAAGGTTTTCCCAACGGTTTACTGGCAACCGTTGCAATAGGCCCATAGAAGTTACCCTACCCCAACGGTTAGTTTTTCCCAACGGTTCTCCCAAACCGTTGGGAAAACCAAATACCATGGAACATTTTCCCAACGGTTCCAAACCATTGGGAATTGGTGAAGTCTTTCCCAACGGTTTAGAACCGTTGGGAAAAGACATGCTAAAAACTTATATGCC
The DNA here is from genome assembly GCA_963277665.1 of Viscum album. Lineage (NCBI taxonomy): Eukaryota > Viridiplantae > Streptophyta > Magnoliopsida > Santalales > Viscaceae > Viscum > Viscum album. The sequence goes on from OY728157.1 coordinate 396,262,880, forward strand.
AACGGTTTGAAACTGTTGGCATACCCTATGCTGCAAATTGCAGCACCCTGCAATTTGTACAGCCCCTGTCCCCTGTCCATCACCACCAGTCATCAGGCCTCATTTTCACCTCATTTTCACCTCATTTTCACCTCATTTTCGATCCAACTATTGTACTAGTAATAAAATAAAACATACATATTCAATTACGAACAAATTCATACACATTTAACATATAATGGATCCTGAAACTGTACAAATCCATAATTAAATTACAATTCATAAACATACATAATTCATATAGAATTCAATTTAAAATTTAGATGACAATTATACGTGGAATCTGAAATTCAATTCATAATATGATCAGTTTTTTCTATACCATATATTTTTACCTCAAATGATGTCCATTTTAAACAAAATACATACACCTGAAGTGATACCGGCCACACCGCACCTCAGATTGAGGCGGGGTTAACTCGTACACGTCACATTTGACTCATGGATCGTTGTGCTAAAGTATCGACAGAATCCTAATGCGTTTGGTCGGTTTTCCGTATGCCAATTGATGTTTTTCACTTAAAATGGCGTCCTTTTGAAACAAAAGACGAACACTATGAGTGGTGCCGACCACACCGCGTCTCCAATTGAGGCGGGGTTGATTCGTACACGTCACATATGACTCATGGATCGTTCTCCTAAAGTTTAAATGGAAACCGAATGCGTTTGGTCGGTTTTCCGTATGTACTTAAAATGTTGTCCATTTTAAACAAAAGAGTGACACTTAGACTCATCCCGACCACACCGCGACTCAGATTCATCCCGGGTTGGCTCGTACATGTCACATATGACCCATGGATCATTGTGATAAATTATCAAAAGATTCCGAATGCGTTTGGTCGGTTTTGCGTATGCCAGTTGTTCTTTTCATTTATAATCATGTCCATTTTAAACAAAAGAGACATAGTTAGAGCGGTGTCGGCCACACCACATCTCAGATTAAGACGGGGTTGACTTGTACACGTCACATATGACCCATGGATCGTTGTGCTAATGTATCGATAGAATCCGAATGCGTTTGGTCGGTCTTCCGTATGTCAGTTGATGTTTTTCACATAAAATGACGTCCTTTTGAAACAAAAGACGGACACTTTGAGTGGTGTCAGCCGCACCGCATGTCGGATTGAGGCGGGATGATTCTTACACGTCACATTGGACCCATGGATCGTTCTCATAAAGTTACAAAGGAAACCGAATGTGTACGGTCAGTTTTCCGTATGTACTTAAAATGGTGTACATTTTAAACAAAATAGAGCCATTTAGACTGATCCCGGTCACACCGCGACTCGGATTGACCCGGGTTGGCTCGTACACGTCACATATGACCCATGGATCGTTGTGATAAATTATCAAAAGATTCTGAATGCGTTTGGTCGGTTTTGCGTATGCCAGTTGTTCTTTTCACTTATAATCCTGTCCATTTTAAACAAAACAGACACAGTTAGAGCGGTGTCGGCCACACCGCGGCTCGTATTGAGGCGGTGATGATTCGTACACGTCACATATTACTCATGGATCGTTCTCCTAAAGTTTCAATGGAAACCGAATGCATTTGGTCGGTTTTCCGTATGTACTTAAAATGGTGTCCATTTTAAACAAAAGAGAGCCACTTAGACTGATCTCGGCCACACCGCGACTCGGATTGAACCCGGGTTGCCTCGTACAGGTCACATATGACCCATGGATTGTTGTGATAAATGATCAAAAGATTCGGAATGCGTTTGGTCGGTTTTGCGTATTCCAGTTGTTCTTTTTCACTTATAATCATGCCCATTTTAAACAGAAGAGACATAGTTAGAGCGTTGTCGGCCACACCGCGTCTCGGATTGAGACGGGGATGATTGGTACACGTCACATATGACCCATGGATCGTTCTCCTAAAGTTTCAATGGAAACCGAATGCGTTTGGTCGGTTTTGCGTATGCCAGTTCATTTCACTTATAATCCTACCCATTTTAAACAAAACAGACACTGTTAGAGAAGTGTTGACCACACCGCGCCTCGGATTGTGGCGGGGATGATTCGTACACCTTACATATGACCCATGAATCGTTCTCCTAAAGTTTCAATGGAAACCGAATGCGTTTGGTCGGTTTTCCGTATGTACTTAAAATGATGTCCATTTTAAACAAAAGAGAGCCACTTAGACTGATCCCGGCCACACCGCGACTCGGATTGAGCCCGAGTGGGCTCGTACATGTCACATATAACTGATGGATCGTTGTGATAAATTATCAACAGATTCAGAATGCGTTTGGTCGGTTTTGCGTTTGGTCGGTTTTGCGTATCCTGTCCATTTTAAACAAAAGATTGACAGTTAGAACGGTGTCGGTCACACCGTACCTCGGATTGAGGTAGGATTGACTCGTACACGTCACATACGACCCATGGATCCTTGTGCTAAAGTGTCGACACAGTCCGAATGCCTTTGGTCGGTTTTTCGTATGTCACTTGATGATTTTCACATAAAATGACGTCTTTTTGAAACAAAAGACCGACACTTTTTGAGTGGTGTCGGCCACACCGCGTCTCCGATTGTGGCGGGGTTGATTCGTACACGTCACATATGACCCATGGATCGTTCTCCTAAAGTTTCAACGGAAACCGAATCCGTTTGGTCGTTTTTCCGTATGTACTTAAAATGGTGTTCATTTTAAACAAAAGAGAGCCACTTAAACTTATCCCGGCCACACCGCGACTCGGATTCATCCCGGGTTGGCTCGTACACGTCACATATGACCCATGGATTGTTGGGATAAATTATCAACAGATTCGGAATGCGTTTGGTCGGTTTTCCGTAAGCCAGTTGATGCTTTTCACTTAAAATGACGTCCTTTTGAAATAAAAGACGGACACTTTGAGTGGTGTCGGCCACACCGCGTCTCCGGATTGAGCTGAAACCACCGTGAAACATTCTAATTATTATTCGTGACGTGTACGCGCAGACGGTACGTCAATCGGACGTGCGGTTTGCCCGGTACGGATCAATATTCATGTTTTAAGTGATGCGCGTGCTTCGAAACGCGCGTGAGGGGGTCCAAATGGGCCGAACGATGTCAGAATGGCCTGAAATCAGACGATAAATACGGGTGAGTGATTTATGAAGTGGTCGAGCAGACGGCACGTCAATCGGACGTGCCGTGTGCCCGCGGTGACCGACAACGCAATTATGGTGTCATAAACGGCCAAAACGGGCGTCCAACGGTCAAATTCATAGCGGACGACCACGTATTCACCCGAAACCACCGTGAAACATTCTAATTATTATTCGTGATGTGTACGCGCAGACGGCACGTCAATCGGACGTGCGGTTTGCGCGGTACGGCTCAATATTAGTGTTTTAAGTGATGCGTGCGCTTCGTAAACGCGCGTGAGGGGGGTCCAAACGGGCCGAACGATGTCGGAATGGCCTGAAATCAGACGACAAATACGGGTGACTGATTTCTGAAGTGGTCGAGCAGACGGAACGTCAATCGGACATGCCGTGTGCCCGCGGTGACCGACAACGCAGTTCTGGTGTCATAAACGGCCAGAACGGGCGTCCAACGGACAAATTCATAGAGGACGACCTCGGATTGAGCTGAAACCACCGTGGAACATTCTAATTATTATTCGTGACGTGTACGCGCAGACGGCACGTCAATCGGATGTGCGGTTTGCGCGGTACGGCTCAATATTCGTGTTTTAAGTGATGCGCGCGCTTCGTAAACGCGCGTGAGGGGGGTCCAAACAGGCCGAAAGATGTCGGAATGGCCTGAAATCAGACGACAAATACGGGTGACTGATTTCTGAAGTGGTCGAGCAGACGGCACGTCAATCGGACGTGCCGTGTGCCCGCGGTGACCGACAACGCAGTTCTGGTGTCATAAACGGCCAGAACGGGCGTCCAACGGTCAAATTCATAGCGGACGACCTCGGATTGATCTGAAACCACCGTGGAACATTCTAATTATTATTCGTGATGTGTACACGCAGACGGCACGTCAATCGGACGTGCGGTTTGCGCGGTACGGCTCAATTTTAGTGTTTTAAGTGATGCGCGCGCTTCGTAAACGCGCGTGAGGGGGGTCCAAACGGGCCGAACGATGTCGGAATGGCCTGAAATCAGACGACAAATACGGGTGACTGATTTCTGAAGTGTTCGAGCAGACGGCACGTCAATTGGACGTGCCGTGTGCCCGCGGTGACCGACAACGCATTTCTGGTGTCATAAACGGCCAGAACGGGCGTCCAACGGTCAAATTCATAGCGGACGACCTCGGATTGAGCTGAAACCACCGTGGAACATTCTAATTATTATTCGTGACGTGTACGCACAGACGGCACGTCAATCGGACGTGCGGTTTGCGCGGTACGGCTCAATATTCGTGTTTTAAGTGATGCGCGCTTCGTAAACGCGCGTGAGGGGGGTCCAAACGGGCCGAACGATGTCGGAATGGCCTGAAATCAGACGACAAATACGAGTGACTGATTTCTGAAGTGGTCGAGCAGAAAGCACGTCAATCGGACGTGCCGTGTGCCCGCGGTGACCGACAACGCAGTTCTGGTGTCACAAACGGCCAGAACGGGCATCCAACGGTCAAATTCATAGCGGACGACCTCGGATTGAGCTGAAACCACCGTGGAACATTCTAATTATTATTCGTGACGTGTACGCACAGACGACACGTCAATCGGACGTGCGGTTTTCGCGGTACGGCTCAATATTAGTGTTTTAAGTGATGCGCGCGCTTCGTAAACGCGCGTGAGGGGGGTCCAAATGGGCCGAACGATGTCGGAATGGCCTGAAATCAGACGACAAATACGGGTGACTGATTTCTGAAGTGGTCGAGCAGACGGCACGTCAATCGGACGTGCCGTGTGCCCGCGGTGACTGACAATGCAGTTCTGGTGTCATAAACGGCCAGAACGGGCGTCCAACGGTCAAATTCATAGCGGACGACCTCGGATTGATCTGAAACCACAGTGGAACATTCTAATTATTATTCGTGACGTGTACGCGCAGACGGAACGTCAATCGGACGTGCGGTTTGCGCGGTATGGCTCAATATTCGTGTTTTAAGTGATGCGCGCGCTTCGTAAACGCGCGTGAGGGGGGTCCAAATGGGCCGAACGATGTCAGAATGGCCTGAAATCAGACGACAAGTACGGGTGACTGATTTCTGAAGTGGTCGAGCAGACGGCACATCAATCGGACGTGCCGTGTGCCCGCGGTGACCGACAACGCAGTTCTGGTGTCATAAACGGCCAGAACGGGCATCCAACGGTCAAATTCATAGCGGACGACCTCGGATTGAGCTGAAACCACCGTGGAACATTCTAATTATTATTCGTGACGTGTACGCGCAGACGGCACGCCAATCGGACGTGCGGTTTGCGCGGTACGGCTCAATATTAGTGTTTTAAGTGATGCACGCGTTTCGTAAACGCGCGTGAGGGGGGTCCAAACGGGCCGAACGATGTCGGAATGGCCTGAAATCAGACGAAAAATACGGGTGACTGATTTCTGAAGTGGTCGAGAAGACGGCACATCAATCGGACGTGCCGTGTGCCCGCAGTGACCGACAACGCAGTTCTGGTGTCATAAACGGCCAGAACGGGCGTCCAACGGTCAAATTCATAGCGGACGACCTTGGATTGAGCTGAAACCACAGTGGAACATTATAATTATTATTCGTGACGTGTACGCATAGACGGCACGTCAATCGGACGTGCGGTTTGCGCGGTACGGGTCAATATTCGTGTTTTAAGTGATTCGCGCGCTTCGTAAACGCGCGTGAGGGGGGTCCAAACGGGCCGAACGATGTCGGAATGGCCTGAAATCAGACGACAAATACGGGTGACTGATTTCTGAAGTGGTCGAGCAGACGGCACGTCAATCGGACGTGCCGTGTGCCCGCGGTGACCGACAACGCAGTTCTGGTGTCATAAATGGCCAGAACGGGCGTCCAATGGTCAAATTCATAGCGGACGACCTCGGATTGAGATGAAACCACCGTGGAACATTCTAATTATTATTCGTGACGTGTACGCGCAGACGGCACGTCAATCGGACGTGCGGCTTGCGCGGTACGGCTCAATATTCGTGTTTTAAGTGATGCGCGCGCTTCGTAAACGCGCGTGAGGGGGGTCCAAACGGGCCGAACGATGTCGGAATGGCCTGAAATCAGACGACAAATACGGGTGACTGATTTCTGAAGTGGTCGAGCAGACGACACGTCAATCGGACGTGCCGTGTGCCCGCGGTGACCGACAACGCAGTTCTGGTGTCATAAACGGCCAGAACGGGCGTCCAACGGTCAAATTCATAGCAGACGACCTCGGATTGAGCTGAAACCACCGTGGAACATTCTAATTATTATTCGTGACTTGTATGCACAGACGGCACGTCAATCGGACGTGCGGTTTGCGCGGTACGGCTCAATATCAGTGTTTTAAGTGATGCGCGCGCTTCGTAAACGCGCGTGAGGGGGGTCCAAATGGGCCGAACGATGTCGGAATGGCCTGAAATCAGACGAAAAATACGGGTGACTGATTTCTGAAGTGGTCGAGCAGACGGCACGTCAATCGGACGTGCCGTGTGCCCGCGGTGACCGACAACGCAGTTCTGGTGTCATAAACGGCCAGAACGGGCGTCCAACGGTCAAATTCATAGCGGACGACCTCGGATTGAGCTGAAACCACAGTGGAACATTCTAATTATTATTCGTGACGTGTACGCGCATACGGCATGTCAATCGGACGTGCGGTTTGCGTGGTACGGCTCAATATTCGTGTTTTAAGTGATGCACGTGCTTCGTAAACGCGCGTGAGGGGGGTCCAAACGGGCCGAACGATGTCGGAATGGCCTGAAATCAGACGAAAAATACAGGTGACTGATTTCTGAAGTGGTCGAGTAGACGGCACGTCAATCGGACGTGCCGTGTGCCCGCGGTGACCGACAACGCAGTTCTGGTGTCATAAACGGCCAGAACGGGCGTCCAACGGTCAAATTCATAGCGGACGACCTCGGATTGAGCTGAAACCACCGTGGAACATTCTAATTATTATTTGTGACGTGTACGCGCAGACGGCACGTCAATCGGACGTGCGGTTTTCGCGGTACGGCTCAATATTCGTGTTTTAAGTGATGCGCGCGCTTCGTAAACACGCGTGAGGGGGGTCCAAACGGGCCGAACGATGTCGGAATGGCCTGAAATCGGACGACAAATACGGGTGACTGATTTCTGAAGTGGTCGAGCAGACGGCACGTCAATCGGACTTGTCGTGTGCCCGCGGTGACCGACAACGCAGTTATGGTTTTATAACAGCATGACTCATCCCATAACCATATTAGTAGGGTATCATGAACATGAATAACATCAACCTTGTGCCATCCTCCTACCCTACATGACCCCAACCACATACCACATCTTATTATAGCCTTATCACATCACACCTCACCGAAAAACACTAGGGAAATCATAGTACATCTCACCTGAAGACACATGGACAATCACATCGCATCTTGCCTAAAAACACATGGTCAATCACTTTTGAAGGAAGAGTAGGGAAGACATGGTAGCTATCCAAACATATAACCACCATCCTAGATATTAGAAAAAATACCCATAACTCAAAACCTCTGATCGTTGGTAAGTTTATCCAACTCTGGTTGGGAATGTGTAGAAATAACATAAAAATACATGATATATAGATAGCACAAAATACTCAACCTATGGGTTCACATTAACTACATAAATGATATTAACACATAAATCATTTTGAATCAAATTTCTCCGGACATCCCCCAACTCACCCCAGACTCGGACAACTCCCCAATTACCTCGGACATCCCCCACCCCTCGGGCAGCCCCCCACTCACCCCGGAAATCCCCCCACCCCTCGGACAGCCCCCCACTCACCCAGGACAACCCCCACCCCTCGGACAGCCCCCCACTCACCCCGGACAGCCCCCCACCCACCCCAGACAGCCCCCCCACCCCTCGGACAGCCCCCCACTCACCCCGGATAGCCCCCCACACACCCCGGACATCCCCAACCCATCGGACAGCCCCCCACTCACCCCGGACTCACCCCGGACAGCCCCCACTCACCCCGGACAGCCCCCACCCCTCGGACCCCCCCCACTCACCCCGGACATCCCCCCACCCCTCGGACAACCACCTGGACAGCCCCTAGCAATACCAAGATTTCTAAGAATCGAAAATTTATAAATGATATTAACACATAAATCATTTTGAATCAAAACAAGTCATACACCCAAGATTCAATGTCCCAACACACACCCAAATAAAACACACACCCAAAACAAGTCATACACACCCAAAACAGTAGATGAAAAACATCAAAATGATAGATTAGAAGTGTAGAACTAATAAATTTAATGAAAACAGAAAACACAAAACAGAAAAAAAATAAGATAAAGATATAGCCGTGTCCTTTAGGGAAAATCAAAATAGAAAATAAAAAATAGATTAACAGCATTAAAAATAACATATGACTTACAGATTTGGAGTTCTCACCTAAAAAATTGACTAATTGAAGATGGGGAAGGAGTTCTCCAACCTGGGTGAGAGCACCTGGGTGAGAGCTTCGGCAGAGGGGATGAGAGCTTCGGCAGAGGGGATTTAGGGCTGTAGTCGCACGGGAAGGGAAAGAAACCAGGCTTTTGTTTATGAGGGAAACATTCCCAACGGTTTTAAAAAACCGTTGGGATATGAATTCTATACCAACGGTTTAAAAAAACTGTTGGTATACATCCTTCCCAGGAGACTTTTACCAACGGTTTAAAAAAACCGTTGGTATACATCCTTCCTAGGAGGAATTTTACCAACGGTTTAACAAAACCGTTGGTAAAAGATGGCCTTTCCCAACGGTTTAAACCGTTGGGGAAAGGCTTGGATCTCCTTCAAATACCAACGGTTGACAAGAACCGTTGGCAAAACCTTGCTAAATCTCAAATACCAACGGTTATACTAAACCGTTGGTATGTAAGTGTTGGGAAAACTCCAGTTTCCAGTAGTGACTACCAGCAGCATGAAACCACAACACGAGCACCGTAACGAAACGTGGCCATCATCACCTCCCAGCAAACAAATTCCAGCAACTCCATTCACACCATTTCCAGCAACTATCATGTCCTCCCCAGGAGGATCTACTGCTAGTCAAACAAGAAACAAGCAGCAAACTCTAACAAAGGACAGCACCAAGACACCAGCATCAGCCACAACAACATCACTTCCTCCATGCCGACCATATCTTATCAACTTACATCTCATAAAGCAACAACCAACACATCCTAACCCATCGTCAAACAAGTAATCACAGCTCAACAACTAGAAGTCATGGTCTTCAAACCAAACAACTTTCAGCATTCCACATCTCATAGTATAGCAAACCGCAAACCACCAGCAATTACACAAAAATTTCCAAACCCATCTCAGCAAACACCGAAATCACAACCAAGTAGTAGGAGAACATGTAATTCCAAAAGGTCCGACCAAAACTAGCATAAAAAAAGTAGAGCAAAGACGAATCTGAGAGACTAGGTTGAGCACGCAACTGCATCTACTTCGCGAACTGAAAAAAGAATCGAACTAGGGCATAGAGAAAACCTCCTTCTAAAACGCAAGATCGAGAAGGATCTGACCAGCACCACTAGACAAGATTGTCGCACCATCCACAGAAGCGAAGCGCCTTCCGAGTAGAACCTGGTTGCCGAAGCAACCAACTCTTCCATTGATCCCCTTGACCGTGTTGACCCGCATACAGAAACCCTAGATCTGATAAAACGACCCTGACCCGCAGCTGCTTTTAGATGTCAACCCATTCAAGATCAAGTCGATCTGAAGACATCGCGATAACCATAGCCGTCGGATGCCGGACTCGCCAGCAACAGAGCAATGTCGTGTCAAAGTCCGAAACCCAGAGCCAAGGAACTCGGGGAAGTCGAAGCCGTCGAAGCGCGAAATCCACCACCGTCTTTATGGTTATAAGGTTTCATAGAGTTTTTTAACATTTTTTGGAATTTAAATGGTTTTTAATGTTTTAAGTGTTTTTTATAGATTTTATGGATTTATTAGATGTTTTTGATTTTTTAAGGGTTTTTTTGTTTTTTGGGTTTTTTTGTCCTTTAGGGGTTTGTATTTTTTTACATTATTTGGGGCTTCAGTGGTATTATTTGTTTTTAGTTTTTAAGGTTTTATTTGGGGTTTTCAAGGATTTTGGTCGTTTTTGAATTTTAATGTATTTTAGGGATTATTTTTATGATTTTTCCAAGTTTTATAGTTTTTAGGGTCTTTGGGGGTTTTCCGAATATTTGGGTTTTTAGGGTTCTGTTGAGTTTTTAGGGGTTTTATATATGTTTATATTTTCTAACTTTTTTCTATGTTTAAAGGTTTTTTAAGGTTTTTAGTGGTTTATTAAGGATTTTATGTGTATTTTTTTTGTTTTAAGTGTTTTTATGGTTTTTAGGCGTTTTAGGGTTTTTAGGGGGTTTAATGTTTATTGTGTTCGCTAGGTTTTTTTGGGTTTTAATTATTTTTAGAATTATATGTTCTTTTTAAGTATTTTTAGGATATTTATGGTTTTTTAATTTATTAGGGATTTTAATGATGTTTTTTATATTTTTTTGGGTTTTTATGGATTTTTAGGGTTTTGAGGGTATTTACAGTATTTTTGGATTTTAGGGTTTATTTGAGTTGTTTAGTGTTTTTATAGTTTTTCATGCTTATAAATTTTTTGTGGGTTTAAAGGGATTTTATATAATTTTTTTCATTTTTAGTTTTTTAAGGTTTTTTTGGTTTTTATGTTTTTTAGGGGTTCATTAATTTTTGTGTTTTTAATGGTTTTTATGGTTTTTAGTTTTTTTATATTTTTAGGGTTTTTACATGCTTTTAGGTTCCAATGGTTTTCTTTGGGTTTTTTAGGTTTTTATGGATTTTTATGTTTTTAGATATTTTTAAGGCTTTTAGGATATTTATGGGTTTTAGGGTTTTTAGGGATTTTGAGGGGGTTAGAGTTTATTAGGGTCTTATAATTTTTTAGGTGTTAAGGGTTTTTTGGGTTTTTAGGGTTTAAAAGGAGATTTATATATTTTAAAATTTTAAGGGTTTAATGGGTTTTTAGAGTTTTTAGTGATATTTAGGTTTTGTGTGGGTTTTATTGTTTTTAAGGGTTTTAAGGGTTTTTATTGTTTTAGGTTTTTTATGGTTTTTATGGTCCTTTAGGGGTTTTAGAATTTTTTATTTTTTAGGTGAATTTAGTATTTTAGGTTTTATGGATTTCATAGGGTTTTAGGTGTTTTAGGTCTTTATATGTTTTTAGGGAATTTTTGGGATTTTTAGGGGTTTTATTGATTTATAGTTTATTGAATTTTTTCAACTTTTTTATTCAATTTTTGGTGTTTAAGGGTTTTTAGGGTTTTTTTATGTTTTTAGGGGTTTTATGGTTTTTTGGGGGGTTTGGGGTTTTATGGTTTTTAGTAATTTTATGGTTTTTAGGGGTTTTAATTGTTTTATGCTTTTATGGTTTTCTTATGGGTTTCCAATGTTTTAATATTTTTCTATGTTTTTAAAGATATTTAGGGATTTTTAGGATTTTTTGTTTTATTATGGTTTTTAGGGATTCTGAGGGTTATTTAATGTTAGTTTCATTTTGATGGTTTTTATGGTTTTTATGGTTTTTATGGGTTCTTGGGTTTCTAGGGTTTTTTAGTATTTAGGATTTTACAATTTCTAATGTTTTTTACAATTTTAGGGTTTAAATGGTTTCAATGTTTTTAGTGGTTTTATAGAAATTTTTGTTCATTTGATGTTTTAACGGTATTATTTTGTTACAGACTTTATGGGTTTGTAGGGTTTTTTAGGTTTTATATGTGTTAAGTGTTTTTATGATTTTATAGTTTTCTTAGGGGTTTCCATTGTTTTTTTGTTTTTTCACATTTTTTTTGGAATTTCTAGGGATTTTTTTATTTTTATTTTTTTAGGGTTTTAGGTATTTTTTTGGTTTTAAAAATTTTATGGGAGTATGGTTATTTAGAGGGTTTTAAGTTTTTTTGATTTTTAGGGTTTAAATGTTTTTTAGAGTTATTAACATTTTATGATGTTCAATGGGTTTTTATAGTTTTTAGGGGTTAAAATTGATTTCTTGGGTTTCTTGGGGGTTTTAAGGTATTTATGGATTTTATATTTTTTATGGTTTTTAACTTTATAGGGTTTTTTGGTTTTTTGTGTTTTTTATGTTTTATGGGATCTAAGTTTTTTTTTGGATTTTATGGTTTTCTGGGTTTTTAGGGTTTTACGTTTTAAAAAAGTTTTGGAGATAATTTAGGATTGTTATGGTTTTTAGATTTTTTGGGATTTTGAGGTGTTTTAGTTTTTTGTGGTTTTTTGGGTTTTTTGTGTGTTTTTTAGTGTTTTGGGTTTGGGGTTGTTTTATGAGTCTTTAGTTTTTTTGTATTTTTATAGTTTTTTATTCTTTTATGTGTTTAAAGTATTTTTATATTTTTTGGTTTTTTTAAGAATTTTTATTGGTTTTTTTGTTTTTAATGTTTTTATGGGATTTATGGTTTTTCGGGGTTTATGATTTCTAAAGGGTTTTAGGGTTTTAGCATTTTTTTTGGTTTTATCAGGGTTTTAAGTGTTTTTCAGTATTTATAGTTTTCCAAGGTTTTTTTTGGTTTTCGGGTTTTTACATTATTTATAATTTTTTAAGGATTTCTTTGGATTTTTTATCGTTTTTAGTGTTTTGTGGAATTTTGGGGGTTTTGGGGGTTTTGGGGGGTCCTCTAGGGAATTTAGGTTTTTTAGTGTTTTTAACATTTTTTAGTTTTTTAGGGGTTTTAAGGGTTATTAGGATTTTTAGAATTTAATATATGTTTTCAGGGTTTTTAACATTTTTTGAGGTTTTTAATGTTTTTTATAAATTTTTATGGTTTTAGGGATTTTAGATATTTTCTGGGTTTTTTGGGTTTATTGGGTTATTATGGTTTTTTGGATGTTTAGGGTTTTTTTAGTTTTTATATTTTTACTGGTTTTCTATCTTTTTTAACATTTTTAATTATTTAAATGGTATTTAGATTTTTAGTGGGTTTTAGTGTTTTTATACGTTCCAAGTGTTTTTAGGGTTTTTTGGAATTTTTATGACATTTAGGGCATTTCAGGTTTTAGGGGTTTTTTAATTATTTTAGTTTTTGAGTGGTTTTTTAGTTTTTTTATGTTTTCTAGGGGTTTTTAGGGTATTTAGGAATTTTTAATTTTTTTGGGATTTTTAGGATTTTTATGCGATTTTATAGATTTTAGAGATTTTGAGGGTTTTAGGGTTTTGTGGGATTTTAGGGTTTTTTTTGTTTTTAGGTGTTTTAAGTATTTGGATGTATTTAAGGATTTCCTAAGGTTTTTTTAAGGTTTGTAGGTTTTTTTATGGATTTTTAATTTTTTAAGGATTTTTTGGGATTTTTTGGGTTTTTATGTAGTTTTAGGGTATTTAGGGATTTTGAGGGGGTCTGTGGGCTTTTTATGGTTTTAAGGATTTTTTTTTTCTGAGATTTAGGTTTTTTTCTATATTTTTTGGGTTTTTAATGTTTATATAGTTTTTTAATGTTTTTAGGTGCTTAAAGGGGTTTTAATGTTTATAGTGTTTTTTGGGTTTTTAGGATTTTATTGGTTTTTATGGTTTTATTAGTTTTTGTTGTTTTAGGAATTTTTACAATTTTTTGGTGATTTATGTGTTTTTTGAGTTTTTGAGTTTTTAGGGTTTTTGATGATTTTTTGGATTTTATGGGCTTCATAGAGGGTTTCAAGGGTATTACATGTTTTTAATCATTTAGGGATTTTAATGAATTTTTTGGATTTTTATGTGTTTTAGGTTTTTTTGGATTTTTAAGGTTTTAGGGATTTTAGTTTATTTATGGGTTTTAAAGGTTTTAAGCCTTTTTTGGGTTTTGGGGGGCTTAAGTTTTTTTAGTGCGTTACGATCTTATTCAGGTATTACAGGGTTTTTAGGGTTTTATGTTTTTCGAGGTTTTAGGTATTTTTAGTGTTTTACTGGTTTTTGGGTTTTTAGGGGTTTTATGGTTTTTTTGGGTTTTAGGGGTTTTTTGAGTTTTTTGGATTTTATGGGTTTTTAGAGTTTTTATAGTTTTTAAGGGCATAAAATGTTTTTATAGGTGTTACTGATTTTTAGTGTTTTAGGGGTTTAAATATGTTTTTTACATTTTATAGATTTTATGGTTATTATGGTTTTATAAAGTTTTTATGGTATTTTAGGGGGTTTTTTTTCATTTTTCGGGTTCTTAAGGATTTATTTGTATATAGGTTTTAGGGTTTTCTTTCAGGTTTTCATATTTTGTAATGTTTTTTACAATTTTTGGTATTTTTAAGGATTTTTGGTATTATTATGGGTTTTTAGCTATTTGATGGTTTTTTGGGTCTTTTGGGGTTTTAGGGTTTTTATGGATTTTATCATTTTTTAGGTTTTTAAGTTCATTTTCTTTTGTTTTTTGATTTTTATGTCTTTCATTGGGGTTTTTATAATTTTTAAATTTTTCTATGATTTTAAAGACGTTTATTCATTTTTATGATGTTAATTTGTTTTAGGTATTTTGAGATTTTGAATGTTTTTAAGGGTTTTAGGGGTTTTTTGGTTTTTTGGGGTTTTTGGGTTTTTTGAGTTTCATATTTTTTTTATATGTTTATATATTTTTTAACATTTATAAGGGTTTAAAGAGTTTTTAGAGATTTTATTCTTTTTTTTTGTGTTTTATGTGTTTTTTCAAGAATGTTTGGTTTATGGGTTTTAGGGTTTTAGGGTCTTTTAGGGTTTTAATTTTTTTTTTTGGTTTTTGGGGTTTTTTTGTGTTTATAGGATTTTATGGTTAATAATGTGGATTTATGTGTTTTTAGTGTTTTTAAAATTTTTAGGGATGTTGAAGTATTGTCTTATAAGTTTTATTGTTTTTAGAATTTTTAAATATATTGAGGGTTTTTACTATTTTTAGGGTTTTTTTAACTTTTTTAGAGTTCTGAATATTTTTACAGTTTTTAGTAGTTTTAAGTGTTTTTTTGGATTTTATGGTTTTCTTAGGGGTTTTCAAGGGTTTTTTCTACTTTTCTTATTTTAGGGGTTTTATGTATCTTTTTAATTTTATTTGCGTTTTTAGTGTTTTTGAGGGGTTTTAGGATTTTAGGAGTTTTATAGTTTTTTTCTTCTGTTTGATGGTTTTTATTGAGTTTTTTTATTCTGTTATGTTTTTTATAGTTTTTAATGTTTTTATGTGTTTAAAGGGGTTTTTTATTTTTATTGGTTTTTAAGGATCTAATGGGATTTTAGTGTTTTATGGTTTTTGGGGGTTTTTTTTGTTTTTTACGACTTTTTGGGTCTTTTTAGTGTAATATTATTTTTAGGTTTTCAAGGGTTTATGGGTTTTAGTGTTTCATATATTATTAGGTATTTTTTGTACTTTTAAGGTTTTTTATGTATTTTTAGCGTTTTTAGGATTTTTGGAGTTTTTATGGATTTTTATGATTTTGAGGGTTATTTGGTTTTTATGGTTTTTATGATTTTTAAGGTTTTGAAATTTTTTGGGTTTTTTTTGGATTTAAATGTTTTTAGGTTTTTAAGGTTTTCATTGGATTTTATGTGTTTTTAGTGTTTTTATGTTTTTAGGTATTTTAGGGGTTTTTATGGTTTTTATGGTTTTTAGGGTTTTGAAGTATTTTTAAGGGTTTTGGGGATTTTTACAGATTTTTATGGTTTTGCTGTTTTTTGGGGTTTTAGGGTGTTTTATTATTTTTAATGGTTTTTAAGGTTTTTTTAGTTTGTTAACGTATTTAGCAAGTTAAAGGGATTTTATAGTTTTTAGTGGGATATTTTGGTTTTTATGGATTTTAGGGGTTTTACAGATATAGGGGTTATTATAGTTTTACAGTCATTTACGGTTTTTAGCTTATTAGGGTTTCATGGGTTTTAAGTGTTTATTAGATTTTAATGTTTTCTGAGGTTTTTTTAGTGTTTTTTCATTTTTTAAAATATTAGTGATTTTTAGGGCTTTTTAAAGATTTTTATACGGTTTTAGGGTTTTTTTAGGATTTCTGTATTTTTTTGGTCATTTTGGGATTTCAGGTTTTTTATTTTTATTTTTTTTAATGTTTATACAGTTTTTTGTATTTTTAATGGTTAATAGTGTTTTAATAGTTTTTAGTATTTCTAATGGATTTTATTCTATTTTAGTGTTTCGATGTTCTAAAGGGGTTTTATGTTTTTATGGTTTTTTGTCTTTTAGGGATTTTAGTGTTTCTTGGTTTTGATGGGTTTTAAATTTTTATCGACTTTTCTATTTTTCTTATGGTTTTTAGGATTTTTAATGGTCATTATGCTTTTATGGATTTTTAGTGCTTCTTAGGATTTTTATGGTTTTTAGGGGTTTTAGGTATTTTGAGGGGTTTATGGTTTTTAAGTTATTTATGAACTTTTATGTTTTTATATTTTCTTATGTTATTTTGGGTTTTTTGGGTATTTAATGTTTTTAGGGATTTTTAGGGATTTTTAGTATTTTTATGGATTTCGAGGGTTTTTGGGTTTTTAGGGTTTTTGGGTTTTTGGGGTTAGTTTTGGTGTTTAGTGTTTGTTTGAGTTTTTTTAGGGTTTTATGGATTTTTATAATTTTTTAACGTTTGTAGGTATTTGAAGGGGTTTTAGAGTTTTAGTGGGATTTTAGGGTTTCTATGGTCTTTTATGGAATTTGAAGGTGTTTTAAGGGGTTTATGGTTTTAGGGTATTTATGTTTTATTGTGTCTCTTAGGATTTTTAGCATTTTTTTTATTTTTGGGGGTTTTATGTTTTTTGGGGGTTTTATGGTATTCATAGGGTTTTCATGGTTTTTAGTATATTTAAATTTTTAGGTATTTTTAGGTGTTTTTAGGATTGTATTATTTTTTAAGGTTTTTACAGATTTTTATGGTTTTTAGAGTATTATGGGTTTTCAGGTTTTTAGAGGATTTTATGTTTTTCAGTGTTTTAGGTGTTTTTATGTTTTTAAGGATTTCATTTGGTTTTCCATTATTGGGGTTTTTAAAATTTTTTAAATATTTTTAATGTTTTTTATGATTATTTAGGGTTTTATAAGGGATTAAAAGACTGTTACAGTTTTTAGGATTTTTAGGGGTTTTGGGGTTTTTTTAAGGGTTTACTTTTTTTTTTGTGTTTTTTTGAATTTATTGTGTTTTAGAGTTATTTAACGTTTTTATGGGTTTAAAGGGTTTTTATAGTTTTTATATATTTTTAGGCTTTTTACAGTTTTTAGGGGTTTATGGTTTTTTATATTTTAATTTTTTTATGTGTTTAAGGTTTTATTATAATTTTTAGGTTTTTAGGGTTTTTTTTACTTTTAAGTGATTTTAAGGGATTTGTTATATTTTTTATGGTTTTTAGTGTTTTAGAGAATTTGAGGGGTGTTTTTTTTGTTTTTTGGTGTTTTTATAGTTTTAATTTTTTTGGGATTTAGGTTTTTTTGGGTTTTTAATTTTTCTACAGGTTTTCATGGTTTTTAGGGTGTTTTAAATTTTAACGGTTTTTAGGGATTTTTTCAGATTTTATGTGTTTTTTTGGATTTTTAGGGACCTCGATGATATTTTAATTTTTTTGGGTTGTAATGTTATTTAGGGGCTTACAATTTTTTAGGTTTTATGGCATTTAGGTTTTTTTATATTTTTATTAGTTTCGTGGTTTTTTAGGGTTTTAGGGTATTTTTTATTTTTTATAGATTTATTTGGATTTTTATGGGATTTTAGGGTTTTTATGGATTTAGATGGGTTTTAGGGTTTATAAGGGTTTTATGGGATTTAGAGTATTAACTATTGATTATTATTTTTATGGTTTTTTAGTGTTTTTTTATTTTACGGTTTTACTTGGGTTTTTAGGGTTTTTAGGTTGTTTTATGGAATTAAGGATATTTGGTATTTTTTTTGGTTTTTTGTAGTGTTTTGGGGGTTTTTTTGGATTTTGAGGGTTTTGGGGTTTTAGATATTTTTGGGGTTTTGTGAGTTATTTGGTTTTTCTTGAGTTTTTAGAGTTTTAAGGATTTATGGATTTGATAATGATTTTAGGGGTTTAAAGGATTTTTATTTTTTAGAGGTTTTTAGGTTTTATGGTGTTTTTTGATTTTTTATGGTTTTGAGTTGTTTTATGGTTTTAGGGTTTTAAGGGGGTTATAGGGGTTTTAGCATTTTTTTACTTTTGTAGGGTTTTTAAGTGTTTGTGTGTTTTTAAGGTTCTTAAAGATTTTCAGGGTTTTAAGGATTTTTACATTATTTAGGATTTTTAGGTATTATTATGTTTTTTATATTTTTTATGATTTTTTTTCATTATGATGTTTTTATGGCTTTTAAGGTTTTTAGGATCTTTTTGGGTTTTTTGGGTTTTCTTTCGATTTTTTTGGGTTTTTATGTTTTTATAATTTTTTAACATTTATAAGGGTTTTAAAGTTATTTTAGAGTTTTCAGTGGGTGCTTATTATTTTTATGGGTTTTTAGTTATTTTATGTTTTTAAGTGTTTTAGCGTTTTATGGGTTTTTATGTGTTTTTTATTTTTTTATGTTTTTAGGTTTTTAAAGTGTGTTGAGGTCTTTAAGTTTTTCTTAGGGTTTTCATGGTTTTTTGGGGGTTTTACATTATTGGGATTTTTGGGGCTTGTTTATTATTTTTATTCTATTTCTATTTATTATGTTTTTAATGGTTTATGGTTTTTGTAGTTATTAGTGTTTTTTAATTTGGTTATGGTTTTAGGTTTTTTAAAGTTTTTAAAAAAAATTTGGGGTTTAATGGGACTTTAGAGTTTTTTGTGGGTTTCTATGAGATTTTTGGGTTTTTAGTGTTTTTAAGGTTTTAGAAATTTTTAGGGTTTTGGGTCATTTTAGGGTTTTCGTGATTTTTTTTAGTTTTTAGGGGTTTTAAGTGTTTTTAGGTTTTTATGGTTTCATTAGTAATTTGAGGGGTCTTTAGGGATTTTTATATTTTAGGGTTTTTTAATGACTTTTGTGGATTTTTCTTCCCATTTGGGGGTTTTAGGGATTTTTAGTGTTTTAGGTATTTTTATGTGTTTAAAGGTTTTTAGGGGTTTTAGCGTTTTTAGGTTTTAATTGTATTTTTTTTGGTTTTTATGTATTCTAAGGGGTATTCAGAGTTTTTATAGTTTATTATGTTTTCATGGATTCTTTTTTGTTTTTATGGTTTTTTACGTTTTTGAGGGGTTTTAATGATTTTGTGGGTTTTTAGGGTTTTATGGATTTTTTACATTATTAGGGGTTTGAACTTTTTCTAAATTTTTAAGGTTTTCTTTGTTGTTTTCTTTTTTTTCGGTTTTTACATTTATAAATATTTTTATCAATTTTAGGGGTTTTATGGTTTTTTAGGGTTTAGTGTTTTTTGAGTTTTTAGGTATTTTAACGGTTTTTATAGTTTTTAAATATTATTTGGAATTTAAAGTAATTTTTTTGTTTTCAGTGGGTATTTGGGCGATTTATGGGTTTTCGATGATTTATGAGGTTTTTTCGATTTTTATGGGTTTTAGTATTTTTATGATTTTAGAGATTTTATGTGATTTCATGTTTTTTGGATTAATTTACGTTTTTTAGTGTTTTTTTATTTTATTACGCATTTTGAGGAATTTATTATAAGTTTTATGGTTTATAGGGTTTTTATTGACATTGTGGGTTTTTAGGGTTTTGAGGGTTTTTAGCGTTTTTAGGTGTTTTAAGTGTTTTTAGGTTTTTATGATATTCTTATTATATTTTAGGTTTTCAATATATTCTTATTATATTTTAGGTTTCTATGGGTTTTTAATTTTTTTAGTATTTTTAGGGTTTTTGGGATTTTTATGGTTTTTAGGGTTTTTATGGACTTTTATGGGTTTGGGGGGGGGGGGGGGTTTGGGAAATTTGTGGTTTCATTGGTTTTTAGTGTTTTTTCCACATTTTAGGGGTTTAAAGGATTTTTAGAGTTTTTAGTAGTTTTACGGGTTTTAAGTGTTATTAGGTTCTTAGGGTTTTCTTAGTCATTTTTGGTTTTTAGGTTTTTTAGTTTTTGATGGATTTTAGTGATTTTTAGTATTTTTATGGTATTTAGGGTTTTTATATATTTTGAGGTTTTTGTGAATTTTTAGGGTTTTATGGGTTTTAAGTCATCTTATCATTTTTAAGGGTACTTAAGTTTTTTTATGATTTTAGCATTTTTATGTTTTTAGGGTTTTTATGTATTTTTAGGTATTTAATGATTTGTTTGTGGTTTTTATATTTTTATAGGTTTTTATGTTTTTATGGGGTTTTTATTTTAATATTTTTAGGGTTTTTTTAATTTATAGGGGTTTATGAATTTTTAGGGTTTTAGGGTTTTATGGGTTTTCTATGGGTTTAAGTGTTTTTGTAATTTTGATTTTTTTTTGTTTTTTAAAATTTTTAACGTTTTTTGAAATTTAAAGGGTTTTAGAGATTTCAAGGATTTGTTAGGGTTTTATGGTCTTCTAGTTTTTTATGGGTTTTAGGGGTTTTTATTGTTTTTTGAGATTTGGTGGTTTTACGAGCTTCTTGGGTTTTTTGGTTTTATGGGTTTTATATCTTTTTAGTTTTTTAAGATTTTCTTAGGTCTTTTCTAGGTTCTAAGGTTTTTTTTACTTTTTTGGAATTTTTAGGGTTTTGTTAGGATATCTATGGGTTTTTATACTTTTAGGGACATTGAGGTGTTTTTGGGCTTTTATGGTTTTTATGGTGTTATGATTTATTTTATTTTTAGCTTATTTAAGTGTTTTATGTTTTTTATTTATTTAATGTTTTCAATGGTGTCTAAGGGGTTTTTGTTTTTATGTTTTTATGGGTCTTAAATATTTTTATGGATTTTTTTTGGGATTTTTAGGTTTTTATAGGTTTTTAGGGCATTTAGTGTTATAGAGTTTAAGGGGATTTAATGGGTTTTAGGTTTTTAATTTTTTTTTAATTTTTGGTTATAGGGTTTTTATGTGTTTAGGAATTTTTAAGGATTTTTTAATTTTTTATTTTTTAGTGATATTAAGGATTTTCAAGGTTTTTAGGGGTTTTTAGGTTTATTATTTTGTTTTGTGATTTTAGGATTTTTTGATTTTTTAGGGGTTTCATGTTTTTTTAGAGTTTTAAAAAAATTAGGTGTTAAAGGATTTTTTTTAATTTTACTTGTTTTTTTGGGATTTTATGGGTTTTTAAGGTTTTTAAGTTATTTATTTTTTTTAGGAGTTTTAGGGTTTTTTTGGGTTTTAGGGTCTTTTATGAGTTTTTTTTTTATTTTTTGTTTTTTTTGTTTTTAATGGTTTTTGGTGTTTTTATGTTTTTAAAGTTTTCTTATGATTTACACTGTTTATAAAAAATTTGAATGTCTTTATTGATTTTTAAATAATATTTAGGATTTAATGGGTTTTTTTCTTTTTTGGATTTTGAGGTTATTTAGTGTCTTTAGTGTTTTTTTGTTTTTTGGGTTTTTAGTTTTCATTTTGAGTTTTTTGAAGTTTTATTTGATTTTTAGAGTTTTTTATCATGTTGAGGGGTTTTTAGGTTTTTTTCAAGTTTTAGTAGTTTTTTGCATTTTTAAGGTTTTTAGGGTTTTAAGGGTTTTAAGGGTTTTAAGGGTTTATGGTTTTTAGCATAATTTTATTTTTAGGGTTTTAAATGTTTTTGGTTTGTATTTTTTTCTTATGGTTTCAAGATTTTTATCATTTTTTTCATTTTTAGGGATTTTAATGACTTTTTTTTTATTTTTATGGATTTTAGGGATTTTGAGTGTTTTTTGGATTTTTAGGGATTTTACGGATTTTATGGTTTTTGTGGTTTTTGGTTTTTGGATTTTTTAGTTTTTTTATAATTTTTTGTATTATTATCATTTTTAGTGGATTAAATCATTTTTACGGGATTGAAATTTTTTTATTTTTTAAGTTTTTTTTATTCTTGATGTTTTTGGTATTTTTATGGTTTTTAGGGGTTTTGTGGTTTTTAAAAGTTTTTATTTTTTTAGTGGATTTATGGTTTTTAGTGTTTTTTATTTTTAGGTGTTTTAAATGTTTATTGAGGTATTTAATGTTTTACATTATATTTCGAAGGATTTTAGATTTTTTTTCATTTTTATAAGGATTTTAAAGAATTATTTATAATTTTTATGGGGTTTAAATATTTTGAGTTTTTTAGTATTTTTAGTTGTTTTTACAGTTTTTACAGTTTTTTGGGGGGCGGGTTTTTTAGTTTTTTAAGGGTATTATGGTTTTTTGAATTATTAATTGTTTAGGTGTTTAAATAATTTTTAGAGTCTTTATTTGTTTAAGGGTTTTCATGGGGTTTTAGTGTTTTTTATTGTTTTAGGTTCTTTTTGGTAATTTTCTACTATTTTAATATTTTCAAGAGTTTTATGTGTTTGAAGGTTTTTATTGATTTATTAGAGTTTTGAATATTTTGTATTTTCTACGTTTTTAGAATTTTTATGGATTTTATGGGTTAAGGTCTTTCTGGATTTTGAGGGTTTTAGGGTTCTTTATAATGTTTATGGACATTATGGGGGATTAAGGTTTTTTTTAGTTTTTTGAGTTTTTTATGGTTTTTAAGGATTATTATAATTTTTTATATTTTTATGCATTTAATGATATTTTAGAGTTTTTAATTATTTTTATGGTTTGTAACGGGATTTTGAGTTTTTAGGGTTTTTAGGGGTTTTTTGGCATTTAGTTGCTTTTAAGGAATTTTGGGACTTTTAGGGTCTATTAGGGTTTTTTCATTTTTAGTTTTTTAGGGGTTTTATGTTTTTTAATTTTTTTAATTTGTTAGATTTATTCAAGATTGTATGGTTTTTTATGTTTTTTGGAATTTTTTGTGATTTTTTAGAATTTTATTGGTTTATGTGTTTTTATGATATTGTGGTTTTTTAGGGTGTTTCGAGTTTTTAGTGTATTTAATAATTTTATGGGGTTTAAGTTTTTTTTGGTTTTTTAATGTTTTATTTGGGGTTTACATGGTTTTTTTAATGTTTTTTAGTATTTTTAAGGTTTTTTAGGGATTTTTATAGTCTTTTGGGTGTTGGGGATTTTGAGGGTTTTGGGGTTTTGAATATTTTTAGGGCATTGTGGTTTTTTTGGGATTTTATAGTTTTTTTGAGTTTTTGTGGGTCATAATGTTTTTAGTGTTTTTCACATATTTAAGGTTTAAAGGGGTTTTTAGAGTGTCACTTGATTTTTACGGGTTTTATTGTTTTTTAGATTTTTGTGGTTTTAGGATTTTTAGGGCCTTTTAGGTTTTTAGAATTTTTAAGATTTTTAGTAGTTTTATGTGTTTTATATTTTTTATGGTTTCCTCAGGGTTTTAGTGGTTTTAAAATTTTGATGTTCTTAGATTTTTTTAGTAATTTTTAAATATTTTTATTGTTTTTTGGTATTTTAGAGATTTTGATGGTTTTATGTTTTTTTAGGGATTTAGGGTTCTTAGATTTTTAAGCATTTTTTATATTTTAGGAGTTTTATTTCATTTTTTGTTTTTAATGATTCCTTATAAAATTCTTGGTTTTTTGGGTTTTTTACGCTTTTATGTTTTTAAGGAATTTTTTAGTATTTTTATAAATTATAGGGTTTTTATAGAATAAGAGGAGTTTAGTTTTTTCATTAATTTTCTCGTTTCTAAGGTTTCTTGGCTTATATGTTCTTTTAATATTTTAGGAGTTTTATTGGTTTTTAGTGTTTTAAAAATTTTAAGGGTTTAAATATTTTTTATTTTTTGTAGTGGTTTCTTAGGAATTTTATATTTTAAGGGTTTTTAGGGGTTTTTATGTTTTTAGGGGTTTTTAAAGTTTTTAGTGTCATTTATAGGATTTAGCATTTTTTAGTTTTATTAGTTGTTTTAATTTCTTTTTTTGATTTTTATGGTTTTCTTAGGGTTTTATAGATTTTATGGTTTTTTTGTTTTTTGGGATGTTTATGGCTATTTTAGGCCTTTTGTATTTTTTAGGGATTTTTGGAATATTAAGTGATGTTTAGATTTTTTATGGTTTTTATGGTTTTTAGGGTATTTATTGTTTTAAGAGTTTCATAGTTATTAAGTGTTTTCATGTTTTTAATGTTTTTAAGGGATTTTAGGGTTTTAAGTTTTTATGGATTGTTTTTGTATTTTTAGGGTTTTATGGATTTTTAGTTTTTTTAGGGATTTTGAGGGTCTTTATGTTTTTATATTTTTTAGGTTTTTCTTACGGTTTTCTAATTTTTTTAAAATTTTAAATAATTTTTGTGTTGTTTTATGATTTTTATGGGCTTTTATGGATTTTAGTGATTTTTAGTGGTTTAGGGTTTTTTATTGTTTATATTTATTTTTATAGTTTTTTTTAGAAATTTTATGGTTTTTACAATTTTTAGAGATTTTGCGGGTTTTATGATTTTTAGAGTTTTATGGTTTTTTGGGTTTTTTGGGTTTTTTGAGTATCCAATGTTTAATTTTTTTTTAATATTTTTTATATTTTTAGGGGTTTAAAGGGTTTCTAGAGTTTTTAGTGGGTTTTTAGGCCTCATTCATTATTATTATTTTTTATTTCTACGGATTTTTAGGGTTTTTTTGGATTTATATGGTTTTTATGGTTATTAAGGGGTTTTGTCACTTTTAGATTTTATGGGATTTAAGTGTTTTTAGGTTTATGTGGTTTCCATAATGTTTTTCTTGGGTATTTATTTTTTTTAATTTTATTTATTTTTAGGTCTCTTTAGGAATGTATGTTTTTTAAGGTTTTAAGGGATTTTGATATTTTTTTTGGTTTTTAGTGTTTTTAGGTTTTCGGGGGTTTTAGAATTTTTTATGTTTTCTACAGTTTTACAGTTTTTTAGGTTTTTATCGTCTTCTAAGGGGTTTTAGGGATTATTATGGTTTTTTATGATTTTATGAATTTTTAGGTATTTGAGAGGATATTTACGGTTTTTAGGGTTTTTAGTATTTTTAGGGTTTTTAGGGATTTTTAGAGTTTTCAGATTTTTTTAGAGTTTGTAAACATTTTTTCAGTTTTAAAGGGGTTTTATGTTTTTTTGTGGTTTTTATGGTTTTCATGGGTTTTTAGGTTTTTAGGGGTTTTTATATTTATTAGGTTTTTTTTATAGTTTTTAGGGTTTTTATCATTTTTTAAATTTTTAGGGGATTTGTGTGTTCTTATAATTTAAATATTTTATTAGGGATTTTAGGTTTTTCTACATTTTAGGAGATTTTAGGGATTTTTTTGTATTTTTCTAGTTTTATTTTTTTAGTGATTTTTTTGGATTTTAGGGATTTTGGAGTTTTAATTTTTTTTTACTTTTAATGGATTTTAACTGTTTTTAGTTTTGTAGGGTTTTCATTGGTATTTTTTTTGGGTTTTACAGTTTTCATTGTTTTTATTCATTTTTATGGATTTTTAGTATTTCATGATTTCTAGCAATTTTAAAAGATTTTATAGATTCTTAGGGTGTTTATAGATTTTTTTATTATTGATTTTTTAGGATATTTAACAAAAATAGAGTTTTTTAACCATTTGGGGATAAATTGTTTAATTTTTTTAGTGGAATTTAGGGTTTTTTGTGTTTTTAGGGGTTTTTTATGATTATTAGTGGATTTTATAGGCTTTAATGGCTCTTAAGGTTTTTAGGGTATTTTTTGGTTCTTATCCTTTTTTATGTTTTTCAGTATTTCATGTGTTTTTATGTTTTTAAGGTTTTCATTGGGATTTTCAGTGTTTTTGGAATTTTGATTTTCTTATGGATTTTTAGGGATTTTTTAGGATTTTTAATTTCTTTATATTTTTAGTATTTTATGGTTTTTTTGTTTATTTATGGGTTTTATAGTTTTCAGTGGGGTTTTTATGGGTTTTTGGGGTTTTTAGAGGTTTTCATGGGTTTTAGGTATTTTAATGGCTATTTTGGGTGTTTTTGGGTATTTTGTTTTTTTTTGATTTTTTGGGTTTTTAGATTCTTTTGTTGTTTATTAGGATTTACAATTTTTTTATTGTTTTTGTGGTTTTTAGAGATTTTAATGGTTTTAATGAATTTTAATGTTTTTTGGAGATTTATGCTTTTCGGGGTTTTTATGGTCTGTACTGTATTTTAGGGTTTTTATGGATTGTAAGATTTTTTAGGGTTTATGTCAATTTTAGGTTATTTGTAGTTTTTACTATCTATTGGTTTTTAAGGTGTTCTTAGGGGCTTTCATGATTTTTATGGGATTTATTTGTTTATAGATTTTGAGATATCTCTTATGATTTTTATGGTTTTCGGTGTTGTTAGGGATTTTTAGGTTTTTTACGGTTTTTAATGTTTTTCGTGTTTTGAGGTTTTAGTGGTGTTGATTTTTTTATGATTTAAAAGTTCTCTTATTGTCATTCAGTTTTTTTTCATTTTTATATGTTGAGTGATTTTAGGGGATTTTATGGGGTTTTTGGATTATTAAGGATTTTGATAGTGTTTAGGGTTTTAGGGATTTTTATGGTTTTTTGGGGAGTATAGTGTTTTTAGGGTTAAATTTTTTTTAGAGTTTTGTAATGTTTTTAGGGGTATAATGGTTTTTTTTTCTGTTCATAGTGGTTTTACAGTTTATCTCTTGTTTTAGAGTTTCCTTAAGGATTATTTGGGATTTTTATGGTTTTTAGGGATTTTTATTGTTTTTAGGGTCTCTTAGGGTTTACATCATTTTTATTTTTTTATGATTATTAATTGTTTTTAGATTTTTTTATATTTTATTTGTGGTTTTAATGACATTTAATTCTCTTTATGTTTTTATAAATTTTAAAATATTTTTTAGGAATTTCATTTTTTATTGATTTTACAGATTTTAAGAGATTTTATGGTATTTTAGGGTTTTAGGTGTTTTAGGTGTTTTAAATTTTTTATAGTTATTTATGGGGTTTCAAGGTTTTTATGTTTTTTATGTTTTTATTTATTTAGAACTTTTTTAGGATTTTTATTATATTTAGGGTTTTATGGATTTTTAGGGTTTTGGGGTTTTATGATTTTCTTGGGGTTTAGTTTTTTTTTGTTTTTACAGTTTTAAGTATTTTTATAGATTATTAATAATTTTAGGGGTTTAAAGGGGTATTAGTGTTTTTTACAATTCTTATGGGTTTATATGTTATTTTTTGTTTTTTAGGGGTTTTATGCTCTTTTGGGCATGTTGGGGTTTTAACTGTTTTTTAGGTTTTTTGGGGTATTTATTATTTTTATCTTTTTAAGAATTTATTATTTTTTTCATGTTTTTATGGGTTTTTTTCATATTTTTGGATTTTTTAGAATTTTTTATATTTATTTGGGTTTTTTGGGTTTTTTGGGATTTCGAGGGTCTTTATGGTTTTTTAGTGTTTTAATGGTTTTAAGGATTTTAAGTTTTTTTTAGGTTTTTAGGGGGTTTATGTTTTATTTATTTTAAATGTTTTCTTTGGATTCTTAGGGGTTTTAGGGGTTTTATGTTTTATGAATTTTTAGGCATTTATCTTTATTTTCTTGGATTTTCGGGTTTTTAGTGATTTTAAGGGGTTTTATGGTTTTTATGGTTTTTTTTGGGTTTTTTGGGTTTTTTGGGTTTTTAGGGTTTTGTAGTTTTTTTGGTTTTTAAAATTTTTATAGCTTTTATCTTTTTAGGGGATTAAAGTGGTTTTTGAATTTTTAGTGGGTTTTAGTCATTTTAATGATTATAGTGGTTTTTATTGATTTTTGGGGTTTTAGGTGTTTTCTAGTATTTGATGATTTTTTTTCTATTTTTAGGTAATCTAGGGTTTCTAAGGGTTTTTAAGTTTTACAGTTTCTTAGGTGTTTTCAATGTTTTATGGTTTTTTATATTTTACTGATTTTAGTTTTTTTGGGATATTTTGGGTTTTAGGTTTTTTATAGATTTTGAGGTTTTTGATGTATTTTTTTTGGTTTTTAGTGTTTTTATCATTTTTTAGAGTTTTTGGGGTTTTATGTGTTTTATGTTTTAATATTTTCTTAGAGTTTTTTAATTTTTTTAATAGGTTTTATGTTTTTAAGGATTTTAGGGTTTTGTTAGGATTTTTATGGTGTTGGGGTTTTTAAGGATTTTGACATATTTTAGAGTTTTTATGGGTTTTGGGGGATTTAGTGTTTTTTATAGATTTTTTTTCATGCATTTAGTGGTTTTCAATATTTTTTAATATTTAAAAGGGTTTTTATAATTTGTAGTGGTTTTCAAGGGTTTTATAGGTTATTTTTTATTTTTATGGTTTTTAGCGTTTTTTACAGTTTTTTGGGGTGTTATGGTTTTCCGGAACTATTATGGTATTTTTTGTTTTTAGGATATTATGTATTTTAAGTGTTTTATGGGTTTTGAGGATTTATTTGGGGAGTTTTATACATTTAGGTATTTTTTATTTTTTATGGTTGTTAGGATTTTTAGGAATTTTGTGTTTTTTTGGGGTTTTACAATTTTTACGTTTTTGTGGGATTTTAAGTTATTTTAGGTGATTAAATTTTACTTAGAGTTTTTCAGTGTTCTTAGGGTCTTTTCAGTATACAAAATTTTAGGGATTTTTTAGGATATTGAGAGATTGATTAGTTTTAGGTTTTTTGATGTTTTTAGGGGTTTTTGGTTTTCTTTGGGTTGTATGGGTTATTTAGTTTTTAGTGTTTTATGGTTTTTTCGAGTCTTTTGACATTTTTTTGAACTTAAAGGTATTTTAGGTTTTTTAAGGGTATTTACGTGTTTATATGCATTTTTATGGTCTTTTAATGTTTTATTTGTTTTTTTAATTTTCAGGATGTTTAGCGTCTTTTTGGGTGTTTTCTGTTTTAATGAATTTTATGGTTTTTAAGTGTTTTTATGTTTTTAAGATTTTATTTTGGATTTCATGTTTTTTAGTGTTTTCTACATTTTTATGGATTTTTTTTCATAATTTTTAATGTTTTTCAGGTTTTTATGATTTTTAGAGTTTATAGGTTTTTAGTATTTAATGTATTTAGATGTTTAGAATTTTTTTGGTTTTTATAGGTATAAAGTGTTTTTAAGTTTTTAGGGTTTTCATAGGGTATTCACGGTTTTTGGGGATTTTTCATGATTATTAGGTTTTTTTTGTTTTTCACTGTTTTTACAGGTTTTGATGGGTTTGTAGGTTATTTTGGTTTTATAGGGTTCTTGTGGGTTTTTTTTGTTTTGGGGGTATTTTATTTATTCAGAGATTTTATCCTTCTTAGAGTTTTTTTATGTTTTTAGATGTTTGAATGGGTTTTTAGATTATATAGTAGTTTTTAGGGTTTTATGGGTTTTTATGGTTTTCATGGATTTTTTGAGTTTTTTTGGTTTAAATGGGTTTTATGGTTTTTAGGTTCTTTTAGGTATTTAATCATTTTTTGGGTGTTTTAGTAATTGTATGTTTTCTTTTTTGTTTTTACTATTTTTATTGTTTTTCTTAGGTGTTTTAGATTTTTTGCATA
Source organism: Viscum album (assembly GCA_963277665.1). Lineage (NCBI taxonomy): Eukaryota > Viridiplantae > Streptophyta > Magnoliopsida > Santalales > Viscaceae > Viscum > Viscum album. Next base: position 396,292,359 of record OY728157.1, read on the forward strand.
TTTAGAGATTTTTTTTGGGATTTCTTAGGATTTGTATGGAATTTTAGGGTATTTAGGGATTTTTTGGGATTTTGAGGTGGTTTTAGGGGTTTCAAATTTTTTGGTTTAGGGGCTTTAAGTGTTTTTAGGTTATTAAGGATTTTTAAGGGGTTTTATTGGTTTTAGGGATTTCTACATTTTTTGGGAATTTTAGGTCTTTTTTGAATTTTTATTTTTTTAGGGTGTTTGATTTATTTATATGGATTTTATTGTTTTATAGGGGTTTATGGTTTTTTAGGATTTTGGGTTTTTTATATTTAATTGTTTTGAAGGATTTTTAGATATTTTAATTTTTTAGGTGGTTAATGAGATTTTAAATTTTTATTGGGTTTTTATGTTTTTTGGGTTTTTACTATTTTTTAAGTTCATTAGGGATTTTATGGTTTTTAAGGGGTTTTAGGGCATTTAGAGTCTATTATGTTTTTTTAATGTTTTTATATTTTTTTAGGTGTTTTAAGTGTTTTTAGGTATCTGTGGTTTTATTTGGCTGGGTTTAAGGATTTTATGTGTATTTAGGTTTTAAGGGGTTTTTATGATTTTCTTATGATTTTAATTGGTTTTTGCATTTTTTACAGATTCTTTTTTTTAAGGTTCTTTAGGGTTCTTCGGGATTTCAGGTTTTATAAAAAAAATTAGGTTTTTTAGTGTTTTAAGTGTTTTTTGGTTTTTTGGTTTTCTTATTGGGTTTTGAAGGTTTTTTGGTGTTTTTATATTTTAAAAAATTTCTAGTGCTCTTTTTGGAAATTTATTGTTTTTTGGATTTGACAAATTTCGAAGTTTTTTAGGGATTTTTTTGGAGTTTTAGGGGTTTATTTGTGTAATTTATTGTTTTTAATGTTTTTTTAGAGTTTTCTCACATTTTTATGCGTTTAAATGTTTTTTTATAGTTTTTAGTGTATTTTAGGGGTTTGTGGGTTATTTGGAATTTTTTTATGTTTTTAAAGGTTTTTATGGGGTTTTTGGGTTTTAGGGTCTTTTAGGGGTTATAGAGTTTTTAGTTTTTTTACAAGTATTACGTGTTGTATAATGTTTTCAATAGGGTTTTTTATATTTTGGGTGGATTTTAACATTTTTTATGGATTTTTATGTATTTTTTAGTATTTTAATTGTTTTTATCGGTTTGAGGTATTTGGGGGGGGGGTTAGGGTTTTTATCTTATTTTAGCTTTCTTGGGGTTTTATGTGTCTTATGGTATTTAATGTTTTTCTGGGACCATTCATGGTTTTTTGGGTTTTTACGTTTTTATGTATTTTTAGTGCTTTGATTGGATTTTTTATGGGTTTTTAGGATTTCTAGGGATCTTGAGGGTATTATAGTTTTGAATGTTTCTAGGGGTTTAAATGTTTTTTTGGGTCTAAGGGGTTTTATAGTTTTAATGTTTTTTTATGGTTGTTAATTTTTTTAGGTGTTTAATGTGTTTTTAGAGTTTTTAATGTGTTTTTATTGAATTTATGGGTTTTAGGGTTATTATATTCTTAAGGGATTTAATGATTTTTAGGGGGTTTTTTGGTTTTTTGGTCCTTTCAGGTTTTTAGTGTTTTTATGTTTTTAATGATTTTATGTTATTTTATGTTTAAAATATTTTATTTATGGTTTTACAATTTTTAGGTTTTGGTATATTTTAGGAAATTTTAAGTATTTTCTTGTATTTTTATGGTTCTTAGGGTGTTTAGTGATTTTATGGGTTTTAGGGTTTTTATGGTTTTGAGGCCTTTATAGGGGTTTGAGTGTTTTTTTGTTTTTTTTTTGTATTAAATGTTTTCAAAATTTTAAATCTTTCTTCTGTTTTTAATGTTTTTATTGTTTTTTATATTTTTACTGATTTTTGGGGATTTATTTTACGATTTTTAGTATTTTTAGGGTTTTAGGGATTCTGAGGGGTTTTTGGTATTATATTATTTTTTTTGGTTTTTTGGGGTTTTAGGGTTTTTATGTATATTTACTGTTTTTGAACATTTTTTATGGTTTAAAGGGTTTTTAGAGTTTATAGTTGTTTTTTGGATTTTTATTTGTTCTTTGGGTTTTTAGGGATTTTGATTGATTTTAGTGTCTGTTTTGGCTTTAGGATTTTTAGGGTTTTTATGCTTTTTAGGTTTTTAGGGTTTTAAAAAATATATAGGTATTTAAAGTTTTCTGAGGGTTTATCTATATTTTTAGGCTTTTTAATGTTTTTTTGGTTTTTAAGGCTTTTAGGATATTTATGGGTATTTTGGTTTTTATGGATATTTAGGGTTTTTGTTGTTTCTTTTGAGTTTATAGGGTTTTGAAGGGATTTTAGAGTTTCATAATATTTTAAGGGTTGAAAGGATTTATATATTTTTTATTGTTTTTGAGCTTTTTTTGGGATTTCTAAGGGTTTTAATGTTTTTAGGGGCTTTATGGTTTTTAGGAGTTTTCAGGGTCTTTTTTGTGTTTTAAAATTTTAAGGTTATTTATAGGTTTTAAGTGATATTGTGTTTTTAAGGTATTCTAATTTATTTTATTGGTTTTTTCTATACATTTTAAAGATATTTAGTATTTTTATATTTTTTTAGTGATTCAGGGATTTTTAGAGTTTTTTTAGGATTTTTTTTTCATTTGATAGCTTTTTGCGGTTTGAAAATGTTTTTAGGTTTTTATGTTTTTCTTATGGTTTTTAGGTTTTTTTATCTTTTTCATGTTTTTAGAGATTTTTTGAGTTTTTTTCATCTTTTTTTTGTTTTTAGGTTTTAAGGGATTTTTAGGGTTTTTTGGGTTTTTTAGGGTTTTTAGGACTGTAAATATTTTTAGGGTTTTAATATTTTTTAGGGGTATAAATTATTTTTAGAGTTTTTAGTGGGGTTTTGGGTTTTTATTAGTTTTTAGGGGATTTTATTATTTTTGACGGTTTTTTTCCATTTAGAGTATTTATTTTTTTATGTTTTTATTGTGTGTTAGGTTTTTCATTGGAGTTTTTATGGTTTTTAATATTTTTCGAATTGTTATGTAGTTTTATGATTTTTTGAGATTTTTATTATTTATTTGGGTTTTTAGGGATTTTGAGTGGGGGGGGGGTTTGTGGGTTTTAGAGATTTTAAGGGATTTCTGTGTTTTCTTTTTTTAGGGGTTTTGAGTGTTTTATATATTTATGTTTTTCCTAGGGGTTTAGGGTTTTTATTACTTTTACATTTTTCTTGATTTTTGGAGCTTTTTTGAGCATTTATGGTTTTTAGGGTTTTTATTGATTTTGAGGGTATTGGGGTTTTTAGGGATTTATTTGTTTTTTGGTTTAGTGGGTTTTGGTGTTTTATGGGTTTTAATGTTTTTCGTGTTTTTAAAGTTTTTAGGGGTTTAAACTGTTTTTAGAGTTTTTGATGGTTTTTATGGTTTTTATGGGTTTACAGGATTTTGGGTTTTTGGGGTTTTAATAAATTTTAGGGGTTTATGGTTTTAAGGGGTTTCTAATTAATTTATTCTTTGTATCATTTTTAGGGTTTTTATCGGTTGAATGTGTTTTAGGGTTTTATGATTTTCCTAGTTTTGTTTTGTTGTTTGGGGTTTTATGATTTTAGGGACTTTAATGGATTTTTTAGTCTTTTTATATTTTTTTAGGGTTTTCAGAATTTTGATGGTTTTAATGGATTTTTAGGGTTTTTAGCAATTTTTATGTTTCTATGGGTTTTAATTAATTTTCAGTTTTGAAGGTTTTCTTCAGATTTTTCACTTTTTTATGATTTATTAGGTTTTTTTTGGGATTTTTAAGGGATTTTAAGGTTTTTTATAGTTTTGGGGGTATTTAGAGTTTTTCAGGGTTATTTATGGATTTTTATGGATTTTTTTGATTTTGTGCTATTTTCTGGCTTTTGGATTTTGGTCTTTTTAGGGTAGTAAAGGTTTTTTAGATTATTTTAATGTTTTTAGGGTTTTAAAGGAGTTTTAGGTTTTTATGTGGTTTTTATGGTTTTATTGGTTTTTTGTATTTTAAGGTTTTTAAGGGTTTTTATAGTTTTCAGGTTTTTATTATATTTAGGGTTTTTAGGGTTTTTTTATTTTAATGTTTTTAGGGGTTTATATGTTTTTAGGGTTTAAAGGTTTTATTTGGGTTGTTAGGGTATTTAATTTTTTAAAATATTTATTGGGATTTTTAGTATTTTTATGGTTTGGGCTTTTTTAAGGATTTTGTGTATTGGGGGGGGGGTTTGGAGGTTTTTAGGGGTTTTAAGTGTTTTTTGGATTTTTATGGGTTTTTATGTTTTTTGGATTTTATGTTTTTCATATGGGTTTTTTGGGTTTTTAATATTTATTAAAAAATTTAGGTTTTTTAGGTATTTTTAGGATATTTATGGGTTTTTTGGGTTTTTGGGATTTTGAGGGGTTTATGGTTTTTATTTTATTTTAGGGTTTTTATTTTCTAGGGGGTGGGTTTTTTGAGTATGTTGGGGGTTTTCAGTTTTTTTGAGTTTTTTTTCTTTTGGGGCGCTTTTAAGGGGTTTTTTAGTTTTTATTGGGCCATTTGGGGTTCTATGGCATTATAGCCTTTTTAAGTTATTTGTGGTTTTATTATTTATATTTTTTAGGTTTTCAAAGAAGTTTTTAGGGTTTATTATGTTTTTAGATATTTTCAGTGAATTTTTAGGTTTTTTTGGATTTTTAGTGTTTTTTGTGATTTTGAGGGTTTTTGGGATTTTAAGGGTTTTTAGCATTTTTACGGTTTTTATGGGTATTATGTGTAATTAATTTATTGATGATTTATTAATGATAGTTAAGGTTTTAGGATTTTTTTTTACTATTTAAACTATATTTATGATTTTTTGAGGATTTTAATGGGTGTGTAGTGTTTTTAAGGATTTTGAAGGATTTTTTTTGATTTTTATGTTCTAAAAGGTTTTTTAGAGCTTATAAATTTTATTTGGGGTTTAATTCTATTTTTGAGTTTTTTATTGGTCTTTGGGTCATTATGGTTTTTTATGTTTTTTATAGTTTGTTGGGGTTTTATGGTTTCAAAGAGTTTTTCTACTTTTTTTGTTCTTTTAGAGTTTAGTGTTTTATTGGTTTGTTACAGAATTTACGTTTTTTAGGAGTTAAAGATCATCTTAGGGTTTTGAGGTGTTTTATGGTTTTATACATTTTAGGGACTTTTACGGATTTTTTTGTTTTTTTTTTTATTATGGTTTTTAGGGATTTTGAGGGTTTTTAGTATTTTTATGATTTTATATGTTTTAAGGGGGTTTTTGTGTTTCCAGGTTATATGTTTTTTCAAATTCTTTTAGGGGTTTTAGTGGATTTTATGTTTTTAAGAATTTTTAAGGAATTTTTAAGATTTAATGGATTTTTAGGGGTTTTAGGTATTTTGCAGGTTCTTAGGGGTTTTATAGTTTTTATGGTTTTATGGTTTTTGGTGCATTTAGGGTTTTTTAGCTTCTTAGGTTTATAATTTTTTTTAAATTTTTTTAACTCTTTTTGGGGTTCAAAGTATTTTTAGAGGTTTTATTGGGTTTTAGAGTTTTATTGGGTTTTAGGGTTTTTATGGTTTTAGGGGTTTTTTGTTTTTAGGGGTTTAAATGTTTTAAGTTATTTTAAGGTTTTTATGTTTTTATGTTTTTAGGTTTTTTAATTTGTTTTATGTCTTCAAGGATTTATTAATGTAGTTATGAATTTTCTAATTTTTATGTTTTTTGAACATTTTAGAAATATTACTGTTTCTTATGGTTTCTAGGTATTCTAATAGATTTTGGGGTTTTTTGGGTTTTTTGGTATTTTATGGTTTTTATCATTTTCTATGTTTTAGGGGTTTTAGGTGTTTTTAGGATTTTTATTGTTTTATTTGGGTTTTCCAAAGATTTATTTGTTTTTACAATTTTAGATTTTTTGAGGATTTTTTTAAGATTTGTATGGGTTTTTAATGTTTTTAGGGATTTTGAGGATTTTAGTGGCTTTTATGTGGTGTTTGATTTTTATGGGTTTTATGTATTTTTACATTTTTTGTCTTTCTTGTGTTTTCACCTTTTTAGTGTATTTTTAATTTTTTTATGGGTTTATAGGGATTCTTAGATATAATAGTGGTTTTCTAATATTTATCGATTTTAAGGGATTTTATGGTTTCTATGGGTTTTTACAATCATTTAGGGTCATTAGCTTTTTTAGGTTTTGGGGGGATTTAGGTGTTTTTGGGTTTTTAATGTTATTAGTTGTTTTTAGTTATTTTTTCTTTGTTTTTTAGTGATTTTAGGAATTTAGAGGGTATGAGGGTTTTTTTAGTGTTTTAAGGGTTTTAGAGTTTTATCATTTTTTAGGTTTTTAGGGGTCTATGTGTTTTTATGTTTTATATTTTTTTATATTTTTTAAAATTTTTAGGGTTTTTATTCATTTGGGGATATTTAGGGAATTGTTTGGACCTCTATTGGGTTTAGTGTTTTTTTTGGAATTTGAGGGCTATGGGGTTTTTAGTGTTTTTTTGGTTTATTGGGTTCTTTTTGGGATTTTTTGGTTATTTTTGACTTGTTTAGTGTTTTTAATGTTTCTATATTTTTTTTAACATTTTTAGGGGTTTCTAGAGTTTTTATAGTTTTTAGTTTTTTGATGGTTTTTATGGTTTTTATGGGTTTGTATGGAATTTTAGGGTTTTTATGGTTTTTAGGGGTTTTAAGAGATTTTAGGATTTTAAGGGTTTTAATTATTTGTTTTGTTTTTATGGATTTCTAAGGGTTTTTCAGATTTGTTAATGTTTTCATGTATTTAAAAAAATTTCGGGATCTTTAGGATTTTTAAGTATTATACTTTGTTTTGGGATTTTGTGGTTTTTTTTATGATTTTTAGTGTTTTATGTATTTTTGTGGTTTTTTTATTTTTGGTTTTTCTAGGGGATTTAATTGATTTTCGGATTTGAAGGTTTTTTTAGGGGTTTTGGAATTTTAAATTTTTAATAAATTTTATGGATTTTTTATGATTCTTATGGTTTTTATGGATATAAGGGGTCTTATCGTTTTTAGGTTTTTATGGTCTGCTTTATTTTTTTGGTTTTTTGTATTTCTTTCAGTTTTTAAGGATTTTATGGTTTTTAGGGGGTATAAATGGGTTTTAGTGGTTTTAGTGGATTTTAGTTATTTTATAGGTTTTTTGGATTTTTAATGTTTCAGTGGTCTTTTTTTTGTTTTAGGGATTTTTTTATTTTCTTTAGGGGTTTTTTTCATTTTTTCAATTTTAAAATGTTTTTAGTGTTTTTAGTTTTGATAGTTTCTAAATAATTTTCAGGTTTCTTCAGTTTTTTATGTCTATGAAACTTTCTCAATATTTTAGGATTTTTATGATTTTTTGGTTTTTAGGGTTTTTGAGGGTTTTGGGGGGATTAAAGGGGTTTTAGTGTTTTTTTCGTTTTTAGGTCTTCAGGGGTCTTGAGTGCTTTTAGGTTTTCAAAGGTATCTTAAAATATTTTAGGGTTTTTAGGGCTTTTAATGTCTTTAGGGATTTATTAATACTTTTAGGGTTTTTATGGTTTTCTGGGATTTTATGGTGTTTTGGGGGTTTAATGGTTGTTTTGGAGTCTTTATGGTTTTTATGTTTTTTTCTAGTTTTAAAAAAAATTAGTGGTTTTAAAGGGTATTTTGAATTTTAAGTGGGTTTTAGGATTTTTATGTTTTAATGGTTTTCTAGTTTTTATGGTGTTCCAGGTTTTTAGGTTATTTTAGGATTTTAATTTTTTATGTCTTTATGAGTTTTAATTGTTTTTATGTTTTAGATGTTTTCTTCAAATTTTCATGGGTTTTATGGTTGTTTATGTCTCGATGGGTTTTTATGTATTCTTAGGTTTTTTATTGTTTAATGTATTTTAGGTAGTTTTTGGTTTCTTAGAGTTTTTTTGGTTTTCTATGTTTTTTAGCATTATTCAGGTTTTTTGGGGGTTTAATTGCTTTGTGTTTTCTATGGTTTTCTTATTAATTTTCTGGGTTTTAATGTTATTTTACATTTTTATGGATTTTTAGGATTTTTTAGGATTTTTTGTTTTTTAGTGTATTTTGGGTTTTAAAGGTTTTTATTGTTTTTCGGGTTTTTGGGTTTTTCTGGGTTTTAAGATTTTTTAATGTTTTTTATTATTTTTATGGCTTTAAAGGGTTTTTGTAATTTTTAGTGGTTTTAGGGTTTTTTTGTTTTAATGGATTGTCAAATTTTTTCTTTTTTTAGTGTTTTTTAGGGATTTAGTTATTTTTAGAGTTTTTATCAATTGTTTGGTTTTTCGGGGTTTTAAGTGTTTATAGTTTTTTAAGGACTTTTAGAGGATTTTAGGGGTTTTATGGTTTCTTACATTTTTCGGTATTATCATATTTTAGAAAAATTTTAGGGATTATTAATGTTTTTGTTTATTTATTTTAGTGTTTTTAAAGATTTTTGAGGATTTTGCGAGTTATAGGTGTTTTAGTGTTTTTTAGGGATTATTATTGATTTTTTAGGATTTTAATAGTTTTGTCAGTTTTTTGGGATTTAATGGTTTTTTGGGTTTTTAGTGTTTTAGGTGTTTTTTTGGTTTTTGTTGTTGTTAACTTTTTTAGGCATTTAAATGGTTTTTAGTTTTTTAGTGGATTTATGGGTTTTTTGTGTTTTTATAAGTTTTTATGTTTTTATAAGTTTTATGAGTTTTTATGGATTTTAAGGGGTTTAGGGTTTTTATAATTTTTAGAATTTTTAAGTGTTTTTATGTATTTTAGGTTTTAATTAGGTGTTTCAGGTTTTTAGGGTTCATTGAATTTTAGAGAACATTAGGTAATTTTGAAGATTTTTATTGTTTTTATGTGTTTATATATATTTTGAGGTTTTTTAGGGATTAAATTTTTAGGTTTTTTGTGTTTTTAGGGGTTTCAAGTCATTCATGTTTTTTAGGTATTCTTAGGGGTTTTCATGGATTTTAGAGTTTTTTTTGATTTTTAGGGCTTCTTTAAGAATTTATGATTTTTTAGCATTTTTAAGGATTTTTACATTTAATTAGGTTTTTAGGGTTTTTAAAGGTTTTTATTGTTTTTTTTAGTTTTAGGGTTTTTTGAGTTTTACAGTTTTTAATTATTTTAAATTTTTCTGAACATTTTTTTTGTTTTAAGGGGTTTTAGAGTTTTTAGTGGTTTTTAGGGGTTTTATGGGGTTTTAGGGTTTTAGGGTTTTTGTTGAGGCTTTTATAGATTTTAATGGTTCTAATGGTATTTAGGTTTTTAAGAATGTCTAATGGTTTTCATGGTTTTTTGGATTTTTTATGTTTTAGTTATTTTTTGGATATTTTTGATTTTGATGGTCTTTTGCGGTTTTAAGGAATTTTAAGGTTTATAGGTATATTTAAGGTTTTTAGGGGTTTAACATGTAACTAGGTTTTTAGGATTTCTTACGATTTTTTGATTATTAGGATTATTATGTTTTTATAGATTTTCTAATATTTTCATGAGTTTTTTTCATTTATAGGTATTTGGGGGGTTTTTACGATTTGGGGGGGGGGTTGGACTTTATGGTTTTAGTGTTTAGGCATTTTTTAATTTTTTAGGTTTTTGAATGTTTTAAGTATTTTTTAGGATTTCAAGGTTTTTAAGTCATTTTTAATGTTTTTATTGGTTTTTTCGTTTCAAAGTGTTTTTTGGTTTTTATGGCTTTAGGGTTTTTATGGTTTTTATGGGGTTTTATTGTTTTATGGTATTGGTAGGTATATTTAGAGTTTTCAGCATTATTTAGGGTTTTTAGAGGTGTCATCTTTTTATATTGATTTAAATTTTGTCTTTGGGTTTTTTTATTGTTCTTATGGTTTTTTACATTTTAAGGGATTTATAGGTGATTTTTCTGAAATTTTATGGTATTTTGTGTCTTTAAGGATTTTTTTTGTTTTTTGGGATTTATGTGTTTTGGGATTTTAGGAAATTTTATGTTTTTTAGTGTCAATTATGTTTTTTAGGTGTTTTAAGTGTTTTATTATTTTAAGGTTCTCTTACGGTTTTATGGTTTTTATATTCATTTAATTTCATTACATATTTAAAGGGATTTTATTATCTTATTTATTTTTTAGGATTTTATGGATATTTAGGGGTTTTATGTTTTTATTGGGTTTAATTGTTTTTAGGGAATTTTATGGTTTCTAGGTTCTTTTAGGGTTTTTATATTTGTTTAGGATATTATGGGTTTTATATATTTTTATGTTTTTTTAAGGTTTTCAGGGTTTTTAAGGTTTTATACACCTCTAGGAATTTTAGGGATATTTTGGAATTTTTTTGATCTTTTAGGGGATTGGGGGATTTTGGGGGTTTTTTGTGGTTTTTTTGGTTTCTTGGGTATTTTGGTATTATTTTGATTTTTAGGGTATTTTTTTTGTTTTTAGGGATTTATATGTTTTTTTTGAGTTTTTAAGTATTTTAGTAATTTTAAGGGTTTTATAGTTTTAGCGTTATTTATAGTTTATATGGGATTTTTAGGGTCAATAATTCTTTTAGGGGTTTTATGGATTTTAGGGGGTTTTAGGTTTTTGCTGTCTTTTTGGTATTTTACAGTGTTTTTGGGTTTTAGGTGTTTTATATATTTTTAGTTTTTTTGGTTATGTTATGATTTTTTAGGGTTTTTTATTTTTAGGTATTTTTTCTGTTTTTTATTTTTTTTACGATTTTTAGATATTTTGATGGGTTTTTGTGGTTTTATGGTGTGTATGTTTTTTTAGGGTTTTAGTGTTTTTAGGGTTTTAGGGGACTTATTTGTTTTAGGTTTTGGGGGTTTTTTAGGTATTTTCATGGAATTTAGTGGGTTTTTAGATATTTTTAGGGGTTTGTTAATATTTAATGTGTTTTTTGGTTTTTATGGATTTTTATGGTTTTAATATTTTAGGGGTTTTATGATTTTTTGGTTTTTTTGGGTTTTAGGGTTTATTTTTAATATTTCTTTGGTTTTTTTGAGTTTTTTAAATTTTAGGGGTTTAAAAGATTTTTAATTTTTTTCAGTGAGTTTTTAGATTCTTTATGGATTTTTTAGGATTTGGTGTTTTTTTGGTTTTTAGTGGTTTGTAGGGGTTTTTTTGGGTTTTTATGGACTTTTACTGTTTTTATAGTTATAATCATTTTTTAGGTTTTTATCTGTTTTTAGATTTTTTATGGATTTCATGGAAGTTTCCATGGGTTTTATCATTTTCATTTTTTGGACGATTTTTGAAGAAATGTTAGGATTTTGGGGGGTTTTTATTGATTTTAGGGATTCTAAGAGTTATTTTATTGTTTTTATAGTTTTTTAGTGTTTTTAGGGTTTTAAAGGTGTTTTATAGTTTTTAGTGGGGTTCATGGTTTTCATGGTTTTTAGGATATTTGTGTTTAATAGGGGTTTTTATGGTTATTATGGGGTTTCTAGGTTTTTATGGAATTTTTTGGGTTTTTAGGTTTTTTTGAGTTTTTTTTGTTTTTAGAGGTCTTAAGTGTTTATAGGTTTTTAAGGGATTCTTAGGGTTTTTTTTAGAGTTTATAGGGTTTTTAAATTTTTTATGGATTTTATGATTTTATGTTATATTAGGTTACTCTATGGTTTTTAGTATTTTTGTGTGTTCTATGTTTGTTTAGGTTGGTAAGGTTTTGTCAGGGATTTTCATGGTTTTCTTGGGTTTTTATGTTTTTATGGATTTTATTCGGTTTTTATTTTTTTATGGGTTTTAAAGGGTATCTTGGATTTTGAGAGTATTACGGTTTTTAGGGTTTTTAATTTTTTTTAATGTTTTTAGTGGTTTTCATTTTTTAGGTTTTTAATGGTTTTTATTTTTTTATGTTTTTAAGGTTTTTGGGGGTGTCTGGGTTTATTTGGTTTCATAGGTTTTTATGGATTTTTAGAGGTTTTTAAGGATTTTTTTTATTTTTAGAGATTTTGAGGGTTTTTTAGTTTTCTAGGGTTTTTTGGGTTGTTATGGTTCTTTTTTTTGTATTTTTGTATTTTTTTAGGTTTTTAAGGGTTTTTATAAATTTTTTACATTTTTAGGGGTTTAAAGTGTTTTAGAATTTTTTTTTCCTTTTTAGGGTTTTATAGTTTTAAATGAATTTTGAGGTTTTTGGAGTTATATGTTTTTAGGGGATCTTATAGTTTTTTGATTCTTTTATGGTTTCTAGAATTCTTTAGTTCTTACTGGTTTTAAGTGTTTTTTTGTTTTTTAAGGATTTCATACAGTCTTCCATGCTTTTTGGGGTTTTATATTTTTATGTCATTTTAGTGCTTTTTAGGATTTTTATGGGTTTGTAGGTTTTTTTTGAAATTTTATTATGGGTTTTTTTGTTTTTAAGAGTTTTCTAGAATTTTTTGGGGTTTTAAGTGTCTTTACATTTTTATGGATTTCTGAGTTGTTTTCAATGTTTATTTAGGGATTTTTACGTTTTTAGGAATTTCATGTTTTTTTAGTATATTTATGGGGTTTTTATGGGTTTTATAGCTTTTAAGGGTTTTAAGGTTTTTTAGGATCTTACTATTTGTTGGGCTTTAGGGTTTTTTTTGTTTTTAGGGTGTTTTATTTTTTAGTGTTTTTTAACATATTTTGGGGTTTAATGATTTTTTAGTGTTTTTACTGGTTATTTATGGTTTTTATGTAAATTTTAGGGGTTTTCAGTGGGTTTTGGATTTTTTTGGGTCTTTTAGAGGTTCTAGATTTTTTTTATTTTTTAGGGTTTTACGTTTTTTTATTATTTTAATGATTTATTAATTTTTTTTATGTATTTAGGGTTTTTTAAAATTTTTGGTATTTTTAGGTGTTTTTTGTATATTTATTCGTTTTGGGGGTTTTAAGGATTTTGAGGGTTTTATGGTTTTTTAGGGTTTTAGGGTTTTATCATTTATTTGGTTTCATTTCAAGTTTAATTTATTTTTATGTTTTCAATGTTATCATAGGTTTTTTCAGAGTTTTGATAGGTTTATATGATTTTAGGATATTTTAGGAATTTTTAAGTATTTGTATGGATTACAAAGGTTTTAGGGATATTGAGGGGTTTTAGGGTTTTTTGGGTCAATAGTATATTTAAGATTTTTTTGGGTTTTTAGGGTTTTTATGTTTTGAGAGTGTCATGGTTTTTTTATTGTTTTTTATCATTTTATGTGGTAAAAGGGTTTTTATAGTTTTTTATCATTTTTTGGTTTTTAAGGGTTTTTAATATTTGTAGTTGTTTTATAGGTTTTAGAGATTTTAAGTGTTTTTATTTTTTTATGGTTTTCCTAGTTTTTATCATGGTTTTTAGAATTTTTGAAATATTTAGTGATATTTGGGTCTTTTTTCGGATTTTCTTGGTTTTTTTATTATAATTTTGATAGGTTTTAAGGGGTTTTATGTGTTTTTTTGGATTTTATTTTTCAGTTTTTTACAATATTTAATGTTTTTAGTATTTTTTATCATTTTAAGGGGTTTAAAGTTGTTTTAGGGGGTTTAGAGGTTTTCATGGTTTTTTTATTTTAAGGGTATTTAGGGTTTTCAACGTTTTGTGTGGTTTTATTGTTTTTAGGGGATTTGGGTTCTTATGTCATTTTGGGTTTTTTTAGTTTTTTTATGGTTTATGGGTTTTTATGTTTTAGGGGTTTCATAGTGTTTTTTTAGGATTTTTATGGTATTTACGTTGCTAGGGATTCATATGTATTTTTTAGGATTCTTATGGGTTTTTTATTTTTTAGTAATTTGAGGGTTTGGTTTGTTTTTATGGTTTTTAGGGGTTTTAGGGTTGTTATATTCTTATGTTTTAGGGGTTTTAGCAATTTTTAGGTTTTTAATTTTTTTCTGAGGGGTTTTAATATTTTCATATTTATTTATGTTTTTAGAGCATTTAGGGATTTTTAGGATAATTATTGTTTTTGTGTTTTTTGTTATTATGAGGGGTTTTACAGTTTCCAGGGGTTTTAGGGGATTTAATTGCTTATATGTTTTTATGATTTCATTTATGATTTCCTGGATATTATGGTATTTTAGGTTTTTAGGGATTTTTTGTGTGTAATTATGATTTTTATGGTTTTTAGGGTTTTTAGTGATTTTTGGGATTTTAATGGGTTTTATGGTTTTTTTTGGGTTTTTTGGGTTTTTTTATTTTTTATCGTTTTATGGTTTATAGTTTTTTTAATATTTTATGGGTTAAACAGGATTTTTTGGATATTTAGTGGTTTGTAGGGTTTTATGGTTTTTTAGGGCTTCATTGTTTTTATGTTTTTTGTAGTTTTTTGTGGGTTTTTAGGTATTTAGGGTCATTTAAGGGGTTATAGGAATTATATAATTTTACAGGTTATTCAGGGGATTTTTTTTAAAAGTTTTTCTTTTGGGTTTTAGGGTTTTTTACTTTTTTTTTATTTTTTGGGATTTTCATTCATTTTTTAGAAATTTTATGATTTTTTGTGTTTTTTATTTTTAGGGGTTTTAGATTATTTTAGAGAATTTAGGGATTTTTTATTTTTTGGTATTAGGGGTTTTAATTATTTTTAGATTTTTAATATATTCTTAAGGTTTTCTATGTGTTTTATGGTTGTTTATGTTTTGAAGGATTTTTTTGTCATTTTGGATTTTTATTATTTTTTAGGGATTTTAAAGATTTTGAGGGATTTTAGGGTTCTTAAGATTTTTTAGGGTTTTCTGGGGTTTCAAGGGGTTTTTGTTTTTAGTGGTGTTCATGTTTTTTAGGCTATGGGGGTGTTTTTAGTTTTGTACTAATTTTTTTGTTTTCTAGAGTCTTTTGGGGGGTCTTGGGGTTTTTATTATTTTATGTTTTTTTGGTTATTAAGTGATTTTAGGTTTTTAATGTTTTTATAATATTTTACAGGTTTTTAGAGTTTTTTTTATTTTTAGGGATTTTGATGAATTTAGGGATGTGTATATATTTTTAATCGTATTTATAGATTTTAAGGGTTTTTGGGATTATTTGTGATTTTTGGGTATTTTAGGTTTTTTGGGTGTTTTAGGGGTTCTAGAATTTTTAATATTTTTTAGGTTTAAGTGTTTCTAGGTTTTTAAGGATTTCATTGGATTTTTCTAGGTATTTAAAAGTTTTATGTTTTTATGGATTTCTACCATTTTTTAGGATTTTATAGGGTATTGTGGTTTTTAGGGATTTTGATGGCTTTTCTGGATTTTATGGTTTTTATGGGTTTTTTCGTTTTTAGGGAATTTTTATTTTTTTATGGATTTTGTGTTTTCTTGAGTAGATTATTTTTAGGGGAGTTTTAAGTATTTTATATTTTTAATGATTTTATGATTTTTTAATATTTTAGGGTCTTTATGGTTTTTATACCTTTTTAGGTTTTTTAAGGCTATTATGTTTCATTAGGATTTTAAGGTTAATTTAGGTTTTTGGGTTTTTTGGATTTTTTATGTTTTAGGGTTTAAAGGATGTTTTAGGATTTTTATTAGTTTTTAGAGTTTTTAGGGATTTTGAGGGGTTTTGGTGTTTTTAGGAATATCATGGTTTTTTGGGTTTTAGGGGGGTTTTTATTTTTTGGGGGTGTTTATGGTTTTTAGATTTTTTTAACATTTTTTTTGTTTAAAGGATTTTTAGAGTTTTAAAAGTGTTTAAGGGTGTTTATTGGTTTTTAGGATTTTTTATGGTTATGGGGTTTTTTAATTATTTTTAGTGAATTTTATGATTTTTTATGGTCTCCTTAATGTTTTTAGGGGTTTTAGAGTTTTCTTTATTTTTGAGGGTTTTTTGGGATTTCAGTGTGTTTAGTGTTTTAGGGGTTTTTATGGATTTTTTATTTTTTATTTTTGGATTTGCAGGACCTTTATTGGGGTTTTAATTGGTTTTAGGGTTTCTACTAGTTTTTAATGTGTTTAAGGGGTGGTGCAGGAATTAGCTCACTAACATGGATGGTTTAATAGTATTGGGTGAGGGGTTGAGGCTGTGGGTTGGTGGCGGTGTGTGATAGATCCTGTTGGGGGTGGATCTTGTCTTTTCTATTGATTCATTTTGTAAAAAAATCTCATTATTAATATAATTATTTTTTTTCTAATTTTGAATATGTGAGAAAATCATCTTCTGTTTAATAATTAAATATACATATATTATATTAAAAATTAATAAATATAAAATGAGATTTTACTAGAAATAAAAATTTATATTTTTTATTCAATTGTAATTTATAAATAGATATTATTGGTTTGTAATATTCGTACCAACAGAAAAATTGTCATTATAACCCATTTCAAACAATTTAAATGGATATATATATATATATTTCTATAATTATAATTTTAAAAGGAATTTCTCTTATGTCTCAAAAAAAATTATCAGTATATATTTTTCCGACAGTTTGGTGATAGGGAAATATATGTTAATAAAACATTTTACTAACATAAAATGTACTTTTACTAACATATATATCCCCATTGAAAAAACAATTTTATTTTTTAGTGGGGTTTATGTAATTTTAAGATTTTTTATGTTTTTTAGGTTTTCATAGTGGTATTCCAGGGGTTCGGGTATTTTTGGGGGTTTTAAATGTTTTTATGTTTTAAGATTTTCATAGTGTTCTTCAGGGTTTTAAAGGATTTTCCATTTTTATGTATTCTTAGGGTTACTTTGGGATGTTTATGGTTTTTATTTTTTGGGGGGACTTTTGGGTTTCTAAATCATTATAGTGTTTTTTGGATTATTCTAGTTTTTTCTGGGTTTTTACGTTTTTTTATTTTTTAGGGTTTTTAATGTTTTTATAAATTTTTATCGTTTTTAGGCGTGCATTGGTATTTTAGTGTTTTAGAGGTTTTTTTGGTATATTATGGGATTTTTGGTGTTTTTAAGGTTTTAGGGGTTTTTTGGTTTTGGGGGTTTTTAGGGACTTTTGGGTTTTAGCATTTTTGGGATTTTAGGGGTTTAATTTGTTTCTATGTTTTATGGTTTTCATAGGTTTTTTTAGGGTTGTTATAGTTTTTAAAAAAATTAATTATTTTTAGATAGTTTTTATATTTTTATGGGATTTAGGGTTTTTATTGATTTAGATAATTTTTTGGGTATTTTTTGGGCTTTATGGTTTTTATCATTTTTAGGTTCATATTGGTTTTATGTTATTTTTAGGTTTTTAAGGTTTGGTTAGGGGTTTTAAAGTGTTAGGTAAATTTATGAATTCGGTGATTTTTAGTTATTTTTTATGACATTGATAGTTGTTTGGTGTTTTTGGGATTTTGAGGGTTTTTATGTATTTTTAGGGTTTTTGGTTTATTATTATTATTTATGGATTTGGGGTTTTATGGTTTTTAATATTTCTTAATTTTTTTGGTGAATTAAAGGGTTTTTAGTGTTTTTATAAATTTTTTATTTATTTTTATGGTTTTTATGGTTTTAAGGGGTTTTATGGATTTTAGGGGTTTTTGTATTTTTAATGTATTTTAGGGTATTTAGTAATTTTTAGGGTTTTTTGGGGGTTTACATGTTTTTATGTTTTTAGGTTTTTCAAAAGGGTATTTAAGGGTTTTAATTTTTTTTATGTTTTTAGGGATTTTAGGTCCTTTATAATGATTATTATGGTTTTTTAGGGTTTTGGGGAATTTTGAGGGTCTTTAAGGGTTTTCAGATCATTTAGAGGTTTTACATATTTTTTATGTGTTTTGAGGTTTTAATCAATTTAATTTTTTTATGGTTTTGTTTTTTTTTCTTGGTTTAATGTGATTTTTACGTTCTTTGTGATTTTTGGGGTTAGTTAGGGTTTATAAGGGTTTTTAAACTTTTTTGGATTTTTAAGGGTTTTTTGGTTTTTTTGGTTTTGTGGGTTTTACGGTTTTTTTATTTTTTTGATTTGTATGGTTTTTATATTTATTTAATGTTTTGTGGGTTTTAAGGGATTTTATACATTCTATTTGTTTTTAGGGTTTTGATTGTTTTATAATATTTATGGGTATTTTATGGTTATTTGGTGTTTTATGCCTTTCAGGGGTTTTAGGGATTTTAGGGTTTCATAATTTTTTATATTTTTAGGTGTTTTATGTTTTTTAGTTATTATGGTTTTCTTAGGTTTATTTAGTGTTTTTTGGTTTTTTTGTTTTTAGGGATTTTTATGTATTTCTTAGGATTTTTAGGAATTTTAGGGTTTCTAGTATATTCTATGTTTTTAAGGATTTTTAAGGTTTTAATGTTTTTATGGTTTTATTGTGTGTTTAGTTTTTTTATGGTTTTTAGAGTCATTAGGGTGTTTTGGGTTTTTATGTTTATTTTATATTAGGTTTTTTGGGTTTCTTTAAATTATTTATGGTTTTTAATTTTTTTTGATTTTCTTAATTTTTTACGGAGATTAAATGGTTTTTAGATTTTATAGTGGTTTTAAGCGTTATTATGTGGTTTAGTCATTTTTATGGTTTTTAGATGATTTATAGTTTTTATATGTTTTTTATATTTTTTTGGAGTTGAGATATTTTAAAAAATTTATGCATTTGAAGTGTTTTTTTGGTTTTTATGGTTTTCTTAATATTTTTCAAGGATTTAATGGTTTTTTATATTTTTGATATTTGAAGGGATTTTTTTTGGAGTTTTATGGGTTTAGTGTTTTTATGGAACTTAAGGGTCATTATATATTTTTTTGTTTTTAGTGGTTTTATGATATTTTTGGGTTTTTATGTATTTTTTTGAGTTTTTTTGATTTTCTAACGTTTTCAATGTTTTTTAATGTTTTTTTGGAGATTAAGGGTTTATTATAGTTTTTAGTGGGTATAATTGGTTTTTATGGTTTTTATTTTTTTATGGTTTTTATGTTTTTTAGTGGGTTAGGGTTTTTAAGGGTTTTATAGTGTTTTAAGGGTTTTTTATGTATTTTGGGGTTTTATGTGTCTTCAGTATTTTATGGGTATTTTGGATTATTTCATGTTTTTAGGTTATTTTAAGTTTTTAGGGATTTTTGGATATTTTTTAGGATTTTTAGGTTTTTTTTTATTTTAGTGAGTTTGAGGGTCTTAGGGATTTTAGGGTCTTTTTAATGTTTTTAGGGGTTTAAATGCCTTTTAATTTTATTGGTGTGTTTTAAATGTCTTTAAGTTATTAAGGATTTCTTTATATTTTTCTGGTATTTAGGGATTCTAACGTTTTTAGGCATTTTTTGGATTTTTTGGATTTTTTGGAGGGTTTTGGGGTGTTTGTGTTGTTTAGATTTTTAGGTTTTTTTCTATTTTAATGTTTTTTTGGTTTTTTAACATTTTATGTGTATAATTTTTTTAGAGTTTTTTGTGGGTTTTAGGGTTTTTATAGGGTTTTAAGGGTTTTTAAGGTTTTTAGGGGTTTTATGGTTTTTATGGGTTTTTAGGGTGTCTCAGGGTTTTTAACAATTCTTATAATTTTTAGTGGTTTTAAGTGTTTTAATGTTTTTAATGTTTTCATAGAGATTTTAGGGATTTTAGTGTTTTCTTTGTCTTTATGAATATTCAAGGCCTTGTAGTGTTTTTTGGGGTATTATTCTTTTTATTGATTTCTAGGTAGTTTTTAGGATTTTTATAGGTTTTTACAGTTTTTTTTGATTTTGAGTTTTTTTAGAGTTTTTAGGGTTTTTCTGTTTTTATTGGGTTTTTTAGGTTTTTTGGAGTCTTTTAGAGATTTTAATGGTTTCTTATATTTTTAAATATTTTGGGGTTTTAAGGATTTTATGATTATTTAGTGGTTTATGGTTTTTTTGGGTTTTTAGGGGTTTTAGTTTTTTTGGATTTTATTATTTTTATGTTTTTTTATTCATAGAGTTTATTTAGTTTCATAGGTCTTATAACAGATTTTAGGTTCTAGAGGTTTTATTATCATCTTTAGGTGTTTTTAGGGGTGTTAATTTTTTTTGGGTTTTAGGGAATTTTTAGTACTTTTATGGTTTTCATGATTTTTATGGATTTTGAGGGTTTTATGTTTTTATTGTTTCTTAGAGGTTTTGGGATTTTAGGTTTTGTAGGGGTGTTATGTGTTTATAGGTTTTACAGATTTCCAAGGGTTTGTAGTGCTTTTTTATTTATAGTGATTTTATGGATTTTTTTTGATTTTTCTGGTTTTATTGAATTCTTAGGAGGGATTTTAGTGTTATTTAGAGTTTTACAGTTTTTATGTTTTTTTGGGTTTCTTAGAGTTTTTTAGGGTGGATTATGTTTTTTATATTTTAAAAAAAATTCTTAGGGTTCAATGGTTTTTAGATTACTTTAGCAGTTTTTTTGTGTTTTTATTGGTTTTTAGGGGTTTCTATGGTTTTTAATGGTTGTATGGATTTGGGATTTTTTGGGTGTTTTGTGATTTTATTGGTTTTTAGTGGTTTTAGAATTTTATGTTTTTAAGGGATTTTATTATTCTACAGGGTTTGAGGATTTTGATTTTTTAGGGTTTTTAGGGATTTGTTTGTTTTTTATTGGTTTTTCGTCTTTTATGGACTTTTATGATATTTAGAATTTTTTAGTTTTTTAACTTTATTTATATATGTTGCGGGTTTTAGGTTTTTTAGGAATTTAAAATACTCCTTTGTATTTTCTATATTTTTAGGATTTTTTACATTTTTTGTAACTTTAAGGATGTTTTAGGGTTTTATTGTTTTATATTGTTTTTAAGAATTTTGAGGGTTTTAAGGGTTTTTATGTTTTTTTAGGGTTTTACGTTTTTTGATTTTTTTTGAAATTTTATGATTTTTTGGGGGTTTTAAGTTTTTTTGGGGGTTTTTAACATTTTAAGGGTTTAAATATTTATTACAGGTTTTAGTGGAAATTAAATTTATTTTTGTTTTTTGTTTTTTTATGGGTTTCAAAGGTTTTAGGAGTTTTAGGGGTTTTTAAGAGTTTTAGTCCACTTTATGGTTTTCATGGGATTATGGAATTTTCAACTGGGTTTTTGGGTTTTTAGGTTTATGTAGGGTTTTTATGGTTTTAATTATTTAGCGTTTTAGAAATTTTATGTTTTTAGGGGGTTTAAGTGTTTTTAGGTTTTTAATATTTTCTTAGCGGTTTTCATGATTTTAGGTGGTTTTATTTTTTATGGGTTTTAGGCATTCTTTTATTTTTATTGTTTTTAAGGGTTTTAGGGATTTTTTGGGGTTAAGGGTTTTTTGGTTTTTAATTTTATACATTTACATGGATTTTTTTATTTTTTTTGGGTTTTATGTTTTTTATAATTTAAATGTTTTTAGGGGTCTAAAGGGTTTTTTGAGTTTTTATTTGTTTATATGATTATTTTGGGTTTTTATGTTTTTTATGGATTTTATGTTTCTTTATAGTATTTGGGGGGTTTTAGGCTCTTTATGATCATTTTAGGGTTTTCTAGTGTTTTTATTGTTTTTAGGTTTTTAGCGGATTTATTTTTTATGGTATTAATATTATCTAAGGGTTTTATCTAATTTCAAGGATTTTTTTAAATTTTTTATGGATTTTAGGGATTTATTTGTATTTTAATGAGTTTTAGGGTATTTAGGACATTAAAAAGTTTTAGGGTTTTGAATTTTTTTATGTTTGTAATAAAAATTATATTTTTAGGGGTTTTAATTATTTTTCTTTTTGAAGGATTTCTTAGGGATTTTTTGTTTTTTATGGGTTTTTATATTTTTTCAGATTTTTAGAGAAATTTAATGAATTTTATAGTTTATAGTGTTTTTAGGGATTTTTATGGTTTTTAGTGTATTTAAGGTTGATAGGGTCTTTTAGAATTTTTGGGTTTTATTTTTGTTTTTGTTTTTTATGGTTTCTACGGTTTTTAGAGTTTTTAAAAAAATTTGGTTTTAAAGGATTTTTAGAGTTATTAATGGGTTTTTAGGGTTTTTTATGGATTTAGAGTTAATTTTTGTTTTTGGGGGTTATTATTGATTTTATGGGCTTTCGGGTCTTTTATGGTTTTTATGGTTTTTACTATTTTTAGCGTTTAGGGGTTTTATGTGTATTATGGTTTTTTATGTTTTTGTAAGGTTTTCAAGGTTCTTAGTGTTTTTTCATTTAATGATTTTTTTTCTTTTTATAATTTTTATGGTTTTTTAGGGATTTTGAATTTTTAAAAATTAAAGGGTTTAATGGTTTTTTGGGTTTTTATCATTTTTTAGGAATTTTTGGGTGATTAAAGTCTTTTTTAAATTTTTAAGGTTCTTTTAGTATTTTTCAGGGTTTTAGGGTTTTTAGGGATTTATTGGTTTTTTGGATTATTATGGTCTTTTAGGTGTTTTAGGTATTATGAGGGGTTTTAGGGTCTTTGGGGTTTTTTTGAGTTTTTATGGTTTTTTGGGTTTGTAGTGTGTTTTTTTAGTTTTTTAGGATTTTTAAGAATTTTTAGATATTTATAATGTTTTATGGTTTTGAAGGGTTTTATTGGCTATTATGGTTTTTTAGATTTTTATGGATTTTAGGGGTTTTAATTGTTTTTATATTTTTATGGTTTTCTTAGGTTTCCAAGGTTTCTATGATTTCTTATGTGTTAGGGATTTTGATATTTTTTGATTATTATTTTGGGTTTTGTGGGTTTCTATATATTTTTTAGGGTTTTTAGGTGTTTTATGGATTTTTAGTATTTTTAGTATTTCTATGTTTTTTTCAGCTTTTAATTGTTTTTTCGTTTATTATAATTTTCTCATAATTTTTATGGGTTTTAATTGTTTTACGTTTTACATATTTTAAGATATTTTTTATGATTGTTTATAGTTTTTATAGTTTTTTGGATTTTGAGGGGTTTTGGGATTTTTGGATTTTAATGTTTTCTTGGGTGTTTTGGTTTTTAATGGTTTCTAAGAGTATTTTAATGTGTTTATGTGTTTAAAGGGTTTTAAGATATTTTATTGTGTTTTAGGGTTTTATGGGGTTTTAGGGTTTTTAAATGTATTTATGGTTTTTATGATTTTTTGGGGTTTTTATGGTTTTGGGTTCTTTTAATTTTTTTTAATGTTTGTTAATGTTTTTTGGTTTTTATATGGTTAATGTGTTTTTAGAATTTTAATGTTTTTTTATCAGCTTTCATTGTTTAAGAGGTTATGTTTTTATAAATTTTTAGGTATTTGTTATGATTTTTATGTTTTATTAGGGGTTTTATGATTTTAAGTGTTTTAGTGTTTTTTTAGTATTTAGGTGTGTTTAGTATTTTTAGGATTTTCTAGGTTTTCTAAGGGTTTTATGTTTTTTATGTTTTTAAGGTTTTATATGATTTTTTCAGGGTTTTTAAATTTATTTATTTTATAGAGATTTTGATAGATTTTTTAGGATTTTTGTGGGTTTTTATGGCTGTATGGATTTTAGGGTTTTAGGTTTTTTATGTTTGTTGGGTTTTTATGGGGTTTTTTTGGATTTTTATGTGTTTTTTGAGTTTTTAGGGGTTATAAAATATTTTTTACTTTTAAAAAACAATTAGTGGTTTAAATGGTTTTGATAGTTTTTAGGGTTTTTAGGCGTTTAGGGATTTTATGGATTTTAGTGTTTTTTGGGTTTTTAGAAACATTTAGGGTATTTTGGGTTTTTATCATTTTTTACACTTTTAGATCTTTTATGTTTTTATGGTTTTTAATGTTTTGTTAATTTTTTATAGGTTTGTAGGGTGTTTTAAATTTTTTGTGATTTATAGGAATTTTTTTGGATTAATACGTCTTTTTAGTGGGTTTAATTTGATTTGAGGTTTTTAAGGTTTTATTATGGATATTTGGTTTTTCTAGGATTTCGAGGATTTCTAGGGTTTTTTGTGGTTTTTTAGGGTTTTTTTGGGTTTTTGGGTTATTATGGATATTTTCGGTTTTATTAATTTTTTTGGATTTTTTTCGTTTTTTATAGGTTTTTAGGGTTTTTTAATTTTCTTAGGGTTTAAATGGTTTTTCGAGTTTATAGTGATTTCTTAATGATTTTATTGAATTTTAGGAACTTTTATGGTTTTTAGGGGTTTTAATGGGTTTTAGGTGGTTTTAGTGTATTTTTATGGTTTTATGGTTTTTAGCATTTTTATTTTTTTATATATTTTTAGGGTTTTTAGGTTTTATGGTTTTCTTATAATTTTTCAACATTTGTAGTGTTTTAACATTTTTATAGATTTTTCGAGCTTCTAGAATTTTTTCAAGTTGTGTAGGGCTTTCTAGATTTTTAGGGGATTTAGGGTTTTTAGAATATTTTGGTGTATTTTTGGTTTTACCATTTTAGGTTTTTAGGAATTTAAGGTTTTTTAATTTTTTTAAGGATTTCTTATGTTTTTTCTTGGTTTTTATGGGTTTTTAGGTTTTTAGGGAATTTTGGGATTTTTTATGATTGTTATTGTTTTTAGGGTTTTTATGGATTTTTATGGTATTCGGGTTTTTTGGTGTATGGGTTTTGAGGGATTTTTGAGTTTTTTATGGTTTTAACTGTCTTTAGAGTTTTTTTTAACATTTTTAGTGTTTTTATTTTGTTATAAGGGTTTTTATGTGTTCTTATAGTTTTTAATTCTTTTAGGGGATTTATAATATTTATTGTGTTTTTGGATTTTTTAAGACATTTTGGGTTTTATGGTTTTTAGAATTTTTATGGTTTTTAATGTTTTTAAAGTATTTAGTCTTTTAAGGTATTCATAGGGCTTTCAGGGTTTTAGGGTTTTTTGGTTTGTAAAGATATTTTTGGATTGTTAGGGTTTTAGGGGTTGTATGGGTTTTTATGATTTGTGGGGGGGGGGTAAGGCTTTTTGTTTTTTTGGGTATTTATTTTTTTGAGTTTTTATATTTTTATGTGTTTTTAGGAATTTAAGGTTTTTATATGAATTTTTAGGGTTTGTAGGATTTTTTACATATTTATTTATTATTAAGGATTTTAGAATTTTTATGTTTCTAGTGATTTTAAGGATTTTGAGAGTTTTGAGGGTTTTTTATCATTTTATGGTTTTTTTTATATTTAGAGATTTTTTATTTTTTTGGGTTTTATGGTTTTTTAGTTTTTTTTAAAGTTTTTATAGTTTAAAAAGGATTTTAGAGTTATTAGTAGTTTTTAAGGGTTTTTATGGTATTTTGGATTTTTTAAATTTTAGGGGTATTACAGTTGTATGGACTTATAGGGGTTTTATATTCTTTTAATGGGTTTGTTGGTGTTTTAGCAATCTGTAGGTTTTTGGGGAATTTATGTGATTTTACGTTTTCAATGATTTCAAGGTTTTTTACATTTTTAGGAATATTGGGATTTTTAATTATTTTTATGTGTTTTTAGGGGTTTTAGCGATTTTTAGGGGGTTTATTGGTATTTTTAGGTTTTCAAGGTTTCATAAGTATTTTAATATTTTTTGGGTTTTTAGGGGTTTGATGTGTTTTTAGGTTTTTAATGTTTTATTAGTTTTTTTGTAGAATTTTAGAGTTTGTAAGTTTTTAGAGATTTTTAGGGGGTTTTAGATTATTTGGGGGGGGGGGGTTAGGGATTTTGATAGTTTTTAAGGGTATTAACATTTTTAAGGGATTTTATTTTTTGGGTTTCAAGAGTGTTTAGTATTTTTTGGGTTTTATATATTTTTTTGTTTTTTTTGTTTTTTCATAGTTTTTTGGGTATTTAGGATTACTAGTTCTTTTTCCATTTATTATATTTTATTGGGGGTTTAATTATTTTTAGGTTTTTAGGTTTTTATGTTTTTCGTCGCTTTTTTAGTGTTTTTACATTTTTATATATTTTAGAGCTTTTTAGGATTTTTATGGGTTTTTAGGGTTTTATGGTTTTTTGTGTTTTTAGGGGTTTCTTAGTTTTTTAGGGTTTTTATGGTTTTTTCACTTTTATTTAAGTGTTTAGGGTTTTAATGGGATTTTATAGTTTTAGTGGTTTTTAAGGATTTAATAGGATTTAATAGTTTTTAGTTTTTTTAGTGATTTATGGGTTTTTTTTTATTTTTACGATTTTAGGGGAATTTATGGATTTTAGGATTTTCGGGTTTTTTTGGGTTTTTAGGGTATTAAGAATTTTTTAGGTTTTTTACTGGTTTTATGTGTTTTTGGGTTTTTAGTGTTTTCTTCATGTTTTCAAGGTTTTTTTTTATTTTTTTGGTTTATGGAATTTTTAATGTTTTTAGGTTTTTTTATTTTTACGATTTTTAGTGATTTTGTTGGTATTGAGGGGTTTTTTTTTCTGTTTTTTGCATTTTTTAGGTTTTTTAGGGTGTTTATAATTTTTTAGGCTTTCTAGGGTTTGTGAGTGTTTTCTGGGTTTTAAGGTTTTCTTAGGGGTTTTCATGTTTTTTAAGGGTGTTTATGTTTTTAGGGATTTTTATGGATACCTAATGATTTTTATGGTTTTTATGGCTCTTAGGAATTTTTTGGTTTCGTAGAAATTTTTAATGATTTTATGGTTTTTTGGTTTTTTTGTTTTTTAAGGGTTTTCTTGAAATTTTTAAGCATTTTATGGTTTTTAGAGATTTTTAACATTTTTGGGGTTAAAAGGAATTTACATTTTTTAGTTTTTTTATGGTTTTTTCATTTTTATTGTTTGTTTTGAGAGTTAGGGGATTTTATGGATTATAGGGTTTAGGTTTTTAAGGGGTTTTTAGTGATTTATCATTTTTAGGTATTTTAGAGGTTTCAAGTGTTTTTTATATTTTTATGTTTTTCTTTGGGTTTTTTAGTGTTTTTAGAAATTTTTAGGTTTTGGGGTATTTTTAGTGCTTTTTTAGTATTTATATGGTTTTTAAGGGTTTTTGTGATTTTGATGGATTTAAAGGGGTTTAGGGTTTCTAAAGGTTTTAGGGTTTTTTGGGGGGTTTTACTGAGTTTAAAGGTTTTTTAGGTTTTATTGAGTTTTTAAATGTTTTTTAGGGTTTAAAGGGATTTTATAGTTTTTGGTAGTTTTTTATTTTTTTACGGGGTTTTAAGGTATTTATGGGTTTTTATGGTTTCTAGGGTTTTTAGGGTTTTTAGAGATTTTTATCATTTCTTAGGTTTTTTGGCCTTTTAAGGGTTTTATATTTTTAATGTTTTCTGAGTGTTTTTAGGATTTTGACTTTTTTATGGGTTTAGGGATTTTTAGGGATTTTTTATATTTGTTATAGTTATTTTTGGTTTTTGGGATTTTGATAGTTTTTATGGTTATTAGGGAATTTTGGGGTTTTAAGTTTTTTTAGGATTTTTGGTTTTTTTTTATTTTTTATAGTTCTTTTGGTTTTTTAGATATTTTAAATAAATTAGTGGTTTAAAGGGTTTTTATTATATTTAGTGAGTATTTAGTGAGTATTTAGGGTTTTTATGGGTTTTAGGGGTTTTTAAAATTTTTAGGTTTCTTAAGGATTTTTATGAGTTTTTTGTGTATTTAGGGATTAAATGGGTTTTAGAGTTTTTATGGTTTTGGGTTTTTAAGGGGTCATAGTTTTTTTAATATTTCTAAGGGTTTATGGCTTTTATGATTTTTTAGGGTTTTTGTGGGACTTTTTTTATTTTCAGGCTTTTTAGCATGGTATTCGTTTTTAGGGGTTTTAAGTGTTTTTAGTTTTTTAATGTTTTCTTTGGGGGTTTTCAGGATTTTTATTTTTTTTATATTTTTAAGGATTTTTGGGATTTTTATGGTTATATGGTTATTTTTTGTTTCTATGTATTTTGAAGTTTTTAGGGTTTTTTGGGGTTTTTTTTTGTTTTTAGCATTTTTTATGATTTTAGTTTTATTATATTTTTTAATTATTATGATTTTAGTAGGTTTTTATAAGAAATTTAAGATTTTAGGTATTTTTAATTGTTTTTAGTATTTTTATGGTTTATAGGATTTTTTAGGGATTTTAAGGGTTTTTAGGATGTTTTAGGGTTTTTAAGGATTTAATATTTTTTTTGAGATTATTTTGAATTTTTTAGAGTTTCATTTTTTTAGTTTCAAATTTTTTTATGTGTTTAAAGGGTTTTTAGAGGTTTTAGTGGATATTTTGGGTTTTTAGGATTTCTATAGTTTTTATGGGTTTTAGGTTTTTAGGGGTTTACAGTCTTTTTTGGGGGAGTTACATTTTTTTGGGTTTTAGGGGTTTTAAGTTTTGTTTAGTTTGTAAGGTTTTCATAATGTTTTTAGGTTTTTTGGGTGGTTTTATGTTTTTAGGTGTTTATAGGGATTTATAAGTTTTTTTGTTTGTTAGAGTTTCTATGTATTTTGATTGTTTTTATGGGTTTTAAGGATTTTTAGGTTTTTTGGGGTTTTTAAGTGTTTTTTGATTTTAAAGCTATACATTGGGGTATTTCTTGTTTTCAGGGGTTTATAAATTTTGGATATTTTTAGTTTTTTCTAAATATTTGTATGGTTTTTTGGGTTTTTATAATTTTGAGGGTTTTATGGTTATTTTTTGAAATTTTAGGTTTTTTCTGTTTTTTTGGTTTTTTAGGGATTTTTTTAAGTTTTTAGGTTTTAATGTTTTTTAGGGGCTTTTAATGTTTTTTGTGTCATAAATGTTTTTTAGTGTTTTCTGTGTATATTTAGAGTTTTAATGGGTATTTTTTTTACTAGGTTTTAGGTTTTTAGGTTTTTTTAGGTTTTTTGGATTTTTAGGTCTTTTATTATTTTTACCGTTTTTATGGGTTTTATATGTTTTTTAGTTTTTAATGTTTTCATATGGTTTGTTAAGTTTTTAGGGATTTTAAGGGATTTTTTTTTTGAATTTTTATGGTTTTTAGTAATTTTGAGGGGTTTAGGGTTTTATGTTTTTTAGGGTTTTTTATTTTTTAAGAGTTTTATGGGTTTTTTGGTTTTTTAATTTTTTTAGGGGTTTAAAGGGTGTATAGAAATTTTAGTGGGTTTTCAGTTATTATGCATTTTTAGGGTTTCATAGGAATGATTTGGGTTTGTAGTGGTTTTAGGGTTTTGGGGTTTTGGGTTATTTTTAGGTTTTTTAGTTTTTTTCATGTAAAATATATTAGTATTAAAATTAAAAATTAATTAAAAACAAATTCAACTGAAGGGGAAAATTATTTTGACCCCAAAGAATCTCCAAGACCAACCAGTACCAAAGAAAAAAGGAAGGCACCCAAACAGACCAAGTAGTCAAGGAAACTGAAATACACAAGAACCTCGTGATACCCTCCAGTCAGCATCTAATTGAAAAACACCCACACCAAGCACCATCATCACTCAGACACAACAACACACCCACTAAGGTAGTGGTAGACAAACTCAAAGCAATGTTTCATCCAACATCAGTGCCCAAACCCATAATCCAATGCCTCCATCCAACCATCAGTAGCACACAAGCCAATAAAGAAACCATCCAATATCCAAAATCACATGAGCCCATTATATGAGACCCACTGATTTAGCAGATGAAAACACAAAAAATCCTAGAAAGGATATTCCAAGACATTGAAAAGTAACAAAACCAAGAGCATCGAAGAAATCCTAAGGAAAAAAAGATCCATGCCCAAAAGCAATGAACAATAACCCAAGAAACCCCTACACAAACTCATTCACACACCAATTCAAAGATTTTTTTTAGGTTTTTAGGGGTTTTAAGTGTTTTTTGGGTTTTTAGGTTTTCTTATAGAATTTAAATGATTTTAGGGTTTTTATGTTTTGTGGGGACTTTATGGTTTTTATGATTTCATGGTTTTGAAGTCTTGTTTTTTGAGATTTTTAAGATTTTTAGGGGTTTTAGTTTTTTTATCGTTTTATATGTTTTTATTGTTTATATGTTTTTTACTTTTTTCATGTTTTCATAGGGTTTTATGAATTTTTATG
Organism: Viscum album; assembly: GCA_963277665.1. Lineage (NCBI taxonomy): Eukaryota > Viridiplantae > Streptophyta > Magnoliopsida > Santalales > Viscaceae > Viscum > Viscum album. The sequence continues at coordinate 396,321,877 of OY728157.1, forward strand.
TTTTAGGGAATTTTAGGGATTTATTTGGATTTTTATGGTTTTTATGGATTTTAGGGCTTCTGAGGGTTGTTGGGGGTTTTTAGGATTTTTTTAGTTTTATGGTTTTTTTATGTTTTTAGTTCTTTTTTTAAAATTTTAGTGGTATTAAATTTTTAGGGTTTTTAGGTTTTTAGGGTTTTTACCATTTTAGTGGTTTAATGTTTTATTAGAGTTTTTAGTGGTTTTATGGGTTTTTGGGTTTTTTTGGAGTTTTTAGGGGGTTTTAAATTTTAGATGTTTCTTGGTTTTTAGGGGTTTTACCTTTTTATCGTTCTTAGAGGTTTTATGTATTTTTTGTTTTTTAAGGGTTCATATGTTTTTTCAGGGTTTTAGGGTTTTTTATGTTTTTATGAAATTTTTGGGATTGTTTTTTTATTTTTGTTGATTCATTTTTTGGATTTTGTGGGGTTTTTTTTTGCTTTTCAGGTTTTTTTATTTTTTGAGAGTTCTTATCATTTTTAAGCATTTTCTGGGTTTTAAATTTTTTTTGGTTTTTAAGGGTTTATTATAGTTTTTTCAGGGTTTTTTGTCTCTTTGAAATCATTTGGGATTTTAGGGATTTTTTATATTTTTATGGTTTTTTAGTGTATTATGGATTTTGAGGGGTTTTAGGGTATTAAGGGGTTTTATTTTTTTCGAGTTTTTTAGGGTTTTATGATTATTTATAGTTTCTAATATTTTTAGGGGTTAAAAGGGTTTTTAATGTTTTTAGTGGTTTTAGAGTTCATTTTTCATTATAAGGGGTTTATGTGTTATAATTTTTTTAGGGGTTTTAGGGTTATTTATATCTTTATGGTATTTAAGGGGTTTTTTGAATTTTTGTGTTTCTTAGGTTTTTTGGGGTTTCAAGTTCTTTGAGGTTCATTTGGATTTCTTTTTTAATTTCAGGTTTTTCGTGATTTTTCTGTTTGTAGGGATTTTTAATTAATTTTAGGATTTTTATGTTTTTAATGGTTTTTAGGTAATTTTAGGTTTTTTAGTGTTTTTAGGGTTTTTATATTTTTTAGGGTTTTTATTACTTTTTATATTTTTTAGGGGGGTTTTAGTGTTTTTTGGTTTTTATAGTTTTCTTATGGTTTTCAAGTGTTCTTACTGTTTTTTAGGATTTTAGTGATTTTTAGGGCCATTTGGGTTTATGGTATTTTATGGTTTTTAGGTATTTTTAGAGTTTTTAGGGTTTTTTGTATTTTTTGTGTTTTTTAGTGGTCTTAAGGGTTTAAATTTTTCTTTTTTTTATTTTTGGATGTTTTTAGGATTTTTTGGGTTTTTAATGGTTTTAGGGGTTTTATGGTTCTAGTGGTTTTTAGTGTATTTTAGGGGTTTTTATGGTTTTAATAGTTTCTTAGGTTACAATAAAATATTTTACTTTTTCCAATAGAAATTTATTGACATATAATATATTATTTGGTCGAAATTTTTTATTCCAACATATAATAAGTTTTATTGGTATAAATTTTGACTACCAAGGCTTTTTTTACTAACATATATATCTGTTAATATCGAGGGTTCAATACCAAAAAATCTTTTACCAATGGTTATATTTGTTTCTATATGATACTAATAGAATTTTTTTTCCAAAACATGAATCTATTATTAATAATTATTATTACCAAGAAATATATTCCCATCAATAAAATTTTTACAACAGTCCATAAAATTACATCAAATATTTGATCAATAACCAATTAAGGGAAACCAAATGTTTTATAAAAAATATTATTTTTATTACCATTGTCAATATATATTTATAGGAGTTATATTAAAAATATCCCAGTAATTTATTTCATTTTTCATGTTTTCCAAATTTTTATACTCTTTATATTTTTTAATGTTGTTTGATTAATCATCATCTAAATATAATTTATAAAAAAAATCATTAAGATATTTAATATATTTACATATATAATTTATAGCCCATATATACATGATAATTTATTTTTTATATTTAAATTTTGTAAACACAATTAAAATAAAAATAAATTCAAAAAATAAATTAATTAAATTTAATAATTAAAAATGATAATAATCAATTTGTTAATATTATTCCATTAATAATAATATTTTCTATAATGAAATTATTCATAAATATATTTAGTATATTTCTAATTTAAAATATTAAATGATATTTTTTATTTTTTATTTTATTTATTTGATTTTAATATTAAAAAAATTGTCCCCTGCCATTCGACTGTAGACCCCAATGCGTCCCTAACCCCGACGAATCTGCCCCACACTATCTAGGATTCACTGCACCACATCCAATCCATTCTCACTCCCATAAAATCTCCCCACGATCCAAAATTGTCTAGAAGGGTATCCATTCGACATAAAATCCAATCTGTTTCGGTGCCCTACAAGGTATCATGGAAACCATAAATGCTCTACTTATTGTTAATCTCTTTCCACTTCCTACTACATTTCTCATCGTCGGCTCATAGATTTTTTTCATTTAGATCATATTATATCCTCTTCACTATTTCCAGAAATATTAATTTGTTTTGTGTCTCTCTCTCCCTATATTCTACTATACCAAATGTAGTTTTAATCATACCTGACAATTTCATCTATTTCCCTAAAAATCACGAAACAAATAAAAAATTAATATTCAATTTTAGTTTGTTTTATTTTTATGGTTACATGGACTCATATTTTACATACATTAAACTATCCTCTACGACACAAGTATGTCTTACTCTATGATACAAAAACAAAAAAGTCTTCAACCTTCTCCAAATATCTTTTTATAGAGTTTGGAAACAAAAACAGATCAACCACTTTCAATCTTGGAAAAGGGGTTGATAATGAAGTTGTATATTTAGGTTTTGTGGGATATCCTTTTACCCTTTAATAATTTTGGGTATATTGTAGTTTATCAAAGAATTTCAAAAAGATAACAAGACTAATTTTATCATCCAAAGGTAAGAAAAATCAATTTATTTTAGATACCACATGATTAAATAAATTTTTTAATCAAGTTTTCACATTATTGATGTATTATTTAAAACAAATATCATTTCATTCTCTTACAGAAGGACTGTGGTTCTATTAATATCTATCTTGTGGTTTCCATGATTCTTGAAGGTTCTCTAAAAAAAATTAAAAAATCACCACCTACATGTCCCTGTACAACTAGTACCAAGCCAACAGTAAAGCATTTGTGGTCCAAATCTTCGACACATGGGCTAAAAAGCTCAACACACTCTTCGTTCAATAGTTCATCCTACCATACCAAATGGAGATTGTGGAGGCAGTTAAATAGACTCATCCTAACCTTCTCAATTCCAATGTAAGGCGTCCATCCCATAGTATTTAAAAAAAGTTTTTCTTCATGATTATTCATTGTTTTGTTATGTTATGACTCCTATCACTGGTTTATTGTGGTTCTTTGTGGTGGAGTGCTGTTTCTAATTACATATTATTCTTTATAGAGTGTTTTTATCTAGTTGATAAAAAACATATAGGTGGACTAAGGCCTCATGATCTTGATACTTCTAGATTATAAATTTAGCTGGAGATTGGATGTGTCTTGATGAGCATTACTGGAAATGCTGTAAAATTCACTAGAAGAAACATAAGTTTCACTTAGTAGGATGTTAATATTACATATCATACTCACATTAATGGTATGTAAATTAATTCTATCATCATGTGACTTAAATATTTGTGTTTTAGCTAGATTGATTTTCTCAGTTATGTATTTACCTGATATCTTATTATACTCTTTAAACAAATTTTTTTAATGTGATAGTATTTTGATATTATTAAATGGTAATTTTTAATGAGACAAGAATATCATTCACCTCATGAATTGGTTTTAACCACATGAGAGCTATGTTGACCATCATCACGATATTTAAAGAACGTCCATAAAAGGGTGTGTTTTGAAATTGAATAGTCTCAAACATGAATTCCATAATTTGCATGGTAGTTTGGAAACAATAATTCAGCTAGAGAGAACTACTTTCATAAATGAAAATGTCCAAGATGTGATTCACTAGATTCATAACATAGTTTTATTTTTATATATTCTCTTTGGGTAATGACAAATAAATACCCTAGAATCCACACACACCTAAAAATTTCAATCAACCTTTTTTGGTTTTAGCTTCTCTTTCTATAAAACATTCTTTTATAAACCTATAATTTATCCGATTTTAGATGTTGATATGCAATAACTATTCAAGTACTTTATGCATTGTACAGTATTATATATTTTTAATATCATAGTAGACTGTTATTCATTAATATCATATTAATAATGTTCTTCATTAATACTCGTGTAATTTTGTGGTAAATTATCAATAGATTTTAATTTTATATTTTTTTGTTATATATATCTTAGGAATCAAGTAGAAATTTTTTGAGAATTATACCTTGGACTCTACAAGTCATCATATTTTTATGTTTTTAGTGTTTCACCCATAGAACATTGACAATAGTGTTCAAGTTAGTTACTAGTTGGATTTTATTTTATTCCCTCTAATTGAACATAAATTATTTTTGTAGGTAAATTTCTTTATTAATTTCCTATTAGGGTCCATTAAAATCATATATTTTATTTTTCTTTTCATTAAAATGATTTTTTCAATTAGATATAATTTCTTTTTCAAATTTTTATACTCACTCATATACCACTTCATCAATACAAATTGATTATTTGATGAATCTATTGAGATAATTGATTTCACTAATGTAGTTCCATTTCCATTACGATTCAGTATTGTGTCATACATTAATCAGCCATCAATTGGTGTGGTGTCTAGGTAGATATTAAATTTATTTTGGGTGTAATCTTTTGCAGTGCCATCATTTGTTTTTATGGAAATTATGAATTGTAACCATACATAGGATCCACATTTACACATGTATTTCTTTGTTGAATTTATTTACATTTTATTATGGTTAAACCTTATCACAATGAGAAAATATATCAAATTAAGTTATTCCTTAGAAAACTATAACTACTAATATCTTATAAACAATTCCAATAGGCACCCCAACTAGGAGAAATGGTCCTCCTTAATAACCAGTATTGTACAGTGCATATAGATCTTTGAGGTGAAAAAATTTGAAATTGTTTAATTGCACGCCCATACATGCATGGTTTGAAATTGATAATTTTGAGTCCAACAAGATTCCAAGAGTGAATACCATTTATATCTATAAAAAGTAATTGAAACTTCCTAATGGAAGGAAACAAAATCGTGGTGTTCAAGTAGAAGAAGTTCCCAATGATAATTATGGTTTCCAAGAGTATGTGGATGAAGATACAAGTAATAGATCACGATCAGTTTCAGGAATATCTAACTCTAAGAGTTACGTTCAGTTTGGTGGTATTTAAGTAATCAATTTGACAAGTTGGGAATATGTTTTTTAATTTTATACTACCCCTTTTTGTCTATTGAACTCATGGACGAACAATTTTTTATATGGTGAAAATTGGATATCAAGAATATATTTCTAAGAGGATTATATTTTTTTTTGACAATCATTCTTGATCATAAATATTTGCAATGTAGGCATTGCTAATTTCCATAATAATTTCTAAAAAATGTATTTTACAACATAGATGGTTATAAGGGGAGCTTCTGTAACTCTAAAGAATGAAATGAATGTTGTGGGTTATTCTTTATTAGAAAAATTTGAGGTTTTCAATAAAATTTTTCTTTCCATTGGATTTTTTAACTGAATGACTATTTTTATTTCATGGTTAAACCATAGCAATGTAGTTATAATTTTTTTGAATTTGACTATGTGTTCTAGGCATAGGTATGAAGACTTCATTAATTCTTGAAACTTTTGTTATATATCATTTAGGTTTTCCATGTTATTCTTGTTTAGATGTTTTCACTAATATAAATGGGTGATTTTTCAATTTTATTTGTTGTTTTTTAGGTTTTCATTTGGAATGATATTGAAAAATATAATCCATATTTTAACAATTCTTACACTAAAGGATAGCCTCCACAATTTTTTATTTCCTAGTATTATAATGTAGATAATTCAAAGATATATTTAGGGTAATCTCTTTTTAGTGTAATTTGAAGTTTATAACTAAAAATAATAAAAAAAACTTTGATCCATTTTTTACTAGAGAGTTTTTTTGTGTATTTTTGTACTGAGGAAATAAATGTTAAGTTTATTTTTGGGTTTTATCCTTTTATATTTTTCTTCATTCAGGAAAAAACTGATAAATCATTAATATAAAATGAAAATCTTGTTAAATGGTTTTCCCAATTTATCATATTAAAACCTGTATAGTTTATATGCAATGGTTTTTGAAATAAAAACTTCCAAAAATGGATTACACTTCACTTTAAGTGATGTATATTGAGATAGGATTTTATTAATCACTTAATTTCTTTTAAGACCATCTATTAGATCTTTTTCTCATTCTGATATAGAAGCATTACCCTACAGTTCATTTTTAATTGTTTTTTTCATAAATTTATTGAACTACATACAAGATTATGTGATTGGTATTAGACCTTTGATGGATATTATTATTCATGTGGAAAATAAATTACCAACATGACCACTACTATTTCCAAATTTCAAGCAGACAACTTTGGGGGAATGTTTTCCCTAAATGTTTTTATATACATTTTTTCATTAAAATTTCATAGCTTTGAATTATGAAATTTTGTTCATTGATTTTGTGGAAGGTGAACCTTTATATAGGGAAAAACAAGAGATTTTTCTTATGCATCTACATCCATAAAGACTATATAAGAAATTTAATTAGTGGATAAAAATGTTTCATTTAATGGACTCTTCACAGATTTCACAGGTAGTCTCTACAATTTCTAGGTATCGAGCACTCATAAGGAGTGTCACAACTTTTTAAGTTGGACTCTTTCACCTATTTCATAGGAATCCTTCACAATTTAAATGTATTGAATTCTCAAAATGAGTCTCAAAAAGGTATATTTCGTATATTACAAGAATTTTATTACTGGATAAACATTGTTGGATTTCATGGACTCTTACAAAAAATAATGAGGTGCTCTTTAATGTGCCCATTTTTTTAGAATATGAAACCATTAATTGGTTTAATTATATTTTTATTTAGAGGTGGATACAATCATTTTTTTAGATTTTATTTTTTTGTATCGTTTTTTATTATGTAACATTCATATACTAATTATGAAATTCATACAGATACCTATGTCTATGATTCATGATTACACATGCCATACGGATATTGTTAGCTATAGATGATCGTTGTGATATTGTTCATGTTATGATTGAGTGAATTGAAATATTAAATCATGCCTCTAGTGTGAACCATTATAGTGATAGTTTATGTGAGATACATAAGTTTCATATGGTATATGATAGAGATGTATTGAGGCCTTTAGTTCATAAGGTTGTTAATACCCAGTATCCATCACTTGGTCAATATGAGGCTAATAAGATTGAATTAGTAGAGGAACGTTTCACTATTATTTTTTAAGTTGAGAGGAAAATGTTTATAATTCATTCATTATGATGTGTGAAGCACATAGGACTACTACTAGAATATTTTTAATAGAGATACTTTAATATGAGGAAATTAAAACTTATGCTGATGTTCTGAATGTGGTTCAGTATTCTGTATTAGTTTTGAAAGAATTATCTGATGAATATGATGTTGAAATCATATTGAATATCCTTTGAGTAAACATATAGGGATTTCTAACCTACTGCTCTAAATACTTCAGGTCCCTCATAGGATGATATTGAGAACCAGTGGATGTATTTCATTTGGAGATAACGTTTTCATCAGATGTTTTGACATTCTAGAGGTTAGGGAAATTTAATAACATGTTTAAAAGGTATAAATTTTAATTCATGATAAACATTAATTTATATTTCAAGTGATGAATCTCATTGTTTGACTCTTGGGGATCATCCTTTTCTTTCATTGGCATGTGTTATGGTGTTCTTCTTCTTGATTTTGTGATTTTACAATCTTATTAATTTAGTTGAATATATATTCTAACTTCTGAGGAAGATGCAGCCTCAGGGTTGCTATTTGGAAATATATTCTGGGCATTTCTATTGTGTTATAGGTATATTCTAGTGCTTGGCTTGAAAAACTAGGATTCGAAGGTGTATTTTGGTTACAATATTTTTAAATGATCTAGTATTTTTACAGGAACGTTTTATGGATTGCATTACATGGTGTCACATGTGCATGGAATTCCATTCAATTCATGGGATGATGAATCTAATTATAGTGTTTCATTTTTACTTTTTATATTTTATTTTTATTCTTCTTTGAAGATGAGGTTAGTTATGTATGTGGGACCCAATCCTATCATTCATATAGTTTTTATTCTTTTTTAATAAAATGAGGCTAAAGTCTTGGTAATCTGTCTCAAAATTATTCTTAGAAGTAGAAATTTCTAGTCCCTTTTTATGAAGTGTTTCAAAAAGATAAATGATTCCAAGAATTGATTCATTTTGAGTACCAATTCATGAGACATCAATAGTGATGAAGAAAAATGATGACAATAAAAATAATTATTTATAATTATATTTATTTATATTTTGGTGTTAATTGATGTAGATTTCTTACACAGATTTGTGGGTGTTCTCTTTGGTTGTTTCTTATGTAGATATTGGAAATTAAGGTTTGAAATATATGCAACTTAAGGCTTATCACTCATACAATAGTTGTTTTTATTTCATTCTTATAGGCACTAGAGTTCGCTAATTTTTTAGTATACTCTTTGGTTATGTGTGGGGAAAAACATGGAGCTAAAGGCTACAGTATTGAAGCGACATGAGGTTTATCAATGGAGCTGGAGCTAGCTTGCGGGTCCTAGGGCACATATGGGTTACCGGTTCCTACTAGCCCTGGTGCGGAGCAGGCTCACTGGCATGGATAGGGTGGTGTAGGATATAGCTCACTAACATGGATGGGTCACTAGTATTGGTTGAGGGGGTTGGGGATGCGGGTTGGTGGGGGTGTGTGATATATCCGGTTGGGGGTGGATCTTGTTTTTTGTAGTTATTTTCTTTGTAAAAAAACTAATTATTAATATAATTATTTTTTTTCTAATTTTTAATATTTGTGAATATAAAATTCTATTTAATAATTAAATAGATATATTATATATTAAAAATTAATTAATATAATATGAAATTATATTAAAAATAAAAATTTATAGTTATTATTCAATTGTAATTTATAAATAGATTTTATTTGTTGGTAATATTATTAGCAACATAAAAAATTGTCATTATAAACCATTGCTAAAAATTTTAATGGACATATATATTATATATTAGTATAATTATAATTGTAACAATAATTTTTTATATGTCTCAAAAAAATTAATCAACAGAGTTTTTACCTACAGTTTGGTGACAGGGACATATATGTAGGTAAAACGTTTTACTAACATTAAATGTACTTTTACCAATATATATGTCTCCATTGGAAAAACTGAATTATTTTGTTGTGGGGTTTATGTAATTTTAAGAGTTCTTGTGTTGATAAGGTTTTAATAAGGGTATTCAATGGGTTTGGGTGATTTTTTACGTTTTTAGGAATTTTTATGGATTTTTTTAGGATTTTATATTTTTTAGGATTTTTAGGTATTTCAAGGGGTTTTAGGGTTTTTAGGGTTTTTAGAGTTTTTATCATTTGTTACATTTTTAAATTTTTTAAGTATTATAATTTTTTAAGGTTTCATTTGAGTTTTTTAGTGTTTTAGCAGTTTTGAAATTTTGGTAATTTTAATGCCTTTTTTGGAATTTTATAGTTTTAGGGATTTTTTTGGTTTTTAGGGTATTTGATGTTTTTAGTGGTTTTATGATTTTTTTGGTTTTTATGTGTTTTTCGATGTTTTTTGGGGATTTTAATGATTTTTAGAGTTTTTTTTAATTTTTTTTGGAGTTAAAATGGTTTGTAGAGTTTTTATTGCATTCTAGGGTTTTATGGGTTTTTACACTAGTGTAGAAAATGTTTTTTACGTCGGTTATTTTTAATTTTTTACGTCGGTTTCTAGCCGACGTTAATACGTGCGACGTTATAAATAAGGTTTTTGACGTCGGTTATTTAAAAACCGACGTCAAAAACATAAAATCGCGATGTTTATCACGCCGGTTATTTTAGAACCGACGTGATAAAGGGCCTGCAGAATGGTTTATCACATCAGTTATTTTAGAACCGACGTGATAAACGGCCTGGACAATGGTTTATCACGTCGGTTCTTAAACAACCGACGTGAGAAATAGGGGCGAGGGGGTTTATTAAGTCGGTTCTATATGAACCGACGTGATAAACTGGGGTGAGGGCGGTTTATCACGTCCGTTCTATAAGAACCGACGTGATAAACCGGGCTGAGCGTGGATTATCACGTCGGTTCATATAAAACCGACGTGAAAACCAAGGGGAGGGGGGTTTATCACGTCGGTTATTCAATAACCGACGTGATAAACCATTCTCCAGGCCCTTTAGCATGTCGGTTATTAAATAACCGACGTGATAAACCATTATCTAAGCCTTTTATCACATCAGTTATTAAATAACCGACGTGATAAACCATTCTGCAGACCTTTTATCACGTCGGTTATTAAATAACCGATGTGATAATATATTTTCCAGGAATTTTATCACGTCGGTTATTAAATAACCGACGTGATAAACCCAATTTTTTTTTAAAAAAGAATGCAGTGATCTTCTCTCCACTAGAATCAACCAGAAAACAAATCAAGAAATCGTACCACAAAAACAGAAGTACATCATAATTAAGCATGTACATAGATAACATATAAAACTTACCCACTAGACAACATCCACCCTCATTTATACCCCATGGACAGCCCTCCCCCACCCCGTTGGAGCCCTCACCCTCATGTATACCCCCTGGACAGCCATCCCCCACCCCATTGGAGCTCCCACCCTCATGTATACACCTTGGACAACCCTCCCCCACCCCATTGGATCCCGCACCACACTCCAATAATGTATACCCACCCCTCGACAACCCCCACCCACCAGAACAGCACCGCCTCACCCCCTCACCCCACTTGACAGCCCCCACCACACCCCTGGATAGCCCCAAAAACCCCTAGACAACCCCCCCTACCACCACTGGACAGCACTCCCACACCCCTGGACCGGCTTCCCACACCCCTGGACATCCCTGCCACCCCCCAGGACTATCCTCCTACCCCACCGGATAGCCCTCCCAGACCGCTGGACACCCCCAACCCCACTAAACACACCCCCACACCCTTGGAACCCCTCCCCCACAGACCCAAATCCATACCAGAAGAACCATCAAAAGTAGACCAAAACAAGAAGTAGAGCAAAATTAAACATTCACTTATATAACATTCAAAACTTACACTGTCAACTTCAAAAAAAAACTAAATCAAACCTAAACATCTACCAAATACACAATTAAAATGACAATATTCAAAATTACATTTTACATTACAAACAACTAAAATTCAATCAAACCTGTAAAATAATTTGACCACTCCACTTGTACGTGTTTGATGTCTTCAGCAGCATAGGGTTGAGGGTCATCAAAAAGCTACAAATGAAAAAGAAGATAGTTAACATGTATAATGAATAAATCAAATTGAAATATTATGGAAAAGTTTAAGAGGAAATCGTACCAGGTCAAAATTTACAACTTTTCCAGTAGTTATTATTTCATACATAAATCTTAACATAAAATATCCACATTCGATGAGGCCTTGTTGTTCATGACAATTCTGTTTTGAATGAGTGTAAATTCAATATATTATTTTTATGTAAGATATCAAAAAGTACAAATTATAAATGGAAATTTACCTTCGCATTTACATATTTGATCTTTGCATTTCTTTTCTTTGTGTTTTTTCGAAAGTAGACCCATGCACTGTTAGAAAATAATACGAATAGGGTAAATTTAAAATTCATTATAATATATAAAACTATTAAGAAATTGAAACTTACTTTTCCAATATATTCTTAAAACATTCTCGCACATCACCATGAACAGAGCATATTCAATAAAGAGCTTTCTCCCTTGGGAAAAAAATCCCTAACATCCAATGATCACTGATAAAAGGAAATTTAATGTTAGTGGTTTTTTATGTTAAAAGATAATTAACTCTTTGAGAGAAATGTGTTTCATACCTCTCACAAAAAGGCATCATCCAACATTGTCTGATTATATTCTTTTCAAATCTTTCAGCAATATAAACCATTCTTTGTTCCTTAGTCAATGCACATGCTTCAGGGGAAATCAATTGCGGGTCCATGAATCCATATACTTCTGTCAGTTCATTCCTCTCACAAATTTTATAAAGATACCTAATACAAAACATGTATAAGTATACATTTTTAATACATATAACGCAAGGAAAAAGTGTTAAGACTTACATGGAAGAAATTTGCACCACGTTGATGCCCAACTTATCTCCAGTAACAAGCTCCATGATATCAGATTTTGTAATCCCCACACTTATTTCACGTACACAAACATGAGATTCCATTGGAAACTCATAAAAACCCAACAACAAATGTGAATATCTTGACAATCTGTCAAGACCACTGGAATCTGTATCTGATGTCATAGCATGTTGTCTTTGTTGTTGTCAATACAGTATTTCTTTACCTTTGAAGTATTCATGTGAAAAAAAATTGAGAAATATACTAGTTTTCAAATGATAAAACAACTTTAATAAAAAAATAAAATAAAAGATATAGCATTCATACCTCTATAGTAATGAGTCGAAAAGTCTGGATGGCCAAACTAAAAAATGTCCGATACTCTGTCCAACTGTCGCCACCTCATCTATAGGTATTGGTACCCTAGCTGATCTATCTATAATATCCTGTACAGTGACCCTCTGATTCTCTACCTCTAATTATTGATGATGAACTGTATCTCCTATACAATATACCAACCCGTATGCTACTATATGATGTTGAGAATCATCAACATACAACTCGCAATATGTAGGAAGCTGTGGCGGAGGCGTAGGATAAAAAATGGGGTCTGCAGGCTGAGGTGGGGGAGTGGGAGCTACTGGCGGAGGTGGAGGATAAATAATGGGGTCTGCAGGGGGAGGTGGAGGAGTGGGAGCTGCAGTCTGAAATTGTCTTTGCATTTCTGCAAACATAGACTGCACCGAATCTCTAATCTTGTCTTCCATCGTCGCATTAATATTTTGAACTTCAGCCTCCAAGGATTCTATTTTTTTTATAAACCCCCTCAATGTTAGAAGTCGAAGAATGTGGAAACAATTTTCTTACCGATACACCTGCCGGATACCCTCTTACACGACCAGGATGTTCGGGCCTTCCCAGTACTGTAAATAAAATATCTTCCCTCCCAGTAGCTGTAAATGTTCCCTCTGAAATCTGCTCCTCAAGAGAGTCCTGTATTAATTAATTGAACATTTCTGTAATGATTGAAACTTATATAAAGAAAAAACATAACTTAAATAAATTAAATAGATATCTTACAATCCTCTCATCTATGATTATCGATTCTTCCGAAAGATATTGCCCTTTTTTCCCTTCCGAGCTCTCTTCCATTTTTCATGTCTAGATGGAGGGGATGGAGAGGCCACCTCTCCAAAGCTTGAAGACTCAGCTCTTAGTTGTTGAAATTTTTCCGCCATCATTTTTTCTTCCAATAATGTATACCCTCCCTGAGATAAACTATGAGGGTATACATTTTTAGATTGGATATCCTGATGAGCTTTCCTTATTTGCTGTAATTTAAGAACAAGAAATCATTAACAAAACATTAATAAAATCATTTATATAAGAAAGTTTATAAAAGTTTACATTGCCCTTACCAGAAATGACTCTTTTTTTCTACTTTCAAAAAATTGTATCCTTGGGTCTTCATCTATAAAAGGATATATACGACATGGATTGTCATGACTCCTATGACCATAAATGAAATCAGATGAGAGGGTTGATTTGAAATCCCTCCATCTCCTGGAATCCAACGATAAGCCTTTCTTCCTGACTCCTCCAGTGTCAAGAATATCAAATGGCATCTGATAAAGAAGAGGTTAAACATATTATATATACTAGAAACATTAAAAGAATGGTCAAACAATGACAAAAGATCTTACCAAAATCGTCTCCCACAACTGAGAGATAATCGCTTTATCCACACCTCTCCAATCATCATACAAAATGCTTACTTTGGTCTTAGCCTGAGTTGCAACAAAACTCTTAAAATCTTTGGCATTCGGACCTCTAGGAATATCATCATCATCAAACTCAACTACTATCCTCTGATCCTGCGTACGAGCAAGTGATAATTTTGGTAAACGTGTGCACCCACGTTTACCAACCTTTGAACTCTTTGTTGTAATAGGAGCATGTGAATGTTCTTCCCCAGAGGTATGACCAGAAATATGCTCCTCTCCAGAATCTTGTGGTTGATCATCTGAATGATCTGTCATTATCCTTTAAATCAAAAAATCAAACGTTAGTTCACAAATATACAAATTCAAATATTTTAATACTGCTGTAATCAGAAAATAGAAAAGTGTACTAAGTTACATAATAGTAAACATTGGTAATATGGTAAGCATGTTAAACAATGGTAAAGATGGAAAAGATGGTCAAGATGGTCAAGATAGTAAAAATGGTAAAAATGGTAAACCTGGTAAACATTGTAAACATGGTAATGTAATTTTCAGTGAACAAATATACAAATTCAAATATTTTAATACTACTGTAATCAGAAAATAGAAAAGTGTACTAAGTTAAATAATAGTAAACACTGGTAATATGGTAAGCATGTTAAACAATGGTAACGATGGCAAAGATGGCCAAGATGGTCAAGATGGTAAAAATGGTAAAAATGGTAAACCTGGTAAACATTGTAAACATGCTAAAGTAATTGTCAGTGAACAAATATAAAAATTCAAATATTTTAATACTACTGTAATCAGAAAATAGAAAAGTGTACTAAGTTAAATAATAGTGAACATTGGTAATATGGTAAGCATGTTAAACAATGGTAAAGATGGCAAAGATGGTCAAGATGGTCAAGATGGTAAAAATGGTAAAAATGGTAAACCTGGTAAACATTGTAAACATGGTAAAGTAATTGTCAGTGAACAAAAATAAGTATTTTAAAATTCATGTAATGGTCATAAACATGATGAAGTAGACTAAACAAACTTAAAACAAACAAAACATATACTTATATTATTTTAAAACATGTTTTAATAAATAAAAAACTTACAATATCTAACATTTTTGGAAAAAATAAATGTAAACAAGAAATAAACATATGTTACCTGTAATTTTAGGAATGTACAGATGGATTGTTTTCCCAAATTCCTTCGTCGTGATCGTTCCTTATGGCACAAACTATTTCTTCAACATAATCGTCATTATGTTCTGTTAATATTTCCATGAAAGTAGGGATCTCACATAAATCAGTATATTCATCAAGTTCATCCTCACCAACATATTGTTTTTTCCCTTGTAAAACAATATCCCACTGCATATCGGATTGATCTACTACATAAAAAATTCGTTTTGCATGTGTTGCCATTATAAAAGAATCAGTTGTGTCTTCCAATCTATTCAGATTAACAAGTGTCATTCCAAATTCATCTTGTCTGACACTGTTGTTACCGTTAAACCATTTAAATTTAAAAACGGGAACTTTAATTTTATAGTAATAAACCTCCCATATGTCTTCAATCACTCCATAATATGCATTTGATGCAGAAATTGGGTTTTTGTCCTTAGCACTCGAAAAATGAATTTCTTCTGCAAACACCAATACACCACTATTCTGAACTGCACTTCTGTTGTCCTGAGCTTTTGTATGAAATGTATAACCATTAATGTCATAACCAGACCATGTTATCACATTTAAACATGGACCACCCACTATCCATTTTAATGTATCTGATACATCTGATCTACCAAGCAAAGTCTTTTTAATCCATGACAAAAAAAATTTGTTGTGCTCATTCAAAATCCACATTTCATTCTTCTTTGGATGACATTGTTTCAACTCATTAATATGCACTGTGATATACGGTTGAGCATCAGATATGTTATTCATGATGTATGATTCTAACTTCTTCATATGTTCAGCTGAAAATGATTTGACTTTCAAGCCACGAATCCCCTTTCCCTCATTATTAACTCGTTCATGGCGAGATGGAGGCAAACCTATGTGTTGCGCCGTAGCCAAGTAGCTCGTACAAAACTCTGCTACCTCCTCAGAAATATACTTTTCAATAATGGAGGCTTCAGGTCGATATAGATTTTTAACATACCCCTTTAATATTTTCATATACCATTCTAAAGGATACATCCAACGAAGATATACAGGTCCACAAAGCTTTATTTCTCGAACCAGATGAATCATTAAATGCACCATTATATCAAAAAAAGTTGGAGGAAAATACATTTCCAATTGACAAAGTATAAAAATTGCATCCTTTTCCAAAATGTTCAAAGCATTCACATCAATCGCCTTGTTACAAATTGAATTGAAAAAATAACACAACTTCATTATAATATCTCTAACATGAATGGGCAATATTCCACACAATGAAACTGGTAGAATTTGTTGCATCCTGACGTGAAAATCATGTGATTTCATACCTATCAACTTCAAGTCCTTCAATGAGACAAAATTTTTTACATTAGAAGAATAACCTTGAGGAACTTTGGTATCATGAAGACACGGAAAGAAGATAATTTTCTCCCTCTTCGATAATGTATGACAAGCCGGGGGAAGAAATGTTCATCTTCCTTTATAAGTGGGAGCTAACTCCAAACGTATTCCCATTGATAGTAAGTCTAATCATGCATTCAACCCATCTTTAGTCTTTCCTTTAATATCTAACAATGTTCCAATCAAAGAATCACAAATATTCTTCTCCCCGTGCATGACATCAATATTATGTTTAACCTCATGATACCTCCAATATGGTAGCTCAAAAAAATTGACCTTTTCTTCCAAATATGGCTATCATTACCAGATTTCTGTGTCTTTCCCAATGTCACGTCAAGGTTTTTCACCCTCTCAAAATACAGATCAAGGGATAAAGGTTTTGGAGCAGTATCAAATTCTTGTGAGCCATTGAATGCCTTTTTTAGTCATCTATAAGGGTGTTCCATAGGCAAAAACATTCGATGAACCATGTATACTGTTTTCCTCCCATGATGCAATTGACAATAGGACGTCTGTTGTTCGCAAATTGGACATGCTTTATGCCATTTAAAACTGTATCCAGACAAATTTCCATACACTGGGAAGTCATTTATAGTGAACATAATCACTGCATGCAGTTGAAAATATTCTATTTTATAAGAATCATACACCCTAATACCATCAGCCCATAACAGTTTCAAATCATCAATCAACGGTGACAAGTAAACATCATTATCATTACCGGGTTGCTTTGGACCAGAGATCATTGTACTCAACATGACATATTTGCGCTTCATACAAACTTTAGTAGAGAGGTTTTAAATTACCAATAAAATAGTCCATGTACTATGTGTGCTACTGAGTGTTCGGTATGGATTCATTCCATCTGTGCACAACCCTAGTCTGAGATTTCTAATTTCATTTCCAAATGTAGAATACTGCGCATCAATTTTCTTCCATTGTGGACAATCAGCTGGATGATGTATTTTTCCATCACATACCCTCTCTTCAGCATGCCATATTAACCTTTTTGCATCATGTGAATTAGCAAATAAACGTTTGAAACGATTAATTATAGGAAGATACCAAAATACCTTTGAAGTGAGCTTTGTAATCTCTACATCACCCTGTGATTTTCCTTTCACCTTATACCGTGATGTCCCACATTTTGGAAACTCTGAAAAAAATCCATATTCCTTCCTATATATAATGCAGTCATTCGGACAGGTATGTATTTTCTTGTATCCCAATCCCATCAGGCATAATATTTTCATGGCTTTGTAATGTGAATCTAGAAGATCGTTATCTTTTGGAAAAATGTCTTTCATCAATTGTAGCAGCTCTGTAAAACTTCTGTCACTCCATCCATGCTTCGCCTTCAGGTTAATCAATCCTAACACCGCCGACAAAACCGTAAAATCTGTACAACTGGGATATAATGGTTTCTCAGCATCACCATATAGACGCGCTACTGTCGGTTCTATCTCAATTTGTTCTGCTACAATATCACGAATCGTTTCTTCAATTCCATCGGAGTTACCATCTTGTGAATCATCATCATCAGTGACATTCCGTCTAGTTTCACCATGCCAAATCCAAGGGTTGTAACTCGGATTAAAACCATGACATATCAGATGATCTTTTATCTCTCTACTTTTCAACTTCTTCATATTCAAACATTTCAGGCATGGACAGAAAAAATGTCACTACTTGGAACATTTCGTTTTGCAAATTCCAAAAAGGCATCAACATCTTCCTCAAATTCATTGCTCATTCAATGTACCGTAATCCAACTTCGACTCATTATTACCTATAACAAATATCAACAAAAAATATATATTTTTAAGATAAGACAAATACATGTTTATATGAAAATAATAATAATTTGAATGTAAAACAATTTAAAATATAAAACAAATCTATAGGTATTTAGAAAAATATGCTTGAATATTATTTTTAAAACAAAATATAGTTATATATAACTGTTTTTAATTTCATTGAATAAAGGAAAACCATGATGCCTACATAGATTAATATTGATTTCGGTTTTGATGTTTTAATATATTAGATAAACAACCTATTTTAAATGGCGTGCAGACCTTGATATTGGTCTTCATCACCCTTTGGTGTGACTGGCAAAAAGAGGTCTACCAACATGTTATTATTTTATCAACAATTCACTCATTCTTGTTTCTGATGATCGTTAATTGAATTGGCAGGCTGAGAGGGCCGCCCAGCGCGTCCAACACTGGTCTTCTCAGAATAACAATAGTCCCACTGATTCGGTTTAATCCTTTATTTCCTCTTTTTAATCCCATGTAACATATCTTCTGGGGATTTGATTTTGTACTTGGCCTTCAGCTTTAACAGTTATCAATCAAGATAAAACTCAACTAAAAACTCTGTTTATTTTAGGTTTTCAAAATCTAAAAACGAAATCAAAACAACCATGGACAAAAACTGAATTCCAATTACAGGAAACATGTTCAGAAATTCTAAACACCAAGAATTGACAAATATCAACAACAATAGTGAACAGCCTGGCAATTACATGATTAAATATGTATATGTATATGATTAATAATAATAATGTGTTATATATTCTCAAGTGAATTTTCTAAATGATATGGTAATTCATATGGTTTAATATCATTGGAAACATGTTTTCGATTCCAATGAGACATAGGTGTGAGAGATATTGATAATGGAGTAGTGGCCTAATCTCAATCTAGGTCCAACATCCTCAACATATTCTTCTAGGGGTAGAATTTAGTATGGTTTGTGTTATTTTAACACCTCTATATTTATTATAGGTTATTAAATAAAATTATTTTGATTAACTTTTTTTATTCATCCTTGTATTATTATTTTTTGACTTTTTAGGATATTATAGTTTTATATTCTTATTCATGGTTGGATCATGGTTAGTGAATACCATGAGGTTCTACCTAGGAAACATTTTACATTTGTTTACAAATATAATTGAGGAAATATATTTTGTACAAACCATACTTATTTATCATGAAATCACACAGCATGATGCATATACATTTTTTAGGGTTGGTTCTAGGTTTTCTATACTGTGTGGTTAAACCATGGTACTCCTCCAATATCATATAATGGGGACACATTTATTGTTTTAATTTATAAAAAAACCGACCCAAAATATGATATAGAAAGTAATTATTATTTATTTTCCATTAAATGAACGATGCACGTCTTTTTTATCTCATTATTCATCTAGTTTAATGTTCCCTCAACATAGTCTGTCATATCAACAAAATAGTCTGTTATATCAACAAAAAATTCCACGAGATTCAAATAACCATTTGCAATAACAAAATACAAATATCCATTTGCAATAAAAATAACCATTTGTAATAACAAAATACAAATAACCATTTCCAAATAACCATTTGCAATAACAAAAAATTCCACGAGATTCAAAAACGAACGAAAAGCACATCAAGAATCGAAACAAAAACGAACGAAATAAATTCGTGGAAGGCTTACTTGAATGTTGCGAGTTGAGATGATAGATCCGAGAGGAGTGAAGAAGATAAACAATGAAGAAAAATTGAGTTTAATGCAGGTCGATCGACGAGCCGATTAGGGTTTACCGCGCGAGAGAGATGAGCCGGTGGACTGTCAATCGAAAAATCTTAAATGACAGTCCACGTGCTTTAATTTTTTAAAGGTTTTATAACGTCGGTTATTATATAACTGACGTTATAATTTATTTTTTAAATTTATAACGTCGGTTATTTTAAAACCGACGTAAAAAAGCTCCCGTGCTTTGGTTTTTTACGTTGGTTATTTTATAACCGACGTAAAAAACGAGATATCTACGCGTTTTTTACGTTAGTTATTTTATAAACGACGTAAACCCCCCCCCCCCCCGGGCTTTTGTTTTTTACGTCGGTTATAACATAACCGACGTAAAAAACCAATGTGCGGGGGGTTTTTTACGTCGGTTATTTGGAAACCGAAGTAAAAAACCCCGATATCTACACGTTTTTTACGTCGGTTATCTTATAACCGACGTAAAAAACCAAAGCACGGTGGGTTTTTTACATCGGTTATTTGGAAACCGACGTAAAAAACCCGATATCGACACGTTTTTTACGTCGGTTATCTAATAACTGACGTAAAAAACCAAATCCCGGACGCGTTTTTTACATCGGTTATAAAATAACCGACGTAAAAAACCCCGCGCTTTGTTTTTTACGTCGGTTATTTGATAACCGACGTAAAAACGTGTCGATATCGGGTTTTTTACGTCAGTTTCCAAATAACCGACGTAAAAAACCCCCCGCACATTTGTTTTTTACGTCGGTTATAAGATAACTGACGTAAAAACCCAACATGCGCGATTTGTAACATCGGTTATTAAAATAACCGACGTTAAAAATCTACTCGCCGCATTTTTACGTCGGTTATATATAACCGACGTAAAAAATGGTGACGTAACAAACGATTTCTGCTCTAGTGTTAGAGTTTTTAATAGATTTTAGGGGTTTTATAGTTTTTAGGGTATTTTTAGGTTTTTGAATATTTTATCAATTTGAAGTGTTTTTTGGGTTGTAAGTGTTTTTTATGGTTTTCTTAGGGATTTTCAGAGTTTTGTTTTTTTTACATTTTTGTGGATTTTTATGGCTTTTTAGAAGTTTTATGTGTTTTTTGGTTTTAGGTATTTTGAGTGTTTTTATGGTTTCTTAGGGTTATTAGAGGTTTTTATTGATTTTAGTGGGTTTTTTTGGTTTTTATGGGTCTTATGTTTTTTAGGTTGTTAAGGTTTTCTTACCCTTTTTTGGAATTTTAGGGTTTTTTTAAATTTTTAGGGATTTTTTTGGATTATTTAGTATTATTATGGGTTTTTTTTTTGGTTTTTTTGGGTTTTAGGGTTCTATTTTGAATTTTTTATGTTTTTAGGTTATTTTAGAATGTTTTGACATTTTTAGGGCTCTAATGGTTCTTTAGATATTTTAGTGTATTATAGTTTTAGTTTTTTTATGGTTTTTAGTGGTTTTAGGTGTTATTATGGATTTTATAAGTTTTTAAGGTTTTTTGGTATTTTAGGTTTTTTTGGGTTTTATGTTTTTTTGGGTTTTCAATAGGTTTTTAGTGTATTAAGGTTTCTAATGTCTTCTTTAGGGTTTCAGGTTTTCAATGTTTTTTACATTTTAAGGATTTTAGGGATTTTTTTGGTTGTTATGGTTTTTTATGGTTTTTAGGGGCTTCTAGAGCTTTTAGGGTTTTGTAGGGTTTTTAGGGTTTTTAGTGTTCTTTAGGTTTTTAAAGGATTCAAGTGTTTTTATATTTTTAATGTTTTCATCAATTCATTATTGTGTTTAGGGATTTTTATTATTTTTAGGGGTCATTAGATATTTTTTATAAATTTAATAGTTTTTATTGCCATGGGGATGTTGAGGGATGTTAGGGTTTTTAGATTTTTATGGTTTTTTGGATTTTTATAGTTTTTAGGGTTTTTAAGGTTTTTTGAGAGTTTAGAACATTTTTTGGGGTTTAAAAGGTTTCCAGGGTTTTTAGTTTCTTCATAGGGGTTTTACAGGTGTTTATGGTTTTCTACGGTTTGTAATTGGTTTTATGGGTTTTAGGGGATATTAGGGATTTTATGGATTTTATGTTTTTTGGGTTTTTTCATTTTTAGGGGTTTTGAGTGTTTTTAGGTTTTTGTAGTTTCATAGGATTTTATTAGGGTTTTAGTGGGTTTTCGGTTTTTAGAGATTTTTGGGGTTTTTAGAATTTTTATGGATTTTATTGATTCTGATGGTTTTTATGGTTTTTTGGATTTTTTATTAGTTTTTATGGTTTTGAGTGTTTTTAAATTTGTGGTTTTTTACGGTCTTCTTATGGTTTTTTAAGTTTTCAAGGTTTTTTTACATTTTTAGGGATTTTTAGTGCTTTTAGGATTTTCTATATTTTTAGGGATTTAAAGGTTTTTTACGGTTCCTATGGATTTTTTGTATTTTCAAGGGCAATTTGAATTTTTTGGGATTTTAAGGGTTTTTATAGGTTTTTAATGATTTTTAGGGTCTAAATAGTTTTTTATTTTTAGGGTATATGTGGGTTTTTATGGTTATTAATGGTGTTATGGGTTTTTATAATATTTAGGGGACCTTTGGGTTTTTTTGGGTCTTTTAGAATTTTTTAGGTTTTTAAGTGTATTTTATGTTTTTGGGGATTTTAGTGTTTTTAAAATTTTAAGGTTTTCTAACGATTTTACGGTTTTAGTAGATTTTAGTTTTTTAGGAATTTTTTTTGGATTTTTAGTAGTTTAATGCATTTATAATATTTTAGGGAATTTGAGTATTTTTTGGGAATTTTTGGTTTTCAGAGATGTTAGAGTTTTTAGAATTGTACAACCTTTTAAGTGTTTTGTTATTTTTTAGGTTTTAAGGTTTTCTTAGTATTTTTGTAGGTTTTTTTATTATATTTACATTTTAAGTTATTTTTAGGGTTTTTATGATTTTTATGTTATTTATGGGTTTTTGGGATTTTGAGGGTGTTTAGGTTTTTATGAATTTTAGGGCCTATTTTATTTTTTGGGTTTTTAGGGTTTTTTTTGATTTTTTTTGGGTAATTAATGTTTTTAATGTTTTTTAGAATTTTTTGGGGATTTAATTATTTTTCGAGTTTTTAGTGGTTTTTAAGGTTTTAATGGGTTTTTAAGGTTTTTGATGGGTTTTATGGGTTTTATGGTTTTATGGTTATTAGGGTTTTATAGGTTATTTAATTATTTATATTTTTTATGGTCTTCTTGGGGTTTTCAGTTTTTTTAGGTTTCTTTATGTTTTTACGGATTATAAGGTATTTTTGGATTTTTAGTGTTTTTAGGGGTTTTAGGGTTTTTAGTTATTTTTAGTGTATTATGTTTTTTATGGCTTTAGGTGTTTCTTTTTCTTATGGGTTTTTTTGAGTATTTTTGGTTTTAGGGTTTTTTTAGTTTTTAGGGTTTTTTAGTGTTTTTTAATGTTTTTAGGGGAATAATTATTTTTTTGAGTTTTTTTTGGTTTTTGGGGGTTCTAATGATTTTATGGGTTTTTACTGTTATTAGAGGTTTTTTGGAATTTTTTAATTTTTTTAGATTTTGAGAGATTTAATTTTTCTTATTTTTTATGGTTTCATAAGGGTTTTAGAGTTTTTAAATTTTTATAGACTTTTTGGGATTTTTTTTATGTTTTTAGGGTTTTAGAGATTTTTAGGGGTTTAATTTTATTTAGGGTTTTGGGGCTTTCTTTTTTTTCTACATAGGGGTTTTTTCGAGTTTTTAGGGTTTGTATAGTTTTTTTAAAAAAATTAACATTTTTAGGGGTTTAATGTGTTTTATAATTTTAGAGGGTTTTCGGATTTTATGGGTTTTGGTGTTTTTTTAAGGTTTTAGGGTTTTTATGGATTTTATGGGGTTTTATGGTATTTTTATTGTTTCAGAATTTTTTATGTTCGTAGTGGTTTTATGTGTTGTATGGTTTTTAAGGTTTCTTTATGGTTTTCTTCATTTTTATGGTGTTTTATCTATAAAGTATTTTTAGGTATTTTTAATGATTTTTATGGTTTTTGGGGTTTTTAGGAATTTTTAGGGTGTTTAGTGATTTCATGGGTTTTTAGGGTTTTTATCATTTTTTAAATTTTTTAGTTGATTTAGGTGTTTTAGGTTTTTTAGATTTTCTTATGGTTTTTATGGTATTCAGGATATTTGAATATTTTTAGAGTTTTTAGGTGTTTTAAGACTTTTTTGTTACTTTTTTCGTGTTATTTTAGTTTTTAGGGGTTTTGGGGTTTTTAGATTCTCTTAACATCTTTAGGGGTATAAGGGTTTTTATAATTTAATGTTCTTTATGGAATTTTGGATTTTTACGGTTTTTGGGGTTTTATGGTTATTAGAGTTTTTAGCTTTTATAAGGTTTTTTGGTTTTTTATCATTTTTGATGGGTTTTCTGTTTGGTTATGTTTTTAATGTTTACTTAGGGATATTAATGGGTTTTAAGGGTTTTTTACATTTTTAGGGATATTTAGGGATATTTAGGATTTTTTTTATTTTTAGGTATTCTGAGGTTTTTATGGTTTTCAGGGTATTTATTATTTTTTTGTTTATTTATTTTTTTGGATTGTTTTAAGTCATTTTTTATTTTAAATGTTTTCAAATAATTTATAAGGGTTTTATGAGTTTTTATGTTTTATGTATTTTTAGGGATTTTGGGACTTTATTGTTTTATGGATTTTGAGTGTTTTTAGGGTTTTAAGGTTCTTTTATATATATTTATGGTGTTTTAGGTTTTTTAGGGTTCTTTTTAGTTTTTTAGGTTTTTTAAGGACTTTTGATATTTTTTATTGTTCTGTGGTATAAAGGATTTTTTTGTGTTTTAAGTGTATTTTTAGACTTATTATGGATTTTTAGGGTGTCATATAGTTTTTAGGGGTTCAATGGTTTTTAGGGGTTTTAGAGTTTTTAGGTTTTTTAGTGGTTTTAAGCATTTTTATTTATTTAGGTTATCTTTGTGATTTTTTAGGTTTTCAAGGTGTTTTATGCTTTTAGAGGTTTCAGGAATTTTGAGGATTTTTATAAGTTTTTTTTTGTTTTTAGTGGTTTTTAGAATTTTTAGGGGTTTTGTGGTGTTATTGTTTTTTCTCTGGTTTTAGTGTTTTTTCAGTATTTTAGGGGTTTTAAGATTTTTTTCTCAGTTTTAAAATTTTTTAGGGCATTAAAATATTTTTATAATTTTTAGTGGTTTTATAGTTTTTATTGGGTATTAGGGTTTTTAATGCTTTTATGAGTTTTTAGGTATTTAAGGGTATTAAGTGTTTGATATTTTTTAAGGTTTTTATATTATTTTTTAGGGTTTTAGGGAAATTTTATGTTATTAAAAAAATTTAGGGCCTTTTGGAATTTTATGGTTTTTAGTGTTTTTAGGAAATTTGAGGGTTTTTAGGTTTTTAGGATTTTATAGTTTTTTTGGATTTTTTAGGGTTTTTATCATTTTTAGGGTTTTGAATGGGTTTTAAGTGTTTTTAGGTTTTTATGGATCCCTTAGGATTTTTCTAGTTTTTTAGGGGTTTTAAATTTTTTGTTATTCTTATGGTATTTTTAGGATTTTTTTGTTTATATTGGGTTTTGAAGGATTTTAATGGATTTTAGGGTATTTGGGTTTTTTTCAATTTTTGGTTATTTCGTTTTTTTGGTGTTTTTGGGGTTTTTGGGTTCTGGGATTTTTTCGGTTTTTTAGGGATTTTCAAATTTTTTAGAGTTTTCAATTATTTATATAGTTTATTTGGGTTTTTAGGGTTTCTATGGGTTTTTTGGTTTTTAATGTGTTTTTTTTTTGGTTTTTTAGTGTTTTGGGGGTTTTAAGGGCTTCTATAATTTTTTAGGTTTTTAAGGGTTTTAAGTGTTTTAATGTTTTAATGAAATAAAAGAGTTTTACATGATTTGTGGTTTTTTTATGTGTCAGGTATTTTTTGGGATTATTTATGAATTTTATTGTTTTTAGGGTTTTTAATTATTTTGAGGGTCTTATGAGGGATTTAGGGGTTTTTTGGTTATTTTGGTTTTCTTAGTGGTTTTCAGTGTTTTTTAGGCTTTTTACATTTTTTCGGATTTTTAGGGATTTTTTAGGATTTTTTATGGGTTTTTAGTTCTTCTAGGAATTTTGAGGGGTTTTCGATTTTTTAGGGCTTAGGGATCTTATGGTTTTTGGGGTTTTTAGGGGTTTTTAAGGTTTTTTTTTGGGATTTTAAGGTTTATTATAGTTTTCTGAAATTTTATGGGTTTAACATTTTTTATATTTTTTAGTCTTTTTAGGGTTTTTATGGGGGTTTAATTTTTTATCCATTTTTTGACTTTTTATTATTATTTTGGATTTTTCTATCAATTATGGGGGTTTAACAGGTAATTATATTTTTATCCCTTTTAAGGTTTTAATGGGGTTTTGGGTTTTAAGGTTTTTTTGATGTTTTTATGGATTTTAGGGTTTTTACCATTTTATGGTTTTTCTTATTTAAATGGATTTTATGGTTCCTTGGAATTTTGAGAGTTTTATGGGTTTTTTAGGGGTTTAGGGGTTTTTTGAGTTTATAAGGTAATTTAAGGTTTTTTGAGTTTTGACTGTTTTTAGAATTTTATTGTTTATTTCTATTTTTATGGGCTATTAGGTTTTTTAAGGTTTTTAAGGTTTTTTATATTATTAGTGTTTTTTATGGTATTTAGGTTTTTTTAGGTTCTTCTAAGGGTTCTTTTGGGGTTTAGTGTTTTTAGGTTTTTACGCATTTTAAGTGTTTTATATTTTTAATGATTTCTTTTGGTTTTCAGGGATTTATTGTATTTTATGATTTTAGGGAAATTCATGCCGCTTTTTGGATTTTTATGGTTTTTTAGGGTTCTTAGGGATTTTGATGATTTTTAGGGTTTTGGCATTTTTTATCTTTTTTAGTGATTATAATTGTTAATAGGTTTTTAATATTTTCGTAGGGATTTTAAGGGGTTTTAAAAATTTTATCATTTTTTGATTATTTATGGATTCTTATCACTTTTATTGGTTTTTATGGTTTTTTTTTGTATTTGGACAATTTTTATGGGGTTTTATGCTTTTTATGGGTTTTATTATCTTATTAGTTTTTATGGTTTTTTTGAATTTTTAGGTTTTTTATGGTCTTGAGGGGTTTTTTGGGTTTTATGGTTTTTATGGTGTTTTATGGTTTTTATTGTTTTTTAGGTATTTAGGGGTTTCAAGTTCGTTTAGTTTTCTATGTTTTTAATAGTTTTTTCTTGGTTTTAGTGTTTTTATTTTTTTAGGATGTTTCCTGGAATTTTTAGGATTTTTATAGTGTTTTTGGGATTTTGAGGGCTTTCATGGTTTTTAAGATTTGAAGGGTATTATGGTTTTCTTTGTATTTTAGGGTTTTATGGTTTTTTTTATTTTTTAAGGTTTTAATATTTTTCATAGTTTTTTTTATAGTTTTATGGTTTTAAAGGGTATTTATATTTTTTAGTGGGTTTTTAGTGGTTTTATAGGTTTTAAGGTGTTTTTTTGGGTTTTTTGGTTTATTATTATCTCTTCTATTTTTAATGTTTTAGGGTCTTTTAGGGTTTTAGGTTTTATGGATTTTATGTGTTTTTAGGTCTTTAATGTTTTCTTAGCATTTTTACTTTTTGAATAAATTGTAGTTATTTTTCAGGGTTTTTATAGTATTTACGGTTTTCGTGGATTTTTATGGGTTTTTTGGTTTTTTAGAGTGTTTATTTATTTTTATGTTTTTATGTGTTTTTATTTTCTTTAGGGGTTATGATTTTTTAAGTTTTTATTAGGGTTTTCATCTTTTTATGGGTTTTTATGTTTTTAGTGATTTTTAGATATACTAATGTTTTTTTATTGTTTTTATGGTTTTTAGGATTTTAAGGGTTTAGTGGTTTTTTGTATTTTATGGATTTTTAGGTTTTTATGTGCTTTTATGTTTCTTGGGTTCTAATCGATTTCAGGTTTTTTATATTCTCTTAGGGTTTTAGGGGTTTTAATGATTTATTCAATTTTTATGGATGTTTAATGATTTTATGTTTTTTTGAGTTTTTAGTTGTTTTTAGGGTATTTATAGAATTTAGGGTTTCTTAATGTTTTTTTGGGATTTATAGTTTTTATTTTTTTTTTGTTTTTAGGGGTTTTTAGTGTTTTTATATTTTAAAGGTTTATTAGGTTTTTTTTATTATTTTTAGTAATATTTAATTTTTTTTGAATTTTTGCGGCATCCTTAAGATTTTTATGGATTTTTATGGTTTTTAGAAATTTTTAGGGCTTTAGGATTTTTAGGGTTTCATGTTTTTTTTCCTTTTTGTGGTTTTAAAGTATTTATGGTTTTTACAGTTTTTAGAGTTTTTTAAACATTTTTATTGGCTTAGCATATTTTTAGTGTGTTTTTGGTTTTTAAGGATTAATTTGGTTTTATAGTTTTTAAGGTATTTATGGGTTATTATGATCGTTTGCGTTTTAGGATTATTAGGTTATTTTAAGGTTTCTTCGGGTTTTTAGTGTTGTCATGTTTTTCATGGATTTTAAGTGTTTTTATGTTTTTAAGGATTTATTGGAGGTTTTTTAGGAATTTATTGTTCATCACATTTTTAGGTATTTTCAGTTCTTATATATATATTTTTAGGTTTTAAGGTTTTTAGTATTTTTTGGGTTATTTTGTTTTTTTGTGTTTTTAGTGTTTTTATCATTTTTATGATTTTAAGAGGTTATATTTTTTTAAGGTTATCTTAGGGTTTTAAGAAATTTTATGTGTTTTTTTATGTTTTAGGTAGTTTTAGGGAGTTATTAGGAATTTTATTTTTTATGGTTTTTTAGGGATTTTGAGGTTTTTTATGTTTTTTTGGTTTAATGGGTATTGGGTTTTCAGGTGTTCTTTGAGTTTTTGGGATTTTTTTTGGTTTTTAGTGTTTTTAAACATTTTATGGCTTTAAATGGTTTTAGTGTTTATAGTGGGGTTTTGGGGTTTTATTAGTATTGGTATTTTTATGAATTTTAGGGGTTTTTATTGTTATTTTTATTTTTACGGTTTTAGGGTGTGTTGGGTATTTAAAACTAATAGGTTTTTAGGTGTCTTAATTGTTTCTAGGTTTTTATGTTTTTTAGGGTTTTACAAATATTTAGTGATTTTGAAGGATTTTTAGTATTTTTATGGTTTTTATGGATTTTTTAGGAGTTTTAGGGTTTTACTATTTTTTTGAGTTTTAGGATTTAATTTGAAATTTTTATGGTTTTATGGGTTTTATGAGTTTTTTTGACATTTTTAAGGGTTTAACGAGTTTTGAGTGTTTTTTTGTAGTTTATGGGTTTTATAGGTTTTTAGCAGTTTTATGGTTTTTTATGGTTTTAATGTCCTTTAGGGTTCTTATTCTTTTTAGCATTTTTATGTTTTTATGTATTAATAGGTTTTTATGGTTTTCTTTTTTATTTTCAATCTTATTAGGGTTTTTTATGTTTTTAGGGATTTTTTAGAATTTTTATTGTTTTTTGTATTTATGGTTTTTTATGATTTTTAGGAATTTTAGAGTTTTTAGGGTTTTTACAAATTTTTGGTTATTTAAGGGGGTTTAAGTGTTTTTGGGTTTTTATGATTTTAATTGGGTTTTTTCTATTTTTAGGGGTTTTTAGATTTTCTATAATTTTAACAGGTTTTTAGGTATTTTTAGGATTTTTTTGGATATTAGTGATTTTGGTGGTATTTAAGGTTTTTATGGTTTTTTGTGTTTTTATGGGTTTTTGGGGTTTTAGGATTTTTTTGAGTTTATTATGGATTATATGGTCTCTTATAGTTTTTTTAATGTTTTTAGTGGTTTAAATTGCTTTTAGAAATTTTAGTGGTGTTTAGGGTTTATATGTGTTTTTATGGGTTTTAATGGTTTTTATGGATTTTTTGGTTACTAGTGGCCTTTAGGGATTTTATGGTCTTTTTATGATTTTTAATCATTTTTATCATCTTATGGTTTTTTATGGGAAAGAAGTGTTTTTTTGGTTTTTATGGTTTTCTCAAGGTTTTTCACATTTGTTTTTCATTTTTAAGGATTATTAGCGATTTTTAAGATTTTTATAATTTTTTCGTGTTTTTATGGATTTTTGGTCATTTTAAGGTTTTTTAACATTTTAATAATCAATAATATATTTTATATTTTTAGGCGTTTTTATTGTTTTTTAGGGATTTCTTGTGGTTTTCCACAATTTCTATGGGTTTTTATGTTTTTTGGGGTTTTTTGGGGATTTTTTAGGATATTTATGGGTTTTTATGTGATTTAGGGATTTTGAGGGGTTTTAAGAGATTTTTTTCTCCATTTTTTAGATTTTATCTGGTTTATGGGTTTTTATTGTTTTTTTTTAGTTTTTATGGGTATTAATAATATTTAGAATTTTTCAATGTTTTTAGCGGTTTAAAGGGTTGTTAGTGTTTTCAGTGGGGTTTTATTAGATTCATTATATTTTTTGTTTTTATGTTTTTAGGGGTTTTTATGAATTTAATGGTTTTATGAGGATTAAAGGTGTCTATATTTTTGGTGGTTTTTAATTTTTTACGGTTTTTAAGTGTTATTATGTTTTTACGGGTTTCTTAGGGTTTTACTTATTTTTAGGGTTTTTTATGTTTTTAGGGATTTTTAGTTCTTTATTAATCTTTTTTGAGTTGTTAGGTTTTTTAGGGTTTTGAGGATTTTGAGGGGTTTAAGTATTTTTTGGTGGTTTTAAGGGGTTATTTAGTTATTTAGGGTTTTAATGATTTTGTAGACTTTTTTCTTGTTTTTGGAGGTTGAAATATTTTTTTATGTTTTTTAGTGCTTCTAAGGAATTTATGGGTTTTAATGGGTTTTTATGGTTTTTAAAAAGTGTTATGATTTTATTAGTGTTTTTAGATGGTTTTATGTTTTTTAAAGTGTTTTTTATGTTTTTAAGGTATTCTTGGGGTTTTTTTGGGGTTTTAGGGATTTTTACATTTTAGTGATTTTTAGGTCATTTATATGATTTTTATGAGTTCTTTGGGAGTTTAGAGATTTAGAGGGGTTTTAGGGTTTTTATGGTTTTATGGTTTTTTATGTTTTTGGTTTTTTTAGTATTCAGGGTTTATAATATTTTTTAGCATTTTTTAATATTTTTATGGGTTTAATGGGATTTTAGAGTTTTAGTGGGTTTTATGGGGTTTTAGGGTTTTGATGGATTTTTGGTGTTTTACGGTTTTTAGAGTTTTTATTGGTATTTCTGGGTTTTTAGGATTTTGACAGATTTTTAGGTATTTTAAGTGTTTTAAGGTTTTTAAGGTTTTATTAGGGTTTTCAGGGTTTTAAGGGGTTTTTACTTTTTACGGATTCTTTGAGCATTTTAGGATTGTTTATGGGCTTTTAGGGATTTTAGGGATTTGAGGGTCTTAGGGTTTTTATAGTTTTTATTTTTTTTAATTTCTTTTTAGTTTTTAGGGTTTTCAATTCTTTTTGTAGTTTCTTATCATTTTTAGGAGTTTAAATGGTTTTTAGTGTTTTTAGTGGTCCTTTCGAGGTTTTAGGTTCTTTTAAGGATTATAGTGTTTTTAGTGGTCCTTTCGAGGTTTTAGTGTTTTTAGTGGTCCTTTCGAGGTTTCAGGGTTTTTAATGTTATTTGGGATTTTTTAAGGTTTTTTTATTTTTATAGTTTTTAGGGTTTTTAGTGATTTTGAGGGTTTTTATGGGTTTTTTGTGTTTTAATATATATTTTTCCGCTTTTAATGTTTTATTTTGTTAGGTGTTTAAATAATTTTAGTGTTTTTAATGGGTTTAGGGTTTTTATGGGTTATTATACGTTTTATGGTTTTTAGTGATAATTATGGTTTTAGGTTTTTTATAAGTTTTTATAATTTTTTAGGTTTTAATGGTTTTTTTAGGGGTTTTCATGGTTTTTAGGGTTTTAAATTTTTAGTTGGTTTTATGGATTTTTTAATATTGTTATGTTTTTTAGGATTTTTATGGATTTTCAGAGTTTTTAAAATTTTTATTTTGTTTTTAGAGATTTTATGGTTTTTTAAGATTTTCTAGTTATTTTGATTTTTTTAAGGTTTTAATTATTTTTAGAGATTTCTAATATTTTAGGTGTTTAAAGATTTTTTAGTATTTTTAGTGGGTTTTATATTCTTTATGGTTTTGTTGGTGTTAATATTTTTATGGGGTTTTTTGGTTTTTCGGGGGTTTAGGGTCTTTAGTGCCTTTTAGGGTTTTTATATTTTTTAATTTTTTTAAAGTGTTTAATAATATTTAGGTTTTTAAGGTTTTATTATGCACTTTTAGGGTTTTTAGGGAACCTTTATGTTTTTAGGGGTTTTAAGGATTATTTGGGATTTTTATGGGTTTTTATGGGTTTTAGGGTTTTTAGGGTTTTTAGGGTTTTAAGGGTTTTTTATGGTTTTTTAGGGATTTTAAAACCTTTTAAGATTATTAAGGGTTTTTAAGGTTTTTAGAATTTTTAGGATCATAGCCATTTTAATTTATTTAGGTTTTAATTTTGTTTCTTAGGGGTTTTCATGGTTTTAGGGTTTGTTACATTTTTTGGGATGTTTATGGTTTTTCATGGTTTTATTGTTTTTGATAGTTTTTTGTTTGGGGGGGGGGGGTTCAAGGTTTTCTTGAATTTTTATAGTCTCTATAGTTTTTTGTGTATTTTTAATTTTTTTTGGGTTTAAATGTGATTTATAGTTTTTAGTTTCTTTTATGGATTTTTTGGGTTTCAAGGGATTTTATGTTTTTAAGTTATTTTATGGTTTTTAGGTTTTTTATGTTTTTTACAGTTTTTTACAATATTTTCAATTTTTAGGGTTTTAATTATTTTTTATTTTTTATTTTTTTATAATGGTATTTCATGTTTTTTTTTAGTTTTTTATGTTGTTAGGGATTTTTATGGATTTGTTGACTATTTTTATGGTTTTAGGGTTTTTATAGATTTTGAGGGGTTTTAGAGTTTTTCAGGGTTTTTCTGATTTTTGGGATACTAGGGATCTTTTTGAGTTGTTTTAGGGGTTTCAAGGTTTTTTAATGTTTTTTTATCATTTTTAAGGGTTTGAAGATTTTTTATATTTTTAGTGGTTTTTTATAGTTTTTAGGGTTTTATGAGTTTTTAGTGATTTTAGGGTTTTTAGAGTTTTATACGTGTTTAGTGGTTTTAAGTGTTTTACCTTTTTAAGGTTTTCTTTATGGATTTCAGGGGATTTATAGGTTTTTATGTTTTTAGGGAATATTATAATTTTTTTATGTTTTTTAGAGTTTTGGGTTTTTTCAATTTTTATGTTATTTTAGGGTTTTAGGGTTTATGTGGTTCTTGTGTAGTTTTGCAGTTTTTTTTAGTTTTTAAGGTTTTTAAGGTTTTATTAGGGTTTCTTAATGTGTTACAGTGTTAAATTCTTTTTAGAGTTTTTTTTAGTTTTTATGGTTTTATGGGGTTTTAAATTTTTTAAGGAATTTTATGGGTTTTAGATGTATTCAAGGTATTTAGTGTATTTTAGGATTTTTAAATTTTTCATCTTTTAGGGATTTAAGGGTTTTTTCGTTTTAAAAATTTCCATTAGGGTATTTGGGGATTTATGTGTTTTATTTATTTCATAGATTTTTATGGATTTTTAGGGTTTTTTGGTTTTTTGGAGGTTTTAATGATTTTGTGGTTTTTGGGTTTTTGGGTTTTTGGGGGTTTTTGGGGGGTTTTTTGGGTGTTAGAATTTTTATCATATTTAGGTTTTTAAGTGTTTTTAGATTTTCATGGTATTCATAATTTGATTTAAGTTTTTTAGGGTTTATTAAATTTAATTATTTTTATGGTTTCTAGGATTTCTACAGTTTTTATTGTTTTTAGGGTCCCTGAGGGTTTTGGGGGGGTAATTGTTTTTTGTTTTGTTTTAAGGGGCATTTATTTAATTGTTTTTTAATGTTTTATTTGGTTTTTTTACATTTTTTAGGGTGTAAAATTTTTTTTTGAGTTTCTAGTAGTTTTGGGGTGTTAGGGTTTTTTAAGGTTTCTATGGTTTTTTTTGGTTTTTTTGGGGTTTTTAGGGTTTTAAAGGTTTGTTATGGTTTTTTAGAGTTTTTAGTTTTTTAGGAGTTCTATGTTTTTTAAGGATTTCATATAGTTTTTAGGGATTTTATGCTTTTACATTTTTATGTATTTATAAGTATTTTTTAGTTTTTTTATGTTTTTAGATGTTTTTTTGATATTTTTAGGATTTTTTAGGTATTTTAGGGTTCTTTTTGTTTTTATCGTGTTTTTTTGTGTTTTTGGGTTTTTGTTGAGTTTTTAGGGTTTTTATGGTTTTCTGGATTTTATAATGTTTATAGGATTTTAAATGGTTTTTAGATATTTTGTATTTTTTAGGGTTTTTATGAATTTATAGGGGGGTTTTAGGGTTTTCAGGTTTTTTAGAGTTTTTTTTGGATTTTGGGTTTTTTATGTTCTTTAAGGGGTGTTCAGGGTTTTTAGAATATTTAGGTTTTAAGGGATTTAAGTGTTTCTACGTTTTAATGGTTTTCTTATGGGTTTTTAGGGTTTTAAGGGTTTCTATATTTTTAGGGATTTTTATGGATTTTAAGGATTTTTATGGCTTTTAGGGTTTTAAGGGGTTGGAGTGTTTTAAGGTTTTTAATATTTTTATCATTTTTATGTTTTTTGAGGTTTTAACTGTTTTTGGGTTTTTATGAATTTTATGTGTTTTGAGGGTTTTGAGGGTTTTTTTGGAATTTTATATTTTTTATGGTTTTTTGGGGGTTTTATAGTTTTTTGTGTTTTTCAGGGTTTTCATGTTTTTTAGAATCTTTTAACTTTTTTAGGGTTTTAAAAGGATTTTAATGTTTTCAATTGTTTTATTGGTTTTATGGTTTTTAGGGGTTTTAGGGTTTTTATCATTTTTTAGGGCTTTTGTGGTTTTTAGGGGTTATAGGTGATTTGGGGGTTTTAAGGTTTTCTTATGGTTTTTTTGGGTTTTAATCAGTTTTTATGTTTTCAAGGATTTTTAGTAATTTATTAGGTTTTCAGGGTTATTAGTGATTTATGGTATTTAGGGATTCTAAAGGTTTTTTAGGGTTTTTATGGATTCTATGGGTTTTTAGTGTTTTTGATTTTTTATGGTTTTTAGGATTTTTTTGAGTTTTTTAAATTTTTGAGGGGTTCGAATGGTTTTTTAGTGTTTTTAGTGGGATTTATGATTCATATTGTATTTAAGGGGTTTTATCATTTTTTATGTTTTTTGGCCGTATAATGTTTTTTAGGTTTTTAATATTTTCATAGTGATATTTAGTTTTTTGGGGGTTTTAAAATTATTAGGAATTATTCTGCTTTTTTTAGTATTTTTATGGTTGTTTGGGTTTTTTAGGATTTTGAGGTTTTTTAATATTTTTTATCGTTTTAGGGTTTCAAGGTGTTTTCACATTTTTAGGGTTTTTGATTTTTTAGGGTATTTCCTTGTTTTTAGGTTTTTGTATGTTTTTAGGTTTTTTAGGAATTCTTATGTATTTTTATGATTTTTAGGGATTTTATGTATTTTAAGGGATTTTAGGTTTTTTTTTATTATTTTAGGGTTTATATTATTTTTTGGGTTCTAAAGGTTTTTTGATTATTTTATGGTTTTTAAGGTATTACAGTTTTTTTGATGTTATTAGTGGTTTAAAAGGTTAATGGGGTTTTTTGGGTTTCATGGGTTGGTTGGGTTTTTATAGTTTTATGGGGGGGTTTGTTTTTAGGGTTTTTAAGGTTTTGAGAGTTTTTTTTGTTTTTTTTGGGTTTTTTAGTGTTTTTGGTTTTTAAGGTTTTCCTATTGATTTTCATGGTTTTTATATTTTAAAAAAATGGATATTAAGGGATATGTTAGGTTATTTATAGTTTTAGGTTTTTTTGGGTATTTTTGGGATCTTGAGTGTTTTAAGGGGTTTTAGTGTTTTTACGTTTTTTTGTTTTTTGGGATTTTAAGGTTTTTTTGAGTTTTTTAGGGTTTTACAGTTTTTTATTATTATTTAAATTTTATAGGGTTTTAAATATTTTTTATAGTTTATAGTGTTTTTTAGGTTTTTATTGTTTTGTAGTGTTTTTAATGCCGTAAGGTTTTTATTGTTTTTAGGTGGTTTATGTTTTTACGGTCTTTTGGGGGTTTTAACATTTTTAATATTTTTAGGTTTTTTCAGTGCTTTTAGGTTTTTAAGGTTTTATTTGGGTTTTCTAGCGTTATTGGGATTTTTCTATTTTTTACGGAATTTAGAGATTTTTTATAATTTTTATGGATTTTTTGGGTTTTTATGGATTTTAAGGTTTTAGAGTTTTTTAGGGATTTTTAGCATTTTTAGGATTTTTATTGGTTTTAAGTGTTTTTTAGGGTTTAATAGTTTTTATATGGTTTTTAAAAAAAATTTAGGAATTTTTACGTTTTTATGGATTATTATGGATTTTTATGTTTTTTATGGGTTTTTAGTGTTTTCAGAAATTTATGGGATTAGGGGTTTTTTATGGGATTTAAGATTTGTACGGTTTTTGGTGCTTTGGGTTTTTTTGAGTTTTAACACTTTTTAGATATTTTTTAACCTTTTGGGGGTTTGTTAGTTTTTAGTGTTTTTAGTGATAATTTTGGTTTTATGGGTTTTAGGGTTTTTTGTGGTTTTTAGGGGTTTTATATTTTTAGAGTTATTTTGGTTTTTAGGGTTATTTTTATTTTTACGTGTTTTATGATTTTTAGGAGTTTTATGTGTTTTTATGTTTCAATGTAATCTTGCATTTTTTCATGGTTTTTAGGGGTTTCACATTTTTATGAATTTTTAGGTCCTTTTAGGATTTTAGTATTTTTGGTTTTTCGGTATTTTTAAGGGTTTTAAGGGTTACGGGTTTTTTTGGTTTTGACTAATTTTTGGGTTATTTTGAGTTTTCAAGGGTTTTTTATATTATATATATATTTTTAATGTTTTTAGTTCAAGAAAGGTGCATGGTCGGGGTATTTTGCACCACCCATAATTTATTAGAAAAAAGAAAAAACAAATAAGGGAGTGGTGGAGTCAATTGACCCACACCCAAAAACCATAAACACCACAAAAATCCAAAAAACCATAAAAAGAAACATGTCAATGAAAACGATAGGGGGAAGATTCAAATAACCCACGCCCAAAACGAGCAACATGCCATAGGGAACCACATCCCCACCATAACCAAAGTTATAAGTCATAAGCAGAACCATATAGGTCATCATCAGCACCATATCCAGAAGGCGCATCAGCATTGTCTAACTCCCATTCCGATTCATGATGCTTTAAGAGTAAAAGAGTTTTATGGATTTTATTATTTTTAAGGTTTTTAGGGGTTTTATGGGTTTTAGTAGTTTTTATAATTTTTATAATTTTTTTCTTTTTTAGGGGTTCGAAGTATTTATAGGTTTTTAATGATTTCTTAGGGTTTTTAGGGTATTTTGGGTTTTTATTCATTTTAATGGTTTTTTTCCTTTAATACGTATTTATTGTTTTTACGGTTTTAAGTGATTTTGATCGTTCTACGGTTTAGTAGGGTTTTGAGGGTTTTTTATGATTTTTAGAGTTTTTTAAGTTTTTAAGTGTTTTTAGGTTTTTAATCTTATTTAGGATTTTCATTGTTCTTTTTGGGTTTTTATGTTATTAGTGATTTTTAGGGATTTTTATTGATTTTTATGGTTTTTAGAGTTTTTAGAGATTTTGAGGGGTTTTAGTGTTTTTTATGGGTTGTTGGGTTTTTGTTTTTTTGGGTTTTAGGGTATTTTTGAGTGCTTTTGGGTTTTAAAGGTTCCTTAGAGTTCATTAATGTTTTTAAGAGTTTAAGAAAATTTTTAGATGTTATCTTGGTTTTTAAAGTGTTTTGGTTTTTTTGTTTTTTTACAATTTTATGGTTTCTGTGGGTTTTAATGATTTATAGGATTTGTATCTTTTTTTTACGTTTTTATTATTTTCATGTATTTTAATATATTTAATTTATTTCATAGGGATTTTTAGTGTTTTAGGGTTTTTTACATTTTTTGGGACTTTAAATATTTCTTAGATTATGAAGGTTTTTATAGATGTTATGGATTTTCAAGCTCTTTAGGGTTTTTACGGTATTTAGGGCTTTTCTATTTTTTTGGTTGTTTTATGTTTTTAATGATTTTTTAGAGATTATGGTTTTATAGATTTTTTTTTCATTTTTATGGGTTTAATGGTTTTTTTAGTTTCTTGTGGTTTTTATGGTCTTTATTGGTTTTTAGGGGATTTTAATTTTTTTTAGGGGTTCATATGATTTTTCGAGTTTTTTAGGGTTTTCATGGTTTTTAGTATTTTTTGGTTTTTAGTAGTTTTAATATTTGAGATTTTTAAAGATTTCATAGGGATATTTTGAGTTTTTGGGTTTTTTATGTTATTAGGGACTTTTCTAGATTTTGAAGGATTTTTATAGTTTTTAAGATTTCAAGGGGTTTTGAGTCTTTTGGGGGTATTATGGTTTTTTTAGTTTTATTAGTTATTTTTTTTGTTTTTTAGGGTAGTTATGTGTTTTTAGAATTTTAATATTTTTTTGGCTATTTCTGGGTGTTTAGGTTTTTTTGTTTTTAGGAATTATTTATTGTTTTTTTAGATTTTTATGGTTTTTTGTATTTTTAGGTATTTCGGGGGGTTTTATGGTTTTTAAGGTAATTTATGGTTTTTTTGAATTTCTAGTGTTTTTTGAGATTTTATGGTTTTATGGTTTTTTATATTTTTTACAATTTTTAGGGGTTTAATGGGTTTTTGAGTTTTTAATGGTTTTAGGGATTTTAATTTTTAAGGGTTTATATTATTTTTGGGTTTATGTTTTTTGTGCGGTTTTGGGGATTTAAAATTTTTTAGGGGTTCGGGTGTTCAATTTTTTTAGTTTTTTATTGTTTTTTAGGGGTGGTCTGGTTTTTTGTGTTTTTTTAATTTATAGTGATTTTTATGGGTTTATTATGGATTTATGGTTTTTAGGGATTTTAGGAATTTTGAGGGGGTGTAGGGTTTTTAGGTTTTTAATGGTTTCTTGGGGTTTTAAGTTTTTATTTTATTTTTATATGGTTTTAAAGTATTTTATTGTTTTGTAACATATATATGGGTTTTAAGGGTATTCATTGTTTTATGTGGTTTTTAATGTTTGTATGGGTTTTATGGTTTTTTAGGTTTTGGGGGGTTTTATTATTTTAGGGGTTTTTAATGTCATTTAGTTGTTTTAGGGTTTTTATCATGTTTTATGTTTTTATTGGTTTTCTGTGTTTTTATGTTATAAGGTTTTCTTCATGTTTCTTCAAGGTTTTATGGTGCTTTTATGTGTTTCAGTTTTCTTTCGGATTTTTAGGATTTTTGTGGTTTTAGGGTTTTTAGGGTTTTGGGGGGCTTTTGGTTTTGTTTGTGTTTTTTGGGGTTTCAAAAGATTTTGAGAGTTTTTAAATTTTTTTGGTGTTTGATGTTTTTTAGATTTTTATTGTAGGGTTTTAGTGTTTTTATGGGCTTTATGGTTTTTAAAATTTTTTAGGGGTTTTAGGTTTTTAAAATATATTTTGGGTTTTTCTTGAGTTTTTAGTGTTTTTATGTTTTTAGGGGTTTAAAGTGTGTCTGTTTTTAAAGTTCATCATGATTTTTCATGTTTTTAGGGTTTTAGGGGTATTTGGGATTTTTTTGGGCTTTTATGATTTTTTGTGTTTTAGGGATTTTGGAAGATTTTAGGTTTTTGTGGTTATTTGGTTTTTTTATTTATTTTTGTTTTTTGGGGGGTTTAAGCATTTTTTGTTTCTAATATTTTCCAAATGGTTTTCATTGTTTTTAGATTATTTTTTGTTATTAGGTATTTATTTAGACTTCATAGGATTTTTATTGTTTCTAGAAGTTGTAGACATTTTTAGGGTTCTTTGGGATTTTAAGATTTTTTTAGCTTTTTAGGGATTTAGTGTATTTTAGGTTTTTCAGTGGGTTATGGTGTTCTTAGGTTTTATTAATTTCCTAATTTTTTTCATTTTTTTTAATGATTTTAACATTTTTATGTATTTTTATGGATTTTTTTGGTTTTTATGGATTTTATGGTTTTTATTTTTTTTAGGGATTTTGAGGGGCTTTAGAGGGTTTTTGTGTTTTTAACATCTTTATGTTTTAATGGTAAAATTCTTCAGTTCATAGTCATGTTAATGTTTTTATTGTTTTATCATTTTTTTGGTTTAAAGTGTTTTAGGATATTTTAGTGGGTTATTATGTTTTTTATGGGTTTTTAAAAAATTTATGTGTTTTTATGGGTTTTTGGGTTTTTATGGTTTTTAGAGTTTTAGGGTTTGTAGTATTTTCTTGGTTATTTATGGGCTTTATGTATTTTTTGATTTTTAATACCTCAATATTTTTTTCATATTTTTCTGTTTTTGTATATTTTTAGTGGTTTTGGGGGTTTTTGTAAGTTTTATTATTTTTAGATTTTTTAATGGGGATTGTGGGTTTTTAGGGTTTTATTTATATTTTTATTGTTTTTAATGGTTTTTAGATTTCTTAAGCATTTTTAGGGGTTTAAATGGTGTTTGTAGTTTTTATGGGGATTATTATTTTTATTGGATTATAGTATTTTTAAGGTTTCTAGGAATTTTTATGGTTCTTAGTGGGTTTTAGGGTTTTTTTGGCCATTTTTAGTTGATTTTTCATTTTTTTGATTTTTAAGTGTATTTAGTTTTTCTTATGGTTATTTAGGGTTTTTAGAATTTTTATAACGGGATTTTTCATGAATTTCTAAAATATTAATGTTTTTTATTTTTTTAGGAATTTTGTGGGTCTTTAGGAATTTTAATGTTTTTTATAATGTTTATTATATTTAGTTTTGTAGGGGGTTTTCAGTTTTTAGGTCATTATGGTTTTAGTAGGTGTTTTTGGGTTTTTAGATTTTATTTTATTTTTCTATGATTAGTAAGGTTTTCATGTTTTTTATGGTTTTTAGGGGTTTTAGAAATTTTGACGGTTTTTGGGGTATTAAGAGTTTTTTTGTTTTATTTTTGTTTTATTTTTTTTAGCTTTTTAAAAAATGTTAGGGGTTTAAATTACTTTTAGGGTTTTTTGTGTTTTTTAGGGATTGTTATGATTAAATGGATTTTTATGGTTTTTAGGTGTTTTAGTGTTTTATGGTTTTGTAGGGGTTTTCAGGCTTCTAGGAGTCTCAAGTGTTATGAGGATTTTTAGGTTTTCTTCGGGTTTTTTAAAAAAATTAGATTTTATTCATTTTTAGGATTTTTAGGGCTTTTTTAGTATTTTTATGATTTTTAGGGAATTT
Source organism: Viscum album (assembly GCA_963277665.1). Lineage (NCBI taxonomy): Eukaryota > Viridiplantae > Streptophyta > Magnoliopsida > Santalales > Viscaceae > Viscum > Viscum album. The sequence goes on from OY728157.1 coordinate 396,363,341, forward strand.
TGGGATTTTACGGGTTTTTACGGTTTTTAGTTTTTTGGGTTTTTTATGTTTTTTGGGGTGTTTTAGATTTTCATTGAGTTTTTAGGGGTTTTAAGGATTTTAACATTTTTAGGTATTTAAAGGGTTTTTTTATTTTTAAGTGGGTTAGGTTTTTAAGGGTTTTAATGATGTTTAAAGGTTTTTAAATGTTTTTATGGTTTTTATGTGTTTTAGGGATTTTATTGTTTTTTCTGTTTCGTAGGGCTTTTATAGTTTTTCAGTGTTTTTCAATTTTTAAGGTTCTCTATGTTGTTTTCATGTTTTTTATAGTTTTTTATATTTTTAGGGATTTTTATGTATTTTTAGAATATTTATGGTTTTTTTAGATTTTTAAGGATTCTGGGGTTTTTATGGATTTTAGGGTTTTCTAGGATTTTTAGAATTTTTAGGTTTTTAGGGTTTTAAGTATTTTTGTCTTTTAAGGTTTTATTAGGGATTTCTAATTATTTTTGGATTTTTCATTTTTTGGATTTTTTCAGTATTTCTTATTTGGATTTTTATAGTTTATAGGGTTTTAGGGATTTTAAGAGTTTTTAGTGTTTTTAATAGTTTATAGGTTTTATGGTTTTTATGTTTTTTTGGTATTTTTTATATTTTTAGGGGTTTTAATTGTTTTTTGGATTTTATGGTTTTCCTACACAATTCATTATTTTTAATTTTTTATGTTTTTAAGTATTTTTAGTTCTTTTTAGGATGTTTATGGTTTTTTAGGTATTTTGAGGGTTATATGGGGTTTTAGGGTTTTTATCATTCTTTAGGTTTTTCGGGGGTTTATGTGTTTTTAGGTTATTAATTTTTTTCTTATGATTTTTATGTGTTTTAGGTTTTTTATGTGTTTGTAGATTTTTAGGCCCTTTTTTAGTTTCTATGTGATTTTAGGGTTATTATGGGTTTTTAGTGTTTTTAGTGTTTTTTACTATTTTTAGGGGTTTCAGTGTTATTAGTATTTAAAGTGTTTAAGGGTGTAAAGTGTTTTTATGTAGATAAGGTTTTCTTAGGGTTTTAAGGATATTTTTACATTTTTCTTGATTTTTTGGGATTTTTAGGTATTTTATGGTTTTTAGGGTTTTGGGCATTTTAGGTTTTTAGGGGTTTTAAGTGTGTTAGGTTTTTTATTTTTTATTAGGTTTTTTCAATGTTGTAATTCTTTTTATATTTTTAGGTATTTTTAGGGGGTTTTAGGGATATTTAGGGGTTTTTAGGGTTTTTTTCGATTCAAAGGGTTTTTATGTATTTTTATGGTTTTTATGGTTTATATGGTTTCTTTGGGTTGGTAGGAATTTTTTTGGGTTCAAATTTTTTATTTTTTTAAAAAATTAATGGTTTAAATGGATTTTTATAGTGTTAGTGGTTTTTAATTTTTTTACATATTTTTAGGGGTTTTATGGTTTTTAGTGTTTTTATGGTTTTTAGTGGGTTTTATTATTCTTAAGGTCTTGTTAGGGTTTTTCAAGGTTTTGGAATATTTATAGGTTTTTAGGAGTTTTTTCATCTTTTTATTTTTTATGTTTTTATTAAGGGTTTTAAGTGTTTTGGGGATTTTTAAATTTTTAGGTATTTTTTAGGATTTTCATAGTTTTTAGGGATTTTGGGGATTTTGGGGATTTTGGGGGGTTTTTTGGGTTTTTGTGTGTTTTTTTTACTTTAATTTTTTTTAGCATTTTTATGTTTATAAATGGTTTTAAGTGTTTGTAATTTTTAATATTTTCTTATTGGTTTTCACCATTTTTAGGTTTTTTTACGTTTTTTGGTATTTTTAGAGATTTTTTGGGTTTTTTATATTTTTTAGGGTTTTCAGATAATTTGTGGGGTTTTAGGGTTTTTAGGGGTTTTCAGTTTTTTTGGGTTTTCAGGGTGCTTTCTTGAATTTTTTAAGGTTTTAAGGGATTTTAAGGTTTTTAATTGTTTTATGGGTTTAAATGGTTTCTATAGTTTTTAGTTATTTTGGGTTTTTATGGGTTATTATTTATATAGAGTTTCTATAGTTTTTATCATTTTTATGGGTTTATGGGTTTTTAAGAGAATTTTAGGTTTTTATAATTTTTAATGTTTTTACGGGTTAAATTATTTTTACCTTTTAATTTATTTTTAGTATTTTTCAGTGTTCTTAGGTTTGTTTATGTTTTTAGAATTTTTATAGGATTTATTATTTTTTTATTTTTTTATGTTATTACGAATTTTGACATGTTTTAATGTTTTTTTGGGTTTTTGGGGTTTTCTAGGTTTTTACAGTTTTAACCATTTTTATATTTATAGGGATTTTAATTTTTTTTAAGAATCTCTATGATTTTTTGGTTTCTAAGGGTTTTTTGTTTCTTAGGGATTTTTTAGATTTTATGGTCTTTTGGGTTTTTAGATATTTTGAGGGTTTTCTAGTTTATATGGTTTTTATTTATTTATTTGATTGTCAGTGTTTTCATATTTTTAGCGGTTTTATGGATTGTAAGATACATTAAAAAACTTGGTTTTAAAGTGTTTTTTATTTTTTTCGTTATTTTTAGTGTTTTATGTGTATTTAGGGTTTTTACAAATTTTAGGAGTTTCTATGGTTTTTATTATTTTTAGGTTCTCATGATCTTTTTAGGGGTTTTAAGAGTGTTTAGAGTTGTTTAGAAATCTTATTAGTTTTTAGGGATTTTATATTTTTAAAGTTTTATTATTTTTTAGGGTTATTTACATTTTTAGGAATTTTTTGGCTATTTTTTTGATTTTTATGGTTTTCTATGGTTTTTTTGGGATTTTGAGGGGTTTTTAGTTTTTTAATGTTTTTAGGGTTTTTATGGGTTTTTAAGGGGGGTTTTTTGAGTTTTTTAATATTTTAAAGGGTTTTAAAGTTTTCAATGCTTTTATGGGGTTAAATGGTTTTTAGAGTTATCAATGGTTTTGGGGTTTTTTTGTTCTTAGGGTTTTTTCGGTTTTGGGGTGTTTTAGTGGTTTTTCGAGTATTATAGGGTTTTTAGGGTTTTTAACAATTTTTGGGGTTTAAAGGGTATTATATTTTTTTTAGTGGTTTTATAGAGATTTAATTGTTATTTAGGGTTTTTAATGTTTTTAGGTGTTTTTATTGTTTTTATTATTTGTAGAGGTTTTTTGGGTTTTATATTTTTTAACATAGTTTTGGGGGTTTCATGTTTTTTTAGGTTTTTATGTTTTCCTTATTGTTTTGTGGATTTTTATATTTTTTTATGTTTTTATGGATGTTTAGAGGTTTTCATATGGTTTTAGTGTTTTTATGGACTTTAAAAGTATTTAGCGTTTTTAGGTTTTAAGGGATTTCTTATTTTTTTCCTGGTTTTTATATGTTTTTCTGTTTTTTGGGTTTTTAGGGAATGTTTATGATTTTTAGGGGTTTTACGGTTTTTAGGGATTTTGAGGGGTTTTTAGTTTTTTAGGTGTTTTAAATTTTTAGGGGTTTTTTGAGTTTTTATGTTGTTATGGTTTCATTAGGGTTTTTAGGAGTTTTAGGAGGGTTTTTTTTGGAATTTTATCAATTTTAAAATATTATGGTTTTTTTATGGTTTTTAGGGATTTTGAGGGATTTAAGGGTTTTTGGGTTATTAGGTTTTTTGTGTTTTTTCTGGGATTTTGGTGTTATTTTTTGAGTTTTTCAGGGTTTTAATATTTTTTATGGTTTGTTAAAATTTTTATTGATTTATAGGGTTTTGAGTGGTTATTACGGTTTATTGGTTTTTTAATGTTTTTATGGGTTTTATGGTTTTTTGGGTTTTTTGGTTTTTTGGGTTTTTACCATTTTTTTGGTTTTTTAGGGACGTACATTGTTTTAGATTTTTAATTTTTTCTTAGGGGTTTTCAGTTTTTTTGTTTTTATATATTTTTAGGTATTTTTAGTGTTTTTAATGTATTTATGGTTTTAAGGGGTTTAAAAGATTTTTAGGTTTTTTGGGATTTTTAAGGTTTTTAAGATTTTTTAGGGGTTTGATTAGTTTTTTAGGGGCTTATGGTTTTTCTTAATTTTTAAAAAATTTAAGTGGGTTTAAGCTATTTTAATGTTTTAAGAGGTTTCTTTTTGTTTTTTGGGGTATTTAGAAACTTTTTAGGTTTTTATGTGTTATTTATTTTTTAGGGTATTTTACGGTTCTTAGGGTTTTTTATTTGTCTTAGGGGATTTATCATTTTTACATCATTTAAGTTTTAAAGTGTTTTTTTTTATTTTTTTTCTTAGGTGTTTTTATGGTTTATATTGTTTTTTATGGTTTAGGTATTTCTAAATATTTCTTTGGATTTTTATGTTTTTAGGGTTTCTTGGGATTTTGAGTGTGTGTTGGGTTTCTTGGGATTTTAGTGGTTTTTAGTGTTTTTAGTGTTTTTTAGGTTTTTGAGGGATTTAATTGTTTTTATGTTTTTAATGTTTTACTAATGCATTGAAGGTTTTTTTTGGATTTTTCATGTTTTTAAGGGTTATTAGTTTTTTATTTTTACAGATGTTAGGGTTTCTAGGGATTTTTAAGGTTTTAGAGTTTTTAGAGTTTTTTAGGCTTTTAGGGTTATTTGAGTTTTTTATTTGACTTTAGAGGTTTATTAAATTTATTATTTTATGGTTTTTTTGTGGTTTTAGTGTTCTTTTAGTTTTTATGTGTTTTTTGGTTGAATTGGGTTTTTAGGATTTTTGATTTTTTAGGATTTATATATATATATTTTGGTTATTAGGGTTTATATGGGTTTTTAGGTTTTTTGTGGTTTTTGGGTTTTTTAGGTTTTTAATGGTTTTAGGGTGGGTTTTAGTGGTTTTTAGGTGTTCTAGTGTTTTTTATGTTTTTGGGGTTTTAATTACATTTATATTTATAAAGACATCTTAGGGTTTTGAAGGGGTTTTAGAGTTTTTTCTTTTTAATTATTTTTATAGATTTTTTAGGATTTTTATAATTTTTATGGATTTTTGAGATATTGATTATTCTTAAGGTTTTATATATTTATCATTTTTGAGGTTTTTCGGGGATTTATGTTTTTTAGATAGTTATGGGGTTTTTAGGGTTTTTTCAAGGTTGTTAGGGGATAAATATTTTAGGAATTTTAAGGAATTGTTTCTTATTTTTATGTTTTTCAGGGTTTTTTGGTTTTATGGTTTTTAATGTTTTGAAAAAATTTATAGATTTTATGGTTTTCAGGATTTTAAGGGTTATTATGGTCTTTGTAGTGTTTTTTAGGGTTTTTATATTTTTTTCATTTTACCTGTTTTTAGGTTTTCATGGATTTTGTAGGAGTCCTTAGGGATTTTAAACTTTTTTACATTTTAAGGTATTTTTACTTATTTTTTAGGATTTTTATGATTTTTAGGGTCTGTAGGGATTTTGACTGGATTTTAGGGTAATTTTTGTTTTTCATAGGGTTTTTATAAATTTATTAGTCTTTTAGGGGTTTTAATTTTTATGAATTTCTTTGGGTTTTTTGGGTTTTTATGTTTTTTTTATTTTAAGGATTTTGTTATGTTGATTGTTGTTTTTGGGATTTTCTGTTTGCTAAGTGTTTTATGGTTTTTTGAATTTTGTTTTTTTTTTGAGTTTTATAGAGTTTTTTAATAAAATTAGTGGTTTAAATAAGTTTTATATTTATTATCCGGTTATTAGGGTCTTTATGGGATTTTAATTTATTTTAATTTTTTTTATTTTTATAGTTTTTATTTCCTATTTTGGTTTTGTAGGGTTTTTAGCTTTTTTTATTTTTAAGGGTTTTTTTTGTTTTTAGGTTTTGAAGTTATTATTAAAGGTTTTCTGGGTTTTTTTTTGGTTTTTTAATTTTTTATGGATTCATAGTGATTTTTATGTATTTTTTTGGTTTTTAAGGATTTTTTGGATTATGGGGGGTTTTAGTGCTTTCTAGTATTTTTTAGGATTTTACCATTTTAAGGTTTTAAATGGGTTTTATGTATTTTTTGTTCATGGGGGTTTTAAGGTAATATTCATGGTTTTTAAGAGTTTTTACAATTTTTGGATTTTAGGGATATTTTAGGATTTTTATGGATTTTTAGGGTTTTTATTGATTTTGAGAGATTTTAGAATTTTTGGGTTTTTATAATATTTTAGGGGGGTTTTAGTTTTTTAGAGATTTTAAGGTTTTTATAGTTTTTAATGCCTTTTGGGGTTTAATGTGGTTTTATTATTTTTAGGGTGTTTTAAGGGTTTTATGGGAATTTAGGGTTTTTAGAGTGTTTAGTGGTTTTATGGTTATTCATGGTTTTTAGTGGTTTTAGGTTTTTTAGAAAATTTTAGGTCTTTTATGGGTATTATGTGTTTTTAGGTTTCTTAAGATATAGTATGATTTTTTAGGGTTTTTGTGTTTTTATAGATTTTTTGGTCTTTTTTTTATTTTATGGTTTTTAGGTTTTTAGTGATTTTAAGGGATTTTAGGTATTTTAATGATTTTTTTGTTTTTTAGGTTTTCTTGTTTTAGAATATTTTTTAGGGTTTTAAAGTATTTTTAGTGTTGTTTACATTTTTAGGGTTTAAATTTTTTTATATTTTATAGTGATTTTTATTGTTTTTTATGTTTTTGATTTTAAGGGGGTTTTAATGTTTTTGGGGTTTTAGAGTGTTATATTTTTTTTTATATTTTTTATTTTTAGGGGTTTTAAGTGCATTTAGGTATTGAAGGTTTTCTTAAGGATTTTTTAGGTTTTTTACAGGTTTTAAAAAATTTAGTTATTTTTTCAATGTTTTATATTTTTTAGGTTATTTATGGATTTTGAGGGTTGTAGGGTTCTTTGGGTTTTTAGGGGTTTTAGGGATTTTAACATATGTAGGGTTTTTATGTTTTTTGTGTTATAATGTTTTATTATGGTTTTTAGGGGTTTTATGGTTTTTTTGTTTGGTGTTTTTTATGTTTCATTGGAATTTTATGTTTTTTATGGTTTTAGGGATTTTGAGGGGTTTTGTGGTTTTAGGGTTTTTGTACTCTTTTGGGTTCATGTTTTTTAGTTTATTATTGGATTTGAAGAGTTTTTTACATTTTTTATGTTTTTAGGTTTTTAAAGAGGTTTTAAAGTTTTTAGTGGGTTTTAAGGTTTTTATGGATTTTTTGGATTTTTTGGATTATTACGGGTTAAATGGTTTTTAGGGTGTTATTTGGTTTTTATGGTCTTCTATAGTTTTTAGGGTTTTAGTGTTTTTTGATTTTTGGGGGTTTCTAACCATTTAATGGTATGAAGGTTTTCATAATTTTTTATTTGTTTCATAGGATATTTATGGTTATTATGTTTTAAGGGATTTTTAGGGATTTTTTAGATTTTTATGGGTTTTAGTGTTTTTTATATATTTTTGGAGTTTTATGTTTTTTAGTTTTTTATAAATTTTTATTGTTATTATCATTTTTATGTTTTTAGGGGTTTCATGTGTTTTTAATGGTTCCTTATGGGTTTTTAGTGTTTTTCGATTTTTTTCCTTTTTAGGGATTTTTAGGGTTTTTTTTATTATTTTTATTTTTTTAAGTATTTTTTGGAACCTTGAGGGTTTTTAGGGGTTTAAGGTTTATATTATTTTTGTGGGGTTTTAGTGTTTTTTGAGATTTTAAGGGTTTTTATGGTTTTTTAGAGTTAATAAAATTTTTTTGATTTATTTTTTTTAGATTTTTTAGAGGTGTTTTAGGGTTTTCATGTTTTTAAGCGTTTTTAGGGGTTTTTATTTTTAGGGTTTTTTTATGTTTTTTAGAATATTATAGGTTTTTTGGGGTTTAACGTGTTTTTATGTGTTTAAGATTTTTTTGGGTTTTTTAGATTTTTAAGGGAGTTTTACACTTTTAGGGATTTTATAGATTTTTAGTATTATTAGGTTTTTTAGATTTTTTAGTGTTTTTTTGGTTTTTAGGCTGAGGAAGATGTGAGGGTCGGGCTATTCCCGGCCCCCAAAAAATTATTAACAAGAAAAAAGGAGACAGAGAAGAAAAAAGAGGGGTGGTGTCAAACAACCCGCACCCAAAAACCCTTCCAACTCATGCCAAAAAAAAGAAAATCAAAGAAAGAAAAAGACCCAAAAGCAGACACAACAGCGGCATCATCACGTCACATTCAGCCAGTACCAGCATCCAGCAGCACCACATCCAATCATCATAGTAACACAACAGCATCAATACATCCAAACCAACTATCCCCAGCAACCAACAACACCAAATCCAACATCACAGCCAAACACAACCAGCAGCACCAAACCACATCACAAGTGCAACCGAACGTAGAAAACATCACCTTCCAACAAACACCAACCATCAACTAGCAGCACAATAATAGACTCATCCGCAGCAGTATCAAAAACCAAACAACCACACAACAATCATTTACCAGAAACTAGGAATTCATAACCAACCAAAGACCCACATCCAATCTCAAAAGGTCAAGCACCCAACAACTTCTCACCAAGAAATTCCCTCTCCAGCAACATAGAACCATCAGCATAAACAAAACCAAAATCAGCACCACCCAACAGAACCAATATTCAGCATCCACATCGAAACCAAAACAGCAGCCAAAACGCATTCAGCAGAAACAAAACTCAAAAACCCAGCCAGCCACTGGTCACAAACACGCGGACCAGAAAATACAAAGAGAACACAGCACAGTGTGACCATACCTTCATCAGCAGCAGGATCCAAGAACAAGAAAGTATACCCATAAGAGAAAACCTGCATCCGTGCCCTATGCATCCACCAAGACCCATCGAGAATCCAGAGAAGCCAGCAAGACCTTCCTCGGGTCCAGACAAGCAGTGCAGAACCGAGCGTAGAGCTGTAGACGCCAGCGCAAAAAAGATGCAAAGCCCGTCGAACCCGCATATCACCAAGGTGATGCCAGAACTCCCCCTGACAAAACCACCAGAGCGTCTTTCCACACCAAAGATCCATCGGGCCAAGCACACCTCTGTCCCTTTGTCGAAACATCCATCGTACCTGCGTTGACATCACCATCAACCTCTTCGACTTCGTCCAAATCACTGGAAATACATCACCACCGCCGCTAAGGAGCACATAATCCAGATCTAGGAAAGCTGATCTAAATCGAAGCAAAAACCAGACCAAGCCGTCACCGCCACAACCTGAAACAACCTACCAGAACTCAGCGTTATCTTCCATCCACCTCGTAAACCACCATCGCGCAAGGGGATAATGCTTGTCGAACAGCAAACCATCCGCATCGCAAAGCCTGAATAGGGAGAGATCAACAGAGCTGCCGAAGAGGATTCCAAGATGGAACCCTAGAAAATACTGCATCAGGAGAGGCCCGGGAGAGAGCGGAGGCATCTCTTCCTTATCTCTTCTAAATGAGTTGTGGGTAACGAGGTATTGGTGATTTCCACACCACACTTATTCTGGGCCCCGTTCACCACCTGCGCGCCGCTCTTCCCTAGCTAAATTCGAGTGTGGCAAGACTCAAACCTATGCCAGTTCGATTTCCAGGGAGTGGCCGCCTTACACGGTACCACTAATCCAACCCTGGTCGGCTTTTGGTTTTTAGGGGTTTTTTGTGTTTGTTAAGGTTTTTATGGAAATTCATATAGTTTATTTGTATAATTAGGATTTTTTAATTTTTGAGGTATTTTTAGTTCTTTTTAGAATTGTTATGTTTTTTAGGGATTTTAGGATTTTTAAGGTGTTTTAAGGGTTTTAGGGATTTTTATAGATTTTTGGGTTTTTACAGCATTTATGGGTTTTTATGGTTTTTTAGAGTTTTTTACATTTTTTAGGGATGAAATGTTTTTTGGGTTATTATTTTTTTGGGTATTTTTATGGAGTTTTAGTGTTTTTTTATGAATTTAGGGGTTTTATGTTTTTTGGGTTTTTTATCTGTTTTAATGTTTTTATCATTTTTTATTTATTTATGGGTTTTTTTATTTTATATTTTTAATGATTTCTTAGGCTTTTTATGTTTTAAAAGATGTTTTTGGATCTCTCTAGGATTCTTAGTGATTTATAGGGTAGTTAAAGATTGTGATGTTTTGTTTGTTTTTATAGATTTAAGAGTTTTTTTGTTGGTTTTAGGTATCATTTAGTTTTTAGGGGTTTTTAGGTTTTTTATGTTTTTTAGTGTTTTTCATGATATTTAGGATTTTAGGGGTTTTATGTGTTTTAGGTTTTTAATTTTTAGTTACCAGTTTTTTAGATTTTAGGGGTTTTTGATTTTTAGGGTTATTTTTGGGTTTTATGTGTTTTGTAGGTTTTTAGGGTTTTTTGGGATTTTGAGGGGTTTTAGGGTGTTTATAGTTTTATTGGGTTTTATTAGTTTCTTTGGATATTTTTTGTTTTTTAGTGTTTATTAATATTTTATGGGTTTAAAACGATTTTCGATTTTTAGTCATTTTTTAGGGTTTTAATGCGTTTTATGGATTTTTACGGTTTTATGGGTTTCTAAGGATTTTAGAGGTTATACGGTTTTGGGGTTATTATAATTAATATGTTTTTTGGGGTTTTAAGTGTATTAGGATATTCATGTTTTATTAAGGTTATTCGCCATTTTTAGGTTTTTTACGTTTTAGGTATTTTTAGGTCTTTTAAGGGTTTTTAGGGGTTTATGGCTTTTTGGGATTTTGAGGGGTTTAAGTGTATTTAGGGTTTTTATATTTTCTTAGGGGTTTTATCCATTTTTATGTTTTTGTGGATTTCAAATGTTTTTGAGGTTTTAAGGATTTCTTATGGGTCTTCACGGTCTTTAGGATATTTTATGTTTCTATGGATTTGTAGTGTTTTTTATAATTTTTATGGGTTATTTTGAGATTTTTATGGGAATTGATGGTTTTATGAAATTTAAATTTTTTTGGGTTGTTAGGGTTTTTGGAAATTTTTAATGGTTTTTGGGTTTTTTTGAGTTTTTTATCATATTTATGGGCTTAAAGTGTTTTTATTATTTTTAGTGTTTTTTAGGGTTTTAGGGTGTTTAGGGTTTTTGGGGTTTTAGGTTTTTTCGGGAAATTTAGGGCGTTTTTAGAGTTTTTTTCATTTTAGTTTTTTTAGTGTATTTCTCTATTTTTAGGATTTTATTGTCTTCATAGGGGGTTTTTAGGAATTTATGGTTTTATTTATTTTATAAATTATTTAGGATTTTTAAGGTTTTTAGGGTATTTAAGGATTTTTAGGGTTATTGTAGTTTCATAGATATTAAAGGTTTTATAGTATTTTTTGGGGTTTTATTCATTTTTTATTTTTAGGGTTTTTAAGGTTTTATATAATTTTTAAAAAAGTTTTAAGTTTTAAAAGGGGTATATTTTTTTAATGGGTTTTAGGGTTTCTATGGGTTTTAGGGTTATTTATTGGTTTTTATGTTTTTTATGTTTTTTACTGTTTTTCATGCTATTTAGGATTTTAGGGGTTTTATGTGTTTTAGTTTTTTATTTTTTAGTTACCTGTTTTCAAGATTTTAGGGTTATTTTGTTTTTAGGCATATTTGTGGGTTTTAAATGTTTAGTTGGTTTTTAGGGATTGTTGGTATTTTGAGAGGTTTTAGGGTTGTCATGGTTTTATCGGGGTTTTTGGGTTTTTTTGTTTATTTAAATATTTATGGTTTTTTAGTGTTTATTAATATTTTATGGGTTTATAATGATTTCAGATTTTTAGTTGTTTTTTGGGTTTTAATGAGTTTTATGGATTTTTAAAGTTTTACGGGTTTCTATGGCAATTCGAGGTTATAGGGTTTTAGGGTTACTAGAATTAATAGGTTTTTGTGGTTTTATGTGTATTAGGATTTTCATGTTTTCTTAAGGTTATTCACGTTTTTTAGGTTTTTTTACGTATTTGGTATTTTAGGTATTTTAAGGGGTTTTAGGGGTTTTAGACCTTTTTTTGGCATTTTGAGGGATTTAAGGGTATTTAGTGTTTTTATCTTTTCTTACAGGTTTTATCTATTTTTATGTTTGCTGTGGATTTTAAATGTTTTCAAGGTTTTTAATTTTTTCTTTTGGGCCTTCATGGTTTTTTGGATTTTTTATTTTTCTATGGATTTTTAGTTCTTTTTTAAGATTTTTATGGTTATTTCGAATTTTTATGGATATTGATGGTTTTATGAGTTTTTAATTTTTTTGGTTGTTAGGGTTTTTTGAAAATTTTTAAGGGTTTTTTGGTTTTTCGAATTTTTTAAATCATTTTTATGGGATTAAAGTTTTTTAATTGTTTTTAGTGGTTTTTAGGTTTTTAGGGTGTTTAGGGTTTCTAGGGTTATTATGGTTTTTTGGGAAATTTAGGGTGTTTTTTAGAATTTTTATCATTTTTAGTTTTTTGTGTATTTTTTTATTTTTAGGATTTTATTGTCTTCCTAAAGTATTTTAGGGAATTTATGGTTTTATAAATTTTCTATCTTATTTAATATTTTTACGGGTTTTAGTGTATTTAAGGATTTTGAGGGTTATTGTAGTTCTAAAGATATTAAACATTTTATAGTATTGTTTGGGCTTTTATTAATTTTTTATTTTTTGGGTTATCAAGGTTTTTTATAGTTTATAAAAAAGTTTTAGGTTTTTGAAGGGGTTTATTTTTTGTGTTTTTTAGGGTTTCTATGGGTTTTAGTGTTATTAATGGCTTTTAAGGGGTTTATGGTTTTTATGGTTTTTTAGGGGATTTAGGGACTTTTAAGGATTTTTCGGTTTTTATAATATTTTTGTATTTTATGGGTTATTAGTTGTTTGGGTATTTTAATGTTTTCTTCAGGTTTTTCAATGTATTTAGTGTTTTTTAAATTTTTATTTATTTTTTGGGTTTTTTTGGATTTTCAAGGTTTTTTAGTTTTTGAAGGGATATTTATGGTTTTAAGGATTTTTTGGGTTTTTTGGGGTTTCGTTGTTTTTTGTGTTTTAATAATTTGTTAGGTTTATTATGTTTTTATTGTTTTTTACCATTTTTAATGCTTTAATCGGTTTTTAAAGATTAAGTTGTTTTTAATGGAATTTTAGGGATTTAAAAGGTATTTTGGGGGTTTTTTATATTTAAATGTTTTAGGGCTTTTAGAATCATTTTTAGGATCTTTAAGGGGTTTTAGAGATTTTTAGGGATTTATGGGTTTTAATTTCTTTTAGTTTTTTACAATTTTTTATTTGTTTTCATGGTTTTTAGGGTCTTTTACGTTTTCAAGGTTTTTTTGGGGTTCTTTAGATATTAATGGATATTTAGAGTTTTAGATATTTTCAAGGTTTTTTGGGTTATTTAGGGTTTTAGAGTGTTTGGGGGTTTTAGAAATTTTTTTACTTCTTCTATTATTTTAAATAGTTTTAGATTTTTAAGGTTTTCTTAGTGTTTTTTCTTGTTAATGGGGGTATTTATATCTATGAAATTTAAGTGTTTTTTATAATTTTTCTGTGTTTCTAGTGCTTCAAGGAATTTTGAGAATTTTTTGGGGTTTTTAAGTTTGTTATAGTTTTTTGGGGGTTTAAGGGGTTTTTTTTTGAGTTTTTAGAGTTTTTAAAAGTTTAGTGGTTTTTTAAAAATAATTATAGGGTTAAAGTGTTTTAGATTTATTAGTGTGTTTTAGGGGTTTAAAATTTTTTATGGTTTTGTGGTTTTTATAGTTTTTAGGGTTTTAGGGGTTTTTAGGGTTTTTAGAGATTTTTGGATTCTAAGGTGTTTTATGTGTTTTTAGGTTTTTAATATTTTCTTTTGTTTTTTCAGGGTATTTAAATTTTTTTATGGTTTTAAGGAAACTTTTTTATTTTTAGGATTTTTAGTGCTTTATTCTTTTAAAAATTAAGAGGGTTTTTAGCTGTTTTATGGTTTTTTTGTTTTTTGTGGTTTTTTGAATTTTTTACAATTTTTAAATTCTTTGGATTTTTTATTGTTTTTAGTGGTTTGAAGCGACTTTATAGTTTTTATTTATTTTTTGGGTTTTTATTTATTTTTAACGTATTTTGAGGATTTTAGGGGTTTTTATGGTTTTAGGGGTTTATGGTTTTTATGGTCTTTTAGGGTGATTGGGGTGTTATAATTTTTGAGGTTTTATAGGGGGTTTATGTGATTTTAGATTTTTATGGTTTTTCAAAGGGGTTTTGAGGTTTTATGGGTTTTAGGTTTTTAAATATTTTTAGAGCCTTTTTAGGATTCTTATGGTTATTATTTTTTTTGGGATTATGTGTGTTTTTTGTGTTTTTTAAGGTTTTAGGGTTTTTTAGGGTTTTAGGGTTTTAGGGTTTTAATGGTTTTTTGTTATTTTAAGTGTTTAAAGGGTTTTAAGGTTTTAGTATGGTTTTTCAGGGTATTTGGAATTTTTTTGTTTTTTTTGGGTTTCTATGAATTTTTTGAGAATTTGGGGGTTATTAAGGTTTTTTTGAGTTTTTCTATCATTTTTAAGGTTATAAATGGTTTTTAGAGTTTTTAGTGTATTTTTAGGGGTTTTATGGGTTTGATATTTTTAATGGTTTTTAGGGTTTTTTTATTTTTTGGTGGTTTTAGACATTTTTCACCTTTTGGGTTTTGAGGGATTTTTCATTTATTGGGTTTTTAAGGTTATAAGTGTATTTAGGGTTTTTAGTATTCTTAGGGGTTTTTAGATTTTTTAGGATGTTTATGAATTTTTTAGTTTTTTTATATTTTTTAGGTATTTTTAGGATTTTTATGATATTCTAGGGTTTAAGTGTTTTTTAGGGATTTAATGTTTTTAGTGTTTTTAGATTTCTTAGAGGTATTTAATTTTTTAAAATTTTAAGTTATTCGTAGGGGTTTTCAAGTATTTTAAGGATTTTTTGTTTTGAGGAAATTTATGCCTTCTTTAGGATTTTTATGGTTTTATGGTTTTAGGTATTATGAGTATTGTTTAGGGTTTTGGGGGGTTTTAGGGGTTTTTTCAGTTCTTTAGGGATTTTATTACTTTTGAAATTTTTTTAATACTTTTTGTGGTTTGAAGGGATTTTAGTTGATTTACTAGGTTTATCAGTTTTTATTTATTTAAGGGGTTTTATGTTTTTTAGGGGTTTTAAGGTTTTTTAGGTATTTTAGTGTTTTTATCAATTTTTGGGTTTTTAGGGGTTTAAGTGTTTATAGGTTTTAATTTTTTCATAGTTTTTTTAATGTTTCATAGATATTTTTTGTGATTACCTATTTTTAGGTGTTTTACTGTATTTTTGTGGGATTTATGGTTTTTAGGTATTTTTAAGGGGGGTTAGGGATTTTTTGTATTTTTTTCGATTTTTTAGGTTATTTAGGTTTTACAAGTTTTTTATGTTTTTAATGTTTTCTTAGAGTCTTTCTTGGTTTTATGGTTTTTTATGTTTTTAGTGATCATTATAGGTTTTTCATATTTTTATTATTTTAGGGTTTTAGGGATTTTATGGATTTTGAGTTGTTTTATTGTTTTTTAGGATTTTTTTTTTGATTTTTTATGTTTTTTGGGGTTTTCAGGATTCATTAGGGGTTTTATGTTTTTTGAGATTTTTAACATTTCGATGGGTTTAAGAGGGTTTTAATGATTTAATGGGTTTTAGGATTTTATAGAATTTTAGGGATTTTATGGTTCTGAGGATTTTTATATTTCTTTGTGGGTTAAGGATTTATAAGGAATTTTGGGGTTTTTAGGACATTAGGAATTTTATAGGTTTTTATGTGTTTTAAGTGTTTTTTGGTTATTATAATTTTCATAAAGATTTCATGTTTTTATGGTTTTTTACATTTTTATCTATTTTTTGTTAATATTTTAGAATTTTTATGGTTTTTAGGTTTATGGGAATTTTAAGGTGTTTTATGGTTTTTTAGAAAATTTATAGTTTTTTATGTTTTTTATGGGTTTTAAGAGATTTTAGGTTTTTAAGGTTTTCTTTTGGTATTTTAAGGTTTCTAATGGCTTTTATTTTTTAATTTAATTTTATGTATTTTTTCATTTTTTTGGTTTCTAGGGGTTTAAGGGATTTTAAGGGTTTTTGGGATTTTGGGGTTTTTTTGGCTATAGGGTTTTTTAAATATTCTTAGGGTTTTATGGATTTTTAGAGTTTTTGACATTTTTTGGGGTTTAAAGTGTTTTTATTTTTTTTAGTTGGTTTCTTTGGTTTTGGGGTTTTTATGGTTTTTAGGACTTTTATGGTTTTTATGGGTTTTTAGGTCTTTTTAAGATATTTTAGTGTTTTTTTCATTTTTTTAGTTTTTAGGGGTTTTTAGTAAAATTAGTTTTTTAATGATTTCTTAAGGTTTTTTAAGGTTTAAAGGGTTTTTACAATTTTATATATTTTAAGGGCTTTTATTGTTTTACGGTATTTTATGTTTTATAGGAATTTTTATTTTTTAGGGATTTTAGGGTTTTTAGAGTTTTTTTGGTTTCAGTGTTGTTTTCCTTTTTGATGGTTTGTATTGTTTTTAGAGTTTTTAATGTTTTTAGCGGTTTCAAAATATTTAATAATTTATAGTTTTTTCAAGGTTTTATGGGGTTTGTTGGAATTTTATAGTTTTTAGATGGTTTTATGTTTTTAGGGGTTTTTAGAGGTTTCAGGGTCTTTTTACCTGTTTTTAGGGTTTTTTCTTTTTATTTTTTAGGTTTTTTAAGTGTTTTTATGTTTTATGATTTTCTTATGGTTTTTATGGTTTGGGTATTTTTATGTTTTTATGGATTTGTTTGGAATTTTTAGGCTTTCTATTCTTTTTAGGTGTTTTAGGTATATTTAGGGTTTTCTGATTTTTATGGGTTTTTAGGGGTTTTCAGATTTTTTATCATTTTTTAATTTTTAGGATTTTATGGTCTTTAGGGTTTTTAGGAAATTTCAGGATTGTTAGGGTTATTTAGGGTTTAAATGTTTTTTATTTTCCCTAGGGTTTTAAATGTTTTTAGTTTTTTTACATTTTTAGTGGCTTAATGGGGTTTTGGTGTTTTTATTTTTTAAGGGTATTTAGGTATTTTTAGATTTCTAATATTTTTTAGGGTTTTTAGGGTGTTTTTGTTTTTTATTTTTTCAGGATTTTTTATGGATTTTTTTTATTTTAATGTTGTTTTTTTTGATTTTTTGGATTTCTAGGGTTTTTTAAAATGTTTAGGGATTTTATGGTTTTTTCGATTTCTAGGGTTCTTTTATATTTTTTTGGATTCATGGTTTTTATATTTTTTTTAACTTTTTAGGGGTTTAAACGGATAACTGATTTTTTAGTGGTTTTTAGGGGTTTTAGGGTTTTTAATTTTTTTTGGGGTTTATGGTTTTTAGGGATAAATGGTTTTTTGGGGTTTGTTGGGATTTATTGGGTTTTATTTAGAATTGGGGGGGGGGGGGGGTAGCATTCATTGTGGGTTTGGAGTTTTGATGTTTTTTATGATTTTTATGGGTTTCTTGGGGGTTTTTTGGTTTTTTGGGTTTTTTAAAATTTTAGTGATTTTAGGGAGGTTTAGGGTTTTTAAGGTTTTTAGGGTTTTTATGATTTCTTGGTGTTCAATGTTTTTTTAGTTTTTTATGGTTTTATAATATTTCATATTTTTTTAAAAAAAATTAGGGGTTTTAAGGGTATTTAGAGTTTTTAGTGGGTTTTATGGTTTTTATGGGTTTTATGGTTTTTTAGATTTTTAGGGGTTTTATGTTTTTAGGGGTTTTAATGTCTTTTAAGGGTTTTTAATGTTTTTATCATGTTTTAGGTTTTTAGGGGTTTTATGATTTTTACAATTTTAATGTTTTCTTCAGGTTTTTAGGGTTTTAAGGGGATTATACATTTTTTTCTATTTTTAGGTCTTTTTAGTGCATTAGTGGTTTTTATGGTTTTTAAGGTTTTTTGGGGGGTTTTAAGTGTTTTTTTTTGTTTTTTAGGGATTAAAATGTCTTTTATAGTTTTTAAAATTTTTAAGGGATTAATGTTTGTTTAGATATTTCTCATGGGGTTTTAGAGTTTTTATGTGTTTTTAGAAATTTTAAATTTTTTAGGTGGTTTTAGTTTTTTATGTTCTTTTTAGGGATTTTTTCAAATTTTTAGATTTTTTATAATTTTATGGGTTTTAAGTGTATTTGGTTTTATATTTATATTTTTATTTTTCCTTTTTTAGGGCTTGTAGGTTTTTATATTTTAAGGGTTCTTTTGGATTATTTTGTACTTTTTGGATTTTGGGGTTTTTAGGGATTATGAAGGCTTTTATGGTTTTTAGGGTTTTAAGGGGTTTTTTGATTTTTTACATTCTTTTGGTTTTTTGGAGGTTTTAAGTGTTTTATATTTTTAATATTTTCCTAGAGGATATCATTTTTTATGGAATTTTATGTTATTATGTATTTTTAGGGATTTTTTAGATTTTTAGGTTTTTTAGAGGTTTTAGACATTTTGAGGGTTCTTAGTGTTTTTTTGGGTTTTTAATGTTTTTAGGGATTTTAGTGAGTTTTATATTTTTTACGGGGTTGTGGTTTTCTTAGGATTAATTGTTTTCTTAGGATTTTTCATTTTTAGGGGATTTTAATTTTTGAGGGATTTTCAATGAATTTAGGTTTTTTATGGTTTTTATGGTTTTTAGGGATTTTGAGTGTTTTTTGGGGATTTTTGGGTTTTTTTCGAATTTTAGTTTTTAAGGGTTTTTTTTCAGATATTTGGGGTATTAAATATTTTAGTGTTTTTATCGTGTTTATAGGGTTAAAATATTTTTTGGAATTTTTTGTGGGGTTTTAAGAATATTATGTGTTTTTAAGGGTTTTAAAAGTTTTTAGGTGTTTATGGTTTTTAGGATTTTATGGTTTTTAGAGTTTTTAGGGTTTTTTTTAATTCTAGGTATTTTATGGATTTTATTTCTATTTATTTTTTTAAGGTATTCATAGGGTTTTCAGATTTATTAGTTTCTTTTACATTTTTAGTGGTTTTTAGGGATTTTAGGGGTTTTATGGTTTTTAGGATTTTTTATGCAGATTATGGTTTTTAGGATTTTTTTTGTAATTTTTATGGTATTATGTTATTTTATATGTTTTAAACATTTTGAGGGGTTTAAATGTTTATTAGTTTTTTATGGTGTTTTAGGATTTTCATTGATTTTTAGGGGTTTCAATGGATTTAAGGTGTTTATTTTGTATTTTAGGAGGTTTTAGGGTTTTTATGTCCTTTTTAGATTTTGTTTTTCATTTTTTGGAGTTTTAAGTGTATTAATGTTTTCTTAGGGGTCTTCAGGGATTTTATCCTTTTCTTCTAATTTATTTTTAGTGATTTTCTTGGATTTTGTTGTTTTTTTATTATTTTGGAATTTTCATGGTTTTTTAAATTTTTATAGTTTTTTCTGGGTTTTATTGATTTTAAGTTTGTAGTGGGTTTCTATGTTTTTAGTTTTTATGGTTTTATGGTTTTTTATAGTTTTTAATTTTTTTTGGTTTTATATGTTTTTTAGTATGTTTATGCTTATTAGAGGTTTTAGGTATTTTGATGGATTTTAGGGGTTTTTTGGTTTTTTTGGTGTTTTAGGATTTTTTAGTTCGTTTGGTTTTACAGTTTTTTACAGATCTTAAAATATTTTTGGTTTTAAATGTGTTTATGAGTTTTTTTATGTTTTCCTATGATTTTATGTATTTTTATAGTTTTAGGGTTTTTTATTGTTTTATGGGTTTTTAGGGGTTTTCAAGCATTTAAGTGTTTTAATTATTTTTATGAATTTCATGTTTTTTTTGGGTTTTCCATTTTTAGGGGTTTTTTTTAGAATGTTTAGGGATTCATTAAGATATTTATGGGTTTTTTGGATTTTTTGGGATTTTAAGGGGTGTTAGTGTTTTTAGTGTTTTTGGGTTTCTATTTTTTTGGGGGTTTTACTGTTTCTTGGTGTTTTTTAGGTGTTTTAGGAAAAATTAACATTTTTATGTGTTTAATGGGTTTTTTTTGTGGTTTTAGGGTTTTTGTGAGTATTTATGATGTTTAAAGGGTTTTACATGTTATTATGGTTTTTAAGGTTTTTTAGGGATATTAGGGGGTTTTTTCATTTTTTAGGTCTTTTAGAGTATTTATGTGTTTTCCATTTTTTATGGTTTTCTTAGGGGTTTTAAAGGTTTTATAGTTTTTCTTATATTTTTTTTGTATTTTTATATTTTTTTCAGGATATTTAAAGTTTTTTAGATTTAAGGATTTTGGGTTTTTAGGGTTTTTAGAATTTTTTGGTTTTTAGGGTTTAATGTTTTTTTATTTTTTATGGTTTTATTAGGGAGGTTTCAAGGGTTTTATGATTTTTTACGTTTTTAGGGATATTTAATTTGTTTTTAGATTTTTATGGTTTTTAGGGTTTTTATGGATTTTGAGAGTTCATAGAGTTTTTAAGAGTTTTTTTAGTGTTTTAAAGGTTTTTTATGTTTTTTCATTTTTATATTTTTAGGGTTTTCAATTTTTTTTAGGATTTTATTTTTTTCCTACTTGATTCAAGGTTTTTATGTTTTTACAGATTGTCGTTGTTTTTTATGATTTGTTTTGGTTTTTTTGGTTTTTAGGGGTTTTGAGGGTTATATGCGTTTTTAGGGGGGTTATCATTTATTATGTTTTTAGGAGATTTAAGTGTCTTTAGGTTGTTAAGGTTTTATTAGTATTTTTATGGGTTTTAGTTTTTTTATGTTTTCTTTTATATTTAGGGCCGTTAAGTTATTTAAGTGATTTTAGGTTTATTAAGGGTATTGTTTGTTTTTAGGTTTTTAAACAGTTTTTAGTAGTTTTAAGGTTTTTATGTTTTAAGGTGTTTAGTGGTTTGATGTTTTTTAGGTTTATAAGGTTTTACTAGGGGTTTACAGTGTTTTTACATTTTTATTGATTTTTAGGGATTTTTAGAATTTTTATAGTTTTTGGCATTTTGGCATTTTAGGTTATTAAGGGTTTTAAGTGTGTTAGTTATTTTATTTTTCATATTTTTTTACTGTTTTTTATTTTTTTTTATGTTTTTATATATTTTTTGGTATTTTAGGGTTTTTATGGTTTTTAGTGATTTTAGTAATTCTAAGGTGTTTTAAAGATTTTTAGAGTTTTGAGGTTTTATATTGTTTTTTTGGCTTCATCAGGATTTTTGTGTTTTTTTGGGTTTCATGCTTTTTAGTTTTTTTAATCATCGTTAGTGTTTTATAGTGTTTTTTAGAGTTTTTAGTGGTTTTACTATTATTATTTTCTTTTTAGAGACTTTTATCGTTTTAGTGGTATTTATGGTCATTAGTGGGTTTTGGTGTTTTTAGTGTCTTATTAGGGTTTTTATAGTGTTTTTAATGTTTTTTGGTTTTTAGGGTTTTAATTGTGTTTTAACATATTTAAGGTTTTCTTAGGGGTTTTCATTGTTTTATGGCTTTTTACATTTATTAGATATTTTAGGATTTTTATAGTTTTGGGAATTTTAGGGATTTTGAGGGGTTTTGGGTTTTTTGGGGGTTTTTGGTATTTAACATTTTTAGAGTTTTAAGATTTTAAATAGATTTAAGTGTTTTTATGTTTTTAAGATTTTTTATGGGTTTTCAACATTTCTATGGGGTTTTTCATTTCTATTTATTTTTAGGGTCGTTTGGGGTATTAGGGTTTTTAGGGTTTTTAGGTATTTTGATGGGTTTTAGGTGTTTTTAAGGTTTTTAGGTGTTTTTGTTTTTTTTTTGGGGGTTTTAGTGTGATATTTTTATTTATTTAGGATTTTAAGGGGTTTTATAGTTTTTAACATTTTTTTGGGGTTTAAAGGGATTTTAGAGTTGTTAGCTATTTTAAGTATTTTTATGGGTTATTATAGTTTTTATGGTTTTAAGGGGTTTTAGAGGATTTATGTCATTTTTATGGTTTAATAATTTTTTTGGTTTTTATTGTTTTATTATTTTTAACTTTTAAGGTATTCTTATGGTTTTTCAAGGACCTTAGGTTTGTTTATGAATTTATATATTTTTAGGGTTTTTTAGTTTTTTTATTATTTTTAGGGTTTTGGGGAATTTGATGTGTTATAGGGTTTTTTGGATTTTTTGGGGATTTTAGGTTTTTTATGGCTTTTAATTTTTTTAGGTTTTTTAGGCTTTCTAAGAATTTTTTACGTTTTTATGGGTTTTACATTTTTAGGGAATTTCCAGGATTTTTTATGATTTTATGGTCTTTGGGATTTTTGATATTTTGAGGGTTTGTAGGTTTGTAGTTTTTTTATTTTTTCTGTTTTTTGGTTATTTTGGTTTTTTATGTTTTTAGGAGTTTTATGGGTTTTAACAGTTTTTTAATTTTTTACAGTTTTAAAGTGTTTGGAGTTTTTTCTGATTTTTAGGGTTTTATGGGTATTTAAGGTTTTTAAATTTTTTAGGGGTTTCTATTTTTTAGGGGTTTAGTGTTCTTATGATCATTCTAGGGGTTTTATAGTTTTTATATTTTTTTACAATTTTTAGTATTTTTATGGGTTTTTAGGTTTTCAAAGTATTCTTAAGGTTTTCACTATTTTTAGGGTTATTTACATATTTAGGGATTTTATGGATTTTTGGAATTTTAATGGTTTTCTTAGGTTTTTCTTGTTTGTTAAGGTTTTTTTGGGTTTCTTGGGTTTTGGGGTTTTTTTATTTTTTAACGGGTTTTATGGTTTTTTAGAATATTTTAATGTTTTAGGGGATTAAAGGGTTTTTTGAGTTTTTAATGGTTTAGGGTTTTTAATGGTTTTAGGGGTTTTATAGATTTTAGGGTTTTTCTGTGTTTTTAGGTTTTTATGTTTTTCATAGTGTTTTTAGGGATTTTGGGGATTTTTATGTTTTTACAAATTTTAAGGATATTTTAGGTTTTTTATGGTTTTTTGGGTTTTAGGGATTTTGATGGGTTTTAGAGTTTCTTGTTGTTTTTAGGGGTTTAGGTTTTTTGGGATTGTTTGTGGTTTTTTGAGTATTTTAGGTGTTTTAACGTTTTTTAACATTTTGAGGGGTTTAAAGGGTTTTAGATTTTTAGTAGTTTTATAAGGATTTAATGGGTATTTATGTTTTTATAATTTTTTAATGAGTTTTTAATATTTTTATGGTTTTAGAGGTTTTTAGTGTTTTACGGTTTTTAAAATATTTTATATTTTTAGGGGTGTTAATTGTTTTTAGGTTTTTATGTTTTCCTTAGTTTTTTATAAGGTTTTATGTTTTTTATTTTTTAATGATATTTAGAGGGGTTTTTATTGTTTTTAGGATTTTTATGGATATTGAGGGTTTTTTGAGTTTTTAGGTTTTCATGGGTTTTTTTTAGGTTTTTAATGTTTTTGGTTTCTTAGTGGCATTAAGTGTTTTTAGGTTTTTAAGGATTTCTTTTCGTTTTTCATAGTTTTTAAAGGTCTTTATGTTTTTCATATTTTTAGGAATTTTTTATGTTTTTTAGGGGTTATATGGTTTTTTGGGATTTTGAGAGGTTTAGAGTTTTTAGGGTTTTTATTATTTTTATGTTTTTTATAATTTTTTGGTTTTTAGGGTTTTATGTGTTTTTATGTTGTTAAAGTGTTTTTAGGATTTTCAAGGTTTTTAGGGGTTTTTATTTTTTTATGGATTTTTATCATTTTGTATATTTTTATGGGTTTTTAGGGTTCTTAGGGATTTTTAGGTTATTTAGGGTTTTAGTGTTTATAGGGTTTTGAGTGGTTTTTAGGGGTTTTAGGGTTTTTAAGGTTTTTAGTGATTTTTATGGTTTTTAGGGTTTCTAGGTTTTATAAGGCTTTAGCATTTCTATGGATTTTGGGGGATGTTAAGAATTTTTAATTTTTTAAAATTTTGTTATGGGTTTTTACTGTTTTGAGGGTTTTTACATTTTTTTGTATTTTAGGGGTTTTAGTTTGTTTATGGTTTTAAGGTGTTTTACGATTTTTTTGTTTTTTTGTTTTTTAGGGTTTTTATGTTTTTTTGTGTTTTTATGGGTGTGTTTCGTTTTTTAGGTGTATATGGTTTTTAAAAAGTTTATGATGTTTTAAGTGGTTTAAACGTGTTATTGAGTTTGTAGTTTTTTTCTATGTTTTTAGATGTTTTTTTATTTATTACTGTATTTTGGGGTTCTTATGTTATTTTTAGTTTTCATAGTGGTTTTATTTATTTTTACATATTTTTGGGTTTAAATTATTTTTAGTTTTTATGACTTTCTTAGGGGTTTTTTTGTTTTTTATGGTTGTCTTTGTTGTAGGTATTTTTACGGTTTTCTTTGGTTTTTATGCATTTATGGTTCTTTGGGATTTTGAGTGTGTGTTGGGTTTCTTTGTTTCTATTGGTTTATAGGTTTTTTATTATTTTTTAGGGTTTTAGGTGTTTTATGTGTTTTAGGTTTTCAAGGTTTTCTTACAGTCCTATAGAATTTTAGGTTGTTTTTTCTTTTAATGATTTTTTGTGACTTTTTATGATTTTTATGTGTTTTAGGGTTTTTAGGGTTTTTATGGATTTTGGAGTTTTTATTATTTTTATGTTATTATGGTTTTTGGATTTTTTTATTTCTTCTTATGTTTTTGGGTTTTTAGTGGATTTTTTTTGGGATTTTAGGAGTTTTATATGTTTTTAGGGTTTTTTTTGTTTTTTTTTGGTTTTTTGGGTTTTTTGAGTTTTGAGGGTTTATAAATTTTCCTGGGTTTTTAAAACGTTATATGGGTTTTTTTGTTTTTATGGTTTTAGGGGGTTTTATGTTTTTAAAGGTTCTTAGGGTCGTTTTTAAGGTTTTTTAGGGGTTATATGGTGTTTAGGGTCTTTTTATGCTTTTTTCACTTTTTGTGTTTTTTGGAGGGTTAAGTGTTTTTATATTTATAATATTTTATTAGGGGTTTTAAGGGGTTTTAGAGTTTTTTTCATTGTAAGGATTTCTTAGGATATTTTTGGATTTTTATTATTTTTACAGTTTTTAGAGATTTTGATTTCTTTTAAGGTTTTTAGGGTTTTTAGGTTTTTTAGTGTTTTTTAGGTTTTTAGGGGATTTATTTGTTTTTAGGAATTTTTTTGTTTTATTACAATTTTTCAAGGTTATTAGGGGATTATTTTTTAAGAATTTATCGAGATTTTTTATTATTTTTATGATTTGTTAGGGTTTTTATGGATTTTGAGGGGTTTTTAGACTTTTTAGGGTTTTATGGTGTTTATATAATTTTTAACCTTTTTAGTGTTTTAATGTGTATTTTTTGTATTTTTTGTGTTTTTTTGTGGTTTTAATGTTTCAGGGGTTTTTATGGTTTTTAGGGGTTTCAATGTTTTTATGGACTTTTTAGTATTTTTTGGGTTTTTTTGATTTTTTGGTGTTTTAACTATTTTTATGTTTTTAAGGTTTAGTTATGGGTTTTCAGGGTTTTTACGATGTTTTAAATTTTTAGGTATTTTTAGTGGTTTTGTAAGAATTTTATGGTTTTTAGGTTTTTGGGGATTTTGGGTGGATTTTAGGGTTTTTTTTGTTTCTTAGGGGTTTTATCATTTTATTGTTCTTTTATGGGTTTTAACGGCTTTTTGTAAGGGTATCTTAGTGTTTTTCAGGGTTTAAGGGTTTTTTTTATTTTTTAGGGATTTTATAGATTTTTTGGTTTTTGTGGTTTTAGGGATTTTCATTGTTTTACGGGTTTTTTTGGGTTTTTTACCTTTTAGGGTTTTTTTTGGAATTTTTTAGAGTTTTTTAACATTTTCTGTGGTCTAAATAATTTTTTATATTTTTTAAGGGATTCCTAGGGTCTTTATGGATTTTTAACTTTTTTTAATTATTTTTATGGGTTTTGTAGTTTTTAATTCCTTTTTAGGGTTTGTAGTGTTTTTATCATTTTTTTATTGTTTTAAGGGTTTATTTGATTTTAGTTCTAGAAGGTATTATTAGGGGTGTTCTTGGTTTTTTGGGGGGGTTTATGTTTTTAAGTATTCCTAGTGATTTTTTGGATTTTTATGATTTTTTTGGATTTTTGTGGTATTTTGGGGGGGTTTAGGGGTTTTTCCATTTTTAGAGAAATATCTATCACTTCCCCTCATCAAAGGGAAAGGAATGTGGTTTGCCTCAATATCTACACTAGGGAGGTCCTTGGCATAACCTCGATGGTTGGGAACCTCATTACCATGGGAATGTATGATCAAAAAATTTCTAAAGACCCCCTTATTTAGTAGGTTACCAAAAGAAACTCATTTATTAGGGGAATGTATGATTGAGAGAGAGTGATAGTGTGCCCCTTAATCTAATCTTAAATATCTGATGGATTTTGGAGAGGCCTTGTCCTGGTGGTTTTCAAAGTGGCTCTGTTGGGACTCAGCTCTTTGCAGAAGAGAGATTGATAGAGAAGGAAATTAGGATAGTTTGTGGAGGGTCCATGAGGTCCAAAACCTACACCAGAGGAAAGTAATGTGAATAGGGAAATGAAACTCCCTATGATTCCAAATTCATTATATAATTTTTCTTTGCGGTGTGGTTTTCCATGCACATAGATTTTTTCTACACGAGTTTGGGTTCCTTTGGCGTAACATTTTTCTATGTGGGTCTGATTTCCTTTCGATAGTGTTTTACTATGCAGGGAAAGAATCATTTGGCGTAGCCTTCTTCTACATGGGGTGATGTCCTAAAAAGTGTTCATCCACATATGATTTGTGTAATAGTGTCCATAAAGTATTCTGAGTATATATATGGTTGGGTGATTTCATTTCTAACATAGAGTTTTTTTTACGAGTTTAAATGTAGAAAATCAATTTATCCTACACCTTATTTTGTTTTTTCATCATCTCATTCTTCTTTATGGATCTTCCAATGGTGTTTTTATAGAGTCATCAGTGAAATCAACTTCTGTGAAAGTTGTAAGTCCACATCAACCATGAGGCTTCATAGTTTGCAAGAGTCAGAAAAGGGTTTCAGGGCCCCATAAAGGATTTTTCATTTAAGGGGTCCACAAAACAATACCACCACCCATAAATTTTTTTTCATTTAAAGGATCTAGTAAAACGTGACTTATCCGAAAAATTATTTTTCATTTGTGGGACACCCTGTTGAGTGGAGGTCCGCAGAGAGATATTACAAGGAGGAATGGATCCCTCCTTAAAGACTTCACAGCTTTTAATATTTTCTAAATTTTTTTGGATGATTCTACCATTACCAAATTCATTGAAGTATTTCTACATTTCAAGCAGAGTTTTCAGGACCTAAAACATTCCTCTAATAGATTTCCAGTATGCATGTGGACCTATAATATTTCCCACACCTATAAAAAAAGTGTCAGACCACATTTTTCATTTACTGAATATCTATGATAATTGAAGTTAAATGGACTAATACTATATTGTTGCTCCTATATAGAATTCTCTATTGTGGAAATATTTTAGACATACTCAAAGGTCATCACCCATGAATTGTATTTCCATAAATATCATGTGATTCATTTTGGATCAATCATTCATGTATATCAATATGGTCGTCTGTATGGATGCGTTGATTCCTTTTGGACTGAGCACCTCATGTACTATACGCCTCACAAAATTCGTAGCATTTTAGGAAATTTTAACATATTTCACCAATTAAAAAATTTCTATATTTACTTTTTAATGAATATAACAAATATATTTTCTGATGATTCCTTCCCTAGATAAAATAGATCTCACCAAATTGTCTCCAATGACTGCTTCCCTGACTGCAATTGAGATAATAATTTCTATTTTTAGAATAGTGAAAATGATCTTCTTACACAAATTTTCCCTAAATAGGGTATCCTGAAGAGTATCCCTGCCTCAAAGCTTCTAAATTACCCATTTTACAACATATTATCATTTCAAAACTTTGGACTATAAGATGAAGGTCCAATCCCATAGGTTGATCAAAACCTTCCATCTGGCTGGTTTGTGGTTCCATTAGATCATTGTAATCATTTATTTTTCTTCTCATTTCCAAATAATATAAAGGATAGAATCCATGATATGGATGTTCCTCTCTTATCATAATACATAAAATGGAATGGACTTTTTTATCCATTGTTTTTCTCTCATTCCAATTTTCCATTTTAATTTTAACAAAAGTTATTGAGTGGGATCATTTGTCTTATTGTGTTTAATTTTTAGTAATGTGAACCAAAGAAATTATCTAAAATTATATTTAGATAAAATGACCTAGGGAGATGATACTATACTTCTACATGAGTTTCCCCCAATGGGGTTTTAACCTGATGAGTATTACATCACATTTCATTACCTATTTTAAGGTCTTGTTTGACTGATCAACATAACTGGTGTTTTATGTAAAACATCTTTGATCGTGAATTATGGATTGATTACCTATGTATGGATGGTTTGATGAGAATGACCCAACATTATTTATAAATATAAAGGGTAAATTTAAGACCTGGACATTTTATTTCCGAATATGAATCATGATGTTGTAAAATTATGTGAGGAGTAATTGTAGATCATGTTTGAAAATTAGTTTTCGACATAATGTTTTTGGGTATTACAGAGATAGAATATGTCTCTAATGAGGTTGAACATGCCTTTGGTGTACATTCCCTTTTTGTGTGTGTGACATATGAAAATACAACATAGGGCATATCATTTCACATCCAGACTAATTTTTCCCCATGAATGTGAAATTCCATTACTAATGGATTGGTATTTTGTGAAGTTATGTATTTATCAACAACAAAAAGGGTGGTTTGTCAAGGGAAGTTGTATACGAATGTACTGGGAATTTGTATTGACACTAGCTCTGAATGGGAATCTACTCTCAAATGAATTTATCTTCTGTCAAGGAGGGTACATTCTATTAGATGGCATCATTTTAGGGGGAAGGCCCCTTTCTGAAAAGGGATGAAGAATCATGTGGTTTAATGTCATGTGAGTAAGATATGTACTGTGTAGTTTTAATGTATTATAATAAATACATTGAGGGGTATCGTTTAAGGTCTTTTTGATTTTACTGATAGATAAATTATTTCCTCTTTTCATGGTAATTTATCAAAAATGTTCTATCGTCATTAGGAATTGATGGTAGTGGTTTGTATGTTTTAATTTGGGTGTTTCTAGATTTGAAGAGTGATATGGGATGAAAACATCAATGAGGATTACAGAGATAGAATAGTTATATCCCATGGAAGAATATTCCTTTTGTTGACAAGTCCTTTTTGTGGGAAACGTTATGAAAATTCAACTAGGGCACATCAATATATAGTTAAAATAGGTGTCCTCAGGATATTAAAATTCTAATACGGGTGGCCACTGATAGTATATAAAGATATAGATTCTCCTAGGCATAGAGTTTGTTTTGTGGAAGGGATGTACCTGAATATATAAGATGTATTTCATATCAATATTGCATAAGAATAGGGAGAAATGTTTCTCTATATAGGTCTAACCCATATTTAGGAATTAAATTTCTTTTCAAATTATGGTGCGGCCTCATATATAGGGTTTGGGTATCGCTACATATCTCATCAAGGATAGAATCAAGACACACATAGTTATGGAGTAGATTCCTCACATTGATTGAATTATGGGGTGTAGAGGGGGAATATTTTTTGAATATATTCCCATGAGTAGGGTGTGAACCCTTAAAAGACCATCATATGCATATTATAATTATACATAAGATAGTGAAGGGATTTTTTTGTATTATGGCTTGACCAGGAAGCATGATTTGGGTGTTGATACATATCTCACAGGGTGAGAATCAAGACACATATAATTCTTGATCTTACATCATACAAAATACATCAACCATGCAGTTTAATGCCATGAGGCAAGGACGTCTTCCTTTTAAGGTCTTATATCAAGTACTATAATAACCCTGATATGGACTGATACACATTGATAATTCATGAAATTCCTTTCCAAAATTCTTAAGGCCACGTGAGTAATGCTCGGTGTGAAAAAATGGAGTATAAAAGGTATCTTTCACCACATCGAGGTAATTAAAAAGAAGGTTGGGGAATTTTTGATCTTGTGGTGGCTGGACCGGGATGTATGATTCAAGCATCACTATATATCTCATAGGGGTGAGAATCAATCCATATGTAGTTCTAAGAGAATATTAATTACAAATTAGGGGGAATCTAAAAAAGAATTTTAGCATTATACAGTATGGTTGAAGGTTACTCGTTGCGAAAAAAATGGAATAAAGACCCATAAATGCTATTTATGCATTCATGGAAGTTTCTTATGAGTGGAATATCATGATTATAACACGAGGCTTCCTGAGATGGTTTCCCAAGGAATCCTTTTCTCGGCACATAGGGTAAGACTACATTTTAATATCATGTGTTGAAGATGTTTTCATACCGTTTAAAATCATGTGACTAAGATGAAATGGTGTCTATTAGTTTTAGGTTATATAGTCAGATACATATATCATGGAAACAATGTGTGATGAAAGGATTATTGGGATAATTTGTTCTAACGTGACTCCCACATGAAGAGGTAAATCGTAAACCATTATATTAGTGGTTCTCTGATTAGGAGAAATTATATGGTGAAAATTAATGTAATGGTTTCTAACAATGTTTGAAAAGAATTTTCCATCAAGATGTTGTTTGAGGATTATTGAGATAGTAGACATATCTCCTGAGTAATAATGTGCCTCTAGATGAAATTCTCTTTTTTGGAAAAATTATGCATATCCAAATCGGGGAATATCAATTTATAATCATCCAAAGGTTTTCCATGGAATCAAAAATCCCTACTACTGATGGTGAAGGAATGTTTATGAAGATTCAAAATTTCCCAAGACAAGTAGTATGATATGTGGAAGTAATGTATCCGAGCACACAAGAATCATTCATAAAAAAATTGGACATAGTTTGTGGAGTTTCCCTACATAGATCTATCTCATATGTAGGGAAGATGATGTTTTTGTATGTGAACTACAACTATGACATGGCAAAGAATCCAGGAATCTCTACATATCATGTGTGTATAGGAATCAAGCCACACATAGTTCTTCAAAAACCATGCAGTTTAACATAATGAAGTATGGACCTTTTTATTTTTTTCCTCTCATACTCAGTCACATGAGGAATCCCTGATTTTCTACAGGGTAATTGTTCAATTTATTGTCACATAGTTTCAACCAAGATGGGGTGAAAAATGTCTTAAAGTGTCTTTTTCACCTAGAAATAAATGATAAACCAACACAAAAGGAGGTCCAAGGGGACTGTTTACCACAAAATCTCTCAAGAAATATTTCATAGGGGCCCATATCCTTATTCTGATGGAAAAGGACTTCTTAATGAGTTGATAATGATTCTTATCCTAGGATAATGGACCCAAGTGTCTCTATATATCCCATGAGGATGGGAATCAATCCATACATAGTTATGGTGCATAGCTTTGTAGAATACCGATGTTTGGGGAAGTTTCTTCTCTAGTGTGAACATTTAAACATCTCACATTTTCAACATAATGAATCAAATGTTATTACATAGGTAATTTCAATAGATTAATGTCATGTGTTAAGGACGTTTACCATTCATTTTGATGTCCTATGGAAATGAATTTTACAATTCCTTTTAAAGATATGCGATCAAGATGATTTACCAAGATGTTTAACAATATTTGATCAAGATAATTTACCATGAAATTTAATTTCATAAAATTAGGATGACTTGACATGCAGTTTAATGTCATTCGATCAGAATGATTTACCATGTTGTTTAACATCATGTTATTTGGATGATTTACCTTGTATATTAATTTCAGGCGATCAGGATGATTTTCCATGATTTTTAATGTCAGGTGATTAGGATGATTTAACTTTTATTTTATGTTCATATTATCGAGATGATTTACCATGCAGTTTAACTTCTTGGGATTATGACAAATGTGGTTGTGGATTACATGAAATATTTATTTAGGAACCTCAAATTGGTGGGGGGATGTGCTAAGAAATTTTCCTATTCAAATCAACGAATAAGTTATATTTGAGTCAAAATTGTGTATAGAATAAGATCCCCCCACGTAGGATCTTTATTTGGAGATTTATTTCTAGGTATTGTGGATTCTTTGAGGACCAACACCTATCTCCCTCAAGGAAGGATTGAAGGTGAATTTTTTTTGTTCAAGGATCATATAATCTAGTTTTTGTGGACATAAAAATGATTCAAGGTATAAAATATATTCTAATATAGTAACTCCAATTCATTAGCTGGTTTTGGGACTACTCATCTATGAACAACTTCTCATATCTAGAAATACGATGTGAGGGAAATTGAACCTCGATGGGTAGGACCGCCTCTATCTCGTATACTAATGAGTATGGGGTCAGTTATGTGGTGGAGGGAGTTATATTCTAGAAATCCCACAAGTAATCTAGATCTTTTTCGGCCAAGGCATTTTATCCTTATCTACCATCTTTTGAATTATATATGATAAGGTCTCTTTGAAGACCTTTATCTATCCATTATCCACTATATGATATCAAGATAAATGGTTATACTTGATTTTATAATCTAGATACATCCTTACTAACTCATTAACGAAAAATTTGATTCTATTATCCATCAGTAACGTATGGGGGAGGAAAAATCTTGTGATGAAATTGTCTCTCATGAAGCTGAAAATATTCCTTGAAAGAATATCTTTGAGGGGTACAGCTTTGTCCCACTTGGATATGAAGTCGGTTGTAGTAAGAATGTACCTGAACTGATTGGTTGTGGAAGGAATATAGGTTCCCTTGATTTCCATTTTCTATATGGAAAATGGGCAGGATTATTAGGTAGTGTGTAGAAACCATAGGGGTTGATTAATGATGTTTGTATATACCTTGATGGAATGGATAATTCTGGTGAATTTCAAGAAATCGTGCTTTATTGTGGGCCATTAGTACTGAAGCCTCCACATTTTATGAGAAATATTGAAACCTGATAGGTGGGAACCATAGACTCCAATGTGAACTTATTTCCAGATAGTATTGGTTTATTCACCATCAATGCACCTAAGAATGACATTATCAAGTCACCACTTATAGAGGAATTTTTAATGTGTTGTTCTATCATAATGGAAAAAAATTAATTTTTCGCCATCATAATTCCTCTTTCCCAGCTCTGGTTGATGGAAGTACTCTATTTTAAGGTATTGCATAATGGGTTTCATCAAACTAGTCAAATCACTCTCTAGTTCAGAGATGGGATTTATCTAGTTGATCGTCGTCATTTTATTGCGAACAAAATGTTAAACCATTAAATAGTTCGAAATTCTATTCATTTTCTCATCTTGGTGTGGATCTTTCAATGTTATTGCTACATTTTCCAAGGCATCTACTTAAGAATTTTTTGAGAATGATATGTGAACCAATGTTATCTATAAGGGTAATTATGCAATCAGTCCTTAGAAATAGTTATGTTGGGTGGATCAAATCTTATTTTCAAATAGTATAATCACTATTGACCTACTTTATGAAATTTTTTTAATCACTCTAAATTATTAAGAGATTTACATGTACCTAAACTTCCAACTCTCACCCTTCAATGTGGTCCTGATATTCTGCTTCATTGTTCATGTACAATTATGATAAGATGATAGAGTAGGGTAGAACTTCCCTTTTCGGGGAAATGATCATGGGTCCCAACCCAAATTTTTTGAGCATGGGGCTTCCATCCTCTTCCCTAATGGGAATCTAGGCTTTCTTTAAAATTAAGTCTCATATATTTAGGGGGGCTCTTGAAAAGTGAATATTTGTTCACTGGGTAATTCAATATCCATTGACTTCATTTCAATCAAGGGATGTTCTGCAAGGAAGTCTTGTAGTGCCTTGAGTTTTAATTCTCTTTGAGGCACAAACTAAATATCATACAACTACCGGATGACTTCACATCCTGATAGATGTATGGTAAACATAGGATGATTGATAATGTATTTCAGTGGGATTATAAAAAAAGCCAATCAGACCTCATGAAGCTATAGATAGTTCCTCAGTTTATGGATAGCGAATATTAACATTTGGTAGCACACATTGATATTCAAATAATTATTATCAGTATCAAGCATGGGTTTCTTGAGGTAATAAAGGTTGTTTTCACTCCTAGTAGCATATTTTTCTATGATAAAGTTTCCCTATGACCGCTCTTGAGATGTCACATACAAAATTATCAGCATCCCTTCAATATGCAGAATCATCCCGGGTGGGATAAAAATATATTTCTAGAGACTATAAAATACATACTGTTAGTAATCAGTTAATTGATGTGTGACCCCCTTTTTATCAACCTAGTGAAAGAAAATCATTTTTAGGTAAGTTTGGAGATAAAGTGATGAATGTAGTCCAAGGTTCCTTGAATTAAACTATTATATTTGAGGTTTTGAGGATGTGAAATGTCAAGGATAAACTTTTTCTATTTAGGGTCGATATTAGTTTCATGATTATGTTTATCGAAGTTGAGAAACTTCCTTAAGGTAACACCAAAAACACATTTTAAGCAGTTCATTTTCAGGTTGTACTATCACAGTTTTTTTGAAGTATTTTTCATGATCATCTATGTTCTTAGAGCACTGTATGGAATTAACTATCAAATCATCAACATATCATTAAACAAAAAATCCCAAAGAATGGTTTGAAGATGTGATTCATGACATGTCGGTATTTAGAGTTGACATTATTCAATCCAAATGGCATTACTCGATAGGAAAATACTCTTTGAGGGGACCTAAAGGTGGTGAATTCTTTATCATATAGGGACATTAAGATTTTGTTATACCCCAAATAGAAATCCATGAGGGATAGGGATTGATATCCAATCATTATATCAACCAATAGCTATATTATCAGGCCTAGGGAATCACCCTTTAGATGGTTATGGTTGAGATCATAGTGATGAATTCATACTTTGATTTTCCCATTATTTTTCATGATTAGGACTATATTGGAATGAAATTTTGGATATTCAACCTCCATAATAAATATTACCTTAATGATATTGTCAAAATTAGTTTCAATTTTGGTTGAATTATTTGGATGTGTCCTTATGGATTCTTATTTATAGCCCCAGTGGTTCATTAGAAATCCTAGGTTGTGATTCTCTACCACAGGATTGAGTTTTTTAATTTCAATATAATTCTAGGAAATCACATCCTAATGATACTTTAGAAAGGAGGTATATATCTATTGTTCCTCATGAGTCATTAACTAACTAATCAGTGTATTACATGTGACATCTTCTATACCCAGGTTTATTTCTTTGAGTTCATCAATGGTGGTAGAGACACCATCATAAAATTCTAGAAGGGGATTCCCTAGGTCCTCTTGTTCTTCCCGTTTTCCCTTTTATTCTACTTCTTGTTCTCCCTTTTATTCTTCCTCATACTCTATAGGGGGAGAAAGTAATGGAGTGATGTTTCTAACATACTAAGTGAAGTCAATATTTTGACATTTGGAAGATAAATATAATTCCTCTAACATAAATGATGATGTGGGTTCTATCTAATGTTTTGAAGGAGATATGAGGTATAGATAATGAGTATCTTTACTTTCTACTAGTGACATGTTGGGTTATTCCGACTCAACTGATGAAGTAGTGGTCTATTCAAACTCAATGGATAAAATGAGGGAATTTTCATATGATATTTTATCACTATCTAGGGAGTCAATGGACTTTTAATTTATACAAATCTTAGTTGTCATGTCTAATATCATGAATATTGTTGAACATGTTCCTGAATTTGTACTCATATCCCCAACCTGATTAATGGATAACACATGCTCTTCACTGATATGTTTGATGGAATTTTTCTAGAATCATTTATATACCATTAGTGTAGTGACTCAAGAGACACCATCAAGCATAGGTTTTCCCCACTCCCACTTATAGATTCCATCATCGATATAATGCATGTCAGAAGATTCAAATGAGTCATTATCAGTGTTCAATGTCCTGATTCTTTCACTAATGATGTATCTAAGGAATTTATGGTATGATTAGGGGATTTTCATTTATTTATGTAAAAAATTCCTTACTAGAAAAAAATTTAAATCCATATCTTGTCGTACAACTAGAAATTATGATTTGGATAGAAGGTATCTAAACTGAGCCCTAATTTTGATTTTTTATAGGGGTTTTTCTCAATTTTGTCAAAACATCATTGAATTAGAGAGGAAGGTGTTAGTACTACCTCAATGTATCCAATATAGTAAAGTTTATACTGGAATGAGATTAACTCTAGAGTCACAATCAATGAAACCCATTATACTTCAATGCAATTTTTCTTGCAAGAAGTGTATGAGAATATGATGTGTCCCTATATAGTAACATCTTTATCTGTCCCTATAAATGGGACAACCATATGAAATTATGAAATATTTATATCTTCTTGATATACCACATTAGTGGAAACCTCATCTTAAAACTTATGGGGGCTCAACATAGCCTCTAATATCACTTCCCTGAGGTGTTTTGATATATTGAGAGCTTTGAGGAATGACAAGTTGGTCGGTACCAATGCTAATTTCTTCAATATGTCATTCTTTTGGGATAATTTTTTATCCTTCATAGCATGTAGATGATCATTCGTAGGAATTTCAAGAGATAGAGTACTATAAGTAGGTGGATCGACCCTCATAATAGTATTTTAAGGTTATCTTATTCTTGGTGGGTTATTTCTAATAAGTTTTTATTCCATCCATGGGTGATCAAACACTTTTTATCTCTCTAACTGATATTCATGGATGATCGGGTTAGGATGGATTTTGGAATACATAAGGAATTTATTTACACCTATTAGACCTTTTTAAGGTCTCTTCCATGAGTTTCTATAGCACTGACAATCCAAGTAGGGGCATGCTTATAATTCTAGTTTCTTATGAAACTTTATCTTTACCTATACACTCATATTCTATGAACTCTTCCACTAGTTCTCCAATTAGGTGTGAGGAACCTAGGTTCATATCAAAAATAATCATCAGATAATGGATCAAATAATTTAATGAAATTAGTGGAACTAAATATTAATTCCTCATTCGATGAGGATTCTGTTTGACCGACTATTTCTAGGGGTATCTTTTGGCGGTGCAGGGCCTATTGGTTCAAAACATGCAGCATAAAGTCTGTAAGAGTTGAAGGTGAATTCGGACATGGTATATGTAAATATTACTATATTTGTTCCCCACCCTTCCATCCACGTAGTATTTTATAATACTATCTCTTAGAGGGATATGATTATGATAGGGTCAGATGTGTCACATCCAAAGTAGTTAGGGGCAGAGTTGGAAATTTAAACTATGATGAGAGGATAAAATTAGTTCAGTAGATTGTATTTTGAGTCACCCAATGTCCAAAATTATCATTCTTTTCTAATTAAATCCTTCCACTTCCCTTCTTTTTTAGGATAGGTAGTGTAAATTTACTCTATTCAAACTGGTAGTTTCCCTAGATTTACATGCACATAGCCCACTATTTTTTAAAGATTTATTTGAAGATGAATCATTCTTGAATGGTGTCCCCAAACTTCTGATGACAGGGGAAATAATTTGGCTAATCCTCGAGACCAACTTGGTCAGGCCTCTTATGCTCTATTAAGCATAGTAAATTATTATCCATAGATATTATAAAGTAGCCCCAAATTATCTCATCGTGGAATGAATAAAATTTATATTTTACCTCCTTGAAATGATTTCGTCTGGGACCCCTCTTCTCATCCCGATGAGGCTGGTAATATCTATTGAAACTCAGGGGGGCCACATAATATGTTGTGGAATTTGGAGATGAATTCATAATAGAGGATAGTTAAAGTCTGATGGATCAAACATCTTCCATTCTCGTTTATTTCCCCATGATTGAATAATTCTTTCAAGACTCGAGCTTAGTTTTTTGTATGGAATATTTCATTCATAGAGAAATTGTGATGAGATCCCAAAAAAACACAAATATCTTAATAGGATGAGCAGTATTCACATATCATCATGGTGGTCCAATATACCAAGATAGATAAAATCTTCTTTGGGAATATGTAGGTTCAGGGAGTAGGTAATCCCCTTCCATATGAAAATGAAATCTAAGTCCCTCTTTTTCTCCCATTTTTTGTAGTTTTGGTGGTAAAGGATCATTATTTTTTTTACCATTAATATGAATTGATAGAGAAACTATAAATATACATCTTCTCATATATTGATTGACTATGATGATAAACCAGTGTACCATACGAAGGCTGAACATTGAAAGGATTGAAAAATGAATTTGAGATTAACTAAATCATATTATGTAGTTGTTCCCATCATGGGATCACAAAATGACACAAAATGTTTCATTTTCTACTTTGGGAATCCTGATATATTGAATACTAGAAACATAGGGCTCCTGAAATTTGGTGGGTGTGGTATCACAGTCACCCATTTTGGGTAAGGATTTTGTTCTGTCTATACTATCAAGATCCATTACTTCACATCTTCCAATTGAGTATCCAATGATATTGTGTTCTCAATAATCCATCGAGGAATGTTTGGATTAACCTGAGATTGAATAGGGGGGAAATAGGTAGGTCCATATATGGTGGCTCTATCGATGTCATATGGGGGTAACCTACAGGGTATTGTCTATAATGATACATCTAATCCATCCCTTATTGTGTACCCAATAAAGAAATTTATGATCTAATACTATCGGATCCAAAAATATTGGTTTTCAGTAAACCACATTGATCAGAGTTTTTGGATCCATTTTAGTTTCCAAGATGAACCCTCATTGTTGAGGAAAATCATTGGGGACCACTGGGTGGGGCTCTTCTTGTAGAACATATCTCCTAGAGATGTTTCGAAGTGGTATTTCTTTGATTATTCTCATCTAATTCATATATATCTCTTTTTAATCAAATATCCCCTTAAGTGTGAGGGTTTTGACCTCATTGGAAAGCGAGTGAGGTACGTCCTTAGCTTTAACATTTTCATTGGTAGAAACTCCTCTAGGGGTTAGTGGTGGATCATTTTAAGGATCCACCATTTATTAAGTGATATTTTGGTTCTTGGTGCACACAACATGATCATTTACCTCAAGGTATACTATATTATGCATGGAACCATCCTATCCCAGATCTTCTATATTGGAACCATCATAGTCATCCTCTATAGGATTGACACCCATGACATTCACCCATGCATAATGCATTATAGTTGTCATATTGTATAACAAATTATTAGAGGATTATTTTTCCCATTATTGTAACTCTTCCTTACGTTTTAGTATCCTATGAGATCTTCATGGAGAAGAGTTACTCAGAGGGAACCACCACACAACCTTGTTGTACATGTCCCTCATGAGGAAAGAATGTTGTGAGATGGGATGAACTGGGAGACCTCATTTCATGGTGTTCTCCCCAAATGGGAAAAGACTAATTTCCATTGAAAATGAGGTTGAGGTAAAAATGACCAAATTTTTAGGGGTTGGAGTTTCCAAAATTATTTTGTTTTCA
The DNA here is from genome assembly GCA_963277665.1 of Viscum album. Classification (NCBI taxonomy): domain Eukaryota; kingdom Viridiplantae; phylum Streptophyta; class Magnoliopsida; order Santalales; family Viscaceae; genus Viscum; species Viscum album. The sequence goes on from OY728157.1 coordinate 396,402,505, forward strand.
TTACTTGGGACAATTTTTTGGGGTTGAAGATGAACTTTGTGTTAAAAATTCCTCCAATCCTATAGAATAGGTATGATCCCATACTATAATGGTGGCTGCTACTTCTACCTCTCTCTTGATCTTGTGTATCCTCTTTTGAGTGTGACATGGGTCTAATTCAAGATATAAACATGAACCATCTACTTCCAAGTGTGTCATTAGTTATTGATGGTTGACTTCCCTTAAGTGAGAATCTTGCATAATGATCTAAATTTAATGATTTAGGAGTTTTTCGATAGCTTTCTTTCGTCTAAAGAAACACTTCTGAGACTTATTCAGGGCCGATTCCTACCGAGTGCTACATATTTCCTAGAAATGTTTCTTTTTTGATAGCCATCATGGAGTAATGAAATTATAGTATGTCACCTATGGTGCATTTTTCTGATTGGGGAGCGTACAGAAGTGCAATGCCCCATTCTCACCCCATTATTTTAGGTGAACACTATATGGGGAATATGTGATCATATGATTCAATTATTTTACCATGTTAAGACATGTGTGTTTAAGGAATCCTCTGTATTTTCCCGATTTCAATTTCCATGCTGCTATTAGGGACTATAAGTTGATTTGATGGTGTATCCTTTATATTTTCTTGACGCGGATTTGATATTCATCTTAAGGAAATACTTTTTCTTTGAGGTGACCAAGAGTTATCCATACATTTAGGAAAATTTCATACACACAATCTTCTAAAAATGAATATGGAATGTTATATTGGGGAGTGGAAAAAGGAAAGAAAATTATTGGTATATTTACTTTATCTAACTATCTTCTCTTATTCAACATGTCTTCTTTGTCTTTTGTCAAAGGCTCTTCAGCCTTGACCGACCAAAGTGGATGTTTTTGAACTTATTAATTGTAAATAGTAGGATCATTAGGGACTTTTAGCTATATAATTTTGGAAATTTGGTGATCCAAAGATGGTTTAGAGAATGACCTTTTCATTATGTTGTCTTTCGTCTAATAAAGGATTTCACTTCTAAATGATGTGTCATTAGGCATGACTAGGCTCATTTTCCTAAGTGACTCATCGTATAAGGGATTTATCATCATTAAATATTCAAGGTTAGTAACTTCTTGTTGATCTGAAATGCTACCATAGAGGGGAATTTCATAGAAAATTCCATCATGGGGAGGACTACCATTACGGGTTGCCGACTGATTGCAAGGAGAATTCATATGGCATATATCCTGAGGAGGACCTTTAAGGTGGAAAAAAATAAGGGGATGACTTTATTACTATTTGATATTATAGACACATGAATTGATACCATGTCTCTCATCATGATATGAACTCTCATGATTGATCATATTATGCTTAAAAGGAATGCCTTCACAATACATATTCTAGGGAGGACCTCTAGAGCTACTGGTAGCTGTGATTCAGGGAGAAACATCATGAATACTACTGGAACATCCTTAAGTTGTTAAAGGATTAGAATTATCATGTGATACCATTGATATATGTTTGATAAACTCAATAACTCCATACTCTAATAGAGAAAGGTTATGAATCTGCACTAAAATTTGGAACTTCCCTAAGTGGGATTTCATTTTTGATGACCTCCCATAGGTATTTGAAACCATATATTGTGAATAAAAATTCCAATTTATGAAAGTGGGTTTAGTAAACTCTAGAATTTTTTTTCACCTCATGTCATTGATTTTCTAGAATTTCACTAGGGATACATTCCTACCTTGGAACATCCCATAAAATGGGCTAGTGATCCCTAGTTAGAATGAGGATGTACACCCGATTTGGTTGTCCATTTATCAAAGAATATTATGGATGAGCCTCATGGATGGGAACAAAGATGTATGTATATTCCCAAGTGACCCTCCCCTTTTTCATTCGAGTCATCATGTTTAAGGAGCGCCTGATGAATAACAATTTTTGTTGATGTGATCACATCTTATACATTAGTATATATAGCTTGAAATTTATGAATGACCTCCCATAATTTATAGGATGTGATGAGAAACATATTTAGTGGGAGTGAGAGTAGATACCAATTCCAGTTTTATAGAAGGAATTTGAGACTACCCTTTGTTCATAGTCGAGGTATGCTGACTATCTACATCAATTACTATTGTATTTGAATGACAGACTTGATATGCATGAGTAGGGATTTTTATGTGATCATTTTTTAATTCCATATTTAACAAGAGGTCTTGATATAGATGATAATGTATTCTAATATTCTTACTATTTACTATCATATTTTACTAGAAGTCTTGATATTCATGAGACAAAAGTATCATTTGCTTGAAGTTTTCTACCATATTTGATTGGCAACCTTGATATGAAAGAGAAAGTATTTGAATATGTTCATAGTTTTCCACAATATTTTACTAGTGGGATTGATATTCTTGTGTAAAAATTTATAGTTTCTCTTAGTTTTCCACCATATTAGGTCATGAAATGCACGAGCAGATGTTTGCATATTATCATAGTTTTCCACTATATTTTACTGGAAGGATTGATATGCATGTACAAGGATTTGTATTTGTTCAAATATTTTCATGTTAATTGACTGGAAGGAGTCTTCAGTGGGAACAAAAACGGTGTCCTATCCCTGGTTGTTTGGCTATTTTTCACTATGGGCTATCCTAGAGGCCTGATCCTGATTGAGGTGGGATATAACTCATAGGGAAGTGTCTTCTTTATGTGGAGTATGTTTGTAAGGATGGAATTGGTGGTGTTGACTGCTAGAAGGATCCCTCAGGTGGGACCTCTATTTCATCAGGATGAAGTCATTAGTGACTACATGACCAACCTCCCAAAGTTAAGGGTGGAACTCATTATTGTATTTGGAGGATAAGATGACAAACTGCTCTGAGATAGAAAATGGTTCCATTTCCTTCTAAGTCATAAACCATCATTGAGCATATTTATCTTCATAAACAAGATGGATTTTCTAGGTGCCTCTAGGGTTAGTAGGGTACCATTTCAGGTGTACTCCCAAACAAATGTGTTTGAATCCCAAAATTAAAGAATTTGGGTTGGCGATGGTGTCCTCTATTTGGTTGAGGACCCTACTTGTGCAGTTGATGATACCCACATCCACATGAACAAGCATGAAACCATTTATATTAAATGGATTCTTGTGAAAGTAACATGGTGATATGAAAAAGATAAAAAAACAAAATCAAATAATCATCTTAGTAAATGAACACATGCGTAATCGATCATTTTGGATCCATGTTTGGCCTTCTTTAATAATTTGAGAGAATGAAAATGGCCAGACATGTGGGAAACATAGTCATATTTGTAAAAGATTTAAATTGGGTCACAATTTTGATTCCACTGAAAAATCATGGTTCTTGATGGCTGACTGTGGGGGATTGAATGTTGCACATTTATTCACATTGGGATCACTATTTTGTTTCCGAATAAAATCATGGTTCGAAACAGATGATTTTGGGGGGGTTTAATGATGTACAATTATTCATGTCTGGTTAATCATTTTTTTATTTCCGTTTGTGATGGGTTTGTTTCCAATAGGGTTTTTTCATGGAACCAGAAACACCCAATGACTCTCATATCTATGATGACTCATGGACCCAATTTCCAAAGGTAGATTCTCATTGGGGAACCTAGAAAATGATACTTAATTACATTCATTGGTCAAGAGGATGGGAGGTTGGTCTCATCACCCCCTTTTGAGGGGAATGATTTCCACCTATGAGACTCTCTATTAGGTTTTCGACATATTATAAAATAAATTATTAAATCTAATGTATAACATAAGTATCCCTATATTTAAAATCAATTATTATCATGTATTGATTCTAGAATCATCTGTATGTATCCAAGGTTTTCCATCTATGGGGATATCTATTTTAATCTGAGGCTCTTGTTCAATGTTACACTTTTGTAAAAAGATTAGATATTCGATGGTAATTTTTTATTATGATGTGGGTTTTAAGCTATAAATTGGGATTCTCTAGAATTTATTTTCATTGAGGTAGATGGATGTTTAATTAATGTTAGGATTGGGCTCATGGTACGCGTGTCCTATATATCATCTTGAACTGAAATATAACCCATGTAGTTTAGTGCCACTTTATGGGACTCGTCATTCCTTATAATGTAATGTGATAAGAACTAAAGTGTGCAGTTTAACATTATGTGAAAACTAAATCTATGTGAAAGGTACCTAATAAAATATGGTGTTTGACTTACATTGAAGAAGATCTAATGAACCCAGAAGAGATGTGGTATCCTACATAGGGGTTATCTTATTTGGAATATAGCCATTCAGGTCAGACATGACCCTACATGGGATGTAATATAGCGAACATTAGGGTGAATTTGGGTGTTAGATTTGGACTTCAGGGAGGCTTCTTATGTATCCAAGCTAGTTTGGTAAGAAATTACATGTAGTTCAAAATTATTTGGGCTTACACCTATGGAGGAGGCCCATTTTGGTTGATATGTTTGGGGCATATATCAATCAATAGGACCATTTGAGTGTGTATGGTTGTGGATTATACTGAATAGTAGGCCCATGTGATAGGTACTTGATCATGGTGATGATATGAGCATAACTAACCTCTAAGCCCATTGGAGTCATGATCAGTGTGACAAACAAGAGGAATCAATAGATCTATCAATCTATTTAATCTCTTTCACCTTTTAGTGGATGAGGCCAAGTGATGATAGAGAGAAGGGGCTTTGGCACTCATCTCCTCTCTTGTTTAGTACCCCAGATAGTAACATATACACATTTCTATATCCAATAAGAAATACTAGGGGATTAATCTAAGAGGGATTCCCCTTTTCCAATTTAAAAGAGGATGATAGAAGAATATATTACTATCCCTTATCAAGGGGAAAGGAAAGTGATTCCCCTTAATCACTAAAATAGGTAGGTCCCTAGAACTAACTCTATGGTTGGGGCCCTCATTACATAGGTAATTTATTATCGATAGTACTACAGGGATCCCCATAATTATGTAGGTTTCTAATGGGTTTTTAGGGTTTTTAGGGTTGTTAATGTTTTTTTGGATTTTTAAGGATTGTATATAATATAATGTTATTTGGTGGTTTAATGTATTTTGAGAATTTTGAGGAGTTTTTAGGGTTTTTAGTGTGTTTATGAGTTTCTAGGGTTTTTATGGTTATTTAGAGTTTTTTATGGTTTCTAATGTTGTTATCGTATTTTAATATTTAAATGGTTTTTAGAGTTTTTAGTGTTTTTATAGTTTTTCTGGGTTTTAAGGGTTTTTATGGTTTTTTAGGTTTTATGTGTTTTATGTGTTATTAGGGTTTTTAATATTTTTTATTGTTTTTTAGGATTTTTTAGTTTTTTAGGTTTTTAAGGTTTTCATAATGGTTTCCAGAAGTTTTAGGGGATTTTTTACTTTTTATGTATTTTTTGTAATTTTTGAGTAGTTTTATGGGTTTTATTGTTTTTTGGGATTTTGAGGGGTTTTAGGAATTTTTATGGTTTTATGGTTTTTTATGGTTTTAGGGTCTTTTAGGGTTTTCTGCTTTTTTAGGGGTTTTATGTGTTTTTAGGTTTTTAATGTATTCTTGGGGGGTTTCAAGGATTTTATGTTTTATGTTTTTATGTATTCATAGGGATTCATTAGGATATTTATGGTTTTTAGGGTTTTTAGGGAATTTCAGGGTTTTTTAGGCCATTTAGGGTTTTAGGGTTTTTAGGGTTTTATGGTATTTATGGTTATTGGGTTTTTTTGAGTTTTTTGGGGTTTTAGATGTTTTTAGAGTTCTTTATCATTTTGAGGGGTTTAAATAGTGTTTTGATTTTTTATTTTTTTATAGGTTTTATGTGTTTTTTGGGGGTTTTTAGTTTTTTAGGGTTTTCAGAATTTTTTAGGTTTATTATTGGTGTTATGTGTTTTATAGTTTTTATGATATTATTTGGATTATTTAAGGTCTTTAGTGTTTTTTATATTTTTGGTATTTTTGTGATTTTTATGGACTTTATGGGTTTTTATTGTTTTAGGGAATTTGTAAGGCTTTTAGAGTATTTAGGGGTTTTTTTTGGGTTTTCATGTTCTTTTAGTTTTTATGGATATTATGGTTTTTTAGAGTTTTTTAAAAAAAATTAGGGTTTTAACGGGTTTTAGTGTTTTTAGTTGGTTTAAGAGTTTTTATAGGTTTTAGTGTTTTTATGGGTTTTTTAGTTTTTACAGGTTTTGGGGTTTTTAGGGTCTTTAGGGTTTTTATGGATTTTATTATTTTTTCGTATTTTGATATTGATGTGTTTTTTGTTTTTAGGGGTTTCTTAATGTTTTTCATGTATTTTACGGTTTTGTTTTAGGTATTTTCATGGTTTATTTGTATTTTTATGGGGTTTATCATTTTATGTGATTTGGAGTGTTTTAAAGGTATTTTTAGGGTTTTTAGCATTTTATGTTTTTTTTATTTTTAGGTTTTTTATAGTTATTTAAAATTTTATGGATTTTTTTGATTTTTTTGATTTTTATGTTTTTATGGTCCTTATGGATTTTTCAATGGTTTTAGGGGTTTTATAGTTTTTTTTTGGGTTTATGGGGGGTTATATTATTAGAGGTTTTAATGTTTTTATAGTATTTTAGTATTTCTTAGGGTTTATAGGGTTTTAGAGTTTATAGTGGTTTTAGGGTTTTTTCGGGTTCGTAGGGGTTTTAAATATTTTTAGGGGTTTTAATTATTTCTTGGGTTCTTGGGGTTTTTAGTGTTTTTAGCATTTTTAGGTTTTTAAGGGTTTTATGTGTTTTTAGGTTTTCCAGGTTTTCTTAGGGTTTTAAGGGTTTTTAGGGTTTTTACATTTTATGTGATTTTATGTACTTTTTAGGAATATTTATAGTTTTTAGGGTTTTGAGGGATATTTAGGGTTTTTTTAGGGTTTTTTAGTTTTATATGGTTTTATGGTTTTTAGAGTTTTTTATCTTTTTTATGGGATTAGAATTTTTTTATAGTATTTAGTTTTTTAGTTTTTATGGGTTTTTAGGTGTTTCAAGGTTATTAGAGTTTCTATGGTTTATAGGTATTTCAGGGACTTTTGGGGTTGTTAGGGTTTTTAGGGTTTTTAGCGTTTTAAGGTAATTTTGGGTTTTAAGTGTTTTTATGTTTTTAAGGTTTTCTTGTGGTTTTTTTTTGGATTTTTATGTTTTTATTTATTTTTATGGATTTTTTATGATTTTTATGGATTTTTAGGAGTTTATGGTTTTTATAGTTTTTAGGGATTTTTAGGTTTTTAGCATTTTAGGTTTTGTAGGGGTTTAAAATGTTTTGGGGTTTTTAGGATTTCATAGGGTTTTAGGTATTTTTTCTTTTTGAGGAATTTTACAGGATTTTTAGGAATTTTATAATTTTTATGGTTTTTAGGGATTTTTAAGGGTTTAGTGTTTTTAGAGGATTTAATTTTTTTTGTATTTTTTTTGTTTTTATGGGTGTTTTGAGTTTTTATTTTTTTAAGGATTTTAGATTTTTTTTAATTTTTTTATGGGTTTAAATTTGTTATTGAGTTTTTTTACTTGTAGTGTTTTTATGGGGTTTTATGTTTTTTAATATTTTTAGGGGGTTTATGGGTTTTAGGGATTTCTGGGGTTTTTTGGGTTTTTAGCATTTTTAGGTATTTTTGGGGTTTTAAGTGTTTTTTTGTTTCCAGAGTTTTTTATGGTTCTTAAGGGGTTTTGGGGTATTTCAGGATTTTATAGGATTTTAATGGTTTTTAGGGGTTTTAAGGATTTTGATGGTTTTTAGGGTTTTGGGGATTTTTGGTTTTTAGTGTTTTTAGGAAATTTATGGGTTTTATGGGCTTTTGGTTTTCCATGTTTTGTTAGTGGTTTTCAAAATATTATGGTATTTTATACTTTTAGGGATTTTTATTTATTTTTACAATTTTTATATTTTTTGGATTTTTCAAATTTGGATGGGTTTTAGGGTTCTTTAAGGTTTTAGGGGTTTTTTTGTAGTTTTTTTTATTTTTTTTATGTTTGAGTTTTTTAGAGTTTTTAGCGTTTTTAGGTGTCCAAATGGTTTTTATGGTTTTTTTGTGTTCTTTTGGGTTTTATGGGTTTTTAGTAATTTTAAGGTTTTAAGGTGTTTTGTTTTTTTAGAGGTTTAAAGGTATTTTTAATAGTTTTAGAGTTTCTTAGGTTTTTAGGTATTAAGGTTTTTTTTGGGTTTTTAGGTTTTCTTAGGCATTTTCAAGGTTTTTTCGATTTTTTAAAATTTTAGGGATTTTAGGACCTTTTTAATATTTATATGTTTTTTTATTTTTAGGGATTTGAGGGTATTAAAGGTTTATAGTGTTTTGAGGTTTGTACAAGTTTTACTTGGTTTTAGGTTTTTAAGGTTTTCTTAGGATTTTTTAGGGTTTTAGATTTTTTTTACTTTTAGGGATTTTTAGGAATTTTATGGGTTTTTTTGGAGTTTTATGGATTTTGAGGGGTCTGGGTTTTGTGGTTTTTTTGGGGGTATTAAGGATTTTTTCCATTTTTCAGAGTTTTAAAGGGTTTTAAACTTTTTTATTATTTTTAAGGGTTAAAAGGGGTTTTAGAGTTTTTAGTGGTTTCCAAGGGTTTTTATGTTTTTGTGGGGTTTTAATATTTTTAGGTGTTTTTATTATTGTTTGTGGTTTTTAGGGTCTTTTAGGGTATTTTAGTGTATTTAGCATTTTTAGGTTTTTGGGGGTTTTATGTGTTTTTTTGTTTTTAAAGTCCTCTTAGGGTTTTTCATGGTTTTTAGGGTTTTTAGATTTAATGGGAATTTTTAGATTTTTTATAGTTTTTAGAATTTTTAGGTGTTTTAGGGGTTTAAGGTTTTTTTTGGTTTTTTGTGTTTTAGGGTATTTTGTGTTTTTTAGTCGTTTAAAGGTTTTTATATTTTTTAATGTTTTTAGGGGTTTAAAGGGTTTTTTGAGTTTTTAGGGGTTTTTAGTGTTGTTATTGGTTTTTATGTTTTTAGGGTTTTTTTTGGGTTTTAGGTGTCTTTAGGGGTTATAATGTCTTTTAAGAAGTTTTTAGGGTTTTTAGATTTGTTAGGGGTTTATGTGTTTTTTAGGTTTTTAATGTTTTCTTAGGATTTGTCGATGTTTTTTTGGGGTTTTTACACTTTTAGTGTATTTTAGTGTTTTTCATAATTTTTCTGGTTTACTAGGGGTTTTAGTTATTTTTGGTTTTTTATGGTTTTTTGTTGTTTTTAGGAATTTTTAGGGTTTTTATCATTTTTAGGTTTTCAGGGGTTTTATGTATTTTTATAATTTTAAGGTTTTATTAGGGTTTTAAGGTTTTTATATTTTATGTGGACTTTTTTTAGAATTTTTGGAATTTTTATAGTTTTACTTTTCTAGGTATTTCGATTGTTTTTATGATTTTTTATGATTTTTTGGTTTTTTATTGGTTTTTATCGTATTTTGAGTTTTTTTATCATTATTAGTGGGTATAAATGGATTTTAGAGTTTTTAGGGGATTTAGGGTTTTATATTTTTTGTGTTTTTAAGGGTTTTAGGGGTTTTAGGGTTTTTAGGGTTTTTAGGGTTTTACAGTTTTTAGATTTTTCTGAGTTTTAAGTGTTTTCGGTTTTTAAGGGTTTCTTAATAATTCTCAGGGATTTAGGGTTTTCTATGTTATTAGGGATTTTTTGGGTTTTTTAATTATGTTCATGGTTTTAGGGTTTTTAAGGATTTTGAGGGTTTTGTGGATTTATAGGGTTTTTATGGGTTTTTATTTTTCTTGTATTTTTAGTGTATTTTTATTTTTTGTTTGTATTTTATGGTTTTTTAGAGTTTTTTTAAGATTTTTAGTGGTTTAAAGGGTTTTATAGATTTTATTGTTTTTAGGATTTTTATTGTATTTTGTTTTTTTAATGTTTTTAGGGCGATTTACCGGTTTTTGGGGGTTTTGGGTTTTTAGGTTCCTTTAGGGATTTTTAATGTATTTAGCAATTTTAGGATGTTTAGGGGTTTTGATTATTTTTATCTTTTTATGGATTTTTGAGGGTTTTTCATAGTTTTTAGTGGTTATTATGTTTTCTGAATTTTTTGGATTCTTTTTGGAACTATATGGGGTTTTAGGGTTTGTTGGGATTTTGTGGTTATTTAGGGTTTTATATGGTTTTTATATTTCTTAGGTTATGGTGGGTTTAAATTGTTTATAGGTTTTAAGGTTTTATGGGTTTTTTAGAGTTTTATGTGTCTTTACATTTTTGGGGGGTTTATGTATTTTTAGGATTTATTATTTTCAGGGGTTTTAGGTGGTTTGATGGTTTTTTAGAGTTTTTTAGGGTTTTTATGGTTTTTTGGGTTTTTAGGGGTTGTTTTACTTTTTTAGTGTTTTTATGGTTTGTAGAGTTTTTTAACATTTTCAAGGGTTTAATGGTTTTCATATTTTTTTGGGGTTTATGTATTTTTATGATTTTTTTATTTTTTAGGGGTTTTGGGGGTTTTGATGGGTTTGGGGGGGTTTTTTAGGGTTTTTTGGATTTTTTGGGGTTTTTAGGGGTTGTTTTACTTTTTTAGGGTTTTTATGGTTTGTAGAGTTTTTTAACATTTTCAAGGGTTTAAATGGTTTTTATATTTTTTTGTTGTTTTTGGGGTTTTATCAGTTTTTATGGGGTTTTAAGGTTTTAAAATGTATTTATGGTTTTTAGAGTCTTTTGGGTTGTTAGGGGTTTTTAGGGGTTTTATCATTTTTTAGGTTTTTATGGGTTTTAATTGTTATTTGGTTTTCAATGTTTTCTTAGGGGTTTCATGTTTTTTAGGGTTGTTAAGTATTCTGTGGTGTTTTTGGATTTTTAGGTTTTTTATTATATTATTAGCGTATTTAAGGATTTTCTGTATTTTTTTTGGGTTTTTAGAGGTTTTCTAGTTTTGTTTTTGAGTTTTTATGGTTTTTGTTTCTGTTTTTAGGGGTTTAAAGGTTGTTTAGAGTTCACGACATTTTTAGGGGTTTAAAGGGGTTTTTAGAGTTTTTAGTGTTTTTTGGTTTTTTATGGTTTTTAAGGGGTTTAACGGTTTTTTGGGGTTTATTTTTGTTTTTTAGGGTTTTTATAATTTTTAATGTTTTTATCGGTTTTATGTTTTTTTAGGTTTTAAAAGATTTCTTAGGGGTTTTCATGTGTTTTTGAGTTTTTTACGTTTTTATTATTTTTAGGGATTTTATAGGATTTTTATGTTTTTTAGTAGTTTTAGGGATATTTAGGGGTTTTAGAGTTTGTTATGGTTTTTTGGTGTTTAGGGGTTTTTGATTTTTTTTATGGTTTTAAATTTTTTTTTAATGTTTTTAATGTTTGAATGGTTTTTACTATTTTTAATGGCTATTTTAGATGAAAAATCATGGTGCCTGACGGTTGATTGTGGGGGTTTGAATATTATATAACTATTCATGTCTAGTTCACCACTTTTGTTTCACACCCCTTTGAGAAGGTTTGGTTTCCAATGGTGTTTGTTCATAGAACCTAAATCATCAAATGGCTCTCATATCCCTGATGACTCATGGACCTATTTTCCAAAGGCAGGCACTCACTAGGAAACTTGGCCAATGATACTTATGAACTCACATTGGTCGAGAGTATGAGTGGTCACACTCATTGAACCCTTTTGGGGGAATTATTTCCTACTATGGGACTCTCCTATAGATTTAAGAAATATTCATGAATCCTTTATTAAACCCCAAGTATAACTCCAGTTACCCTGTATTAACAATCAATTATTACCATGTATTGATTCTAGAATAATCTGTATGTACCCAAGGATTTTCATCAAAGTGGATATATGTTTCTCTCTGAGGTTCTCTATTAATGAAACCCTTTTGTAAATAAATTAGATATTCCTTATATTTTTTTATTATGATGTTGGTTTTAAGCCACATAGTGGGGACATCTGGAACATACCATCATCCAATGAGATGGAGGTTGTTTTGATGTCTTGATCGGACCCATGATATGGTATTCCAATGTATCCTTATGAAAGGAATTAGAACCCACATAGTTTAGTACCACATAATAGGACACATAATACCTTTTAAGGCCAGGTGAAAATGACCAAACCGTTTCGTTTATCATCATGCATCAAGGATGTCTAGAAAAAAAGTACGTAGTCAAAGTTGGTGTGGGACCTACCCCGAAGTGGCTCAAAAGAGCCTAGAACAGATGTGGTATCCCATGTGGGGGTGATCTTCCTAGTAATATTTCCCAATAAGAATGTGGATGAAAGGGACCTGGGAGGAATATATTTCTCCAGTTTGGACATAACTCTACAGGGGATATAGCCCCGAGAATATTATGGTGAATTTGGTTCTTAGGTTGGGACCTCATGGAAGATTCCTATGTATCCTAGTCAGTTTGGAATCAAATACTACATATTCATGAATGGTTGGGGCTAAAAACTATGGAGGAGGCCAATTTGTGTTGATATAGTTGGGGATTATACCTAATAGGATGCCCATTTAATTGAGTATGGTTGGGTATTATAATGAATTAGAGGCCCATGTGTGTGGTACTTTATCGTACTGATGACATGGTTGTCACTAACCTCTAAGACCATGTGATTAATTCTCGATGTGAGAAATAGGAGGAACATATAGATCTAAAAATTCAGACAATCTTCTTCATCCACTAGTGTATGAGGATATGTGATGGGAGAGATAAAGGGTTCTGACACCCATCACTATTTTTTAGATAGGATTGTCACATATACCCATGGCTATAAACCACATGAAAGATTGGGGTCTTACTCTAGGTGGGACTTCCTTTTCCCAATTTCAAATAGGATGAGAGAAGGGTCCATCACTTTTCCTCATCAAAGGGAAAGGAATGTGGTTTGCATAAATCTCTACAATAAGTAGTTCCTTGGAATTACCTCCATGGTTGGGGACCTCGTTACCATGGGAATATATGAAAAAAAAATCTAAATACCCCCTTATCAAGTAGGTTACCAATAGGAACTCATTTATCATGGGAATATATTATTGAGAGGGAGTGATATTGTGCCCCTTACTATAATCGTAAATATTTGATGGATTTTGGAGAGGCCTTGGCCTTGTGTTTTGTGAAGTGGCTCGGTTGGGTCTCAACTCTTTTCATAAGAGAGTATGATAAAGAAGGAAATTATGATTGTTTGTAGAGGGGCCATGTATGTCCGAACACTACACTAGAAGAATGTAATGTGAATAGGGAAATGAAACTATATATGATTCCAAATTCCACATAGAAATTTTTTAGGTAGTATGGTGTTCCATCCACATAGCATTTTACTACATGAGGTTGGGTTTCTTTCACGTAACATTTTTCTATACGGGTTTGAGTTCCTTTTGGTAGTGTTTTTCTATACAGGGAAAGAATAATTTGGCATGTCCTTTTTTCTACAAGGGGTGATGGCCTAAAAAGTGGTCATCCACACATGGTTTGTGGAAAAGTGTCCATAAAGTATTCTGGGTATATAGATGATTGGGTGACTCGATTTCTAACATAGAGTTCATTCGATTAGTTTAAATGTGGAAAATAAATTTATCCTACACCTTTTTTGTTTTGTAATCGTCTCATTCTTTTTCTTGGATATCCCTATGCAGTTTTTATAGAGTCCTGGGTGAAATCAAATTCTGTGAAATATGGAAGTCCACATCGACCATGGGGCTTTATCGTTTGTGAGAGTCGGAAAAGGTTGTCAGGGCCCCGCAAAAGATTTTTCATTTAAGGGATCCAGAAAACACTACCACCACCCATAAATTTTTTTTCATTTGTAGGATCTTGAATAATGTGACATATTTGAAAAATTATTTTTCATTTATGGGACACCATGCTAAGTGGAGGTCCACATTGTATTATTTCTATACAGAATCGATTCTTCCTTAGAGACTTCACAGCTTTTAAAATTTTCCAAATTTTTTTGGATGATTCTACCATTACCAAATTCATGGAAGCATTTCTACATTTCATGCATAGTTTTCATGCCCTAACAAATTCCCCTAATCAGAATAAGCTATGATCAGAATGAATAGTAGTTGATTCCAATAAAGATATTGGTCTCCTATGAATAGATTTATGTCATGCATGTGAACCTATACTGTGGCCCACACCTATAAAAAGGGTTTCAGACCTCATTTATCATTTACTAAATGTCTATGCATACTGATGTTATGTAGAATTATACTATCTTGTTGATCCTGTATAGAATTATCCATTGTATAAATAGTTTTGTTATACTCAATGGTCATCTCCCATGAATAATATTTCCATAAACATCATATGATTCATAATGGATCAATCATTCGTGTATATCAATATGGTCGTCTATATGGAAGCATTTATTCCTCATAGACTGGGCACCTCATGTACTATACGCCTCGCAAAATTCATAGCATTCTATGTTATTTTAACATATTTCTCCAATTAGACATTTCTGTATTTATTTTTTAATGAATCTAACTTATATATTTTCTGATTATTCCTTCCCTAGATAAAATGGATCATACCAAATTGTCTTCAATGACTGCTTCCATGAACTCAATTGAGATAATAATTTCTATTTTTGAGAATAGTGAAAATTATCTTCTTCTCCCCTTTTTCACTAAAGGGGGTATCTCGAAGAGTATCACTTCCCCAGAGCTTCTGAATTACCCATTTTCTAACATATTATCATTTTAAAACTTCATAATCTAATATGATGGTCCAATCCCATTGGTTGATCAAAACCTTTCATCTTTCTAGTTTGAGGTTCCATTAGATCATTGTAATCATTTATTTTTCTTCTCATTTACCAATAATTTCATGGATAGAATATAGGACATGGATGTTCCTCTATTTTCATAATACATAAAATGGAATGAACTTTCATCTCAATTATTAATCTCTCATTATAATTATCCATTTTAATTTTAACTAAAGATATAGAGTGGGATCATTTGTCTTAATATGTTTAATTTATTGTAATGGGAACAAAATAAATGCTCTAAAATTATATTTAGATAAAATGACCTAGATATATGATACTCGAGTTCTACATGGGTTTCCTCCTATAGGGTTTTTACCTGATGAGTATTACATCACATTTCATTACCAGTTTTATGTTATTGTAAGACTGATCAATTTAACTGGCGTTTTAAGTCAAACATATTTGATCGTGAATTATGGATTGATTACCTGAGTATGGATGGCTGGATAAGAATGTCCAAACATTCATTTTAAATATAAAGGGTAAATTTAAGAACTGGTATTTTTTATTTCTGAATAAGAATCATGATGTTTGAAAAGTATGTGAGGAGTAACTATAGATCATTATTGAAAATTATTTTTAAACTTAATGTTTCTAGGTATTATAGAGATAGAATAGGTCTCTAATGAGGATGCATATCCCTTTGGAGGACATTCCATTTTTGTATATGTGACAGATGCAAATACAACATGGGGAATATCATTTCACATCCAGACAAATTTTTCTTCAAGAATCTGACATTACATTACTGATTGATGGGTTGTTTGTGATGATATAGATTTATCAAGAACAAAAAGGGTGGTTGGTCAAGGGATGTTGGCTAAGAATGAAGTGGAAATTTGTATTGGCACTAGCCATGAATGAGAATCTACTCTCACATGAATATATCTTGTGTAAAGGAGGGTACATTATATTAGATGGAAGGCATTAGAGGGGGAAGTCCCCTTTATGAAAATGGATGAAGCATTATGTGGTTTAAGGTCATGTGAATAGGATATAGAAGGTACTATTTTAATTTATTATAATAAAGACATTGAGGGGTGTGGTTTAAGGTCTTTTATCTTTTACTAATAGATTAATGATTTCCTCTTTTCATGGTAATCTATCAAAAATGTTCCATCATCTTTAGGAATGGATGGTAATGGTTTGTTTCTTTTAATCTGGGGGTTTACTGATCTGAAGAGTGATATAGGATGAAAACATCATTGTGGATTATAAAGATAGACTAGGTATATCCCAAGGAAGAATGTTCCTTTTGTTGACAAGTCCTTTTTGTGGGAAACTATATGAAAATTAAACCGAGACAGATCAATATATAGTTTAAAAAAGGTGTCCTTATGAAATTAACATTCTAATACCTGTGTCCATGGAATGTGTATAGAGATCTAAATTTCCCTAGGTATAGAGTTTGTTTTGTGAAAGGGAAGTACCTGAATATATACGATGTATTTCATATCAATATTGCCCAAGAATAGGGAGAAATGTTTGTCTATGTAGGTCTAACCCATATATAGGAATTAAATTTCTTTTCAAATTATGGAAGGGCTTCATATATAGGGTCTTAGCATCACTACATATCTCATCCAAGAGATAATCACGACACACATAGTTTTGGAGTAGATTCCTCACATTGATTGAATTATAGTGTGTAGAGGGGGGATTTTTCTTTGAATATATTCCCATGAGTAGGCTGAGAACCCATAAAAGACCCTCATATGCATATCTGGCTCATACATAGGATAGTGAAGGGATTTTTTTTGTATTATGGCTTGACTAAAATGCAAGATTTGGGTGTTGTTGTATATCTCAGAAGGTGGGGATCAAGACACATGTAATTCTTGATCTTACATCATACAAGAGACAGCAACCATGCAATTAAATTCCAGGAGGTAAGGATGTCTTCCATTTAAGGTCTCACATCAAGGACTATAATCACTGAGATATAAACTGATACACATTGATCATTCAAGAAATTCCTTTCCAAAATTCCTAAGGTCATGTGAGTTATTCTTAGTGTGAGAAAAATGGAGTATAAAAGGTATCTTTCACTACATAAGGGCAATTAAAAGGAAGGTAGGGGAATTTTGATCTTGTGGTAGCTGGACTAGGATGCAAGATTCAAGCATCACTACATATCTCTTAGGGGTGAGAATAAATCCATATCTAGTTCTAAGAGAATATTTATTCCATGTTAGAGTGAATCTAAACATGCAGTTTAGCATTATAAAATGGGGTCAAAGGTTACCTGATTCAAAAAGTGACGAATGAAGACCCATAAATGATATTTATTCATTCTACGAATTTTATTATGAATGGAATATAATATTTTTTACACGAGGCTTCCTGAGATGGTTTCCCCTGGAATCCTATGCTCGATACATATGGTAATACTAAATTTTAACATCATGTGTTGAAGATTTTTTCTTACCAATTAACATCATCTGACTAAGATAACATGGTGTCTTTTAGTTTTAGGTTATATAGTTAGATACATATATCATGGAAATAATGGGTGATGAAAGGATTGTTGGGCTAAGACATTCTAACATGACTCCCACGTTAAGAGGGAAATCATAAACCATTATATTAGTGGTTCTCCGATTAGGAGAAATAAATTGGGGAAAATTAATGTAATGGTTTCTAACCATATTTGAAAATCATTTTCTAGCATGATATTTTTTGAGGCTTATAGATATAGTAGAGGTATCTCCTGAGTAAGAATATGCCTCCAGTTGAAATTCCCTTTTTTGGGAATGTTATGCATAGCCCAACTAGGGCATAATAATTCACAGTCAACCAAAGGTTTCCCATGGAATCTGAAATCTCTACTACCAATGGTGAATAAATGTTTATGAAGATTCCAAATTTCCCAGGATAAGAAGTATGATATGTGGAAGGAATGTATCTGAGCACACAAGAATCATTCATAAAAAAATTGGACATAGAGTGTGGAGTTTTCCTACATAGATATAGATCATATGTAGGGAAGGTGATGCTTTTTTTCTGAACTATAGCTATGACATGACTAAGAATCCAGTCATCGCTATATATCATGTGTGTATAAGAATCAATCCACACATAGTTCTTTAGAAACTATGCATTTTAACATATTGAAGTAAGGACCTTCTCATTTTTTTCCTCAAACTCGGTCACATGAGGCATCCATGGTTTTCCACAGGGTAATTATTCAATTTATTATCACACAATTTCAACCAAGATGCGGTGAAAATGTCTTAAAGGGTCATGTTCACCAAGAATTAAGTGATGAACCGACACAAAAGGAGGTCCAAGGGGACCATTTACACAAAATCACTCAAGAAATAATTCATAGGGGCCACTATCATGATTCTGAAGGTAAAGGTCTTCTTAATGAGTTGATAATGATTCCTGACCTAGGATAATAGAACCAGGTGTATCTATATATCCCACAAGGATGGGAATCAATCTATATGTATTTATGGTGCACAGCTTGGTAGAAAACCAATGTCGGGGGAATTTTCTGCTCTAGTGTGGACATTCAAACATCTCACATTTTGAACATAAGGAATCAAATTTTATTACATAGGTTAAGTAAACAATTCAATTTCATGTGTTAAGGACATTTACCATGCATTTTTATGTCCTATGGAAATGAATTTTACAATTCCTTTTAAATTTATGTGATTAGGTTGATTTACCAACTAGTTTAACAACATACCATCAAGATGGTTTACCATGAAATTTAATGTCATGAAATTAGGATGACATGACGTTCAGTTTAATGTCATTTGATCAGAATGATTTACCATGTAGTTTAACGTCATATGATTAGGATGATTTACCTTGTATACTAATTTCAGGTGATCAGGATGGTTTTCCATGATTTTTAATGTCATGTGATTAGGATGATTTACCATGAAGTTTATGTTCATATTTTCGAGATGATTTACCATGCAGTTTAACTTCATGCGATTAGGAAAAATGTGGCCGTGGATTATATGAAATATTAATTTAGGAACCTCAAATTGTTGGGGGGGGGGGGGGTTTGCTAAGCAATTTGTCTATTTAATTTAACGAATAAATTATATTTGAGTAGAAATTGTGTAAGGAATAAGAGACCCCCCACATAGGATCTATATTTTGATCTTCCTTTCTAGGTATCATGGATGTCATGAGGACCAACACCATCTCAACCTCAAGGAATGATTAAAGGTGAAATTTTTTTTAAAGGCTTATATAATATAGTTTTGGTTGGAATCCAAATGATTCAAGGTATGAAATATCTTCTAATATAGTAACTCAAACTCATTAGCTTATATTTGGAATTCTCATCTATAAAAAATGGCTCACATAAGGAAATGTGATGTGATGGAAATTTAACCTCGATGGATAGGACCACCTATGTCTCTTATACAAATGAGTATGGGGTCAGTTTTGTGGTAGAGGGAGTTATATTCCAGCAACCCCACAAGTAATCTAGATCTTTTTTGGCCAATAATTTTTATCCATATAGACCTTATTTAGGATTATATATGAGATGTTATAATTTAAGACCTTTATCTATCCATTATCCACAACATGATAGAAAGATATATGGTTATACTTGATGTTATAATTCTGATACATCCTACCCAACTCTAGAATTAAAATTTTGTTTCCATTATCCATCAGTATCGTATGGGGGAGGAAAAACCTAGTGATGATATTGTCTCTCATAAAGATGAAAATATTAATTGAAAGAACTTATTTGAGGGGTAAAACATTATCCCAATTGTATATGAAGTTGGTAGTAGTAAGAATTTACCCGAACTTATTGGTTGTGGAAGGAATATATGGTCCCACGATTTCCATTTTCCATATGGAAAATGGGAAGGATTATTTAGCAGTGTGCAGAAACCTTAGGGGTTGATTAATGATGTATTTATATACCTTGAAGGAATGGATACTTATGGTGAATTTCATGAAATCATGCATCATTGTGGGCCAGTAGTACTAAACCCACCAGATGTTATGAGAAATCTTGAACCCTGACTGGTGGGAACCATAGGCCCCAATGTGCCCTTATTTCCAGATTGTATTGGTTTCTCCCCACATCAATGTACCTAAGAAGGACATCATCAAGGCCCCACTTATAGAGGACCTTTTAATGTGGTGATCTATCATAATGAAAAATTAATTAATTTATCACCATCATATTTTATCTTTCGCAGCTCTATTTGATGGAAGTACTCTATTTTGAAGGTATTCCATAATGGGTTTCATCAAACTTGTCGAATCACTCTCTGGTTTAGGGATTGGATTGAACTCATTGATTGCTGTCAATTTATTGCAGACAAAAGGTTACACCATTCAATATTGTGAAATTATAATCATTTTCTCATCTTAGTGTGGATCTTTCAATGTTATTGCTACATTTTCCAAGGCATTTGATTTTGAATTTTATGAGAATGATATTTGAACTAATGTTAGCTCTGAGGGTAATTATGCAATCAATCCTTGGGCATAGTTATGTAGGGTGGATCAATTTTTTTTCAAATAGTATAATCACTATTGACCTTCTTTATAACAAAATCTAAATCACCCTTAATTTTCAAGAGATTTACATGTACCTAATGTGCCAACTCTAGACCTTCAAGGAGGTCCTGATATTCTGCTTCATTGTTCATGTACCATTATGATAAGAGTAAGTAGTAGGGTAGAACAACCCTTCTTAGGGAAATGAGCATGGATCCCATCCAAAATTATTTGAGATAGGGGACTTCAATCCTCTTCCCTAATGGTAATCTATGCTTGATTTCAAATTAAGTCTCCTATATTTGGGGGCCTTTTGAAAAGAGAATATTTGTTCATTGGGTAATTCAGTATCTAATGACTTCATTTCTACCGAGGTATGTTCTGCAAGGAAGTCTTGTAGTGCCTTGATTTTTAATTCTCTTTGAGGCACAAAATAAATATCTTATTACTACAGGATGACTTCCCATCATGACAGATGTATGGTAAACATAGGATGATTGATAATGTATTTTAGTGGGCTTATACAAGAGACCAATCAGACTTCGTGATTCAATAAGTAGTTCCTCGATTTATGGATTGTGAATATTAACATTAGGTAGCACATATCGATATTCAAATAATGAATATTTGTATCAAGAATGGGTTTCTTTAGGAAATAAAGGTTGTTTTCAATCCCAGTATCATATTTTTGTAGGAGAATGGTTCCCAATAACTGCTCATGGGATGTCACGTAAAAAATGATCGGCCTCCCTTCAATAGGTAGAATCATCCCTGGTGGGATCATAATATATTTCTAGAGACTATCAAATACTTACTGATAGTCATCAGTTTATTGATGTGTAACCCCCCTCTTTATCAACGTAGTGAAGGGAAATAATTTTCAGGTAAGGTTGGATATAATGTGATGAATGTAGTCCATGTTTCCTTGAATTACACTAATATATTTGAGGTTTTGAGGATGTGAAATGTTAATGATAAACTTTTTTCTTTTTAGGGTTGACATTAATTTCATGATTATGTATATCAAAGTTGAGAAACATCTTTATGGTAACATCAAAAATACATTTTAAGCAGTTCATTTTCTGGTTGTACTATCACAATTTGTTGAATAAGTTTTCATGATCATCAAAGTGATCAGAAAACTGTATGGAATTAACTATCAAATCCTCAACATATCACTCATCAAAAATACCAAGGAATGGTTTGAAGATGTAATTCATGACATGTTGCTTTGTAGAGAGGTCATTATTCAATCCAAAGGGCATTAATCGATTGAATGAATACTCTTTGATGGGCCTTGAAGGTGGTGGATTCTTTATCATATAAGGATATTATGATTTTATTATACCCCAAATAGAAATCCCATAGGTAGAGGGATTGATATCAAATCATTATATCAATCAATAGCTCTATGATCATGCCTAGGGATTCATCCTTTATATGGTTCTTGTTGAGATCATAGCAATCAATTTGGACTATGATGTTCCTATTTTTTTCTTGATGGGGACTATATTGGATAGAAATTTTGGATATTCAACATCCTAGATAAATATTTCCCTAATGATATTGTCAACATTAGCTTCAATTTTGGTAGTATGATTTGGATGTGTCCTTAGGGCTTACTATTTATATCCCCAGTGGTTCTTTGGAAAGCCTATGCTGTGATTCTCCACCTCAGGATTGAGGTTTTTAATTTATATATAATTCTAGGAAATCACATCCCTATGATACTTTAGAAAGAGGTATATATATATTGTTCCTCATGAGTCATTAACTCACTAATTATTATAGTTCATGGTTCCTATTCTATACCTAGGTTTATTTCTCAATGTTCATAAATGGCGGTAGAGACACCATCCTAAAATTCTAGAGGTTAATTCCCAAGGTCCTCTTGTTCTTCCCTTTTTTCCATTTATTCTACATCCTTTTCTCCCTTTTATTCTTCCCCATACTCCATAGGGGGAGAATTTAATGGAGTGATGTTTTTAACATAGTAAGTGGAGTCAATATTTTGAAATCTGGAAGATGAATAGAATTCTTTTAAACTAAAAGATGATGTGGGGTATCTCTAATTTTTTTGAGGATAGATGAGGGATAGAGAATGTGTATCTTTACTTTCTACTAGTGAAATGATAGGTTATTCCAACTCAAATGATGAAGTAGTGTTCTATCGAAACTCATTGGATGAACTAAGGGAATTTTAATATGATATTTTACAAATATCTAGGGAGTAAATAGACTTTTAATTTCTACTAGTCTTATTTTTAATGTCTGATATCATGAATATTATTGAACATGTTCCCAAATTTGGACTCATATCCTCAACCTAATTCATGGATAACACATACTCTTTACAAATATGTTTGAAGGGATTTGGCTAGAATCATTTGTAGAACATTCAGGATAGTGACCCAAGAGACACCATCAAACATTGGTTGTTCCCCCTCCCTCTTCTATTATCCAAAATTGATATAATGAAACTCAGAAGAATGAAATGAGGCATTATCAGTGTGAAATTTCCTGATTCTTCCACTAATGATGTATCTAATGCATTGATGGTACGACGAGGGGATTTTCATTTGTTGATGCAAAAAATTCCTTACTAGGAAAAAATTTAAATCCGTATCTTTTCATACAACTAGAAATTATGATTTGGATAGAAGGTATCTAAACTGAGCCATAATTTTGATTTTTTTATAGGGGTTTTTTCGATTTTTTCAAAACCCCGTAGCATTAGTGAGAAAGGTGTTAGGTATGCCTCACTGTATCCTAGATATTGAAGTGTATATACTGGAATGAGAATAACTCTAATTCCACAATAAATGAAATCCCATCCGATTTCAAGGGAATTTTTCTTGCAAGAAATGTACGAGGTTCTAATGTGTCCCTATATAACAACATCATTATCTATCACTATAAATTTGATAACCATATGAAATTATGAATGATTTATCTCTTCTTGATAAACCATATTAGTGGAAACCTCATATTAAAACTTATGGGGAATCAAAATAGCCTCTAAGATCACTTCCCTGAGGTCTTTCAATATATTGAGAGCATCGAGGAATGGCAAGTTGGTCAGTACCAATGCTAATATCTACAGGATGTCACACATTTGGGATAAAGGTCTATTCTTCCTAGCATGTGGATGATATTCCATAAGATTTCATGAGATAAAGTACTATAAGTAGGTGGATATACCCTCATAATATTATTTTAAGGTTCTCATATTCTTGTTGGGTTATGTCTAATAGGTTTTTATTCCCTCCAAGGGTGATCAAACACTTTTAATCTCTTTGATTGGTATTCTAGGATGATCGGGTTAGTGTGGATTTTGGAATACATATGGAATTTACTTACCCCTATTAAAATTTTTTAAGGTATCTTCAATGAGTTTCTATAGCACTGACTATCCAAGTAGGGGAATGGCTATAATTATAGTTTCTTACACTACATTATCTTTACCTATATACTCATATCCTATTACCTCCTCTACTAGTTCTCTAATTAGGTATAAGGAAAATAGATTCATATCCATAATAATCATCTGATAAGGGATCCATTAAATGAATGAAATTAGTGGAACTAAATATTAATTCCTCATTCGATGAGGATTCTGTCTAGCAGACCATTTCTAGTGGTACCATTTGGTGGTGCAGTACATGTTGCTTCAAAAATAGAAGCATATAGTCTGTGAGATTTCATGGGTTTTTTTAAAAGGTTGGGGCCGAAGCATCATTTATTATTAAATAAATGTAAAGACCTCTTATTAAATGGGTAGGGGGAGACCCATTACATAGTCTGAATATCAATGTGCATTTAGCCCATTACATGGCCCACCAGCCTATATTTTTGTCCCAAAGCTCATTCTGTGAATAGTACTACTATAGTACCTGAGCTTCTATAGTCCCGCATAGCACCCGCCACTACTACAGTACCTTGCCACCGCTATAGTACCCTTCTGCCACTATAGTGACCTGTCACTGCTATAGTGTCTGTCGTTTCTATAGTACTACTATAGAACCTCCGCCCAAATGGGTTCCGAACCCCCATTTTTTGTATAGGATTATGGGGTGCTTACCACTATGAAAAACCCCAACTAATCTATGAGAGTTGAAGGTGAATTTGGACATGGTATAGGTAAATATTCATACAATTTTTCCCCACCATTCCATCAATGCACTATTTTAGAATACTAACTCTTGGAGGACTATGATTCTGATAGAGTCAGATGTGTCATAGCCAAAGCAGTTAGGGGCATAGTTGCCTATTTCGATATTGATCAAAGGATAATACGAGTTTAGTTTATTGTATTTTGAGTCACCCAATCTCCAAAAAAATTCATTCTTTTTCTAAATACATCCTTCTACTCCACTCCTTCTTTAGGATAAGTAGTGTAAATTTACTCTATTCATGCGGGCAGTTTCCCCAGATTTACATGCCCATAGTATACTTTTTCTAAAGATTTATTTGAAGATGAATTATTTCTGACTGGTGTCCCCCAACATTAGATGATAGAGGAAATAATTTGGCTAATCGTTGAGAAAAAACATGGTCTGGCCTCTTAGGCTCTATTAACCAAGTAAATCATCATCCACATATGTTATAATGTATCCCCAAAATTTCTCATCTTGGAATGAATAAAATTTATATTTCACCTCCTTAAAATGATTTCATCAGGGACCCCTATTCTCATCCTGATGAGGCATGTCACTTTTGTTGAAACTCAGTGGGTGCCACATAACATGATGTGGGATATGGAGATTGACCTATAATAGAGGCTAGCTAAAGTGTAATGGATGAAACATCTTCCATTCCCGTTCTCTTCAACATGATGGGAAAATTTATTCAAGATTTGAGCTTAGTTTTTTGTATGGAATATTCCATTCATGGAGAAATTATGATGAGATCCCAAAAATAAACCTGAATATCTTACTAGTATGAGAATCATTCACATCTCATCATGGTGGTCCTATATATTGAGATAGATCAAATCTTCTTTGTGAATGTGTAGGTTCGGGGAGTAGTTAATCCCCTTACACATGGAAATGAAATCTAAGACCCTGTTTTTCACCCATTTCTTTGTAGTTCCAATGGCCAAGGATAATTATCATTCGTACCATTAATATAAATTGAAAGAGAAACTATAAATAGACATCTTCTCATCTATTGATTGACTATGATGGTAAACCGGTGTACCATACGAAGGCTGACCCTTGAAAGGTTTTCACAATGAATATGGGTTTCACTACTTCTTTTTGTGTAGGGGTTCCTATAATGGGATCACAACATGAAAAAAAAATGTGTCATATTCTACTTTGGGTATCTTGATCCATTGAATACTATAAACATAGGGCTCCTGAAATTTGGTGGGTGTGGTATCGCAGTCACCCATTTAGGTTAAGGATTTTGTTCTAGTTATACTACCATGATATATTCTTCCACATCTTTCAATTGAGTTTCCAATGATATGGTGGTCTCAATAATACATTGGGGAATGTTTGTATTAACATGATAATGAACAAGGAAAGAAATAGAAAGATCCATATATGGTGGATCTATCAGTGCCATCTAGGGGTTACCTACAAGGTATGGTCTGTAATGATACATCTAATCCATCCCTAGTTGTGCACCCAATGAATAAATTTCTATTATACTACTCTGGGATCCAAACATATTGGTTGTCGATACACCACATTGATCAGAGTTTTTGGATCCATTTCAGTTTCCATGATGGACCCTCTTGTTGAGGTATATCATTGGGGACCACTAGGTGAGGCTCTCGTTGTAGAAAATATATCGTAGGGATGTTTCATAGTTGTCTTTCTTTGAGTATTACTATCTCCTTCATCTATTCCTCTTTATGATCAAATCTCTCCTTATGTGGGAGGGCTTCGACCTATTTGGAAGGTGAATGAGGTACGTCCGTACCTTTAACATTTTCCTTGTTAGAAACTCCTCTAGGGGTTAGTGGAGGATCATTTGATGGATCAACCATTTATTAAGTGATCCTTTGGTTCTTGGTTCACACACCTTGTTCATTTACCTCAAGGTATACTAAATTACGAATGGAACCATCCTCTCCTAGATCCTCTACATTGGCACCGTCATAGTCATCATATACATGATTTCCACCCATGACATTCACTCAGACATAATGCATCGTAGGTGTCATATTGGATATCAAATTATAGGTGGATTATTTTTTCCCTTTATTGGACCTATTCCTTACTATTTAGGATCCTATTAGAGCTTCATGGAGAAGAGTTACTCCGAGGGAACTACCACACAACCTTTTTGTATATGTCCCTCTTGAGGTAAGTATGTTGTGAGATGGGATGAACTGGAAGACCTCATTTCATGGTGTTCTCCCTAAATGGGAAAAGACTAATTTCCATGGAAAATGAGTTTGAGGTAAAAATGACCCCATACCTATGGGCTATAGTTTCCAACATTCTTTCATTTTCATTCCTTTGGCCAATTTTTGGGGTTGAAGATGAACTTTGTGTTAAAAATTCCCCCAATCCTATGGGATAGGTATGATCCCATACTACAATGGTTGCTGCCACTTCTACCTCTCTCTTGATCTTGTGCATCCTCTTTTGAGCATGACATGGGTCCAATTCATGATATGAACATGAACCTCCTATATCCAAGGATATCAGTAGTTATTGATGATTAACTTCCCTTAACTTATAATCTTGCATAATGTTCTCAAGTACATGATTTAGGATTTTTTTTGATAGCTTTATCTCGTATAAAATATCACTTTATAAACTTATTTAGGGATGATTACAATTGAATGTTCCATATTTCCTGGTCATTTGTATTTTTTTATATTCATCATGGAGTAATGAAGTTATAGGATGTCACCTATGGTGTATTTTTCTGACTGGGGAGCGAACCGAAGTTTAATGCCCCATTCACATCCCTTTCTTTTATGTGAACACTAGATGTTTAATTTGTGATCATTTGATTCAAGTATTTTAACATGTCAATACATTCATGTTGAAGGGATCCTCTTTATTTTCCTAATTTCAATTTTCATACTGCTAGGAGGGACTCTAAGTTTATTTGATGGTGTATCCTTTATATTACCTTGATGTGGATTTGATACTCATCATAAGGAAGTACTTTTTCTTTGAAGTGACAAAGATTTATCCATATATTTAGGCATATTTCATACTAACAATCTTCTGAATATTCCTATGGAATGTTATATTGGATAGTGGCTAAAGGAAAGAAAATTATTGGTATATTTTTTTTATCTAACTATCTTCTCATATTCAACATGTCTTCTTCATCTTTTGTCAAAGCCTCTTTAACCTGGACTGACCAAAGTGTATGCTTTCCTACTTATTAATTGTAAATAGTAGGATTATTAGGGACTATTTCTCTATCATATTGGAAGGTAGGTGATCCAAAGATGGTTTGGAGAATGTCCTTTTCATTATGTTGTCTTTTCTCTAAAAAAGGATGTCACTTCTAAATGATGAGGCATCAAGAATAACTAGACTCATTTTCCTAAGTGTCTAATGATAGGAGGGATTTTTCATCTTTAAATATTCAAGGTTAGTAACTTCTTGTTGATCTGAAATGATACCATAGAGAGTAATTTCATAGCAGATTCCATCATGGGGAGGACTACCATAATGGCGTGAAGACATTTTGCAAGGAGAATTCAAAAATCATATATCCTGGGGAGGACCTTTAGGGTGGAAAAAAATAAGGGTATTACTGTCTTACTATTTTATATTATAGTCACATGAAGGGATACCATGTCTCTCTTAAAGATATGCACTCTCATGATCGATTAGATTATGCTCATAAGGAATGCCTTCACAATAAACATTCTAGGGAGGACCTCTTGAGCTGCTGGTAGCTGTGATGCAGGGAGAAACTTCATGAATGCTATTGGAACATCCTTATGATGTTAAGGGATCAGAAGGATAATGTGATACTATTGATAGATGTTTGATGAACTCAATAACTCTAGCCTCTAATAGAGCAAGGTTATGAGTCTGCTCCAAAATTTGGAATCACCCCAAGTGGGATTTATTTTTTGATGAACTCCCATGGGTAGTTAAAACCATATGTTTTGAAAGAAAATTACCATTTATGAGAGTGGGTTTAGTAAACTATTGTATTTTTTTTCACATCATGTCACCGAGTTTCTAGAATTTCACTATGGATACATTCCTACCATGGAACATCCCCTAAAATGGGCCAGTGATCCCTAGTAAGAATGAAGATGTACACTCGATATGGTTATCCATTTATCACATAATATTGTTGATGAACCTCATGGGTGAGAACAAAGATATATGTATATTCCTGAGGGACCCTCCCATTTTTCGGTCAAGTCACCCTGTTTGAGGAGGCGGGGTCATGTGCCTGATGAATAGTTATTCTTGTTGATGTGATAACATCTTGTACATTTGTATATATATCTTGAAATTGATGAATGACCTCCCATAATTTATAGGATGTGATGAGAAACTTATTTAGTGGGAGTGAGAGTATATACCAATTATAGTACTATATAAGGAATATGATACTACCCTTGGTTCATAGCCAAGGTACACTGACTAGCTCCTACAATTACTATTTTATTTGACTGACAGACTTGATATTCATGATTAGGTATTACATACGATCATTTTTAAGGCCATATTTAACATGAGGTCTTGAAATATATGATAATAAATTTTAATATTATTACTTTTTTACAATCAAATTTAACTAGTGGGATCGATATACATGCACAAAAAGATTCTTCTTCTTGTAGTTTTCTACCATATTTAATTGGAGAGCTTGATATGAATGAGAAATGATTTGAATCTCTTCATAGTATTCCACAATATTTTACTAGTGGGATTGATATGCATGAGTAAATATTTTTAATTGTTTTTAGTTTTCCACCATATTAGGTATTGAAATTCATGAGTAGAGATTTTCATATTCTCATAGTCTTACACCATATTTTACTGGAAGGATTGATATGCATGAATACGGATTTTTATCTACTCATAAATTTTCATGGTATTTGATGGGTAGGATTCTTAAGCGGGAACAAGAATGGTGTCCTATCTTTAGTTGTTTTTATGTTTCTCTCTATGGGAAATTTAGGGCCCTAAGTCTAAATGAGGTGGGATAGAACTCAGAGGGCAGTGTCCTCTTTATGTAGAGGATGTTGGTATGGGTGTAATTGGAAGTGGTGACTTCTATAAGTATCCCTCAGGTGGGACCCCTATTACATTGGGATGATGTCATTGGTGACCGCTTGATCATCCTCCCAAAGTTAAGTTAGGAACTCATTATCGCATTATGGGGATAGGATCACAATTTTGATTGAGATAGAAAATGGTGTCATTTGCTTCTGAGTCATCAACCATCATTGAGCAGATGGATCTTCATAAGCTGGAGAAATTTTCAAGATGCCTCCATGGTTATTAGGGCACTATTTTGGGGGTACTTCAGAACAAATGTGTTTGAAACCCGACATTAAAGAATATGGGTGGGCGATGATGTCCTCTATTTGGTTGAGGACCCAACTTGTATAGTTGGTGATGTACACATCCATAAGAACAAGAATGACACCATTTATATTAATGGGAGATACTGTGAATGTAATGGGGTGATATGACAAAGATAAACGAAAAAACCAAATCAAAGAATCATCTTAGTAAATGAACACATGCGTAATCTATCATTTTAGATCCATGATTGGACTTCTTTAATCATCCGAGAGAATGGAAAGGGCCAAGAATGTGGGAAAAATAGTCATCCTTGATAAGGATTCAAATCGGGATCACAATTTTGTTTCCTATGTAAAATCATGGTGCTTTATGGTTGACTATGGGGGATTAAATGTTGCACAATTATTCACATCGGGGTAACTATTTTTTCCCGAATAAAATCATGTTTCCAAACAATTGATTTTGGGGGTTTAAATGTTGTACAATTATTTCCGTCCAGTTCACCATTTTTTTATTCATGTTTGTGATGGGATGGTTTCCAATGGAGTTTTTTCAAGGAATCGGAAACACCCAATGACTCTCATATCTATGATGACTCATGGACTGGTTTCCCAAGGTAGATGCTATTTGGGGAACCTATAAAATGATACATAATAACATTCATTGGTCAAGAGGATGGGAGGTTGGTCTAATCACACCTTTTTGGAGGGAATTATTTCCTCCTATGAGACTCGCTTTGATTTTTTAGAAATATTATAAAATCCATTATTAATTATAATATATAACTTAGGTATCCCTATATTAACCATAAATTATTATCCTATATTCATTCTAGAATCATCTGTATGTATCCAAGGTTTTCCATCTATGGGTATATCTATATGTATATGGGGATCTCAATCAATGTTTCCCTTTTGTAAAAATATTTGATATTCGATGGTAATTTGTTATTATGATGTGGGTTTTAAGCCACAAAGTGGGATGCTCTGGAATTTATCTTCATTGAGAGAGATGAATGTTTATTTGATGTTAGGATTGGGCTCACGGTATGTGCTTCCTACATATCATTGTGATGGGAAGTATAACCCATGTAGTTTAGTGCCACTTTCTGGGACACATCATTCCTTTTAATGTAATGTGATAAGGACTAAACTTTGTAGTTTAACTTCATGAAAAAATGAAATCTAGGTGAAATATACCTAATCCAAGATGGTGCTTGACCTACATAGAAGAAGATCTAAAGAACCCAGAAGGGATGTGGTATCCTAGGTAAGGGTGATATTATTTGTAATATAGTCCAATAAGTATGGAAATGAAAATGGATTGAGAGGAATATAGCGTTTCGGGTTGGACATGACCCTACAAGGGATGTAACATAGAGAGAATTAGGGTATATTTGGGTGTTATATTTGGACTTCATGGAGGCTACATATGTATCCCAGCGAGTTTGAAAAAAAATCAAACGTAGTTTAGAAATATTGGGGCTTACACCTATGGAGGGGGCCCATTTTGGTTGATATGGTTGGGAATTATATCAAACAAGAAGACCATTTGAGTGAGTATAGTTGTGGATTATTCAAAATAGGAGGACCCTGTGAGTGGTACATGATCATACTGATGATATGACCATAACTAAACATTAATCCCATTGGATTCTTGATTATTGTGAGAAACAAGAGGAATCAATAGATCTTTCAATCTATAGAATCTCTTTCAACTTCTAGTGGATGAGGCCATGTGATGAGAGACAGAAAGGGCTTTCGCACCTATGTCCTCTATTGTTTTGGTAACCAGGATAGTAACATCTACCAATTTCTATATCCCACAAGAAATACTAGGGGATTACTCTTGGAGGGATGCCCCTTTCCTAATTTCAAAGAGGATGATAGGAGGATCTAGAACTATCCCTCATCAAGGGGAATGTAAATTGATTCCCCATAATCCCTAAAATTGGGTGGTCCCTAGCACTACCTCAAAGGTTGGGTCCCTCATTACAATGATAATTTATTATTGATAGTAATACAAGGATCCCCCTAATTAAGAAGGATTCTAATAGGACCTCATTTACCATGAGAATGTATGATCGTGAGGGAACTCTAGTGTACCCCTTACTATGATTGTAAATATTTGGTGTCATTGGGAGAGGCCTTCTCCTGGTGGTTTGCAAAGGGCCCCAGTATTGTCTAAACACTTTGTAAAGATAGATTTATAGATAAGGACATTTGAATATTTTTGAATGGGGCCAAAGTATGGCCAAACACTACACCATAGGAAATAAATGATTTTAAGAAAATGGAACACCCTAGAGTTCCCCATTATACATAGTGTTTTCCTATAAATGATGGGTTTCCCTTTGAGTAGTGTTTTTCTTGGTGGTTATGGGTTCTTTCCTCATATCATTTTTCTATATAGGTTTGGGTTCCTTTTTTATATCATTTTTCTTTTAGGGTAAGGAATCATTCTATGTATCCTTTCTCTACACTGATAGATGATCCACAATAAGTTCGTACACATATTCTTTACGTAATATTTTCCATAAAATATTTTGGGTATGCATATGGTTGGGTGAATCAATTTATAACATATCATTTTGCAATATTTTTTCCTGCTAAAAATTTATTTCTCTTACACCTACACTCGATTTTTTATCCTCTCTATTTTTTCCTTATATGTACTTGTAGGGTTTTTATAGAGGCATGAGTTTAATCAACTTCCATTATAGAAGGAAGTCCATGTTGACCATGAGGATTCCTCATTTTCAGGAGTCTAAAATGAAATTCATGACCCCAAAAACGATATTTTATTTTCAGGCGCCATAAAATACCTCAATAGCCCCACAAATGTTTTTTCATTTGCGGGAGCTAGAGAGTATTGTTATAACCCATAAATGATATTTTCCATTGTCGATGATATAATATAGTATCATTTAATATATATGTTTTTTCATTTTTTGGACTCCATGTCAAGTGGTAGTTCTCTTAGAGTTATTGTTATACGGAATGGGTCCCCCATTTGTAACTTTGTGGCATTTAATAATATTTCAACTTTTTCTGGTTGATTATACCCTTACCAAATTCATGGAATCATTTTCACATTCCATGTTGAGTTTTTACAACCCCAAAATTCTTTTAGGGTTTTAATGGGTTTTTTTTATTTTTAAGGCTTTTACGGGTCTTTATGGTTTTATGGTATTATTGTATTTTAGATTTTTAGAGTTTCTAGAATTTTTATGTTTTTAGATGTTTTATTTTTTTAGGTTTTATGGTTTTCTTGGGATTTTTAATTATTTTAGGGTTCTTTTTCTTTTTAATGATTATTAGGGATTTATTAGTTTTTTATGGTTTTATGGATTTTTATTTTTAAGGGTTTATAGGGGTTTTATGGTTCTTTTGGGGTTTTGAAATTTTTATGGTTTTAAGGTTGTTAAGTGTTTTTATGGTTTTATGGGTTTATTATAGGGTTTTAGGGTTCTTAGTATTTTTTTAATTTTTATGTATTTTTAGGGATTTTTAAGATTTTTAAGGTTTTTAGGGTTTTTTGGGGGTTTTTAGGGGTCTTTAGTTATTTTAGGTATTTTTTCAGTTTTAGGGTTATTTTGAGTTATTAGGGATTTTTTTATTTTTTAGTGTTCTTAATACATTTTTTGGTTTTAAATGGTTTTCGAGTTTTTGGTTTGATTTTCTGGTTTTGATGGGTTTTAGGGGATTTAAGGATTTTAGGGGTTTTTATGCTTTTTAGCGTTTTTAGCAATTTATAGGTTTCTATGGGTTTTAGTGTTTTTATGTTTTTTAATATTTTCTTAGTTTTATTCAAGGTTTTTCTCATTTTTAAATATTTTTACGGATTTTTATTGTTTTTATGGTTTTTATAGTTTTTAGTGATCTTGAGTGTTTTAGGGTTTTTAACATTTTTTAGTTTTTAGGTTTTTAAGTACTTTGATGTTTTTAAGGTTTTCATATATTTCTTTTGAATATTTATGGGTTTTTATGTTTGTAATAATTTTTAGGTCCTTTTAAGATTCAATGGTTCATTTTGGTTTTTATGGACGTTGTGGGTTTTTAGGGGTTTTTTGGTTTTTACTGTTTTAGGGGGATTTTATTGTTTTAGTGTTTTTATGGGTTTTTTGAGGTTTTATGGGTTTTAAGGTTTTTTAGAGTTTTTAATTTTTTTTGGGGGTTTAAAGGGATTTTATGGGATTAGGGTTTTTAACGTTATTACTAGTTCTTATGGGTTTTACAGGTTTTAGTGTTTTTAGGGACCTTTAGGGTTTTTGGATTTTTATCATTTTCAGGGGTTTTATATGTTTTAGGTTATTAATTTTTTCTTATATTTTATTTAGGTTTTATGTTTTTTTTACATTTTTAGGGATTTATATGATTTTTATGGGTTTTAGGGTTTTTAATGATTTTGGGGGTTTTATGGTTTTTAGGGTTTTAGGGTTTGTTTGAGTTTTTAGGGGGTTTAAGGTTTTTCGGGTTTTTAATGTTTTTACGGGTTTGAAGAAATTTTGAGAGTTTTAGTTGGTTATTTATATTTTTATATATTTTTATGCCTATTTAAGGTTATTAGGGGTTTTATGGGTTTTTAGGGGTTTTATGTTTTTTTTGTGTTTTTAGGAGTTTTTTATTTTCTTAAGGGTTTAAAGGTTTATTTGAGTTTTTTTTAACTTATTTGGGATTCAATGGGTTTTTATTGTTTTTAGTGAATTTTTAGGGTTTTTATGGGGTTTATGGATCTTTATGGTTTTTAGGGTTTTTATGAATTTTCAGGGGTTTTAGGGTTTTAGGTTCTTTTATTGTTTTTAGGGATTTTACTGTTATTTTTGGTCATTAGGGGTTTTTAGTGTTTTTAGATTTTTAAGGTTTTCTTAAAAGTTTTCAATGATTTAGGGTTTTCTTAAATTTTTATGGATTTTTGGGATTTTATGGATTATTATTTTTTTTGGAATTTTGAGGGATTTTTAGCATTTTAGGGGTTTTTTCATTTTTTAGGTTTTAGGGGCTTTATGTTATTTTTCAGCTTTTTTATGGGATTTTAGGGTTTTAGGGGTTTTTATGATTTTAGAGAATTTTAGGTATTTTCTAGGATTTTTATGTGGTTTTTGGTTTTTTTGTATTTTTGATGATTTTTAGGGTTTTTTGGGATTTTAGCATTTTTAGGTTTTAGGGGGTTTAAGTGTCAAGATTATTTTGGTTTTCTAATATATTTTCAGGGTTATTGAGGGTTTTTTATGTTTTTTGTTATTTTTTAAAATATTTTAGGATTCCTTTGGGGTTTTATGGTTTTTAGGTATGTTGTGGGGTTTTAGGTGTTTTTAGGGTTTTTAGATTTATGTGTATTTTTTGGTGTTTTAGGGGTTTTTTGTGTTTTCAGTGGTTTTTTAGTTTTTATGGTTTTAAATATTTTTTGAGTCTTTAAACATTTTTTGGGGTTTAAGTTTTTTTTTGAGTTTTTTAGGGTTTTTAGGGTTTTTATGGTTTTGACGGTTTTTAATGTTTTTATGTGTGTTTATGTTTTTAGGGTTTTTTATGGGTTTTGGGATTTTATAGTTTTTTTGGGTTTTAGGGGTTTTTAGTGTTTTTAGGTTTTTAACGTCCTCTTTGGGGGGTTTAGGGATTTTATGGATTTATTTTACACTTATAGATATTTTTAGGTATTTTATTATTTTTAATGTTTTAAGAGATTTTGAGGGATTTTGGGGTTTCTATGATTATTTTGGGGTTTTAAGGTTTTTATTGAGTTTTTTGGATTTTTATGGTTTTTAGAGTTTTGTACCATTTTCTGAGGTTTAAAGGGTCATCAGAGCATTAGTGGGTTTTTTGTGTTTTATGGGTTTTTAGGATATTATTTGTTTTTAGGTTCTTTTATAGTTCCTAGGGGTTTTATAGTATTTTTAGTGGTTTTAGGCTATTTAAAATATTTAAATTTTTATGGGTTTTAAGTGTTTTTAGGTCTCTAAGGTTTTCTTATAATTTTTAATTTTTTTAGGGTTTTTAAATTTATAGTTATTTTTTGGGCTTCTTTAGGATTTTTATCGATTTTGAATGTTTTTATGTTATTTCTGGTTTTATGGGGTTTTATCATTTTTATTTTTTTCATTTCTTATATAGTTTTAAAGTTTTTAATAATTTCATATGGTTTTTATATGAGTTAGTAATTTTTATGTTTTTTTATATTTTTGTATTTTTTTGTATTTTTATATTTTTTCGGGTTTTTAGGGATTTTGGGTGTTTCTAGAGATTTTAGGGTTTTAATGTTTTTTTGGGTTTAGAATTTTTTTTATTTTTTAGGGTTTTAAGGTTTTTTTTTATTTTTTTAACATATTTATGGTTATAATGGATTATTATTGTATTTAGTGGTTATTTGGGTTTTTATGTATTTTTTTGTGTTTTTAAGTTGATTAGTGTTTTTAGGGATTTTAGGTATTTTAGGGATTTTAGGGATTTTAGGGATTTCTAGGGTTTTTGGTGGTTTTAGTGTTGTCTATATTTCTTAGAGGTTTTAAGTGTATTTAGGTTTTTAAGGGTTTCTTATTTGTTTTCAAGGTTTTATGGTTTTTTATGTTTTTGGGTATTTTGAGACATTTCTAGGATTTTTATTGTTTTTAGGGATTTCAGGGATTTTGATGGTTTTTAGGTATTATGATGGTTGTTTTATTTTTCTGGATTTTAGACCTTTATTTGAGTTTTTTATGTTTTATAATTTTTTTCATGTTTTTAATGTTTTGAGGGGATCAAATTATTTTTATATTTTTTGTGTTTTTGGAGTTTTATGGGTTTTTTTGTTTTTAATGTTTTAGGTGTTTTTATTGTTATTAGGAGTTTTAGGGACTTTTATGTTTTTTATCATTTTTTTTCAAGTTTTTTAAGTGATTTTAGGTTTCAAAGGATTTATTAGGGGTTTTTAGGGTTTTTTACATTTTTAGGGATTTTATGGATTTATAAGTTTTTTTATTATTAATATGCTTTTTTATGGATTTCATGGTTTGGGGGGGGGGGTGGTTAGGGTTTTGGAATATTTATGGGGTTTAAGTGGTATTATATTTTTAGGGTTTTTTGGGTTTTGTTACTTTTTAGTGATTTTTTGGGTTTTAGGCTTTTTATGGATTTTTATGTTTTTGGGGATTCAAAGTGTTTTTTTGGGTTTTATAGTTTTTCTTGTGTTCATGGTTTTCATCATTATTTGTGTTTTAAATATTTTTAACATTTTGTAACATTTTAGGGATTCAAAGTATTTTTAGAATTTTTAAATGGTTTTTAGGGATTTTTTGGGTTTTTAGGTGTTTTAATGTTTTTAGGGGTTTTATGGCTTTTAGGGTTTTCAAGGTTTTTAGCATTTTATAGGTTTTAGGAGTGTAAAGTGTTATGAGGTTTTTATGGTTTTAATAGGGGTTTTATGGGTTATTTCCATTTTTAATTTTTTTTAGGGTTTTTAGTATTTTATTGGTTTTTAGGACCTCTATGTATTTAGAGGGTTTTTAGGATATTTTAGGGATCTTAGGGGTTTTATGGTTTTTTGAGGATTTAATTTTTTTTGAGTTTTAATGTTCTATAAGGGTTTTCTAGGGTTTTTAGGGTCTTCGATGTTTTTGGGGATTTTTCGGGATTTCATAGGATTTTTATGGGTTGTTAGGGTTTTTCCAATTTTGAGAGTTTTTAGGTGTTTTTGGGTTTTTTGGGGTTTTTTGTGTTTTTATGTTTTTTAGTTGTATTAATCCTTAGAAGGTTTTTGAAGTTTTGATGGTTTTATAAGGGTCTTTAGGTTATTTGGGGGTTTTTAGGTTTTTCTATGATTTTTATGGCCTTGTTAGGATTTTTTGTGTCTTTAGGGTTTTTAGATATTTTTAGGGTTTTCAGGGGTTTTAGGGTTATAAGGGTTTAATGGTTTTTTTCATTTTTAGGGTTTTATTCAGTTTTTTAGGGTTTTTATGGTTTTTATAGTTTTTAAAATTTTAATGGGTTTAAAGTTTTTTTATTGGTTTTTGGCGTTTTAAATGTTTTTAGACGTTTTTAGGGTATTTGGGGTATTTAGGGGTTTTTCAGTTTTTTATGCTTTTTAGAATTTTAAAGGTACTAAGTGGGTTTATGTATCCATTTGATTTTAAGGGTTTCTTAAGTATTTCAGGGTCTATAGGGTCTTTAATTATTATAGTTATTTTTAGGGATTTTTTTTGTTTTTTACTGTTTTTAAGTATTTTAATGTTTTTGCAATTTTCATTGTTTTTTGGGGTTTTAGGGTTTTTTTTTCATTTTTTATGGTTTATAATGTTTTTTACATTTTTAGGGGTTTAAAATGTTTATTTATAGTTTTTATTGGTTTTAGTGTTTTTATTAGTTTTAGGGGGTTCCAGTGTTTTGGGGGTTTTTATGGGTTTAAGGGGTTTTAGATTCTATTTTGGATTTTGAGTTTTTCATGTATTTAGGGGTTTTAATTGTTTTCATATTTTTATTGTTTTCTTGGGGTTTTAGGGTGTTTATGGTTTTTCATGTTTTAGGGACTTTTGGGGGTTTTATATATTATTATCATTTTTATGGTTTTTTAGGAATTTTTAGGGTTTCATACAGTTTTAAGTGTTGTTTAGGTTGTGAGGGGTTTTCTTTGTTTTTAGGTTTTTATGGGTTTCTAAGGGTATTTATTGTTTTTAGTGTTTTTATTTTTTATAGATTTTAGATATTTTTTACGATTTTTATGGGGTTTTGGGTTCCTACGGACATTGAAGGGTTTTAGGGTTTTTTGGGGTTTTTAATTTTTTTATATTTTTAGTATTTTAAATGGTTTTAGTGTTTTCATGGTTTTTAGTTCTTTAAAGGGTTTTTTTGGATATTTATGGGTTTTATATATTTTTTGTTTGGTTTTATGGTTTTATAATTTTTGGGGGTTTTTATGGATTCTTGGATTTATGGGTTTTTTAGACGTTTTAGTGTTTTTATTATTTTAAGGGTTCTTAGGGGTTTTAATTAATTTTGTTTTTTCAGTTTTAAGGATTTTTTGTTTGTAATGGTTTTTTATGATTGTAAGTATTTTAATAACAATTTTAGGGTTTTTATTTTATTAGGGTTTTGAAGGTTTATAGGGTTTTTTTTTGTTTTTTGAGGTTCTGGGTTTTTTTTTGTTTTTTGGGGTTTTATGGGTTTTAATTTTTTTAACATTTTTATGGATTAAATGGTTTTAAGTGTTTTTTCATGGGTTTTAAGATTTTTTATGGTTTTAATGTTTTTATGGGTTTTTGGTGTTTCTAGTGGTTTTAGGTTCATTTAACGTTTGTTATGGTTCTTTTAATTTTTTGGTTTTAGGGGTTATAAGGGTATTTAGGTTTTTAATGTTTTCTTTATAGTTTTTAGGGTTTTTTAGGTGTTTACATATTTAGGTATTTTCTAGATTTTATAATATTTTTATATTTTTTAAATATTTTTATGAATTTTAAGGGGTTTAATATTTTTTGGGTTTTTAGTATATTTAGGGGTTTTAGTGTTTCTAAGTTATTTTGTAGGTTTTAAGTGTTTATTTTATTTTTAAGGTTTTCATTGAAATTTTCAAAGTTTTGGTGTTTTTAGTGGTTTTTAAGGATTATTTAGTATTTTTATGGTTTTTTGGGTTTTTAGGGATTCTGAGGGTTTTTAGTTTTTTATGATTTTTTGGGTTTTAGAGTTTTTGTTAATTTCTACGGGTTGTATGTTTTTTTAATTTTTAAAAAATTTAGTTGTTTAGATGGTTTTCAATGTTTTTAGTGGGGTTTTACGGGTTTTTATGTTTTATGGGTTTTTTTTATTTTCAAAGTTTTTATGGAATTTTATGATTTTTAAGCATTTTTATGTTTTTTAGGGGGTTTATGTGTTTTTAATGTTTTATTAAGATTTTTAGGGTTTTTAGATTATTTATTCTTTTAGGTATGTTATGGGTTTTTAGGGATTTTTATGGGGGTTTAGGGCTCTTAGAGATTTTGAGGGATTTTAGTGATTTTGAGGGTTTTGGGGTTTTTGGGGTTTTATTATTGGGGGGGGGGGGGGTTTATTTTTTAGGGTTTTAAGGATTTTATTGTTTTTTAAAATTTCTATGGGTTTAAAAGGTTTTTTATAGTTTTTCATAGTTTTTTTTTGTTTTTATGGGTTTTTATAGTTTATAAGGTTTTAGACGATTTATAGACATTAGGGTATTTTCTAGGGTTTTATTTTTTTTTTGGTTTTTTTATTTTTAGAGGGTTATAAGTGATTTTAGGGTTTTAAGGATTTTATTTGGGTTTATTGATTTTTTTTTACATTTTTAGGTATTTTTAGGGATTATTTATTTTTATGGTTTGTATTGTTTTGGGGGGGGGGGTTTAAATGTTTCTTAATATTTTTAGAGTTTTTTTGGGTTTTAGTGGTTTTTAGGGTTTTTAGATTTTTAGGGGTTTTAAGTGTTTTAGATTTTTATGGTTTTCTTTTCTTATTTAGGGTTTTTTGGGATTTTATGTTTTTTGAGATTTTTAGGGATTTTTAGTTTTTTTTTATGTTTTTAGGGTTTTTAAGATTTTTGGGGATTTTTAGGATTACAAGTATTTTGATGGGTTTATGTGTTTTTTTGAGTTTTTTAGAGTCTTTTTTTAAGATTTTAGTGTTTTAGGGTTTTTTATAGGTTTTCAATGTTTTTTGAGTTTAATTTTTTTTAGAGTTTTTGTGTTTTTTTGTGTTCTTATGGGGTTTTAGGGATTATAATAGTTTTAGGGGTTTATGGGTTTTAGTGGTTTTAAGGTGTTTTAGGGTATTTCAGGTTTTTTGGGTTTCAGTGTTTTTTTGTATTTTTAGGGCTTATAATTTTTTTGTTTCTTTTGTTTTACTTAAGGAATTATGAGTTTTTAGGGTTTTTTATTTTTTTTATGGATTTTTGAGGTTATTTTAGTACATTTATTTCATTTTAATGATTTTGATGGGTTTTAGGGTTTTTAGGGTTTTATAGGGTTTTTCGAGTTTTTAGGTATTTTAGGGGTTATATGTGTTTTCAGGTTTTTATAATTTTCTTCTGTTTTTCTAGGATTTTATTGGTTTTTAAATATTTAGGGATTTTTCTGGAATTCTTTGGTAATTTAATGGGGTTTAAAGTTTTTTTGAATTTTGAGAGTT
The DNA here is from genome assembly GCA_963277665.1 of Viscum album. Lineage (NCBI taxonomy): Eukaryota > Viridiplantae > Streptophyta > Magnoliopsida > Santalales > Viscaceae > Viscum > Viscum album. The sequence continues at coordinate 396,443,284 of OY728157.1, forward strand.
TTTTTGGTTTTTTATGGTTGTTAGGTAATTTATTATTTTTTTGAGTTTTAGGGTATTTTGAGTTATTAAGCATTTTAAGGTTCTAGATGTATTTAAAAAATTTAGAGGATTAAAGGGATTTTTGATATTTTAGTTGGTTTTTTGGGTTTTACGTTGTTTTAAGGTTTTTAAGGGATTTTTATAGTTATAGAGTATTTAGTGAATTTAATATATTTAGGTTTTTAGGGCTTTTATCTATTTTTAGGTTCTTAAACTTTTCTTATGCGTTTCTTTAGGGATTTTATGTTTTTAAGGTGATTTATGGATTTTTTAGTATGTTTTTTTTTGTGATTTTATTTGAGTTTTTTATGTTTTTTAGATTTTATCAGGGTATTTAAGAGTTTTATCAAATTTTTAGACTTTTAGGGGTTTTATTTGTTTTTTAGTTTTTGATTTTTTTCTTATGTTTTTCAATATTTTAGGCTATTTAATATTTTTAGTGAGTTTTTTTGGATCTTTCAGTATTGTTAATGGTTTTAATGGGTTTTGTGGAAATTTTAGTGTTTTTAGTATTTTAGGGTTTTATATTTTTATGGGGTTTTTTTGGTTTTTTCAAGTTTTTAGGGTTTTTATGGTTTATAAAATATTTTTAATATTTTAAAGGGTTTGAAGGTTTTTAGAGTTCGTAGTAGGATTCATGGTTTTTATGTGTTTTCTAGGGTTTTATGGTTTTAGGGGATTTTTTAATATTTATCGGGTTTTAGGTTTTTTTTAAATTTTTCGGGGTATGATTGTTTTTGGGTTTTATGGTTTTATTATAGGTTTTCAGGTTTTTTAGTAGTCTTATATTTTAGGTATACTTTTTTATATTGTTTTAGGTTTTTAGAGGATTTTATGGGGTTTTATGGACTTTTTTGGGGTTTTAGTGCATTTTTTATTTTAAGGAATTTTTATTGTTTTTATGTTCATAGAGTTTTTTAGGGGTTTTCATGGTTTTTTTGAGTTTTTTTTAATTTTTATGGATTTTTTCATATTTTATAGGATTTTTAGGGTTTTTAGGGTTTTCATGGAGTTTTACGGTTTTATGGGTTTTATATGTATTTTGGGTTTTATAGTTTTTTATAGTTTTTTAGATTTTATGGGTTTTATGGATTATTTGGCTGCTTATGTATTTTTAGTTTTTTATTTTTCTATGGGTTTTTAGAGTTTTTGATATTTTAGTGGTTTAAAGGGTTGTAATATTCTTTTGTTGTTTTTTGGGGTTTTATGGGTTTTTAGGTTTTTAGGGTTCTCTGTGGATTTTAGTGTTATTATGGTTTTTAGTGTTTTTTAAATTCTTTGGGGTTTAAGGGTTTCAAATGTATCTAGGAATCTAATTTTTCAATAGGGATTCTAAGGGTTTGTTTACATTTTTAGGGATTTGTTGGCACTTGTTAGATTTTTTATTATTTTTTAGGTTTTTAGAGTTTATGAGTGGTTATTATGGGTTATTAGGGGTTTTATGGTTTTTATTGTGTTTTAGGGTTTTCTAGTTTGTTATGGTTTTCATGTTTTTTTGACTTTTTTTAAATATTTAGGGGTTTCAAGGATTTTTAGACATTTGGTAGTTTTTATGCGTTTTATTGGTTTTTGGGGTTTTTATGGTATTTTGGGTTTTTGTCATTTTTAGTGTTTCTATGGGTTTTATGTATTAACAGGTTATTAGGGTTTTCTTAAGGGTTTTCAGGTTTTTTAATGTTTTTTACATTTTTAGAGATTTTAGAGGGTTTTTAGGATTTTTATGGTTTTGGGGTGTTTATGTGTTTCTAGGTTTTTATTTTTTTTATTAGGGGTTGTCATGGTTTTTTGGGTTTTTTTTACATTTTTAGGTTTTTTACAGCTTTTCAAAGATTTTTTGAGTTTTTAAGGATTTTGGGGGTTAAAGGGTTTTTATTTTTCGGGTTTTTTATTGGTTTTTGAGTTTTTTATGTTTAATTTTTAGTGTTTTTTTTCATTTATAGGGGTCTAATGGGATTTTAGAGTTTTTAGTGGTTTTATGGTTTTTATGGGTTCTTAGGGGTTTTTATGTTTTTAGGGTTTTTTGTTTTTTAGTGTTGTTTGGGTCTTCAACATTTTAAGAGTTTTAAATTGTTTTTATGTTTCTAATGATTTGTTAGGGGTTTTTAGGTGTTTTAAGGGTTTCAAATTTTTAGGGATTTTAGGGTTTTTAGTATTTTTTTGGGTTTTAGGGATTTAGCCATTTTGATGGTTTTTATGATTTAAAGGTTATTTTTGGGTTTTAGGGTGTTTTTATATTTTTAGGGTTTCTACGCTTTTACTAGTATTTTAATGTTTTATATATTTACTGGGTTTTTATATTTTATATTATTTTTTAGGATTTTTGGGTTTCTATTATTTTAAAGGATTGAGGGGTATTTATGTTTTTGCATTATTTATGATTTTTAAGATCTTTTTAGGGTTTTTATTATTTGTACTATTTTTAGGTTTTTTAGGAATTTTATGTTCTTTTAGGTTATTAAGGTTTTTTTTTTATGGTTTTAGGGGGTTTTTAGGTTTTTAGGGATTTTAGGGATTTTTTAGTATATTAATGGTTTTTAAGGGTTTTTAGGATTTTGGGAGTTTAGTTGGGTTTTTTTGGTTGTTTATCATTTTTTTGGTTTCTTTGGGGTTTTAAGTGTTTTTAGTTTTTTAATTTTTTATTAGTGTTTTTCGCGGTTTTCTAGAATTTTATGTTTTTAGGGACTTTTTGGGGTTTTTAGGAATTATATAGTTTTGGGGGTTTTGTTATTTTGAGGGGTTTTTTGGTTTTTTGGGGTTTTTAGGATTTTTATTGAATTTTAGTGTTATTTTTTAGTTTGTTAAGTGTTTTATGAAATTTATATTTTTTTAAAATTTATATGGTTTAAAAGGTTTTTAGATTTTATAGTAGTCAAAGGGGTTTTATGGGTTTTAATTGAATTATTATATTTATTTTTTTAAATTTTTAGGGTCCTCAGAGGGTTTTTAGGAGTTTTATCATTTTTAGAATTTTATGGTTTTAAAAGGATTTTAATAATTTTTTTCCCTAGAGTATTTATTGTTTTTAGGGGTGTTTATGTTTTATGGTTTTTAGGGATTAACAGGTTTTTTTTATTTTTTAGGGATTTTGAGGGATTTGGGTTTTTAGTGTTTTAGAGTTTTTTATGGTTTGAAAGTTTTTTTTAATTTTTAGGTGTTTTTAGTTTTTTAATGTTGTTAATGTCTTCATAGTGTTTTTCTAGGATTTTAGGGGTTTTTAAAAATATTGTTTTTTTATGATTTTTATGATTTTTAAGGTGTTTATGGGTTTTTTGGGTGTTTTGAGTTTTTAGGGTTTTATAGTTTTTTGACATTTTTAGGGGTTTAAATGGGATTTAGAGCTATGTTGGCTTTTAGTGTTATTTTGGATTTGAGTATTTTTTTAATTTGTAGGGTTTTTATGGTTTTTAGTGTTTATTTTGGTTTTATGGTTTCTTGAATTTTTTAGGTTTTTATGGGTTTTATGTATTTTTAAGTCTTTATGTTTTTCTGAGGGAATTTATTGTTTAAAGGATTTTTTATTTTTTATATATATTTGTAGGTATTTTTTAGTTTTTCTTTGTATTATTATTTTTTGGATTTTTATGTTTTTTAAGAATATTTTTTACTATTTTATGTTATTTTAGTTTTTTAGGTTTTTATGATTTTATTAGTTTTTATGGGTTTTAGGGAATTTTATAGTTTTTCATCAATTTTTGTGGTTTGAACTGGTTTTAGTGTTTTAATGGTTTTTAGGGTTTTTATGGGTTTTAGGATTTTTATGGTTTGTAGGGTCTTTAGGGTTTTGTTGTCATTTTAGGTGTTTTTATAGATATTTATAGGTTTTATTGGATTTTTTGGTTTTTAGGGTTTTTAGGGTCCTTTTAGGGTTTTATAAGTTTTTAGGTTTTAATGGTTTTCTTTCTTTTTTCATTGTTTTTAGGATTTTTTGTTTTTTGGGGATTTTTATGGATTTTTCAAGGATTTTTATGGTTTTTGAGGGTTTTTAGGTTTTTAAGGTTTTCTTAAGGTATTGTGAGGAATCTAATGTTTTTTATATTTTTAAGGTTTTTATGGGTTCTTATGGTTTTATTGGGTTATTAAAGACTTTTAGGGATTTTAGGGTTTTGATAGTTTATTGGGTTTTTATGATTTTTCAGATATTTAAAATTTTTTGAGTTTTTTTAGGGTTTTTATAGTTTTTAGTGTTTTTAATGTTTTTATGAATTTAAATGGCTTCTATAGTATTAAATGGTTTTTGGGTTTTTATGGGGTTTATAGTTTTTAAGGTTAATAGTGGTTTTTATGTTTTTATGTTCATTTTTAGTTTTTTAGTTTTGTATGGTTTTTATGGGTTTTTAGTATTTTTAAAGACAATTATTGTTTTTATCTTTTTTATTACTTTTTATGTTTTAGGGAATTTTGGGGTTTTAGTAATTGTATGTTTTTTGGAATTTTATGTCTTTAGGGGGTTTTTGTGTTTTTTTGTTTTATGGAATCCTTATGGATTTTAAAGTGTTTTAAACATTTTCTTTCATTAGGGATTTTTAGTTTTTATTTTTATTTTTATAATTTTTTAGGGTTTTAGGGATTTTGGCGGTGTGAAGGGGTTTTTTGGTTTTTTGGGTTTTTTGGGGTTTTTTATCTTTTAAGGGTTTTTAATGGATTTAATAATTTTTAATTTTTGATGTTGTTGAAATGCGTTTTAGAATTTTTAGGGGGTATTAGGGATTATTATTGATTTTTAGGATTTTTTAAGAAATCTAGGAGTTTTTATGGTTTTTAGTTTTTCTAATATTTTTATAATTTTTAGGTTTTTTTTGTTTTTAAGTGTCTTTAGGTTCTTAAGGTTTTCTAAGGGTAATTTTTAATATTTTTAGATTTTTTATGTTTTTATGATTTTTAGGAATTTTTAGGAATTTTTTGGTTTTTTATTATTTTTAGGGATTTTGAGGGGTTTAGGATTTTTAGTGGTTTTAGAATTTTTTTTCTTTTTAAGGGGTTTTAAGGGTGTTATGAGTTATTTAGGGTTTTATGTTTTTATAAAATTGAATGTTTCTAGGGGTTTAAATATTTTTATACCATTTAGTGGTTTTTATGGGTTTATATGTTCTTATGGTTTTTAGGGTTTTTATGATCTTTTTAGGGTTTTAACTATTTGTAGGGTATTTTGGGATTCTATGTGTTTTTTGGTTTTTAAGGTTTTCATATGGGGTTTCTGTGTTTTAGATGGTTTTTACATTTTTTTGGATTATAGGACTCTATTATTATTTTTATGGATTTTTGGGTTTTATGGATTTTGAGAGTTTTAGGGGTTTTTGGTGGTTTATCATTTTTAGGGTTTTTTAGTTTTAAGTGTTTTTAGTTTCTATTTTTTATAAGGTTTTTTAGGATTTTATAAATTTATATTTTTCTAGAAAATTGATAGACTTTTTATGATTTTTCTGGTTTTTCGGTTTTTAGTGATTTTGATGGTTTTTAGGGTTTTTAAGGGTGTCTAGGATTTTTAATGTCTTTTAGTGTTATTTTTGAGTTTTTAGGGGTTTAAAGGTTTTTATAATTTTTTTAAACATTTTTATTGTTTATAAAGGGGTTTTAAAGTGTATAGTAGTCTTAGTGGTTTTATTAGTTTTAAGTGTTTTTATGATTTTTTTGGTTTTTAGGGTTTTTAGGTTCTTCTTAGGGTTTTTAGTGGTTTTATCATTTTTAGGTTTTTAAGCTATTTAGATGGGTTTAGGATTTTACTTTTTCTTTTGATTTGTAGTGGTTTTAGGGGTATTTATGTTTTGTGGGTTTTTAGATATTATTAGGATTTTTATTTATTTTAAGGATTTTCTGGGGTTTGGGTTTTTATTTTTTTAGTGTTTTTAGGGTTTTATATGTTTTTATGTTTTTATGGGTTTTAATTTTTTTAGGATGTCAATGTTTTCATATTTTTTTACTCTTTTATGGGGTTTTACATTTTTAAGGAATTTATGAATTTTTATGGTTTTTAGGATGTTTTTTGTGTATTTTTTGTTTTTAGGGGTGATTTGAGTGTTTTATTTTTTATAGTTTTTAAAAAATTTAGGGTTTTAAAGGGTTTTTTGAGTTTTTTTGTATATTATAAGTGTTTATGGGTTTTTAGTGCTTTTAAGTTTGTATGGATTTTGTGGTTCCTAGTGTTGATTAGGGTTTAATTATTTTTAGAACTTTTTGGTTTTTAGGGGTTTTAATAATTTTTAGGTATTTTTTTCTTAGGGTTTTTTGTGATTTAAGGAATTTTTACGTGTTTATAGATTTTTAGTGATTTTTAGGTTTTTTGTGTTTTTAAAAAAATTAGGGTTTTGTGTTTTTATAGATTTTTAGGTTTTTAATGTTTTTTCAATATTTTATGGTTTTTATGACTTTTTATAGATTTTTTTAAAATTTTAGTAGTTTAAATGGGTTTTTAGTGTCTTAATGGTTTTTAGGGTGTTCGAGGGTAGTAGGTTTTTTATGGTTTTTAGGGTTTTTAGGTTTTTTAGGGTTTTTAGGGTCTTTTTTTGGTATTTTTACGATTTTAGTGTGTTTAGGTTTTTTATGGATTTTAATTGTTTTTTGTGTTTTTGTGGTCTTCTTAATAGTTTTTAGAAATTTTAGGGTTCTTAGTTTTTTTAATTTATTAGGGATTTTTTTGGATGTTTATGGGTTGTTTTGGATTTTATGGTTTTTCTTGGTTATAAGTGTTTTAGTATTTTTAGTGCTTTTATATTTTTTAGGGGTTTTAACTATTATTAGGTATTCATAGGTTTTTTATGGTTTTTAGGGTTTTTTACATATTTTGGTATGTTTTATGTATTTTTAGGATTTTGTGGTTTTTAAGGTTTTTGGGGTTTGAGGGGTTTTTTGTGTTTTTAGAGTATTAAGGTTTTTTTTGAGTTTCTTAATATTTTTAGTAGATTAAATAATGATTTTGAGTTTTTAGTGGGTTTTAATGTTTTTATGGGTTTTTGGGTTTTTAATTATTTCAGGGGTTTATATTTTCTTAATATTTTAGGGGTGTTAGGGTTATTTAGTGTTATTAGGTTTTAGGGGGCTTATGTGTTATAGATTTTTAAGGAAATATTAGGGTTTCTCGGAATTTTTATGGTCTTTTTTATTTTTACTTATTTTAATTCATATTTTTAATTATATGTGTTTTTAATATTTTTTGTGATTTTGGGTGGTTTTTGGTGGTTTTTGGGTTTCTAAGGGTTTCTATTTTTTTTGGATTTTTAGCGGTTTTTTAGTTTTAAGTATTTTTAATGTTATATATATATATATATTTGATGTTTTATGTGTTTAAATGGAATTTAGAGGTTTTAGTGGATTTTTAGAGGTTTATATTATTTTTGGGGTTTTATTGTTTTAAGATATTTTTAGGTATTGTTTAGTATTTTTATGGTTTTTATGGTTTTTATGAGATTTAAGGGTTTTTAGGGTTTAGGGTTTTAGGTATTTTTAGAATTTTTTAGATGTTTTCAGTGTTTTTTGGATTTTAAGGTCATCATAGTGTTTTTTAGAGGGTATAATGTTTTAATGTTTTGTTGGGTCTTTTTTAGTGTCTTTATGGTTTTTAGGGTATTATTGATTTTATCATTTTTGGGGTTTTAAGGGGTTTTTGGGTTTTTTGTTTTTTTTTTTAGGGGATTTATGGATTTTAGAGTTTTTATAATATTTATTGGTCTAAAGGGTTGTTAGAGTTTTTAGTGGGGTTTAGGGTTTTTTTTGGTTTATATGGTTTTATGGGTTTTGGGATTTTTGGGAATTTTAGGGCCTTTTAGGTAATTGTTGGATATTTTCCATTTTTTATTTTTTATAGGGGTTTAATTATATTTATGGGTTTAATGGTTTCTTAGGTATTTTTAGGTTTTTATGTGTTTTGACGTTTTTAATTATTTTTATAGATTTATGAGTTTTTATGGTTTTTAAGGGTTTTAGAGATTTGGATTGATATTTTTGTTTTTAGTTTTTTAAGAATTTTAGGCGTTTTTAGGTTCTTAGGGGTTTCATGATTTATTGGGATTTAATTTTTTTATAGGGTTTTCAATTTTTTTCGTTTTATACATTTTTAGTGATTTGTAAGGATTTTTAGTATTTTGGGGGTTTTTTGGTATTTTGAAGGATTTTAGGGTTTTATGATTTTTAGGGGTTTTTTGGGTTTTGAATATATTTTGTATTTTAAACATCATTAAGTGATTAAAGGTGTGTTCGGGTTTTCAGTGGTTTTTAGGGATTTTATGTGTTTTTAGGGGTTTTATTGTTTTTAAGGGTTTTTAGGGTGGGGTTGGGGCTCTGAGGGTTTTTAGTGTTTTTTAGGTTTATAGGGGTTTCTGTGTTTTTAGTTTTTTAATGTTTTATATGGTTTATCTATGGTATTTAGGGTTTTTTATGTATTTTGGGATTTTTAGGGATTTTTTATGATCCTTATGGGTTTTAGTGTTTTTTTGGATTTCTAGGGTTTTAGGGTTTTTCGTTTTTTTGAATTTTTAGGGATTTTTGTGTTTTTTTGGATTTTTATTTTTCTTACAGTTCATTAACATTGTTATGATTATAAAGGGTATCTATTATTTTTTTGTGGTTTTCAGGTTTTTATGGGGTTTTAGATTTTCTAATGTGTTTAGGGGTTTTATGTTTCTTAGGGATTTCGGGGTTTATAGACATTTTAGGGGCTTTGCGATTTTTATTGATTTTATGTTTATAGCCATTTTATCCGTTTTTAGGTTTTTCTACTTTCTTAAAGGGTTTCTCGGTTTTTATGTTTCTTTGTTCTTAGATACTTTTATAAATTTTTATTATATATAATTTATTTTAATTTTTTCAAGGATTTCAAGGGTTATAAGGGTATTAAGGGGTTTTATGGATTTTAACATATTTTAATATAATTATGGATTTTATGTTTTTTATGATTTTCTAAATGTTTTTAAAATTTTTTGAGGATTTTTTATTTTTTTATAAATTATTACGTATTTTTATGATTTTTTTATGTTTTTTAGACTTTTTAAGTGTTTTGAAGGTTTCAAGGTTATTTATGGATTTTTTTGTATTATGGGGTTTTAGGTGTTTTTAGTTTTTTAGGGTTTTAATAGTATTTTAGAGTTTTTTAACGTTTTAGGGGTATACATGTTATATAGATATTGTAGTGGTTTTTAGTGGTTTTCAAGGTTTTAGTGGTCATTATGGTTTTAGGGGTTTTTTTTGGTTTTTTGTGTATTCTAAGTGTTTTTTTGGTTTTTCATTTATTTTTTTTAGGGGTTTTAAGTGTTTTTAGGGTTTTATGGTTTTCTTATGGGTTTGTAAGTATTTAATGTTTTTTATATTTTTATAGACTTTAGGCATTGTTTGGATTTTTACGGGTTTCTATGGTTTTTATGTTTTTTGAAGGTATTTAGCATTTTTTACTTTTTTTTAGACTTCTAGGGTTTTAATTTTTTCTAGGTTTAAACATTTTTCTTTCGTTTTTTCTTTTTAGTGTTTTTTATGTTTTTAGTTATTTTGGGGATTTATTTTTTTTGTGGGCTTTTTGTGTTTTTCAGTATTTTGAGGGTTTTTTGGGATTTTATGGATTTATTGTTTTTTGGTAATTTTAGCTTTTTTTATAGTTTTTAATGTTTTAAAAATCATTAATATATTTAAGGGTTTAAAGGCATTTTTAAAAATTTTAGTGTTTTTATGGTTTTTTGGGGTTTTATGGTTTTTAGGAATTTTTTATGGTTTTGGGTTTTTAGTGTTTTTGGACATTTTTATATTTTTTAGGAGTTTTAAGTATCTTTAGGTTTTTGTGGTTTTATTCGTATTTTTCAAGTTTTTATAGGTTTTTTAAGTTTTGTTTTTTATTTTGGGGATTTGTTATGATTTTATGGATTTTTATGTTTTTTAGGTATTTGAGGGTTTTAGGGTTATTTTGGATTTTAAATGTTTTATTATTTATTAGGGTTTTAAAGATGTTTAGAATTTTTTAATGTTCTAAGGGGTTTAAAGGTGTTTTGGTGTGTTTAGTGTTTTTTTCAATTTTTAATGTATTAAGGTTTTTATGGGTTTTATGGTATTTAGGGGGGTTTTATGGCCTCTTATGGGTTTTTAGGGTTTTTTTCTTTCTTATGTTTTTATGGGTTTTAAGTGTTTTTAGGTTTTAAGGTTTTCTTTGGGGGTTTTAATGTTTTTATATCTTATTATGTTTTCAGGATTTTTATTAATTTTTATGGATTTTTAGAATTTTTATGGTCTTATGGTTTTTAGGGACTTCAAGTGGATTTAGGATTATTTGTGATTTTTTAGCATTTTTAGGTTTTTTACTTGTTTTATATGTTTTTAGGTTTGTAATGTTTTCTTAGGGTTTTTCAAGGGTTTTCAGGGGTTTTTTAATTTTTTTTCAAATTTTAAGTGGTTTTTAGTATTTTAATTTTTTGGGTTTTTAGATATTTTTGGGGTTTTTAGTGTTTTTTTGGGTTTTAGGGGTTTTACGTGTTTTTGGTAAGTTTGGAGTTTTTTAGTACATTTGGTGTTTATTGGGTTTTTAGAGTTTTACATGGGCTTTCAGGGTTTAAATGAGTATTAGTGTATTCAGTGTGTTTTTAGGGTTTTTAAGGTTTTTATGGGCTTTTATTGTTTTTAGGGATTTACTGGGGTTTTAAGGATATTTTTAGGGGCATTTGAGATTTTATTATTTTTTAGGGTTTAGGAGTTTACATGTTTTTATGTGTTTATGGGTTTCTTATGTTTTTAAGGGTTTTTCGATTTTCTATTTTTTAGTTATTTGTAGGTATTTTTATGAATTTTTTGGGTTTTTAGGATTTTTAGGGATTTTTCCGGTATTAGGGTTTTTTTGGAGTTTTAGGGTTTTTGTGTTTTTGTTGTTAGTGGTGTTTTTTTGAGTTTTTAAGGTTTTTCCTAATTTTTAGAGTTTTTAAACCATGTTAGTGGTTTAATGGGTTTTTAGGGATTTAGTGGCTTTTTTGGGTTTTTATGGGTTTTTAGGTTTTCAAAGGTGATTATGATTTTAAGGGTTTTTATGTTTTTAGGGTTTTTATAAATTTCTAACATCCTTATAAATTTTAAGTGGTTTATGTGTTATAAGGTTTTCTCAATGTTTTTAGGGGTTTTTAGGTTTTCTTGGGTTTTCTAGGGATTTTTAGGATTTTTTTCTATTTACTGTTATTTGGATTTTTTTGGAATTTAGGGTTTTTTGTTATTAGGGGTTTTATGTATTTATATATTTTTAATGTATTTATGGGATTAAATGTTTTTAGATCATTCAATGGGTTTAAATTCTTTTTAAATTTTTTTGTGAGATTTTATAGTTTTAAAGGATTTTTTGGATCTTTTAATTTTTGTATGGTTTTTTGCATTTTTTGGGCTTTATGAGTTTTAATTGTTTATGGTTTTCAAGGTCTTCATAGGGGTTCTCTGGGTTTTTTATTTTTTAGTGATTTTTATGGAATTTTTTATGGGTTTTTAGTATTTAGGAATATTGAGGGTTTTAAAGGGTTGTTAGGGTATTTAGGGCTTTAAGCATTTTTTTAGGTTTTTACTAGTTTTAATTGTATTTAGGTTTTATGGTCTTCTTAGGGTTTTTTAGGTATTTTAGGGGGGTTTTATGTATTTTGGGACTATAAATTTTCTTGATATTTTTGTTTTGATGTTTTTCTTGAATTTTAGGGTTTTAGTGTATTGGGGGGTTTTCTTTGGGTTTTCTTTGTCTTTTATTGGTTTATATATTTTTATAGAGTATTTATGGTTTTTAAGGGTAAAAATTTAGTGTAGTGGTTTTAGTTGTTTTTATGTATTTTATGTGTCTATAAAGGTTTTACTGTTTATAGGTAATTTTTATAGTTTTGGGGGTTTTAGGGTATTTTAATGGGTTTTTCAAGTTTTTAGCGTTTTTAGGTTTTAGTGTGTTTTAGTGTTTCTAGGTTTTTATGGTTTTCATTGGGGTTTCATGGGTTTTTTACATTTTATGGATTTTTTGGGATTTCAAGGATTATATGGGTTTTTAGGGTTTTTATGGATTTTGGGGGTTTTATGGTTTTTAGGGCTTTTTCTTCTAATTTTATCGGGTTTTTGTGTTTTTTAGGTTATTATGGGTTTTATCTATTTTTATGTTATTAAGGTATTCTTAAGGTTTTTATAGGTTTTTAGGATATTTAAATACATATTTATTTTTAGTTATTTTTATATTTTTTTAAAGGTATTTGGGTTTTTTGGGATTTGAAGGGTTTTTTTGGGTTTAAAGAGTTTTAATGTTTTTGGGGTTTTTTGAATTTTTTAGGGTTTCTGAATTTTTTTATATTTATTATAATATTTTTGGGATTAATGTGGATTTATTGTTTTAGTGGGTTTTTATTTTTTAGGTGGTTTTAGGGGTTTTATGGGTTTTAAGGGTTTTTTATATGTTTAGGTGTTTTTATGGTTTTGAAGGGGTTTTTTGTGTTTTTTTGTATTACCATTTTTAGGATTTTAAGGGTTTTAATTGTTTTTAGGTTTTCATCATTTTATTAGTTATTTTTAAGGATTTTAGGTTTTATTTACTTTTATAGTTTTTTTAGGGGATTTATGGATTTTTATGGTTTTAGGGATTTTGAGGGGTTTTATGGTTTTTAGTTTTATTATGGTATTTTTTTAGTATTTTTTTTGTTTTTATAGGTTTCTATAGTTATTATTGATTTAAAGGGTTGTTATATTATTTTATTTGGTTTTTAGGGTATTTTGGGTTTTTATGGTTTTTACTAGTTTTATGGTTTAGAAGGATTTTTAGGGTCCTTTTAGCATTTTTAAGTTTTATGGGTTTTATGTGTTTTTATGTTCTTAAGGTTTTAATAGGGTGTCTCATGTTTATAAGGTTTTTTTAAAATTTTAGGGTTTCTATATATTTTTAAGTATTTTTATAGTTTTTACATTTTACAAGGATTTTTAGAGTTTTTTGGTGTTTTAGTTTTTTAGAGTTTTTTTTGAATTTTTAGGGTTTATGGCTTTTAAGTGTTTTCAGGTTTTTATGGGTTCCATACGTTTTTCAGGGATTTATAGTTGTTTTTTAGGGATTTTATGTAATTTTTTACGATGTTTATCTATTTTTAGGGTTTAAAATAATTTTGAGTTTTTTTGTTTTTTAATTGGACTTCTTGTGTATTTTGAACTTTTTTAATTTTTTAGGGATTTTTTGTTTTTTAGATTTTTTAAAAATAATTTTGGGGTCTTATAGGTTTTTTTATTTCTTAGTGGTTTTCATGGTTTTTATGGGTTTTATGGGTTTTATGGTTTTTATGGTTTTTGTGATTTTTTATGTTTTTATGGTTTAAGGTTTTTAGTGGTTTTTAAGGTTTTTAACATTTTTTAGTTTATTAGTGATTTTATGTGTTTTTCGTTCAAATATTTTCCTCTGATTCATCATGGTTTTATTGGTTTTAATGTTTTTAGGGGGTTTTCTAGGAATTTTAAGGTTTTTATGGTATTTAGGGTTTTTAGTATTTTTTGGGGGTTTTAGGATTTCAGGGTTTTTAGTGTTTTTATGGGTTTTTGGCTTTTTAGGGTTTTTTCTTGATTTTTAGTTGTTTAATGGTTTTAAGAGTCTTTAAATAATTTTATGGGTGTAGAGGGTTTCTATTTTCAGTGGTTTTTATGGACATTATGGGGTTTTAGAGTTTTTTTAGTTTTTATGGATTTTTTGAGTTTTTAGGGGTTTTAGTATTTTTTATGTTTTCTAGCATGCTTATTTTTTATGGGTTTTATGTTTGGTTAGGTATTTAGGTTTTATTTTATTTTTTAGGGTTTTGGAGCTTTTTATGTTTTATGGATTTTTATGAATGTTTTTGATTTTTTATGGTTTTTAGGGTTTCTCTTGATTATGAGGTTTTTTGTTTTTTTGGTTATTATGGGTTTTATTGACTTTCGAATGCTTTTTAAGGTATTTTAAAAAAATTAAATTTTATAGGATTAGAGGGTTTTAGATTTTTTTACAGTATTTTTAGTGGTTTTGTGGATATTTAAAGGTTTTTCGGGTTTTTTAAGAGTTTTAAGTGTTTTTTTGGGTATTATGTTTTTCTAACTGTTTTTTGGGTTTTAGGGTTTTTTTATGTTTTTGGGATATTTAGAATTTTTTTTAATTTTATGGATTATTAGATGTTTCAGGGACTTTGAGGATTTTATGTGTTTTAGGTATATTTTGGTTTTTATGGTTTTCTTATTTTTAAGGGTTTTGAAGATTTTTTTTAATTTTTTTGGGGTTTAAAGAGATTTTAGTGGTGTTTATTAATTTTTAAGGGATGGTAAGGTTTTATATGTTTTATGGTTTTTTGGGGGGTTTTATGGTTTTTAGGGGATTTATGTGTTTTTAGGTTTTCAATGTTTTGTTTGGGGTTTTCAATGTTTTTTTTCACATTTTTAGTTATTTTTAGGGATTTTTTATGATTTTTATAGTTTTTAAATTATTTAGGGATTTTTATGTTTTGAAGGGTTTTTTAGCATTGAGTAGGTTTTTGGAGTTATTAATTGTTTTTAGGTTTCTAATATATTCTTAGTGTTTGTCTCGGTTTTCAGGGTTTTTATGTCTTTAGGAATTATCATGGGTTTTTAATTATTTTATGGTTTTTAGGGTTTTCCAGGATTTTGAGGGTGTTTGGGTTTTTAGGGTTTTAATTTTTTTTGGGGGTTTTAGAGTATTTATGTTTTCTTGTTTTTATGGGGTTTTTCGGGGGTTTTGAGTTTTTTAGGGTTTTTAATGTTTATATAGACTTTTTAATTTTTAGGGGTTTAAAGGTTTTTAGAGTTTTTAGGGGGTTTTAGGGTTATTATGGGTTTTAGTGTCTTTTAAGGTTTTTATTTGTTTTTTTGTTTTGGGTTATTTAGGAGTTATATAGTTTTTATAATTTTCAGGTTTTTAGGGGTTCTAAGTGTTTTCAGGTTTCAATGTTTTTATAGACTTATTCAGGGTTTTAGAGTTGTCAAAATTTTAAGCATTTTTTGATTTTCTAATGAATTTTATGAGTTTCAGGGTTTTAGGTATTTTAATAGTTTTTAGGGTTTTATTAGGTGTTTTATGGTTGTAGGGTCCTGAAAATTCTACAAGGGGAAAATCCAATTACTGCAAGACTTTGAAAAGGACTGAACCAGTCCGCGCACCAGCTCCCAGCAATAGCACGCGGTCGGTTCGGAAGACCGCCCTCCCGCAATTCCGCGGATCAGCATCGTCCACGAAATAGAGGTAGGGACCCTCTACAGGCGCGAAGCAGGATGGGTGCTAGGCCGGTCCACCGCTGCGAACCGCGCCAACCAGCCCATGTCGCGCGCACTTTCATTTGAAAAATGGAGCCAGAGCTCCTATGCGGCTGCGGAGCACTGTAGTCCGCGAGATAGAGGCGGAGTTGTGCCCAGCCGCGGAGCAATTCCGCGGATCTCGGTTCCTAAAATCCCCAGATGACCGAGTCATCCGCGGGTGGGGATTCCTTCATGGGATTCCGCAAATCGTGTCGTTTTCCCATCAATACTTCCTCTTTGCGGATCTATAAATAATAACCGAGGGGAACCAAAAAAGGAGAATGAAGGACGAGTGAAAACCCGTGGGGAGATGCTGGAAGAATCTCTCCTAGCGGTAATGTTCGGCGACCATCCGTGGACCCCATATCATCCGCGGATGCACTCTTCCACATAGAGGAGAAACCAAACCGTGAACCACATGCGGCCATCTCTTTCGCGGACAGTCATCTCCTTCACGGACGGTCATATCCTCCGTGGACCAGTGTCGTTCGCGAAATGGAGGTGGAAACCCCTCTACGGGCACGAAGTAGGATGAGCACCATCCCCTTTGAAGACACCCTTCCTGGATGGCCATCATTCGCAGAAATCATCCTTCGTGGCCTAGTCCTTCACGGCGATCTCCCTCGTGGCATGCTCCCTCGCGGCCAGCTCCTTCGCGGACAACCACCTTCGCGGACAGCTTCCTTCGTGGCCTGCTCCCTCACGGCCAGATCCTCCTTCAACAGTAGTTTACATTGCACCCTTTTGCCGCCCCAACATCCGTCTTATAAATTCTATGAGTCGACCTACTCCTCACGAGAATCTAAAAATTCCATCACCTAGATCCCATGCGAGGATCATGCAAAAAGGAACGCCTTTGCGTAATTCCCACACCAACAATTTCTAGGTCCCTCCTACCTAGTCATCCTGACCACATGACATTAAACTGTATGGCCATCGTCTTATCCATATGATGTAAATCTATATGGAAACAATCCTCTATACATGACTATAAAATGTATCATTCCCTATCATTCAATAGTTGGATGCCTCTTGCTCCATGCAAGATATGCCTTGTGCACCAAGAATAAGTTGCCTAATGCCATGATCACAGTAGCTTAATTTAAAGAGTGTTGGAATCCGTTCAAACATTCCATCACTCCACCTCACGCTTTGCGTGTCCTTCACTCGGATCTCCATACTCTTTCATGTCTGAAGGGACCCCCTAACGGCCTGGTCCCATGCCGCATCGGCTCACCTACCATCCGGGGCCAACGCCCCGGAAGACTTTGGACAACACTTCGAGATTGGTCCTGTGTTTCGAACATGGTCAGCAGTCGACCCTCATTTGTTCATCCCCATTTCAGGATAATGTGATATGGATTCTGTGTTTCGAACATGGTCAACAGTTATCCTCCATCATCATGCCACCCTCATTGTGTTCTGAATGTCGGGCATGTGATTCACGCTTTTCATCACCCTTTGTTCGGACTGATTCCAACGCCCTTGGCGTTATCCTTCTTGTGCACTTTCACATAGGCGTTGGCCCCCATTATATTCCTCAACCCACCAATGGGTTGGGATTCCCTCATGGCCAGACATGAGTCAGACACTATGGGCATCCATATCATAGTAATACCCGACTTTATGGGCCGCCCACATGCGTATGCCCCACTTCACTTCTCACGGACGCACCTTTCGCGACGTGATCATCTGGTCCCTACTGCCTCTTGTTTCTCACACCAATAATGACTCACATGGGCTTAGAGTAAGCATCGAACATGACATCCTCCATGGGCCTCCTCAGAGTGTAATCCCCAATCAATCGCCCTAGGCCTCCTCAGAGTATAAGTCCCAAGCCTATGAGAACTATGAGGATTTTGATTCCATACCATAGGGATATGTAGGAAGCCTCCATGAGGTTCAATCCAAATCACCAACGGACCCCTGGGTCCACCTTCATGCCGGTTCTCTGATGCTATCAATTTGAACTATGTGGACTTTGACCCCTGTCCCCAAGGCAAGGTATGTAGGAAGCCTCCATGAGGTTCCATCCCAACAACTGGTCGATCTGACTATTTTCACATCGGTTCACTGCTCCACTCCTAGTGCCGCCTCAATGAGTTCCAACACCACGGGGTCATTAATCCAACGAGGGATGGTAAACCTCAGGCCTAAATGATTCTGAACACCCTGCGTCCAGTTGACCATTACCTACTAGGGTTAAATCTATGGATACTATGTTTGGATATAAACCAACGATTTGCGAACATGTGAATACGTATTAAATCTATAAGATAGTCCCGGAACAGGCAGTAATTCCCCCCAAAAGGGTGCGATGAGCCCGACTTCCCATCCTCTCATCCAATGTGATTTCTTAAGAGTCACTGGTCAGACCATCCGGTGAATGCCTACCTTTGGAAAGCAGGTCGACGCGTCATCGGATACAGAACCGTTGGGCGTTTCGAGACCAAAAACCCCAAAACAATGTGATTTGTTTTTTTTAGGGTTTATTTAGTTTTTATGGTTTTTAAGGGTTTTGATTGTTTTTTAAAATTTTCAGGGGTTTAGAGGGTTTTTAAGTTTTTAGTGTGTTTTTAGGGTTTTATATCTTTTTAGGGGGTTTTAAGGTTTTTATGGGGTTTATGGGGTTTATGGTCTTTTATTATTTTTATTTACGTTTTTTATTAGGGAGTTTATGGTTTTTTTATTTTTAGGGGTTTTAGATATTTTTTTAAGATTTTTAGGAATTTTTAGGGTTTTTAGTTATTTTTAGGGGTTTTGGGGATTTTAAGGTTTTTGGAATTTTTTAGTATTTTTAGGGTTTTGAAGGTTTTCATGGTTTTTATGTTTTGTTAGTGGTTTTAAGGATTTTTATGGTTTTTTATATTTTTGGGGATTCTTTTGGATTTTTATGGTTTTTATAGTTTTTGGGATTTTTAGTAATTTTTTTGGGTTTTTAGGGTTTTTAGGTTTTTAGGGTTTTATGGGGTTAGAGTATTTTAGGGTTTTTTTAGATTTTAGGGTTTTTAGGGGTTTTAGAGTTTTAATTTTTTTTACAGGTTTTAGTTTTTTTAGATTTCTTTGTGTTTTTATAGTTTTTATGGGTTTTAGTATTTTTAATGGTTTTATGGGTCTTTATGGTTTTTAGTGGTTTTATAGTTTTATGTTCCTTTTTAATTTTGAGGGACTTTAGCATGTTTTGGGTTTTGGGGGGTTTTAAGAGTTTTTTTTGGTTTTCATTGTTTTCTTATGGTTTTCATGGTTTTCATGGGTGTTTATGTTTTTATGTATTTTTAAGGATTTTAAGGATTTTTATGGTTTTGTGGGTTTTATTTATTTTTTGGGATTTTAGGGTTGTTATGGGTTTTAAGAATATTTATATTTTTAGGGGTTTTAATTGTTTTATGTTTCAATGGTTTTTTATGGTGTTCTAGGTTTTTTGGGATTTTTATTTTCCAGTTTTTTAGTTCTTTTTATATTTTTATTGTTTTTATTGTTTTTAGGGTTTTTGAAGGGTTTTAGGGTTATTTGGGTTATTGTGGTAATTTTAGTTTTTATGGTTTAAAAGTTTTTAATATTTCCTTAACGTTTTTAAGGTTTTAATTTTTTTTTTCAATTTTTAGTGGGATTTTAGCAATTTTATGGGTTTTCAGGGGGTTTTATGGTTTTCATTAGTTCTTATGTTTATAATGGTTTTTAGAGGTTTAAGATTGTTTTTATGGTTTTTAGAATTTTTTATGTTTATTTGGGTTTTTGATTGTTTTTAGGTTTGTAACATTATCTTTGGGGTTCTCTAGATTTTTAGTGTTTTATACATTTTTAGGGATTTTTAGATTATTTTTGGCATTTTTTGGGTTTTTGGGGGTTTTGAAGGGTTTAGGGCTTTTAAGGTTTTAGGGATTTTGCGGGGGTTTTGGTGTTTTTTTATTTTCTATGTTTTTTAGGTTTTTTAGATTTTTTACTGTTTTTATGGGTTTAAAGGGTATTTAGAGTTCTTAGTGGTCCATAGGGGTTTTATATATTTCATTGGGTTTTTATTTTTTGGAGGGATTATTATTTTTTTGGTATTTTAGTGCTATTTTCAATTTTTATGGTTACTTTGATTTCTTTATTTTGAATGTTTTTAGTGTTTTTAGTATTTTAGGGGCTTTATGGTTTTTGTGGTTTTATATTTTTATTATTATTTTAAGGTTATAATGGTATTTTGAACATTCCATGGTTTTAGTGGTTTAATGGGGTTTTAATTTTTTTTTCGTGGAAATTTTGGCGTTTTATAGATATTTAGGGGTTTTAATGTAGTAGGTGTTTTATGGGTTTCAGGTTGTTTTAGGTATTTCTTTGTTTTTTTATGGTTTTTATAATTTTTTAGAATTTTAAGGGTTTTAGGTGTTTTTAGGTCTTTATGATTTCTATAGAGCATTTATGTTTTTTAGGGATTTTTATTTTTTTTGATTTCTAGGGACTTTTTAGGATTTTTATGGATTTTATGATTAATAGGTATTTTGAGGGTTTTTAGGTTTTTTAGTTTATCTAGCATTTTAAATATTTTTTGGGGTTTTCAGGGTTTTTATGTTTTTTACAGTTTTTAGTTTTTAAATATTTTTACAATGTTTTAATGGGTTTAAAGGGTTTTAAGTATATTTACTGGTTTTAGGGGTTCTTTTAGGGATTTTTATGGTTTCTTTGGGTTTTCATGTCTTTGAGGGGCTTTATGGTATTTTTGTTTTTTTTTGTTTCTTACACTTTTTATCATTTTAGTTGTTTTAAGGGTTTTTAGGTTTTTAAGTTTTTATATTTGGATTTATCATGATTTTAAATATTTTTTCGTTTTAATGGATTTTTAGGGGTTTTATGGGTTTTTAGTGGTATTGTGTGTTTTTAGGGTTTTTCTTTTTTTTGGTATTTGTGGTTTTTATGAGATTTTCAATGTATTTAAGGGTTTTTAGAGTTTTTAAACATTTTTATGGTTTTAGGGGGTTTTAAATTTTTAGTGGGTTTTAGGGTTTTGTGGGGATATTAATGTTTTTAGGGTTTTTAGTGTCCTTTTGGAGTTTTTAGGGTTTTTAGTGTTTTTAGATTTATAGGGGTTTGAGGGTTTTTAGGTTTTTTAGGATTTACAAGGGTGTTTTTTATGGTTTTTATAGTTTTTAATGTTTTAGGAATTTTCATGGACTTTTAGGATTTTTGAGGCATTTTTAGATTAAAGCGATATGAGTGGTTAAGGATTTTTTGGGGTTTTTTAGGTTTTTTTAAAGTTTTTAGAATTTTATTGTTTTTATAAATTTGAAGAGTTTTCAGGTTTTTATGGTTGTCGTAGGAGTTTCACGTTTTTTTTGTTTTTTTCCTATAAAGGGATTTATGAATCTCTTTTTAGATTTTTATGGTTTTTATTGATTTTGAGGGGTTTTAGTGGTTTTTAAGGTTTTTATTCTTTTTAGGGTTTTTATAATTTTTAGGGTTTTAACTATTTTTAGAGATTTTTATGGTTTTTATGGGTTTAAATGTCTTTTAGTGGTTTTTAGGGGTTTTATTGATTTTAATGGTTTTATGGTTTTAGAGTGCCTTTAGTGTTTTTTTCATTTTTTTAGATTTTTAGGGGATATATGTGTTTTTTTGGTTTTTAAGTTTTTTATAAAGATTTTAAAGGTTTTAATATTTTTGGGAGATTTTTCAATATTTTTTATGATTTTATGGGTTTTTGGAATTTTGAGGGTTCTTAGGGTTTTTAAAGGTTATATATTTTTTAGGGTTTTTTAGTTTTTTAGTTTTAAAATTTATTTTAGATTTTTCAGGTTTTCTTTGGCATTTATAGTTTTTATGTTTTTTACATATTTAAATTATTTTATTGCTTTTTAATGTTTCCATTGTTTTTGGGGCTTTTAATGATTTTTTGCATTTTTTGATTTTTAGCGATTTTAGGGTTTTTATGATATTTAGGGTATTTAGGATTTTTTTGGGGGTTTTTTGATTTTTTAGAGTTTTTAATGATTTTTAATGGGTTTTAATAGTTTCTGGGGATTTTAAGGGTATTTACAGGTTTTGGGGGTTTTATGGTTTTTATGGGTATTGTGTTTTTTTGTTTTTTAGTTGTTTTAATTATTTTTAGTTTTTAATGATTTGTTTGTGTTTTTCAAGGTTTTAGGTTTTCTTTTTCCATTTTTAGTCCTTTTTATTGAATTTTATGATTTTTATGGACTTTTAGGTTATTTAAGTATTTTAACGGTTTTTAAGGTTTTTATCATTTTTGCGGTTTTTTGGTTTTTTGGATTTTTAGGGTCATTTTGATATTTTTTTGGGTTTCTATGGTATTTATATTTTTTTTTCATTTTTAGTGTTTTAATGAGTTTTTAGAGTTTTAATATGGATTAGGGTTATTTATGGTTCTTAGGAAGTTTTAAGGGTTTTAGTGTTTTTAGGGTATTTATGGAATTTTTAGGGTTTTTAGTATTTTTTAAATCATTGGGGATTTTATGTTCTCTTTATTTTGATGGTTTGTCAGGGGTTTTATGATTTTTAAAATTTTTAGTGATTTTTAAATTTTTTTAGTATTTTAATGGGTTTATTGTTTTTAGGGATTTTGAGAGTTTTTAGGATTTTTATGGTTTTTAGTGTTTTTAGCTTTCTAGGTATTAGATGTTTTAAGAGTTATCCATTTGTTAAGGATTTATAATGTTTTTTAGTGTTTATTTACCTTTGAAGAGATTTTTTGGGATTTTTTGACATTTTATCGGTTTTTGGGTTTTTTGGATTTTAGGGGTTTTAGCCGTTTTTCGGGTTTTAACAATTTTTTGGGGTTTTTTGGGTTTTTTGAGTTTTTTGAGGTTTTTATGGATTTAATATTTTTAAAAAAAATTAGATCTTTAAATGGATTTTAGAGTTTTTTGTGGGGGTTTTTTTATGGGGGTTTTATTGTTTTTTGGTGTTTAAAGTGTTTTTAGTATTTATGAGTTTCTTAGGATTTTTCAACGGTTTTAGGATAATTATTCTACTTTCGGTTTTTAGTGATTGTTATGTATTTTTATGATTTTTCGGAATTTTGAGGGGTTTTAGGGTTTTTATGGTTTTTTAGAATTTTATGGGTTTTTTTAGTTTTTAGGTGTTTAATGGTTTTTTAGTTTTTGTTAACATTTTTTATGGATTTATAGGGGTTTTATAATTTTTAGGTGTTTTTATGGAATATATGGGTTTTATGATTTTTAAGAATTTTTGGGGGGTTATGGTTTTGTGGGTTTTTGGGGTTTTTATGGTTTTTATGATTTTTATCTTATTTTTGGTTTTTAATGTTTTTAAGTGATTTTAGGTTTTTAAGCTTTCTTAAAAATTTAAAATTATTTTCAGGTTTTTAAAATCATTAGGAATTTTTAATGTTTTTTCGGATTCTTATGTTTTTTATGTTTTATTGGAATGTTATGGTTTTTTTGTGTGTTTTGGGTTTTTATGTTTTTCTTGGGTTTTTTGGATTTCTAATGTGTTTTTAGGGGTTTTAATGATTTTATAGTTTTTCATGTTTTTAAATCCTTAAAGGGTTTTATTGATATTTTGGGATTTTAAGGATTTTAGGGTTTTTGTATGTTTTTGGGGTTTTTATGGTTTTTTAGTATTATCAAGGATTTTAGCATTTCTTATTTTTTAGTGGTTTTAATTGTTTTTGGGTTTTAATGTTTTCTTATGGGTTTTCAGTGTATTGATGTGTTTATATTTTTTTCAATCTTAAGGGATTTTTTTACAATTTTAATGGATTTTTTTGTGGTTTCATAGATTCTGAGTATTTTAGGGTTGTTACGGTTTGGTATTTTTTTCAGTTATTTATGGTGATTAATGTTTTAAGAGTTTTTAACGTTTTTTTGTGTATAAATAGTTTTTATGTTCTTTAGTGTTTCATTAGGGGTTTTACAATGTTTAGGTTTTTTAATATTTTTGTGGATTTCTATGTTTTTTGGGGTTGTAGGGTTTTTATGATCTTTTTAGGGTTCTTTAGGGGTTTTAGTGTTTTTAGATTTTAATGGGTTTAAAGTGTGTTTAGTTTTACGATTTTCAAAGGGTTTCATAGGTGTTTTATGGTGTTTCACATTTTTATGGTTTTTTAAAATTTTAATTACTATTTTAGTTTTTTTTATGGAATTTTAGGGTTTGTTAGGATTTCATTGGTGTTTTAGGGGTTTTAGAAATTTTTATATTTTTTGGGGTTTTACGCGTTTTTATGTTTTTGTATTTTTTTTAGATTTTGTCTTAGTTTTATTAGGTTTTCTATGTTTTTACAGATATTTCGTGCTTTTTTTAATTTTTATTGGTTTTATGTTTTCCTGTTTTTTAAATTTCTTTTTTTTAATGTTTTTTATATTTTTTCATCATTTTTGGGGATTAAAGTAATTTTAGAGTTTTTAGGGGGGGGTTGGGTTTTTATGGGTTTTATGGTTTAATGATTTAGGGGGTTTAATGTTTTTATGGGTATTATTATCTTATAAGGGTTTTTATGGGTTTTTAACATTTTTAGGTTTTTTGAAACTTTATATGTTTTTGGATTTTATGGTTTTCTTAGGTGTTTTTTGGGTTTTCGTGTTTTTACCATTTTTATGGACTTTTAGGGATTTTGGTTTTTTATGGTTATTCGTAATTTTAGGGATTTTTACGGTGTTCAGTGTTTTGGGGGTTTTATTGTTTATATGTTTTATGGGTTTTAAGTGTTTTTAGATTTGAAAGTTTTCTTAGAGTTGTTCTGGGTTTTAGGGGTTTTTTTTATTTTTAGGGATCTTATATATTTTTAGGATTTTTTTGGTATAGGATTTTTTGGGATTTGGGGGGTTTTATGGTTTTTATGGGGCTTACAGTTATTATAATGTTATTTAGTTTTTTTAATTTCTTTTGAGTTTTTTATGATTTTTAAGTTTGTCTAGAGTATTAGTTTTTTAAGGGCTTTTAGAAATTTATTGAGTTTTTAAGGGTTTCATTGGATTTTTAGGGTTTTATTGTTTTTAGGTATTTAGATTTTTTAGGGTGTTTAGGGTTTTTTTGTATTTTGGGTTTATATTTTTTTCTTAATGTTTTCATGTTTTTTTGGTTTGTCTGTTTTTGTGGATATTTTTGATTAAAAGAATAATTTTATGGGGTTTTAATGTTTTTAGGGACTTTGAGTGTTTTTAAGGTCTTTATGAACTTATTTGGTTCTTAGGGGTTTTTGAGTTTATTTTGGATTTTATGAATTTTTAGTGTTTTTAAAATGGTTAGGGGTTTTACGGGTTTTTAGAGTTTCTAATGGGTTTTTACGGGTATTAGAGGTTTTTAGTGATTTAAGGTTTTTTGATATTTTTATGGTTTTTATGTGGTATTATGGTGTTTAGTGACTTTTTAGGGATTTTTTAGGTTTTAACATTTTTAGGGTTTTAGGGGTTTTAAGTGTTTTATGGTTTTTTAGTGTTTTTTAAAATTTTGGGATTTAATGGGTTATTATAGTGTGTAGTGTGTTTTTGGGTTTTTATGGGTTTTTTAGATTTTATTAATTTTCTGGATTTCTATTGTTTTTAGGGGTTTTAGTGTTTTTTTGGGTGTTTTGTATTTTTTAGTTTTTACTGGTTTTATGAGTTTTTTGGTTTTTAAGATTTTCGTAGGGGTTTTAAGGTTATTACAGTTTTTTAAATTTTATGGAATTTAGGGATTTAATATTATTTTTATGATTTTATGGCTTTTAGGGGCATTGAGGGTTTTATGGGGTTTTATAATTTTGTTTTTGATTTTTAGGGGTTTTTTGAGTATTTTTGGGTTTTATTATTTTTACAGCTTTTAACATTTTTATGGGTTTTTTGGGTTTTAGGAATTTTGAGGCACATTAGTATTTTGGTGGGTTCTTTATGGACTTTATGTTTTTTGGGTTTTTACGATTCTTTAGTTTTTTAGAGTTTTTATGGTTATAGAACAATTTTAATAAAAAATTATGGGTTTAAGGTGTTTTATAGTTTTTACTGGGATTTTGGGGTTTTATTATCTTTTAGGGTTTTAATTTTTTGGGTAGTTTTTTGATTTTTAGGTTTTTATATATTTTAATGATTTTCTAGGCATTTATGTGTTTTTAGGTATTTTTGTTTTTTTGGGTTTTAAGGGTTTTGGTTTTTATTTTTTTATTAGGGGGTTACTGGAGTTTTATGATTTTTATTTTATAAGTACTTTTAGTTATTTTTTGGGTTTTAATTGATATTATTGTTTTTAGGGATTTGGAGTGTTGGGGGGGGGTGTGTTTTTTTGGTTTTTAGCATTTTTATGTTTTTAGGGTTTCCTTAGTGGTTTTTTGGTGTTTTATGGTTTTTTTAGATTTTCGGGGTTTTATGATTCTTTTGTTTTTATGGTATTTAAGGATTTTGAAGGGTTTTATGGGTTTTTATGGTTTGTATTGGTTTTTTTCACTTATAGTGTTTATTTAATTTTTTTTATGGTTTTAAAGGTTTTTTGTTTTTTATTTCGTTTTAATGTATTATGGGGTTTTTTAATTTTTAGTGTGTTTATGGGTTTTTAGGGGTTTTAAGGTTTTTACAGGTTTATTGTGGTTTTCGGGGTTTTTTAGTGTTTTATCATTTTGAGGTTTTTAGGGGTTTTATGTGTTTTTATGTTTTTATATTTCTATTTTTGGTTTTTAGGTTTTTTATAGTTTTTTATTTTTTATGGATTTTTAGAGATTTTTATGAATTTTTTGGTTTTTCGGGTTTTAGGGATTTTTATGTGTATTAGGGTTTTTTAGATTTTTTTTTAGGTTTTTTTTTATTTCAGGGGTTTATCAGTTTTAGAGGTTTTTATCAATTTTAGGGGTTTAAATGGTTTATAGAGTTTTTAGTGGTTTTAATTGTTTTTGTAGGTTTTTTATATTTTTATGGTTTTTTTGGGTTTTAATGTTTTTAGGGGGTTTTATATGGGTTTTAGTGTTTTTAGGGTTTTTCTGAGTGTTATGTGTTTTTATGTTTTTGAGGTTTTCATTGGGGGTTTTCAGGGTTTTTTTGTTTCTTTGGTATTTTCAGGGATTTTCTGGATTTGTTGGTTTATTTATACTTATTATTGATTTTGTGGGGTTTTATGGGTTTTAGGGTTTTTAGGATTTCGTGTTTTTTTGGATTTAAGTGTTTTCAAAATTTTAATGTCTTATTAGGTGTTTAGGTATTTTTAAATTTTTTTTGGATTTTAGGGTTTTTTAGTATTTTTTGGATTTTATGGTTTTTATGGATTTTGAGGGTTTTTAGAAATTTTAAGGCATTTTAGAGTCTTTTTGGTTTTTCAGGATTTTTGGGGTGTTTTTGGTTATTAGGGTTTTTAAATATTTGTATAATTTTTAATTTTTTAGGGGTTGAAAAGGTTTTTAGATTGATTAGGGGGTTTTTAGGGTTTTAGAATTTTTATAGTTTTTTTGGGATTTTTTTGGTTTATGGTTTTTAAGGGTTTAAAGGGTTTTATAGATTTCAATGTTTGTGGGTTTTCTTTGTTTTTATGGGTTTTAATGATTTTTATATTTTTAAAATTTTTATGAGATTAATGGGTTTTAGAGTTTTTAGAATTGTTACATATTTGTATGGGTTTTAATGTTTTTTGAGGTTTTATGTGTTTTTATTGTTTTGAGGGTTTTTTGGGTTTATAGAATTTTTCAGGATTTTAGGGGTTTTATTATTTTTAGTTTTTTAATATTTAATTATCATTTCTTAGTTTTTTTAGGTGTTTTACATTTTTTTATGATTTTTAGGATTTTTTAAGATTTCAATGGATTTTTGGGGGATTAAAAGATTCAAAGGGTTTTCAGGATTTTTACAGTGTTTAATGGTTTTTTGGGTTTTAGGATTATTTTTCATTTTTTATTATGGGTAATGTATTTTAGAGTTGATAAAATTTTTAGAGGTATAAATAGTTTTATGGTTTTTAGTTTTTGATTTGGGGTTTTACAGTGTTTATGGTTTTTAATATTTTCTTGGGATTTATGTTTTTAGGGGTTTTAGGGTTTTATGGTCTTTTTATGGTTCTTTAGAGTTTTATGTGTTTTTATATTTTTTTGGGGATTAATTTTATTTTATTTTTTTATGTAATTGTAAGGATTTATTAGAATTTTTAGGGTTTTTATGATTTTTATTTGTTTTTTGGATTTTTATGATTTTTACAGTTCTTCAGGTTTTTATAGATTTTTTGAGTTTTAAGGATTCCTTAGTTTTTTCAGGGGTTTAAATGGTTTCTAGTGTTTTTTAGTTTTTTGGGGTTTTAAGTGTTTTCATGTATTTATATTTTTCTCAGTTTTTTTCATAGTTTATAGGGTTTTCTACGGTTTTAGGGATTATTAGAGGATTTTTTATATTTTGATTTTTTTTGTTTTTTATGGGATTTTTGATTTTTTTAGGTTTTTAAGGTTTTTAAGATTCTTTCAACATTTTTTGGGTTGTAATGTGTATTGCAGTTTTTAGTTGATTTTGGGTTTTTATGAGTTTTGGGGGATTCATTTTTTTAGGGTTTTTATGTTTTTTGGGGTTTTTAGGATATTTTATGGGGTTTATGGCATTTATTGTTTTTTGTGGTTTTATATGTTTTTTGGACATTGTGGTTTTCATAAGGGTTTTTAGGGTTTTTAGTGTTCTTGACGTTTTTATGTATTTTTAGGCACTTTTGGTTTTTTATGGTCTTAAAGGGTTTAGATATTTTGATGGGTTTGTGTTATTTTAATGTTTTAACATTTATATTTTTAAAGGATTTTAAGTGTTTATAGATTTTAAGGATTTATTAGAGATATTCTTGGATTTTAGGGTTTTTTTTTATTTTTTTAGGATTTTTATGGATTTTTTGGATTTTCAAATTTTTATGATTTTTAGAGATTTTTGGTGTTTTATAGGTTTTTATGTGTTTTAGGGTTTTTTTAACGTGTTTTAGGAATTTTAATTTTTTTGGAGTTTTTAACATTGTTAGGTTTGTTTAGAGTATAAGTGGATTAAAGGGTTTTTAGGGATTTTTTTGGTTTTTTAATGTTTTTAGAGGTTTTGTGGTTTTTGTGGTTTTATTATTATTATGTTTTTAGTGTTTATATAATTTTTAGCTTTTTAGGGTTTTAAGTATTTTTTGGTTAATAATGGTTTCTTAGTGCTTTTCACATTTTTATGGTGTTTTCTGTTTTTAGGGATTTTAGGTTTAAAGAATAATTTCTATGAATTTTTATGTAATTTTAAGGTTTTTAGGGTTTTTATATTCTTTATAGTTTTATGGTTTTACTGGATTTTTAAGTGATTTTTGTGAGCTTTTTTTTTAATTTTACAGTTTTTATGTTTTTAACATTTTTAGGGGTTTTATGGGTTTATTGAGTATCTAGTGGATTTTTATTGGTATTAAGGGGTTTAAGTTTTTTAATATTTTTAGAGGATTTATGGTTTTTTTTTATTTTTAGGGTTTTTAGGGTTTTTATCATTTTTAGGGTTTTGGGTTTTCTAGGTTTTTTAGTTTTTATAATGCTTTTTCATGTATTTTAGTGTTTTTTACATTTAGGTATTATTAGGTATTTGAAGCATTTTATTTCTTTTTGGGTTTTAGGATTTTTGTCGATTTTTAGGTTTTATTGGTTTTTTAGTGTTTTTAGGATATTACAGTTTTTAGCTTATTAAGTGTTTCTAGTTTTTTAGGATTTCATTGGAGTTATTAGGGTTTTTTGTTTTTAAGGCCTTCTTATGATTTTTATTTTTTAGCGTTTTTAGGGATTTTTAATGTTTTTGGGAGTTTTAGGGTTTTCTAGGTTTTTAGGGTTTCTTTCAAATTTTAGGGCTTTTTAGGTTGATTAGAGTTTTTTAAAAAAATTATGTTTAAAGGGTTATTAGACATTTAATGGGTTTTTAGTGTTTTTATGGGGTTTTAATGTTTTTATGGGTTTAAGGGTTGTTTGGGTTTTTTCGGGTTTATTGGGTTTTCAACATTTTTTAATTTTTAGTTGTTTTAAGTGTTTTTAAGTTTTTATGATTTTATTATGGTTTATCTGATTTTTTAAAGGTTTTTATGATTTTATGCATTTAATTGTCTTTTAGGGGTTTTTTTATTTTTAGAGATTTTGAGGGTTTTTTGTGTTTTTATAGTTTATTTTATTTTTTGGATATTTTTGAGTTTTTAGTGT
Source organism: Viscum album (assembly GCA_963277665.1). Classification (NCBI taxonomy): domain Eukaryota; kingdom Viridiplantae; phylum Streptophyta; class Magnoliopsida; order Santalales; family Viscaceae; genus Viscum; species Viscum album. The sequence goes on from OY728157.1 coordinate 396,472,631, forward strand.
TTAAAAGTGTTTTTGTGTTTTTACCATTTTTGGGGTTGTAAGCGTTTTTAAAGTTATAAGGCTTTTTTAGGGTTTTTATTGTCATTTAGGTTTTTGTGGTTTTTATGGGTTTATGGATTTTATGTTTTTAAACGGTTTTAGGTTTTTAGGGGTTTCAAGTGATTTTAGACTTTAAGGTTTTATTACGGTTTTTAGGGGTTTTTTGGTTTTTTTCATTTTTAGGAAATTTTGGTGCTTTTAGGATTTTTATGATTTTGAGGGTTTTGGGGGTCTTTAGGGTTTTTTGGGGATTTTAGGGTTTTTTCCCTTTGTTAGGGGTCTTAATATTTATAATGTTTTTTAATGCCTTTTGGCGTTTGAAGGGTTTTTAGAGTTTATAGTGGGTTTTTATTGTTTTATTAGTTTAATTTTTTTAAGGTTCTTACGTGTTTTTCTAGTTTTTAGTGTTGTTTAGGTTTTTTATCACTTTTTAGGTTTTTATGGGGTTATAATTGTTTTAGAGTTTTAATGGTTTTATTAAGGGTCTTCAAGTATTTAGGGTTCTTCATCATATTAGATATTTTGAGGGATTTATTAGGGTTTTTGTATTCTTTTAGGGTTTTTAAGAATTTTTAGGGGTTTTAGATTTTAAGTTTTTTATGTGTTTTTTGGGTTTTTAGATATTTTGAGGGGTTTTAGGTTTAAATATTTTGAATGGATTCTTTGGATTTTTAGGGTTTTCAGGAGATTTTTAAAGATTTATTGTTTTTTGGCATTTAAAGGGTTTCAGTGTTCTTATATGTATTTTATTTTTTTAATCATTATTATGGTTTTTTGGGGTTTTATAGTTTTTAGGGGGTTCTGAGTTTTTAGGGTCTTTTTACAATTTTTTAGGGTTTTACATGTTTTTAGGGTTTTATTATTTTCGTATGGGGTTTCACTTCTTTTTTTTTACATTTTTATGGATTTATAAGCATTTTAAGGATTTTTATGGTTTTTTTGGTTTTTTTGGATTTTTTTATTTTTTTACGGATTTTATGTTTTTTAGGTTGTTTTGAGGTTTTTTGGGGATTTTATGGGTTTTTATGTTTTTTAATGATTCAGTGGTTTAAAGGGTTTTTGTGTTTTTAGAAATTTTTATGGGTTTTAAGGTGTTAGCGGTGTTATAGTATTTAAAGTTATATGGTCTTTTTAGGACATTCTTGGGTTTGTATCCTTTTTTTGGATTTTTGGGGGGTTTAATATTTTTAGGGATTTTAGTGATTTTTTACGATAATTTTTTATGGGTTATAGGGATTTTGAGGTTTTTAATGTGATTTAGGGGTTTATCCATTTTAGTGTTTTCCATAGTTTTTATGTGGTTTTAGGTTATTAATTTTTTCTTATTGTTTTTCTGGGTTTTTAGAGTCATTATGAATTTTTGGGATTTTTAGGACTTTTAGTATTTTTATTGATTTTAGCGATTTTTAGTGGCTTTAAGCTTTTTTAGTTTTTTGGTATTTTTATGAGTTTTTTAGTGTTTTTTGTATTATTCATTTTTAGGTGTTTAAAAGGATAATAGAGTTTTTTAGTTCGTTTTTAGTGTTTTTATAGGTTTTTTGGATTTTTTTAATGATTTTGGGGGGATTTATGAGTTTTAGGGGTTTTAGGGTTTTTTTGTTTTAAGGATTTTTAGGGTTTTTTGCATTTTTCAATTTTTTAGGGGTTTTATGTGATTTTAGTTTTATAAGGATTTCAAGATTTTTATGGTTTTTCACATTTTTAGTGATTTTTTGACTTTTTAATGATTTGTTTGGTTTTTAGTGTTTTAAGGGATTTCAAAAAATTTTGGGTTTTTCTGGTTTTTTTGGGTTTCTAGGTTTTTTTTTTACTTTTTAGTTTTTTTTATTAGGTTATTATATTTTTTAGGGGTTTAAAGGATATTTTGAGATTTTAGCGTGTTTTTAGGTTTTAGGGGTTTTATGGTTTTTAGGTAACTATGTGTTTTATGGATTTTAAGGGTTTTTAGGTTATTTTAGGGTTTTATATTATTTTTATGGTTTTTTGTGTTTTTTTATTTTGTGTGGTTTTTAGGGTTTTAGTGTCTCTTGTGGTTTTTAGGTGTTTATCATTTTAATAGTTTTTAGGGGTTTTATGTATTTTAATGTCTTTATGGTTTTCTTAGGGGTTTTCATTATCTTTAAGGTTTTTAACATGTTTAGGAATTTTTATGGATTTTTTTCAGGATTTTTATGGTTTTTAGGGTTAATAGGGATTTAGGGGTTTTAGGGGTTTGTTTGGATTTTTGGGTTTTAGGATTTTTTTGTGTTTTTATGGTTTTTAAAGATATTAACATTTTTATGGTTTAAATGGTTTTTATAGTTATTATTGAGTTTTTGGATTCTTATAGATTTATAGGGTTTCTGATGCATATATGAGATTTTAGTGTTATTTGGGTTCTTAGGGGTTTTAGAATTTTTAAGGTATGGTTATTATGGTTTTTATGGTTTTTGACCATATTCTGGATTTTAGGTATCATTTCATATTTTTTTCATTTTGAGTGGTATTAGGGTTTCTAGGTTTTTATTGTTATTTTTTGTTTTTAGGGTAATTTTTTGTTTTTTGGGTTTTAATGGATTTTTAGATTGTTTAAAATTTTTATTGGATTAAAGTGTTTTTAGTTATTTAAGTTTTCTTTTATGGTTTTTATGGGTTTTTAGGGTTGTTATGTTTTTTATGGTTTTATGGGGTTTTAGAGAATTTTTGGGTTTAATGGGTTTTAATGTTTTTGGGGAGTTTTGGAATTTTTAGGGGTTTTCAGGTGTTTAGGGTCTTTGGGGTTTTTATATTTTTACCATTTTTTTGTTATTTAGGTGTTTGAATTGTTTTTTGGTTTTTCTGGTTTTCATAGTTTTTAGACGTTTTATGGGTGTTTATGTTTTCTAGGATATTTAGATTTTTTAGCATTTCTATTATTTTAGGTTTTATAGGACTTTTGATGCTTTTAGGGGTTTTAGTATTTTTAGGGATTTTTTTCATTTTTTAGGTTTTTTGTTGTATTAATTTTTTTGGTTTTTAATATTTTATTTGGGGTTTTGAGGGGCTTTCTGGGTTTTTATGTGTTTATGGAGTTTGGGGATCTATTAACAATTTTATGGTTTTTAGGGGTTTGGATTTTAAGAGGGTTTTTAGGGTAGTTATTGATTTGTTAGGGTTTTATGTGTTTTGATTTTTTAGGGTTTAAGGTTTTTTAGAGTTTTTATTGATTTTAGGTGTTTAATGGGTTTTAGTGTATTTATTTGTTTTTATTGTTTATATGGGATTTAATGGATTTAATGGTTTTTTATCAATTTTATAGTATTTAGGGTTTTTAAAAGTTTTAATGGTTTTTTGGGTTTTTTGAATTTTTAGTTTTTTAGGGGTTCTAAGTGTTTCTAGGTTTTCCCGTCTCCATAGGGGGATCCACGGTTTTTTTGTTTTTGTTTTTATGTTTTTAAGAATTTTGATGGATTTGATGATCTTTATGGGTCTTATGGTTTTTATGTATTTTGAGGGATTTACAGTTGTGTAGGTATTTTTGGGGATTTATGGTTTTTTTTGGTTTTAGGATTTTAATGAGTTTCTTTATTGTTATAAACTTTTTGTAGTTTTTATCATTTTAAGAGGGTTTAAATGGTTTTTATAAATTTTATTTTTGTTTTTAGGTGTTTTATTTGTTTTTAGGGATTTTAAGGATTTTTGGGGTTTTATGGTTTTATTTGTATGGAGGGGTTTTAAGATCGTTTTATGATTTTTATGGTTTTTAGTAGTATTTAGGTTTTAAGGTGCTTTAATTTTTTATATGTTTATAAGGTTTTATTATGGGTTTTTAGGGTTTTAGGGGTTTTTATGTCTTTTAATTCTAAGTGGATTTTATGATTTTTATGGATTCTTATGGTTTTAGTGATTTTAAAGGATTTTAGGGATTTTAGTGTTTTTAGGGTATTGGGTTTTTATAATTTCTAGGCTTTCCTAATGGTTTTTATGTTTTTATGTATTTTTATGGTTTTATGGATTTTAGTACATTTTTTGGATTTTTTAATTTTTAGTGTTTTAGGTATTTTAACTTTTGAATATTTTTTAGGGTTTTAATTTTTTTTGGTTTTATGCCTTCCTTGAGTTTTCATGGTTTTTATGAGTTTTTTTAGATATTTTTATTTTTGTTTTAGGATTTTAATGGTTTTTTCAGTTTTTAGGTATTATGAATGTTTTTATGGTTTTTTAGGGGATTTGGTGTTTTATAGTTTTTTCTTGGTTTTATGGTTTTTAAATTTTGTTAGGGGATTTAATTTTTCTTAGAGTTTTTATCGTTTAGGGGTATAAAATTGATTTATTTTTTTAGTGGGTATTTAGGGGATTTATAGGTTGTAAGGGGTTTTTAATGTTTTATGGGGTTTTATTACTTTCATGGATGTTTGGGGGGTTTGGGGTTTTTTGGGTTTTATCATTTGTATGGTATTTATGGTTTTAAGTGTTTTTATATTTAATTATTTTTTAGGGTTTTAAGGGTTTTGATGTTTTAATGTTTTTATATATTTTTAGGGTTTTTTCGTGATCATAAAGAGTTTTTTGGGTTTCTATGTTTTTTTATTCTTCAAGTTTTTTTTGTTTTTTATGGTTATTATTCTTTTTTATATTTTCTTAATGTTTGTAGGGGTAAAACGTTTTTATTGTTTTTAATGGTTTTAGGGTTTTTATAGGTTTTTAGGGTTTTCAAAGGATTTATGTGGTTTTATGGTTTTATGGTTATAGGGTTTTTAATGGACTTTTATTTTTAGGGGTTTTAATTGTTTCATTTTTATGGTTTTATTATTGGTTTTCAATGATTTTTTTTATTGATTTTTAGGGATTTTATAGAATTTTTTTTTGGTTTTTTGGGGGTTTTAGCATCATTATAGATTTTTACAGTTTTTAGAATTTTTTTAGTTTTCAATGGTTTTAAGTGTTTCTAGGTTTCTATGGTTTTCTATGGGATTTTCATGGTTTTTAATGTTTGTTATGATTTTATGGATTTTATGGATTTCTAGGATTTTTATTTATTTAGGGTTTTTATGGATATTGGGTGGTTTTTGATTTTTTAGTATTTGTAAGGTTTTTTATTTCCATGATTTTTTTTACAGTTCTATGGGTTTTAATATTTTTTTTATTATTTTTGTTATTTAAAAGGTTTTTAATGTTTATAGTGGTTTTTAGGGTTTTATTGGTTTCTATGGGTTTTAGGAGTTTTTATGTTTTTAGGGTTATTTTAGGGTTTAAAATGTTTTTAGGTTTCAAAGGTTTTCATTTTTTTCTTGGTTTTTATTGATTTTCAAATATTTACGTATTTTTATGGATTTTATGATTTTTTTCATTTTGAGGTATTTACAGATTTTAAGGGTTTTAGGGTTTTTATGGTTTTTATGGTTTTTTCATTTTTAGGTTTTACAGGATTTTTATTGTTTTTAGGTATTTAATGTTTTCTTAGGGGATTTCAAAATTTTTAAGAAAATTTTTGTTTTAATGGGTTTTAGGGTTTTTATGGATGTTTATGGGGTTTTTAGATTGTTAGGGATTTTGATGGTTTTTAGGGGATTTTATGATTTTTAGGGTTTTTATGATTTTTTTTAGATTTATGTTTTTATTAAGTTTTTAGGGTTTTCAAGGTGTTTCGGAGTTTTTTTTATAGTTTTTAGGGGTTTAAACGGGTTTATAGTATTTAATGGTTTTAGGGTTTTATGGGGGTTTCAGGGTTTTAATGGTTTTAAGGGTTTTTTATGTTTTGAGGGTCATTTTAGGGTTTTTAGTTTTTTTATGAATTTTAGGTTATTTTAGTATTTCTAGGGACTTATAGTGATTTTTTATGATTTTGATTATTTTTCTAGGGTTTTAGGGATTTTGGGGGATTTTTGGTTTTTTAAGATTTTTAGGGTTTTTTGCATTTTTTATATAATTAGGGGTTTATGTGTTTATAGGTTCATAAGGTTTTCTTGTATTTTTTGGGGGTTTTAAATATTTTCCTTATTTATGTATTTTTAGTGATTTTATTATTCATATTTTTTTATTTTTTAGTGAATTTAGGGATTTTGATGGTTTTAGGGTATTTAGGGGTTTTTAGGATTTTATTCGAGTTCTTTTCAGTTTTAAGGGTTTTAAGAGTTCTTTTACAGTTTTTACTATTTAAAGGTTATTTTTGAGTTTTTAGTTGTTTCTTAGGGTTTTTATGGATTTATAATATTTTTAAGGATTCTAAGGGTTTTATGGTTTTTAGTATTTCTAGGGTTTTATCATTTTTAGGTTTTTATGGTTTTTAAGTCTTTTAGGTTCTTATGGTTTTCTCAAGGGTTTTACAGTTTCTAGGTTTTTATGATTTTATTGTTTTAGGAATTTTTTAGGATTTTTATGTGTTTTTACTATCTTTGGAGATTTTAAGTGGTTTTAGGGGTTTAAGGTTGTTATGATTTTTTTTGTGGTTTTAAGGGGTTTTTTGAGTTTTCTACGGTTTTTTTGGTTTTATGACTTTTTAACATTTCTAGAAGTTTAAAGGGTTTTAGTGTTTTTAGTGATTTTTTGGTGTTTTATTGGTGTATAGGGTTTAGATAAGGTTTTTGGGGTTTTATGGTTTCTAGTGGTTTTAAGGTCCTTAGAGACTTTTTTGGGGGTTTAAAGGGTTTTTTTCATTATTTCATTTTTAGGGGTTTAAGGTTTTTTTATGATTTTATGGTTTTCTTTGGTGTTTTCAGAGTTTTTAGGATTTTTTACGTTTTTATAAATTTTTTGGGATTTTTTTGATTTTTTATGGTTTTTTGGGTTTTTTGAGATTTGGATGTTTTTATGGGTTTTTAGATCTAGTTTTTTGGGGTTTTATGTGTTTTTAGGTTTTGAGGGTTTTCCAAAGAGTTTACAATGTCATTAGGGTTTTCACATATGTAAGGATTTTGACATATATTTTTATAATTTTATGGGTTTTAGGGATTTTGAGGGACTTTAGGGTTTTATGGTTTTTAACCCTTGTATGTTTTTTTGAGTTTTCATGTTTTTTGGTTTTTAGGGTTTTTATGGTTTTTAGATTTTTTTAAAAAAATTAGGGGTTTAAGGGTTTCAGAATTTTTACTGGCTTTTATATGGATTTTAATAGATCGTAGGGTTTTTAATTTTTTAGGGGCATCATGGTTTTTAGGAATTTACTATATTGATGGGGTTTAAGGTTCTTCAGCATTTTTGTATTTCTAGGGTTTTTATGTGTTTTTATGTTTTTATTGTTTTCATTGGTTTTATTTAGGGGTATTAAGTCTTTTTATGTTTTTAGGGATTTTTAAGGAATTTGTAGGTTTTTATTGTTATTTTATTTTATATGATTTTGAGTTTTTTGGGTTTTTATGGTTTTTAGCATTTTTAGGGGTTTTAGGCATTTGTGTGTTTTTTTATTTTTATGGTTATCTTAGGGTTTTTCTATGATTTTATGGTTTTATTAGTTTTAATGTATTTATGGTGTTTCAGTATTTTTTAAGGTATTTAAGGATTTTGATAGTTCTTATCGGTTTTTAGGGTTTTTTTTACTTTAGTTTTAGGTATTTTTATGTTTTTATGGTGTTAATGATTTTGTGAGTTTTTAAAATTTTTAAGGGTTTAATGTGTTTTTTATTTTTTAGTGTTTCATAGCATGTTAATGAGTTATTATGGTTTTTACGGTTTGTAAGGGTTTTTAGTGGTTTTCTGGGATTTTTGGGGTTTTAGGGATTTATCATTTTTTTTGAATTTAAGGGGGTTTTGTGTTTTTATATTTCTATGGTTTTCATATAGGTTTTTATGTTTTTAGTGGATTTTATATTGTTATATATTTTTAGATATTTTTTGTGTTTTTTTTTGTTTTTTGGGGATTTAGGGATTTAGGGGTGTTTTAGGGGTTTTTTGGTTTTTAGGGTTTTTATTATTTTTAAGGATTTTTATTTATTTAGGTGTTTACATCAATTTGTATTATTTGTAGTGGTTTTTTGTTTTTGTGGATTTTATGGTTTTTATGGGTTTTATGGGTTTTAATGCTTTCAGGGGTTTTAGTGTATTTATCATTTTTTGGGGTTTTTCGGTGTTTTAAGTGTTTTTAGGATATTGATGTTTTCTTTGTGGTTTTTAGGTGTTAAGGGATTTTATGTTGTTTCTAATATTTTTAAAAAAATTGGGGTTTTATTTTTTTATGGATTTTGAGTGTTTTTATGGTTATTATCATTTTAGGGGATTTTAGTGTTTTTAAATTTTATAGTTTTATTAGGGATTTTCTAGTTTTTATGGTTTCATAGATTTTTGGGGATTTTGGGGATTTTTATTTTTTTAGGGTTTTCATGTATTTTGAGGTTTTTTTATGTTTTTCAGGCGTTTTAGGGTTTTTTTATTGTTTTTATTTTTAGGAATTATTTTATTTTTAGGGATTTTATGGTTTTATATTGTTTTTAATTAATATTGTTTTTTAAGTGTTTTTAGAGTTTTTATTGGTTTTTTTGGGTTTTGGGGGTTTTTACGTATTTATGGCTTTTGGTGTCCTTTATGATTTAGGGTGGTTTAGTAGGTTTCATGGTTTCATGGTTTTCTTAGGGGTTTTCTAGGGTTTTAGGGTTTTTTATCTTTTTTGGATTTTTTATGAATTTTTAGGTTTTTAAGGAATTTGATGTTTTTTAGTGTTTTTTGGTTTTCAGGTTTTTTAAAGTGTTTTTGGTTTTTTAGGGTTTTGTTTCAGATTTTATGGGTTTTAGGGGTTTTATAGTTTTTTTAATAATTTTAAAGGTTTAAATGGTTTTTAATTTTTTTTATTGGGTTTTATGGTTTTCATGTGGTATCACGGTTTTCTAATATTTTAGGGGTTTTATGGTTTTAATGTTTTTGGGGTTTTAGGGTCTTTTTACACTTTTTGGGATTTTATAATTTTTAGTGGTTTCTTGTTTTTAGGTTTTTATTGTTTTCTTATGGGTGTTCTGGTTTTTTGGGATTTTTAGTTTTTAGTGCTGTTTTTTTGTTTTTTATAGTTTTTATGGATTTTGTTGGTTATTAGTGTTTTAAGAATTTTTTAGGATTTTGGGGTTTTTAATAATTTCTATGGAGTTTTCAAGGATTTATGTTTCTTCAAATTTTCACTACTAGAATTTGAGGTTTTCTCAATGCTTCATTACCAACTGTTCTGCTAGAACCATTGGGAAAGGGTGCCTTGGACACCCCTTTCCCAACGGTTTTTTAAAACCGTTGGGAAATATTTACCCCAAAAACAGAATCGGCCGCTGCTCTCCCCCATTCGCGATAGAACCCTAATATGTCCAGCCGTCGGCTCCTCTCACGACTTTCCCCATCCGAACCTGTCAAACTCCATCTGAATTGTCTCAAATCAGGTATTCTATTCTTCATACACATAAAATATTTAAGTTCTACCTTGTTTTTATTGTTATTCATCTTATATTTTAGTTTTAAGTTTTAATTTTGATATGTATATCATTTTTTTTGTGTTTTTATTCAATCTATACTTTATTAATTCCAATCCATTTAATTAATTAAATCCTTAACCCTCCATCGAAGAAGAAGAATCTGAAATTCCTTACAGTTGGATTCTAAATTTTTTAAGTATGTGTTTTTATGCTTTTTTCATCTTGTAAAAAATTGTTACTTGGAAATTTATTTATATGTGTTTATTAATTTTTAGCAAAGTTTTTATGAATGTTTTCCTTAAAATTCCTTGAGGAAAGTGTTTTATTAAAATTAATTTTTTTTAATAAGGCTTGTGTAATGTAATTTGTTATAGTAAACTATGTGACTATCTTTGGTATTTAGTAACACATGAGATAACTGGTGTGTCGGAATGTGTTGTGAAAGAGATTCCATGATTGGTTCAAGATTATATTTACGTTTTGAGCCTATTAATGAGTTGTTTTAAAGATATTTTGAGTTATTTACCTTACGTTTATTGGTAAAAACTGGGAGCTATATAGGTGTTTCATGATTAAGACATATAATTACTACTAAACATTTGGATAAACCATGCATAGTAGTGAATTCTTGAAATGTTTGATGTTTTTAGTTCTTTTTTATTTGGATTTTCTTTTGATGGTGATGTTTCATATTGATACCTATTATGGGAATTTATTTTAGTTTCTAAATCGGCTGAGACTCCCCCACCATGCACAGTGTATACAACCTCTACCCTTATTTAATCATTCTGTTTACACAGCCTATACAACCTCTACCCTCATTTAATCAGTGAACTCAAGTCATTAATTCAAGCCTTCATTCTCACTATCATGTAAGAAATTGAATGATGTAAACCCATCCTCACATGATTTCTTACCTTAGATAGCGTCCAACATATGGAATATGAGCTTTTGAATTCATCAGTTAAACAAGATCATATATTCCATTTCCCCCATGATTACTGTACTAATATGACTTTAGGGTCAATTAAATATGGTTCTCATTGTACGTTGTATATTACGTGTCCTTCTTGGCCAATACCCACTTTTATGAGGGGTGGGTGATTTTCACTACCCATACTGGCATGTGTAGACATCCATAAAAATGTTAGATAAGTCACAAGTTTAATTAAGTAATGTTGTTATCATTGAAATACTTTATTATTAATCTCAAATTTAAAAATAAATGTTTTATTCTATACTTAATGAAATTAAATCTTTTTACAAGCCATGAACAACCTATTAGTCCAAAAGCCTAAAATTTATTCACCCATGGGGTGCGCTTGACTTGGGGAAGTAATTGGGTAATGAATGGTATGGCCATAGAGGTGCCAATAATGAGTTATTGAACATGAGAAAATGATTTGGGATGCCTATAACACATAATGGGACCTGAGGCATGTGCCTCTTATAGACTTAATGAAAATGAATATAAATAAATTTTAATTTAATTTATAAGTACTTTTTCTTTACATTATTTTAATAGTTCACTACATCAACTAGAAACTTCTTCCTTTATCATTTACATAAATTTATTTTCTATTAAAGTTCATTCCTATTGAATTGTTTATGAAAAAATGACTTATATAAATTCTTTTTATAGAATGGACAGAAGTTGGATGTTTGAAACCGATCGGATCTCATGCGATTTTCAAAAAAATTTGGAGATATTTATGGATTTTTCATTTCACAATGCTTCATATAGTGGTCGCATACACTTCCCATGTTCCAATTGTGTTGGTAGACCTTGGTTGAGATGTGAAGAAGTCAGCTACCACATAACCAAAAATGGTTTTCAATCAAACTACTTTGTTTGGTATCACAATGGGGAGAAAATGAAATCTCAAATTGGTGATGATCAAAATGAAAGGACTGGAATCGAGAATTTATTAGATGATCGGTTTCCGTTTATTCGTCTTCATGAAAAAGAAAGGATTTAGACTCAAGAAGACTTTGATATGAGGAAAACTGATGTATCTAGTGAAAATTATGATATTTATAGGGTGAAAAAATTGAATAATGCTGCCATGACTCCAGTATATCGACAATGCGATAAAATGAAAAAGCGATAATTTTTAATCCGATTGTTTCATAGGAAAACTATGTATGCTATTTCTAATACAGTAATCGATTACATTCTTACCCTCTTGAAGGATTTACTTCTAGATGATGTAGATATTCCCTCAAACCACTATATGGCATGGAAGTTAGTTGAGGAACATTGATTTTCAAGAAACAAAATTCATGCTTTCCCGAAAGATCGCAGTTTATTCTGGGAGGAAACCGTTGAACAAAATGATTGTATAAAATGTCGCACATCCTGTTGGAAGTCAAAATCTGATAGAACACCATCCCGCATTCCACAGACAGTAATTTGGCACTTTCAATTGATCCCAAGACTCTAGAATCCTTTTATTATTGATGACATATCAATAAAAATGAGATGGCATGATACCGAGAGAAATAATACTAGTGATGAGTTGGTTCATCTAGTAGATGGATTTTCATGGTAGAGATTTGATGCTCGACATCCTGATTTTGCAGCTGACGTGCGTAATGTGAGGCTAGGTCTTTCATGCGACAATTTTAATTCGTTTGGGCAGATGCTTACTTCGCACATCACATGGCCAATTTTTATACACATTTATAATCTTCCCCCATGGTTGTGTATGAAAAAAACTTTCACTTTCATGAGTAAACTCATATCTGGTCCTTCTGATCCCGACATTGATATTGATGTATGCATGTATCCTTTAATAAAAGAGTTGAAACTTCTTTAGGATGTGGGTTTGCGCACATATGATGCATGTTCGAAAGACATATTTCAGATGTGTGCTACTCTTATGTGTATGATCAATGATTTTCCGGCTTATGCAATAATGTATGTATGGAGCACGAAGGGAAAAATATCATGCCCAGTTTCTATGAAGAATACACGATCTAGAAGACTGAAACATCGTTGTAGTTTCAGTTTTATGGGACATCGATGATTCTTTCCAAATGATCATCCATATTGAATGAATCTTAGAAGATTTGATAATACCATAGATACGGATGATCCACCTCAGCGTATGTCTGGAACTGATGTGATTAATGAATTGAAAGATTTCAGTTTTTTTTTCGGGAAGGGTCAAATGAAATCTGGAAAGAGAAATAATGTTTCCAATTAAACCTGTTACAATAGGAGGAAGAGGAGTATATTTTTTGATTTTCCTTATTGGTCAACCAATTTGTTACGTCATTGCTTAGACGTAATGAATATTGAAAATAATATATGAAAAATGTTGCTTTCAGTTCTTCTAAATGTCAAGGGGAAGACAAAAGATGATTTACGATCTCGGTGTGACTTAGTGGATTGGGGCATCAGACCAGAATTTCATCTTGTGAGTATCAGTGGAAATAAATGGCTACTTCCATGTGATTCTTATGTGATGACACCTACGGAAAAAAAACAATTTCTGGAAGTATTAGAGACTATTAGAGTTCCTGATGTCTATTCAAGAAACATATCTAAATGGGTCAACAGAAGAGAGTTGAAGATAAAATCTTTGAAGAATCATGATTATCACGTTCTACTGCATGAGTTGCTTCCATTAGCAATATGTCATCTTTTTTCCAATAATGTAATGGTGGATATTATTCATTTGTGCCATTTTTAGAGATCTTTGTGCTAAGAAGTTGTACAAGTCTTTCTTGCAAAAAATGTTGACAGATGCCCCATTAATTTTCTGTGAGTTGGAGAAAATATTTCCTCCATCATTTTTCACAAGCATGCTGCATCTGACTGTCCATATTCCCACTGAAATACTTCTATGAGGACCTGTTTCTTTTCTTTGGATATATTCAACTGAAAGAAATATGTTCACATTAAAGTCTTATGTACGAAACAGAAATCATCCTAAAGGTTCTATCGTGACCAGTTACTTGGATTAAGAATGTATGTATTTTTTCTTAATGTATTTTTCTGATTTTAATACAAGAAAGAACAGACCAATAAGAAATAAAGAAGAACAATATGAGCAAATTGAACCCAGTTTTCCATCACTTCCTCAAACAGGAGGAATTCATGGATCATTTACATTGAAGACATTAAGCCATGAAGAGCGGGAGATGGCACATCACACAGTTTTGTTCAACTATGATTTGTTCGATGACTATATCAGGTAACGAAATTGAATATGTATATATTACATATATATCTATTAAACTATTCATATTTTTTATCTACAGGGATCATAAAACAATGATAAATAGGAAGCATCGTTCTTTATCTTTGAGAAGGAGAGAGACTTTTCATAGCAAATATTTTTCTTCTTGGATAAAATTGAAGGTAAAAACATTACTATTTAAAATAATTATATCAATATTTAATTATGTTTAATAGTCATTTATATTGTAGGTATTGAGGTTGTCTGCTAACTCTGTCTCCGAGGAAATAAGAGATTTGGATTTTGGTCCTAATACCGTGGTTCGTGACTGTAAATCAATTGTTATAAATGGGTATAAATTTATTGTCCCTGAACGAGCAAAGAACATGAGAACACAACATGATGGTGTTATGGTTACTTCCACAACAGATTGTTATGCCAGTGCATCTGATAGTAGACCGCGATTTGAAAATGTGGGTTATTATGGAGTTTTTGAGAAAATAATAATATTGGATTATTACTCTCATGGACGAGTCACAATGATGAAATGCTATTGTTTTGATTTGATGACGAGACATGGCACATTTATTGATGATTTTGGATTTTGAGTAATTAATATGACTTGTACTCTTGCTACCGATGAACCATATGTGTTGGCATCAATGGCTAAACAAGTTTTTTATGTCAAAGACCAACTTCGACATGAATTGGGTGTCATAGTTGAAGTAATTCCAATACATATTTTTGATGATGGTGATGAAGGAATTGACATTGTCCCTAGTGCCATTAGAACCAATCAATTTATTTCTTTTGATTAATCCAATAGCTCAATTATTAGAGTTTATTGTGAACCTGAAGTTGTGGTTGAAAATATATAGAATCATTCATCCACGTTCTCAATTCTTTTGGTTTACCTCATGTTGGGTTGTTAAGGATGGTAATATTCAAATTGATTTAGTATTGATCACAAATATGTTTTAGTTGACTTGACCGTTATGTGAATTTTCAATGTTTATTGGTTTCTGTTTTATTTGAATTTCATTTTCTAATTTGGAATTGACCTGTATTCAAACCTAGTCAAACAATATTTCTAACTTGATGAACATTACAACTTTTATGATTTATTAAATCCATTCAAGATATTCTAAAACAATTTATAGCTAAATTACCAATGAATCCATCAATTCCCTTATATATTTATTTTTTTGGTTTACGCATTAGTTTCTTTTTTCTAATTAATTACATATTTGTTTTCAAAAGCAGGAAATGCAGCCAATTGAAGAGAGACAAAGGAAAAAAATTATGGAGAATAATCGTCGAATGGCGGAGATGGGCGTTCCACCATTATTGTCTACAGTGAGTACTTTATTTCAAATATATATATTTAATGAATATATAATGTCATGTGATTAATTTGTTTGTAAAAGTTTTTGTAGGATCCACCTATACATTGACAGTTATTTGACGAGGAGCCTAGTACTGGTCCTAATACTCAGGCTGGTGGTACGAGGAGGGTTCATACCAAAGGTGGACGAGCAGCTGCGCGTACCCGATTAGACCCTGCCCCTCCAACTGACATGTCATACTTCCAACATTCTGATCCCAGTGTGTCGTTAGGGACACACGGGATATTTAGGCCTCCCATGTTTTCGCTACCTTCTACATCTTTTTCCCCATCATTTTCACATCCCATGATGATTCCCACTCCCCATTTAGAATCTGGTCATATAGCTATCCCATCTTCTTTTCCTTCTACTTCTGTCTCTCCGAGCTTCTATATTCTATCGTCTTCGACTCGTGTTCTACCACAGGGTGTTCCATCAGTTTCTGTGGATCCAGCGGTGCTCAACGATCAGACTGGGGCAGGTATATTTATAGAACCCTAACAAATTTTTATGTCAATATTTATTTTCTTTATAAAATGTTTTGATAAAATATTTGTTTTACTTTCATAACAGATACATCTACTGACAGGAGGTGGGGGTGGGGGCGTACATGCATGAGTTCGGTGTGGAACCTCTGCACACAGGTTATGGTGGATTACAATTAAGACAACCAAATAGTTGAGAAAACAGGGCAGCAATGTTGGAGTTTTTTGGAGATGCTTTCCAAATACTCCGACATCATTCCCATCAGCCCGCTATCATGGAGACATTTGCCACATGAGGTCAAGGATATATCTTGGGCAGAGATATGGGTAAAAAAATCTTTTTTATTTAATGCCATGAATTATTTTTGTATTTATATGAATTAATACTTTGATGTAATCATCGATTTAATTTTCACAATGGTGAGGGTGCATGACTGGAATTTCTAAAGGATTTCGGTGAGCTTTAGTGAGCCTACATGAATGAGTTGTCTATTGGATGAAATTCTAGAGTTGGCACTGAGTTAGAGGCGGTACCTGTTGTGGAAGACTGTCCTATAGAGCAGTATTTTCAGATGATTACTCATTGGACGAGTACCCAGTTTAAGGTATGAATTACATTTGAAGTATTTAAATAATAACATTCAAGTTTTTCATTAATATTTTCCTTTTCAATATCAAATTTTATTTAGGAATCATCTTGAAAAAATAAGAAAAACATTGATGTGAACAAATACCTTCACACACTAGGACGTACTACGATGCCAGATCATGAGAGGAAGTAGGTATGAAAATTGTTTATAAGTTTAATTTACGACTTACATTTTCTTTTTTTTCATCACTTAGTTATTGTTTTTCTAATTTTTTCATATAAATTTAGTTTTCAATGTCATTGTAGAGGCAAATACAGAATATTGAAGGATGTGTGCCTCAAGCAAATCTGTTTTGCTCGAGTAGATGAAAAAAGGATGGAAGTGCCGTCAACGAAGAGACTCAGCAGCAGATTGTAATTTTTAATATATTGATTTTATATTTTAATATCTATTTTGTAACTTAATAATATATTTATATTTGTAACAGGCTACTTTAGAGGCCCTCGATGCCCAAGTACCAGACAATTTTGGGCCAATAGATCACTTACATCAGGTGTTGGGAGAGGAGCATCCTGGCAGAGTACACTGCCAACCTAGGATAGCCCCGACGAGGTATTGGCCCTCCTCAGGTATAAGTTTTAGTGATACCGAGCTACGACAAGTTAGGGCACAGGAAGAACCGGCTAAGAAAAGGGCCACAGAGATGGCAGAACAGTCTGCTAGGGAAAATAATACATTTATGAAATTTATTGAAGTTCTACATCCAACACTTCGAGCAGAGTCCATCCCTGCTTTTGATGAATATATTTTGTCGATACGTTCTATATATGGTGAACTAGGTGGCAGTTCTAGTGGTGATCAGGATGATTTCTAGGTTGACGATGATGATGGCGAGGAGTCTGATGCGGAAGAGGAGGGAGAGGAGGAGGGACAGGTGGGTGGCGAGGGAAAGGAGGAGGGCGAGGGAGAGGAGGAGGGTACTGAGGAGGGCGAGGATGGTGTTGGGGACGAGGACGAGGGTGATGATGATTGTGATGATGGTGATGGTGATGTGGGAAAAATTGATCCGTTACAGTTTTTACTAATATTACTGAGATTTGATATTTAATCTATTCTAGTTATTGGTTTTATCTAGACCCGTAGTATAATATTAGAGTTAAGTTATTTTTATATATTATCTATTTTAATAGATGTTTTTGTCTTTTAGTGGTTGTGTGTTTGGGAACTCCCTGGACATCCCCCCTTCTTCTTGTACCCTGTACAACCCCCACCATCCTCCATGGACCTCGAACAACCCCCCAGACATCCCCCCCACCATCCTCCTTTGTCCCCGGACAGACCCCCGGACAGCCCCCAGACAGCCCCCGGACAGCCCCCGGACAGCCCCCCGGACAGCCCCCTGGACAGCCACCCCCCCCAAATCCTCCCTGGACCCCAGACAGCCCCCCCCCGGACAGCCCCTCGGACTGCCCCCACCCTCCTTGGACCCCGGACAACCCCCTAAACACCCCCCAGACACCCCCCCGCACAGCCGCCCCACCCTCCTCCTTGGTCCCCAGACATCCCCCTGGACACCCACCGGACAGCCCCCCGGACAGCCCCCCACCCTCCTTGATTTCATTTACTAGGAGAAAATATATAATATATATTTTATTTATTTTCATCATGATAATCAATGTTAATCACATTTAGACATCTAATCAATATCATAGATTCTTGTTATGTTATAAAAGGGATGTATTCATTGGACATGACATTGTTTTCTCTAAAATGTTTCATAGCATGATAAACTAAAATCTAATCCCTACTAAGAATGATATAAAAATATTCTATATGAATTTCCACAAGATGTTATGTAAACACCATTCTACTAATAGAAACATGAGTATTATCATAAATCATGTTTACCTTAATATTTCCACAAGGATTTTTAGTAAATATTTTATAATCTATTAATTTTATGATATTATCATTTTAAATGTAAATTTTTCATAAATAAATTAATTTAAAGACCCATAGTCAAATAGTGTATTTGAATAATGTGAATAAACAACTAACATACCACTCTAACTATGTCTCTTTTGTTTAAAATGGAGAGGATTATAAGTGAAAAGAACAACTGGCATATATAAAACCAACAAAGCACATTTTAATTCTATTGATAATTTATCACAATGATCCATGGTTCATATGTGATGTGTACGAGCCAACCCGGGCTCAATCCGAGTCGCGGTGTGGTCGGGATTTCTCTATGTATCTCTCTTTTGATTAAAATGGATAACATTTTATGTATATACGAAAAACTGACCAAATGCATTCGAAATGTTTTAATGCTTTAGGAAAACGATCCATGTGTCATATGCGACATGTACAAGTAAACCACACCTCAATCCGAGGCACAGGGTGGCCGGGATCACTCTAAGAGGCTCTCTTTTGTTTAAAATGGACAACATTTTAAGTACATACGAAAAACTGACCAAACGGATTCTGATTGTGTTGATACATTAGCACAACAATCCATGGGTCATATGTGACATGTACGAATCAACCTCGCCTCAATCTGAGATGTGGTGTGGCCGGAACCACTCAAAGTGTCTGTCTTTTGTTTCAAAAGGACATCATTTTAAGTGAAAAACATCAACTGGCATATGGAAAACTGACCAAACGCATTTGGATTTTGTTTATACTTTAAGAAAATGATCCTTGGGTCATTTGAGACATGAATGAGTCAACCCCATCTAAATCCAAGATGCAGTGTGGCCAGTACCACTCTAACTGTGTCTCTTTTGTTTAAAATGGACAGGATTATAAGTGAAAAGAACAATTGGCATATGGAAAACTGGCCAAATGCATTCACAATCTATTGATAATTTATCACAATGATCCATGGGTCAAATGTGATGTGTACAAGCCATCTCAGGATCAATCCGAGTCGTGGTGTGGCCGGGATCAGTCTAAGTGTCTCTCTTTTGTTTAAAATGGACAACATTTAAAGTAAAAATGAAAAACTTACCAAATGCATTTAGTTTCCGTTTAAACATTAGGATAATGATCCATGCGTCATATGTGACTCGTAAAAGTTAACCTCGCCTCAATTCGAGGCACGGTGTAGCTGACACCACTCAAAGTATCTCTCATTTGTTTAAAATTGACTTCATTTTATGTGAAAACAACAACTGACATACGAAAAACTGACCAATCACATTCTAAATGCGTTGATGCCTTAGGAAAATGATCCATGGGTCATATGTGACGTGTACGAGTCAACCCCACCTCAATCTAAGGAACGGTGTGTCGGGGATCACTCTAAGTGGATCTATTTTGTTTAAAATGGACAACATTTTAAGTACATTCAGAAAATTGACCAAACGGAGTCTGATGGTGTTGATACTTTAGAACAATGATCCATGGGTCATATGTGATGTGTACGAATCAACCCTACCTCAATCTGAGACGTGGTGTGGCCATCACCACTCAAAGTGTCTGTCTTTTGTTTCATATGGACATTGTTTTCAGTGAAAAACATCAACTGGCATACGGAAAACCGACCAAATGCATTCGGATTGTGTTGATACTTTAGGAAAATTATCCATGGGTCATTTGAGACGTGTATGAGTCAAACCCATCTAAATCCGAGATGTGGTGTGTCCGGTACCACTCTAACTGTGTTTCTTTGGTTTAAAATGGACATGATTATAAGCGAAAAGAACAACTGGCATATATAAAACTCACCAAAATCATTTGGAATCTATTGATAATTTATCACAACGATCCATGGATCATATGTGATGTGTATGAGGCAACCGGGCTCAATCCGAGTCGCGGTGTGGCCGGGATCAGTCAAAGTGTCTCTCTTTTGTTTCTAATGGACAACATTTTAAGTATATACAAAAAACCAACCAAACGCATTCGGTATCCATTGAAACATTATAGGAACAATCCATGGGTCATATGTGACATGTAAGAGTCAACCTTGCCTCAATATGAGGCACGGTGTGGCCGACACCATTCAAAGTGTATCTCTTTTGTCTAAAATTGACATTATTTTAAGTGAAAACAACAACTGACATATGAAAAACTGAACAAATGCATTAGAAATGTGTTGATGCTTTATGAAAACGATCCATGAATCATATTTAATGTGTACGAGTCAACCCCACCTTAATCCGAGGAACGGTGTGGTCGGGATCACTCTAAGTGGTTCTCTTTTGTTTAAAATGGACAACATTTTAAGTACATACGGAAAACTGACCAAATGGATTCTGATTGTGTTGATACATTAGAACAATGATCCATGGGTCATATGTGACGTGTATGAATCAACCTCGCCTCAATATGAGATGCAATGTCACCGGCACCACTCAAAGTGTCTGTCTTTTGTTTCAAAAGGACATCATTTTAAGTGAAAAACATCAACTTGCATACAGAAAACCGACCAAATGCATTCAGATTGTGTTGATACTTTAGGACAATGATCCATGGGTAATTTGACATGTACGAGTCAACCCCGTCTAAATACGAGATGCGGTGTGGCCGGTACCACTCTAACTGTGTCTATTTTGTTTAAAATGGATAGGATTATAAGTGAAAAGAACAACTGGCATACAGAAAACTGACCAAACACATTTGGAATCTATTGATAATTTATCACAACGACCCATGGGTCATATGTGATGTGTAAGAGCCAACCTGGGTTCAATCCATGTCGTGGTGTGGCCGAGATCAGTCTAAGTGTCTCTCTTTTGTTTAAAATGGACAACATTTTAAGTACATATGGAAAACTGACCAAACGAATTCAGTTTCTATTGAAACATTTGGAGAACGTTCCATGGGTCATATGTGACATGTATGAGTCAACCTTTCCTCAATCCGATAAGGGGTTTGGCCGAAACCACTCAAAGTGTCTCTCTTTTGTTTAAAATTGACTTCAGTTTAAGTGAAAACAACAACTGACATATGAAAGACTCACCAAACGCATTCGAAATGTGTTGATGATTTAGGACAATGATCCATGGGTCATATGTAACATGTAAAAGTCAACCCTACCTCAATCTGAGTCATTTTGTGGTCGGGATTACTCTAAGTGACTCTCTTTTGTTGAAAATGGACAATATATTAAGTACATATGGAAAACTGACCAAACGGATTCTGATTGTGTTGATACTTTAGCACAAAGATCCATGGCTCATATGTGACATGTACAAATCAACCCCACCTCAATCTGAGACGCAGTGTGGCCGGAACCACTCAAAGTGTCTGTCTTTTGTTTCAAAAGGACATCATTTTAAGTGAAAAACATCAATTGGTATACGGAAACTTGACCAAAATCATTCGGATTGTGTTGATACTTTAGGACAATGATCAATGGGTAATTTGATACATGTACGTGTCAACACCATCTAAATCCAAGACATGGTGTGGCTAGTAGCACCCTAACCGTGTCTTGTTTGTTTAAAATGGATAGCATTATAAGTGAAAAGAACAACTGGAATACGGAAAACCAACCAAATGCATTCCGAATCTGTTGATAATTTATCACAACGATCCATGGGTCATATGTGACATGAAAGAGCTAACCTGGGCTCAATCCGAGTCACAGTGTGGCCGAGATCAGTCTAATTGTCTCTCTTTTGTTTAAAATGGACAACAATTTAAGTACATAATGAAAACCGACCAAATGCATTCGGTTTCCATTGAAACTCTAAGAGAACGATCCATGGGTCATATGTGACGTGTATGAGTCAACCTTGCCTCAATCTGAGGCACTGTGTGGCCGACACCACTCAAAGTGTCTCTCTTTTGTTTAAAATTGACTTCATTTTATGTGAAAACATCAACTGACATACGAAAAACTGACCAAATGCATTAAAAATGTGTTGATGCTTTTGAAAAACGATCCATGGGTCATATGTGACATGTACGAGTCAACCCCACCTCAAATAGAGGCACGGTGTGGTTGGGATCACTCTAAGTGGCTCTCTTTTGCTTAAAATGGACAACATTTTAAGTACATACGGAAAACAGAACAAACTGATTCTGATTGTGTTGATACTTTAGAACAATGATCCATGGGTCATATGTGACATGTAAGAATCAACCCCGCCTCAATTTGAGACGCATTGTGGCCAGAACCACTCAAAGTGTCTATCTTTTGTTTCCAAAGGACATCATTTTAAGTGAAAAACATCAACTGGAATACGAAAAACTAACCAAATGCATTCCTATTGTGTTGATAATTTAGGACAATGATCCATGGGTCAATTGAGACGTGTAAAAGTCATCCTCGTCTAAATCCGAGATGCAATGTGGCTGGTACGATTCTAAATGTGTCTCTTATGTTTAAAATGGATAGGATTATAAGTGAAAAGAAAAACTGGCATACGAAAAACTGACCAAACACATTTGGAATCTGTTGATAATTTATCAGAACGATCCATGGGTCATATGTGACGTGTATGAGCCAACCCAGGCTCAATCCGAGTCGCAGTGTGGCCGAGATGAGTCTAAGTGTATCTCTTTTGTTTAAAATGGACAATATTTTAAGTACATATGAAAAACTAACCAAACGCATTAGGTTTCTATTAAAACTTTAGGATAATGATCCATGGGTCATATGTGATGTGTACGAGTCAACCTCATCTCAATCTGAGGTGCGGTGTGGATGAAACCACTCAAAGTGTCTCTCTTTTGTTTAAAATTAACTTCGTTTTAAGTGAAAACAACTACTAGCATACGAAAAACTGACCAAACAAATTCTGATTGCGTCGATACATTAGAACAACGATCCATGGGTCCTATGGGTCGTGTACGAGTCAACCCTGACTCAATCAGAGGCGCGGTGTGGCCGGGATCACTCTAAGTGGCTCACTTTTGTTTAAAATAGACAACATTTTAAGTTCATATGGAAAACTGACCAAACGGATTCTGATTGTGCTGATACATTAGCACAATGATCCATGGGTCATATGTGATTTGTACAAATCAACCTCGCCTCAATCTGACAAGTGGTGTGGCCAGAACCACTCAACGTGTCTGTCTTCAAAAGGACACCATTTTATGTGAAAAACATCAACTGGCATACGAACCGACCAAATGCATTTGGACTGTGTTGATACTTTAGGAAAATGATCCTTGGGTCATTTGAGGCTTGTATGAGTCAACCCCGTCTAAATCCGAGATGTGGTGTGGTCAGTACGACTCTAATTGTGTCTCTTTTGTTTAAAATGGGTAGGA